>CM029941.1:0-2537500 GCA_017639245.1 Myiopsitta monachus | reverse complement strand
GCCTTCACTGAGCCCAGCGGGTGACAGGCGGCGGGAGCAGCCGCGGCGGGGGCCGGAGGTGCGGGCGGCAGGGCCCGCTTGCGGCTGCCACCGTTGAACATGGCCTTGACATCCTCCCAGGCGAAGACCAGCTCGTCCTGGGGGCTTTTGTCTGTGAGCTTCAGGTGGCGGCGCCAGGAGTTGAAGTTGGCGGCGTCGGGCTGAGTGTACTTGGCGTCCGGCGTGCGGTGGGAGTGAAAGATGAACTTGTTGGGGGAGAAGTACATGCTGCAGTAGCTGCACTTGATGCACTTGGCCCGGGAGCTGTTGTAGCGGGCCGGGATGAAGCTGCCGCGGCAGCCCCAGGCGCACTCATGGGACACGTCGAAGGCGAAGTTATCCGGCAATTTTGGGGGCCGGTTCTCCCCTAGGAACGACTTGCAGAGCCGCTCTGCTTCCCTCTTCGTGATCATGCCGCAGCGGCGGGAGGAGATGGGCATGGCCCCGGCTCGGCGAAGGATCTCTAGCTGCACCGGCGTGCATTGCACGCAGGTGATGCCCAGGGCCACCCGACGGTTGTGGATTTCGTTGTAGCTAAAGTTTTTGAGGAGGGTGTTGGAGATCTGCGCCAGGCACAACCGCTCTTGCCCGTCGATTACCAGAGAAACGATGGGGATGCCGTAGAGGATCACCTGCCCCACCTGGTTGGGCTTCATAGCGGCGTGGCTGGCTCTCGGCTGGTTCATGGGCTCCGGTGGGTACGCGCTGGATGGCGACGGCAGCAAGATGTCGGTGGGGCCGGGCAGCGGGCTGGTCGCCATCGCCTCAGCGCCTATGGGGCTGTTCTGCGCCAGCTGCGAATGGGGAGGGAGGAGAGAGACACAGCGCCGTCAGACGGGACCTCCCGCGGACTGGGGGGACTCTCCAGGGATGGGGGTCCCCGCCGCAACCACTACCCACCCCCTCCCCACGAGTGTGGGGAAGCGCCACCGGAGCGACCGCGGTCCCCGCGTACCTCCCTCCCCGGCCGTACTGGCCCTCCGACGTGCGCATCCCACAGTGGGCGCTGAGATGACGGTAAATGAGAGGACCGCCCCCTCCTGTTAGGAAGATGCCCCAACCCACGGTTCATCCCGAAACACGACCCCGAGCCGTGGGTTCGCCTCCCCGTCCTGGAAATCCTTCGCTGCCTGAGCCGCGGCTCTTCCGCGGGCAAAACGTGGAAGGGGAATGAAGAAAAGTTTCTCTGCTCTCCGCGGCTGTCAGCGCATCCTCCCCGCCCGGAGCCCGTTACCTCCGCTGCCGCGCTCTATCCGTGCCGCCGCCGGACCCTCCTCCAGCCTTGCCGGCAGCCGGGAGGGAGGCGCATCCCCGCTCCCGCCGCGGCGGAGCAGCGCGACAGCCGCAGCCCGGCCCTCGGTGCAACGCACACGGCAGTGGCTGCGGGTGCGGAACCTCCGCGCCTCGCTGGGCGCGCCCCCCCGTGGGGACAGTGACGTCAGCGGGGCGAGAACGGGGGGGCCGGGCCCCACCGTGTTCTCCCCCCAAGCCGGGAGGGCGAGGAAAGAGGGGTCGGAAGGGGGTGCTCCCGAAAACCCCCTTTCCCATCCTCCCGGCACCGAGAGGGATGCGGACGTCCCGTCAGGGACCGGCCCCCCGAACGCTGCACCACTCCCACCCTGCCGTGGTCCTCTGCGAGGGGACGGAACGGTTGCAAGTGGGATGCACTTTGGGGGTTTCTTTATTTCCCTCTTCCCCTCCTTTTCTTCTTTTTTTTTTCTAAATTTTCCCTCTTTTCCCCTTTTCCCCTTTTGTTCTTTCCCCTTTTCTTCCTTTTTCTCTTCTCCCCTTTTCCCTCTTTCCCTCTTTTCCCCCTCTTTCTCCTTTTCCCTTTCCCCCACTTTTCCCCCTTTTTCCCTTTCCCTTCTGTTTTTCCATTTTTCCCTTCCTCCTCCTTAACCCCGCTCCCCAGGTCTGAGCCCATTCGCTTCCAAATAACTGAATATACTAGACCTAAACCCCTTTTAGTATCTTTTTGTAAACGGTAATTTTTAAAGGGTGTATCCGAAATTATGGGAGAAGGGAAGAGGGAGGAGGGAGAAAGGAAAAAAAAAAAGTTGATTTCACGCCACAACTGTGTCCTCGAGGGCACAAACAACTGCTGCGAACCGCATTTCCCTTCCCAAATATACCGAGGGATTCTCCAGTCCTACTTGCAGAAGGACCCAGTCCCAGGTTCTTATTCCCACGAAGAGCAATGCTGCGGAGGTACAGTTTCTCCCTAATTGCTTTATGCCCCGTATTAAGGGTGGAAAAAAACCGTACCAAACAGTCTGCAGCGGGGTAGCCACGTCTGCCCACCACCTACCCCCCGAAAAGCACTGTTAACCTCTTGGGGCTCCGCTCCGCGCACTGCGGGGTGAGGACGGGACTGGCAGAAAGGAGCGGGGAGGCCAAACACGCGTATCTCTACGCCTTTCCAGTGAGGGAAACAGCGGAACAGGCTGAAAAACGGGATCAAGAGAACGAAAAACTCGGTTCTAGCTAAAAAGGGGAGAACATCTGAAGCACCAGTGTTTCCTCATGCCCCTCTGATTTTTGTCGTTTTTTAAATGCCTCCATCCGTCTTTTTCTCTTTACGCCCAATACCAAACCTTTCTGCACACTTGGCTTCAAAAATTGGTGTTTGAGGGGTTTTTTTTATGTTTTCTTCCTTCCGTTTTCCGCACCTCTCTCCTTGTTTTTTGTTCCCGGGCATCATAGACCCAGGCAAAAATCTCCGCTCCTACCTTTCCCAGCGCATCAACGCTAAACCTCACCGACTCTTTCCACTTTCACCCCTAGTAGCGAAACGGAGCCCAACGGTTCTCTCGGGTCGCTGCTAACTTTGAAATAATAAAGAAAAAAGTAATAAGAAAATCACGCCTCTCCCTAATACTTCTGTCACTTCTGATTAAACCCTGCTCGCCCCCGTGCCGCCAGTGTCACACGGGGACTTCCCCTTTCCCCCTCCCTCCTACTTGTCTCCTCTTCTGCACGGAGCCTGCTGCTTTCGTGTGAGCAAGAGCTATAAGCCTCGCGTTGGTGACATTTTAATCAATGCTTCCTAGCCAGACTGACATGAATTTTACACTTCAAAACTCTCCTCCGCCGGCTAATTGATTCAAATTGTTTTATTGGTTAAACCCGTGTCACACATTGTATGATCTATTACCACACCACGGGGAAAATCTCCCCTCCTGTCTTCGCTTCCTGGTCGGCACCAGGAGGAGCGGGGGACGGGGTACTAGGGGTGGATTCTGGGGCAAACCGCCCGTTCTTGCGGGCTCTCGGTCCCCGCATCCCCGCAGCTGCCTCTGCCCATCTCTCAGTCACCCGGCGGCTTTTTTCCCGGCGGTTCCCGGGAGAACCAGGGATGGACAATCTCGCCTCAAGCTCTAAGCCCGGTCATGGGAGAGGAGGAAAAGCGGATGCAGGAGGCGAAATGGATGAGGGGCGAAAGAGATAAGCGGGTGTTGTGAAGCGCTTTCAACGAAGCGACCCGCCGAGCTCCATCCTTGCAGCCTGGGAGAGGCTGAAAACGCGCGATTGGTACGGGGGAGTCCTTAGCAGACGCCGGCGGTTTATTTCTTGACGAGTAAAGGAAAAGCAACATAAAAGTGTTTGTTCACCTGCTCGGTGCTATTGACCCCCTTGAATTCCGTTGGGAAACGAGGATCTTCATCAATTTCACGCATAGGGAAAGCTGAAACCCATGGGGACTGGGTGTATACATTCCAGTGGAGGGGAGACGGTGTAGGACCACTGCCCGCAGCCTCACCGAGGGGCCTTGGCCCGGTGGAGCTCTCCAAAGTGGGAACAGAACCTGACCCGCACCAACACCTTAGAGAAGCGGGGCAAGAGTGCACCGTTCTCTACTTTTTTCCCTACTTTAGCCTATTGGGAAACCTCGTAGGGTAGGTAGCAAGATCCTCGTGGGGTAGGTAGGAAGACCCTTGTGGGGGAGGTAGCATGACCCCAGTACGGGCATGTTGGATGATCTGCCAAGGAAAGCCGGTTCACCCAGGGGCCGGGCGGCTCCTGCAGGTGACCCCCGGGCGGGCAAGGCCCGCTGGACTGCTCCGGCCGCGTCCGCCCCCATCGTGGTCTCCGCGGGTCGGTTGGAGCCCATCCTGAGCCCCGGCAAAGGGCGGGAGGGAATCCCGAGTTGAGGTGGGGTGTCTGCTTTCATCCCTCCCGCTAGGTGCAGATCTGGCTTCCTGTCCTGCTGCAGCTTCCGATTACTCCCGTTCATGTCGTTATTTGCTGTTGCCGTTTACAACACCTGGGTGGGAGTCACCTCCTCAGAGAGGAGACGGGAAAGTGGACAAACTTCTCCCAGAAGCCTGGAAGTGATAAACCTGGCTCCTTTTCCCCTCTTCCTTCTCTATCGCTTTTCTGCCTTGCAGGGCTGAGCGGGAGGAGACAGCAGTAGCTGCGAGTTGCTTCGTGTGAAAACGAGCAGCTGAGAAAAGCGACCAAGTTTAAAGCACCCCAAACAGCCCTCACTGCCTTTATTTACTTCCAGAGCATTTAAATATGGAGGCAGAGAAGCCACAAGGTGGGAGATAACCTTCGTGCGTTTAGGAAACCACAAAGAAAACCACCCCCGATGCGTACACATTTCCTCCTCCCGCCTCTCCACATCCCCTTGAAACTCGCAGCAGTGCTAAGTGCCATACACACAAGATACCGTTGTACGTTATAAAACCGCTTCACTGAACAAATTTTAGGCAGCGAAGGAGGTTTTGAAAATACTTGTGGGTAGATTTCACTTGCGCTGCTTGATCCAGAGCGAAACTCTTGTGTGTATGTGTATCTATATTAATCTCATTTTATTATATTAAGCAGAAAGAAGACAGGGCATTTGGAATAGAGGTGGTCCCATCTGGAAAACCCCGGAGCTCATTTAGATCACATCACTTCGGGCTTTTGTCTCTGCTCCTGAATAACCCAGCTAGACACAACAAAAGGGCAGGCATCTCTCGAGGAGGGTTGGGGTTTTTTTCAGTGGCAAGAGGACGCCTCAAAAGATGCATCTGTAATCATAATAACGGGAGAGGGAAAGGATCAACGTGGTCTTCTCCAGGCTCTCGAAAGGCACCGGGAGAGTTTAGGGATGGGGCATTTCTGGGTAGTTTGATATCCCTCCGGGAAAACCAGCACGGCGGCTTGATGGGAAGGAATCGGCATCTTTTGTCTGAGGGAGCTCTCTGAACTTCTCCATTTAATATGTTCCGAGACATCCAAACCGGAGGTGGTCCTCGCCGAAGGTACGTGCAGACCTTAGACAGGAGATGCGGATACCCATGCCGCAGAGGATGATGTTTCCCAGGCATCACCCTCCCGAATAGAAACAGAACCAAAACCACTAAAAATAAAGGCCATTTGAGATTTTATTTCATCATACGGGAAGAGACTGGCAGCCAGGAGGAGGTGGGTGCTCCATAACACGCCTCTAAATGCTTAAAAATGGAAGGGTGTTTATGCTTGTCCTGCCTCGGGATTGGGCGGGAGCGAGGAGAAAAGCCTCAAGCTTAAATGGAGATGTCTTAGTTTAAATGGGGTTGCTGGAATAGGAGAGGAAAATAAAAATCCCAAACGAAAACCACCACTGCTATCGATTTTTCTTTTCGAACGCATAAATTAAAGCACCCTGAACATCCCCATCAGAAACGTGCCTGCTCGGAAGTATTTAAACGAGCAACAAACTTCCCAAGGGGGAGAAACGAGGCCCCGACCGTGCTGTGATGAGGATCATCGAGCCCAAACTTCTGAGACAAGCGTGACGCCATCGGGCGAAGAGTCACCACGTCAGTAAATAATTCCGTTTCGCCTCTTTCAGATCCTAGTAACCTTGGGTGTCTTAGAAAGCAGATTGTACAAACAAGCAATTAAGATGAGCGCTGAGACTTTCAGAGGAGGTATAATGAACCAGCTTTAATTACTATCTTGAAATTAAAAATGCAATATACAGATTTAAATTTATTTTCACCTAAATTGTGTATAAAATTATATGGCTTTCCCCCACCTCCCCTCCTTTTTCCTAGGCTAAGAAACGAATTGCCACCAAGCTTGCCACTAAAAAGTCTGAAGTACTTTCCAAACCCTGTTCCCCAACACGCGGTAATAATGATACATTTATCATTACTGATGACCACCTACTGGTTTATTATTGCTTTGTTGCAACTACTACAATCAAGAGATTTCTTTATTTACTGTTAACATTCACTTAAAGCTGAATGTTAGTGACTCTTCTGAATCCACCAAATAATTTTCTGTTATATTTCTGGAGTAGTTATAGTTTGGGTTTGTTTTTTTTTTTTTTTAAAAAAAAAAAAAAGAAAGTGAAAGAAGAAATGGCAGGTGGTGGTTTGCTCGTTTTTTACTTAAACAGTTTTTTTAAGAATAAAACATAGGTATGAGAGGATTTATCTAAGTCGGATTTTCAACAAAGAGTTGCAAAAGCCTCGGCGTAATGCATGTACTTGACTGTAGCTAATTATGGGAGTATTTTATTACAGGAGATTCATTCATTATTGATAAATGTTTGCAGTAACTTCCTGCTATCTAGAGTTGTATTTTATGAGGAATACACAACCTATGGGGATTGGGATTGTTTGGCTTTTACGCTCCTGCACTCTTTGACTGTTCACATTACCCGCTTCTGGGGTCTGACTTGTCACCTTCTCCCTCCCTACACCCAAACTCAACTTCTTTCCTCTTCCACCATCTCACCCTTCGCACCCCTCTCCTCCCTTCCCCGTAATTTCAGGATTACGCTTTAAAAAGTGACTTTCCAGGGAGCGTATTCTACTGTGGATATGCTTCTGTATGCTTCTATATAGGCGTTCCCTAAGGGCTTGGTGGACCGCGGCTGGCTCCTGCTTCGGGGCAGCCGATGGGCAGGAGCCGTGCAACAAGCAGGAGACCCGTCGAGGAAGGGCTCGGATTGAGGAGGGAAAAGGACTTTACCCAGGGCTACCCGCGTCGGCGGCAGCTCTCGGACCCCCAAAGCCCCAGGGGTGCAACCGATAAGAAATAATAATTATTAAAAAAAACGAATAAATCTTGTCATTTCGCCACCTTTTAAACGTCGGAGCCACTGTCAACGTGGAGGCGCCTCCCTCCAGACCGGTGTGCGCCGCTTATCCCACCTCTCCTCCCAAATCATCTCGAAGAGGGTCGCACAGCGTAGGAGAGGCCAGGCTTCCCCACTGCGTTTCCCCACGTTGTTTCCCCTCTCCGGCCTCCTCCATTCCCCGGTTGGCGGCAGGACGCGGAGAGCTGCGCGGGCGCGGAGCTGAGCTGAGAGATCCGCGCACCCCCTCCTGTGCCCCCGGGTGGCCGGGAGGTCTCCTCTCCGGCCCTGAGAACTCTTCAGCCCCGCTCCTCCCCCCCCCGAGCTCCAAACCCGACCCAAAGTTCATGATTTCAAAGCATAAAATAAACAGAATATATATATATACATACAAACAACAGAAACCGAAACGAGGAGACGCACCGCTCCAAAACATTGCCCCTTGCCTCTGCTGCAGCCCAAACTTGCGGGGAGCACCTCTCCCCTCAGCCGGAGCCACCCTGCTGCTGGGCAGCCACCTTTCCCCGCACCCCGAGGAACAGCGCGACCCGGCGACCTAACGCGACAGCAACCGGCATCGCTATTCACTCCGCGAGGGGAGGAATTCAGCCAAATCAAGGGGTTCCCCCTCGAAGCCGCATGCCTTACCCGAGCACCCCAGCTCCATGGGCTCTCCCCGGGCCGCGGGGCAGGATGCGGGCTGCCGGCTCAGGGCCTCCGTCCGCGGTCGCTCCTCTGCGCGGAAGTTTGGCTCCCGCCTATATCGCGGCGGCTGTGCCGCGGGTGGGTCGGGACTCGGACGCCTTCTAGCAGCCAGGCAGCGCCCTGCAAGCTGTGCGGGTAAGCCGCCCCCTTCCCCGGCCGCCTCCCCTCGCTGGGGAGGCGGGAGGTGGTGATGGTAATGGTGGGGGTACCCGCGACACCCCCAGCCGCACCGCTACCCAGGGACAGATCCGCACCGACGACTGCGGAGGGGGGCACCCAGCTACCCACCTTCCCGCCTGGAGTGGAGCGAGAAGAGCCCTGTTGCAGGGGCGGACCAGCATCACCACCCCCCAAATGCCCTCTCCCCCCCGACCCCCCAATTTTTCCTTTGCTTTTCCCACCTACTAAAAGGTATCCGGGCGTGCACCCCCAAAGTGCGAACGGTTTATGGGACAGCCAGAGGGGTCCCCCCCCAAGCGCAAGAGAAAGGGATGGGGGGATACAACCACCTCCTCTCAAAGCCCCCTCTTCCCCTACTCCTGCAGATACCCCATCCCCTGCAAAGCGCTTCCCGCAGATCAGTCGACGTGTGGAACAAGGCTGCTGCTTAAAAACACAAAGCCGGAGCCCTAATGAGTTCAATTACAATGTGGTAAACACATTGCCTCTACGCTTTAATTAAGCCGGCTGTCCAATTTTAACTCATTAGTAATTCATTAAGAGAACAGCCTTTAGCTGGCTGTAAGGAGAGGAGTGCCGCAGCCTCTGCAGTTACGCTGTGCGCGTACCCCAAGGCATTGGGGGACTGGAGAGTTTTGGGCGTCCTCCCTACAAAAGGGGCTCCAGCCCCCCCAGGTAGGGGGTATCTGTTGTCCTGCCGTTGTGAGACACCCTCGTAGGGGAAAGGGACCCAAAGGTGCTGAGGAGAAGAGTCCTGGGGTGCCTGGGACCTCCCCCGGAACTTCTTCCTTGGGGACAAGCTGAACAAATTTGGGAGGGATGCTCTAGGGACCACGGAGCACCTACGCCTCGTCTTTAAAAGTAAAATAATAAATAAATTAACGGAGATAAACGTTTGAAACGTATCTGGGCCAAGAAACAGGTCAAATTTGCCCGAGCAGCAAATTTGGATTGATGAGTGAAACCAGGGGTCTGCAGGGCCTGATCTTGTCCCTCCACCCTGCGGAGCTGTAGAGGCTCCTGAGGACCGGGGTGCGTGCACTGGAGGAGGTATCCCTCACAAAGCTCACCCGTGCCGAAGTTTTCCGTGCAAAGCCCGGCTCCGTGGCACCGTGCACGTTTCTCCGCGCCCCTGCGCTGCGAGGTGGCAGGTGCTCCGCTGGTCACCGCAGTAAAACGGGTTGGGGCGATCTCAATTTACCTTCGCCTTACCACTCAGCTCCCCAGCACCGACCGCCGCACTGTCTCGGGTGACCTGTCCCCAAGCCCCGAGGGCATAGAGCCGGAGCGGGCGTTTAAGGTTTCCCGCAGCAGCGACATTCCCATTAGGGATTAAAACATGTTTTTTCCTTCAAATTGCAATGCCTGAGGGACAGCTTTGAGGGGACCCAGGCCGGACACCCCCCGGCTCTTCCCAAAACCCACCCCACCTGCATTGCTCCTTTATTATTTGCATGATGAGCATAGTTACCGTTTTATCACAGCTCAAACATGCCGGAGGTTGCGCTTGTTTTTCTACAACGACTGAAAGGTTCCTTTATTTATATATTTATTTTTATTTTTAGCTGTATTCGACATTTGAAACCTCAATAATCGAAAGGATTAGCAGGCAGGAGCCAGTTCAGTCTGATCTTCACTAGTGTCAGGTGCTTCAGAGAAAGACACAAAAACTGGCCAAAAACCTTTCACAAACAAGTTTGGGTAGGGATTTTTTTATCCTAGACAGATTCAGAAGCTCTGATTTTTTGTTTTGCCAGTCCTCCTGTCTGGCTGGGCTCCTGACATTGCCCACAATATGCCAGAGCTACCAAAGGAACCCCTGTGCCTTTGCTGTCTCCAAACCTAAGCTCAGTAGAAGGAAGCAGGGGCAGGACCTCCCAGAAGTAAAAAGGGGGTTTCAAGCTCCAAATCTGAGTTATAAATGACTAAATCCCTTCTGAAAGAGCCTTTAGGCAGGCATATCAAGAAGAAACCTTTAATGAGAGTCTCCTCTGGGGAGCAGATTTTGAGCAGTTATCTCTTTCAAGCAGTTCTTTCTTTCACATAGCAGGCCCTCTCTGCTGTAGTCCTGATTTTCATTTGGCTCAAGGCTTGCAAAATTGGATTGTCGGAAATTAGGAGATTTGGATATTGTTCCTCTTGATGTCAAAGGATTTTTTTATTTTTCTCCCCCCCCCCCAAAAAAAGAATATGACAAATGCAGGATCAGACCCTGGGGAAAGGCAAGTCTCTGGGCTTGCTATTCACGGCTCAAAAGCAGCGCTATTTAACCTGTTGCTGTGTTGCCATTGTTATCTCTTTTTTATTACCAGATCCTTAAACAAATTGGCTGAAAAAGCTAGAAGAATATTGCTCATCTATGTCCAGAAACATCCCCCACTCCTTTGTCTTGACTAGCAAAGCATTGGCTTCTGGACACACAGGGGACAATCTCTCTCCAGAGCCTCCTGGTATAAATCTAAAAATCATCTTGAAGCCAGTGGGCTACAATTCATTTTATTACCCCAGTGTTAGTCTAGAATAGGTACATAAAAACTGTTAGGACAATTAATCTGAATTAATTTCCAAAGTGAATTAAATTAAATTGAATGAAGACCACCTGAATTCTGAATAAGAACAACCTTCACAGGGGTTTCACGCAGTTTAATTAATCCACTTTTAAATTCTCACCTTCAGCTAATTTGGGTTATTTTCCTGAGTGTCCCCATGTAGGCAAAATCTTAGAGGTAAATGTGGCTCGGGGGAATTCCTCTGGATTTACCCAGATGTAATTTAGAACAGAAATGTATCCTCTAATACTCTTTGACCACGGCACAGAAACAATGCACGAATAAAGGATATTTATATTGTGCTGCTCCAAGAAGCTCAACTTCATGAAGGAAACCTTTTCCAAACATTTATCTGGGTGTTTTACTGTTTCTTCTCACCCTGTACCTCTTTGTGTATAAATGCATGTACATATGTACGTAGACTCACAAATGTGCACACTATGGATGTACTCTCCATATGTCTTTGCTGTACTTGTTTAATCCACTAAAGCTTCTCATCTGTGCACCTGAGACTCCTACTGAAATCAAAGGGAGACTGAGAGTTAAAGAAACAGTGGGATCAGCCCGTTGGGAGGCAGGTCAGCACTGCACCTTCAAAGCTGAAATATGAGGATAAATCCAAAATTTGTCCTCTCAGGGCCCAGCAATCCAGGACAGATTTACAAAGGCAAGGCTGTCCTTCAAAAAGGGAAGCCCCTTCTTCTGGCTGAGGAAGTTTCATCCATTTTATAAAGGCTGTAGGTGTAATTTGCAAGCCATGATGCAATATTACTGTGATATTGGTCCTCCCCTTGTAACAGTACCTGGTGAATTAAGGAGAGGGACTGGAGTTGACATGGGAGGTATCAATTCTCTCCTCCTAAAAAAGCCATTTCATGGTAGTTTAATTGCTATTTCAAAATCTAAGACAACTACAAAATACACCTGATATTTTTAAACAGTGAATTTAAAGCTTGAGGGAAACACTTTTCCTTCTGAAATCAGTGGCTGTAAGACTCATGGATTAAAGATCCCTATGTTGCTTTTCTCAAACAATATTATGAGCAGCTTTTTGGTACATCTGAGGTCAGATTCCCTAGGTCAACCCAGTCTGTTCCAAGCAGGAATTTACGCTCAAAGTCCCAGGCTGTCATGCCTGGAACAAATAGCTCAAGCAAATGGAAATGCTTTTGAGCGCTGAATTAAGTTATGGTGAAGGCATCTATTCATTATTCAAGCCTGGAGTTCTCTGTTTTGGTCTGAAATAACAGAATCATTGAAATAACTCCCTATATAACCATATTTAGGGGGTAAGGTATAGCAGTATGATCATGCCTGAGGACACCCAGAAACTTGGAAGTTTAGTCAATTACTGTGTGACCTCACAGAGAGCCATTTATAGACCAACATTTTAAAGATAAGCTCTCAAACAAGAGTACCCTGTGAGCAATCTGGTTTGCTGCCCATCTGTCCAGACTGGGCATTTCTGAAAATCAATCTGCTTTGGACTGGGATTTCTCAGTTGACATACCTAAGTTGGAAAAATATAACCTTTTCTTCAAGCCTCAATTTATGCACCTGGAAAGGATGCATGTGTGTGGATGTGCTTAGGGAGTATCATTCATCTGCCAGCATCTCAGGAAGGTTTTATAAAATGTAGTTGAGTTAAAAACTCTCTCACATCTTAGGCTTCACTCTCACTTCTTCATAATGCAGTTGGAAATAATACAAAAAGAGTCAATCATAGGTAAGAGCATCATTGAAAAACTACATAAAATGGAAGATACCCAAGAACTTAGAAACCATGCAGTAACTCCATGATTTTATTTGGATATTTACAGACTCCTTGGGACAGTTGGTCACTGCTAGTCTTTCCTCCTTGTCATCGAAGTTTTACTTTCATGCACTGTAAAGGTGCTGTGAAAAAGGTGCTAAATATTAACCTGTAGACAGCTTTGGACTGGCTTTTGTGGTGCTGTGGTCTCAGTGGTCTGCATGAGCTTAATACAGAGACTTCTGCAACAATCATTGAAATGAATGGGTCTTTTTGCTTCTAAAAGTAATTCTGGGGAATATTCATAGAATCATAGAATCATGTAATGGTTTGGGTTGGAAGGGACCTTAAAGCCCATCCAGGTCCAACCCCCTTCATGGGCAGGGACACCTTCCGCTAGAGCAGATTGCTCCAAGCCCTGTCCAGCCTGGCCTTGAGCACTGCCAGAGATGGGGCAGCCACAGCTTTCCCGAACAACAAATATTATAGAGCAGTTTTAAAATACATAAATCATAATGAGAAGAACTACATTAAAGAAAGAATCATGAAAGCCATTGGGTGTCACTCATTCTATCCATCCATCCATCCATCCATCCATCCATCCATCCATCCATCCATCCATCCATTCCCTTCAGTGGAGAGATTATCACCACACTCAGTATCAAGGCAAGTTCAGTAACAGGTGCCAGGATGGTTTGGAGGCCATGTCTCCACAGGACAACCAAAGCTTTGGGGTCATGAAGTAACTACATTCACTGGACTGACTGTCCCAGCCACAGAGTGGGAAGCCTTGCCACATTTCAGATGTTCTACACTGCTGATGCCCAACAGTGTGACATGTCCAAGTCACATGTACACCTGTGGTGTGCTGAGCACAGACCATTTAGTAAAATCAGCTACTTATTAGTCAAAACCCAAGCCAAAAGCCCCCATGACACTGAAAGCAAGTCAATAATAGCTACTGTCTCTACTGTTAACTCCGTCCAGGGAGCGGATCCTATGCACTTAGCTCTTGGAACAATCCAATTTCAGGTTCGGGGCCATAAGATCAATCCACCTTCTGATTTGTTCCTTTCACAGATTTGTAAGCATTTAAAGGAAAATGCTCCTACCTATGTGCTTGGCACATTTAGACACCTGGGATATATCCATTGGAGTCAACCTATAATGGACATAAGAGATTTTCAACACAGGTAGCAGCATATTTTATAGCACTTGCACCTACCAAAAACTTTATTCAACTCATCTTGTATTTTTGATAAAAAAGAATTTTGTTTCATGCTTGCCTCTCCTTCTACTTCATGCAGTTTGAGGATACCACGTCAGTGATGAAATGTGGTTTGATTATATATGGAAAATGTATTTTAATTTTATATCAAATAATTCAACATATTTCAATAACACATTATTAACTGTAAATCAAGCGTGCACCTGCCCTGGCCTTTGGATGAAACACAGAGTTCATGTAGCTCATTCAGCCACTGATTAGCATCTAATAGCACAAAAAAAGGTAGTTCTCTCAGAGCTCTTGGACTTACTAAATGCATATGAATGAAGATTTCTTTAAGTCATGATATTCTTGTGTCCAATTATTATCATACGGCTTCCTAGTCTCACTGCTATTACTCTTATTATCCAGCTTCCTCCTGTTGTTTTGTATTAATGTCAACACTTTCCAGTCTGTGGAAGTACCATCCTACCACATCCACCCAATATAATTCTCAGGCAAATGATGTTTCTGGTCCCTTAGGAACCAGTGTGTGCCTTTGAGCTCTTTCACTGTGAGATCCCTGTGTTTACATCTTCCTATATTCCCAAAATTTATTTATTTTTGCCATAGTGGACACTCTTGAGGAGCCTGGAGTGAGAAGGATCATTGCTCATGATATGCAGGCATGGCGCTCCTGCCTGTTCTGTTGATTGCTGGGAAAAAGAAGAACAAAACTCCACTCCCTGCTGCCAGATGCCATCTACCTCTCTGTGTTAATAATAAATACAGACAATAAGATCCCACATTTTTCAACCTACCAGCAGTAATAACTTCACTTTCAGACCACAAGAGAAAAGGCAATTGGGTCAACAGGTTTGGCTTTTGATAGATAAGCATGTAAAGGATGGTAGAACCTTTCCCCCCCCTTTCCTTCTGTCTGTCAATTCAGGCATATTTTCAAGGATTGCCCCATACATGTACTACAGATCCAGGACAGCCCCAGCCTCACAGCCCACTGGCCAGCAGTTAGAGATGAGGTCTTTTGAGGAGCAAAACAGTGGGTGTGATGGGGTGTAAGCTGCAATGATTCTCAACTCAGGTACCCCCAAATTATGGTCATGGTTAAAATTCACTGGGTAACTGTCCAGTGGGAATGCCTGTTCCCTCCAGCCTTTGTCTTCATGCACCTGTCTTACTGCTCTAAAACCTCATAGTCCCTATCCTGAAGCCCAGGAACTTCAGCCCTTTCTCAAAGCCACCTCTGTCACTCAGTCCCTCATTACTAACCCTGAAATAGTCCCTTCTACTCCAGGTCCAAGCTTTTCTCAGCCTCACAGCACTTTCTGCTGATGATGACCTGCCACCTCTCACCTGGGGTTAAGACCACTCGCCTAAGCAAACTGATGGCTTATGCCTTACCATCACCTTGCCTAATCACCTCTACTTCTACCCTAGAATAGTTAGAGTTGGAAAGGACCTGAAGATCATCTAGTTCCAATCCCCCTGCTATGGGTAGGGATGCCTCACACTAGACCATGTCACCCAAGGCTCTGTCCAACCTGGCCTTGAACACTGCCAGGAATGACACATTTACCACTTCTTTGGGCAACTTGTGCCAGGGCCTCACCACCCTCACAGTAAAGAACTTTTTCCTCATATCTAAACCTGAATTTCCCCTGTTTCAGTTTGAACTTAAGTTTGAACCCATTGTCTCTTATCCTATCACTATATTGCTATTTCTTTTGTTATTGCTACCCCCAGTAATTATAATTTTGACATTTTCATAACCCAGGACTTCAGTGAAGTAGTTATAATGTTAAGGGGAAGAGGGTTTTTACATAATCAGTTTAATTTCCATCTTCTGTCTCCTCTCCCTCTGCCTCCCATTCCGGCTCCTCTGTCATGGTTTAGCTTCCTTTTACTTGCAGGGTCACCTTACAATCTTGAATAGTGAAATGTTCCAGAGAGAATATAATTTGCTATCTCTACAAGATGAGTGTTCCTCCTCACAACAGAGGAATGCAGAAAAAGGGCTTAAAAATATCTTCAGCTCTTTTTGACATTAGAAAAAAGTAAAAGGATTTGTCCCTAAGTTATCCCTGTGAACATGTAAGTCCCGATATTAGATAACTTAAATAAGGCTTTTTATTTCACAGCATAACTAATTTCAAATGAGTACCATTGCAGATTATTTTGGCACAGAAATTAAAGTGTTTCCCATCTGCTTTCATTTGTAATTGTTAATTAATTGGTAGGTAATAAACATGGACACTAGTTCTGGCAGCTCTGCAACAGTAGAAACACAAGGACAGTATGGACTGGCTTTCCCTGAGTTAGTTTATTACATTACAGTCCAATTCCCAGCAAAAATCTGCTGCAGAGAAAATGTGAGAGGGGTTTTTGTAGAGGTACCTTCAAGTCATCAGCAATCCTGATGCTTTTTGTACAGCAGGGCACCATACTTTGAGCCTGACCTTGCTGGGTTACTGTGGAGTTGCCTATTTTCACAGTTTTAGCCCAGAACTGGGGTGGATGGTTGAAGTCCTTGGCCAGGATTGGGGTACCCATCAAACCTGAAAGGCAGTCTGATTCAGCTCATCGCTTTGCTACCAGCTGTTATGCACAGTCTCATGTAAGCCATGCAAGTAGATTTATCTTTCTCTGTATTATTTGCCCAAGTTCTTCCTAGAGCAAACCTAAGTGCTATGAGTTCATCATTGTAGGGCTGGAATAGGCACCTCTGGTGTCTGGATAGCTGCTGGATTAGACAGCCTGACCTTCACATGGCTAAATTTGGTGGATATGGATTCATATAGCACAAATCCTCAAGGGAACCACTTAGAAATAGGATAACAATTGGAAGGGCTTAGTGGCTTAATTCTGCTGCACTTCAGTCACACTAACAAGTGCACTAACAAGTGCGTAAGTAGATAATAACGATCATAAATAAGCAGAAAAGCGCAATAAACATTGCAGGAGCACTGGGATGTGGTGAGGATGCAGATGGTTGGACAATGCACTGTGCTCCTGCCTCATGAATTCCTATCCCAGGAATTAAACCATAACACTACATGCTGAGACTCTCCCTGCTCTCTCCATGCTCTTTGCTCCCTACTCTGCCAAATGTCACTTCTCCTGCAGATAAGGCAGATACATGTCCCCCTTGGGGAGCCAGGACAAGCAATTGCCAGCCCCATGGGATTGAACTCGAAGATCTCCTTGACATACAGTCAGCTGCCTCTTGCTTGAAGGGGTGGCACTTCCCCAAACCTCATTATCCGTAGAAACATTATAAATGCATTCCTTTGGCCAAGTTTTAGGAAGGTATGTCAGAGTATCTACTTTGCCTGTTTATATTTTCTGCAGCCAAGGGAACAGTGAGACCATTAGCAGCTCTACTGGTCTTTCAACATTGGGTCTAAACACCCCTAACCCCAGAGGGCTTCACAGCAGTAGGAAGTGCTCCATGCTTGTAAGGTCTCCAGCAGTTTATTACTTTTTTCCATCATGATTACCTTGGCTCCAGAAAGTTTTAATACCGTTCAAAATTCAATCCAGTTTTATTGACATCTCTAGTTTTGCCAAACAGTTAAACTGAAGCAGACGGCATGAATTTCAGTCAATCAATATTCATTTAAAACTGGACACCCATATGTAAGCATACTCTCTCCTTGGCAATGAGTAAGGAGGCTGAGCAATCAATCCACACTTGTATTTAAACTCAGGGACTGTATTTTCAAAAACCCCCACATAAGGCAAAATTGAATGGTTGAATAAGGCAACATGTGATTTCTGTTATGTTATTATTAATAATTAATAATTCACTTAATAACACAGCAGGAGCCTAATCCAAAGCCCACTGATGTCAGTAGTTTTATTTCCAGTGCTCTCTTTAGTACCTGAACAGACACAAAGGCCTATTTCTTTCACAGCATTTAAGCACCTACCTCCCATACTGAGTGCAAACACCTTCTGCTGCATGGTCCCTTAACTCAGAACAAGACAGTGAAGTGATTGCAATATCACGTACGGTGAGTAACAGAGAGTGGTCCAATTCTACCTTAGAGGGTTCAGATTTAAATTTTGGCCTTACATTGACTGAGTATTCCTACCTCTTCTATTATGGATATACACCCTATATGTGTAAAACTTGTATCTATTCTACCGTACTTCAACATAGCATACAGTTGCATTAATTATTAATAGATATCATATGGTATCTGCATCCCCATTGTACGCTCTGGCTGTGTGCAGTCAGGGGCTGATGTGTAGCAGCTAAGGAGGTCCAGGAAACACAAAGCTGTTAAGTATATTTAAAACTTTCCTTGGCCTTTTCCTGGCTGCCCTTAACATCTTTAAGGCAGCTTCTGAGAAGTCCCGTGGCAGACAGACACCCAGGACTGGGGCAGATGGACCTTCAAGCAAATATTTTTGTTGTTATTATTACCATTTTGCCTCCTTAATTAACCAGTTGGGCACGTTCCAGCTCTTTATATCTATATTGTAGGGGTTGTTTCCATTGGGTTTAGGCAGACAGTCTTACTTTAAGATCCCTATTGATCAGCTGCCATTCTCACGTGGTTAAAGTACTCCTCTAGGGGAACTCTCTTGTGTTTTAAGTGCACGCAGTTACTCTCATGACTGGCTTGTAAACAGGTTTTAATGGGGCTATTAGTGTAAAAGGACAGGAAACTTTCAAAACCAGCCTTTTAAATATTCATGAATATGTTTAATCTGGTGCTTAATCACCACTGTTTGCATATCGCAAAAGGAGGGGGGGCAGCAGTGCTTCACTGTTGCTCATCAACAGGGCATTGATAAACACTTTTAGACCCATGATTAATGCCCTAAGGACAGCCAAACTTTTAAGAAAGCACACCCCACTTTCTGCAGAAGAGCTCCCTAAAGCGGGTGCCCAAGAAGAGCATTAGCTCCCAGGAGAGGAGGTTCAAGGCTGGGCTCTGCTTTGCCCATGCCAAGCATGATATGATCCATCCCTTCTACTTTGGTCTGACCCACCCCTTCTGTTTTGGTCTGACCAAGTGTACATGGGCATCAGGATGGACATCTCTGCCTGAGTAGGGGGTCCAGAGCTTCAGGGGGATCACCTGAGGGCACCTGTGCCTAGGCAGGATGCATTTTGTGGTTGCTCCTTACCAGGGCTGGAAGGACCATCCAGGAGATGACCCACTCCTAATAATGGCTTTGTTCACTCCTGTTTTCTTTCCATCAAAGCTCTGGCTCAGACCTTCAGCTGGTGTATGCTGTCTTAATTGGTGCAAGAACACAAAAGACCCTATATTTGACTGGTTTAACCAGTGCTTTTTTTCCCAGTGTCCCATTCTTTCTAACTCCTCCTGATCTTTCCTGGCTGTGTATGTATCATACCCATTTGATCTCTGCTCTGATCCAGGAGCTTCAGGACTTGGGCAAAGGAAGAGTGAGCTAAACACGGAACTCCAGCCTTCGGTTGTTTTGGGGTGGATTTTAGCCATTTCTTTGGTAATGTTTGTAATACAAGCTTCATTTTGTTTAAAAAATAAAAGTGAAAAAAAAAAAAAAGAGGAAAAGGAGAGCATTTCCCCAGTGGGAGAGACTTCATGCAATTTTAAAAATGTGCATTATTTAATCCAATAGGCATTAAGATGCCTTGAGCTGTTAACACCTGTTGTGGAAATCCATAATACACAGGCTTAAAAAACCAACAACCCTGGGAGACCCATAAAGGTTCCTGCAGAGCTGTCCTCACCTCTTGTGTCAATGAGTACTTATGGACCTTAAAATCTGCGGCTGAACTCACTTACTGAGCACGTGCTTTCTCTTCAGCTCCAAAAAAAAATAAAAAATTATTTAGGATAATTTCATTGAAAAAAAAAAAAGAGGATATGAAACCCCAGTGAGCTGCATTTCTTACACAAACCTCTCATGTATTTTTCATACATTTCCCTATCCAGACACCTAGAAGCACCAGCTTACAGTCCATTTTATTACTTTGCAAAACTCCATGTAAAACTTTAGCCAACGTAGGTTTTTTTTATGTTTTGACAAGCTGTCATTTAAGAGCTTATGTCAAACCCAGGCAGCCTGCTCTCATCTGGGGAGGCCACCTTTGTCTTCCACAAAAGTAGATTAAAAACTGAGATTCCTAATAGGAAATGCAAGGGGAAAGTAAAAGTCCCTGGAGAAGGTGTGGAACAAACTCTTCATGTGATCTCTCTTTAGCAAGACCTGTGCTCACTTTCTTTTCATAATCAATAGCAACTAGTTATGATGTGAAGTCTTGCCTGGACTCAAGCCAGTGAAAGTTTTGTCACTGATTTAATGACATCTCTATTGGGACCACCTGAAATTTAGATAGCTGCCTTCAACAAGGGCTAAGTGTCTGATGGCATTTGAATCCCAACAGGGTGTGCTCCTTGGCCTGTCGGCTATCTTGTTGACCCATGCCAGATTGTCAACCACACGTGGATGCTTCTGCTGTCCTGGTATCTCTATCTATATCCACACATGCTTTTTAGACTGCTGAATCAAGCCCAAGAAGTCTGGGCTATATCTGTGTTGAGGAACTTCTTTGGAGTGATGTAGCCAAGGTAGGTAATGTGAGCCATTGTGGAGGGACAAGTATCTTCATTACCTATTCACAGCCTTTAGACAATGCACATAGAGAGGTGTCTTGTTTTTGTGGCTAGAAACACTGTTGTGAACCCAAAGAAAACACATAAGCGTCTGCATGTGCACCGGGGTGTCAACTCCCAACAGAGCTGATGGAGGTTGAGGTGGTACAAGCAATTGATCTGGATGCTAAACCATGCCTACTGCCGCATGAGATGGACAGGGCTATCTGGAGTATCACATTAGAAAGGATTGTGAGGGACAAAAGGTAAGGGCAGGTGAAATGACCAGGGTTCCCTCTCATATGGCTGAACACGTGTTTTAAGTGGTGAAGTCCTGCATGTCTGCATATGGAGCCAAATCCCACGCACTGGATTGATTCTGCACAGCCCAAGCTACCTGAGATGGGTCCCACCTTGCTGCAGGGTAAGACAAATGCTACGGCTGCCAGAGAGTTTTATCATAGGGATAATTAGAAACTTTCCTACATGCCTTTATTAACTAAATAATTTTATAATTAGTTTGCAGCACTCAAGCCATTTCAGCAGCAGACGTAGAAATCTCTGAGGAAGGCAGAGAATACCAAGATTGTTTATTCACGGATCCCAGGATCTTTTCCACTGTGCCTGTCTCCGGTGGTGGACTCCTTGGGGACAAGTGAGAATTTCAGCAATTTTATGAAATCTTACTTAACAGTCTGCCAATGTTCAGATAAAAAGCACAATAGGTAGCAAGACAGGAGACCCCATCCAGATGAAAGTCAAAGACTATGCTGCCACTGACATGAGGAATGGCATGGTCAGGTCCAGACTAGGAGCTTGTGCTGGTTGTGGTTATGTATCCAGCACACGATTCAGGGAGATTACTCCAATTGGAGATTCCCTTCTCTGTTTCTTTGTT
This sequence comes from Myiopsitta monachus, assembly GCA_017639245.1. Taxonomy (NCBI): domain Eukaryota; kingdom Metazoa; phylum Chordata; class Aves; order Psittaciformes; family Psittacidae; genus Myiopsitta; species Myiopsitta monachus. Next base: position 2,516,492 of record CM029941.1, on the reverse strand, counting down.
GAAAACAGAGGATTTTTCACATCAGAAAGTAAGTTAGATGTTTTTCCAATATTCTTCTTGATTTCTAGATAACTCTCTCCCAGCAAGGTGCAGGTTAAGTACCATTTAGCTTTTGATCGACTTTTACAATTTGGCACTTAGGCGATTATACCTTTCTTAACAAAATCTTGCATTTACAAAAGTAAGGCTTTTGGTGTGGCAACACAATTAGACAGGATCTTTTTCCCAGGCATATTTTCAAGTAAAGTTGCTCAAAATTATTCAGACAGAAAACCTGAGGTTGAAAGCATAGCTGTTACTTCCTCTTTGTGAACCATATGTAACTATTATTTTTTATTCAACATTAATTGAAAAAGGTATTACCTTTTCTTCTTATAATGCCTCTTTCTCCCTGATTTTCATAAATTTCAATGAATAGCTTTGGGAAAAACTTAAGTAACAAACACTGGAAAAATGCAAGTAGAACTGAATCTATTAAAATAACCCCAAATTTGTGGAATTAAAGAAAGTTGAATTTTTTATATTTTTAATGAAAATGATGCTTTTATCCCAAGAATGTGAAGAAAAATATTTTCCTGGGTACATTGTGAACACTTGGGGTAATCCTATTCAGGCAGAGTGGTGAATCCTTATGCTCACTCCTGAAATCTGTCATGAAACTACACTTTGTATTGGAACAACAAAGAGAGGAGAATTTTTAAAGCTGTTTTTCTAATACGATATGACTCCCCACAGAGTTTCTTCTCAGTTAGGTGCTTTAGACCAACAACATTTCATTGGCTTCTGTGGTCATTCCTGACGGATAATCATGGGGTTAAGATTAAATCTTGGTTGACCAACCCTGTTTTCTCTATCCTATGTGCTTTGGGGGTAAATACATGGCTTGCTAAATCTTCCTTATTAAATGAGGTCAGCATTTCATCATATAGGCTGCGCAAAGAAGTGACAATCCTGGGTATTTTCCTTGGGGGTGGAACGAAATAACCTAAATGACAGGTCATCCCCATGGTCATCCTTGTACCCACAGTGGCAAAGGGTATGACTAGATGGACATAACCCAAAGAATTAAGAAGCTCTGGAGATATCCCTAAATAGATGTTTATTTTTAACCCTCACACCCAAACCTAGAAGATCCTGTTCTTTCTGTAGGAGTCATGTATTAGTGCTCCAGCTGAGGAACATGCATTAACAACTCTTAGTCTCTTGTACTGAGCATTATGTCTCATCTTTGAAGTCAGATTAATGGAGATTAGTGGTACCACTTAAGAGTTTAAACATCATATTGACCCAAATTGGTTATGCAGGCCCAACATATAATGTTGCACATTCAGGGCTTTTACCATACAGAAAGTGATTTCACTAATTGTTTCAGAAAAGAAAGCTTGTGTTACTTTCTGCTCTAATCCTGAGGTACCCCCCACCACTGCTTTTCACATCCACTGTCAAACACATCTGGTTGTCCATCTACATAAGTATCCATTTAATAATCAAAGATCATTTTGTTTTAGCTCCAGTTGGCCTGTCTGCTTGCCTTCCATGAGTGATTTCATTCATGTCTCCGCTCTCTCAGATGTCTGCTGCAGTTCCCACTAGGAGTGACACTGGACTTGAGGAAAACACACACAATATAAACAGGCAAAGCACTGCAGAAATTGCTACTCTGTATTTAAACAAATGATTTTAATTATTCCAAATGACATGTGTTGGCATAAGCCACACAGAAACTAAAAACAGAGGAGGAAAAAATATTCTTGTTTAAGACTACAAAAAAGGAACCGATCCTACTAATTCAAGTTTATTTTTGTGCAGTAATTAAAGGAAACCTCTCGCTTTTCTCTGGCTGTGTGACCAAAACCAATTTGGAAACACACCAAACTTTTCAAAAAATCATTCACACAGCTGGATCTGATCCTGATGCTATAAAAATACAAAAGAATAAAAGAAAACCATTTTCCCAGTATTGGTCTTAGGAATTCCCATGGGGCTGTCTACTGATGTCAGCTATTTTTGAATGGAGTACTAAGAACAAACTCTCATTTCCTTGTTCTTGGCCCTGACATACCTTGGCTGGTTTGCAGTCTTTGTTCTACCTCAAGGGTCTGCAGGAAACATCTGGGACCGAGATCCAATTTATGCCTGTGTTTCAATGAAGCAGTTGTCCTGACGTATGTGACCGGCTTCTCCATCTAGTAAATGGAGGGACATAGATGTCTTTGCAGGAGATTGAATACCCGAGTTAGGCAGACATTTTCCGCCTTGGTTGGCTTTCAAGAGCACCTGCCCCTCTCCACTAGGCAGAAGAGGAATTTATGTACTTAGTTTAAGAGGACTCCACCTTCCCTAAATAATGAAGATGGAGGTATCTGAGTTAGGCAGACTAAATCACTGGTGTGACATGTCTTCTGGCTCTGCTGAAGAGCAGCAAGTGTCAGGATGCCATGGTTTACTGTCTCCTCCCGGTGACTGGCCAGATGTGTGCTTGAGATTAAATTAACCCAAGTTCAGGAGACAAATTCTCACCTCTCTCAAGAATTGCTCAGGCAGCACTTTTAATAGGTTACGTCCATCTCTCCAGTAGCATGCTAAAGACACTACACTTCCAACGAGACCTCAGCAAGGAGAGCTCTACCTATTAACCATCACCCCTTCCTGCAGCACCTGGGTTTCTCCCTTGGGCTTTCTCATCGAAACACTGACCCACCCTGACCCTGTTTAGCTATTGAGATCTGACAAGATCACAGCCCGAGGTGGTATGGCTGAATTTACATGTGCTTAACAAATTGCCTGTTCACTCAATTACATTTTATTTAATCATCTGTAATCATATAAATTATGCCTGATGGTAGTAAATGTTCATGTCAGTTCCTAATTACAGATTGATTAATTGACTGTGGTGATTTGTATTACTTATATAAGAATATATGAAGATGATGATAAATTATGATTAGTATGCAACATTTCATATGAAACATAGCCAGAACTAGGGGAAAATTTCCTCTTTTTTGCCACTTAAGTTTGGTGTGTCAAAGGTGCTCTGTATTATCGCAAGCTCCCAGAATGGGCACTCTCACTCCATTAAAAAAAAAAAAGACAAAGAAAGTAGAAATATGATGCATGCTGCTTTGTGCCTCAGATGGACCTTCAAGCGAATAAAAAGCTCTTGAAGGATTTCCAGCCATCAAGAATTTGCCTGTTGCTTTCTACTCACTTCAGTATTGATCTGGACAACGTACCAACTCAGGTTTTAGTGTGGAAATCAAGAAAGGCAGAAAAAAATTGTACTAATTTGGTTTGACTAACATGAGTCATTTTGCTGCATAGCTCAGATCTCACAGCTGTCCTGGCAATTGCTTTGAGTTTGGAGGGCTGCTGGTATACGCCCTGTTTTACCATGAAGCAGGAATAGCGTTTGCTGAAGAGCATCTGTTTTCCCAGATAAATGCTGGGCAGATGAATGATGTAAGAGCTCTGACCTCTGGGGAGATCCTGAATGGTCTTCACACTTCCAAGTTAATTTCTGAAACAGGAGGAAACCCAAACCACGTATAGGATCTCACCAATGGTATACATATTTTTCCCCAAATAACAACACATCTGAAGTCTAGGTCAGATGAAGACTTAAATTTTGCAAACATCCCCCCTATGTTCTCTATGCTTCTGAGCACATCTTGTCCTCTAGCTGTCTGCAATCTGTTTCAGAGATCATAGAATGGCTATTTCTGATGAAAATACTACTGTCTTTGTAACTTTATTTATTTATTTATTGATAGAGCGAGAGCAGTTTGAAACTCTCTGAGTTTGCAAGGAGCCAGGAGAGGGGAACCTGGTGCTGTTTCCCACATACTCACACATGAGGTTCATTGGCTAAATGCTTCACAGTCATGGCAATAGCACAAAAGCCGCCCAGTCACAGAAGCTGTTCCTTTCCCCCACCATGGCTTAATGACTTGGGTTGTCTCCTGAGAGATCTCTTACCCTACTGACTATCTCAGAACACTCGTTTTTCACTGTGTTGATGACAGAAAATGTCTTCTTTGACTAGGATGGACTGGGCATCCGCCTTTGTATCCAGCTTTAGGTGGAAGGCAGTGAAGGTTGGGCATTGTATTGTTCTACGCAACTGGACTACCCTACTACGAATGACTCTTGCAGAACTTTATTGAAATCTCAATATATCACAGATCTCATTCACATTTTTTCATGACTGTATCAGTTGTGAATGCACTCAAGTTTTTCTTCTCATTCACAGAAATACCAGAAGTGTTTTTCACTTCTCTGTCAACTCTGCTAATCTGTTTCTGTTAATGCAGTTCTCGAGGTCACTCAGCTCCTCCTGCGCAACATATCAGTCCTCCCCAAAACGATGTCTTCTGCATATTCAGAATACATCATTTGAACACGTCTATTTTTCATACCCAGATTACTCACAGACATTTTAAATATGAATACTGAAAAGAAAGGGATCCGTGAGGAGCCCCACTAACAAACTATCCCCATTCCAGCACTTCTTCTGTTACCAGCGATTCTTATTTCCCTTAGAGATAAACACCTTACGATTTTCTTCCTAAGCCCCAGTTTCTCCAACTTCACTAATCCAGCTAATCCCTCTCTGAAGCAAGGATAAGTGACAGCTATTTCATTTCCTTTTCTAAAAGTTAGGTCTTTTTTCAAAGGAATATGCTAAACACAAGTGACACTGTCTACCTTTGGAAAACCCAACTTATATTTAGGATCACAGCACTACATCTGGAGCCATTCTTCCCTCCAAATTTTGTTCTGATTTTGTCAAAACCAGAAATTGTTTGGATTTTTACTGTTTGCTTCCCTTTCCCTGTTACAACATTGTGGCTTTTCTGCAGGTACTTTGTAGCCCCCTGCAGAAACTGTCCTGGTGGATTTCTGCATCTCATTGGGACCTCTCACTGCAAACGGAAGCTCACATTGTGCTGCCCACGTGTTCGTGATCTTGGATAAATTACTTACTCATCAATTCCTTGGCTTCCATACCTGAAAAATTAGCACAAAAACAATTACGCAGTGATGTCTATTTAGATAATGCTTATAAAAAGCCAAGGGGCCAGGCACGGAGCATGCATAGAGATATCTACCATGTTGCTGTTGTTAACGTGATCACTTACATGTGATGTAAGATGTGTGGGATGACCAGGGAACACACAAATGCTGGAAATGTCTCATCCATCTATAGTGATCTGAATTTCTAAGTTGCACTCTGAGTGTTCTGTTTTATTTTCACTCAGGCCTTTAGGCTTATAGTTTTATTTTCAGACTTGACCGTGTGTCCTCTGGAACAGAGGACATCTTCTTGCTCCCTGCTTCTGCCATGTAGCCCATCCAAGATGTTGCTGCTAGAGAAAGGGCGCCCAGGAGAGACTAGGGGATTCCTCCACTCACCCATTGACCTCCCCATCCATTCACTTCTTGGTTGATCCACCAACTCACATATAACAAACTGAACCAAAATACACCCCTCCCCCCAAACTTTAATTTCCCACTGCCTTTGAGTCTTCTCAGCTCAGGACCTGCCAACAGAGTTGCCTTAATTAACTCCTTGTACAAATTTAGCAGGATCCCACACTTGTTTTTTTGACAGCCCTCTAACGTTTTCCATGAATAGGGCAGAAAATGCTACCCAGCAGCTCATTTCCACAACCAGCTGTTTAAATCATGATAATTGTTTTTACAAAAATAATTAGTGCTGGCAAACAAGTACAAGTACACTGGTGCTTTTTAAAAATACAGCAAATTTGTACTTGATGCACTACTATCAGTTAATTCTCATAAAAGGTCATTAATGGTGTGTACAGTGAAGTGGAGGACTGGGCGGTCTGTGTTGAAGAGAGATGGTATCCGCATGACTGATGTGCAAAGCTCAGGGGTCAGAGCATTACAAAATGATTCGCTTCAATTATTTATGTCCCTCCATCTATTGTATGGTGGGCTTGGGCCTGCTGGAAGGAGTTTCTGCTGTCCTTACACTACTTTGCAGGGTTTTTCCTTTGCCTCAGGAATGGCATTCATTTAAATAAAAATTGTCTGGTGCAATCCTGTCCTATTTCCCATGACTGACAAAAGTTTGGGGAGGAGGGTGGGTGATATTGCTGCAGCCATTTAGCATTGAGGAACCTTGTGCTCCCTGGCATCATAACCAGTGCACAAAATTCCTGGGAGTCTATCATGTATGAGCCCCCTGAGAGGAGATCCCATGGTGTGGTATGAAAATGAGTCTGGGAAGAAAGATTAAGGCTGCCAATTTCATAACCGATGATCTATCCTTGTTATCATCGTCATCAACAATGAAGAAGTTTAAATGCTTCTCTCTCATCCTCTCCCTACTTCCAAGCCAAGCAAAAAAGCCCAACTTAATTTTCACCTTTTTTTTTTTTTTTCTGATGACAACAGCATCAGGCATGCTATATATCAACAGTGATATATAGCCTTATGCGCTGACTGTTGACAACTTATGGCTCTTTTGTCTGGGTTTGCCTACTTGGCGGTTTAATTACGTGAAGTGCCTATCGTCTGTGCAACATTCATACCACTGGCTGCTGGAATTCATGGGTGATGCTATGTTTACATCAGCCATCAAGCTGATATTCAAACACATTAGCGTGACCATAGTGCAAAATACATGGTGAGTGGTGCTCCTATTGCCATACTTCTACGTTCATATACATGAGCTAAATTAGCCAGCAGAATATTTCTTAGAATAAAATGTTTCTTTTCATGATTTCAATACTTTCTTGCATCCTTTTTTTCTTTTTCTTAAAATGTTAATGGAATTTAAATTATTGACCATAGTGATTTTATTTTTGATGCAAATAGCAATAGAGAGGACATTAGAGGGAAGAGTCCTGAGATTTTATGAGCATAGACTACTGTAAGGCTACATAATAAAATGAATACAACATGCATAAAAGGTCATTATAGCTGTAATAATACTGTCCCAAAGTAGTCCTTGCATTCTGGAGGACTGAAACTTGTTACAAAACCTAAATGAAAAGCAAAGGGGTATGTCTCCAACGTCTCTTATTGTGACATTTTAATAATTAACCCGAAAGCCTGGGAACCAATTTTTTTTAGTATTGTCAAGGAAACTATTTCCCCTTCACTTCATCTCCTGAAAGATACAAAATTTAAACATAGAAAGGGGCGGAATTTTTTGAATGAGAAAATTTGGAATTTGTCATACAAGTGTCACTGATGTTTTTAACAAACTTTTAACAATTGCAGCTAGATGCCTTTATTGGGATCAGTGTCTTCTTTTATCTAAAATAATAAAGAAGCCTGGGCCAAAAGGTATATTCTGTGGTTCTGTTCCCTTTCACCTACATGTGGTGTTGGTGAAATGATACCAGCTGAATGTGCATCTTATCTGCTGAAAAGCTAAATAAGGTGTTATTTTAGGCTCACTTGAATAAACATGGTTCTTTTTTTTCCCCATATTTGAACAACAAAATTACTTCTGTTTTGGCCTTGCATCTTTGCATACTTGTCTCAAATGAAAGGACTGTAGCTGAAGTTTAAATTGGAAAAAAAGATGAAAAAAAAAATTGAAGCCTGCTAACTCTACATGCAAATGAAAGATGATTTTTTTTTTCCTGAAATTCTGGGGCTAGGTCTTTCTTGAGTCTAAACCAGTCACTCAAATCCACCATAAGTGTGTCAATAGTATTGGTTGCCTTCTCTTGGCGCTATTTTGTTATTAGATCTTAGAAGAAACTCCACCTGGAACCCAAATCTGTCCCATCTCACTTCCATTCAATATCTTTAGTCCACTCTTATCTCTTGTGTCATCCCGTGCAGCCCAGACCTTTCAGGGGCAGAAAGTGTTGGCCTTTCATCAACTGTCTTCATGGTGGCGTTTCTGGCAAGGCCAAATGTTGATCCCTCACTCTGGGATATCCCTGTATCACTACACTCTGGTGGATCTAGAAATGCAGTTCTTAATAACCTATAACAGGATTTAGACCCTTAAATCACTTTATCCTAAAAGGACTTAGGAGCACCTCTACCGAACACTGCAAAATTTGAGTCATTTTCATTTTCAGAGCTCACATAGGTGCTACGGGCTTGTCATAAAGAGTATTGATGGGATGTAAATCTACTCCTTTTCAAAGGTAGGGTTTGGTTCAGATCTTGCAATTCTGAACAAAGTGGTGCGCAAGTACCTCAGACTGTCAGAAAAATTCCACCTTGTATTCTCATCTATGTAGCTACAAATGCTCATTTCCCATTTTAGTCTTTGTCCTGAGGATGAGCAGGCATAAGGCATATAATTTCAATTAATCTGAGATCTGCCAGTATAAGAAGCTATAAAAAAGCTTATTATTATTTATTTCTCGAGGCATTTTATTCATATACCATTAGAGATACACAACAAAATGTACCTCCTATGTCAGTGGTTGTACTGTGTGAGACAGCAAACATTAAAATCCCGTAGGAGAGGTTATTGTGTTAACATCTGATGGAGCTTTCAGTAAAATGTAGTGTTTCATCTGGGTTCCAGAGAGCAGTGTACAGACACATGGATATACAGATTTTTGTCCATAGTGTGTGGCACAGTTGGGTTTTTAAGATGACCAGCTACTCTGTCATTTATTCAGCACCTATTGTGCCTGTCATCTCACTAGATCAAGTGCAACATGAGCATGCTCTATTTGTCTACTGGAAGAGGTGGGAAAACATCAGAAATGCTGCCCTTTTTTTTTTTTTTTTTAACTTTTGCACACTGTAGTAGGTTAATTTTTTACTTAGGATTTTTTTACTTCGTGTTGGCCAAGATGATGAATATTTTGTAGAAAATCTTCTACCGGGAAGTGTGCAAGACATTTGGCATTGTCCTGCATGACATCATTGTCTCTAAGCTAGAGAGACATGGATTTGATGAATGGACCACTCATGAGATAAGGAATTGGCTGGGTGGTCCCACTCAAACAGTTGTGGTCAATAACTTTATGTCCAAGTGGAGACCAGTGACAAGTGGTGTTCCTCAGGGGTCAGTATTAGGGCTGGCACTGTTCAACATCTTTGTCAGTGACACAGACAGTGGGATTGTGCACCTTCAGCAAGTTTACCATGACACCAAGATGTGTGGTGTGTGTGGAGGCTGGAAGGAAGAGATGGGATACAGATGGACCTGTACCGGCTGGAAGGATAGGACTATATGAACCTTATGGAGTTCAAAAAGGCCAAATGCAAGGTCCTGCGCATTGGCTAGAGCAATCCTAAGCACAAGCACAGTCAGAGGGAGGCTGGATGGAGCAGCCCTGAGGAGAAGCACTTGGGGGTGTTGGGTGAGGAAAAGCTCCACATGACCTGGCTTCAGTGAGCGCTTGAGGCCAGAGCCCCCCCTTGTGCTGGGCTGCATCCCCGGAGTGTGAGTAGCAGGTCAGGGAGTGGATTCTGCCCCTCTCTTCCACTGGCACAGGGTGCCCAGGGAAGCTGTGGCTGCTCCAACCCTGGCAGTGTTCCAGGCCAGGTGGAAGGGTCTTGGAGCAACCTGCTCTACTGGAAAGTGTCCCTGCCTATGGCAGGGAGTTGGGACTGGTTGAGCTTTAAGGTCCCTTCCAGCTCAAACAATTCCATGACTCAGTGGTTCTATGACAATGAAGAAAGTGAAAGGGGATTAAAAGTTCATGCATGGGGGAAGCAGATAGCTGCAGTTTTCCTCCTGCAACTGTACTGGTGGGGTCTAACAGGATAATTCTCATTGTTGTTCTTTAGGCTTGCTCTCCATCATTGTGTGCCATAGGTACCCAACCCAGCACCTTTAACACTTACCAAAACTTCTCCGTATTATTGCCTATACATGTACAGTACACACACTGTTATTATCTGCATGCTTGGACTTACATGTGCCTTGAACAAAGGCTGGCTCAGATGGGCTGGGTTAAAGATTTAAGGCAGGAAGGGTCTCATCCCTCTTTGAATTGAAAGTGTACGTTACAATGATACAGAGCTACAAATGATATACACAGCTAATTGTCTGATTCTATCTCATGGTTCCCTTGACCATGCTTTGTAGGTTTAAGCCTTTCTGTTCAGTTGGTTGTCTTGTGCGTGTGAGAAGCCATATGCTGCATTATAAGGTGGTGCTAAAGCTTTATGACTGCTCAACAGGGGAATGAAAAATGAGGAGATTTCCACGGTACAGTTCTCAAGGCAGAGAAATTACATCTGGCGCAAGAGGTGACCATGAAATTAGTGGGGAGCATGAGAGATGCTCCCCAAGCTGTGTGGCTCAGTTGATATGTTGGAGGGAAGGAATGCCATCCAGAGGGACCTTGACACGCCTGGGAGGTGGGCTGATGCCAACCTTATGAAGTTTAACCATGCCAAGTACAAGGTCCTACATCTGGGTGGGAGCAATCCCAGGCACAACTACAGGTTGGACAGGGAAGAGATTCGGAGCAGCCCAAGGAGAAGGACTTGGGGGTGTTGGTCAATGAGAAAATGAACATGAGTCGGCTGCAGTGTGCACTCACAGCCCACAAAGCCAACGGTATCCTGGGCTGCACCAAAAGGAGCGTGACCAGCAGGTTAGTGAGGAGGTGATCCTGCCCCTCTACCTTGTTCTCGTGAGACCTCACTTGGAATATTGTGTGCAGTTCTGGTGTCCTCAACATAAGAAGGACATGGAACTGTTGGAACAAGTCCAGAGGAGGGCCACAAGGATGATCAGGGGACTGGAGCACTGGAACACTGGAACATGGAGATAGGCTGAAAAAGTTGTGGCTGTTGAGCCAGGAGAAGAGAAGGCTGTGTGGAGACCTCAGAGCAGCCTTCCAGTATCTGAAGGGGGCTATAGGGATGCTGGGGATGGATTCTTCATGAGGGACTGCAGTGAGAGGACAAGGTATAATGGGTTAAAACTTACAGGGGAAGTTTAGATTGGATCTGAGGAAGAAGTTCTTTCCTGTAAGGGTGGTGAGGCACTGGAATGGGTTGCCCAGTGAAGCTGTGAATGCTCCATCGCTGGCAGCGCTCAAGGCCAGGTTAGACAGAGCCTTGGGTGGCATGGTTTAGTAGGAGGTGCCCCTGCCCATGGCAGGGGAGTTGGAACCGGATGATCTTAAGGTCCTTTCCAACCCTGACTATTCTATGATTCTATGATTCTTTGCTGCTGAATGTATGCATGATTCTTTCTTGGCATGTCTTTATGGCCACAGGGCTCTGGGAAATGCCTTTGTCCCAAACCAATAAAGCCTGTTACTCTGCCCTTACCTGTGCACCAGGCTAGGGCTTAACCTGGTAAAGTTTGGCACAGCAATTTGGGACTGTCACCTGAACCCTGACCTCCTAAGTTCATGGCTAAGCCTGATGCAAGCATATGTGATGGTCGGAGTACACTGCAGGAACCTTAGTGCTCATTAAGAGGTGACAACTTTCCTTATCTCATTACTATCAGGACAATCAGCAGGTCTCCACTATTGCTTGCTGCGCCCATTGCTGGGATTGCTGTGACTGTGGAGACAGAGCCACATGGCAATTGCATGGTTCATCAGTGCTAGAGTTGCAGCACTTAAAAACACTGGTGCCCAGGCTGCCTAACTGAACTCAACTGGCTAGAGCGAGGTGATATTGCTCCTGCAGAACCATGTTATGTAGGAGACCCACCTGAAAGAGCTGCTGAACCCTAAGCAGGGTGCCTAGAGAACTGGGGGTATCCCAGTAATGGGGCATAGTATGAGGGAGTGAACCCCTTGGTGCTGGAAGGTTGAGAGCTCTTTGGGTAGCAGGAGGGTGGCACAAACACGTGGCCATCAGCATGGCCATCAGCAGCACCCACTGTTGTACAAGAGTGACAGATTATTTCTATGCTTCATTCCTGGAGACTCACTGCATGAATATTACAGTAGCTGCTACCACCCCTCATCCCTCATCATTCTTTCCTGCCCCCTCTTGTCCCCTCCTTAATGATTAAATGACTGCATTTGGTAAAGGCACAATAGAAAAGAACAATTAATAGAGGCTCCTTCCTCCAGTCCTGAGCGGGACAATGGCACAGAGGCATCTGTGTGTGTATATAATGGGTTCAATTTCCTTTCTCTGCCCTGGTTTGGTGGCTGGCTGGGGAACGCAGCAAGATGGTGGTTACTGCTGCTTTATTGAAGGGAACCCTACGAACACTTACTTGGGTATAACATGAGCAGTGCTCAGGTTTCCTTCTCAGTATCTGTGCCCATGGCCAAGGACAAGTGTTTCTTTGGGAAGGATAACCCCCTTTTCTCTCCTCTCCCCCTTGTCCCCTCCAAAGTAACTGAGCTGGCACAAAGGATGCTGGTGAACTGGATGCTCTGGAAAAGCAGAGCTCCTGGAACACTCCTTGGAGCTCCATAAATGTGTGCAGAAGGAAATTAATTGAATGCTGTGTATCAAAGGAAATAACAATAACCATAATAATGCTCATCCCTAGCAACTAGAGAGAGAAAAGATCTATGTGGTTCTTTCATCTCTTCTCTGCCAAGGAATGATTATTCTCTTCATCAACTAATCCCAAAGTCATCAGGCACAGATTCTGAAGATGGGAGGTGTTTTTCCAAGAGCAGATAGGAGCTAACATCAGAAGAAGAGGCACAACCCTTTTGCACGTTTCAGCAGAGACGCTGAAGGTACCACAGTGGTGCCCATCATCAGGGCCAGCAGTCCTGATCCAGTGTGGCCATGAGGACAATGCAGAAGCACATGGAGCATACTCAGCACATAAGTGGGCAGCACTGCAGATACAATGCAAGGTTGGTGTGGCTCTGGTGGTGTGGACCAAGGTTTCGTGCTGGCTCTCTGCTTCGGCTGTTTTTGAGGCCAACATGATTGCTTTTTATAAATAGACTTCAGATACCACATACAAGCAGATTTTTTCCCATTGGTTGAGTTGCTGTCCTCAAATATGTTTCTCTGATATAGCCGTCCAGCTTATACTGATCTGTGAAAAACTGACTTCCCCAGTGTCTAGGCAGGGATCAGCATTCAGTTGCACACGGTTCTCCTCTCCTTCTCTTGCACACCTGGAATAATGTGCTCAGTTTTGGTCCCTGGTACATAAAAAAGATGTGGACAGGCTGGAGAGGGTCCAGAGAAGGGCCACAAAGATGATCCAAGGACTGGGGAGCCATGAGAGGAAAGGCTGAGACGTCTGGGACCATTCTGCCTGAAGAAGAGAAGGCTGAGGGGAGCCTTGTCACCATGTTCCAGTATTTAAAGGGTGGGTAGAAAGAAGATGCAGTCTCCCTTTTTACAAGGAGTCCCATGGAAAAGTCAACGTGATGGGCACAAGAATCCTTGGGAGATTCTGACTGGATACAAGAGGAAAATTTTCCCCAATGAGAACAATCATTGGAATCATCTCCCCAGTGAAGTGCGGACTCCCAGCTTGAGGATTTGGCTGGGCAGGATGCTGGAACATCTTGTCTAGGTCATGCTTTGCCTAGGAAGGTTAAGTCAGATGGTCCTCGAGGTCCCTTCCAACCTGGTATTCTATGATTCTTCATACAAGACCCCAGACAAGCCCTAAGCTGAGACATCCCTGCCACATTCAGGAGCTGACAAACAGTCCTTACACTCCTGAGGAAGGAGGTTTGGAGGATACCAGTGGCCACTGTAAGCGCAGGAGACTGTGAAACCTGCTTGGATAAGATGTGCAGATTGGGGGTGGGATCTGATCTAAAGGATGGTTTTCAAGCTGTGGCTCACGGGATGTAGGAATGGAAAGTGTGTGACTAAACAAGTACTTACGACTTCAGTGGACTTGACTCGAATGGACTAAATCCAGCTTTTTCCTTGAAACTCCTACAGCTGCTTTGCCTCTCTGCACCTTCTTTCCCCATTTATAAAGAGCTGATGAGAATATGCCTCTATTGCACCGTGGCTTCATTCATTAATACTTACAAAAGGCTTTGAGATCCTCAGATGGCCAGTGCAAGAGAAGTAATTATTTATTAACAGCCTCCGTGAAGGTGTGGGCAGCCATATTACATCTCTCCTGGGTATTTAATTTAGGTACTGAGCATTTATTGTGGGTCTGAGAAAGTAATTGCTGATCTGGGCTGCTGGGGGTGATAAGGGATTTTTTTTCCTTTTTTTTTTTTTTTTTTTTTTTTGTATCTGAATGAAATGCCTATAAATGCAGATAATATTTCTTACAATGGAGATAAAGAGTTGATACCTAGGGACCAACTGTCCTTGAGACTTTAACTGAGACTGAGATGTGTCTCTCTTAAATTCTCTATCGTAAGATGCTTGGGGATGTTTGAGGTGATGAAGGCAGGGGTATGGTGCTGCTCCCCACTTGGGCATCCTTCAGGGTGTTTGGGATGGTTTAGTCTGTGCCAAGTTGGCTATGGCTGGGCACAACGAGCATCCTCTCTCAAATTTCTCCTGGGATAAGGTCCTTTCTCCCTGCCTTCCTTCCTGGGGTAGATACCCCCTTCCCCAAAACACCACCACCCTCCACAGGTGTGTGGGGTCATAGCTCCCCTTGCCCCATCACACTCAGTGGGGAGAAGCAGCGTAATGCGGGGCCTTTTCCATTAAGCATCTTCCGTCTCCTTTTCTTTTGTTAAAGCCAAATGGAACAATGTAATTAGCTTGTTACAATTAAAGTGACTCGACTGGATAAATTGTAATCACCCAGACTGAAGTTAGGCATCCCTGCAGGTCCCGGCCAGAGCAGCTGAGCTGCCTCATTTGCATAATTAAAATATACAAATGATAATGGATTTTGTACTCAATTTCCAGCGGCTGTAAATTCGAGAAACTATGAAATTAGAATAACTGAGATGGAGCCCGCCTTGAGGTAATGAGGATGACAAGTTTTGACAGTAGGGGTGTTTATAACACTAGTTTCTCGCTGCAAAATAAATAAGTACAAAAAAGATTAGACAGTGATATTAGTTAATAGTTCTGCGGACAGTGGGGAAAGGAGATAGACTGGTGATTACCTCTGCAAATTTAAGCTGCCTTTTTGACAAGCTCTCTCCTAACCTTAGGGGACACCTTTTGCCTGATTATGAGAAATTGAGAATGAATTAAATGCATAAAAAGGGTTGTCACAGATAGACAAACTAAAGGAAAAGAAATGAAATTAGCCTTGCCATTTTAGCTTGCTGCAGGAGGAGGGGGGAGAGGGAAGGGGAAAAGGCTGGGAGAGATATTTTAGCACTCCCACAAGGAGGAAATTAAGAGACGGAGTGGTCCAGAACTGAGGCTGATCTCACAGAAAATAAAAAGTCCTTTGGATCCCAGGTGGAAATAAGAGTAAAAAAATTTCGGGGTAGATAACATCTTGTCCAGATGAGCTACAGGGGCTGTCTGGGAACAAATCGTGCTTTTCTATGGTTTATTTATTTATTTTGAATTTCTCAGCAAATGTTTTCTGCTTCCATTTATAACCTTTCAGAGATGGAAATCCAAGCTGATCTTGGTCTGGGCAGGTTGCCTGCCATCTCCCTGTCTTCTCTTTGCACACACCTCCTAAATTACAGCTGTTTAACAAATATACACACAAATATAAGCTTGTTCACTAATACCTAGTGAAGCCAAGCTGAAAATGAGTGTCTCCATTCTTGTTGACTTTTCCCTTGTCCAAAAGAATTAATTAACAACTGAATGTGTTTATTAATGATTTTTTGCAACTTCCTTTCTCTCAGTAGGACATTAAGGAGCATAAGGAGAGGTGTACCTGCTAAGAACAAGAGTTGAGCAGCAAATGTCCCTAGAAGGGTATGAAAGGGGGAAGCAGAGTCCTGGAGCTATAGCTACCTGTGGTGGGCAGGATTTGCTTGGTTCTGTGTACTGACCATTGCATATGCTGATTTTGTTCTTTTTTTCCCCTTTTTGCTCTGATGGGAACCATGGTGATCAGCTCAGATGGAAATCTCAGTTTCATGCATGGCTGGATTTTCCTAGGGATAAAAAAATGGACATTTCCTTGTTCTAGGATGAGGATATCAATGAAGAGTTAGTTGAAGAAAAGGTGGCATGGTGTTGGTGCGGTTTTCCTTGGCAAGAGGGGACTGTGTATATGTGGGAGCACTGAGAAACAAACCTGCCTCACAAGTAGATTTGGAAAGAACAGTGATAGCTCTACTATCCATGCTCCTTCTCTAGAATCTCTGGGAGCTGAAGGCATGGATCCCACACTTAAAAACATTTCAATCCTTGATACTCCATTGAAATTCTCGTTGTATCATTGACAACCTGTAAAGAAGGTGGAAAAAGGTACAGGAAGGGAAGACAGAGGGAAAAGGGAAGAGGTGGAGATAGGGAGTAGAAAGGAGAGAGAGGAAGGTAAGGCAAAGGGAGTAGAGGTGCAGGAAGAGATGGGCTGGGGCAAGGTGGCTGTAGGGATCCAGATGGGTGCCATCCCCACCCACAAGTACCAGCAGGAGCAATTTCCCACTCTGTCTGGGAATATGATCCCTCCTGCTTGCACATAGCCACAGCCCAAACCAGTCCAGTGCTTTATATTTATCCTTTTAACAGTCACCCAAATCAATCCTCTGCTCCACCAAAAGGTACTGCTTGTTTTCAAGCATGTTGGGTACAGCTTCCTTTCCTCCCTCCTTTTCCTAGCCTCCAGTGTGTTTTCTGTTCAGGTAGAGCCGTCATTTACGTTTTATAGTTTGCTTTACGGCATCTTGTTATGGCATTATCTGTTAAAGAATGTATTTTTAATGTGTTTTATAGCATGCTTTATAAATAAGTTATTAAAGAATGTACCTGCAGCTAGCGATCACTTAATAAATATTAATAAAGCAATTCCAGATGAGGCCATCATTAAGAGTATTGCAGCACACCCATGCTAGTTACCTAGAAAGAGTTTCTGTGCTGGTTTTTGTGCTGGTTCAGAGAGCTGTGATGGGTAGGGCTGGGAAGCAGAGGTGGGAAGGAGACAGTTTCACCAAGTCCTTTTGTCCTTGAACTCCAGTCTGCGTAATTTTTGTTTTGTGAAATTCCAGTGGCAGGTGGGGAAGAGGTGGATAAAAACAAGGAGAGCAACTCTGAAGATGGATCTGGGTTGGTGTCCATAGCAGTTAGGAACCCAGAGGTGGCTTTGTAGGAGGGCAATGGTCACCTCACCTCACTGGCTTGTCCCCTCCTGCCTAAGATATTAGCTTAGCCTGAGAAATGTGGAAATTTAGCCAACCCCATTTCTGTTTCCATATGACTATATTTTTTGGTGTTTCCAGTTTGGATTTCGTGAGCTGATATGCCTATTGCCCCAGAGTATAAATGGCCATCACTCTATTTTGCAAATGCATTTTGGTTCTAGATAGAGGGTGCTCAGAAGCACCCATGTGTACAGGATCTGGTGACATACAGAGACTTTTTCTGTGAAAAAAAAAGCCATCTGAATCCAGGCAATTTATAATCTTACCTAATGTATAACAAGCATAATTAATTTGTAAGTTTATAAACTCAGTTTGCACAGGCTGTAGGATCCTGGGCAGCAGCTCAGGTATTCACAGAAGCACTGGATGTTGAGCAGTGATGGCACAAAATGTGCTTTAGTGTCTGAGTGTCTGATCAGCAGGTGGTTGTTCACTCCTGTCCACACAAACACTGGTGGAGGAGGCCAGCCTTCCCAGGTTGCCTGTACACCCAGTCAAAGATGAGAGGGAGAAGGTGCTTTGGAGCACCCTATATCTGCATAACCTCACTCCTCTCCTAGGCAGCATTCTGCTGTTGCCGCAGTAAACCTCTGGCAACACCTCTGCCAGGCATTAATACCTTTTCTGACATGTGATGCCTGAGTTAAGTATGAGCATTGTCGACATGTATACACACCTATGTATATACATCAACATCCATCTCCGTTTCACATCATGGGCAAAGTCCCTCCCATCCGAACCTCCACGTCCTGCTCCATGACACTTGATCAGAGCTGGGTTTCCAGCAGACCAGAGATGCTCCCAAAGGGAAGAGAGTGCTTCACTAAGGAAGAAGCAGCAAAGCTGTCTTCCTTCTTCCACCTCCCCTCTTCTGCTCTCATTACAGGCCATGCACTCTCCTCCTACAGCACAGAAAGCAAAGGATGGGTTTGAAAGTTCCCCCCTCTCTCTGCAGCTCCCATAATTGTCTTTGACACTGTTTATCATCTGTGATAATACAGCTGTGCCCTGTTACCTCCAGGTGCCCTAATTCGTGTTATCAGTCTGGCACTGAGGAGAGGGAGGTGAGAGGTATGGAGGAGAGGTGAAGCCATTACAGAGCTGACAGGGCAGTGAGAATGGAGCATGGTGATGGACTAGCCGTCACTTGACCTGAATGCAAACATACATCCTATTGGATTGACCTTTCCCTGAGAGTAATGGATCTCCTCGTGCATCATTTTTGTTACATTGCTGGCCATTCCAAGGAGATAGTTTCTGGTAATTAAGATAGATCCCTCATATAATCCACCCACAACGACAATCAATAGGTACCTCCAGAGGGATATTTCCAGATTATTGCTATGTCAGTGCAACTTTTGGAAGCTCTGTAGATCTGATCACGAGAGGTGCAGTCAGGAAAGCAGCTCAGGGGTGACTTCTGTTGAGGCAAGGTGTTTTCAGGAGCCACACACGTATTTGTAGGCATATAATGGTGACTGTGCCCTCTCTTGTTTGGGATGAGAAGTACATAAGAATTATAAACCCTAATATTGCTGCAATGTCATAGCAGAAACTTCACAGTCCTGCATGATCACAGGCCTATTATGGCAGCAAAACAGATTTGGGACTCTTATTTTCAGAATAGAATTACAGCAGCTAAATCAGACTTCTTCTCCCTCTCTTCTTAACATAAAGAGCATTTTCTTATTCATGCTTCACCACTTTTTATGCGATTTTTGAGTATCTATAAGGCAGAAAACAAAGGTCCTCAGCACTATACAGAGGTACTATATACAGATATCAGACTGTATTTGCAAAAGTGGATCTGGGAGAAAAAATATATTCTTCATATGTAGAGGATACAAGGTCCTCTTGCTTCTCTTCATTCAGTCACTTTTCTAGCTGCTAGCCAAGGCTAATGTCACGGTGTCTCCAGATCCAAATCTGGATCTAGGAATGAAATTCATGCACATTACAGCTGTAAAAAGCAAGAGACTACCCCATTTGTTCTTCCTGTTTGAGTGCTACAAATTCTGTAAGTGAAATGAGAAAATTCAAAATTGTAAATGGGTTTAAATTCTCTGTCATTGAAACTTATGAAGCTATGTGAGGACTCATCCTTTGCGTTCAAGACTATTCTAATGATCTAAGAGACGACCTGGCAGCCTTGGACTCCTTGCCTTGCATTCTTGTATCTTCCACCAATTCCTGGCATTCTGAAGAGCACCCCTTTGTTTCCTCTTGACTCATTTTGCAGCAGACTTGGCTATATAATGTGTGTTCATATCCCACCATGGAGTCTGAAAGAGAAATATGAATCCTAAAGAAACACTCTGAGGCGCCAAAGTACCAGAGAAGGCAACATAAAACATATTTTATGGACTCTCAGTCTGTTTCTCTTTTGCCATAGAAAATCTAGAGCAAAAGATGTGTTTTTGAATGGCTGAGGCTGCCCCAGAGTGTGTTTGGGGGTTCAGTTTGGAGGGACAAAAGGCATCATTGGTGTTTGGAGCTCCAGACTAAGGGTTGTCTTTGCAGCTCTTAACCGGGTGGTAAAACTTGTGCTGATGTGAAAAGGCTCTGAAATTTGTTCCCTTAGTCATATTGATTTGAGAAATGCAGCCAAACACGAGTTGGGATATGAGCTTTAAAAATGTCAAGGGGAAATTATTTCAAGCTCAGAATATATATGAAGTTAATAGCTTGGCTCTTCCCATTTCCCTTTTTAGCTATTACTCTGCATTGGTGACCTGATTTTTCAGAAAGGGATATTTGTTGGGTCAGTGGTGGGAGGGTTGTCCCTGTAAGGCTCAGGCACTATTTCTGTAACCAAGGCTACTTGTCTGGTACAGTGCTTTGAGGGCTTCTGGTGTAAGAGGAAACCCACAGATCATGACTTTTGTTTCCTTACTGAGCATTTAATGTCTGCCGGACGTTTTTACCTGAGTCATCTTCTAACCTGCCTTTGCTCTGAAAATAGCATTTACGGATGCCCTGGTAGAAGGGAAATGCAGAAAACCCCTCTTGCAAGGGAAAATCTCTTATGGAGGTACTTGACCTTAGAATTGCATTTCAAACATTGAGATACAGAGTTCCTCTCTTTAATTTCCAGATTTTGTTGTTAATGTTTCCATGAATTTGTGGAACATTCTGCTCTCTGTCTCTCCTAGGCTTTAAATCAGCTTTACATATCTTGTATGCCCACCCTGATCTTCACAGCTTTTAATGTTGGTTTTCTTTTTTTCATTATAGCTTTTCCTCTCCTGTTAGCACATAAATAAAAATGCAATTTATTGGAATAGCTATGTCACAACACAGACTATTCTTCTCCCTGTGGGTGAAACCAGATAGTGATGCACCATGTGGCTCATGTTATAACAATCTCACTCTGGCTCTGTCTGGCCAAAACCTGATTGTAGTTTCTTGAGAGCAAATTCTTTTTATTTACATACCCTTTTGCCTGCGATAAATTTTAGAACCATAAAAGAACATTAACTGGTTATTATTTTATTTGTTTCATAATATTAAGGGTTTATATGAATTGATCAAGCTCTTAAAAAGCCAATTATATTTAGATTTCTCCACACTACTGCATGTAAAACTCACAAATGAAAGTAAAACCATATCTGTCCACCACTCAGCCAATGTAATATCTTTATTAAAATGTATGGGTTCCTTTTCCGATTGGAGTAAAGAAAGGAAACTGATGTGAAGGTAATGAGGCCCTGGCACAGGGTGCCCAGAGAATCTTTGGCTGCACCATCCCTAACAATGTTCAAGGCCAGGTTGGATGGGGCTTGGAGAAACATGCTCTAGTGGAAGGTGTTCCTGCCGTGGCAGGGGGTTGGAGCTGGATGAGCTTTAGGGTTTCTTCCAACACGAATCAGTCTGTGATCACTGAAGTTTTTATTAATTGACACAAGAGTTTTGAAGAGTTCTAAGTCTTAATGACGTTTTTTCTTTAATAACTCCATAAGAGTCCTGTGACAAACCGCTGCCAACTCAACTGACCTCAACTTTAGCAGGTCCCCAATAGTTTACAGTTCAGCAAACATTACAAAGCCAGAGACATGCCATTGCAGGCTATTGCCAGCAGATACCAGCCCATCAGATAGAACGTCAGCAAGACATAAGCATGGGTTTTGAAAAAGATCCCTAAACTCCTCCATGACCAACTCATATAATCTGATCTTGAAAATAATTCCTAGTAAATGAAAGAATATGAATGTCTTCTGATCTCGAGAAATAATCCTTTTTATTTGTGCATGTATGATTGTGGATTAATATCTTTCTGAGCTCCCTTGTAAAAATGAGGTTGGCTAAGATGATTGAACATTATTTACAGAAAGGACATGGATCTGATTAAAGCACAAGGAGGGGAGTCTCTTTCATGGTGACAGGAAAAAATACGCATTATTCAACAGAAGTGCTTGTTTCATTTCAGTAATTAGGGACTAAAGTAACTTAGACAGACTGTCAGCTTCAATATGGTGGAGTTAAGTAGTAAATCATGTAAATAAAAGCTGTTTGATTAGATCAGAAATTAAAGGGCCATCATTTTTCCTGTTATCTTGCAATCTACTGTTGAGGTTTGTTGAAATACTAGCACCAAGCACACGCCTCCAAGAGTAACTACTAATAGGTTTACCTTTTTAAAAACTTCTTCAAACATTTTCCTCTAGAATCTGGATAAACAACCAAATTTTGGGAGGATCTGGCTGGACACCTCCACAAAGACACCTGACATTAGCAGGGCTCAGCACCTGAAGTTCCTATTAGCTGCTGTTTTCAAAATGAGACCCTAAAAAATTCTGCTATAAACATTTTTCACCTACTCTTGGGTCCAGGTTTATTTTATTCCTGTGAGCAAGAGAAAGAAATTTCAGTGCTTTTCCAATAGGCTCCCTGACATGACGAAGGTGTAAAACACAGCAATCCTGTTCCCTATATATCCTGCCCAAGGTTTGGGCTTCACTTGAATCATATTGAACAGGGTAAGTGAGACTGGAAAACTTTGGCAATACCTTACTGAAGGTAAGTATTGGTGAATTATAGAAGCTACAGAAAGAGGAGGAACCTTTAAGTTGTTAAGCATTATTAAACATTTGCATCTTCCAGGGTAAATTATTCCTGGGGGATACCTGGCTTTTTTTGGATGCCTCAGATCTACACCATTGTTGAGCTATGGAGAGAACCAACCAACCCGCATCATCCTTGCAGAGGTGATGTGAACATGTTGGCTATATTGCACTCAAATATTGCACACCTCTGCTGCACAGCCAGAAGGGCTGCAGTCACCCATGTTCAAGGAGCTCACTTCATCTCCAGGCATAAGGACAGCGCTTTTCCTGGTGAAGCTGATATTCTGTAGTAGCATATTTTGAAACCCATTTGATATCTTCCATTGATAGCCATGATTTTTCCACCCCTGTTAGTCTTCTGCTCCAGGCAGCTACAAGCTTTGTGCTTGAAGCTAGTACCAGCACCATCAGACTAGGACTGATGCCTTTCCAGAAGTGTGATCTAGACAGAAACCTGCAGTTTACCCAGCCTGAGATGTGCAGGATGCAACTGCATGGTCTTCCAGGTCTTTCTGGCCGTTGGAAACAATTGAAAACCCAACCTGATGATTGTGGTCAATCTCTCTTCCTGTGTGAGGTCTGTTGGGATACTGCCTCTCACTGTTCCCAAAGCAACAAAATTATTTGCAAAGTGGTTTTATGCTTACAGTCCCCATGTCAAAACAATTGCATGGGTGTACTCTGTTTTGGGCACGTTCTTAATGTTTGTTTAATCAATACATGAAGCATCATAATTGTCTGCATTCTGCTTCCAAAGTGAACATGAGTATTGGCAATGGGGAAATAGAAGGCAGGTGTGTGCCTGTCTATCAGCAGGGAGTTCATACCAGTTACTTTTTGCCTTGCTTTTTTTTTTTCCCTTTTCTGGCATTTACAAGAATTTTGAATAAGTTGATGAGGTTTAGTAGTCTCCTGTGATACTTTTTGATCTTTTTTCAGGTACTTTTTCAGACCCATAAAACCCAGAATAGGATTAAAACCTGCATCTGAGCAATGCCATTCCTGGCAATGGCACAAATTCATTATTTTCCAGGTCTCTTTTGTTATTTTTATTTATTATGCATACTGTAGTTGCATCTAGAAGTGTCATTTGGAGACCATTTCAGGAAGTGCTGTGCATGAATACATATCTAAATAACAATTTTTTTTTGGCAAATCAGCCTTAAAGACTTTTTCCACATATAAATTTCATTGCCTTTTCCACCACTCTTTCCATTGGAGATGGCACTGGCTCAAAATGCCTCTTGTTATATGCAAATTGCCATTTTTTATTCCTTGTTCACATGAAGGGATTGCTCCTGCCCTTCTGCCTCTCTGGGAGCAGGGGGACAGAGATGCTGTGAAAACAGAGCAGCTCTCCTGCACGAGAGGGGCAAAGCGCAAGCTGCCCTGCAGGAACTGCAGACCTGCAGGCACTGTTCGAGCAGCCAACCTCAGCGCATCCCCTGGAGAGGGGACGGTGGTGACATCCATCTGGCCTTCCTCCCTGAGGCTGTTGTTGACAGTGAGTAGGAGATACGAGCAGAGGAAGGGTTTTGTTAATTTTTGCCCCAGTAGTTAGATCTGAGGACCAGGCCAGGCTGGACTGATACAGTAAGATGCCAAAAGCCAGGGAGAGTTTGGACAGAATAAAGATGACAGCTGTGGGCTGGGATTTTTCTTTTCTAGATTTACCCACTGATCATATGTAAATGATAATAATTCTTCCTCCTATATGCACATCTATTTATTAGGACTCATGACACCTTTGCTTGATTTTATCTGATTCATCACTAGAAACCCATGTGAGGACAGCAAATATGAAAGCATGGGAAGAAGTCAAGAATAATCTGACTGTATTCATATTCATGTAAAGTCACCTGTAAATGTTCAGAGCCCTCACAACCACCTGAAATATTGTTTTCTGGTGCCTCTCCCCTATTTTTTTCCCCTATGAAAATAAAGAGGAAGTGAAAATTTCATGTTTTCTTGAGCAACAAACCTGCTTTGCCTATCCTCCTGTTTGCTCCTGACCCAACCAGGGCTTCCAAAGCAAACTAGTTAAGTGCTGTGGTTATATTTGTTACAGTCACTGTATGGCAAGTCAAGACACATGTTTGATGCCTGGCTTTTGTTATTATTTCAGGTGGGGAGGTGCAGTGTATGGTGTTATGAACTAGGGTGGGCACTTCTCTAAACTGAATAGCCCAAATGCAGAGCTCTGTATCCCCTTCATTGCTCCATTAGGTCAATGTCTATGCAAAGTAACATCTCTGAGATCTGGCCCTGTTTCCCACGGGCTTTCTGTAGCTATGTACTTCACCTTAAAATTGCCACTTAATCTCTGCGCTGTTGTTTCCCCACTGGTGAGATGAGAACAGGGTCAAAAATCTGTTAATGTTTCTAAAATGAGGGAGGGAAGTGCTGAGTGTAATTTTAATAAATGGCAGTGTGGAAGTTTTCTCTGCTCCACTGCTTTCTCTCGTAGATTATATAAACCATACAAACTACCTTCTCTCCTTCGAATGCTTCTTTCACTCCAATGGAGTTAATTTGATTTAATGCATTGACCACCCTGACAGTTTAATTTTAAGTGGAGCACTCTCTATTGCAGATGGTAACCTTTTAATGACATTTCCCCTAGCATGCAGGTTGTTGCAGCTCCTTTGGCAACCCCCTTCGTCTTTTGGGGAGAGGGACCCCAAACACTGCACTTCTGCATAGCTTCAGCTCAGCTGAGCCCTGTGGCTCTAGCAAGCCCTAATGACAGAAGACGCACATCCTACCAGACCATGCTTTTCCTACCATAGAGGCTCTAGATTTGAATCCAGTGACTAAATTTGCAGCCCAGCATCTGAGAAAGGGGTTGTTGTCCTTCAGTGTTATCTGACAGAGGCTGTTTTCCTGCTTTGGCATGCTCTGTACTGTGCATGTTGGGTTTTTCTCCTTCAGCTGCAGTTACAGTTGGCACCATTAAATTCTCCATGTTCACTGCCTGGGGATGTGCAATTATTGTGGAGCCTTCTCCTAGTTACAGTAGGAGACACTGTGTTACTGCAGTCACTATGGAGTGACAAATGTGGTTTTAATTGCACCTACTCTACCTGGAATTATCTGTAAACTACAATTAAGGAAGTATGTACTCAAGGAATAAAAGATCATAGAAAAACGACATGCTTTTATGGTGACTTATGGGAAGATCTACAAATTCATGGGAGTTTCTGTGGAACAGGATGGAAGATGCAGCAGACTATAATACCCTTAAATGATCTTTTCTCCATCATCAGTACCGTATACCAGCATGGAAGTAGTGTTTATTGGCCAACTCTTCAGCTAGTGCAAATCTGCAAAGGCTCCATTTGAGTCAGTGGTCTAGAGCAGAGTTTATTGGCCAATGTATGTATTGGATTTTGACAGGCTGGTGTGGATTTTGTTTAATTTAAATTTAATTTAATTTAATTTAAATGCCTTACAGGCATTTGCAAGAGACCCTTGAAAAAGAACATGATCTGTCTGCAGCAACAAGACCAAATAAGCCAGTCAATTAGCAGATCCAAAGGAGCTAGAGCAACCCACTCATTGTTTTAGGAGTCCCAAAGTCAGTATTCAGCCTGCCCTTGTACTGGTGGTGTCCACCAGAGGACATCCGTGGTCTACCTTCACAAACATGTCCTCGTGGAGGAGTGGTCCTGTTTTGCAATAGGATGAGAGAACAAAAGAAGAGCAAATCTGAACTAAAAAAAATAATTACCAAGTCCCTCTTCAGTCAAATCTTCTGGAGTCACAGTTGAGGCTGAGTGAACTCCCCAGGATTTCACCCTACAAAAGCATCAACCTATGGATGCATATTCAAAAATATCAAATGTCTCTGAGTGGATTTTATCATGGGAATCACTTTGGTAACAAATCGTCAGAGTGTGACCCAGGCAAAAATTGCCAGGTAGTAAAAATAGAATGACACTAAGCAGTGACGTTTTGCTTAGTCATCTTTCCTTTTTTGTGGTATTTTATTATTGCTATTCCAATATGCTGGTTATTGAGTATAAGATTATTCTTTTAAATGAGTTTGGACAGTGTCTATGGCTTTGTAGCAATTAAGAGGCCACAGACTTTAGCAGCTCAGGAGAAATGGAGTAGGTTTTAATAGCTTTATTTATCTTTAGCTTCTGCAGAGCTCTTTGGACTTCCTCAATGGTGGGCAGTTTCGTATCAATAAAAGGATGCTGGAACTTATTTCTTGTAAATGCAAGTAGGTCATTATCAATGGCGTGGGGAGCCTCGTACAGTCCTTGGGAGAGATGCTCTCTCTCTTAGCTCCGTTATCAATTACAAGACTGCCAATGAGTCTTGGAAAAAGTGAACAAAAGCATTTTATGACCTGCTTTGGTAAAAGTCTGGCAGGCTGCGATGCTTCCTTGATGCTACTAATTGTCTTCCTCACAGTGCCTGTTGCCAGCTTTTAATGTCTAACACCTACACTTACCTGAGGGGAATGGAGTGAAGTCTTGTCAGGTAAATCAGCTAGCTGGTACTGTTAAATTAACTCTTCTTCCTTTATCAGTTGTTAATAGCTATTTTACACATGAGTCACATGTGAAAAGCCCTTCATCTGTGCTAATTACAGGTGCAGGTTTGGGAAGGGGTGAAGCACGAGCACTGCTTTTGGCACCCCAGCTTCTCTTGCTCCTTTAAATGATGAGATATCAGCCCCTTGGCACAATCATAGAGTCCATCATCTCCATCATCCTGCTGCTGTCACTAGACTTTGTGCCCGCATCTGAGTTTGAAAGATCGGTTGCAATCTGACGGGCAACCAGAAAACAAAGCCTCTTTTTATTTTGAGGAACGTGTGCTATTGACTGAAGCTCGAACATTGTGATTAATTTGTCCCTAAATGCTAAAACTGTACAAGAAGAATGGGAATTGGTAAAGTACATTAAGGAAAATTTGTACCCAGTTCTGTTTCATTAGTTCCCTTCCTTGTCAGGTGATTAAAAATATTATTTTCCTGGTCACCTCTGATCTATGATATTCTCAGCACTGTACGCATAGGTATGTGTCCTGAGTTCTCACTAGGTGTTTGTTTATGGAAGTTCCCCCTAGAGCTATCAAGCAACTCTGA
Organism: Myiopsitta monachus; assembly: GCA_017639245.1. Lineage (NCBI taxonomy): Eukaryota > Metazoa > Chordata > Aves > Psittaciformes > Psittacidae > Myiopsitta > Myiopsitta monachus. The sequence continues at coordinate 2,489,199 of CM029941.1, read as the reverse complement.
CAGCCTGCAGAAATCAAAGCTACACTGAGCAACGTTTGAAGCAGAAACTTAAATGCCATTGGAGAATATTCTTGTACAATTTGTACTGTATTATAACGAATAAGTCCAAGAAATTTCAGCATCCTCGGGTGTTTTCTGAATCAAGGCCACACACACCAAGGAGATCAGATGATCAGAATAGAATTAAATACCGTGCACAAGAAAGGAACTTTTCCCAGTCCTGCCAACTGACTCATCGCCTGACTCCTGCCAAGCCTCTTCACCAGTGATTTGTTTGCATGTCATGAGGACACCTCTGCCTCATGCTTTTAATGCAAGAGATCTTGAGAAACTTCTTCCTTACTGGCATTGTGAGGATTATAGCTCATGCCAGAACAAAATCCTCCAACACTTGTGGTCCAACTGACACTTATAAATCTGTGCGTTAATGACAGATACGTGTGTCACTACAGGAGCAAATGATGTTTAGAGATCTATTAAAAAAACAAGTGTAATTTTCCTTTGTTTAGCTATTATTTTTGAGTTAATCTTCCCCTTAAAAAAAAACATGGAATTCTCACTGGTCTCAAATTCTCATTAACTAAATGTCCTTATTTCAGTGCAAAACCAAGGCCACTTCATACATTGGATACATATATACACATATATATTCACAAATTAGTAATAGAAATATTTTTATATACATTTTAGGGAGTATAAATTCAACATTTTGAAAAAAAAAGCCATCTTTTGCTAGTGTTCTGTTTAAATTAAACACAGTCCTGCTTTGCAAAGACAGAGATGAGGAGCTGAAGTTCAGCATGAAGTTGTCAAGCTCGTCTGGCAAGAGGCAAACCCAAATTTCTCATCTGATTGCTCTTCATTGCCTACAGGGTAAATGTTCCAAATGATGCACAGGAGGTGTGTGGACAAAACCTATTAATAAATAATTGGTTTTGTACCCATGCCTCCTGCACACTTTTTTGAAAATTCCCTTCTCTTCCTTGCCTCCAAGTGTTATTCATGGGATTCTCTAGAAAATAAGACTGAAGAGTAAATGCATGGTAGGAAGCAGTGCTTAAGGGAAGAGCTCTCAGATGTATTCCCCTCTGTCTGAGGTTAAGAAAGCAGACAGGATATTTCCTCACACTGAAGGACATTTTTGTGGAATGCATAGTCCACATCACATAGCATTTTTCTTATCATCACACAGTAACAATCCCTAGAAAGAGGAATATGGCCCTTAGGCTTCATAATATCATCCTTTATTAGAAATAAGAACAAAGGATGCAATTAAAATCAAATATTTCACATCCCAGAGGTCTAGATACTGCTTGGCAGTTCCCTAATGGCTCTCCCTTTGAAGAAACACCACAGACGTGAATGCTCGGGAGGGGCACCATGACTGTAATGGGAATGGGAATGTGGCTAAAGAGGCACAGATATGCTACTGAGGAAGAAAAAAGGAAACCTTTTAAGAAAGTCTTCTCTAGACAGTTAAGAAATCTCCTGAAGGCAGTGCCTGACGGCCCAAGTGTTGGGGACTTTTAGGGATAGATTTGCTTGCAGGTCACAGCATTTCCCCATGTCTCTCTGCTTTTTGGGCTGTAATGTTGCTGGAGCAGGGGCTCTGGATGGACCCAATCCTGGACTGTGGTTTTAGACTACTGATTTGATTTGAAAACCCCATCTGGTATTACATCAACATAAACACAAAATTTTCTGACAGGTTTGTTTTTTTAAAGTAATTCTTAAAACCTCTCTCCCCCTCCCAAACCTTCTGGTTTGTGCTGGGTCAAAAATAATCAAAGAATCAACAGATGTCTGGTGCTTGCAGCTCCAAGATATCAGTCATTTGGACCAATATTGATAAATCACATTACCTGGTAACATGGAATATCTTATTTTATTCAAAATTCATCCAGATCAGCTGCTTTCTTCCCCATAGGAGCTATTATTCACTCCCAGGTGAACAGTGCTTTTTTACTCCAGAACTCTCTAAAGTGCTGGTTAAAAAAGTTCCAGTGCACAAAGAAATCAGGTGCATTTCTGGAGGCTGCTATCCCAACAGCATCCCCAAATATTTGTGTCCATGTCAATCCGTGCTGGAGCAAGGCTCAACTTGGACACGTCTTCTCCTGCCCTCTGTAGTAATGAAATACTCTGGTTTTGCCTTGCATATCTGACAAACTTCACCTGAGCTGCACTCCAGAGGGAGAAAAAGTCCTAGATTTTGTGAGGACTTCCTCTAGGGAAGGAGAGGGAAGATTTGGATACTTTTGCTCTGCAAAGCTTGAATCTGGCAGTGCATCCTGTGCCAGGAGCTACTTGCATGATTGTCAACCACTGCAAACCCTGGGGTTGCTCCTGCCCGTGATTCATGTTCCTATAAAATTCAAGATTTATCATCCCTTGACAATCGATAGGCCATTCCTGGATCAATACTTACCACTTGGGTCAATTAATCTTGATATTCACTTTAAGAGTAGTCAGTATCTACTTATTGATTTGAAGAATAATGAAAAGTAAGCACATGGGACCTAATCCCCAGGCTCCTGAAGGGGCAAACCTCCCACCGCAGACACACATTGCCAGGCATCGGAGCAGACTCCCTGAGGGTTGCAATTCCCATTCTGTCTCTTTGTCCCTTCCCTATGGTGTCATGTTGCTCACAGATATGAAGTGCTCGTGTGACTTTTCCAAAGCGTATAATAAACAGTTGAATGGTGCCGGACTGAGATAGCTTCTTTGGTACTCATGTGAGCTTTGTATGATAGGTAAATGACACCTGTTACAGGAATTCTTCTCCATATAATAGACTGAAGAATGTCATTGCTATACCAGGCTTTGATATTTTATGGTTCAGATATCTCAACATTTCTGCTTAGCATGTTCAGAGAAGTATTCTGAACTCATAGGTAGTACTTAACCAACAAAATTAAATCAAACAACTCAGAAAGTCAAATATGTTTCAATTATTATTAGGAAGTTCTTGATCATCTGTGAGAATTTTCCTTGAAAAAGCACAAAGAACCACAAAATTTGGCCTTTTATTATTAATTGATGCGTTTGCAGCGGAGCAGTGCATACAATTTTCTGCATGAAAGGTAAGAGTATATTTATTTGACTTGAAAATAAAACAATGATGTATCTATAAATTCTTCCATGACTGCAAATTTATATCCTGGAAAGTGTTCATGAAATGTGTAGCCATTTGTATTCTCCATAGCATTATTTCCGTATCTTTAGAATGCTCTGAGAATAACAAATAAGCTGCCAGTTTAGAGTGACAATATTCAATAAGATGGAAATGGGCTATCTAGTATTTGCAAAAATAAAATAAAAAATTACTCCCTGGAGGTAATTTTTAATTTTGGAGTTTTGTGTAAAAGAGTACAGCAGACCAAACCATCATTGTAATCAAAATGCGTTTCTCCTCAATCAGTTGTCAAAATGAGACTTTGCCCTGCTACAGTGAAAATCTTTTTCCTTTCCTTTCCTTTCCTTTCCTTTCCTTTCCTTTCCTTTCCTTTCCTTTCCTTTCCTTTCCTTTCCTTTCCTTTCCTTTCCTTTCCTTTCCTTTCCTTTCCTTTCCTTTCCTTTCCTTTCCTTTCCTTTCCTTCCCTTCCCTTCCCTTCCCTTCCCTTCCCTTCCCTTCCCTTCCCTTCCCTTCCCTTCCCTTCCCTTCCCTTCCCTTCCCTTCCCTTCCCTTCCCTTCCCTTCCCTTCCCTTCCCTTCCCTTCCCACTCTCCCACTCTCCCACTCTCCCACTCTCCCACTCTCCCACTCTCCCACTCTCCCACTCTCCCACTCTCCCACTCTCCCACTATATTGGCTACCACAAAAAAACCCCAACACCTTGTTCACATTACACAGGAAAACAATATAAACATATCCACAAAAAGAAAAGATGTTCTTCGAAAAAGGGTGCCCATCAGTTACGAAATTAAGAGACCAGTGCATAACCCAGCAGAAGAGGAAGCTGAGGGTGGCCCAGCAATGGTTTATTTAGTCTAAGGGATTAATTATTCAGCAGTTGTAGTCATGAGTGCGCACACAGGACTAAAACTAGCACAAAGGTTAATTGGTATCTAAGGGCTGTCTCTAGTCATCTGATACTGTTAAGTAGCATGGCTGATATTTTAGTGCAGTTTTGGACTTTAAAAAGAACCCACAAAAGAACTCTAAGTCGCATGTGAGGAACTGGAGACATGATTTCCTGGCATGAGGTGTTCAGGAAATTGGTACCGAGCATCAGCTCACCCAGTGAGAAGAGAAAGAGAAAGGTTTGTGCACTTGCTGCAATTGAAAGATGGATTCCTCATTGCTGCTGGCTTAAGCCTTATGGATGCTATTTAAACTTGGCATGTCATAAATCCAGTACCTACCATAGCGTTTGTTCTCCATCCCATTTTATTTGTAAGCATGTGCAGAGAACTGCGGTGGTGCAAACAAAGATATGCCATTGCAGTCCAAACCACTTAAGCCCCAAACTTTGCAAGGGGCCTTCTTCAGCAGAAGTGTTTATATGGGAGGAGCTCCTAAAGACCACCAGAACCACAATGGTTGGCAAAGTACGGATTTTGCTGTAGGTATTGGAGATTGGATTGCCACAGGTATTGGAGACTTCAAGACTGGCCTGATAAACCATCAGTAATTACCAGAGCATCAGGGCAAGCTGGCACATTCTGCTGTGCTTGGAGTGGCCTTAGCTTCATATTCCTGGTTGTCTGTTAGAAGGATTTGGTTCTGGGTCAAAAGAGCTTCCTGGCCTGTAAGGAAGTGTCCTCTCCTTTTCCTCACTCTCTGCTTCAGAAACAGGAATATTACCCCATTTGGTTGTTGCCTCCTGCATGCAGGGGAATATCTGCAAAGCCTCTAATAGAGAAGATGGTGATGGTTCCAAATCAAATTGCAAACCTTGAGCAAACATCTGGCTGTGCCACAGCCATTACTGCCACAATATCTGTGTGTGTGTATGGCAAATTTTTGGCAATCCATATATTTGGATTGCCAAAATCTAAACCCAAAATCTGATGGACTTGGGGACTTTGTACTCTCAAATTAATTCCAGTTCCTACCCCTGAAAAAAAATCAAAGATTTTTGGAACAGGAAACTCATGTTCATAACCTAACTGGCTTACCTGAATAACAGACAAGCAGAAGACACTGGAAGCTGTGCACAAGAAGATAGATGGAGCAAGTGGACAGCAGGACATAGGCAACATCTTCAGGACAAAGAGTCCCAGTCATGTAAAGCAGCTTAACAAGAACAATGAACTCTGCTGGAGAGAACAATAAATTACAAAAGCAGTAACTTAGATTTGGGCAACAGCTCCAAGATGGGAGCAATATCCAAGAGTTGCCAGTGGCACAAAGGAAACAAGAAGGTATCTCTCCATTTTGCCACCTTGTAAGATCTGATAGCAGCATTGCCTTCCCTAAGCAAGCAGAAGGAGGTGTCCGACATCCACCTATAACCCTTCCTGTAGGGTTTATAGATCAGAAGCTGTCTCCTGGCTGCCACCTGATGTTCAAGGTCTCCACCTGAGAGTATTTTCCTCCCCCTCGGAGGCAGGCTCCTTTCTCCCATGCCAGCTCACTGCAGTGCTGCTGGTTGGGATGAAATGGCAGCATCTGTCAAACTTGTTATGTGAAAGTGTGGTTAGATGAGCCAGAGTGTTCGGGAATTTATGCTGTTTGCTGTTTTCTAAGTTCTGGTGATGCAGAAATGGTCACGTTCTTTGTCAGGGAAATGGGGAAGTAAAACACTGAGTGACAAGCAAGAAGAAATTATATTTAATGGAATTTGATTCTGAAGTGTTGTTGATCCAGCTACTTTAAAACACCACTGGCATCATAACCGAGGAACTGCCAAGATTATCTTTTCTCCTGCTGTGGTAGTTTTTCTCTCTACTCCTGTATCTTTTTCTTGTGCACGTTTTGGCATGTCATGCAGTGGAAGAGTACATGTCTCTTCTACCTTTTTTTAACACTGACCTCAGCCCTAGGAAGCCTCAAACAACCAAGTCTTTCTTGGTCCAGATTGTCTTCCGGGCTACCTCAGAGTCATCACTGCACTGGGAGAAGAGGGACACTTTTATTGTACCTGGACTCATAGGTCCTCATCTTGGAAACCACATAGGCAACTTAAATTCAGAGCGAGACTGAAGCGTGTGTCCCAATAGAAATACAAGCTCAAATATGTTGCTGAATCAGTTCAAAGGGACAAAGTTGGCCGGCTAATATTTTTAACTATTGGCATGAAATATTTTATCCAGAGAAACATTTAAAGAAAGTAGTACTTTCAAATACTCTTCTTGCATCCACTGAACATAGCTCATGAGTTATTAAAAAACTAAATGGACTGTCCTAAAGCAAACAGAATGCCTTGGAGAAAAAAAAAGATGCTATTTTCAGCATCTTTGTCGTCAGCAAACTTTGGGTAGCACACACAAATCCCGAAAGACTTTGAAAAGGAAACAGCCACTGCTTTGGGCACTCATCACCAATCACTGACGTAACACTGTGCCACCTCCATGGTGAATGTCCAATCAACATCCCATTTCCCACATTTTTTTTGTGTATCCTGAGCTGTTTGGATGTGAGCAGCTCCAGAGATGTAGATCCTCTGTTGCGGCCAGGATGAAGCTTTCCCACCATCGTGTCACTAATCCCTTGGTGAAGTCATTGGGGATGAACCCCCCTGGTCCAGTGCTTATGAAAAAAAATCCTATTTTTTTACCGTCACTGAGGAAGAAATTGAAAAATCTTTTCTTGAACAGAGTACCTTTCACTTAAAAAATCCAGTCAAGATAAAATGACATGTGTGCTAATGATGTATTTTATGAACCACCATCTGTCTCAAGAAAGGTCAGAGAAAAATGGCAACTGCTGCTCAGGTGATTGGTGGTGGAGGGGGGAAAATGGCCTCATCTGAACGTGACAAGAAGCTTCAGTGACATCATATAAATGCCATAATTGGGAAGTGGTAAATTGAACAGGGCTGCCTTCGGAATTTGATGTGTCAATAAACAAGTTCAAGGTGACACGCTGGATCAATACGGCACGACAAGAATCATCCGACAAATTTACTGCAAAGTAATTGGGTGCAAAATGACTCAACTCAACCTTCACACTGCAGAAAATCAAACAAACAGGCAACCTACAGGCAACAGTTTGTATATGTCAGATGCTGCTTAAGGTAGCTTGCGCAGTACTAATAGAGTTGTTTTAAAGGGAGACAAGGAAAAAAAATACAAGTGAGGTTCCCGTTATTGTGAGTGTGACCAGAGGCATTGCTATAACCCTCTATGCACCTTGAGGGTGTATAAATAGAAAAACAAAACATACAATTGCTAGAGGTAGTCTTAAATATTAATATTTTTCTTCCTCTCACTCTTGAGATGACAAATAAAATAAACTGGGGACACCTTATTTTTCTCTTAGCACAAACAAGAGGCTTTTCATATAATAGATTTCTTACCTCTCACTCCCTTTATTTTTTTGCTAAAGGAAGGCATAATAAGTCACTTCTATTAAAAACTGCTATTAGCCCAGATTACACACGGCTATTGAATAGAAATCATTGGCTATCATTAGAATTAACCATTCCCACTTACCACTAAATCTGAAAAGAAAAGTCTCCTCAATGCATTAATTTGTTAACAACAAATTTGATGCTTGATTTGTCCGCACTTGACAACCTTTAATCTGGAGTTTCTCCAAGTGGAAAGTCAAGAGCTCATTTTCCCAAGAAATCTGGGATCTTGCCAAAGCTACAAGAGAAGCTGCTACTCTGACTGCACACTTTGGAAATGTCATGGAGATTGATTGTGCTTTAATTGTACATTCATTCTGGAATGAGAAAAGAGAGAGAAGATGAGTGGAAAGGCATGGCCAAGGAGAAAGATGCCATTCATGTTTGCATCCCTTCCCAACTGTGATGAGCTTTAGTGGAGAACACTTCTTTTGCCAGTGGTGGCTTTGTGTGTCTCTGGAAAGGATGGAAAAGCTTCAGTCCTGCCCTACCCCTGATGTATCACAGGGAATCTGACCACAGATCTCAGGACCTGGTGCTTGCATACCGGCATCACTGGCTCCAACATCCACATAACTTACAGTAATCCGAAAATGCAGGAAAGCAGACAAACTCAGCAGCTGAGCTTTATTGATGGACTGATGCCACTGGATAAAGCAGTGTGCTGTATTGGTAAGCTTTGGGCACACTGAGAATTTAATGAATGTCAAGATGTGGACAGAGAAAAAATAAGAAGATTGAGATAGAAGATTTGATCCAGGAATGGGATTAGTGTGAAGAATTACGAGTGCAGTAGTTATGTTAAAAAATCAACCCACATATATATATAGCGTAGAGAGATTTGACCTTGGCTGCCATCTTGGGGTTGCTGTGCTCCTTTCGGCAGGGACATCGCTGGGAGTGCTTCCCAGGGCCACCAAGACAGCTGTGTTGTGTCCCATGCAAGAAATGAAACCTGGGTGAACAAAACCCTGGTCCTTCTGGGGAAAAAATAATTCCAGATCTACTAAGTGACATAATGCTGAGATGTGGAGTCAAGTGTACAATGTCAGAAGGACCAGCCTGCTTGACCTTTGCCTGCTGCCAATCTCAAGTTTATCTCACTATGTAATAGAAAAATACCCCTTTTTCACACTTTTTTACCTATTAGGGTCTTGATACACTGAAGATGCAGGGTTTGCAAGCAGACTTAACTGCCATCAGACTTAAGGACAAGGCCGTTCACTTGTCAGAGGATTCCTTTTTCTTTCAAGAATGACTTAACAAATCATCCAGAAAGTGGGAAACACATTATTGTGTGATATTAGGCAGGTTGTTCTGCAAATATGGCATTTCTAGTTGGATGTTTTTCTTTCATTTCTCTGGCTGAATCATGGAGACAAAACATTACCACTGGAAAACCTTGGCTGGAGGGAGAGATGAAACCAGCTGCTGGGTCTAAGTTGCAAAATAGAACTTGCATTACCTCTCCAAAAGGTATCATGAGGTGGCTTTATTGTTTGATGGGGAGTTTTTTGAGGGTTTAACCCATTTCTTGCCCCTTTTTTTTTTAATTTTATTTTATTAAATATTTTCATCAAAGCCAGCTAAGGTAGTTGAGGAAATCCCAAAGGACACTTCAAAAGCTGGGAAAGTAAAAACACAAGGATTTTTATTTCAAAAGTTTTTTGAACCTTTGGGTTACGAAATTGTCATAACTCCAGTGCTTGGTGTACTCTGGGCAGGAAAATTTCCTCTTGGTAAAGCTGAAAACAATATGTTGTTCTGTTGCACAAGTCTCATGTGAAACTTATTTCCAAAGCCCAAAGGAAACAAGTGAGTTCCACTAGCACTGCCAAACATTTTAGTCTCCTACATCTATGGGTCTAAATCCATAGATATATATTCATCCTTCTCTCCTTTGAAGGACAGTGCACATCTGACAAAAATCACTTCTACACCTGAGAGAGGCGTCTGGGATCATAGAATCAGAATCAGCCAGTTTAGGAAAGAGCTTTAAGCTTATCAAGTCCAACTGTTCCCCAGCACTGCCAAGGCCACTGCTAACCCATCCCACTAAGGGCCTCATCTATGGTGAGGCGAACATAGAATCATAGAACAGTTAGGGTTGGAAAGGACCTTAAGATCACCCAGTTCCAACCCCTCTGCCATGGGCAGGGACACCTCCCACTAAACCATGCCACCCAAGGCTCCATTGCACACCTTGTCACTGTGTGTGAACACTTCCAGGGACGGTGACTCCAGCACTGCCCTGGGCAGCCTGTGCCAATGCCTGAGCACCCTTGGGGGAAGAAATTGTTCCTAATCTTCAGTCTAAACCTGCCCTGGTGCAGCTTGAGACTGTTTCCTCTTGTCCTGTCACTTGTTACTTGGGAGAAGGGATGTTCATTTCCCATTAATTAAAGTGGGAATCAGATATCCAGTCTCTCAGGTTGCTGTGCAAACAACACCATGAGGGAATCATACTTTGCAAGGCACAAATGGAGAGCTGATAGATGAGAGACACCCGTGTCCATTGAGGACATGGCTCTACAGCTCTACACCTGAAGCGTGATGGGAAATCCCAAACCATCAGTTCTTCGCATTAATTTTGCTGATTCTCTTCTCCCCAAACTAAACTCAACTGATTTTCTGCCTGTGAATGATATTGACTTCTAGTGTTGCTCTAATTTATTCATCATACTTGTTTACTTGTAATGATTATTCAGTTGTTAATTGATATTTCTGTTGTGTTTCTTAAAAGCCTGATTGAAAACCAGTCCAAATCAGTGGTATAACTGTCACAGGTTTCAGTGCATTTTCAGGTTATAAATGTCATTTTCTCTCTCTTTTAACATACAAAAAAGGGAAAAAACCCGATTAAAACAGTCCTTTAAGCTGTGTAGCTCTTTCTGGAAATATTCTCTATGTGTGGTACCTTCTCTAAATCCTAAACACTTTGATTGTCTTTGGGTTATCAATCACACTGGTTATTTTCTTTTCTGACTTAAGAGGATTATTGGGACTGGATTTTGTACTTTGTCAGTATTACAGACTGACACCTCTGCACTTGGGGCTGGGTTGCCGTCTGTTAGTGATCCTGCCTGTCTTCCCTCTCACTGAAATCATCTGGAGATGCCACTGAGCTTGTGAAACTTGTGCTGGTCACAGTGTGTGGGAAACCTCTCCACCCCAAGCACAAAATTCAAATTAAAGCCCCTGGCAGGTAAGCAAAGAGTGAGAGAGGGACAGATTTCAACCTTGAGGAGCAACTTACAATGCATGCTTTTCCTTTTTGAGATTGTCAGAAATCAGATGCCTACAGCACAGCAGCTTTGATACTACCTTAACTCATGAGAGAGGGATGAAGCAAAAAAAATACTGCTTTGTGTGTCTAACTGAGGAGTGAGGTTGATCCTATTGCTCCTCTACAGAGAAGCTTGTGGGATGTTGTTTGTAGAAGCATGTTATTTTAACGATTTCTCTGCTACATAGGTAAGCTCATATATCCCTTCCAGTTGTCTCTTTTCTTGTTTTGTTTACCTGTAGGGGTACACCATGCATTTCTGCAGCCTTTGGCCCAAGCCTTGCCTGAGGAAGAGGCATCAAGTGCTCTTTGGCTGTTGTGTTTGACCCCAGATTGTTTCCCTTTTAAGTAGCAGTAGCAGAAGAGGCATGGATGTGGCTGTCTGGGGCTCTGGGAGTCTCTGTGTGGGGCATCTTGCAGCCCTTTAAATGCACTCTTTCTTCTTCCAAGGGGAGCAGAGCTGGGATGCTGCTAAGCCCCTTTAAAGTTCCCACTGTGATAGGGTTAACTGTGTCCGTCAGATCCTTTCACCAAGAGCTGATGGTGCCAAGCACATCTGCATGTCCAGACCATCAACCTACGAGCTCCATTTACCTGGAACAGACATTGCAGTTTCTGCCATTTACAAACATCCTGCCATGGCTGGGACTACCATGTTAATTGAGCTGCAATTGCCAGGGCCTGAAAGGCAGCAAGATATAGATACATTTTGTTTAGTGTTGTTATTAGTTTTTCTGGGTTGCAGAGAAGCCTTTGCATGGAAATTGAGCCCATTATGTATTTGGGTCTTGCTTAACAAGATGCAGTGCAAAAGGCAGTCCATTACTTTGGAACTAGAGGCTTTGCCTCCTTTCCAAGATTGATTTTTATTTCACAAATTATTACTGCATGGATTAATGATCTCTCTGCATGCAAACGCTCTCGGCTGCTACCCAGGTGCATTAACCTTTCATGGAACAAAGAATTCCTCCTCCTCCACATTGCTTTGACCAAAGTATTTCTCTTCTAAATGCTGAATATTACTGCCTTGTTGTTACCAACAGATTAAAGAGCTGGGTTCAGAAATAGTGGGCCTGTGTGTGAGCCTATGACCTCCTTCAGGTGTTTTCTTCTTCAGTAGATAACTACAGGCTCCTAATGCACAAAAGCAAAGTTGTAGCCTGTAATTAATAAAATACTACTTTGCACTTATAAAGCATTTTTGTGCATGAGAGCAGCAAGCAGTCATCCCAAAACAGGCAAAGTCTGCTGTTATCAGTTTATGAGCAGGTAAAATGGGACTTAAAGGTGGAACAAAATGTGGCCATGAAGGTCCCAGAGTGAAAACTCCAGACTCCTGAAGCTCATCTCCATTCTTGCAAGAGAAAGCAAAACAGTTTTATCAATGCAAACTGCTCCCCTGAACCCTGATATCCTGAGACCTGCAGAAGTATGTGCTCAACACATAAACTCATCATAAAGGGATTAATCCTGCAACAGCTTCTGCAGTGAGGCTGATCACATGTACCAAGAGTATATTTAAGCTCTTACAGGACTGGGGACTCTTATATAACTTAGGTTGACTGACATCCTTAATCCAGTCCCCTCCTGGTCATTCTGCCCTGGCAACATGCTCATTTAGATGCGGAAGCTCTGCTCTGTTGGCAGGCTGCTGCCTATGCTCAGTAAATGGGATGAAATGTAGCCAGCTTTGCTGTATTTGTGAAACTTTCCCCACAGCTCTAATTATGCCTGGTTAGTACTAACATTTAGTCAGCTTAAATTATTAAACTCTTGCAGCCCCTGCAGGTAGAAACCTGTTTAATTAATGACTGATTAGTTAAATCATTATATGTCCTGATATGAATCACAATAATTTTTATAGTCCATATTATCATTGTAAAGGCATGTTAATTTATTGAAGAATTCTTTTTTTCTAAATGGAACAGAAATACGTGCAGCTTAGGAGAAACCAAAGGACAAAACACATCAACACAAATCTAGAGTAGGAAGATATTCCCTCAACAGTCTCAAATGCCCTTTAATTCATCTGGAGCTGGAGGTGCTCAGACCCTAGAGAAAAAGAGTCTTTCCTTTTAGTTACTTCACATATTTTGGGGCGGATTCTGGCACAATTGCACCATCTTCAGTAGATGGTGCAGTTCTCAGTGCTGCCACCAAGTGCAGAGCCTGCATCCCCTTTTTACATCATTGCCTTCATGCCCTGACAGTAGCTGCTGTCCATGAGAACCATCTCTCTCAGGCAACAAAATCCCACGTAGAGCAGCAGTGACTTTCGGCATTGTTTTGGACTGAAATAAGGCACCACTGAATTCAGCCAAGTAGATTTCAGCTCTTGCCAAAGTTGTAAATATTTCGAAGCCATGCTGGCTGTTGCGATGAAGCTGGCAGCACTCTGTTAGTCCATGGCACCATGCTATCTGGCAGGAGGTGGACTGACATGTCCAGATGTTATTCTTTCTAGCTTATAACCCTGTTTTCCAAATGGCTGGCCAGAGCCTTGGGTGACATGGTTTAGTGTGTGGTGTCCCTGCCCATGGCAGTGGGGTTGGAAGCAGATGATCTTAAGATACTTTCCAACCCTAAGTATTCTATGATTCCATGGTTCTATAAGATGTTTGGCTGTGGCCCCAAGGCTGAACTCTGGTCCTGGGCCGAATGCTAGTGGTTACAGATGTGCCAGAAGAATAGATGAATAAAAACTCCACCAAACCCCTTTTTCTCAAGGATCTACATGACACATAGCTCCTGCTACTGCTGACGCACCATTACCCCTAGACCATCTGCAGGTGCTCAGATACCTGAAATCCCTGACTTATCACTGAAGGTAAAATCAGACACCAAAAAGTTCTATGTATCATCTATGACAACAATAATTTCCATCAGAACTACAATTTTGTTTTAAATACTTATTTCAGCTTAGCTTTGCCATCTAACAGCAAAGTGGTAGTGGCAATATTGTAAGACTTTGGCCTCTGAGCCAAAGTTGATGTGATAAACTCCTTTGCCAGGAAACAAAGACATATGACTATTGGGAAACAGTGATGTACAAGAAATTGTACATCGAACTGGGATTGCGTTCTCTAAACAAGAACGGGTTTGACTACATTCTTTTCCAGGAATGGAAAAGAATTTTCCATTCTTTTGGAATGGAAGCTGAGAGAAGTGTTCATTTTCTTTTTGAGAGGAAACAGTAGGCATAAACAGCAAACCTCCCATCTCCAAAACCCTGTGTCCCCACCAAAGACCTGGATCCCCTGACAGTCTTATTTTCAGAGAGACGACTACATTTAGGTTCTCAGGGACTTTAAAAGCCAGATTTGAAAGCTCAGGTGAAATTATGGTGTTTCTTAATCTTGTAGAAGTTGGATTCAGTCTTTCACTTGAACCTCGGTAGGTTAGGTTGTCCTCTGCATGTAAAGTAATCACCCCCCAATGTGGTGGCCTTGGAAGGACCTTGGGAAGTGGACTGCAAGCAAGGCACATACTTTGACAGGATGTAACTCTAGGGTTGACTGTAAAGGCAGGTGAATTTGGAGGTAGTGCCTTTCTTCAGCTCTTTTCCCAGTGGAAGGATCTGTGCTCTCTCAGCAGGAGCATAGACTTCCCCAGGGAGCCAGTGGGAAGAGTCAGATCTTGCTGCTATCCAGGGAGATAGGCAGGGTGGACGTCCTTAGCAATATATAATATAATGTTGTCTCACTGCAGAAATCTAGGACATCACTTGCAAAAAAGAAAGAAATGGAAGTGAAGGTTATTTTGAGCTAAATACCCACAAAGGAGCATAATTTGCTGCAAAACATTGCTCACTTTCCTCCGGTTCACCTAAGCACTGCGGCCGTGGTTTGAAAAAAATGCACTGCAAAGAGAAGAGGCAGCTTTTTTGTTTTTCTGTAGGTCTCCTTCTTTATCTTCCTCTTTCCTATCATATTGAATCATCAGGGTGTGAAATATAATAAAGCACTGTACCATTCAATCTGTCGGCTGTACCTTACAGGTGTACTCCAGGTAAATATCCCCTTGGCTGGTGAAAAATGAGCTTACCTGAAAGAGATGACTTTGATGAACTTGGGTAGCTGGGCCTCTATCACTCTTTTCCAATTGGCTTCCCCTGCAAAGCATGGTTACTCAACACAAATTTGTCTTACTGAAGGAAAGATATTCTCTAATTCACTTTGTTCCCAGCATCTTGACCCCTCGTTGACGTCCTCACTTCATCTGGCATTTCGTAAAATTATAAATGGCAGAGCTTGTCATCTCTTCCACTGGGCATCTTTGGGAAACAAATTAATTATTTACCAGCCTATCGCACACCCCACTGCTTTGATAAAACTGGAATATAAGTAAAAATGTCCACGTATTAAAATGTGCCATTTCCTGAATGTAGCCGTGGCAGGTAGAGAATCACAACAAAAGAGACTGCTTCACCCCAACGCCTTCCCCAAGTGGTTCCTGCTCATCATCAAGCAAGCAGGCAAGCAGGAACTAATAGCAAAAACAAAGCAGGCACATGCAGATGAGACCCCTGTACCTGCAAGGCTTTCACTGCTCACCATTTGAATTTTAGGTAAGTGTTGAATGCCCCTTTACTCTCAAAGGCGTGAACATTGAGAAGATAAGTCCTTTGAGAAGGTAAGTCCTTCCTGACTTATAATAATCCAAGGAAACCATTCCAGGGAGTTTGGAGGTTTGTTTTCTTTGGCTTTTTGCTTATTTCTAATTTTTTTTGTTTTGGGTTTATTCCTTTATCAGGCACACCTCTCAAGATGCTTGGAAAGACCAGGAGATGTTTTGGACATGCTTTGAATCAGAGAATCATAGAGTCATGGAATGGTTTGGGTTGGAAAAGACCATAAGATCATCTAGTTCCAATCCCCTGCCATGGGCAGGGACTTTTCACACTAGACCAGGTTGCCCAAAGCTCTCTCCAACCTGGCTTTGAACACTGCTGGGGATGGAGCATTCACCAATTCTTTGAGGAACCTGTTCCAGCACCTCACTACCCCCACAAGGAAGAGCTTCTTCCTTATATCTAGCCTGAACTTCCCCTGTTTGGGTTTAAAACCATCACCCCTTGTCCTGTTGCTACAGTCCTTGATGAAGAATCCCTCTCCAGCGTCCTTGTAGCCCCCTTCAGATACTGGAAGCTGCCCTGACGTTTCCCTGCAGCTTCTCTTCTCCAGGCTGAACAGCCCCAGCTTTCCCAGCCTGTCTTCATACGGGAGGTGCTCCAGTCCCCTGGTCATACTCATGGCCTCCTTTGGACTTGTTCCAACAGTTCCATGTCCCTTTTTTGTTGAGGACACCAGAACAGTGCTCCAAGTGGGGTCTCAAAAGAGCAGAGAAGAGGGAAAGAATCCCCCCCCTGACCTGCTCCTCATGCTCTGGGGATACAGACCAGCACACAGGGGAGTTCTGGGCTCAAGCTCACAATGAAGTCAGGTCATGGGAAGCTTCTCACCAACCAACACCTCCAAGCCCTTCTCCGCAGGGGTGGTCTGAATTACTTCTCCACCCAACATGTAGCTGTGCCTGGGGTTGTCCTGACCCAGGTGCAGAATCTTGTACTTCACGTTGCTGAACTTCGTGAGGTTGTCATTGGTCAGGGCGAAGCTGTTGTGCGCAGTGGCATTGGTTTGATCCTTAGGAAAGGTGGAATCCTGCTCCACCTGCAAGCCCAGTGAGTGGAGACCAGGGTGTAGAGAAAGCCCTTTCACCCACTCTTTCCTCCAACAACTCATTCACGTGAAAGGCATACTGTGATTGTTTGAGTAAGGCTGTGATTTTGGGAATCATAGAGTCATAGAATGGTTTGGGTTGAAAGTGACCTCAAAGAACATCTAGTTCCAACTTTTTTTTGGTCAGAGCTCTTTTAAAAACTTCTTGGAACAGTTCTAAACCTTCACACATTACAAGAAGGATGGGCCTGTCAAGTTGTAGGAAATGACCCTTCCACTGAAGAATCATTTTGTGCGTCATTAATTGTCATTTGCAGTAGCATGTACTGCTTTTCCTCTTTAAATGAGTTACTAAAGTTAACTACTTCATCCTTAAAGGCCTTTAACAGGGATATATAATATTTCCTGTTGCTACTGGAGAAGGTGAGTGTGATGAAATGACCTGTCCACAATCACAAAACCAAGAGTTTCAAACCCTTGAGTAACTGTACTGATAACTACACCTGCTCTGCAGCTGCATTTCCCTCTGAATGCTGTATTGGTACTGTCAAGTCTCATCTTGCACAGAATAAATAGACTTTATGGATTTTACTCATTCATCTCTCTCTTTCAGATGGATAAGAGAAGAAACTTGAAGCTGTGAGTACCTGACTTTGCTTCTTTCCTACATGAAAGCTTTGGGATACAGGGGTGAATGATGATGCAAAGATGCTGAGAGAACCAGACAGTTTGGGCCAAAAGAAGAGGCAGTTTGTGCTAGGAGATCCTCCTTTTCCCCCATTTTCTGAATTTGTAAACAACCAAAACTGTTTCACTAAGTGGTTGAAAGTGTAGTGCAACAAGGCTGTTAGTGGGACTCTACATGAGATTGTGCATGAAAACAGAAAGTTACTTTTGGAAGATACAGAAAAGGCAGGATGCCAAAGGATGCCCAGAGGAGAACTTCCTAAAACCATCAGAGCATAAGCAAGGTTATTACATCTACTTAAAAGTTAAGTGATCTGTAAAGTGGCCAGAGACCGTATTTCCCGTCCCTTTATAAACGTGTGCAAAGCCCCTGTAGACCCAAGCTGTTAAACAGTGCTTCCCCAGAACCAGCAATAAGCTCACCAGTCACAGAAACCATCTAGTGCCATCTTCACAGAAGAAATGCAGTGCCATCGTGAGCATACCTCAACATCTTGTCCTACTGTTTTTCATTCTGCAAAGCAACAGGCAGGGAAAAGAAGTGCTTCACTCACCACAAGCTCCATTCAAATATGAATGATTACAGCAAAACTGTGTTCTGGTTTGGGTTTCTTTTCGCCATCAGGGAATATAGTAATCTGAAACAACAGCCCAACCTAGGATATGTTTTAAAAGTCTTCAGAGCGCTCATGTTCAGTGGCTCAGCTTTTGTTTCAGGCCAGACTTTATTTGTGTCTTCCTCCTTCTTCGTCTTTTTTCTAAATGGTACCACCAAGTAGTAAAAGCACCATCCATGTTTCAGATGCATGCAAAATAAACTGTAGAAGGAAACTGGCAGATAAATTTAACAAGCATTAAAGTTATATATAATTTAAATATGTATAAAATTATTTGGTGTATCGATTAGAAAATGGGCTGTTGACCATTTAAAGGCAACAATCAATTTCTTAGTTCACAGGTCAGGTCAAGTTTCGTTCTAATGATCTAAAGAAGCAAATAGCATTAGGAGATAATGAACTCCATAGGATTACAGATGTGATCTATAGCTCTGTTGTGGCACAAGACCCAGCAAATGAGTGAGGGCATCATCTGAAGTGCCCTGGCCTCCACAGACTAAACCCATGTGTTTTATCTTGGCAAGGTGTCAATTTATGATGTAATCACAGGCAGCCGATGGAATCACTTTGCTCCTAAAACACCACATGGTTAGGCTCAATGTCATCGTTGAGTAAGAGAGGTAGATCCCCATTAATGTGGTCTACAAAGTTATCTTCCCTATTCTGGTAAATGAATGTCAAGCATAGCATACCCACCCTGTTAATCAAAGGGAGTTGATAGCTCTCTTTGCTCCCACCGTGGGATTGAGTTGTATGAGGAAAACCCTGTAGGGCTACCAGAAGGTTGGTTTTTGGTCAGCTGATGTACAGCAGAGAAGGGGCTTCCCTAAACTTTTGTAACAAAAGGAAGAAAAATCAATCTATGTGTGTAGAAAGAGGATGAATTTGCACCCATAGCCGCATGAATACATGTATATCTATCTGTGTGCGCATGTGTGTAGGTAAGCGTAATTTCATTGGGATATGGAAGAGAGAGTTAGGCCATTTGAACTTTGATTAAGAGAAGGTCAGCTACTTTTGAGAAGCCTGATATATATATTGAGGATTTTTAGGTGTCATGCAGTGAAAATTCATGCTACTTTCTGAAGGACTACCAACTTTTGGCCTGGGTCTTGATCAATGAAATCTTCAGTCTCTATTTTCTGGACCATACGATGAGCATTTTTGAGTCCCTACTTGTTGCTTTGCCTCAAAACCTAAACTGAATATCAAAACCATCTAGACATGTATATGGGATGGGCTGTATTTAAATCTAAGCACGATTTTTGTGCAATTTTAATTCCCCATTTCCATCTCTCGTTCGGATGCAGAAGAAATTTCATGGTTTCTCCCTGGGTGTCTGAAATGTGAGAAAAGCTTTCAGAAGAATCAGTCAAGATTCCTCTGATCATTCTTTAGAGGGGAGCAAGGGAAGCAAATCCAGTTTCAACAAGAGGACGTTAGAGAAGTTTTCCACATTCACCTTTACTCAGACAGCCCCTTGAACATACTTGAGCATCTCAAATGATGGCAAATGCCTGCAATTCAGCCTCTAAATCCAGCTCTGTTTATGTAGATCTTATTGGCTCAGCAATGACTTTTCTGTCTTTGTGCAGCATAGTGTCCTACATTGCTGCTTTGAGCTTTCTTAAACAGCATTCACTTCCAGACTGCTGTGTCTTCTTGGCTGTTTCGGCGTTAATGGGCTTACTTGGATTATTAATTGGGCTCATTAGACTTATTTTCTTCTTTAATATAATGAGTGTGTAAGCACTAAACTAAGAGGCATAAAACTCTGATAAATGAGAAAACTGGATAATTGAACAGCATCAGTGCAGTGCTTGTAGGAACCTTCTTAAAAAAATGGAATAGGGAGGAAGACAGCTTGAGAGCAGGTAAAACAGAGGAAGAAAAGTAATCCAGACTGAGGTTTGAACATCTTAATATGCTCTTTGCATATCAGAATGTGTCAATTTGGTACGGATTCAGTCTTCTAGAGTAATACTTGAAGGCATTTCAACCCAATTTCTACCTCTCCTCAATGTCGGTGTCAACAACATGCAGATTATGGCTGTGGATTTAGAATCACAGATGGTTTGGGTTGGAAGGGACCTTAAAGCTCACCCAGTTCCAACCCCCTGCCCCTGCAACCTTCCACTAAAGCAGGTTGCTCCAAGCCCCTTCCAACCTGGACTTTGAACGCTGCCAGGGATGGGGCAGCCACAGCTTTTCTGGACA
This sequence comes from Myiopsitta monachus, assembly GCA_017639245.1. Classification (NCBI taxonomy): domain Eukaryota; kingdom Metazoa; phylum Chordata; class Aves; order Psittaciformes; family Psittacidae; genus Myiopsitta; species Myiopsitta monachus. The sequence goes on along the minus strand of CM029941.1, from coordinate 2,469,195 downwards.
CCCTGCGCCAGCACTTCACCACCCTCACAGGGAAGAACTTCTGCCTAAGATCTCATCTCAGCCCCCTCTCTTTCATCTTAAAGCCATTTAGGCTTCAGTTCAGCACACCATATCAGCCTACATCAAATAAGAAAGCATGGATGTGCTACCATTAAGTGAGTACCCTGCCGCTGAATCAGCTAGGATCTAATTCAGCATGTCTCGTGCATCCAAAATTCCCACAAACTCTAGAGCAAATGGATAAATGATGAATCAGGCCCAAGGTTTTATGCTTACAAAAGTCACCAATATAAAGGCAATGATTATCCCAAAGGCAAAGATAAAGCAAGGTAACTGAAGATGGTAAACCTACAAGAACAGATACTTTTCAGAAGCAATCCCTCTATGAGTGATCCTACTGAAAATTCTTGTAGGAACATATGTATTCTAGCTTATTACAGCGCAATGGCAAAAAGAGTCCCGTGAAGCTGTGTTGTTCATTGCAGTCCTGGATCATTGCTTATCTATTTTAATAGGCAAGAAATATAACAGCTAAATTATAATTATATACTGTACACAGCAGTGTTAACAAAATAACATGATGTTTTGTACATTTCCCATCATCTTCTTAGGAGGTACAGCAAGCTGCAGGTTTGTAACAATCTTCTATTTCTTCACCTCATTAATCTCCTGAAGTGGAGAGAGAGCAATACTAGCAGAGGGAGCCCAGAAATGTAGGTACATTACTGAATTAACCAGGCATGTAATTAGTGCTCAGGTGCTCAGTCAAGGAAGTAACTTGCAGGATTATTTAGATTTGGATTTAACACCCCCAAAGTTTGAATAGTGGCTGTACATTGTATGAGCTTTTCAATCAGTCACTCCAGAAACAGATTCATCCCCTTATTTCTGCCTGTGGCATGATGTTGTTTTCTGACCTTGGTAGTGTTTATGGGAATGTGTGGAAGTGTAAGCATGCAATGCATCACAGACCACCCTAGGAACGGGAGGATGGAGCAGGTGAAGTTCCAGGAGCGCCTCTGTTCACGAATGAACATGGACAGTGCTACTCACCCTAATACTGGAGCCTGGCACGATCCATGATACGTGTAATAATTGCATCCTTCTGTCCTGGCTTGCAATAAGACATGCAAGTGAGGATGGTATCTGCTTTCTCGTGCTCTTGATGGCTGCTGCTTTGCCGGTGAATCATCTCCATTGTGGTGTCTTCTGATTGACACTGCCTGAACATCTCCTGTTTAAAGTGCATTTAGTGTCAGTGGAGTCCTGAAGGCAGATGAGTTCTACACGTCCATTTCCAAGGTGTCCTCTGGGATTTTGGATGTTTGATCCAGCTTGACCCTGAGCTTACCCTTATGTGAAGTGCCCTTTGGGCTCTGCAGCACGCTGCTTCAGCTCACATCTGGTGGACCTCTTGCTGTCCTAATCCAAACTACACTGAGTAGAGCTGGCAAAGTGCACATCCCAATCAGCAAAAACCTTCAAAAGCAGGGAATGCTTGACTTTGCCTCATAACTCATCTCCAGCCCTTTTCATGCCCAACTTTCAGTACTTCCCAGCCATCCCCTCAATCCCTCCACTTGATCCCCATATATCTACGCCATCCCAGTGCAGGCACAGGGCTCTGCATGCATTTTCATGCTGGCCTAGATAAGCACAGCGAGAGGCTCAACTGCAAATGGTAGCCTTGAGTTACATTTATCTAAACACCACCAAGAAGCAGAGATAAGGGGATGAGGCACATTCGTGTACATCAGCTTGCCAAGGTTATTTGCTGCTCATAGCTGGTGAGTGAAAGAGAGGGCTCCCTGGAACACCAGCACAATGATAAAATTGTGATGAAAATGTTTTCTGTATTGCTTTTCATTGAAATATTGCCCCTTGGCGGGAAGCAGATTGGTAACATCAGCGAGCAGAAGTAGAAAGTGAGTCTTAACATCCTGTAAGCTCATCATGGCAAACTCAGGCCATGATGTGTTAGGTGAATAGCCCTCATGTGCTTAATTCTGAAAGCTCAAAGAGAGGTTTGGCTGAAGTAGGAAACACAGGAAAATATATACAGGAAATATACATGTGTGAAATGCAGAATCTGTGGGAGTAAGCTTCTGTTATGCAGATGACCTTCAAGATTATCAGGAAAATAGGATGGAATCCATTAAAAAGGATAGCTTAAATATTTCTCCTGCAAAATTACTATTCCTCTGGATGTGTGCACAGAAAACTTCAGGGGTTTGTTCTCACTCCACAGATTGGAATTCAGGTGCACTGTTGGGAAAAAGTTCTGTTAATGCCAAATCTCAAAGCAAACTTCAATCTGCGCAGACCTTCTCCAGTGCACGATTTGTTACAGGGTTATGACTTCTACATGCATCAGATGATCTGTGCACACACACAAGCATGGACATGTATGCATTCTCCATAATGACCTAGTAAATACCCTTTAAAGCAGCTAGATTAAACAAGACCTAAAAAAAGGAGACTTTTTTAGGTGAATATGGTTAAACTTCCATAATCTATAACTTAGTTTACAGCCACAGAAAAGCTAATTTCCTTCACCTGATCATATTCAAAGTAACATTTCAGTTGAAGTATGGTCTAATGTTTATTTTTGTTTTTTATGCAGACATGAAGCAGTTGAGGGGCTCACAGTGCGTAATAACAGGACAAAATCCCTGCCTCATGCTTACGCTCTCAAGTCTTGTCTCCTCTGCTGGTAAAACAAGCAGGATTAGCACACGATAAGACAGGAGGGGATAGTAATTACACTGGCTATGAGTGAACTGCAGAACCACGGAATAAATCCCCAAACAATGATTAAAATGGCTCAATGCATTACACAAATTGGAAAAGACTGGGACATTCTGGGAGGGGCAAAGGGAGGTAAGACACATTATTTAAGTGTTCTTGTAAGCCTTCTAAGATATTAATGTTGCAAAGCTTCTTATGAATATTTAAGAACATAAAATGGAGATACACTTCAGCCCAGCATTACCACAGAAGCCTGTAATACAGTTGAGTCCACTTAAGAAGGTAATATCTGACATCCGTGACAGATTTAAACATGATAGGGCAAGGGTGGTGTTTATAGTTGGAAGGTCTATGCAAACTAGTTAAATATTACTGCAGTTAGCTCTGTTACAGTTATTTTTATGTATTGTTATAAGTATTTATATAACTTCCTGAAAGATGCAACTTTGCCTCCAGGTGCCTGTACTTTTGCAAACACTTTAGAAAAACCTACTAATTATTGAATTATTTGATGTTTCCTGAAGAAAAGACAAGTGCCTTAGTGCTAAGAAGGGAGTAAACTTTATAAAATAAATTATTAAATAAATTAAATGAACCTCTTTAAGCAGGAGCCTGGAGATATTCTCTAATACTTACTGGTTTCACCAAAACTTTCTATGGGAAAATCTCTTATTTTGGTAAAAGGGATAGGTATGGAAATCTTTTCTTCAGAGGCTGTATAAAATTTAAAAAACTTAAGAGCTTTTCACCTCATTTTTTTTTCCCACTGTTCTTAATGAAAACTTTTTAATTAATTAATCAAGGCTAGGTTTTGGTTAATGTTCTTCTCTTGTAGTCAGTATCTTCCCTGAGACAAACCCTTCATTTATATAACTAACTGTGATATTCACTGTGTTTGTTCAAAGTGTCTAAATCGCTGTGAATATTGAAATAGTCACCAAAATATTCCTGTTCTTAGAGACTGATGTAAACTTTTGTGATTATGGAGTGTTTTATATTCCCTCCAGCAAAAGTGATTCTAACTGCCCAAGGAAAAATGGATTATTTTATTTTTAAAGAAAAAACCCACTCAAAACAATATTAAAGGATCAATATCAAAAGTTGCCTTTGAGAAAGATCAAAAAAACCCATAAAGCTGTTGTATTTTACAGGAAACTTGACTGTAAGAGAGCTTTATAAACAGCAGATGGCTCTCATATAGAAGAGGCTGAGCAATCTGAGAAAACAATAATCAACATGAAAAGGCAAAGCTGAGTTTGACACACATGGGAATTTAAGACACTAAAATTAAAAGATATATTGGAATATACTGTAAAGAAATAAAGGATGTCTCTATTTTGGTTGTTTGGGTCTTGGTAGCTTGGTAGCCATACTGGATACCCACAGAGGTCTTGAGGATTCAGGATCCTGTTTTTATTCTTTTATCACCTATGCATAGAAGCAAAAAGTGATTACTTAGGAGTCATGCCTTAGGAAAGCCCTGATGCTCTTGTTGGGATACAAGTGTGTTGTCACCAGATATCATCTCTTGTGCATGGCTATTCTAGCATTCTCATGAATCCTTCTGTCTCTATGAGGCATCAACTTCTCCCTTTAGAAGGGCAAAGATAATATTCTTCAGTATTAAATATCTTAGAATGTAATATTAAAGCGAGTAATTTGATTCAGATTTTGCCCTTAAAAAAGGATGGAAAATGAAGAAAACTTAGTCTCATTTTTTCTCAGTGGTTCTCTCCTGTACAGACCCATTCAGTTACCAACTAGAACTATCTTAATGGCTTCTATTTATTGAAACTTTCCAGTATTTTTCTAAGCATTGAAGCAAACTCCAGGTGCCAGCAGAGACATCACATGCACAATCATTGCAAACACGAAGTGAGAGAAGACCAAGCTAGATTCACAGTGCTCTGCTTTCCACATATTAACTGCAAGATTTCCAGCACATAGATTTTTATGGCACTTATCAAAATGACGCATAGACAAAGAAATAAAAAATAATTAAGGAAAACAGAGATGGTAGGGAGGAGGAAAAGCAGAGTGGAGAAGGCAATGGGGACAGAGAAGCTGGTTTCTCCCCTTTCCAGACTAACCTCCTGCAGGGATGTGTAATGAACCAGCACCAGAAAAGTGTCCCAAGTGGACTTCAATTTTTCCAGGGTTTGCTGTGGGTTGTATGTGATCCTTTTCTTCACACTCAGATGCGCAGGTTTATTAGAGCAGCCTCTGTGCTGTTGGATGAAGCATTTATTTTACCATCATAGCAAAGAAAAAAAAAAAAAAAAAAAAGGTGTGTTTTGCAACCAGTAAAACATTAAGGAAGCCTTCTCCTTTGGTCTGGCAAGTAGTTGTGTTCCCTGACGATTTGATCTGCTCCACAGGTCACCACTTTGAGGCTGGATGGAGTCTCTCCTGTGACTTGGTCTTTTCCAGCTTTATTATCAGACCAAAAAGCTGGAAATGATAGCAACCAAAACAGATGTGTGAGAGTTGTTCCCTTCTTTTAAGCTTCAGTTCAGTTCAGCAGGAGCAGAGTTAATTTTGTAGGACTGAAATAAATGAGATGGAAGGTCACAGAGCTAAATGTTTTCCACAGCCTCCTACTCTGCATTGCTCCATTTCACTGTGTGTCTAGGATGTTTGTTTCCTGTTTTAGCTCCTATTTTGACTGCTTAAATTTGTGCCACCAGGGAGCAATAGGAATCTGCATTTTGTAGCTGCTATATCAGAGAAAAAAATACAATTTCCTTCAAAACTTAGGGTGTATTCCAACCACAGACTACAGGGATAGCTCAAAGGAATTAAAATTCTTGCGTCCATTCTTTTCTTTAATTAAGACATTCTGTAAGGTAGAAAAGAATCCATATTTGTCAGTTCTCTTTAAGACTATCAGAGATTATCAGGTATTTTTACCCTTCGATTCCCATGTTTTAAGTACCTTATGTGAATACCACAATAACAATACATGAAAATTATTTTATTTCATTTCCCAAGCTAGTTGCAAATAGAATTCTTCGGGATGATAATAACAAAGCTTAATTAACCCATCATGTATGACCCTATTTATTATGAACAGACATTTGTTCATGTTTCTACAGGATAGGTACCACTTAGCCATGTCCTTGGCTGTAGCTGGAGATTGCTGCATAAACATAGGTGAGGTGAGAGCTGCAAAGCATCTCTTTTCAAAGCCAAATGATGTATCCAGCAAATAATCTGAGTCAGCCCATGGGCTGCTGAAAAATAGGACTGCTGCTTAATGAGACCCATATTCAGTTTGAAACACATCGGTGCCTTGAAGTCAAATATGCTTTCATATGCTGGTCAAGCACCATCTAGGGCAAACCAAGGGTGAGATCATGCCCAGATAAAGCCCCCCGTATGTAGGAATCCATATATGACCTGGGTGTCTGCACCTTCACTGCAATCAATACTATCACTGGAGTATGTGTCTGGGCTGAAAGTTGGAGTTCAGTTGGAGGGGTCTGCCCTTGGGCGAGCTGAATTGGTCTCCACCTGTTCTCATGGACTACAGTGGGAGCCTGGATACCCAACTGAGTTGTAGACACACAGATATCTGAATTTGCGTGCTTTGATCTGAAGCTGACTCCAGGTTCACATCCTTGTTGTTTCGATTATCTGATATACAGGGTTTCCTTGAGAGTCATAGAATCATAGAATGTTTAGGATTGTAAAGGACCTTAAGACCATCTAGTTTCTATGGTTTTTGCTGGTTTCATAATTTACAGTCAGTGGCAAACAGGAGCTAAAGAACAAGACTCAAGGAATTAATTTGTACAAAGTATTTATTTACAGTCCACTGTATGTTGTATCATGACATGTTAGCAGTGCGGGGGACTAGACTAGAGGCACTGATTTCACTTTTGGTATCATCTTAGTAATTCTTTGACCTCTTAATCAGACACAGACAGTAATTTTTTGAGATAACTCATTGGCTCGTCTGACAGTCTTTAAAAATAATGTTAGTGCATCTTTCCCACTGTCACTGTGTACTGAAACCTGTTGACAGAAGAATTATTGAACTGACAACCTGTGTGTTTATGAAGGATTAGCATAAAAAACTCCTTTACAGACTGAAGCATCTTCTGCTGAGAACCACAAAACTGAACAGTGTTGTAGTGAGGCACCATCATGTTTCAATGAGAGACAAGAAAAACATCTCTGGAGTGCAGCTTTACAAAAATTTCACCATAAGGTCTTTTACTATTGTTTGTTCACACTATGCCAAGACTTTCAATGTCTAGAGCTTGAAGCTCAACTGATTGACTCATTCCAAGTTTTCCCAGTTGCAAATTAGTTGTGATTTACTTTCCAACTTGATTATCTTCACAATGTTGCCTTGGTGTCTGATCCAAGCCACACTGAAGTAAATGGGAATCTTTCCATGGACTTTAATAGGTTTTGGATGAGGCCTTAACTGTCTCTGTAGCTATTAGGAGAGGCACAAGTTGTACAATGAAGTGCAGGTGTTTATGCTTCTGGGAGGAAGACCTTATACTGTATTTAATGTTCCTTAATTAATTGAGTCCCGAGGTATAGAGTGGGCTTATGTTCCCAGAAATTGCATTAGAGTAACACAGCACCTTCCATTTGCAGCAATCCAAATACAATATTAAAGTTGTATGTTTATTGAACAAGGGCCAGGAGCCCACATGCAGGAACACTTCACCTTCCACTGGAATGCAGCCACTTCTGGAGTGAAAAGTGTCAACCACTTCACAAGGATAGGCATGCTATAGGAAGAAAAAGGTGTTAAATTGTAGTGAAAGCATCAGATTTCTGATGTGAGCTGTCAGGAAGAGACTAGCGTAATGACCTTAACCAGAATTTTCCCAATGCCTTGACCTTGCTGAAGTAACATATTTTGGGAGGTTTGGGCAGCTACCATGCCATATGGTTGATCCAAGAAGTCACACTTCCAACAGCAGAGTATCTTCATGTTATGTTGGAAACCTTAGGCCAGGTGCCCACATTTCTGAAGCTGGATAGGAAAGACTGACCCAGCAGTCCAGGATGCCTTCCTAAACAATGGAGAGAAAGAGTTGCTTTCAGAAGGAAGGTGATTTATTTTTAAGACAGGTTTGGTAAATCTTCCTCTGGAGTTGCATCTTTCCCTTTGCTGACTGTAAAAGAGCCCAGATGGCTGGTCTGCCCAGAGATGTCATTCAGCTGTGAAGGTGAGATAAATCCCACCTTCAGCTTATAAAGTCTTACGGGAAGCCTGTCTGAAGCCCCTTTGTGGTCACCAGTTATAAGGTGGGCTGCCAGAGTGAAGAAGCAATTTTTGCTGTGTCCAAAATCTTTCAAAACCTCATAATACTGGTGGCAGAAGAAGATGGCCTTGATTGGCTCAATAGATATGGGAGGAAAGGAGCAGTGTATGCTCTCAGGAGATGACAGCCTGTATGAGGAGGAGAGCATTGGAGAAGGGACATGGTTGGTGGCTAACAGATGGCTGAGAAAGTAACTGGGAAATGATGTAGACTAAACTGCTATGGGTTAGCTCTATGCTAGGAGGAGTTTGGGGTCCAGGGCAGGCAGGAAGACAGCAGATGAAGGGTGACAGAGGAGTTAGTGGCATGGAGGAGGTGTTTGGCAATGCGATGAGCTGCTCTGTGACCTTCTCCATGGACATGGCAAACCAGGAGTTACAGAGGCAAGCAGCAATAAGGAAAGGCTTTTTGAGAAAGAAAAAGTCAAGCCCCCATGGAGCCTTCTGACAGGTGCTAATGGTGGGGAAGAGATCAGAGCACCCCATGATTTGGGTTATGATAAGATATTAGAAGACCTCTTAATCGTATTATAAACATGCTTTCCCCATGCAGAATAACCCAACCATCCCTGCTCAGTGATATTTATTGCCAAGTCAGTAAGTCATTAGGTGGCAAAGTTTGGATTTCCAAGTGCATGTTTGATATAGACAAGTCAATATGGTTTTGTTTTTTTTCTTAATTTAACTTCTTGATTGACTTATTATGTACATTGGCACTTTTAAGAGCTTCAAATAAAACACACTGAGAGTTCAGAACAAATGTAAATGGCCTAAAAGAAAAGGAAAAAAAATCCTATAATCTTTTTTAATGGCTATAAAACGTGGGAAGGATATATCATAAGCTCCCCGCATGGGGTCCTTGTCTGCGTTCAATCCAGTATTGTAATTTAGACATGACTTTTTATTTAATTTCTGACTGAGAAAGGGAAATTAGAAAACAACATTATCTCAGCTGCTCCGTTATAATGAACAATATTTCACAGTGCCAGTATAAGTTACCTTAAGAACTTATTTTATGAGACAAACATTGGCTCAATTCCATGAACAACTGGGTTTTCTGGTGTCTTTTGTCTGCTGAAGAACCCAAACTTAAGTAAGGTTTCTAATTGTAAGTAAGCCTGTCATTACAGTGATGGGCGTGTTACATGTGTGTAACATGTGGGCCGCTGCACTGATGGAAGCAAAGGCAGTGGCCTCCAGGTTAGCAATAGGGAATTATTTCCTGCTGAAGTGCAGAGGCTGTTTTGTTTCACTTTAGACCTGGGTTTCTCACTTCTTTCTTCTAGCACATGTACCTGTGTTTGTCTCGAGCAGTGCTAGATAATATAGGTATGATAGAGCCCCATGGAAACATCTTGTTAGCTTGGGTTTTATGGATGCATACATTGAAAAAATGAAAGTTAGTACACACAGTGTTGAAAAATGTGGTGAGAGGACCACTGCTGTGGGCAAGGTGGAGACACCAGTGCCTCAGACACCCCCAGGTTTTGGTTGGAGCAAAATTATTCTTAACAGGATCCTCAAATAGTTCCAAGAACACCAGTTCCAGGTAAGGAAGCTGCCTCAGATGAGCAACCAGTTCTGCTTGTTTGTTACCAGACAGTAAAACCCAACCTTCTCTATTTTGCTGCTGCATAAATGTATATAAAATACTGACTTTAGTAGTTTTTCTTGTGGGAAAAGCCTAGACAGAGATTATGCAGCCGAATGTTTATTTAGCTGTAAATAACACATTTCCCTGTTAATCTCTGTATCTGTTTTATCAATTTTTTTGAAGTCATGGAGATTTACCCAGACTGTAATTAACCCTTTTGCATGGCAAAACGCAGGATCGTCTTTTTTCCCCCAGCCACTAAATACATAATGTTCTGATAAATATTTAAGCAGTAATGAGGGACGTAATGCACAGTAATCCATTAGTGCTGTGTTCTGGGGGAGCTGCATGGTGTTAAAATGGATGCTGTAAGTGCTAAAATCCCAGATTGAGCAGAAGGCCTGCTGACCACTGCTTTGAACTGTGCTGCAGGTTGAAAAATCCATTTGAACATGCAGATATGCTTTATATGCCTGCAATGAAAAGCTTTCGTAAAAAGAAAAGAAGAAACTAAAAAAAACCCTTCCAAACCCAACAAAAAGAAACCCAGCCATCTCTATGAAAGGTGCAGCCAAATATTCCTCAGTCCAAAGACTACCAAAGTTCAAGAGTGGGAAGCCAGAGCCTGAACTGCTGATGCTTTGAAAGTGATGTTAGAGGTATGACCACAACTGGTTCCACTGAGCTCTAAAACCAGACTAAATCAGCGTCTAAGGGAACCTTCTCATTTTGGGTAGGTCTACTACCTTTTTCTGTGCTTTCCCCATTTTTCATGTCATTAGACCATACTTCCTCTCTATAGTTATATCTATGATAGATGCCTGCACCATGACAGACCCCTAAAGGAGCAAATAAAGAAATAGGTGGGGTATCACTTCCTACTTTCTTTTCGCAGCAGGGTTTCCACAGAATCACAGGCTGGTTTGGGTTGGAGGGGACCCTAAAGCTCATCCAGTTCCAACCCCCTGCCACGGGCTGGGACACCATCCATTGGAGCAGTTGCTCCAAGTCCCTGGGTCCAGCCTGGCCTTGAACACTGCCAGGGATGGGGCAGCCACAGCTTTTCTGGGCACCCTGTGCCAGCGCCTCAGCACCCTCACAGGGAAGAACTTCTGCCTAAGAGCTTGTCTCAATTTCCCCTCTGTCAGGTTAAAGCCAATCCCCCTTGTCCTCTCCCTACAGGCCTTTGCAAAAGGTCTGTCCCTATGTTTCTTGTAAGCATTTGTGTTGAGTCTCACCAATGGCAGGGAAAGGTGAGGTTTGGTATCCAGCTCTTTGTACTATAGGGAGCAGTCTCAGCTAATGTGTGTGCTTGCTTCTATGCAGAAAAACAGCAATACTCTCTTTGCTCATCTGTGCACTGCAAGCAACGGTAAGTGGCTCTGAAGAGACATCCTGCTGGGTTGTATGACTGAGCAGGATGGTGACTTAGTGCTTTAGTAGAAACCAAAGTGAGTTAGTAGAAACCAACAATGTTTCTTTGAGGTCACAGAAAAGGAAGTTTTCTGGAGTATCTATGAATTTGCACCTGGACCAATAAACATTTTTTTTTTAAAATTGTTACTCATTTTACACCTCAATAAAGCTTAATTATAAGTAAGCAGTAAGAAAAGCAGGAGACATGTTCCAATAATATTACACTTCTCCGAATCATTCCTGTGGGGCTCTGGCAGTTTTGTTACCATGAAGCAGAATGAAACAAATTAAGAAAACTATTCAAAATTCATTTAAAAACATCATCTGAGGAGCATCATAATAAAAGCACAATGAAAGAGACAAGCTCACTTGGCTAATTTTCTTCATGTGCTGTGCATGTTTATAGTGTGTCTCTTAGTATGTTTTAATTAGCATCACAATCATCAACTGGTAACTAACAGCGCATATTGTTCAGGCTGGGAGATGCAGACCACTGATTTGGAGAAGAGAAGGAGATGAGAGTCAGATCTTGATTTCGTGGATGCACAGGTCAGCATAGCTATTTGAAAAAACAGGGCTGTAAAGCACCAGATCTTGGCCAGAGAGCACATACTTGAGCAGGGGATCAACTTCCAGTCTCCCTATCCCCAGTCCCAGCTGCTACCCTTCTGCTCAGTGCCAAACTGATGGGGCAAGCAACTGTATGGATCACGTTGCTTGCTGTCAACCTGAAGCCCACTTTCTCTTGGTTGTAACGTAACAGTGCTTGGTGAACTCTTGGCTGTCTTGTAAAGCACCTACTTTGCCCATGTTTGCACCACTTGGAAACAGGTTGTGCAGTTTGCCTTTGACCTGCCCTCCCCTTACTACAGCTGTTTGCTTGGCTTGGGTTTCTTATTCTGAAAATTCCTGTTGCTCTTGCCTCCATCTGAGCCCCTGTTGCTAGCTTGGGAACCACTTCAGGTACGTGAGGCTGAGGCTGAGCAAAGTGACCTGTGCTGGCCAGGACAGTTGAGGTGAACTTGTCTTAACAGCTTCCAGAGCAGGGCTGATCTGCCTCTCCCTGGGGGGAACTATTTCAGCAAGTCTGGCAAGCCGCGAGCTAGCAACTGCCTCCAAATGGAATAGAGGAATCATAGAACCCCAGGTTGGAAGGGTCCTCAAGGATCAGCTGGTTCAACCTGTTTAGGCAACATATGACCTATAATAGACATCCCAGTACCCTGTCCAGCCAAAGCTTAACAGCATCCAATGTTACAGAATTCACCACTTCCCTGGGGAGATTATTCCAGTGAGTGGCTGTTCTCACTGGGGAAATTTTTCCTCTTGTGTCCAGCCAGAATCACCCAAGGAGTAACTTGTGCCCATCACCCCTCTTCTTTTCCATGGGACTCCTTGTAAAAAGGGAGTCTCCATCTTCTTTGTAGCCACTTCAGATCCTGGAACACAGTGATAAGTTCTCCCTGAGCCTTCTTTTCTCCAAGCTAAACAAGCCCATTAGTCTCAGCCTTTCCTCACATGCTGCCCAGCCCTTGGGCCATCTTTGTGGCCCTTCTCTGGACCTGATCCAGCCAGTCCACATCTTTTTTGTGCAGCAGTGACCAAAACTGCACACAGTATTCCAGGGGTGGTCTGACAAACACCAAGCAGAGTGGGCCAATGACATCTTTACCTCTGCTGGTGATGTCCAGGCTGATGTTCCCCAGCATTCTGTTGGATTTTTTTGCTGCAGCTGTTCACTGTTCACTCCTATGTAGCGTGTGTCCAACAGCACTTCCAGGTCCCTTTCTTCAGAACTGCACCACAGCAGGGCAGATCCCAGCCTGTGCTGCACTCCTGGATTATTTTTAATAGGCAGAATAGGCTATGATAAACAGATCATATTTAGCGACCTTGAAAGTTTTTAGGGTGTCACTAGTATAGTGGCATAATAGTGGCAAAATAGTGCTTTTGGGTGCTATTTCTATCTGGAAAAGCATCATTTCACCAGGCCATCTACACAAAAGCACACTCAAGTGTTTCTCCCTTGGTAGCACAATTTAATAGGATTTTCCACTCTTGAGCTGCTTCAGGTACTGTCTCTGGAGTAGTAGATATTGCTGTGCAGCTATCCTGTTAGTTCTGTGTTTTTTTTCACTGAAATGGTGATCTTTGCATCTGGAAAAGAGGATCCCATTAATATCATCAGGATAGAAGAGAAGGAAAAGATTTTGGCTTGTTTTCATCTTAAAATATTTTTATCTGAAGGTTTGGTCTAACTACATTATGTTATTGGAGTATCTTGTCTAATTCACTTTTTTTCCCCCTTTAAAAAAGCATTTCACTTTCCCTTAAGAATATGTTATGAACTGTTGCACTTTAGCAGTGTGATAGTTCATAACAGAATCGAGAGGAACATGAATTATGTCAGAACTACATTACTAATGTGTGATCTGCAGCATTGGTTAATTTGTTTTGATATTAAAGTTTTAATAGGAAATATAATTTGATTGCATTTTAAAAATAAAAACTGATTTTCTGTATTATAGAAAAATATTATGAATAATAAGCAAAAAAGGGGCTAATATAACTAGGCATTTCTATTAACAAAATGAATATGTTTCTTACGCTCTTTGTGTACTAATTCAAGTCATCTGATGCCAGTTTGAGCTGATTTAACATAAACTACAGCCTTGTTCCTTTGCTCTACATTTTGCAGCATTGCTAACATTAACTTTGGGATGGGATCAAGGTTTTCCAGTATCAGCTCCTTGCACACAAGTCATAACTCCATTATTAGCAACATTAGCACCTCGTACTGTGTTCCCAGCACACCAGTAGAGTCTGGTCTGTATTTATAGATGTTTTCCAGGTGGACTCAGAACAATTAAAGAACCCAATTGTGCTGGCAATGAGCCCTCCATCTCCTAAATCAGTGTAGGTGGCTCATGTTGGTGGCAATGTAGTAATGGATGTGCTATTAGGATTGTCACAGGGGAGTGTCACCTCAAGAAAGGTGCAGCACTGAGTGCAATGATGAGCGCAATGGAATGATGTGAAAATGTATGAGCAACCACATTGGGCCAAATGAAAGGTCTGTCTAGTCTGCTTTCAGCAGCGGTACCCCATGGGGCTTGGGGAAGAGGGCAAGAATAGAGGGAGCATCCTTTGGCGTTCTAGCTGCCAAGCATTGCCAATGCTGCATGGTCTTCTGTATTTAGCAACTTTCAGTGAATTTCTCTACCACACTGGAGCTGATACTCCAGAGAGCAAACTGTTGCTGCAGTGTTTTGGCGCATCTGATGAGCTTCTTTGCCCCCTAGCTCTGTCCTTATGCTGTGTAACCTCATCTGTAGTAGTTAAAGACCTCTGAGCATTTTCATTAGAGAATGTGAGCTTGAAGTAATGGAAGGGTAAAAGCTGCCCCATAGTGAACAGCTGAAGGTACATGATCTATTCAGTTTACCAGAAAGATAAAGAGGAGAATTGATGAGAGAGCATATTTCCTTCCTGGATATCTCAGTGGATACCGAAAGACTCCTTGGTTGAGTGGGGAAAGATGCAACAAGAGCCGATGGCTGCAGACAAAAACTGTAAGATGTCAAATTGGGAACAAAACACACATTTTTCTCAGTGACGATAATTAACCACAGATAATAATCATGAGGGGAAGGAGTAGATTTCTGCTTTCTTGATGACTTAAAAAAAAATAAAATCCTGACTTCCTTCCTTGAAGAAATATTTTAGTCAAGCACAAGGTATTGAACCAGATCCATGTAAATGGCTGACAAGATAAGGCAAAATATATATTATACTAGATATCTAAAAAGCCCTTCATATTTGAGAAATATCTGGACTGCGCAGAAGCACTGTGTTCAGGATCTTTGTCTCAATACTTATATTTCACTTGCCTCACTATTTCCTCTGCTTTCATTTACATTTCAGGTGCACCATGTCCTTGTGTGCAAACAGATCTCATTGTAGGATGGCTCTTATTATTGACTGCAGCTTTCCTTATTCAGGTTGAAAGAAGGAGATGCATTGCTGTTTACAGGTAACTTGTCACTGAGTTTGGCTCCAGGGGTAGTACTTGGGTATTTTTTGCATTATTCATCATCTTTGCAAGGGAGGCAAGGTGATAGTTTTGGACGTAGAAAATGGAGAATAGTAGTAGGGGAGCAGTCAAGGAAAAGATAGTGGATGAAAGTGTTGTGTCTTTAGTATTTTTTCTTGTTTTTATTATTATGGTTGTTATTGGTGCCTTTGTTAATAACTGCTGCAGCAAAAAAGTAAGGTTTCCCATGTCATTAGCTGAAAGAAAACTGATCCCCTAGTACTACAAGGAGAGGGAGAAAACTTTAAGTTACAGAGATGTGAATCCCTTGATGAACAAATTCAAAAGTTGTTCAGGTTAATATTTCTTCTCAACTCCAACTGTTTATTCAGGCTCTCTTTCTTGGCTGGAGCATCTTCCAAATTGATATTGGTCTGCTCCCATCTTTCTGCTAATGTCTTTAGGGTACCTACATAACTTTGAACATATAGTTGCCTGAGTAAGGAATGAAAAGATTCACATGTGCCAGGGGATTTGATTTAGCTTGACAAGTACCAACTCCTGTGAAAGAACTGAGGATAATTAAATTCTTATTCAAGTTAAGGTAAAAGCTTCTTTTTGGGTGAGATGAATTCCAGCCTTTACCTTTGACTACTCAACTCCTGCCCTCACCCTTCTTTGTCACTACTTAAAGAAAGTAAAATATATCTGTCCACCTGTAAGACGAATGTTGCCTTTGATTTTACTGGTCATGGAGAGTTACCTTGTCTGTATCTTACTTGTTTCTCTGTGACATTTTCTATGCTCTTCTGCCTTGGCACAAATCATCTCCCAGTTCTTCTTGCTTTTTGTCTCTGTGGCCCTGACACTGTATAGGGAAAAAAAGATTTGGCACCTCACCTCATCCTGGATAGAGGAGCTCAGAGAGAAAGACCACTAGCTTTGGGGAATGGATAGCTGGAGGGATGGGTATTTTATTAAGAAGCTTAATTCCTGTATTGATAATTTGAATTTCTATACCTAACAGAGAAGCTTTAAATTTTGTGAAGTGTGAGACTAATCCTGTCAAATCAAAAGCAATAAATGTGGGCATATAAATTTAATGAAGAAGAAAGAATTATATCTTTGTTTATCCTTGAAGGGCAGAAACAAGTGTATCCTGTGCAATAATCCTTCACAAAACATGGAAGAAAAGAAGCCTCAAGCCCATGAGACTTCTCCTGAGAGAATCAGTGAGAACCGGAGGTCTTTAGCGGTAGTGTGATTGCTCTGTCTCTAGAAAGGATATCGTGGAAGGCAATCAGATTAGGGGTTGGAATAAGTTTTCCTTATCACAGGTATCTGGCACTGTCTAAGGTGTCTTACTGTGCCAGTTGTCCACATTGGGCAGGTACTGCACAGGAGCAAGAATCAAAGTGTAACCAGGATCCTCAAGTCTGCCCAAACAGGATTAGTTGCCTATGAATAAACAAACGAATAGTCCCTTTGCAATTTTGCAGTCTTGAAAAGGGGCAGTTAGAGGAGAATCTGATAGAGATGTGCACAAGGAAAAAGAACAAGGAACAAGAAAAAGGAGTAGGAAATAGTTGTTGACTATTTCTCTTCTCAGAAGAACACATGCATTTTTCAGGCAGCAGGCTTTAAAGAAGCAAACCCATTTATTTCACATATTGCAAGATAAGACTTTGGAAGCCAAAGGCTAAAAATGGGCTAAGAAAATAATAACATGAATGCATGGAAGGCGGATCCCTTCATGGCTGTTAAACACCACCTCTCTCCCATGATGTGTTTAACCTGTGGATGGTATGACCTGTGAGGTGCATCCCAGAAACCATCTTCTGAATTATTCTGTTCTCGTATCATTTCATTGAGCATGTGGGAGAGGTTATTGCTGTCACACCCTTCATCACCCATGTGGGAGTACGGAAATGTGCTTTACTGGGGCAAGAATGCTGCAGAGGTCCACCTAGAAATGGCTTGGAGAAAGCACAAATGGGCTTTTCTCTCAAACTACAGTGTGGGGAAGTGGTGGGGGATGGTCATAGTCCCTGGAATACAGCTAATGAAAGTTTTCTGTGAAAACATTGTGAAGATGAGAAGTAGCAAATAGCAAAGAGCTGCTTATACGTGCATTGTGATGTCATGCTCAGGAACTGGGATTGCTTCCTGCAGTATAAATGCTGTTAGCCAGCTACTGCCAGATAGTTTATTGAATTTATTTCATCTCAGGAGGAAAAAGAACCAACTCACAGAGGACCAGGCTGCTTCCTCACTATTCTCCTGTGTTCCTTTACACACGACTCTTGTCCTTTTGGGGAAATGCACCTCAAACCAGGGAGCAAAGGGCAGCCCTCTGCCCATTTCTCAGCACGATTGAGAATGGCCCTGAGGCCGTAATAAATTATGGTGCTTTCTCATGTCTCTTCACAAGCCTTGGGCAAGAAGAAGACAACCTGTGCCTGGTACATTGCTTCTAGCCTCCTGTCAGCCCCTTGGCCTGTCCTGATGGACTCATTACAGTGATTTTATATTTTGTTTAACATAAAGTAAGGCTAACCAGGAGCACCCTCTCCCCCTCCTTTACCAGACAGGCCCACTTCATGAAATTAATCTGTTACTACTTTTGGTTTTGGGAATTTTTTTTTGCCTTTTTTCTGTATTCCTGCTTTTTGCCACCCACGAGTTAAAAGTCAGCTATTTCTTCTCTGGCTGCCAGATTTTTAAGCTCTGCTTTATCACTCTGAAAACAATGTTGTGTTTCTTCTTTTATATACACCATCCTTGCAATAAAAATTGTGGCACCAGAGCTCGCTACGCCTTTATCTCCAGCTATATCAGCTCCACAGTTGTAAAATCTGCATTCCCTTTTCTTTCCAGCCTCTTAGCTCTGCTGAACAACCTGCTTGTCCAAAGGGAAAGTGAAAAGTGGGGTTTGCTTTTGAGTAGCCCTGGGCTGGAGGGAACAGGAGGAGGAATATCTGGGCCCAGCTTCTGGAGATGCCATAGACCTGCTTTCATGGCAATGCCACTTTCTCAAGTTCACAGCTTAAAACAGGGCTGGAAGCACTATCACTCTCGTATTACTTGTTCATCTTGCTTAATTTGATGGGATATTTCCCTGTCAGCATCCACCACAGCATAGTCTTGTTTTCACTGGCTCAACATCACCGGCATACAGGAACTTTGTTATAGTTCTCCTCCATCCAATTGAAAGAACTGCTATGGATCCAGTAGTTTAATTATCAGAGATATTTTTAACTCTTTTGGGGAGCATTTCACACCTAAATACAAAGGTGAGATGGGAGTAGCATATAAGACAGGACTTCCAGGATATTTTGCTGTGCTCCAGTTCTCCCAATACCTGGAGCTGTTTTGTGCTTCCAAGTGGTGTTATACGGACCAGGAGATAGTTTCCTTCATGTTTTATGATGATGGTCAAATACTGGGAGAAGGATGCTGCACTAATATTAGTTATATAAATGTAATAAAAATAATACTGCACAATTATTCAAAGAAGAAATGAATCAGCCAAAAAGAAAAAACATGTGGCAATGATCACTGAACTGGTGAATTGCTGATGCATTCAGCTGTGAGAAATGGAGTGAGGAGGAAAAGGTGAAAAATCAGATAATACCTGGGTTATCCTCAGAAAACTGCCTGGCAGCAAAACAGATAGCAGCAATGGTTTGAAAGTACCTACGGGTAATCTGCATTTGGCATCACAGCTTATTTGTCATGTTTATAATGGTGCGTAATTGAGTTTATCATTGTCTGTACATGCATTTTAACCACACCAGGGCAATATGTGCAAGCCATGGAAATATTCCTGAAAGAGACAGGTCCAAATTCTTTGCTGTCACTCTTAGTTTTATAAATGAGTCCATTAGTCTGCAAGATGGGCTAAACTTACTTCCATCCAACAAACTGTGTCAAGTCAACTTGTGGGCTCTAAGCCAACTCCCTGGTGATGCTTAACCAAATAATTCTGATTAACCCATGTAGGCAGATTGCAAAGATCAATTTGGATCTACAGACTGAGTTTAGACCAAAATCTGGTTCTTAACTTCAGAGGGATCCACTTTTCATGAGTTAAATGAAGGTCCCAGTCCTGATCAGCCCAGCACTATGATGAAGTGTGGGTTGGAAGCCATATGCCTGAATTATTAAGTTTGAGCTCATCTTTGCCATGGATGTTCAGCAGGGCCTTGCACAGCTTGATGGATTCAATTGCAAATCGGGCTGTGTGCATGTACATTTACCTGTGTCGGCTTCAAGCTGAGCTGCAAGTTCAGTGAAAGGAAAATAATTCAGAGCGAGACTCCAGCCAGGTAGCTGGGTTTCCCTAGCTACACCAAAGAGATTCCCTGGTTGAACGTGAAAACTTCCTGATACCAACAAGTTCCATGGGCAGCCGCATGGAAAATAAATAGGCGCAGGAAGGCTGAGCAAGAAACAAGTCTATGCTGAACCTGGGCACCAAAGATTACAATGTGTCTAATGCAGAGATGTATGGTTCCTTTCAAAGAGGCTGCCCAACATCCAAGAAGAAAAAGCTGCCATGTCCTGATTTAGGAAGGGCCTCCAGAGGATAAGAGGTGCTGCAGAAAGAAAACATACCACAGCTCTTTTCAAAGCAGGCAGCAAATTGAGGTCCAAAGCCCAAGGCTGTCCCAGAGTTCAGTGCACACTGTGTGACTACCAACATCTTGCTTTACCCTATATCGCATCCCTTTCGAGATTATTTCACATTTAGGTCCTTCTGAGGCAAAGGCTGTGTAATGCTTTTAAAAGAAATATTTCTTTTGTCTCCCAAACCATGCAGGTTTTGAGAGGACAAACATTTTACAGCTCAGACCCCTGACAAGGCAAGAAGCAGCATACCACATTAAGTTTGTATAGGTGCTCTCAGAACAATTTTAGCTCAGGGCTTTCATGCCTTTCAGTACCTGCCTCAAAGGTCCTCCTTCTCTGTGGCATTCCTTAGTAGAAATCATAATCTTTTTACCTCTCGTGTGAGGCAAAATAACACAGTAGCCAATCACTCCCCTTTGTTCCTGCTGCCAGAATCACACTATGAAATTCCCTGGCTTGTGCTATAATGGAGGTCAGAGAGGAGCAAAATATCCCCTCCTGGCCTTAAAATCTATGAATAATATTTTCCCTTTGAGACTCCAGCCAGGATACAGTGGGAAAAGCCTCTGTCACGCCTGGGTTATGGACTCAGGCTGGGTGTAGGTTGGATAAAACTATCATAGGCGGATGAACGGATGCGGTGCATCTCCCTTCATCCGGCTGCACCTCCATCCCAGTCTCATGGGGCAGTAGCACCGTGGTATCACAGCAGTAAAGCCACTGTGAGCAGGGATAGCATCTCACATGTCTGCTCTTGCTCACTGATTTAGTATTCAGAATTTAGAATTTATTGAGGATTCTTCCTTTGTCACATCATCTATCAGAGGCAGACACCACTGAGATGGAAGGGGGAAAAAAAAAATTAAAAACCTGTTTATTGCTCAACTTGCTCTAGGCATGTTTTAGTTTATTGTTCAGCTTGGTTCATTTCAGTGTTTCAATTTGAACGGTTCGCTTAGTTGCTGTGGCTAAAAAAAAATAAATTAAGAAAACCATAAGAAAACCTATTTAAATTAAAAAAAAAAAAAAAAAGGAGTAAGAGGCAGCAGCAAAAGTTGAGATTTGTGGGGCCTCACAGCACCTCACAATGTCAGAGGTGTCAGCAGATAATTTAAGGACACAATCCTGCATAGCCAGTCAAGACATGCTCCTGATTGCCTATTCCGCACTTGTTCACCCATTGAACTGCTATTGGCATCCCTGGGAGAAGCACGAAGGAGAGACCCGCATTGCAGATACCCTGCCCAGCCCTGCCATGGTTTGCTATCATGCCAGGGCTGCCACATGTTCCACTTTCATTTATGGAGCCCTTTCCTGGGGTGTGCAAGGACCCAACTGTTGCCGCTTGCTTTTCCCAAGCTCGTAGTTGGTGTTTGTGATACTCCGGGCACTCAGTGGTGTGAATGGGATAATTGTACATGGGGAGTGAAAGGTGGTCGCATCTCTTATGGTCTCACCCAGCAGCAAACCTGACTCAGATCCGGCAGGTTCCTGAGAGTGGCATCATCATGTAGTGCCTCCCTCTGAAAGCAGCAGCTCTTATTTCAGCAGTCCTAATTATGGCCCTGCTGGTCCTCCAGACCTTGCCTTAGATATCTCTGCCTCCAGCAGGGTAGGGGCTTTCCAAAGAAAACAGGATCCAGCTTCTCCAAGCAGCTGCTTTTAGCATTTGAAGAAACCTTCTCCAGCAGCAAGCGTACTAATCTCTATGGGAGATAAGTCAATTATAGTAAATTGAGCTATTTCATTTCTGGCTGCAAATGGCTTTCAGTTACACAAGTAGACACATTAATCTAATAACTAATGATCATATATTTTACTAATCATACAATGCTGCGTGAGGTATTATATCTAATTATATTTAAGATTAAGACATCTTTATGTGTGTATTTTTGCCAGTTGCTAGGCTTGTGCAGATGGGTGAAAACAGGAAAAGAAAGCAGGAATATTTCCAGCTTCCCCCTTCAGAAACAGGAGGTCCCTTCAAAAGATGGAGAGATGCAATTTGGAGATGATTGGCTGGGGTTGCCTCCAGATCAGAGTAGAAAAGAAAACCTGCAAATCTATGATTTGAATTCCAGAGATTTTCTGCTAATGGCTTGGTACAAAACATTAAATAAAACAGGTCCTGCTGCTCTCACCCTCATAATCTGGCCTCCAAGCCGCATACCTAGGAGCAGCCATGCTGATGAGATGCGACTGGGAGGTGTTTCCCTCATGGGGGACTTGCAGAAAACCCCACCGCTGCCAGGCTCTGGCCTTTTCAAAGAGCTCATTTTGAGCCACTTTTAAAGCAGATAATCCAGAAGAATCTTCAATGGTCAACCCAGCAAATCTGTCCACAGGCTCCTTCCAAGGGGCCACAGACCTTGTTTTGTTGGGGAAAGTTTGGGTTGCCCACCTTGCACATGTTTGTCTGTAAGCTATTTCAGTGAGACTTTGCATAGAACTGAGTGCACTCACATGGTGCTTTTGGGAGTTGAAGCGTCTGAGAAAGGGCTCATAAATCCTCACCCCAACCCCTTGCCTGCATTTGCAGCCCTGATGCTCTCCTGTGAACGTCAGCCTTCTGCTGCCCACAGCAGCAGCTCAGTGCTCCCCAGTTCCTCATTTGATGGGGCTGCACCATCTCCTTTTTCCAGGTGGCAGCTGGTGCCTCCAGGATGAGGCAAAGGAGTGTGGCTACGATGAGCTTTTGCATGATACTGCTCCCCGAAGGGATTTCTTCTGCTTTTTCTCTAGGAAGGTGCAACGGTTTGCTCTATGTTCAAAACAGCAAAGGCTGGCAGCAGGAAAGTGCCTTGTACTTACGCTGGGATATTTCGTTTTCCAGGCTCAAGGAAGCCTGCAAGAAGCCCAGAGATAGTTACTGACATAAGTACCTGAAACATGGTCGATCAAAACGTAAGTGATCTCTTAACGCTTATCCTGAAGGATATCAGTATGTGCTAAGATCACTCCCTGAGCCTGCCTTCGCTGTTAGTCAATATGATAATGTGTGCTAAATGCAGTTACGCAATCATTGGTTATTTTTGTTTGGTAAATATTTTTATTCATGTGGGTATTTTTTGCATCAAACAGCAATCCATCATATGTGAAGGTCTCATGGCAGCTGCTGTTAAAATCAGTATGTGCTAGGATGCCAGAAAACTGAGCTCATTTTTCTCATCTTTGACATCATAACTAAAGATCATAATAAGAGCTAATGATAATGATGCAAGGCAATGATGAGAGATACTCTGTTAAAAGATGGAAAGGAATCAAGCAAGTAAGGAAAGAAAGGGTGGCAAAATAGCAGGAAAGTGACTCACTCTTTCCCTGGGGAAAAAGTAGAGTTAATTGCTAGGGAGGCATGTAGAGAAATCACAATTAATGTACCCTTCCTTCACCCTTGCCCTGTCATTCTCACACAGACTCCTTACGCCAGCATTGCACTCATGCATCTCTGCAGCAACCATTGCTAAATCCAGGGCCTGGGCCTTCAAATACCAACCTGAGCAAATAGTTGTACAAATGTGGTTGGTCCATGTGTTTATTGGCAGGGGAAAACCCATTCCTGATTAGCAGTGGCTGATGTGGAACATGCCCATCTACAAAGTGTTATGGGGTTTTGTCACAGCCCAGGTTTTGTGGGACTAGATCTTCATGCCATAATCAGCTGTGACTTATTCTACAACATATTTGTATCAGAGAACAACACTCAGAAGGGAGTCTTCCTTATTTTCAAGGATATTTAGATGGGTGTATGCATGTACGTTTGCATGTGCGTATCATATATTGGCACCTGTGTTCATAGACAGAGATACCCTGTGTGCATATAACCATCTCTGCATATGTGTGTGTGTATACACAGGTACACACACTGTATGCAAAGCTAAAAACAAGTCAGGGCTAAAATAACTCATAAATGATAAATGGATAGGAAAGAATTTGGGAGGAATGAGAATATTTGCCTGTTAATGTGTAAGTGTCTTTCAGCCTTCAATCTAGCAAAGCTACCACACTGCACTGGGATCAAGTAACCCACAATATAATGAATACAGCACAGGATAGCTCAGCATATGTATATAATCTCCTCAAACTGTTCCCATTGCATACTAGCCATTATGCACCTGCATCTCAATATATACATAAATACACGGAATGCACTGACATATGCATATAATGAATTGTTTTTGTGGAAAGAATTCTACCTCCATAGGTAGCAAATAAGCTACCTCTGCAAGAGATTAATATAAACACATGAGAACATGTTTTCATACGTCAACTTTGTGTCCAGATATACAGTTCATGTGTATATTTACATGTTTCTGAAATACACTAGGAATCTTCAGAGTAATGTAAAATCTGAATAATCAAAAAAAATATGCACTTGATAAACAGCATGTAAGGAAATGAAACACATGTGTAATTGTCACTGAAATCACGGCTCCATGTCTAAGGTAAATGAAGCAAAAAAGTCGAGATTGTTTATAGCATCAATGTAGCAGTCTTAAGGCACCAAATCCATTGCCAGAACATCAAGCTCTGTGTTGCCATAAGCATGCTCCTCCTGCTCTGATTGCCTCCCTGTAAGCAGTGGAAACCCCATCCCGGGAAGTGGATGGCATGTTCAGATGACAGAAAGAGACTGATCCTCCCCGTGCTGGAGCCTTAGGCAGGTGCTCTTTGAAGCTCAGTTCCACTAATCACGCCGCAGCTCTGACAGCCCTCCCAATATTTAACTTTCCTGGGACCTCTGGTAGTTTATTAGCATTTTCAGGCTACAGGTACTGGTGTTTCTACCTTCAATTACACAGCCACTTTTTGCTGCGGGAGAGTTCCCTGCCCCAGGCGAAGCAGTGACTGCGATGATAGGAATAATCATTTCTGGGTGATATTTCAGCAACGTGCAGGAGGAAGTGAAGACGATTTGTGACAAACAAAATGGATAGTATCAAAAATCAATTCCACTCTCACTATAGGAATAAACAATGGTGAAAAAAAAAGGCAATTCAACAGCTTTTAGGCTGGGGAGGGCTCGAAGTGGGGAAAACAAACTGCTTAATAGAAACAGTCACTTTGCTGTGGTACAATGAAATGTGCAATTTGAAAAACTGTGACTTTTGATGTGGATCTAGATGTGTGTGTGAACATTTCCAACATCAGTTTTGGTGCTGGGAAATCCAGGCAAAGCCAAATCTTGGTCCAAATCTGCTTCTTTGACCTCAACCAGACTCATCCACAAGGCAGCAGGTCCTTGCTTGTATGTGTGTACACGTGTGATAGGTACACACGTATGTTTGCATGTCTCTAAATGGGTGCAGATGTACATGTGTGTTTCTTTTCTCTTAGCACTATGTTGCCTGGATAGTACAGGGTATGTGGTCTATTTAAACTCTTCTGGATGTTCATATAATTCAAAGGAGACTTGACCTAAAGCCATGGACAAAGGAGCACACCAATGTCTCTCACACCTATCAAGAGCAATTGGGGTTTTCCTTTAGTTGAGATATCTGCTTTGGCTATAAAGGCAGTTGACGTGGGCAGACGTGTGTGTAATACAAGTAGGAAGTGTTGAAATTACTCTGGCATTTGGAGGGCTCAGCAGTGCCATGAATCTCACCAAAGCACCTTCCATCAGTTTATGGAGGAACAAAATACTCATTAATGGGAAAGGAAAAAGATCAAACATATGAACAAAAGAGAGAGAAAATGAAAACAGAGAGGTGCTTATTCCTTACCCTGGTTCTCTGTCTCTCCACCTGAGTCTGAAACTGTGGATGCTAATGAAGACTAAAACCCATAAGCCCTAAATCCTACATTAGCAGAAGTTTTTTACCCTGAGCAAGTGACTTTGAGAGTTATTTATGAGTTTGACTTTTTTTTTTAAACTTTTTAAAGTAACTGCATGAGTTATATGTATCTGAGGCCAAGGTGTTGATTAGGGACTTCATTATTGCTACAGTCTATCTGAAGGCACATGGACACGTAATAGAAGACACGCCATTTCCACTGCTGGTAAATAGGAAGAATTTGCTCTGTGACTTAAAGCACTAGGTTCCGCCAAAATGTTCACAACCACCAACACCATCATTGCTCTGGTTAGTAGGCTATTTCCCTCTTACTAAAAGGAAGCTATTTCAGATATTCATAGCTCAGAAAATTAGAAGGCTTCTTCTAATTTTGAGCCTATCTATTCATGGGTATTTTGCACTTCAATAGCCCACTCCCAGAGGAAGGACAGGGTTGAAGAGCTGTAGATGGAGGTGATGGGTTTGACCCAAAGATGAATTGGGTTCCTCCAGCCTCTGCAAAAATCCCCAGTGACTGACTTAGCAATGGACATTTGCTGTCAATGAGTGGGACTGAAACATTTACAGGGTCAGGTCTGCAGCTGGTGAATTCCAAGCTGGTCATTACTTCTCAGATTAAATATTTGGTGGCTCCAAAATGGCTTTTACTTTGAGCTAAGAAAGAAACTGTCCCTTTTCCTTCAATGTCCTTCAGTTTTTATGAAGCTCGAAGACAGGAAAATAAAATATTTTAGTTTCTTTTTCCTTGCTTTATTTTTTTTTTAATTTTTCATCCTCTCTCCAGTGCTGGAAGAGGGAGAAGAGGATGAGAAATGCTAAAAAAAAAAAAAAAAAGAAAGAAGCCATTTTAGCTGTTTGTGGAGACCTGGAGTTGTGAGGTTTCATGATTTCAAAAACCAGTTCTCAAGTATTTCCCTTTTTTCCCCAGCAGGTTCTTGGAGAGAAGTCACGGCACAGGACATCTTGATAATCATCGTGAGCACCCTGCACTGTACAGAGACGAAACACGGTCCTGCCTGAGGAGCAATAGAAAGTTAAGACAGAGAGAGAATCCATGGAGGGTCTATAGTTGGTTGGAACAGAAATAAATTGGTGTCCCTTGAAGAGCCAAATTGACTGCAGTGTGTCTTCTCCTTCTTAAGGAAATAAAATCTTTCCAAATGAACAGGAAGTGATAGTGCAAATACCACTCTTTTACTCAGACCACTTTCTAGTCAATGTAAAACCTGGAAAAATTCATCCTTTCCACTCCCTGTGGTAAGCGTGGAAAGAGATGTGCAGTATGGCAAAGTCTTGGACGGATCATCTAGCTCACTGCCACAAACTCAGGCTGGGGCAGGATGGGATGGTGCAGCATCTGTTCCCCCACATTGTTCCAGTGTTACACAACATCATGCTGGTTTCGCCCAATATTGTTCCAGCATCCGCACCACATTGCTGCAGCATCCATCTGCATTGTTCTAGTATACCCCTGCATTGCTGCAGTATACCCCTGCGTTACTCCAGCATCTCCCCACATTGTTCCAGCATTCCCCTGCATTGCTCTGGGCTTCAGGTGGTACTGCTCCCCTTTGGATCCATTGAAGGTCTAGCAGCTTATCCAGGCTGCTGGGGCACAGGGCTCTGGGGGAGCTCACCAGCAAAGAAGAAGGACTTAATTTGCCAGCGCCCAGCCCTGCACATGGTTTCTATCAGACGAAAAGAGCCACTCAGCATAGCTACTGTTAGCCACTCTTAACCTGCTGCTAAATAAAGTTCATAGCTGTTTAAATAAACATATAACAAATGAACATTGCAGAGTATTTTAAACAGAAGTCCATTGCTGCTAACACCCAAATGCCACTAACAATTTGAAAACAATAAGTGCCTTTCCAGGTCATGCAGAGGGTTGCTCACCTTCACCCACATTTGGTTTTATTTACAGCCTTTCCCTTTGTCGTCTTGACGTTTGCCAAAAGAAAGTTGGGAAAGGCTGGGGAGAGAGTATTACAAGGAAAAAATACCTGATCATGTAAACAATTAGACCTTTATCCATCCTGCCCAAAGAGGTCCTTTATCTGATGACAACCTCTGCAGAACGGAAGAGGAGTAGGTACCTCCCTCTGGGACCATCCTAACTATTCAATCAATTCTCCTCAATTACTAACAAATCTAAATGTGATTTATCTGCCCAGGAATCATTCCAATATCAGGCGAGGATCTATCAATAAAACCCCCAAAGGCAATCTTTTTTTCAGAGCTGTCAATAGAACCTCTGAAGCACAAAGAGAAGGAGCCGACAATTGAGATATTTTGCCTTTTTTTTCTTCTTTTTTTTTTTTTTTTTTGAGCACTTAATTAAGTCGACAAGAAGCTGTCAAGGATAATTTTCAAAGCACACGGCCTCAGCATCTGACATTTGATAATATTACACTCCATGTTGATTGAAATTGATTTTTTCTCTTTTTTTTTTTTTTGTTTTGTTGGTGGAAGGCTGCAAAAAAGGGGGCATTTGACAACTTTCTTGCCCATAGATCCAAGGACAGCAGGCCAGTTTGTTAAGGTCAGTCATGACAAACAGTATGATGGGTTTTCAAAACCAGCTGAGTTTAACAATAGTAGGGCACGGGTATGTTATTTCAGTGTCAATAAAGCAAGCTGCTCAGCAGTTAGCAAATATCTCAGCAAGAACAGCAGTACTGGGATTAGAAGTAGTAGTGAGTTTATAGGGTTGCATTCTGATCTCTGTTAATACAATTGTAAATCCAGAGCAAAATTCATTGACTTAAATAGCTTTTGATCCTGGAAGGCATGCTAAGGCACGTGAAAAACAACAAGGTGGTTGGTGACAGTCAGCATGGTTTCACTAAAGAGAAATCCTGCCTGACCAATCTGGTGGCCTTCTATCATGGGGCTATGGAACTGATGGACGTCTCAGTTGACGTCATCTACCTGGACTTGTGCAGAGAGTTCGACACTGTCCCACACGACATCCTTGTCTTTAAATTGGAGCATTGGACATGAATGTGATGGATGGACCACTTGGTAGAAAAAGAACTAGCTGGATGGCCGCACTCAAAGAGTTGTGGTCAATGGCTCAATGTCCAGCTGGAGACCAGTAATGAGTGGTGACCCTCAGGGATTGGTGTTGGGACCGGTCTTGTTCAACATCTTTGTTGGTGACATGGACAGTGGGATTGAGTGCTCCCTCAGCAAGATTACCGATGACACCGAGCTGTGTGGTTCGGTTGATACACTGGAGGAAAGGAATGCCATCCAGAGGGACCTTGACACACTTGTGAGGTGGGCAGGTGCCAACCTGATGAAGTTTAACCACGACAAGTGCAAGGTCCTGCACCTGGGTTGGAGCAATCCCAGGCATGCATACAGGTTGGGCAGGGAAGAGATTCAGAGCAGCCCAAGGAGAAGGCCTTAGGGGTGTTAGTCGATGAGAAAACGAACATGAGGCGGCTGCAGTGTGCGCTCGCAGCCCAGAAAGCCAACTGCATTGTGGGCTGCACCAAAAGGAGCGTGACCAGCAGGTTGAGGGAGGTGATCCTGCCCCTCTACTCTGTTCTTGTGAGACATCACTTGAAGTATTGAATCATAGAATCATAGAATAGTTAGGGATGGAAAGGACCTTAAGCTCATCCAGTTCCAACTCCCCTGCCATGGGCAGGGACACCTCACACTAAACCAGGTCACCCAAAGCTCTGTCCAACCTGGCCTTGAACACTGCCAGCGATGGAGCATTCACAGCTTCCCTGGGCAACCCATTCCAGTGCCTCACCACCCTTATAGGAAAGAATTTCTTCCTCATATCCAATCTAAACTTCCCCTGTTGAAGTTTGAACCCGTTACCCCTTGTCCTGTCACTACTGTCCCTAATGAAGAGTGTCTCCCCACCATCCCTATAAGGTCCCCTTCAGATACTGGAAGGCTTCTCTAAGGTCTCCATGCAGCCTTCTCTTCTCCAGGCTGAACAGCCTCAACTTTCTCAGCCTATCTCCATATGGGAGGTGCTCCAGTCCCCTCATCATCCTCGTGACCCTCTTCTGGACTTGTTCCAACAGTTCCAAGTTCTTTTTATGTTGAGGACACCAGAACTGCACACAACACTCCAAGTGAGGTCTCATGAGAGCAAAATTGTGTACTGTGACTGAAAGGGGCTTATAAAGATGCTGGGGAGGGGCTCTTCATTAGGGACTATAGTGATAGGACAAGGGGTAATGGGTTCGAACTTAAACAGGAGAAGTTTAGATTGGATATAAGAAGGAAGTTCTTTACTGTAAGGGTGGTGAGGCACTGGAATGGGTTGCCCAGGGAAGTTGTGAATGCTCCATCTCAGGCAGTGTTCAAGGCCAGGTTGGACAGAACCTTAGGTGACCTGATTTAGTGTGAGGTATCCCTGCCCATGGCAGGGGATTGGAACTGGATGATCTTAAGGTCCTTTCCAACCCTGACTATTCTATGATTCTATGATTCTGTATGTGGCCATTTTCTGAACTTGTTATTGGAGCTGCCAATTGCACCATTGCTTTGGATTTATTTCAATTTATTTTTCAACCTGATGGGAGATAGACACTTCCATTTTCTCCCTGTAAAAGTCACTACTGTAAATCTCCCTAGATCATCATCAGCTTAAAGTGCCTAAGCTACTTTGTAAAAACTATACATGCAATAGCTGCCATTCCCATGCCTTTGAAAAAGAAACAAGTGCAACTCTGCAAACATAGACCAGGATCTGGCTCCTGTCATTGATCAGACAGCTTGGGAAAAAAAGTATGGACTACAAAAATCAGGATCCAGTTTTATCTTGCTATTTGGCTCTTGAAGCAGTGACCAGTGTTAACTATTTACTTCTTACCACCCCATGCAGAAAACGAGGCAGACTATCAGCAACTTGATCTGAATGATAATATTTTATTAAAGTTCTATACTTAGTTGATCTTGCAGCTGCAGCTGAGCAATTATGGCATTTCAAGAATAATTTATTGGTTCTCGGACTCCAAGATGCTATTCCTTTTGTCTTGGCTACAGGAAAAAATCCTGGGGTATGGCATTTGAGTGAAAAGCTGGGAAACAGGAAGATGCTCTCTTTGGCTTCTGGGCAAAACAGCAACAACCTAAGTTGGTGGGGTTAAGGAGAGGGGGATTTGATGAAATATGGGGCCCAGGATTTTAAACCCCTATTCCTGCACATGAAAATGCCAGTTTGGCTTCAACTCGTACCCGTCTAGAGGACACCTCATGTCACCTGCGCAGCATACAGCGCAGTAGCTCAACAGGAATGGGAATGGCTTCGCAAGTACTGTCATGGTCCCTCCTAGAAGAGGAGCTCCAGAATTAGGTCAAGGCCTGCTCCTGCATAAGCCAGAGATGTATCAACATCATGTTGCAGAACATTTCAGAAGACCAGGCTCTGGAGGAACTGGGCCTTCATGAATGGCAATAGGTCCAGCCTCATCATGAACCAGATATTAAGTGGCATGTCTGTCATAAATAGGTAAATAATTCACCAGGATTGTGCAATTCAGATACTGGGCAGCTTTTATCCATCAAAGAGAATCAGTGAGCAAGCAAACTAAATTAATTAATTGAATTGTTCATCAAGGAAATCTGTAGCAGAAGCCATCAATGGGCACAGACTGCCCCCCGAATCATTATCGCATTGCCATAAGTCTTACTGTGTGCAAGGGATAAGAAGGGTTAAACTGGGCTACATTGAAGCATAATTATCCCAGGTAAGAATTATCTTGTGAGGAATTGGGAACAAGGCACCACCTGACTCAAGCGGAATGATCTAAATCTGTATGTCCCACGCTGATCCCCATGGGGCTCTCTTGCGAATGATGCACCAGAATTAACTGAGTGTATTTTACAGTAGGTACATTTCACCTCTCAGAGGAATACTATAAATGCTGGTCTCGCGGACACCACTCCTGCAGTACCATGAGATAGGGAGAGAGAGAGTTTTAAATCCAAATCAGTGTCAGTGCTGCCTCTGGAAAGCTCTCGCAACAATTAAGGTAGAATTGTAATGCGTTCCCCGGAGTGACCGCATTTCAGGCTTGAAGGGTGAGGGATCTTGGTCTCTCCATCTCTTTTCAGGAAGATAAATTCTGCGGTTTATGACTTTTGGGACCTTGTGGGTAGGAAATTAAAAAGTGCCATGGGTCACTGCTGGGCACTGGAATGTGACTGCAAGCTGAATTGTTAGCCCATTCTGAAGGTGTTCTTGGCCAGGAGTTGTGGTCTCTCTTGCAGCCACCTCCCAGGGATGATCTGGAGGACAGCCTGGGCCGAGCACCATCCCTGACTGCCTATCTGGGGCTGGCCACCCTGAGAAATCGTACAGATGAGGGTACTTGTGTCAGAGAATGATCCAGGTTGACTGATTTTAGCAGATACAGCCTTTATGGTCTGTTTTCTTGGCCTCTTGATCTAGGAGAGAATTTGGGACCTCAGATGCTCACAATCTGGTCAAACTACCAGTGATGCTGCTCTTTGGAAAGATCTCTAAAGGGATGCCTCCCAGTCTGCTCCCTCCGTGGCTGCCTGTACGCTGATGCTCACAGAAGCCAAGCAAGCATCATGGAAACTGAGTCAGCATCTTTTGTTCTTTCAGGTCCTGCGCTTGTTCTTCCACAGTTTCAGGATGAAGATGATGCTGTAGCCACACCTGAGCCATCCTGTAGCACAATCCTGTTCTGTGCTTTGGTTTGTCCTCTTTGCCCATGGTGCTAAATCACAGCGCTTGTCCTTGCCATTGGCTTGGAGCAAGTCTGCAGGATTTTCTGGGTGTCCTTTGGTGTGCAACAATGACTCAGAGGTATGGACATGGTCATCAGGCATTGTTCACTCCATGCACTTAAACTCCCTTCCCATGCCTCATGGACTATCCTTACCATCTGCAGGGAATGATTTTTGCCCATGGTCTCCCTCCAAATGTGTAGGGACTGTCAGGCTGGGCTTGCTGGGGTTGGCTGAAACCAAGCTGGTTTTGAGCATCGTGACTGCCATCAGCCCTGCAGTGTGATCAACAACCTTTTTGTACACTCTCCCGTGCTTGGCTTGAGTTTAGTGTTTCTATATCAGTGGTAGGCCTTTGGGTAATGGGGACAATTGGTGCCCAAGCAAATTGGGCTGGTCTGCAGCAAGACCTGGGGATGCTGGTCCTGGGATATTGATTTCACCTTTGACACCTCTGGCAAGTCACTTTATGGTGAAGTTCTCCCTCTGTGAAAAGTGGGTATAATGATCACTTCCTACCTTGCAGGGATGACATGAGGCTTAATTAATTAATTAATTGTTTTGGAACTAGTTAAGTTTCTTATTTCACAATAAGTGTTGGGTTTTTTTTTTTCTTTGCCTTTTTTTTGGTAACAGTCATGCTGCAGAGAAGCTTGAGTGCCACCATGGCCATGAGCTGATGGGTGTTCCCCAGGCGAGGTCAGCTTCAAATCCTTGCCTGGAAGGAGGAGTTAGGATACAGCCACTTATTGGATTAGCAGGTTAGAATTGCAATGACATGGCTGCCTTCCTGTACCAGGATTAAAAAGCTCATGGCGGCTAACTCCCTATTTGAAAAGGCCAAATTCTGGCAGCATTGGGCTCTTCTAACACCCGGTCATTGTTGTCAGGGCACATGAGTTGAGGTCTTTGTGCCAGGTAGGCACAGAGGCCTGTGTCCCTGCCGCCTCTGGTGTGCCCAAGCCATGGGACTAGTCCACAGTTCCCAATGGCAGCTCTGATCTGCAGCCCCTTGCTAAGCCCATGGTGGTGGCAGAGATACCCCTTTGTTGGGTCATCATGCGAGAAGGGCAGGAGGCAGTGACAATTAAGTCTGCAAGAGACGATCTGTCATTGGTTATCTTCCCCTAATGCAGCCAAGTGGTCTTTCAAATTGCAATTAAGACTTCAAGAAAGTCTCTATTCTTGAGAAGCATCCTACAGGGTACTAAAATACAGATTTTGAAGTTAATTTGGTATCAGAGCTCATATATTCAGATTGTCCTTAATTAACCATTTAAGATGCAGAGTTCCATTCAAAGCCTCTTGCTCACCATCATTTTCAGAAATGTTGCAGGAAACAAGCAGTGATGGATGAGAAACACAGCACTATCTGCTGGCAACAGACATCTGACAAAGTGATAATCATGGCCAGTTCCCCTGGGCATTATTTGTACGCAGTGCATAGATATGGGTGAATTATGGCTCTCTCTGATTATCTCATGATTTTTTTTTCTTCTCATATGATCTTTTCTTTTCTTACCTGGTATTTTTGATATCTGAGAAATTCATATTGGCAGGTTGATCTATATTGTCTAATATAACATGGAGTGTAATCAATCACAAATCCTGCCTAGTCTTTTTCAGTAACTTCAGTTACAGTGAAATGGCAGAGGTCTATCCTGAGGTAATGAAGGCTGCATGACTAATTTCCACTAAAAACTTGCCATATAGACCAGATCAGTTAAGAAAAAAAAAACAAAACAAACAATCAGCCCTTAAATTACTCTTCAACATCTACTTGTACAAGACCAGACCAGAGACTTAGGGAAGTTAAGACATTTCTTTCTCTATATGGTGCTTATTCAGTGAAACCCAAGCTTTGGTGAACATTTACCTGCCCTGCTTCATTCATGGGCACCTCAGAGGTGGAGATCCTGCTGACTGCAGCCAACTGTCTTGTAAGGAGGCAAGATTCATTTCTTAGGCATCAAGGGTGGCATTGGGACTGTGCTTCCAGCTCAAGACTACCACAGGACAAACACTGATGGGCTGTTTTTGGGGTGGACCTGGTGTCCCACCCCATGGGGTATCAACAGCATGGGATACCTGAGAGGTGCTGATGCAGTGCTGACTGGGGAGGAAAAGAGCTGGTCTGCATGAAACATTATTCTCTCAGTCTCTTCAGAGAGATAGCTGCTATCAAGAATTGAGAAAATGATCCATGGAGAGGGAGGGATTCCATCAGGAACTGAGAAACACTTGAGGAGAAGCAGAAGACACTTTGCCATAGTAAGACTGAGCCTTAAAATCCAAATATTTCTGTAGCATTTTTTAAAGTCAAAACTCAAGAAAAGCTGACAGTGTGTGTGGAAATTACAGGCTTCAGGATGATGCATACTCTTGGAGTTAAGATGCTATAAATATTTCTTACATTGAAATGAAGAGTAAGCCAGGAAAATGCTAGCTTACTTAAGCTGGCAAAACTCAAGAATAAGGAGGATAAATCCAATCAAAGAAAGTCCCATTTAAACACTGCAGTTTAAAACAGGCAACTGGATCAGGTGTGGGATGACGCACACTGACAGACCAACCTTAAACCTCAGCACAAGCACCAGTGTTGCTGCATTTCAAAAAGGGGGACTCAAATAAAAATGGGACAGCCTTGTAAGAAGGAAGCCAAGAAGAGCATAGAAAGGGTAAAAGGCTGGTTAGAGGTAGGGGAATTAATTAAAAATGTTATTTCAGAGATTAACAGTGAATCTCTACCCCAGGAAACATTAGAAAGACTCCCATGCAAATCTGGCATGAGTCAGCAATAGCTCAAAGGAGACTACAAGGAGTTAGAAAGCATCCTTCAGAAAGGTGAAGGTATCTCCACCAAAAGAAAATAGGAAGAAAAATTTCTGACACCTTAGGTCTAAAAACATAACAGGGCAGAAGGGAAAAACAAGATTCTCAGGAAAAATTGCTGAAGGTGCAAGTATTGGCAATAAATCAGAGGTAGAAGCCTCCGGAGGGTTTGTAGGGCAATCACAGTGCAAGAACAATTGCACTGTCAGACTAAAGTTTCCTCTAACCTAGTACCCGGACTAACAGCATTTGATACCGGATGTTTATGGAAGCATAGCAGAGCATATGGTGGTACTTTCCCAGTGTCTTTTTTCAGCCTTTAGGAATTTGTAGCTTGGAAGCTTCCAGTAGACCTCACAGAGGACTTCAAGGTGTTCATGATGCAATGGGGATACTCAGGGAAGATAGGGGCCCAGTGGAGAAACAAAGTGATTTTTTCACATCTATATTCAGTACAAAGAAGCCCAGAGACTATCCTACACTTGCAATGTCTATTTGGCAGCATTCAGCAGAAGATAAGTGAGAAACTGAAGTTCCAGTAGGAGAGATGTACAGCACCTTGGTAAAGTGAAGATACTGCAGATATTGGGATAGGATGATCTCTGAGCTGCAGAGGAACTTGGGTATGAAACTGTTCACTATTACCTGTGCTGTGCCCTTGCTAAAGGTCAGTGTGACTCCTGAACACTGCTCTTGAGGGCATCTGCAGAATGACAGTGCCTGTAAGTCTGAGGTATGTGCTAGGCAAACCATTAGATATAATCATGAAGACGATCATCAGCACATGCATAATAGAATACAATGCAGAAGACTGACACCATCCTTCATAAATGGAAGCCAAGCTTGTAAATCCATTAGAGCTCATTCAAGATCTTCCTATGATGATTTCTATGATGTCTCACCCTGGAATCTTCTAAAGCAGCTACAAGGGTAGGACTTTTAGCTAATTAATAAGTAGATGGAGGAAAAAGTCTAGTAAACAGAGTGTAGGACTACCTTTCACAAGTCACCAAAAGCATCCACTATGTGTCTGTAGTAAGATCCATGCTGTTCAGCGTATTCATGACTAACCCAGGAAGGAGTGTGTATAGTGAGATGACAAAGTTCAGTGATATTATTCAGGTATTCAGGGTAGTAAAAACAAAAGACAACTGCTGACATTTGCAGAAGTTACCCTAAGTGACTGGAAAATAAAATTAACGATTAAGTTCAATGCTGGTGAACACAAAGTAGTGCACACACATGGACTCTGAATTGTCTGTTACTGTTGGGAAAGGGAATTTGGAGTTACAGCAGATCATTCTGAGAAATTGTCAGCTCAATGCTTGGTTATGGGCAGAAAAGCAAAACTGCTGTCAATTACTGAGAAGGAGTGAAGAAAAAGGCAGATATGCTGTGTTACTGTAGGACTTAGTGTCTTGCTTGCATCATGTCTTTCTGGCCTCTTTGTACACTAAAGGAAGAGGTAGGAAAAGATATGAAGGATTATTCATGAGAAGAAAGGTTTCACAGAGGATGTGAAAACACTACAAATGTCCAGAAAATTCCACACAAAAAGGTGAGCATGGAGATGGAATTGTATAAAGCCAAGGGAGGTATGTCCTTCCCACTGCACAGCTTATCACAAACAGATGTGCTGGATGCTGAGATTTGATGTGGTTTCAGAATACAATAAAACAAATCCATGGAAGGGAAACCCATGTTGGCTTGCTGCCTTCACTTTGAAAATCCCTGTGCTGGAAATGCAGAGAATATACTTGGTGTAAATGGATTTTAACTTGCCATGTTCTTAGACATGTTTCTACGCTTTAGACAAGAGTGACAGTCAGAGGCAGAATACTCACCCGTGTGGTCCTTTGGATTGATACATCTGTTTATTTTGCACTTTGGCTACAGCAAAATCCCTAATCCCATGGCATCTCAAAAAGCTTCTCAAAGGCCCTGGCCTCTGGACAAACATCTGGAGCAGCTCATATCTTCCCAACCTATCTTCTCAGGCTATCTGCATACTCAGGCAGGTGCCACTTTCACCACCCTATTTCAGGGTCACTTGCTCAGAAATGAAGGCTAGAAATACAGTTCTTAAATGAAAGCTGGGTTTCTTGTGCCTAGTTCTGGGACAGGGTTGTTTCACAGTTGGGGTCTGCCCAAGCACGGAGGACAGCTGATCATAACCTTCTTGCTGCAGGAGTGAGTGGATTGGCAGGAAGGTCTGACTGTTGTTGCCTGGTTAATGTAAACAACCTAAACAATGTCTGTAGGATGAGTACAGTTGGGTCACCCAGGTCCTTTTGGAACCCTGCTCCCTTCACTGAGAAGAAAGAGTTGGATCCAGCTTGCTGCTGGCAGAAATACAGCCCCCACTGACATACGCTCCTGCTGCTCCCTGCATTTAAATCTCAACAACCTTCCTGCTCTACCTTAAACCATCAGCTTTAGAGGTCCCCACTCATCAAACTCTTGTCAGGCAACAAGAGGGGGAACCAGGAGGGTTTAATTGATCAGCTTCGAAAGTAGCCTTGAGAACTTGATTCAGATATTGACTTCCAACGAGCTGGTTTAACTCCAGCTTCCAGAGCCAGCAATGGCTGAACATCAAAACTATTAACCTCTGGCCTTACCAGTTGGTGAGACATCACAGCAGCAGTAATTAGGAAGTCAATCGGAATCACATGTCTCACTTACACTGGCATGTCAATCAATAGTGTCAGTGACAGATTCATTAGGCCAGGCCTTGCAGCACAAGCTAGTAACAACCTCATAAAATACGCTTTTGAGGCAGGGCAAAGAAAAATCTGCTAGGAGGGCTTGACTAGATGACAATATGTATTGATTAGGGCTCAAGCAATTTATGAAGTGCTACTTGCTCTGCAACCTTTCTGTCTTGGTGCTAAATTTTCCCAAGTAGTTGCTAAATAAAACAAAATATTACACTTTTTAAAGCCATTTTCTGACAGGGCATTTTTTATGTTAGTTACAACTAACAAATAATCTAGCAAGGTAAAACTTCAATAGTTACTTAATGGTGAAAGGTACTTTTCATTTCTCTGGCCATCAGGCTCTGAAAGATGACATCCATCTGGATGCAAGAAAAAATACAAAATCATCTGAAACATGATTAGGAAACTCTCCTACCTTCCAGAGAAAATTACTTTTAGCATACCTTTCTTTGGAGCTTTTAAATGGACATTCTTTTTAGAGGGCCACAAGAAAAGTGGATACTTCAGTTTTTAAATTAAAACCTCATCTTACAGAGTACAGCCAGATCTCAATTGCTTGTTGCAAACACAGTATTTTTCAAACACAGAAACATTGCAATTGGGGGCTTGCTGAAATCCTCTTTGCACTGATA
The DNA here is from genome assembly GCA_017639245.1 of Myiopsitta monachus. Classification (NCBI taxonomy): domain Eukaryota; kingdom Metazoa; phylum Chordata; class Aves; order Psittaciformes; family Psittacidae; genus Myiopsitta; species Myiopsitta monachus. The sequence continues at coordinate 2,430,771 of CM029941.1, read as the reverse complement.
TTCTTTTAATTTAATCTTTTTGCCTTTCTTTGCTTGTAGCTGGGTTCTGTCAGGATTTTCCCAAGGTTCCTAAGGACTCACTGCCCTCTATTCACTCTGTCACTGTTGGTGGGATTTATTTCCTCCTTTCCTTTGTGGTGAGGGAGCATTGTGTCTTAGGGTAAAGTGTCAGTGTAGGGTCCCTGCAGTGACAGCTATCTCTCTGGGATTTCAGGACTTGCATGTCTTGACCCTCTTTCCAAGACAAATAACAGAACTGGTGCACCTTTATCTCACTGGCTGAAGATGACAAAATGCAGCCATGAGGCAGGTGAGACAATTTTCAAGGGCATTAGAGAAAAGGGATTATTCAGAGACCCTCTCAAAATTACTAATGAATTTACTGTGTTTGTTATTATAAATATACCTAGCAAGGAGAGAGTCTTGCTAAGGCTGAATAAGGACTTGGGCATATTCTTGTAGCAGAAGAATACAGAGAGATACTTTGGGTGCCTAAATGCAAATGGACAAATTCATCTTTGCTCTTACATCACTGAAACTATTTGGCTCCACATTTTTTTTAGGCCCTCTGTCAATCACATCCACTTTGTGGTGTCAAAGATTGCCCAAAAACTCAAAAGGAAAAGATCATCAGGTTTCAGCAACTGCTAGGAAAGGGTATCAGAAAGACACAAGAGGGAGAATCTGAGTAGCTGTGAACTCAATCCTTCCCTTCTTGCCTTCCTTTCCCTTCTTTTCTTTCCCAGTGCAGCTCCTGCTTAATTTTCCAGCAGATACTTCATTGCCACCAGGACAACCTTAGTGTCTAATGTTAATAATCTATAGCTTTGCACGGGAAAGCACTTCAGCATCATCTTCACTTTCAGCTGGATATAAAGACACAACATAAATGCTTTCTGGGTCAGAGTTTAAGCACTCCTGGTTGCAGGGGAGGTTTCTTAATTTTAACCAAATATCTTCAGCTCTGAGGTAGCAAAGGGATCTTTCCCAGGGGTGAAAAGCTGAATGCCTGCACTAACACCTTGTCCAGAGAAGGCCCCAGGCTCTTATTTTCATATCAGATTAATAAAGCAGCCACTGTAAGGCAAGCACCTAATATTTTGGAAGGACACTGACTGAGGGTTTGATTATTTGTTAATAAAAAGAGCTTTCTGGTTAAGTAATTTAGGAGCGTTATTAATGCTAATAGTACAGCTGGGCCAATAATTAATGAAGATTAATTTCCTTGCCAAATTCAGATATTTTTTTTTTTCTGCTCTTGAAATGTCCAGGAACAGACTGTCTTTTTCTCAAATAGATTCATTACTTTAAATTATTTTCCAGTTAACTTCTGCATATAACTCTGGGTTTGGGTTGAGGTTATAACCGGTTCACCAGCATGTGTTACATGTGAAAGCTGAGCTGCACAGAGGAACAGGTAAGTCACATTGGGGTCTGGCTTTCCAGTTTGTGGGACAAAACATTTTAACTCTCTTTCATTGCCAAATGTCTATGGGTAACATTAAATTGTCCTTTCTCCAATTCCCTCCAACACTCCTGTCAGTGAATAACTCATTCCACCAAACAACCCTGCCAGTAAATTAAACTTCTTTAGAATAACCAAGAGAAGGGCCATAAACAGAGGATATATAGAAACAACTTGATTTTAAATTCAGGGTGAATATACGTAGCCATTTTCGCCCCATTATTTTTTATTTTATACCAATTAATTCCTAAAATAGCAATCATCTTTCCTAAAATAATCTCAGGTGATTCAATAAAATCCAGAGCAAAAGGAAGAGTGATCCAGGTATCAGTTGTTGAGTGCTTTATTTCTAAAGTGGAAAGTTTTGGAAAGGTGGGGTATACGCTCCATGTACAGGCTGGAATAAGGTCACTTTGCATGTGATTTCCTCTCTAATAGCAGAATGCTTCGCATACTAAAGTGAAAGCTTTAATGAAGAAGTAATAACTGCTTATGTTGGCAAAAAATAAAACCAGCTGTGCTTTTGTGACAAGCTGTAAAATGAGTTTGTTTTCTTCAGTAGACTCACTTTTTTGAGTCTGCTGAAAAGCTCTTTAGTGTTACTCCTCAGTTAAAGTTATTTTAATGCGTCTAATGAGAAGGCCAAGTCCAGCTCATTATAAACTTCACACATGAGGGGAGTTAATCGTTCTCCCTTACCTGCAGCCCCCCCCAGAAGCTCAGGGTGAAGCTAATGGAAACCCTTGGCTGATCCCATGGCCCATCCAATACCTCTTGGACACAAGTCCTGGTGGCGCTCACCTGAGGCTGAAGCAACAGCAAACGGTGGATGTGAAGATGTTTCCTTTCGCCAACTCCTGGGAGACTTGCTTTTAGCCAAAGCAATCCAACTTGTTGCCACAACTCAGAGCTTCTGGCATGGACAAACTGCTGATCACTGCAATTTTAATTGTCTGGCCATGGTGGCGCATTCGCGTGGTGTCAGATAATGTGTTTTTTCCATGCCTGGCAAGACCCTGAAGCTTTCTCACACTTCAGCTAGCACTTTGCAAGGATGATTTCCTCCAGTTTTGTCAGCTACTAGAGCTGGAAGAACCAACTATTAAATTGATATCACAATTAAATTTCAATCAGTGCAGTACTTGGTTGAAATCTCTGAATCAACACAGTAGGTTATGAAATCAAATTAACAGATATTAGAAGGAATGGCTTGTTGCAGTCTTGTCTCCACAAATTTAACAGAGAAACTTTTGCTGTCCTGTTGGTATACTTCACAGTCATGGTTAGCATAGGAACACATGCATTCATACAACTCTGATAGTTAAGATTTTACTGTGAACTAAGGCAATTTTAAGGCAGCACAGCAAGCAAAAAATGCATCATGCTTGTTCATGCATACACCGGACATATAGCATGTGTATGCAAATGGCTCTGTGTTGTGGTTTAAGCCTCTAAAACTCATGAATTTTTACTCACTCACTCACTCACTCCCCTCTCTTTCTTCCCCCAGTCCTGGGGGATGGGGAGGAGAACTGAAAAAAAATGCAACTCACACAGGCTGAGATAAGAACAGTTTAGTGACTAAAGAATAACACAAATCTCTACTGCTACCATCAATAATAATACAAGAAAAATACAAGGAAAAAGAACACAGCTGCTCACCAAGCCCGACCCAGCCAGTGCACCCCCCAGCAGCGAACCCCCCAATCCACCCCCACACCTTTCTGGGTCTCTGCTCTCCGTTTTCACATCCTGGGCATGATGTGCTGTGGTATGGAATAACCTCTTTGGTCAGATTGGGTCAGGTGTCCTGTCTCTGCTTCCTCCCAGCTCCCCCTCCTCCCTGGCATAGCATGAGACTCAGAAAGTCCTTGGCCAGACAAAACACTACCAAGCAGTAACTGCAAACACTGGTGTTAAACAGCGCAGTTCCAAGGCCCAAGATCAAAAAACACAGCGCTGCACCAGCTACCAAGAAGGAGAAAAATGACTGCTGCTGCTGAACCCACGACACTCTGGTTTTTGCATTTCAGAGTTGTCAATAACTGGAGGCTTTGGTGTTGATTCTTGAAGCATCAGTTGTTTTCTCACCATCATTTCAGGACCGAAGATGCAACAGAATGATGGTACTATAGCAGAAACTTTGTGGCTGCTGTGTAGATGGGTCTGTGTCCCTGCATCCCCAGTGCCTGCATCCCAGTATCTCTGCATTCATCCTGGTACCTCTACCCTGCAGTTATGGCTGTGAGCCTGAAGGAGTACAGAGATCAACAGCAGAACATGTGGGCCTTCAAAAACATAGAACCATGGTTTGGGTTGGAAGGGTCATTAAAGCTCACCCAGCACATCCATGGACAGGGACATTTTCCACTATACCAGGTTGCTCCAAGCCCTCAGGCTGTTCTGGTGCCTCACCACTCTCACAGTAAAGAATTTCTTCCTTACATCTAACCTGAATCTCTGCTATTTAATGCAAGAAAGAGAAAGAAAAGAAAACCTTTGTTCAGAAAATTGATCTTCACCTTGTGGTAATGGATGTAAGACCCCCCAGTCAGAAATAGCAGCATCTCTTCAGGAAAACACCTCAAAGTGTAAATAAGATCTGCAACCCATATATATGTTCTTTCCACAACATTGTCTCAAAATGTCCTAAAATGTTCTGGACTTTAAGCTGACATAGAACTGGGGAAGGAATTCACAGTTGAAGTATATTTTACCAGAATAATTTAATTAATAATTCAATTAGCCAAAGTTTCCTCAGGCTGAGCTCAAATCTGGTTGTGTTCTTCCAGCCCTTCTGTCCTTGCTCAGGGAGAGGGTTGCCTGGGGACCTTCAGTACAATCCTTTGTGTCATCATCAGAAGGAAAGCAAATGATGGAGAAAAGGAGCAGTGAGGGCACCAGTCACTCACCTATCTAACTCTACAACTAGGGAAAACTTTTCCAGACCTTGCAATGGTGGTATTTCCATGATCTTCTTAAAATTTTCACCATAAAGCTCCAGGTGGTTGAAAATTCCTTGGATGTAGGAATCATCCACTTTCCTGATCAACATGCCTCTAACCTTACAGCTCATGTACCTGTTTGCCAAGTATCACATGAAAATGTGTTACAGGCCCTTGGAAAAGGAAAACCTTACTAAATTCTCCTTTTAGACATCTGTGCGATTCTGGGTCTGCGCTGGTTAAAATGACGAAAGCGCTGTAAGTAAAGGCATCGTGGACATCATCAAATTATACCTTATGATTTATTCATTTGTGAAATTCAGAGTATTCCCTGGGGCACAGCAAAGATTACAGAGAGGGATTAAATTCACAAATCTGCAGTGGTATCAAAGAATAATTGTAATTTACAAAAAGGAACCTGGAGCTTCTGCAAAATGTTTTGTAGTGTCCTGTCCAGCTTAGTTTTGCCTATTTCTATTAAAGGGTCTTTAAGTTCCTGTTCTGAAATGTTTTCACTGTCTACCTGAGAACATGAAATCAGAGCATGCTTTTCACCCAAACCTCAGGGTTTTTTTCCTCACTTCACATTTCTCCATCACCTTCTGTCTCCCATAACCTTTGGAATGGAAGATGCATATACAAATGGTGTAAGGATCTTCATGACTTTTCAACTAGATGCTTTACCTCAACACCTGATGAAGACAGATCAGCCAAGACACTCCATTTTGGGGTCTAAAAGTTCTCATTTTTAAATGGGAATTTCGTCTAATGCAATGACTGCAGGTGAAAGTTTTCATATTTGTTAGCCAAAAAAGCCATTTAAGAAAGCAGTCCAGGTTGATCTGTGTTTTATTTGCAGAGTAAAATGTTGTGGTATTTTTTTTCCTGATAAATCTAAAATAAAACACTTCAACATTTTGTTTTAAAATCAAATTAAATTTTGAAATTTTCCTAGTAACTTGTGTTTCAAAAGGTTTAAAACAAGAAAGAAGATGTTTCATTACAGCATGGGTATTTTGACTAACCCCCACTAATTTTTTGCTTAGCTTTTCATTTCTACAAAAAGTAAACAAGAAATAATTTGCAGCCAATACTGAGCAGTCTCTTTCCCCCTCTTCAGGCTTCCATTTCCCAAATACTACATTTTCCCCTAGATCTTGGTAAAAACAAATAAAAAAGTTACTCCTATTTCTTTTGGAAAAACTATCATCTGTGCTTATATCTACAGTTTGATTTTGGGCATGCTGCTTGTTTGCATACTGCATGGAAAGCAGTCTATATTTAAACTGTTTAATGTATGTGGTCTTGGTTGGAAGTCTGACATCCATGAGGCATCCAAATAATATGCATGGCATCCATATGAGACATCAAATCCATAAATAAATACTCTGAAGTTTTATTTATTATACCCATAGAACTCTGGAGCACATTGATCTTGGTGTACTCAGTACCTCCCTCCAAAGCTTAAGGTTTCCTATCTGCGCGCCCTTCATCCCACAGATACCTCCTCTATCACACAAATTCCCCATGTTACCACCTCACCAGAATACTGCCAAGAGGTCCTGACAAAAAAAGGCTCAGTAATCCAACCGCCAAACAATGAAACAGAAACGTGAGCATAAAATCACTCTACAAAGAGTCGTTGTGTCTGTCAGTGGTGCGCTCAGGCCAGAAGGAAGACAAATCCCCCTCACCCACACCTACTTGACTGAAAAAAAGCAAGGGTTTGATCTTTTTAAGGCTCTACAGACCAATGGATAGACTCACAGCTCTTCCTGTGGCAAAGGCATGGGAAGCAGATGACTCTTGGGGGAAATTCATATTCCACCACGATGCCAACCAGCATGTGCATGAGGCTTCATAACCAGCTCTGGATCTGTCACTTGGCTTTACTCTGTATTCATTAGATTTGAAGCTTCTCAAGAGTGATTTGATGCTCTGGCTCCAATACCAACTGTCTCATCCAATTAGGTTTCAAACATAATGATCCTCAACAAAGAAAAATCCAAGAGAAAGGCAGTAAAAAGAAAAATTTGCTAATGGAGGTAGAAGGATTTAAGGCTGAGGCTTTATTTACATGACAGGAGGACATGGTGAAAATCCTGCACTCCAGGTTCCCCCTCTGTTTTGTGCCACTGCTTTGCCCTTCATCTGTGGGCACTGGTCCAGGATGCACAAGTGCGGTGTCATCAGGGTCCTGGGCTCTGCAGGGGCACATAATAAGCACAAGGAGCCTGGCACTATAACAGCTTTTTCCTGTTGACGAAGGATTGGGTAGGGAACCCCTATCTCTTGGGTCCTTGCTATAGGTGACAAGTTTATGCTCTTATTCCATCAATAAAAAATTCATCAGCATTCCCTGGAAAAAATTTACAAGGATCTTAATTTTGGCTTAATCTGCTATAACCAAAATAAACCTGTTTTTCCTAAGGCAATCTCCCAGCCCCTTTTCTGGGTCTTCCCAATAACTTCAACTATTACCACTTCTGGGCTTGTGCAAGCACCATAAGTGAAATTGATATGGAGATTTTTCCCCAGAGAATCATGTTAGAGAAAAGAGGAAGAATTTTTATCTGTGCAGGGTATATCTTGTGGCTGGTTTAAAAACAAATGGCAGAAAGATTGTTGCTTAAAACTGGCAAATCAACACTGAGTAGCAAACCAACAGCCATGTGGCTTCACCTCCTGTTGGAACTATTTTTATCACCACTTTATGCGTCATTGACCAATGGATATTTTTTCTTCAGCTTTGCACTTTTTTTTTATATTATACACACACACATGACTATTATTTTTATCTTCATCATTACAGAGTGCTGCTTTTTGTGCCATTTAGACATGAACCTCATTCGAACCTTAAAGCCCCATTTGTGACACACAAAAATACTGTCATTTACATTCTGTGCCTAAGTATTATATAAAATGCATCAAATTGGAGGAGAGGCAGAAAGCTGGGAGTAAAGATATATAGTCAGCAAAGTATATAACTTCTGGCATATTACTGCTTAATCCTAACATAATTATTCTCATCCTTTTATTTGATTAACTTCTAATGGTTCCTCTTGGTGTTAAAGGTCCCAGTCTGATCATTTGATTTTAGTGTCTGCTATAATTACCGATAATGTTCTTTGCAAGACAATTTAATGATAACCGCATAATGGCCTATATGAAGAAAGCTGCAGGGTTTCAATGCTTTTGAGTAATATAAAATACATTAGACTAACACAAGCTATCAACATGACAGGGAATGTTTGATTTACACCAAGGACTACGTTATAGACTTGTGGATTTTTTTCTTCTTTTTTTCCCCTTCTTTTCCCATTTTTTTTTCCCTGCAATGGTTTACAATAAATGACAGAACAGTTGGACAATCTGCAACTTGCTGAGAGCAATAAAACGTAGCACAAAGTTAGCAGTGACATGGAGCAGGGCCCAAAGAGCTGCACTGAAGCATCCTGCCAGTCTGGTGTGGCAGCAAGGCTTACTTTGCCTGCACTGAAGAATGGCACTGTGAGAGAGGTCTTTTTAAACCAAACTTCATTAAAGTTTCCAATCTCCCTTAGGTTTTTTGGTTAAATGTGGTTTGGACTTCCAGGTGGCTTTCTGACTGTATTTAAAATCACTGAACAACAACCAACTTGCCCCAAATATTTATGGAGGAGTTTTTATCTCCATTTCCCAAATCTGATGTTATAAAGAAATCTGATTTCAGCACAGCCAGCCTGCTATTCGCATCCATGTTTTGCTTCACACCATTGTATTTTCACAGCTAAATATTCCACTGAGCTAAGTGGTTAAAGCTTAGCAAACACTCCGATGCTCAAAATTAAGAAACAGCTCCTGGTTTTGGCAAAATGCAGCATAATTCATGGCATGCACATAAGAGAGAAAATTTTCTGTCAAAAAAAGGTTAGCAGTGGACATATTACATTTGCAGTTCTTTTTTATTCCAGGATAATGGCATTTGGACAAAAGTAGGCCTGTCCTGTTTATAGTGCTTTATGCCCCATTAGTATTATTGCAAGTCTCTGGACTCACATGTTAAAGCACTTAATCAAAGGCAATGGGTTGAAAATCATGTCCCAGCACTTCTCATATTTGATTTGTTCCTCCCAGATAGAAAGAAGTAAAAAAACCATTACTAGCATCAAAACAGCACATGCATTATCTGCTAAGCAGTTGAGAAGCTATCATTGGGTTTTATCCCTTTGGGTACTAGGATGGACAGGAATTTTCCCCACTCATCCATTCAGAGATCTGAGATAGCTATTTTTCATTTTTCACCCTTTGACAGCCTATCCTTTCGTTTTCCATAGATCTCTATTTTAAAGACACCTTCATGTCACTTATTTTAATTGCAAGCTGCAGGCATCAAGCCAAAAAAAAAAAAAAAAAAAAAAAAAAGGAATGGAAAAGAAAGAAAGGCTTTAGGAAGACAATATTTGAAGTAGTGGTACTTTTATTAAGATCCTCAAAGGATTTTCTCCGAGAAAAACCTAATAATGGGAGAAGAACATATCTTAAGGGGAGAATTAATTTATACATTTAATTACTTGGGATCCACTCTACTTCTCAACGATGCATTTCGATTCTCCATGAGAGCCCTGGTGACTACAGCTCATCAGCCCTGGTGTAGACCAAGGGAGGTGGCAAATGGGGTGGCCAGTGCAAGTGCCATCCAGGGCTGCTGTAACATTATGGTATTGACCCTGGTGCATCTGGTTGCAGCTCAGAGAGTTGCTGGTGGCTTTTTTCTCCTTTTCTCCAAAGACAAGCATGATGCTAAACCCGTGCCCAGTGAATTTACAACCTGCAGTCGCGTCACGCAGCCTGAGCACAAAGGAGGGCAATAAAGCAGTGAGGGAAGGAGGCAGCTGAATGTGATCGGTTGAAAGAGGTGGGGTTGATGCCTGCAAGATGAAGCAGCAAAGCTCTGCCAGATTCCAAGGAACAGGCGGGAGATGGCAATTATGATGCCATTCCTGGTATTCTCAAACCATGAATTTGATTTTATTTAGGGATTGTTCAGCCACAAGGACTGAAGCCTACACAGATGCTCTGCAGAAGCAATGTGAACTCCAAGTATGTTGGGGCTGTAACTTCTGCCTCCAGTAGAAGCAATCATGATTTACAGTGAGAAAAACTTAGGGCACACCAAGGGAAAAGGAGGAAAACATAATGCGGAACAATGCACGAAAGCTGTGGATGCTCCCAGGCCCGTTACTGACATAGAACAATTTTTAGGTTCAATGACCAAATATAACTTGATAATACATAGAATCATAGACTCATAGAATAGTTAGGGTTGGAAAAGACCTTAAGATCATCTAGTTCCAACCCCCCTGTCATAGGCAGGGACATCTCTCACTCACTGTGCTTGCTTTTCTGGACAGCCCCAGGCCCACAGTTGGCTTTGCAGCATGACTTCTTTTACAATGAGCAAAAACCCTTGGACAGGAGCTTGGGTTTGAAATATGTTGTGGTTCCTGTAGAGTTCCAAACACATTTTAGTTTGTAAATATATTAATAAAGCTCATCAGTGAAAGTCCCTGGTTTGATTTGTGCAGGCTGATCACTCTGTTTTCATTTTCATTTATGAGGTGAAGTAAAACGAACACGCAAATATTTGACCCTTTCATTTTCTTCCTCAGTAAACTGTTTTGTGCTTCACTCTTGAGTGCTGTGGACTCCAGGATACTGTTCCGAAACAATGAAACAAAAAGCACAGAGAGGAAACTTGGTAATTTATTTAGGACATTTAATAGTTACAGTTTTTTTTCTTCTTTCTGTCAATAGCTAAAGGAATGCAGTATCGCCATAAATGGAAAAAAGAATTATTTTCCTGGAAATTTAGCATTCCCTCATCCTCTTTTCATTTTGTGAGCAGTTGGAGCACCTTGACCACTTGTCTGAAGATATGGAGGGATTCTTTCCAGAAACAGGGAGTTCCTGACTTCAGATTCCAGATTATGTCAACATTTTCCCTTTTACCTTGAAGCAGAAACTTCTGCCCCTAGAACCTGTGGTCTGTATGCTGGGCATAGGACAATGACCATTAACTATTTACTCTGATCTGTGTGCTAAGTTCATTCTTTGGCTGACACCGGAATTTCATTTGAGGCTCTCCCATCCTTGAAATCCCTGTTGACAGTCTCTCTTCCCTGCCCTGCTTTAGATAACTCCAATTTTGGGCCAGCCGGTGAACAAATGGGAGTTGCATTTAAAGCACCGGCTTAATCATTGGTGCATGCAGCACAGCCACAGCCTTATATTTGCTGTTTATTCTCTCTCTCCTTCTAACAGATCTTATTGCCTTATTTACTTCTTTGACCTCTGCTGCACATTGAGCTGTCAGTAGTAGCACCTAAATCTTGTCCCTGTGAGTTACGACTAATTCAGAACCCATCAGCATGTACAAGTAGCTTAAACTGTTTTACTTCCAGCACGCATTACCTACACACTCTCTGTTTCTCACCTGCCATTCAGCTGCCCAATTATAATTTGATAGGGCCTTCCAACAATCCTCTTTCATCTTCACAACACTTAGCAACCCTGGGTGCTCAGCACAGAAATCCAAGAAGAAGGAAGAGCTTATTAATTGTAGAACCATAGAATCCCAGAACTGCAGACTGGTTTGCGTTGGAAGGCACCATAAAGCTCACCCAGTCCCAACCCCCTGCCATGGGCAGGGACACCTTCCACTAGAGCACATTGCTCCAAGCCCCTGTGTCCAACCTGGCCTTGAACACTGCCAGGGATGGGGCAGACACAGCTTCTCTGGGCACCCCCTGACAGCGCCTCAGCACCCTCACAGGGAAGAACTTCTGCCTGAGAGCTCATCTCAGTCTCCCCTCTGGCAGTTAAAGCCATTCCCCTGTCCTGTCCCTCCATCCCTTGTCCAAAGCCCCTCTCCAGGTTTCCTGCAGCCCCTTCAGGCACTGGAGCTGCTCTGAGGTCTCCCCTTCAGGAGCCTTCTCTTGTGCAGGCTGCCCCAGCCCAGCTCTCTCAGCCTGGCTCCAGAGCAGAGCTGCTCCAGCCCTCGCAGCAGCTCCATGGCCTCCTCTGGCCTCGCTCCAACAGCTCCATGTCCCTCTCATGCTGCTGCCCCAGGGCTGAATCAGGACTGCAGGGGGGATGTCCCCGGAGCGCAGCAGAGGGGGAGAATCCCCCCCCGAGCTGCTGCTCACGCTCTGGGGGTGCAGCCCAGTACATGGGGGAGTTCTGGACTGATGTTGAGGTTTTAGCTAACCAATACCCTTTTTCTCAATCTACTCTTTGTTGTTGCCAAGAAGGAGATTTTTCTCCTCTCAGAAGTTCACTGACACGGCTTTCTGGTGGAGGTGGGATATAGTAATTTAATCTCCTTGTAGTTCAAGATCCCAACTGATCTGTCTTGGTTTCATCTCTGGCTATTGAATTATGAGCTGGATTGAACAACTTCCAATGTCAAAACAATGTGTGTATCTAAGAGATCAGGACACACAGTTATAAAGTTATTGTCAGTTGTTTCGGTCCAAGTTTGCTGTTCTTCAGGAATGTCGGTAAGGCTGCCTGAGAATTGAAGTGCTGCCTTCTTACTTCAGTCAATGCTTTTGCACCTCTTTGTTTTTCCCAGAAATGCATTTCATTTTCCATTCACTTTTTTAAGTTTGGTGGGTTCTTAAACTCACCTGTGATTCAGATTTGCTCTGAATCTAGAAGTCATGGCTTCCACTTCAATAATGATTTAGAGAGTGGCTTCTCCCTTGGGAGAGGCTATCTAAGATGAAGGGAGGAAGAGCTATCCAAGGAGGTTTCCTCTTCACTGGCTGGAGGAGAAATCTAAATAACCATATTTGTTGACATAGAGGTGGCTAAGGCCAGATGAGGACACCCTTATTTGTTGATAATAGAGTATCATCTCCCTACAATGATTTTTCGTTCGCTAACTCTCTGTTACCACCTCTTATCATTTCTAAGGTTTCTTATCAGCAGTTAACTTCAAGAAGAATGTTGGAAATTGGTTCACTGAAAGGTCTCTGAGGTGGTCAGCCCAACGCACACAGCTGCAAGCAGGGCTTGACCAAATGGACTTATTTGGTCCAGCAAAGAGGAATTTAAAGGGCAAAGCAAAGTGAAGATTAAGGCTAATTGAAAGTTTATTACAAATAGCTGTTGGTAACAATGAATGGGGAAACGAGTTGCACCTAGGTAGGTTTGGGGTTGGAAAATAGGTAAAAATACTTCCTCTGAAAATGGTGAAGCCTTGGGCAATAGTGCCTAAACTGTTGGATCTATTCCACATCTCTAGCAGGTTGAGCTGATTTCAAAGCATCCTCACTTCTGATGCCTTAGCAGGGTAAATCCAGGTTTCTCTTCTCCTGCGGTGGCAAAGCACCCTCTGGAGATACAAAGACAACCGAGCAACCCTCTGCATAACCTGGATGGTTATTCAAACATGAGATCATTAAGAGATTCCCTACACATATTCTAATTAAAAACTCTGCAATGCAAATAACAAGATAAAGGGATTTCTGACAATAAGTAGGATGAAGTGCCATTCAAGCACTAATTAAATATGAATGGCAGTTAATCAACATAGAGTGTCTTGCAACAATTTGATAATGATGATGGTGGATTGACCTTGGAGGTGCCAGGAAATGTTTCTTCAGGATTCCCTTCAAATGTATCAATAAAGATGTTGAAATTAGGTAGCACTCAATGAAAATTATTTTTTCTTTGTAGGATTTATAGCAGGGTTCATCAGGTCTTTAGGTCCCAGGTGTATTTGAAGGCTCAGCATCATCCAGAAAATTGGCTTCTTTGTTCATTCTGGGTAGATGACTCCTGGTTTACATCTTCTGCTCTTTCCTTATTCTGAAAGGTGGATGATGCATTAAAAGCTGATGTTCACAAAGCTCCAGTACTATCAAAAGGGAAACTGGACATCAAGATGGTCCCAATACCTGCAACACAATACAGAGATGAAGTTTCTTTGTGAATTCCTATAGCAAAATAGTACTTAAAGGTGGCTTAGATCTAAAAAAGGAATCTGCAATTGGGGGAGAGGGCTCAGGGGGAATTTGGCATGAAACTCCCTTGATTTACAAATACAAAAAGAGATAAAACATTGAGTGCTCAGGCTAAAATCTGTATGGAGTCATTGATGGTACCAGTATTTATATTGCAGCTTCATCAATCTGTAATTGTAAGAATAGGCAATTAATCAATACCTTTAACAACCCCAGGAGCAGATGACATCTCTGATAAATCTGAATGCTGTGTTGTAGGTCCATGCCTTAAATACTCATCACTCTGCCACAGCTGAAGTGTTTGACTGAATTCTGGAAGGTGCTGAGCGCCTGCAGCTGTCAGGAGGTGGCTGCACACACTGAAATCTCTGTTTTACTGCTAGCAAATGTATGTGTGTGTTTTTCATATAGGCAAATACAATAGAAACAGATGCTATGACTGTGATGACCTCTTCCCTGTGCTGTGCTACTGAGTATCCTGGTGACACTGCATTTCATAGAGACCATCTCTATGAGCGGAGCTGCCTTCTCCGTGTTGACTCTATACAGAGAGTCTATGTTAACTTCACAAATAGATCTGCAGGTATTTCCCTGCTGGAATCTGACTGTTTCAGCATCTTTCAGGAGGAAGGGTAGCCACCCCCAGGATGTTCTCAGCACTGTTCATATCTTGTTGCTAATTCAGAAAACAACCCGCAACATCCACAGGCAACAGCATCTCTTATTAATCCAAGTTCTTTATCAAGACGCTTTGTACTATGTGAAAATCTTACTGAACAGTCTTGTACACAACATAAGCCCATTAAAATGATGGTCTGATTCTCTAAAGGTTTGGCTATATGGCTTCCCATAAAAAGTTTCATAAACCACCCACAATCAGCCGCCTTAATCCTCAATTCCTAAAAGCATATTGTACACAGAGTGACACGCTGAAAAATGAGTGGAGTTCTCTGGGCACAGCACCAGAACTCGGCTGCTAATTGTGGAAATAAATAACAACAGCTCCTAGAGGCCCAGTGTTTGGGTTGTTTGGTTGGTTGTTTGTTTATCCTCCCTACCAGCAAGATTTCTCCATGGGTGGAATATGGAAGTATGAAATGAAACAAACAAACCCACCCTCTACTGCATAAGTTTGATTAAATGCAATATGTTGTGTGTGGGTTCTGTTTTTTGTTTTTTTTTCCTTTGAAAGGGTCATCAGGAAAAGAAAAAATCAGGCTGCTTTGAAACTGAAGCTCTCTTCTACGTCCTTCCAACAGTGGTCAGCAGCTTGATTTCTCTGCTAAATATGAGGCCCAAGGGTGACAGAGCATTGCAAACAATGCATGGCTGACAATGACACATTCTCCAAATTGAGCTGTAAATCTCTCCTCTATTCATTGTGTAGACCCTATTTAAGCTCAGGTCAGATTGTATGGGGCTTGGAGCAACCTGCTGTAGAGGAAGATGTCCCATGCTCAGGGGTTTGGAACTGGATGAGCTTTAAGATCACTTCCATCCCAACCATTCTATGACTTTCTGAGTCCCAAGGACCCCAGAGGAAGGCCATGTCTTTCCACTCAGTAAAAAAGGGGAGCTGGATCTAAAAACTATTGACTATCAAGCTCCACTGTTTGAATTATCTATTTTAATATATTCATTGGGATTTATATAAACTTCTGTGTGGGTCTGGACATAGCTTTAAATTTTATCACACACTGAGCAACTATATGTATCCCTCTCTTCGCATATACCCCCTAACTTTGACAGTAGCAGCAGGGAGTGTACGGAGTCCTAATTGCCATCAGATCACCCTCTGATCCATTCCAACAGTGTTTAACAGGATAAGGGCTGCGGGAAAGTGTGCAGCAGACCTTATGCATGCAAAAGCTGATATTTCCAGAAGCCTCTTTGCCAGTGCATGCAGGTGGGTGAAGCTGGAGATGCAGGACATTCCAGCTATTTATTCTCTGAAGATGAGAAAAAAAACCTGGTGCAACTAATTCTTGATGGAACTCCTTACTTTGTGTAGATCTGCACACTTTTAGCATGAGGAGAGTTTCAGAACAAACCCACGATTGCATCCCCATGCCTGCATAGGGGTAATAAGGCTGAAAACACAGACTTTGGCTGAGGGCATCTATTTTAGTACTGGCCACAGACTGCAATCTCAAGGACAACAGCTGAGAAGGAAGAGCTTTAATTCTGGATGTCAAAAACTGACATTGTTAATAAAAGAAGTTAACTAGCCCAGCAGCAACAATCAGTGAATAAGTAGCATATGCCTTGGAAAAGAGCAATGATTTTTCACACACCAAATTAACTATTGACCATTGAAGCATTCTTTTATGTCAGTGGGATCAGTCATTAGATTTTTCCTTCTTTACATCTAACTTATGTGTATAAGCAGAGCATCTGACCTTACACAACAGGCAGAGAGAGCTTGGTGAGATCAGTTTGTGGTTACTTAAAACCATGCTAGTCATTGACTTTTGAAGTGGCAGTTTTCAGATGTGCCCAAGGATTATCTGGCAGGGTTAGAAATCCAGTTAGTTCTTTATTTTGTCTCTGCCTGTGGCCAATAATAGATGCTTATGGAAGAAGTTGGGAAAAGGAGGTCTAGAGAGTGTTTATTCCTTCGGCATCTCCTTCAAACTTCTGGCAAGGAACTGCTTGAGTTGAGAATGCATCTGGACTGCATAGACAGTAAACCACGGAAGTACTTTCCCTTCATATATTTATTTACTCTCTTTTCAAACCCATTTTAAACTTTATCCTCCAAAATACCCTGGGGCAATAAGTTCAGAAATTTAGTTGAGTTCTTTGTGAATGCTATTTACTTAATCTACTACTGTCTGGCAGCTACGACAATTAAAGGCCACAAAATTTTCAGAAGAATGCAATATATAGTTCTCAATCCTTCCACTGTAGCTTTTGAAGCTTCCTCTATTCTGGAGAAACAAGCTGTGAAAGTTGCAACCACAGTCAGGACTTACCCAGTGGCACAAGAAACCAGCAGTAAAGCAGAAGCACAGCTCCAGGTACTGGTTCTATCCTGCATCCGAGCACCTTCTCTCCAAGGTTACAGTCTGAAACGCTTACTGCTTTTCACATCTGTGTCTCCCACACTGTGAAGGTAAGTAGTGTCTTCATAGCTTCACCTCCAAGTACATCCAAGAAAACTTTGCTATTAAAAAAGAGAGCAGCCTTATTGCTGTGACAAACTTTGAGTTACCAGGCTTCACTGGGAAAGAGAAATGATCGAAGATATGATAAACCACTCAAATTTTCCATTTAACCACCTCCCTTGTAGAGTCAAAACATCAGTATAAAGCAGATCTTGGGGACTCTATATAATTTCCATCTTAGTTTCAAGCACTAGAACATTGTTCTGCACGGAAGAAAATATTATGAATAGGCCAGGTTGCATTAGTGAGTGGGTCCCATCTGTCCCCTGCTACTACTCAATTTGATTTCATCCATTCTCTTTTGTCTATTTCACTCTGGAGCAGACTTCTGAGAATTTCACAACAGGCACCAGGGCAACTGCTTAGTATTCAAAATTGCTATTAAGAGCCCACAGAGATTTCTCACAAACAATAGGACTGGCCACTTTCTCCAGGTATCATTTCATCAGGCTCTTTAGAATGCCAAAATAGGAGGCAAAGACATTTCAAGCAGGTTTTTTTAGTGAGGTTAAAATATCTGCACAGGTTGCATCTGGCCAATGTCAATGGGATTGTAAGGGCTTCTTTGAGCTTTTACTTTTTCTTTTCTTGCAACAAAAGTAAGAGGGTATAGATACAGAGGGAGCTATTCTGTCTCTTTTAAAATTTTGAATAGTCCATAGAAATGCTGCTGTGTACAATTTGATTCAAATCGAACTGGATGAAAACCTCCTTCCATTTTTACTCATGTAAACTGAGACTGCATGCTGATAGAGGTATCATTCATGTAATACTCTATCTGTAATATGTATATTCAGAAATGCTGATTAAAAATCAGCTTTCCGCTGATGTAAATTAAAAGTTCCAGCATCAGCTCTCCTTTTTATGGTGTCACTAAGTCACTCTAGCTCCGTCTTCCTGTACATTGCCACAAACAAAAACACAAGAAGTTGACTCTTAATGTGGAGTATTTGAATTGCAAAGATCAAGAAAGAAGTTATATTCCAACTGAAATCCATGCAAAATCCATACATGTTTCATATAAGTCACTATTTCTCCATAATTACACCACTTTGGTATTCACAGTCCAAGCTGCACAGTGGCCTTGACTAAGCCAAGGAATGAACCTTTCAATGGTCATATCTTCTTCACCACTGCTGCAAGGAGGCACATGGCTGAATTCAGCCCTGACAAGTCCATATGCATGATGGCTGTTTCTTCCCTGATGTCAAAACCTAACCCCTCCAGCTGCAGCATCACGCCTCTTGCACTACCTCTTGAAGCCCTCTGAGCTGCTTGAGGACTTCTGCCTTGCCTGCATGCACTGCTATGATAGCCTAGCATTATCCCACTCTCTTTCAAACCTAACTGAGGAGCTCCATGTAGGAGCTGATTCAGACCATGATCATTCACCTGCTTGTGGAAAAATAGGGGCTTATCCCTTGGTTTCTTCCAGATCAGCCAAAATCTGAGGTACTCTCGGAGAAGCCTGTGTTCCCACTGGGGACAAAGACAGTCTGCTTTCCAACCTATTCCTAGTCACTGCAAAAGGTAAAACTAAGTGGAATGATGTCCTCAGCTGTTTCAGACCCCCAGCAGCAATGACTACAGCCCTCCAGTTCCCCCAGCTCCAAATTAGCTCAGGTGAGGAAACTCTTATTGTTGTTGTTCCTGAAGATTTGAGTTGTGCTTCATTTACCATTTTAATTTCTCTTCCCATCAACTCATCAAAGTGACTTCAAAACCCTGGAAGAGATTGTGTGAAACAAGAGTATAGTTTTGTTAAGATGGTCCACAGGGCACATGGCAACACAGGGGCTACATCATTCCCTGCCACTGTTTGTGGCTACTTTAGCTACATCTGTATTTCACCCTGCAAGATGGTGTTGTGAGCCCCAGGGAAGAAAAGACATGTTTGTCTTTTTGGCAGTTCTCTGGCTAGATTTTGCTCCCTGTGAAGTTTGCTGCTGTCCTTGTCGCTGTTACCAAGAGGTTGCTTCCAATGATCTGCTTGGTTTCTTGCTTAAAAATGTAACCAGTACAAAACTCTAAGCAACACAGAGGTGAAAAAGCCCAGCTGTCTTGGCTACTATATGTGAATGCAGGGAATACATCAACAAAAGGATTGATATTAAAGGCTCATGTCTTGATGACCAATGAATGGTAGTTGTGTTCATGTTCAGCACATGATATCTGGGAAATGTGATTTGTTTTCCCTTAATCGTACTTGTTCCTCTACTAAAAAGTCAACCACAGACCAGCAAGGTTTCCTGGTGTAGCTGGAATTTATTTAAAAAGGAAAGAAGGCACAACCAGCTGGAAAATGATGTGAAATCAAATGGGAGATTGCACTGTGGCTGCTCAGAAACCTGTTGGGTGGCATACATCTGACTGGATATCCCTCACTCATTAGCTCCAGTCAAAAGTACATTCTAAGTTTCAACTCCCCACAGATCTCTGTGGTTTACACTTAATTTTATAACAATTAAAACAGCTGGTTGGGAAGCTGAGCAGCAGTAGAGGGCATAGAAGCTGCAAGATCATTATTTACTTTTTTAAGAAACTATCAGTTCTGTCAGAGGGAAGTTATGCCTGCAACAGACTGGGCTGTTGTGATAAAAATGAGAACATATGGGAAGAAAATATTTTATGGTTTAACATCTTTGCCCCGTGGATGAAGCCCCATCTAGTACAGTCCAGGAATAATAAACACCCAGCAAGACTTGACTCCTTCTACAGACCACAAGGATGGAAGGTGATCCATATGGCCTGTAGCCCTCTCCCCATCCCTAATGGCTTTGTTGTCTGAGATGAATTCTCCCCGAGTCATGGAACAAAACTCTGGGTGTCAGAACCCACACTTTTACTGTCCTCTCTTGACATTACATGAATGCAACTCTCTGGTCAGGCTCAAGGGCTCTGGTGGGCATCCAGCCTTGCAACCTTGCATATGTTTTGTACAGTCTGCAATCTGATGAATCTCTTGGTTCAGTCAGGGAACATGCCAGTATGGAGTAAGTCTAGACCTGTGAAGTGTTCCTCCTGCCCTTGTTGAGGAGGGAAAAAGCTAAGCTGAAGGAAAACCACTCACCAGCTCTTTTGCAGGAACAATATTACCCATACTTGGCAGCTTTCAAGGCCAGGTTGGACAGAGCCTCGGATGATACAGTCTAGTGTGAGGCATTCCTGTCCATGTCAGGGTGTTAAACTGCATGATCTTAAGGTCCTTTCCAACCCAAACCATTCTGTGATCCTGCTATTGATTCTTCTTGAGATATTCAAACCTCTTCAGTGTAGCTCCCCAGAGCTTTAGAAAAGTGGCTGCATGCAGGGAATCTAGCTTGAGATCACTTTGGTGTAGCCAACCAGTCTCCGCCCACACAGCCAAATTCCAGGCACTGATGGTCACAAGTCATGTCCTTTGGTAAGTTTGCAAAGATCTTCTCAACCATGTTTGTTTGGAAAAAATAAGGCACAAAGCTGATGTTATTATCCCTAAGTTGATACTAGGGCAGAGCAAGTTACAAGGCAGCTTTTGAGGCCAAAAGCATGGTTCTGGCTTGCAAAGCATCATCTCCCATCATCACTATTTTGCCCCCTCCAATTTCCCTACTGTATATTTATAGCTTTACAGATGAACCCTGCCCTGAGCTTTATTTCCTTCTTCCAGATTTAATCTCTTTTTATTAAGACCATTTAACACTGATCTATGTATCAACTCTCTGGCACCCTGCTAACACAAAAAATGTTGACACATCAAGTTGAACTGCTGGAGCCACCATTTTCCAGTGACTTTTTGAAATTATAACAAGCAACACTTATCATTTGCCATCCAATCCACTTGTGCAATAAGCAGAAAGCCGAGCAAACTGCTTTTCCCCTGCACAAAGCAGTAATTTGTGTGGCACAGTCAGACTGACTAAGGCTGCACAGGGAATGAAGATCAAAGGGGAAATTCACCTGCCTGTCTTGTTTGCTATTGATCTGAATCGTAGCCACTTTATCAGTAGCACTTTGCCATCACCCCTCAGAGATCAGAGCCTCCTATATCTTCCCAGCTCTTTTATTTATAGAACCATTTAATAAATACATTTTCTTTCTCTAGTCTCCTTTCTCTAACTTTTGGTTTTTTTTTTTCCCTTGGTCTGTTTTGTTTGACCAGCAGAAACAAAGGGTTGCCCTCAGTGTCAAGGAAAAAGAAGGGTATATGGCCCCAATTCAGCAAAGCGTGTAAATACGTGCTTCGTTTTGAACAGGGCAACAAACACATGCCCTTCCTCTTAGAGGCATGTAAATATGCGTGGTGTTTCAAAATGCAGCTGCATGACACTGAAGCAAATGCCACAGGGGGAAGAAACTGTTCAGCTAGTTATTTGTTTCCTATCTTTGCTTCCTCCCTTCTCTCCTGGTTCATTACTGTTAACTACTGGGGTTGGTTGGGGCAGAGCAAACAACCACTGGACAAAAGCAAAGGGGCTAAGGAACCCTAATGCATTTCTACGTTACCCTTTGAATGATAAAAGGGACAAGGATGACTAAAAACAGAGAGGGAAAATGAAATCCCAAACCATACAGCTAAGAAATGAATAAATGACTCTCCTCTTCACACTGCCAGTGTTACACAACCTGCCTGCATCGGATTGAGACCTACGTGATCCTCTTCTAATTGAAATCACTTTACCTTGACCTCCAACAGTAAACTGAAAGCTTGTTGCTCTTGCTGCCAGCAAAGCATCAGCACTATGTTGTAGGAAATCCCAGCTGGGGACATGAGCTGCATTCGCATGGCATTAATCTCACACTAAGTGGCACTAAGTCAGGAGGTACCAGCAAGCCTGTAAAATAGCCGTTGTGCCTGTCTGATGCTGCTGGCTGTGCATCTACCCATGCTGATACCTCCCTGGTTGCTGTCTTGTGTCTTCTGCTTAAAGTTATAGAAGTACACCAAATAAGGTTGGGAGGAATCCTAGAAAGTAATTTAATGCATGCCCTTCACCTAAGGTGAGATGAGCTACGCCTAAACCATGCCTGTGAGGTATTGGTTAACCAGTGCTGGAGATCAAACAGCCCTGTGCAACCTGCTGCAGGACTTTGAAAGTGTTTGCAATGGACCCCTTTTCAGAGAGTCTAGATGGCATAGGAACTCTATCAGCTCTGCTGGATTTGCATGTGCGGATCTGAGTAAGATTCACAGGGTTTTCTGAAGGGTTTTTATGGCATTGTGACACTATTGATGGGCAAATGCTGACCTACAGGGAAAAGCAGGGGCTGAGCATGTTATCATAGCAGCTGCTTCACCAGCTCTGGGGAAAACAGGTTGTTTTATTTTTAGCACTGTGAGCACAGGACCCCTCTTAATCCATGGAGTGCTCTCTTTCCAAAAGGCATTCCAAAACAAGAGCCCAAGTTCCAATTGAACGAGTCTTTGAGTACAGTAGCATGAGAGCTGCCTTGTCTTGCCTTGCCTTGCTTTTGCCTTGCCTTTGTTTTGCCTTCACTTGCCTTCACTTGCCTTTGCCTTGCCCTCCTTTGCCTTCCCTTGCAATGCCTTGCCTTGCATTTCCTTACCTTGTCTTGCCTTGCATTCCCTTGCCTTGCCTTGCCTTGCCTTCCCTTCAATTGCCTTGCCCTGCCTTGCTTTCCCTTTACTTCCCTTTCCTTCCCTTGCCTTGCCTTCAATTGTCTTCCCTTGCCTTGCCTTCAATTGTCTTCCCTTGTCTTCCCTTCAGTTGTATTCCCTTGCCTTGCCTTGCCTCCCCTTTATTTCTCTTCACTTTCTTTCCCTTGCCTTGCATTGATTTGACTTCCCTTGCCTTGGCTTCCCATGCCTTCCCATGCTTTTCCTTGTCTTCTCTTGCCTTGCATTCCCTTGCTTTGCTTTGCCTTGCTTCCCTTCCCTTCCCTTCCCTTCCCTTCCCTTCCCTTCCCTTCCCTTCCCTTCCCTTCCCTTCCCTTCCCTTCCCTTCCCTTCCCTTCCCTTCCCTTCCCTTCCCTTCCCTTCCCTTGCCTTCCCTTGCCTTGCCTTCCATTGTCTTCTCTTGCCTAGCCTTCCCTTGCCTAGCCTTCCCTTGCCTAGCCTTCCCTTCCCTTTCCTTGCCTTGTTTTGCTTCCCTTCCCTTCCCTTCCCTTCCCTTCCCTTCCCTTCCCTTCCCTTCCCTTCCCTTCCCTTCCCTTCCCTTCCCTTCCCTTCCCTTGCTTTGCCTTACCTCCCTTCCCTTCCCTTCCCTTCCCTTCCCTTCCCTTCCCTTCCCTTCCCTTCCCTTCCCTTCCCTTCCCTTCCCTTCCCTTCCCTTCCCTTCCCTTCCCTTCCCTTGCCTTGCCTTGCCTTGCCTTGCCTTCCATTGTCTTCTCTTGCCTAGCCTTCCCTTGCCTAGCCTTCCCTTGCCTTTCCTTGCCTTGTTTTGCTTCCCTTCCCTTCCCTTCCCTTCCCTTCCCTTCCCTTCCCTTCCCTTCCCTTCCCTTCCCTTCCCTTCCCTTCCCTTCCTTTGCCTTACCTCCCTTCCCTTCCCTTCCCTTCCCTTCCCTTCCCTTCCCTTCCCTTCCCTTCCCTTCCCTTCCCTTCCCTTCCCTTCCCTTCCCTTCCCTTCCCTTCCCTTCCCTTCCCTTCCCTTCCCTTCCCTTCCTTCCCTTCCCTTCCCTTCCCTTGCCTTGCCTTGCCTTGCCTTGCCTTGCCTTGCCTTGCCTTGCCTTGCCTTGCCTTGCCTTGCCTTGCCTTGCCTTGCCTTGCCTTGCCTTGCCTTGCCTTGCCTTGCCTCGCCTTGCCTTGCCTTGCCTTGCCTTGCCTTGCCTTGCCTTGCCTTCCATTGTCTTCCATTGTCTTCTCTTGCCTTGCCTTCCCTTGCCTTGCCTTGCCTTCCATTGTCTTCTCTTGCCTTGCCTTGCTTTGCCTTGCCTTCCCTTGCCTTGCCTTCCCTTCCCTTGCCTTGCCTTCCATTGTCTTCTCTTGCCTTGCCTTGTTTTGCTTGTCTTGCCTTGCCTTGTCTTGCTTGCCTTGTCTTGCTTGCCTTCCCTTCTCTTGCCTTGCCTTCCCTTGCCTTCCCTTCCCTTGCTTTGCCTTGCCTTCCCTTGCCTTCCCCTGCCTTGCCTTGCACTGCCTTCTCTTGCCTTGCACTGCCTTCTCTTGCCTTTCATTGCCTTGCCTTGCCTTGCCTTCCCTTGCCTTGCCTTCCCTTTTCTTGCCTTCCATTGTCTTCTCTTGCCTTGCCTTGCTTTGTTTGCCTTGCCTTCCCTTGCCTTGCTTTGCCTTGCCTTGCCTTGCTTTGCTTGCCTAGCCTTCCTTTGCCTTGCCTTGCCTTGCCTAGCCTTCCCTTCCCTTTACTTGCCTTGCTTCCCTTCCCTTCCCTTCCCTTCCCTTCCCTTCCCTTCCCTTCCCTTCCCTTCCCTTCCCTTCCCTTCCCTTCCCTTCCCTTCCCTTCCCTTCCCTTGCCTTGCCTTGCCTTCCATTGTCTTCCATTGTCTTCTCTTGCCTTGCCTTCCCTTGCCTTGCCTTGCCTTCCATTGTCTTCTCTTGCCTTGCCTTGCTTTGCCTTGCCTTCCCTTGCCTTGCCTTCCCTTCCCTTGCCTTGCCTTCCATTGTCTTCTCTTGCCTTGCCTTGTTTTGCTTGTCTTGCCTTGCCTTGTCTTGCTTGCCTTGTCTTGCTTGCCTTCCCTTCTCTTGCCTTGCCTTCCCTTGCCTTCCCTTCCCTTGCTTTGCCTTGCCTTCCCTTGCCTTCCCCTGCCTTGCCTTGCACTGCCTTCTCTTGCCTTGCACTGCCTTCTCTTGCCTTTCATTGCCTTGCCTTGCCTTGCCTTCCCTTGCCTTGCCTTCCCTTTTCTTGCCTTCCATTGTCTTCTCTTGCCTTGCCTTGCTTTGTTTGCCTTGCCTTCCCTTGCCTTGCTTTGCCTTTCCTTGCCTTGCTTTGCTTGCCTAGCCTTCCTTTGCCTTGCCTTGCCTTGCCTAGCCTTCCCTTCCCTTTACTTGCCTTGCTTCCCTTCCCTTCCCTTCCCTTCCTTCCCTTCCCTTCCCTTCCCTTCCCTTCCCTTCCCTTCCCTTCCCTTCCCTTCCCTTCCCTTCCCTTCCCTTCCCTTCCCTTCCCTTCCCTTGCCTTCCCTTCCCTTCCCTTCCCTTCCCTTCCCTTCCCTTCCCTTCCCTTCCCTTCCCTTCCCTTCCCTTCCCTTCCCTTCCCTTCCCTTCCCTTCCCTTCCCTTCCCTTCCCTTCCCTTCCCTTCCCTTCGATTATCTTCCCTTGCCTTGCCTTGCCTTGCCTTCCCTTCTCTGGAAAAGATGAAAGAAATACTTCTGTGATTTTAATAGTTTTGCTTTTAATGGTGCACCAAATTTGACAGAGATTTGAAGATGGGCTTGTTCCAACCAAGAATCCACAGGAGGAAGAGATGGAGGATTTACCATTCCCTGATGAAGTTCAGTCATAGAATCATAGAATTGTTAGGGTTTGAAAGGGCTTTAGATCATCTAGTTCCAACTCTCCCTCCTGGCCCCCTGCCTGTCCTTTACTAACTGGGATTATCTTTAAGCATTTGGTTTTATGAGGCAAGAATAACTTAAAATAAATAGAGGTGAGTATTTAATGAAACTGCAATTCATCTCTTCATAAACATGTGATTCACTTTAGGCCAGTTGGCTAGTATTGACTGGATTTGTGGAGAGCAAGTACATTTCAAAGAAGCAAGGTCAGCTCCATAAAATGAAAGCACAACAAATAAATATAAGGAAAGCTCCACTCACACCTTAAAGTTCCTGGTGCTGCATTGTGGGGGTTTTGTGGCTAATTCCTGAAAAAAGAAGCTTTTACTGGTGATCAGTTGCTTGGGTTATGCCTGAAGTATCTGGTGCAGTGTATTGGACCAAATGGTCCAATGTGAAGGTCAGGGTAGAAATGGTCCATGGCCAGAGAAGCATGAAGCTTATTGGATACCATCACTCCAGTCCTCACCTCCATGTAGTGATACAGGCACAGAGCTACCCTGTCCCCTCTGCAGAGGAGAGCAAAGCTTTGAGACAGTGCAAGGCACTGGCTTATAAGGTTTGTATTCCAAGGGAAGTAGGAGAAGAGGTAGAGAAAACAGCCTATGAGGATGAACTGGGGCTGAAGTTTCTAAGAAGATTAAGTTAAGAGTTGGGGCCCATAGAAGTCAGTGAAGAAATTCCCAGTGGGTTTCTGATGATGCCTTAGAGCAGGAGTAGGCTTATCAGAGCCAACAAACCTTTGTGGCTCCCCCTGTCCTAATTACTTTATAGGGTATTATCATACTAATACGTGAGCATCAGATCTGTTGTTTTTTTTTAATCTAAACTTGTGAAAACAGTGAAGCATTAGGAGTGTGGTAATAAACGAAAAATGTTAACATGCAATTCCCTTACGCTTTTGAAAAATTACTTCATAAATGCAAAGTAAAATATTTTCCTTTTTATTACCTGACAATTACATATTAAGAATTTCTTTTTATGTTTAAAAACATATGCAATACGGGCAGGCAGGCTCCAAAATGTAATTGCTTTCTTTCTATAAGAATCAGATGTCATTTTCTCCAAACTAAACTCTGAAAAGAGATAGGGGAAGCAAATTGTTGTATGCATTAAATTTTGAAACATCTGATAGCATTCCTCAATTAAACTATTTAAATGAAAAAAGATTGCTTTACAGCTCTATCATATCCACTGAATAAAATCTCTGTTGAGGCAAATTGGCAGTGGCAGGTACCAAATGCATTGGCCTTAATGAGACTGGACAACCTAATAGAGGTCATTGGTAATTGTTATTATATACAATATTGCACTGTCAAAAAAAAACCTTTAAGCTATGCACATTGCTCAAGACATCTGAGTTTCATTGCTGCAAAGGAAGGCTTTTATCTTCTGATGTAAAGCAATATTATTGTTGTTTTTTATCCTGAATTACAGTATACTCTCTCAAGGTGCTATAGCACCTCTAGGAAACAGGGTTGGTCACCATTGCCATCTTGTGAAAGACTTTCTGGAGGAAATAGGGAGCCCACCTGGAATGTTTTTGCACCAATTTCAGTGGGAATGTGGTTTGGGTTGTAATCACATGTCGTTGCCCAAACCCGGTGGGTCCACTGGAAACTGTCCTGTTGACTGATCTGTCCTGGGATTAAGCTCTGTTGGGTCTTTTTTGATGCACAGCCATGGCAGAAGCTGAAGGACTAGAATTTGCCGGTATGATGATGTTAATTCTCTGCTGCTTGCTAAAAATGACAGCTCTTTAGATTTAATTTGTTGGAAGGAAGAATTAACTGTTATTGACTCCTTGGCCTGCTGTGCTAAGATTAAAATGAGGTCTTATAAAGAGAGGTCACATTCCACTTTGCAGTTTTTCTGTTCCCAAGATGCTTCAGGTTCCTACAAGCACTCCCAAGCATCTCACTTTCCAGGGGCTAGTGAGCCAAATTTTCTGTGCTATCAGAAGTTAATCCAAACAGCACCATGGATCTTCTCCTTTTGCTTTACAGTGAATTATTATCAAGATTTGCCTAAATAATTGTGGATGACTTCTAACAATCTCTGCAACAGGGATTCACCAATAAATGCTCAGGGGATTTCAACCCTCTGGGGTGTGGGCTCACATGTATTGTCTGACACACCCATGGCTAAGTAATCACTTGGTATTTTGCACCCCCTGATGAGATGCTGAGCTCTCTCTGCACACAGGGTATAGCTGATGGCTTCACATATTGCTCCATATGGCTGGACATCGCAGAGTGTTCTGACAGATTTTGGGGGACCAGCTAGGTGAGCATCCTTTGTTGGGTCTGTAACACTGATAAATTGTTTTCCCCTGCTACAGCTGGTCTTCCTTGACAAATAAAAAATAGCCTCTTGACTACTGGGATTATCTTGCAGTTGGTAAAATCATGATATGGGCCCTGTTGTCTTCTCCTTTAAACGCTGTACAGAAATAGCTAGCCTCTGCTGAGTATTTTTACAAAATACAAAATGTGTGTCCATTTAACCTAATAAAATATTAAATAACATTAAAGCTATGATATTTAGTTCTCCATTTTTCCTGCAGCTTACTTAGCCTTTTACACTGGCGATAAGCGAGCAGAAGACATCACCCTTTCTGATTCAGTAATGCTTTGCGCTCAGCTCTGCACCTAAGCTTAGAGATGTTCCACCAGTGTGAAATCAGCTTGCACTTCCATAATCTCCTGTGTTGGTTAGTGATGGGATCTTCTCTGGGGCCAAATCATTGCCCAGCCTAGTCCTACATGTCTGCATTAGACTCTTGCAATTGCCTGACCTGCTGCACACCCATGTTGTCTGGTAGGACCTTATGAACATACAAAAAAAGATTGAAATTACATCATGATTTTAAGTCTTCTTCTGAAGCTTTAATTCTTCTTAGATAGATTTTTACATGTGTTTCACCCTTATTTTAGAGGCTTGAGCTCCTTAGCTGAACATTGCAAACCATTAAGGTCAGGACTACAATATTTTAATGTTGCTAATTAACAGAAGCAGGATTTATATGGCACTGAAAACTGCTGCAGGGAAAATAAAGCACTATGCAGACACCTCACAGACAATTGCGGGTAAAAATCACACTGAACTTTGAAATAAAAGGCAAATATCTTTATGCAATTAATGCTCATACTGGCAGACTGATTGAAATAAATCACTTTTTTCTTTCAATGTGGGAGATTTCCAGGGAAGGACAATACAAAAATCCTTTCTGTATCTGAAAGAAACAACATTATCTTATGGTTTTTTCCATACTACGCTTGCAGCTGATGCACAAAAAGGTGTAATTACAATCTGACATGGAAGTGATTGTCTGAGCCTGAAAATCAGTAATGTTAACCTTCTCAAAATAAATTTCAATTTGATCCTGTGAATTTTACATTGAAATGAGTTTTTTCTTTAAAACCCTGGAGAAAACAGCTCTGTATGTGTGCATTAACAAATAGCTTTGCAAATCTAGGCTAAAGTGAATATTCAATTTCAGGAGGTCAAATTGAGATTCACTCTCAACAATGAAACGACTGAGCCACATGAGCCAAAGTTAACTCTCCTGTAGACATGACAGAGATTTTTACATGTTACTAAGATGGTCATTTGCCTCTGAGTTTCCCCTTTACAGATTCTGTGACATTTATATCCAAAACCATATCCACATGAGGTCAGTTAAATACTCAGCAGTAAATACCCTGAAGAAGGTGTTTTTGCAGTTTACCTTCAAGACTAGGAGACTTTTCATGAGGTTTCATAGAATCATCGACTGCCAGGTTGTAAGGAACCTCAAGGATCATCTGGTCTAACATTTCCAGGCATAGCATGACCTAGACTAGATGTCCCATCGTCCTGTCCAGGTGAATCTTAACAGTGTCCTATGTTGGGTATACAGCACTTCCTTGGAGATGTTATTCCAATGGCTGGTTGTTCTCGTTAGGAAAGATTTTCCTCTTGCGTCCAACTGAAATCTCCCCAGCAGTAACTTCTGCCCATCACCCCTTATATTTCCATGTGAACTCTTGTGAAAAAGGTGCCTCCATCTTCTTTGCAGTCACCCTTTAAATCCTGGAACATGGTGACAAGGTCTCCCCTGAGCCTTCTTTTCTCCAGGTTGAACAGACCCAGCTCTCTCAGCCTTTCCTCACATGCTTCCCAGCCCTTGGATCATTTCTGTAACACTTCTCTGGACCCTCTCCAGCCTGTCCACAGGGGTATTTTTGTGTAGTGGGGACCAAACCTGAGCGCAATACATAGTTTCAGGATATCCATAAGCAGATTTAAACAGTCTCTGGCTTTTCATCTTACCCCTCAACCCTTGTGGTTAACAGCCCTGATGCTGAAGAAGGACTTCTA
Organism: Myiopsitta monachus; assembly: GCA_017639245.1. NCBI lineage: Eukaryota > Metazoa > Chordata > Aves > Psittaciformes > Psittacidae > Myiopsitta > Myiopsitta monachus. The sequence continues at coordinate 2,401,378 of CM029941.1, read as the reverse complement.
GGGAATGCCCACTGGGCAGTCGAAACATCAACCTTACCCCCCAGACCTTAAAAAATCTCAACCCTACATGATCACCACCAAGTCCCAGATAGAACTTAACTCTAGCACTGTCCTGGAGTCCTGGGATCTACAGGTTCCTTTTCACAATAATTTTGGTGCTCTTCCATACGCTGCACCTGGCTGGCAAGTAGTCCTTGGCTAGGGAGAGGTTGTCTACTTTTGGGACCTCTACCGCAATTAAGCAATGTAGACATTCTGAGGCCAGTGCTCAAGTCCTGTTTCCTTTTTCAATAAATAACTACTTGAGAAAGTGAAACCTCTCGAAACCTCTCTCCTCAGACAGCAAAGTGCATGCATGAGCTGAAAGCCAGCTCGTTACCATTTTTATTCTCTGAGTCTCATTTTGGCACCAATGATCACAGTTTCTGGGGGTTCTGACTCAGCAGAAGATGCAGCTGGGGAGACTGCAAGTTCTTCTGTTCTTCTTTCTTCAGGATCTTCCCAGCAGAGCCACAAGGAGAAACTTTAATAAAACCTCTGTATTCTCCTACAAGAAATAAAGAAAAAAAGAATTTCTCACTCCTTTCCTTCACTTTCCCCAGGTCAAAAGAACAAATCTCGCTCCTCAGCAGGGTCATTAGCTGTATAATGATGGGTCATAGACCAGCACTACATTAATACCGTGACTGTGAGCATGTCTGATACAAACCATAAGAACCACATGCTGCTACCAGCATCCACACAGTGGCTTTGAGTTTTGCCTTATGCTGGCTGGCTCTGCACATTGCCTTCACTCTGTGGCTGCACATGTTTCTGCTCTCTGACCCTGCCTGCTCCCCTGAGAGCCCACACTGTGCCATTGCATGGTCTCTGTGGTCCAGCATGAGTACAGTCACTTTGAGGATGCAATATCTTCCCCTCTCTCCAGTAAAATGGAATGAGTGAGGGGGTAGCATCTCCCAGGAACTCTTCATGAAAGCCACAATATCTATACTGTTGTGGATTATGCAAGACCTATGATATAGTGATGCTCTTCTTAATGTTCAGATGATGCAAGTGCCAGCCCTGGAACTTTTTTTATTGTGGCAGCTGACAGATACCCTCAGAGAGCAAGGAAATTTTCTCTTCCCTTTCAACCTAACAATTACTATTTTTTTTTCAGACATATAAAGAGCAATTTTAAAACTAGAAACCTCTGAATACTTAATGAGCTACCTGAATAATCTCTAATACAAGTGCTACAAAAGCAGAAGTCAGGATTAGTAGTTCAGTGTGGATGGTAACACACACCTCTGATATGCTAGTGGAGAAGCTCTGGTTATACGGAAAAAGGCTGAAGCTACAAATCTGTGTGCAAAATATATGTGGCCTAATAAGGCATATGACTTGAGCACAGCAGGGATTATTGAAGGGGGCTGAAAGCCTTCACTTGAAGGGAAAGGGTTAACCAGATCATTTCCTTTTAGGTGGATTTCTAGAGCCCTAATTTTAAATAATTATGAGGGGAAATTTTAGCTGAAGTAATGTGGTAAAAGTTACACAATTTTTTAAATATTTTTTTTAAATAGTTGATATTTCTTTTAAATAGTTGATAACAAGTTGTATACCTTTCCCCAAGTTAAATGGGACCATAGTGATCTGGTAACCTTTCACATGCACTTTGCCCTGTGCAGGGCAATGAAAGCTCATGGCCACAGAACTGACCACATATTTTAGCCCATCAGTGGCTTTCCTTTTGAAGATAGGAAATGTAAATATGCAGAGAAACCAGAGAAGCTGTGGCTGCCCCATCCCTGGCAGTGTTCAAGGCCAGGTTGGATGGGGCTTGGAGCAAGCTGCTCGAGTGGAAGCTGTCCCTGCCTGTGGCAGGGGGTTGGAACTGGATGAGTTTTAAGGTCCTGTCCAAACCATTCAATGGGTCTGTGATGTTATAAGATCAACAGGTCTCCATGTTTACTTGCATATGCCTCTTACCTAGAAGACAAGGGTTATTGAGGGCTAATAACAGAAAACCTGCAATAGCTGAAGCTGAAATTCTGCAATCATCTTCAGTAAGCAACCAGCAGGTCAGGGCTTACAGATCATAGAATCATAGAATAGTTAGGGTTGGAGAGGACCTCAAGATCATCCAGTTCCAACCCTCCTGCCGTGGGCAGGGACACCTCACACTAAACCATGCCACCCAAGGCTCTGTCCAACCTGGCCTTGAACACCGCCAGCGATGGAGCATTCACAGCTTCCCTGGGCAACCCATTCCAGTGCCTCACCACCCTTACAGGAAAGAACTTCTTCCTCATATCCAATCTAAACTTCCCCTATTGAAGTTGGAACCCGTTACCCCTTGTCCTATCACTGCAGTCCCCAATGAAGAGTCCCTCCCCACCATCCCTATAGTCCCCCTTTCAGATAGTGGAAGGCTGCTATGAGGTCTCCACTCAGCCTTCTCTTCTCCAGGCTGAACAGCCCCCACTTTCTCAGCCTATCGTCATCCGGGAGGTGCTTCAGTCCCCTGATCATCCTCATGGCCTCCTCTGGACTTGTTCCATCAGTTCCATGTGCTTTTTATGTTGAGGACATCAGAACTGCACACAATACTCCAAGTGAGGTCTCACAAGAGCAGCGTTGAGGGGCAGCATCACCTCCCTTGACCTGCTGGACATGCTCCTGTTGATGCAGCCTAGCATATGGTTGGCTCTGTGTGCTGCAAGCGCACACTGCCAGCTCATGTTCATTTTTTCATCAACCAACACCCCCAAGTCCTTTCAGGAGCACAGAAGACTACTTTTCTGGAGCTTCTTATGGACATAAGCTCCAGCATGGTCACTATCCAACTCCTTCCAAGGGGATGAAGTGCAGGACATCAGCCAATGCAGACCTTTGGGTGTGGAGAGAAACAAAACAAGGTCAGCAGGACCACTGTTGCATTTCAATGTGTTGTAACACTTCCAGCAACCACTTGTGCAACACAGGATGCAGCACGGTGGCGCTTACCACTGTGACACAAGGTGAAAGCTGGAACTGCTGTTCATGACACTTACAGTACAATACTTTAAAGTGTCTTACACGCAATAATGACCAGACCCTTCATGAATGGACCATGCTACAGTCCAGCAAACCAGACTCCAGGATAAGTTTCCAGTTTGGCCTTAAATGAATTTGCCGAATAGGAACCTCTGACGTCAAGTGGAAGTTGATTCCGCAAATCTCAATCTATTTTATAGGGAAGCACTATTGATTTTTTTATTGTCTTTGTTTTTTTTTCCAGCTCTCACTTCCCAGCTCCCACCTTCAGCAGGATTGAATGCTTTGATTTAAGAGAGGCTGTTTAGTGCAAGAGATCCTCTTGGTGGCAAATTAGAGGATGGCTTGCCCTGTACGTCCTAGCAGTCAGACGGCAGAGATGTGCTTATCCATCACCTGTACACACTGCATTTGCAATACAATTATACCCTCTGAGCTGGTAGCTGGTAGCTGAGGCTGCCGACAGCCTCCAATGCCACCCTGGTGCCAGTCAATACATGGATCTCACCCCTAAGAAGCTGAATCCGTCAGTGCCACTGTGCATGCAGTGTGCCATGAAGGGAGCAATGTGAGCCATGCCACAGTTTAGGGTGCTGTGACAACATGGAATCCTTGGGGTTTGAAAGGCAGTGGCTAACTCTGTGCTTGCTTGCTGAGAGTATCACCCCTTTTTCTGTTTTTTGCTAAGAAACGAAACAGGGCTGTTCCTGAAGAAATGATTTGTAGTTTCTCTTAAATCCTCCTCTAGCTACAGGAAAATCACTCTGACTGGAAGTAGCATCTGCTCCTCTAATGTTGTTCCTGTCCTACAGCAAAAGGCAATGACTTTTATGAAGAAACAATGAGCTTGTCCTTGGTGGTTCCCCTCATTCTGGTAGCTTAAGATGGGGTTTGGAGGCTTACAGTGGTATCTTCACTCCATGTCTTCAACACAACCTCACTCTCTGATGGAGTAGTCTGGCACTTGCAGGTGGCCATGGTTGCATCACCTTTGCCTGGCAAAGTGTATCTACCACAGCAAATCACTTCTGGCATCACTCTGGGGGAAGTATCCTTTGCTTCTGTGGCATCAGATAACTGTGTTAATAATATCATTGCTCAGGTTTTGAACGCTTAGTGTTTGATTCAAACAACATTGAGTTTCCAAGGGTCAATGTGTAACCAAGCAGTAGAAGACAGCACAGGTCTGCAGATGTTGTAGTGGCAGATACATGCCAAGCACAAAAGACTTAAAACAAATGTGTATAGTTATAGAATTGTAAATCCATTTCCTGAAAGAAATGTAGTCTGTTGATCTGTTTGTTACAGGAAATTCCAATACACTTTTTTGAGATCCAATAAAAAAAAGTTAAGCAATTTCCACCTTTATCACTCCTGAAACCAACTGCCTTTTTAAAGCCTTCTGCTTGCTGAAGCTGACGGAAGAATGAAGTTTCATCTTCTAGGACTGAAAAAATGAACCTTTGCTACTTGGAAATAAGTCAAATCTATAGCTGGAATAGACATGTTTGACAAAAAAATAATTTTACCAAAGAGACCAAAATTATTCATGTTGTCAGGAAAAACTGTACCACACATATAGACAAAGGGAAAAAAAGCTCAAACAATCTAGTTGAAAAAATGATTTCATTTTTCATTTTAAAATTAGATTTTTAGTCTCTTTCTTATGGAACCTCTAAAGATTTCATAAAGATTAAATAGCTTCTGAAATAAACAACTCATTTTGGGTTGACCAAAATATTCTGTCTCAACTTGAACCTGTGGCATGCCTTTGCTTCCATTTAATCAAAACAATTAGGAAAATATTTCTTTGGGTTTGACCTGATCAGAAGTTTTTCCAGTATTTCTACTAGCCAACAACCTTAAACCCATTGTTTGCTCTAATTTTGTCAAGTAGCAGGGAAGTTACCTGTACACTGGACAGTGAGTGGCAGCCTCTATTTAACCACAGCAAGTTGAAGCCTGAGGTTGAAATCTTACCTCCTGGGAAGCTCATGGAAAACTTGCCACTAACATTGGAGGAGACAGAACATCACCACCGCCTTTAATCTTTCTCTTTGATGTACAAAAAGCTCTTCATACCATTCAAAACAGTTAGTTTTCCCCACAGACTTCTCAATGAGATGGGCCCTGCAGTGAGTTCAAGGAGACCCTTAGCATCTCCCATCTGCCTTTTTATCTGTGTGGCATAGTGAGGGCTCACCTCTGGAGACCCTTGTTCAAAATAGATTTTAAGTGAAAGTTAATGAAACATTTAGATGCTCCATAAGAATCAAGTATCTGGAAAGCAGCACTGGTATGATAACCTACGCAGCTCTAGTTCCAACACTGGATAAGTAGAGGATTTTTTAGCTCTGGATATTCATTTGTGTGATCCTAAATATAGTATCTTCCAGTATCTTAATTCTGAGCATCTGAGAGTTTGCAAAAAGTGATAAATTAAGCCTCGCATTTTCTGTATCCTTAAGTATTTTAGCTATTGGGTTGCTCAATGCTTGTAACAAGGTCACTGAAAGCCCTAAGGCTGTTTCAACCCAAAGTGTTTTCAGTAGAAGACTGATTCTGGAATAGTAGTAGCAAGCCAAAAGAATAAAAAGCCTTTAGTTTTTTATGGTGGTGATCAGACTTGGTGTTAAAGAAATTAACGTTTGTTAAAGTAGTATGGACAAGGAAAACAACTGTGCTTCAGGCTAACCAAACTCTGAGGTGCTTTTATACCACCTGAGCTTTGTGCTACAGACAGCCCAGGTCATGGACTTGCCCCAGACCCATTGGCTTTCCTGCCTGAAACTCTATAAGAGCCGCTCAGAGATTGCTACTACTGTCTTTGATGTGACTCTCTGTCTTTGCTTTTTGCTTCCTCTACGCTGTCATTTACCTTTAGAAATGTATTTATATGTGTGTAAGTAACTGCTTATATTTGGATTTGTGGAACCAATATTACCAGTGACACCATCCAACCCGAATTTCATTCAGTCCGAAAGGAAATATCCTCTTCTGCAAAATCAGTGGTGTTACTACTTTCTCTAATAAGAAATACCAAGAGGTACCATTCAAGTTATTCTCCCTGATGACCTCATGGGATGTGCTGAGGTGGGGGAGGAGTGCCGGCTGCACACCCAACTTTCCTAGTACTTCAGTTAAAAGAACATTGGACAGCAGCAAAGGTAGAAGATGTAGTGACAGGACAAGAGGCAATGGCTTCGAACTGAAAAATGTAGATATAGATCAGACAAAATTCTTCACTTTCAGAGTAGTGAGGTGCCAACACAGGTTGCCCAGACAAGCTGTGGCTGCCCCATCCCTGGCAGTGTTCAAGGCCAGTCTGGATGGGGCTTGGAGCAACCTGGGCTAGTAGAAGGTGTCACTGCCCATGGCAAGAGGCTGGAACTGGATGGACATAAGGTCCTTTCCAATCCAGACCCTGTGATTCTATGATTCTAAGATGATGAAGATCAGCAGGGGGAAAACCTCTTTACGACTCAGTTAGTCAAAACCCCCACCTCTGGATCTCAGGTATGAACACCTGGCAGACTTCAGGGGACTGCAGAGAAATGCAAGCCAATATGAGGAAACATCTGCTCAGATACCAAAAATGGTGTGGTTTTGGCAGCAGCAGGTTTTGTTGGGGCTGGTCTCATCTCCCAGGGTGCTCGTATACCAGGATTCATTGCTGCAGACTGCTCATAAACGCTTTCAGAGATCTTTCCCTTTTCCCACCATCATCCTTGTTCTTCAGATATCCCTCTATCTGAGCCCTGGGCCTGGCTGCAGATCTGGAATATTGCAAGGCTTCAGATAAAATACAGTGGTATTTTAAAGTAACTGTAAAGGCACAAGGAATGGCAGAAGAGTTGAACCCAAAAGCTGATAGCATTCATGCAACCAGCCTTCCTGGTAACTGCATTGATGGGTGACTTGGCTACCAGCAAACTCCTCCAAAGTACGGTTTCAGGTACTGCTGGGTGCCAGGGATCAGCTGGATGGGGCAGGAGACCAAGCCAGGAGTTTCCCAGATCAGCCCTTCCGCTCTAGTTCTTCACTGTTGTAGCTACTACAAGTTTTGCCAGTCATTTCACCAGGGAAAAGCATAGATATTTTTGTTGGCTGACATTGTTGGCAGTAGTTACAAATTGTCCTCTGAAATAGCTGGAGAGGTGTAAGGTCTTAGACATCAAGCCATTTGATGCTCTTCCTTCAACTGAGACCCAGGACTTGCCCTTGGGAGCGTTCCCGGGTGGCTCTAGCACCACAGGAAGTGGGTTTGCTCCAACTCTAGACTCAAGCGTCAGCCTTCCCAGCTCTAAAATCAGTTTCAAATCCTTCACTACCTCCCAGAGATCAAGTAGCACTTAATAATTAATACTCTGACTGCTTTCAAATCATCTGACAAAAGAGCCAGCACGAAATCAAGTTGTTACAGTCATTGCCACTGTTTGGAATTTGAAGGATGGGTCCTGCCTGATTGCAGATTTTCCAGGGTAGGTTAGACTTGACACAGGGGAGTTTTCTGTATGAACAAGTCTTCTTGTCTGCATGGAGCAAAGCTTAAAAATCATTATTTATTTTGTACTTTTTCGACATCACAACGGAGACCTGTACACTTAATCTCAATTGTTGTAGAGCAGAAGAATAGCCTGTTTTGCATGATGAAGAAAAAATTTCTGTAACCATCTGCATTTCCCGCAGTCTTAAGAATGCTGCTCCCCAGTGACAGCCGCACTAACCCTTAATAGTGTGAGGGATGCTCGGAATTAATTTATTTTTAATTTGTACTAAAGGAATAAATGCTACCACTTCCCTTCCCCTGATTCGTCTTCCTCTCCACCCTGTGAGATAAAGTTATCAGGAATAATCAGATTAAAGAGTTGGGGCTGGAGTGGAAATTGTACATTAATACTAATGCATCTGGCATTGCAGGAGACACGAAGCCTGCTGTTCCCTCATTGGCCTGGGAATGTTTAACAAGCTCACTACATACCTTTGCTTTGCTTTGCAAAAGAAGAAAACCCTACACAGCTCCCCATGCATCTGACAAGAATGCACAGACATAATAATTTCTTTGACCTCAGCCACATGAGTTTCTGAAAAGAACAAACCAGCACCATTTCATGGCATTTACAGTTTAAACCTTTCCTATTCAAGTTTCTAACAAAAAAAGCCAACAGCCCATTCTGGTCATGATTAAAATTCATAGGCTTGCTGCAGAGAACAGATGCAGAAGCAATTTTAGGCCAGTCATATCCCAGCTCTGCAAAATTAATTTGACAGGTTTGCATTAAAGCACTGATCAATATCCACTTTAGAGCAGCAGAGGCTAACTGAGAAAAAATAAGTGACCGGAGTGCTACCAGACGAGAAAAAATGAATCTCTGAGACTTTTTTCCCTCTAAGCTTGCACCTACATCAGAAGTCCTGACCTCAATCCATTGATCGGTTGCAGTTAACATGACAAAAGGCCTGGCGGATATACCAGAGCTATACCTACCAGGGAACAATCAACCCTGATACACTAAATGTTTGACAGAGTGACTAGACTGCTGAATTAGTATTTGCTTTCTGAGGTCTGGCAGGCAACCTTTCCGTCCTGCAGTTTCCTAGATGCTTACAAAAGGGATTATATATAGACATGGTTTATAGAACTTCTCTTAAACTTTTTTAAAGAAGCGCCTCTTGATATTTTAAGTTGAGATCAAGATAATAAAACTCCACAGACTTGTGCCATTCCAGTTATGTCTCCAAAGGGGGAAAAGTGTATTTTCATTTTCAACTTAATAAGGGCAAACTGTTTCATTAAAGTGCTCCAGTGTTTCTTCATCTGTGGGAGAGGAGAAATAATGCAAGGCGCCAAACCTACTCCAAATCTTGTTTAGGAGCAGGAGTGACAATTCACATTTGGGATTGATTACAGAAGAAATGGCTCCAAATCTCCACTGCCCTTGTGTGTGCAGGTCAAATCCAGCAAAACAAAGCATTTACATAACCCCATACACATCAAGGCTATAACAGCACATCACAGCAGTAGTTATAATGCTCTTCGCTTGCATTGCCCATGGAAGGAGGGTGTGGCACTAAAGGCACATCCATGCGTTTTACAAGATGGACCTTTTATCTCATAAGTGGTCCTGCAGCCATAAGGAGTGGTAATAACTCATTAGGCATGGCTCTACCTAACTGCAAATCTCTTTTGCCCCTGTGGGACACTGGCTATCCCTGGATGACACGAATTCTAATTGCACCTACTGCACCACATGCCAAGCCGACTGCACTGATCTGCCCTGGGAAGAGGAGGAGGTGGATTGAGGGTTTGAAAAGAAAAGTTGGTGATTTCCAACCTGCCACTCCTGCACCAAATTTGTGCAGCATCTCTGGGTGTTTCATGCAAGGATGGGTGCTGGCCTGAGATGTGGGGAGGTCTCTTTAAGGACACCTTCTTCTTCAGCTATGACTGCTGCACCCAGTACTTCCAACAGCAGCGGGAGGGACTGGTCACCACTGGCTGAAGTCACAGACTTCACCCTGAGATCATAGAACGTAGAACTGTAGAATCAATAAGGTTGGAAAAGACCTTTAAGATCATCAAGTCAGACAGTTACCCGGGACTTCCACCACTAAACTATGTCTCTAAGGATCTCATCTGCATGGCTTATGAACACTTCTGGGGATGGTGATTTCAGAAATCAGACACCTGAATAAAAACCTCTGCATAGACTTATTCCTCTCTGCCACTCTGACATGATGTATAATCTCATACCAGCCCACAGGTCCTCCTTTATCCCCAGGAAGAAGATATGTTGTAAAGATATTTGGCTTATTACAATGGCAAGAAGATGGATCAGCCTTTTTTATTTCTATTTCTGATTATTTTGGGATTCCTATTTAGGACTTTTAACATAAACACCACAATTTCCTGTTATAAACCTAAGTACTGTTCCACATTAGCTACCCTTAATCACATACTGATTACCTGACATCACTCCACAGCAATTTGTGAGTCTAATGGATAATGTTTTGTCAGAAAAAAAAAAATGAGGTAGAGTGTTTACTGACCAACTGTGAAATCTCCACTGTGCCCAGTACTAGGCACTGGAGCAGGATATTTGCCAGCTTCTGTTGATGCTTAACATGTTCCAGTCCCCAAAAGGAGCTAAATTATCTGTATAAATCTCATAAAAATCAGTGGTTTACTCCTGACCAGCACAGTCAGGGAACAGGACAGCAGAGCCATGACTGAAGAACCTGCTTTTGCCATGGGAAATACAAGTCCAGTTCCCAGCATTAATCCAGACCTCACTCAAGCCACCAAGGCCAGATTTCTTAAATCTGAGGTGCCTAATTACCTCTGAGTTCAATGGAAAACTGAAGCCTCTTAAATACCATTTAAAATCTGTCCTCGAGCTACTGGATTGGTCCTTTGTCAAATGACAGCCATCACTTTCCACAGATTCCCAAGGAGTAACATGAATAAGTGTATCAGTCAGTCCCCCACTCCAGTGATGGAGGGCATGAACAGCCCACAGAGGAACAGCTAAACCTCACTACTTTTAAGAAGTAATTAAAATCTTTCATTACCAGTTGCCATGTCTGGACCAAATATTTATATGCAAAGACAGGCACAGCAGGCATGTAGACACCAAGTGGTACATCAAATTGGCTTGTCCCATGCTATGTGCAAGCACTTCTAGAGGCTTTGCAAAGTATCAGTGTCATGGATCCTGAGTTAGCATGCACATAATTCTGCTATTCTGAGCATCAGCACTTTGATCCTGACACCTTCCTTCAACTTATGTAAAGCTTATGTAGACATGTGAAATAAAAGTGCCTTTTGGAAGATATGCTGTTTGGAGCTGCATGTGCAGGTTAGGATAGTTCAAACCAGACTGTTGCACAGCCAGTGCCAATGTAGGACACAGTCTTTGCTGTCAAGCCAGATTTCTGCTGGTTTAACACCCCAGACTCTGAATTAAACACACGACCTAGAACAGCGTGGTACCTGTGATGCAAAATGTGTGGCTGTGACCCATGAAGAGGGACACAGGGAGTGACACACTAGGTCTGACACCATCATATCCCCAGTCAGGTGCTGAGCACCTTGGCACTGATTCTACTAAAGATTAAAGGTCTCAGATATAACCAGGATTTTACCATGTTGTAAAGCAAAGATCTATTTTACAGCGCAGTGTATATCCCTAAATGTGTATTGTAGCACATCAATAGAACAGGCCAAAGTTTCACCTCATTTAGAGCTGTGTCTTTTCTTTATCTCTCTGCAATATGTTAACCTCTTAAATATTACAACATGCTGCTCCTTATGTCTCTTAAATATTAAACAAGGGCTGCACAAAATAGATTCAAGAACACACAGTAATCAATAGCAATGATCACGAGGGCAGGAAAATGGAACCGTTTAAGGATTTGTAGTCTAGTGAATAAACCTGGCGTTTTCATTCAGAGAAAACAATTCAACCCAAATCCAGCTGAATCACACACTCTCTAACAACACAGATTTCTGTTGTTTCTCCTGCTTGGCACAGCTCACTTTTAAAAAACAGTAAGAAGTCATCAAAGAAAAATACACACCAAAAATAACCCCAACCACACAATATTTTGTGCAGTCGATAAGTAAGTCTGTGCTTCAGAAATGGACTAAGGATGTCTTCCATAAACCCCTGACATATATGTATTTCTCAAATCAGGCAGGGGCTTCATTTTTTCAAAGCCCACTTTTATTATACTAGCAATTGCCCTTCTCATATAGCAATTGAAATGCATTAACGCAGTTTTTATGTATATAAAAAAAAGAGAACTTTATGGCCTCAGCTGCTTCTGATACATATCTGCAAGTAAAATGTTTGTTTAGACATAGACATATTTGTAATGTATCTTCTATATATGTCTCATATATATATATATGTCTTATAAGGTAAAGACAGACATTTAGATTCAGTTCAGATTGTAAACACCTCTTAGAAATTATATTTAAGAGAACAACATCAGTTGTGCGTGCATCTATTAATAATAGAGGGTCCATGACATCATTTTACTAATTACTTGGTTGTAGTGCACTCCATGTAATGGTATTTGTTTTACTTTTCTAAATGTAGTCACTCTTCTCTGAACAGTTCTTCTGGGTTTTACTCTCGTGGTGGTTAAAGAGAAGTGAAATGAAAGTGTGTCAATAAAGAGGTCATTACATTAATGCATATACCTATTAACCTCCCATCTAGGGAAGAAAGCAGCCGAGTGGCATTAGAGGGGCCTGGGGTCCATCAGGCATGTGAAAACCTCTTTTTAAAATAATTTTTGCAACCCAGGGATCGTGTCACATGTCTGCCTCTCCCAACATTACTGGAATAGCTTCTCAGCAGCTTCCTTTGCCTTGGACATGCACAGAAATCCTTGTCTGGATTACCAGAGTGGGTTTTTCATCCTGCATTTATATCACCTCCTTGGCCTCATGAGCCCTTGAGAATCCCAAATACCCTTCCAGAAATGTCCATTTCTACCATATAACAGGTTACAACAGTGATCTGCCACCTTTCCCGGACTGAGACTTCCCAAAATGATTAGCATGGTGACAATTAATTTTACTGTGATAACTATTATTTCTTCACTCATTTCTTAATTGTGATCGTGGTGATAAATGGATTGGACAATTACTTAATCTCACATTGAAGCCCATAAATATTCTTTGCTGGAGTGTTATTTGGCAGCTTTGACAGCAATATTCAGTCACTGCCAACAGATACCTCAAGCCCCTTGTCCATGTGTCAGAAAGCCTAAGGCGTGCTGGAAGCTCACAGTTGAGCAAGACCAGGGAACTCAACTGAGGTCTTGTAACTCCTGTAACTCCAGGTCTTGTAACTCTCTTTACCTATGGGAAATGCAAGCACAACTCCACTATAATTTGATCAAAATGTCTGTGGGTTTCTTCCTATCACCAAGGAGGATTACATGGAATAGAGCTGGAGGGGTTTTGCATCTTCAAGGGAGCAGGTGCACCTGCATGGGGCTGGCTCACAGCCTTGTCCAGCCGTCCTCCAGTGGAGAGGTTCACTTCAGTATTGCTGTAACTTCAGCAGCAAGAGAAACCTGAGCAGCTACCATAAATTAGCTTCAGTCAATGGAAGGCGAGCACTTTGCAACTGTGATTCATTCATTTGCAACTGTGATTCGCTGTGAGAACGCGTCCAAGAGAGACCACAGTCGTGTCCTGAGGTCCTTTTTTTATGGAGTAAAAGGGTGCCAAAGGCAGGCTGGGGACATGGTGTAAACCTGACCTCAATCTTGTGCAGCTCCACTACAGTGCTAGCTCCTGAAGCTACACACCTCAGAGTCTCTGTCTTTCACACATGGTTTTTAAAGATCTTCAGCTCTGGAGAGCACAAGAGCATTCCCAGCATGCCAGAAAAGGGCAGTATTGAGAGTATATATGAGGACCCATCTCCAGGTGAGTACACAGCCCCAGCAGGTCTAGGCGTCCACCACCAATGTTTGCTCATCTTCCCTTGGAGGATAATCATGTTTTATGGCTGGAGAAGACCATTCCATTGCCTGCACTACCCCCTTGCCTAGTAAACCTCCTGTTTTGGCGCATGTAATTCTTCACCTGGGATAACTTGCTGAATTGATTTCACCTCATACATACAATTTTCCAGTCAAACCATGTTTCTAGAAATTCAGGGTAGCTGTTGTTATCTTTGTTAAACTACAGTAGATGCAGGAGAGTGTATGTACTTGTTCTTGACCAATCTGAGCTTACTCTTTTACTAAACAGTAGATTTAATTTACTTAATTAAATCTGTCATCACTTGGGTTAGTGTTTGGTCCTCTGCTTTTACCTAAGATGTCAAGTTTGGTTTTCCAGTGTGCTACAAGTGCCAAAATTAATTGGAACATCAGTTTGGTTTTTTTTTTTCTTTTACTAGGACTCTTACTATTGTGAAGAAAGAAGAGTCAGAGTTTCTATTCTTCTTGTTGAAATAAGGAGATACTCACTTCATTGCTAGAGGTGCCTTGTAATGTTTTTTTAGATGTCTTCAGTAAAAGTCTCCTTGGCTCCTGTAAGTTAAAGAAAATGTACAAGCTGAAACTTATATGCTTTCTGGGCGAGGGGAAGGGATAGTATAGAGACTTTGATACTAAATTTTGCCTGTCACTGCCTTATGGGAACTTGAAGAATATTCACTCTGAAATGTGGGTTGCTTTAGAGCATTACCCCCATTGACGGTGCCTTCCCTCCCTCCTGTAAGTAAAAAAAATAGAAAATCCAGTAACCCTGTTGTAACCTTGTGTTTAATGACAGCTCAGGCAGAGTTAATATGGCCAATAAATGTATAAATATATCAACCCCCCTGAGTGCAGAGGAAGCCTGTCAAACTTCAGCGTCTCTGGCTAAACACCTGAAGGGGGAAAAAAATGAGCCGAAAGAAGTTAATTCAAAAAATCCTTTAGGCCACATTGTTGCATCCTGCAAGCCAGTGAAGTTGCGGACAGCTATGAAGAGAAAGACATCAATAAATAATCAGGGGTCTTAGACTTTTAAATGAGAATCTGAGCATTGCAACCCAAAGGTAAATTGAATCTTTCCCCCATCTTTCTAGCAGGTGCTCATGCCTGTGTAAGCTATAAAACTTTGCTCATTGTAAATGTAGCTTGCCCTTTCAACAGACATTTTTACATGGAAATGGAAAGTCTTAGCTTGAGACTGCTCAAAGGCATCTTTGCCTAAAGCAACTTCTGGTTTATATTTTGCAAAGGCTTTTTTTTTCCTTCACCTTTTCTCTTCTGCTTTCCCTTTGCTGAAGGATATATGAATCCTACTTAAAGATTTTTCTGTGGTAAACATCTTAAAAGAAGACAGTTGAGCAACATGCAACCAGCCAGTGGGAAGGACCCTTGAAACAATGGTATTAGGGGTGAAACCTGCTGGGGCAGTCAGTGATGAAATGGGCTTTATTTATCTTTCATTTCCCTTCCTGACAAAACTGCAGTGCAGACTAAGCCAGTCCATAGATGCTTATCTGAAAGATGTTGTAAACCTGTTTCATCAGTTAATTAATGTTTATAAGCTATTAGATGCACCATTAGACAGTGCCCTTTGTAATTGTCACATGTAGATTTTGCCTGTAAAACAGGACCGTCTGTTCTTACTCTCTTCTTCCATAGACTGTCAGAAGAGAAAGGCTGTTTCACCATTAATATACTTAAAACCACAATATGATGAATAATATTATACTGAAATAGTACTCTTTTGATTGCCAGTATTTGAAGGACATGCCTTCACGAGCTCTGGTTACTATGCCTGGCTCATGATGCAGAGCTGGGCCATAATAGACTGGGAGACAAGGCAAGATGCCCTCTTGTCCTAAACCCTCCAGTCCTGAAAAAGAGTAATCTGGCATGTGCATGAATCTGTTAAAATCCCAGCTGAAGCTATAGTTATGAGGCAGTGTGGAAACTGCAGCCTTCCCACCCCACACACCAGTTATCACAACTGAATGTTAACTCTGAAACCTAATGATGCATTTCTGAGGATAAGTTCACTGTTTTGCAGCAAAAATCTCTCCCGTGGTATGCGTACACACTGAGGTTAAAAGTAGGTCCTAAACAGAACACAAAGATATTTAATTTCAAGTCCCAGTTTACAAGCCGAAGCCTCCATCTTTCACAGTAAAAGGCTAAATATGACCTTTAAATGAGTGGCTTTCCCTATGCTACAATAAGAGTTTACAGCCTATAATTAATAGAACTAAATGTTGGGTTTCGTCACATCTTTACTGCCAAGGAAATCTGCACTTACCCCGTGACTTCAGTTCTGTCAGCTACTGCTGAATCTTCCTCAGATTCTGACCCAATGAGAAAGAGGAATATCAGTTCAGAAGCACTACTGCGGGGCTGACCCCACTTCCACCTACAGAAGGAATTTGCTCATGTTGAGAGAAACTTATCCTTTAACATCAGTGAAGATGCCTTGCTCAAAACCTTCACTAAGGTTCAAATGCAAATCTAAGCAGCAGCTGACTTGAGTTTGCTGTTTCAACTTACTTTGAGCTAGATCCCACCCTGCTTAGAGCAAAGGAAAGTCCATAGTTTTGCCAAGGTAAGAATGATCTGAATCCTCTTTAACATTGGATATTTGAATTCTCTGTGTTTTTTGTTTACTTTGAGCATCTGGTAAGTCTGGTATCCTTCATAAAGACCTTTTTTGGAGGACTGGGTAAGAAAGAAAGATCCTCTGCCCACCTCAACACTGTGGGTCCCAGCATCCCACACATCTCTTCTGGGAAAGTCCTTGGTGCAGACTTCCTGCAGTGCAAAAACGAATTGAAGAAAAGTATGAAGCAAAAATCCCTTGTGGGCTTCTGTGTGAAGTTACTCCCGCCAGACATCGGCTCTGATTCAGAGTCCTGTGACATGAGATGTTGAAGGTAGTGAAGGTAGCTGAGTAGCATAACACACTTATCCTTCTCTTATATCCTGTCCTATTGGGATGTTGATGGCCACCACTGGAGTCAGGATTTGGACCAAAAGGGGCCTTTGTATGCAGTATGACGTTCTCATACTTGCGTGTAGGTACTTACAGAAGTTTGAAGATTCAACCTTGATAGACTCTTTCCTTGTCTACTTCTGACATATTACCTCACTATAAGTTGCATAAAGAGTCAGGCAGCAAACCACAAACCCAGCCATCATGTTTCTCTGGGCTTCCCCTTGCCATCCATGACCTTTTCCTTTTTTTGTTATGACCCACTCATTTCCCATACAGCCGTGTCTTGGGACTCCACAGGCATTAAGTCTCCAAGCGAGCAACAAGCAGCAGGAACAGATGAATGTTTAAAATCCAAAGATCTTATTTTCATGCAATTGTCCTTAGCAATAAAAAAGAAATGAAGACCAATATCCGGTGTATTGGAGAAACAGAACTGTTTCTAAAAGTAAACTATCTTTCAAAGTTTCCCATTAGGAGCCCACTCCTTAAAGACTCTCTTTGTGCACAGAGCTCTTCCCCACCTGAGGAGGCAGCCTGATCCATATGCATGATGGATCTGCAGCAAGAAATGCAATCTGCAGATCTGCATCTCATTTGCACTCACTGTGGTCCAGTGAGCATCAGCAAGGAGGCAGTGCTGGGTGAAAATACGCCACAGATTGTTCATGAGCATCAAATGGAAGAAAATACCTTTGGAATAAAGCGAGCCAGATTGAAAGACAGCAAAACAAGGACACAATTGAGGCCAAATGTGGCAGTTTGTAATTTCCTCCATCAGCATGTGAACCTTTGCAGAGCCAAATGTTTTTTTTTTCCCCTTGGCTTTGAGACCATTATCATTTGAAGCAGCTCCAAAACCAGATAAATTTACAGAGGGGTGAGAATTGCCACAGCCATATCACAGGAAAGACAGAGCCTCTCTTAGGCCACCCAAGACTGTAAAAGCGGTTTATGCAACTGAATCAAGTGGCTAAATATTTGTAGGCTTCATGTCAGCCTAATAAGTTCCTGGTCCATATGCATTGCCAAGCTCACTGTATCCTAGAAACTCTGGGTATTACAGGGGCACTCATGGAACTAACTGTTCAGGGCCATGTGCACAGAGACATACATTTAGCCATTGGCATAGCAAGTGAAAAATCAGATTCTTCCTTATTCTTTCAATCACTTTATAAATTTGATTTTTTTTTGGTTTCATGGACTTGAATCCCCAACTGTGTCACATAAAATGCTGCACACAAATGCAGCTGTCAGCAATGCCCATGAGTCATCATGCATTACCTCTGCCACTAACCGGTCCGTAACAGAGGCAGCAGGTAAATCCTTGGAACTGGAGGAACTTGAACCACGAACCACTGTACATGTTTTTTTGTGCACTGATACCCATAGAAAGGTACTTCAGTTCTGCATCAAAGGCAGCTGTTTGGGGGGGTTTGACCAGAAATAGCATTTATCACAAATGTTTCCCTGATGTATGATATTTATTTGCATCACTGAATGCTTCACCCCTTTTCCCAAGGACAGCTGCAGTTCCCTACACTGGCCTTATTCTGAAAGGACATTGCTGCTTTCATATCCTTCTTTTCTCTTCCATTTTTTACATTTAAAAGACATCAATTTGGGATTTTGACCATAATGTGACTGAAGGAACTGAGGATGTTGTCCTCATTTGCACTCTTGGCACAGGAGAGTCAGAACATGGCACAGGGCAAAAAGAAGCAGAGAGAAGGGAATTCTGTAGTCCAAAGTAAATTATCTTAATTGCATCTTGAAAGCATTCCTACAGGTTCCTATTTGTGTCTGCAAGAAGCAAGCATCTATGTGAATGCAGCCAGCAGACCTGCATTTCTCAAAGGTGCTGTTTCCTGTAGGGAATTGCAGCCGGCCCCTGTAATTTTGACTTCATCAGAGAGAAAGCCTAAAGAGCTCTTCACTTCCCCTTGAAACTTTTGCAGAGACCTTGTTTCAGAGCACAGTCACCACTCTGTCTGCTCATGCAGCTTCCATAGTCGCTTTTTGAACAGCAAGAGGCAAGGACTATTACCCAGTGCTGGGTGTGAAACCCTAGGGCCTATGAGATCATTTTCAATGTAAATGTGGCATCATCATGATTGCTCACATTAAACACTGTACTTTGCAAGTCATCCTAATAAATTCACTCATCTGCCTGAGGAGGAGAGAACTGTGCATCCTAAAGAGCTTTCACAGATATGGTCTTTGACCTTCTCAGAGTCTGGGAAAATCCTTTTACCAACCAAGAGTGTTTGATTGTGGAACTCAATGTCACAAGATAAATTTAGGCAGAGATCATTAGAAGTAACTAAGAAACTAGTCTATGTGAACTAAGTCGTGTATATTAAAGCAGTTCCCAGATCAAATTATAAACCAAAATGTCAAAATCCACTTTTTGGAAGTAGCTGTTCCTTGATTTATAAGGGCAGAAATGGATCTCTTACCAGTTGGAGTCTGCTGGTGACTTCTCCCTTGGTGTGGGAAATCGGGCTTTTCATGGGATTTCCATCGCTGTGAGAGTAGGAGACCCTTTTTTCCTAGTTCAGGTTCACATCTCCGGGATACTGCTGACCCACCGAAGGTGACTATCCAGTCTTGATTTCTGGCAACTGAATAATCCAAAGACAATTTTTCTGCATTTCCAGGAGTGTTCAGGGAAGTCACTCCACAATCACTTACAGCTCCTATACTGTGGTATTGGAGCAGACTCGCTGTTCCACTTACTTGATTGATAAGTCTCAAAATCTCTGAAGAATCATAAATTCTAGAGACAAATAATCATGTATTAGTGGAAAAAAAAAAAATCAATGCAATCCCTGTTTGTTTTTTGCCTATCACCATTTTATGTAATTTTACTTTTACAGGCATACAGTTGGATTCCGGTTACACTATCATATTTTGGGGACCAGTTGTGGATTGTACAAAGGGAGCAGAAACTCTGAACAATTCATAACTGACTGGAGGAAAACCTTTTTCTAGGCATTTTCAGGTGAAATTTATCAGAGAAACAGGATCCTATGAATCAGCATTAAGTAATGAACAGTGGAAAGGGTCAAATAAATTAGACCTGCTGTGAATGAAAAATAATTGCCAACACCTGCATCAGCCGAGTTTTAACTGGTTTTTGACTAGTTTTTTGGTCCAGACTGTGGAGAAAACAATGGGAGTCTTTGTTTTGATGTCTCCATCCCTGGATCAGGCTCTTTTTACTGCAAAGTTTTCCTCTCCAGCACAACTTGGCATGCAGTGTACGTTCTCCACAAAGCGCTTAAAAGTGAAGGTAATTCTGCTGGTTTACTTTCCTGCCTAGTGGGAGCTCTGCTCAGCGCTCAGAAATGTATGCAAGTGTGTGACTAATGTACAGCAGAAAGACTCAGGATGGAGCCACTTTATTCATTGTTTGTTATTGTTCTTTGTTGCTCAGTGCTTTGTAAATCCCCCTGGTTATGGAGACGTTTTTATTAGAGAATACATTTTTGAAAATGGGGTTCTGCAAAAATGAAATTTCAGAGGTGTGTGTCTCAGCATTGATTTTTCTATTTGTAATAACACACTATAGCATATCTTGGTTTATATCAAGAGGATAAAATGTCCCTAACACAGTGATCGCCATTCTGTGGTAATGGATAAAGCCTGTTTATGAGATGTCATTTATTCCACAATAGACAGTAAATAAAAGCCATTTCAAGCTTCGGTTAAATCAAAGCTTGTTCGGGATTTCAGCAGATTTGCAAATTACCTTTGGGACCATTTTCAGTTTCAGTTGTTTTCCCACATGCTATTGACTATCCATGTTTTACTATAAATACTACTTCTTGCTCGCTCGCTCTCTGTCTCACACCAAACCCTGGGATTGTAGAGTGATTTGTAAAGACAAGCAGATAAAGTAAATACACAGTACTGTATTAAAATTTCTTTCCTGTCAATGTAACAGAAATAAAACAACAAGTTTTGGTGGCAGACTGAAAGCCAATGAAGATGATTCTGGACACATCTCTGGAAAGTCCAGAGATCTATGTGAGATCTTATGAAGGCACCAAAAGAAATAATGCAGAAAAACAGGTTTTTTGACAAAAAAATTATCTACTAAAAACCTCATATGGCCTCATATCATCCACTTCAGCTTTGTGTTTTACTACTGATACTGAACATAGTCATAATAGTGTGCTGGGTCTACAAGTCCCTTTTTAGCTCTGCTTTGTAGATGGAAGAGTTAACGTCAGCATACAAAGGAGGAAGGGTCTCTGGCCTCTGGCCTCAGAAAATACCTCACTGGCCTGAAGTCATTATACAAAGACATAGAGTTTAAACAGAATGTCACACATGTGGTACTTCATAAACACTGAGACAGTGGCAGCAAGTGTTTTAATTTTCTGAAATATGAAACAAAAGCACCTCACCAGTTCTCTAGTAGGTTCACAGTGGGTATAAATAAGCGTACAGAAGGACAGATGACTTGCAGCCCATTAGTTAGGGTATGGAACTTTTGGCTTTAAATACCATCTCCACATATACATTTCTTCAGCTTTTGTTAGAAAATCTTCCATAGAAACAAGACATTTTAGTTGAGAGTCTTTGAAATGCCCCATTTGACCTAAACCCTTATCATTTCCAAGCTACTGAATACTCTGAAACGTTCAGGATGAAATTTATATTCTCATAAATTCTGTCCTTCCTTTTAATAGTTGAGTCAAAAACCCTGTTATTCACTAAAGTATCTCAAGGAATTATCTTTTTCCTTTAAGCTACTTCTTGTTAGTTATTCCTGCATTCATTTTACTGCCACGTTTTGAAATTGTTGTGGCTGTCACTAGAGGGACAAATAACACTATATTTTATATTAATAGCAATTTTCAGGAGGCAAAAAGTCTGTGCACAAGTAGATTTCACGCAAGCCCTATTTAGGACCTCAGTTGGACAGTGGCACTGATTTCAGCTCTGCCTGTTTTAACCTGCTGATGTTGGAGCCACAGTCTTTATCGTAGACCTTAGAAGCCTTTGAGGTGCCCTTCAGAGATGCCCATCCTTGAACAGCGTTGAATTTTAATCCAAGCATGTTGGAATCACATGCGAAGGGACAGAACTGTTTTCATCTCTGTAACCACTACAGGAATAATATCACCACAGGAAAGCAAGCCTGATTATCTTCTAGCTCATATCCTACTGAGAAAATGTCACCAAAAAACCATCAGCTGAAGTAACTTAATCTTGAAGAGAAAACTTAGAGGCACCATTCTATATCCAATAATATGAATGCCATGTTGTGGTTGAGAAAAGCAATAAAAAAAGAGCTCCCATCCTCTGTGTAAAATACTGCACTGCAGGATCAGCAATGACACAGCCAGTTTAAATACCTGTAAAAGGTTTGGTATTATAAAAAGTGGCCCTGCATTGCCCTAACAGTTTGGATACAACATTGACTTTGTGTCTTGGCTGCCTTTAATCCAAACACTCCAAAACTGAACTGAACTGATCACTAAAAAAAAGGTTAATGAGGTCTTTAGGCTACTTGGAACCATATTTCCAAGCATTTTCCCAGTTTCTGAGTCTGAAGAAACATGGTGCTCTATCCTTTAGTTGGCCTTTGACAAAAATTCATGACGAACATACAAGAAAATTGATTTCAAAGGCTTTCCTTTCACATTACTCAGAAAGATTCTTTGAAGCCCTCATGATAATACATGCTTATATTATAAGCCCTGAAAGGCAGCAGTAAACTGGTAGGGAATCCACAGGTTTCCAACAGAAAACCTTACTGTGTTTCAGTGGAATTTCACTGAAAATGAGCTTGTTCTCTGAGAAATATTTCTGCTCAGAAGAATCAGGGAGTCTTTTTATTACTGCTGGGAAATTTCCACACACCATCTGATGGGATATAGGTGTGAGCAGAATCTTTCTGATAGTCCCAGTGCTTTTTGAGAGGCTTCAAATTCTCACCAGAATCCTAATTTTCTTTCTATTTCCAAACAAACCCATTTTGAACTGCCACAACATGCCAGCTGGTGGAAAGGGCTAGGCTTACACAGCTCCATAGGTCAATGTTCTTTGAAACCTCTCTGTACTTGGACAACCTGTAATGCACAAGTGGCTTCCACGGGACCACTGATGTTCTTGAAGTTATATCACTCTCTTGTATTGCTGGAGCAGGATCCAGGTCAGAGACTCTCTGCCTCAAAGGAGTCATGTGTTTCCAGAAGACAATTGCCAGACATTCATGGAAATGTTTTGTAGTTTCTTTCAGATTTCAAGAGTGTTGGAGCAAAAACGTTGAAGGCTGCTGTACCTCAATTTTGGGACAAGAAAATGGTTTTGACCATTGGTTGCTCTTTTTCCAATATTTTAAAAATATCAGTTGTCCAGTCAGAGAGCAAACATGACACTGAGTGATCTGGGTAGCTGCTTAAACACAGAGCTATTATTTCATAGAGAATTCATGAAAAAGAATAAAAATGGACCTTTTCGTCTCTTGACATTTATAAATAAAACATTTTTATTTTAGAATTTCACTATCTATGACGGATACCTACATTCTGCATTGCATGATGATTGCACTAACCCTCAGTGTTGCTCTGGTACAGAGAAGTACTCACGAGGAATATCAAAAAAAAAGCAGTTCTGGATATAGCAGCAGCATACTGAAGATAGGACTTCAATTTCTTTACAGTTTTGCCTGAAAGTACTGTTACAGTTAAAGTTGTGTCAGCACTTTCATTAGAAACCCAGTTTTGATTTATAACACTGGTTGCAAAAATTTGCTGCTGGCTGAAATTCAGGGTAAAGTCTTTGGCCAGGGGAAATGTTTTAAAAATTTTATGGAAACATGTTTGAAATAAGTTCTATTATACCCACATTACACAGCTCTCCTTAAATTTTACCAGGTGAAACTAGACTTTTTTTTTCTTTTAAATGAACAGAACCAAAGGGTTGTTTTAAGAGATCACCTTTTTTTTTAAGTTTTACCTTTGGACATTTTAGAAGATTCCCTTAGATATTTGGTTTTTTCTATAAGAAACCTTATCACTTACATTAAAAAGTACCATCAAAATTAACCAACATTTAGAGCTGATCATCAGCAGACATACATTTTGGTGTAAGTGTTCCCAGCCCATTATACCAGACTCTGATAGGTTAACGTGCATTTAAAGGGCTTTATGAAACGGTGCTCTGCTATTCCTACTTTATTGGCTAGGCATTAGCAAACTCTAGCAGTACCTGTGTTACACACTGTTTAGATTAATTTAGGGCTGGTGAGTGGTGTCAGGCTGACAGCACCGGGGATGAGAGACTATTTATCACCTGGATGGTTACAACACAGCAGCTCCTGCTGCCTGGGGGCACTAAATTGAGCAACAAGAGTGTAACTTAAGCCTGTGTCCATTCAGACCCACAGGTCTTCAGCAAGGGAAGATAGTGTGGACAACAATTAAACTATTCCTGCTGCAGATGATCACCAGAAACATCCCCAGAATGACCACTGAGAAGTCCTGCAGGCTTCCAAATGAGCAGTGGCAGAGGCAGTGGTGACCCTGAAATGGAAGTCACTGTCGCCTACTGCAACCTCTTCTGTTGATCCACACAATCCCTCCTAATAGGGGGCTTGTACTAGAAATGTCCACTGCCTATGGAAGTATTTAAGTTATGCTCTGGCATTATTTTCTAAGCAAAAGGAGTCCATCCATATTTTATATGCCTGCCTTCCAAACCATTCTTCATCTAGGTGACCTAATGATGCATACAACAGAGCCTGTACAGGACCTGTGAGATTTTGGGATTCAGTCTGTTTCTTCCCTCCTTGTCCAGTCATTTTCCCTCATGCTGACCCTACTTTGGTTGGTGAGATCAAGAGCATGCATGCAGGCCATGCCATGCCATGCCATGCCATCTACCTGCAGTACCAGCAAGCAACCTCAGTTGCGTTTAACTTAATATATGGTCATTTATTAAACACTGCGGACTCTGGGTTAGGAAATAAGAGCATACTGCCGTGTCCACCAGATTCTGGCATCTGCTGTCCTGACACACTGCAGAAGAAGACGAACCTACCCTAGGGCAAATAACTTCATGTTGTTATCTAGACAATGTGATGTCTGGGACAGGTGCTATATCTTATAGAGATTATATACTGCAGCTACCACAAGGGTACACTAATCTCAGCTGGGAACTAGAGATGTTACAATAGCGTTGAAGTAAATTAGCATAATCTGTCAAAGTACTTTCTGCAAAAGCTACAGAATAAGTACAAATACTCCTGAAGATGCAATGACAAGTTTACTGTATTGTCTACCAGCATTCCCCACTCAAGTCAAGATGCAGAAAATAGGTATAAATTCAGAGGAGGAGGTAGAGAGGTAAACTTGAGCACACCACCCACAGGGGTCCTGGAGGTCCTGTGGAGCAGGGGGAGGTACTGGCAGTCAGGGATGCGGGGGCTCTAGGACAAGGCTCAGTATGAGGAGTGGAGCAGCAGCTCCATAAGGCACAGGGAGAGAGTAACCCCCTCTTCTTCCTAGTATGAACACCCCCTCGCCCATTCCCATAGCCTTGCACATCCGAGGGGTCCAATACCATTCACAGGTAAACAAATCACATCCAACTTCCATGGCACGGCTGTGCTATTGGGGCCTTTCTAATGCCACAGCTCATGTAAATAAAATCTTTTTACTGTGAATCTTAATTAAAGGAATGATTGTTCCTGGCCATCACTTGAAAGGCAAGTGTTTTAATTGATTCTGATGTCTTTTCCTGCAAAAGCTTTTCTCCCAGAAGCTGTATATACCAGGGAGATTGCTCTCCCTTGTTGTCTGTCCTGTAAGGGTCCAGCAGCAGCAGGGAGAAGAGCCAGTTTAAGGGGCTATCAAGTGAAACACACACATGAGTTAAGGAGCAGGAGCCGTTTAAGACCAAGAAGTGTCATTAGCAGTAACATGTCACATAAAATGAGGAACAGATTTCCATTTTCATTTGAACTTCAGGTGTTTAGTAATCCAGAAGCTTTATTTAAGGACTGACCTTTAACCTGGCCTGTCATTCCAATTGCAAGGAGTTGATGGCCACTGGGAATCAATGGGCAGCATGAAGGTCACTTCCTAGAAAAACTGTAGCTATCAATGTGTCAGTTCCAATGAAGTATTATAACAAAACAGGCAAAAAGCCTATCTAGGTCTACAAGGCACCAGCTTGCTCTGAGGCTGCCTCTCTGCCTGTCTTCAGCTATTTTGTAAAGACAAATAGAAATAAGCTGCTATTAATGATATGTGCTTCCGAAAGCATGTGTGTGGGTAGCACATGCAGGGGTGTTTAGAAATGCAGCCCTCAGTGATCTGGATGCCAGCAGAAATCCCCTTCTCCCTCCACACCAAGCAGAACCCATTATAGAGGCACTGGTCCAGTAGGACTTGGAGAACCCCTTCTGGCATGGCAATGCAATGTGATGGCCATGCAACCTCTTCAATCTTCATAGAATCATAGAATGGCTTGGGTTGGAAGGACCTTAAGATCCTCTAGTTCAACCCCCATGCCATGAGCAGGGATGCCTCCTACTAGACCATGTCACCCAAGGCCCTTGTCTAACCTTGGTGGTTGTCACCCTGCCCATGTCTTGGTGCCATCCAGGATTGAACTCAAAACCCCAGGCAGGATCTGGTTGTTAGTAGCATCTCCAAAGTGGACATGAAGACCACCCTATGCACAAGGAGAGGAAGGAATGTGGCAAGAGCACACATGCTCCTGGGGACAGGGCAGGAAGAGCAGCATATTGGGATGGGGTTTGGGTCACACTGAGCTCCATGCTTCCCTGAGCCTAAAGGGGAAGAAAATGCATCAAAGGTATGGTCAGCCAGGCTGAATAACACTGCTGTGAGTAAAATGCACATTTACTGAAGCAACGATTTGCTTTGGAGGTTGGCACAGCGGTTCACATTTGTGTCCTGGCCAAAATCTGTTTGTGCAGTAAATCCTGCTTGTAATCATGTAAAAAAAAAAAGGTTGTTTTGATTTCAACCAAAATCTAAAAACTTAAGCTTTCAGAAGCAGATCCCCTGGGTAAATGACACCCCAGCTCCTACAGTGGATGGCTTCCAACTTTAGGATCTGGCCTGGGGAAGAGGAAAGGGACTTCAGTTACATGTGTCTGTTGTGAAGCCCAAGTGAGGTCCCACCATGACAGCTGGTATGACAAATCCCAGCCAAGGGACAAGAGAGCATCCAGAATCTCATGAGATGGACACTATAGCCTGCCCCAGGCACACACACCATCTTGCCCCATCCCAATGCCATGTGGAGGGGAGAAGTAACCCCTCTCCACCTCCTGTCTGCCTGTGGACCAGTGAAGATTTTGACTTGTAGGGTCAAGAATGAGCATAAGCATTAATCAAAACTTGTCAAAAGCCTTCAATGTCTCTGGAGGCTGTGAAATTCCCTTATAGGAAATTTATTGAAAAATCCTTTGTAAAGCCTTTATAATTAATAATTACAGTAATTTATCATCCTTTTCATACTCTTCAAAGCTCTCAATATCTTCCCCATAAATTTGTAACACTTTTGAGGGATAAACTCATTTTTTGGAAATCCTGCAGAACAGAATTTTAATTTGAATCTCTTTTCCAGTCACAGGAGCTAGAAAGAAAATATCTTTATATTATTGAACTTCGTGTTTCTATATTAAATATTCATTTAGATCATTGAGCATGCAGATCCTCTGTACAAAACGAATGTGAAGTCTGTGCCTGTCTGCCATAAGGGTAAGAAATCCTTTGTAAAAGTCCAACTTGGATGAAATTCATAATTTACTGAATTCAAGGTTTCAACTTTGAATTAAAAACTGAGAAACATGACAAAAAGAAAAAAAAAAAGCAACCAAAGGTTTGGATTTCATGTAATAACATGTAGCTATACATTGGAGCAGAATAAGAGTGTTAGAACATTTCCTTAACAAGGATAATAAAACCTGTGCAAAAGTGGAAAAAAAAAAGAATCCAAAACATTGATACCTTAAAGAGGGAATGGAGTTTGTTAAAATGTGGTTGATATAAGGCAATGTTGTCCAGTTTAAACACACAGATAAAGTGAAGTGCCAATACACAGGAAGTCAACTTACTTCTGATTTTGGACCAAACCCTGCACTCCATCAGCATCTAAGTATTTCAGCTACTGAAGAGAGGAACAGAGTCTTTCTAGGAACTTGAACGGGGGAGTCAGGTCACGTATGGAGACAATCTACCGGGATATTGTTTATTATTCACAATGTTTTCTTTTAAACTCCTTTATTTCCTCTTATTTCCATTTTTTTGCATCCTGTTATTTAGAGAAAGAAGAAGTATTTGTCATGCAAAGGGCCTGTTTTAAAGCTTTCTACAGATGTCCGCCTGAATGTCAATTATAAATGGTTTTATTAAATTGATTTTAAAATATAGTTCTTCCCATTCCTTGCCCCTCATTTACAGACTGAAATATTTTATACTAAACATAAAGGTGAACATATTCTTATTGCAAACAGAAAAAGAGCAATTCCTACCCTGGTAACAAAATCAAGCTGAATTCAGATTTTGGTGATCCCAAAATATATTGAGATTAGCATCTCAGTTTCAGTGTAATTGCATGAATTGGGGCAATTTCCATATGAGGTCCTATGTGTTTATTCAATTTGCTTTTTTTTCAAGCTCCCATCATGTTACAGGGTCTAGACTGCCTTCACCTTAGATGTTCTTTGCCTAATTTATACGGTGACAGTTTCCTCTGTGCACAGGAGAATAACAAAAAAACCCACTAAAAAACTAATGAAACCACTAACTACAGAGCAAATAAACCATAGGAGAGGGGAAAGTCCTGTGTGCTGAGGATGCTGCTACATCAAGGAATCAAGATAATCCACGCTGGTTATTGTTATGATTATTTTTTTCCCTTTCAGAGCTGGAGATCCCCTAGCAAAGACCTGGAAGCAGCCTGAGTTTCCATGCAATAAAGCAGCAGTGAGAAAAGCTCAGAGTAATTAAGTGGCTGACGCACAGAAGAAGCCGTTACAAAGATTTGACTAAATTGCCCATTCATTAGTAGCGCGGCATGGAAGGAGAATTACAAATAGACAATAGAGCCTGCAGTAATTCAATCTAACCTTGTACTTACAGAAAACAATGAGATAATGAACAGAAAAATTACCAGGCACATATTGCATTTTGTTGAAGGGAGGAAGAGGGAGGGGGATAGGATGGGGACTGGGGGAGATGGAAGGATGGAAGTGGGGGGTGTTGGAGAGAGCGGCCTGGCACATGTAACACTAATGGCATCGCTCAAGCTGAGCAAACATTTCTCCAACACAATCATAGTTCTCAGTCTAAGGGCCTCTGGGGAGCTGAGATGAGGCTAGATCGTGAACAAAAAAATGTAATTTATAAGGCGTCTGTGGACTGGAATTTATCATCGGATCCGCTCGCCGCCGCTCAATTGATATGTAGTTGATTTCAAACAACACCCCCCAGGCGCCCACAGGGAACATTTTTTAGATTTTACGCTTGGATATATCTGTTTAACTCACCATTTACCAAAACAACGGCTGATGACAGCACAAACAAGTCACTCTGGAAAAAAACCCCCCACACACATGCGCGCTCCTCTAGATAGGACTAAACCGCAAGTGTTAGGGTTTTGCTGAGAGTGTGGGGAGGGAGGAAGCAGAGACAGGGGCTGAGCTTGGGGTATATTTTGCAGGCAAGACACGAATGAATCATCAACTCGATTTTTAAGCCTATGTTGGAGCTCCCCACTGGTCTTTTCTGCATTTGTTTCCCCAGCCAAGCATCGCATGGGGCTCATTGCCTGGAGCAGATCTTGGGGCTGATAGCTCTGGGAGGGGGTTGTGGGGTTGAGGTGACCATGTGGTACAAGTTGAAAGTGACAGGAGTTTCGCAAAACACAGCAAAGGATGTCCATACTGTCCTCACTTCGATGGACAAAGAACCACAACGTCACGGTCCTTCTCATTCGTGAGATGCTCCTGAGGTCCTCCTAGCACCACGGAGAGGAACTGGGATGCATCAGTGGGAGCATGGAGAAGAAAAGCTATCATCCCTATATTTTGGTGCCATCAGGGATTCAAAACCACCATCCTCATTGTATAAAGGGAGCTCACTGCCTGGTTAACAGAGTGTTTCTGATTCCCATCTTGCAAGAGAACTTTTGAAATTCCCACAGGTGAATTTTATTATGAATATCAAGAAATCTCCCCTGAAAGAGCAGGTTCATATAGTAAGTTCTGTTGCATTTACTCTTCAAGGGAGGAAAACCAATGCTGACCTTAAACTATATGTTGCAGCTCCCTCCCAGCACTTCTTGAAAGCCCTAGACTCAAACCCTCCATGATTCCAGGCACTGTACAGGCACAGGCTGGAGGTGACCCTGACCCACAGAGCTCACAGAGAAACCAAAAAAAAAGGAGTTTTAAGAAAAGTAGGTTTTGTAGTGAAAGTTATGTTGTGCCACAGCACAAGAAGCCACATAATATGTTACCTTCTTCAGGATGCTCATTAATCAATAGTCAAAATGAGTACCTCAGTAAGGTAAAGAACTGGTGTCAACTGGAAATGCATGCAGCTACTCCTACTGGGATAACTAGTGAGCATGGAAGAGCCTCTTCAAAGGCAACACGTGACATGTGAATTTAACAGCTGAGGTGTTACTGCTGCTATGGAACAGCAGTGACTGATGTCCTGGTTTTGTATATCACCAATACGAAGCAAAACATGCCACTTGTTGAGAAGTTTTAGGGGCACTAGTAAGGGACAGTGCAAGGGCTAGGCATCCACCAAGGCTGAGGAGCAGCTGGGGGAAATCAGGGGTGATGAGGGGTAGGAAGGAGCTGGGGTGGGAGAATGTGGGACCTCATGTTGACAAAGTCCAACATGGACATACTTATAGCACTGGAACAGACCCACAAAGCAACTCAACAATATCCAGCCACCAGGCATTACCCCAGTGCAGTAAAACCAAAGATCATTAAACAAAAAAGTTGCTTTTGAAAGGCCACAGAATGATCACTAAATCTCAAATGCATAAAGTAAGTATTTTGCCCATACACATTTATTTCCTGACTACTGGTTTCCTTCATGACACCAGTGCTTCAAGAGAGCCCTGACATTTCACGAGGCAGTGAATTAGTCCTTCTTTGCTAGCTGAAAAATAGGTTTTTCTGATTCATGCAAATGAATGGGACATGTTCGGGATGTGTTTGTAAAAATTCTTTCAAATAATCAAAAATAAGCCTGGAGAAGAGAAGGCTGCGTGGATATCTCAGAGCAGCCTTCTAATATCTGAAGGGGGCTTATAAGGATGCTCGGGAGGCACTCTTCATTAGGGACAGTAGTGAGAGGACAAGGGGAACGGGTTCAAACTTACACAGGGGAAGTTTAGATTAGATATAAGGAGGAAGCTCTTTACTGTAAGGGTGGTGAGGCACTGGAATGGGTTGCCCAAGGAAGCTGTGAATACTCTATTGCTGGCAGTGTTCAAGACCAGGTTGGACAGAGCGTTGGGTGACCTGTTTTAGTGTGAGGTGTCCCTTCCCATGGCAGGGGGGCTGGAACCAGATGATCTTCAGGTCCTTTCCAACCCTAACTATTCTATGATTCTGTGATTCTAATCGCTATGTGGCTCTTTAGTACTGGTTGTAAATTACAGCAATTTCACCTAACTGCTTATCCACTGAAGACATTTCCTTTTCACTCCTTGGGAAGTATTTTACAAATTTTTTTTCTGACTTATGCAAAATCTTTCCCTCTCAACTCAAAAATGTGCAAAAGGGTAACACCACCAAATGCAGCGCAAGAGCCCTCTACAACCAAGGGCTGTGGAGGCAATTAGTGTCCTTTTACTACACAAAGGCTTTCTAATACTAAAGACAACAAATGCTTGCAGAGGATCTGAAGGATTGTGGTTAGAGCTGCATAAAATGATTCGGAATAAACATTACCCATGGCAAATATCATGTAACTTAATGAACCAGACATGAGCTTTCAATAGGAAAAGCAACACTACCAACTATCAAGCTTAGAAATGCTGCCTTGTGTTTGTTTTGGGTTTTGCTTCCCTTCAGAGTGATATATTTGTGAACAATGCTTCTTATAGGTTTTGCTGTACTCTAAAAGAATGTACATTCATGGCAGCATGGCCTATCCTGTGTCTTAAGCTGGAGCTTGCAGGATTTGCTGACATTTGTGTCATCTGGCATCACTGGGTCTGAACAAGGGGAAGTTTTTGGTGTCTGTTTCCAGATAAATTTACACCACACACCCAGCCTGAACTCCCTTCTTAAAGACATGGTAGGATACGGTGTTAAAACTTCACTTCTGGATTTAAATTTCAGAGGTCAAGATCATAGAATCACAGAATCATAGAATGTTTAGGGCTGGAAGGACCTTAAAGCTCATCCAGTTCCAGCCCCTTGCTGCAGGCAGGGACACCTTACAGTAAAGCAGGTTGCTCCAAGCCCCTTCCAACCTGGCCTTGAACACTGTCAGGGATGGGGAAGCCACAGCTCCTCTGGGCACCCTGTGCCAGTGCCTCAGCACCCTCACAGTGAAGAACTTGCTCTTAAGAGCTCATCTCAGTCTGCCCCCTTCAATGCCAGCTCTCAGTTTACGCAATAAAAGGTGCATGATTTAGTATAAAAACAGATGAATACCTGGGAAATTTACCCAATAAACTCTGCAACTAATAAATTGCTTTGTACTATAAGTAATTTTCAGAGAAAATTCGTGGTAGTATTACTCGTATGTTGTCACAGTCTATCCTGATTTCTCAAGTAAACCTGTATTACCTCACTCTCTGTGTGTGTCTCCATCTGAGTTTTTCTCTAGTACATTCTTTATTGCATTTCTTTGTTTCATCTAAAATTGAAATAAAATAGAAATTTCCAAGATTTTTCAGTCTTCACAAATTACGTGAACACAAGCAGGCTGAGGGCAGAGAATTTACAAATTCCTTCAAATACAAATACCTTTTAGTTGAATAATTAATAATATCTTAGATACCAAAGACTGGCAATCACAGGACACAAAACACCGCATTTCATAAGTTCTGGTGCAATGAGATGGTTGTTATTAATTACATTCAAAAAGCACAAGAGAAGCACTATTTGTCTCTAACCAAATTGATTTCAGATATAAAGAAGAGGAAAGCCCAAACTCATCAGTGATGAAGAAACAGTTTTAATACTTCCAAATGTTCATTTTGAATATGTTGAAAGCCTTGTAATGAAAATGTGGTCCCCAAGCCCACAAAACACACTCTGGACAATTCAAGGCAACCATCCGCAGACACAGGCTGGAGCTTGCAATCTCCCAGCATGGGGCTTTGGGATGCTGGGGTATCTCGGTGACACTCCTTACCGGTGATGGGATGCAGGCAGATCTGGTGGGACACCTATGCTCCTGCTTTTGTTCTCACTAATGACTTGCATTGATTTTTTTGGCTGCAGGCCCAAAGAAACTTGGTCCTTACATGGGACAACCCAAATCAGATGTGAACATGAGTCACCACACTAGCCCGTCTACTAACCTTTATTGGAGTATTGCAGGATGTCCTTCACTGTTCTCTTTCTCTGGTGCCTGGGCAGGACCAGACCTTTTCACCACCAGGTTTCAGCTGTGGGATGATCAGAATGGACGTGGTTTAGTAGTGGACTTGGCAGTGCAAGTTAACAGTTGGACTTGGTGACCTTAAGGGTCTTCTGCAACTTAAATGATTCTATGATTCCAGCACGTTATACAATGCCTTTGGCATCAACATTGCCTGAGTTGGTGTTCAGATCACCTCTCTACACTGACCCTGATCTGGAGTTAGGAGATAAAACGATTTTTGCTGTGACTTCCCCTTCTAAGTGAAGTAAATGTAAGCGTTGCGTTAAGTCAGCCACTGCCTGCCAGCAGAGCAACTATTTTCACCATGGCAAAATGCCTTTTTTCTTTCCTCCTGGATTGCACAGTTCCTTTGACAAGGAAGGGTAAAGACCCTCAAGGGTTCTCAGAGAACATCAATATGTTTTGTATTTAATGTGCTGGCTCGGTTACAGCAAATTAAGGATAGTGGGCCCCGTACAAGATAATGCAGCCTACAGTTCCTCACTCCCTAGCCGAGTGGTATACACTGAAAATGATACTCCAGTGTGGAGAAATACTGCACATTACATCCCCCTGCAGTAACAGAAGAGACATTAGGCAAAGCCCTGAGTCTTAATGGTACACATCAGGAAAACATCTGAGCTTGGGCCTTCAATCACAAACGCTGCAGGATTTAAAAATGAATAAACTTCACATTGTGATTCTCTTATTTATCCTTTATGCAAATTGTCCCTGGGAGGACACATTATGTTCGCTGCATGGCACGGTGCAGACCCACATTAAAGCGTGGAGGGCCACTCTTATGTAATGTGTAATCCTCCCAGCCCCTTCATGTGATTTGTGGTGCAAAGAGAAACAAACACACAAACACAAAATCAGCCTCAGCCCCCCAAACCTAAAAATGCATTCCCCATTGGCTGCTGAAAATATCCTGACATTAAGCAAATAAACAGGGCAGAAAAAGTCCCCCTCTCTTTTCCTGATTATCAGCCTGTGACAGAAGGAGATGACAAGACTGGAAAAATCTCTTTGGAGATTAAAATATACATAAACAAGAGAAGGAAATATTCTAAAATCCTACATTCCTACACGGTATCTGAGAGGTTTGCTTAGACAAATACAATTCATATGGCCACAACCCTTAAAGCCATTCTGTTAGCTAACCTTTCTGTTATTAAGTCCCTCTTCTCAGTGGGACAGAGACACAATATAGCTGATAGACATTATTTTTCCTGGGCAAAATCTCTTGCCCCCTTCAAGCTTTTCATTATTAGTACAAATCTTCCACAGTGTCCTTGAGCAAGCATTCGCAAGATGACTGGATGGCAGAGAAGTAAACAGCCCTACATGTGAAAAAGGAATGGGAAAAGAGTTCAGGGACTTGGCCACAAAATTAACTGCTTGAAAAGACACAGGGAAGACCTGTTAAGTAGAGCTCCAAGGGCAGACTACCAGCTGGGTCAAAACATCATTATCACAAATCCATCCTCTTTAACATTAACCAAGCAATTTCCTAATATGCCTCCTGCTTTCCCAGGCTGCAGCAAAGAGAGTGAAGGGTTCTGTGTTTAAGTCATCTCTGTGCTATGTAATTATGGCTGGCAAATAACCCAGGCTGAACAAACCTGTGGTGTCAGTGAGAATATACGTCAGCTGTGATCAAAGCCTCTGTAAGAGCTTCTTCTGAATTCAGGATCTAATTCAATCCTTTCTTCTCTGTTCAAGTTGCACCCCAAGCAGATGCTGAGGGGAAAAGCTGTGATGTAGATAGCAAGCAATGGGCATGGGTGTTGAGTCCCACCTCTGTGCATGAGACAGCTTTGCTGCTGGTTGGAACTATATAGCACATGTGCTGCTTCAGCACACTCTACCTTTTGTCTTCATCATCTTTTGTCTTGTTTCCAGTAGTAAAAACTGGTATCAAAGGCCAAATCACTGCATCCAGTAAGACAAATGAGAGTGAATGCCAGAAATGGTGAGAGCCTCCTCCTTACCTGTCCTTGTGCTCCGATTTTAATCTTTCTCCATTACTAACTGTAAGAGTTGCCAACTGCATAAAGATTAATCTCCATGCAGTTATGCATATGCTTTCCTGAAAGCACTGCCCTCCCTCATTTCATCAGCTTTACAGGCCCATCAACACTGCTCTCAGAAGGGTGAGCAACCCTGTTCTGCAGCCTCCACTGCAAATTTAGAAAGTAGGTATTTGCCATTTATTTAGTGGAAAGTAGGATATTTATGTTCAGGCAACCAGGAATCTGGAGGGTGAAAAATCAGCCAAGTAAGATGATGTGGTAGTTCAGTGTGTGGTATTACCGAAACAGCCTTCAAAAAAAATCCCTTTGCTCTTTGATGAGACTGCCTGATGGGTTGATGAAAGTAATTGCAGAGATACATCAGGCTGAGAGTTTAGCACAATATTTGACTTTTCCTTACAACACTGATTTAACAAGTCTTAAGCAGCCTGGAAACTGATTTCTGACATCCCACTTCATGGGATTAGAACATTTCTGATTTGCTTTTCTGCACAATTTTTTTGGAGCTCAATCTGAGTATTTTAATAAAACTTTCAGGAAATGGTGGTCAAAAGTGAGCAATAGATTCAAAAGCTGTCATAGAGGGGTGAGAGGTTCATTTAAAAAATGTCTAATTTCCTTAAGAATCCAGGCTAAAAACATCACAAAACATTAATAGATACAATACAATAAATAGAAAATTATTTCTGATATATATTGCAACTACATCTGGTTTGGGACTTAATCTTCAGCCAGACAGATGCTTGGTCTGAGTCAGTACAGCCACTCTTAGATTATGGAAGGTAGTGTAAGAGTCTTAATTTTGCAGATAACTGCAAACTGGGAGGCATCACAGAAACATGGTGGGATGGCTCCTATGACTGGAATGTTGGAATGGAAGGTTACAGGCTCCTTAGAAAAGACAGGCCAGGCAGACGGGGTGGGGGGGTTGCTATTTATGTTAGGAATAGGCTGGAGAGTATGGAACTCTGTCTGGGGACAGGTGAGCAGTCAATAGAGAGTTTGTGGGTCAGGGTTAAAGGGGGAACAGCGATTGGAGACATTACTGTGGGGATCTGTTACAGACCGCCTGACCAAGAGGACTCTGTGGATGAAACACTCTATAGATTGATAGGAACAGCCTCATGCTCACAGGCCCTTCTTCTCATGGGGGACTTCAACCACCCTGATATCTGTTGGAGGGATGGCACAAGCAATCTAGGAGGCTCCTTGATTGCATGGAAGACAACTTCCTTCTGCAAGTAATAGGGGAGCTGACAAGGAGAGGTGCCATGCTTGACCTCGTGCTCACCAACAGGGAAGGGCTGGTTGGAAATGTGATGCTCCAGGGCAGCCTTGGTTGCAGTGATCATGAGATGGTTGAATTCAGGATCCTCAGGGCAGTGAGAAGAGCGCGCAGCAAGCTCACTGCCCTGCACTGCAAGAGAGCAGACTTCGGCCTCTTCAGGAACCTGCTCAGTAAGGTTCCATGGATATAGCCCTAGAGGGCAGGGGGGCCCAAGGCTGTTGGTGGATGTTCAAGGATCACCTGCTGCAAGCTCAGGAGCAAAGCATCCCTACTAGAAGGAAGTGCTGCGGGAGGGCCAGGAGACCTCCTTGGATGGATAAGGAGCTGCTGAGGAAAACTCAAAGGAGAAAAGAGGCTTGTAAAAGGTGGAAGCAAGGACAGGCAGCCTGGGAAGGATACAGGGATGTTGTCTGGGAAGCTAGGGACCAGGTTAGGAAAGCTAAGGCCCAGGTAGAATTAAACTTGGCTAGGGATGTTAAGGATAACAGGAAGGGATCCTATAGGTACATAGGAAATAAAAGACAGACTAAGGACAGCGTGGTCCCCCTCCAGAAGTTATTGGGAGAACTGGCTACCCTGGATTTGGAGAAGGCTGAGGTTCTTAATGACTTCTTTGCCTTTGTCTTCACTGGTAAATGCTCTGACCACACCACCCAAGTCTTGGAAAGCAGACACAGGGACTGTGAGAATTAAGACCTTAGGCCCACTGTAGGAGAGGATCTGGTTCAAGACCATCTTAGGAACCTGAACATACACAAGTCCATGGGACCTGATGAAATCCATCCGCGGGTCCTGAAGGAGCTGCAAATGAAGTTGCTAAGCCACTGTCCATCATATTTGAAAAATTATGGCAGTCAGGTGAAGTTCCTGAGGACTGGAGAAAGGGAAATATGACCCCCATTTTCAAGAAGGGGAAAATGGATGAGCCAGGGAACTACAGAGCAGTCAGTCTCACCTCTGCGCTTGACAAAATCTTGGAGCAGATTCTCCTGGAAGGCATGCTGAGGCACATGAAAAACAACAAGGTGGTTGGTAACAGCCAGCATGGCTTCACTAAGGGGAAATCCTGCCAGACCAATCTGGTGGCCTTCTAGGATGGGGCTATGGAACTGATGGACAGGGGTAGAGCAGTTGATGTCATCTACCTGGATTTGTGCAAAGCGTTTGACACTGTTTCACATGACATCCTTGTCTCTAAGTTGGAGAGTCATCAATTTGATAGGTGGACCACTCAGTGGATAAAGAACTGGATGGATGGCTGCATGCAGAGTAATGCTCAATGGCTCAATGTGCAGCTGGAGACCAGGAACGAGTGGTGTCCCTCAGGGGCTGGACACCAAGCTGTGTGGTTCAGTTGATACGTTGGAGGGAAGGAATGCCATCCAGAGGGACCTTGACACACAAGGGAGGTGTGCTGATGCCAACCTGATGAAGTTTAACCATGACAAGTACAAGGTCCTCCATGTGGGTTGGAGCAATCCCAGGCAGAGCTCCAGGTTGGTCAGGGAAAAGATTCAGAGCAGCCCAAGGAGAAGGACTTGGGGGTGTTGGTTGGTGAGAGAATGAGCATGAGCCAGCTGCAGTGTGCGCTTGCAGCCCACAAAGCCAACCGCATCGTGGGCTGCATCAAAAGGAGCGTGACCAGCAGGCTGAAGGTGATCCTGCCCCTCTACTCTGCTCTCAGGAGACTTCACTTGGAGTACTGTGCACAGTTCTGGTGTCCTCAAAGTTAAAAGGACATGGAAGTGTTGGAACAAGTCCAGAGGAGGGCCATGAGGATGATCAGGGGACTGGAGCACATCCCCTATAGAGATAGGATGAGAAAGTTGGGGCTGTTCAGCGTGGAGAAGAGAAGGCTGCGTGGAGACCTCATAGCAGCCTTCCAGTGTTTGAAGGGGGCCTATAAGGATGCTGGGAAGGGACTCTTCTTTAGGGACTGTAGTGATAAGACAAGGGGTAACGGGTTCCAACTTCAATAGGGGAAGTTTAGATTGGATATAAGGAAGAAGTTCTTTGCTGTAAGGGTGGTGAGGCACTGGAATGGGTTGCCCAAGGAAGTAGTGAATGCTCCATTGCTGGTGGTGCTCAAGGCCAGGTTGGACAGAGCCTTGGGTTCCATGGTTTAATGTGAGGTGCCTTTGTCCATGGCAGGGGGGTTGGAACTAGATGATCTTAAGGTCCTTTCCAACCCTAACTATTCTATGATTCTATGATTCTGTGATTCTGATCTTGCCTGTCGTGAAGAGAAAGCTGTTCAGATATAGAAATGGCTATGAAGAAACAAAAGCAAGGATAAATTATCAGAAGAAATAAGGAAGAAGAGAGACTAGACTACCTTGGCCAATCAGGGTAAAGAACAAGTATGACATGCTTTCATATTAGTATTTTTAACTATGTTGCTTAAGAATATGAGATTGATGACTTCTAAAGCTGTTACACAGTTTCAAACAAATACGACAGAAGGTTAGTGATCACAAATATATAAAATCTATCAAATAAGTTCTTGTAAATTTTCTGAGGAAAAAAAAGAAATCAAGCTCGCTAGTTAAAAATAAAGTCACAGAATAATGTTCTTATCTTGGAAGAATGGCCCAAGATGATCTCAACCACATTATTAGACACAGAAAGGAAACATTAGGAATGAAAGTTCTGGGCTAATAGGTTTCAGAAGTCCTGCTGCTCAAGAGTCAGGGTAAGTGCAGCCCAAGAAATCACAGATAAAAATGGAAAACTTTCATAAAATGTTATTTTGAACAACATGGAGCCCACACAGCTTGAAGGCTGTTCAAGTATGATATAAAACACTGACAATACATAATAGAAGATGAGGGGCTGAGTCTGGAAATTCACTGAACGGAGAGTGATCTCAAAAACTGTTTCATGGTATTTTTAATTTCTGGATGGTACTCAGACATCTGAAGTGACTTGAATCAAAGCAGTGGGTAGCAGTGCAGTGATTCCCCAGCAAGGGCTGGATTCCCTGAACTTGGCTGTGTCACGCACCTGCCAGCATGATGTACATTTTGGAAGTGTGAAGGAGCTGAGTGGTTCCTCAGGCATGACAAATCTCGTGCTCTTCTTTCATTACAAAGAGTTCCTAGGTTACAGGTTTCTCCAGTGTATTTGTGAATCAGAATTAGCTGCCGATGTGTTTTGTGCTTTATAATTTGGAGGAAAAAAAGAATCCAACTTGTCCTTATTTGTCACGCCTGGCTTCCTTAAATCACACTGGATGCTCTAAGTCTGCCTGAACTCAAGGGGAGAGAGATGAGCTCATGGAAGGGAGGTAACTTACACAGAGCAACTGTATTTAGCTCAGATCACACAAAAATGGAAATTCTGGGGAGCTGGGAGGGAGTTTGGAGGAAACATCACATGCTGAATTAGCCTTAATATGTGTTGATATTTTAAAGACAAAAGGTGGACTCAAATCTATTGACCTTTGAATTTCCATAGCTCTCTGCTGTGGTGGGAAGCGGTGTGGGAGAAGACTTGTCCTTCCTCTGGTGGTGGACATTTTTTGCTTCACCCAGCTTTCTTGTGTGAAAACAACTGCTGTCTTTCCTTCAGGGAACTCTTCATAATTTTGTTTATTATTTGTTATATTTTGGGGTTTGCAATTTTAATCCCATTTTGAATGCTTTGTATGCTATCTTTTATTACAGTTTCTTCCCTATCAAAACCCAAGCTTTTTCATCCTATGGGAGATTTGGTTTTGTCTTAAAAGCGGTAGAAGGAAACTCAAGGTGTCATAACTGAATTCCCAGAACGTTTCCAATTTCCATGAGATTTTTGACATACACTAGCAAGAAACCATAGCTAGGAAATACCATACATGCTCACTTTTCCACTGAACAGACTCCAAACATCCCAATTCCTTCTAAGCACCATCTCCCTCCAAGGCTGAAAGAGACTACTGTTCTGTTGCTGCTATGGACCTACCTGGGGACATGAAGAGCACAGAGGCGCTGAGAGGGTCATGTGAGATGTTTCAGGCACCTGAAGGTTGTATAGCTTCTCTGTCCTGACCCACAGGTAGAGTCTTGCTCTGGAAGACATGGAGGAGACCACTTGCTGCACAGGGATAAATTCCTTTCCTAGTACTAGAGGAGCTCTACAGTGCAGTTTTCATTGTATAATCCAGATTGTCTTCAATGCCTGAAGAGCCAAAGCAAAAGTTCTTTTACTACTGCACACCCCATCAACACATGTTTTCCCCAGGGACAAGCCTCTCACTTGTCACCCACTTGGAAAAATCCCTCTTTTGAGGCCTACACCAGTCCTTCTCTAGGGATATACAATACAGCACCAGATGCCATCGCCTTTCCTCCCGACAGCCTGCTGGAGACATGCCCTTTACAACATCTCCCCTTCTCCCTGCAAGCTCTGCAGTAATGTGCAAGATGAGGTTTTAAAAGAAAAACCACAAGTATATGTTGTCCCCAATAGGAAGCTTGAAAAGGTATTTCTTTTCCAAGATTATGGGGGAAAAAATGAAGCTGGACAAATAAAGCAGTAAGAATTCAGTCAAAAAAAACCAAAAAAAATTTCGAGAAAACTTGGTATTTTGCACAGTAAGTGTTCTGAAACAATATAATCCTACTCAAAAAAAAACAAAAAAAAAAAACAAAAAAAAACAAAATATAAATTGGACAGATTACCAGAAGTCCTGCAATTTAGGATAAAAGTAAGCATACATGACATCTTAGTCAGCACCTCCTAAACAAATATTGACACTAATTACCCCAAAGACACCCTTCACCATCCCCATAAAGCTCTCCGAGAGACTCCAGCCAAAAGGGGATGCAAGAAACAGCCTTGATAGCAGCCCAGTGCCAAGCTGCGCTCATAAGAACTTTTATCTTACTCCTGAATTACTTCATGGGCAATACAGTTGCTTGCTCCTAAGTAGATAATGGCAGTAATTTAGCTTGTAGTTATTCCAGTAAAAATTTCCTTAAAAACATCTGGGGAGAAAAGAAAACCTCATTCATTTTTAAGCAAAACCTAAAATAACTGGTTATCTCCTCTTGGGGTTTTTTTTGGTTTTTTTTGTTTGTTTGTTTGTTTGTTTGGGGGGGGGGGCTTAATTTCACACAATGATATCTTTAATTTTGCATCTACAGAACTGTACTTTCTGCAGTGTCTTCACAAGGAGTATTAAGAAAATCTTGTCTGCTCCTGGTGATTTTACATACTTGGAGGGCTCTGAGTTGTCAGTAATTTAATCATTATCTATGAACAAAGTCTTGAATGCTGGGAAGAAAGTTTAGATGGCATCTGACTAATGCTGGACCTGAGCTCTGGTGTTTGCAGGGAGTACGACTGGACCTATAGAGGGCTTTATCTGTTCTAAACACAGGTCATTTCTATGAATAGTCAATATGATTCTGGGGGAATATCATGCACATCCTCATTGATCCCATTTTCAATATTGCCAGGTTCTTGCCAAACCTATAGGAGCTCATTGCCTTGCTCTCCTCATGTCCAGGAGTTTCTATATTCACTAACAAAGAGAAAATCCTGTCCTGCCAATGCCAATAGGACAAGATGTTTGCTGGTCTCTTGGAGCCAGCACGGTGCTGCTTTTATGTGAGTAATGCTTTTAGTAGTCAAACATTACAGAGCCTCTCTGGTCAGCTTCTGATTCCCATTTAAAAACAAGCCACTCTGTCAAATGGTCCTATTGACCCACACGAATGTTTCACTTACTCCATCCTGCTTAGATGAAGTCCCAGAAATGTCCTATGAAATAATACGTACATGGTAAATATTTAACAAAGGGAACATCTCTGGCCTTCTGTGTGCCCTCTATATATTTAGTGTTTTATTTTGGGAATGGAAAGTCTGTTCTTCTGCCCATCTCCTTTCATTTAAAACTTCTCTTATGAACTATCTTGTCCTTCTTATGGGACTATTAATGATTTACTGTTGCAGGCTGCTGAGTCAAAGCTGGTATGTATTAGGCTGTAGACATGAAGGCCAGTCATGCAATTTAGCTAGCACCTTTTAGCTAAATGGAGCCTCCTCCTTTTAACAAACTGATTCACAAATGGGTGAGCTGATGCTGCTCCAGTAAAACCATTTCCCCTTGTTTTTGCTTTCACTTGTTTTATTGTACTGGAGTAAGAGTGAGCAAATGGTGCTAGATTCAAGTTTTCTTCAGACTTGATTATGAAATACAGTTCTCACTCACAACCGAGGGGCAACTACTGCGGAATATAACTGAAAATTCTGAACCCAAGGGAAGCACCTATGTGGACAAGACACTGAATGGGAGATGCTTTAGCAAAGTTATCCAGGAGCAGATACTGGCTGAGTAACCAGATGGGGTGCAGTCAAGGTATGAATGTAAATCCCACGCTGATGAGATGTGTGAAGTAGGCAAACAGTGATTCTCTACACCTTAATGTAAAGGATGCTAAGAAGCTCCAAAGCTCCAGAGATGACCTAAGGACAGGTTATAGCCTCCTAACTTGCTGTGATGATACAAATGTTTATTCATTTCAGGTTTCATCTGATAAAACAGTCAATCAGTAAAAAGACATCAGTGGGTCAAAGGAGTGAGCAGAACAGGAACTGGGAGGTTGCTGTTTTGTTCCATTACCTGGAGACTGTCTCCAAGCAGCCTGAATGATGAGATATGTCCTAAGAAAGTGCTGAGTGACATCTTCTACCCTGGAAAATTATCCCTTTTTTGCATTGGGTTCCTGCTAAGTAATTTCTCTACTTGTGGATGTGCTGCTAAGGACATAAGCATCAGAGAGAAAGTAGAAAAGTACAGATGAAAAGCACTAGGGTATCAGGCTTCTCCAGTCAGATGCTTACTCTAACGCTTGGACTGGTACTTTAATTTGGAGAGGCCATCTGGACTGCAAGCAGAGCCCCA
Source organism: Myiopsitta monachus (assembly GCA_017639245.1). Lineage (NCBI taxonomy): Eukaryota > Metazoa > Chordata > Aves > Psittaciformes > Psittacidae > Myiopsitta > Myiopsitta monachus. The sequence goes on along the minus strand of CM029941.1, from coordinate 2,358,033 downwards.
ACAGCCAGGAAGCTGTGCTACACGGAATACTTCTTTCTCCAAAACCATTTATCCTTCCCTTTCCACCCACCATTAGCCAGACAAGATAGGCTCCATCTACGTGGTTGACTTGATAAGGTACCCGTTGTGCCTAAACCTGCCAGTATCCACGATGTACGACCCAGGAACAAGTATGCAAACACACTGGCAGAGAGGCCTGGTCCTCAAAGCAACCAGCATGCTGCTAAGCCAAGGAGGGTGTTCAGGAGAGCACAGGATGCTGCGGCTATGGTAGAACAACAAAACAGAGTTATTGCCTAATCCTATGATTAGCAAGTGGCTCTACTATCGTTGTCCGGATGCATTCTGAGCCCTCATTTGTTTCAAGTTGTTTCAGGCGGGTTGTTGTCTTGGAAAGCCTTTGATTCGATTTCTCCAGCCAGCCCGTTGCTCTTATGGGAAACAGTGGGAGATCATTCCATGCATGGGAAAGTGTCTTTGCTCAGGGCAAAATGCGCTGGTTGGTGAATCAAACTGTATTGCCTTTGTGTCAGGATGATTTGAGGGCAGTGTTGAAGCTTTAACAATGCAGAAAATAAATTCATATCTCTCTGTGTGTCTTCCCATGCACACACTTGTGAAAGAGGGAACTGCCAAACTTGAAACACAAGGGAGCAGGGGAGGCTTTATACAAAACTTCTGTCTGGGTGGAGAAGTACTGTTGCTCTAACCCTCAGAGATGAGGCAGAGAGAACAGGGAATCCCTGTGCTGGAGGCCACCATGCACTAGTAGTTTTAACTGAAATGGAAAAAAAAATAATTTAAAAAATCACTTCTTTGTTGGCAGGGAACAAAAATGCACAGCTTGAATCCTTGCTCAGAAGGAGAAGTGGAGGGAGGAGAGCAGCCTTCCATAAACAGCACAGAGATAACGGCAGAACCAGCCCTCCCCATCCATCACAGGAGCACCTCTGGGCACTGTGGTACCTCAGCTCGGTGGCCTGCGGAGGACCAGCCTTGTGGTGATTAGCCACTAACCTGCAAGGTCTCCCAGTGAGTGCTTTTAGGAAACTACTGTGACTACTTCATCCACACCTTCAGCATCACAAGGAAGACACCAAGAACCACAGTGCAACCTGCAGCCATTTTGGGGGTGACAGAAATTGTCTCAAACCCATATTTGTGACTTCTAGTGACTGAAACAGGGCCAGGAAGCAGGGTACAGACCTCACTGTGGTGTTAGAAGTCTAACACTAGAAGAGGAGCGAAGAGGGCACTGGTGTGGACGCAAGGCATATCACAGCTTGCCCTCTGTGTTGGGGAGTGGGTCTGGCCCCCTTTACTTACTGCTAAAGACACAGCCAAAAACCTCAGTGACGTGAAAATAATTTACATGTCTGTCTAAGCAGCCTCTAGCTCTGGGCTGTAAGATCTCCTGAGGTACATAGCCAAGTTTTCCATCTTTTATTTATTTTTTTGTTGTTGTTGTTGTCGTGGGCTGTTTTTTTTTAAATTATTTTCTTTTTAATTTTTTTTTAAACACAAAGTGAATATCCTCTCTAATGATATATATGTATTTTTTTTAATATCCTAGTTGAGTGGTAGAGGGAGAAACAGGGGGAGGGGTGCTTGTGTTTTTCCTTCAGCATGAGCTCCTAATTCCCATCCATGCTAATGGGACTGGCACGCATGCATCAAGGGGAGAAGAGACCCCTGAGGGTTCACAAAATATGCAGATGACTGGTTTTTAATGAATGCAAAATGTAAAACAAAAGAAGTATCACAGTCAAGCTGCTCATGCATAATAAAGTCACAGTGAAAAGGGAGCAAATAAATAGAAAAGACTTCTTGGCTATAACCATCCTTAATATGCAATGGACAATTGGGAACAGCAGGCCTTCTGAAGCCCACATCATCAAATAGCAAGTACATTTTGGCAACATGAAACCATCTACGGCAGCATTTCTCAAGCTCCATACCATCAAGTTATGGGAAAAATATTCAGGCCTCTCTCAACGTACATTTTTAGGGAATCATGGAAGTCTCCCCAAGGAAGCTGGAGAGCTCTTGCAGGATATTACAGTGGGGCAGTGGAGTTGAAGCCTGAAGAAAGGGTGGATACTCATTTCTCCTTGTTTTGGAGGGGCTTCACCATGAGTTTAGAGAGGTAGAGCCATTGACAGAGTAGTCATGCTGCGGGGCAGGATGAAGCGAGGGAGTCATCCCACCAAAGTCAATGCAATTTGTTCACTTGCTAATTTGATGACATTCTGGGCAGCAGACTTAATTAGACATAATTTGAGAAGTCCAGCATGGGAAGCTTCTCGGTAGGACGCTGCTCCCTCCTCCTCCTTCCCCCAACAAGCCTATCCCCTCCTTTGCACTGCAATAATCTCTGCACTGCACAAAGCCCCTTCTGAAATGGTACTTCATGCTGTTATTGCAACTGACACACACCTACACAGCAAAGGTGTTTTTCAGCCAGGTCCAGAAATCCAGGTCGTCTCCCCCTGCTTTTGTGCCAGTCTCCAGTCTCTGGATCCTTATTCCCCAGTTTGACTTGCTTAACCTGAACCCAGACGGGACAATTTCTTCTTCAATATGTGTATAGATTGTCTATCCAAGCATGGGAACATCCAAGTCTTTGGACTTAGATTTGGCGTGTTAGAGGAATGTGGGTTTTTTTTAATCCAGGTCCTGACTAGATGTTGCTGGTAGAGGTTCAATATGGTTCAGCTCTGCTGTTTGTCTTGCCCCTCACTTGAAGGGGTGCATGGCCACCTAAAAGCTTCCTAGGGAGCATCAGATGGAGGATAACATGTACCTTCTACAGTAACAGCAAGTACCATGCGATGAAAGTATCAGTGAAAACACAAGGAAGGCATACCACACCAAAGTACCATGCTGCAGAGCTGTACTTAGTAAGCCTCAAAATAAAAAATTAATCCTTAAAATAAAACCCCTAATAAAACAGTTTTCGGCACTTACAAAAATCAGAAAAATTATAATATCTGTGCTCTGTACCAGGCAACTAGGGGAGAGATTAAAGAGAACACATGTATAAATGTCATTAGCATGCTAGCAGTGACATAAAAAACCTCCAACTTTTAAAATAAATGAGCTGCTACAAAATAAACTACCTTACAACAAAATGTACGTAGGGGATATACAAAGTAAATTAAAAAACAGATTAAAGCAACATCTGTATATTAACATCGTCATAAAACAACATAGTAGTAATAGCAGTGGCATGCAAAGGTATTATAAAATTATAATCTATCCAAGATGTTATATCATCTTAATGAAACTGTACAGCCAATACATCTCAAGTATTATTCCTTTATGGTTCAAAAACATCCTTTGCTGCAGCTTTGCAGAAGCAGAACAACCTCAGCCTTGGTGCAAGGGGCATATCTGCTAACACTTGCACAAGTGGTGGTCATCATGGTGCACTACTGCAGTGATTTGCCTTCAATGCACTTTTTTTGCCTCTACAAATCCCATGTTGCCCTTTTCTTATGCTAAGTTGGAAGAGACAGAAAGCGTTTGTTTGTCCCTGAGTTTGCATCAGGACTTGCTGGTCACAAATCAAAGTCCCACTCCATGGATGACTTCTGGAGAGGACTTGGGCACTGTTTCCACCTCTTGGCAGAAACCTCTGCTGGTTGGTAAAGTCTGTTTTCTCAGCATTTCCATGACATCCAAATGAATGCTCAATGATCTTATGGAACTATCTGTATATATTTCAAAAGCATTGTGCTGCTTTCTCCAGTGGGGTTTGCTATTCCAGGTTACCTACCATTTCACTGAAGGACTATGCAGAGTTCAACCACAGTGAGATGCAGGATTCCTGGGACGAGGGGGCTGAACATTTTGGCATTTTCCTTCTTGTCCTTAGACGCTGCTCCTTACACAAGGACCATGTCAGACCACAATAGCCTTCATCTTGGGCTTCCCTGCCTAGAGTTTGGTCAGCTAAAAATCTTGGATTTCCCATTTTGACAGGAGGTCCCAATAGGAAGGGGAGGTGGAAAACGTAGCATGGTGCGAATGGGAATCTCTAACTGCCAGGAGGAAAGCATGCGCATGTGATTGACTTGGCCATATATACGAAACATACATATACAGATTCATCACACTGAAAAGGAGGCGTTTACAGGAGATAGTTTACTTTGAAGCCTTGCTGCCCTATCTCCATCCTTCCTTGACAGACAGAGACATACAGAACGTGACTTGGTCTCACCATGTTCAGTCTTCCACCAAGGGCCCTGAGTCTTTCACCAAGTGTCTAATGACAATGAGATTTGCTAGCGCAGATTTATGGATACACCTAAAAACCTCTGTATTCCTATTTATTTAACAATTACCACCACCTCAAAGCCACCTACGCATTGCCATTGGAGAGATACGGATACTTTACTGCCTTCTTCTGTTATTTACCAGCTGAAGCTTTGAAAGAGAACCTTATGTGAGTTCAAAAGAACCTAGAAAAAATTTACAGAAGAAAAATACTTTGGGACTTATTGAATATGAAGACTGGACCTGTGGCAAGGAAGGCCCCAGAGCCAAAGGGTTTCTGAGGCTGTGAGAGTATCCTGGTGTGGAATATCTTCATGCTCATCCTGTTCCCATAGCTTCCCCAAGGAATTGAGTGTTGGTCAATGTTTGATAGTGGTCTGGATTAATCTGTGCTCTTTTCTTATTGTGCTGCAGCCTTACAAGCAGCATGGCTAGCCAGCAAGACACCAAAACCTGCTCGTCCTGCACTTGCAACTTTCCATTAACTTTCCATTACACGGAGCTATGGCAGTAGAGGGCTAAAAACGTCTCGCTGGGCTAGGACTAAAATCCTATAGATATTATTAGCATCACACAGCACAAGAATCTACATTTGCTGCTATCACTAACATAGCACATTAATGACTTGTGTAGCAAGGATAATGCTATAAGAATTATGCAATATATAACATAATGGCTGAAGCAACTGTGCAAGGCTAATGAGAAAGTGGAGAGTCTGCCTATGTGATATGAGGATAGAAAATCTTGATACCATGCGCCAACTAGTTTTTGCCTGCCTTGTTTCCCTTCCAGATGTCTTCTTTCTTGCTCCCAGAAAAAGGGCTTGAGGAAGGAGAGTGAGAGAAAAAGACAGAAGAGCATAGGTGGGAGTAAGGGGCTGTGCATCTACTGTAAATGTGCTTCTGCATGGGTCTGGCTTGCAGCTCATTCTCCCTGAAATGTTCCCTACAAAAGTGGGTAGAGGTGGAAGAGATGCTCTGTCTTTGAGGAAACATGCTTTGGTTTCCCTGTAGTTCATTTCGTTGCCCTATATTCCTGCCTTGGGTTGGAAAAGCTCTTCCTGAGCTGTCTTTGACTCCAACAACCAGATGGAGTATCTGGGGTGGACATGGAAGAGCTGGGGAGGGACAGAAGTCCCGTGAGGCTATGCAAAAGCCATGAATAACAGGGCTCATGTCCAACACACACATCAACTTTAGCTGCTAAAGCTACTTCTGCTTGTGACAATGTATTGAATTCACCCAGATGCCATGGCTGCAAACCTTGGTGAGGAGTGAAGTTGTGGCAACCTATACTGACAGTGGAAAGATCCTCACTGTAGCAGGTTGCTCGGGCCTGGGCAGATGTTTGTCTTTGGCAGACAGCTGAGCCATCTCAGGCAGCTGCTGTTTGCATTAGGCGTGGAAAGCTGGAAAAGCAAAGTGCTACTTGCTTACCAAGAAGTTCAAATCCAGACTGTCTCCTACTCAACAAAACGGCAGCAGCCAGTAAACCTTGTGGATGGCTATAACTTGGTTCACCTCTGTTCTACTCTGTAGTGGTGGCTGCAAAAGTATTTTTCCTGCAACCCAGAGCCCTATAACCACCTCTGTTATCGGACCTGCTGTGCAAAAGAGCCACAGATATATTTTAGTGCAGCTCCCTGATGATAAAAGGAAATATGGAAAGTTCAACCCAGACCAGGTTCAGCTTTAGCCACTGAGCCATGACCTACTCATCCTCCATCCACCTTGGACTTTGTGACCATCTCTGAAGCAAGTCTCTCTGCTGATCTCTCTGTTTGGTTGTTGTTTTGGTTCTTTGGTTTGGTTTTGCTTTTTTTTCCAGTGCAATACCTCAAGCAAAATGCAGAAGTTTTAATAAGAGAGGAACGATCATTCAGTGGCTTTCACTGCAGTGAGAAGAAACCAAAAAGGAGGGGTAAAAAATGGGAACATTCACAGCTTATGGCAAGGGAAATGAAATATTTAATAAGCAAAACGCTGTATGTGCAAGGAGGGCTCCCCCAGCCCCCCGCTTTCTTCCTTGGCAGAAATTAAACAACTTTTACACACCACGTAGTCTTCAGTACAGTATGCTAATGATGTCCCTGATGCCCTCTTCATCTGATCAAACTTAATTGTCTGTGTCAGGCTGCCAATTAACAAAAGGATCTCCTAGAGTACCAACTTCCAGAGCTACCTTAAAGGTTAATTGAATCATGTAAGCCCAATGCTCTGGCGGACTCAACTTCAGGATCCTATTCTAACCAGGGGTCTGTAGGGGTAACAAATAAAGGAAAAGTTTAATTGCTAAAGCAGTCGAATCTAACAGTCACATTAGGAAAGAAATGATCTTTCATTGCTCTCCCTCCCCTCCACCTTCCTTTTTTTTTTTTCAGAGCTTTGAAATAGTCTTGGACTTTTTTATATGTACCAAGCAGTTTCTTGGTTTCAGTAGCAGGGGGTAAATAGGAAGAATCAAACTTTGTTCTTGATGCATATGCAAACTGAGTCAAATCCAGTAAACCCAGGTAAATCCAAAACTAGGATTTATGCTTTCATTCATCCACTGTTCTCTGATATGTTCCCCTACCAAATGCAAAGTGGCAGCTGGTGGAAGGTCACAGCATGAACGCCGGAGTGGTATGGAAGCAACAAACATTGTCATCACTCAAAGCATCAAAAACCAGCTAAAGGGTGTCCCTGTTTCCTCTCCATCTGCCTCATTTTCCAAGGTATTCATTGTTGCTCATTTCTGCTGATTTCTTACTTTTTTATAAAGACCCTTCTAAAGCACTTCTCTTGGCATGAGAGACTGTTATGGCTGTTTCAAAGAGGGTGAACTGGAAAACAGTGCCTATAGGAAGTGTTCAATAAAATAAAATAAATACTATGATTTGTATATAGCCTGGGTTAATAGTATAGACTCCAAGGTCTGGCTGGAGCTGGGGTTCATCATCCTTTTGGGACCATTTACTTTCAAGGGGAATCCTGACATATTTGAACCAACTGTGGCATCATCCTAGTTTACCCTGGTACTCCAAAGCTTGCCTATGGGCTGAGCATCATGTCATACTTGTCTGGTCCCAAAAATGATAAGGAGCCTTTTCGAGCCTGAAAGTGTACAAGACCACAAAGGAAGTGGTAAGAAATAGAGGAAATCTTAATATATTGAAGGCTGGTGAAAACAGTGGCAAAACAGCAGTATGAAAGATGAGATAACCAGGAGGTTGTCCTGACACCTGAGTGTCATGGTTTAAGCCATAACTCACACAGTTTTCTTACTCACTCCCCCCTCTTTCTCCCCCCCCCCCTCGGGAGTGGGGGGGAGGGGGGACATGGGGATGGGAAGAAGAATTGGAAGAATGCAACTCCCACGAGTTAAAATAAGAACAGTCCAGTAACTAAGGTATAACACAAACCACAGCTGCTACCACCATCAATAATAATGACAAGGGAAACACAAGGGAAGAGAATACAACCGCTCACCACCCGATGACCGAGCCATGAACTAAATCTTCCAGGTTCCTGCCCTTAGGTTTTTACATCCTGGGCATGACGTGCAGTGGTATGGAATACCTCTTTGGTCAGTTTGGGTCAGGTGTCCTGTCTCTGCTTCCTCCTGGCTTCCCCTCCTCTCTGGCAGAGCATGAGACTCAGAAAGTCCTTGGTCAGACCAAAACATTACTAAGCAGTAACCGAAAATATCAGTGTTATCAGCACTGTTCCCCAGCTAAAAGTCAAAACCACAGTGCTGCACCAGCTACCAAGAAGGAGAAAATTGACTGCTACTGCTGAACCCAGGACACTGAGATAAAAGTAATTTTAAATTAGCTCCACAAATCTGTGAACAGTCTGAGGACCAAACAGAAAAAAGGCATCTATAAAGGAGTAAGAAATAACGTAATAAAATATGCCAAATAACAAATAAAAGTACCTTGCTAGATGGTATTCAGTGACAGTGCTTGGCAAAGATGGTTTTCCTTGTGTCCTGCTGACCCATTGGGCCTCCATGTGTTTCTCCCATCTTCACCCCAGAAGGCCAGAAAAGTGGTGGTACTTGTCCTGGGTTCATCTTAAACCACAACAGTACCCTTCTTCCATAGCCAAAAAAAACCTGAGGTGCAGAAGCTGGCAGTGCCAGGGGCAGCTGTGGTGTAATGGGACAGGCCTGGGGAACCATGACCCTGCCCACCATCCCTCCAAACATCTCACTTGAGGGGCTCATTTCACCACTCCCCATATGGAGGGATGACCTGGGAAGGGATGCAACGATGCTCATGGACCACACTGCCCAACAGCTCAGTGTGGAGGGGGTCATCTACAGCTGCTTTACAGCAATTCCCCTATTTCCCCCCAAAGACTCAGAAGGTTGACATGCCTTACCCATACCCCAGATGTGCCAAGTGTCCCTTCACATTCTGAACCATGAATGATTTAAATCAAGGGAAACCTGCTGCATCCACCAGCAAAAAAATATTCTGCTTAGGAGGAGCAGACAAAATATCACAGCCAAGATCTTAGGAATGCATTTTGAACTGCACAGTCTAGGATAAAAGGGCTGTAGAGCTAACCTGTGCTATACTTGTGGATGATATGATCATGGAGATACCTATCCAGAATTTATTCCCAAACTTCTTTTATCTTCAGTTTGACCTCTCCACCCAGTTTTCATTTAAACATATATCACTTTAATGGCCTAGACTTGGTAAGGTTTCCCTTTCTTAAAAATTACACTCCTCTTAGCACATAACATTGCCTTTCCACTCCTAAAGTGGTAAATTAAACATCACCACATTCCTTTTGTTTTCTTGTTCTGCCTTTTCCAGGGATGCTCTTGCAGGAGTCCTGTCCCCTCCTGTGTCTGCTCCTCGCAATGATGTTGGTGGTTTGCACTTTACTGATGTTGTCTGCATGTGAGCAAACAGAAGCCGACACAACCGCCCCTCTAACAAACTCCTGCAAACTGATCTATTATCAACGGCAGGGGCCTGCTGTACCGCTGGCGGGCACAGTAATTAATTTCCATGCATATCATTGCCAGGATCACTTACTGATCCAGGGAGCAAGATCAGAGATGTCACACCATAAATTGAGTCAGAGCCTTCACCTCTGTGTTCAGCGTGCAATTTTACACGCGGTTGACAAAGTAACAAACAGGGGGTAAAAAAGGCAGCAGTTCCCCAGGGTGATGGACGGGGGGAATTGGCCCAATAAATTGTTCCCTGTAAAAAGCGATGTTTTCCTCATTAAAAGGCAGTGAATTCTCTATTGCTTTTCATTAGTTGTGGCCTTGCTAGACGTGAGGTTTAATTGGCAGTGTGTTTACAGGACGCCGGCCCCAGAGGTGAAGGAGACAAAGAGGCTGAAAAGAGATTCTTATTTATTAAGGAGAGGTGACAGGCAGCTGCTTAATAAGTTTTTTTGTGTGGGTCCTCAAAGAAGTTGCACCATGAAGAATGGCTGTGCAGGTGTAACCCCTTCTGTGCCACTGCTTTGTCTGTGTTTACTATCAGAATTTAATGTCTCCATCCTTCCCCTTCTTGCAAGGATAATAAAGTAAAAAATACATTTTAAAAATAATAATATGATAGCATAATGAGAAAAATACACCTGCATTGGTTTCAAAGGCTCTGATGACCACTCTGCTCTCAGATTCATTTGAAGCATCTTCATGATGTTTGGCGCTTGTAATGTATTGGGATTATCCAACTGTTTCTAATTTACAGGACTGTATGGGTGCAGGTCAGTCCCTCCACACCCCAGTAAAGCAAGAAAATCCCAGGGAAACAGAAAAATGCCCATATAAAAAAGATGAACTTTTTGTGGCTGTCTTCCATGGGCAGCAGGGTCTGCAGAAAGACTCTCAGCAGTGCCACAAACCCAGCAATATTAAAAAAAGGAAATAATTCGCATGTAGCAGTTCAAGGATTAAATTAGCTCAAATAGAAAATGCAAAGAACAAGGTATTCTGTAGGAAAAGTGCGGCTGTCTCCATTGTCCAGCAGAACTGGTTTTAGCTACAGATCTGAGCTGAATGGAAAAAAAAAGGCTATGACTTGGCATGCAGTGCTACCTATGACATGCTTTTCTCCAAAAATATGTATCCATCCTTGAAAATATTGCATATAGTGAAACAAACTCGCCTTTTCAGAAAATTCTGAACATCTTCCTACCTATAAAAATACCATACTGGAATTTTGTAATGATTAAACATGTGACAAAGAAAAAAAATAAAAGGCCACAAGTTCTTGAAAAAAATAGATCAGAGCATCTTTCTGTCTAAAGGAGCTTGAATGTTACAGTTCACCCCAATTTAGCAGTCAGAGAAACCCCTAAGTTTAACAAACAGTGTGATTTGAAGCCCACCACCTGTCACCCATGAAGTTTTTGTCTTGCCTCCCAACAACATATGCAGAGGTGCATCTCTTTAGCACATCATCATCCATGCTTTGAACTATATCTGCCAAAGAAAAGGATTTATTGGGATCTGCCTGAAAGCTTGTGGGTGAAAAGTATCGCAAAAACCATTTTGCTCTGTTAACATGGGTCTTTCCTTCTTATTATTAGATGAGACATAAAATAGGGTGGAGGGGCTGGAGGTACGGTACAGACTCTGCTATGCTGGCAAATCCAACTTGTAGAGCAATGTGGGGTCCCCTTGTTGGGGTAACACATGGAGGGGCTCAGATTCTGGGTGCTATCTAAGCCTTTATGCAACTTAGGGAAGCAAATGGCAAAATGCAAATAACAGCTCCAAACAATATTGCAAATCAATGTTCCAGCATTTATCCCCGTTTTATATTTGTCTCTAATCAGCATATTTAAAAGCAATATGGCTATCCTGGCACTCCACAGCTTGTTGTGCTTAGAAGAAATACTGGTGGAATGGGAGTCTTAAAATTAAGTAGCATGGAGTGTCCGGTAATTAATTTGGTTTTTACATCCATTCTTTATTTAATGCAACTTTAAAACTATGTTAGAAGCTGGAAATGAGCAGTGTAGCATGAAAATTAACTGGCCTTGTTCCAAGTGAGTCAGGGATTAGCATAATGTTAAGTGTCGAAAGATTGTCCTCATCACTGAGGTTGGGGAGGGGGTAGTCCAGTGGAGGGAGAGACCATCCATGTGCCTATCATAATACACTGAGAAATCACAGCACAGCGATTTGCCATGCAAAAAAGACCAGTCTCTGCTCCAATCCCAATGGAAGAGAGGGGAGAGAAGAAAGAAAGACCAGGGCTTTGACTGGAGCTTGGGACGAGCTTAATGTCGGGTTGGAATGCTGAAGCACTGAGTTTGGGATCTGCTCCATGGACCATCAATACTGAGCTTTGCTTTGCATGATTCATGTTGCATTTGTGCCTTTATGAATTGCAGGAATGGTCCCATTCCCCGTTGTTTAAATGATATTTGAGGGGGATTCCAATGTTTGGGATTTGAGAGCATGGTTTTCCATGGAGCAAAGCCAAAACAATACAGAAAATCTGGGCCTTCAGAATAATTTAAAATCCACAAAAATGCAGGCTAAGTAGCAGCCAAATATTTCTTACCTCTATGCTTTTCGCTATCAGACTACCTACCAGTTCCTTAGACAACCTGTGGAACTTCAGCAACATCTGAGACTATCAGGAAGAAGTTGACAGTGTAAATCAGTTTTCCCCACTGAGTTCCATGGGTTGGCCACCATCTCTCTGAGCTCAAACAACTTGTTTTTCCAATCTTCTCCCTTTCTCTTTCAAGGAAGTACAGTGAGAGGAGACTAAGTGATGGGAAATCTCAATCAGGGTCTCAGCAGAAAAAGAAATATAAAAATTGGAACTGTTTTACTTGGGAATATCAGGCTAAGGAAAGCTGACAAAATCATGTAACTTCAGCAGTGATTGACAGATTGGACAAAACAAACACAAGCATTTGTTTGAGGAACACATTTCTGTTGTCCCTAGGAAAAAAAAAGTTAAATCAGGATGCATTTCAGTCCCTAATGGAGCTTTGGGTCTGAAGGAAGTAAAAAAAACCCAGTTTGCACTACAGTAGCCAAACAAGGAACTTCGAATCATCCAAATTCAAACCCTCTCTATAAACTCTGCTAAATTATTCCATCAGGTTACCCTGTTTTGGTAGCAATGAACAGAAAAACTGGGAACCAGGGCTAGATTTGTGCAAAATTAGCCTTGGGTGTTATCACCCACAACCTTTCAAACAGTATTGGCCTTGATTCACTGACTGCGAAGGAATGCGGCTCCCTGGATAGAGCAACAAAAATGCTTGTTGTTCACAGATGCCATTCCCCAAGAAAGACATGAGGGCTTGCACTTACATGAAGGCTAAGGAGCTGGAGGGTTTAGGGATGCCCATGCTCAAGCCTCCACCTCGATAGTGGAGGAAATAAATGCATCTGAAGGAAAAACAGGATTTACAACCATAACATGACATTTTAGCAATTTCTCCTAGAGTTTGTTTTCTCTCTTTAAGGTAACTCTATGTTCTCTGATACCCTGTGTGCCCCTGCTCTGCATCTTATTTGGGTATTGTTTTCTCTATTTCTTACCAGGTGTGAATGTCTTATGGGCCAGACCTGATCTCATTACAGCTGCTGCTGTTTGCTGCCAAAGCACCTACTCCTGAGAAGTTGGATGCTGTCAGGTTTGGAGCCAAGGAGGCACTGGTGCTAATACACTGCTCTTGGGTACTCTTTGGTGTGTTAGCTCTTTGAAACGGGTTACCTCCTGCCTGCCTGGGCTGACTGGAACTTAGGACTGCACCTGTCCACCAGTGGTGCCTCTTCCCATGGCCAAACCCAAGACTCAAGGATGAATTAATACCTTCACTTAAAAAGTGTTGTCCCCAAAGCACAAGGCAGTGTCACTGTGACTGCCCTTGGCTGTCTTGGCTGGCAGGACTGGTTCATTTTCTCCATGTCTTGTGGCTGGCCTGGCAGGTCTGAGGGCACATGTTACCTCTCCTCTCGCTGAGGATAGCGTGCCCAGCAAGAGATGACCTGTGGATGGGAAAGCCACCAACAGGAGCGTATCACATGCTGTGTGGTTGTGTATGGGAAGTCCTAGCGCAAGTATGCATGTACTGGCCACATGCCTATGATGGTCCACCACGAGCTCCTCCTAACCCCATAATTACAGTCCCATTGTCACCCTGGCTCTTGCTGAAGCCAGCCACAGCTCACCTCTGTTATTTGGTTCCAGCCACTGGGTTTCCTACTCCAATTTCTAAGAATAAAGCCTTAAGGTACTGAGTACATAAAACAGACCTCACAAGCCATTACTGCAACATGCCCACCTTTTATGTAGGCTTTTTCTGTAGCTTGTGTACATACTAAATGCCATTAATGTTAATGTTAATGGGTGTTACACTTAAAGAGAAGCAACAAAAGCCCTGAGGAATGGCAACCTCTATAGCACTGCTGCTTTCTTTACAGAGCATGTCCTGGCTTAAGGTTATCAAAAACTCTTCAGGCTTTTGTAATGGCAGTGAGTGGGTTTCAAAGCCAACAGGAAAAGCACCCGTTGTCAGATGGGCAATGCTCATTTTACTCAAAGTCTGATCCACATTACAGTATGTAACAGGTAGTGAAGTGGAATCCTGGCATAGGAAAATCCATCAGACATTGAGAAGATTGTTTCTGGTGGATACCTGCATTTAACCCCTGATGGACTTCTTATGGACCGTTCGTCTGAACACCTTGGTGCCTACTTAAAAAGATGCCTACTTTTATGGGCTTCTTGAATAGCTAGAGTGTTTTCTTCCATCAGCAGCACATTTGCTTGTTGTTGGCTGATGCATGGGAACCAGATTAAATACATGACTGCTGCAGTGCTCTGTGGATGTGGTGGATGTGGCAGAGGTGGCAGCATATAAAATGATTGCAAAGTTATTTCTCCCTACACAAAGGGATGGTTATTTTCACTCTATTCTTGCCTGCTGCCCAGTGTTTATTGCTCTGCTTGGGTGTTCTGTTGTCCAAATCTTCACACTGATTTTAGGTTTGACCTAAGGGAGTTATAAAGTGAGGCAGAACGGCTCCTGGACCACAGCTGAGCGCCCTCCCTCATGCCTTTCCAAAAAACTGACTGCTGGTCAGAGCTTCAGAGCAGCTTTCCAGCAAAATGTGGCTCCACAGCACGCCCAGGCATCACCTCACAAAAAAATAGAAGATCAGAGCACCTTTCTGTCTAAAGGGCTGTCCTCACCCTGAATGAACAAAAGCAAAGCCCATCAGCATCATAGGCATACATAGGTCACTTATTCACGGGATGCTCATTAATTGAATTAGGAGAAAAGCAAAGGTGCTGCTGTTTGTGCACAGCTCTACCTGCCTGGTGGTGTACATTGGTGTTTTCCTTGGAATACATGAATAATCCAAAGGGAAAACTATATTTACAGCTGTGGAAGAAAGAATCACTGACATTGCCTATGAACACCCAGCACAGCCAGGACTGACCTGATAAGAAGTTGCCACTGGCCTCCAAGCTCATCAGTGCTCATATGTCAGAGGAGCACAATGTCCCACCAAAGGTTTAAGAAGGAAATAAATTCATTTTATAGCATTTACCAAATTACCCCAGCATTTATCCCAAGTGTCAGCCAAAAGGGCTCCAGCAAGGATGTTCTGGATCTGGTGCAATGGAATGAGACAAATGGAGTTGGGGTTCAGCTGCAGGCTCTGTCCTGGGGCTTTGCCAAGGATATCCACCCTACAGCTAATCCTGGCTGAATGGGGTTAAAACTTCTCCATGTCAAAAGAACTTCCTGTGCTTAATGCCAGGATGCTGAGGGATTCCTTGGCATCCAGCAAAATGCCTTGTCTTTGTTTTATATTTAAACCAAGAGAGATAAATCTGTGTTGTTTGTCGGGGGTTGGTTTGTTTGTTTTTCTCTCTCATGCACCCATTAACATGTAAGAACATTTCTTTTTTTTTTAACAAAAGTTTTAACACAGCAAGCGGGAGGATGGCTCTACACTGCCACCAGTAATGAAAGTCAGGCTTGCCAGCCAGGAAGGCAGTTTAACCCCTTGGTCACACATCTCCTTTTAATTCCCTTTGAATAGGCCTGATACAGTTTTGATGGAAAATGCACCCGGTGCATGGTTCAGAAGGCTACAGAATTGAGAGCTATTAAATACTAAAAAGACAAGGTGAGAAACAATTTGCAAAATCTCCTCTTTTTATAGACTGCAGCTATTGAGAAAAATTGAGTAAATTCCCCAGCTACCAAGACTGCAGTCTGTTTCAAGATTCCATCAATTTTTTACGGTACAATCAATATTTATGAATCCCCAAAGAAATATTGCGAAGAGAAACATGGTGAAACATTTTCCATGCAGTTGCAAAGATGTAACACGGGGACCTAAATAACTTTTAAAATAATCTCAATGACAATCAAAGTGCCTTACATAGCCAATATGGTTTAATGTCAGTGTTTATATTAGCTCTCTTCTACAGAATAGATGGAAAATGGAAAAAAAGTGAGGAAAATGTTTGCAGTTTAATCTCTCCTAAAGAAGACATTTTGCTATAATAAGTATTCTGTAATTTGGTGCTTAAAAAATCAAAGGAAGTGTTATATTGAAAGTTCTTTGATTTTTTTATGCATTAAAAATATTCACCATCATGCAAGCAATGGATTTTTCAGTCAGCTGGAAAAAAAAATAAAGATTTCTATAAAAACTAGGCAAACAAATCCACATTCCTTTAATGGCTACTTTAATAGGTAGGTTTAATATCTAAACTTATTTAAATAACTCTGAACCCTC
Source organism: Myiopsitta monachus (assembly GCA_017639245.1). Taxonomy (NCBI): domain Eukaryota; kingdom Metazoa; phylum Chordata; class Aves; order Psittaciformes; family Psittacidae; genus Myiopsitta; species Myiopsitta monachus. The sequence goes on along the minus strand of CM029941.1, from coordinate 2,342,001 downwards.
CTGCTGAGAAATATTGAAAGTAATGGATTCCTTTGTGTGTAATCTCCATTTACATGTAGAGTTTAATTTCCCTCTGGGCTGAACCTGTGTAAAACTTGCCTTGAAATGTCCCTCTGTAAAAACATGATGTTTAGGGGGATGCCTTTTATTTTATTTAAAATTTATTTTGCGCATTAAAGAGCAAACAGCCAACTTGCCTACAAGCTTCCAAAATGGTGACTGTGCTATGGAGCCAAATATCAGTGATTGTGGGAAGGGTCACTGTGTACCCCACATCACCCAAAGTCCACCCAAAATCAAGCTCAGCTTTAATCTGCTCATCACACCAATGACAGGTCTTTCCAGTGATGGTACCTCCAACTTCCCTGTGTAGCAGCAGCAGGAGGACTTTTGTCCAACAAAATCAGATGGAGTTTGCTTTTGGGGTGAAGCGATTATAAATTTTAAGCTTCTCCCTTGGTGTTCAGAGCCTTTGTCTCCTTCCCTTGTCTCAGTGCTGTCCCACCTGGCACCATGCAAATTTTAGCTGCAAATGGTCTATCAATCATGCACATTTTTATTTGGTTGACATCGACTTTTTTTAATTTCTTTTTTTTTAACTCAAAATAGGCAATGCGAGGACAGATCCCTGTTAATGAACCAGTAACTCAAAGCATTTAATTACCTAAACCAAAGCCTTTGCTTCAATGCTAATACTTTATTCTTGAACTTTAGTGAGGGCTAAAGAAGTAAGCGAATCTGATGAATCTGCAAAACACTTTCAATGAGGCTGATTTCCCCAAATTAATCAGGCAAGTTGCAGCCCCAGCTATTTATAAGTCTAGTTAAGTGTTGCTCCCTTGCGAGGTGCCTTTTCTTTTAACTCCCCTCCCATACTTACTGAGGTGTCTCAGTAATTCAGCCTCTTACCTAGCTATCTCATCCGGAGGAATCTCAGTGGGAAGAGCTGATATCTGATCTGTTTCTATATTTAATGGCGTATTTCATCAGGGGGAATACTTATTGAACCATCTCCCCTGAAACTGTTTTTTTTGCCTTTTTTTTTTTACAGTGAGCTACTGTAAAATACCATTCAAAATAGAAATATTTTAAAATATTTTTGCTGGAACAAATAAGAAAAAATATTTCTGCTCTTCTTACCAAAAGGATTAAGCAGGATCTGCCATAGGGAGAGGAAGAGACAACAAGAAAATAGAGATGTCCTCAGAAAACTTAGGAGCATTAGTTAATTAAAAAAAATTAAAATCTCTGAAATTAAGATACCTGAGGATGGGGATGATGATGATGGGGAGCATCCACAGCAGGGTGATCCATGGGCACTTCACCACAATGGAGATGGGGACACCCCATCCGTTGGCACCATCTTCTAATAAACACCAGAAAGAGTTAAGAGATCAAACACTCTTCAGCCCCATAGAGCTCTCCAGTTTATAAAATATATACTTTTTAAAATGTCATCCCTGCTGGGACAAAAAAATCCCCAAAACCAATAAAGCTGCAAACTGATTTTGTGACAGAAACCCCTCTCTCCACCCAGGCAGCCAAGGATGACTTGGCCAATGTTTAATGAGTTTACAATGTTACGTGTCTCTTTGTCTTTTAATCCGTTTAATCAACAAAATTTCAAACAAACAAACAAACAAAAAGATGAAACAACAACAGTAACAAAAAACCCACAATACCCCCAATTTGTGTTTTGTTTGACTGCGAGTAATATTCATGTCTGCATGAGGATGGCATGTAATTAACATGTCATAATCAAAATGACTAAGTTTGACACATTATAATCACTGCATGGAGATTATAGCATAGCCACAGGCGATCTGCACAGCCTATCTTAATATCATTTGCATAATGAAAGCATGGTGGCAGTAATAGCTTTTTTCTCTTGTTATCATAATTTCACCCAGGGCTGCAAAGGGCTTTGGTACTGTCAGATGTTGGCTGTTAAAAGTCATTGCAAGTTGAAGACTCTAGTCCAAGTGACCTAAGTATTTCCATGTAAGAAATCGCCGTGTGGATGCCTGAAAATACAATGAGATGGGGCTTGCTTTTCCCTCTGATTTCCTAGAAAATGTGCCTTTTGGGGTCCTGATGGAGGACCTGTTTCTTACCTACACAACAGGACTGCATTTTCTGGGCAGCCCCTAAATTTTGCATGCATTGAGAATAACAGGGTACACTGACACAGCACCTTCTCTGAAGCAGAGTATGCCTGGATGGTGATGTTCTAGCTGGACCACAGAACCTCCGCAGAGGGGATGCTAGCAGTAACCTTCCACTCCTACCCACCCTTTTGGAGCAGGACCATGTCCAAGCAGCTTGTCTTGCTCAGGCCACTGACTGTGTCTCTCCAAAGCAGTGCCAGGCTGGAAGCCAACCACTCTCTCTGAAAGGAGTGCTCCAGTGACCTGTATGGTGAACTGGTGGTCACCACTGTTTGTTCTTAGCTGGTTGCTATCCTATCGTAAGACACCAGCACTGCTTCTTAAATCAAACGAATGTGGGAAAGATGAACCTGGGAGGCTGAGAATTGACACCAGGTTTCACAGACCAGCTCACTGTGATGCCCTTCAATGTTCCGTGTCATACAAAGGGTTGATGACGAGCAATGCTCTTGTCATTTTGCATGTAAAATGGGTGGTGTATGCAGAGGGCTCTTCTTCAAATTGCACTTTTGATTCAAGAAGGCTGCAGACCACATTCTGGCACCTCAAAGGATTCCATTGTTGGAATGATATCTATCAATAGCTTCCAAACTTTGTCCATCCCCCAGAGTCATAGAGTAGTTTGGGTTGGAAGGGACATTTAAAGGCCATCTAGTCCAACCCCCTTGCAATGAGCAGGGACATCTTCAACTAGATCAGGTTATTCACAGCCCCATCCAACCTGGCCTTGAATGTTTCCATGGATGGAGCATCTACCGCCTCTCTGAGCAACTAGACCCAGCTGGTGGGCACAATTCCTCTTCTGCCCGGCCAAACCTAACTCCTAGGAATAAATAGCCAGTACAGGGAAGCATCTAAGCTGGACTTTTTTTTTTCTAGATATAAACCTTGTACTTCCAGTTTTAACTTTGCTCTAAGTGATGCTTGTAGAGTTTGGCATTTTTTCAGGAGCTCACCAGTAATTCCTTATTTTGTAACCCCCAGTATCAGGCGTTTCTATCATTTCCGTATTGCTCCAGCCAGTATGCAGTCCAATCACATTAACACACAATAATCCTCCTGCAGACATTACAGCATTAGGAATTACAAATTTATGTTATAGTAGAGTGTTGCAGTAGCTTGTGTAACAAAACCTATATAATCCTCCCAGATATGCTCAGGAAATTTCCTGCAGGATTTGGAAGAGACCACAGCTCATGAACCAGGTTATTTGTTCAGTGTCCTAACAGCTGCATAAAATAGTGTCATATGTTCAAAATTAATTATCACAGTGTGCTAAAATGATTATGTTAAGTTAGGTCTTGGTAATAGACTCAGGTTGTTTGCTGAGGTCGTAGCAGAGGTATTATATTGGCTTTTTTTATTTAAGTGGAATGTTTATCACATCCACGTACAAAGAGCAAACATGTTTTGTGAGGTAATTTCAAAATTGCAATGGTATCAGTTAAAAGATCAGCAGTTTTCCCTAATCTGAAATTACCTAACCAGATGTACAGGTCTCTACGTACTAAGCCCATTTGTCCTTTAAAATACCAGCCTTGAGTATTCACCCACCTAAAAAGGAAATGTAACAACTCCTAAACAGTGAGAGAAATTATATAATTTCAGAAGCAAGGTGAACTACAAAATAAAATATCCTTCATGGAAAAAAATCTGCCAGCAGCTCCTTTTCCAGCGCGTGCCCTGTGTGATCAGTTCAGGCTTATTGCCACCTTACATCAGGGGCTGAAGCATTGCTTCATGCTTTCTGATGTCCGTTCAGGGCTTTGAAGCAGAAGACCCAGGGTAAAGCCCCATTTTTCCTTGCAAGTAGTACAGCTGCCTACATTGGCTTCCAAGGGACAATAGTGGGAAGCACTGAGGGATGTCCAAGTGATGCTGCTTGTCCCCAAACTGGCAGTTTCTTGATGCCTGCAAGGAATACACATTTTCTTGTGGCCAAATATCCACATAGCATCATTCCAGCTTGTTAGGTGGCAACCCCAATAGCATTTTCCCAGCTGACAAACTAGGAACACAGTGGCCTTCAAGAGGGAAAAAAGCATCTTCTAAAACAATGAGGGTCTTTCCAGAATAGGCTCAATGAGCAGCTTGGAGATACTCCTGTGGGACTTGGCCTATTATAACTCAAAACTGCTTCTGCTCCAGTTGTGGACATCTCAAGGAGACTTCACAACTAGTTATTCAAGTGTAAAGACCCTCAAAAGAGTCTGCCATCCCATGTCAAACCTGCAGTGTCCCACAAGTACATATCCATATTTATCTAGCCTCTGTTTTTTCCAAATAAAGCATCTTTTGAATGACAGAAATACAAATTCTCACATCAATCACACGTTTGTCAGTTACATCTAACTCAGAGAAATACCAGTTTATGTCTACCATACTGGTAATTTCGGTGCTATTTACACCTATTTCTATCCTGCTGATGCCTGGGACCTATACACATAGATTATAAAACATTCACCTTCTCCCATAAAGGGGCCAAGGAGCCATTTCCAGCCTAATTCAAAATCTTTTCTTGTTTCAGTGACTATGCCCCAGCAAATATTTATATGACAAAGCACACAGTGATACTGACTGAATTGAATTTGACTCCAAAGATCTGTCTCATAAGAGGGAATTCATGCTCTAGAAAACTGATCTTTTAAACCAACAAAGCCCTGAGATGGAACGAAGCTGGACAATAGGCTGGCATTAGAGGAAATACCAGGACCTGGATGGGGCAGGATGCTGTCAGTCACTCTGAGCTATACCCTACCCTTTCAGCCAGACATCATTCTGTAGGAAGGGTAGGTGAAAAGTGTCACATTACCTCTGCAATTAGGATCATCCCAGCCCTCTGCTGAAAATACTGTGCTGTTTTCCCTTCTGGGTTTTCCACTTCCCATACCCCATTAACAGCAATAGGTTACTAGAGACCAGTGCCTTGCAATGAGCATCCCACACTGAATGAACTGGGATTTCAGAGAGGAAGATGCCTGGACTCTGAAAGCCCCTTGTAGGGGTGAGACACAATGTATGAGGGTCTTGCCACCAATTTGGCTTCTCACAACAGAACCAGTGTTGTGCTGTGCTCCCTCCCTTCATGGCTGCCTATTGCTAACGCTGCAATGGCTTCTTAAATTCCCATTCTTAAGTCGGACTAAAGTCAAAGCCCATCTCGCTGTCATAATTCCAGTAGTTCATGTGTCTTCTAATCACGTTTTATGGGTAGCGAAAAATGCCCCATGGGAGCTGATTAAAGGTTTATGAGAACCAAGAAAATCTGATAGGATTTGGTTTGAATACGACCAGTTTTTTAAGTTTTCTATCCATAAGCTTTTAAGTACTCACAAGCCATTATTTCTATCTTTGATGCAATAGGGTGGTTGTTTTTACTCTGTTTTTTTTGTTGTTTTGTTTTTTTTTTTTAATATTTACTTTTTCTTCCCCCCTCCCCCCCCCAGGAGGGAGGTGGGGAAAAGCAACATAAATCTCAGAACAGAGATTTTTAAGAATAATTATCAGATTTGGTTAAGATTTATCTTCCTCTTTAAAAAAAGCTTTTCACAATCACAATATAAATGCACTAGCATAAGACCAGTCTAAACTCACATTCAGAAAGATACAGTCCTCCGATATGGGGCTTCTTTAGTGGAGAGTACTTGGAACATGAAAGCAGCTTAACCCTTTGCCTCCTGGGTTTTCACCCAGTCCTTGTCTTGGTTATAGCCAGAGATTCTGAAAATCCAGTATTTCAACCCCTATGAAGTTGCCTCAGTGGAAAGTCTTTGCTTAGCCATACTGAGGTTTGCATTGCAGCAGTTACACCAGTTGCTGCTGCATGCGAATTTTAGGATGTCTTCCAAGCCACTCTTTTCTTTGCACTAATATGGCACAAAGCTTTTCTTGGCTTTTGATGGGAATTGTTCAAACATTGCTATTTCAGCTTGTCACTGCAGGTGGGCAGAGCAACTACCTCCTGAGCAAAGATGGCTGGCAGATGTTAATACAAAGACATTGGCCCTCTACCTAAACTGTCTCTGACGTGATGGGTGCCACTGCCTCAGAAGATGCTCTGATGTAGCTGATTAGTTAATCTGTAGTACACCCTCTTGCCGAGTAACTGACCCTAGACACGTCTCTTCAGCAATCACAGAGGGAGCATCTACATGGTCAGTTCGCTTGTTTTTTTCCTTCTTTCTTTCCTTCTCTCGGCAGAGCTTCATATAATCTATGAGTTTTGCTGTACATGACAGATTACTTATTTTCCTTGAGAGCCTTGGGTGCTTCATTTTTAATGGCAATGAAGCACATCTGGTTTCTTCCAACCAAAATTATTTTGTAATTTTAAAGCAGTCCATAGGAGACAGACTGTATGAGACAGGAGGTGTCAAATTGGTTCAGAGTAGTAACATGGGTGTCAGGATGCCTTGGTTCAGCATCCAACCTCTTCTCTAAGCAGTTTGGGGCGAGCCTCATTTTATTTCATCTCATTTTTCCATCTTGAAAGGAAGGGGCAAGACTGCATAGTTATGAATATTGGTGAATAGAAAGATTACAGCTGCTGAAGTGGCAGAATCCCAATCTGTACATATGATACCTATTTCACATTTTGAAGTTCATGGAAGGTATAAAGGCATGCTGACTAGATCTGTTCTCTCTGACTTCAACTCCAATCAAGAGCACCTTCATACTGCTCACCATTGGAAAAAGCTTTAAAATGCATGGCATAAAACATAAAGGAAAAATACCTGCTCACATGACTGGTGCTTATTTACCCCTAAGTCCCCTAATCTAACAATAAAAAGTTCATAAGAAAGGGTAGATTGAGATGAGCTCTTGGGCAGAAGCTGTTCCCTGTGAGGGTGCTGAGGTGCTGGCACAGGGTGCCCAGAGAAGCTGTGGCTGCCCCATCCCTGGCAGTGTTCAAGGCCAGGTTGGAAGGAGCTTGGAGCAACTGCTCCAGTGGAAGGTGCCCCTGCCTGTGGCAGGGGGTTGGAACTACCTTAAGTGATAGTTCCAACCTTATGATCTTTAGATGATCTTCAAGATCCTTTCCAACCTAACCCATTCTATGATCCTATGAAAAAATATAAGATGATGGTCTAATAGGAGAACCTAGAAAAGTGTCTCTGGAGTACATGGGCTTATGATCACTTAGTGTTTACGGCTACTCCCACAGTCCTTGTGTTGTGCACAGATGTTTTGGGAATGGCAGAAAGAAGAGGGTGGATTCAAAACATGTCATCCCCAGCATCAAAGACAGAGAAATATTTAAGCTGACACACGCTCTATCCTGGCATTCAACAGAGAGTGACGCTAACTTCTGGAAAATGGAAGAGCCCCAGGGCAGGCTAATAACAGCACTACTTAAGAACTTAAGACAATTATTACCTCCAACTGTGAAGGAGTCTGAGTAATTAAAAACGGTTCTTTATTTTGATTAAAAAAGATTCCTTTCAGTCTGTTTGAATCTTTAGTAAAAGGCCTGAACAATAATTTTAGATGCCAGAAAAGAGACTTTACAATTGATGCTAGATGCAAAATAAACTCATCTGGAAAAAATCTCCTATTATCATCATATTGTCCAAAATCAATTAATTTCTCATTCTTTCACCCACACCACTTCCTGAAGACAATGCAGGTCTAACCCAAAGCTTCCGAAACCTTCTTTGGATTAACAGAAATCCAAAATTAATTGGGTTTAATTACTATAAATTTCCTTCCCAATAAAATCTCAAGAATTTCCAATCATGCTGATTTATTTGAGTAATTAGAAAGCCATTCACAGATGTCACACTGTTAGGTAGTGTGGATAATGCAGGGTTTGCTTAACTGGATCCCGAGACCACAGCGCTGTGAAGAATGGTAACTAAAAAAACCTTCAATAAAAAGCAGGAGATTAAGGGAAGGGAATGACACAACCTCAGGCAGACAATGGCAGTGGCTTCCCATGGGAAATTCTCTCCTGTTCACCATGCCTCCCTGAATCTGCTGCTCTCAGATAACTTGTTCTGGTCCTTGCATTTTACTCCAGTAGGTCTTGAGGGGCTTTGAAGCCATCCTGTTTTTACAGAGGAGGAACCCAAGGCTCCTACAGATGATCCATCTAAACTTAGGGCCATCCCAAAAGGATGGTGTCAAAGCTAAAAGAAGAGCTATGCTGGGGTTTGCAAGAGTCACAGGGGCTTGGGCTGGTTCTAATTCTCCACAGGAGAAGGTGCTCTGGACAGGGCAGGCCTGCGCACTCATAGGCTCATTATTTAATGAACCTGTAGAGCCATTGGGATTGTGTTTTCTTGCAAAGATGTTTTGAAAAGCAGATGATCTGTGCGTGTGCCAAGGTGGAAATCATCCCATATTCACCTTCACACATCAATGACCATGCTGTTGAAAGCTGGGCTAATCACCCTGTCCATTTGTTGGAAAAAACAGATTCATAGGGGCCCATACGTGTCCTTGCTCTTCCTGTGAAAAAGCTGAAATGAACAGTGAGTCTGGGAGAGCCCCTTAATTTGCTTTTTCATAGAATCACAGAATGGTTTGGGTTTTGAAGGGACCTTGACCATTTAGTGATCTTCTTCTTACCTCTTCTCAACAAAGCAAACCCTCTGCTCAGCTGGCAGCTGAGCTTTTCCACAGGAGTGAAAACCCTCTGGGCTTTATTGACTTTGTAAGCGTACTGGGAATTTCCAGAATTAAAAAGTTGGGTAGAATAACACAGATTTCAGATTGTCCTTCTCTTCAAGTGAAGAGGCTGATTTAACACACCCTTCTGCAAATGAAACACACTTGAGTTAATTAGAAAGGTCATTTGTTGATTAGTAAATGAAACAAAAGCATGTCAGGGTCAGAAAACTTGAGACGAAAGATTTAATTTGGTGCTGTAAATATAAATAGCAGTTTATAAAAGGGGAAGCGTGTATTTCTAGAGTCTCAGTTGTGAGCTGAATATAACAGCTTAAATCTGAGCCTTGACATTGAATTCTCCCTTTCCACCATCCCTTTCCTATCCTCTCAAATTATCTTGGGTTTATATATGACAGTATTTGACTAATAACATAATATTTAAATACCTCAGTAATCTTAGCATCATAATCCTGACACTCACAGGTTATCTTAAATAAGGGTCAGCTGAAGAACATACTGATGTCCAACCCCCGTGGGCTGTCAGACATCCTCAGCCATAAGAAAATCATCTCTACTTCTGGCTTGAGCCTTTAATGGCTCTGAAAGCTGCTGCTTTTGTCTAAATACATACATTGTGCAGCAGTTTAGGAAATAGGTGAAAAGGCTTTAATGGGGAGATTAGAGCTAGACATTGTGTGACTGCGACTAGGTCATAAGAGATTTCAGAGGTCAGGAAATTTTACAGGGCTTAAGGGTTTTGTAATGTACTTTAGGTTACCCCTGGACCAGGACATAATGGATGCCTCAAAACTTGATTTGCATTGATTAAAATAACCAAGCTGCTACCCTGGGCACTTGACAAATTCCAGCATGTACCAGCAACTGATCTGGTTTCTACAATCATTTTAATGGGTTGAGGTCAGGTAGGGCAGAAAAGGCATTTCTTGCCAAATAAAGGCCACCAAAGTCAATGAATCAGAAAATCAGACAGTTAACGAAAGCAGAAGCTTTTCGTCCCTCTTTTTAGTCATAGTCTTCCTAGTCCTTGGTTGGACGGATTAGGGAAGATCTCATTAAAAAATTATATACCAACCATTTAAATAAGGTTTTCATGGGGAAAGGAGGGGTTTAAGTGCAGAATGAGCCTTCCGTGTAAAATCAATGCTGTTAAACTCCATTAAACTAGCTTTCCTCTGTGCCTAAGTAACCACCTTTCTGACACCAGCCAGAGCATCAACAGTGACCCCAACTGGCACCAGCAACAGGCAGGAAAAGAGAAAAATCATCTTTCAGATGAAGCATTCCAGATGATTATTTCAAAATGAATACCTCAAAGACATAAGGTCTTTGTTCACTCCACTGAGAGCTGCTTTTTAACCTCCTGTGCCCAATTTGCCTATTTTCTGCTCTCCCACATTTGTGTAATTCAGCAGAGACCTGAGGGAGGGCAACAGAGAAGCACTAGTATGAGTGAACATGAAATAACTGAACACTAGTCCAGTGGGAAGCTACTGAAGTCAACCAGCAGATGTTCACTTCACTGTGCATCCCTACTTAGATATCTGAAATGACACTTCGATGCAAATTTATGTGGGTATATAGAGCATGTGGATCATCAAAAATCCATGCTCACAGCCCTGGAAGAGTTATTCTGAAATTTGAGGGAAAAACATCAGCTTTTAGACAACACCAACAACAGCACTTCTCAGAGTCTCATTCATGCCCAAAAATGGGTCTTCCTTTGGAGCAGTTCCTCAAAATTTTGTTTACGAAAAACTGTGGATTTTATGTTTTAAAAAAGATAATCCTTTGCGAACAAAACTTGCATTGTGCCATGGTCACTCTGGAGGAAGTCTCAATATTGAAAAAGACAGCCTCAAGGGGAAGTTTTCCATGCACCAAGGAGAGACTGGTCTGGAGTATTGAGCACATCCCCAAACTCTGAAATAGGTGAGGTGCAAAAATTGACTGAGATACAGAAAAGTGCCATGGACAATTTGTAACAAGAGAAACCTTCTGACAAAGAGTAAGAGCTTCATGCATGCAGCACATAAAAAGAAAGAGGCCAATTATTACCTTCCATCATGAGATCAAAAACCTCCCTTTCAAGGGAGAAAGTACAAGGTAATTGGCAAGATCTGTGAAGCTACCAGGAAAGGCACAAAAGAATTCCATTCTCTAAGCAGAAGCGGGCAAAATCATAGCATGGCATTAGAAATCATTGGTAATTCTAAAATTAATTAACCATGCATCAAGTAATAGCAGTGTACCAAGGGATATGATTCCCTATTGATTGATATCTTCCAGCCAAAAGCATGGTTGCTTCCCTGGAAGATATACTTCAGGCAAATATGAATTCTTGGCTCAATCAAAGGATCACTTGACCAATATACAGAGCAAGCCAGACTAGCTGATCCATTCTGGCCTTCATTCATCTCTGAAATCCTTTCACACAGACTTGGCCTGGGAGGCAAAACGTACTTAGACTAAGGTCAAAGTGCTGGGTGGGTGAGGCATGTACACCTTTGCCCATGACTTCTCTCCCTCCACGCAGCTAAGAAAAGCCAATGGAAGCTGTAGCCATCAAGCTGAGGGGCAGTTTGGTTAAAAACACTGATAATGCACTTCCAGTTCTTTCTTTGGAAGATCATGTGGTTTCTCAATGTGTGAGCCCAAAGAAGATGTGTGGCCCAGTGCACTCTTGAAAAAGCATAGATTCACTGAAGCTTACAATTAATATTTAATACCAACAAGTCTTCTGTGATGCTGTGCGGATGTAAATAAGTGGAGAGAACGTGATATTTACCCCACCATGAAACATTCATGAGAGCTAAGCTATTTACAAAAGCTAAATATGACACTGTATTTACTGTAGGTCACCTGCTAGGGTTAGAGATGAAAAGTTTTTGGTCTAATGGAAAGCAACATAATACACCATAACACAACCACTGTCTTGTCTGCAAAGAAATATCTCCTGGCTCCTTCTTTCTATTGCAATTACAGGTGGGCAAAGCCACTACGGGGGGGGGGGGGGGGAAGTAATAGTAGTATTAGCAATAATAATAATAATAATTAATAATACAATGACGGAAAAACCAAACCAAACAAAAAGCCTCCCCAAAACTGTGAAAGGAAAGGGTACCTTGAGACTTGATACGTTGTGTTTGTTCTACTGTGTGCTCTCCATGTTCATCGTTAAACATTGTAATGTTCATGTAGGAACTTGGGTCAGTGGACAGCTATGTGGGATGACTTCACTTTAATTGAAGTTATGCTATCCCAGGATTGCCAATTAAATATCAAAGTATGTTGAAGTGATCTGATGCTTCCCTTCTACTCCAGTATAATTCAAATCGCCCCTGAGAAGATTCCTTTATACGTATCCAAACTGCAATCAATATCGTTGTTTAAATGGGATGTCAAAACTTAAAATGCCAATATGCTGGGAGTGAACTCACTTATGCAAACCTCATGGCATTAGGCTCAGGATTTACAGGCCAGAATAGTGAGGAATTTGCTTCCACAAACTAACACCCACAAGAGAGCCCCCAACAGCCAGCTGCATTGTTCACTGTAAGTCTTAGAAATCACCAAAGAATTGTGAAAGCCAAAGCAGAGCCCTAATTTAGGAAGCATTCGAGTCAAGTTGAATTATAAAGACTAACAAAAAAATTGCTTAAGAAAACACATTTAACTCAGATGTATGGATTATTGTTTGGTTTGACATCCAAAAGCAAGCTGAAATATTATGTGAGTAATTTCTAAGGTAATAAGCACTTTTGGTGGAGCAGCAATAAATGGAAAAAGGAAAGGAGAGTCAGACTTCGGTACGTATGAAAAGAGAATATGCGTTATTGTGTGAAAATCGGAAATGGTTCAATGTCGCCTCCCTCTGTTTACCCCTTACCCACCTGAGTGTTTTCCATCTGGTGACTCACAGGCAGCAGGCTCCAGCCCTTTGAATTTTTTCCAGGGAAGTTAAAACTGTGATGGCTGGATGGGCTGTTTTTTACTGTTAATTTAACAGATACAAAAATGATACATAGGGTCAAACCTAAAATTAATAGAATAGTTCAATTGGAAAGACCTACAATGATCAACCAGTCCAGCTACCTTCGAAATACAGTTAGAACTGCACAGATGACTGCCCTGTGCATTAGAGATGATTTCGATTTAAAAATCATTAAAAACAGCAGTAGCAGTTAACACCTCCCCTCCTCCTCACCTGCAAAAAATCTCCAAGTAAAACGGGACTCCTGGCACATATGTAAAAAGCATCCTTTCTCTATGAATTCATTCCCCACACCTCCCCAAGGCACATTGCTCCAATGGACACCAGCATCCCAATGTTGATCCAGATACCACCAAGTAGTGATAGGACAAGGGGTGATGGATTCAAACTTAAACAGGAGAAGTTCAGGTTGGTTATAAGGAAGAAGTTCTTTACTGTGAGTTGGTGAGGTCCTGGCACAGGTTGCCCAGATAAATGGTAAATGGTCCATCCGTGGCAGTGCTCAAGGAGAGGTTGAAAAGAGTCTTGGGCAGCATGGTCTAGTGCGAGGTGTCTTTGCCCACTGCAGGGGGATTGGTACTGAATGATCTTGCTGTCCTTTCCAACATAAACCATTCTATGATTCTGTAAGTGACGTCTTGTCTTAGAGCTACTGTGTGAAATCCTGCAGCCTTTCCACTTCCTTTGTCTCCAGTGGACTGAACCTCAGGAACTGAAGGGGACTCACTGACTACTGCAACACGAGCAAAGGATCCACATCCTCAAAAAACCCACAATCTCACATCCTCATCAAGTTTGAAGTGCTAATGTAGTTTTGGTGATCCAGGTGCAAGTGACTTGCCCAAGGTGACTACACCTACTCAGTGACATAACCCCAAGAAAGCTCTGCTTCTCCAGTTATTGAGATCTGCTCCTTACACAACCATCTATTGATGAAACCAATACTGGGACCAGTGACAAGATAATGAATAGAGACAGTGGTCTTTTACTAAGGCCTGAGATCTATCTCTGGGGGCTGCTCTTGGGAGTAAATCTTACTACAGATATGCTCAGTACGCATACTTCAGGACAGATGATACACCACTGTACCGTTCAAACCCTTTGTGATATTTACGTACTGAATTCCCACAGAGACTGATGAAGTTTCAATGTGATCAATGAAAGAGATTCAGTAAAAACATAGGGGGGTCTGTACAGTTTCATAACTTTTTAAGAAAAGATACCTAAACACATCTCCTAAAAGCTTTCAACAAAGATTAGGTTACCCTTCATACCTGGCATTTGGTGCCTCTCAAACCATGGGGAAAGGGATATGCTGTGCTGAGAGGCCAGTGGGAGAGCCTCCACTATTAATCTCCTTTGCAGCCTAAAGCTAGTGTGATTTTGGACTCAATTTCAAGTTCGGCAATGTTTGGGCTCATTGGCAGCATGGCGCAGAAGCTTTAGGTAGGTTTGATGTTTGGACATCTCACCCACCCTACTATGATGTAGGTGATCTGGATGGAGTCTCAATGAATTTCAAATACATCCTTCAACCAAACTGCACAGGATGTAGGAGTAAAGTCCTCAAACACAGGTATGCAGTGCCAGATGCCTTAAGACTATCCAAAACATTTCAAAGGGGATGGCAGATTGAAGTTATGACCTCCAGGGGACACATGATGCAGAGCAGCTGGTGATCATGTTGCATGCACTGAGGCATCTCAGATGTGAGTGAACACCCATGTTTCCACCTGAATTCAACTCCAGGCCCTTCAGACTGTAATCCGGTTGTGACACACACATGCGTGTGACTGGGACAAGCTGGGCGCACTCCAAAGACAGAGGATTGGTGGGGTTTACCTTTGAGAAGCCTGTGCCAGAGAAAATAACTCTCTGGGGGCAGAAGGGTCTATGATGCCTACCTGAAAAGTAGAGTGTTCTATAAATTTATAATTAGAAGACAGTTTGCAGAAGCAATTCTGTTCTGTCAATCCTGAGGTGTTTCTCATGTCATGTCGCGTACTGAACGCAACAAGGTTTTTTATGAGGAAATGGAAAAGCAATTTAGAATACTGAAGTGTCTCATTTCACAGAACCCCAGACTGGTTTGGGTTGGAAGGGAGCTTAAAGCTCACCCAGCTCCAACCCCTGCCACAGGCAGAGACATCTTCCACTGGAGCAGTTGCTCCAAGCCCTTATGTCCAACCTGGCCTTGAACACTGCCAGGGATGGGGCAGACACAGCTTCTCTGGGCACCCCCTGACAGCGCCTCAGCACCCTCACAGGGAAGAGCTTCTGCCCAAGAGCTCATCTCAGTCTCCCCTCTGGCAGTTAAAGCCATTCCCCTGTCCTGTCCCTCCATCCCTTGTCCAAAGCCCCTCTCCAGGTTTCCTGCAGTCCCTTCAGGCACTGGAGCTGCTCTGAGGTCTCCCCTTCAGGAGCCTTCTCTTGTGCAGGCTGCCCCAGCCCAGCTCTCTCAGCCTGGCTCCAGAGCAGAGCTGCTCCAGCCCTCGCAGCAGCTCCATGGCCTCCTCTGGCCTCGCTCCAGCAGCTCCACGTCCCTCTGTGCTGCTGCCCCAGAGCTGGATCAGCACTGCAGGGGGGCTCTCCCCAGAGTGCAGCAGGGGGGGAAAATCACAATTTTAGTTATTTTCATTTCATCTTGTGACATACTTTATTTCACATCATCTTTCTGTAGGAAAAACTAATTTAAGTTTAGGGATTTTTCCCAATGAAATAGATGTCACACTGATTTTTCCCGAAGCCTAATTTCAAAAATATACTGAAATATTGGATTTTCATCCAAATTTGGCAAAATGTGAATTTTGACACCTTGAAGTTTTTAACAAAATGAAAAAAAAATCTTCTCTCTGATTTACTTTGCACAAAAAAGCAGCTCCCTAAAACTGAGGAGCTAAAAACCTTGTCATTAGAAGTTCTTGCCCCAAGGCCATGTTTTCGTATCTCATTCCTCCCTGCTTGCCATTATTGTCTCAAAAACTGCTCTGAAGCCGTTCCTTTTCATCACTTTTCTCTGCAGTTCCAGCTGTAGTTAGGGGAATCCAAATACAGACGCTCTCTGGTGCTGTCATCACTTACACACTTTGTTTGAGAGTATTCAGAGCTATTCACAAGAAGGGAGAAATGCCCCTAAATGGAGTGGAGATGTTTGGCCATAAGTGTTTTGGAATGCTCCTTCCAGGGTCAAGCCAGTGAGTTTCTCTAATGACAATTTTCTCTGTCAGCCACAGGAAAGTGACGCTTCCTGATCCTGATAGGTGAATTAATAGGATGCTGATAAGGGGACGCTCATCATTTGCTCCAAGTGTGGACAGCCATTACTTGGGAACAGCCCCTGAGCTGCCATTTCTGCAAATGAGCCCCAGGCAAATACCAAGACACATGGACATGGTGGTGTGGCACCTTGTGCTTGCAGATAGTTAGTGAAGAAATGATAATAGAGGCACAAAAATCGGCTGCATATTGTGAAGCTGGATGAAGTGCTCCATAGCTCAGGAGACCCAGAGCTGGACTGTCCTGCCATGTGCAGCATGCAGGGATGATGTGCAGGATTTATTCTCACAGCTTTTCTGTTCTATATCTTAACACTGCACTGCAACGTGCACCAATGCTTTGCCACTTCCCTTGGGGAAGATTTCTCCATTTTCCCTGTCCATCATCACCATTAGGTTCATGGCTGCCAAGTTCTCGTGCAATGAAACATCATTACAGGAAACAGAATGGAGAAGATGCTCCAGATTCTTGTTCCACCCCCAAGATATGGGAAAACCTTATGTTTATCTTCTCATCCCCATCTTCCTTGGTTTACTACCCTGTACAAAGATGAAAAGAAAAGCCACCGCCTTTAAAATGCTGACGACTAGAACTGTGACATGAAATTGATAATGCAAAAAAATGTTTAAATATCCTCCCCGCAGAGCTGTGCTGAGTAAGTCAGGTAATCACTAAGGGGTGCACAACCATTTTATGGGTCATCAAGTGATAAAGCTAATATGCTGCTTAAACTCCCTGGGAGAGAGGTCTCATTTGGTTGTATCAGGCCATTACACAGGGCTGTAAAAAATGCAATTGTTTGATTTGCCTAAATACAG
Source organism: Myiopsitta monachus (assembly GCA_017639245.1). NCBI lineage: Eukaryota > Metazoa > Chordata > Aves > Psittaciformes > Psittacidae > Myiopsitta > Myiopsitta monachus. The sequence goes on along the minus strand of CM029941.1, from coordinate 2,325,115 downwards.
GTGAGATGCAATAAAACCCCTTATTTGCCATCCCTTGCTGTGTTATGGCAATCTCAAAGCAGGGACTGACCTTTTTATTTGTCTATGAAGCATTATTCTCACCTATAGTATTCTAGAAATAAAACTTAAGTATGTGTATGCATACACATAATCTATTAACAGTATGGTTTGGGTAGGGGGGATAAAAAGCAAGAGGCCTTTTCACGATGAGGCCATGTAGACCTGGCAATGTGATTTCCCCTAGTTCACACCAGTATCTTCAGGCTTGAAAGAAGGAAGGGAAGAGGATAGGGGAAGGCAGCACGCTCTTGGTTAAAAAGGGAATGGGTCTGAGCATCCTGAACACCAAAGCAAAAAAGGTCAAAGAGTGAGAAATAAAAGCAGTCACCGGTGCGGTGGGGGAGAAAGAGAAAAAGAGAAGGACCCTGAGAGCATTACATCTTGATCAAGGAATGACTGATAATATTCCAGCGCACCATCTTTCAGGCCCCTCGTTTGATGACAAAGCACGGCCAACATCCCACATCCATTATCCGCTTCCCTCCCCGAGGCGAGTGCATCAATAACGCTCCCTCTGCCTCTCGGTGCCGCGTCCCCCCGTCTGAGCCGAGGCCGCTGCCGAGGGCTGGTGGGCATTTCCATAGAGCCCGCGCTCATCATTACAGCCCACCAATCTTTCACCACTCGCGCAGCGGATCCTGCTGCTACACAGGAGCCGTGGTTTTAACCAGTTCCTCTCCTGCGGGGATGCTCCTTCCACCTCAGGAGGGTTGCAGGAAGAGCACAGGAGCTGCTCTTTTATCATGTAAGGTCCATCTCTCCTCCTTCTACATCTGATTACAGGTGGTGAAAAACCTTCCAGCATTTTGGCACAACCACTTATTTTTAGTTTTGTTTCGTTTTTCCTTCCCTCCTCCCCCCCCCCCTTCAATTAAGAAGGACCCTCATCTCATCCAGTTCATCCAAGAGGATGGACAGATTGAATGTGAACCCCTACATCACAGAATCACAGGATGGTTTGTGTTGGAAGGGAGCTTAAAGCTCATCCAGTTCCAACCCCCTGCCACAAGCAGGGACACCTTCCACTGGAGCAGTTGCTCCAAGCTCCTTCCAACCTGGCCTTGAACACAGCCAGGGATGGGGCAGCCACAGCTTCTCTGGGCACCCTGTGCCAGCGCTTCAGCACCCTCACAGGGAAGAGCCTCTGCTAAGAGCTCATCTCAGTCTCCCCTCTGGCAGATAACCTGTTGCCATAATTTAGCTGGACTAACAGTCTAGTTTGTTCAACCATCTGCTGCTCTCCAAGAGCAGAGTTGGTTCCTGTTGTACATGGTTCCACTGAGGTGGGGATGGCCTTGTCTGGGCTTTGATTACCTTCCAAAACCCAGCAGTGGGCTCCAAGGCTCCCAGTAGTCATGGGAACTCATCCTCTGAACTTCAGTCTGGGTGAAGACATAATGGTTTATCTCGGGAGGGAGGTAAGTTAGACACGGCCCTGGGAGCCTGCTGTGGATCTTTCCTGACAGCATTTCGGAGGGATGCTCAAGCCTGCAAACACTAACAGTGGGAATTACTTTAAATTAGTAGCTATGGACCTTCTCCAAAGCTGCCAATAGAGCTGCAGCTGAGGTGGTGTTGGTGTAATGGGGACAAGAAGGATTCTAAGGGGAACAGATCTGGAATATGTGTCGGTCAAAACTCTGACCAGCATGAGGTTAAGGAAAGCCCTGAAGCAGGCTTGGTTACATGGCTGTTTCTGCATCTGTATTTTGCTTTCATTCAGGCCAAAAAGGTGCAGCTCCATGTGCGGCGAATACCAACACAGAAGCAGGAGTCACCGGGCTGGAGCTGTAACAGGGGCAGCTCTTCCACCTCTGCCATGCTCAGTCCAAAACCAATTTGTCCCTACAGACTGGAGCTTGCAGCAACTCCCTTTCTCCCCCTGTCAACCGCTGCCGGTTTGTCCCGGGCGATCCAACAAGGCAGCCAGTGGGGCAAAGCAGAGCACACCTAAGAAAAGCAGCAGAGAGCTTTTCTTCAAATTACTGGTTCAAATCCCAGCAGGATCAGTGGTGGATTTGAAACTAGATCAGGTGTGTTCCAGGCAGCTCCGTGAGCTGCAGGAAAAGATTGCTCAGTTCAAGTCCCTTAAAAATAAAAACTCAGCAAATCAGGAAAATTTCTGTCTCTTACACAGAACCCCACATTCACTCCTAACATAAATGGGAGAAATTCCGGGCAAATTAACATCTGTAATGAACCTGTGACAGCAAAACAAAGTAAAAAGGGATATTTAGAGGTGAAGCATCCACTGTAGAGAGGGAAATTAAAAAAATGGTTCCTAAAAGCATCCCAGACCCACGAGGAAAATCTCCTGTTGTAGGAATGAAGGGAAGCTCAGCCCGTTCCTCCTGCTTTCCCAATCACAGGTTGGAGCTGCCTACATGCTGCGAATAGAGCCGGGACTCAGACATCACTCCATCAGCTCTACAGACACCAAATCTTTCCCCTCTGGCAGGAAAAGATACGATATGTGGGACTAAAACCTGTGCTTAAGAGGGAGGGGTGAGGGCCAGGCAATCTCCAACCTGTCGCCTGCTCCAGGACTGGCTGGCAGGGAAAGGTCAGCTCCATCAAAGCAGCCAGCATAGTAAGCCAGTTAATAGCAAACCTGTTTCTAATTGCTTGTTGTATTATAGCTACACCTTCAACCACCTGAGACCACCAGGAACCCATTCAAAGCCTTGCTTCCTAGCTTACACATAAGCCTTTCATGTTTTATTATAACCCTGCTGATTTTTGCTTTCATTTATGTGCAGGAAAAAATGGCTGCTTTGCTTTTGCTAGCCTCCACACACAAGGAGACTTTTCTAAACCTTATTTCCACATACATTGCTTCCAGATACCCCCAGTAGATACCCTCCGGATTCCTGTAGTCTGATGCTCGATGCACAAATTGCTGCATGAGACACACACCAGCATCCTCGGGAGCAGGCTTTCCACCATCTCTTGCTCCACATTCACATGGGCAATGAAACCACACCAGTGCTCTTCACATGTTGGTTGTGCTGGTTAACTATGGTCTATTATATAAGTCCCTTAACTTTATGACTGCAGCTGCTACTAATTCACGGAGGAGATCTTTCAAGGATATCCACAGGAGATCCCTGCACCTACAGCTCCATGGCCTCTTGCTCATGCCCAAATCCATGCAACCTCACATGACACCATGTGTTTGCTCCCTCCATCCCATCCCAACCTCATCCAGTTCCCTTGCGATGAGACTCAACGATGGGTCAGGAAAGGGTTGGGAGGCAAAGCATGGGAAGCAGCTAGAGTGTTCCTCTCCCAAATCAGCCCCACAGCATTTCACCCCTTGCCCGTAGGTGTATGACCTTGGGGGTTTAAGTCCTGTGGGAAGCACCATGAGCTCTCTGTGCTTTCCTCCACTGCCCCAGTATGCCAACCTCTGGACTACCCAAAAGCCTCACGTTTCCTTGGTGCAATGGCTGTTCCTGGCCAGGCAGGGAAGGGAATTGCACCCCATCCACAGACCAGGTCCCTGGCAGTGAGCACCTCTGCCTGCCTGGATCACCTTTCCCTTGACAGCCTACACCTCTGACAGTTAATTCCTCATCACTGACTATTAATATTTCATAGCAGCAGTCAGCACCGGGGCGCCACTGTGACGGCTGCTTCAGAAACACAGGCAGACCGTCCAGATCACTGTATCACTAAATGGGTTATGGTTAATCAGGCATTGCAGGGCATTTCTTTGGCATGGTTCAAGGTTACAGCAAGGGGCACCTGCTGGCAGCAGCCCCTTTCACTTATGTTTTCAGGCAGACATGGTGGGAATGCACTGAATTACAGCCAAGCCCATCCGTGCTCAGTGTTTAATCCTGGCTCAGCTGAGCCCCAGCCACCTCGTCTCTGCTTTCTTTATTTTTTTTCTTTCTTCCTTTTTTTTTTTTCTTTTCCCTGTTATTTAAATGATTTTGAGCAAGAAAGTAGGCCATGAAAAAGGGGGTAGCATTGTTTTAATAATTAGCAATTATGATCGCTGCAATATTAATTGCATATTTCCATAGCAAACACCCCCCTGGAGGGGAAAAGTGAGCGGTGGTTAGAGACCGCCGAAGCCTAAAACTGGAATTCCTGGGAACAGGGAGGGGAAAAAAAAGGAGAGAGAGAATGAACTTCTTACATTCAAGTAAATTACTATAGGGATTCCTTAGAAACCTTTAATTAGCCCTGCTCTGCTGTCGCATTGATTGGTCTGAAACTCATCAATTATTCAATGGCAGCGTTCTCTCTCTCTCTCTCTTTTTTTCTTCCTTCTTTTCACCCTTTAGGTGGAAGAGCCTGTTCTTAACCTGCTGGAGCATTTCTGTTTCCATGCTACCAAGTCTTGGGCCAGGAAACTCGGCTCAATTTCCAGCCTCCAACTCAAACCCTACTGGGACCCGTTCTGATCTTCATGCCAGAGGATCAGAGTCTTGTGCCCTTGTCTTGGTGGGGTTGTCTCTCTGCAGCAGGGCTGTTACAGTTAAGAGGTGGCCCATGATGGTTTTTATGGACCCTTCACTATCCCTGGCTGCTTTCTAGCTTGGGTAATTGCACACCAGCCCCCAAAAGTAGGGTTTTCCAGGGAACAAGGTGCTCCTCACACTTGGCAACCCTATGGGGTGGCTATATATGGCACCTATATATATTCACCCTATATAGGTGCCACCTATAGGTGGCAACCCTATGGTGGGTGATGCGTTTCCATGTACGAAAGCCATGTTGGGGGAAGCAAGAAAAAGAGGTTCAGCAGACAGCTCTCATCAGCTCTGGGGTAAAGATGGGGCTGACCTGGGTTTGTAGTCAGTTATTCCCCAGATAAACTTAGCCTGGGAAGTTTAGAGTCTTACATGCAAGGTACTATTTACAAGTTATTATTTCACTACCATATCCTCGCTTGTGGCTGCGAAATCTGTGGTATCCATCCCAAATAATCCACTTACTTGAAAAAGCCACAGTTCCCTCAAGTTCATTTTCCAAACGATGCCCAATCCCCATTAACAGTTCCCTCTCACTGCCCCTATGCTGCCTTGCTGGGCTGATTTATCCCACCAAGTGAGCACCAAACCCCCCCTCAGTCAGTACCTGTTGTGCGCTACAGACCAGGTCCTCCTGGCAGCACCAAGCCATGGTGGCAGCAGAGCATCACAGATGAGGACGAACTGCAAAGATCAAAATTCATCCCTGGCTGCCTTGCACTATTTAAACTGCTGGGAGAACAGCTTTGCTTACCATGTGTGCACACACATCAGCCTGTGTATTGTTTTTCCATTATTTTCCCACTTATCCCTGGGAATTTACTCTAAAAGCTGACTTCTGGAGACCCCTACGTACAATGCAGCTCTGCAACTTCAGTGGTACCAACTCCTGCACAGCGCTGAGGAGCAGCAAGTGCCTGCTTACCGTAGTGCTTAGGAAACATGATGATTAAGGAGGCCTTGGTCTAAACCAGAAGCCTTTCCTTGAATTTTAAACTTTAAGAACATTGGGTTAGATATGCAAAATCTGATGAATTCCAAGGAATTTTTTCCACTTCATAAATCAAATTTTCATTTTTTAATTTTAAACCCAGGCTCTTTTTAATGGATGAAATGGAGCTGTGAGGTATTTGATTTTCCCAGGCAAAACGTAACTTTCACCTCTTTTCCCTACACAACCACCTTTGGACTTGCAGGAAGATAAAGTGTGAAATAACGGATTCCAGGGGAACAAAAAATGGGAAAACACTAAATTCAAAGCCTGGACTCTGTGGGCAACTCCGAAAGCTGCCAGGGGTGAAGCAGGATGGGCAGCGCCTTTGGGCAGAGCTGCCCCCACTCCTCCTATTGCAAGAGAATGGAAAAACTGAAGCCATTTGCATGACAAAGCGTCCAGAATTACTTTTCAAATTGTTACTCACACAATTGAACCCAAACCATTACAGCAATGGCAACAAACAGCTTTTTTAAAGAGTGATGAACTCATCCATACACCGAATTTGTGTTTTCCCCATCCTGACTGAAACTCTGAAGATACCTATAAAATGTTGAAAAGAGGCAGAAAACTGGCAGGTAGACAGTTGTCAATGAAACCCCCTTTGTTTCAGGGAATCCAAGCCACCTCCTGCACCTTTTTGTGTGCTACAGTCCCATTTGTCTCGCCCTCCCATGGTAAACCTGGCACGGCTGCACATAGGGCCCTGGACAATGGCTCATCCAGAAAAGACCTCTTACCTTTTAATGGAAACAGGCTTGGAAGGGTGAGGATGACAGTAGCAAGAATTAATCTCGAAGTGGATGCATGTGATATGAGAGACAAATTCAAATGCCAAATCTCAATCAACCCTCTGAGTGTGACACATCTGTGCTTGTACCCTAAAAATTTTTATTTAAACTTTTCAAACCAACATATTTAAATACGTTTAAATACCAACACGTTTGGAAAACCCAAAATATTTAAACCATTTAAACCAGCAGGGGGAGAAAACTGGGGCAGCAAAACCCCTTTTCTAAGGATGCTGACTCAAGACAGAGCCACCCCAGTGTCCATCCCACCCAGAGCATCCAAAGCCCTCCCCACTGACCATCCATTGCCACATGGATCGAGCTGAAGTCCTTCCTTATCTGATAGCCCTTGCAAAATTCTGGAGAAAACTAATTGTCCAACATATAAGCAAAGAATTTTTTACTTTCTCCTAAAGTAAGAACTTTAATTTTGTATTAAAGGAGTATTTAATTTGATCCTAATTGTTTTGCTTCCTTTTTTTTTTTTAGGTTTTTTTTTTTCCAAGACATCAGTGGGGGCAGGGGTTCACATTTAAAATTCATGCTGAATAGTCTCAAAACACTATTTAGAAATCTGGATTTCCCATTTAGATTAACATAATATGATGCTTTACCTCTAAATTTGTGAGACATTCATTTTCTAGACAAAATGTTTTTCATTTGATGCTATTTAGTAAATGGTTTTGTTCACCCCGAAGTCCATCTTTTGACATGGGAATGATTTGCCTTCTCCTTCCTCTACCTTTCAATCACCTCTAATATGCACCAAGCTTCTTTACAGTTCTGCTTGCTTTATATGTTGCTATTTAAGATAAGGAATTAGTAAATCATGTTGGGAACAAAAAACCCCCAAACAAACAAACAAAGGTATTTATTACTATAATCCAAAATTAGGACTTCTGATGCCTCAGAGGAGCCCATCCCCAAGTGTTATGGATGCGCCGGGAGATCTCGGGAAGGTCGGGGTGCTCTCACTGGAGGTTTCCCTGCTCCTGCTCCTGTGTTCAGGGAGAGCTACAGAGAAGTCACTGCTGAATACAGGCAAAACAATAAAAAAATACAAACCAAACAAAACCTGAACCCCTTGCCCCAAGAGGGGGATAAGAAATGATCTATTGACTATGAATTTCATTTATCTTACCACCTTCCTCGGTTAGAGCAGCTGCAACCGTGTCGCTCGCGATGTGTGTACACTTATTAGCCTGTGTATTTCCCATCCTACTTATCCCCAGGAATTTATTCTAAAGCTCGCTTTTTGGAAACCCATAAGTAGGACATAATTCGGAGGATCTGATGTTCTGGTCAATGTTTTGTCAAGTATTTATTCAGCAAGACTGATATCGTGGAGAAAAATGTCCTTAAAAACATATGTATAATTTTACTTATATATGTATAAAATCAAAGCGATACAAAGCACAAACTTCCAGTAACACACAGAACATTTGGCATGTCTATCTATGCCGGACAAGCATTTTGAGCCTTTTTTACCCTAAAAAAAAGTCATAAAAGTATTTCCTTATTCAAAACAGCTCTTTCAGCTCATGACAGGTAACCAGGCAGCACTTTACTACCCAGAATTGGTAGAAATGCTGCAGTTAAAAACTTTTTTATTATGGATAATAATTTACATCCTTCTATCGGAGAGCTAGAGCCTACGTGTGTACCCTATTGCCCATGGCAGCTGATGGGATGTGCGGATTCCTCTGCATCCTGTGTTAAAATCCAACATAATACTCTTAAAAATCCTCAGGAATATTCTTACTATGAGCTTTTTGAAAACAACTAGGTTGTTTTCTCTAATTTTGAGGGTAGGAGAAAGAAAAAGGCTCCAGCTCTTTCCTGGCTGTCCATGTCCCACCACCTGCGTCTGCCCTCTGAGAGCAAGGGAAGGGGAAAAAACCCTGAAAATCATAACTTTTCTCTCATTTTTCATTTTTTCTTTCCCATTTTTATACCAAATATGGGTGGGAAGTGTTACTGTTTTCTACGGGTAAAGAGGAGGGTGCTTGATTTCTGTCAGAGTCATGACACTACTTGAGAACTGACCAAAAAGAATTGATCAAAAAATCAACAGAAAACATACTTTCTCTTTGACAAAAATTAAAAATCAGACAAACAAACCAACAAAAAACAGCCCTAAACCTCTGAGGTATCTTAAGAACATGCCGTATTTTCAGAGAAAGTATTTAATTGGGTTTTTATAGTATATATTGAAAGACATTTGCTTCAAATGCAGTTTTGTCTTTGCTGTTATCATTTAAATTTCCTGGCTTAGATAATAAAAGAAGTCAGAACTTTGCATTTTTCCCCCATTTTCACTTTGCAGTACAATGTAATTCCTATCAACTTGTGCATTCAATGTAAACTTTTTTGCTATTGCTCCATGAAATATGTTCTGAGTGTCCCCAGGGTGAAGACTGGGGGAAAGAATGGGGTATCACCTTGAGCCTGTCTGTCAGCTGCCTGCCTCTGGGATGCCGCGGAACCCCAAGGAGAAACAGCCACTTGCTTTGCTGGATCTTGTCTTGGATACAAACCCCAAAGCCATGCTCTCACTGCAGGTCAGCTAACCCCAGATAAAACCTCAGGGTTTTTATTTTAAAATACTCAGGTGCAGCAGCAGGCAAGCCAGCCCTACAGCTGCAGCGTAGGGATCAAACACTGGTTAAGTCCCATGCACCTGGGAAGGTAAATGCAAGCCCTTTAAATCCTTGTTTGCTGCTAATTTTGTCGATATTGGTTTTATTGTATTTGTTGCTATTTTTCTTTAATCCCCTGATCAAGCCACTGTTGACCCTAAAGCTTTCCAGCAGCATCACTAAAAGGTAGCCCCTTTCCAGGGTGCAAGTTTGCCCCACGGCTGCATGGAGGAAATGTTGCTTGTGCTACGGGCCCATGAAACTTGCTCAAAGGCACTTAGGATGGTGAAAAAGGGGCTGAGAGTGAAAATCACCTTCTCAGCCCCCCAAAAAACCCTTCTTTTCTCAGGGATCAGCCTTGCCACAGCACAAGAGGGCAAGGACCAAAACTCAACCTGACTCGCTATTTTTTTCCTGAAGCTGGTGAGTTTAAGGTTGCATCTCTATAGTACATAAGAAAAGGCTTTTTCTTTTGTTTTATTCCTTTTTAATTCTACCCCCCCCAGTTCCCTCCCTATCACTGAAGCAAACACATGTACGCACGCCCCTGTCTCTAAGAGAGTGCTGGTTACTTCACCCCTCTCCTTCCCCCCACCCCAAATTTCTAGGAGAACATACAGCTCATGAAAATTTAATGCCATATGTAACAAAGCAAAATGAATATTTAATTGGGGCTTTTATGTGAAACCAGATAACGAAACCAGTTACACACAGGGAAAAAGAAATAAAATTAAGCCACTCTAATGTTTGATAAAAACTGGTACTGAAGCAGTTAAGCTATTGGCAACAAGCGGCTCCTAATAAACACTCGGCTAATTCTGTAGGAAAAGCACTAATTAGAAAAGCAATAATAATCGGTGTAATTGCTCTAAATTACCCTCCTCACAGAGAAGTGTGTTTGGGTACTGAAACGCAGCTGCTCCTGCTCCATCCAGGCATTGGCAGCCAAGGACGCTCCGCTTTTTCTCTGCTGCCCTCTCCAGGTCCAGCAAGGCGGAAGAGCGGTTACTGCTCACATCCCATTGAATGACGGGGAACACCATGGGCACCCTTGGGCGTCCCGGCTGGCCTGGAATCCCTGGTAACACCGCCTGGATGTCACTGACTCCCCAGAACACAGCACCGGGCTCCAGAGCTGAGGCTGGGGTGGCTGAGGAAGGTTGGTAGGTCCCTCTGGACATCCAGCTGCTTTTTTATCTGCCCAAAGAGAAATAACAGAGATCAGTGATTTACACGCATTAGACAGGTCAGGGCTTCATAGATGTTGCTCATAGTGATGTAGGGCTACATGCTGAAATGTGGCCAGGGGCTTGGAGCAAGAGCTGGAGAGCAGCATCGCTCCTTGGGGTCACTGTCTCCCTGTGTCACCTCGACAAGGGTACCCACGGACACGTGGAAGTAAAGAAGGGATGGAACTCACAGCTCAGATAGGAGAACACAGTGAAAAGCCCAGAGATCTCAATGTGAGAACAGGAATATTAACTCCTCTGCAATGCACGTGGTGCCTGGAGGAGAGGTGGATGAAGACTTCATGTCCTCATGGTGCGCCCCAGCAAGTGGGGAGTCATAGAATCATGGAACACCAGGTTGGAAGGGACCTCAATGATCATCTGGTCCAATGTTTCTTTGCAAAGCATGATCTAACTTAGGTGTCCCAGCATCCTGTCCAGCTGAATATTAACAGTGTCCTGTGTTGAGAAATGCACCATTTCCCTGGGGAGATCATTCCAGGGGCTAATTGTTCTCAATCCTCTTGTGTTCCATTAGAATCTCCCCAGAAGTAACTTATGCTCATCACTCCTCATCTTTTCTATGGGACTCCTTGTCCAAAGGCTTCTTCGTAGCCACCCTTTTAATACTGGAACATCGTGACAGGGCCTCCCCAAAGCCTTATTTTCTCCAGATGAACAGTCCCAGCTCTCTCAGCCTTTCCTCACATGGCTTCCAAGCCCTTGGATCATCTTTGTGGCCTTTGTATGGACCCTCTCCAGCCCATCCACATCTTTTTTGTACAGCGGGGATCAAAACTGAACACAGTATTCCAGCTGAGGCCTGACCAGCACTGAATAGAGCAGGATGATGACAACTTTGTCTTTGCTGGTGTTGCCCTTGTTGATGTTCCCCAGCATCCTGTTGGCTTTCTCTGTTGCAGCTGTACACTGTTTATTGCTACTGAGCTTGTGTCCACCAGCACCCCCAAGTCACTTCCTGCAGAGCTGCTCCACAGCTGGGCAGATCCCATCCTGTGCTGTGCTCCTGGATTGCGTTCATCCACATTCAAGACCTGACACTTGCCCTTGTTGAACTTCATGTGGTTCTTGTCAGTCCACTTTGAATTTTCCCATCATGTGCAAGAGATTCTCAGCGTTTGTTTAAAAACTCATGGTTAGGAAGATGAGGACCCTGAGGATGCTTTGTTCTTCACAGTTCTGATTACATTTTGGACATTAGGATCCTGCAAATGCTGCCCTGTTCTGTTTGCAGAGCATTGAAATTATGGCACAATGATGCTCTCTAGTGTGGTATTTTTTTATTATTGGCAAATTTGTTTATGTTAACTAATAATGAACAAAATAAACTTTCATTGATTGTGTGTCTGTACCAGTCAACAAGGTTGCACTGGGGTTGATAATCGGCCTTGTCAGAACAGTAAATTACCTCCCCATGCAGTGAAGAGAAGTTGGAAGTCAAGCTTAGCATGGCTGGAGGTGTCCAGCCTACAGTGGTGGTCTTAGACCAACCTCACTGATTTCCTCCAGCTGCAATGCTGAGCTATAACTGCTCCAAAAACTCCTAAATCAGTTGTAGGTGGAGAAGCCCTGAAGTTAGCAACCAATCTACACACTTGTATAAGTCAAAACCATCCTAGACTTGGTGCTTTGAAGACAAATAATCCCATCATCATCCTATGGCGCTTCCTCCCTGGTCTCACCTGCTTTAATATCACAGATTAAATTAATTTAGCAATACCTAATGTTGTGACATGCAACTATTATCTGATAAAATAGAAACATTAACCTCTTTGAGCATTCTGTGACCTTCATCTGGGAGCTTTGTCTTTCTCAGTACTGGGTTGGTGACTATAAAATCAGGATATCCGTCCCCTGGTGACAATGGCACAGCTTCTAGGCAGCGTTAGCCAAAACCAGCCCAATGCCAAATTCTTGAATCTGAGGCACAAGGGGAAGGGTGAAATGTTCTCCAAAACTGGTGTGTTATTTTGATTCATTTCACTTCCAGGAGCTCCCACAGATGTAGAAAGAATGGCCTTTCACTGGTCTTGGTGGAATCATTACAGAGGAAATGATCCCAGGAACAAAGTAAAATGGTCAGGGCCTGTACCCAGGTATTGTCTTTAAGCATAAAAGAAATGCAGAAACCTAAAGCAGTGCCTTAGACAGTCAAACCCCTCCTGAGCTCAATTTCACCCCCTTACTTTGGTGATGTTACTCATCACAGCAGCCTTAGAAGTGGACAGTCATGCTCCAAGTTTCCCTGTGCAATTACATTCAAATCCTCATTGCTTCCACGCGTGCTTCAGTGTTATTTATATTGGTTAAATGATCCATTAAACAAATACTGTACTTCAGGAAGTGCTACTTTGCTTATGAACAATTACAGTTTCTCTAGCGTTCAGTGGTGCTAAGCACAAGAAAGAGGATTATGGTGAAGAACTGGCTTGGAGTAGGGGTTTGGGGCTTTCGGGGGTGCAGAGAAGGGCTTTTAGAAACATTAATGTAGCATTTTCTGGTTTTGTGTATTTAAAAAGTATTTTGAGGACATTTTGAAGTTTTTTTCTTTGTTTATTTTAAAAAGAAATTTTGGTGGGAACCCATATGAATTGCAACCTGATTGCACTCAAGAGGATTCCTACCTGATGAGGATTTACTCGGTTGGAGCCCAATCCTGCAAATACTTCCAGAGTTTGGTACTGTGGACAGGGTCCAGGCAGAGAAGCACATTCCATGAGCTGACCTCGTCTTCACCATCGCAGACGCTGCGCATCCAGCCATGCACATGGAAGCACATCCCACTATGAAGATACGTTTGGTCAAGAAGGGAAGATGTGGCCCTGGCTCCTGTGGTGAGCAGCCTGGCTATTAGCTGTCCTCAACCCTGGTTTGTCCATGGGGTGGAAAGGAACCTACAGATGCCCTCCCAGAAAAGAGGAGTGGAACGGGGACCTTGGGAATGTAGAGCAACATATTTACCCAAAGACAGTCTTGGCAGCCAAGAGGCACAGTGAAGGAAATCCCAGTGCAAGGGAAAAGATGGGGCTTGGGCCACCACCTTCCAAAGGCAGATTTCAGCTGGATCAGCACTGCAAAACAGGCACAGTGATGCTTTGCAAAACCATCACTTCAGCCCATTATTAATTTAATTAATTCTTCATTTTTTTAAATATTCTTCTGTTGCGCAGTTGAGCTTATTTTACCCTTCTAGTTTACAGCACACATAAGGTGAGCCCCAGCATGAGCAAGGAGGGTGAAAACGTGCCAGAAGGGAGGACAAAGAAGATGCAAGGAGGTGGACAGAGGGGATGTGGGGACATCAGGGGGACCACAGGGGCCTCCCCTGATGCTGGCAGCGTTCAGGCCTGTAAGACACCATGGTCCCGGCAGCAGCTCAGATCTGGAGGAGCAGGGACACAGTTTTGTGTTCCACCTAATTAAAGTGGCTGGATGCGCCCGAAATGTGTGCCAGCTCTTTCATGTGCCCACTCACCATTCACTCCCTTCTGAAGCGGTCTCTTGTGCATTAAGACCTGTGTTATTGTGCTTGGTCTGGCAGAGTGGAAAATTTAATTTTAAACTAATTAGTTTCTAAGTTGCTGAATATCCTCAGATTACCGGGCATCACCTTTCCCGAAGGGGGAGAACATAACTCACCTGTATCCAACATTTGACTCTGCTGGAGTCAAGGGCAAGGAAACAAAGGATCCCAAATTGCTTATTGTCTTGGCCCAAAGGTCGAGAGTCATTTATGACAAAGCTCTAATTAATTGTTTATTACCTGTTAACTGACTATACTCTCTTTTGTTAGCATTTAGAATTATTAGCTAAAGGTTCCCTTTGAATGCAGAATGAGGTTACCTTTGAAATCTACTTGTTTGGATTTCCTTGGTCTTCAAACAAGGCTGCCCTTGGCTGCTGTTCCCTGGGCAGCACTACTGGGGCCATCAGCTTTTCAACTGACACCAAATCATTGACGCGCTGTTGTTCTGATCACTTGGTCACTGAAAGGTCATATGGATATAAATACTATTTTCCAATTAACTGTCATAAATGGGCCAGTAATCATGCAAAGACCAGCCAGCTGTTTACAGCTAACAGCAGCAATGTTTACTATCCAAATTTGTCTTTCAATTTCATACAACTCTGCTACTCTGTCACCATGCAACCATCTTCAAAATACTATGCTGGGGTTCTTTTCCTTCTTGGTTTTCAATTTTGGTGTTTTGAAAGGCACCAAAAGGAGAGCCCAAGTCATCAGGGTGTGGACATAGCATCTGCCTTTGAGATGACGACAAGCTTCCAGCTCTGTGTTGATTTTGGAAGGGGCTTTGGGTCACAGCAGCACCCTGTTCATGGAGTTCAAGGCATCCTCTCTCCTGGTTGGTGACCTGAGCTGACAGCAGCAGTGGGGATATCCTGAAGGAACTTAAGGAGGTAAAGGGCAGGATGGGCTTTGAACTGAGCAGTGTGGCACCCACTTGGGTGCTTTTTACCTTCCTTATGTCACTGCACAGTCATTTAAGAGTTTAAGGCGCTTATAGATGAATGCTGTATATAATGGGTTGGTGGAGATGATGCTGATTCCTATTTGAGTCCTCCTGCCACGACTACAGCATGTTGTGTGAAAAGTAGTGTGGGAAGGGTCTGGGGGGCTGCTTGTAGGGCAGCCTCTAACTCAGAGCACTTTCCTATACTATGAAAAGATCTGACATCCTCATTTGTGCCCTGATGCCATTTCTGCACGTGGGACCTGCACAGGAGAGAAAAATTGTTCTAAGAAAAAAAAAAAAAAAGAAAAAAGAAAAGAAATTTAAAAAACTCTTTCTGTGCTCCCCTCATTGTCTTTTTTTCACATAAATTCACCTCCCTTCTTGCCACAGTATCTGTTTGAGTAGTGCCGGATATGCGACCAGGTCCCAGAGACAACACTAATCACTGCAGATGTACAGCAGATTTTTCATTCTCTAGCAATTAAGAGACATAACGTAAGTTGGTGTAAAATAGCAAAAAGTATACTTTTAAGACATTAAATGTGGGTAATTTTTTCTCCACCTGGAGCATTTAAAAGCAGAATTAAACTCAAAATACAAAAAAAAAAATATTTCTAATTGAAAGTTTTTTTGCTTTAAGAGTGTCCCTTTGAGATATTCCCTAAAGCTCTTCTTAAAGCCCCTCCTGTGACCCAAGGAGTCTGGCAGAAGAGACGCTAAAAATCATATAATTGGGGTTACCCCTGGTTTCCTTCAGTGCAACATGACATGGATAGCCATGACACCATGGCACATGGGAAGACCCACGTCCTTGCCTGTTCCAGCCAGCCCTGGAATGATGCTGATGGTGAAAAAATGCCATCTGTGCTGTGCAAAAAGGCTCTTGCTCCAAATTCTGGTCACTGGTAGGTCCCACTCTTTTCCCTTTGGAACCAAGACTTCTCCTGCTACTGAGTACTTCTGTCTCTTGCAAAACAGTCCCCCCGTTTTGCTTCTGAGTTCTCACAGTTGAACACTCCTTGGTAAGCTCCCAGATTCTCCACTGCATACATCCATGTCCCATTCTCACTTTCCTCCTGATAGCCACCGCCAGAAGCAGTGGTTGGACTACAGTTCTATCCAGCACCATTCACAAAGGTAACCATGGACATCCACCCCGCAGCCACACCATCACAAACCACGTGGGTTTAGAGAGGCTGATGCTTGGCAGAAGCCATCATTCAAGCACACTGGGCACTTCATGCTGCTTATCTCATTGTGGTACCCAAGCACTGCATGGCCTATTCCTCTGCAGGAGGGCACAGAGATGCTGGCGTTGATCTCACCTCAAGACAGAGGATGTCAGCTTTTGCCATGGTGAAGCCACATTTCAGAAGTACCCAGTGCATGTTGAGCACTGGGCAGCCAGGCTGGCTACTGCTTACCCAGCTTGGGCTCTCACAGCATGTTTCTGGTTGGAAGAGGCCTCTGGAGATATCTACTTTAAGCCCCCTGCTAAAGCAGGATCACCTACAGCAGGTTGCACCAGATCACATGTAGGTGAGTTCATAACATCTCCAAAGAAGGAGAGCCCACAACCTCTCTGGGCAGCCTTTTCCAGTGCTCTGTCACCCACAAAATAAAGAAGTTTTTCCTCATTTTCCAATGGAACTTCCTTGTGTTCCAGATTGTACCCATTGCCCCTTATCCTGTCGCTGGGCACCACTGGAAAGAGTCTGGCTTCATCCTCTGGACTCCCACCCTTAAGATATTTATATGCATTGATAAGATTCCCACTCAGCCCTCTCATCTTCAGGCTAAACAAGCCCCGCGCACTCAGCCACTTCTCCAGATAGAAGGAAATTCGCTATTCCCTGTTCTCTGCTGCCATCAGGTGGATATTTGGTTTTATTCAAGTTAAATCTGAAAATCCCAGCATGTTTTCCTTGGGTTTAACCATCTTGGCCGCGAGCAGTAGATTCCCGGCCTTTGATCACGCAGGCAAAGCCCCGACAGCCTGAAAACATGAAAAGATCCCAGATATTTTTCCCCTTCCCAAGAACAAGCTGATTTTGGACGCCGCAGAGAGCTGGCATAGACTCAACAGGCAGCACTGTTGGGTCTTGGTCTTGTCTCTAGGTCAGTGCTCTGAATCCAGCCTCACCTCAGAGACCAGAACTATTCATTGCTCCCCTTAGCCAGCATCTCCCTTGCAAATTCCAGCAGATGACAGGAAAGGCTTTAAGCAGTGGCAGGAATTTAGCACTAGCACCCACCTTGGCATGACCCCAGGGCCAGGAGATCTCCTTCACATGTTTGTGACAAGGGCCTTGTAGGGACAGAACAGGGGAATGGCTTTAACTGCCAGAGGGGAGATTGAGACGAGCTCTTAGGCAGAAACTGTTCCCTGTGAGGGTGCTGAGGCGCTGTCAGGGGGTGCCCAGAGAAGCTGTGGCTGCCCCATCCCTGGCAGTGGTCAAGGCCAGGTTGGACACAGGGGCTTGGAGCAACTGCTCCAGTGGAAGGTGTCCCTGCCCGTGGCAGGGGTTGGAACTGGATGAGCTTTAAAGTCCCTTCCAACACAAACCATCAGATTCTCTGATTGTTTTGGTTTAAGCCCAGCTGTAACTCACGCAGTTCACTCACTCACTCCTCCCTCTCTCTTCCCCCCCTCTCCTGGGGGGATGGAGAGGAGAATCGAAAGAATGTACCTTGCACAGGTTGAGATAAGAACAGTTCAGTACCTAACGTATAACACAAACCACTGCTGCTACCACCATCAATAATAATGATGAGAGAAATACAAGGGAAGAGAATACAACCGCTCACCACCCGACAACCGAGCCGTGTACTAACTCTTACGGGTTCCTGCCCTCAGTTTTTACATCCTGGACATGACATGCTGTGGTATGGCATACCTCTTTGGTCAGTTTGGGTCAGGTGTCCTGTCTCTGCTTCCTCCCGGCTTCCCCTCCTCCCTGGCAGAGCATGAGGCTCAGAAAGTCCTTGGTCAGAGCAAACATTACTGCAACAACTTAAAACATCGGTGTTATCAGCGCTGTTCCCAGCCTGAAAGTCAAACCCACAGCACTGCACCAGCTACTAAAGAGGAGAAAAATGAGTGCTGCTGCTGAACCCAGGACAATGATCTTCCTTCTAGATGGCCTTAGGAGATCCAACAAGACTGAGCATTTTTTGGTAAGCATGACCTATAGTGATGAGCAGGTTCAAAAAGGTCAAGGGAGGGGAGACCCCAGACTGACAACGTCACAGGAACAAATTTGTACACTGAAAAACTGCAGGAGACATTTTCAAGTAAGGCAGAAAAAGCTCAAAGATGCAAATCAGGATAATCAGGATATTGGAGAAGGTATCTTGATTTTCCCAAAAGATTTTCATCATCTATGTGAGTCATCAAGCACTTTTCTTCCCATGTTGTAGGGAAAAGGAGCTGGGAAACAAAGCAACCACAGTGCAAAACCACTTCTAGAAACACCAGCAACACCTCTGCTGAACCACAAGCAAAGCATGGCAATGGCAATAAGAGAGAGATAGAAACAATCACTGAAACTGGCTCCTTTTTCCAGGGATACAGAGCGCCCATGGCCTGGAAGTCCTCTGTCAGCTCCTGTTTTTCCTCTGTCCTAAAGTAAATGGGATTGTTTAGCATTGACAAAAGACCATCAGCAGAAAGCAAGGTTAAAACCCCCATAATTCAGCCAGTTAACTGCCATTGCTGTTCTTCCTCTCTCTGCATTCTTGATAAACAAATTCATAACAAGATTTTACGGCTCTGTTCCCTGAAGCAGTCTATTAGTCTGTCATTCAACATACACTACCAGTCGAAGCCGAGCTCCCACAATACAACACCCCTTAAGATGATCTCCTTTGCATGCGCTATGATGTAATTATGCTAATTATCCAGCCTGCTTTAATACCCTCATCTTTTCCAGGAGGTTTATGATTAAACCTGTTCCTTTAATTTACTTCCCTGCCATTTGAGCCGGCGTGTTTCAATGCGCTCTGCCACACATACATGTCTCTATGGGATGTTACGGCTTGTCAAGGCCACAGGGAGCTTGGACATAACTTTGGTCCAGCTGACAATTTTAAACATTACTTCTCCTAAGCAGCATTTAGCCAAGGTTTGGTATTTTCTCCCATCTGTAACATTACGATGATAATGCCCATGCACCTCAAAGTTTCAGCTTTTTTCTTTGCAGCATAGTAAATTTCATGGTAAACCCTCACATATTTACCCTTCCACTTGAAATGAAAGCTTTGTCTCTTACATTAACACTTATCTCCTTAAAAAAAAGAACCACCCCAGAACCCTAAAAATCTTGGAGATCAGATCTTTACAGCTAGTATAAACCCGATGAATAGTATAAAATCAATGCAGCAACTAAGAAGCTGGCCTTTCGATGTCTGGAATGAACTGCTCTAAGTAATACATATGAAAAACACAATTTTAGATAAATATCTCCTTATCTTCCAGACTGCCTGAAATACAGTGTGGTTCAAACCCTGCCTGTGTGGAAGATGGAAGATCCCTCATGTTCAATGAGTTTTAACTTAGGAATATTTTCTTTCACATTTATAAAATTTCAGTGCAAGTGCTCTGCAGGATATGTGTTTTGTAGCTTTTTAGTTGAAGTTTTCATGTGGGCTTTCATTTTTTTTTTTAACAAAAAACTGGAATAAAATAAGATTTGAATTTTCATGGCTTCGGGTTACCACAGATTTTTCTCCCCCATTAAACGATTTAAATACCAGTTGGCCGTAATCATAGTAAAATATCCAAACATGACCCAGATCCCTTTGATAGAGGGTTTTCTGGTGTGCATCATTTCCATAAATTCCTGGGATGTGTATGGTAGCCTTTAGTACTTTGTAATTTGAAAGTGTTTCCACAAGCTATTTCCTGCTTTTTTTTTCCCCACTCTGTTATGCTTATCAGAAGGACCTTGTGCCATTACAACAGCAAAATGATGTTCTTTGTAAATCGCTACGCATTTATTCACGGGCTGTGCAGAGGGCTTGCACCACAAGTTCTGTGCCTCCCTGCAGCAGCTCTGGAGGCATGGTAATGGCACAGTGACCTCTGCAGAGCATGAGCCAGCACCAAGGCTGCCAACAGCTCAGAGCATGGGCGGGTGAAGGTCCATCAGACTCTTTTCATTTTCCTCTCAGATACAGAAACACAGCTCCAGCAGACTCCACACAAGCTGGTGGGAATGGAATAACCAGCTTGTTCCTTGTGTAGTTGCTTTTCACCCATGCTGGGTCTTACCTTCAAGCAACGACCCTGATGTCATGCCAATAATTCCCCTATGTCATCAATCCAAAGGGCAGAGGGTCTGCCCTCTGTGCCAAAAGCAACCGTGAAGCTGCTCAGCCCAGTGTTGAGGCTGCCCTCAGGACTAGAGAGACAGGATGCTGCTTGGAGGAGATTTGGAATAGGACCCATGATGTATGCCAGAGAATGAAGCACTTTGGCTCTTTGAACTTGAACCAGAGCCTAGGGGAGGAGGCATCTCAGCAATATGGCAGCAAGACTCAATGCATCCCCCTCGTCTTTGCTTGGAATTGCTGAGTTCTCACCCTGTAGCAACAGTTGGCAATGATCAAACAGAAAGACCTTAACATGGGAGAGCTTCCCTGGCATGGAAGGTGTGAAAGAGAGAGCCTTAGAGGTGTGAGGTTTGGGGAAGGGAACGAGATTAATCTCTTGGCTGAATCAGACATAGTCCTAGAGAAAAATGTGTGTGAGCTCTGAAGGAAGAGAGCTCAGCTGCATCAGCCGTGAGGAGTCAGGCTTCCTCCATCCTCCCACTACAGGCTAAGGAAGCAGAGGACGGAAATGGATGCCCAACCAGCAACAAGACATGAGGACAAAATGGATCTTAGAAGAGCCAAAGGGGAAGCCCAGGTATCCCAAAATAGTCAGAATCTGTAACAGAAAGAGGGGCAAAGCTGCACCTACAAGACATCCCTTCAGGGGAATTGGAGTTAGCAAGAAAAAACCTTGAGGACATGTCAGCTGTGAGGAAGAGTGTTTTAGATTCGGGATGAATCTAGTGGACAAATCTCTGTCTCAGGTCTTGGACTGTCCCATATAGATTTCAGGGACCTCAACCTCTTTGCTGGACTGTGATAAGAAGACTGCCTCCAACCTGCTTCACTGACCACAGCCATCAAAGTGGTCTTCATCATCCTGTCTTCTTCACAAAGAAATAGTGAAGCTCCAGGAGAGTTCAGCCATGCAATCTGGAACATCTCTGAAAGACCCTGGGCACAAACCTACTCAAAAGCAGACGCATCAATGTTTCCCACTCACACGGGAATTTATTTACATTGGGCTAGCCCCCATCATATGCCTTGGAAACCATTTCAGAATAGATCTCCTACCTGGGGGTGGGGAGATGCAAAACTGAATTAATCTCTAGAGCGTTCAAGGGCAAGCAGGAGGGGAGCTGCTGAGATAAGCAAATCCTGTTGTCTTTACACCAAACCCACAGGGGAATTGGGACTGCCTGACAGAGGAAAAGGTAATCTTTTTGATATAGCAAACTGTGGTTGGCAGAGCAGAGAGCTTTGCATGTATGCCTTTAGAAGAGCCCAGAGCTTTAGGGCATGAATGTGAAATTTCTGTGTCTACCAGCACTAAACCAAGGCTACTGAAGTTGCCTGCATGAGCTACTCCAACCAGAAAAAGATGGTGTTTGCTAACACTAACCTGGGGAGAGACAGGCCTTTGTTCCCAACCACGGAACAAGTCTTCCCACAGCATGAATGGTGACCAGGTTGTTGTGGGAAAGTCTGGCAGTAGAGTAAAGGGAGGCAGCTCCATCTGGGAACACCTGAAGCAAAGCTTATATATGAAACGTCATGTGAAGAACAAAGACCATGCACCCAAGAGCAATAGACACCATCTGACCATGGTGGTTGGCTAGGATGTCAACTGCAGAATCAAGTTTCATAGAATGAAGTTTAGCATAGTGGAAACCTTGCCCACAGGAAGCCGAGGTTTCTTTCTGGGGAGTCATGAGATGCTCTGACAAACTCCACTCTCGCAATAATACATGACTTCAATCAAGATTCACACCTACTCGAGACCACAAAGTCTTACCTGCAACCACTGTAGAATGCCTTTGAAACAAGTTTGTGTGGCTTTTTTTCCCAAATTCTAGCTGTCCTAGGCATTGTGAAACATACAGTTCTGCACAAATGGTCCTGAGAGGCGAAAATGACTCCTTTCAATGACACAGATCAAGAGATTGCTTCCCCAGGTTGTAAGATAATGAGGCTGGAGAATTAAATAATAGCATAGCACAGGCAATTGTTGGAAGGCAAGATATTCCTGTTGCTAAGAGGTGGAGAGGGAAGCAAAAACCATAAAGGGGTTTAAAGAGGCCTGAATTCATACAAGGAGTCTGAGAAATGCTCACATGGAAAGCGAAGTTATTATGCCCTCTGTAACTAAAGCAGGAGGAATGTTAGAACTGAATGGCTGGCCTATGTGGAGAGCATCAGATCATTTCCAGGGAACCACAGAATGGCTCATGTTGTGAGGGACCTTAAAGCTCATCCAGCTCCAACCCCCTGGCACAGGCAGGGGCACCTTCCACTAGGTTGTTTCAAACCCCATCCAACCTGGCCTTGAGCACTGCCAGGGATGGGGCAGCCACAGCTTCTCTGGGCACCCTGTGCCAGCGCCTCAGCACCCTCACAGGGAACAGCTTCTGCCTAAGATCTTATCTATCAGAAACTCCCTCTCAGAAGTGCCTGTTTGTTTCTTTAATCCAAAGCTAACTAAATTTGGTTGTTTCTCTTGTGTAGATTGAAAACTATCATCCAGCACTCTTCAACAAAGGCTTTCTTGATACTTTAAGTTCCTTAAAACATGGTAAAGGGAGGCAGCTCTCTTTTTTTTTAAAGTAGCAATTTTCATAGGATTGAGTGATTCTCAATGCAACACTAAAGCCAAAGCGTTAATCTGTTTTTGGCGGTTTATTCAAACTTCTTCACTCAAGCACCAGGTTATATTTAAAACCCTGCTATCAGTGAAACAGCATGTGTCACTGGTCATTCTCACCCACCTTCTCTGTGAGGTGAGAACTGCACAGATGGTTTATCAGATTGCTTTGGAAACATGCACCGGGTTGGTGCCTAAGGTCAAACGAGCCTGACTTACATAAGGACTCAAGGTCAGTGAGGGTCCTTAGGCCTTCTGCAAAGCAGCTTTACCCTTATAGCAAGCAAGGGTGGCTTGTACTAGTGTCACATCTGCAAATTCCAAGACTACTAAGAACAAAAATAGTCGGTCGACTGAAGTACAACTAGTTTCATAAATATCAACACCTGTTTCTCATTATTTTGCCTCTTTGAAGAAGATCCTTTCCTATTTCAGCTGGTCAGAAGGCCGCCCCATCTTGAGTTACAGGCTGGTCACAGTACATCCACCGCCATCTCATTAAGTAAGGGCAAGAGAGCCACCCTGATGAACCTCACTGGGCTGAAACCAGACCAATTCCACAAGCCGAAGGAAGGAGGACACAAAGCAAAACACACCTTTGCAGCCATATATGTGTCACTTCAAAGTTTCCGCGACTCAGAGATACAGGCTGCCAGTGGTGGTACCCAGTCAAAACAAAAACTGTGGCTTAGTGAAACAAGTCTGAGGCTGGGAGGCAGGAAGAAGTGGGTTTTAGTGCTGGTTCTGCAGATGCACCTTCGGGTAATGGCAACCATGAAATTCCCCAGGATCTTAAACTCATTTGAAAGGACACAGGGTTGACACACACAAGAAGTACCTGAGGACTTCAGCAAAACAGGGCCATAAAACACTACCCACTGACTGCACTTATATGCTTTCCATCTGTACACAGATACTGTTCATCATACTCTAACCCTTGGCACTCCTCCACACAGCCTTCTAACAGATCATTTTCCCTCTACTCCTCCACAGCTGTGGAGGTTTGACGCCCGCAATGAGAGAATCTGATTCCTCTGCTGAATAAAACAACCCGTGCAAGAACCTTTTAAGGGAGCGAGGCTGAGAAGAGAGATTTTATTTTAACTTCTCAATTTATGATCGTGTTACCTCCATCACGTTCAATATCAGCATTTCATCCCTCTTTAATACTCACACTTAATTAGTTCTTTTCTGTGGGAAAGAGACTCAAAGGGACTTGGCTTGTGATAGAATTGGCATTCCTTGACCACATGGATAACAAGAAAACAAAGTACAATCCCACAATGCTCAATGAAAGGCCAGGTTTCATTAATGCCAGCTAGAGCACAGAGCATTTAAGAATATCAAAAGAGGAGGAATAGCTCCTGTATACCTCCAAAGACACATCTTAGATATCACTAGTTTTAGAATTAGCCCAGTCATGGCTGGGGAAAAATCCCAAAGCCAGAGCTCCATGATGGCAGACACAGGAGTATTAACATCTGATATGAGAACTTGGGGTTGAACTGGAACCAACACTTAAACATTCCACACCATGGGAAGAAGTTCATCCATTTAGTTAGATTGTGGGCTGAAGCTCTGCCCTGTGAGGGTGCTGAGGCGCTGTCAGGGGGTGCCCAGAGAAGCTGTGGCTGCCCCATCCCCAGCAGTGTTCAGGCCAGGTTGGACACAGGGGCTTGGAGCAACTGCTCCAGTGGAAGGTGCCCCTGCCCGTGGCAGAGGTTGGAACTGGATGAGCTTTAAGGTCCCTTCCAACACAAACCAGGCTGT
Organism: Myiopsitta monachus; assembly: GCA_017639245.1. Lineage (NCBI taxonomy): Eukaryota > Metazoa > Chordata > Aves > Psittaciformes > Psittacidae > Myiopsitta > Myiopsitta monachus. The sequence continues at coordinate 2,300,695 of CM029941.1, read as the reverse complement.
GGTTCTATGAACTCCTCATTATTCCTGTGTTGTTCCAATTCACTGACATGTTTTCTTAACTGGATGTCTTTCAATTTTTTGGCCTAGTGTTTAGAAATACAAATGTATTTCAACACTTGGCTAACTCATTAAGATGGGTTTTGGCAGGGTCCTAGAAAATTTAGCCTACCAGCAGCCTCTGCAAGCAGACTGGAGCTTCCCAAGCTAGCATCTGAATCAGTGTCAAAAAAAGACAGCTAATCCATTGCCATCTGTCTTTATTTTGTTAGCCACCCAGTTGGATGCAACAGTCCCATTGTTAGCAATTAGTGTGGCCAGTGCTACCTGCTGCAGCACTAATTAACAGCGCATTAGTTCTTCTAAACACACCCTGATCTTTTGACAGCACCAGACACAGGAGATTGGTTGAAGGCAGAGGAAGAAGCATCTTTTGCTTCCCAAAATTATGCTCACCCTCCCAATGTCATCATAAATCATTCATTTGAGCAACATGCTCTAGTGGAAGGTCTCCCTGCCCATGGCAGCGGGTTGGAACTGGATGGGCCTTAAGGGCCCTTCCATCTCAAACCATTCTGCGGTTCTATGATTCTTTCTGCTAACTTAAGTGTCTCAGCTCTCATAGCACTCCTGGCTACAGACAGGTCCCACAACATTGAAGTCACCTTTTGGTTCCCTAGCAATGATGATGCTCAAGAGGTTTGACTCCAAATAGTGTCCACCCATGTGTAAATTTTAGGCCACAAAAAAAAAAGGCTACAGCTCAGAGAGGACACAGAAATTATGGTCATTGACATGTACTTATGGTATTACTACAGCTGCAGGAAAGACTCTTGTTAGTCCCCCTTGATTTGATCAGAAATGAGGTCCAAGAGAGTACATTTGAACACACACACACACACACGAGAAATAGGACTCCTGAGTTCTAACTTATGCCCTTAGAATGGTACCAAGATCAGAACCGCCTTCCCAATGCACCAAGTTAATGTCTTACACCACACAAAATCAATTCAACTGGTGACTGACTTGCTTCCCAGTGCCTTCACTGAGACAGGACAACTTTGCCATCCTGTTTGTCTGCAGAGTGAAACTACACACAACGGTGTCTGCTGACACAGCAAACTAAAAATATAGTAGACATTTGTGATCAAGTGTCTTACGCTCGAAAAGAAGCCTCATTTGAGCTTAAGTGCAACTAGGCTTCTGTCCATCAGCCAGGCAAGTTTCAAACCAGTGCTCTCAATCCCAACAGAACTAAAATATTTAGACTGTCACCTGCACACTAAATCACTTCCCACCTTCCCCCCTTTCTTTCAGTAGGTAACTTTGACACTGTTTCTTCCTCCCCTTTTCTAACATGACTTCTGTTATTGACAAATGAGCATTTTGGGAAAAAAAAATCCTCTTTCATATTCTTCCTCCAGGCCAGAAAGAGTATAGTGTTTTCTCCATGTTTGACAGGCACGGCTGTTGGTAGTGATGCAAAACTCCACTAACTTGGAATTTCAGCAGTTTTTGAATGCAATCAGGAGACAAATTAGTCTTGAAGAGTTTCAGTAAACCAGACTGCTGAATCTCTAGAAAAAAAGTAATCCCAGACTGTTTGTGGCAAAAGGGACCTCAAAGCTCACCCAGCTCCAACCCCTGCCATGGGCAGGGACACCTTCCACTGGAGCAGTTGCTCCAAGCCCCTGGGTCCAACCTGGCCTTGAACACTGCCAGGGATGGGGCAGCCACAGCTTCTCTGGGCACCCCCTGACAGCGCCTCAGCACCCTCACAGCAAAGAGCTTCTGCCTGAGAGCTCATCTCAGTCTCCCCTCTGGCAGGTTAAAGCCATTCCCCTGTCCTGTCCCTACAGGCCCTTGTCCAAAGCCCTTCTCCAGGTTTCCTGGAGCCCCCTTAGGCACTGGATCTGCTCTAAGGTCTCCCCTTCAGAGCCTTCTCTTCAGGGAAAGAAAAAAAAAGCCAGAATCGAAACCCACAACAGAACATGTTCACAGGATGAGATACAGTACACCTGCTGGGCAGTGCTTGGAATGCTCCAAGGATTGTCCAAGCATTCTGATTAAAGAAAAAGCAAAACTGCCTTCTTCAAAATCGAAATCAATGGAGATGTTACTGCAAACCTCTTCCCACAGAGGTTTTGTGGGGTTTATCACTATTTACTTGTACGAGTATTTCTTCTCATAGGTTACAGTCTTTCCCATGCAGTGGTGCCAGGCTGCAGGACAAGTTGCATCAGTTCTTCAGCCTTGAACTCAAGCTGCTTCTAAAGGGACTAGGTTGAGCCTGAGCTTTGACAATAAGAGACGCATAACTAGTCTCGTGGTCCTCTCAGCTCAATTTCCATGAAGCCTCCCCCTGTGCTCCAACAACTCTTTTGGTGCTCTAACAAAGGAGAACTAAGTTTGATGATCATGAACTAGCAGATACATATCAAGAGCATTCGGGTAACTAGTAAGGATGCTTTTGTGAATGTACATCGCTGCTGAAGCCAAGCATCAGCAAATCTTTCATTCTTTTTCAGCTCCACCACTTTTCGTGTTCTATTAAACCTCAGCATTTCTCAGCTCTCGCTCTTTGCCCATTTTAATTTCATATGCTGCACAAGCATCAAAGCCTGAGTACATTATGAAGATATTTTGCCTCACATCAGTACCATCAGTGTTGCTAATAGCTGTGGCTTTTCCTCCTGTTGGACTCAGACTTCTGAAGATGTAAAAGATAATGTAGTTGTCTAAAGGGGATTATTGTTCCTAAATTAATGTTATCATTTCCAAGGCTTAACTATAGAAAAAGGAGTGGTTCGTGTCAGCATATGAATGCCCACCATAGTGCTGTCTGTGAGTGTCTTCTGCAAAGCAGGGTCCTATTGGTATGTCCAGTCTGGAGGCAGATGCTCCCCAGAGCAACCACACTCCTTCCCACCCTACCACATTCCTCACTGCTCAACAGTCCTCCCATACTTCCAAGACAGCTTTGCGCTCCTCAGGTGCTTGACAGTCCTTCACCCAAAAGAGGATTTAATCTGCTCCCCACAACAGATCTAGTTTATTCCAGACCCTTTTCTACCAAAGTCAATGCTCTTTGCTATTCAGCACTTATAAAAACACATGGTAACTGATTCTGAACTCTTTCCTCCACTACTTGACAGCAGTCTGGGTAGTGAGTATCCATCCCACCCTCAAGTGGACCTTGTTGAGCTTTTACCCATCTACACTTGGAGTAGACACAAGCCCAACTGCCAAAAGCCAAAGCCAAGCTTTGCATTCCTTGGTGAGCTTTGGAATCAAGCATGAGGAAGCACAGCACAGACGCAAAGCACAACTACCTCCACCTGCACACACCGTGGCTGAGGTCCGTCAGGCATTTCAGTAGGACCTATACCTGAGCTAACATCTCCTCTGACAGTGCACACTCCTTCTCTGTGTAGGGTCATTCAGATTTCCCCCAGCTCACAAATACCGGCACTGCTTTGTGGCAAGATAAATTCTGCTCTTCTCAGACCTTCAGTAGGATCAAACTGGCTCCTTTCCTGAAAAGCCTGCCTCTGCTGTCTGAGGCGAGGCATGGAACAGGCTGCCCAAAGGAGTGGTAACTGCTCCATCCCTGGCAATGCTCAAGGCCAGGCTGGACAGAGCCTTAGGTGACATGGTCTAGCGCAAGGTGTCCCCGCCCCATGGCAGGGGGTCGGCTGTGCACTTGAGGTTTCAGCCTCCCTCAGTAGCTACTCCTTGATCAAAGGTGACCAACTGCCTAGACATCGCCTCTCAAAGATTAAGAGCTGAGGGACAGCACCCATTTCTTTATCCAAAGATAAACTCCAACTGCTGACAACCCAAGTCTAACAATCTTCTACACTTGCTGCTACAACTGTTATTGGAATCTTAGTTCAAAATGAAAAGCCATGTAGGCCAGACTTTAAAGTAAAGATGCATTTCAAAAATCAAATGGAATTTGCAGCCTCAGGTGCACACTGCTCATGAGCTCAATTAATTAATGAGGCATACGTAATTTTTTTTACAATACCTTACTACAGCTTTAGATGAGGAAATGGTTAGATGCTGTTAACAGAAAAATCAAGAGTGACAGCAGCTTTGCTTCAACCTCTCCTGTTATAAATTAACAGAACAACAGCAGAGCTGGAGCACCTACGTCCATTGCCACTTAGGATCCTATTCCAAAAGGAACTTGGCTTCACTGAATCCATCCCAACTAGATCTTCTACATGGGGAAAAAGAATCAAGAGCACTGAGGTCTGACATCTTTACATATCCACTACTTGTCATGCATTTTTCTTTTGCCAACTAACTAGATTTAATCCTGATTACAGTTAATGAAACAACAGCTAATGTAACATCAAAAGACTGCTCTCAGCTTTGAAGCCTCGATTCCCGTATTCGTAGCTGTGACAATCTAGTACCAGGAACTTACTCCACAAACTGTGCTTTCCCAAGAGAAGGAACAACAGTCTTACTTAGAAAAGTTTATACCCAAGAAAGGATGGAAAAGGGGCCAAGATGACTGAGGGTTATTTTTAAGTTGCTTCTTTTAATAAAGTTTATTATGGTCATTTACTAGCCAAGCTTAAGCGGTTGGGAAAAAAACACATTTCATTAATAGCCTCGTAACAGTAATCAACTTTCATACCAGTTGCAATTGAATTCCGTTAGCAGACCCTTTTAGAAACACTTTCTAACACACCTGCCATGTTACTTGCTATCCATGTTATCCTTCTAATGAAAACAGCACCCCATTGACTCTTCAGAGAGAGTATTGATGCTTCAGTGTCCCCAAAATCAGGTTATAATCAAACTTGTTTTGGTAAGAGCAGCATTGCTTTGTACTCAAGTAAAACACTGTGTGGGTGGAGTATAGTGAAATCCTGTATTTCACAATATTTAAAGTCAAAACCCAGCTGCAGTAAAATTTCAGTTTGCAATGCTAAAAAAAGCTGTAACCACAACGCAGTATGACAAGTTTGAAGGTTAAAACAAAACACAGTTCTCTGTGCCAACAATTTAGAGCTGCAGATGATTATCAAACCCCCAAAACTTCACGCTCTCCCACTTCAACAGGAAAAGTCAAGTTGGACAGATGAAAATAGCTTTGTGAAACATGGCAGTTGTGATTTCTGGTTTTTACTGTGCAAACCAGTTTAAGACAACAGCATCTCTAGCAGAGAGCAACGCAGAGCCCTATATTCAGACTTTACCTCTCCCTGCTGATTCCACAGGCAGTCTGAAGCGAAGCTAGTTAACACTGCTTGTCTGCAGTGAGTCTCAAGGTGGCTCAGTTCTGATAAAGCACAACGTCCTCAGTAGGAACCAGAAAACACCCCAGCTCTCCCCATGCTCTAGATTTGTGCAACAGCATCTGCAAGCCAAAGGACTCCGTGCAAGATGCTAGTGTTACAGCAGAGAATTCTTATTGCAGAGCTTACCACCCAGGTAGGAAACATGCATGAAAAGGAAGGAGGGAATACACAGATATGATGCTCAACTATCAATTCTCACATTAAAGGTGAAACAGTCCAGGCATATGATGTTGCTCTCAAAGCCTCAGCCCTAAAACAACGCCTACATTAAGTTGACTTCTTCTGTGCAGGGGGAAGGATTCTGAAATGTCAGCTCAGTTTATCCAAGTTGCTAAAAGGCAACTCACAAACAAGTTTTGGGCTCAGCTGTTTACATCAACTACCCAATTTTTGACTACTTGACTATGAAAATCAAGCTCAGTAAGGGCTGCTGACAAGAGAGAAATGAGAACCCAAGTGCATGGAATCTCAGGCCAAACGCAAGGCAAGTTACATACAGAGCTCTTCCAGCTTCACAATACATGTAAGCAACTGGCTACCCATACTTAAAAGTATTTCCAGTTCAACACTCCCTGCCTAGTGTTTCATTTAACAAAATCACCTCATAAAAAAACCCCAAATAATCCACATTTCATTTGTACTTCAGACATCAGTACTTTGACTGGCAGAGAAGAGGGATAAAGTCATTCTCCTTACGTACCACAGGCATTCTGCATTAAGATGCTTGAGCAGGCAGGGGTCAGATTTTGAGGAAGAGCAGAACAGCAGTGGGGTAAGTCAGAAAGGTACTTGAAGAAACAGGAGTAGGTTAAAGTTACCCAAGAGCTGACAAAAGACATCTAAATGAAATACAGGCAAGCAAATGTTCTGAATGCAGGTAAGTTCCCTTGTCCCACTAAGCTGTGGCTAAAACAGTGTCCTGGATTCAGCAGCAGCAGTCATTTTTCTCCTTAGCAGCTGGTGCAGTGCTGTGGTTTTGACTTTCAGGCTGGGAACAGCGCTGATAACACCGACGTTTTCAGTTGCTGCTCAGTAATGTTTACTCTGACCAAGGACTTTCTGAGCCTCATGCTCTGTCAGGGAGGAGAGGAAGCCGGGAGGAAGCAGAGACAGGACACCTGACCCAAACCGACCAAAGAGGTATTCTGTACCACAGCACATCATGCTCACTATATAAACTGGGGGCAGCTACCCAAAGGATTAGGTTACTGCTCGGTCAGGCTGGGTATCAGTCGGTGGGTGGTGAGTGGTTTTATTCTCTTCCCTTGTTGTTTCCCTTATGATTATTATTATTGGTGGTAGCAGCAGTGGTTTGTGTTATACCTTAGTTACTGGACTGCTGTTATCTCATCCCATGGGGTTACATTCTTCCGATTCTCCTCCCCATCCCTCCAGGAGCAGGGGGAGAAGAAGTGCGGGGAGTGAGCGAGTGGCTGTATGGTTCTGAGCAACCAGCTGGGCTTAAACCATGACAAACTGTAATGACAGGGGAGAGTAATTCAGTGGTTCTAACAGGAGCCAAACCAAGGTGACTTTCACAGACTGAGATGGCCTTGAAGGCAGGAAGCACCACAGGGCCACAGATAACATCTGCAGCATCCTTGTATGCTATTCGGAAGCGTGCACTAAAAAGAAGGGTACAGTCAAGGTTATTACCATGTTCAAGGCAAAGCAAGTAATATTGCCATAACTGAAAGAACCCACGAAATCCATAAGGAGGCTACAGAATTTCGTCACCCAACTGATTTGAGTCAAGAATGCACAAACGCATCATAAATGCAACTCAGTCTTTCACCATAGCTCCTAAGAGACAAGCGGTTCTTAATTTGTTTCACAGGTGAAAGTAAACATCTGAGCTAGTAGGATGCAATTTTGTGGTAGAAAGTAGTAACTGCTTTAATAAACTCAACCTCAGCAAGTCTGCCAATGATACTAAGCTGCATGGTTTATTTGATACACTGGAGGGAAAGGATGGGATCCAGAGGGACCCTGACATGCTTGAGAGGTGGCCGATGCCAACCTCATGAAGTTCAACCAAGATAAGTGGAAGGTCCTGCACATAGGTCAGAGCAATTCCAGGCACAGCTACAGATTGGGCAGAGAGATTAAGAGCAGCCCTGAGTGGTGCTGAGTGTGGAGAAGCCCCCCATGACCCAGCTTCAGCGTGCACTTGAGCCCAGAAGCCCACCATGCGCTGGGCTGCGCCCTTAGAGCATAAGCAGCAGCTCAGGGAGGGGATTCTGCCACTCTGCTGCGCTCTTGTGGGACCCAAATTGCCGCACCGCATACAGTTCTGGTGGCCTTAACATCAGAATGACAACGAGCTGTTGGAGCAAGTCTAGAACAGGCCGCGAGGATGACCAGGGGCTGGAGGACCTCCTGTATGGAGACAGGCTGAGAACATGGGGGCTGTTCAGCTTGAAGAGAAGCTGCGTGGAGACCTCAGAGCAGCTTCTGGTATCTGAAGGGGGCCTACAAGGATGCTGGAGAGGGACTCTTCATTAGGGACTGTAGAGACAGGACAACAGATGATGGGGTCAAATTGAAACAGGGGAAGTCTGGGTTAGATACAAGAAGTTCTTTACTGTGATGGTGCTGAGGCACTGGAACAGGCTGCCCGAAGAAGTGGTAAATGGCTGTGTTCAAGGCCAAGTTGGATGGGGCTTGGAGCAACCTGCTTTAGTGGAAGGTGTCCCTGCCCGTGGCAGGGGGTTGTGACTATATGATCTTAAGGTCCCTTCCAACCCAAACCAGTCTGTGATTCTATGACTGGAGCACACGTCTGCATCACTAAACACACACTGATCCAGCACCTCTACTACAGCTGTACAAAGAAGTGTTTTTAACATCTAAACTACACTTTCCCAGCCACAACATGCAGGACACTCATGCCATTCATTTAGGTGGGTTACACAGATTCCTACCCTTCAATAGAAAATATATACAGCAATAATATAAATACTAATAAAACCCCACAACTATCATTGTGAGAATTAAAACTTTTATTAGTGTGTTCACATATTAGGCAAACGCAACACGCATGAAGCTTATTTCTTAGGTTCACAAGTTCTACCAATACATTAGTCTACTGGTAAAACTAGCACAAACTGGTAACTGCTTTGCCATTATTTTTTTTTCAAACGTATCTGGCCCATATTTTCAAGATTTGATTTTTGGTATTGCTTCAATGTCCTCATCTTTATGGCATATCCATATCCATCACTATAATCAATTTGGGCAACTGATTAAAAGCTGTAACACTGACCACATTTTGTTCTCAAAGCTGAAGTTATGACTAGACGTACTTGCAGAGTACAGTGCTAGTGCAACGGATGAAACAATGGGAAAAACAGACAAAGGCAATCCCGCTACTGCCACAATAACAAAAGAATGACAGACAGCTAGATCACAAGATTGTTAGTAAGATGTATATTTTTCAAGTCAGAATAACCCTTCTATACAGTTTCCCAACCCTTCCCCAAAAGACTTACTTGTAGAATATATTTCAGAACATTTTTAGTATGGTGCAGCTGTAGTGTCCAAGGGTTGACAATAACATGCACTGTCATGAGGAACCCGGAAGTCCTCCTTCGCTGCTCATACCTCAGCAACCACTATCCTAGAGGTTTTGCAGAAGCAACTACTTTTAATAACAAGGCCCATTATGACGTAATGAATGCGTATGATCTGGTATGTAAGTAAGCTAAACAAAGCCACACGGTTCAAAAATTTAAATTCTATTACTGAAATACGTTAAGAAGCTGCATCTATTTAAAACTTACATGAAAGAGTTTAGTTTACCCTGGGAAAGGATTTTTAAAGGTATTTGGCTTCAAAAACTAAAAATGTTTAATGAAAAAATACAGATATAAGGAGTAAGCCAACCACCTTGTGTACTTAATCCAGTGTCCAATGCTACAGTAAAATTCTTATTCTATGAGGAAAACACACTGATTATAATGAAACTTTACTGTGAGAGTGGTGAGGCACTGGCACAGTTTGCCCAAAGAAGTGGTAAATGCTCCATCCCTGGCAGTGTTCAAGGCCAGGTTAGACAGAGCCTTGGGCGCGGTCTAGTGTGAGGCGTCCCTGCCCATGGCAGGGGATCTGAACAACACGATCATAAGGTCCTTTCCAACCCAAACCATTCTATGATTCTATGACTCTATGATTCAAGGTAGGAAAAAAGTTTCAAATTACATCAGTACAGCAATACTGTTGGCAATAGATGCATCAACGCAGATGAGTAGAGAGAAGTAGACTCTTCGTGAGATGGATAGTCAGAATTTATAATATGAATTCATTTTAGGCCCCATTAAGTATATAAGTGTCTTAAGATTTTGCAGATGAATCTTAAAACATTTTCTCTTTCCCTTCCAATAGAGGGATTTTTTTTTTTTTTTTCTTTTTTTAAGAAGGCAGCAAAAAGTTAAGCTTTTCTACAAGGAAAGTCTGTTTTTTATGTTCAGGACAACTCGAAAACCTGCTTATATAAAAAATACAAAAGAATAAAGGAATAGAGTCTTGGAATTTCATGAGAGATTTGCCCCCCAGACAAAAACCCCAAACTACTATTTATGAGAACTAAAATGTAGAACAGCACAATAGTGTGATATTTGAGATCATGTACGTATACTTAGCTATTCATGTTATTGATAAACCATTAGGACACTCAATTATATACCCAATAAAAACACCATTAAGAGTCTTTATAACTGTCCCTTCTTTCTGAAGGCATTTCTATACACTAAGTTTTCATCTAGTATCAGAGTATAGGAAACAGAATCCACAAGGTGCTTTAACTGATGAGACCTCAAGTGCTGTTTTTGTTGTTTTTTTTTTTGCCTTTTTTTTTTTTGCCCTTTTTTTTTTTTTTAGTTTTGTGGGTTTTTTTCGGTTTTTTTTTTTTTTTAGAAACCTTTTTTGTGGATAGTAAAGAGTTCATAGGGATCACACACAACTACTATGACAGAAGAGCAGTTACATTAAGTCTGTTGATTGGACTCGGTATTTAGCCCACTGATAAAGGAGGAAGGAGTTTTACGACATGCTGGAGCAGCGTACTGAAGGGGAGCCCATCTGAGTCAACACTTTGTCCAACCATTGCAGAGGTCCATTCAGATGAAGTTCAATCCAGCAAGGAGTGCTTGTTACTGTCTGACGCCTGCAAAATAAAGAATAGGGAAGTCAGGAAGTGTTGGCTGCCACAACTCCATGCTGATCATAAAGGTCTGGCTTTCTGGAGCAATCAACAAGATAAATGTAGAAGTGCTAGATGTTGTCAGAAACCCCATGTCAAAATAGACTCTGTGGTTATACTGCGATAGCTGATGCTATCTCAAACGAACACTAAACTTTATCTCTGATTTCCTGTGATCTCACACTTCTACATGTGTTCTGTGCAACATCAGACAAACAACTTCAGTGAAAACTGTTTCCCTTGTCTTCTATATAAACTTGCCCAAAATTTTCCCTTAATTAAACACCATATAGCAAGCCTTAGTAAAGCTGAAGAGCTGACAGCCATAAAAACTTCATTCACTCTGCCATATAAACTTGTTTCAGAGATCTGTTACTCAAAAAATCTTCCTTCTCATCTCCAAAGTAAAAAAATCAGTATTGTACATACTCTGCTGAAAAATCCTGTTATTTCACTGTACCCACTCCAGGCATGGGAGTTTTCCCAACCTAGACTGGCAAGACTATTGTTGCTAGGCCAGTTTTTCCTAGTAATTCTAGCCACCCCAAAGTCAAAGCAATGAGGCATTAAGATTCAAAGGCAGCAGATTACTCAGACACAAACCCAGCCCCTATATTTTTACTGCTGGCACTGTAGCACTTTTCTTTGAGGAGATCTGTTTGTATAAACAGAGAAACTGAAAAGGCAGAAAGATTAGGGCAGCAAAAGGATGGGTTTCGAAAGCTGGGGTTTCACATTTTCTATGGGAGAAGAGCTGGGGTCTGTGCTCTCAGCACTCTAAAAAACATTGTTATCTCAGCCCCGAATGTCTATGCCAAAAAAAAAGGTGATCCAACAGAAGAACAATCTAAACCACAGGAAATACAATTCCACTTAGTCTCGAATCCTCTCCCAAAGAAGGAAGTTCATTATTCCACTGCTGTCAACTCCCCTACAATGTGTTCCACAACACACTTCCTCCAAATTTTATAACTGGTTCTGTTCAACAACCTTGGCTTTGCACTACGCTGACAAAGGTTGATAAAACAGCGACAGTCACTTAGCATCCAACTCAAAGGTAAAACTCGGCCTCTTCTACCCCGTGGATTTCCAGTTCATGTACCACTAAGTCTCTTTTCTGTAATCACCTTCTACCTAACTTTCTTCACAAGATGACCCTAGAGCTGGATAGTTCCTGCGCCAACGTGAACACCTGGCAGTTAAACTGAACTTCTACCACCATTCAATTCAAGTAAACATGTCTCAAGCAATACAGGCTATTTTGTCCACAAGCTTATACGATGCAACATCTTGCCATACCTGCACGTTTATGCATATACACCATATGACTAAAATGTCAGTAATGCTTTGACTTTGCCAAGGCCTGCTCAATAAGAAATATTTTTGACATGAGGCATGGAAGCTTTAAGAAGAATGATGGATATTACAGTGCTTCCTAGTCTGTTTTGACAACTCCAACTATATTCATTAAAATTCAAGGTTGTGTTTGCAGGAGCAAACTCTTGTTTTAATCCAACTGCGGCATAACTCACAAGTTTACTGCGTCAATAATTTATTAGCATCATCTTAAACACAGATGCAAAGAAACTAGTTCAGCATTATGTCAGTAATCAGTTTCTGTTCTGTTCCAGCAGTATTTCCACTGCAGCTTTTCCAATCCTATGATTCCTGAATGGTTTATAGACTACTAAGAACCACCATTCTCTCTCCTTAAAAATAACTTTACCAAAAGCTTCCCCACTGTTTTAACCCAGCACTTACACTCCATTCACTTCAAGTTGTCTCCATATAATCTGACTGATTAAGCCTTTCTTCTGTTTGATTTGAATGTTGTATTTAATTATGCCTAAGTGTATACACACTCTTTTAAGCCAAATCCAACAGTTCTTTAAACTTGAGCCAGATTCTTTCTTGTGTACCTCTTGCTAACAGAGAGGTACCAATTTATTCCATTACTCAAATTTCTGGTTTCATCTAATTAGGCTTTTACGAAAGTGGCTTCATGTAGCCAAGAAGCCTCCCCACATACTGACGCTGTTATTTACATGGTTTATTTCAAGAGCTGATAAAAGAATCAAATTCCCAGGATTCACAATGGAGCCTACATGCTATTATTCAACCTCAGAAATGATACAGATTAAAAAAAAAGTATCTGTATATTGCAATAGGGTATTGATATATCAGACTTCATTCTTTCAGTGGACAGCTTCTAGGAAGGTTTAAGGGATCTGCCTAAAACCACATTTCCAGCTTTCCAAAGTAAAGAGATCTTTAATACCCCTCAGTTAGAAGTCAATTCATTTTCTTCCCAAATTCCCAAACTAGATTAAAAACAGGCACTGTCCTCAACTAGAGCTCTTAAGTTTGTGCTAATAGAGAACGCAATTTGAACCTATTACAAAGCAAATAAAATACTTCCCCCCCTCAAAAACCTGTTTTTAGCAGTTTTATTGCATTAATAGTCATCTTACTCCTGCAAAGTTTTTTTTCCACTGCAAGTCTCAAAATATTTCCCATCTCTTACATGCGTTCTTCAGCTGTTTTATTCTGCAGAATGCACTTCAAGTGACTCCATTTCTTTCTATTGGGTACTATCAACTACATTCCACACCAAAACCTAATGAACTTTTTTATAGTCCATATATACATATATATGTACATGTATACACAACAGGACAGACGCTAAAATGACTGCATATCCAACTGACGGCAAATAATCTCAAGCACAAACTGTGAAACTTCCAGATGTTGCCAGTGATCTCCCCACAAAAAGCAAGCAAGCAGGACCAAGTGAGGAAACAGAACTTTGATGACATTCCTTGATCAACAGCCCACTTTGATGCAATGCTAAAATCAGTTTACCACTCTTTATGACTTAGAAGCAACGAAGCTGAGGGGAAAAAAAAGGAACATACAGGTTCAACTTACAGTAAGTATACCTACAATAGCAGTGAGAACTCTGTATGTATAGGTTTCAAGCCAGAAATAAATAGTGTATCAGTGAAAAAAAGAAAAATTAACAACTCTAAAAGCCAAATTTTTGCGTGTTTTTTTTTCCTCTTACCGGTATTCAGCTCCCCATCCTTTAACAAAACTCATTCTAATAGTACACATTCTAGTAAGCTGATAAACTGCTTCAAAACCCTGATTCACAGATTGAGCCAGAAGAGCAGCAAATTCTTGGTTATTGAAGATCTTCAGATTGCATCCTATAAAGAAAAAAGTCAGAGTACAATCAATGAATATTTGTGTTTGCTACAGAGAAGCCCCAAACTGTGAAGAAGCTATCAGCAGGAAATCAAATATCATCTAGTTGAATGTATTCACTAGCTACTTTCATATGAGACCTGTGGTAGGCTACTAACCTGGAGGAATTTTGCACACAGTTGCAGGATGCCAGCCGTATCTTTGATTACAGTTGGGGCTCTGAACAAAAATCGCGCTATCACTTAGGCACTCAGCAAAAACTTCTCCACCAATGTAATAGAGACGCACTCCCCGGCCTGGAGAAGAATTTAAAGGAACTCTAGTTATGATATGACCCAAGCAGATTAACAAACAAGGGAGTGTTTTCTTTCAGAGAAGGCCAAGATTTTTCTTCACTTTGCAAGCAGGAATGTGTTATCTACAGGACCACACTTTTGGGCTCACAGCTGCGGCAGGATTAAAACACAATTAACTAGGGTTTTCCTTCAACAAATACACAAAGTATGAAGGAGAAGCGGGATGATTTTTGGTCAAGAGTGAGACAGAAGTTTCTAGCCACATAATGACTTGTAACCAAATCCAAGTTAGGAAAGCATTGGTTCCTAAACAACCTTTTCATTTAAAGAAGTGCCAGAATTGAAGTGAAAAGGTTAGACTCAGAATTAAAACTGGTTCTAATATTAAGAAGTGTTATATGTGAAGTGCCACAGGCCACTATGATAAAAAAAGGAAAACAAGTACCACTTCAACACTCTCAGCTTACATGCACCCACACTATTTCACAACCCACTGCATACCCCTTCTCTGTACTACCCTGACAAAAACAACGTGACTTTATTTAACCCTACTACAAAAAAATATCCCTAAGATATCCTATTGTTTAGTTTTAAATTGTGATCTTGTTCTCTCTGAGTGGAAAAAGCCCATATGGGTAATTTCTAGCATAAATAAGTAATGTAAAACTGATCTTTTGATAAAGAAAACTGTTTATAAATATCAGGTCTTTGAAAGGTCATAGTTTCTCTTCCCCTTTTTCTCTAAAACCATTTTAAAAACAAAATATGAGGTGCTCTATGAAGCAAGTGAGAGCTCTCCTTTCATTTTGCTTTTCCTCATCATTGACCACTTTGATCAGTCAGCACAGTCATAGCTTGAACTTCTGCACATCTAAGATTTTACCAGAGAAGCATTCATATCTGGTATCAAGGGAGTCAGAAGGTTCTACCAAAGAGATAGAATACTTTTTTTTTTTTAGTAAAAATAAAAACAAAACAGAAAGATCTTGTGAATGTGGCTGTCTTTAAGCTGGAAGATGGTAGATTTAGGTAAGATCTTAGGCTGTTCTTCAATGTGAGGGTGCTGAGGCGCTGGCATAGGGTGCCCAGAGAAGCTGTGGCTGTCCCATCCCTGGCAGTGGTCAAGGCCAGGTTGGACCCAGGGGCTTGGAGCAACCTCCTCCAGTGGAAGGTGTCCCTGCCTGTGGCACGGCTTGGAATTGCATGAGCTTTGAGGTCCCCTCCAACACAAACCAGTTTGTGGTTATACTTAAGTGGTTAAACTTTTTTACTAAAAGTGAAATCAAAAAAGATCTCATGAATGACGTTAAATAAAAGAATCCATGAAAAAAATGAAGTAGTTAATTGAAGAGCTTAAAGCTAAATTGCTGCATTGTGGAAAACAATTTTCTTTACTAGTCACTACAGAGAAAACCTTTATGATGTTAAAACAGCACACCATTTCAATGGCAGCTTTTCCCATTTCAGAAAAGAACTCAAGAAGTAGAACGCCCATTCTACATTTCATAAATGAGAATAAACTAAGCAACATGTTAGCATTTTGTAATTAAAGCTTAAATTCCAATTATAAACAACTCTGAATACAAATGGTACCTAGGGCAGTGGTCTAACAAGGAGCCTGAAAGCAAAAAACCTACCCCCTCAGGATGCTTTGGTGCACTTTTTCCAGAACAGCAACATGAGCAACAGAAATCCCATAGAGCTGAGTGGCTTCCTCTGGTGCTGCTCTCAGCCTGAGAACTGCATGACTGGTGCTGCCTGAAGTGGCTATTGACTGAGGAAAGGCAGCTCCTTTCAGCTCCAGCCATTGCTACAACTCTTCCCATTTGCAACTGGCTATGGTAGCAGAAGATGCTACATTTCCCCCCCCCAGTTTCAGAAATGGGGACCTCTGTGTCTTTCCACTACTGTCCTTAGCAAGACAGACCAAGTTCTCCTTGGAAAGCCTTGAGAGAGAAGTTCAATGGCTGGGTGCACAAGGGTGAAAGGGTCCCAATCACAAAGGTATGCCCATCCTACTTGGATCATTCCTGATAATTCAATGCTAAAATGCAATTAAACAGTTAAAAGACCAGAGATTTTTACCTATATGTCGCCTTGTCATTTCCACCGTAGCATTTCGGTTCACATTGGAAAGCAGACCTAGACAAAATCGCTCTGAATTTGATGGATCTGTAAAGCCATCTACGGTCAGGGAAGGCTGCGATGCATGGAAAGTTTCTCCCACTCGTTGATTCAATTCATAATATGCTATTGAACACCAAAACGCAGGCTCCGAGTAAGTAACTGGCTGCAAGTCTAAAGAAAGAACATTAAGAGACAAGCTTAACATAGAATTTGAGGCTGAAAAGAAGTTTATCCACCCTACTGTTCATCTCTTCTAGAAATGACAGCAATAGTCTCCTCAAACTACTCATATTATGTTCTGCTTGCTGTCATTTTCACCTACCCCAGTAAACAGAATGAAATTCAATACTCCACAAAGGAAAGGAGGAGGAAGAAGGGGTGATCTAATCTGACCACAGCTCATTAAGTTTAGTACTTGCATCTTGCTTGGCAAAATTATTAAGCTAATGTTGCTGCGAGTGCCAGACATTAAGACATTTCTGTTGGCTTTCTACAACTTGCAAACATTTTGGCAATAATAAAAGATTAAACTACCAGACACTGAACAACACAAAGGAAAAAATATTAATATTAAAAAGATATTCCCTTATATTACACTAGATCTTAAACTGTCTCTTTATCTAAAGGCAGTTCTAATCTCCTTTTACTCTCCCCTACTAGAGCTCAGTAATGTCCCTGGGCATCCTCAGCTTTTCCTGTGCTGCTTCTTTTCACCAAACCTAATCACATATGCGACGCTCCAAACAGAATTTTCCTATCGTGTGTCCTGTCACTATTCCTTAAACAAACTCAAGGGAATCTGATCTTCCTGATGCATTTATACAGACACACAGCAATGGCACGTGATCAAAGCAGGTGGGCAACTAATGTGTGAGCAACAATTGTGTTGTGGTTACAGGTGAAACAGTATATAAGAGGAGTAGAACACACATACAAGGGAGACAGCAAGTCTAGGCAGCACTATGGATAGGCTAACGTCCTTTAAGCTATTTCTTTTATAAATGCTATTCCACACACAACTATATTATTCTTTCTCTTTGTTAGAATCTCAATGGTTACAGAAATAGAGTATTTGTTAACAAGTTGTTAACCCAGTCCTACTATGTTTATCATCAGGAAGCCAACCCAGTCTCCTCACTATACAGCTCTAATTTTCAAAGTACATTCTCATTTTTAATGTAATTTTATATATGTGTGTGTATATACATATACACACACACATATATATATATAAAAGTTACCACACACAGAGAAATAATTAGATGCATTTCCAGCTTACCCAGGCTATGATTAACTGGAGAAAGAGTACTAGGAGACAGCTCTGCTGGAGATCCTGTTGAAGTAATATAGAGCACATGATTTCAGTGCAGATGATTCTTGTTATTTCAGATGGGTAGGTATAACCATTATCTAGATACAGTTTTATACTGAAATTCTTTAGAATAAGAAGCCTCAGAAATCCTACAACCAATTTTCTGACATGTCTCAATAAAGATTACATTTAATTTTCCAGACTCTTGGGAACCTACACCTCCTCATACAGATTTAATTAACATCTTAGTATTTGTTGCATTTGGCAGAGGTCTCACTTCATGTACACTCTGTGACCATGACCTTATTTATGCACTTCTCCAGTGAGAATGCTGTGATTTCTTCCAAAATTCAGTGAAAAAAAATATGTAAGATAAAGTGGGTAAAGCAAGTGGGGTATTTCCTCTCTGTTAGAATCAGAATAGTAAGGGTTGGAAAGGACCTTAACATCATCAAGTTCTAACCCCCCTGCCATGGGCAGGGACACCTCCCACTAAAACATGCCAACCAAGGCTCTGTCCAACCTGGCCTTGAACACCGCCAGGGATGGAGCATACATGCTCTCAAAGGAGAGGGTTTATCTCTACAAAAGAACAGGCTGGATTTTATCTTTTGAGGAAACTACCCTTTCTTGGGAGGAGGAATGAAAAAAAAAATAATCAGAAAACCATGCACTCTCAAATGCAGTTTTCACACTAGCAGGTAAAATAAAGAGAAGCTTTGCACAGAAGCATACCTACAACAGCTGCTGATGCGAGGCTTTTTTAATTAAGGAACTTATTATCAAATAGTAAGAAAATAATGTAGCTCTTACAGAAACTAGTGCAGTTGATTCCAATTAACTGAAAAAGACTGATAACATTAGCTAACCAAACACACACTAAGTCTGCCAGCACATAGCAGGACATTCTTACCCAGCACATTAACTGCGCTTTATCCAAGTCTAAGGCCAGCCAAATTACGTAGAAATCCTTTCATAGAAAAAGCACAAACACTTAAACATTTCTATTCCTCTTCCAATGGAGCCTTCCGTACAAGAACTTATTTAAAACATGGCAGAAGTGGTAAGGTTGTCAGGAGACAGGTTCTCAAAATGCAGCACTTCTGTAACTTGTTTAGGCCAGCAGACCTTTTGCTTCAATGAGCCTCTGGTCCAGACACCAAAATTAGGGGTAGGTTAAAACCAATTAGCTATTAAAATCTATTTTAAGCCTTTCCAATAGAGACCTAATTAGACCTCTATGCTTTTATGAAACAAATGAAATGCACTCAATACAGCATAGAATATTTTAAAAGCATTCCTTTAGCAAAAATTACTTTGTTCACAAAAGATTGGAAGTGCTATTTTAAAGAGAAAACACCAGGTTATACACAGGGTGACTGCCATCAGCATTCAGGCTGAATTCAGTCTAGTGTTCACAACTATTACTACTAAGTCTTGAAAGCAGCAAAAAATTAAATGTTACCTGTATCCATGCTTTGGTTCAACTGCTGGTCACTTGTTTCTCCATCTTCACTAATATACCCTGGAGGTGGTGTTTCTGTTGGGGAAAAAAACCAAACCAACCAAAAAAAACAAAGAACCAAACAAAAATCCACCTATCTGGTGAATGACTGGGGAAATCTGAGGGATGTAGAACCGGGCGTTCTTGTCCTCAAGCCTTCCAGAGCTCCATATCATATCTGAATACTGAACTAGAATTTCATTTTGCTGTCTCTCTTCCAGTGGGTTAAATGTATTACTTGCCTGTGTAAAATGTACTATCTCTTGTATTGCCAATCAACGGCTCAAACACATTATATAATTAGCAGATAATCCTTGTTTGTTCCATTACTTTCACTACAGCTAGTTACAATTTTGCAACTGTAATCATTAGATTTCACATTTAGTAGAATTACAAATGAAATAAATACCCATCTGGTGACTTCTACAAAAAAACCCAAACAACCACCTGAGCCGTCTTTATGTAGTATAACCATCAGACCAGATGCCCTCCCACACCTTATATAAGTTTCTAGATTTAAGTGTTATTTTTTAGTTCAGTGCCCAATCCATTTTATCTTCACTACAGAACAGTTGATTCCACTGGTTCGTTCAAAACAACTATGTTATCTAACTGGTCACACTATAAAGGCTCTATCATCATGATCATTATTAACTCCAAGCTCTATGAAAACTACAGTCTAGTCTTTTAACTAGATTTAAGATGGAGTTTGACAGACCAAAGTAAGCTCAGTAATAAGACTGAAGCATTCTGATACTAAAAACTGCGTCCAATTCCACAGAAATACCTTCAAAACCCAGGAGAGAACGGATGTTCCGATTCTTCCTTCAAAATGTACTTCGTAATCCAGACAATGAGTTAACCAACTGCCTTTCAGAAAACAATTTTCTTTGAACTGAGCAAATGTCTTTTCCTATATATTAAAGGCGAAACCTGGATTTCTGTAGTGAAAGTGTTTGAAGCTAACTATCTCCACAATCACCTCAAAATTGTCCCCAAGACATCTGAGAGATTAAACACATCTAATCACATTATTACCAAACAGCAGAAATTTAAAGATGAAGCCTTTCTGCTTAATAATTATAATCAAATTATATCAAATATCTTGTCTGAGATTTACAGCAATACAGTAAGATCAGAAGGAAGTCAGCGAGAGGAAGCCAGATTAAGTCAGTTAAATAAAAATGAACCAGAAGAACAATATCTTTGGTTCATTCTGTAAAACTAGTGTGCTAAATATATATGTGACAAAACTCGAGCGTTTGAAAGGATGATTAAGGGGAATTTTTGCTAGGAAAAAGTTTGATGACAAATCATACTTATTTTGAATTATTCTTATAGAATTTATTGTGATAAAGTGGACTCCACACATCTCCAAATCATTTGTTATAGTTAAGTTCACAGCCATGGTAAAAGGTTAATAACCATTTCCAACCCAACCCGTGCCTCCTGTTTCCAGTTGCTAATATAGTCTCTCTGGCACAGATTATTTTCCACATGTAGTCTCCATCTGAACAGAGAAAACTTCCTCCACCTAGTATTATTAATGCTGTTTTAGGGTCAGGGGTTGAGCAACCACCACAGCTGGAAATAAATGCTCAAGTGCGGCATTAGGAACTCTTAGCACAGCCTGAATGCTGCCAGAAGTCTGGACGACTCAGCGCATCCATAACCTGAAAGGGAATGTACAGCCCCAAAAGCCATCCTGCATCTTCATGACCGCCATCTTCCCAGCTGCAGGTAAAATCAGCCTCACTGTAGACCAAGTCCTGAGAGAGAGCTGTGGTGAAAAACTACCACAGTTGTGGTAGCCTACAGCTAAGGAAAGTGGTTTTCTGAAGCAGGCTGTCAAGACACACAAGAGTTACCAGAACCCAGCTAAGTACTCAAGATTGAGTTAGGGAGGTCAAATAAAGTAAGATGCCATGATATGAATACAACAGGAGGGTGTCAGTGACAAAGAGGAGGAGGCAAGGTGTGGTTAGCTGCATGAACATTGCAAGATCACATGAATACCTGCAATCATCTTGAGCAGACTTCCTGCAAATAACTACCTAGTTGCTTTAGCTCATTTCCACTGCAATGGATTTTCAAATGGTGGCTTTCCAAAAAGTTGTTTGAAAATGCTAGCAAAAGCTCTCACACTGATTCAAAAAAGTATACATACATTAAGAAAGCAATACCAGCTTCTAGCGCCTTAACCTGCTTCTTTAAAGATTTGTTGCTCCCAGGTGGTAACGAATGTGGCACAAACTAAACAGATAAGATCAAATCAACTGATTTTTTTTGGTGCCATTTCAATTCTTAGATACATTTAAAGAAAACACAAGTAACATTACAAGATGTTTAGACACATCTCAAACTTGCACACTGCATGTATTTGAATTTCAAGGCAGCCATCCTATCCTTAGAGAGTCCAGATCTGAATTCTCAGCTTGTTCATAACATAGCAGCAATAAACATGCATAAGTAAACTTCACATTTGCTTCATTTTACACGCCTGACAACTTCCTGTAGAGACAGGAAACAGGAAGCTGGGCAGGAAACAAAGGTCACTGTTTTTATGTTTCAACAAGGGTACAGACTTTCGGGTGCACTGTAGTAGATTAGCCTGGCTACTTGTTTTGGGGTGGAGAACAGGGAAATCTTTAAGAGTTCAATATCATTATGCTGTCCTTTCATACTGAAAAGACAAGGCTGCATGCAATAGAAACAAATACACAAAGCAGACCTTGATTGATTGTGAACTGCAGATAAAAACACTTCTAAGCCACTGTTTTGCAACTTAAAGTTTTCTCCACATACTATGCGCGACAGGGTCAAGCAGCACTTCGCAACTCGATCTCCAACAGACAGCATTTGGCAACCCCTATATGGTTGTAAAACAGGCTTAAAGCATAATGTGAAGGTCTACTTTGCACTCATTAGAATTCTGAATCTTAATTAAGCTATTGAAACCAATTAAGCTATTGTGAAACCACAGCAATATGGTTTCACACAAAATTGTGTTCTGCAAGCAACACTGTTCAGATATTTCCATTGGAATTAATACACATGATCTAGTTGATTTAATTTACTGGTGCATCTTTCAAGTAATTTGATCACTTAGAAGGATGAAATTATCTTCGCACCGGTGACACAATGTTAAATATATTGTATTTAATTACATTAAATACAGTGTACAGTAGGACCTAAAAAACATACCTGGTATATAATTGCTCTGTGGCTCAATTCCAGCTGGAAAGTTAGTGTTTTCAGGAATGGAATGGGTATAGTCATCAAGAGGTGGAAGCTCCGTCAGAATCTCAGTGTGCCGCGGCACTAGCACAGGAGGCAAAACTGGAAAAGCGAATTTCAAAGCATGAGTGAGACCCTCAAAATACACACTTCTGTGAGCTAAAAGGGAAAAAAATCCCAACAACCAACTAAAACCTCTAAAAATTTCTTCAGATATTTTTAGATTTTCTAAATCTCAGTTCTGCTATTACTATAATTGTACTGCTAGTTCCTGGAAGAAACAAGTTTCTGAGGTGCATCTTGAGTAAGACTAATTCCACAAAGTAAGTTGCCTCTATTCTACTTTTCAGTCTGGATCATACTTAGCCAGCTGGAAACTGCTAGCAGTATTGGAAGGGTTTATCTGGAGTATTCAACATATTTGTAAAGATTTTTCAGTAACATTGCTATCAAAAACTTTCAGGTGGATAGCATTCTCAAAAGCTGCATCTTTAAGAATCTTGTACCTTTGGCAAGAGGTACATCATCTTCCTTTATTTTTCATTTAGAACATCATGCTGAATAAGTGCTGCTATAGAAAGTCGGAAGGAGTCTTCCTACCTGGTGTCTCCACTCTCTGGTAGTGATAAGGGTTTACACATACTTCATCCTTTTTAAGATTAAAAGCATATTCACAGTTTTCAATTGCTTTAAGTTCATGGTGGCTGTGAAGATCTGGCCAGCGCCACAAGCGACAGTAAATAACATGCGGTAATCCTTTACGATGAGATACCTGCAGACGGCCATCGAGGGATCTATAGGGCAAAGATATTGAGAAGTATTTACAGACTGCATGCTCCCTCTTGATTGCTCAAACAACAGTGTACATACATGGCATAGGTTATTTAGTTATTCTGACAATTCAGCGGGTTGACACTGCTAGTGACATCTATACTCTTATTAAAAGGCTTCAAATGGGATAGAAATGATGGTATCAAGCAGTGTTTTAACTTATTTTTGAGCTGCTCAAATTACTGCCAGTGAATTTAGACTTCATTAAAAGCCACTTTACCTCCAACCAAGTATTTAGGATGATTGCTTCATACACTTTTTTTTTTTTTAATTCAGAAGACAGTTGTTGGAAAAATAATCACACACTGTAACAGTCCCTTCCACTGCTAAACCTCAAGGCTTTGCTGTGGCATGGATGTTTTATGGCTTTAAGCATAAGAATTCCCACAGTATTGCAAATAAGCCTATAAGCAGTCAGCTGCCCAAGTGATCCACATGACAGTATAACACAAAAAGCATGAATGCACATCTTGTAAGGGCTGTACAGTTTATCTTCTTGACTTCATCTGCCTTGCTACCAGTTGAAAATGTTTTGCTAGTTTTAAGACAGACTGCATATGTTTACACAAATGCAGATGTTTATGACTGTTATGGGATGGGAGACAAACCTCAATACACAAATCAAGTAATGTGACATGAAAAAAAATAAAGACCCTGTTTAGAATTTGCCCACATTAACTACTGAAGAACTTACAAACAATTTTCTGTAGCTTGTATCTGAGCCAATTAGCAAGATTTAACTGAAAGCTTGTGGCACACAAAGCAGTTTAAACACTTTGTAAGATTAGGTCTAAAGAATTAAGTTTCCCAACTTCGTTAATATAAATACCAGATCACATTAGAGCTTGCATTTAACAAGTCTTCCCATTCTTTCAATAGCACTGGTGTGAAACAGGAATATTGCAGAATTAGAGTTTCATTGGTCAAAACATCAGCTGAGAACACTTGGATTTCTATACTGGCAAGCAAGTATTTTAAAATGCTGTACCATGAGAGGCCCTAGGAAGCATTTTTGTGTTATTTTACAACTATATCATCCCATTACAGACCCTCCAAAGCAAATCCCTCCCACAAGATTTCTATGATGCGAGAGAGGGCAGAATATTCACCTGGTTTGTTCACAGAAGCTGTAAAGGCCTGCTGTATCCCACTGATCTATCGTGTTTGGTGTACTCAGTCCCCAAATTTCAGAGCAAGTGCTGTGCATAAATTGAAAACAAAAACAAAAAATTGATATGAATATGGAACATGGTTATTCAAAACACCATGATGTCAAACATGGAAAAATGTACAGAACACTTCCTTTCACATAGAAGATAGAGCACTGTTAGGCTTGCATTTAAACTGACATCTCATGCTATATTTTCTATATGAAGGAGGCTATCAAAATGGAACACATGATTCAAGGTAAATGATAATGTTTTAAGAGGTGAACAGGTTCTCTGTTTTTTAAGTAGTAAACAGTTGTAATGTTCCTTAAAACAGGCAAAACTTCCTCAGCCCAGGTCTTAACAAAATTCAGTTTTAAAGGGTAGTTTATGGGCTTTTTTTTTTTGTTTGATTGGTTTTATACATAAGTTTCCCTAACATTTCCCCATTCAAACAAAGGCCATGCAAAACTGAGTGTCACAATCTAACTCTCAGGTACCACCAACTTAACCATTATTCTTCCTTCTCCATGCACTTACTCATTTGCTGCTTTTCACAAAACAGGAAAACTTGGGACTCTGAAGAAAAGCACATTATAGCTGACACTTCTCACCATTTTTTGCACTCTCCTTAGTTGAAGAACTACATATTCTTTTCCACAGTATACAAAACACAGTGTTTAACACAATTTTACAGCACAGTATTTTAAGACACTACTGTAGAATAATAAAACTTTAATTGCTAAATCAAACAGGAGGAAAGGAGAGAAAACTAATTCTTTCCCAAACTGATTCAATGACAAGATCACAACAGGAAACAAAAAGGAGCCTTCAGTCAAAGGCACAAAATAAAAGCAACAGCAGATTTAAGCAAAGCAGGAAAACAGCATGGGCTTACAAATGGGCAGCAGACTTTCAGAAGCATAAATCAAGCTCAGCTCTACCATATACTTGCTCTGCAACCATTGAAAACTGACAGTTTATTTTATATAAGTAATACACAACTAGACTTTGCACCTCAAAGAGAAGCTGGTTCACAAGAGATTGCCATCTCCACTCTGTTATTACAAAGCATGAAGTCTGACTGGCTGCTACACTGCCTTCAAAATTAATAACCTCTTTAAAGAGGAGGCAACAGAAAGAGAAGGCTCTAAGTTCACCAAACTCCTAGTTTTAAATATAGGCATTGAGATTTACGTTTAAACTCCTAGGCTTGGCAGATACACTTACAAGTTGGATTGAGTCCTTAAGAGAAGAGGGGTGAGGCAGGTCTTTTCATTTCTCCTCCCTACACAGGGAGGATTTATAGAATCACAGAATAGTTTGGGTTGGAAAGGACCTTAAGATCATCCAGTTCCAACCCCCCTGCATTGGGCAGGGACACCTCCCACTAAACCATGCCACCCAAGGCTCTGACCAGCCTGGCCTTGAACACTGCCAGCAATGGAGCATTCACAACTTCCTTGCGTAACCCATTCCAGTGCCTCACCACCCTTAACAGGAAAGAATATCTTCCTCATATCCAATCTAAACTTCCCCTGTTTCAGTTTGAACCCGTTACCCCTTGTCCTATCACTACAGTCCCTAATGAGGAGTCCCTCCCCACCATCCCTACAGCCCCCCTTCAGATACTGGAAGGCTGCTATGAGGTCTCCACGCAGCCTTCTCTTCTCCAGGCTGAACAGCCCCAGCCTTCTCAGCCTATCTCCATAGAGGAGGTGCTCCAGTCCCCTGATCATCCTCGTGGCCCTCCTCTGGACTTGTTCCAACAGTTCCATGCCCTTTTTATGTTAAGGACACCAGAACTGCACACGATACTCCAAGTGAGGTCTCACAAGAGTAGAGCAGAGGGGCAGGATCACCGCTCTCGACCTCCTGGTCACACTCCTTTTGATGCAGCCCAGGATACGGTTGGCTTTGTGGGCTGTGAGCGCACAATGCAGGCTCATGTTCATCTTCTCATTTGTTAATATTATGAAAGAAAAGACCAGAGAGCACAGCACTGTACTTAAAACCATATTCAGGGCTGACAGCCATCTCAATTCCACAGTGACTTCAACAGAAGTGTGGGCTATTGATGAAGAGAATCAATGGCTCTTTTTCCCTTCTCGCCTGCCCATGAGAGTTCTCATTTTTAATACCATCCCAGGGAAGATAATGTGTCCATACAATTGAGCAGCAACCCAAATCAGTAAACTGGCTGACCACAGAACATACCTGACAAAAATTTGTGGTTTGAGAGCTGGTTTTCAGCCGCATCAGTTCTCCTGTTCATCAGTTCTTCTGTGAACAGTGAAACTACACAAGCACTATGAAGGCAGAATGAGAGTGTACTTCTGGGCAGCAGCTTGCATTTATCACAAATACAAGTATTTCATATAATATGGCCTTTGACATTTTGCTGATTATGTACACAAGTAAAATCTCATACTAGATGGCTTTTTGCCTAGAGAGCAGCAGAGAGCCACAAGCAGGCCCATTCTCTAACATACATTCAGCTCTCCAAAAAGCCAACTCTTCTAAACAATCTACATCCTATCTCAGACACAGGCACCATCACAGCTCTCCAGAAAGAGTGGGATGAAGAGGGATACTGACCATCACTGTATCACCGAAGCCTGTAACCTCTTTTTTTCATATTTCCAAAATGCTTTCATGACAGTGGGTTGCCCGAAGCTGTGTAAGGATTGAAACAGTTGCCCTGAAGGCATGCAGGCAGCCTTGTAGGACACGGGGGAGCATCCCTGCACTGTACTGTGTCTTTATATATGCACCACTACTGCTGGTAAGACAGATCATCATGTACATTAAATAACAACAATCAGCAGACACAAAGCCTGCTGCATATTAATTGATACAGTCAGCTCTGACAGCATACTACCTTTGAGCAACGGATCCTTTATACAAAGCAGCACTCCAAAGCTGATGCTGTCACTCAGATTACACGTTCCCCAAACTGTGGGGTGCATCACTGGTGCAAGCATGACATGCCACACATCTGCTTCACAAGACTTTTAAGACAGCGCATGCAAAAGTAAAATTTCACAGCCTCTGAGAAAGCATAATGAACAGGAACAGTATTTTATCTTGCTAACTTCTCTCTATAAATATTCAAACTATCAAAGCTGACAGCAGATTTTACAACCTATGGAAAGAAAACCACACTGAAGTGGCTGTGTGATGAAGCTGCAGCTTGCAACAAAAACTAGGACACCATAGAGGGAGGGCAGGCCAGGAGGTACAGAAAAAGCTATCAGTTAGAGCGAAACTGCTCTTATAATCAGCAGCTTGTATGATATGCAGTCTTCCAGGATGCCTGTCTCCTTTGAGCTCAGATAAGTATCAGTGGTTTACTAGCTCACCTACCCCAGGACTATATTCCAACCTCCAATAAACTGCAATCAAATACTGAAAAGCCTGCACGAAATCATCCAACATGATCAATAAAGTCAGCTGAACACAGCTTTTACTGTCCACTGGAAAAAACATTGGAGGAAATAAAGTGGTCTCCCCACTTCCCTGCTCACATAAAACATTCACCGCCTAAAAAGATGCAAGACCATTCCCCCCACGTCACCCAGACCGTAAAGTAGGGCTCTGAATATTCACACGCACACCAAATCAAAATGAAGTGTCTCACAACTGTGAAAAGCGTATTTCATACACAGCACTCCCATGAAAGGCCACAGTAGGCTCATTCATACACAAGCAAAAGGCTGATAGAGGGCACACTCGCCTACTCATCCCTGGCAGTTAGAAAGGTGACTGCATTCTGAATGATGTTCGAACCATCTAAAAGGGAGGTACAGACTTTTTAGTAGTATGGAATTACTGCCCCAAAATAACTAGGAGGCATTCTCTCCTAAACCTCCCTTTCTGAAGCACACTAAGATATGAAGAGTCCTTCTATGCCTTAGTCCATAAAGAATTCAGAAGATTCAAGGACTAACATCTGTACTCATAAGTTAAGTCTTGCCTGGAAACATTCCCAGGCCCTGGGAACATGATCATGTATGCTAGAAAGCAGTTAGGACATTCCCCCAACACTAGGCTGTGCCAAGTCCTGTTCTCCCACACAATTCCCAGGTTTGTGAGTTGTGCTCCATCAGGATTCACACAGGGCAGCTCAGATGCAGCCACCCTGCCCTGGCACCTAAGAGTTTAAAGATATGGACAAGACAGTCCTGAGCCAGTTGGCTACAGTGCTTGGGAACATTTCCAGGCACGTTTAATTTATTAGGAGAGAGGCAGCCAAGACATATCACCATTTCACCTTTAGTAAGCAGACTGCCCTCAAACTTAAGTCTAGAAGCACCCTTCAGGCTTCGTATTTTACCAAACAGAGGTGTTTGGTTTTGAACTCTCTGTATGTCACAGCACTGGTAAGCCACCACTGTTTCCGAAATATAATTTGGCTCCTGCATCCAAGCTGTACTTAAATCCTTCCTGTGTAGACAGCACTTAAAGGTACTCCAAAATACAAGTTTAAACCTAATATACTTCCCTCTCACCAGAGCAGACACTTTCATTCCAAGGAGCATTATCACTGTTGTTCTTGAAACAATTTGTCTGTTGACAGGAACAAAGTTAATTATACAAAAGGTAATACTTTCATCCTCTCAACACTAGCTCAGATTAGCAAATCACCATGTTCTGTGGCCTCTAGCAGGCCAAAAGCAAGCTTTCTTGAGTATCAAGATTGCTGGTTTTGTAGACCCCACAAAATTAGTAAGTTTACTATCAAGGACTTCAGGGATACAAAGCATCTCACTGGCTCAGCTTCCCAGGTGTTCTAAAGTTCTAACAAGGGAAAACTATTTTCTGAAGAAAGAAGAGATGCACAAAGGATACTTGCAGGGAACAACAACTGCTCTTTGAGACCCAGGGAGAAGTCAAAGTCTAGCAGATACATGGTTAACCTGCTACACATTAATCTAGAGCAACTCAGTCCTGCTCTTCGTATCTCAGAATATCCTGGAAAGAGGCATACAAGTTATTACTGGGTGGAACCAAAGATGCTTCTGTTGGAGCCCTTCCCTAAGTGGAGAAGGCTGCAAGAGCTGGTGCATCAGCCTGAATTTTTATAGTCTTTTGAAGAGCAGCATCTTAGATGATATTGTACAGTTCTGGCAAGAAGAATCTTTAATGTGGCTACCATCATGCAGCAGCCTTCACTTCTTCCATTTCATCATTTCCTTTAACAGGTGTCCTGGGTTCAGCAGCAGCAGTCATTTTCCCCTTCTTGGTAGCTGGTGCAGCGCTGTGTTTTTGATTTTGGGCCTGGGAGCAGCGCTGATAACACCAGTGTTTGCAGTTACTGCTTGGTAGTGTTTTGGTCTGACCAAGGACTTTCTGAGCCTCATGCTCTGCTAGGGAGGAGGGGAAGCTGAGAGGAAGCAGAGACAGGACACCTGACCCAAACTGACCAAAGAGGTATTCCATACCACAGCACGTCATGTCCAGGATGTAAAACTGGAGGGTAGAGACCCGGAAGGGTGGTGGTGCAGTGAGGGGTGCGCTGCTGGGGGGTGCACTGGCTGGGTCGGGCTGGGTGAGCAGTTGTATTCTCTTTCCTTGTATGTCTCTTGTATTATTACTGGTGGTAGCAGCAGCTGTTTGTGTTATACCTTAGTCACTAAACTGTTCTTAACCTGTGGAAGTTGCATTCTTTCGATTCTCCTCCCCATCCCCCCAGGACTGGGGGAAGAAAGAGAAAGAGAGTGAATGAGTGAGAAAACTGTGTGGGGTGGGTTAGAGGCTTAAACCACGACAACAGGAAAATCTGAGTTCCAAAAAAAAAAAAAACCCCTTGAATGGCAGCATTCAAGGCAAGGTTGGACAGGGCCTTGGGCAACATGGTCTAGTATGAGCTGTCCCTGCCCATGGCAGGGCAGGGGTTGGAACTACATGATCTTAAGGTCCTTTCCAGCAGAAACCATTCTATGATAAAACCGGACTATCAAGTCCCTATACAGATTTCAAATACAAAGAATTTTTCAAATACAAAGAATTCAAATAGAGATGAATTCTTGATCTGCACATGAAGAATAAGCATGGAGAAACACGGTTTGCACCACACTCCTAAGTGAACAATTTGATTTGCTTCCTCTTGAAGGAATTGAAGCCCATATCAAAATCTGTAATAACCAGATATAAACTACATGGAATGATACAGTCTAAAGTAACACACTACAGTCACGCTCAAGAGTCAAAAAATACAGATGGACATCATCTCAACTGGAACACACTGCCCAAAAATAGATTCCTGTACTTGCAATATGATTAGGTGGTAAAGAAGACTGACCATCTAGATGAAAAAAGGAACAGGATATGCCTGAACAGGATAAGATGATCATTGCCAACCAGCATATTAATTAATGTTAGTCTGTGACAGCATGACCTCACCGTACTGAATATAGAAAACCACTTGCATCCTGGCTTGTAGTGGTAGCAATTCTGAATTAGAAGCTTTAGTAGTTGGAGATGCAGCTACACAGAACAAACCATAATCCCCTCACTGATGTCCAGATGCCAACTAATAAAGCCACCTCAGGGTGGCTAGAGCTGGTTAAAAGCCAAATGTACAATCTGCAGATCCAAGCAAGTATGTGCAAGTACTGTCCAAATACTCATAACCACAGCATCAAATAAGATGGTGCCTACTTGCACATACTCCAAGACATCCAAGATATCCCTGCAATTTCTCCAAGTGTATTTGCAAGACAGAAGACATAACCAGGGATAAAAGCGGTAGGTCTCACCAGTAATACCCAGTTTTATAGAGATGTTGTTTTATTTGGGACTATAGTTGAACGAATCTGAAGCCAGCAGAGTTTAAAACTGTACCCTATGTGCACTACAACTGTTATACACACACTTAGGCTGGTACCTGTTGGCCTGGTATATTACTGGTTGTTGTTACTATTAATATATTACCGATTTTTACTGAGACATAGAACGAACAAAGCAACTATCCTACCACTAACACTATTTACAGTACTGGCAGTGCTCATTGTTCTAGGTACTTTTTGTACTAAATGAAGTGCTTGCAACAAGTACAACATCAGATTAAAGTAGGCAGAACCACTTCAAAGATATTTACATATGAAGTACCAGAAACTCTATACAGAAGGTGTTAAATATTGTCACAATTCCTGCATATCTGCAATTCCACTTTCTTCTTCAAAGTCTTGCAAAGTGGAACAGCTCTTAAAGGAGCTAAAAGGCACAGAGTTCAGTTGACAGCCTCCTCATCAACTGAAGTGGTAGCACTAGAAACATTACAAATAAAACCTGAAATGCAAATAGCATCATGCTATTCAAAGCCTCTATTATACAGGAATCATTATGGAATGGTCCTGGACATTTAACTTGCTTATTTGTGAAGTATTACACTGAACTCCTAACATCTTTTCCTGAATCTTTCACATCTTTCAGAATCTACAGCCACTAACACATTTGCAAGTCCATGTTCAAGGCAATCTTCTCCATTTGTCTTTCTCCTGCATCTTAAAATCATGAGCCTTTCATCCACTGAATCTAATTTGCCTGCCCCTACATTTTCTGAGGCATTTACAGTGCTGGAGCTGCGGCTGAAATGAAAAGTAATTTCATTTCAGTAAACTGACGGTACCCCATTTATCTATTTTAAAGTGGGAGATGCGAATGGAGTTTTCAAAATCTAGAATTTTTATGTGTCCTGGGTTCAGCAGCAGCAGTGATTTTTCTCCTCCTTGGTAGCTGGTGCAGCGCTGTGTTTTTGATGTTGGGCCTGGGAGCAGCACTGGTAACACCAGTGTTTGCAGTTACTGCTTGGTAGTGTTTTGGTCTGACCAAGGACTTTCTGAGCCTCATGCTCTGCCAGGGAGGAGGGGAAGCTGGGAGGAAGCAGAGACAGGACACCTGACCCAAACTGACCAAAGAGGTTATACCATACCACAGCACGTCATGTCCAGGATGTAAAACTGGAGGGTAGAGACCCGGAAGGGTGGTGGTGCAGTGGGGGGTTCACTGCTGGGGGGTGCACTGGCTGGGTCGGGCTGGGTGAGCAGCTGTATTCTCTTTCCTTGTATGTCTCTTGTATTATTACTGGTGGTAGCAGCAGTGGTTTGTGTTATACCTTAGTTACTAAACTATTCTTATCTCAACCTGTGGAAGTTGCATTCTTTTGATTCTCCTTCCCATCCCCCCGGGACTGGAGGAAGAAAGAGAGGAAAGTGAGTGAGTTAGTGAGAAAACTTCATGGTTGACTGGACTTAAACCATGACATCATGCAAAGCCTTCCCTATAGATGCGAGCCTGACATTTGTTTTCACTCACATTTCACTCAAAAAATTAAACAAGAAAAAAAACAACAAAAGAAATGACTGGGTTTTCACTTGAACTAGAAAAATTATTTATCACAGGCACACAAACACCTTTGCAGCAGCCTGAAATTTACAGGACTTACTACCTTGACTGATACTTTGTCAAGAGGGAGGAAAAAAGGTGCAGAGTTTGCTTCAAGAGCTACACTAAGCTGTTCAAAATGCAGTTAGAGTAGCAAGAAATGACCTCTTAGATTTCTGCAATCCCATTTTCTCTTTTGAGCAAGTGCCATTGCTTTAACATTGCTCATGGCTGCTTCTGTTAAAGTTGTCTGAGAAAACAGGTTAAAGTTTACATATTGAAGATCTCAACCTTGCATATGAACTTTTTTTACACACAGTATTGTATTTAGCACAGGCAACAGCTCCTACCTAATCTGCCTGATCATGGCTTCCTCAAGTCTGGGTTTCAAATTAAAATATGTTAGCTGCTTTTCTATTCTAACTTGACAGTTCTTTCCATATGCTGGCAGTTAACATTTCTCCCTAATAGAGCCTAAAATGCCTATATACCAGCCAGCAGCAATGCTAATTATATTACCTGCCTTTGCAAACAGTACCTCATCTAGCTGTATAGCCATGTGTCTGAACAAAATCTTACTGTAAAATGTAGTTTGGCTGGCTTAAGTGTCTCAGTTACTGAAATGTATGTCGCTCATAGTTTCTTTTCCCTGTGCTGGGGGTGGCAGGGAAAAGGTTATTTGCACTGAGCTTACTTAGAAAACATTAAAGAGATCTGCAATAACAATGCAAATGTTAAATTACTCCTGTATCTGCCATGCCACTTTTTGACTCTTACATCACTTTGCATCCCTGCAGAACTGACCAACCTTTTTACTTGCACCTCCATCATCCTGTATTACAGTGGCAAAATACTGTCTACTCACTTATATCTGTAACCAGAAATACACATTTACCAAATGATGTGACTCAAAGCTACAGCAGTTCACCCCTGCTTGTGAATGCTGTGAAGTAACACAAAGGTCCTGATCTCGTTTCCTTGCATTAGAAAATGTAAAGATTCTATAATTCAGTAAGAAACAATTATTCTTTTTCTGAGTACTGCTAGAGGGATGAGCTAATATCTTACCCAATGCCAAATATAAAAGCACAAGTGTGAATTCCTCTTAAGAATGATTTACACAGATCCACAGGGTCACTCATCCTTAAGAGGAGCTGGACAAGATTCCTCCTTGGGGAATTTCTGCTAAAAGGTAGTATTAGAAACCAGAGTAAATGGGTATTTACATATGCTGTAAGTACAGGTGGGCAGTTAGTCTGTTAACAGAGTCTTTGTTTCTTCAAAGGAGAAAGAGATCCCATTAAGCCTAGGAAAATTATATTAAGTAACATCTAAAAGAGCTCTAAACTCCAAGGATCTTACAGAACTGAAAGCACAGGTTTCTCTAAGAACAAGCTCAACAATAGTAAACCTGACAGCTAGGGCATTTGACTTCCACAGTTGAGCGTTCCCTCAATTGTCTCCAACCCTAGATTTAGGCTTATCTAAGCAAAAAAGCTTGGTTTTCCCTCTTCCCCCAAATCCAAAAGCAGACCTTTTCTTCTTTGAGCATATGTAATACAAAGATTACTGCTGAAAACAGTAACCATACCTTCTCTCCCTGCCTCCTCCCCAACAGATATTCAGGACATGCTACATCCAAAAAAGAAATGTGTATGTATGTGCATATTTAGTGGAATATAAATCAGGAGCCATTACACAACTTATCAGAATCCTTTCAGGAATAAAGTTTACATAGAATTTCATACAGTATATTCAGTACCATTACATCAAACACAAAATATAGCATCTGAACTGAGGAAAACGACTTAAGTAACCTTCCTTATAAATGGATGCATGCTAAAAAATTAACACATCAAAATAGCCAGAAAAGCAGGAGGCACAGGATACAATTAACCTCTCTAACAGTGTGGGAAAGAAAATAAGTCATTGAACAACTCCCATTTACTTCAGCTTGAACTTTAAGAATGTCCACAGGGGATGCAAAAGTGGAACCTGAGGTACAAAAGACACTCTGTCACAGCCTATCATCTTAGCTGCCCATAGCTCACTTCAGAGACCGTAGTTAGTTTTCTCCAGTTTTGAAGAGTGCCAGGCCAACAAGTCATCTTGATGAACATTATAAGCTTCTGTTACCCTTTCTAAAGACACACTTCTTCTTGGTCACATGTGCAACAAACTGCCTGCAAAAGCAGAAATACAGATACAAGGCAGGCCCCTTCAAAGCACTTTAATCCTCCTCTTTTCTCCTATATATCCTGACCTGCTAGCCCCATGCTGTCAGACAAAATAAAACAGCCAACAACAATCAGTGTTACCTTTATTCTTCTCTCGATGCTAGGAGGTGCTGGAAGGACAGCACTTCAAAGTTCAAGAGCAATTTTTCCAGGATGCCATGGAAACCAAGCAGAAGTAAAATATTTATTTCTTTTCTTGCTGTCCGTGTGGTGCGTTCAGATGCAGATCCTACCAAAGAGCCTTTACTCCCTGTTCACAGTCAGGTGGAGAGCAGCCTGCAAACTTGTAGGTTTCTAAATGGCAAGGTCAAGCAGCACATAGATGGTGACTGAGAAATAAAAGGCATGCAGTACAGCTCAGCCTCACTCAGGAGTCGGCAGGGAGCTGGCCATGAGTCTCACGCTCAGAGATGGAAGGCAGGGAGCATGCAAAAACAGCCTATGGAAATAATGAGCTAACAGCTTCCCTGGGAAATCGGCCCTACAATTCCCTACTCTCTAACACCACAGCCTTCAGCAGCTACAATCTGTACATCTCAAACTCTCAAACAGCCTTACTGGAGACAAGATGAACCACAACACAGATTTACACCCCCTAATCGCATGTTCAAAAAAACCCCATCAAAACCAGTGGCTTCTAGAT
Organism: Myiopsitta monachus; assembly: GCA_017639245.1. NCBI lineage: Eukaryota > Metazoa > Chordata > Aves > Psittaciformes > Psittacidae > Myiopsitta > Myiopsitta monachus. The sequence continues at coordinate 2,265,250 of CM029941.1, read as the reverse complement.
GCCCTGCATCTAGTGAGGACGACAAGTAAACAATAGGATTCACAATGGCAGCTCAACAGACACAAACCAGGTGGTGGTGAGGGAAACCCCGAACAAAAAAACAGAGAAAAAAAATATGATCATGTGGACCTCACAAGTTCTGAGGACATGGATTCTTGCATTTAAGATGACACTCTTGAAATGATAAATTGGAATCCTTTAACTGCTTTCATTGGTTATGCTATTGCATCAAATAAAGGTTGTCTGACTGATGTATTTTAGTTTCTCCTAATATCTTTAGAAATGTAAACACTTCAGATGGCATTCAAGTTTGCAAGTTTGAAACTCCCATAACCAGAAGTACGATGTTCATCACCTATCTTCAACATTAGTCAGCTCAGACATGCTATCTGTATTTCACCTGAGAGCACCACACTGGAAAATGTCTTTGGACTTTCTGACAAAAGCTTTCCAGAGAACACAAGACCAATACCTCCTATTGGAAATAAAGGATCAAAACTATATTATCAGAGTAAAGGAAGCATAATCAGAACACATGCTCCAAAAGCATCCATGTAGAAAAAGAATCAGAGCTCCATGTAGCTAGTGAGACATTGCACCACATCAGGTAGAAGGCAGCTATGAATCAACTATGTTCAGCAGCTTACTCTAGCTGAGAAATTGCTTGTGTCCTCCGATCTCATTATATGAGAGCCTACGAAAACAGTTGATCGAGGAATTTCTTTCTAATGCTTAAATTACACTGAAATGCTCCCACTAAAGAGACAGATGACTAGCACAGTCTTTCAGACCGAAAGCAAAGTCAAGCTGTTAAATACCTTTCTTTTACTTACAAATTACGTAAGAAATGAAGAAGCCAACAGATTCATCTCAATTTCATTTCACATCATATGTGGTTACTTTGTTTTTTTCTGTTTTGCATTAGTAAGCAATACTATGTGGTGGGTTCAGATGACACCCAGTGTAATTTCATAGATTAACACTCTGTATCATCCTAAACAGACCTCAACAGAATCAGAAGTATCAAAGCATGGAGTATATATATATTTTATAGGAAGGCATACCCATCAAAATACTGACCAATCTGTTCACTACAAATTGTTTTGTTATTATCAAATAGCAATCTCCTAGAAGATCATACTTTCAAAAAGACATAAACACAGCTCAGAACACACATTACAGGACAAGCACCAGACAGACATTAGAAAAAAAAATGACCTTTATCTCAAGTTCTCTAACCACTATTAGTCATAGTAGGTGCGGTGGAAGCTCTTCCCAAGCTCGCAAGTACAGCTACCAACGGATAAGGCAAATAATTTGTCTTAAGCAGTCTGTCATCCTCCAAGTAGGTGAGTGGCTGATGCTAATGCATGAGTGGGCTGTTTTGCAACTGATGGACAGCTGAGAAAACGTGATTTTTTGACCAACCTTCTCAAACTACTGGGTATTCGATGTAATGAGGGGAAACGATTAGCACTGCAAGTCATTCGTCTTGCCCACGTTGCTTCAAAATATGCTGAGATGGCAAAAGAACAGTTACAGGAACTTTTAATACCTCATTTCAAATTGAAGCTGCCTGTGGACAGCTTCCCCTATACACCCATCTCGAGAATCCCAGGAAGACAAATGAACACAGGATATATAAAGTACTCAATGTATGGAATCCTCTACACCAAGAATGACCCCTACCGCAGCCCAAGCCATTCATACCCAGCAGAAAATTGGTGTATTAGAATACTTTAAACTTGATCCAAGGCCCCAAAAAACCAGACTATCTCTAAAGAGGATAGATACAAAAATTCAAAGAAACAGCAGGTACTATACTACAAAGGTGTGCAATGTTTCCTGTAAGGTATTTCAAAGGAAGTTAAAGGTTAAGCCACAGAGGAAGCTTCCCCAAGCAATATACTGGCAAAGAGAACTGGATGGTACTTAGTGCCATGACTGTGGTATTATTTTTCTAAATAACAATCATAGAATGGTTTGGTTGGAAAGAATCTTACGATCATGGGCAGAGGCACTTCACAGTAGACCATGCCACCCAAGGCTCTCTCCAACCTGGCCCTGAACACTGCCAGATATGGAGCATTTATCACTTTTCTGGGCAACCTGTTCCAGTGCCTCACTACCCTCACTGTAAAGGACTTCTTCCTTATATCCAACCTGAACTTGCTCTGTTTTGGTTTAAACCTCCTGTCTTATCACCGTGGTCCCTGATGAAGAGTCCCTCTCCAGCATTCAATTACAAAAATTAAATAAGACGACATCATCATTCACAGAAATGTCCATATTTTATTGAGAACTATTAAAGCAAGTTCACAATTAGAAAGGAAGCCACAGATGCATGAATAGTTTCATTGTTTTGATACAAGAACACAGTATCTTATTTTCAGAATTAACTTATTGGGTTTGCTAAGATACTATATTGCCTTATCTGCTTTACACAGGCAACAATCTAGAAAGCAGCTTAGTACTAAGGCATGTCCTGCTATGCCTCTGCTCTCCTCAGGCTCAGAACAAAATATAGGACCCTATATTAGACACTATTGACAGAAAATGTATATGTAGGGGACAACTTCTGAACAAGAATTAAAATCTATTCCTTGAACTTTGCTGCTTAGAGCAAGACAGAAAGGATGTTTTAAGATCACAGACAAGTCCTGAAGTCTTCAGCATCTTGCTCATGATCCACACCCAGAACACGCATCTGAAGACAATGCCCACAAGTACTCTTACCTCACATACAATTGCGTAACAGTTAAAGCACTTTCCCAGGACATCCAACAGTTTCTTTTCCTCACTCCACCTAACACGATTCAACCCTGATCTACTACCATCTGCCCGCTGCTAAGGCAGCAGCTGCCCTGCTCTCTTCTCTGTCCTATTCATGGATATCCTTCATTCTTCGTCAAGGCTTGGATGGGCCTTGGAACAACCTGCTCTAGTGGAAGGTGTCCCTGCCCATGACAAGAGGTTGGAACTGGATGAGCTGTTAAGGTCCCTTCCAACACAAACCAGTCTGGGATACTACTGTAGCCAGAAAGATGAGCGGAATGGGCTTGAGGAACATTACCATTCAAGTAAAGAGCTATGTGGCTTCTTGCTGCAAAGAGAGCTGCTTAAATCCTTCTTGGAATGTCTGTCATTATTGGCCAAGATGTTGAAGTGTTCCCACATAATGAATAAACACACTGACGCTGTGTTCTTGTGAAAACACCTTCCTATCACAGAACAGACTATTACAGCCATTTTAAATTAAAAAAAAAATAAATTAAGTTTAACATGGCTGCCAGCAACACAGCTTGCAACAGGCACAACCACCTAAGTGAGCTTTTTGTCCTCCTACTACATTCCATCTAACTGAGAGACAAAGGCGACAGCAAAACATTGATTTTTTTGGTTACTAACTGTGCTTAGACAAGGCATCAGTCTGAAAGATAGGACACAGGACACAAACAAAACATTAGACACTCAATATTTAAATACAAAGGAATTAAAAAGTGGCTTTGTGGAATTCATCAGAATGGACATGCTTGAATTCTTTCTCCGATATGGCTGTTAAGTTTACAACAAGTTTCCTCCACTATAAAAGAAGGGGATATTTATTACAAAAAGACAGCAGTCACAAGAAGACAGTAAAGAACTGTCAATAAGCTTCAGTGATAGAAGGTTGTGCTGCTGTAGGCTTACAAAAACACAGCAAGTTTAATAAGGCACTCTTGGAACATGCAGCCTGAGTCCATGAAATTAACATTTGAGTTACTTGGATGAAAAAGTCTTTTTAACACACACCAAAGACTCAAACTCCATTTCAAACATGACTTCATAGAATCACAGAATCATAGAATAGTTCGGGTTGGAAAAGACCTCAAGATCATCTAGTTCCAACCCCCTCTGCATTGGGCAGGGACACCTCCCACTAAACCATGCCACCCAAGACTGCATCCAAACTGGCCCTGAACACGCCCAGAGATGGAGCATTCACAACTTCCTTGGGTAACCCATTCCAGTGCCTCACCACCCTTACAGGAAAAGAGCTTCCTCCTTACTTCCAATCTAAACTTCCTCTGTTTAAGTTTTAACCCGTTACCCCTTGTCCTATCACTACAGTCCCTAATGAAGAGTCCCTCCCCACCATCCTTATAGCCCCCCTTCAGATACTGCAAGGCTGCTATGAGGTCTCCACGCAGCCTTTTCTCCAGGCTGAACAGCCCAAACTTCCATAGCCTGTCTCCATACAGGAGGTGCTCCAATCCCCTCATCATCCTCGTGGCTCTCTGTTCAAACAGATCCATGTTCTTCTCATGTTAAGGACACCAGAACTGCACATGATACTCCAAGTGAGGTCTCAGGAGAGCAGAGTAGAGGGGCAGGATCACCTCCCTTGACCGGCTGGTTACAGTCCTTTTGATGTGGCCCAGGATATGGTTGGCTTTCTGGGCTGTGAGCGCACACTGAACCCAGCTCATGTTCATTTTCTTATCCACCAACACCCCCAAGTCCTTCTCCTTGGGCTGCTCTCAATCTCTTCTCTGCCCAACCTGGAGCTCTGCCTGGGATTGCTCCAACCCAGGTGTAGGACCTTGCATTTGGCATGGTTAAACTTCATGAGGTTGGCATCAGCCCACCTCACAAGCGTGTCAAGGCCCCTCTGGATGGCATTCCTTCCCTCCAACATATCAACCAAACCACACAGCTTGGTGCCACTGGCGAACTTGCTGAGGGCACACTCAATCCCACTGTCTACTCCAGAGCTTGCAGCAGGTGACCCTTGAATATCAATCAACAGTCTTGAGCCCCCCTGCCCTCTAGGGCTACATCACATGGAACCCTACTGAGCAGGTTCCTGAAGAGGCCAAAGTCTGCTCTCTTGCAGTGCAGGGCAGTGAGCTTGCTGCACACTCTTCTCACTGTCCTGAGGATCTCAAACTCAACCATCTCATGATTGCTGCAACCAAGGCTGCCCTGGAGCATCACATTTCCAACCAGCCCTTCCCTGTTGGTGAGCACGAGGTCAAGCATGGCACCTCTCCTGTCAGCTCCTCCATTACTTGCAGAAGGAATATGTCTTCCACACAACCAAGGAACCTTCTGGATTGCTTGTGCCAGGCCATACCACCCCTCCAGCAGATATCAGGATGGTTGAAGTCCCCCATCAGGACAAGGACCTGCAAGCATGAGGCTGTTCTATCTCTCTATATCTTTCCATGCCACAAAGCTGCAACAGTCCACATCAGGTGGTATCAGCCTTTATGTTCAAAACAAAGCTACAGCATGAACTAATTTTAAATATCAGAGGAACTTGACTTGAAGCCTCCCACGAAAGAGGAAGTGGAGATCAGTTCTAGGACTCAAGTCACCAATTCATCTGACAGCAACTTTAAAATTCTGCTTTAAAGCAAAACTCAAGTTTACTGCCTTTGCATCAGGCTTCTCTCTATCCAGTACCCAAGAAAAGGTAACTCAAGCACCCAAAGAAGTAGTCAGTTTGCCTACAATTTCAGGCAAAAATTCTGAAAGTAAACTTTAAATTCCTGATGTACTGAAACCTGCTTGTACATTTCAGAATCAACAGCCACAATCTGGGGAATCTCTTCTGAACAAACGCTGAAGTCAGATCACTGGGCAGCACTTGTTCAAGGGGATTTTCCCAATCTCATTGTTCTTTTGCCAATTTTGAAGCATATGCAGTGAGATGTGAACTCACTCCAGCTGCCAATTGTTCTCTTGTATCCTGCCGGTCTGCTTCAAACAATGCAGCATGTCAGAAGCCAACGAAAGCTGTTCATGATGAGACTACAGCATTATACACTGTAAATTTTAGAAGTTTTCCACCAATCGGCACTGCAACCAAGTCAGAGTAAATGAACAGAAACAAGTAGTAAACAAGACACAGGAAACTGCTTTTATTAAATTAGCAGGTGTAGATTACAAGCAGGATTAAATCAGTAGGGAGCCCATTAACTAGCTATTTGTGTTCAAAGCAGCAGCTGTAAAAGAACTGCAGCATATTCTTTATCCTATAAATTCTTCTTAGACTAACAGCCTGAGCTACACAATTGGGAAGTTTCTCCTGTAAAATTGCTCTGGTTGTCATAAAACATTCACACTAGTAAGAAGAGCTCTCAGGTGTTTTGTTGTAGAACCAAGAAAACTAAATTGGCTGACTTCTACAAAAATATAATAAGGACAGAAATCTTCATAACAGTGAATAGCTGGCCTGATATAAAGATGCTAATTACCACAGTAGGCCAGGGAACAGTTTAGCATTGACTTGGGCTGACTAAAGCTCTGATTCTATACTGGAAGAAAAATAAGTACTATTTATGAGATAATTTGGTGCTCAGTATTAACAACAAAGCACAGTCAACATTTTTCTTGAGTGACCAGCATGTCTTCTTCATGCGCCAGCTACAGGTATTATTCTTCCTGGTTATAGCTTTTCACCAGGATCCACCAAGCAGTTTAAGTCACTAAAGTAATCACAAGTAGCTGTTTTTTAATTTGCTTAAAATTCAACAGCCCCAGCATCAGTTGTAACCTGACAATTAATGGCATGCAAGAAACAAGCTTTAAGAGTTCTTGTTCTGACTCTTCCTCCCTCTTACCTAAGGCAATCCTAATGAGGATTAACAGCAACTTGAAGATAAAGAACTTCCACAAATTCCAACAACTCATCACCCCCAAATTTGCCTTCCACATCACCCCAATGGGAATGATGCCTTAAGCTTACATTCCCTAACCAAATAATACAGCTTATACCAGTGAGGTGAAGAAGCAGCATTACATACACCTTACAAAAATTAATCTCAGTTTATAGACTGAAATATGACAGCAAATTAAAGACTTGTAAAGTTACCTGGGAGAAAGCAGCAGAGGCAAAGCCAGAATCCACATCCCCCAAGCCTCTACCCAGTGCTCCAACTAGTACACAATACAGTCCCCAGAATTCAACAGGTTTTCCTCGTGACTAGAGAGGAAAGCTCCTTTGAACTATGCAGCATTTTGGAATTGCCTAAGTATCTTGCTCAATTTATGTTTCCACATGCTGGCCTGCCTCATATGACATGCCAGTACTCTCTGCTTGGCATACCATCTCTGCAACAAATTATGTGGGTAAGTCACATGGCTTCCTGAATTGCACGAGCCTAAATCTGGCAGCCCTAAGTATCTTTGTTTAATACTCTAAGACTTCCTTTTTCAGGATGACATCAATATTATAAGATGCTATAACCTGAACTATGTCTACACAAAAGTCTAACCTTAGTAACAGCAATGAAGACCTCCACATCAGCCACAGCTATGCAACAAACCAAGCTAACAGTTATGGTTTAGTACTTTTAATAAAACCTCATTCAATTCCACTCGAACACAATCACTACTCTTAATTTCAATCAACACTGCATTAGAAGGCTAGTCTTCAAATTAATTTTTAAATGCAACTAAAGAAAGGCGTCAGCAGCTGTTATATGCAGCATCTGGGCAATGCCTTCTCATTGATGCACATGTATTGTTCTGTAAATACCAGGAATAGGGTCTTGCTGCCTAGTGGCCATTGAAGTAGGAAGCATTGGAAGAAGAAAAATATGCTATTGGGGGGAGGGGGGAGGAGGCATTATCTTACACTCACACTAATCCTTCATCCTACTCTACCTACAACATACACTGATGCTATGAATCAAACAGGAGAAAGCAAGAAAAACCAAACAAACCTACTCTTAGGCTTTATCATGGAATTATGTAGAAAGCATTAAGGAAAGAGGGAATGACAGCATTTAACTTCTTGGCTTACTCTGCTTTAACCATTCACTGTACTCTGTCGCACCCCCATCCACAACATTTCATCCCAGTGAACAGGACCTCATGACAGCATTGACTAATTTACAAAACTTTTTAGTAAGAAAAGCTCCAAGCACTGTTTTCACAACCAAATGTCAAAAGGCATTTGTTTAAAGTCAGTTTCTGAAGACAAGTACAACAGAAGCTGCACAGCTGTCCAGATCCTTCCCCTACGTATAATTCAGTAATATTAACACCAGACAGGCTGGTATTTCCAGCCTAAACAGGCTTATTTTTCTTCAATCAGCTTAAAAGAAATTGAGAAGGTTCAGACCACCAGTTACTTCATCATTACATTTAGTTTTGCGATAAAACACCAGTGAGAACTATTTTTAAGATAGGTTATTTCCTTTAACTACAAAGCTAACAGTAGTTTTCAGATGCAGGCAATGTCACTAGCACTGTCTTACTGATGGCTAACCTCAAGTTCAGAAATTTGAGATCTGAAGTCAAATTTGGCATGAATTTTTATCTCTTGTTGTCCACACAGGACCTAAAGGCTGCACAGGCCTCAAGAGCATCAAACTCTGCTACCTAGAGTTTGAACATTGCACTTTACACATAGAGAATTAGGGCCAGTATCCTTTTGTCTGTAACAACATCATCCTAAACCTTCAGAAGCAAAGAAGAGCTGGACCCATTTGTCTTCAGGCAGGAGATGGTCTTGGAAAACCAGGTGCCAGCTTCTGCCACACCAGCTGCAATAAAGGCTCTAAGGAAATTAGTGCAGTCTCTCAGAGCTCTCTTGTTCTCCCTGCACACACTAATTCTGATTGCACAATACAGCACTACAGAACACATACCAGGTGAAAGCTGTCATTGTAACAGTTGAGTAACTCTGAATACAGGTTAAAAACACTGCAAAAGGTCAGAAAAACACCCCTAAAGTCAACTGTTTCGCACTTGCCACTTTCAGCAATAACAGTTTCTCTTGTAGGATCATCTTTTCACAATTTATATTCAGGCAATGCAGGTGGACTCTATTCACCTGCAAGCAGCTGCTTGGCTGTTAATGTTCAAGCAATGCAGGTAGACTTTATTCACCTGGTAAGCAGCTGCCTGGCTGTTGATGCTCAGCCAATGCAGGTGGACTCTATTCACCTAGCAAGCAGCTGCTTGGCTGTTAATATTCAGGCTGCAACACACCGTTTACCAAGAGGAAGCTACACTGCAAACTGCCAGAGGATTACGTACACACAGCACCAACTGAGGTATAGAGATGCCATACACAACAGGAAGCCACTGCAAAACACACCACTGCTTTGCCTATACCACCCTGCAGTATGTAGCCTCTCATACGCAGAAAGGATCAAGAACTTCCTCTAGTCTCTGACAGAATGCAGAGACAACATTCCAGTCCCACCACAATTAGGGGACTGAGAAGAGCAAGGGCAATTTGATCATACTACTAGATCTCTCCAGTTAACACATCCAAAGCCTTCACAGCACTAGCTATCACAAGGAGCATCAGAAGATGTCAAAGCTGATCTTGGCCAACAGCCTCCAAAATCTCAGCCATCTCTCGCCATACTTTCAGGAAGAAAACTCTTTAGATTTGTTCTAAAGCAGCATCTTTTGTGAAATTCCAGCAAGAGGGAAGCAGAGGGGGCTCTGCTTTATCCTCAGCAACCCTATATTGAGAAAAAGGAGTGAGCTTAGCAACAAACAATTTACAAGCACTCTTCCTGTAATCTCAGCAATAAAAATGGTGCTTTAGTGTATTCAGATGTACTGTCTTAAATATCTATACTTTAGAAAGCTTACAGTGTTCCACTATTGTCTTCAAACATTTATAGAACCAATTTAGACCTAAATGAATGCATCAAGACTGAAATACAGTGTATGGTTTGAAAACATTCTTTGTACATAATAGTTCTCAACTTGTGAGCTATGATTAAGAATCAATGTTCATCCCTAACTTGAATAGCGAATTACTGCTGCTATGCTACAGACTAATATTGCCAAGTCCTGTTTCTGGGAAAACAGACTTCACCTTTGTCTGGATAGTAATGTTAATTTAGAATCTACTGTGCCAACCCAACTGCCTGCTATTGTTCTCTTTGCTAACCCACTTATAGCTTAGCAGCAGATACTGGGAACTCTCCTGCAACAGTTTCCAGAGGAACCTCCCTGCCCTCAATGGGAACCTCACAGGACCGTTGAAATCACACATCTCCTAGAGCTTTAACCTGAGAAGGAACAAAGGAATTTCTGTATTGTTATCCTCTGAAATCACTTATTTTGAGGAAAGTTCTTAAAGCTTGACAACAGCCTGTTCCAGAACCCAAATCTCTACTTGTGATCAAAAGCATCCTTAAAACTAGGTTACTGCAAACAGCTATGTGATCACTTACCTGACAAATATTCCCAAGGAATTAAAAAAACAAACAAAATAACTGGTAGCATAGGTTACAGTCAAGAAAAGCTGCGTCCTTTACACCTAAGAGTCACTCTCCTGCATCCTTTTAGGTTCCCTTCAGATACTGGAAGGCTGCTATGAGGTCTCCACACAGCCTTGAAAGAGAGCCAAGGCTCAAGAAAATAAATTTCACCTCTCAGGAAACAATCTGAACATCTGCTGTAAGCTGTGTTACTTACTTATCCATAGTGCTAAGTCACTGCAGAGTTTAGAGAATACCGACCACATCAAATAACCCTAACCCTTCACATGCTCGATGAACTTTCACCAGATTCAGCAGTTTTAAGTATCTGACACCTTGCAGAATACACAAGAAATAAGACAAAATTAAGGTGTACTGGATTTCCTGGACACTGTAAGCAATTGTGAGAAAAGTGTCAATATCATTAGTCACTTTAACACCCAGAGAAGCCTTTTAAGCTCAGAAGTCACAGCCTTCCATATTCGCAAAACCACAGAACCCATTGCAGGGTTTCTTCTTCGCCTCTGGATGGTACAGAAATTCAGAATGAACCTCGTATCTGAAGCAGAAGCAAGGTGCTTAAGCAGTCTAATTGCTGACTGCAAATGCCACAAATCAGCTACATTCTGCAAAAACCTACTCTGTCCCACTTAAGCCAGAACTGGGAGGCTGCAGAAAACAAAGTAAAAATAAGCTTCTGAAAACCAGGGGATACAGCAAAAGGATGCTATTTTCATGTTAAGCAAGAACAACAGAGGGCACATTTTCTGCATACATACTGAACTGTTAAGCAAGGAAAAATCTTTTACAGAAAATACCTTCTAAAACTCCAATGGCACAGCAGGCCAGGAAGCAAGGGTTTGACAGGAGTATTAGCCTTCTCTCTGCACTGGAAGCAGATGCTGCATTTCACCTAAGACTCTAAAGCACTGCATGGTACTAGCACCACAGCAAAGCATTTCTGAATTGGCACTTAAGGAAGTTGGTATTAAAGCATTACTACAGCCAGTAATCTTCCAGGTCACTCTTTATCAGCATTCAACATTGCTTTGCTTTCGTGCTGTTGTTTCCTCTACTACTTGAGTAGTGATAAAATTTAACTCCGCTGCAGAAACTCAGGACTTTCCATTAAAGCTAAAATTCAAGGGTTTAGTAGAGTTCCACATAGGGTATCAAAAGCCAGTTTACACAATAACTGTAATATAACTACTAATATTAACATCAATGAAAAAATCATCAGCTCAAGAAGAAAGTTTGCTAGGTATAATCAGGAAGTTACTTGATGCTGTATTAAACCCTTCTACAGCATTGAGATGAGCACATGAACGTCTTCGGAAAAAAAAGCTAAAATGAATAAAAGCTAGAGATGCTGAGACTGATGGGAGGAACCTTAATCCACCTGTACACACAAAGGGAAAAAAAGGACAAAACAGTGGTCTCATACAGATCAGTTCAGCACTGCATCATGTGGACCATGTTAGCAGAACAGGGAAACTGCCAGCAAGGAGATGAGGTACAGCAGTACTCTACAGCTTCAGCAACAGTTAAGCAAAAGTGCAGTGCAAGACAGAACCTTCTGGGGAAGAGTGAATGGATTACCACATGCAACAAATAAGGACTACAGTTGTACCTGGGGATTAGTCCCACATAGGTAGATTATATCCATTAGTACTTGTCCTTTGTATAAAATATACAGTTGTCACACTGCTCAAATGTCAGCGTATAATCTGAATTCAGCATTAAGACACTCAGTTACAGCTCAGGAAGAACAGCTCTGCATTAACTTTCAGCTATCACAGAATCCCAGACTGGTTTGGGTTGGAAGGAGCTTAATGCTCATCCAGTCCAACCCCCTGTCACGGGCAGGAACACCTTCCACTGGAGCAGTTGCTCCAAGCCCCTGGGTCCAGCCTGGCCTTGAACACTGCCAGGGATAGGGCAGACACAGCTGCTCTGGGCACCCCCTGACAGCACCTCAGCACCCTCACAGCAAAGAACATCTGCCTGAGAGCTCATCTCAGTATCCCCTCCGGCAGCTTAAAGCCATTCCCCTTGTCCTGTCCCTACAGGCCCTTGTCCAAAGCCCCTCTCCAGGTTTCCTGCAGCCCCTTCGGGCACTGGAGCTGCTCTGAGGTCTCCCCTTCAGGAGCCCTCTCTTGTGCAGGCTGCCCCAGCCCAGCTCTCTCAGCCTGGCTCCAGAGCAGAGCTGCTCCAGCCCTCCAGAGCACATTTTTTTTTAAGAAAACTTAAAAAAAAAATAAAAAAAAAAACAACAAATAGGAGCTACAACAACCTAGGTCAACATTATCGCAAACCAGCCCCCACTTGATTCTTATTAATTGTACATTATCAGGCATTCTACAAAAGCAACTCCATTTTGCTAAGTCTTGTTTAAGAAGCATGAAGAAAGCATTAAGTATACCTATACTTTTTTTAAGACAGAAACAACACGCAGCTGATCACACCAAAATACTGGGACACTGAAACTACTGATTTTTGTTTCCCTGCTTCCAATTCCAACACTTCACTGCCACCACTGAAACGACTTTTTAAATGACAAAGACTGTGAACATGCCAATTTGACTACTCACTATGTGGCATGGCTTTATTAAAGATTGCTTGGATTTTAGCTATCACTAGTTGTAAAGTATTTGTTTCAATAGAGCAATTCATACTCATAAAGAAGAAACCTCTCCAGTGGAAGATAAACTGTATAAATGGATGCTTAGGCTTTATTTCTTCACCAAGTGCTTCTTGCCCCCATTTGTGTGAAAACTGCAAGGGAGAGCGTAAAGACAGGATCTTAAATTCTACCAAGTTCATTACATATTTTAGAAAAGTGAACTCACGTGCCAACATTTCGTTTCAGGATACACAGGGATTATACGATTAGAATCCTACTGGCTGGCTGGGAGGATTCAGCAAGATAACTACAAATTACTCAGAGGGCTAGTGTCAAAAGGACCTCTGTACTTATTTAGCCCCTGCTCTAGATTATTGACCCACTTATGAAGAGCTAAGCACCCCTGCTGTGCAATGCCAGCACCAACCCACTCCATCTGTTTGCTTCTGCTTTCTCAGAACCCCTATTAGTCTGTGTAAGAAGTCATGTTAATTACCACATGAGCAGCTTTTGCATAGTACACAGAGCATCAGCCTCACTTCATATGTAGCCACCTTGACAGAGAGCACAGAAACACAACAATGCTAATCTCAGCACAACTGTCCAGGTCATAGAGTAAACACATGCGTATTTCTGACGGGGCACTGTAACTTAACTTTTGTCCAAGCTGCTCTCAGTTTTGAGAAGAGCTTGCAGGTGTCTAGCTGCTTTGCATTTCAATGATGAAAGAGTACATTAGAGTTAGGTACTGTATCACGCTCTCTGGAAATCCCAAAGGGGACTAGAAACTTGTGGAACCATAACTGAAACTTATGTTGAGGCAACAGTGGCAAACAGAAGCATCCAACAACACTTGTCAGTATCTACACTGAGTTAAATGGTATTAGTAAGTAAATCTAAAGCTAGTTAAATAAAAGCAAACACAATCAAACAAAAAGCCCAGCTGTCACATCAGAACTGCATCTCGGTCTGCAGCTTAGCACCTCAAACTTCCTGCTGACTAGGAGTTTCAAATTCAGCATTTTATTATTTATCCCTGCTGATCAGCAGATCTTCATGACATTCATTGAAGTGGGTCTCAAGCAGCAATTTCATTAACTTATTAAATCCAAGAACAAGAATTCCCAAAAGTCATTACAGTACTGAGCTGGCACTTGTTCTTTCTTGGGAATCCAGACTACTGCTGTCAAAGTGAAATAATATCAACAGTCCAAAAGCCAACTAGGAAGCTCAAGAATTCTGTGCAGTGCTGCTGGCAACCCTGATACCATCTAATCCGTTAAAGCCACTTCTTATTTTAAAATTAAACCTTGTATAATAGCCAACATTACTTGAAGAGATACCTAGCTACCCACTTACTCCTAAAGTAGTCAAGAAATGTAAAACCAAGGTCCAGTCCTTCTTATAGCTGACAGGAGGCCAGAATCATAGAACCAACCAGGTTGGAAAAGACCCTGAACATCAAGTCCAACCACTCCCCAGCACTGCAAAGGCCACCACTAACCCATGTCACTGAGAGCCTCGGCTACACACTGTGTGAGCACTTGCAGGGCCAGTGACTCCAGCACTGCCCTGGGCAGCAGTTCCAATACCTGAGCACCCTTTGGGGAAGGAATTGTTCCTCAGCTCCATCTAAATCTGCCCTGGTGCAGCTTGAGGCCATTTCCTCTTGTCTCACCCCTTATTCCCTGGGAGCAGAGCCCAGCCCTCTCTTGGCTCCATCCTCCTCTCAGGCAGTTGTAGGGAGTGATAAGGTCCCCAAGCCTTCTCTTCTCCACACTAAACCCCCCAGGTCCCTCAGCCATTCCTTATCACACTTGCGCTCCAGGCCCTGCAGCAGCTCCTTCTCTGGAGCCCTCCAATAAGAAAATACCTCTCTCGTAATGACGGGTCAAGAACTGAATTCAAACAAATGAGAACAGTGTATCAAGAACTGCAGGTCACAAACAATTCTTTAGAGTGCAACAAGGGCTACGGAGTATAAAAAAGTATTTGTATATTTAACTTCATATTGTTTTAAAGAATTATTTTCTACTTGACATGACATTTGCTACATGACAAGAGGTCATGCAAACAGGAGGACAGAATAGACCAGGAAAATAAAGATACAGAACCACAGAATAGTTAAGGTTGGAAAGGACCTCAAGATCATCCAGTTCCAACCCCCCTGCCAGGGGCAGAGACACATCGCATGAAACCATGTCACACAAAACTGCATCCAGCCTGGCCCTGAACACTCCCAGAGATGGAGCATTCACAGCTTCCCTGGGCAACCCATTCCAGTGCCTCACCACCCTCACAGTAAAGAACTTCTTCCTTATATCTAACCTAACTTCCCGTTTGAGTTTGAACTTGTCACCCCTTGTCCTACCACTACAGCCTCTAATAAAGAGTCCCTCCCCAGCATCCTTATAGGTCCCTTTCAGATACTGGAATATTAGAATACTGTTTCTATATTCTAACATCATCTTCAAAATTAAATTTAGACAATAGCAGTATTTACTGCCCCAGTAGCCCTAAGAGAGAGCTCTTGGAATCCTTTTAAGAGCTTGAGCTCTAAAAGTTACATGCACAAAGTGAATATCCATATGGCATATTCAGCTTCTGCTTTACAAAGTGCCTTCCAGTTAAGCATTTGGTCTTTGTCATGGTAAAGCTTTGCTAAATACAGAGTCATTTCATGTCAAGTCAAATATTATCCCTAATCCTCAGTCTACTGATACACATTAGGACAAGAATGCTCCAATGTTTTATTTCTGATTGTTTTCCAGCTGGCAAAGGAAGAAAGCAGAAGGAAAACTCAGAATTTTGGGACTGCTCTAGGGAAGAAAATATAAGCAGAGAGCAGCATTAGAAACAAAAGGTGAACAGAAAAGTTAAAGAACAGAACTAAGGTAGTCATTCATTCACAGCATGCTCATGATTTTCCCAGAAAGCAGTGTCAAATCTAAAAGAGAATGCTAAAACCATTATCAGGTAACAGCCATAACACACGTAATATATGGAAATCATTACCAACACCAGTCCAACCTAGTTTGTGCTATGATTAATACAAAGTCTAAAAGTAGCTGGACCAATGTGCTAATTCAGATATTAAGGTCATAAACCAGATGCAGGTTCACTCCCCTAGAGATTAAGTGTCCAGGGGCAAAATGCCCAGAATACTCCTGTGCCACCAGATCTTCTATTTTGCAAAGAAAAGCAAACCTGTGAAGTGATTTGATACTTCCATGTCATGTAATGCGCTTACACAGGCGCCTTTGTGGGATTTCTGTACATGAACTGGGAGCAGACTTCATTGTACTTACAAGCGTAACCCTTGCCTCTCGCACAGCAGTTGCTATGAATTAAGTTGAGAAAGTCAAAGGGGTAGAATGCAAGTCATTCACCTACATGTAAATATGTATCAGGAGTAGAATCGCAGTACTAGAAATTTTCCAAGTTATTAAATAAAAAGCACTTTCATTAACCAATAACATATTACAGTAATTAAACTGGTCTTCAGAAAGCCTGCCTCCAAACATAAAATTCCCCTTCAAAAGGGAGAATGGATGCAGCTTGCACAACTTAAATGCAACAACCAGACACAACTGAAAATAATTAGATGACTGAAGTGTTGACCAAGGAAAAATAAGTCTTTTGTGGTTTTTTTAGTGGAAGTGTAGGTTCCATTATGCCCCTTTGTTTATAGACAGGGCTATTAAATAAAAGTATAAGGCAGTGCTACAAACAGAGCTGTGCCAGGCACCACCAGAGCACATACAATCTGGAATCTACTTAGTAATGAAAATTTAAATGTAAAGATGTTATTAGAAATTGTGACTTCGCAAAGCATTGATTCAGTTGTAAGCAAGCATTATACAAAACCAAAATAGGTTTTAAAGAATTTCTAAAGAATCAAACACATGGAATTGATTTTTTTAGCCATTTGTTTAAAGGAAAGCCTAAACATCCATTTAATCATCTCTGAAGGGGCTGTAACAATTTCAAACACAATGGCACTTACCTTGGTATTGTCACACATTTTGTATTGCAATTCTGGGTGGTAATGGCCTTCTCCAGCTCATCCAGTTGTCCTGTTTTCTTGAGCTTCTTGACCAAGCTTTTCACTGCTTTTTCACACCACTTTTCCTCCTGACCATTCTGCTCACCACCACCAGCCCCTCCAGAGCTACCAGCAGATTTTTTCCATCCCAGAAGTCTCTTCACAACTGGTGGAGTGAATGGCAAAATGGACATGACTTTCACCAGACAGGACACTCAGCAAGCAAGAGACTCCTGTTTGATCCCTAAAAACACAAACCAAAACAGACATTAGCACTAAGGTTTCATAAGAAACAAATACCTTGCTTAGGACCTTTGATTACCAAATGCCATAGGACACTGCACCCTAGAGCACAAGTCAGATAACAGCTCAGGAGTAGTCTGAATCATGGTTAGGTACTTCTTCAAGAAGGTTCAAACACAAGTTTGCTGCAGACTCTTCAACAGTTAGGACAGAGTGTTGGATTAAACATTGAATTTCTCCTCAAGACTTCCCCGGCTAAAGCCAACTCCAGAAAATACAGAAGTTAACTAGAATCTAACTTTGCATCTAGGCTGCCTGGTTTTAATCAGTAAGATTTTCCACAGGTGATTGACAAATCACATACACATACATACACATTCCGCCTATCTCCAAATTAACTTAGCAGGCAAAATTGTGTTTGGAATGTCATTACAGTTTGACAGAAGTCTTCTAGCAGCCAGCCATTTCACAAGCCTTTTCTTACTTTGTTTGTCATGTTTTCAACAGCTACCAATTTTTGTTCCACAGGGGGACAGTGATTTGAAATTCACTGAAGTCTGGCAATAAGGTTATTCCCATCTTTCAATCTTGAGTTAAATGGCCTACAGATAATGAATCTTATCAACTGGCAGTACTTAAAATCAAATATTTCAAAATTCATTAAAGGATATTTAAAGCCTTAGTTTGAAGTTACCTAAGTAACTAAGAACTGCCTGTTTTCAATTTTAATAGCCTTAGTTCAGTATCAATTACCTGAATGAGGATGTTTATACAAAATGAAAGATAAGAATGGATGCTGAAATTTGGCTATGTTTAGCCTTCACTGCAATTTGCACTTCAAATCAGCGTAAAGATGAAATGATAGCCATTTAGAAAAAAAAAAAGTTTTGGTTTTGCAGCTTCTGTTAGGTTAGTTTTAGGTATTAAAACATAAGACTCAAATCAACCGTATCATTCAGGCAGGTTAGAAATAGCCTCCTAATACTCCTATGGATAGAAATAAGGTGCGGGTTTGGTTTTTGGGGAGGTGTTTTTTTTTTTTTTGGGGGTGGGGTTGCTTTTTTTTTGTTGTGGGTTTTTTTCTGTTTATTTTTGTTGGGTTTTTTTTTCCACTACAGTGCTGTATTTCCAGGCAGCAAATGGGTATCTGAACTCCAGAAAGTTACCTTATTTCCAAGCAGTCCAAGTTAGTTCAGTCAGCTGAAAATACCTTGTTTCAGCTAAGACTACCATGAGGGTACTCAGTTTTAGCCTTCAAGGCAGCCTGTCTGCCTCCCCATGCTGTAAAGGCACATCTTGCTTCTATCCAAATATACCAACTTCATCTAACTGAAATTTCCAGTCTGCAAAACAACATGGCTAATTTGGGATGCTGAACATGGCTAATTTATGCCTTGTCATGTCTCTGCAGTCTCAGAGAGGACCAACAAGTCAATAAACACTAGATTATATTGTATGGGTAACTTTAAATCATAAATTTTCAACTTCCACTAAACAGAATATTCAGTAGGAATGACATTTCAGTTTTGACTAAATTATACCTCCATATACCAGCTTCTGAAAGCACCTAAAAACAGGACTGAAGCAAGAATGGTAGTTTTGGGGTCAAGGAGTCCGGGGTTCCCAAAAACAGGGACTGAACTGTTCTGAACTGTGCAGGCATGGGAGCAAAACACATCAGACCCCCACTACAGTCCACTGAGTGGCTTCAGGGATAAAACAGGAGGCTTACACTCCCTCTGCTGTTTTAAGGTGTCCAAAACGGGGAACAGCAACAGTCACTCTGAGCTTAAAAAAAAAAAAAGAAAGACTTCAGCTTTTGAGCAAGGTCATTAGATGTTTCAGAGGCATACAAAAGAAATTTAAAAAGACTACACCAAAAAGGACAACCTCTTTTGATTCAAAGACCACATTTTAAATGCTAGCGGTTGATGATGTAGTATCTAAACATTAAATTCAATACTAACAGATGTAAGCAACCAAGTACCACCGTCATTGCTTATCTACACCAATTCTTCCATTTACAGAGCTCACCGACACATAAGCATTACCTGTTCTTCAGCTTCAAATCTGAAAACTTTCAATGCCCCAGAATTCTCCTTTGATTGTCAGCCTTATAAAACAAACACGTCAGCAGGGTTTCATTTACCACCAAGGTAAACTGCTTATTCTTCCAGGCCCTCACTGCTTTTATCTAATTCTTCAACTTTACAATACTCCTCGTGATGAGGTGTCCAATTTTGCAGTATTCTCTCCCTTAGCACATAATAGTGATCTATGCACCATTTTTTGTACCTTTTGGTGCTTTTTTTTTCCCTTATTTTTAACTACGATTTGCCTTTCTGTTTCACATGCATGCTGAGTGATTTTAAGTCTGGCAGCAGGAAAGAAACCTCATACATTTCAGTTTTCCTTACATTTGAACTCTCATACTATTTTGACAGAGGCAAAAAACTACAACAAGAACAAAAAAAAAAAAAAGAAAAATCTTTCCTCATTTCCAAAATATTATGAGCTCAGACCTAGCTAACCAGAAATTTCCAGGTATTATCCTTAGTTTTGACTAGTTCCTTCACAGACGTGCTCATCTGTACCTGTAAAATCACAGGTTGATCCCCTATCCCCATGAAGATTAGCTTTTTCCAAAACACAAAACAAAACATGAAGGCACACAGTTATGACAATTACTGCATCTTAGGAGCTATTTAAAAGAAAAATACAACACGCACCACAGCTGCAGATTAAGAGTCTGGGAGGCTTAAACTACCCTCTTCCTCCCAGCTATTGTTCTGCCACATCAGTGATTTGCCAGAAGTATCAATAAGAACTTCACCAGTTATTTCAGTAGTGGCCCCGTATCTTTCAAAGAATGAGCAGAAAGATTGTGACACAAGTAGGACAGAAATTCATTCAGCTTAATACTTCAGCCAACTGTGGTGAGTACTCATAGGAGAATATTTCAGCCACCTTGACTCATGGAGAAATGGCACTCTGCTCCCAGCCTAGAGGAGGCATATGCAAAAACCAAGGCATGGGTAGGTTGAATTATGAGCAATTTAGATAAATACAAAGTACACAAGGAGAAAGCCTTGAAATACCCTACTAGGTCAGAAGAGTGCTGCATACAGCCTGGTGCTAAATCACCTCAGGTGGCAAAAGGACATGCTACTCAAGGACATCACAAAACTGGTTAATTTATGTTGCCCACTCTCACCATAATTATTCAGCATCTTCAACTGTTACAGCACGAAATTTAAGGCCACATTCCCTTCAGCAGCCATTTATGGACCTGTTGTCCATAAATTCATCTAACCACTTTCTGAACCTGCCTCCCACAATCTCTTGCGGCACACAGCACCACAATTTAACTGCCCACTGTTGTAAATTAGTACTTTTAGCTATTTTAATTTATTCCCTTTATTTCTGAGACTATCTCAGAAAGGGCCTCCTGTTCTACCACTGCAAGCTTTGCTGAACAGCTGTTTCTACTCATCTTGTCTGTAAGCTTCATGATTCTGTAACATTTGAATCACATCCCTCCCTCAAACAGAGGGTGATAGGCTTTTTGTCACAAAGAAGTACCTGAATGAACATAGCTCATACAGTTTGAGAAGCTCTTCTGGGCAGATGCCAAGCCTGAAAGCTTTACTACTTCAATTAAATTACAAATATTCTAAGATACTGCATAAGGACTGATCCAAAGACTACAGGAAAACTGTATCAGCCTATGGTTATCTTTTCATTTATCTTTTTGGTCATAGTACCCTAACATGCTCAACACTGTAATTAAAATACAGAAATCTGTACCTCACGAGCTATTTGGAAATAGAAGGTGGGTACCACATGTCTGAACATCTGGTAGGAGCTCAAATAAAAATGAGGAGCCCTCCACCTGCATTGGATCCTGACTACATCCACCTAGACAGACTCAGATACCATTTTTTACACTAGTGGATTTAGGAGTCACTGTTGCAGCTCATTTTTGACCAGCAAATCCCAATTTACATTATAATACTCAACACACTGGAACTCTGAGTAATTGCAGGGAGACCCCCCCTTCTGGGCTCAACTATACTTGAACTATTAGCATCAAGGCAGCAGTGCAAGCCGAACCAGAAAGCTTCCACTATTTTTTATCCCTTTCCATGTTGTCTTGTGCCTTAGAACTGTAGCTCTGAATGCTCAAGGAGTACTCACTGCTGCTCAGAGAGATATGACTGCTTCTTTAGATAGCTGGAACACACAGAGCACATGCTGTTACCCCCAAGAGATTAATACTGGAAGAATAACAAATTGCCTAACTTTGGTGGTATTTGTTTCATCTCTGCCCCCATAGTATCTCTCTACTTCCCGATGCACACGTTTCTACAGTTGGTCAAACAGTGTCATAGTTGGCAACTCCTAAAGTCACAGTTTGAGTCATGTCTGCTATTATTCCATTCTACTGTTGTTCTCTGGAACAAGTATTAAATATTAAGCCCATGATCCCAGCAATAACTAAGCATAAAAGATGAAGAAAACCTTAAGGGCAGCATGCTAGCAGAGTATAATCTTCAAGAGAAAATTTTCTTTCCCTGAGTGTCTGGAACATGCTATAAACACATTGGTGCTACCAAAAATATCAAGTGATTTCTGGCTAATTTATTCTAAAGCCTTATGCAGCATATTTCATATCAGTCTGACTATTCATCTTAAACTTGAAATAAAGAAATCTGATCTCTCCTGGTTTTACTACAAGTATTCTGGCTTAGAGGAATTTCATTTGCAAGAGCTCCTCTGGAATAAAGAAGACAGAAGTTAAGCTTCTGAGGAAAGAAGATCGAGGAAAATAATTTGCGGTATTTGAGAGAGTCTACAAGTTCATTTCCTCCCTATTTTAGCCCTGTTTTCATGATTTTTTAAAGGCAATGTTTTTTTCATTAATCCTGGAATTCTGACAACATTCTTTATCAATTTCACCAAGTGCACAATGTTTCAGGATATTTTAGAAGACAGGGAATATCCACCCTTTCCATTCACATGCAGTCCTGTGACATTATTAGCTTCACGATAAGGTAACATTAATTGAAGCCTAATCTATTTAAGGCAGCATAATAAATTAATTATTTTAAAAGACCTTACATTAGTATAGACAGTAGTGAGATTTGAAGTTTTAAAAGGCATAGCTTGCACAGTACTGCATGTCTCCTATATTAAGCCAAAATCATTAATACTTAAAAAAAAACAATAAAACAAGTATTTCATACGGCATTGAGCCAGTCTTTGCCCTTTCAGGCAGAATGCACTCTAAAGCACTTGGTGAAACAGACAAGACAAAACATTTCACTTCTACTGCATCCACAACCCCTCCAAAAATTGCCTTTTGAGATGCCAGAAGGGCTAACTCCTTCCCTACAAATGCATCTTAGAGACACCTGCTTTTGCCACACTGACAGAGCTCAAAGCTACTGCCACACAGGACTTTTTTGAAGAACACACCATCATGAGATATTAAGATGGTGACCATTCTTCCCCACTCATATTCAGGTCAAGGTAGGTCAGATTTAAGTATTCCCTTAGTGGATTTGAGGTGTTAGCAGCTTTTTGTTTGGGGAAGATGGGGTGTAGAGCTGGGGGAAGGGGAATTCTGCCCTACTGAGCAATGCCCTCATATCCACCCCAGTTCAGCTTTTTAGCCAATTAGGCCTGTAGTAGGGAGAGGCTCTAAAGAGCTCCCTCCCAAGGGGCTCCATCTGGCCAGCTTGCAGGCCAAAGCTCAAAGATATGAAGCCAAGGTCCTGGTTCAGCTTTGACATCAGCCAAGGAAGTTCAAGGCAGGCTGCTTGTGATGTCCAGGGACAAGAGCAAAGAAAATTCCTCCTCCAGGTCAGCTCTGGAATAGGAATTTGAAACACACCTATATAGAGACTCAACGTACACATTAATTTTTATTACTCTTGAGTATTGCCATGCATTTTGAAACTGAATAACTGCACTATATTTATATAGCTCACTGAAAACAGAATTACCCACTCCAAAAGTAAGACTTTTTTTCCTCTTTCTCACTTCATGAAGTTTGATTATGAATCAAATGAGAAAAATAATTTCTCATACACGGAACTAAAATAAGGAGGATCATAATGCTATGAAAGCTTTAGAAGCTGGTGTTTTCTCCAATTACTACATATTACAGACAAACATAGTAATGAAAAGCTATATTGCTCCTAGAAAATTAGCACACTGTATGTAACACATTCATTCATGGTACATTAGAATTGCATGCAACTGAAGAGAAAGAAGAAATGTTCGTTTTACTGACCTTTGATTAAGCTACTAATAGGACTGATTATTTTAGCAACTTTTCTAGAATTGCAAAAGAGGAAAATAACCACATCTGCAGTCAGCCAATCCACCTGCCTCTGCAAAGCAGCAGATTGCTTCCACTGAGTATTATGAACTTTGCAGCATTGATCCTTAAAACTGAAAGACCTTTTCTAGATCTACAAAAGCACAGAATAAACACTCCAAACCACAGCAATTTAAGCCCTTTTTACCTCCTTTGCTTTGACTAAAATTTTCCATGTGTAACAGGCAAGTATCAGTTTCAAAATTTTATAAAACAAATACTCCTGGGCTAAACTTGACAGGAATATTCACGGAACTGATTATCAGATGTCTAGTTTTGTTCTGCACAGCTCAGCAGCTTCTCCACTTCCTTTAACCACAAATAATTGCATTTAACAATTAGTTAATGCAAATTCACTTTCAAGATAGGCCTAACTTAAATGTTCAACAGGCCAGACCCTCACAGGCCCTTGACATGCAAGAGCTCTCTCTGCAATGTCTTAGGTTAACCTCTCTACCTCCAGTGTAGTTAAACCTAGCCTGAGCCTGACTAACCTGATAGGAGACTCAGGAACTGCTCTCTCACAATCTTCTCTTGGCCTTACTTTACACAATGGCTGTCAAACACACATAATCATCATAAAACGTCATCTGGAATGAAGCCTTACTATTTGCAGTACAGATTCTCTGCTGTGAGTGGAGAGCAACATTTTAGGAAGGTTTTCTGCAGTAGCCAATTTCTTCTAGCCCAGAGAGTATTGAACACAGGGCTGCCTGTACTATTCTATTACAAAAAACTAATCCCATCGCATGACCTGCAGCAATTCAGTTTAACAAATCAACAATTACAAATATTTTGGCAAAGTAAGCTTAGGTATTGTTTGCCTCTCAGCACAGTTCACAACCAGTTTATGGCTTTATGATAAAAGTCATTAAATCCAATCTGAAAAGCAGAATTTACAGCTCACTTAGCAAGTCAGGCCCATAAATGGATGCTTTCAATTACAGGGCATTTACGTGCACAATCATTAAGGCAGTGCTGAGTACATTTGGAAACTCTAGAATACTTTTTATAATAATTAAAACTTTGAGTATTATTCTTTATATAAACAAAACTTAGGAATTCTCTTCAGTCTCAAGCAGAGCTCAGATTCATTGTTATCCAGAACCTACTACAAAGCCTATTCTCCCAGTGCTTTTGTGGGAAAGGGATTAGAGAGGTGGAAACAAGTTTTGTTTTTAAAGTTCCTTTTAGTAGCACAGATTTTGCTGAGCTCCAATAAACTCAATTATATCAACTGGTGCTCAACACTTCTGAGACATCAAGTGGAACAGGAAGATGGAGGAGGACCCAGGAGGGCCTTCATTTGGAGATTTACAGAGTAATTCAAGCCTATTTGATTTCGTTTGTGAATCTACCCTCTAGGTGAAAGAGGAGATCAGTCACAAGACAAATTTTAACCTCATTTTTTTACAACTGTCTTGTTCTTTTTACCATCAAACAGAACCTCAGGGTAGCTGACAAATTCTTCAAGATGTACTACTCACACCCAGCTTCTTCCAGAAAGAAAACTGGATCTTCAAACACTTGTTCTCTTTGGTGACAGCCAGTGTAGTCGGGGTCTGACCCACACAACTGCAGAACAACAATCAACTACCAGGTTACTCTGTTAAACATCCCAACATACTGTTAAATATGCACTTAGACTCAGCTTTGAGATAAGTTTAAACCACCTTAAACGAGATCCTCCCCTTCCTCTTTCTAACAGCATTTGTAACCAACGTTATCTTTCATCATGATAGTGCTAAGCAAACGGGGAAGGGACTTCAAAAACCTCCCCTTTACCTACATTCCCATTCCCCTCCAATTCACTAGAGATTGTAAACGTTAACATTTTAAAGCTACAACTCAGTCAAATAACCTGCACCAACACTGCAAAAGTCTAAACAGCAACCTTGTTCTGCTAAGAGGAGCTTCTCACAGTAACAAGAGGTGAAAAGCTTTTTTTTTTTCAGCCTGAAGAACAGAGCGAAGACTGATCAGTCTCTCACTACGGAGTTCAACCCCCACAGAAATAATGTCATGAATCAGTCTTGAAAGTACAGTTCTCCAGGCTAAGACAGGAACACTTAAGAACAGACTAACCTGCTGTTATGTGCGGTCTCCTAATAAGCTGTCATTATAAGCTCCCTGCTATAGATGGAATCTGGCTCTTTTGTAACTGTGATAACGTGAGCTCTGCATGCAACATTCACAGGTTGCAGCATTTACTAACAGCGTTTTCAGCAATAATCCGATGGTAAATTCACTTTTTCTTACTGCTATGTGTTTGTAAAGACCACAGCGCACATGTGTCAGAATCTGGGGGCTGTCTGGTCAAAAACTGTGACAGACAACCAAACCACGGGACTAGGCTGCAGTCTGAATCCCAGCTGTTCAATTAACAGCTCTCCAGGACTATCACACTGACTCTTTACTCACCCACTCGTTGGGGGTTTTCTTCCCGTCCCTTTTTTACTTCCCCAGAGTAAAGACTAAGAACTAAAGTCACATATTTTCTCTTCCCCTCCACTCCACATGAGCAAATTACACATAGGAACTCTACAACTCTGCAGTACCCCCAACTACTTGCATTTTTCATGCACAGCTTCTCCCATGCGCTTATCTAGCTAGATGAGGCACTCAACAGACTACGTTTCTTTACATCTCGTGGCATACAGATAGCTACAGCATTAAAACTAGTGCCGTGAAGAAAACCACTAATCTTAACTCGCTCGTGTACACATCTAGTGTAGGTAGCGTTTATTGCACGTCCGTGGCTCTGCACCTAGGAGGGGAACAGACAAAAGGGCATTGGCTGAAGCAGAGCCCAAACACTTCTTTTGCAACTTGCGCTTAACTTTCTCCACCACCCCGGCGCGGAGGGCTGCACACCTAATCTCTGCAAGAGAAAAAACACTGGACAGAAAGGGAGGGGGAGAGGAAGGAGAAGCATAGCTCTGACTGATATCCCTCCTCCCCTCGCCCCAAGCACACACAGCGAGAGGGGCATGAACCGGCCGCTCCCACCCCTCACCGCGGGTACACCCCGGCGCGCGGCCGGTGCTGCGGTGACAGCCACCCCGCACCCTCCGCCCCGCTCCCCCTCACACACCACCAGCGAGCATCTCCCCGCGGTACCGGCAGCTCCCCCAGCCCCGTCCCGCCACCGCCGGGGCCCTCCGCAGCCGCCCGCCGCGTCCCACCACAACAAAGGGGGAGGAGGGCGTGGAGAGGCGCCCCCGGCCCCCGCCGCCACCAGGCCCGGCCCGGCTCTCACCCAAATCCGCAGGCAGGCGGCGGGACCCCGCTTCCCGAGCCGCGGCCGAGCGGTGCTCCCCGTTCCGCGGCGAGGTCGAGTCGGGCTGCGGGAGCACCCCGGGCACCGACCCGTTCCTCGCAGACGCTGAAGCCCGCCCGGTGCCTCAGCGCCGACTGCCCCGTCCGCCGCCTCGCCGCTTCCCTTTACCTCTCTCGGCGCCCCGCCCCGGCGCTGGGCGGGGAGGCGGAGCACTGGTTCCTCCGCCCGTCTCTTACGAAAGGCGAGCGATGATTGGTCAGAGGGCTCCGAGGCCTGGCCCGAGGACCCAATCGAGTGCCCTCAGAGAGGCGGAGAGAGACGGGGCCAGGGAGGCGGGGCTTGCGTGCCCCGCGCGCCGGGGGCGGATCGGCGCCGCTGATTGGCTAATCTCGCTGTCACTCATCGCCACGGCTGTTGACCGCGCGGGGAGGGGCGGGGCGGAGGTTTGACTGACCCGCAGGCGCGCAGCCGCGCTGGCGGAGTGATCCCTGCTGGCCACACACCTGAGGTACGTCCCGTAACCTGCCGCGGTAGGGCGCGGGTGGGAGCTGAGAAAAAGTAGTGCGCGCTATCCCGCTGGGAATTGTCACCCCCCCCCGCCCTCGGGCGGCCAATAAAACGGTAATCAAATCGAAGTTTAGATGCACCTTGCACAGGGGAGGGCAAAATCTCTCCCCTCAGGAATGGACCTGCTCCCCATCCGTCCCTGCTCCTCTCGTCTCATCCCAAAATGGATTTTAACTGCCCGTGGCTTCATCTCCACGCAGCCCAGGCTGGAACGGGCACTGTGATGCTGACACAAGGCTGAGGAAAGGCTGCCCCTCATCCTCAGTGGCTCCTCAGAGTGGTTTTCCCCTCGTGTCATTATGTCACCTTGATTTCAGCTGCTGCCTTCAGTGGAGCTCAAAGTGCCAGCCACCCGTGGTGTGGTAATGGTGTAATACAACCGAATTCCTAAGCCTAAGTGCCCAGGCTCACCACAGGTAAATTAAGAGCCTATTGGCCCACAACAACATGATCAGGACCCGTCAGCACTGGAAAGCCATCACTTTTCCATATGCCCCCACCTTCCATATGTCCCAACTGCAGACCATTTCTCTTACACAGAGTCACAGAGGGGTTCGTATTGGAAGGGACCTTATATCTCATCCAGTTCCAACCCCTGCCACAGGTAGGAACACCTTCCACTGGAGCAGTTGCTCCAAGCCCCTGTGTCCAACCTGGCCTTGAACACTGCCAGGGATGGGGCAGCCACAGCTTCTCCGGGCAACCTGTGCCAGCGCCTCAGCACCCTCACAGAGAAGAACTTGTGACTAAGTCTAAGATCTAGAACTAAGAATCTAAGAACTAAGATCCCACCTAAGCCTGTTAGGTTCCATCTCACAACACAAGAGCTTGCTTCCGCAGCCGTGCTCCTCTCCCAGTCTGAAACGCTTTCTGTCTTGGAACTGGATGATCTTAAGGTCCTTTCCAACCTTCACTATTCTATGACTCTGTGTAGGTGTTGTGATTCAGTGTCTTGGGCGCATGTCCCATCTCAACAGGTTTAGTGCTGTCGAGAGGCAGGTGAGGCACCTCTCACATCATCTGTCCCTGCTGACGGAATGCTAGATGTCAACTCACATAAATCTGCCTTTTGCCTTTTCTGTGCTTGGAATTTCACAGCTTGAAGCGCACGTGCAGCTTTATTCCAAATTTTTGTTCTATTTTTTTCACCAGTTTGAGTTTCGAACTGGTCATAAAATAAATACAAATGTAAGATGGAGGAGATTTTGCCCGAATGCAAATGGCATTTTTCAAGGCCAGTTTGAATGGGCCTTGGGAGACATGGTCTAGTCTGAGGCACCCCTATCTGCAGCAGGGGGTTAATACTGGATAAGATTTAAGGTCTCTTCGAACCCAAACCATGTTGTGATTCTATCATTCTAAGAGACACCCTGCAGACAACGCAGAGCTGCTAACAGATTGTCATTGTGGTTTTGAAAGATAAGGAGGTGTTCAGCTCATATTGTACCTGAAAACAGAGACTGGCTATTCATCCAGCACAGCACTTGCTTTTGTGAAGGTTTCACTGTGTACAGAGGTATTTCATTTTTCTATGAACACCAAGTTAATTAAGCTCAGTTTTTCTATGGATTTATGTCTCCAATTCCCTTCACCTTTCCACTGCATTAAATCCACAGCCCCACTCTAATATCCCAAAGTCTGGCTTCTGGTATATCCAAGGCTAACTTCTATGTCCCAAAACTAATTTTACTGGCTTGTAACATAGGCATGGAGTAGCAGCACATGCTGCTTCAAGGCTATGTGTGCCCTGGCTGGCCAGATGACCTTTGATTCTCTGCTGCCAAGGAAGCCAAACAGTGCTGATTAGGGGTGAGCTTTCTCTGCTTTCCTCCAGTGCAGAGCACTAACAAGGTTTTTTCTTTTCTAATGCCAATAAATCTTGACAGACATTGTGTTTCCAAAAGCCGTGTGCCTCTGTTAGGTTTGGTTGAAATAGAACAAAAGGTTGGCTAGCTTATATTGGGGGATGCGGACACAAGAAACCCATCAAATTTGTGTAAAACTCCTTTCTTTGGAGAGGAAATTGCAAGCAGTAGAAGTAAAGCAAATGGAAGACGGTGGTGTCGGGGCTGCAAATCACAGAGCCCACAAGCTACCTGAGAAGCACGGTTGCCGTGGAGAAGCCAGGCAGGGATGTGTTCGTGCAATATGAATACCACTAGAGAAAGGGCTCCCAGCCACGCAACTGCAGAAATAGCACTTGATTTGGTGAAAACCAGCAAAACTCAGTACCTGATACCAAAGCAGGATAATGACAGGTAGTGGTAACTAAACCACATAGCTGGGTACGTTTTGGATCTGACTGGTTAGGTATGGGTGGGTGGCAGTCCCATTCGTATTCGAACCTGAGTGGAAAAGCATCTCTTACAAGGTTTGCTAACATGTGTCAGAGGAGTCGGCATCCTCACAAACAGCATTCTTCTACAGAGAGACTGAAGCAGCACAGTGGTCTTTCACAGTCACCTGTCTGCAGGAAAGAACAAGGGAAATCATCTGAAATCTGAAGGAAACATGTGAAACAGAAACTGGCTGCACTGTAGTATAGCGAGTACATGTTGACTTCCCAAAGGCTGTGACCAAATCTCCAAAGAGGTAAAAGAAACACAACGCTGATATCAGATAACTTCAAAAGACACCTATGATTTCTAAATGACCCAAAGCTATCAGATATTGCTACTTGAAGTTGGAGGCAAGTGTAAAGCACAAGGCCAGGAAGACAGGGCTTGGAGGCTGAACAGATAGGGTTTGTGTTGAGGGCATTATTGCCAATATGTCAAAATGATCTGTTAAACTGAAAAAAAAAACAAACAGAAAAGCTTTGAACAGAGCAGTGATACTGTGATCTATTGATCAGCCAACATTTTTGAGTCAGGAAGTAATGTATGACAGAAATGACCATAAATCCATGGAGAACCATTGCTAAATGATCCCAGATTTCATAGCTTGTTCCATTGAAGCAGTACCATACAGTTCAGTAAGTGCTTTGTCTGTTACATCAGCGACTGCAGTGCTGCTTCCCTGCTTACTGTAAATGCCATTTCAGCATGTTATTTTCTCTCTGAACTTACATGAAGGTAGCTTTCATCTTCTGCAAATCTGCAAAGATTATGAAAGGGGGAACGACACACAGAGAAGCTGGGTCTGGAAATTGAAAGGGACAGATTCCCTCTCATGCCACATTACTTCATGGCCAAATGGCATGAAAACAGCCTTTCCCTGTCATTGCAGGATTGCCAGCCACAGCAACGAAGAGTCCAATGGTTACAAAATCATCCCACCATGGAGGTAACAGCATGAAAAAACTTCTCTAGGATTGAGACTGTGTCTCCCTCTGGCTCAGAGGGTTAAATACCAGCTAAACCCACTTCTGTTTACATCACATGAAGTCTGTAAGCAACTTTGCACTGTGTCCTTTCTTGTGGCAGCATGAAGAGGGTTAAAGAGGAAACCACGCTATGCTTTTCCCATCATACAATGAGAGGCACATTAGTTGGTTTTCGAGACAACTAACTGCTGGCCTTCTGTCCAAACAGGCATTACATTAAAGCGAGTAGAAGAGATTTTTAACATCATAAATGAAAAGAAAGCCATTGTGTGAGACATAGAAGTCTCCAAATGAATAGGAACTAGTCAGTCATACTGGCATATGGTAGATTAAATATGTGCAAAGGGCCATGTACTCCTTGAACTTTAAAAAACACTGCGACTTCAGGCTGTGTTTAACAGCAAAATACATAAAAAGGTGTTTTATGTTTCTGCTCTTCTATGTGTCTTTTCAGTCATGAAATTGTGCTGAAATGTTGAAACTCAAATCTGTTCACTACCTCTTCTGAAATGCAGAAGTGTGTTTCCAATATTACATAAATCCCTGTCGTTTCAGACTGGGCTGTTAGGAGAGTTCTAGGCAAAGTGAAAAAAAAAAAAGGGAAATAGACAACAGGGCAAAAACCAGATTGCCTGTCCTTGGAGTCTGCAGTGTCTGTCCTGTGCCTTTGTCAAAGTGAACTCAAGATATAACTGGTATTCAAAATAATGTGATAAAAATGAAGATACATCTTTCTGGCCCATCATGGTACAAACTTGTTTGTCTTATAGAGTAGTTATATTTATCAGCTGGATTGGAGTTAGACAGCAATCCTTGTAAGTGATACTTCCTCTAAGAAATTCATAGTGCACTGAGAAGATGGACAGGCTGGAGAGCATCCAGAGAACAGCCATGAGAATAGTGAGAGGATGGGGCAGCATGTATGGAAAGGCTGAAAGAGCTGGGTTTGTTCAGCCTAGAGAAAGGAAGGCTCAGGGGAGACCCTGTCACCATGCTCCAATATTTAAAATGTGGCTATAAAGACAGTCTCCCTTTTTACAAGGAGTCTCATGGAAAAGACGAGGGTGATGGCCACAAGTTACTACTGGGGAGATCCTGGTTGGGCATAAGTGGAAAGTTTTTCCCAATGAGAACAATCAGCCATTGGAATAATCTCCCCAGGGAAGTGGTGTGTTCCTCAACAGTGAGCACTGTTAAGATTTGACTGGACAGAGTGATGGGTTATCTAGTGTAGGTCATGCTGTGCCTAGACAGGTTGGACCAGATGATCCTTGAGATCTCTGACAACCTGGGATTCGGAGATTCTGCTGATCTATATACCTGCTCACGTTCCTCATTTACACTGCATAATTCTAATGAGTGAATGATTTAGCCACCTTATCTTAACTCCTATTGCCTCTTTGCACATAAACCTAGTTGCGCTGTGTAACCAAAAGCAGAGCAAGTAGGGAGAAACAACTTTGTCATAGTCAAGCAAACACTTGAATTTTGAACTCTTGCTGCATTAACTTCCTTCATTTTGCACAGAAATGGTTCAAGGGCTTTCATACAGCCGGGCAGTGAGGTCTTGCCACAGGAAAATCCTGAAGGCCTGTATCCATCTAGGGAGCTTGGTGGCTCAGATGCGGTCATGGATGTTATACACAAGCTTGGTGAACTCAATTTCATGCTAGTCTCCTGGCTTCAAAGCCTTGGTTTTACACCTGACTTTAGGTGTGGTCAGCCACACAAAGGAACGGTGGTGTCTTGCTGTGCTTGAACTCAAAACGCATTTTAATTAGGCTTGGCTGGCAGCGGAGGCTGCAGTTCAGCAGGCTCCAGAGCCTCTGAGATGGTTCTGCAGGACCTGCCTCAGGACCAGCACCACCAGATGAAGAGAGGCAGGGGCTCCCGAGGGTCCATTTGGATGGATACCCTCTACTCCTAGCTAAGGGATGTCCACTCTCCACTGTCAGTTGTCACTGGCTTATTTCCCTCTGTTTTCCTGATTTTTTTAGATTAGAAACATTTCTTGTTGTCAGCATTTCTGTTTCTTTTCTCTCTGTCCTTTCTTGTTATTCCAAATACTGCACCATTCATCTGCCTGCATCCTTTATTTTGAATTAGTTGATTAGAAACACATTTATGCTAACCCCAAATAAGCCCTCATTAATGTGAAATAGCCTTGTTTACAGAGAGATTTACACAAGTTTATCTTTATTGACTTAAACAAGCAAGTGTAATTTGTGAGTAGGCCTGGGGGACAATAGCTTTGTTTCTGAATTAATGGCAGGCCCTGGTCCAGCAAGGATTTGTGTATACGTTTAAATCTGTGTGGCGAATAAGCCAGCTGAAGGCAGCAGGATCAGTCCTAGGAACAAAATTCAGCATAAATGCAAATCTTGGTATGATTAATTTTTCATCATCCTTATTCCATTTTTTTCTGTTTGCTTTTTCCATCAAGCAGGCATTAATCCTTTACAGCGAACCTGCAAAATAATAATAATAAAAAAAATAGCTTGTGCCTCCCTAGGAAGGATCAAAATAAACCAATTTATGATGTGATCAGTTATTGCAATGCAGTCTGTTTCTGTTTTACACTGTGTAAGACGCACTATGCTAATTAAGCATATGTTTGTATAGATTAGTCTCAATGAGATTTACCCCAGTTTTCTACACCATCTGTGCAAGATTGGTAGCCGAGTTGGAAGTGATCTCTGTATATATTGTCTGTATTAATTGAAGAAGTGCTTAGAATCCTTTGAGGTAAAAGTTCTATTTATGTTATTATTGGTCTTGTAAAGCTTTAGCTATAGATTTTGGTCATTCTTTTTGTGCTTTCAAAAAATGGCTGTTTAAGACAGTATCACTTTAAAAGTTATTGTTACTCTGATGGACAGAATAGATCAAGCAAGAATTCAAAGGGCCTGAAAAGTCCTTTCTTGCTTTGTCTTATTTAGAGATATAAAACATACATTCCTATTTATGCAGGCGAAGGTTTCATCAACTAAAAATGTTACCATAATGAAAAATTAACCTTTAAAAATATACTGGGACTCTGTAATTAAAAACTGATATGTATAAACATATAAAAAACATCATGTTGTTTATTTCAGCTCTTG
Organism: Myiopsitta monachus; assembly: GCA_017639245.1. Classification (NCBI taxonomy): domain Eukaryota; kingdom Metazoa; phylum Chordata; class Aves; order Psittaciformes; family Psittacidae; genus Myiopsitta; species Myiopsitta monachus. The sequence goes on along the minus strand of CM029941.1, from coordinate 2,231,461 downwards.
GCATTTATCATGAAGAATAACTGATGCAAAAAATCTCTGTTCTTCTAACAACACTTGCAGCCAACTGATGGCTTTTTCTGTGTAATCCACAGGGAAGTCTGTGTTGGAGCCTCCATCCCTGGCACTCTGCATTACCAGTGAGGTAGGCTGATTTCATGGCTCTGGACAGCCCTGGTCTGGCACTGTGGCAGCCTAGTGTTCACAGAGGATACTGGGGAGAACTCAAGAAGTTATCTCTGCCTCTGCTGTTCCATGTAAGGCTCACCTGGTTTTGTCCTCCCCCAGTTCAGAATCAAGCTGGTGCAAGGAGCTGGTGCTGGGCGCATGTTCTCTGTCAGCACAGCAGAATCTCCACTCTGCAAAAGTAGGTTTTGCCCTGTTATACTTCAGAAGTGCCCTTCTGGCAATACAGACCAGTTTCTCACCAGTATGTGGGAAGATACTGTCCTGATGCCATATTCTGGCTACAGGATTTAAGGCACTGAGAGGTTAAAAATCCACGTTTTACCAGAATCTTAAAATTTATGATTAAGAGGGACAATTCCAACCATATATTCTTATGTTATTCTCATCAAAAGCCAAATAATTTCCCACACACAATCCTTTTTGAGCCTTTAACCTTTGCAGCTCCGAGCTATTGAATATCTGCCATGTAAAAGGCAGCTGAACTCCAATTACAAACCTGTGTTGGGAGGGATCCATCAACAGCCTGGTAAGATGGTGTGGTGAAAATGAGAGCCTTTCTCTTTTATCTGTAGGGGCTCTGTTTAGCTTCAACTTAATGCTGTTAGATCTCATTATTCCTTTTCGTTGGTTTTGTTTTGCTAGACTGATGTCTTTACATAGACATCTTTATGGCATACAAGTATTTGGCCACTGAGAGCAAGTTGCACCTCAGTGTTTTTCTTAAATAAACAAACTAAACTGAATTTCTTTGGTCTTTTGCCACAAGGAGGGTTTCCAAACTTCCCGGTTTATCCCTCTTTACCTCTACAACTTGCTTTTTGGAGTTGAGACACTAAAACCATGAATGATCCTGCAATACATTTACAGTGTTAGATCTTTTCTCTGCTTTTATACAGTTGTCTTCTGTTTATGCATTTGGAAGCCCCATTTCCTCTTTTGGCTTCTGTGTAAAACTGGGAGTAGATACAGTGTTTTCAACAGTGACCTGTAAATCCTTTTTAAAGTCACTGCTTTCCAAAATGCAGTCCCCTCTTTTTAAAGTTGAGATGTGCATCCCTAATTCCTTGAGACAGCTGTCTTAAAATCTCCAATGTGAGTGACTACATTTACTGCACTGTGGAGATCTGTCTATAAAAGTAACTTGTCAATATGTATGAAACATGGCATTAGGAAAAGACTCACAGTTTACAGCCACAGGCAGGGACAGCTTCTGATTTCTTAGACCTTAGCATTTACAGGTGAAGGAAGGCCAGGCAATAACAAGATCTCAAATGCTTTCGAGTAGCATCACTAGTGAAAATGGAAATGAGAGGTGTGTCTTCTGACAGATGTGACCAAACAGAATCCAAACCTGCAGTCTGGCCCGGTTGGTTTCTTCATGCAAGTTTGACACTACTGCAGGCAAACATACAGTAGATCATGTAGATTTAAGCACTGAAGGTAAGGAAAACGCAGCACATAGACTGCAAAAGTCAGATTCAGAACTTAATCAGCCTGTTGATATATGCCACAGAAAGGAGCAGAGCAAGAAACAGTTATAAAAAATGAGAGCCTCAGAAAACACGGAAAATGCATGCTATGCACAAATAAATAGAAGCAGCAACTGCAAAGAACTAGAGGCAAATGAAAGAGGCTAATGTAGTTTCTACCTGAAGCAATGTCAAGATGTGACATTAGAGATGCTCAAGAATATTGTTTAAACTTTGGACTTTGCAGAATGGATGCAAGTATCTTGCACAAAATGAAGAGCTAGGTCTGATGGTAAGGATTTAAGGCAAGTTTGGGCAGTTATCTTTGGGCTTGAGGACCCAGCTACTACAAAACTACTCTGTGTGTAGTTTTGACCTTAACTGTGTGGAGTTTAATCATAGGCTTCTCCTTAGCTGTGTTACAGGTGATAGATGTTTGTGCTTTTGCAGGGCAGAGGCTGGCAGTTATGACTCTGTGAAGCCCTGAGTGGTCCTGATGGATGACTGTCACAATACAAAGCCTTGAAGGACCTTGAATTGGGTGCAGTTATTGCCATTAAATTTTACCTATGAAGCTCAGCTTGCCTCTGGCCCATCAGTGAGATAAAAGCCCTGCTGAAGTCAAAGGAAAGAGAAGAATCATCTGGAAAGCCCTTTCCAGGATGTGCCTATAATTTAATCAGACTTGAAGTCATCTTGATTGAACTCAGTAGCTCAGGGTTTGTGAGCACCGTAACCAGAGCAACACGGAGCTCAGGGCTGGCTGCTTAAGCAGGTCCTGGGTGGATTTTGCAATGCACCAAAATTGGTGTTTCAGATGACGATGCTGTGTGGGGAGGAAGACAGTTGGGGAATGTCAGTCTGAATTCTCTCACTGTTCAGAAACACGGTGAGAACATGCATCAGGTGGGCTTGGAGTCCAGGAGTCATTCTGCTCAAGAAAATCACCCAGCACAAACTCTTATGACTGCTGATGGGCACTGCCAGCTATGATGCTCCATGTGTGAATTGCCCTCTCCTGGCAATGCTCAGAGGAGTGACAGCCAGTATGCTTGGGCTTCTTTCTGATTATCCATTCCTGGCTGCTCCCTTCTCATCCTTCAGCTGATGTTCCTGTTACTTCTCCTTCAGTTGATCCGCAGGAAAAGCATATATAGCGTCTCACCTACCACGTGTCAGCGCCAGACAGCTGATTGTCAGGCTACCCGTGAAACTGTCTAGACACAGTGATGTGCTGTCAAAAGCACAAAGTTAAAAGAATGATAGGGAAGAATGTTTTCCCTGTGAATCCTCTTTCAATCATCATCTTGGAGGCTATTTGTGTTAGTGGCAGGTACAACATTTTCAGATGAAGACATGATGTGATTAATCATCTCTGCCTCCTTAAGTTGTTCTGTGTGTTTTTCCAAAGTCCATCCCTGGCATCAGCTCAGGCTTACATGAATTCCCCAGGCACATGCAATGCTGCAGTTGCAGGTAGTTCACGCTTATTTAAAAGGTAGTATCAGCATAATGGTCTCCTGCTGCTAGATAAAGCCAGAAGGAAAGCTGTGACATTTTACACTTGGTATGCATTTAGAAATGAAGGCTAGTGGCTTGGAAAAAACATCTATTTTGGAACAGAATGTCAGTTTCTCTTCTTAGGTTTGTTCTCAGCAAAAGCACAAGGAGTGAAGAGGAGCAAGAGAATCATCCCAGCACTGTTTATAATTCTAGATAAGATTGTTGCCAGTAAAGGATTTTGCCGTTTCCCTCTCCCTGTTTTGAGCACTTTTTGATGACTGAACAGTGGCTGATATGACTCAAATCTGTGACATGGCCTGACAGCAGTTTCAGCTGGAAGCATTGGCGAGACGGTCAGGTCGCTCATAAAATGAATTACCTGAAAGATCTCCGTGTTCTGAGCCAGGAGATGCATTGCATGGCCACGGCCTGGGGATTAAGAACAAAGCCTGCAGAAGGGAGATCAGAGAAACAGGGCCAACCTCCCTGTGCCACTGTACTTACGGTTTCAGGAAAGAATATTTGGAACATAGTTTTGCTCTGTAATATACACACACACAAAAAAGGCATTTTTGGGTTTTACAGGCTAAATCTATAGTGTCTTTTGAGGGATGCCTTCAGGCTACCTCCACACCAGACCCTTATCCCTGAAAGCAGATGGTTGGATACACTTCACCAGATGTTAGAAGTTAGATGTCAAATTCTATGTTGGTCACCCTAAAATTTCCACAGCCATCAGGAGAAGAAGCCCGTTTAGAAGAAAGATTATGTGGTGCATTTCAGAGCTTGTTTTAGGGTGGCATGAATGACACTATGAGCACCCTATTACTCTGCACTGACTATAAAGAGAGCCACTTCATTTTTAGGCACCTCAGGATGCTTCAGATCTGCCATCCTGGCACCAGGCACACATCAGAGCACATGGGATCTAGCCCTGGAACCTCTTTATGCCTGACCACAGCAGTATCATGTTCTCTTTCATGCAGCATCCTGAGCACATCTGTGTACCAGTGCAGAGTAGTGTATAGTGCTCACACCATGCCAACTGGCCGCAGCCAGAGACGCCAACCGGCGTGTAATGAGCAACGCCCAGAGTACAAGACTTTCGGCTTTCAAAACAGGGCGGGCACATGAAAACTGTTATTGCAAATGGTCCCTGGCCTGACCTAAATCCCAAACCATGCCCAAGACTTGTCTGGAAGAGTGCAACTGGACCATGGCCAAGGCTTTGCTGGGAACCGTGGCAATAAGGGAGCATGGACAAGGGGAGCTATAAGTGCTGGGATTTCCCTGGGACTTCCCAGCTGCATCTACATGGTGCTGGGATCAGAGTGAGCTGCCCCAAGGCTTTGGCATGCTAACCTTCTGCTGCAGAACAAACCTGACATCCTTCTCAGAAAGATTCAGAGCTATCTGTCAGTAGGTTAATGAATACCAGCAGCAGGCTGGGGCACAGATCTTTATGTTAGTGTTGCTTTTCTTTCACGAATTGGTTAAATAACCCTTGCTGTTCCAGACTTCCTCAGCACAATTGCAGAATCAAACCTCAATTGTCCAAAGGCAAGCAGGTATATCAGCATGATGGACTGAAGAATTGAAATGCGGATCTGCCGACTACTGACACATCTATCAGGCATGTAGATCTCTGATGTAACACCATAGTGCCCAGCTGAGCTGGGAAATCTGTATGATAAGCTCGGGACAGGGTTTGATCCAGGAGCTCTGGCATTCCCTTCCCTGCTTTTGCACAACATCACTACTTGGCAGTTGTTGCCTTTGTCTTACACTGTTCATCCTACAAATTCTTTCATCTATTGTACATTTGTTTTACAGTGTTTTCAGGAATAGAAGACTAAGAAACACTGGCTAAATTTTTTCACCCTATGATGATATTTTGTTTATATCAATATATCTTAATATCCAGATATTAGGTATGCTTTTATAGGACTGCATAGGGGTCCTGTGGGGGGATTATGGATTTATTTCTGCTTCTATCCAAGGTAACTCCTATTTTGCTGCCCTTTGTGCCAGTGGACAGCAAGCTGTGTCTGCCAGAGTTATCCCCAACAGCAGCTTCATCCTGCTCATGGTGGAGGAGCCAGTGTGTGTTTGCACCTTGTGTATACCCCCCTTCGCAAAGGGCCAGTAATTGTTAAATAAATTATATGCTTTAGTGTCCGCATGTTAATAACTCTAATCCTACCTCCAACTACCAGGTTTAGAAATGTGATTAGGGAGGATTATACCTCACCTAATGCCTAATTGCTTGTCTGTTCTTAGCTGGCCTTTTATTTCCACACACACAGCATAAGGGATCTAATCAAACATCTCACACGCATGGAAAATGCCAAGTGAGTTAAAAATCAGTTGAGTGAGAGCAGGTAACAGCTAGAAACCAGACGTGACTGAGCACTGAGACACTAACCAGTGTGGTTACTGCTCTGGGCAGCACCCAACCACTCCCTTTGCACCCCAACCATTTAAACACATGAAAACCCGAAAGGGCTGCAGGTACATCTCCACCAGACTGAGGCTTTTTTTTGCAGACACAATGTGAGGGGTTCCTCATACAATTCTTGTTTTTATTTTATTTTACTTTGGAAAACATGGATGTCTTTTCTGACAACACTAATGGCCAGGTTAGTGAGCACCACACAAGACTTCATTAACTCCATGCTCCCCGTCTTGATGTAAGATTCAGTTGTTAGGATGTGGCAGTGAACATGAAATGATGTCTTACTACCCCGAAGTAGCAGTCCACAAGCTGAACATCGCTGAACGGAATTTGGGGACATGATGCTTTTTCTCTTGACTGTGCAAACTGAAGTCACCAGCTACTCCACCTTATTTAGCATTCACTTCACACAAGAGCCTGGAGATAATACACCTCTTACACCTCTTCTCCTGACAGGGACGAAGACAGACAGGCAACACGTTCAGGAGTTCCCCAAGTACCTACGTCACCAAGGAAAATGGGTGAATAGGAGGACCAGTACGAACAGGGTCTAGAAACCCTCTTTCGATAAGAAGGACCAAGTCCTTCCCTGCCAGAAGTTGCCATAGCTCTGTTGATGCCGTCAGGGCTATCCTAGTTGACCTGCTCAGGCTTAGCTCCTACAGGCCCTCTCCTTAAGACAGGGACTATTTAGATGGGCCCGTAGGGACAGAACAAGGGGGAATGGCTTTAACCTGCCAGAGGGGAGGTTGAGATGAGCTCTTAGGCAGAAGTTCTTCCCTGTGAGGGTGCTGAGATGCTGGCACAGGGTGCCCAGAGAAGCTGTGGCTGCCCCATCCCTGGCAGTGTTCAAGGCATCAAGTCCATTTTCTCCCCTATTCCTTTGCCACATCCACATACCCAGCAGCAGCTCACAGCCAGACTGAGCCAAAAGGACTGAGCAATGGAGCACAGTGGTTAGATTTCATTTCTGGTAGCAGCAATACAAACAGCAAGGTTTGTCAAGTCTCTGTACATGTTTGTTAAAGGTTTGGAGTTTTTTTAAATATCACTTTTTTAAGTGGTTTCATGTCATTGGCATCTTCTGTTTCAGTAAAATTAACTATCATTTTCTTTGCAGTTTGTAATTACAGCACCCTGCTGATCTGTGAAGTGTTGGGAGCCTTGAGGAATCTGGGTTGATGCTGTTGGTTTGTCTGCAGTATGTGCTATCAGCAGAACACAGGACTGTCTTTAGGGGAGCAGAAAGGAACAAATTTTTGGTAGAGAATTGAAATTGTGTTCTGAGTACAAATAGAAACAAAAGCATGACAATGAAGAAATATCTAAGGACTCAGCAATCTGGCATAGATAACAAGATTTCAGTATGTGCTTCAAATCTAATCTTGATGGAGCAAATAGTCTAAATCCTCCTAATAACAGTGCATGAAACTGTAGCTTTGCTAAGTAATTATTCCTTTTTTTTTTTTTTTCAGAGTAAGTTTATCTTTCCTTGGGCCATTACTTTAAATTGCAATGATTTTAACTATTGAATTTAAAATATCTGTTCTCTTGGCTGAGTGGAACTAACATTGGTCTCCATTTTTAGTTTTCAGTGTTGAAAACCCCAGCAGCATAGCTTGATGCTAATACAACCACAACTGTTTCCTTACTAGACCTGTATCTCTGAATTTGCCACCTTGACTACTTCTGAGAGTTCTAGGTTAGCACTAAGTATTGAGTATTGAGGCAGATGGACACGGATGGGCTGTGGTAGATGCTGTAGGCACACACCTTTCTGATGGACATCCCAAAGTCTGTTCTAGCATTTAGTCCAGTGAGACAGCACATGGCAAACCCAGGTGAGGACCAGTACAGCGCAATAAAAGCTAGGAGATGCTATACTAGCAGTTAAGCACAAGACCAAGCTAGCTTATGCTTCGGTGCAAACTTAGACCAAGTTCTGGAGTCATCAGAGGAAGGGAATTAGGGTATATCTTAAGGTAGATCCACAGTTCTTATGTCATAGGTGAGCTTGGTTCACTTTTTTGGCCAAGTCCAAGCTGTGGCTTTGGCTGGACCAAAATTAGACACTTCTCTGTGAATGAGTATGAAGCTCTTGTTGCCCTACAACATAACTGCAACTCCCAATATTCTTATTCAGTGCCTGCAATAACTTTAGGGGTTTGTTGCAGTCCATCAGACAAGATATCATGCGGCATGATGTGGCTGCCTTGTTGGCCATTGGTGGCAGGGCCTGCAGCTCTGCCTCTTGCTCAATACAGTCCTGATGTACACAGATGGGCTCAGCCCTCTCCCCTACATCACCTTGAAGAGCCTCAGAAGGATGTAAGCAAATAAAATCTTCTGTGGACCTACTTCATGGCTTTGCAGGCAGAGAGAGGCAATGATGGGGCAGAAACAGGTCTAAGCTTTGCTAAATTGCACATGAGCCTGAGTCAGAATGTACCAGAATGGAGTGAATTCACTGATTTGCCTTGTAGGTGATTTCAGGCTTTGGGAAGGAAAAAGAAATCCTAACCCCGAGGAGCAGTGACTCAATGGGTGTGCCTATGGTCTGATGCTTCCTATGGCCAATGCCTGCTGGAGAATGTGCCCCCTACACCAAAATCTAACCCTGCAGTAAACTGGCACGCTCACCCTCCTGCTAGCCTGGAGCCTCTGTGTAAACCACAACCTGCTAAGACAAGGTAGACAGAGATCTTCACCCTTTTACCTGTGATGATTGATACCTGCCCATGCTCTCCAACCTTTATCCCGCCCCTCCTGCAGGCAGGGTGCAGGTCTGGCTGCCCAGCTCCAGCACTAGCCTGGAGCCTATAGGAGCGCAGTTATGTCAAACTGTCATGGGTTCACCAGCAGTCATTTTTCTCCTTCTAGGTAGCTGGTACAACGCTGTGTTTTTGATGTTGGGCCTGGGAGCAGCACTGGTAACACCAGCGTTTTCAGTTACTGCTTGGTAATGTTTTGGTCTGACCAAGGACTTTCTGAGCCTCATGCTCTGCCGGAGAGGGGGGGGAAGCCAGGAGGAAGTGGAGACAGGGCAGCTGACCCACACTGACCAAAGAGGTTATTCCATAACACAGCACATCATGCCCAGGATATAAAACTGGAGGGTAGAGACCCGGAAGGGTGGTGGTGCAGTGGGGGGTTCACTGCTGGGGGGTGCACTGGCTGGGTTGGGCTGGGTGAGCAGCTGTATTCTCTTTCCTTGTATTTCCCTTGTCATTATTACTATGATGGTAGCAGCAGTGGTTTGTGTTATACCTTAATCACTAAACTGTCCTTATCTCAACCTGTGGGAGTTGCATTCTTTTGATTCTCCTTCCCATCCCCCCGGGACTGGGGGAAGAAAGAGAGGTGAGTGAGTGAGAAAACTTCGTGGTTGACTGGACTTAAAGCACGACACGAACCTTCCCTCCAGCTGGCTCAAAAAGTTGTGACCTACCATTTTCTAACCAATGTAATTCTGTCTTAGCTGTTCCTGTAGCCAAGGCGGGGAGTAACTATTGGGTTTGGAGACTAGAGTAAATGGGAGTGAAAAATATTGGTTGAAAAACTGTGGCAGGGGAGGAGAAGGGAAGGCAAACAGCATGAATGAGGCTAGCAGATCTGAGAGAAACAGTTGAAAGAGTTTGGTGTTCAGACTGTAGAATCCCAGACTGGTTTGGGTTGAAGGGACCGTAAAGCTCATCCAGTTCCAACCCCCTGCCATGGGCAGGGACACCTTCCATTACAGCAGGTTGCTCCAAGGCCCATCCAACCTGGCCTTGAACACAGCCAGGGATGGGGCACCCACAGCTTCTCTGATGAGGTGCTAGCACCTCAGCACCCTCACAGGTCCTGACATATGTTAAGCTTTCACCTCAGAGCCACTTCAGAGGACAGCATCACATCCTGGAGGAGCCAGTGCCCTGGTGTTTCAGACTTCCCTCTCACTGATATGTGTTCCATGTCCGCGTCCAAGAAAGCCAGAGAAGCTGAGGTGTAACACACTTCAGCAGCAGATGAAGGACCTCTCCTGCCACAGAAGTTTCCAGCAGAAGCTAGAGACCATCTCACCAGCTGTTTGGAGCTCAACACTGAGGAAGGGAAAAGCTGCCTGCTGTTTGGTCACTTCTGACAGTGAAAATGACTCACCTAGCAGCCTCCATCACTGTCTGTCTGCTTGTGACTGATTCACAGGTTGCTTTTTAGTTATCAGACTTTTATTCCTTCCCTCTGTGTCTGTGACACCTGAAAATTCAACTGATGTAGGAATGCTGACCTGCAAATTAGAGGGAGTGCATGGAAAGGAGGGAGAACATGTGTGTGCCTTCCTTGATCTTCCAAGGGAGAAAAGCAAGAACAGCAAGCTTGTACGTTAAAAGAAAAATATAGAAAACAAATTCCCCACCCCTTATTCATATTTTGCTTTAGCTGTATCATGGATGGGAAGATGGGTGTTAGAAGCAAGTACCTTTGAGGGCTTCAGGACATAGTTCAGGCTTGACCAGATCAAGGGCAACATGCACCAAAAGGCACAAGCCTGAGTTACTGAGCTGGCATTGCAGGGGCCACACTTTAGGTAGCTTTTGACAAATCACTGCCAAATCAGGCAGCCAAATCCCATTTTTGGTGTTCACATCCATAATCCAAGCCCTGAATATCAAGTTTGGACCACCGTCAAAGTTTGCCATCCTATGTCAGACTCCATCCAAACCACAAAAGTCACTGCAGTGGCAACATTTCTCCACAGCGTGTTCAGTACTTGCTGTTCAAGCCTAAGTTTTCTCTGCCATCCTGTAGCTTGCTCACTCTACACTGTGAGCCTCTGGTACTTTTTGCATTCAGCTACCCTGAAATATATACTGATTCCCTGCAAATGACTGTCCACGTATCTTTCATGCTCCAAAAGGACTTCTGCCTAGGTTGAATGGTACAGTGGCCAGCTGAGGTCTGCTGCTGACCTCTTCAGACTGGAACATCTGGACAACCACCTTGCAAGTGGGACTTTCAGAGCAATGTTAGCTTCTGTGGAGACAGGATTATGCTGCAGAGATGTTGTCTGTATCCCAGTCCCCCTTTTTAATCTCAGTTTGATACCAGAGCCCTCTCCTCTGCAGAGGTGGCAACACATAAAAGGTCCAGCTAGCATTCATCTATCAGGCCCTCTCCATGGCAGAATTTATAGACCTATTTCTCAGTTGATTAAAGTAAATAAATGTTTTTTTTTCTCCCAAGATTTAATAGTTTCCACTAAGAATGACAGTATCCCCCACAACTGTCCTTTCTTTGATGAGAAGACAGCTTGGAAAGGACATCACTGTGTTTTACCTTCTTGCTAATCAAAACCATCCTTGTTTTTCCCTCTCATAAGCTGGCACATGCTCCTGTCGCAGCTTGTCTTTGAAGTTACAGTTTCTGATTTCCACTGTCTTCCCACCCTCCTTGTTTTGAAGGAAGAGATCATCCAAGGGACACCACTGTGTACACACTCCAGAGCCCTCCAGCTCTGCTCCAGGGCACAAGCAGGCAAGACAAATAAACGAATATTCTTCCACTGTTTCCAAGACAAAAGCTCACAAAACCACCTGATTCCCAGCCTGGGAAGCAGGACATGTGCCATCTACATAATGCTGTGGGATATTGGTGAGGTGAGCAGGGAGTGGTGCCCGTCCCAGAGGCATTATTGATCTCAACAACAGATCTGTCCTCTCTGGAAAAAGTAGATATTAGAGATATCATGGATTTCCTGGGACACAAATCCTAATATTCTTTAGGAGCCTCAGCATGGGGGAAAGTCACTTTGGGAAAAAAATACCATTTTCTAGTAAGATTTGGGAGGTTTTTAGTTCATGATGTTCAAGGTGTCTCTCCAAAACCTCCAGCTCAACTAGAAGTTGCAGGTTTGATACATAACCCTGTCTTGGCCGATGGGAAGTTAACCATCAAAACTGTTTGTCAAAACTCTCTCTGTAATCAGGTGTATGCTTCATTCTGCTCCAGATGTCTGTCATAGGACAGGATGAGTTATTCCATGGGTGCACCTCTCACCACTGCACACAGAAGCAGCCTGGATGCCAACCCTATAGGTAGCCCAAGCCACCCTGCAAGGGGAAATTCTATGTTTTGTGTTACAAAAAGTTGAGCAGATGATCACAGTGGTAGGAAGGTCATAAAACAGCAGTCGCACACAGTGGTTAAAGCTCCATCTCACTCCCTGGATATGGGAGGAAGCTAAATCAGTCCTTCAAATTTCAAAGTTCTGGCGAATTTACGACATAAATTATTCATTGCCCTAAACAAAGATATTCCCTTATCTACCTCATCTCTATTTGCCTAAGCTATAAATATGACTGCAATTAATTATGGTACAGAAGAGCCAATAAAATCAATTATCTCCCATAAACCTTTCCTTCTGCTTCCTATTTTAAGGGCAGTAGCCAAAACACATTGTCAGAAGCTTGTTTCAGACATAACATGATAAACTATGAAGATGCACATGCACTTACAGATCCTCTTAGGCTCTGGTCCTGCACCAGCAAAGACAGCCACAGCTCTGTCCTGGTGCCTTGACTGAGGTCAGGTCTTGAATGGCTGGATTGTGTCTCTCATGTGGGCAGGGCTGGCGCTTACATGTTTGTGGTGCCATAGGGATGCTGCTTCCCTCCATACCTGCATATGCAAGTCAAAACCACTCAGCTGGATCCTTTAGTTTACAGGAGGTGAGCTCAAAATGTGAGCTACCCCAGCTGCATGGCTCCCATGGCAGTCCCCCAGGCACTTTCTGCATCTTCAGAGGGGTCCCGAGCTGAAGCAGAGGACAGGGTTGAGGTTGGACTAAAGGTCTTTTACTGAGGACTGTTCATTTTGCCATTTCAGATGGTCAACCTGAAATCAGGGTTGGTTTTGGTGTCTACAGTGTATAGTATTCATCTCCTTTAGCTTTAAGTATCTTAGTAAGGAGACCTGCAGTTGAGACTCTGGGCTCCTGTTAGAATCAGTGGGGAACCACAGGCATGTTGGGGCATGATCCGTTTGTGACATCTGAAGAAAGATGAGAGGAATCATGCCCTTAAGTGCCTGTTTATCTGCAGTGACTACCTGGAGATGCCACAGCAATGATCTGAGATGGTCCAGCCCCACTGTCAACCCAACCCAACATCGCATGGCCAGACTACATTGTTGTTGTTCACTGTAGGTGGACACAACACAGCCCAGCTCACACTGAAAGTCTGGGCAGGGCAGAGAACTGATCATATATTTTACGCATCTTGGGTTAACACATTACCAGAAAAACACCTTCTCCTTTTGACCATGTTTCCAAACCTGCAGAAACCCATTCTGGGGTCACTGTCTGCAAACTGCCCAAGTCCCAAAGCACAGTCAACAGCCACAGCTTCACTTAATGGCACACAATGGCATCACTAGGATTTTAAACATCTCCTTGCAGTTAACAATCCTGAAGCAGACTGAGCTTTTTCCCTTGGATGCCACAGCAACAGGAGCAAGGGCAGATGTTGGAAGAAAATTGATGAACAGCTGATGGTGGCTTTAAACACCGAGAAGTCTTTGGTCAGGGTAGTGGTGTGGTGCATCTAAACTGGTTGAATTCTGGATATTATCAACCATGTTACCTATGATAACTGTGTTGGAAAAGACATAATTTTTTAAGCTTAATCATTCAGCTGGAAATATTATCAGTAATAGAGAGAAAAGATTAGATGTTGGTCTGGCATGTTCAGTGGTACTTATGCTTCCCCTTCTGGGCCTCATCCCCTGCTAGCTCCTGTCTTGTGCTCATAATCCCAGCTCATTCGGTCCTCCCTTGCTAGTGCTGCATCTGCTAGATGCATGCATCTTCTGGGGAGAAATGAGCAAACCAGAAAGGGCTTTCTGCTCATTCAGAATCTGACATCTGTCCAGCAGGTGCCCTTATAGCTTCTCCAGGACATCAGGAGACAAGATTTTTATTGACTTGAGCATTAAGTTCAGATGTGTGAAGAAGGCTGAATTTATGGGGTTTCTTACACTATCAGATTAACTCTCAGCTCAAACCCTCTTCTGAGACCTAAGCACATCCCTGTCCACTTAAACTTGCTGACCAGCACTTGGCAGGGAGGCAGAGAGAAGGACTCTGGATACTTTAGCTTATGCTTTCTAGATGGATCAGGGACACTTTTCCACGTGGTAATCTAATATTTTCTCCTTTCCAGTCTCCTATAACCCCTGCTGCCCCAAAAGATCCAATTGCCTTTTTTATGGCTCCTTTGTCACCTCTTTATTTCAGCTTTTGGACTTTTCATGCTTTTCAGTGCTTGGAGACACTTCCCATGACTTGGCCGAGAGTGGACCCACACATAAGAGCATCAGTATGTGCCCAGAGGTTAAGGGCACAGCAAGACTTCTCAGTCCTTACAGTTAACATTTCCCATCTCTGCCTGAGCAAGCATCTCTCTGATTGCCAACAGGGATGAGCATGTAACTGCTCACCCTGACACTGAAATTAGCTCCCAAATCCCCCTCTCCCCTTCTCTATTCGCAAATCCCATCTCATCCTTGGAGCGATTACAGCCATAGCAGGGAAGCAGCATCCCAATCAATACAGCTAATACACACTGTCACACCAGGCTCCCTCATCAGGGCACAGCAGTCTCAGATTAAGCAGTAATCCTCACTGCAGCCCACAAAGATGGATAAAGTCATCATTTCTATTTTACAAATAGAGGAGCTAAGGCAGAAAGGTGCTGCCTTCCCCCAAGGAGCCCAAATTCAGTCCTGAACTCAAATGAAATGGGGTTCTCTCTAAGCAGGGAGACGGGGCAGGATGCAGCTCTGGGCTGGAAATCAGAGCATGCCTGGTGCAGGCTGGTAGGAGAGGACACAAGATAGATAGTTTATTAAATGTAATGGGAGAGCTCTCCACCTGGCTCAGGATCCCTGCTTTATTTGAGGCCAAGGCCCCTGTTTGTCCAGATAAATTGATTTTTCAAGTAAAAAAGTGGCTTTTTGAACATTTGAACTTTTTGCACAGCGCAGGTATCCTCTCTCACCTGCAGCTGGCTGAGGATGGAGAAGAAAGCCCATCCACCCCACAGCAAGGCATGAAGGAGGTGCAGATCCCACCATCCCTTCCCTGGGGATCTGGGATTAACCCAGCAGAGCCTAAAGCCCCTTTTCAGTGTTTTGGGCATCACCTCAGCAGGTGGTGGCCCTCATTAGCCCTTCATCTTGCACGTAGCAAGCTGAGGACACACACACAGCCTCCTGCCTCTGCTCTGCTGAGGCACAGAGGGAATTTTGCCTTTAGTACTATGCTGAATCCCATCCTGAACATTTAAATTTGTCTGGTTCTTCTGGGGTGGTTAGTGAAAGCTTTGAGTGGAGAGGGTGTATAGTCTGGTAACCTAAGGGTCAGTGCACAAAAGGGAACACTCAAGACATACATACCCCTTTCCCCACATTTGGAGGGCACCTTGCATCTCAAAAGTGAGGTTTATCTGACCCATTTCAGATGTTTACCTTGAGAGGGATTGTTCTCTCCTTGACTACTGGAAAAGTGCAGACAACAGCATCTCTGCTGTGGGTGTCTGACCTAGATAAGCTGGTGTCCTAGGTTCAGCAGGAGCAGTCATTTTCCTCCTTCTTAGTAGCTGGTGCACTGCTACTGCTGAACCCAGGACAGCTGGCCTTTCCTTCACCCAGCCCATTGTAGGAGACGCTCCCAATGTGCAGAAACATCCAGCACCTTCTGTTTACCAGCGTCGTGTTTCTCATATCTTGTTGATGTCTTGAAAATCCCTGTTCATGATGTATTTTGCTGAACTAGGTTAGAGAAAAGTATCACAAAAGGTAAGTAGTGTCCTCCAAAACCCTCTCAGCATCCTCCAGCTCCATTTTAGCTGTTTCACATCAAGGGCCCGTTGCTGCTGTTGGGCATGGAGCTGCTCACCCTGTTCCTTCCTGCATGGGCTCTTGCACCCACTGAGCATCCTTCTCTGGTCCCCAAAGCCTCTCTAAACCATACCTCCTCCAGCGTGCTCAAATGTCCCTCTTCCTTCCCTCAAGGTCCATGCAGGCATCCACCTGACATGGATCAGGTATATGGCCTGGCATATGGGGTGTTACTGCAGCAGTTGGTGTGGAGCAGTGTGGGCTTCACCGCGGTGGACGCACACATTTGCTGCAAACAGGAAACTCACATGTGTGATGTGACCATGTTCTGCGCTTTGGGCATCCCTGCCCTTTAAGTGGCTTCAGAGCATCACTAGGTGGGACATGGTTTGGGTTGGAAGGGACCTTAAAGCTCATCCAGTTCCAACCCCTTGTCCCAGGCAGGGACACCTTCCACTGGACCATAGAATCATGGAATCAACTCAGTTGGAAAAGACCTTTAAACTCATCCAGTCCAACCCTTACCCCATCTCTGCCAAGGCCACCACTAACCCATGGCACTGAGGGCCTCAGCTACACGGTGTGTGAACGCTTCCAGGGACGGTGACTGCAGCACTGCCCTGGGTACCTGTTCCAATGCCTGAGCATCCTCTGGGGAAGGAATTGTTCCTAATCTCCATCTAAACCTGCCCTGGTGCAGCTTGAGGCCGTTTCCTCTTGTCCCATCCCTTGTTCCTTGGGAGCAGAGCGCAGCCCCCTCCTGGCTCCATCCTCCTCTCAGGCAGTTGTAGGGAGCAATAAGGTCCCCCCTGAGCCTTCTCTTCTCCATCTGAACCCCCCAGCTCCCTCAGCCATTCCCCATCACACTGTGCTCCAGGCCCTGCACCAGCTCCATTGCCCTTCTCTGGCCCCACTCCAGCCCCTCAATGTCTCTCTTGTAGTGAGGGGCCCAGAACTGAACACAGGATTCAAGGTGCAGCCTCATCAGTGCCCAGTGCAGGGGCACAACCACTGCCCTGACCCTGCTGCCACGCTGGTGCTGATACGGGCCAGGATGCTGTTGGCTTCCTGGCTGCCTGGGCACAAGCTGCTCATGTTCAGTTCCATCAGTCAGCACCCTCAGCTCCTTTCCCATCAGCAATTTCCAGCCACTCTGCCCTAAGCCTGGAGCATTACAGGGGGTTGTTGTATCACAAATGCAGGACTCAGTACTTGCCTTGTTGAACCTCATGCCATTGGCCACAGCCCATGGATCCAGCCTGCCCAGATCCCTCTGAAGAAACTTCCTATCCTTCAGCTGATCAACGCTCACTCTCATCTTGGTGCCTTCATAGCACAGCTCCTCTGGTGTATCTCTGGTGTTGTTCTCTCTGTTATTTTGGGATGGAGGGTGGTAGGCTTCCTTGGAGACAAACCTTTACCACAGATGTCTGCTAACACAGAGTGCAGTACCCTGAATCAGCCACTGCCAAGTGGGTCTCTGATGGCTCCTGCTGCTCTCACTGTCTCGTCTTGGCACAGTCTCTGCCAAAAAAGTCCTCTCTTGGTTACTTTCTCTTACCCCCTTTCCCACTGACTCGCTAGTATCAGATGGGGATGCTGAAGACAGTGAGACAGGGTTGCATAGGGATGATCCTTCCTAGTGTTAAGTTAAACTTTCTGATGAAGCCATTGCCAAGGTTCACTGCTTCCAAGTGATGATTTGCACACATGCAAGGGCCTTGTGTGAAGGGTAGACTGGCAGTACACACTCAGATACCTGTGTGCTGCAAGAGACGTGTGAATAAATCTCTGTGCTTCCCTGTGCCTCAGTTATCCTACAGAAAGAAGAAATAATATTGAATTCTATCTGCGAGGATAACAGCCAAACACGTATACATATGTAGGTGTGCTTATGTATTTATACGTATGTCAGGGTCATTCAATCTTGGCTATTTCTGCTTCAGGGAAAAAGCATCCCAAGCACTTGGAGCTAAAGTAATCTTTGTCATGGGGTGAGCAGTCGAACACAAAAAAGGAGGATGCCAGGCAGAAGGATGAGGCTTCTACACATCTACATGTGGCTGCTTCTCCAGCAGCTCTACCTTTTCCCCATGGGAGATGAACTTCCATGTACTGTGGAGCCTCTGCTCACTCTTCAGTTTCCTCTTCCAGTTTCAGAGTGTCACAGCCCAGCTCTTCATCCCTGCAGCAACGCTCACAGCAAATCACTGCTCACCTCCACTTCAGATCCAAGGAGCACACCTCAGAACAGTTGTGAGTACTGATGGGTGGCAAAGTGGCTGGGAGAACTTTGTATTTTGAACTGATTTTTCAGTGATTATCATCAAAACCTCCTGGCAACAGCAAGGGCCTGAAATAACTCCTGAAAGCTGCTTAAATGAGAACCCAGGTCATGAGAACTCAAGGGCAAAGCCTTAAATATTTCCCAAACGATGTGAAACTCCAGCTAATGTGACAAAAGTTGGTCCCACCGAGAAAACACTGTCCTGTTTACTATGGAAGCTGAGTTAACAGCTACACCTGAAAGGCAGGCAGGTTTACAGCCATCCATGTAAGGATTTGCTGGAGGCTACCCTAGAGCAGGGGATGGTTTTAGCTAAAAGCCAGAGTCTGTCCTTAAAGCCCCAGACCCGCCTGGTCTAAGCAAACCAGCACCTTGTGTGCTTTGCATTGCCTGCCTGCAAATTGGCTGCCTGAATTTAAGATGATCCCTGAGGCTCGAGATGCTGCATGAGCTATTAGGAAGCCTGATCTGATTTGTGACATCTTGGTCAATGTCATCTCCATGGGAAGAAAGAAATAAAATAAAACTTCCAATTATAAAGAGGGGTTGTGGGTTGGCACTGCTGTTTGGCTTCTTTCTTTGTATTTGCTTTTATGGGTTGGTTTGGTTAATAAGGAAACTAGCTTCATACAATTGCATAAGGTTTGTATTTGTCCTCTATGCTCACATGAACTGGGGAATATTATTAGTTGGACCATGAGGAAAAGAGGGAAATATCAGCTAGAGCAGTGTTGGGCATTGGAAGGGCCTGTCCTAGCTCACCCTTGGGCTGCAGGGAGTAACTGTCTCAAAAATAGCACCATGAAGTCACTGATGTTTGCGTGTGAGATGTTCCCAACCTCATGGCCTAATTATTTGGCTATGGTTAATTGGGGTGCAGGAAACTATAACAGAATCATTTCTGTTAGAAAAGACCCTTAATGTCATGGAGTCAGACTATTACTCTCCATCTTAAAGAAGGCTCCGGGAGACCTTAGAGCAGCTCCCACTGCCTAGAGGGGCTACAGGAAACCTGGAGAGGGGCTTTTGACAAGGGCCTGTAGGGACAGGACGGGGGAATGGCTTTAACTGCCAGAGGGGAGACTGAGATGAGCTCTTAGGCAGAAGCTCTTCCCTGTGAGGGTGCTGAGGCGCTGTCAGGGGGTGCCCAGAGAAGCTGTGGCTGCCCCATCCCTGGCAGTGTTCAAGGCCAGGTTGGACACAGGGGCCTGGAGCAACTGCTCCAGTGGAAGGTGTCCCTGCCCGTGGCAGGGGTTGGAGCTGGGTGAGCTTCAAGGTCCTTCCAACACAAACCAGTCTGGATTCTGTGATCTCGATGTGGTTCAGGTTCGTACTTCCTGTGCTTGGCAGGTAGATGCGGTAGGTTGTGAGGGGAGGCAGCGGAAGATCGTGCCCATACTGTTGCAACCTAGACCCCAAAATACCTGCAGATAACAGCTACTGCACCGCCGATGTCCCAGCACCGCGCCGGTGGCAGAGCTGCCACCAGGCCACCACACGAGGGCAGTGCAAGTTTGAGTATGCCGCAGGGAGCCGCAGGAAGGAGATGAGGAGAAACGTGTAGAAAAGCCCCAAATTTCCTTATGTTTTTTTCGTGGGTTTTGTTTTGTTTCTTTATTATTTCTTTTTCCAAATACAGATTTCATGCTGAGCGGGATCAGACATCAGCAGGGGTTGCTCCTGAGCCCTGCCACCCTTATGGGCACACACCAGGTGCCACATGAAGGATCACCCTGGAGGGCCACCACCACCACTTGATGCCATAACTTCTCCAGCCCTGAGCCCCACAGCAGCATTATAGATACACGAGCCACTCAACTGCTTCAGGTAACAGTTTATTTTCTCTAGGGGTGTAAAATGTGCAGCAGGTACATCTACAGGACTGTTGTTTTCTTAGCCAAGAGGAGTTGTAACCACACAAGAGACGGAAACAAAGAAACCTAACAGTATTCTGCCCTACAGCAATTAGTGCAAGTCATGTAAGACATCAGTTCACACAGGAAAACAAGGCAAAAAGAAGGTATTTCCAAGCCACAGGTATTTCCTCTCCTGGCATTGGGATGGGGCTGGGAGGTAGGATGGGGCTGTTTTCTCTTGGGATATGCAGGGAGAGTGTGTTGTACAAGAAGGGTGTTTTCCCTTTTCTTCCCTGTCTTTTTGGCTTGGAAAGAAAGTCACACGTGGAGCAAGGAAATGAAGGCTGTCAGAAGTGAAAAAGCAATGGCAGACCCTAGAAAATGCTATAGGAAACTTGATGCAAAACACAACACTTTCTTCAAATGAGATGGTTGGGGTTTTTGCTTCATTTACTCTCGGACGTTAAAACTTCCCTCTGCAATCACACAAACTTCCAGCTTCAGGGCACTGTAAATAAAACACTAATCCCCTCCAAAATGGGTGTGAAAATGCATAGGATTGGGGGCACAGCAGGTCCCATAGAGCTACAGGCTAAGATGGGACCCTGTCTACATCCCCACTGGTGTCATTGGGAGTCCCACAGAGGACCACACGTTAGTTGTAGAGCATTTTAGGAGCCATTTTAAGAGAATGCTCACTGCTTGTTTTCTGCAGGTGACTGCCAAATAGAAGAGCCTTTTGCTTCCCAAAGTGCAGGCACTTTTTTTCCTGGTTTCAATATCTTTCTGGATGTTCCATTTCTCCTGCACAACTAGAGGAAGATGCTCTTGCCAAAGGATTTCAAGCCAGGGGCAAAGAGTTGCCCATCCAGCTCCGTGCTGCTCATACACAGGAGATCCTCCTTCTGCAGCAACACTTGGAGCAAGCAAATGGTGTGTGTGCAGCATCAGCCCAGCACCATCTCCCCCACCATGGTCTGGATGATCCAGCAGATAACAGCAGCTGCTCAGGAGCAGGAACGCAGCCATATGTTGCTGCTAACAAGCATTTACTGAAGCTGGTTTCGCTCTGTGATTCCCATGTGTCTGATTAGCACACAGCTCCCCTGAGCAGTTTCCAGATTTTTCACCCTCCCCTTGCAAATATTATTCTTTTTTTTTTCATGGCACGATAAGCAAACCAGAAGATGAGCCTAAAATGGGCTCAAAACCCCAAAGATTTTAAAAGAATTAAAATTGTTTAAATAGCTAAGAAGTGATCCACTTAATTTTGCTTTTGTGTATGCTTTCTGCTCAGAAACACACTGTTAATGCGCTGTGGTCCTGTTGGCTGTGAGCACAGATGAGATGCTCAGCCACTGACTGTATGCCCTGGGAGGGGGATTGGTATTTCCATCTTCTCAAGCCACATTTTTGGAAGGTGCCCAGAAGTCCAAACCCCAACCTGAGCACTTAATGCTGAAAAGTGCTTCTTGTGAGCACGAGGGGAGGAAAATAACTGATTGCTGTGACAGCTTGGGATGCTCTGCTGGGATTGCAGGGGATTTTATGACCCATTAGCCTAAATCCCTGGTCACCAAGGCTGGAAGGATGGACTTAGACCCTTATTTCCCATTGTTTCCCAGTGAAAACAGACTGGGAAGAAGTCAAACTGACTGAGCTGGGAATGGCCTCTGAGCTGTGCCAGCATCCCATCCTCTGAAAGGTTTTGCCAGGTACTGGCCCATCAGCTGAGCAGAGAGGAGGGAGCTGCAGTGATGGGAACATCCCTCCCCATGGTCAAGCTTATCTCACTGCACCTATGGGAAAGGAAAGCAGTTTAGTCCAAGCTAGTTCTTTCAAATCATGCTGGTAGGTAGGAGATGACAAGTGCCGTGGAAGGTGATTCATCCCACCCTTGGGAGGTCCAGTGTAGGTGGGGTGAATCACCCTCCAGCAGTACCTGCCTCCCTCAGAGCCAGGATGGCTGCAGAGGAAATCGCATTGCAGGTTAGGACACCCAGAACTGATGTGTCAACACGCAGGTGTCTCAATGTGCACAGTGTCTGTTACTTCACTTCCAAACGTGAAGTTTGGAAGTTTGAAGGCTGAACAACGTGGGATGAATCCCAGTGTTCCTACCTGGAACCTGTTTTCCAAGGTTTTGCACCACTTTCAAAAATAACAAGCAGCAGCAATGTGAATTACAAGGCTCACATTTGTGTCAGCTGTGTTCACAGAATCATGGAATCAGGGAATGGTCTGGGTTGGAATGACCTTTAAAGGCCATCCAGTGCTAATCCTTGCCATGGGCAGGGACACCTTCCACTGGAGCAGTTGCTCCAAGCCCCTGTGTCCAACCTGGCCTTGAACACTGCCAGGGATGGGGCAGCCACAGCTTCTCTGGGCACCCCCTGACAGCGCCTCAGCACCCTCACAGGGAACAGCTTCTGCCCAAGAGCTCATCTCAGTCTCCCCTCTGGCAGTTAAAGCCATTCCCCTGTCCTGTCCCTCCATCCCTTGTCCAAAGCCCCTCTCCAGGTTTCCTGCAGCCCCTTCAGGCACTGGAGCTGCTCTGAGGTCTCCCCTTCAGGAGCCTTCTCTTGTGCAGGCTGCCCCAGCCCAGCTCTCTCAGCCTGGCTCCAGAGCAGAGCTGCTCCAGCCCTCGCAGCAGCTCCATGGCCTCCTCCGGCCTCGCTCCAGCAGCTCCACGTCCCTCTGTGCTGCTGCCCCAGAGCTGGACCAGGACTGCAGGGGGGCGTCCGCAGAGTGCAGCAGATGAATCCCCTCCCTGAGCTGCTGTTCACACTGCTGCTGATCCAGCCCAGTGCTCGTCAGTACCTTCCGCAGATGGCCCCAGGAGCCATGGTGAGAACAAGAAACCATGGCATCATGAGCTGGGAAAGGGCTCCACATTTCCATTCCCAGGGTTGGTGCTCATCATGCCCATCCTGGTTGGGAAGGGGAGCAGAATCCTGGGAAGGCACCTCCCTGCTTAGCTGGGCTCCCATATGGATACCTGTGGCCTGGAGTCACCACACAACATCAAAAATGAGAAGAATTAGGGTTTTCTCTAGTTCTCTCTCTCCACCCCAAAACATGACGGCTGCCAGCACCCGGCTCCATCCATCCCTACCCAACCCAGCACAACATGGGAAAATCAACCTTAACTGACTCATCACAATGCCAACGGCCCCTTGGGTTGGAGCCCTTACCAGCTGGATGGTTAATTAATGTGTTATTATTTTGGCTTTCCAAAAAGTGCCTTTGGAAAGCACCAGATCTATGAGACCAGGGAACATCCAAAGACCTGAGGCCATAGGGATGGCCATGCCGACCAGCTCTGTATCTGCAGTGGCTTAGCCTTTGCAGCATGGCCACAGGCAAGAGAGCCAACTCCTGCTAATAATTTAAGATCATCAATTAATGCAGTTTAATAAATGCATAAAAGGATCTGGTATCTTTTTTTCCATCCATTTTCTAGCATCAATCCAAGTTAAGGGTGATTGTCCCGTGAGTAAGTAAGGCAAATCTGTTTGTGTGTGTGTTCCTCTCTCCTTTTTTTGTTTTGATTTTTTCCCCCTACTGTTTTGTACACAAAGCGGTCACATAAAAATAGTTATAAATAGAAAAATTGCAAAGGCTTTTCCCCGCTAGACAAATAGGAAGGAGAAAACAAACAAAAAAACCAACCCAACCAACCCAACAAACAAATCGAGACAGAAGAAACACCTTGCTTCAAGTCTTCATAGATTATACAGTACTCAGCATCTTTGGGTACTTTACAATGACTCCAAATTGTAGACAAAAAAAAACACCTGAAGTAACCGTCCATTTGCAAAACGTCGCTCGTGTAAGAAGTTGGTATGGATTAAAAAAAAAAGGTTTGATGCAGTTTTAAGAAGTTTTCTTCTTTTCTTTATTTTGAACTCTCTCAATTGACTTGTTGCAGACTGAGTCTTCGCTGATTTCTGCCTGGAGGAGGAAGCAAGCATTGGGCAGCTCCTTGGGATCGTTCCTGCTAAGGATGGTCTCAGAGCAGAAGTCCTTCATACCCTCATGGTGGGCTGTGGATCCCCTGTGCCCCCTCCCATTCTCTGGTGGGGACACCATCATCCAGCCATCGCTTCAAAGCGACACCATTGATGGGCAGGCCCAGAAGTTAACGAACCCATGGTCCTTTCATCCCTTTTGATTCTGATGATGGTGAAAGGTAACAGTAAAAAGAGAAAGAAAAATCCCTAACTCGTAACATTTACATCATCAGGTGCTGGCTCCATGTAAAACCAGCTTCCTGGGGCACCCACCTCAAGCTGTCTCAGCTAGTGGTGAAACTGGGGTCCCACCACAACTAAGGGGAGCAGTTGGAGGCAGATGGCCATCAAAAGCCTTTATGCTCGAAAGCAGCGCATGGTTTTAAGAGCTGAAGGAGGCTGATGAGGAGATTCCAGCCACTTTTCCAGCCTCAAAAGTAATATCAGGTAGGGGTGGCCAAGCGAGGGTGTGCAGGGATGCTGGAAAGGACCCCACACCTGTTGGCCACCATGGGCAAGCTTCAGCTTGGAGCACCCCATTGTATATTACTGCCTCATGTTTTGAACCAACAAATGGTGAAGAAATAGTACTTCTCCTCCTTGCAAGTAGACAATCTCATCTGCAAGACACCTTTAGTGGAACTTTTTCCCACAAAGATCCCTTGAGACAAACAGCAAGGATATTTGCACATCCAATTTTTTCCCATCGACATTGCAGATTCAGGGACACTCCAGTGTTTTTTGTGAATTTCATAATCAAAATCTGTATAGGAATTAGGGGGAATTAAGGACAAAACCCTACACATTTCAGAACAGTCAGTGGTGGTGAATTCTGACTCTTTGGTTTGAAATGACATTTTCATTTCAAAATTCCCCCATGGTTTGTTTTCGCAAAGCAAGGTTTCAATAAAGCTCAGAATCAAAAGATTTCTGATCCTTCTGAAAGTTTTCCTTCACCTTTCCAAGCAACTACAGTCAAAGTACTCAAAATAGGCTTTGGTTCTCCTTCCGAAGTTTTGAAATGGACAAAGAACCAAAATAAGTAAAAAATCCCCTTTTCCACCCACCTTTGCTTCTGGGAGATTTTCTCTCTCTCTCTTTTTTTTTTTTTTTATTTTTTTTTTAGATTTTTTTTTTTTTTTAGATTTTTTTTTATATGTTTTTAGGGTCCCACCTCAGGGCTTTCACAGCCGCTCTGCAAATCTGATATACCACTGAGAAAGGCAATGGCCAGGATTCTTCCCCTCCCAACATGGTTCCTTGACCCTTCCCTTTACCCCTCGTAGAATGAATATTGTTGCCAGACATGGGAAATAATTAAAAAAAAAAAAAAAAAAGAAAGAAAAATAAAATTAAAAAAGAAAAAAAAAAGGAAAAACAAAGTCTTTTTGACCAAAAGGGCCAACGAATGTCACATATCAAAACCAAGTCTGGACGGCTTGTCAGTGTCCTGTGGGTCCTGCAGGTGGAAAACAGGGGACATCTCCCCCAAGAAGAGCCATCTCATGGTGATGGCCATGCCTTGGACTAAGGCAAGTGACATTTTTGGGAGCGCTGAAGAGAGCAGCAGTCCTGGCCTGGCCTTCCCAGATGGAGCTGTGAGCGGTGGGTGGTTGAATGGGGCAGTAAGTGTCCCACCCCAAAGCTGAGTGCTTTGTAGAGTCTAAAGTGCTGGGGCCATGGGTCACAGGACCCAGTTATCCACCCACTTGCCCTGGGGAAGGCCCCATGCCCCAGACCCCATGGCAAGCCATGGTGGGGAGGGGACAAAGAGCTTCTTGGGGGCCAGATGACGCAAAAGGGCAAGCGGGGATGCTGAGAAAGCTGGTCATCCTGTTGGGAAGGGAAGAAGACCCATGGTGGGACCAGACATGGGTTTATTTGCTTGCCTCTGAGATGGGAGCCACATGGCCGAGCCCTGCCAAGCCGTTGAAACCTGTGCTCCATGGATCAGGGAGGGGGAAGAAGGGCTGGGCAGCGAGGTTTTCATTATGACCCAAGGCGAAGGCAAAGATGCTCGCGTTCCTCTCCATGTCCAGCTGGGCTCGTCTGAAGAGCTTCATCTGGGTTTCTTCAAACTGGCTCTCCAGCTCCTGCAGGCTGAAGGGGGACTTGGCCCCGCTTAGAAAGTGCTTGGGGCTGGGGCCAGGAAGGCACATGGCCGTGCTGCCGAGGTGGCCACTCATCTCCTCCAGCGTCGGCGGCATCATGAAGCTCTTCTCCACCGGTGGGCCACTGGGAGCAAAGAGCAAGCCGGCTGCCCTCCATGCTGCGGGCTTGCGTCCTCTCCGGGGCCGCGCGATGCGGCAGCTCTGGCGCTTGATGTGGCGATGGAGGTGGTCGGAACGGGTGAAGCTCTTGTAGCAGAACTCGCACTGGTAGGGCCGGATGCCAGTATGGATGCGCATGTGGTTCTTCAGGTCGTAGTTGTGCACGAACTTGGCGTTGCAGTGGATGCACAGGTATGGCCGCTCCCCAGTGTGTTTCCGCATGTGGATCTTCAGCTTGTCCTGCCTGCAAAACAAAAGGCACTTGGTCAGGGATGTGGTTGAGATTGCTCCTTGGATCAAGAGAAGGAAAGGCAATGAGAAGGCGAGGATCTCATCCTGGCGCTTCCCCCTGGGTATGGATACTCTTGGAAACTGGTGTTTGCATCCGTCTCCTTCCCAAGGAGACAGCACCTTAAACATCACTCAAACCCAGCTCTCCATATCAGGAGTATGCAGTCCATCCCAGAGAGTTCAGAACAGCCTAAATTTGAGGAAAAAATCTTCTGGAATAAACCCCCAAACCATATGGTGATCTCTAAATAAGTACAGCTACATTCCTGCCTGCAAATAAGGAAATTAGTGGAGCTTCGAGAGCCTGGCAATGTAAGGCAACGCCGTCCAAACGAATTCCCTCTCGGAGCCGATCTTCCTTTCCTTTTATTCTTGCGCGGACCACTGGGTGTCTCCGGAGCTCTGATTTGCAGCTGGAGCACGGCACGGGGTGAGGCAGCAGAGATGCAGGCAGCGGCCAGCGCCGCTGTCCTTCCCTGCCTTGCTCTCCAAGGTCAGCACGCATCCAGCCTCACACATGTTCTGGGGCAGGTTGTTAAATACAGCCATAATACCCACACCGAAGGCACGTATTCACAAATATAATGGGTTTTTCTTTAAGGGGGACATCTAAAACCAAGAATATTTCCCTAAGCTGGCAGTCCAACCAGGCCTTTTTTTCCAATAAATGTTTCCTTCTGCAGTCTACAAAAATCACAGCTAAGGCTTATTACTATGAAAAGCGAAGCTGATTGCAACTGAACCAAGCCGAGTGCGCTGCCCAGGCTGCACCAGTGGAGTTCAAGTGAGTAAACAGCATTCATAGTTATCTAAAATGCTTTCAGTACAGTCCCTCCAAAACGTTAGTAATGTGTCTAAGAATGTGTAGACTACACGGAGTCTTCTCATTAATACATATAAAATACGTAAGCATGAAAAAGAAAAGCCAAACCTACCCCAAAAATCTATTTCTGCCAGCAGGTCAAGCCCTCAGAACTTGCAAGGTGCTGCTTCTGCACTGATTTCTGCCACCTTGCCTTTGTGTATCTTGATATAGTTTTTGGTGATGTGACTGGCAGCACTCCAGTGCTGTGAGGAATGCAGCCTTAGGATGGACATCCCTCCACATCAGTTACTTGGGATCAAGGGTGCAGAGATGTATCCCTACCAGAACAGTCACTTCTTCATCAGGTGATGCCTTATTGCCTTTAGGAAACCAGTCCCAGCCTGGTCTTGCATC
This sequence comes from Myiopsitta monachus, assembly GCA_017639245.1. NCBI lineage: Eukaryota > Metazoa > Chordata > Aves > Psittaciformes > Psittacidae > Myiopsitta > Myiopsitta monachus. The sequence goes on along the minus strand of CM029941.1, from coordinate 2,204,036 downwards.
TGCAGCAGCAGCACTGTACAGCTCCCTGCTTGTACAGAGGCTGTAACGAGCTCATATGAGGCTTACAACTCAAGCAGATTTTTAAGGAGACAGAAGAAAAGCATCTCACATTCCCCATATGCCAAGTCCAGGGCCATATCCTGACCTCCCACTCTGAAATATTCAAAGATGCTGTTATCCCAAAAACTTAACAAGGGTGCATTTCCCTGAAAGGGCTGAAATCAGTTCTCAGCAGCACAAGCATGGAAAATTTCATCCCAAATGGATAATGTGCAGCGAAGTCATAAGCAGATGAACGCAGGGGTTTGCAATGCGAAATGTTCGGAAACTTTAATGAAAAGCAGAGCTACCAGCCCCACCTATAATATAATTTAAACCTATGTATGTAATGTTTAACCTTGCAGGATTGCTTTTCCTAATAAACAAGCAGCGCACCAGGATTACCGTGTAATGTAAATACAGGCAAAGCTTTCTTTCAGGCTATTACACATCTCCGGCAGCAGATGGGGAGAAAGAAACTCAATCCTCCCTGCCCCGACAGCATCTCCGTGGGATGGAAGAGAGGTTTTATGGCTCTAACTGGAGAAGCTCGGAGGCTGGGGGTGTGTGTGAGATGCTTCGGCTGCAGTGAAGCACCCAGGGGAGGATGCAGCGTGGGGAACACCGGCTTTGCGAGATGGGAGAAAGAGAACCGTGCTCCGTGTGTGTGAATAACCTTAATGCAATTGCATTAGGAGAGCGATTAGGGCTCTGCGAGCTGTCACAACACAAATAATAGGAACAAATAATGTTAACCTTTCTGGCTGGAACAGTTTCTCCTTGAGCACTCCGGGGCTGTCTTGGTGGAAAAACTGAAATATTTGCAGTTTTCTCCAGCGTTTTAGCAGGGCAAACCAGAGGAGGAGGAGCTGAGCAGCCTTTGTTTAAGGAAAAAATTAATGAGCTATTAAATGAAGTCCTGCTTCCTGCGGTCAGATGTCCCTGGGAAGCAGGAGCACCAGATCCAGGTGCATGTGGGGTCCTTACCATGGGATGCAGGACCCACTGACATGAAGGAGAAAGGATCTGATGGGGGGAGGTTGGGGAACTCCCCACCCAGGAAAATGCATTCTCTCTATTTGTTTATTTGCTTCTCCACATTTTCCAGAGCACAGAAATAATGCAAAGGACTGACTTGGTCAGAAATCCCATTTGGGAACATCGGCTTCCCTGCACCCTCGTTCGCAGGGGACCCCATGGGTGACCGTGTGGGCATGCATGTCCCTGGTGCAGGCACTGCTCACTGCTGTGGGTGCCAGTCTGATGCTTTCGGGAAGCATCAGATTCCCCTCAAGAGCAAAGCATGTAATGTGAATGGCAGTGCTCAGGAAATCCCGGCAGAAATCTCTTCCTGCATCTCAATCACTCCACTTTGCTTAAATACACTTTTCCCCAGTGGAGAGCTCTCACAGAGTAATGCTGAAAGCGGCTAAAAACCTCAACTAACCAATCAAAACCAAACAGCTGCGTGCTATCCAAAATGCATTTCAAAACAAACTGGTGTTTTCAGATTTCCACTTTGCTCACGGTGTTAAAGAAAATAAACCCCTCCAGGCCCCAGCTCTGTGTAGGGTGACCCAAATGAACAGCTTTGGTCTTGTGAATGAATGTGGGAGAACATCACCCACACCACTGGGTTAATCCCTGTTTTCTTTGGGGTTATATTCTTCGATTAAAGTCCTCGTGCCCCTGTGCTTTGTATTTAGAAGCTGGTAAGTGTATGAGAGGGTGTCCGATTTAGCCCTGTGTTAGTAATTGGCTAAACCATGCTAGACCATCTCCATGTGGAGCTTTTAACCTCTGAGATGCTGATTTAACCTGTCTGGATTAGGGGTCAGGATGCTTGAATTCCCACCTGAACCCTCCTACTGACCTCAGCAGTGATTCTGAGTCAGTCCCAGCATCTCTCCGTGACTCAGTTTCCCAAAACGAAGCTAATGATGCTGCCCTTCCTTGTGAAGGACTTCAGGAGGCGTCTGGGAGGGCTCAGATTTATTATCCCCATTACAGAGAAGGTGTTGATGATGGGTTAAACCAGGCTATTTCTTCGTCAGCAATTAGCACCCGGAGCATCACACCCAGGACTGCAATGGGGCTGCGGGATGGGGCTGTAAAGGTCATCCCTCCAGCCTGGGATGCAGCCACACTCACTGGGTTGAACCCATCCCGCTCCTCCCAGAAGAGCCCGCCTATCTGGAGGTGACAACCCAGCGCTAACCTCAGGATGCAGCAGGATCCGGATCTGAATTCCTGCAGGCGGGAATTAGCACCCGGCAGCGGCCTTTCCCCTGCACATAGCAGGGGGAGCCGGCTCACATCGCATGCACCAGCCCGAGGCATGATGCTTCCTGCATTATAAAACGGTGTCTGCTGCGTTAATGGAGAGGAGCATGGAAATTTATTGTCAGGTCAAATCCTCATCATCTGCATAACTTCCACTTGAATATTATCACAGGGATGGAGAAGAAAAGGCAGGCTGAATGTGGGAGCACCCCAGGTGTCCGGACATTGTCAGGAGCTCGCTTTTGCCTACCGTGCATATTATTTTCCTCTGGTTTGCTCGCCCCAGCTTAATAGGGCTCTCTCTCTCACACACAGCCAGGAGCTGAAATACCATGGTCTTGTCAGAAAGCTTTATTATTATGGTAAAGATTGTACTCATTAGATATTAATTATACCCAGCAAGAGCAGGTCCAGGAATCTATTTGTCTCTGTTCACCGATTAAATTTGCCCAGCTTTTCAGAGAAGGGTTGCAAGCAGTAGCATTAGATTTGTGTAGCCCGCTCTGATTTATTACTATCGAGGGGTTTGCTGGGGTAAAGAGGCAAAGGCTGGGATTTGGTAGGAGGAGTGGACTGACTGGTCATGCCTGCCTTGGAGCACCCCATGTTGGGGCTGGTCGCGCATAACCTAGGAACCTAAAAGGTAGTTGCTTTAGTTAAGCCCTGTCTTTGGGGTCAGGGATGGCAGCTTTGCTCATCTCCTTCCCTCATCTACCGCTCTGAGGGTGCCGATATCTTTCCACTGATCATAGAGGGAGTCAAGGTGCCAGGCTCTTGGGTGGCCAATGTTCAGGGTGATGAATCATAGAATCATTTAAGTTGGAAAATACCCTTAAGATCATCAAATACAATCATGAAGCCAACACTGCCAAGTCCACCACTAACCCATGTCCCCACATGTCTTTTAAACACCTCCAGGGACGGTGACTCCACCACTGCCCTGGGCAGCCTGTTCCAGCACTTGACAATCCTTTCCATGAAGACATTTTTCCTACTATCCAGCTAAGCCTCTGCTGGTGCAGCTTCAGGCTGTCCCCTCTTGTCCTATTGCTTGTTACCTGGGAGAAGAGACTGACCCCACCTCACTATTAACATATAATAATTAGAACCTAGCCTCAGAAAGCCCAGACACTGCCATGTCTAAACGTGCAACTGGGTTGTGGTCTGCACTGATGCCAAAATGTGCAAACACGAACCAATTACATCCCGCAGCTAGATGGCCCTCCCAGCTCAATGCATCTCCCAGAACATTAGAGATGAAACCTCCTTTACTGTTTGACCATCTGTTTTCCAGCTCCTTCTGGTCCAACTGTGGTGAGCTATGGTGGGGTTGAAAACACCCTGTTGCTTATTTAAGCTTTTGTCCAGTGAGTGGATGGATCCAGTCAGTTGTGGATGTGATTCACAACCTACCAAAATCAGTAGGTTCATTTCTTTCCTCCACCCTCTCTTCCTCCCTTTTTGTTTTTTTCAGAAGGGATAGAGATCATTCTTTACTGCTTTTTGGGGAAAAATATAGGTGTAGCTTAGGAATCACCCATGGGTTACAACGTGGCCCCCCCAACCACCATCACCATCCTCCCCACACATGGCCACGCACAGCAGAGGTACCCAACACATACCTGGTAAAGCGGACTTCACAGATATTGCACATATACGGCTTCTCTCCCGTGTGGGTCCTCATGTGTCTGGGCAGCTTGCCGGCTCCCATGATGACTTTGTTACAGATGGGACATTGCTGTGACGCCTTGGGCTTTATCTTCCTCTCTTCATCCAGGGGCCATGGCGGAAAAACTCCTCCAAACTGGGTAGCGCTTAAGAAATTGACATAAGGGCTATACTCAGTCTCGGCCTTAATGTGCCCTAAGGGAGCTTCTGGGGTGTTGGTAAATATGTCCTTGAAGAAGTCATTAGGGAAAGGAGGTGGAGGCAGGTCTTCCTTCTCTTCCTCTTCCTTGATCTTCCTCTTTTTGATCACCAGATCTAAGGGGCCGTTGTCTACTTGTGGCTCCTTGAGCTGGGAGAAGGAGTTAAAATCACCGTTCCATAGATGTGGGAAGAAGTTAGGGGCAAAAGGAGAGAGTGCTGGCCTCCTTTCTGGGATGTTCGTCTTAGGGTACAAGTTTTCCCTTAGCAAGGACTCAATGGAGAAGTCTCGTATCAGGCCCAAGTGTCCAGAGTTGTTGGCTGGGTAGTGATTTGGACAGTCTTTAGGTGCTTCTGTATATGCTTCTTCGGTAAGATCAGACTTAGAAGGGCTTTGGTGACAGCTTACTTCTTGGACATCAGTTAGATTCTCCTGATTGACAAAATTTTCCACTTCCTCCTCCTCCTCCTCTTCCTCCTCTTCTTCTTCATCTTCATCATCATCTTCGTCGTCTTTGTCATCTTCCTCTTCTGCCTCTCTGTTAGGCTCCATGATTTCAAGGCATACGTTGATAATGCACTGGATCTCCAGCATCTTGGCAGCACTGAGGATGTGCTTGACATTTGAGGTGGTGACGGTGAGGGTTGAGGTGTAGGCAAACTCGAGGATGGCAGAAAGTGCTTCAGGCTTGACAAAGTCAATCTCGTAAACATAGGGCTGGTCTGTTAAAGTGCCGGTAGTGAAGAGTTTTTTGAAGTACTTGCTGCAGGCAGCAAGGACGGATCGATGGGTCCGGTACTCCTGGTCCTGTACAATGAGGATGACATCACAGAGGAGGCCGTCATGCCGCTGCTCATTTAAACCACATAAGACTTCACTGCTGTGGTTTGGGAATGGGATCCCAATAAGATCTTCAACGCCATTGGCCATATTCTCATTTAGTGCCCTACGACAAAACACAGACAGTGGAGCATTAGCAGGGGATTCACAGTCAGTAATGCTGAAATGACCCTGCCTTCTTCTGGTGTCCTCCTCTCCCTTGCCTCATTTAGACCTCTGTAATCACTCTCTGCTTGCACTGCCCCACCACATCTCCATGTCACCTTCAACACCTTCCAGGACCTCTGTGATTTAACCTCTGCTTCCCTCCACATCTCTTCATCTCTTCCTTTGTCTCCATCCTTCCCTTCTCAGTTCCCACCCTATTCACCTTTTCATAACCACCAGAAGCTCTCTCTTCTCTTTCACGTCCCTCCCCCAGGAACCTTGTGCAATGACTTCCCTCCCCATCACGTTTCTTCCATAGCCTCCCACAGCCAACATCTTTCCAGGCACATGTTGGCTTTGTCCTGCCAGGAGCTATGTGGGGAAAAGGCAATGCTGCATTGCATCACAGTGCCAAGTGCCAGCTCCTACAGCACTTAAACACGATGAGCCAGGGAGATCCCATCTCATCCATGCAATTGTTCTGGGGACTGGTATAACTGGATGTCCCAAACAGGAGGGATTGCTGGTCATGGCTGTTTGCTGCAGTAGGACAGAGGTCCTTATGGACTAGCAGGTCACTAGTTCTGTGGCCTCCTGCTACATCATGCATGGAAGCTATCCCATGTTGCCTTAGCATGTAGACAACCCAACACAGGGATGTCTTCCCAAGGGAGCTGGGTGGCAAGAGAGGTGTCACAATGTACCTGTCACTCAGAGAAAGACAACCAGGGACCAGGGACCTGGCCAGAGCAGATGAATGTCTGCTGTCTTCACCTATGGGCTTGCTCCATCCCTAATCTTGTTTTGACTTGTTAGCATGGTATCAAATGCCCTGTTCATCTGGCAGACACCTTCCCCTGCTACTGCAGATCCAGCTTCAAAGGGAAATTTGGAAGCAAAAAGCCCACACCCAAAAGGAAAACCTGATTGGTTTTTTTTTGTTTGCCTTTTTTTTAATCTGTAAGATGTTCCGTCTTTCACATGGCTCAGCAGCCCTCCCATATGAGAAATCCCAGGGAAGGAGAATGACTTCCTTCAGCAGGCGAAGAATACATTAATCCCATCACACACAGAATGCATCAAACAGCCAGAATAACTTTGAATACACTAACCCTTTGGAAACCCCCAGGACACAGAGCATGTATTCATGCAGACAGTGCACAGCCGAGGGGTTAATCTCCAAGAGAGCCCATGGTTCACATAAGTAAAACTGCAGCCCCACTCCAGCCCCTTTCACAAGGCTGAGACCATCAGGCAGACACCCAATCCCACCCTGCACCACATCCACATCTCTCCTGGGATCCATCGTCATGTCCTGGGTGTCCTTCCCTGCTCAGTTTTTGATTCCAAACCTCTTTCCCACCAGCTGGTGGGACCAGTAGAGACCTGGTCTACCCCACAGCAAGGGGATGGCTCCCACCCTACCACTTGCTTCCAACCCTTGGGGTTGGAAAGAGCCTGGTGCGATGGAGGTTATTCAGGGAAATCCTTGCCCAGCAAGCCAGTTACCCTTGGGAAGGATGTGGGGGAAGGTCAGACTGCAGCAAACATTCCTGTGGGAAGAGGAATGCTGTCTGCCTTCTCCTCCCTCTGTAGGGTCAATCTCCAGCTGAGACCTTGCAGGTGTCTCGACTGAGACCTTGCAGGTATCTCGACTGAGACCTTGCAGGTATCTCCCCCAGCACTCCTGCGTGAGAGCCAGAAAGCAAAAGCCTTGGGAAGACAGCACAGCATTGATGGATCACACCCCATGGGAAGGTTACAGACCACTGGGAGCAGCACGGGATGGGGGACAAGCTGAGCTTGTGAAGTATTGCAGGGAGCTGGAGGGCAGCCCCACCATGGGGCCCCCTCTCCAGCACCTTGCCATGGCCAGAAATGGGCAGAGGAACTGAGAATTACACCCCTCTGAGCCCCCCTCCACTCCAGCTGCTGGTATTTGTGGCCAAGGAATGATGCTCCAGCCCCGCATCCCACGGTGTGCCCATTAGCTCCACGCTAATTATGTCTGTTGTCTGAAACAAATTGATTCATTATAGTGTGCTGTGCTTAACCATGTTAACTAGCTACGCTCCTCCACCAGCCGGACCGGCTCCGTATCAAATCTTCCTTGAAAATCACAGATAAATGGAAGCAAATCCAATGTGTTCTCCAAGTGGAGTGTAAGATAATGAATAACCCCTGAGCCAGGGAGGAAAACACGACTTCCTTTTTAGGCCTTTGTATCCTTAATAATAAGCATGAGCAATTAAACTTTTATTGCTGTATTTATCTTCTACTCATTTATTTTTGTTTGGAAGGAGCATTAGTGCTAAAGGAGCTCCTTGCATGAAGGAACGTGTCTCCCTGTGAATGTAGTTTGATCTTTTATTGCCAGATCACCCTAAGTGCAAAAGATCAGAAAAGCAGAATATTGGGCTACCCTACAATTAATCTTACAGAGGTTTTTTCGGGACATTAAACTCCATCCTCCTTGATGGTGGATTATTAACTCAGCAGCAAGAAAGCAAGGAAAAAAAAATTAATTAGGAGATCAGGGGCTATACGTGATTATAAAGTGAAATGATGTACAGCTCCTTTTGGTGGAAACGGACTCTTTTTCCCTTCCTCCTCGCCCTTTCCAGGTGTGGTTCTGTTAACTGGAGCACTTAGATAAGCTGATAAAACCAGGGTGCTGGCAAAACTGAAGGTGATTCTTGTCATTTAAATGGGGGAAGAAACAGCCCATTCATTTGCATGAATTTGCATTTTTTTAACTCTCAGCCTGGTTTGACAGCTCCAATCTCAGCGAGCCTGAGAAATGACCTTATGGTTCCCGTGCCCCCAGGGAGGCTGATGGCCAGAGGCTGGAAGTGTGCTGAGGTTGACGTTTTCCTTCTTCCTCCTCCTTTCTCTCCCTCCTCCTGGGCTCCCCCCTTCCCCTCCCCGAGCCAAGGGAGGGGTCCTCAAGAATAACAGGCATAAAAATAGCATCCGATGGTGGCAAATGCCACCAGTGCATGCACACACACGTGCAGGCGCTGAGCGGGCGCCAAGGAGTTAAACAGAAAAGTCACATTTTATAATAGTTACAGCACTGTTAAAATAAACCAGGGAGGGGGGGAAGGGTGGAGGGCACCTAAAATAAATGTATTCTGCAGATGATGTCTCAAAGCACTGCATTTATGGGCATGTTTAAAACTCATTCATTACTTTCTTGCCAGGAAAAGCCCCATTTATAAAAGCTTTGTCCCCTTTTTGGGTGAAAATTGTTTCTTTTTTAAGTCCTCAGGTACGAGCCAGGGAACACAGTGGTATTATAAACCGCCTGTGATGTACACTCCCTGGGTGACCCAGAGCTCATCCAGAGCACTCTGCCGCTCAAAAACCCTTCTGGTTTGTATTTTTATCTTTTGGTTGCTTTATTCTCACGTCTCCTTTTAACTTCAAGCCTCATTCAGTACAATACAGCCTCTGAAGACCAGTAATATAAAACTGAAATATCATAGGGAGGTGAAATGTTCATTTAGCATCATGACCAGTAAAAAAATAGAGGTATACTCAATAGGCTATAGAGATCATATGTATAGGATATAGATAAACTAGTATTACCTATATTAATTTGTATGAATGGAAATGGGGGACTGACACAGCTTGGAGGAACCCTGGAAAAGATGCGCCAGCCCTGAGGTGGGGCAGAATCCTGTTCCTGGGGTCTCACTATTGCTCAAAGCAGGAGACCTGTGCGGACTCCTCATCAGCACTTCCCTCTCCCATCTCCCTCCTCATCTTCAGTGACACTGCCTTGCAAAGCCCATGGAGGAGATGAAGGCTGACAGGAAGAGCCCAGGCTTGTGCAGTGCATGGCTCCTTGTTCAGGGCTCTGGCTGGGACTGGGGATGTCCCCTTCCTGTATGCCTTACCTGTGGGGACAATCTGAGTGTTAAATGGGAGATGGCAATTTTGGCCTTTAATTGTATACTGGCAGGTAATACCATTACTATTACATGCAGCACTGATTTATTATGTGTATGCTTTGTATATTTTTAATCTTTTACAACCATATTTTATCTATCTATATGTACATATTTGCATATTTTCATATATTTATGACAAGGTATCTATATATCAATATATTTTTAAAAATAGTTCCTATATTTCCTTATTTCATTTTTCTATATTTTGATATTCATATAGAGATACTTGGAGCATTTTCTCTTAAAATTGCTTGGCCTTCTCTATGCTATCGTTTTCCCCACAGGAAGGTGCTCTGAATCCTGTCTACATTTCTTTTTGTTGTGCCTATATTCACTGTCCCCAGGAAGACATGGGGGTGCCACAGGGTAAGCCGAGGAGCATGAAGTGGCTGCATCCTCCTTCCATGCCATGCTCATTCTGCATTCAGCACAGCAGAGGAAGGAGCCTGAGGCTCCAGCTGATCTCTGCCTACTACTGGTGTCAAAATGACATTTTTCCAGACACATTCCCAATGGTGTCTCCAATTCTTCCCTTCACCCAGCCTGTGCACAGAGCAGGGTTTGGAGTGCAAGCCCAGGGGCAAGGCTTGGGGTTGGGCATCCCCTCCCCAGCTGGATCCTGCCAGACAGCACAGCATCCCTCAGGCACAAACTCCCAGGAGTGATTTGAGCTCTATACCTGAAGCATGAGGCCATCAGCAAAGCAACCCAGAGGTGGCTGGACCTGGATTCAGGGCGCTGAGCATCCCTTGCCACTCCAACCTGCTGCCCATGCAGGAGAGGCAGTCAGCAGAAGGCCTCAACAGCTTTCTCCACCGCTATCTATTTCCAACACCAACTGCCTCCCTTCCCTGCTTAGAGCACTGGGCACCTCAAGGTAGAGATGCTTTGATGCTGCTTTACTAACTGCTCCTCTTTCTCAATCCCAGCTCCAGGCTGCGGGAGCAGGGTGGGCTGGCTGCTCTCCCTCTGCATCCCGCCATGGTGCCATGTGTGTGGACCTGCCTGCCACATCCATCAGTCCATAAATATCTGTGGGTTTTCTTTTTCCCCTGGTTTATTTGTGCCTCTTTGTAATGAGGCAATTAAGATGTGCATGTGAGATTACCCCAATCTGTCAAAATATTACAGCTACTTTCTAGGGGATACGCTGACCAGTGATTGATAGCACCTGCTCCATAGCCACATTGTTATTTTGGGGGAATTGCTGTTAATCTGGGGGGAATAGCTCCATCCCCACATCAGCCAATTGCTCCATGACCTTGAGCAAGTCCCTTGTGAAAGTGTCCCTGAGCAAAGCCACCCACATTGACACCCCACCCAGGGACAACACCATTGCCTTGGCCAAGCGCTTGACTCCAGTTTGGAAGACTCCTCTCATATCAAGGAGTTGGGATCCCCAAAACCCTATTTAAAAGGCAGGCAGAGAGGTGGGTCATTGTTTTCACCTCGATAAAGAAAACCCCCAACAAACCAAACAAAAGGAACGTGTAAAACCCAAAAAGGCAAATATTTCCTTAAGCACACCTCCCCTCTGAACATCTTGTCTCCAGAGGAACGTGTTATTAAACCACCCACCCCAGTACCCAGCGTTCCTCCCCTCCGGCGGGAAGGTGGGGCAGAGCGCGCTCCTCGCCTTTCAATCACTTCCCCATGAGATGCCTGAAACGATGAAGAAAACGTGGTGACACCAACCGCTGCCTCCCTCGCATGGAAATCACCCGGTTTTAGAGCACAGGAGCCACTTCCCAGACCCAAAGATGATGCTGTGGGAGGGAACTAGCTCACTAGAAGTATCACAAGGGTTTTATTGCTGGGATGGGCACTTCAGCCTCCAGTAACTGAGACCAGCCTTCCCCTTGGGACCAGTCTTGCTTTGGGAGTACAGGGCTGAGCCGGGAAAGTTGGGGGTGTTTGGTTTTTAAAGGTACATGATAAGCTCATCCACCCAAAACTGAGGATCCCTCCTCAAAAAAAATCAAGGATTTTTCTGAGATCTGGACAAAGTAGAAAAGGGTAGAGGTTTCCAAAGGGATGCTTTGGCAAGGAGGGATGCAAAGACGGTCACATTTGCCATGGAAGATGCTCACTTGCAGCAAAGATGGGGAGGAAGCACTGTGGGTGGCTGTGGAGGTGGCATCACCCCCACTTGGGTCCTGGCAAGGGAGCAGCTCCATAAACAGAGCAGGTCAGTACAAGTTAAGAGGATGCTCTGGAGGATGGCAGTGCAAAGTTGGACACAGGGGCTCGGAGCAACTGCTCCAGTGGAAGGTGTCCCTGCCCGTGGCAGGGGGTTGGAACTGGATGAGCTTTAAGGTCCCTCCCAACACAAACCATTCTGTGATGCTATCAAAGGCTGCCTATAGTGGCCAAACAGGGCCCCAGTCACACTGACACAGATGAAGACCTCCCACAGATGCTGGAAGGAGAGGGATGGCCAAGGAGCCCTGGGTGGACAGCCCAACCCTTTCTGGCCAGCCTCCACAGAGCTAAGGACGAATGAGACAGCTCCTACCTGAAAGAAGCGCCCAGAAGCTGAGCATGGTTTGATCACATAATTAAAGTGGTTACACTTCAGGGACTGAGATCACACTGGTGACCTTCTCCCTCGTGTTTCTCCAATACCCACTGGACTTCCCAAATTTAATACAGATCTCCAAACGAAATCCTCGGGCATACAAGGAGTCATCCTTATCAACATCTGCCTGGCAAGTTAAGCCCATGTGAACCATATATATTTACACATCCTATATGAAACTGACTTTATTGGGCTGAAACTATTCATTTCCTATAAGCAGGCCTTCAGAAAGCCATCTTCACCTGAGGCCTCTGGTTCAAGAGCCACTTCCAGAGTGCCCAACAATCCCAATAATGACATATTTCACGCCTTTTGCATTTTAGTGACAGCCACTCTTCCCAGTTTCCAAAATTCATGCAGAAGTTCAGCCAGCCAAGCACACCTAGGGGACATCAATACTGGAGATCTGTTGTATTTCACTGGGGAAGTGCCATGAGGACTATTCACTTAACGTGATAAAAAGTGATTACAGATGCCACTCATTCACTTGCTGAGGTGTGAAAGCCCAAAAGCATCTCCTGTGCCTTTTGTGAACCCATCCTCAGGAGTTTTGAAAAGTTAGTTATATGTTGCAACAAATATTATGCGTCTCTCAACAAATCTATCCCTGCAGGTTAGCTCCAGCTACTGAGAGCCTACACAGGGCACCCTGTACTTCAACAACTTTGTTTACGTGCAGGTACCACCTGGTGAAATTGCAAATTATGAATCAAATCTCCCCCAGTGACCTCATTGGTCTGGTGCCACTGGTTATAATGGAAATTTGCTGCTGCTCCATGACCACCAGAACCATGGGGTATTTAAGCTAAGGCCGTATTTCCTGGCCTCAGCTCCTCTGTAGGCTTGCTGCTTGTATGCCTTCGGTTAGCACATGATGATGAACAGGTTGAGCTCCTCTCCTCATTCCTTTGTCTCTCCTCATGGCAAGCACCAGGTATACAAAGAGCCCCAGCATCTCCTTGGGTATACCCCAAGGTCTCCCACCCTGGCCTGACCTCGACTTGATTTTATAGCAAGCTCCCAGCCTGTGGTATGAAGTTGGGTGATCAGCACCCATCCTCTGGGTGAGCTCGCAGGGACATGCCACCCAGTGTCTCAGCACACTGTGGGACGAGTGCTAGGACGATGCCATCACACCACTAAGACCAAGCCCCATGGCTCTCCTATTTCCTTAAAACCACTTCTTGGCCCCCAAATAAACACAAACAGGAGCTCTGGCAGGGCCAGAGTAGTGCTCAATGCATCCTATATTGAAGGACCATGTTTTCACTTTGGTTTCTTCTTTCTGGCTTCTTTAAATTACCCGGCACGCTTCACGATCTCAGTTCATATAAATCTCCAAAAGCAGGAGCTCTGGGTCATTTCTGGGTGGCAGCTTGATTAAGTCTGCGTGCAGCATGACAAGTCCCATCTGATGCGCTGAGCAGGTTTTGGCAAGGGGGGATCCCAGTGATAAATGGTCAAATAAACATAAACAATTAGTGGAGCTACACTGAAGGCACAGCCTGGCTCCAGATGGTGTTTTAAGTGCTTCATCTATGGACAAAGTAGGGGCAAAATTATTAACCACAGCATCTAAGCAGGTAGCACAGAGGGGAGTTTATAGGGTGGTCACATCTGACCATGGTGTTTCCTTATAGCCTTGTCCCCCCTCCCTTTCAAGCAGCTACTTGGAGGTCTGGAGCTCAAGGGGGATGGTGCTCTGGGCATCAGCTCCCTTCTGAACCTCTCTGTTGAGGTTTTGGGAGGTGCTGCAAAGCTGGAGGGGCATAACAGTTAGCTATGGGGGATTTCACTTGGAAATCCTCAGTGGTTCCTCTCTGTATTCCTTGATGCTCTCCTGGACAGGCTCCAGCAGTTAGGGATGTTCAAATGCGATGTCACCAGTACATAAAACCATCCTGGCTGAATATCTCCCTTCCTTATATATCTATATGGACACGCATACACACACATTATATACATTTGTCTTTGTGCTTGCATAGAAATCCTGTGGGAGGGGGAAGATGTCAAGTGAAACAGAAGTTCGCAATTACCCTGTGCAATCACCCCGCTCTCATGGGAACTTGCTCACACTTCAAGAGACGTGTCCCCCATCCCACACTGTGTTCTGCAAAAAACATAAAATAATAAAACAACCAAAAAGAGGAGGAAAAAAAAAAAAAAAAAGACAGCAGGAGAAAAATAGCAGAGATTCGTCCATGTTGGAGCTGGCCTGGCTGAACATCAGGTAGCTGGTTCCTGCAGCATCTCTGGCATGAGAAAGAGGAGGGTTCATGAGGTATATGATGCTGCCCAGAGAAGTTGTGGCTACCCCATCCCTGGCAGTGTTCAAGGCAAGGTTGGACAGGGCTAGGAGCAACTGCTCCAGTGCAAGGTGTCCCTGCCTGTGGCAAGGGTTGGAACTGGATGAGGTTTAAGGTCCCTTCCAACTCAAACCAGTCTGGGATTCTGTGACTGTTGGTGGCATTTCTGCCTGTGTCTTTGCAGCCACCTTCCTCCAACACTACCTTCCCCCTTGTGCAAGCTGCCCAGGCCCTGCCATAGGAGGTTATATAGGAGATATATATATATACACACACATATATATATATGATACATCCCTATCAGTGCACAGTATTACAGCCCTGTATGCTCATTGGCGGTGGGTACCTCCTTCCAGCATGGCCTTAAAAATAGCAAAAAGAAAGCCATTTCCTCCCATTCTGAACCTCCTGGGAGAGCAGGCCGGCCCCTGTCGCTCTGCTCTTCTTCGGAGCCAGAAAAAGGAAAAGGAATTAAAAAAAGGCTGCTATTGAATGGCGCGCACACACTGGGTGGGTTTGCTTCCTGACGAGAAAAAAAGCCACGGCGGAAAAATGTGCCCGGCTTAACCATGGAAAACTGGTTTGGCTGGAGTCCCTCCGGAGTGGACAGGATTGCGAGGGCCTTGGATGCGGATCTGGGTACGGCTGTCACCACTGAAAACACAGCTCCGAAATAAAACACGATTCTGGGAGCTCCAAAAAAGCAACGGATGGGGATGCAGCTCTCCCCTCCACTCCTCATCTCTCCCTTTGCCTCCAGAGGGAAAGCCACCGAAGGGAGGGCTTTGGGAGTGAAAATAAAAGGGTCATAGCGCTAGCACATTAAATCAGAAGCAGATGTGTGCCTGCTCGCCAGCCTGAGTCACCGCGGGAGGGTGGGGAAGGGGGGGTTATCGCTATTTTGGTGCTGGGTGTGGGGTACAGAAAACAATGTGAGGAGAAGGCGGTGCAGTGTTTGAGCAGGCTTAATATCGGCTTGGGAGCAGGTACAGGCAGGCTCCACAAGCAGAGGGGTGGGAAGCTCAGCTCCGCAGCGGCATTGGCAGCAGCCGCACTCCAGACAGGGCTGCTCCTCCCGACCCTGCCTGGGCTCCCTGCTGCATCGCTGGGCATCCCCAGTTACATCCTCATCCCAACATGGCACGCATGCCCCAGTTGGCATCCCCAACATCCCGTTCTGGGGGAGGGGGTTCTTGCTGTTACCCATAGCATCTCCCGCTATCATCCCACCAGGAGCCCCCATCCCCATAGAATCATATTATCATAGAATGGCTTGGATCGGAAAGGACCTTAAGATCATCAAGTTCCAACCTCCCTGCCATGGGCAGGGACACTCATACTAAACCATGCCACCCAAGGCTCTGTCCAGCCTGGCCTTGAACACTGACATGGATGTGGCATTTACCACCCACTGCTAGACCCAAGGCATCTCCAGCCTCACAGCAGGGCACTGGCAGGAATATCTCATTCTACCTCTCACATGGACAACATCAGGAGCTAGTGCATCTCTAAAACTCAGCTTGCTTTGGGGCAAGCCCCATAAGGCAAGCTCAGACTCAGCTCTCACCATGCCCTTCACTGCTGGCACCACGTTGGCATTCATTAGGCTTGTGCTCCCACAGGTATTTACAAGAGCAGTACCTCAGATTGGTCTATTTGACTACAGCATAAAAAAAATACTATTTTTCTGCTTGGATCTCATGACAACCTTTGCAGCCTCGTTCATTTTTAATTGCCATTTAAGTCCTGGGGCTCTAAGCACACAAGCTCTCCTGCTATGGCTGGGACAGAATATCTCCCACATGGACATAAAGTGGCTTTTGGAGAGATGTGTCCATGGAAGGTGCCTCTGCAGAGCATCTCCTGTGACAGCAATCCAGCCTGCAAAGACACAGCTCCGCCAGCACCACCACCATATCATCTGTACCACGGGCAGAAGTCTAGTCCTGGACTTGGACTGTGCTGCTGCAGTTACCCTCAACATAGGATGAGACAAGTCTCTCCTTTCAGAGAGGGGACCCAATCCACCCAGGTATCACCCATATAGGTGTCTCCTCAGAGCCACATACAGTTTCACTGATATTGTAGAGGGCATTAGGCACAATGGGTGAATATTGCATCTCCCCATCCTTTGCTGACCTGAGGAGGAGCATCATGGATGCTCCATCCCTGGAAACATTCAGGGTCAGGTTGGATGCTTTGAGCAATCTCGTGTAGTTGAAGTTGTCTGTGCCCATTACAGGGTGCTGGACTAGGTGACCTTTAAAGGTCCCTTCCAACCCAAACCATTCTGTGATTCTGCGATATTTTTTCTACAAGCCAACACTTCTCTGAATCGTATGTCCTGGCCACATTGAAACCCCAGCGAGATGTGTCACGCCTCCAACCTTGCTGCTGGGCATTTCTAGAGGAAATACAACCAAGTTTCAGCAAAGGACAATCAGGGAAAGGGGCTGAGACTTTCATTCAGACTTCTTGTATGTAAACCAACCAATTAATGAGAAATCTGAAGACCACAGGTAATATATCAGCATAACCTTACAGTGTGACCCAAGCACCAAATATCTAAAGGCAACTCCCTATCTTCAGGGGATGATTTAATCCAGCTCTGAAGGTTACAAAGCAAATTAACCGAAGATCAGGGATCAGATGCAGAGCTCATTTGTATCTCCTCCTGTGTGCAAAACCCTTGGTTTCTCTGCCAACTTGCTAGAAAGGTAAACAGCAGCTGAGTTGTCAGCTCAGCCTTGATCCTGCAAAGCTTCACCTGCCTGAGCAATCTATGCGCTTCCACCCGTGTCCAGCTTGGTAAATCTAGTTAAAGCTGGTGGAGGAATGAAAACAACAAAAGCATCTGAACTCCCTCATTGTATAACCTGGAAGAAAGGAAAAGAAAAATATCTTCTGCATGGAGAAAATAATGAAAATCAACAGGATTCAGTTTTCAACCAACGCTTCTGCAGGCAAAGAGAGGGGTTGAAGGATCGGACCCCCAAGCGAGGCAAGCCCTACGTCCCAGCTGACAACGTGCACAAGCCAACTCACAGTCTAATTTGATTTAAAACAGCTGAGTTGTAAATGAGGCTTATAATGGAAATGGCAAATGACCTTTCAATACAGCATTCAAAAATAGCTGGGGCTTGAGTCCGGCTTCAGCTCTCAGAAGGGTGTGAGTGCAGGACCAGGGGTGCATCATGCCATCAGCTATGAAAACAGCCCAGGCAAGCAGGGAGAAACCCCAGACTCTCTCCTCTTGGGGATTTAGAGGGGTGAACCCTCAGAAAGAAAAAGGAAAAGTAGGGAAAAGGAGGAGAAAATGCAGCCCTGACGCATAAAGAGAGACAGCCTTGTCTGTTTGTTTTGGCCTATCTTGAGCTCCAGGCAGTTTCCAACTGGAACCCAGAAATGCTGATGGTGTTTGGACTCTGTCTGCATCCCTCTCATGACGTGAAGAGGCATTTAGGATGGTGGGCTGGGATTTTTATTTTTCTCCTTCATTTTTTTCCCTAACAACTATATTTACTGTTACATTTTGAACTCCCCATGCTGTCATTACAATGTCAGATGAAATTACATGCATGATAACCATAACATCAATGGATGAACACGTTCGCAAAGACTGCACAGGAAACATTTTCGAGGGAAGCTACTCACACGTCCGGACTCAAAAGGGATGTCCAAAAGAGTCTTTGAATTACAGGGTACTGCCAACATCCAGAACTTGGCCCTGCTGGAGTTGGACAGACTGATTTTATGCTTTTTCAGGCATTGCTGGATTAGACATATTCTTATTTATCCTGGGGTTACTATGGATTGAATCCAGGGATTTAACTGATTCTGTTCTGGATTTGCACCAGTGCAAAGAGGATGAGAACGTTATAGCGCTCTGCCCATGGATCTGAATTGCACCATCTTGTATTGACCTCCTGTGCTGTTGCCACCATGAAGATGCTGGCACGAAGGCATTTAGTTCATCAGTTAAAAGAGATGCATAGGCACAAGAACAGGGACAGCTCTACCATTGCAAAAGCACCTGCTATCAAGGTGGCTGGTTCCCTTTCACACAAAAAACTACAGGTACCCCTATACAGCACTTGAAGAATGAGAACCGATGCTCTCTCCTGGTCCGAGATGTACTAGAGGTATAAGAAAGGATCCTCAGCTTCTCATCCACTATAAGACCAGAGGTAACTACTCCTCAGAGCTCTGCCTTTGAGGCTGATCTTATGAAAACCCCAGTTTCTGCTAGGAAAAAGCAGCAACCAGGTTTCTTCCAGCAGATGTGGGCAGCTGAGTGAAGGGAACTTGGCTGGTGCTCCTGGAGGATGGCTCCAGCAGCTCAGTGATAAGAGGCAGCAACCTCCAAGAGAGAGGCACTGTCTTCCATTGGCACAGCTGGATGTGTTAGGCAACATCCGTACAGTTCTGATTGCATCTGCTTAGGGGGAAACAGTACAATTACAACGAGGCCAGTCTAGTTAAAGTGCTACAGCTTCCAGGCAAATCTATGGGGTGTTTGAGATCAAGCTCGTGGTGCAGTAAGAGAGATCCATACCTACAGAGGTTTTGGCTTCTAGACAGTATCTTACGAAGCAGCTGCTTTGCTTTTGCTGTCTTACATGAAAAAAAGAAATGCAGATATCTAACACAACAGCAAACCAAAGTGTCTGTGGGTTAGATACGTTGTCTCCCTAACACATGCATGAGGAGCACAGGGCTGCTGTTTCATTCTCTTACGAGGGTGCAAGTTTGATCCACCTCCCAAGCAAAGGACTAGAGGATGCTCTGTGTATGTGTGAGTTTGGTAAATGTCCTGAAGAGCACCAGCAGAAGTGCAGAATCACTCACACTATTTCAGGATGTTTGTCTTGGCCTGGAAAACATCAGCCGTTCCCCCTACTTGCCCGTCATTCGACTGTCTGTATTTTGCATATCCTCTCAAAGCAGCCTTAATTAAATGCATTACAGTGAATCCTCTCTAGGAGAGGCAAATTCATTAGTTAAGGGGCCACAATAAAAGCAGACATTTGGAACCATCTACCTCCCCATCCACCCACCTCACCTCCCACCTCTGGCATTCCTAATCCACAATATGTTTTTTCATATGTGCATCACGTCAGCAAAATGCCCCTTGCAGCATTTTGATTTCTTCTCCCCATTTATCCGTGAAGACACTGACCAAAAAGTGGCCTAAAGACAGCATTTTGCATTTTAAGTGGGTTTTTTATATACACATATATATATCCATTCAGCCCTTCCTAGGAATGGGCAGGAACCCAGCAGCTTGCCAACGCCGCACTTCAGAACCACACACCAGCTTGATGAAACACCAGTGCCGCAGCATGCTGGGGACTTTCCTTTTCCAAGCCGGTACTTCAAAATATTTATAAAGGCACTTAAACCCCATTTTGACCACTGCCTCTGTTTGCAAACCCTGCCTTGACATTCATGTCAGGTCGAGGAGAGTAAAGCTCGCATTGTTGGCATACCTGAGGATAGGCAGAGGGACTCGCTCCCTGCACACAGAACAAAGGCCTGAGTTATTGCAGAGCTTTGCCTTCCACTGAGAGCAATTATGGTTAGAGAAAACCCTTGTTTATAGCAGAATCCTTCCAGTTGGGGAAAAAAGAGATTTAATTATATGGTAATGGTGCTGTGGGCGTGTTTGCGAGCAGAGCGCAGATGTGGGAGCAGGAGGCTATGAGCAGGGCTGCTCCCCTTGCCCAGGTGGATGCTGGTGGTTCAAGCCTTCGTGATGGTGAAAATGGGGATTTGAAGTTTCCCTCTGCGACTGTTAAATGGTAAGCACTGAATCAGGCATTTGCACAGGGCATGCAGAGCATGGACAATAGCAAAAGAGGCAGAAGAGGCATTCGCCTCACCAGGCTAGGAGCTAAAGGAGGGGTTTTAAGGGGAGATCGATGGCCAAAATACCCAAACCTTCTCCCTTTCCCTTTCCCTGAGTCATGGCATTGGAGGCAGGCTTGCTAAGGTAAGTCATGAGCCAGGTTTGGTTTCCACTCTCTCTTCCAAATGGTATTGCAAAATCAGAGCTCAGTGTGAGCTGCTGGCACTTCAGAAATGGGCTACAGGACTTCATAGAGTCATAGAGCTCGACCAGACCTTTACAGAAAGCACCTTATAGAGGAAAAAATACAATCTAGTTAAAGATCCAGAGCTCCTTGGTACTCTGTATGCCAAGGTACATTCTCACAAAGCACAAGCATCGGAGAATATTTTTCTAGCCCTGTCTTTTCTTCCATTTATTTTAAGGAACAGAGTGTGGTTTCCTCTCCTGTGTTTCTCATATTTAGCTTAAAAATAAAAATTGAACCTATATCAAACCAAACAACTTCTTGCCCAAGGTGGTAAAAAAACAACAAAAAAAGCACCTCTTCAATGGAGAACCCATCAGGAAAGGGGAACGTAATTCCCCCTGTGGCTGTATTCCCCCCTGTAGCATTCAGTCCCCAAAAGCCAGTGCAAATTTGCAGTAGATCCTTTCTACCATCGCACATGACTTCTCGAAAATGTACAAGGCATCTTAACAGAGCACAGCCTGATTTATACTTAGAGCAGGGCAATTCTAACGGCAGCAGGAGCTTGGGTGTAAATCTCCAGGCACAGGAACAACAGCCGCATAGCCCTGGCCCTTTGGATTCACTCTGCTCTTAATGCCGCTGAATAAGAATGAGGGCTTAGGGTAAAAACAAGGGACATGTCCTTCTGCTGGATAGGGGGGATTTCTGAGGGTACAAGCACTATAAATAATCATTGAAGCCATTTCGTACGTGCCGCACAAAACCCATGGTAAGCCACAGAACAGGTATTGAGAAGGCCACAGAAATGATCTGAGGGCTGGAGCAGCTCTGCTCTGGAGCCAGGTGGAGAGAGCTGGGCTGGTTCAGCCTGGAGAAGAGAAGGCTCCTTGAGGGGAGACCTTACAGAAGCTTCCAGCGCTTAGAAGAAAGATGGGGACAGAGATTTCAGTAGTGACAGGACATGCGGTGATGGTTTTAAACTGACAGAGGGGAGACTAGGGGAGATTCATACCAGGTAGACGAAATGTTTTTATAATGAGGGTGGTGAAACACAAGAACAGGTTGTCCAGAGAGGGATTAGACGCCCCATCCCTGGCAGTGTTCAAGGCCAGGTTGGATGGGGCTCTGTGCAACCTGATCTAGCTGAAAATATCCTTGCCCAAGGACAGGGGTTGGAACTGGGTGAGTTTTAAGGACCCTTCCAACACAAACTAGTTTGTGGTTCTACGACTCCATGAAGACCTGGTGAACTAGAAGTGGGTGCTGTCATGCACTCTCATTCATCACTGTTTTCCTAAATCTGTAAGCCTTCTCAGTCCACATGCGCAATATGAGGAGCACAGGTCCCCCTGGGTGTATCGACCCTACAGACCGAGACACTATGCACATAAATGAAGCCTCCTCTCCCTGCCCTTTGGATGGGTGAGCTATGGAGGAGGTTGCTGTGCAGCAGGAGATGATGCCACACTTACTCCCCAACCCATTCCTAAGATCCCATGCCTATCCAAGCTCCATATCTACGCCAAATAAATACTGATATCCTTGTAGGCACACATTGAGGGATGGCAATGAAGCATGTGGGTGCCTTCACAGTCCAGTTTAATGATTTCCCCTTACTGCCAACTCTTGCTGTTCAGACAAAGTCTGACCTGTCCACAGAGCAGAAATACACCTCTAGCAACCCTGCTGAAGTTCTAAATGACCTTAGTTTTCATTTGATCTTCATCAAAGGCAGGTTGCACCTCTGTTCTTTAGGTGCATTTAAGCTTGAAGGCATTGGAGAAAGCCCCATGTTAGAATAAAGAGGAGACTGCTTGTGCAAACACGTGCTGAAATGAGAAAATGAAAAAAATTGCCAGTCCTAAAAGAGAAAACTCCTGCCATAAAGCAGAATTTGAGGGAAAAAACCCACGGTCGTGCACTGCCCTGCTTTGCTAAACAGGCAGATGGGACCTGTATTTCTCTTCTGAAACTTTAATGGGAAGAATATGATTCTGCTGCAAGCATATTTTATAAGCCTGGCGATTAAAGAGGAAGGGAAGGGTGCAATTTATAGAATTGTGAAACACAGAAGATAGCTGTCTGGCTGCAATGTTTCTTTATTTTCTTATTATTCTTTTTATTCTTCCTTTTGCTTCTAGGCTTGTGAATGGTGATGGATGGGCAACAGTGGAGACAGAAATCTTGCTTTTATATTCACTGGGTAGGTACCGCCTCAGCAACCACAGTGGCTACAATGAGTTGCACCTCATCTGAACAAGAACAATCCTGAGACCGAGCAAAAGTGCTTCATGTGTCCTCAGGCTTTGTATATGGCTTTCCTGCTCCTACGGCCATTGCATCTCTCAGCTGATAACAGGTTTCACACTTTCAAACAAGAAGGTTGAGCTTTGCTTGCTCTTGCTGTAGCTGGCAACAGCATACCATGGTCAAGCTCACACCCCGACTGCTCCTCCAGACCCTGTATTTCCAGTGTGCTCCTCACCCTTTTTGCTCTGCCAAGACCCTGGCACTTCCCATCGATGCCACCTTGGCAGGAAGAAAGAACTACCTGTGTTGGCTAGAAAGCCACCTTGTATAAGAAGACATGGTGGTCCTGATGGCCAACATGATGCCCAGGAGTCAGCAGCATGTCTTTGCAGTGAAGATGATCAGACACACACTGAGTTGCACTAGCAAAAGTGCTGCCCACATGTCAAGGGAATTGGTGCTTTCCCTCTATTCAGAACTTGTGAGGCCACAGCTGGAGCCCTGTGTCCAGTTTGGGCTCTCCAGACAGACATTGTCATTACGGAGGCACACCAAGATGGTTAGGGAGCTGGAATACTCAAGAAGAGATGCTTGTTCAGCCCAGAGAAGGGGGCATGAAGGAGAAATCTAAGTTTTCAATCTACCTACCTGATGTATAACTACAGAGAAGATGGAGTAAAACTCTTCCCGCTGCACAAGAAGCAACGTTCAGAAGTTGCAGCAGAGGAAGTTTAGATCAGATGTAACAAAACCAGTTTTTAATAAGAAGTTGATCAAGCCTTGGGGTTTGTATGCTTGGAGACACTCAAAACTCAGTCACACAAAGACATGAGCCTGACCTGCAGTGGGAAGCTGAAGCAAGAGCCTCCAAAGGTCCCTGCTACCAAAACCATTCTCTGACTCCATGCTCCAGTTCTGTAGATAGAGAAGCAAGGCACAAAGGAGGTGAAATAATGCAACCACAGGCACACAGGGGACCCGGGGCCACATCTCCAGAGAGCAACCTAAAGCTTGATGCTTATGAGTAAATTAAACACATCACCATAGTCATGTGTGTGTGCTGGGCTTTCTGAGATCACCTCCTCTCCTTGCTTCCCTGGTAGAAGGTAGAGCTTCTCTAGCTGCAAAATTCTTTGGATTTTCTTTTTTTATTGCTTTTTTTTTTTTTTTTTCCATCTTCAGGGCCAATTCAGCAACTCATCTTTCTGCTGAGACTGTCAGCAAAAGTGTCAAGTGTATGGCTGGTTTCTGTGATGTGGAATCATGCCCACCAAGACTTGGACCAAGACTATGCAGCCCATTTCACATAAACCACCAACCAGCCCACACTTGGCAAAAGCTGAAGAGCATATCAGCCATGCCTGCATGAAGCCTGGCTTTGGGCCATCTTTCTCCAACCCTCTGAGCAGCCACGACATAAATCTTGCTCTTCTTTCACTAGTCTTTGCTGTGACAACACAATCGCTCGGCTCCCCGTGCCATGCTCTCTTTGGGTGTTTCAGAGATGCGTCAATGAAAAAGTGAGCTCCCTACCCTGGCAAGAAGAGAGCGGTTCTTCACAAAACTAACCACTGCTGCCCTTTCTCAGCTCACACGTTTGCTGCAGGAGCAATTCAAGTCCTCATGAAATCACTATGGATATTAACCTGCACCAGGAGCAAATCCATATTCCTCCCTTCTGAGGAGTAAGCAAGAAAACCATGCCCAGATAAATGCAGGGTGAGAGTTTTGCTTCCCCTCCAATACCAGCAGTCCCCATCCTTTATTCAGAGCTAAATTTACTCTTTAGAAAGGATACTGCGTGTCCCATTGAAGTTAGAAATAAGGAAGAAATGTTTTACTGTGAGGGTGCTGAGGCGCTGGCACAGGGTGCCCAGAGAAGCTGTGGCTGCCCCATCCCTGGCAGTGTTCAAGGCCAGGTTGGAGCAACCTGGTCTAGTGGAAGGTGTCCCTGCTCACTGAAGGGGGGTTGGACTAGATGGCTTTTAAAAGGTCCCTTCCAACACAAGCCATTCTGTGATTCTATAAGTCAGCAGAGTCCTCCCATACACCCCAGTGAAGCTATGGCTCCTGGTAAACACAGGAAACCATGCCCTGAATTGGTAAAATTGAAGCTTTGTGGCAATTTTTATATACTACTTAGATAATCTTTTTCCCTGGCTGGAACCTCTTTTATTGAATTACTCCAGACTCTGGCTTCAGAGTGATGCTAGAGCCTGCTCATGGGATGCCGGGACCCCGCTGTGTGCTGGACAGTGTAGGAAGGTACATCCCCAGCGACCACCCACGGGGAGACCATGAGGCCAGCAGAGAAGACAATGGGGCTGGACATCATGTGTATTCAGCTCGGGAAGTTCACACAGTTATTACACCATTAGCACAGGAGGGTGGAGTCTCACTTCTGTCCAGAGAGAGGGAAGAGAGCCCATCCCCTGCTGAAAGCTGTGGGTGGACGTATTGCACTTGGCCAGCCAGAAGATTAAGGCAGGTCACCTAATTTAACATTTCCCAATGGAAGGAAGGGAAAAGGCAGTCCAGGGAGGACAAAGAGCGCAGGTAGAATGCCAGCTGGAGAACAAAGGGTGAGTAGGAGAGGCTCCAAGCAGAGAGAAGCTGGGAAGAAGGCTTGCGGGGGAGAGGAGGCTGCTTGGCTGCACCAGCCACCGAGGGCTTCAGACACGGGGCACAGACAAGTGGAGCCACGGAGCAGGGTGGGAGGAGATGAAGGAAGCAGGCAGGGGAGAAGATCAGGGGAGTGCAAGGCACAACAAAGAGGAGGAGAGAGGAGAAGGAAAAATTATGCAAGGCCTCGAAGGTCAGAAGAGTCAGCTTCAAAAGGATTCCTTAAACGACATAAAGCCAATGTCTTCGTACTCAATTATTTAGTTTTCACACAAATCTAAGTAATATGGTGGTGGTGGGGGGTGCCTCCCAACACTGGCTTTGGCACAACGAGGTGACTAAATGGAGGGACAATGAGAGAAGTATGGGACTCTTTGCATTCCTAATGGATCAGACAGGGCTGCAGTTGGTGCTATCCCTCTGCAAAAGATGCGGAGCAAAGGAGAGGATGTTTTTCAGGAGGGGGGGATAGTGGCAGTGAGCAGAACGTCTCCTTTCTGAAACTGAAAAATGCTAAAACATGACTTGCTTGGCCTGAAACAAAATGCTTTCCCTAAATTCTGGGCACCTGTTTCATTAAAATCATAGGAAATGTTGAGGCAAACAAATCACGTTGCCTGTGAAAGTCAAGACTTTCTCTTTGAAGATGCTGAAATGAAACCCTTCCATTTTTCACAATTCCTCCATTAACCTGACAAAACTGACCCACACATGCAGTAGTTTTTCTGTCATCAAAAACTTCACTTTGTACTAAAACACTTTTAGCTGAATTATATCTCCCAACTGTACTTCAGGAAGTTGAAGCGAAGTACAAAGCTGAAAGAGCCGGCTCCTGTATCCTGGGGCGTTCAACCCATCAGCACAGTTAAAATCACTGACAAGCTATGGCAAGCTAATGTCAGTAAAATGGTACCCAACAGGAGGTTTGAAGTCAGCACAGTGAGCTCTACAATAAGTTCCAGTCCATTAAGCACCAGGCTTAAGTAAAATATTGCAGCAGGTCACATTTTAAAGCGGACAGAAGAGGTTAGGGAATCACTGAGGGTCCAGGAGGATGCTCTTGGAGGAGAATGGAAATTCTGCCATACCCTTTTTCATCTCCCTGCACTAAACACCACTGTTTTCCTCCCAACTATAGGCGCTTCCTTCCGCTCAACAGAATGCTTTCCAGCGGTGGCTGGCAGCAGGGACTTGTGCCACCGAGGCAAAGCCATGGTGCTGTTACACCACAGTGTCCAACAAGGTGATGACCAGCCACATGAGGAAAAATACCCAACAAAGTGACTTGGTGAAGGTCATGTAATAGGTCAGTAGCAGAGCAAAGAGCAGAAATCATGTCCTCCGGTTTCTGCCCAGCTGGATCCCAAGCGTTTAGTTCTTTTCTCTGTTCAGCTTTGACCTTACGAGTTCCCTTAACCTTATCCTGGTAGCTTCCTAATGGGCAAATAAATTTCTGGAGAGTATCTTGAATTCTTTTTTATCACAGACTGTATCAGTATGATAATAAGATCAGTCTTCAGATTCCCCATTAAGTCACAGAAGGTGTGGTCATCAGTCATGCTTTTCCCAGCCTTAATTGCCAGACAGACACTTTAAGTGGAAAGTCCATCTAATGAGCTCAATCATTAAAACATCCCTGGTTCCTATTTCAGATGGAAAATTATATTACTCTAATAAGGGGGTTGCAAGTTTGCCCCCCTATTTAATCATGTGGCGTAGGAAAAGGTGAGACTTCTCCGCAGTTCTGCCTTGGATGTGTTTCCTTTAAATACAGCCCCCTACCACAGGTAAGAAAACGTAATAAAACCCTTCACAGAAGGAGAACTGTGTGGTTGAAGAAGAAAGCATCAACCTAGAAGTGAATGAAGTGGCTGCCATGGATGCAGGAGGTTCACCACTAACACCATGGATGCTCCTGAGGGATGTCCAGGTGGAGACGGTGGAAGAGCCACCACAGTGGCTGAGTCAGATGGAGAAGATGTGACTTCTGGTGTGCTTATGCAAAAGGCCACAGAGGAGGTATGAAGTGGGCTCTTCAATGGGATAACTCTTTCCTAAGTAGTTTGCAAGAAAAGGATTAATTTGGAGAAAGAATTGGTTATATTGGCTACATGCGCCAATACAGGAGCCGGCACCATGTGGAAAAAGCAGTCAGGTAGTTATCATTATCCTCATCTCACAGAGAGGTGGGAAACTGAGGCAGAATGGCACATAATTCAAAAGCCCTTGCATGAGACAACTCCAATCAAAGGTAGAAGTCCTATGCAAAGGGGCAATTCTCTCCTGCCCTGTCCAGTCCCAATAGAAATACCCACCTTTCCCACCTCTCCACCTCCTACCACTATTCATCACAGAAAGCACCATTTAGGCAAACTCCTTCTAGGAGCTCAGACCCTAGGTAAGATCAACCCAAGTCCCTGGTGGTCTCCAACCATGCCTTGGTTACATGCCAACATGACCATCAAGATGCTCCAACTGACCCATTCCCACCGCAAAGCGTCAGCAGTGAGAGCTCCTCCGCAGGGAATCCCGGCAGGAAGCCCGGGCAAGCCCAAGTTAGGAGCTCCACATCCAACGGTGGTTTTGCCAGGTGCTTGGAGTGCTGGTTCAGAGTGATCCCTAATAAAAACAACGAAGCACGGAAGGGTGTGTTGCTTTTGTGTAATAATACATCTTAGAACTGCACGGTGAGGCAAAGACAACGCCGCACCCTAAGCCGCCCGAAGGGTGTGGGCATTATACAATGATCTGCCCACACCCAGAGCCCCCGACAACAATTAACATCCATCCCCGTGCAAGGATCGGTAAATACCGTATCTCAAACCAGGAAACATTGGCATTTTCCTTGTGCATGAACCCCCCCCCCCCAAGATGTGTCTTAACATGAACAGCACTCTGGGCAGATCTGCACCATTGCACCACACCATGGTTATTTTCTGCCCTTCTTCTGTAAGAAGACAGAGTAAAGTCAATAGCAGCTATAGCTTGATTTATATTAAGCATGGATTTTGGTGCTTTCATCATTTTCCTCTTTAGAAAAAAGACCCTAAAACAACAAAAAAACAGAGATGATGGGGAAATTTAAATGTATAATTAAATTTTGATAACGACCAAGTCATGCGAGGTGCTTTATAGATAATAAAATGACAAGATCTCATCACGCCCAAGTTTATTTTCATAGCCGTAAATCTACTTCTGGTAAAGTCACCGGGAAAAGATTTTACGATTGAATAATAATGGAAACAAAACAGCACTTATTAAAGGGAAACGGGAGCAAGAACTCATCCAATGTTGAGAGACAACAGAGAAAATCAGTTTGTTACTAAGAGATAGCAGAAATAACTCTTTTTTGCCAGCCCAAGATACCAGCAGAGAGACCAGTTGGTTACTGGCTGAGATCCCATTATTTTTCCTAAATCACAGTGCAGTTGCTGTAGTTCTCATGAAAACAGCAATTAAAGATGCAGCTCCAGGGTTGCACCTCCAGCCACCAGCATACCTTAGAGGAGGAACAAAAAAGCAGCAAAAGGAGAGTTTCTCCAGACCCATTACAATTTCTGAGGTCACGAAATTCGAGTTGCTTTTCCAACATAAATTCACCTGTTCATTAAAAAACCCTAAACAGATGAAGGTTATGGTAAATCTACCTTCTAGATGATCAGGAAAAAGGCAACACTGATGCTACCGGCTTTGCGTCTTTGTGAAGGATGGAGCTAGTAGAATTTCCATATACCTGCCTAAACCAGGGAGGCTCAAGGCCTTCCCAAGGGACAGGCGGTGCTCCCGAGGAGGAATGCTTGTTGCAATATTAACGAGGGAGGAGACAGGACCGCCAGGGAGAAACGAAATGTATCTTCCTGGCTGACACAGCGGGAGCAGTTTGGATAGCTCAGGAGCAAGGGGGTTAGGCTGGACACTGCTATTTGCCTGCAGGGCAGTCAATTGGGGCAGATCAGGAGATGTTCGTGTGGATAAGAAAGTCCTGATTGCATTCCTGAATCCTGATTAGGGGCAGGAGAAGGGATGGATTTTAATTCTACAGCTTAGATCTAAGTAACAGGAGCAAAGTGCAGCCCTACTACCACCATTATGTACAGGCAAGGAAATAAGAATACACATTACTTTGTTTGCTGATGACAGCTCAGAGCATCTTCAGATCAGACTTAAGTTTCTACTGTGCAAGGTTTATACTACTATTATCATTATTGTTATTGTGACTGCTATTATTACTGGTTTTATTATTACTGCTACTATTATTACTACTATTATTACTATTACTAATTGCAACAGTCATTTATACCAAACCAGTGTCCTGCAGCTACAATTGGGATGTTCATCCCCTCATAACCACTGTATAAGCAAGACCAAAGAAGGAGCAATCCATTCCTAAATGCTTGTGCTTCAAATACACTGTGGGAGAACAAAGATTACCTGGTTTGTACAGATTAGGAGCAGAAAGACTTGGTTATTTGCTGAAGACCATGGAGAAAGCCCATGGTAGAGCCCAAATTTGGAGCTAGCTCTTCCAAAAGACCAGCTCACCATTTTGCCCCAACTATCAGCCTGACATTGCTCCTGCTTAAGGCTTATATTTATCCTAACTCTAGAGGAAGCCTAAAGCTTAGAGGGGCTCCAGATACAGGTCACCACATGCGTTCCAGTGCCAGGAGGCTGCCTCATACGGAACATTGTGCCCACACCTCAAGGTCAGTGGTATCAGCCCGGCAGCCGGCTGGCTCAGCCCACGGAATCACAGAACCATAAACTGGTTTGGGGTGGAAAAAACCTTAAATCTCACCCAGTTCCAAACCCCTGCTATGGGCAGGGACATCTTCCACCCTGTGTCCAACCTGGCCTTGAACACTGCCAGGGATGGGGCAGCCACAGCTTCTTTGGGCACCCCCTGACAGCGCCTCAGCACCCTCACAGGGAAGAGCTTCTGCCCAAGAGCTCATCTCAGTCTCCCCTCTGGCAGTTAAAGCCATTCCCCTGTCCTGTTCCTACAGGCTCTTGTCCAAAGCCACACTTCACGTTTCCTGTAGCCCCTTCGGGCACTGGAGCTGCTCTGAGGTCTCCCCTTCAGGAGCCTTCACAGCAGAGTTTTGGCACCCAGTGAAGCCAGAGGATTTTGGTTTGCAGCGGGAGAGTGTAAATGACCCAAAGGTGCTGGTGAGATTTGGGCTGGTGGCATCATTGGAAACACAGCAATTCCACAGCTCACTTGGGATTTTCACTGAACAAAAGCAAAATGATTTTGGTATAAAGGAAAAGTTGGTTTCCAGGGAGGGCCGGAGGAGAGCTTTCACAAGAAATATAGGGATAGACAGACAAGCCTGGAATAACAGCTTGTTGCATCCAACACCCAGCCTGGCAGGCCGCTGGGGGAAGGCGAAGGCAGGTGGGTTTTTGCAGGCAACCAGAGGTGCTCAAATAAAAGGTACCATCACCAGCAAAGTGGGGCTTTTCAAAACGTAAACAGTTTTTGGGAAGGAACGAGAGCAGCGCCCGAGCTAAAAATAAGCAGCAGCAAGTGAAAAAAGGGATTAAAGGAGCCCTAAAGAAATAGCGAACAGCAAATTGCAGAGAATTGTTCAGCAAACAATAAAAGGCTCCTCGCCATCTCCCTGCATCAGGCAGGTGGCACTGGGAGAAAGCAGCCCACGACAAATGATAGCTGCAAAAGGGGAGATGGAGTGGGGGAGAAATTTCAGACCAGGCAGATTTGTTAAGTGGTTATTTTCCCTCTGTCTTTGCAGAAGACAAAGGGGAGGTAAAGCTCCCCAAGACAGGGATTGTATTTCACTCGGCGGTCGAGAAGTCGTTCGAGTGTCTGCAGATAGCGGCAAGAAATGGTCCTAAAAAGATTAGAGCTCTTAAGGTAGGGCAAAATACTATATCCAGACAACACACTCGAGTTTTAATGACAGTGGGGAGAGAATTGAGTGAACCATTGTCTGCTGCCTTTAGGAAACTGAAAACTAAATTTGAAACAGCACAGACTAGAGCTGGACTTTTCTCAGGAGAAAGGCTTTACTCCTGCCCTTTAAGCATCACTTTTTATCCTTCACATAAATTCTCCATTCACTGCTTTCCCACAGCCTACACAGGTTTAGAAAGGAGCGTCTGTGTTTTTAGAGTGATTTGGGTAGCTTGCCTTTGAGCATCTCCCTGGCTGTAATGTATTTCTTCTCACTGAATCCCTCTGTCAGGCTATTATCCGTGTTTACGGATACCCAGCTGAGGGATAAAGAAGCAAAGTGGCTTCCTACAGATGCATAAGGAATGTGCTGGTAAATAAACTCACCCCATATTCCCCAAATCCCAATCCCCATACCATTCCCCTGTTCATCCTGCCTCTGTGATTCCTGTGTTGTTCCTTGCTAAAGTGGGCAGGCCAATTCCCAGCGCTTGCAAATCAGCAGAGCTTCCCTACAACCCATTTTATACCTGGGAGCAAGTCCAAGTCTTAAATCACCGTCCAGTCTTGAGTCACAGCATCAGAAAAGGTTGGAAAAGTCCCTTAAGATGATCAAGTCCAACTGGAAACCAAACACTGCCAAGTCCACCACTAAACTGTATCTTGACTGGATTGGGGATTTTGCATCCTCCCAAAAATGAGGGTGATTGCTATGGATCCCACAGCACTGCATATATCCATGGGGGACACCAGAACTTCCCTGTGCTACTCTTGGTACAAGGGCAAAACAGGGCACTGCCTTGCTGCCAGCCTCGTGGCTGCATTCACCAGGGCTGGAGGAACATTGCTCCCTTGTTGCCCCCAGCCACCCCCTGCACTGATGGGTGACACCGAGGTGGCTCTGCCAGCCCTATCTCAGCTCCTGCACCCCCCATCCAGGGACTTTTGGCTGCAGGGATCCATCCTCCTCGACCTTGCCCAGGGCTCTGTTACTAAGAATAAAACACAGGAGGGCTGTGCAGCACCAGTGTGTGTGGTGGGATAATTGCAGGGAAGTGGCTTCTGTAGCCCAGCGACCACAGTAATTGGGTCTGGGCCATCCTGTAGCCAGGTTTCCCATGCTATTATCCCCTTATTAATAGAAACTAAATCTACCTTTTCAGAGAAAGCATTGCAAGCCTGGAAATTATGTGGTGCAGGGCTGCAGGAAGGCATCTTTGCAATAGCATCAGCCCTTCACCACCCAAGGGCCGGATCCTGGCATGGGGTGCTCCCACCCAAGTTGTGGCAAAATTCCAGCCATCCTGACCCAAAGTCCCCTCTGGTCATTGGAAAGGCAAATGTGAGACTCAGCCACATGATGTGGGGGCAGGAGAGTGAGATATGGTCTATACACTAATTCATCTCAGCAGCATTCCTTGCAAAGTATAGCAGGGGGTATAAATTTCATCTCCCAGTGGAAAACTGAAGGTAAAAAAGGCTTGAATTTCCCCTTGCCAATATGGATGGGGTTTGACAGGGGACACAAGCTGAGCATACATGGATTTAGGTCTGGAAAATAATGAGGAGCATCTTGCCCGGGATACTCCTGCATGAGTGCTGTGGGATGTCAAGCGTAAAAGATGCAGGCAAAACTGACAGCATCTTTTTAAGGAGAATCAGCCCACAGGGCCAGGGCTGTCCCTGCTGGAAGGTGTGAAAGCAAAGTGCCAATTTCTGAGAAACCCAAGGACAAGGTGAAAGTCTCTGCATAGTATTCCAGACAGGACTTCCAGGTCAATACATGGCTTTCCATGGCCATGACTAACACAGGTTCCTCTTCCCATTCCTGTCTTATTCCAGGCTAACTTCCCCTTTGAAGCTCAACTTGGAAACAGCCCTGGAAAAAATGTTATCATGACTTTTTTCATCAGCTAAGCAGAGATGAAGGCACAAAGCATGAGCCAGTAATAAATCTGGGAGGTAGATTAGGTGCCTCCATCCAAAGTGCAGTTGACAATATAGAGAATGAGATTCAGCTTGGCACATTTGTTTTTCAATGCAGACAAGAAATTCAGGTTTATGGAGGCCTTCAGGCCCATCTGAATCTCCTCTCAAATTTGGGATTTGGTTTGAAACTTCCCCAGTGATGTTCCCTTCCACTTCCCCTCCCGACTCATGGTAGGCAAAGCCTAGCAGATGGCCTCTTACAGTAACAACTTCAACCATCAACGTTGTTAATGCACTCAAGAATGACAGAAAGAATTATCAGCCCATAGTATTTCCAAGCTTCTCCTTTTTTCTTCACCTCTTTGCCCAGCTTTTAACACTTCGCGTTTCAACGACAATTAATACCAGCCTCTCTGAAGATAAAATCCTACAGGCTTGCAACCAAGTCCTCACAGAGCCAAATCAGCACAGATGTGCTAAAGAGCAATGCAGATGGTTTCTCCTTCCCCTGAAACTCGAGACTTTTGCGTCTGCTCGACGCTGTGGTGTTTTGCAGGCTGGGGATGTCAGGAGCACGTCCCATCCCCATATGGCAAGCGAGAAGTCATCCCAGGAAGATTAAAGCAGAGAGAGGAGACCTGGGTTGCCTCCTGCATCATTCAGCCTTTCTCCATCACTCTGTGAAAGCCTGGTGCTGTTCAACAGCTATGTAAGGAATGAAAAGCATAGGGGAAAATAAATAATACATAAATGCCAAAGTGCGTTGCCAAGGCCACTTCCAGGATGGATCTGCACCCAGGCGTGCTCCCCTCTGGACGCCTGCCTGTTCCTGCCCTGGAGACATGTCACTGGGAGTGAAATGGAGCTCCTGGGCAAGACATTGTTTCAGAGTGATGCATCGGGAAACCTTGCAGGTGACAGAAACTGTAATTGCTGTGATTAAACTTCACCGGCCCATTTCACCCCCATGAAAACCATCTTCCCTGCTGATTTCAGCAGGAGCAGGATTGATGTCTCTACCAGGGAAGAGGTTGGGAATGCTAGGGAGACCTCTTCCCAACACATGAGCAAAGCCCCGCTGCCAGAGCAGGGGGCTGCTTGTGCCATCTTCTACCCTTGAGGCCTCCTGGATGCTCTGGCTTCCTTAAGGACCTGAACAATGCTCTCCAGCATCCTTAAAAGCAGTCCAAACCAGGTTCAGAGAGACAGCAGTCTGACAGAAGGGGGCCTCAGACCCATCGTGAGATGCTACAGATGACTGCTTGGGGTTCAGGTCAGCAGCATCTTGTGCCCAGAGGCTGCAGAGACCTCAAGGGAGCTATGCTGCACCCCACCAGCTCCATCCTCATGTCCTTTTCTCCACAGCAGCCTGGTCACATCTGTCTCTGTTTTTCTCAGCAAACCCCTGAGAGCTCAATGGCTACATAGCAGTAAGACATAAAGTACTGATCACTTAAAATAGGTTTTAAGAATACGAAATAAAGATAACCCAGCGTACCCAGCACTCCAGGAATGGGATGTCTGTCCAATCATACAGGAGCATCCAGTCCTGATGCACTAGGAGGCAGGGTGCTGGGATGTGTTGGTGAGGAGCATGGTCTTTGAGGTTGCTGCTTCTAACCTTGCTGTGAAGGACCAGTCATGACAACCCTCCTGCCTCACTGCCCTTGCCTGGAAAACAGACAAAACATCCCCAGAAACCCACTAACCCCCCTCTCCTCTCCTGTGCCTGCTGCAGAGGGCAGCTGGAGGAGGTCAGGAGATACAGCACACAACAGAGCACACAGGGATGCTGCAGGGACTGCTCGGATGAGATGTACCCAGAAACCCTAACTGCTCTGCAAATACCCCCATGTCTGCCAGGATCACAACTGGCTACAAAGGTTGAAGATGTTGCTTGAGGAATATTACATATAGCTGTGTACATGTATTTGCCTTATTATTTTTCGCTAGTGGAAGATTATAATGAGACCAGGAAAAGAGGTGGAAAATACTCTCCTCGCTTAGCACAGAAATATAGGTAACAATTATTAGGCAATAATTGATTCATCCGATACTTTATTAACTGGAGTTCGGGTGTGCAAGTGACAGGCTCTGCAGCAAGCCTTTCATGTGACACATTATTAAAGGCTCTTTTTCTGGCTCCGAAAGGCAGTGGCTGGCAGATCAAAGGTCAGACATTTCAAGGAGTAAATTGGTTTAATGTGGCTGCAGATAGCCTCACAAAAACCTAATAAATATGCAGGGAAATGTAAGGAGAGAAAATTGTGGACAAGAGAGACAATTACTTTGAAACCAGGATAAGAGCAGCGCAGGCTCAAATTAATCAGTGCACCAGTTTCTCTCTGCCTCAGGGTTTAGTATTCAGAGCAGGAGCCCAGCTGGTGATGGGATGTGCTGGAGGGGGACACTGGTACCTGATGCCAAAACCTGCCAGGGGAAGATGAAGTGTGTATTTGAGCCCAGAACCCCCCTGTATGCTGAGCACTCTGCCATGAAGGCTCCTTAAGGGGAGACCTTAGAGCAGCTCCAGTGCCTGAAGGGGCTGCAGGAAACCTGGAGAGGGGCTTTGAACAAGGGATGGAGGGACAGGACAGGGGAATGGCTTTAACTGCCAGAGGGGAGACTGAGATGAGCTCTTGGGCAGAAGCTGTTCCCTGTGAGGGTGCTGAGGCGCTGTCAGGGGGTGCCCAGAGAAGCTGTGGCTGCCCCATCCCTGGCAGTGTTCAAGGCCAGGTTGGACACAGGGCCTTGGAGCCACTGCTCCAGTGGAAGGTGTCCCTGCCCGTGGCAGCGGTTGGAGCTGCATGAGCGCTAAGGTCCCTTGCAAGACAAACCATTCTATCATTCAATGATCCTAAAATGCTCAATCCCAAGCCACAGTGGGGTTGGTGGTGACTTAGGTACAGCATGCAGCCACCTGTGCCCCGCAGTGAAAGCATGCTCACAAGCACCATGAGATTTTGTGGTGGCTGCTGAACAGATTATCCCTCCAAGGCTGAATCCCACAGGGAGCCCTTGTGTGACCAAGCAGGCTCTTTGCAGCACTGGGACACCAGCAGACAGCGACTCACAGCCTAAACCCCAGTGTTGAGTGGTAAAAAATGAAGGCAGAGGGGATTAATTGTAAGAATTAATGCCTTTAGCTCATGCCCTTGGTTTTTCACTTATCTCCTGATTTTCTCAGAGGTGCACCTCGCTTGTTTTTAAACTCGAGGCAGCGATTACTAAATACTTAGGTGTTTCTGTTTGCCTTTCTTGAAATGCATTAACTCAAATGACCTTCCTGCTTGCAAGGCAGGATTTCTTTGCTAAAAAGTCCCAGCTTCACTCCTTTTAAT
Source organism: Myiopsitta monachus (assembly GCA_017639245.1). Lineage (NCBI taxonomy): Eukaryota > Metazoa > Chordata > Aves > Psittaciformes > Psittacidae > Myiopsitta > Myiopsitta monachus. The sequence goes on along the minus strand of CM029941.1, from coordinate 2,167,920 downwards.
TAAAGGTGAGAAAACACCCACTCCAGGTCTCTAATCTGGAATGGGACTTCCTGCACGAAAACAAAGCGCAATATTCCCAGCATGGCTGGAAACAGGAGTGGAGGAAACAAATCTATAAAACAAAACGTCTGGTCCCCCTCGGAGAAGCAGATAAGGGCACAACCTCTTTGTATTCCCTTCCTCAGCTGAGTCACCAAGCTCTGGAGAGGTTTATCATGGCCCTACTGGATAGAAAGATCAGGCAGCACAATCTGCCTGAGATTTAGCAAAGCCAAGCCTTGCCTGCTCGCCCTCATGGGGACCTTCTGCAAGCACGAAGCAGTTGGGACCCAAGGGCTTAAGTTGCTCCATCAGCTATGTTGTCCCATAGGCCGGAACATCATCAGTGAAGGAGATCTATCTGCCTACTATGTCCCTATTGGTGGTTTGTTGCCAGCTGTGTCCCTCTGTCTAGGATGGAGTTGGACCCACAGCAGCACTGCTACTTTCCTGTTAGGAAACCTCAAGAGAAGCCTTGGGGATGGGTCAGAGGCAGAGAGCTGGTGCTAAGCATGTCCCACTGACCATGGGGTGCTTCAAGGAGAATCCACATACTTCAAGAGGGATGCACACACTTCAAGGAGAACCCACGCTTCAAGGAGAACTAACACTCCCAGGGGAACCCACACACTTCAAGGATGATCCACATTTCACACATCACTCACAAGGAGAACTGATAGGTCACAGACCTCCAAAACCTGCAACCCGCGTAGGCAGCTCTTGCCCTGAGTTACTTGCGCATATATTGCCCTGCCGTAAATCAGGAGCCCTGACAGTGTAATTTGTGTCTGGGGAACATGAAACAATTACAAAATCAGCCCAAACACTATTTGTTTCACAAGAATTTGCCCTTAGTTAGCACTGTCGTTCTGCTTTAATTACTCTGTAATTAATTGCAACAAAACTGTTTGGAAAGTGCATGTGCACAGTAGAAAGGCTGAAATATCGCAACCTGCCTGCTCCTCTGCAACCACAAGTGTTACATGTCTCATACTCTTTCAATATAAGACTTCAAATTCATTTCATCACTCTATACCCAGAGCATCTCCAAGTCAACTCAAAAACAGACCAAGACACATGGAAATTGATTACTGACTTATTTTACATCCAGGGAAATTAAGGTGCACAGAAGCTAATCTCTTCAGACAAGATCAAGAGGGCAGAAGTTGCCAGAAGTGAATCAAGCTTGAGCATGGATGTAAATCACAACCTTTTTCTCTGCCCTGGGATGCTCATATGCTCCCTTGCAGCTTCCAAAGCCAACTAGCCCCTGAAGAGGCTGAGACCTGCCTCCTTTCCACGGAGAAGGCTGTTCCATCCATAAAAGCAACAACAACCAACACCACCCTAGAGACAGAAGGCAGTAAGGCCTGGATATGATGATAAAGGAAAGCAAATCTGACCCAGTTTTGCAGTCTGACCCCTTCTAATATTTCCATTGCCTAGCCATGGCTTGGGGGCTTTAATCCTAGCAGAGCCAGACTTTCAGAGTCCCCTTTCAGCTAGCATTCAGTCTCTTGGTGCAGATTATACCAGTAGCCGTAATGCAATCGCTAGGAAACGAGAAGCCACTCAATGCATCTGAGTCTGCCTCGAGTTTCATTCCCTGACCAATTATTTCCCTGCAAGAAAGGCAGCATCAGCAGAAGCCAGCATCCCTGCAAGGCTGGGAGAAGGCCTGGAAGGGATATGAGGGACTGGAGACAGGGATTAGCTGATGTGAATCATCCCCTCTACTACACCACCAGTGAGTGGTTAGGGCAACAGCTTGCTGGTAGGGCAGGAGGGGAAACTTCCCATTTAGAAATTGCTCAATATTGGTAATTAAAAACGTTCTTTCCCCCCTTCCCCCTAAATAAGAACTTTGAAGAAAAATATGCTCTTGCTTTTCTTTCCTACTTCCTGTTTTCTTTTTCAGCCTCCTTAATCTCCTCTCCTCTCCTCTCCAATTTGTCAGTTTGTCACCCAATGATGCACCCAGATTCCATGTGTTTCTGGAGGCACCACAAGCCTTTGGATCGCTCCCCAGCAGGCCAGAGACACAGCCATGTAGAGAAGAAAGGTCCAAATCTTGCATGAAGGCAGCAGTCCCTGTGCAGGGGCTGGGAAGCCACAACTCTGGCTGCCCAGCTGGCACCATGGTGTGAGACTGCGCAAGTAAGGAAACTCCATAGAAAGGTGAGGATGCACCTCCTTTAAGGAGCTCATGAGCTCATGGCAGGCAGGAGTTGGCCAGGCGCTGGGCAGGCACTGGGGGGGTGGTCCAAAGGCAGCGGCAAAGCAATCTGGATTATCAGAGCAGCAGTAACTCTGAAGATCCACCTGATTGAGACCTCCCAGACACATGCCTAGAGAGCCTGGGGTTTGGCAGAGGATTTGCTCCATCAGCTTCAGCTCACCTTGGCAAAAGGTGCCCAGATACCATGGTGACGGGCTCAGCAGGGATAAACACCGAACATGGGTGTGGGTTGTTTGCATAGTTAGGAAGCTGGCTGGTCTCCATCCCTCCACCCTGCCTCCTCCCAGCAGTGCCAGGATCTCAATCCAAAGTGATCTCCTACCTTCTCCTGGTCTGGCTCATCTGCAGGCAACACGGAGTCACTTCCCAAACTGGTTCCCTGCTCGGCAGAGCAGGGTTGGGGACGGAAGCACCGGGCTGCTGCCTGGCTCCGCTCCCTGGCTGATAGAAGCCAGTTAGTGGTCCCAGCATTCACGTCCCTGCCTGGACCCACATAGAGACAGCACAGAGCCTTCCCAGGGTGGGATACCCCCCCTCCTTTTCTTCTGCAGCTGCCAAGCACATCGAGCCTCTTGCAAAACAACCAGCTGGGATGTGGCATCCTTCCCCTCCCCAGCCAGAAAAGCACTCACACCAAGGACATCTTTTTAGGGAACAAAGCAACCCAAGAGCAGCAAGAAATAAATCTGTAATTAAGGCAAGCTGCTCCCAGGAGTGGGTACTTGAAGATTTTGCAGACCTGTAAGCAGCACTGCCATCAGGAGCGGAGCTCCTCTCAGGTTTCCAGTAAGGAATAAAAAAGCTCTGACTAATCTAAAGAGGCCTCCAAATCACTCTTGGCAGAAAGCATCCCAGCCTCGGATCCCCTCCCTCTATTCATCGCTAAAGCTTTCAGCCAAAGGAAAATAAACCATGCAGCTACTTCGCTGACCTGACCTGCAGCTGGTGTAGCTGGGTGCTGGCTGACCCTTCTATTATACACCAATATAATAGCACTTAGTACATATACATTATATAGATTTATATACCATGTGCACATTTATAATATATATATTGCATTTTAAAATATATATACATTGTGGGGCTGCCTTCCAATCCCCGTCCTGCTGGGATGATCCCTCCTGTCACTGACCGCTTTGCCAAGATCATCCACACACGCTTGATAATACCATATTTCACTGTGGTCTGAGATCCTCCACCTCTTCTAATTACTTCTAAGTTTATAAAACCATTCCACTGGCGACATTTAAAGGGAACAAGACCAGGACTACAAACTGGGCAGTGCAGACTTTGGTGTTTTGAAACTATTTCAGTAACTTGCTGTTTAATTAAGAGCAATAGCACCAAAATTATGTCAGTGAAACTTGCCACTTATTTACTAATTAGAGGAGGAATTTCAAAGGAGGTTACGGGAGTTTAGGTGCTGGACAGCCCCAGGCTCGCTGGAAAATCCCAGGTTTGAGCAGCTAATGCTTGCTCAGTGCTCAAACACGCCGGGTCTGATTCCTCACTGCCTGGCACCTGGAGTAAACAGCATCAGCACAAGCGTAAAATGGGTGCTAAATGCTGCCCTGCTCCAGAACATGGGTTTGAAATGTTCTTTTTGAGGTGGTGGGAGTGATGGAAGTCATTAGAAGACCAGGAAAAGATGCCAGAGCATCTCATCTCCCTTTCCAAGAGCTATTTGCTGCACTGTCCTGGAACGGATACACCAGGATACATGCTGAGAAGCCTGCAAAAGGTTTGCACTTTGGTGCGGGGTGCTGGAATGCTCAGGGCTCCGACAGACCCAACTGCCTTCCCTGCTCCCAACCTCCACATCCTCCCAGGAGGAAAATCCTCCCTCCAATTCCACTTCCACCAAGAAAAAAAGGAAAGTCCCATCAGCCGCATTCCCCCCAATATTGTACCTGGGGGAACTGGAAGGTGGCTGCCACATCCCCTGTTTGAGGGCAGAACAAGCTGCAGCTCCCTGCACAACCAAGCTGAGCACTCCCGTCCACCCGATGTGCTTCGGAAAACAGCGCTGGGATGGCCGAGCACTGGTTCCTCTGCTGAGCACATTCCACCCCTCCTGTTTTCATTCAGCCCAGCCTTAAACAAAACCATGGCTGTTGTTTTTATCGGCGGCACGGCCCCGGGAATTACCTACACGGGGTCGAGGGTGCTGGAGAGGGGGTTTGCGCTGCTGAAGCAGCATTTAGTCTCAAGAAGGAGCTGTTAGAAATATTAAACTTAACTGGCTTAACTGGGTATAACACACTATCCCCTGCATCCTGTTTCCTAGTACAGAAGCAAAAAGTTCCAGAGATTAACCTGACATTTAAGTACAAACTGTAGGTAAGGGATGCCAAGGTAAAACACATTCAGTTTTTCCAAGCGTTCTCTACTTATGGCATGGGCAGCACGGAGTGGGTCAGCCTCAGCTGGGCTTAACCCCGCACCAAACAGAAGCCTTATAACAACCATACTTCCCAGCCTGTCTTTAAAAACTACTCCTCTTCCAGCATCCAATCTACTGAGACATTTTAACTATTTAAGAGGAGACCGGGTTGTTTTCTGCAAGTTTTCTGCAAAGAACAACCAAAACAAAAATGATTTTAAATCAAACACAATACTATGTACATACAATACAATAGAACATAATACATATTCTATTCTATTTTATTACAAATAATAATCATCCGCTTCATCAGAGCCCTTCTGCCTACCAGCAGGAGATGTTAGATATGTTTTTGCACTAATATTTCCAATCTAAAACAAACAAACAACTAACCGGACTCACGAAAAGACCCGCCAAACCGAGAGGTTGTATCATAAAGGTATTGACACACAGCCAAAAACTCCGAGCTTGGTAGAGATTCAAGATACTAAGCAAGGAAATCAGAAAGAGAATCACAGGTTCGAGCGCAAACAGCAATGTAAATGGCAATAGATTAGTACAGAAGACACTTACGACGTGCTGAAGATTCCTAACACGAGCACGATCAGCCTCCGAGCACAAAATTCAAGCACGTTCCCCTCCCCTCAATAAACCACTAAAGCTCTAAAAGAAGCGGGGTGGAAATTAAAAATCACCTATTTCTGAAACCAGGAACACAGCATCCGACCCACCTTTCCACTCCCGGTGCCAACACTCGTCCCCACCTCGCCTGCAGTGGCTGCGCAGGGAATCCGGCTGTGTCGCTCCTTGGGTGCCTGCAGCCGAGTGGAGATTGTCATTGATTTGTGTGCGGAAAGTTAAGCCTTTCTAGGAGCGGTTAGGAGAATTCACTCCCACCACTCCCTCTAAACCAAAAGTATTTGGCAGAGAGCCCTCCTCGTCCACCTGTACTATTAAGGTCTAAACAACACGCGGGACGCGGACTGATTTTCATGTTTTCTTTTTAAACAAGCACACAAAGCTCTTTGGAAATAAAAATTGCTGGGTTTGTTGTGGTTTTGCTGTCTTTTTTTTCATAATCTCAGTTTTCTTACAGCAGATTTATAGCATCCTTTTTGTTCTGCACTTGGCTGGCCAAGCCTTTCCCTGCTGTAACTGGTTACCTCTGACCATTTGCTGATTTGCCCCAACATAGGTGATTCTTTGGGTGGCTTTCCTACCAACCGGACCTCCTTTCCCGGCAAACCATGCATACCTCAGACAAGATAAACCTGGGGTGAAAACCTTCTCTTTTGAAAAGAACTGTGTATAACTTAACTAAAAATCATGTTGGTGCATGAACAACCCAAGCAAGCAAGAAGATGGAGATAAAGCACTTTCAAAGGAGGGTGTTTCCTTACCCAAATCCTCAGTCACTGTCTTGACCAAGTGACAAGACCCTAAATTGGATGCCAAATCCAAGGAATAAACGATTTTAAAACCCTTCCCAAGAGTGCAGCACAGGCCTTCAAAGCCCCTACAGCACCCAGATTTAGAGCCACCTCTGCTGCTTCTATGCACCCAACAACTGCATCCTGCACCCACCTCCTGTAGTCCCTGTCCATGAGGATGTCCACTGTTGGAGCCTGGCTCAGCAGTGTTCTGGCTCCATGAACAACCCAACCTGGTTAAGCCCAGCTTGCCGACATATGTACAACCCCAAAGGGTTGGCCACTGTTTTGAGTGATAAATAACAGGTCCCTCCTCTTCTCCTTGTTAGGCGCCCTAAGGATCAGTTCATTCTTGTGATTCAGCCCCAACTTAAGCAGCCACATCTCTGAGCATTGACCTAAACGCTGCATTTAACAAAATACTACTTCCTTCCTGGAGCAGGTATTACCACAGTGAGGAAACACAGATTTTTGTTAACAGATCTGATGAAAGAACCTCCACACCGAGCCCCACGTTACATGCCTTTCTGCTGTATTGCCTTAAAGAAGCACACACACAAAATAAACCCACCCAAATCACAACCAAAATTGTTTATACAAGGGAAATCTTTCTGAATCATGAGCAAAATCAAGTGTGAGATGGCCTGGGGCAACCTGGCACTCTCAGACACAGCTCGGAATTGCCCCATGCTCGGAGCATGGTTACTTTTGAAACTTTCATTACACACTTTCTTGGTCTGTAGGAAACAAAAAAAATGCTGCTTCCATCCCCACACCCAAAACACTATCTGCAGCTCCTCTGACTACTGGGTTTCTAAGGAGTGTCTGGGTAAATCAGTAAATGAAGTCGGTGAGAACAATATGTCTGGCCCCAGATAAGGGTAAAGCAGAACTTGGGCAGCATCCAGAGACTGCCAAGCCAGCACAGAGAGGAACACCAATTGCCACCCACTGCTTTTCCTGGTACTCCCATAGCATGCATCCCCTGCAGTATGGGAGCACCCATCCAACCACTCACTCACACCATAGACAAGATCCCCAAGCCCAAAACCAAGCAACTCTTCATTTCTCACAAAAGTTAGGGTTTTTAGCTGGCCTCCATCAATCCACCCAAGCCAGTGTGTTGAAAAAACAATTACATCTGTCCCATGCTACTCAAGTGCATTGCTGGTGGTGTTGCTTTCCCAAGGTGGTTGTTTATCAGTGTGTATGGAAACATTCTCAACACCACTGAGGTGCTGAAGCACATACAAAGGAGAACAACAAGTCTGGGAAGGGTCTGGAGCACAAGTGTGATGAGGAATGGCTGAGGGACCAGGGGGTTTAGTCTGGAGAAGAGAAGGCTCAGGGGGCCCTTATCACTACAACTGCCTGATAGGAGGTTGCAGTGAGGTTGGGCTTTTCTCTGCTCCCAATGAACAAAGGATGGGACAAGAGGAAACAGCCTCAAGCTGCACCAGGGGAGGTTTAGATGGAGATTAGGAACCATTTCTTCCCCTGGAGATATTCAAGACATGTCAATGTGGAAGGTGTCCCTGCCCATGGCAGGGGGATGGAACTAGATGACTTTTCAGGTCCCTTCCAACCTGAACCATTCTATGATTCTATGTGGTGCTTAGGGACATGGTTTAATGGTGGACTTGGCACTGTTTGGTTAACAGATAGACTCAATGATCTTAAGGGTCCTTTCCAACCTAAATGGTTCTATGGTTAAAATTGTCCCCAAATTACTGCAAGCAAAACCCAGTATTCTCATACAGAAGAACACGTGGGGGCAGACAGTGACAACTGAAACATCTCAGCCATTATTTTAAGTCCAAAACTACTGCAGACCAATAGGTTCCCACAGAACCCTGGAAATTATTTGCCATTTTCCATGTGAAATTGGTTGGGTTTTTGATCACCATTAACAAAGGGTTGCACAGGTCTTCTAAAGGAAGAGAGGCTAACAGGGTGTGAAATAAGAATAGCAAGAGAAAGAAGAAAGTGTTGTGCCAGATCTCACCTCAGTTCACAAGTACAGTGGGAAACACCTAGCAAAAGAGAAAAAAAACACAATAAAAAGGTCGTAATGATTGTTTATTCCAGGTCAGGGTAGCTCTAATTACAAGTATATTGAATGGAAAGCTTTCCAGAAGAAAGAGCACTTGAAAGGTGCATGTTCATCAAAAAAATAAATGATCATGTAATTGGATGGTTTTCATGAGCAAAATGAGCTTTGACATAGTTTTTCTTTCTATAGTTTGGGAATTTTGGAGGGTGCTTGGTTTTTTGGTTTTGTTGGGGACATTTTTGTTGCTGTTTTTCGTTTGGTGGGGTTTTTTTTAAATTTTTTTAATAATCTGTGTTTTTTGGATATTTGCAGTTTTTCTTTTCTAACCTGAGGTTTTCAAGCCAGTTTTAAACTTCGCTATTTGGAGCCCAATAATCCACCTCAGTGAATCCAGCTCTCCAACAGCCAGAGGAAGGTATTTTCTGCAACAAAATTTGCTGCACCAGTTACATTTTTCAAGGGAAAATGATTTTCTTCCCCCAAAATCCCTATTTCATTGCCAAAACCTGTTGGTAAAAATATTTTTTTTTATTACAGATTAATTTTGGTGTGAAATAAAACCCAGCAATACATTTCCTTGCCCCACAACTCACAGAAACTGCTTGCAAATGGGAAACCTGGAAAAGCCCACTGAGGTTTCAATGTGTGCATCCCACGCACCAGTATATGTTTATGTTTCTTATGGTGTGTATTCCCTCTAACTTGAAGGCCGGTTCAGGCTTCAAAATGTTGGCCTCATTTTAAGGATGATAGAGTAAGCAGAAGGAAGAGATGTGAGACCAGGACCTTGACATGACCTATCACTGGGGTACTATCAGGTCGGGAGAAAGGAAGATGGGGATGTGGCCCATCTGCTTTAAGAAGATCTCTGTGCTCATGGCTTAGGTAAGAGCTGCTGGTTTATGATCTTGAAAAAGTAATTGTGGATAGTGGGAAAGGGTGAATGGGTGACTAGTGAAAGAGATTTCCTTGTTAGCAGCCCCATGCTCTGCACATGAGGAGCAGCTTCCAGTGAGAGGGTGCATTACCAGTTACACCAAGCCACAGATTGGGCAGATTTGCTGGTCCAGTCTATGCATGCATGCAAAGCTGCTGTCACAATATTCCTGTCCAATCCAGTTCTAAAGCAAGTAACTGAAAACCAATATCAATTAAGTTCTTTGCTAAAGCAATCTAGCCAGTCTCAGTGGTTTCATATTTGAAACCTTAAAGATCATAATTCGGATTGATCTTAAGGGATTTCCAATGCTTTGCCTAAAACATGGATGGTAGAACTCAACCAGGCTTCAGCGTCTTCAATGGAAATATGGTCATTTATGCTGTGCAGAGATATCCTTGAGAAAAGTTTGATTTCTATCGAGGAACTGGGCTGAATGTACCGAGGATGCTATTGTACGAGTATACAATACGTACATGTCCATATTCACACTGTATGTAGAGCTATATGATGGGATATTGCTACTTCATATGGCTTCATTGGGAAGTCCTCAAGAGCAAGAATGCACTTGATCTCCCCTCTTTCCCCAGTATATCTGTTCTAGTGACTGGTACCAGCTCAGGAAATGAAGTTATGTCTGCATCAAGCTGGTCCCAAAGCTCCCAGTCTTTCTTGATCCATAGCTTCCAGTCTTTCTTGCTCCCCTACAGCTTCACATTGCCACAAGAGCATAAGACAATCCCACATTAGCAAAAAAGCGGAAAAACTCTTGCACAGACTTCAAATTAAACCTGTATTTTGCTTGGAGAACATTTATGTTTCCCCACTGGGTCGTATTCTCAGTCTAATAAAAGAAGATGAAGCCAGGCAGAGCCATTGCCTGTGCAATCTCTAGCTCGGTGGGAGAGAAAGATCCTCTCCAAAGGTGACAGATTAAGATGTGTAAGGCTTGGTGGCATGGCACCGAGGAGGCGCTTCAGGGCTAAGTGCATTAAATCCTCCTCCACCTCCAAAATGAAGCCATAACCATCTGAGATAATGGCCATTCCCAGTGCTTAAGATCAGAGGCTAGGAACCTAAACTCATGACTGAAGCCACCAGCAAGGAGGGAATGGCAGCAGCTTCTGCTGCCCAGAGCATGCATCGCACATGGAGTGCATGCATATCTTCCTCCTTGAACCCCTGCCTATACAAATACTTGATGTATTGCTTGATTACTTGGTTACACGACACATGCCGAAGGCAGTAACCAGATAACTTTACTTGGTTTTAACGCTTCAGTTCTCCCTTCCTCTTCATCGAGAAATATTTTTGGGTCAGCTTCAGCTTGTGTTTGTGTAGGGCCTGCACTGGACAATGGCGGCTAAATATAAATGAGCATGGTATAAATCCGAAACGCAAATAGATGCTAATAATAAAAGGCGCAATGTGGATCAAAAAGCCACTTTCCAGAGCTTAACGGGCTGGCACAGAGTCTTATTGGAGGTATCTCTCCCACCCTGGGGCAGCTGAAGGTGGGTGAGATGAAGACCTCCAGGAAGGTTCACACTGCTTGGGTCTCCCGAACATCTACATGTGCCACCATCCCCCACACCAAAACACCTTCTCAGCACCCCAGAGCAAACTTGAGATGGGTGGTAAAGGCCACTGAGTGATACGTATATAACCTGCTGGGGGGTGAAAGCCAACCCCAGAACACCCCTGGGTGCTGGGCTGCGCCACCCCCAGAGCATGAGCAGCTGCAGTGCTGATCCAGCTCTGGGGCAGCAGCACAGAGGGACGTGGAGCTGCTGGAGCGAGGCCAGAGGAGGCCATGGAGCTGCTGCGAGGGCTGGAGCAGCTCTGCTCTGGAGCCAGGCTGAGAGAGCTGGGCTGGGGCAGCCTGCACAAGAGAAGGCTCCTGAAGGGGAGACCTCAGAGCAGCTCCAGTGCCTGAAGGGGCTGCAGGAAACCTGGAGAGGGGCTTTGGACAAGGGATGGAGGGACAGGACAGGGGAATGGCTTTAACTGCCAGAGGGGAGACTGAGATGAGCTCTTGGGCAGAAGCTGTTCCCTGTGAGGGTGCTGAGGCGCTGTCAGGGGGTGCCCAGAGAAGCTGTGGCTGCCCCATCCCTGGCATGCTCAAGGCCAGGTTGGACACAGGGGCTTGGAGCAGCTGCTCCAGTGGAAGGTGTCCCTGCCCGTGTTCCATGATTCTATGAAAGTGAGAGCATCTGCAAAGTGATGTCACAGACCCTGGTGACATCTGCAGACTTCAGCCCAGCTTCCACCGCAATCACTTTAAACTTTCTTGCACAACGCGCAGCCCCAGTGCAATTGCTACACGCAGCTTTTGAAAGGCATTCCTCACCTTGTAATTTCTCGACGCGTTATTTTTGCCTTGCTCTCACACAGAATGAGCCGTGACTCCTTGCTGAGTCTGCTCACATCATCCCACCAGCACATGAGCTAAGGACAGCCACACAAATTGCTCATTGTAACCGCTGTGCCAGCCTCAGGGTGCTGATAACCCTCTGCCCAGACCAGTTGCTTTCATTTCCACAATCTAGAAAGTACCCTTATCTGGTAATAAGAACTTTAGCAGAAGCTCCTTGATGTAGGTGGAAACAATCTCATTTTCCTTCAGAAGCAGTGAATCAGGCCCCAGATCCTTGCAGAATATCACATTAATAGTGAAAGGCAAATGAACCATTTTAATTCTGCTATCTGAGAAGGAAAAAAAATAAATGCATCTGACCTGATTTACCTTCTTGATAACGTATTTAAAAAATGCTCCCAGGCCGAGGACTTCACCAGCTGAGGTTTGATACAAAATGAGGCTGTTTCTGTCATGACCACAACCTTCTGAAAAATGCCCCTTTGGATGGGAAAGCTCACAAGACCCTTAGGTATAATGATCTCAGCTATATCAATAACCACATTTCGGCAGATTCATTATCTGCTCACCGGCCTGCCCAGCCACGCAGCGAAGCATTGCAGCAGGATGGAGGGAGAAAGGAAAACATTGAATTCAGCCGCTCTTCCCGCAGAAAAAATTGACATTGTGGGTCATTCTTTTCCTTAGCAAAAAACAAGCTTTTATTCCTTCCACTTTCACACCACACTCAGGAGGGAGGACTTGAGCTACACACAATATTGAACACAACCAATCAATCTCCTTTTACTGTGTGCAAAGATATTTTCCCTCACAGATAACGTCTTTGCTCCCCAAGCATCCTCATCTCTTCCTGTCCCAGACTTCACAGCAGAATATTTTTTGCCCATTCCTCATAACACTCGCTCAATTATTTAAGATTTTAACATCCATGTTAACACTATTCATGGATTTCAGGCCACACATCACAGGAAATTTAGGCTACAAAACAAAGTTTTATTTCATACTGGTATTTTCAAGCAACAGGGACCGTTATGTTCATGTATTATGCCCTCCAGCTTCAAACAAAATACGGTACTTCACCCAGTAATTTCGGCAGCAAGGCTGTTGTTCCTACCTGCCCTCCAGCATTTAGAAGCCGAGGCAATCTTGTCTGAAAGATTTCAAATCAAGGGGGTCTTGCCTTGATCCTCAACAAGTGTTTCCAGCAGTTTATTAGACTCAGCATAAAAATATTTGCATCTCTTTCTATTATTACTTTTTTGGCTGGACATCTGTAGCTCTTCTTTCCGAGCATCTCATCACACCAAGTATTTTTGTGCTAAAGAAAACAGCTTGGCTCTTTTCCTAAAGACCTGAAAGCTATGATCCCGTACGCAAGTATGAGAGCTACGAGCATCTCCCTTCCACAGTATCTCAGCGCTGAGCTACAGACCTCTAATGGCAACGGGTGCAGCTGCAGAGACATTGACCATGGATAGATGGGTGGAGGCTTGCTGAATTAAAAGCTTTTCTACACTCAAACAGCCCAGGGCAAAACTGCCATCAAATCCAAAACATGATCCTCCTATCTCCTGTCTTGGGCCCACCATGTGTAACTGGATTGTCCTTTGAAGAGCATAAGATCAGACTCCCAGTAAGACAAAAGGTATTTATATGATAAACTCTTTCGTATGGCTCTCACAGAGCTGCTTAAAGGTGTGAGTGACATGGCAAACAGAAAGGAATTGGTGAACATGAGTTGTGAATGGAAGTAACCTTGCTTCTTGTATAGTCCACCCACCACCCCTGTCTCACCCATACTGCTAACTCCAGTCCCAGGGCTCTGCTACCTGATGGATGAGCAATGGAAGAGCGTTTTCCCTCCCTGCCCCAAACCCTGGGATTTATTTTGCAGAAACCATGAGCAGGAGGGAGCTGGGAAATGGAAGGAAAGGAAAAGGGCAAAGATAATAAAGGAGAAAGAAATAGCAGCTCTCTTCTAGGTTGGGGAAGAGAGCCAGCAGTCCCAAACTGCTAAGGAGCAATGAAGGCTTGTACGTACACAGACGACTAACCTAAAATTAGCATGATAACATGGAAATGTGAGGGGGTAACAGATGTTAAAGTATGTTATTGACTTAGAAACATCTGAATGTTTTGGGGGCATATCACATCCTTTGTGGAAGGGCTGAGGGACCTGACGGTTTTGGAGTTCTTGGAGGTGGCCCAACTTCTCAGCAACCCAAATGGGTAGGCAACACCGCAAATGGGTAACTTCTTAACAAATGCAAAGTGATGCAGGACAGGGAGCTGCTCCTCAGGCATCTCTCAGGGTCTAAAACTGTGTCAAACCAAGGAAGGGACCTCCCTGCAACAAAGACAGCACAGCAGAGACCTCTGCTCTGCACACAGCTGTAGCTGCAAAGCTAACAAGATGTTCAGCTGCATATGGAAAGGGATGGCAAATAATCCTGGAAATATTATAATGCCTTTGTATAAATCAGTAGCACAGCCTCAGATGGGGAGAAAAGTAATGATGCAGAAAAGGCAAGAAGTGTTCAATCAATATCTCTGCTCCGCATTTGAAAAGAAGCAGGATGAGATGCCTGTATCACATGAGGAGGATGAAGTACTTTCCAGTCCATTAGTAACCAAGGAGGTTGTTAAACAGCATCTACTAGCGATAAACAATTTCAAATCAGCAGGCCTGGATAACTTGCTCCCAAGAGCCCTAAAACAGCTGGCTGAGAAGCTCTCTGGTCCGTTGATATAAATTTTTAATAGATCTTGGAATATCAGGGAAGATCTAGACAGCTGGAAGCATGCAAATACTGCAGCGATCTGCTAGAGGGGCAAGCGGGATGGCTTGATGAACAGGTTGGCTTGTGCCATCAATCATGGGTAAAATAATGGGAACCCTCCTGAGAGCCACCCAGAAGAGGAATTAAAGGACAGGGTTACAGTTAATGCTCGTTAGAGAAGTTCTGCACAAACACATCACGTCAAACAAAGCTGATTTTGTTCTTTGAGGAGATTACAAGTTTGGTTAATAAAGATAATTGCCTAGAGATAATATACATAGGCTTTTGTATGGCATTTGATTTACTTTGACATGATGTGCTGATTAAAAAATGAGCACTGTATTAGAAGAATAAAGCACATGTGCAGGGGATTTGGAGCTGATCTCAACAAATAGCTGTCAGAGGGGAATCGGACGGTTTCCAGGGGGATTTCAGAAGGCTCAATCCCAGCCTATTCATATATTCAGCGTTTTCTTATCTGGAAGCAAATACAACATCACTGCTGATAAATCAGCTATGTGCTACACAAACAGGAGAGGCCAAGCCATCTGAGCAGAATGGACGTGATGGCAGCCAAGCATCTGGCTGGGGTCATCAGAAGATAAAAGGATGGGGGCAGTGAAAAAAAGGAGGTGAGATGCTTGGAATTGATGCAGAAACTGGGAGGTGACACCATGGCAGGTAGTGGTGGGGACCATATCCCCATAGTGACACATGGATGCCTGGCCCAGCAGGAGGGCTGAAGCTTGGATATTACACAGCATCTCCAAGGAAAAATCCTTGGAGTAGGTATCAGGCGGTAAATCGGACCTTGGGATAAGAGGGGTTGGGATAAGTAATTCCATACTGCAGAATTTTGCAGTAGAAGAGGATATTTTGCATAGAAGGAGGACAAGAAGAATTTTGCATAGAAGAGGACACATGACCTAGACCAGCTCTACTTGCACTTCTCACAAGGCTTAATCCTGACACTGATCTTTGTGATGCCAAGGAAGTCAATTAAAGCTTGATCCATCTTTTTCTAACAGGAATATTCCATCTGGCCTTTCATATCCCTGAGCCTTAGCTGCCCCTTGGGAAAACACAACACTTAATCCATGGGTGAACACCTGAATGACAGCTCAAAGGTGTCTGGCACAGGGGTGCTAAGGCATGAAAGTAAGCATCCCTTCAGGTTCAGGCAGGGTGCCCCACAGACCTGGGCATCTAGGTCTTATCCACTGCTCAAAAAAAACAGAAACCCAGAAGCTGAAAGAAAAGGCTTTTAGAAACCTTTAGTAGAGAGAAAATGGAAATGCTTAAGCAATTTTCTACATTACACCTGTAACACACTATTCCTAGCATCCTCTTGGAATCACCACCTCTTTTCTCCCTGAACAAGTGCCACCTTTCTGGGGAGGCATCATCCGTCTCCCCCTGATGTCATGCACTACCATGGCTTCACTTCTATTGTTTTATTTCTACTTTCCCACCTTATAAAAACAGAAGTTTTTCAGCAAAGGCAGTGCTGCCTGACGGACCAGGCGGCTGATGTGGTACCGAGGAGGAAGGCTCAGTGATGGGGTTAAGGAGGACAGGGGGCACATGGTGCGCAGGAAGAGCTGCTTCTCTTGGGCACAGCCAGCCAACATCCATCCCTTGCTTGGATGGATGCTGGGGATGGGATGTGAGGCTCAGCAAATTCATGGGAGACCACTTTTATCCAGGTTCAGAGCAGTAGAGGGCCCTGCAGGGGAGAGGAGGGTGCATACCCATCAGTTGATGTGTGCTCCTCATTCTCAAATACCAAGGGTAGGACCATACTTTTAGTCTCCAAGGCATCACAGGTCCAGGGAAGAGGTCCCTTAGTGATTTGGGCACTAGATGATCTTAAGGCTCTTTCCAACCCAAGCCATTCTATGATTCTATGATTCTATGATGTGTTCTCCTTTCTGCTGCTTCTGCAGTTGCCTTAGAAGGCACCAGACCTGCTCATTCATGCAAATGACGAAGGAAACCTCTCTGTCTCAGCAGCCAAGAAAGAGCTGAGCAAACTCATGACCATACCAGGCACACGAAGGTTAGGAAACCTCATGGAACCTGAAGGAGGGCCCTGGGGCTGCTGCCCTCTCCCTGCTCTCCAAGTCCCATTCCTGGGGCAGCAAGGATGGGGAGGATGGTCTCACGCAGGGCTGAGCATGTGATATCTCCAAGGGAGAACCCAGCCAGGCCCATGGAGAGTGACCTGGAAGGTTTCCTCCCTAATCCCAGCCTGAGCCAAGCCCAAAGGATTCCTCAGCTCCAGATGCACCAACCTGGCAGAGATGGGCAATGGTCTCAGGGGAAAAGCCATATGGAAAAGCAAGAATCTTATTGTCTTCATGTCTTTCTGTCCTCCTGAAACCCACTCAAGGAAAAATTTAGCCTCCAACTTATTTTCTTTCATCTGCCAGAGTTCACCACAGGAACCTGTTCCTGTGGCTAATGATGAAGGGTGGCTAATAGCACCCCGCTCCCCTGGCCTGATGTTTCCAATTGACTTTGTCACTAATCAGTGAAGGAGAACTTGCTGCTTACAATATTTGTCAAGGATTCCTACTGCTCTTGCTTCAGGGACAGAAAGGGGTCAACAATGCAAATCCCAGATGTTTAACCCAAACAGGCCCCATCTATCAACATCTCAGCAGAGGATTAGAAATGCATTGTTATTGCTGAAGGTGAATTCAAGAGATAAGGCATTAAATCAAAGTCTTACCTAACTCTATACATCAAAGAATGCTTAAAACTTAGGGAAAAATACAAAAGCCAGTTTGGCTTAAAGCCACTGAACCCCACCACACATGGTTTTAGAGGGCCATGGAGATGCTGCGAGGGCTGGAGAGAAGGCTCCTTATGAGGAGACCTTAGAGCAGCTCCAGTGCCTAAAAGGGGCTGCAGGAAACCTGGAGAGGGGCTTTGGACAAGGGATGGAGGGACAGGACAGGGGAATGGCTTTAACTGCCAGAGGGGAGACTGAGATGAGCTCTTGGGCAGAAGCTGTTCCCTGGGAGGGTGCTGAGGTGCTGTCAGGGGGTGCCCAGAGAAGCTGTGTCTGCCCCATCCCTGGCAGTGTTCAAGGCCAGGTTGGACGCAGGAGCTTGGAGCAGCTGCTCCAGTGGAAGGTGTCCCTGCCCGTGGCAGGGGTTGGACCTGGCTGAGGCCCCTTCCAACCGAAATCACTCTCTGATTCTATGATGTAGAGTGCATCCCTCATGATCATACTCCCCAAAGCAGCTTCTTTTCATTTACAGTATCTTGACCTCAAGACCTGTCCCAGCAGGAGAAGATCAGGTGGAAATCATGGTGCTCCCTTGCTATTGCAAAGCTCCTGATTGCCTTTTTGTTTTTCTGCTGTCTTTCTCTGTTCCCATTATCCCATGATGGGGGAGTTTTTAAATAAGTAGGTTTGGGAAGAGCAAGGCCATGGAGGTAAGGGCAGTCTGCAGTGCACAGAGATTCATTACCTGCTCTTGTCTGAGCCAGGAGAGAAGCAAGCCTCTTCTTCTTTTTGTTAATAAAAATATGACATTGGGAATTATTTAAAATCAAATAAAAGCACAGAAGGACTTGAAAAAGCGCGGGGGCTACAAACTAGTGCTGGAGCTAAAGGGACTTATTAAAACACAAATTATTTAGGAGAACAAACTGGAATGCCATTATGTGAAGTGTCACCGACTCATTTTCATTTCACTGAGTCCAGCCTGGGGTTTGGCTGCATATGATAAATGAGTCCATCCTACTTCTTCCTCCCCCCATTTTTTTTCAGTAGGAAGGAGGGAGGGAATAGGCATTTACAATTCCAACCTATTGAAAAAAATCAGGTCCCAGTGAAATAATCGGAGCCATATCTTTTGGGAGCACTTTGGGGAACATGGGCCCTCTCTGCCTGCTGGGATCTGGGGTGTAGCAGTAGTGTGCCAGAACCATGGGTCCAAACCCTATCCCCCTTGGGTGAGTGCTCTGGTTCCACAGCAGCGCCCAGGTCTTACACATCCCCCTAAATAAGAAACAAACTGGGCACCTCGGTGAGCTCTCAGGGTCCCTGTGGCTGCCTTTGGGAGGATGCTGCAGCAGGGTACCCAGACCAACACTGACAGCCCTTGCTTATGCAGCAACACCTGATCATGGTGCCAACCTGCCAATGCGCCAGCTGAGTAAGGGTTTTAAGACAAGAAGCCTTTGTCTCCTGTGGTTATTTAATTTTCTCTGTCTCTCCCCCCCCCCCCCCCCCATATAATTTGCTCTGGCTGCGCCATCTCAGGCTCAGCTGGAGCAGGGGGGCTGGAGGGTTCTGCCTTGTCAAGCATTAATTACAGCAGAGGGAAAACACACTGGCCGAGCAGAGAGCTGGGATGGGGGCGAGGAAGAAGCGGGGAGCAGAGGTAATGTCTTTCCTGGAGGGATGGAGTGCTTGTGGCTGTGGCACGCTGCTCACCCCGGTGGCTCCCAGGTGTAGGGCTAGGGAGGGAGAGAAGGTGGGAGCGGGCAGCGTGGGATGCTCCATGGCAGGGCTCTCACCCACTGAGGGCTCTGTGCAAAGCATGGATATTTAAAGGCACATTTGGGAATGATGCCGTGGGGATCCCGCCCCCTCTTTAGCTGGGGGGGCATGGGTACAAAGTGCTTGAGGGAAACCACAGAGATTTGGTGCTGCTGGTTTTGGTGCATCCTTTCTGATAAATTCAGGACCGTGGCTGGTACCCACTGCACCTTCACAGCAGCATTTACAGGTGACACCCCGGATTGTCTTTCTCTACGTGAGCACCACCAAATTTTTACCTTTCATTGGGGCAGCCCCACAAGATCGCCACAGCTTCCTTGAAGAAGGCTCCACCATCGGTAGAGATTGGTTTGTGTTGGAAGGGACCTTGCGTGTGTTTGGAGGCCATTTGAGTTAATGCATTTCAAGAAAGGCAAACAGAAACACCTAAGTATTTAGTAATCGCTGCCTCGAGTTTAAAAACAAGCGAGGTGCACCTCTGAGAAAATCAGGAGATAAGTGAAAAACCAAGGGCATGAGCTGAAGGCATTAATTCTTACAATTAATCCCCTCTGCCTTCATTTTTTACCACTCAACACTGGGGTTTAGGCTGTGAGTCGCTGTCTGCTGGTGTCCCAGTGCTGCAAAGAGCCTGCTTGGTCACACAAGGGCTCCCTGTGGGATTCAGCCTTGGAGGGATAATCTGTTCAGCAGCCACCACAAAATCTCATGGTGCTTGTGAGCATGCTTTCACTGCGGGGCACAGGTGGCTGCATGCTGTACCTAAGCCACCACCAACCCCACTGTGGCTTCGGGATGAGCATCTTAGAATATGGGCACCCTGTGCCAGTGCCTCAGCACCCTCACAGGGACGAAATTCTGCCTAAGAGCTCATCTCCGCCTCCCCTCTGGCAGGATAAGGATTTCTCCACATGGGTCACGCTCAGCTTGCTGTGTTGGTGGTGAGGTGGCTCGGCCACGTTGGCTGGGAGTTAGACCCAGCACCCAAATATCGGCTGCTCCAGGCTAAAGTGGCGGTCCTGGCCGTGGTGGCTCCGAGAGAAGGGCAGTGGGGCTCCGATCCCATAGCAAACGTGTGGACCTGAGCCACAAAATCCAACACATTGAATCACCAAGTTACACCTACGCAACGTCCTCCTGGAGGCTGCTCAAGCTAGAAAGTTTGTGGGTGCAGTGAAAACCCACTAGGAAGCTCAGCATAAGAGTGGGAATCAAAGACTGTGGCAGCATCTTCCCCTGCCTGCCTGCACATGCTTATGCTCATGGTGGTGACAAGTGTGGCGGCCGGATGGGTGACCCCACACGTCGCTGTGATCCCCCCGCACTCCAAGTGCTGGAGCAGGCATTGTTCCTTCTCATGGGCTGAGAAGCAATGGTTGAAATGGTCGGGAGGAGGTAAGGATGTAAGGGGAACCCCACATGCCCATTCCCCCTCATTAGCCTAATGAGTCTCATCAATGGGGAGGACTTTTTTCTGCAGCTGGGTGGAATGCAGGGGGAGAGATAAGGACTCATGACCTCTGAGGAAAGGAGGCACTGAGGAAGGTCCCAAGAGGGCAACAGGCTCTGGGGGTCCTGCAGCCCAAACCAGGTGAGGGTTGGGGCGGCATTGATGAACTGGAGATAAATGGGATAAGATGACCCAATCAGTTCATAATTTTCAGATCCCTTCCTTTTCACATCCCTTTCAGATACCTTCTCCCTCCCCAGTTGTTTGGAGGCACCAAACAACTACATGAGAGGTCAGAAAAGCGGCACCTTCAGTCCACCTTTGATTTCACTGGGACATACAGAGAAGTATAGTTCATAAGCAGGACTATCCAAAAGGAAGGCTGGCTTAAAGCCCTGTGAAACCTCAGCAAACCTTATTAACATCAGCCTAACCATGCTCAACCGCAGCTCTCTCCTTCAGACCGGGGAAACAAATGTCACAGGTTTATGCACCTATTTTGTTTCTACCCATTTAACAAATCAATGTTTCCCTCCCACCCTCCTTCCCTGGAGTAGCAGCTGCTGCAGCTCAGAGTTAGCATTACTCCTAGTTCCCAAAGCCTTGGAGATACGCTTGACCTTCATTATGGCTGTTTTAATTTCCAGCCTCCCTTTGCTACCCCTCCCCTATGGAGCCCTGCCAGACTTTCTCCTTCCCTTGAGATCATCCTTGCTGCCATTTCACTCGGGTTTTAATCACCTTCTACTTTGATTATTCCACTTCCCTCTTTTACAGCCTTCCTCAGTGCTGTGCCATCTCACCAGCCTTTTTTGGAGCACCAAATGGACCAGCCAGATTTCCCTTAGGAAACACCTACTCTCTTCTTGGTTTCTTCCCTACCCTGGCTAGAGCTTCAAAGCAGCTCTCCCTGCTGGCAGTATTCCCAGGAGCAAAGCTTTGTGGTCAAAGCCAGTAATGATCTGAAGAGGCCAAGAAACCTGGCATTACAGCTTTAGGTCAAATCCATGGTCCACCGATTGCCCTGAACAGCCCAACACCAACAGACTGACGCATCAAACCCCAGCTTGCCGCCAACAAAGTGCTCCCTCAACCCCAACCAGCTCAAAGTTGTTTTAAACCCCGGATAAGGAGGTCTAATCCCTCTTCCTGATAATTTATAGCTTGTTTTCTTTGCCATTCCCAAACAACATCCAAGCCTTATTTGAGTGTTAGGTTCCTGGATTTAGAGGTGAGTTCCGCTGACCCAACCCAATGTGAGAGCATTTTCTCATGGACACGGCTGCTTCCTTAAACAGACCTTGTGTTATGAGACAGCAAAATCAGAAACATCCAACATACTTTCTCTGGCTGCTCATTAGCTCAGAGATTCCCTTTTCTCTGCCTCTGCTTGGCTATATGCCTCCCCCCAGCTTTTTCCAGCCTCTCTCGGTGATTTTTTCCTCTGGCTGGTAATTGTTCTCATTGCCCTTCGCTCACAGATGGTCCCCGGAGAGCTCACTATTGATGTGGTGCCAGCTCTCCTCAATCCCAGCTGCCTAAGTGCATTAGAAGACCAGCTACCACACAGCAGAGACTGCTCCTCCAATCCATCTGCCCCTTCAGACCCAGGCCATTGCTGGAAGAGGGTCTACTCACCACACCTGCCACAGCTGGACTACCTCTTGGTCCCCTCACAGCAGCCAGGTCACCTTCAGCCCCACTGCACCATAGCCAAAGCCTCCCAGTTCTATCTGGATCTCCCTTCCTCCTTGACATCCCTCTGGCTGTGCAACTGAGTCACTTCCCCCTCTCCAACCCTCCCATTGAAGCTTCCCCATCTCCTTTGGCTTGTGAGAGCCGCTGCGCTCCCAGCCCACCACACCTGACCCATGGATGGGTCCTCTGTCCTCATGGAGCATCCCTTGAGATTAAACCCTTTACAATGAGGGCGCTGAGGCGCTGGCACAGGGTGCCCAGAGAAGCTGTGGCTGCCCCATTCCCGGCAGTGTTCAAGGCCAGGTTGGACACAGGGGCTTGGAGCAACTGCTCCAGTGGAAGGTGTCCCTGCCCATGGCAGGGGCTGGAGCTGGATGGGCTTTAGGCTCCCTTCCAACACAAACTGGTCTGGGATTGCAGCCCCACTTCATGGGGACAACTGATACTGCCACCCAAGCAGGATGGATGCTTGTGGAAGAAAACAAGGGGGAGAAAAAGCACAGCAGAGCAGACAGGAGGTAAAGGCAGCTCTTATTTTTCACTGGACCAAGTTGTTTTTGGAGGCGCAAACACTAGTCTCATTCATGAAGCAGCTAAGTGCTGGGTTTTCAACGGAAACAATGAATTAGCAAGGATAAGCAGTGACAGGATAAATGACCTCTTTCCTGCCGCTCAAAGTGTCCTGTTTCTTTCCTAACCCAGCGGCCAACTGCCTGTGGAACTCCAAGGCACAGCCCCAGTGACCTGGAGCCTCCAGGGAAATCCAAGGGCATGGAGAGGAGCTTCCCACAGAGCCACCTCCTTCCCTGCAGCTCCACACCCTTCCCACCCAAGCCCACGGGAGCTGAGGGCTGGAGGGGGCCCTACAAGTTGCTGGGGATGTGAAGTGTGAGCAATGCCATCCAGCAAGATGAGAGCCCTGTGGTCAAAGCCAAAACATCATGAAGTGAAGCTATGTCAGATTAAGCCTGTCGGATGCTGCTCATAGTTATATGGTTTAGTTTTAGGTAGTCCTGCGAGGAGTAGGACTCAATGATCCTCACGGGTCCCTTCCAATTCGAGCTATTCTATGATTCTATGATCAGTGCCCTGCACACCAGCTCAGTGGGACCCAACTAAACCATTCCATCACTGCTGAAGAGCAGAAAGTATCCCAGTTCTCCAGCGCTGTGAACCCAGTGCCTTTCACCATTGTGTGAGTTAGCTTCAGAGAGATACAAATAAAGTGGTCTGACTTTCAGTTTCTGCTATCTGAAAATCTATCAGAGGAATAATCTATCTTACGCTAACATAGCGGATTAAAGCAGAAGATAAAATGCCATTCCATTATCTATTTATTAAAAGCACCACTTGAACTGCTTTTATTCAGCATACATCTCCTACTAAAGAGGCACTCCTCGACTGTGTAAATCAGCGAGCAATTGTGTTTTAACAGCCTTTAGTATGGCATTTCCCCACACTTTTAGATGGACTATCATAGAGAAAGCCTCTTCCAAAACTCACTTATTGTAATAGGAGTGAGCACAGAGCTCTTTACCACTCCTCTACCACTGACACAAATACAAAATGGGCTTGTAAAGCTCACAAAGCATAGATTATTCCCACCTTTCACCCTGCTGCATAAATATCCTTAATGACAGGTCAAAATAAATAATTTTGTTAGGAGAGAAGAACTATTCAGCTCCCACTGACGGATGGGACTTCTGGTATGTGATGAAATGCAGGCTGCAGTTCCCAACCCACTGATGCTACCTGTTCTGCAGTAATCAGTTCTCACAGAACCAGAAAGGATGGATCCATTTCAAATCCACCAGTTCCATGAGCAAAAGGGATGATGCTGAATTTTCAGTAAAAGATTTCAGGCGTGAATATAACAATATCTGTGAATTGCAAAACAAAAGGGAGGTTGTTGGATTCTCTCTGCTCCACCAGAATAAACTGAGCTTTTGGTTGGTGGGGGACACGTTTTCAGAAGCATTCCCCATTTGGGTTTTTTGGGGGTTTTGGGTTTGTTTTTCTTTTGCCACTCTATGCTGCTTTTGATATTCTAATTTTTTTTACAGAGGTCCGGATAAAGAAACCTGGAACAAGAGTGTTCATGAGCTGCTTACATTTAAAATGGAATGCCGATAGAAGACAAGCACAGCTGGACAGGGCGCTGGAACATCTCGTCTAGGTCATGCTTTGCCCAGAATGGATGGACCAGATCATCCTTGAGGTCATTTCCAAGCTGGGATTCTGTGGTTCAATGATTCCATAAAGCACACCCTGCACCATGCAGATCACTGGGGGCCCTACCGCTGACATGAGCAAACATCAGATCTGTTGAGAAAAGAGGAAAGGAATGAACCCACATGCATTGGGAAGCATACCCATAGTCTGGACACTGAGTGGATGGGTGGGTAGGTGGGTGGATGGATGGATGGATGGATGAATGGATGGATGCATGGATGGATGCATGGATGGATGCATGGATCCTTGCTGCTATGCTGCCATCAGAAGGAGGTAAGCACACATGGTGGCAAACTCAGTGCTGATGCTAATGTCCTCGTTCCTTCCTTTCCTACAGCCACCCACACTTTCTCCCTTGTTGCAGATAGTGGAGCACTGCTTGGCCGGAGAAAGCACAGGGCCCAGCAGTGTTCCATGCAGGGACACCCATCACTGGCTGGTTGGTTGCCCAACCCAATGCACCCTGGACTCCTGCTGCCATCACGTGAGTTCAATTCTGACAGGGCTGACAAACCTGACAGATCATCTCAAACCACAGCCGCCCCAAATTCAGCCTGCTTCAGCCTACGACCCTCTTGGCAGGATCTCCCTTCAGCGCAGCAGCCTCAAACAGGAGCTGACAGTGCTTCGCAACCTTTTGAACCAGCACTCAGGCCTCTTGGGTACTGCAAGGAGGATTTCTCTTAATGGCATGCAAGCTCCCAGCTCTGACAGCCCTGCTCTTGGGATGCCTGGGAGGGGACCGGCATCCCATTCCCTCCATTCGGCAGTGTGAAAGGTCACCAGGGAAGGCGCGCTTGTCACCAGGAATAAACCGTTACACGGAGGTTGTGTCACATCCTCTTTCTGGGAGGATGGAGGCAGCTGAAGCAGAGGAAAAGCTCTTCTGAAGACAGCGGGGTTTGGATCCGTCCCATGCAGAAACGCAGAGCAGCAAGGAGCAAAACCTCTCCTAAGTGACATGGGTTATCAGCTGGCATGGAGTGAGCCTCAGGGGACACCCAGGGCAGATGTCCTTTCCCAACGATGTGCCAACCAGTGCAGCCCAACTGACCCTTTAACAGAAATCACCCCACGACCACACAGCTTGGGAAGTGCCAGCTTCCCAGTCAAGCTAAATACATCCCTCCCTTTGCTTCCCCTGACAGCACATATTATCCAGAGCTATTCTGAGACAAGAGCCACTGCAGACCTGTGGGGACTGGGCTTTAGGGCTCCGGCTCAGGAGAGTGTTTGTGACCCCCTGTGCTTCCAATATGTTAAAGTTTCCCAGTAGAACCTCATCATTTCACACATTTTGCCACCTTTATAGATCAGGGTGACATTAGAGGAGATTTTACTTCTGTCTGCAATGGGTGGCAAACCAGAAACAGGACTACAGCAAAGGTGACACACACAGAGAAGAAGCAAGCAACATCTGATCTTCTGGGAGGAATAAACCAGGGCCAGCCAGCAACAGACCCTGCCTGCTTACCTGGCTCAGTGATGTCCTAGGGAACCAAGCATGGACCAAAGACACCCTGCATGGGATGTCCTGAGGAGGAAAAGGTCATATCCTGCCGAGCACTGCTTGAGGACCAGGAGAAAGCAGCAGAGGGCTGGGACCAAACAGCACCATGAGCTCAACAGCCACCAGTTTGGTGTAACCTCACCTCAAGAGAAGACCCAGATCAAGTTCTTCTGGCTCTGCTGCTGCACACATTCCAGGGTGACTCCTTGCCCAAGCTCAAGCTTTAGAGGTCGCTCAGGACGTCACCAAGTAAGATGTAGCTGCTCTTGGTGCTGCTCCATTGGATGGGAGAAAAGCAAGACCTTCTCAGCTCACAGCAACGGGCAAAGGCAAAGGCTGCCTGCACCGAAGCTGATGCAGGCAGGGGGGTCACCATGCTGAAGGACTGGTAAGCCTGCGTCTGGCTCCTCTCTGCTCCTCACTTGAATGGAGGTCAAGGCACAAGGTGACAGAGCTGGCAGAGCTGCCTCTGCCCACCAAAGGGCTCACAGCACTTGTCAGAAACTGAATTGAAGCAATAAAAATTAAAAGAGAAGAGAGTAATAGCGATCATAAAACCCAAGCACAGGACTAAAATGTCCCTGGATGCTAAGGTATTGCTAAGGCAGGGCAAGAACCTCCCCTTGCAGTGCTGCAAATCCCCTTTCCATGGGAAATTACCCTGTTGTCTGATTGTTGTGGTGCTAAACAGGGGCCAGGCTTTTGTCACATGGATATCTAGATTTAGGGAAAAGGTGGTGGAAAGGCTGGGAAATAGTCTCTCATACTTATACACCATTTTTCGTGCCACATCTCCCAGTTGGACTCTGTGGCCGAGACTATCAGCATCCTGAGGCAATGACTGAGCACACCCTGCTCATGAAGGATGCACTGAGGAAATGCTAAATAGCATCACAGAAGGGTTTGGGTTGGAAGGCACCTTAAAGTTCATCCAGTTCCAACTCCCTGCAGTGATCAGGGACACCTTCCACTGGAGCAGTTGCTCCAAGCCTCTGTGTCCAGACTGGCCTTGAGCACTGCCAGGGATGGGGCATCTACCACCTCTCCTGTAACTGACAACTGAAATAACTTGACCCAGCCTAACGGATCTGCTGGGCTCAGCTCTGATGAAGGAAAACTTCATTTTGTAACAGCTCTCCATCACCCAGCCTTACCGATAACCCAAAGGCAAACTCCCCCATCCCCATACACTGCTGTTCTCCCACCCCAGAAGGTCCCACTGAAACAGAAGCCCCAGCACCAGTTTAATAAGGGGGAGGTCAGTTTTAATTCATTTGGATGCAGAGCTGAGATTTTAATCACCCCTGGGGCCTGCAGGATATTCAGTGCCTCCCCACTGCTCATCATCCCCATCCTCATCCCTGTCTGGCCCCAGTGACCCATTAACATCCCCTTCTTCTTGTAAATATTGCCTGAGCACTCCTGCCTGACCTCCTGGCCTCAATTAATTGTGGCCTGGGGGAGAAGCAGGTAAGAAAGCACTTAAATTTAACTGATCTCTGCAGATGGTGAAAATAGAGCTTGATGTAACAAGCATGGGTAGCGGCAACAGGCAAGGGCAGGACAAATAGAGCACAGCCCTTCTTGACCAAACATCCCTATAGATACCTGCCTGTCCTCATCTCCCATCACTTCAGGGGATTTGGAGAGATTTTACATGCCTTGGGATTCTCAGGGAAAAAAACCAAACTGCTTTGAGGAGGTTATGCTGGTGAGCAAAACCCTTCCACTGAGTCCCAAACTCCCAAATCCAATCCCAGCAGTCCCATGGGGTGTAGCTTCCCTCAGTCACACTTGGTTCTGACCCTGTGCCTCACAATACAAGCCAGAAGTTGTATCATGAGCTCTGCAGCTCCCAAGTCCAACGGGAGCCTTGCTGGCCATAGAGACTGCTGCATGAGGCGTCACTGCATCCGAGAAACCAAGCGACAGCAAGAAGTATCTGAGGCTCCAAACAGCACTAGGTACGAAGCAGAAGCTCTTCCCTGTGAGGGTGCTGAGGCGCTGGCACAGGGTGCCCAGAGAAGCTGTGTCTGCCCCATCCCTGGCAGTGCTCAAGGCCAGGTTGGACACAGGGGCTTGGAGCAACTGCTCCAGTGTGAGGTGTCCCTGCCCGTGGCAGGGGGGTAGGAACTGGATGAGCTTTACGGTCCCTTCCAACCCAAACCACTCTGTGGTTCTATGATCCATGGTGATACCAGAAAACACAGCTTCAGCACAACACCACGCTGCCAGGTCCTGCTGCAAGGAGCAACAGGTCACCAACAGAGCAGTCCCAGCTCTATACAAAGGTGGTTTTGCTGGAACAAAAGCAAAGGCCACACAAATAGGTTGATTTTTTTTCCCTAAGACATCACTAGGCTCCATGAGCAGGTAGTGCCTTCGCATCCTGCAAGCAATGCTTTCAATATGAAGGAATAAAAGGCTGCAGTGGGGAGGGGAATAGTGGGAAACCTTATGGGCACCTGAGCTTCATTTGAGACCTGGTGTTTGCAGCACGGTCTGCATTTCATCTTTTCATAAGTAACTCTTACCAGGAAGCATGACAAAAAAAGGGGCATTTCAAGGCAGAAAAGTTGGTCTCCAAATGTAATTCTTATTTTCATTTTTTTGAATTCTTTTGTTAGCAACTCTTTCGGAGAGTGAATCCAGCTGAGGCAATGGAGTGCAATGTGCACTCCTAAATTAGTTTCCAGGCACTTGGGATGCTTTATTATTCGTTTCCTCCAAATATTAGGTAATGCCTTTCACCCCTTTCAAAGTCTATACGAGGGGTCTTTGATGCATTGTGGAACTTGAAAGTTGCAGGTCTAAAGAAGCATTTCTTTTAAGTTCTTACTTTTATCAAGCATATTCTGTTCTGTTCGCTATAATGCACACAATGGCATGAGTCTTGACCTGCTTCATGTCTGATGAGTTGAAATCTCAGATGCATAGGATAAAACAGCCATTGCTACCAATACAGCTTAAACACTTAGGGCTCTATTCAGGCAAACATTACCCAGGGGTCTGCCACGCCGCTGAAAAGCTGCAGAAATTGGCTCCGTAGACGGCTGACCAATTCAGCAGTGAGAAATGACCCTGCTGCATTAACTCCCCTTTTCACGTCACCCTGAGCAAGCCGGGGTCTGGAGGTAACAGCAGCAGGAGGCGAGAGCCGGCTGAAGCCAGATTCGTTTTCTTTTTATAAAGTATTTCTGCGTGTGTGTGTGACCATGAATGTCATTATGTGGATCTGCAAAAGAGGGAAAGTAATGGCATTAGGGCACAGACACAGAAATCAGCGAGGGTTTTGCCTTACGGTCACACAGCAGTGCTGTCACATCTTCTGGAGAAGTAAAATCTGTAGCTTTTAAGACACAGCAAATATCTCAGACAACCAGGTCTCTGCCTCTGCTGAAGGTACATGGACTTTGGTGCATCACTTCACATCGTGCAACATTGGTCTTCCCCATGTTTTAACCAGAATTAATAGTTCTTGTTCCATAATAATTCATTTTTTTTATATTTCTACACTGCAAGCTCGCTACGTTAGAGGTGGGTCCTGCCCCATGACATACAGGACCTGGGACAAGGATGCAACCTGGAACTTCCCCTTGCAAAAGCAAACATGTTTTGGTACAAATTTAGATGGTTTTGCCCTTCAGATAATCGCACTGATGTGTTTTTATGGAAGTACTAGGCTGCTATATTAAGGATATTAATCTGTTCTTATCAATCTCCTCTTGACAGGTTAGAACTAGGAAATACTATTTAAAGGGTGATCTTGAAATGTAGTGGTAAAATTCAATGTAAAGACTAAAGAGCTCCTAAACAGGTTGAAGCTGCCTGAATTCACATTTGTGCATCTTATTCCTTAGGAGCAAAAGATGCCTCTTGGACAAGCCAGAAAAGGAGCGTCCTAGACTATACAGGGACACGTTTATAAGAGAGATGGGTCATGTTTATATGACTCCCCTTGCCCATCCCAGTGCTACGGCCTGATGTAGGCAATCCCAGCCTGCCAGCCTAACACATACACCAGAATCTTGATAACACAAACATTTCACCAGAAAGACCATTTCTTAAGTTAAAAAAAAAAGAAGCCAATTTTGCATGCACAAACCCTAGATATTCTGTCCTGACACCAGCAAAACACCCAGCAGCAGCCCTGGAACCAGTAAGTGGGGGTCACACATGACTGCAGTCCCTGGATCTGGCGTGTGTGATTCCAGCATGAATAGCTCCAAAAGGAAATCTGATCCACAGGGATACTATCACCCACCCCATCAGCCTCCTCCAGGATGCTGTAGGCTCAGCAAGCAGAGGATGGGCCTCCAGAGACACTGAGCGTCTCTCCCATCGCTGGTATGGCAGTGGCAGCACCAGGTACCAAAGATAACATGAGAAAATCCCAGCTCTCACACTACCCACCTAGTTACGAAGCTTTTTAGGGATCCTCTTGAGTATCTTTGTTAAAATATCATCCAGAAAAACAGAGGTTTTGCCCTGCATGTGAGAGGTGCAGTGCTGGTTTGCTGGAGGGGAGTTGACAGGTCATTACTGTGTGTCCTACAAATTGTCTGAGCTGATAAGGAAACTCCAGCAGTGTGATGGTTTATCAGTTTGTAGGTTGGAAAAGGAAATTCTGTCAAATCAAGATAACAATTCTATTCCTTTGGAGCATACGAGAGGTTCTTTGCTGGAGGACTCAGGCAGGAGCAGGGCCAGAAGAAGGATAGGACCCATCACTCACAAGTCAACAGAAAGATGCTGTTGCAGCCAACAGAAGCATCTGCACAAATTGTAAGGAGGCCGAAACTGCTCCTTTGAGAGAAGGAGAGACAGAAGAAAGAAGCAGAACTGCGGGAAGAACTAAATCTATTTGCAAACCTCAGGCAGAGTCGACATGAGGCAGCCAGCACAGAACTGCAGAGATGATAATGGAGCCTGATGGATAGTTCACAGTATTATTACATACCATCCAACTCAAATATGCTGAGGAGCCAATTATTTAATGCTAAGGACAGTGCAAACCGATGTTTAATAAGCTGAATCACTCCAGTATTGTAGAAGCTCAAGGGACCAAACTCCTGTTGGTATAAATCAGAGAAGGCAGAATTGTAATGTGTCAGATACACACAGGTCCCCACGGTTATTGCTGTCTCTGCCATGAGCTGGGGTGCACGGAGGGGGAGGACAGGCTGGTGGCCTTGCAGCCTGCTTTGTTTACCAGTGAGGAGGTTACTGCTCCCAGGGGAACAGGCTGAGTTTCTTTTCTACCTGATTGCAGAAAGGCAGCAGGGAAGCAGTGGGAGGTGGGAGAGTCAGACAGGAATTTGGTCTGGGCTCAGGGCCCTGATTAGTGCTTGTTTTGGAGTCACTGATGATCTCTGGAAACAAAGCATCACTTCTCAGGCTCTTCTGCTCGGAGGGGTGATAAGCAGGGTCTCAGCATCCTACCTGCCCTCCATGCCAAGGGGTGACACTGCAGTCACAGCATCCCCTCACCTGCTTGTCTCTGGCAGTCAAAGGAGAGGGACAGGTTTCTAGCTCATCCTAGGGTCAATGCTCAAACTAGATCAGATGTAACACAGGATAAAACCATTCCCACTGACAATAAAGGGCCTCTATGTTGTTAAATTTAAAGGGTGGCTGCAAAGAAGCTGGAGTCTCCCTTTTTACAAGGAGAAACATGGAAAAGACAAGGGGTGATAGGCACAAGTTACTGCCAGACAGATTCTGACTGGACACAAGAGGAAAAACCTCACACTGAGAACAACCAGCAATTGGAATAATCTCCCTAGGGAAGTGGTGGGTTCTCCAAAATTGGACACTATTGAGATTAGGCTGAACAGGGTGCTGGGACATTTAGTCTAGGTCATGCTGTGCCTAGGAAGGTTGGATCAGATGACCTTCAAGGTCCCTTCCAAGCTGGTATGATTCTATGGTTCTATGAAATGCCTGAAGAAAAGCCCTACCTGAATCCCCTTCTCATCTCTGCTTGTGTCACCTTCTTCCTTCATCTAAGCTCATACCTATAGCATATGGAACTGGGGTGAGTCTAAAAAGCCCACATCTCCCCATGATCCACCCAGCACCACTCCTGCACATCCACATAGTCCACGCTACAGAACAGACCCAAGAATAAACGCAAGGAAGAAATGTTTTACTGTGAGGGTGCTGAGGCGCTGGCACAGGGTGCCCAGAGAAGCTGTGTCTGCCCCATCCCTGGCAGTGTTCAAGGCCAGGTTGGACACAGGGGCTTGGAGCAACTGCTCCAGTGGAAGGTGTCCCTGCCCATGGCAGGGGTTGGAACTGGGTGAGCTTTAAGGTCCCTTCAACCCACACCATTCTATCATTCCATGATTCAGTGATAACTCAGCCTTGAGGTGCTCCCTATCCATAATGTATGTGCAATCTGGGGCACAGGGGAGATGTGGGGATTCAGTCCCTGATGGATGGGGACCCATAAGGGCTCACAACATGTCTCTGCCAGGGGTTTGGCCAGTGCAAACCAGGCAGGTGCCCACAAGAAGATGTTGCTAAAAAAACAGCCTCTGGCCTGGTGTATGCAAGATAACGCAGTTCAGCAGGATCTGGCTCTGGCATACCTGAACCAGCTTAGATGACAAAAAAAGGATGCTCCTTTCTTCCTATTCAGGACCCCTTGGAAAACACCCAATCCACAGCTGCAGAAAACAGGTCTGGAGAGGACCTTGAAATGCCACCCAAATCACAGCCCCGTGACTGGGTCTTGCAATGGGGCCAAGCACAACAAAAGCCAAAAGCACTCCAAGCATTCACAAATATTGTTGCTCAGCACACTCCCATGCAGCTGCCAGTGTATCTGCTGCCTGCTTTTTCCAGCACTGCAGCACCGAGAGCGCACGTACTGAAGAGAGCATCTTCCTCACATTTACAGAAAGAGCAATTAGAGGTTCAGTTGCTGACAACAGCAGAGAGTCATGGTGGTGATAAAGCTGATACGTGGTGATGCATCAACACAACAAATGACCCTCACTCCTGCAGGAGTCCCAGTAACAAGAGCAGGATCAGACCCCTGAGACCCCAGAAAGATGTCAGGATGGACATTTCATGCTCCTCATTTCAATGCATATTCTGTTTGTGAGGAGCCATCTCTCCCCACAAATCTACCAGCTCAACACACCCCAATGTGTACTCACCAGTACCCTTGGTTTTGTTTCAAATCTCCGGCGATGCTCCCTTTGCCCCTCTGACCATTTCCTAAGGAACAATGGACAGAAGAAGAAAGAAAAGAACAAACCAAAAACCTTCATCAGATCCAGAACGGAGCTTCTGGTTTTGGAAAACGTTTCTGTCGGAACAATTAGAAATCAACAAACCCGGTTTCTCATCACCCTTTCTGTATGCCTGTATCACAAAATCACCAAGCAACGCCATGCCATGTAGGTGCAAATGCAAACCCATCACAGAATCACAGAACGGTTTGGGCTGGAAGAGCCCTTAAAGCTCATCCAGTTCCAACCCCTGCCACGGGCAGGGACACCTTCCACTGGAGCAGCTGCTCTAAGCCCCTGTGTCCAACCTGGCCTTGAACACTGCCAGGGATGGGGCAGACACAGCTTCTCTGGGCACCCTGTGCCAGCGCCTCAGCACCCTCACAGGGAAGAGCTTCTGCCTTATCTCACATGAATCCCCCTTCCTCCCTCTGTATCACATCTCCTGCGACAGCTGGGATGTGAACAGTCCAGAAACAGATCCCATCAAAACAGCATTGGCTGCTTCACCCATCTGACCCCCCAACAGCTGAATGTTACACCTTGGTCCCTTTGGGATTCTCAACTTCCCGAGTCTTCCTTCGCTGGTAGCTTGGTTATCAGTGGTAGTTCAGTGGTCCCTGCAACAAACCCATGTCCTGTAGGTGATGGGGTGCAGAGGGGGAAAGCACATGATCAGAATCCCAGCACTACCCCTCTCAGCTTGGGAAAAACAAAGCTCTACAGAAGTTCCTGGCCATCACTTTGCACTTGCAAATGATGGAGACAGTGGACTGGCCTGTCAAACAGGGAGCTGACACCTCCACACAGAAGGTGTTAGGTGAGCAGGACTGTCACCAGCATGTGCCAGAGGAGATTAGGAAACACACTGATAGCTGCTAATGTAGGCTACTGTGCGGCTGATGAGGGATGAAGTGGCCAGCAGCTGAGCTGGAGGCGGGCAAGACTCAGAGAGCTGATGAAGAAGAATAGCATGAGCACGCTTTGGGGGACCTGACAGCACACCAGGAATGACATCCAGGTACGAGACTGCCACCATCATATTAAGAGGGTCCAGAGCCCCCTAGTACAGCTGGGGTTGGTGGCCCAAGTCTCCTGGATAAGGACAGAGAAGAAGACTATCGTGGTTGTTACAAGACCAGGGCAGCAGAGCTTACATGCTGTGGGAGTGCATAGCTGGAAATGGCCCCTGTGATTCAGCAGTCAGCTGGAGAAGCTGTATTTGTGTGCAAAATAAGCAAAGAGCTCATGATCTGGGGTATTTTCCTCAAAATGGGAACACCAGCTTACACCTGTTCTTAAACCTGGGTTGGCACCAGAGTCACGGACAGGGGCAAGGAGTGCCACAAACTAGTCTAAGGGAAAAGGATGTGCCCACCAAGGCTTAGTGGTGTGCAGTCAACTGGGAGCCACTCGACGTGAGGATCTGGCCATTTATTGTGTGCAGTCACTGAACTTGCTGTTTGACATGGGCAGAGCCAACACAGTGCATTCCCAGTCAGCAGGTTTTACAGGAGAAGGCTGAAAACAAGGAGACACTTGTTATCAGGGGTCAGCTGGAGATGGAGGTGATGCCTCCTCTTCCTGGTTCCCAAACTGCTCCCGGCGGAATCAGTTACCACAGCATCTCCTCCTTTGCTTCTCCAGGCAGACCTTAGCTGGGTTTACTGGGGCAGAATCCACCAGCACTCATTCCCACCACCCATGACCCAGGTAAGAAACTGGGAAACATCTCCCTGGTTTTAGATGGAGGCACTGATGCTGTGCCAGCCTTTATGGAATTCTCTCTCAAGGGAAAGTGCCAGCAACACTGTCCAAGTCAGGTTGACACCTGGATGAGTGTCCTGGGATCAAGGACCCAAGGGTCTCTGACTACCCTACCCATTTTATTGAATGATAATTGCTATGCGTGCATGCCCAAGGAAAGGTGAAAACCCACAAAGGGTAACCTTCGTGATGGCCTCTATCTTTCCATTTCTTGCTTCTATGACCACCAGTATGAGGACAGGCAGGAAGCAGCGCATGGAGCACAGGTACAGCACACAGTGCCTGCAGACAGCCCGGTGACTGCAGCCAAGCTCTGGGGCCATGATCAGCCCCAGCAAGGGGACTTCTCTGCAGCTAATGAGTCCGTCTGCTTTCAAGAGCATCCAGATGCTCTGACCTTGTGCTCTTCAGTGCAGCCTCCTTCCTGCGCCCCGGCCCCTGTTCGGATCATTAGCTGATGAGTAACCGCCTCCACCAAGGACTAATGGCTCGTTTACCGCTCCACAGCCACAAGTGATCAGCAAGGGGGCACAGAGCCTCACACAGGCTGTGGCCCACGTGGGTGAGCTCCCTTGCCTTCGTTTTGGGATAAAAACCCCCAGGGAAGGCTGCAAAAATCCGGCTTCGTGATGGAGAACGTCAGCGCTGCAAAGGTCGGTGCACGACCTCCTCCCACCGTCAGGGAAGGGGCTGGGACCATGTTTCCCTTGAGTCATGCTGGCCTTCAGCTTTAACTTCTGCCCAAAGTTGTCTTGCTCTCGCTACGCGCAGAGTCCCACACTGCAGCTTCGCCCCATGGCACGGGGAATGTAGGGACGTAACAGCTTGCAACAAAATCACTGTCTGAGGATCAGGAGAATCCTCATGGAATGAGGATATAAATGGGAGTTTCTGGGCTAAGCAAAGGCTACAGCTGAATTACAATTCCCTTAACCATTACCATGAAGAGGAGTCTGAAGAACAGTGCCCATGAACAACTGCACACGTGGTCCACACTCTGAGCGAGATAACAGGGAGATGGAGAGGATGCCCTGGTGCCCTTTTAGCACTTTCCAAAATAGGATGGGCACTGCTGAGAGCAGCCCAGGCTTTGTTCACCCATCCCCAAAGCACGTGAGGGATGAAAAGCTGCAAAGCAATCAGCCTTGCCTGTGGCTTTTCCCTCAGCCACAAGGTCCTTGAGGTGGTTTCTGGATGAACGGAACACACCCTCCTGGGTATGACGTTAAGATTTCTAATTACTCTCCTTGAATACATCACTAAGATGCCACATCACTTGTGGGTCTGTTCCTCTTGCCATGTGTCTCTAGAAGGGGAGCTTCTGCCTCTGTTTAGCACACTGACCTCTCCATCCCCTGTCTGGGGGAGCTGCAGAGCTCATGGTTCCCAAGCAGCCTGGTGATGGGCATGCTTGTCCTGCTTTTGAGGTCAACCCCATATGAAGGAACAGCCCTTTTCCAGGTGTCGACACTGGGGACAGTCCTATTCTCAACAGAACAAGGCCTCACATACTCCCAAAGGACCATCCCCTGAGAAGTCCACCCATGCTCCAGCCATGACCATCCTGCAGCTTGAATTCAGCTCACATGAAGCTCAGTGTGGCCTTGGTCTGACAGCCAGCAGCACAGCCCATGGGCATGCCCATCCCTGGGTCCATGCCATGCGGCGATCCTTGGGACAGCCTGATGAATCTGCACCAGTCCCTGCCATGCTGGGTAGGACTCCGCTCCAGATTAAGGCATCTCAGCTGGGTGCCCACATGTAGATCCTGGGTTTAGTTGCCTAAATGCAGGTTCCCATTGCCACGTTAGACTCCCTAATCTATCCAAGACCTGTGCATGGCTTTGCCAGCTATGACCCTGGACCTGCATCCCTTTTGATTAACAGTTGGAGACTAGGCAACATGTCTTAGGGTAAAACTAGACACTTATGTCTAGCAGCTGAATCATGACCTACATGTGTAGTGGCTGTCCCAACTCTTCTCGGAGTCCATGGGCATGATTTGGGCTGTTTGGAGAGCCGTTTTGTTACTTAAACATCAATATCTATTTCAGGGTGTGAAACACCATTCAGATTCCGCTGACCAAACGCACACTGACTGTAACAAAAGATCAGGCACTGAGTTCACATTTTTAGCTTCCACTGCAGCTCACCTCCAGCTCCTGGTCCAGGTTTCAACAGCTCCAAAATGAAAACCATTTGCATTAGATGAGGATGCCCGCCATCTCTGCACCATCAGGCCCCTGCTGTGATGAGTGTCACAGCCCTGGCACGTAAACACTTCCAGGATGGTTCCAGTGTTTGTGTGCCTCCTGCATAGAGTATCAGTGAAGTGAATAAATCTAACACAGAAAGGACAAGGAACAACTAATATGCAAAATCATGTCATGAATCATTCAGCAAATGGAATTTGCTCTCTAGTTTTCAGATAATCTTGGAGGTTGCTTCCAAAGTGCTGTTTGCAAGCCCTCTGTTAATCTGGGAAGCAGATGCTGCTACAGGCTGTATTACAGCATCTTCAATAAATATCGAATATTACTTTTAAAATGCCCAGGACTTTTGCAGTCACCTTGTTTTTCATCTTCTTGGCATATCTGAAAACCAAACATCATAAACCGCCTTTGCTGAGATTCAGCTTTAACAAACCAGCCTCATGTGAGCTCAACTCACATCTCCTCTCATGCCTGGGTGACCCCAAGATCCTCCAGAGGACTCTGCCCACTTCCTTCACATGATCTAAGAATCTCTAACCTCTCCAGACACATCAGTGAATCAGGAAGGTGCCAGAACCATTTTCCAGCAGCCTTAATAATGGCAAACAAAATATGGAGCTGCAGGCAAACGCTGCCCATTGTCAGACAGAAATGAGGCTGGACACTGGCTTCAGTGAAGATCAGGAGGAAACGACCATGTAATGCCTTCCCATCCCAGCCTGAGGTGTCCTGATAGCAATGAAATGACACACAGGCCCCTTTGCCATCTAAAAAACAAAGCTACAGCTTCCTTTAGTAACACACACCACTCAGGTGGGCAGACCAGGTGTCCCCATCCCTTCTGGAGGTGTGTGAGGTAGATAAGAAGATGTGTGACCATGGTTCACAGAGCCTGGCTGTGGGAGAACACCACAGCACACAACATCGGGTGCGCAAACACTGTGCCATGCTGCCTTTTGGGGATGATTCTCCTTCCAGCCATTCACTTTGATGCCAAGATACTGAAATGTGTGTTGGGAGGGAAAGTCATAGAGCCCTGGTATACTTGCAGTCTAGTTAGCTATACTGGGCTTGCTAGCTAGAGCCCATCAGTAAAGAAGAGAAGATCCAGTTGATCTCATCGAGATATCAACCTTAGAAGAGAAACCACAGCGTCGATATTATGTTTACTGCTCTACAATGCCGTGAAGGCAGGGCTGCCATCCAGGTATCTAAATGTGGACAGATGGAGCCCACTCGGCCAGAAAATATTTTGCTCATCTGAAAATCCTTTTTCTGTCAACTAACAGAGCCTGTGCCTTGCTGAAAGCCTGTGTTGCCTCAAATAGGGCAGTGTCCGGGAGAGCCCCACTGGAGCCAATGGAACCAAGTCACCTACATCCCCGTAGAAAACCCCACCTGGCAAAGGTGCTTTGAAAAGGCACTTCTATCATGCCACATGTGGATGTTTCATTGCTTAGGAAAGTGTTTGTGCTGATTACTTCCATTTTTAATGGTAACTCCTTTTT
Source organism: Myiopsitta monachus (assembly GCA_017639245.1). NCBI lineage: Eukaryota > Metazoa > Chordata > Aves > Psittaciformes > Psittacidae > Myiopsitta > Myiopsitta monachus. The sequence continues at coordinate 2,129,544 of CM029941.1, read as the reverse complement.
GCGTGTGGATAAAAGCTGCTTTGGGACATGTGATGGCACAGGGCTCTCCTTGCTGGATCAGGGCTTCCAGAGGCTGTGTATTCCAGACAAAAATGCCCTAAAACAACTCACCCCTCCAAACCTGGCACAAAATGAGCACATGGATCATGGTCTAGAGAAGGAGTGGCCTGGCAGCATCTATGGCTGACATCCTTTCCCATCTCCAGCCCACGATTTTCCCTTTCCTGTGTTAAAATGGAAACAATGATGTTGGCCACACTTGGAAAGGGCTTTGAAATCTGCAGATGAAAAGTGGTAGATAAAATGGTCCTGCATTATTCTAGTAATGGAGGGAGAGGGAAAGCCAGGAAAGGGGGAAAAACCCTACGTAATAAATAGTAGTCTATAATCTACACAAATTGAATGCATTAAAAGAACAATCCTCTGAGAAGCAGCTGCTTCATTCTTTACTGTTGATAGCATCAACATGAGAGGGAAAATTACCACCTTGTGTTCTGCAACACATCACACCGACTTTCCTTTACAAACTCTAACATCCCCTGATTGCAAAGTCAATTTGAAATTTACCATAAAACACAGAATCTCATAAATTTTACAACAACACTCAGTGCTCTCGCCCAGATCAAATGCATAGGCACCCACTTTGCACTTTAATGCAGATATACAATGATATGCTGCAGATAACGGATGGGAGAGCAGACCAGGGCATCACCAAGGCCAGGTTGGACAGGGCTTGGAGCAATCTGTAGTTGTAGTTCTGGTGCCCCAAACGCATTGCCTTTGAGGTGGGACCAGCATCCCATCACGCTGATCCAAACTCCCCTCCTTGCACTGGGACATGCTTAAAATTCAGCTGGGTTTTGAGCCATTTCATGGACTCTGATGCAAACCTCAAAGTCATTTCTCTGAGCCTGGGATATCTCCAGCAATTTAAACCCTTGCAGATCCTGCAGTGAAGGTGGCATGAGTTTCTAACCAAGGAAAGGATCATGCAGTTACATCTTTATCAGAGATGATCATTCACTAATGCAGGCATGGGTTGCACTCATGGGCTGATGAGTGAAAATTAATTAGGCTCCTAGTTTTGCATCCTACATAAAACTAACTCCGTTTGCTTGTGATTAAAGTGTTGTCATTGTGACAGACAGCCTGAAGGGGTACAAAGGATTTCTGTTGAAGCAAAAGGAAAAGCGGCATATTTCAAGATACACTTCCCTAGCAGCCTTAAAACATCACTGTGAATGCCTGCAGTACACAACCCCCCCTACAACCCTGGCTTAAAATTCCCCCCAGATTCACTCCCAGCTCGAAATTACAGGATATATTCAGGAAGAAGTGTTATTTTTGCAATCAGTTGCTTGCATTTGCGGCTGACTTAAAGTGCAACAGGAGGGATGCTTGAAGAGGAAGCAAGGGTTAAACCCATAACAAGGAAGAGGACAGGCAGGACCCAGGGATGAAGCAGTTGATCAAAGGGTAGCTCAGAAGTTATTTAAAAATAAACCAGAAAGTAGAACTTCCAGGCGGGTGCCGCTGTAATTACAATGCAGACAACGGAGCCATGTGCTCTTAAGGTTACTGGATTTTCCTAGCAGCTGTGTTTAATTTACTTAAAACATGCAAAGCCATCAGGTCACATCCCATTAGCAGAATCACTCCACAGCACTGCATGAGCCTGGCCAGCCCAGCTGCAGAAATGTTGAGGGCAAAACACAAGTGTAAAATGCTCCTAAACAATCACAGAACCATAGAATGGTTAGGGTTGGAAAGGACCTTAAGATCATCTAGTTCCAAGCTATGGCCAGTGCCAACCTGCACTGCCTTCCCCTCAGCCACAGCAGACACTGGGTGGTTGGTCCCTCCTGCTCATCAAAGGTCCTGTCTCTCTCCCCCCAGCAGAAGCCATAGAATCGTAGAATCATAGAATAGTTAGGGTAGGAAAGGACCTTAAGATCACCCAGTTCCAACCCCCCTGCCATGGGCAGTGACACCACACACTGAACAATCCATCTACCGATGTGGTCTCCTAAGATCACCACTGCCAGAAGTCAGCGCAAATACCTCTACTGGCTGTGATGGAGAAGGTACCTGAACAATCTGGGATCGAGTATTTAGGGAAGTCCTTTGAATGTAGGACCCACGGGAACTTGTGTGTCCTACAACATGCTTATGAACACGTACAACATCCCACCTGGATCCCTCCACTCTCTGAGCATCCTCCTGACTTTCATGGTGCCCCAAGAGAGGAGAACCACTTGTCCCAGATCATGCTCAGAGTCTGCCTTGAAGATGGGGCTTGGTGGGTTTGTGGGGTCAGGCTTCCACCTCTGGTGCTTTGTTCAAATGTGTTGAACTGGGACCACACGATTCATCAGGAGCCTTTCCAAAACACAAGGCCAAAACCTGCCAGGAAAAACCCTCTAGAGGTCTTTTGCTGGTTGTTTTGTTGTGTTTTTTTCATGCATTGAACACTGGCTCAACACTCTGCCCATGAAGGGAACATCAAAGTTTTACCCATTATTCATGGCTCTTACCTGCTCAATTCTGTTTCCAAAATTAGCACCCTGATGTATTTAATTGCTAGAACATAAGGTGTTCAATCATGTTTTGGTCCCTGAATAGCATGCTAACTGCTTCTGCAGCCACCTAAGACCTCCTCTGAGTGAACCACAGGCTCAAAATCATCCTGTTCCACTAAGCCCCACGTAGTAAAGCAATGCAGCTTTAATGGTGTTGATACCGAAGAGAGCTGAAGACAAGGACAGAGCAGATATATGCCACAGGCTCCCTTTAGCACATCACCCCATACAAAGTCTTACCTGTTGAGAATGGGCAAATAAATAAAATATACAATTAAAATAAATTAAATTAAAATAATGCAAAATAATGCAAAGCAATGGGTTTGTTTATGGGAACTCTGAAAACATCTGACCAAACTGCATTACCCTCGTTGATAAGGACTGTCTCTTCTCACCACCAGAAGCCTAGCACTGTGTGCAAGGGACCCCAGCCTGTCCCCGGAGTTGCTGGAACAGCTTAAGATTGCTCTTCCAACATAAACTCATCCCTCATGGTGTAGAAAGGTGCGAGACTGATTTGCATAATAAATGACAAGGCAGGGATACAGATTTCTGACAGATTCCCCCTCTCTTCCCTTTGAAAGAAATCTATTTATTCTGAGTGAATCGGCTCTTCTCTAGATAAATGGTGTTTGTAGTCAGTTTAGCTCGGCGAGATATGCATTCTTTTGCATGCCCGTAATGAATTTTCACAGCTAGAGCCCTAATCCAGTCTAGTCATGGAGGGTTTATCAGGACCTTTTATTTTATTTCTACCAGTAAATGGGAATTGCTTTCCTTATCGCTATCTTGAAGCACCTGAGTGATTTTTGCTTCATATTTCCTATCCCACTGGAATTCAGGATGCGGAGTTATCTGATACTGTACAATTGTCACTCATGTTAGTTGCCTTTTTATTTTAATTTAGGATTTATTGCCCCTGGGTTTTTTTTAAGAGATTTTACTCTGAGTCCCTCTTGTTCCCTGCCATCCTTGTGCTCACATTTCTCAGTGTTATCCTTATGAAGGCAGGATCAGGGCTTGTTTTACCCTCATCTGCCTGATGCCTTCTCTTGGGAGAGGACTCAAACAGTGGGTTTGCCCTGATCCACCCCACCTTCCTCCACTGGGAAAGTGCAAAAACTATGCAACAAGAAGTAGAGATTATTCCTAACATTGGGTTTAAAACCAAACAAGCCCAGGAAAGCAAGGGCTTGCTGATGTGACCACTACAGCCGCTGTTACATAGCTCTGAGCACCGCAAAAGTGAACCCACTGTTGCTGGAAAAGCACGAGAAGACCTATAAATCCTGCAGATAACACTGTGATGGATCAGTAGTGGCAAGACATTAACCTTCACTCTTGAGGAGACACCCAAATGATAACACCTGTAACCAGGCCACTCCAGAGTTATCAGTCTTGTCACTTGCGAAGATAAATCTATTTGACCTAAACCATCATTCTACGCTCCTCCTGCTTCCTCGCTCCAAATCCTTGTAGATACCAGCAGGGATCACGAAAATCACACCTAATAATCAATTGAGTGTGTGTAACAGGGCTCACATGGAAACCATTTCCTTCCAGTATGTTAGAATAATTCCACAGAGCTGGGATAAAAAACCATGGTAGGCTCGAAGGCCAGTCTGCAGAGAAAGTGCCATACGTCAGTGACAACTGTGGAAGGACAGAAAACAGCTACCAAAACCTAAAGAAGCTGTCACACACAGGAAAACATAAGTTAATTAAAGCCACTTAAAAGAACACGTCTGGGAGAGGGGCGGGGGATGATGGTTTAGGTCAAAGCAGAGGAGAATGAAGTGATACTAAAAGCTCGAGCACATGGTGAATCCCAGACTGGAGGCAAGGAAACCTATAAGGTGAAATCCAGATGAGCTCCTCAAACCGGGAGCCTAGTTCTCTGACCACAGCATCCCCTTGAGCCTCTAGAGCTGACTTTCCTTCTGGGCTCAAAAGATGAGTACAGGTTACTCACACCAACCACTGCTGATGTAAAAGCAAAACTAGAAAGATTTGGATAGGCTTTGTGCAAACAGCACACCCTGTGTGATATATGTATCACAGCTTTGAATTTAGATGCCTTGAAGCTCAACAAGTAAGAAGCTAGAAAGTTGCTTTGAGTTGTTTCATGACATAACCCTCCAACTTTGCTTTGACTTGATGGCTCCATCGTTTGAGATTTTATTTCTATTGCAATCTGCTCCCAAAGAAACATAAAATATTGGGTCTTCATATACTCCTTGGAGCATTAATTTAGAAGTGGTACCAAAATACCCACTCAAGGTTGGGTCATCATGAAGAATCTGAGTCTGCTACCGCTGGTGCTCAATCATCCCTTTGAGACACCCCTGTTTGTAGAGCAGCACTGGCCAGCGTCAGCATGAGGAAGACAGGAAGGGAAACAGCAAAGTCATCTGCACACCATCAAATCGCTGCTGCAGGATGACAGCATGCGAGAGCACTGCCTGCAAAAGGAAGTCTTGCCATGACATCAGCCCAGCCCTGTTGCAGTGCAGGAGGCACAGAAACACAGACGGAGGAGGGAGGGGAATCCAGGCCTCCCTTGGTCTGCTTCCCATTCTCCTTACTGGGGAAGAGAAGGCTCCTGAAGGGGAGACCTCAGAGCAGCTCCAGTGCCTGAAGGGGCTGCAGGAAACCTGGAGAGGGGCTTTGGACAAGGGATGGAGGGACAGGACAGGGGAATGGCTTTAACTGCCAGAGGGGAGACTGAGATGAGCTCTTGGGCAGAAGCTCTTCCCTGTGAGGGTGCTGAGGCGCTGTCAGGGGGTGCCCAGAGAAGCTGTGGCTGCCCCATCCCTGGCAGTGTTCAAGGCCAGGTTGGACACAGGGCCTTGGAGCAACTGCTCCAGTGGAAGGTGTCCCTGACATGGCAGGGGTTTGGAACTGGATGAAGTTTAAGTTGCCTTTTAACCCAAACCATTTGATGATGCTATGATTCTCTGCTGGGATGGGGGTGATGCAGCGAACCTAATGCTGACCCAGCGCAGTCCTCCAGGAAAGGCAGGAGACAGCTGGAATACTGTTACATGGTTAGCAGGGAGATGCAGTAGTGAAGGACCTAAATCCCATGGGACAAGGCCTGAGATATCATTTCTCATTAGGAAGCTCATCCAGAGCTCATTTTCTAACCCCAAACCAAGCCTTCCTGCGGATGTTTTTTCCCAGCCCCGGGTACGATTAACTCACCACCAGCGCCCATGGCTCTGCAGACAGCATTACAGCTCTGGATATACAGCCCAGTTCAGCATCCCCATCCCTGACTGCAGCTCCAGGCAGGCAGCCAAGGCCCCCCACCCATGCCCCCAACCCCTTCCCTCCCAAGGGCTACTTCCTTAATGCGTCCCAGCTGCCTGTGTCCACCCGCCATGGGATGACAGATTTGTGCGGTCCCCTTAGAGTGGGGACCTTTTATTTCCTCTTTTCCCAAAAAAAAAAAAAAAAAAAAAAGGAAAGAAAAAAGAAAAAAAGGATAAAAAAATAATAAAAAGCAATTAACCTTTTCCTGTCCTTGCAAGGGGCAAGAAACATCCCTGCCACAGAAGTGGTGTGGGGACTGAGGTCTGCTCATGCAGCTGTGCCAGTGCTATTCCGGCTGAGCTAAAATTAAAGAGCTGAAGCTGTATGTGGGCCTTCATGAAACTGTCATGGAGACCACAAGATTAGAGGACCTGGGAGGCCAAGCTCTACTTCCAGCTGTGCCAAGGGATTGCCGTGTGAGTCACGACGTGTTTCTCAGCCTCTGTTTCCTCAAAGATAAAAGAGGGGCAGAGAAACTGAGCCCATCAAGAGTGCAGACCTACATGTGAAGGACCTGCAGGTCCATAGCATCAGGTGAATCCACAGGCAGGACCAGACATAGAAACACAGAATCATATAGAATGGTTTGGGTTGGAAAAGGCAGGGACACCTTCCACTGGAGCAGTTGCTCCAAGCCCCTGTGTCCAACCTGGCCTTGAACACTGCCAGGGATGGGGCAGCCACAGCTTCCCTGGGCACCCTGTGCCAGTGCCTCAGCACCCTCATAGTAAAACATTTCTTCCTTCTGCCTAGTCTGAATCTCTCCTCTTTCAGTTTAAAACCATCACACCTTGTCCTATTGTAACAGGCTCTACTGAAAGTCTACACAGTCTTTCTTATGAGCCCCCTTTAAGTATTGAAAGGCAGCTCCACTGCCCATCTACACGATAGCTAGAGATCTAACAGCACTGGAAAAACAGGAAAGCACAGGATAACCCCAGCATCCCGGCCACCATCCCTTCTCCCACCAGAGCAGGTCCTCCTCCACCAGCTGTGCCAGCTATTGTTGGGCACATAAAGCCTGCTCCACCAGCCCTGCTGTCAGCACGAAGCTCATTACACTGCAAAGCACTTTGAAACACTCTGAATATGAAAGGTTCTCCATCAGGCCAAATTCAGCTCCGTCTGCTATTACAATACAGTGCATTTCTTTTGTCTGAGCCTTTTGATGATGCCCAATTGTTCCCCTCAGTCAGTATTTCGGAGTCATTAGCTGGAATTAGTAAAGTTCCCGCTGCCGGACTTTTCCAAGGCTCTGTTCCTGGGCTACAAAGAGTCGATGAGGAGTTGTCCTGCTTTCACGGAGCTGGAGGCACGGCAGGGAGCAGGCGGCCCGCTGGACTTCACTTTCCCACTGCAGGCACTGGGATACGCACACGCTGACAAGATGCTGCGGGTGGTCGCAATGGGGCTGGTGCTTCCCAGCCTGGAGGGAACACATAGACCCCTCCATTCGGTACCTCTGGTGGGACTGGGTAAGGAGCTTTGCACGGTCACATCCGTATTTCAGCAGTACATCCCACAAAGATCAAGTCTGTCTCCCAGAAATCCCCCACTCCCTATTTCAAGGCATCAGCACTGAAGAAGTCACCTTTCTGTGGGTGACAGGACCTTTACCTGGCCACATTCATGGTGAAAACCCCTCACATGCCTCCAGCCTCTCACTCATGTTACACCTTCCCCACTATATAAGAAAGGCTCTTAGATACTGTTCCTTGAATATATTTATACATGGAGCATAACAACTCTTTCTTACCCTGTACCCTCTAGGGATGCTCACTTGGACTTCGGAAGAATTTGCTGGTAGGACAATTTCACTGGAAGATCTCAAGGACCTGTGATCCCGCTTTGGCCAGGCATGCCAGAGTGAGCTGACCTGCAGGGGAAAGCTTGCCAATATACCCATGAACTTTACACTCCGCAATACCCAGCTGACCCCTTTGGCAGTGTCCAGTCTTCATATGTGGAAGTGCGTTTGGTATGGGAAGCCCAGGAGAAAGGGGCAGCATACACGGCTTTCCTTGTCCTACACCAGCATGACTTGAGTTCAACACTAGAGCAAGTTCAGCACCAGAGCAAGTGCATCTTGCAGCCAGCTCTGAGGGTGAACAAGGAGTGTACAAACAGGGGTACACATGGAGTACCTCTCCAGGTATATGCTCCTGATGCCCGTTGGGCAGCCCAGATGCTTCCCAATCTGGAGACTGTACCTGCAGCACTGTACTAACAGCCTTTGACGGACCTTTTGTCCACAGATTTCCCTAATTGGTTTTTGAAGCCATTTATACTTTTGGCATCCGCAACATCCTGTGGCAAGGAGGTCCACAGTTTAATTACATGCTTTATAAAAGAGCACATCCTCCTGTTTAAGGCCTCTGCCCAACCATTTCATGGTTTTTCACTAGCTGCCAGACACAACAAATAACTTTTCACTACCCACCTCCACACCACACAGGGCTTATATACCCCACTTAGATACCTCCTCAGCTCCTTCTCCTCCAGACTGAAGGGTTCAGTCTGCTCAACCACTTTTCGAACCAAAGCTGTCCCATGTCATTCGTCCTATTCCCTCTCCCTGTCCTACTCCTGCCACACCACGAGTCCTCGCAAGCCAAATGGGACATAACTTTGGCTCCTACTTTTCCCCACAACCATCTGCTGCTCAGTGTGGCGGCAGATCTTTACATCCCAACCAACAGATCCTTGCACCTCCATGCAGGGAGAAGCAAATCCCCAGCCATGCCCTGTCCCTGGCACATGAACCAAAGCAAAACAGACACATCCCTGCTCCAGAACACCAGACACCCTAAAACAGGCTTAACTGGCACAGGCATTTATCAAAGGAGGTCCCTTGGAAACTAATGGTATAAGGGGTTGAGAGACACAAACCTCTATGAGCCCATGTCACCGAGAGTAAAGCTGCATCCCACTGTGTTACACACTTTGCAGATACAATGCAGACTCCACAAGAGATCACAGAATTATCAAATGGTCTGAGTTTGAAGGGACCTTTAAAAGTCATCTAATCCAATCCCCCTGCCATGGGCAAGGACACCTTCCACTGGAGCAGTTGCTCCAAGCCCCTGGGTCCAATCTGGCTCTGAACATTGCCAGGGATGGGGCAGCCACAGCTTCTCTGGGCACCCCCTGACAGCGCCTCAGCACCCTCACTGTAAAACATTTCTTCCTTCTCTCTAGTCTGTATCTCCCCTCTTTTAGTTTAAAGCCAACACCCTTGGTACTATCATTAGAGGCACAGTGATTAAAACCTGTCCCTACCTTTCCTCTAAACCCCCTTTAGACCCTGGAGCTGCTCTAAGGTCTTCCCTTAAGGAGCCTTCTCTTCTTCGGGCTGAACCAGCCCAGCTCTCTCAGCCTGGCTCCAGATCATTTTTGTGGCCCACCTCTGACTGAGGCTTCATTCCTGTTCACACATAAGGAGCTCCAGCAGGTGTACGAACGGATGACGCTGTGTGGACTATGCCCCATCTGATGTTGCTATCCCAGAGAGACAGCTCAGGTCCGAAGACCACAGCAGCTCCAGCTCACATCCATGCTGTCTGCAGCCACAGACCATTCCATACCTGCCTGTCCCATCACTATTCCTGGATGCAACATGGGCATTTAGCAACTACAACCCTGGAACAAAACTAGAAGCAAACCAACTAACCTTATCATGGGGATTGAGGAAGAGTCCAGCACTGAACCTAGCTTGTTTTCTTTCACTGTGGCTTGTACTTCCATTCCCCAGGGATTTCCTTGAAAATCATCCCAAGTCATCCCCATCTAACATCACCAGTAGTATTTCCATTGCAAGAAGACCAAATGCAGGCAGTTCACATCTCTCACCTTGCATTTTTTAAACTAACACCATACAATAAAACAGCTTGCCTGGATTCCAGCCTAATCTAAAAACAACTTTATGGCTTCTAATTTTAGCACTAATCTTCCATTGTTATGGTTGTGTGATTTCTAATTATTTTATCCCCAAGCCTTGCTCTGATGGATTGTTGCACCATTTCCAATGCCGAGCGACTTGTAAAGGGCCTCTAAAAAATACGCTGATCATTTCAGGTTCATTTCCAGTTCCCATGCAAATAAGTTCTCATATATGTCTTCACTGGGGAAATATTATTATTGTTATTAAAATTGCTATTGAAATAATAAAAGCAGTACGACATAAAAAGGAGAGCTCCGTTTCCTATGATGATCCCAATCTGGTACTGCAAACACCGTATTTTCTCTTAAAAGTTGTTAAACAGCATAAATCCATTATCCAGATACAGATCTCTTAATAATTCAGTACCTTTGGCTTGGCATTGCTCCCAGAACATTCTGCCTTTACCTACCCTCATTTTCAGGTTACAACACATCAGAGAGCAACCGGCCACACAGAAACCTTGGGGGGACTTTGCAAGAGACAGCATGAAGCAGTGGCAGGGACACGGTGCTTTGACGTGCCCAGGGAGCTTTGCCTACCCAAACGCTCTGAACTTATAGCAGCAAAGACCAACCCTCGGCTGAAGAAGTGTTGCAGGTTTACAATGAGCCTCCAGCCCAGGCTCCTCAATAGGCAGATGTTTTCTCTCCCACCACGCTCACCTGAAGCAGCTTCTTGATCCTTCCAGTCACTGACCTAGATCAAATCTGGATTTGGGCTGTTAAATTTGCACTAAGTGTCATTGAAGAGGGGATGCTGCCTGCAGAGAGTTTCAGGATGCTGAGGCAGGGAGATGCCCAGGAGGGCCTGCCAGCAGCCGCCAGCATATTGAGGTGGGGGATGCAGGCACAGGGCTGGCAGATGTTCGGTGGGTTATTTCCTTCCCCAGGATTTACACGGATCTCCGGTCAATCGGAAAACATCCATTTGACCTGTGACATTTTTGTTTTAGTTACCCTCCAAGCTTTGAAGGCAGCAGTTTAAACACAGCACATAGGAGAAAGCACCCCATCCCCACAAATTCAGAGTGGATGGGGAAAAAATATTGTACCACAGCCCTGATGACGAACATGTGTCTTCTTTCTTATTCTTCATTTTGACTTCTTTTCTTTGGCTTTCTGAGCCTGCTTCACCATCCGTGTCTTTTCCCTCCCCATTGGAAACATGAGCTGAGCTCCCCACTGCCCACCGCAATATTCAAGAGGGGAGGATATGGGTTGTTTTCTTTATTTTTTTAATTCCCTGCACAATGCTGTGTATAGAGTCCCTGAAATGGAGATTGTCAAAACAGGAAACAACCCAGTCAAAGTCCTCAGGCCCGGGTCCTGAAAATGTCACCGTACAGAGCTCCAAGGGATGGAGAATAGCTCTCTGTTCCTGCACGAACAGAGGATGCCCTGGGAAAGTGGCCAGCAACACACAATCTGCCTTCATGACAACCTGATTTCGAGAGCTGGGCTTTAAGCTCTGCTGAAATCAGTGGGAAGCTGGTTTTTATTAACTAATTTATTGGGAGAGAAATACAACAAATGGGGTTAAAAATCACAACCCTGATACTTTTATCAGCGTGGAGAATTTCATAAGAAATATCATCTCAGTCAGGAAGCCAACCCTACAGGAAATCCTTCGTCCTTAGTGTTGCAGAGTAACATCCACAGCATCCTGCTGGCTTCCTTCTTATTCCTCTTAAACCTCACCCCTGCAGACCCTCACTTCTCAAGCTCATGCTCTGAGTTTGAGCTGGCCCTGCGGGGCTGGAAGAACAAATCCTGGGTCAAATCCTGCCCATACCACTCTGGGCAAGGCACCAGGCTGCCCCTGCATCTCCACAAGGATGCACAGCAGCACACTGCTTGGCCCTGGGCTCTTTGATTTCCATCAATACACCTTGGAGCAGAGATTTAAAGTTTCTCAAAGGCACAACTGTGCGGCTAGGTTATGAGGAGAGAATGCAGCTGCTGTGAACCCAGGTAAATCAGATTTTCACGGTTTATTTTTCTGCAGAAAATAGTTGATAGATTCGTTTCAAAAAGCAGGCTCCTGCAGCTGTAGGTTTCGAGCCCTTCTTAAAAGTCTGACCTGGACAAGCATCCGTGCCAATAAACACTGCTATTCTAAAGCCTTTGATTGATCCTGACGAGAGTGAAAACCTTTTTTGTTTGTTTGTTTTTACAGCTTTCTGCAGGTTAACGTCGGGAGAACTTTCCAAGCAGAAGAGCTGGAAAACTTTGCCAAACAGGCATCCAGCAGTTCAGGTTGCCCAGAGGAGTGGTAGATGCCACATCTCTGCAAACATTTCAGGTCCAGGCTTGGAGCAACCTGCTGTAGCGGAAGGTGCCTCTGCCTGTGGCAGCGGGTGGAACTGGATGAGCTTTAAGGTTCCTTCCACCGCAAACCATTCTGTGATTCCCCTCTGGAAGCAGGGGAGATATATTATTTTGTTTTTGAGGGAATGGTGACTATTATCATACTGTCAAGCCACTTATCTGCAGAGTGACAACCTCAGGAGGAAAAAAATTCTACAGATTCATGTGATGGACAACTAGAAATACCTTTGGTATTTCTATATATAGAGAAATATACCATTTGGTATTTCTATACCATAGCCCAGAACATCAGATTTCTCCTGTCATCCAGGTAGAGAAGTAGAATAATTACCTAGGTCCTGATCCTGAAAGGTGCTGAGTGCAGTCAAGTGGTCTCCGCTCCCATAGAGTTCAGTGTCTCAGGGGCTCTCAGCAGGGTCAGCCGTGGAGCCTGGGCAAAACAAGACAGATTGGTCTTAGTCCAGTCTTTTGTGAGAAAACCTATACATTCTGTGACAAAAACCCCATCTCACCTCCATGTGCCGGCCCTGTACTTCTGTATGGGGAGGTAACACAATGGCCATAGAATTATAGAATTATAGAACAGTCAGGGTTGGAAAGCACTTGAAGATCATCCAGTTTCAACCCCCCTGCCATGGGCAGGGACACCTCACACCAAACCATTCCACGCAAGGCTCTGTCCAACCCGGCCTTGAACACCGCCAGTGATGGAGCATTCACAGCTTCCCTGGGCAACCCATTCCAGTGCCTCACCACCCTTACAGTAAAGAATTTCTTCCTCATATCCAACCTAAACTTCCCCTGTTTAAGTTGGAACCCATTACTCCTTGTTCTATCACTACAGTCCCTAATGAAGAGTCCCTCCCTGGGTCACGCAAAGCATGGCTGGGAGATGCTCTCCAACACACAGGCATTCTCTGAAGATCAGGGATGGATGTCTGCAGCACACAGAACACAAACTACAGGGGGACGGATGTGCCCACAGAGCTTTGGTCCACATCCAGGAACATCTAAATGATGCTCTCAGGAGTACTGCTTTATCCAACCTATGATCTGTGGACACGTACGCTGTCCTGGAGCTAACACACCTTCCTGGCAGCAGACAAACTCCACGGTTCCCTTTCCAAGTGTATGGGAAGGGATAAACCTGGAAGATAAGAGAACTTTGCTGGTTTTCCACGGAGGAAGCCCAGGAATACCCCTCATCCTCCTGCTGGCTGTCAATGATGTGCAACACGCCAGCCCCAGGCAGGCATGGCCGTGCCAAACACAGGGTGAAGAGAGGAAAGGGGATGACGGGGACAGGATGACGGCACTTTTCTCCATACAGCCCTTTGTTCTAGAAGGTCCCCCGAGATGCTAGGCTCAGGGTGGCCAAGTCCTCCTTCTTCTTCCCCTATAAGGGGAACAGATGAGGGGAGGAAAACAATGCTCTCTACTCAGCTGCCTAATGGAAAAACAAAAGCAAAATGATCCCTTCCAAAAACGTCTTTTGAGGAACAGACGATTGAGCCCGAAGGCCCAGTATTTCTGGTTCACTTATTTTTGGGTGAACTCCATCCTGGTAGGGTCTTCCTGTCCTTCCTTCAGGCTCGTGCGGGACCCACCCAGAACCACATGGATCATGCAGGGCTTGCAGAGACCCCAAACCCAGTCAGGGTTTTAACGTCCAGCAGCTTATAGAGCTGATGACACCAAAAGTGAGGTTTCTCTGCCAGACCCCATCACAAGCAAGTCTCAGGCATAGGGTGGAAGGTTTAAGGGGGCATCACACAACCCTATCCCTGGTCCAGGGCAATATGTTCAGCACGAAGGGTCTGCCCCAGTCTGATCCCCCTGGAAACGGACCAAAACCCACTGAAGCCAAAACCAGCATCAGGCTTTTCATTGCCCAGCAGTGGTGGCTTCTACAAAGCAGAAGAGGATTTCTGCCATGCTGATTGCTCATGGAAAGTCCCTGACTGGCCCACAAGTGTGGAAAAAAATGGAGAATGGAACTTTAATACCAAGTTGGTGGCAGGCTGTCTATTTTCCTCTCCCGTGACTAGTTACCATGGATAGATTTCTGAGGTTGAACACGCAATTGTTCACTACACTGCTTCTATTAAAGAGAGGATGAGCACATCATCCCATTTGTACTGTACTTCAATTTCCAGAAATTCCTTGTTCATTTGTTTGCTTATATTATTTCTCTCATTTAAAGGAACAATGCAGTCTCAAAAGAGAGGGCCCAAGTCTCTCAAGTCACCCTGCTGTGGCTCATTTCTTCTACGCTAGTTAACAAGGGCAGTAATTTCTCTAAGGTTTAATAGAAAACCTTCCTTCCAGAATGCAGAGAGGAAGGACATCTTAAAAACCTCACTGCTGTATTAAACTTATGTTGTAGGACAGGAAACCTTCCACTAGGCCAGGTTGCTCCAAGTCCTGTTCAACCTGGCCTTGAACACTTCCACATATATATATACACTATATACATATATACACACACACATATATAATAAAACCCTAGAAAAGCTCTATTGAGACATACGTGCAGGTGAAATGCATCCCACACTGGCAGTGCTTTTGCGACTTATAAGAGCATTTGCTTTACAACTGCCTCTGCATCTCCTTAATATTATTTATGCAATAGGATTTGTCAAGCAACAGCTACAGATGTTTGCACAGTCTTCTTGCTTATCCAGTGATAATACCACATGCCTGGGACAACCGAACAAATATTGCCACGTAAATAATAAATACATGGTTTGGTTAACCAGAAAGAGGCAGTGAGCAATATGGAGATTCCCACAGATCCCCTGCTGCGAGGAAGGAAACAAGAAAATGCCCTGACCTAAGCAGGGGTGAGTCTCACGTACACACAGATCACAGGGAGATCACAGGAGCTGTTTGCAGATCACTTACCAAACATGAATAATTCAAGCAGAAGCGGCTGGAAGCATGAGAACAGATAGATGGGAGCTCACCACTGCTGCTTTGTCAGGTTTTATTCTATTGAGCAAGGCAAAGAAACCACGAGCCCCAACAAAATCCCTATCCTAGCACTGCCAGTGCTGTGCCTTTACTGTGAGTCTCACTCCGTACAGTGTTCTACCACATCCCCTGCTGCTCATGAGCATCTTTTCCCTTCCTCTTTGAGGCAGTTTTGTGATTATTTGGCTGAGAAAGTGGGGGAAAATGATGCATTTTTTCTGAACCTTCTTCAAGGTTTAGCAAAAAATTAGTATCTTTGGTAGGGATCCTGTTTCTTGTCAAGAGCTAGAGAGGCATTTATAGATCAAGCACAGGCCACGCATCTCCACGTTACTCCTAAATAATTACTTGGCCACACACTACATCCTCAGGGCTCTGGGCTCCCCACCCTTGTTTCTTAATTCCATGTAGAAAAATTAACTAATTAATATGTCTCTGCCAGATGTTCTTTGAAAGAGATATCACGTCTTCAAAACACAAGATGATGAAAGGAGTTATCGAGTAGATTGCTGACCAGAAAATCAAGGGTTGTAGCATGACAGTGGAAGGCACGGCTTTAAATCTTTCTCTGATACTTAGGATGGTTTTATTTACAAATCAAACTATGTGTCACTTAGCTGTATATAGACCTGTGATGAAACTATGCCACGCAGCTCTCCAAAGTGAAGAGAAGCCAGGGCTGGGCTGCATAATCACTCTTAACTCTGCCCCTCCAGGTGTTCCCATTCTAGCCCATGATCATGCTCTATTTCCCAACCAAACAATGTGAAGCTTTTGCAATTATACAGATGTATATACAACATTTCCATAGACTATAAGGTACGCTGTGTGTGGTGGGATTTCTGTATCTTCCATGGCCAATCCTGGATTGTTATTTGTTCATCCTCCTCCAGCTAGTAACATCTGCCTGTTGCCCCCTGTTTCAGACTGCATCTCTTCAGGGCAAGCTTTGGATCTGTGGAGGCCTTGTCCAACCTTATATGCAACCTTCAGGCAGGGATCCTGCCTGAAGACCTGTAGGCGTCACTGAGATGCAAACAATAATAGGGACTCAAGCTCTCACTTTACATACCAAGAGGAATGTGGGGATGCAAATGGCTAGTCCTGGAGCAGCACTGCTTGCCCCAAGTGTGCACTGGAAGGGGTTGTGCACTTGTAGTCAAACTAGCCACCTCAATGAGGTCTTTGTGCTCTGCCAGTTACCTGCAGAAGGCAGAATGCAAAGCTGGAGCCTACAGCCCTATTTGCAGTCACAGGTAACACTGGTTACAGCCAGCACTGCCTGAAAACTGCGCCAGCCGCCATGCCCAAGAAGGCAGGGAATGGTCTGGGGAGAAGGTGTCACAGAATCATGGAACCATTTGTGTGGGAAGAAACCTCACAGCCCATCCAGCTCCAGCCCCCACCACGGGCAGGGACACCTTTCACTAGAGCAGGGTGCTCCAAGCCCCTGTGTCCAACCTGGCCTTGAACACTGCCAGGGATGGGGCAGACACAGCTTCTCTGGGCACCCCCTGACAGCGCCTCAGCACCCTCACAGGGAACAGCTTCTGCCCAAGAGCTCATCTCAGTCTCCCCTCTGGCAGTTAAAGCCATTCCCCTGTCCTGTCCCTCCATCCCTTGTCCAAAGCCCCTCTCCAGGTTTCCTGCAGCCCCTTCAGGCACTGGAGCTGCTCTGAGGTCTCCCCTTCAGGAGCCTTCTCTTGTGCAGGCTGCCCCAGCCCAGCTCTCTCAGCCTGGCTCCAGAGCAGAGCTGCTCCAGCCCTCGCAGCAGCTCCATGGCCTCCTCTGGCCTCGCTCCAACAGCCCCATGCCCCTCTTGCGGTGTTGTCAACAGACAGCAAGCAGTGCTGATGCTCCATATGGCTTTGTCCAGATAGGATGAAATGGTGCAGATCCCTGTACAAAAGAAACAGGCAGCAAAATGATCCCAGCCTACCCCTACACCTGGATTCTGTGGTTCTAGCCCCTTTCATTATTTGGAATTGAAAATGAAACTTAATATATTGTCTTGTTATGACAGTTATGGTGCAGTTATGGCCCCCTCCCTCTCTTGTCCCCTTCGCCACCCTGCCTCTTTTACACTAGGATAGCCATATCATCTCCTTGACATTTTACACTTACAGACCACTAGTCAGGGCAAGTGCCAGTATTAAAAGGGTGGCTACAAAGAAGATGGAGACTCCTTTTTACAAGAAATCCCATGGAAAAGATGAGGGGTGATCAGCGCAAGTTATTCCTGGGAGATTCCAAAGGGAACCAAGAGGAAAATCTTTCACAACGAGAACAACCATCCATTGGAATAATCTCCCCAGAGAAGTGGTGGGTTCCCCAGTGTTGGACATTGCTAAGATTTGGCTGGACAGGGTGCTGGTACATTCAGCCTAGGTCATGCTGTGCCTAGGAAGGTTGAACCATATGATCTTTGACATCTCTTCCAACATGGGATTCTATGATACCTACTATTCTGTGATTGAGTCTATGATACTTGGTACCTAAATAAGACTGATTCTTCATAGCCTTATGAAACAAATCAGCCATCAACTGGCTCAACTGGAGTAGCAGGAACTCTGTGGGACAGCTAGAAATCCTAGATGTGCTCAACCCTACAGCATTTGATGTGGGTGGGACTCACCACTGAAAGGAAGTAACACTCCTGTTCATGCACTCACAGTGCTATTTACCTTCTTGATGATCTTGTGATGACACTTTTGGGTTGGGATCTATATTAACCACAAGAAGCCTTCCCTGCAAATGTGCTACCAAGTAGGTCTTCTTCCAGGAAAAACCCAAACATAAACAAGCTATCCCTAGAGATGACGTGAAGGGGAGCAAGGAATGAGCAAGGAATGAATTCCTCAGGACTGCTTTTTTCAGCCCAACTCAAGGAGCCAGTTTGACTAATTTGAAGCGATTAGGCACATATTCAGACATAAAATACTACTATGAGAACAAATCAAAGGCAGCTTGGCTGGCTGGTCTCCTGCTTTGAATACATTACATACATTAAGTAAAAAAGAAAAAGAAGACAAAAATAAGCAAGGTTTTATCTTTTCAAGCACATATAAAAAGGTATAAATCCCTGACCGACTGCAGCACTCAAGCCTCGTTGTGCTGGTAATTGGAAGCAGCATGTTCTGCTTCCCGGGCGTCCCATTCACAAGCACAAGAAGGAAGCATTCAATTCTTCAATAGGAAATTTCATCGCTGGAAAACAATCCACCTTCCTCGCCTCTGAAGAGAAGCAGGAGGGTGAGTTCTCTCCTTGGCCACAGCTTCAGCTGACTGATAGCCGCGGCCAGAGCTGCCGTGGGGCAGGGGAAAAGACTGCAGCATCCCAAAGCCATGAGAATGCCTTCAACACCACGAGCTCGGTCCCTTTTTTGCCTTGCAAACACATGGAGTTCCTTCCTTTTCCTTTGGGACTGCTTAAAGGTCCAGTTTGCAGCTTTTGTTTCCATAACCACATGGGCTAAAGAAGCCCAGATTTTAGCATGACTTTTTTTCCTTAGATTTCCACCCAGTTCCAGACCTAGCACTTCATGGAAAGCTCCCGGCTGTATTCAAGGGCCATGTTAACACGCAAGGGGATATTTCGAACAGGGTTTTCCTCAGAGACAGAGCACACTTTTAAATGCAGGTGGTTTATTTGCCCAGGACATCCCCAGCCATACAGGACAGAGTGAAAATCACCAAAAGCTTTTCTTTAATAGCATTTTTTAAACTTCTTTCTCATTCCCAAAGCTGCTACCTTAGCGGTCCTAGCTGTGCTTCCTCCCGCTTCATGTGCCCCTCCTCACTGGCAAAGCACAAGAGACTGAAAAGTCCTTGATCAGGGTAAGTGCTACTGAGCAACAACTAAACCACTGGTGTGTTACCAGCATTGTTCTCAGACTAAAGCCCAAACACAGCAGTGTACCAGCTGCTAGGAAGAAAATTAACCCTATCCCAGGCAAAACCAGGCCACAGAAGAAACGCAGCACTGGCCAACATAAAACTGACGCAAAACAGCCTCTGACAGTGATCATTGTAAGAATCGAACTCCAGGTTTACATGAACATAGAAGCAGTTGTCCTGTGCTTGTGTGCACACAGTACAAATTTAAACATCAAAATCTACATTTAAAAACTACTTGAAAAGCTGTTTTCCTCCTTGTTATTTATGTATTTTAAACCACTAATAGTTTCCACTGTAATGACTTGTTTCTCTACGTACCTACAAAACCGCTGCATTCTGCAGCCTTCTACACCTGCTCTCCAAGCCAACCCCAGATGGAGACGGGAGAGGAAGGCATCATGCAGTTCTGGTGACCTTCCTCTATCACATCACACCCAGGACCAGAGAACTGGATGAGAAAGCAATCACAGGTATGAAGGAGTTCCTCAGAAATACATCAAACTCCATCTTCAGACCTCTTTTCCCCCAGTACCTTCAGAAAAGGGTTGTTGCAGAGCCATTCTTACCTGATAGATGGAGTGCTGGATATCTGGGGCAATGAGCACTTGATATTCCTCTACTCTAGCAGGAGACTGTGCTTTCTTCCCAGTAAACCAGGGTACCACTCCCACAAGCTGTACCCTATGTACCCCCAACTATGCTGAGTTGGGCATAGGATGCCTCACACAGCCCTGAAGGAAGATATAAATACTACAGCATCAAAGTACTTAAATAGCCTTCAAGGAGTCTTCTGGTTCATCCCTGGCCCAAAGCAAGGGATCCCCAAGGACGCAGCAGAGATCCTTGTCTAGTTCAGGAATACCAAGGATGGATTTGCAGCACTGACGGGCACCTGGTGTTTCACCAGTCTTCTCTTTAGAGTTATTTTACTGCCTCAAGGATCTGCTCCAATGTGAAGACCCATCCTTGGGCCCTACTTAATCCCCAACAAGCCAAGAAAGTCAGGCAAGACTTTATCTTTGCTGACCTTCATGGTGACCTTGATACACGAGGCTTGGAACCTTCTGTCGGATGCAGAGTCCAAGCCCTAACGCAGACTTAAACACCTGTGCTTATTATTCTCCTTGAGCACCACAAATCAAAGGAACAAGGAACACATTTCAGAGAAAATGTAATTCAAGCATCTATTTTTGCAAGCCAGGATTGGCTTTGTTGAGCCACCACCAGAGCTTTTCCTAGAAGTCATTAACTGAGATGGCCAAAACACGATCCCACCTTGCATCTCTTCAAGGGCAGGATGGCAGCACTTGATCCAGTACGGTGCTGATTGTCCTATTGTTCCACAGAGTGGTTCCTCTCCAGTAAATTGAACACTGAGAGCCATCAGAGAGAGACCCAGACAAAGGGACCAGTGTCTGTTCCTGGGATTATTAGAGGGAAGCAAAAAGAAGCCTCTTGAAGAATCTCTGTGGCACTTAACGTGACAGCTGAAAATAACAGATATGACAAAAACAGAGGAAAGATGATTCAAATTAGGCAAGTCCCGGAAAGTGGTGTTCGCTTAGGCTTCAAAATGAGAATTGCCGTTTCTTAGAAATCGTAACACTCACATCTGTGTGCCCTCCCCCTCTGCAGCACACACACATACCCTTATTTAGGTGCTCTATAAAGCACTTGTTCAATTTGCCAGTGGACACCGCATCCCTTCCATTAGGAGATGGAAAAGTGTGAAAGCAACATCATCCGCAGCTCATCAATCCTTACACAAAAACAGCCTTCAATTTCTATCCAATTTCTGTCCTGAAAGTCTGGGGACTTGCAGGTTGAGGTTTACATATATGCGCACCAGGAATCATTACACAGCTCTTCTGAAGCCACCAGGGAAGAGGGGCCTCACTCCTGCTCAAGGGGTTGGACCCGCATGGAGCAACAAAGGCTCTGGAGAAACTTTAGTGCCATCTTGTGCCAGTCCCAGCTCAGTGGGATCCGTGTGGGGCTCATTTTAAGCAACAGGCATCACCCATCTATACACATTGCATTGTGGTGCTCACCCACACTGCCTGGTAGCACCCATTGGGGATCACCCTTCTTCTGAAGCCACACCTTCTCCTAGGGCTGGACAGAGATGAAGTCATGCTGAGGAAGTCCTAGTGTCAGGAGAACCCTGTACACATGGGTACAGCTTCCCAGCTCAGGCGAGGCATTTCACAGCATCCCCAACCACCTAAGATCCAGGCTATCTTCTCACTTCCATGCTCCCCCTTACGGGAGATTCCAGGAGATGTAGCTACCACCAGCACAGCTGGAGAAACACCACTGTCAAACCAAAGCACTGCCTTGTACCCACTCTTGTATAAGGGGCTGCAGGGACAGGACAGGGGAATGGCTTTAACCTGCCAGAGGGGAGACTGAGATGAGCTCTTAGGCAGAAGTTCTTCCCTGTGGGGCGTGGGTCACACACGGAGAGGCCAAGGGACAGCATCCCACCCTCTCCCATGGTGGCTGCGAGTGGGGCTGGGTGCCCAGAGGACATCCCAAGGCACAGGATGCTGAGCAGGGGCCCAGCAGCGTGGGTCACAGCGTGGCTGTCACAGGGCCCTTCTTACACCATCATCACCTGGCTGCTTGTCTGAGCGGCAGAGACACAAACAAACCCATTTCCCAGGACCTTACGGCTAAAGCCCATCATCTGCCCAGGCTACTTCCAAGAGTCCTTCACCACTGTTGGCACCCGTTTTCCTCCTCACCCAGAGGGCGGCTGTCACTTCTGTTTTACTCAAAACAAGAGCTTTAGGACACGATTCCCCATCTGGGAGCATGATTACCCCCAAGTGATCGCTCCTGCTTTGTCTGGTCTCTAGAAGCATAATTTCTTTCTCCCCCCCTCTCTTTGAGAAGTCAGCAATGCTCAAGCCATTCTCATTCTGGCCAAGAAAGCCAGAGAGGTGTGGAGAGATATGCACATTGCACAGGGCAGATTAGCTAGCTGCCTGTTTTCAATAGATTTGCTTATGCTGTAGTGGCAATCTGTGTTTCCAGGCACGGCACTTTGTTTTTTTGACCTGAAACACCATGCAAAGCAGCTCCTGAGCATCTTGGGATGCAGCCCAGCCAAACCTGCACTCACTATGAGATGGATATAAGCCACTTTACAACAGCTCCCAATGCACACAGCCCGCTGCAGGCACCTTTGCAATGATGGGTGCTTCATACCTTCCTTGCACCCATGTATGTAACCCAGCTGGTATAAGATTGATGTCCTGTTGGCAACCCAAAGCACTGAGATACCAAAACAGCAGCTGGAGGGTGATGCTGGGACTGATCCTGGCAACAAACACCTCAGGCACTTGAAGAAAGGAGCCTTCACAACAGCTCCCAGGCATCCCACGCTGGGACTTCGCCTAGCTGTCCTGGGGTCCTGCTGCAGCACTGGTATACAATAATGGCTATGGTAGTGGTGGAGGAGAAGGAAGGAACCGAATGCAGGAGGAAGGAGGAGAAGCAGGATGACAAGAACAAAGAAAAGGAGAAGACAGGGGGAAAAGGAGGAGAAGGAAGAAGGCAGCAGAGGAAGGCAATAAGGAGTAAGAGGAAGGAAGGAGAATAGAAAGAAAAGGAGGAAAAGGAGGGATGAAGGGGGAAAGAAGGAAAAAAGGAGGAAGGCAGGAGGAAGAAAGGAGGGAAAAAGGAAGGCAGAAGGAAGCAGGAAGGAAGGGAGGAGGAAGCGAGGAGGAAAAGGACAAGAAGAGGGAGAAAGCAGGAGGAGGAGGAAGGAAGCCTCTGAATTCATCCTTAATATATTCAATGGAAGTGGAGCAATGCCCGGATCCATCCAGCATGAAACGAGGCCACAGCGCTGTTTTCTCCCCAGGCAGCCAGTAAAGCAGCTCACCTCCTGTCTTCTGGTTGGCACAGATAACCGGCACGGAGAAGACCCGGGAGAGGAGAAGCACAGATGTGTTCTGGGAGAGAAATGCCAACCAGACACTCTCTAACAGGAATGTGCCTGGCAGCACGGAAGGTGAAAACCAACCTGCCCCCATGGACGCGCTGTTCTCTTTCTTTCCTTCAGTCCCATCTGTGGAAAAGGTGACTCGGCAGAAATGGAACAGAAGCCATGGGTGGTGTGAAAGTGGGACAAGATACCATCTGTTCTCAAGGCTCACAGCTGGAAGGCTCATAACCTGCCCTTGCTGCGGCTGCAAGGGACACTGGTGCAGAGAGGGCTGGTAGTAGAGGAGTGAGATGCCTGATGGACTCTGTCCTGGGATTCATCCAGCACACGCACACACCATACCTGAGCTGGAGGACCAGGGGCCTCACCCTGCTCTGACTCCTGCCTGTGAGCCCCCATGCGACTTCACATCTGGCAACATCTGCTTAGGGCATTCACTAAACACTGCAGGGACCACCATAGGTCCAAGGTGTGGGCACAGAATCATAGAATGATAGAATGGTTTGTGTTGGAACGGACCTCAAAGCTCACCCAGCTCCAACCCCTGCCACGGGCAGGGACACCTTCCACTGGAGCAGTTGCTCCGAGCCCCTGTGTCCAACCTGGCCTTGAACACTGCCAGCGATGGGGCAGACACAGCTTCTCTGGGCACCCCCTGACAGTGCCTCAGCACCCTCACAGGGAAGAGCTTCTGCCCAAGAGCTCATCTCAGTCTCCCCTCTGGCAGTTAAAGCCATTCCCCTGCCCTGTCCCTCCATCCCTTGTCCAAAGCCCCTCTCCAGGTTTCCTGCAGCCCCTTCAGGCACTGGAGCTGCTCTGAGGTCTCCCCTTCAGGAGCCTTCTCTTGTGCAGGCTGCCCCAGCCCAGCTCTCTCAGCCTGGCTCCAGAGCAGAGCTGCTCCAGCCCTCGCAGCAGCTCCATGGCCTCCTCTGGCCTCGCTCCAGCAGCTCCACGTCCCTCTGTGCTGCTGCCCCAGAGCTGGATCAGCACTGCAGGGGGGGTCTTCCCAGAGCAGAGCGCAGCAGAGGTTCAGGATCCCCTCCCTGAGCTGCTGCTCACGCTCTGGGGGTGCAGCCCCGCACACAATGGGGGGTTCTGTGCTCAAGCGCTCACTGAAGCCGGGTCATGGGGAGCTTCTCCTCACCCAACACCCCGAGCCCTTCTCCTCAGGCTGCACCATCTGCTCTCCCCCAGCCTCTGTTTGTGCTGGGGATTGCCTGACCCAGGGCAGGACCCTTCACTTGGCCTTGTTGAACTCCACGAGGTTCACTCGGTCCCACCTCTCCAGCCTGTCCAGGTCCTTCTGGTGGGCAGCGGGATGAAGAGGTGCAAGGAGCACCAGTCCAAGAAGCAGACACCCCCACGCGATGCTCTTCTGCTTCTCACTCAAAATCAGCCATAAATCTACTACTGCAGCTTCTCCATGCAGAGCACCGTGAGAAGCAGCTCACAGTCAGCCTGCCATGCCCCCACACATAAGAATGCGAGAGAGGCAGAAACACTTGGCATTTAATCATCTTCCTGAAGCACAAACAGGGAGGGAGTGCAAATCACCAGTTTTCATTACAGCTGATAAGAAGTTTGTAAAGTATCAAATGCTGAATATGCTCCTGATGCCGATTCTTACATATAATCAAATCTATTCTGTTTCTTAATGCATTTACAGTACCACAGCCCTCGCTATGGTTTCAGAGAGGTATTTCAGAGCTGATGGTCAGGAGGCTAAGATTGAAAGTTGAGTAAATGCTCAGTTAAACTTGTGCTTCACTGGAAAGAGGGAAAGGGAAGGAAAGAACACAGAAAAATACTATAAAAAAGAAAAAGGGAGAAGGGAATAGAAAGAGGGGGAAAAGGTGGAAAATGGAAAAGGAAAAAATGTAAAAGCAAAGAAGACAGAAAAGTGTAAACATGAAAATGGAGAAAAGGGAAAAGGGAAAAAAAGAGAAAAGGAAAAGGAGGGAAAAGGAATAAAGCAAAAAGGAAAATGGAAAAAGGGGAAAGAGGGGAAAAGGGAGAGGAGGAAAAAGGGAAAGGATGGAAAAGGGAAAAGAAAAAAAGAAAACAGAAAACAGGAAAAATAAAAGAAAATAAAAAAGTAAAAAGAAAGAAAAGGAAAAAGCAGAAAGAAAGAAAAAGGGAAAAGACAAAAATGGAAAAATTAATAGAGAGAAATAATAAGAGAGAAAAGAAAGGGGGCAGGGAGAAAAAAAGAAGTGGGGAAGAAAAGAAGAAAGAAAAAGAGGAAGAAAATCCAGAGAAGTGACAGTTTCAGGATATTAAAGGAATAACCTGAAGTCATCTTTTAAAAAAACCCAAGTCCTTCCTAATAAGATGCCTAACAGCCTGTGAATTACACAGCCATAAAACTTCTACTTACATGTGACATTTGCTGGTAGGAATAAATCAGGGCTCAAAGAAGAGGAGACGCTTTGGAGTTCAATGGGTATTATCCCAACTTTAACCGTATTAGCGGTGGTCTGAAAGCAGGACATTGTCATCCAGACAGACGGACGATGCTCATAACCAATGGTAATTTGTAGGACGCATAATTTGCTCCTACCAAAATAGCACAGCATGTGGGTTTTTTTGCCCTTTTTAGTATATAGTCGTGTCGTTTCTTTTGGCTTGTCGAGAGAAATCTGCTCTGCAGAAGCAGAGCAAGAGCTCAGACCTTCAGCAGCTCACACAAAACAGGTGGCCAGGCATCAGGGGGAAATACAGCTTCTTTTTGAGAGAGCTAATAAAATAAACAGATGATTACAGAAAACCGAGACCAAGCCGGCTTCCCTTGCAAGAAAACAGTAAGTCACAGGCAAACTAAGTTTAGACTAAGCGAGCGCTGATTGAAAACACACCCTGCCACCACCTCTCGGAGTTTTATTAACACACCGAGTTTCCACCTAAAAAAATACTTAGGAAAAGAAGAGTCATCTGCTCAGGAGCTCATCCGCATTCCCACAGCTGGATGCAAAGACAGCTGCCCTTGGCTAACTAGTTAACATCAACCAAGCTCGGGGCTCATGGGAGTCAGGTTAAGATAGACTGGTTGACTTAAGCCTTCACCCCTGCCATCATCATCTCCCCGTCAGACAAGAGTGAGCAGCACTTACGTGAAAGTTGATATTTAAGTCCTAATCCTTCAACTTTCCGCGGGGGAAAACATCAGGAGGCATCTCTCCTGACAGCTCCCAAGCGACTCTCGCAAATGTTGGTTATTTCATGGTGGAGGTTCACCAGAAAAAAAAAAAAAAGACCCACATAAAATAGAAGGGAAAAAAAATAAAGCAAAAAACCACCCCAGAAAATAAATGCCTGTATCCCTAACAAAGCAGCAGGGTGGAGCCAGCACACCCTTATATTTAGCTGCAGGCAAAGCCTTAAAGTTATAGTACATTTATTTTCCATGAAGCACACCAAAGCTACAAGATGAAAAAACCCAATCTCTTGCTATTTGCTCTGCTCCGTTTTTCACGGGGGACACTGGGATCATTGTTATCACCATTCTGTTTTCATTTTATGAGCTCAGGAGTTTAGGGATGGATCAAGAGACTTCAACAAGCTCAGATGAAGTTACCTTGAGCTAAAGTAAGCGCAGTTTCCCACAACCCTGAATTATCAATGTGGGGTTTTTACATCAGAAAAAAGTTGTTACACGGCTTAAATCACACCTCGTAATAGTCAGAAAACGCTTAAGGGCTGACAGCTGATCTCAATGGGTCTGAATTCCTTCTATCTCTACCTGTCTCAGCAGAGCAAGCCTGCATGGCAGCAAAGGTCAAAGCCCATCTGCAGGGGGCACAATGTGCCAGGATGTCCTACAACACACAGATAGGGAGAAGAAGGGATAATGGGAGCTATGGAGAGGCCACAGGACCTGCCTCATCCCCTCCTGAGGCCGCATCCGCCCTGACCACCCAACCGCCTCTCTATTGGCCTTGAAGCTTGCTTTGGCTTTCATGCAGTGCCAACCCCCCCGAGCACAGCAGCAGATGCTGAGCGCTGAATTGCAGCTTCCTGTGCCAAAGCTGGGGACAGCAGGAGGCTTTGCCAGCCCATGAAAATCAGCATCTGCACTTTGCCACTTGCACAGCTGTACTGTGACAGCAGGGTCCAGAGCCAGGGTTATCCATAGGGACAATGTGGGGGAAAGGGAAATGAGGCCATTACACCACAGCAGCAATGTGAGATCCGTAGGTAGGCTTCAGGGAAAGGCCGTAGAGGATTGAATAGGAAATTTCACCTTTCTCAGTATTTTCCCCTTAACTTTCCAGCAAAGCTGAATGCAGAACAGTGCCTGAAAAGCCTCAGGAGAAGAAATCAATTGTTTGCTTTCTGAGCAAGCACCAACAGAACATGTTTGGTTTGTCATCTGCTTGTTTTGTCTTTATTCCATTAAAAGGGAAGTTCCCACAGCAGTCATAACACCCGAGAGCAGGACAACCCCGAACCGCTGCCATGAGGATCTGCACATTCCAAACAGCAACCACCACTAGGTCAAACCTGCCTTAGACAATAGAGCACAAAAGCATCAGCCAAGCCCATGCTCTCCCATGAAAGCACGCCTCCACTTCCAGCAGAGGTCGGCTCCCTCTCACTATTGCTTCATGAATATTGCCACTAAAGTCTATTTTATCTCGTGCATTTTAAGAAAATACTGAAAATATTTCTTCTCACATTCCTCATGGGTAGCAACCACCATCCTTCCCTCTCCTCTCACCGGACAACACTCCTCTCACCTGCAGAAAGGCAACATGCTGCTGTGGCCTCCCCCCATCAGCATCATTTCCAACAGCAGATCAATAGATCAGAACAAAAAGCCATTTTTATTCTCCACCCTGTGTTTTGAAGCTGACTGGCATCTGGGATCTCCCCTTCTCCTGCACAGGACCTCTATAACAGGACCTGACATTTACTCTGTGGGAAAGAAGGAATATCATCATTGGCTTAAGAGCATTAGCCCCCTAGCACAAGCTGGACGACCATAGAGTCTATGGAATGGTTATGGTGGGAAGGGAACTCAAAGCTTATCCAGTTTCAACCCGTGACAAGGGCAGGGACACCTTCCACTAGAGCAGGTTGCTCCAAGCTCCATCGAACCTGACCTTGAACACTGCCAGGGATGGGGCAACCACAGCTTCTCTGGGCACCCTGTAATGATGAGCACAAGGATGCACCATGCCACAATGACAGCCAAGACATGGCATACACCAGATGCGATCAGAAGTTGGTAATCAACCAATGCTGCACACAGCAGAGTGGCTTTTCTTGCTGCACAGGCCAACTCTGGAGGGACAACCATGAGAAAAAACGTATTGTGTCAATGTACAGGCATTTGGAGACAACCCAACAGCAGATCTCTTGACTGAAAGAGATATTTTTGTTTGTTTGTTTTGAACTGTTGCTTGCCAGTGCAGGACCTCACGTTGGGCATTTGTCCTAGCATACAATTTGCATGCCAGATGCTCTTTCGTCTTGCTAATTGTTGAAACAAAGTGGATACTGAATGAGGTCCTTTGAGGTTGGCAGGGGCTTCAAATACAGCCAGTGTTGATCTAGTTCTGCTTCCAGTGAATGGAATAGCAAATGTACGTTGGCAAAATGCTCTTTGCTGTTTTCTTTATTAATAACACAAAAGCAAAATTGCTCGAACAGTGGTGAATAGCTTCAGAAATCCCTTCTCTGTTCAGGTCAAAACGGTTGCTGGCCTCAAGCTTGTAAAAAGACCACCATGGCACTGAATACCAGAGATGGGCAAGGCACCTTGCTGAGTCGAGTGGTAGCTTTTATTCAAGCTCAGGCAGTTGCGTGTCAGCCTTCTCCTAGTCCACGCATGCTGCGCTCTCCAGCAGAGACAAAAGGAGCTGAGCACCAGGCTCAGATCAATGGGCAGTTTAAAAAGCTGCGCAGAAGACTGGAAATAGCTGGAAAAGATGGGCCTCAGGGCCTTAGGAGGTGCTTGCCAGAGCTGCATGAACCTGGGAAACATGAGGGACCATCTGAAAGACTGAGTTGCACTCCAGGAGACCACGTAAGAGATGGGTAATCTACATGGGACCACAACACGTCAACTTAGATCTGCACCACGGGCAGAAATGCCTTCACAGAAAGATGTCTAGCCCATATCTTGTCTTTAATAGTGTGTGATACAGAATACGCAGGAGAAATGTGCAGAAAGCTAAATAGGTAAAGAAGTGCCTCCTTCCACTCTATCTGACAGCTGCTGAGAGGGACCCAGGCTGGAGGCTGCATCTGAATCCCTGGAAGTGTTGTGCATGTCCTGTCCTTGGCAGTGATCAAGGCCATGCTGGATGGGGCTTGGAGTAACCTGCTCTAGTGGAAGGTGTCCCTGCCTGTGGCAGGCGGTTGGAACTGAATGAGCTTTAAGCTCCTTTTCAACACAAACCATTACGTGATTGATTCTATAAATCTCAGAGCCAGCAGCTCTCACTGGTCCTTGAATTTGTCTAATTGCTTTCTGAACCCTTTTATACCTTTGGCCTCCAAAATACTTGGTGCCAATATGCTCCCCGATTGAATTATACACCATATGAAAAACTATTTCCTTTTGTTTGCTTTAAACCTGCTGCCAAATAATTTCATTTCACAGCCATTTATTTCTGGGTTAGAAAAAAGGCATTGAATAAACCATTCCCTGCTCCCCTTCTCCATACCAGTCACAGTTTGACATTTCTGCCTATATGAAACCTCCAAGGACAGGGCCTCTTATAGGCTAAGGTGCCTCATCCATTGAGCCTCTCTTCCTGCAGAAACTTCTCCATTCTTCCTACCTCCATCACTCCTGCATTGGGCTGCACATTGTCAAAGATACTCCTGCAAGATGAAGTCCAGACACATGCCTTATATTCTCCTTTTCTTCTCAACCTCCACCCTAACAATGTCCAACATTGAATTTTCCTTTCTGACAGTGACTGAGACTTGAGCTGACATTTCAAATATATATATATCCACAGTGATGCTATTTTCCCAACTCTCTGTAGTTTTAACTCCCTAAAGTTGGCAAATATTGTCACCTCTCTGGTCATCTGTTTCCAGACCACTTACGAACCTGTTGAACAGTTCAGGTACTAGTGTGCATCCCTGTTGGTTTCCCCTGGTATCCACCGTGAAAAATGAGCATTTCCTTTTTTCTCCTGTTTTCTAGATTCTTCTTTGGTCTCCAACCCATTTTTGGCCTCCATGGTTGCTCATCTAAGACCAGCTATGTACATCTCAGCAGGGGTCTTCACCATCCTGCCTTCTGCCCACATAGCCTTGGGCATGGTGGTACAGATTGCCTTCTCTCAAGCCTGACTCTGAGCCTCCGTATTGATGTTCCCCAAAACCTCAAAGCAAAGCTGGAGCCAGAACACTTCATTCCCATAGGATTGCACCAAGCTCTGTATTTGGAATCCCGGCACAGGTTTGGGCTGGGATGGCATCTCTCACCACTTGGATCAGGGTCACCCTTCAACAGATACAGTCCAAAGGCCGGGAGAGCCCCAGGCAGCCTGTGTGCTCCTCAGACATTGCACACATGCCTAGTTGGGAGCCTCGGGTTCCTGGGAAAGGATCCCCCAAAACTCAAGGGTTTCTTCAATTAGAAATTCAGAGCAGAAACCAAACTCCTCCAATCCAGACATCCATGAGCTTTGGAGCTATGGACATATAGTTTAAGCTTTGCATCTTGTATCTGCGATCACCGCACACCAGATGGCTGCAGTGACAAAAAGTCATCCAAGTCCAAGCCAAAGCTGTAGCAGCAGTTCCCAAAAAAAGAGGTGGGAAATGAGGGTGGGAGAAGACAGAGAGGGATAAACAGGATCCCGGGACACCTGAGAGAGCAACACCTTGGCCAGACCTGAAATGAGCTGCCCAGAGCAGCTGTGTCTGCCCTATCCCTGGCAGTGCTCAAGGCCAGGTTGGATGGGGCTTGGAGCAATCCGCTCCAGTGGAAGGTGTCCCTGCTCAGGGCAGGGGGCTGGAACCGGATGTGCTTTAAGTTCCCTTCCAACACAAACCATCCCATGGTTCCGTGAGCACGCATATGCACACACGCGTGCATTGGCCGCCCTCCTCCCTGGGACACCACAGTCCCCATCTGCAATGCTCGGCATGGCATGGGGCAGGGCAGTGCCTCCAGCTTCCTCCATCCCCCATGATATTTATGTTACAGCTATCAGGATTAACTTTTTGCTGACTGCAGTGGCTTGCCCTCCCTCTGCAGAATTTCATTAATGCTGTTTTGCTGGATGGGGGAGACCAAACAGCCTCTTATTTTTATTTTATTCCTCCCCTTTCTGCCCTTGGCTTCAAAACACTTTCAAGGGTCTCCTCTTATGTATCCACACAACATCCCTCAGCATTACTCAGGGTGAGACAACACTCTGAGGCCAAATGCTGCTCCTAAATCTTAAGCCCTGACACCAAACCAGCAGCACTGAAGCATGCCGGGCACAAGAGACTTGATTGCTAAAAATGAGGAGCCCAGCCCAGGACCAGAAGAGATCTCGCCATCACAGTGCAAACCTCTGCCAAGAGAGACGCAGCCCTTGAAGGCAGCAGGATGGGGAGCCAGAGCTGCTACCTTTGCATCAGCAACCCAAACCAGGTTTTCATCCCCACAGCCATTCTGGGGAGAGCCATTTATACACAGATGGACCTCAGCATCTCTCCCATTAAGCACCATAAGCCACACTTGCTTTGCACAGCACTGGCTGGATTGTTTTTCCCAGCACAGAGGCTCGGTGGTGACGTCTAAACATTTCATAAGCCACCATCAAGAGTGGTCACCATGAAGCCACCCAAGCTCCAGCTGCCTCCTCTTTCTTCCACAATCTATCATTAGAAAACACACACACCAAGGAGAAAGGGCTCTTGGGAAGAAGAACGTGCTCAACTCTTATTTGCCTGAGTGGGAGTGAGGCACTTCACATCAGTCCTCTCAGAAATTCCAGCTTTACACTACAATGAAAAGGAAATATTTTTCTACACAGGGGTTATAAGATGTTGCCATAGTGGCATGTGTGGGTGTGCGCTTGGGTATTATCTAAAGGCCCAGATCTGCAGAGATGCACACAAACCGCTTGACTCCCATGAAAACAGCGAGAATGGCCTTAAAATGACCTGAGTGCTGTGATCAGACCCACCCAGACAACATCAACGCGCGCTACTGAGGAGCAGAAAAAGGGAGAAAGGAAAAGAGGTGACGCATAAAATCTTTACTCCTCCTCACAAATTGCTTCTGCATCAAGTATGTTTTTCTGTGTTGATATAATAACACATAAAACTCTACTTAACTCCTCACTGGTGTGATGGAAGGTGCTGCACTGATGCTGGTTGGGGTTCCCCTGCTCGCTATGGTGTCCCCTTCTCCCCTCGGAGCAGCAGCAGAGACCCAAGCAGTCATTCCAACACTCACAATGCCTTTCCTACCCCTTTTCCTTCGTCTCTCTCTCACCTTCTCTGGGTGGACAGAAAAGCAGCCAAAGCAGTTGCACACCACTTGCTGATGTGTTCCACAAGCACAGAGGTGAGGCTGGTTTAACCAGGGGCTAAAGGAGAGGAAAGCAGGCAGGCAAAAACCCATGTTACCACGAAATGGGATGGATTGGTTAAGGATAGTAGAAAGAAGGAGACACCCTTGCAACACCCTCACCTCTTACCCGCAGTCAGCACCCAGCTGCCCCTTAGTGTTCTGCTTCTGGATGGAGCTGGAGAAGACGCTGGTAAATCATCACAGGGATGGGGTCTGCATCACTGCATCATTACCCAACTTCCACTGTAGCACTGGAGCCCTCTGGCTTGCTCCATATCTCCACCAGCAGCGAGCTGGAATGAGTTTGAGAGCATGTAGACAAATAGGTGCCCCTTCCACCCATTAGCACTTAGAGATGGGCTCTGCGCCAGCTGGGAGGGATAGCCAAGCCCCATGTGGCACACAGTGAGATTGACACAAACAAACACTATTTCATTTGGCAAAAAAATCCCCCAATATAAAGTAAATGTGTTAAAAAATTAAGCTGGGCCACCACTGAACCCAAAGCATCCCAAGGCCGGCTCAGAGCTGCAGCTGCTCTGGCACCAACAGCCCTCGAAATAAAAGCTTTTGAGCTGTATTTTATATTCTTCCTTCTTGTGCAAAGTGATGCTGGCCTATCTGCTTCCTTCAGACCTACAGCTGAAGCACACAAATACCATACACATCGCCTCTGATTGCCTCCATAGCCCCTCCCTGCACTCTTTACGCACTAATAATGTAGCTTTGCTCAACTCTTCCATTAACCCAAGCAGCCCTTATTGCATCTACTGATCTAAAAAGTTGGGGTTTGGGTTTTCTGACCTGGTTCAAGGCTCACATCTGCTCAGCTCAGACTAATGCGAAAGGTTCAGTCCCTCAGTGCTTCACAGTCAAGCACAGGCCAGGCTGCTTCTTACCCCCACTCTGCAGAAGCTGAATGACTACAGGAGACGCCAGACTGCTTGGAATTAGGTCCAGGATTTATCCTAGGAGTGCCTGGCTGCACAGAGACTGCAGGCACCTGTAGGATTAATTTGTCAATAGCATCCACCCAGAAAGCCTCTGCAGTTGGGTGGTAACCACATTGCACAGCTCTACTATCACCAGATTCACCTGTGTCTAATACTACTGCAGGTGTTTCCTCACTTGGCCATTAGTAGGGTCTCTAGCAAGATATTTATTCTCAAGAAACACAGGCAAATTTGACCCTCAGCCACCACATCATTCAGAAATTACTGGAGGGAGATAGATAGAGGAAGATGGACAGATATCAAATGTGTCCTTGGAAGCTCAGGCTAAATAAGTGGTATTGTAAACGTGGATTCAGTCAATCAATTGAACATGCAATCAATGCAAACGTGGAAAACCATGATGCTAACAGGCTTTGGGAGACACAATTTCTTTGCCACTCCGGGCTCTGAAATATCCCTCAGGAAAAAGTTAGTCTAGGCCAACCAAGCTAAGCTCCTCAAAGCATCTGGTAATAGGCAGGGGGGTGGAGTGGGACTGTGTCCCAGGGGGGTGCCACCCTCGTTTTCACTATCTCAGGCTACCTGCAGACTCAGGAAGGTGTTGCTGGATCCACAGAGACAAGTTTGCAGTCTCAGTGATTAGGAATTCATTCGGAACTTGGCTTTGTAAAGAAGAAAGTCTCTGCACCTACGCATTTCAGCACACCACAAGCCTAGGGCACCATCTCCACTCTAGTTTCAAAGGGAGGCATGATGATAGGAAGCTATGAAGCTCATAAAGTCATCATCTCATCAAGCAAGAGCCAGTAAGTGACACCACTGCAAGAAAAGCTGCAATGTAAGCTTGACACCTGACCGTTCCCAGCAGAATCCCTCTCCCGGGAGCCCTGAGCCAGCTCCATTCCAACTCCCTGCCCAGTAAGCACCACACAGTATGCACTACCAAGCCCAGGTCTTCAAGGGACTTCCTCCTTCAAGTGTTGAACCCAGTGCCCATGAGGATATTTTACAGTAGCAGGCACTGGAGGTGCCCTCAGGCAGGCTCTGATGGAAGAGCAGAATCCAGCCCTTCATTAACGACCTGCAGCTACATTGGGAACATCGGGGTATAAACCAGAATAACTCAAGAAGACATAGCCAAAAAGAGGTGTTATGCATCACACAGCCCAACCAAACCCCAGCACCTGGAGAGAACAGCCCGAATTTTACCCCCTTCCTCTGCCTTACACCTATTTCACCCCCCTCTGATGCTCCCTCCCTTCCCCTCTTTCCAGTCTGTGGCAGCTGTAATAACCGCTCGCCTCGCTTTGCCGCGCAGCCACACCACCTCCAGGTACTTAACTTCTTTTAATCTTGCTTCATGTTTCAGTCCCTGCAGCCCACTCATAACGTCTGCTACTCTTCTTCCATCACCCTTAAATTCATCAATAGCCATGTCAGGCTTTGACCTCCAATTTTCTAACTGCTCAGCTAAACCACTTGCCCACTGGCCCCATTCCTGCCTTTGTTAAAAACAAGGGGGGAGCCTCATTTGCTTTCTTATTTGATCATCACTTCACTTCTGTGGTGTGCGGGCTGCTTCCCCACCTCAGAAACCCATCAACCAGCCCCATTTGAGACTGGTGCTGGGGCTGCTGTTACCTCTAATGAGATGAAATTATGGTTAATGCTTAATTTTAATTCCTCCCCCCCCCCCCCCATATTTTTAATGGCTTTCCCAGAAAAAGCAGCTTAGCCCGAGCGCTGCCACCTGAATGCTAATGAATGGCGAAGGGACCTATCGTGTCTGCCTCCCTGCCAGATTCCAAATTGATTTCCAAATTGCTTTGATGGCATAAGGTGGTTGCACAGTTTGGACCTGTGTGATTACCTGAGCATTTATCTCAGTGGGCTTTTCCACTCACCTGCTCTAAAATAACCCAGGCTGCTGGATTACAGCTTCGTGATGGAGGTTGTGGTCCCCCAGTCCACAGGAGCCTGGTCTGAATTCGAATTATTTGGATATGGCTCCTGGCTGAGCCCCAGGAAACAAGAGTGTGGAGAAATATCTGCAGCTGAACCTCAGCTACAGCTTTAGCACTTTGCTTTCAGAGGGCAAAAACAGGAAAACAGAACAAGAAGATGGTAGATGCCCCATCCCCGGCAGTGTTCAAGGCCAGGTTGGACAGGGCTTGGAGCAACTGCTCCAGTGGAAGGTGTCCCTACCTGTGGCAGGGGGGTTGGACTAGACGGCCTTTAAAGGTCCCTTCCCACCCAAAACGTTCTAGGAATCTAAAACATGGATGCTTCAGTGCTAGGGAAAGGTCTTGGGTGTCCAGTGAAATTACAAAGCACATTTCTCTTGCCTGTGTGTGGGCCAGGACAGAATCTAACCCACCGGCTTATGTTCTTTTCTTGGCCAAAAGCTTGAGGATGAGGAAGGAAGGGTACTCAGGGAACTAGAGGCTGTGCTGAGGAGCCAGGAGGTCCCAACAGAGAAATACCATTGCTCAGGCACACTCATCCCTCCTCCCAAAACACTCATCTTCTGAGTGGATGCTGGATGGGAAGGAGGTGCGGCTGACAAGGGAAACGTGATTCAGTGAGGGCTGAGACCTCTCGTAAACGAGCAAAGACCCAAGCGAGGAGGGAGGGGGACACAGCCTGCCAAAGGGAAATCTGAGCATTGCATTGGGCCAGGCACTGGTTTCACATCCATGGGAAAGGGCAGAGAAGCAAGGTGGCAAAAAATACAACCTTGTCCCATTTGTAGGATAGATGAACACCGAGAACATCAACAAGCCTCAGTCCACTGCCGGGTGAACAAAGACCAGGTCAGCAACTTTGCCCCAGCCAGAGGGATGTGAGGTGGCTGCCGTGCTGGCTGGGATTAAGGACTTAACAGAAATAAAGTCACAAACTGCTGCAGGATGAACTCAGCCTCCAAATCAACGTAGATCGGAGACCAGGATAAGAGGGAGTGAAGGGAAATACGAACTGCTCGCATTAACCTGTGGGTAACATAAGCAGTGGCCTCAAAGATAGTATTTCTCCTATTCCCACGCACGGCTGTATCTCGGTACACACAACAGCTGGAATGAGAAAGGCTGGAGTGCGATTTATGGAGTGCTCTGTGACCCCAAGGGATGGGGGAACAGCAGGACAGTATTTATTACTACTATCTTACATTAAAAGGAGTCCAACTTGCCCATGGTTTACATGTCGGGGGAAGCTTTCATCTCAAAAGATAACAGAAGCATCCCACAAATAATGGAGGGTTAAGCCAAAGCCTCACCACTGGCTCTACCCAGAGTGGGAGACAGACAGAGAGGGAGATAAGGAGATTAGATAGATAGATAGATAGATAGATAGATAGATAGATAGATAGATAGATAGATAGATAGATAGATGATAGATAGATAGATAGATAGATAGATAGATGATAGATAGATGATAGATAGATAGATAGATAGATAGATAGATAGATAGATAGATAGATAGATAGATAGATAGATAGATGATAGATAGATGATAGATAGATAGATAGATAGATAGATAGATAGATAGATAGATAGATAGATAGATAGATATTGGGGACTAGAGAAATTCGGGTCATACCCTTTTGAGCACAGCCTTTTCCAGTATCAGGAAATGAAAGTATCAGAAGGAAAAAATCCTTCTCCCCAGACCCCTGATACCCTACTGTGCCCACATGAAGAAATAATCAGCATTTAGCAGCATTTCCCTGCCTGTTTTTTATCACCATGCAGGCACTCCCCATTTGCACTGTATAAAAAACAAAATAAAAAGAATGGGGTTATTTTCAGCCAGACAAGCTAGCACTCCTCAGGCACGGACACTGCTGGGTTTGGAGAAGGATAACTAAGACTTAGATAACTAAGACACAGGATGCAAGGAAAAGCTCTGACCACCCCAAAAAACACCAACTTGGTGCCCAGGGTGATGGATGGGTGGGAAATCCCAGCACCCATGGGTGCTTCAGGAGGATGCTCCTCTCCTGATGGCACCTGGGGAGACATTGCCAACAGGTCAAGGGATGGGATTCTCCCCCTCTGCTCTGCTCTGGGGAGTCCACAATGGGACTACTACATCCAGCTCTGAGGCAACAGCACGAGAGGGACGTGGAGCTGCTGGAGCGAGGCCAGAGGAGGCCACGGAGCTGCTGCGAGGGCTGGAGCAGCTCTGCTCTGGAGCCAGGCTGAGAGAGCTGGGCTGGGGCAGCCTGCACAAGAGAAGGCTCCTGAAGGGGAGACCTCAGAGCAGCTCCAGTGCCTGAAGGGGCTGCAGGAAACCTGGAGAGGGGCTTTGGACAAGGGATGGAGGGACAGGACAGGGGAATGGCTTTAACTGCCAGAGGGGAGACTGAGATGAGCTCTTGGGCAGAAGCTGTTCCCTGTGAGGGTGCTGAGGCGCTGGCACAGGGTGCCCGGAGAAGCTGTGTCTGCCCCATCCCTGGCAGTGCTCAAGGCCAGGTTGGACACAGGGGCTTGGAGCACCCTGCTCTAGTGGAAGGTGTCCCTGCCCATGGCAGGGGTTGGAACCGGGTCCCTTCCAACCTAAATCATTTGATGATTCTATGCTATCTGCCCCCACTGTGCAAAGTGGAGACATCTCCAGTAGTAACCACTTGCAAACCCTGGTCCGGCAGGTACTTGTGCAAAACCACCCCAGGGTGACAACTCAGAATGTTTGCAGAATTAGGGCCGCACCAGCTAAAGCAAAACAAACATGTAAGAGGATGTATACTTTTACACCCTCAGCTGTCCAAATCACTTCTAGACCCCATCCAGTGTTTGTTGCTGCCACAGGAAGTCGCTCCGCTGCCTAAAATGAGTTTTGTCTTGTGCCCTGAAGCAAAGAGAGCTACAAGTCGCCTTTTAACGACACAGTTGTTTCCAGTATGACTAACAGAAAACATGTTTCCCCACATATGGGCAACCATCTGAAAGCTTGCTACACCAACACATAGGCAAATGTTTGGTGACATTTCCCTATTGCTGTCTCGCTGTTAAAAAAGCTTTAAAAAGAATTACTGCTTTGATGCCTATGTTGAAAGCACAAAAGTCCTCCAGAACTCAGCAGCAAAGACTGAACCAAGTCGGGTAAAAGTAATGGGAGAAGAGAAAATATAAACCCAAACTTCCCCCCTCTTCTCCAGCAAACAGCAACGCCTTGCTGTTAGCAATTAAAGAAACAAAAGCCATGGGCGATGCTGCCATCACCCTGCACATGGTTATTCCCAAATCTCAGCAGTGGATGACAGCTACTAGATCCACACAGTGCAGAATGTTCCTCTGGAGGTTTGCAACCTCCATCTCACAAGTCTCGGCGTTGACAGCTCCAAGTCGCCGTTGGGCGTTGGGATTCTCCAGCGATTCCAGTGGGATCACTCACGCCTCCCGCATCTCAGCCTCCTCCGACTTGCTTTTGGGATGCATTTGGCAGCTTTGCTTGTTAATTAGGGTAAAGGAAGTCAACGTGTCCAACCCTGCCCTGCGATGTCCTCAGCTCCTCCATCGGGGGATGCCACCCCTACAAAAAGCCTTCCAGTATTTTGGAAGAACAGGCTGCTCTCTGCCTCGCTGGAGCAACCAGCGTGACGAAGAATTGCATACACACTCCCCCCCCCCCCCCCGGCCTGTCGAAGAGTGGTTTAAAGGGAGGGTAGGGAGAAAGAGTGCAAAGGATTTCATGCTCTTGTTAGAAACACAGCAGCGTTTTCAGAGTAATTTCTGGACAACCCTGTTCTTTTTCTTAATCTCATATGTTTCTTTCCTATTGAGTAACACGTGGTTTCCTCCAGAACCCAGAATAAAATTAGCAAAAACCAAGCGAAACCTGTTTTATTTTCTTACTGATTTTTCTAATTGAGGGTAACAACAATAGTAGAAAGGAACCAAAGACAGGAATGATACAGGAAGCTGATCTTCAAAGGCCAAGTAAACATCTCATATCCCTCATTTTGATGATGCTCCAGCAGGCAGCATGATGCATCCTCTGCCCAAAATACTAAAGGAAGAGCACACGTTATTGCCTGCAAAGAGCGTACATCAAGATCAATGGCTTGCTGCAGTCCGCAGTGTGAGCATGGTCTCACACCACCACCAGACCGGTGGCACCAAGCCCTGCCAAGGGAAAACATCTTGCATTGCCAAGCCGCCTGCTGAGGCTACTGTCCATAAAGAGGAGCCTGAAAAAAGCATAGAGATTGGCCTTAGGTGGGTAGGCAGGTGATGGTAAGAGAGGACAGGCAGTGCAGCAGCTTAGAATGGTAAGATTATGGATTATTTGGGTTGAAAGGACCTTAATGCTCCTCCAGCTCCAACCCCTTCCCACGGGCAGGGACACCTTCCACTGGAGCAGTTGCTCCAAGCCCCTGTGTCCAACCTGGCCTTGAACACTGCCAGGGATGGGGCAGCCACAGCTTCTCTGGGCACCCCCTGACAGCGCCTCAGCACCCTCACAGGGAACAGCTTCTTCCTTATATCTAACTTAAATCTGCCCTTAGACCTACCACCTCTCTGCGCTTGGTGGGCTCAGACAGGACAAAGCTTCATGAGCGCCACCTCTCCAAGATGCC
This sequence comes from Myiopsitta monachus, assembly GCA_017639245.1. Classification (NCBI taxonomy): domain Eukaryota; kingdom Metazoa; phylum Chordata; class Aves; order Psittaciformes; family Psittacidae; genus Myiopsitta; species Myiopsitta monachus. The sequence continues at coordinate 2,089,490 of CM029941.1, read as the reverse complement.
TCATCACATCCTCCAGCTCCACGGTGATCCTGTGATAGCTTTTGCCACTATGTTGTTCAGGGCCTCACCTGCTTTACCATGAAGGTCAGGATCGCCAGCATGGGCTGGGATGTTGCATTGGGCACCATGGGCACCCTCACAGCTGTTCCATGAAATACTGTATTTAGGATCATGAGACATTAACCAGCTATTCTACATATTTCTGCATGTAGTTTCCATTAGTGGTTTTCACCGTTTCAGAACCAGGGTACTCTAGGAGCTGGAAGGTAAAGAATAATGCATTTTTTAATCCAGCAATATTTCCTATTTGTGAAAAAAAGTAGGGGGAAAATGGCTGCGGTCAATGAGAAACTGATCTGAAGGGAAGGGAAAAGGGTTCAACTACATGAAATAGAATAGAAAAGAATTTGCTACCCTCCACAATTTGTTTGAATCAGAGCGAAATGTCTTAATTCACCAGCAAGTCTTATTTTAACTTTCCTCCTTCTAACTGCAAACTGTCATTCCCAAACAAAAAGTTAAAAACCTTCATTGAGAATGTCAAAAAGGAAATGTTTTGGCATTTCTAAAATGACACATTTCATTTCAACATTTCACATGAAATGCCTGGACATTAAGTAAAAACTAGCTCCCCCTGGGGATTTTCAATGTATCCAGTTGCCAAATTCAATTTAATCTTATGAATAGCCCAGGCTTTCCCAAATTCAACTTTTCAATTAATTTACACAGGAAGTTCAATTAGGTTTTGGTTCAGACTGTGATGCTGTTGACCCTGTGATGTGCTTAGAGATGATCCACGTCTGTTGGACCAAGTCCAGAGGAGGGCCATGAAGATGATCAGGGGACTGAAGCACCTCCAGTATGGAGATAGGATGAGAAAGTTGGGGCTGTTCAGCCTGGAGAAGAGAAGGCTGCGTGGAGACCTCAGAGCAGCCTTCCAGTATCTGAAGGGGGCCTACAGGGATGCTGGGGAGGGACTCTTCTGGAGGGACTGTAGTGAGAGGACAACGGGTAATGGGTTCAAACTTAAACAGGGGAAGTTTAGATTGGATATGAGGAAGAAGTTCTTTCCTGTAAGGGTGGTGAGGCACTGGAATGGGTTGCCCAGGGAAGTTGTGAATGCTCCATCGCTGGCGGTGTTCAAGGCCAGGTTGGACAGAGCCTTGGGTGGCATGGTTTAGTGTGAGGTGTCCCTGCCCATGGCAAAGGGGTTGGAATTGGATGATCTTAAGGTCCTTTCCAACCCTGATTATTCTATGGTTCTATGACTCGGTACATTCCCAAAACTTGATCTCCAGCCAGCATCTCAAGCCTAGAAATATTTATACCTTATGAAAATATTATATATGAAGAGAACGAGCTAGCCTATGACCCAACAACAGCCCCTCAAATTGTTTTAACATGTGCTTCACTCCTAATATACTGCTGTCATTCATGGGGATTAATAGTTGTTATTAATCACCCGATTTGAAGGCATGGAAGAAAACCATCTCTCCATGCACAAGAAAGAGGGAACATTATTTATCTGCTAGCACTAACACATAATAAAAACAATTTCTCAGTAGATCTCTGCTCACATACACAGACGACCATGTCACGCCAGGAGTGATTTGCAAGGCTTTGGAGGCATGACAACACCAGCTAGCAATGACAACCAAGGGTATTGTCTCACGACTCTTCTTCAGATGAGTAATATTCATGCGAATAAGCACATCCATCAACCAAAGGCCATGGTGAAGGCCTTTGGGGACATAAAACCAGTCACACCCATGCTTGTTTTCCATTAGGCTGGTGGTGGGACTCCACAGAGCTCCCAGACAAGCTGCAGTGCTCACCAGGAACTTGGGCTATCTGACATGGTGGAGCTGCCTACAACCATGTTTCTAGAAGACACCATGCTCAATGGTTCCAAGCCAGCTTGGATAGACAGTGGCTAAAGGAAAATTTGCACTATTAGGCTTTAATCCATCACTGTTCTGGTGTGACCTCCCTGTGTGACTGATGGACCAAAGTGCTTCCGATTCACTCAAGGCCAGGAGAATGTGTCCCAGAGCATAATTAGCAAGGTACTAACTTTTTCCGGCAGCAAGAAATCTGAATAGGGGTGCCCTGACATAAGCAACACATTACCCTCATTTTGCTATGATAGCTCAGGGGCGCTGTTTTTCCTGTTTTTACTTTTTAACAGTGTAATTTGCACAGACTGAAAGGACACAGCACCAAATTCAAAGCTGAGAATAGGACAGACAACCTACCTGCCTAGGACAGACACCAAACTTCCACACTCCCAGATTTCTAAAGGGTCTAACCCAAAATATCCTCCATCAAGGAGCCCAGAACAGGGATACAGGAGGTCTGAAATACTGACTCTCCTCCAGCACGAGCTTTTCACTGAACTGCACACTAAAGAATAACTTACATGTTTATACACCTTGCTTGCACAGCACGGTGCTTGTAGGCTGGAGGCTCAAGTTCCTTCTTTTGATTCACTCCTTGAGTGAGCCAACCTATTTATTTGAACTCGAATCCACATGAGGTGCAGAACAGCTCAGGCTTCGGCTCAATGCCAACTGCACTCCCATTGTCCACCATATAAAAGCAGGTATCCCAGCACGGTCATGGGAGGTATGAAATACAGAAGACAAAACACTGCTTTTATGATGCAGCTGCAGAAGAAAAAAAAAAAAAAGAAAAGAATTAAGGCAATAGAAAAAAGAATTTAGATCTATATTTTGCCTTTTTCTCCTGTTGTCCTTTCTCTGGATCCCTTCAGCTCTTGCCTTTTTGAGGTTAGGGACAGAAGAACAAGCCTCTTCGCATTCAGCCTTTTCTCCGTTTTCCACATACTCCTGTATTTAATCTGTGCCCTTCTGTAGATTTTTTACTTCCAATTCCTGAATCTCAGCCAACATCCCTTATGAAATTAAGCTGGCTCTTCACCTGCTGAACTATGAACAATCACAAAAACTAGAAAGCAACCTTATTGGAAATACAGAGCTGCTGGGAATACCCCTAAGGAGGCTGCTCCTTTCCTCTGGACTCCTAAACTGAAAACATTTTGGTATAAAGTCAGATCTGGGTTTTTCTTTTAATTAAAGAATCCTCCAGCTGAAAACCAAAGCAGTGAAAGAAATACTATTGAGCGTGCCAGCATGTGTTAGCACTGGACCAATGCACTGCTGTGGCACCTTCAAGACTTGGTGCACATGCACTTTCCAGGCAAGATGCATTAAAGCTTCCTTGACTCTTTTCTGCAAGAAGGAGTCCTGACCTTGTTGATTGGCATGGCTAGTAATTCTGGTAACTGTTTTGCTCATGTAGAAGTTCCCTGTCATTCCAGCTGAGTGGAGCATCCTCTGCTTCCTACTGCATGAGGCACCTTCTTTGATACCACATTCGGAATCACCCCATGCATGATCAGAGACTTACCCAAAGGAGTAATGGCAAGGAAGAGCTCCAGGCTTTGGGAAAGGGGCTACTGGATACATGTTTTGAGACTTAAGGTATTATACAAATTGCTTTCTTGTAAGCAGTATTTGATGAGCTCTGTTTTGATTACATCCAAAGAGCGACAGCCCCTGGAGTATAATAGAGTACAAATGGGCTCTAATAGGGTATTTGGCTGTTGCATTAGTATTAATCCACTCAGCAGTTAAATTGTGGGAGGCTCATGAAAACTCTCTCTTTTCCCCACCATATCAGTAATTTGCATCCAAACAAATGTGCTTTGTGAATAACAGGACCTTGCATCCGAGTGTAATTTTATTACCTCATTCAAGCAATTTTAGCCAAATTGTGCTTCCTCTTTGAAGAGCTGCTACTGGCGAGGCGAGATTGTTCACAAGCGCACATGCAACAAAATTGCACATTTTTCACTTCAACCACCCACTTTTGTTCATCATTTATTTCCAGAATACCTGTTGTCTGTCAGAACGATGCTTCTCCTCTGCCAGAGCCTATAACCGTCACACAAAGCCCAAGGTATCTCGCAAGGATTTACTGGAAAATGAAAGGCAAAACTCCCAGGGCAGAGATCTGAGGCCTTCCTTTGAGGAGGGAGAGTGGATTAACTGTAAAGAAAATAAATAAGTTCTAAGGTCCCAGGTCACTGCTGGTACGAGTGGGTGCACATCCCAACAGAGAGACAAGGCCACATCCACACCATCTCTCTGAAGGCAGTAGGATTATCACTGCGGGAAATACTGAGGGCACATTAGGATGTAGGAAAGAGGGCTTTAATCATTAGACTGACAAGGGGAAAAATCATCACTAAAATTAAGGTGGGACTGCCATAGGGCAGGTCCAGTGAAGAGGAAACCCAAGAAACGTGGATCTATGTCCCATTGCTTCCCCAGTTTTCTTCTCCAGATCCATTCATTTGTTTGTCTCATCTCACAAGGTGAGCTCTGCAGGGTGCTGACTGCATTTTGCTCCTTGCATAGCACCTAGCTCACTGGGCCTGGACTCTTAGCCACTGCCAGGACAAATCCCCAGCAAAGAGGCTGGCATTCCATCTTCTATCCCCTTCCCAATTCCCAAAATGTAACACCAGATTTTCTCCGTTTCACACCTAGCTCTGTATCTCAAGTCATTCAGTGCAATGCCATTCCACTGTTAGCACAAACAATGGCATAACCAAACCCTAAAGAAGGAGAGAGAAATAGAGATGGAGAGAGATATCCCTCTCTAGCATACATCCCAGACAGCTACCAGTCACATCTCCCTTGACCAGCAGTATGGTATGCACCAGTGAAGAAGACACATGCAAAATAACACCATGATACGCATTTAAGGGCAAAAAACAGGGGAAAAAACATGGCTATGATACAAGTGACTACTTTGCCAGCTACTTAAGACATATTAAAACATAAGGGCAGCTTCTTGGCTTCTGCCTGCAGTAGACCAGCAATAGTCTTGGACAAGACCCTGGTTGTGTCTGAGTCTGATGCACTTAGGGAAGATGCATGTTATCCCTTGAAAGATCCTGCCTCCCCAGCCACAGCACACCCTGCCACAGACACCCTTTGGCACTCCTCATTACTAAAATCACAAGAAAGATTAAGCAAAGCTGCACTTGCCAGCAATAAAACCCTTCTCTGATGGCATCACTGGAGACCCCACTCCTGCATTAATTCAGAGGCTGCCCATTTCCTATTAATTAGAGGACACTATAATGCAAATAATGAAAATTAATTAAGCCCTCACTTATTAATCTAAACCAGTCTCTTCCTTGCTGTTCTGGAATATACCCCAGGCAACCAGCTACAATCTATTTAATCATAAAAGTGACAACCTATGAGTTGACACTTCCTTAAAGGATGTCTTTAATATCAAAATAAAATAAAATAAAGTAAACCAACCATGTCTCCTGAGCAGGCCAGCAATAATGAGATGTTAACCCAGTCCTCCCCAGCCTGCTGGTTTCCCTTCCCAGAAGCTGAGGCTGCCCCATCCCTGGCAGTGTTCAAGGTTAGGTTGGACACAGGGGTTTGGGGCAAGCTGCTCCAGTGGAAGGTGTCCCTGCCCATGGCAGGGGTTGGAACTGGATGAGCTTTAAGGTTCCTCCCAACCCAAACCAGTCCAGGATTCTATGATGATCTCGTGACTGCCAGGTGGCTTCTCTTGCTCATGTGCGTGTTTTACATTACACCACATACCTGAAACACAAACTGCAGACGAATTTCAAGAGCTGTACTTATTGTGGTTGCTACAAATCACCCTTCAAGATCCTGGTTTTCCCCTTGCATTTCATTTCCCTACCAGACAGGGTGCTGTGCACCTCTGTTTCCCAGGCTGTCTGTGCAAAGCCAAGGGCACACCACAGAGGGCCGGGAGTGCTCTACATCACCACTCGTCAAGACAATGACATCGGCTGCCATTGAGCAGGACAGAGGCCACATGCCTTGTTTTGCAGTTCTTGATGTGACTCAGACCAGATTGAGAATTACACTTGGAATAAGTGATTAAAATCCCTGACTACTCCTCCATGACGATGCACGGGTGACATTCCCAGCAGCAACAATTGCAGCTGCATCCTTGGAAATGACAGCAAAATTGGGGATGCTGCCCGGTGAGGATGACCTGCACCAGCAGTACCAACAGCTGGGACTCCTCCAAACCATTCCCTCTTAACCTGGGATAAACTCTGGGTGTGTGAAGACGGGAATAAGGACTTGGAAAACCCACTGATGTAAGGGAAACCACCCAGCCTGCATGTAATGATGCTCTCACCCAGCATTGCAGAATCACAGAATGGTTTGGGTTGGAAGGAACCTTAGAGCTCATCCAGTCCCAACCCTCTGCCATGGGCAGGGACACCTTCCACTGGAGCAGTTGCTCCAAGCCCCTGTGTCCAACCTGGCCTTGAGCACTGCCAGGGATGGGGCAGACACAGCTTCTCTGGGCACCCTGTGCCAGCGCCTCAGCACCCTCACAGGGAAGAGCTGCTTCCTTATATCTATCTTTATTTAGGGACAGACGAACCTGTTGCATCTTTTCAAATATCAGAAGACTTTAGGCTGGCAGAAAAATTCAGGAAATAGATGAAGAAAATGTACAGTGAGAAGGTCAATGCTGACATTTAAGCTAAATTTTGGTTCTTTTCGTTACACTTTTACGTCTGAAGTCCCTAAAGCATTGCAAAGTAAACGCTGGCATTATGAAAAATTGCTTACATCACTGACCCAGTTGGTTGTGCTCAGTGCCAGTAATGCACCTTCGTTATTAGCTTCTCCAACAGAACTAGCAATGTTTTCATATGCATTTGAAGCATTTATATATGGTCACCACCTGCAAAGATGCCAGCCTCCTCTGGGCTGAAATCTGCAGGCAGTAGCTATTTGGAGAAACCTGCACAGGCTTTGCAGGCATTTTGAAATAGAGGTGGCCCAGACCTTCAATAGTATTTCATATCTATCTCAAGCATTAAAATATGCAGCTTGGATTTCCTTGGTAGGGAGGGACTCCCAGAGGGAAGAGGGAAACAGGATTTCGGTGGAGGAAATGGAGAGCAGAGGAAGGGTTTGAAGAGGAAGGGAGGAGGGCTTTCGGCTAAAGGCAAGGATTACAGCAAAAACAACTGCTCAGATGCTCCCCTGGGTATTCGGAGCCCTGAAATGCCTGCACGAAGCTGGCAGACACTTTGCTGCATCACAGCCCAGGCAAGAACTTCAAAAGTCACCCTCAAAAGAGCAGGGTGAAGTCAACCCTCCTTCCAGCAAGTGCCAGGCACAGCTCTGAGCCCAAAGAAGGCTGCTTCACGCAGTTCATGCACTCACTGGCCAATATTGGTTTGGCTCTCTACCGCAGCAAACATGTTCTGATAGGAGTTTAAATGCATTTCAGCAGCTACGTGCAACGGCAATGCACAAACAGGTTCATCCCAGGCTCAACCACCCATGCTATGGAGCAGCCACCACCACCTGCAGAGGAGCAAAGAGCCAGAGCATCCGGGGGACTTGAAAGATGCACTCTCAGTGGTGTGTGATTAGTAGCACATGGATATCAGCCAGCTTTACAAACCACCATCACCAGAGGTAGATGGCAAATTCCCAGTGTTTTCCTAGGAAGCTCCATGCTGTTGCAGCCCCATCTTTCCAGGTGTCTCATAAACCTGCCAGAGCTTGGAAAGAGAACTATCACCTCTGATCCCCCAGCTGAGAAAAAAGAGCATGGTGACATCCACCTCGGCTTCAAAAAGGGCAAATCGTGCCTGACAAATGTGATGGCTTTCTATAGTGACGCTACAGAATTGGTGGAGCACTGGTGCAGGGTGCCCGGAGAAGCTGTGGCTGCCCCATCCCTGGCAGTGCTCAAGGCCAGGTTGGACACAGGGGCTTGGAGCAACTGCTCCAGTGGAAGGTGTCCCTGCCCGTGGCAGGGGCTGGAACTGGATGAGCTTTAAGGTCCCTTCAACCCAAACCATTCTGTGATTCTATGAATTCAATTAGCAGACAAACATACTTAAGCCTGCACGCATGGGCAGTCCCAAATGGGATTAACTCACGGCTTTCGTATTTGAGGATCAGGTCCATGGGACTTTCAGCCCTTATTTAGGTACCCATCAAAATCAAGCTCATGTAACTCATTCTGGAGTGATCTGGCCAAGGTCACACACCGAGTTAGAGCAGAACTCACACCATGGAAGTCACCAAGAAATTAATTGTAAAGATCTGACAGAGCCTTTGAAAGGGAGACTAAAACCTCTCTCCCTCCGAACTACTTTGCATTAATCTAAGCTTGTTCTGCTCTAAAACATCGACCCACCCATCGAGCAGCTGGATCTCAAACTTTGCCTTTTGCTCATTAGCAGAAATGGACACCACCTCAAAATTCAGCTCAAGCCTCCTGGCAGATGGGACTGAGCTGCGTGCTCCTCTCTTGTGCTGCCCAGTCCACGTTGCACTCTTTGTGGAGCCATTCCTATCTACCACAATTATGCTATCATATCCTTGTGAGATGGACTCCTTGGCTATCGTTTGGGTTAACTGGGTGACCAGCAGTCTAAGGCTCCCTGACTTCTTTTCGCTGCCAGTTCTTCCATCAACCTCTTTCCTTCCAGGCAATTATCTCACCTATGCAAATTAATCACTGCCATCTATAAAGTTTGCAGAGGTCAAAATAACAAACTTGGATTTAAGAACAAAGGAGAAAATCCAAGCCATCTGTAATGTTGAACTTTTTGTTCATTATTATATAGTTATTATTATATAGCATTTTGTGCATGTTTTATGAGGCAGCAATCTCAAAGTCTCGTTAGTTAGTGAAAATCAGGGTTGTTTCACTGCAGACCTTCTGATGTCACCCTCCTTAAGGAGGTGGAAAAACTTAAGAACCACAAGACTGGCTTTGAGCATTGTCTGAATGTTGTATCATTACAATTCACTGTCCGTATTACAGAGGGACATAGTTCTAGCCAAGAGGGCATATTATCATGCCAGGCATAAGCCACTGATGTTTTACTTGCAACATCAAAGAAGATCCGTGCCCTGGAAAAGCAAAGAGATGCTCCTCTGGCAAAGGCAACAGAAATACAAAACATGGAGTGACCTGATGTGGTTACACAGACAGGTTGTAACCAAGCCAGGGAAACATCCAGGTGTCTTCCCAGGGATAGCCCACATCCTAGGACAGATTCCAGTCTTCACCTTACTTCCTCCTGCAAGCTAACCTGCCTGTATATCCCTGTTCAGCAGCAAGCATGGAGATCACCAGGGTTCCACTGCAGGAAAGAGCTTATCAATGCCATGATCCAGGAGGAATCACAGAATCCCAGACTGGTTTGTGTTGGAAGGGACCTTGAAGCCCATCCAGTTCCAACCCCTGCCATGGGCAGGGACACCTTCCACTGGAGCAGTTGCCCCAAGCCCCATCCAACCTGGCCTTGAACACTGCCAGGGACGGGGCATCTACCACCTCTCTGGACAACATGTACCAGTGTTTCACCATCCCCACCCTCACCATAAAACATTTATTCCTTATATCTAGTCTGCAGAAGCAATGAGATGCGTCCTCAAAGCAGCAGCTTCCCTAATGATGAAGCTTGACCAAACCCCGCAGAGCTGCCGGGGTTGCAATGGCTGAAGACCAACATCCTCTTGCTGATGAATGTCCAGCATCCTGCCCCTCCCTGCCTGCTCTGGCCTGCAGGCAGCTGCCCTCCTGCACTCTTCACTCATCACCCACCACTTCCTCTCCCTCTCGGCTCCCCCTTTCCTTTGCTACCAAAATTCATCACAAGAAACGTGGAGAGGGTTTTTGACAAGGGCCTGTAGGGACAGGACAAGGGAATGGCTTTAACCTGCCAGAGGGGAGACTGAGATGAGCTCTTGGGCAGAAGCTGTTCCCTGTGAGGGTGCTGAGGCGCTGTCAGGGGGTGCCCAGAGAAGCTGTGTCTGCCCCATCCCTGGCAGTGTTCAAGGCCAGGTTGGACACAGGGGCTTGGAGCAACTGCTCCAGTGGAAGGTGTCCCTGCCCATGGCAGGGGTTGGAACTGGATGAGCTTTAAGGTCCCTTCCAACACAAACCAGCCTGTGCTTCTCTGATCCACTGCCCCCAGGGCCACCCTGCTATCACCTCCAGAAGGAAGCCTGTCCTCAAGCCATTTCTTCAGAGATGACTTCACATTCAGACTTCCCTTCTGCACCTTTCCTTGTACCCCTGCCTTCCTCAACCCTCCTTAGCTCGTGTCCTCGAAGCCTCTCCTCTGCCAGAATAAAACCTGTATGAAGGTTAATCACCATCAGGCACAGCCGGGACCAATGCAAACAGGCACTGAGCTCCCTAAAGTCCTGCGCAAACTGGTGAATGCAGTTACTGCATGTGGAGCAGCAGCGATCCTGCTGCCAAGTACTACTGAGCTGCTCATGCTGGGGACAGAGCAGAACATAGAAGAGGAGCCCAGCACCAGCCCCAAGCCCAACACCAGAGGTCTTCTGGAGAGGGAAGACTCATCCTTGAGAAGGACAGGCAACACACCAGCATCTTGTCCCCTGCAAGCTAAGCTCCAGCACATGGCAGAGGGATGTATAATGGTCTTTGCTCTTGAGTAATCGCCCAACGTACGAGCAAAAATATGTGTGCGAGTGTGCTTGTGTGTGCAGTCACAGGAAGCTGGAACGGCAGTCACCCCACTGCTCACATCTGCATGCATCAGGCAGCCCTGCATCGTATACCACCCCATGGCCCTGACTCCAAAGAGCCACAGTGACATTGCTTTGTCACCATGCCAGGTTAACACCAACATCATGTTATCTCCTCCACACAGTGAAGCACTGTCTCCACAGACCTAAACTATCACCATCTGCCTAAATTAGACCTAAGCTACCACCATTTGCCTAAACTGGACCTGAACTAACATTGTTTGCCTCTCTGTTGTCATATTGTACAACCATGTCCTCGCAGGCTCATACTGGCATCATCCCATCTCCTCCAATACCAAGCACAGCCCTGCCTGGATGTAATCCAAACCAACTCCAACATCTTCATCATTTGATTCTGTCTTTCTGCCCTTCCACTTGGGCACTACAAAATGGGAAACAGCCTTGAAATAATGGCTCTAATTACAGTTTGTTAGGTTTTATATGCATCAAAGAAAGACAATCCTCCCCTTCATGACATTCCCAATATGACATAGCACAACAAAAAACCCAGTGTCGATCTGCAGAGCTGGATGTAAATTTCTTAATGCGCCCATGACGGGGCTTCTCGGTGCTTACTGCCTACTGCGAAAGGAATTGGGCCGCTCACCAAGCTTGCATCACCACCCGGACACACATCCTCATCTGCTGTACACAAGGAGCCCTGAAAAATCCACCTGCTCTTAAGCCTATTTCTGTCTTTCCACTAAAAAAGGTGATGTTCCTTTCCCCTTTCATTAAAAAGTAAAACAAAATAAAGAATGAAAGTGCGGACAGGCAAGTAGGAATGTCTGAGGTTTGACAGCCCATAATCAGAGACGAACTCAACTGCAATAGAAGTCATCTTCCCAGGAAACAAACCCCTGAACTGCTCTCCATTCATTTATAGCAAGCAAACCAGGTGAGCACAACCAACTGCTAGTTACCCTCTGAGTCACAGGAAGCAGCACCCGAAACACATGCCTTGCCCAAAGCTTTGGAAGACTGAGAAAACACATCTCATGCAAATGATTTGAGGCAAGTCTCAGGGTTTGCAAATTCCCTGTGAAACCCAGGCTTTGGATAACCAGGAGCTCCGGGGCTGAGGTCAGGTTGCTGCTGAGCACCTGTGCTTCATAATGCGTCATGGACAGAGCTCTCCTTGAGGCATCAAAGCTGCACAAACGTCACTGCCTGCACAGTCTGGCCCTGTAACCCATAATTTCTTCATAATCAGAAGCAACAGGGTGAGTTTTAGTGGCCATACATAATGCATGTCTTCTGGCATTGCTGGGGAGGCAGGACACGAGCACCACAGCACCAAAGAATGGGATATAGCTCTAAGTGCTACCTACAATCACAAAGGCTGTTGGGATCCTATTCCCCCCCTCCCTTTGTTCCCCCACCATATTCTACTTATTTTCCACATTCCCCATGCAGCAGCAACACATGGATGGTTTCATCGTGGCTGGTAATTACATGCTGGTGAATATATGCTGCTATTCAGTGCAGATGAGGGCTGAGCATCTTACTCACACACATCCCCCCTCTGTCATCCAGTATGAAAAATCTCATTGAGTAGTTCATTAGCTGTAAGCACAATTGAGTACTGCAGCTATGACATGCCCCGCACTCAGATTCTCTGTGGTAGTTTGGGAACACACCATGCAATTGCTCCCTTGCAGCCTGTTGCTGCTATTTTCCTCCTCATTCCCACTGCCGGTCCACCATCAGCCTCCTCCTCCTCATCATCTCAGCTAGTTTCCTGCTACCCAGCATCCAGTACACCCCCCTCCAGACATCAGATCTAGTCCTCACCCCAGGTGTGATGCTCCCTTGTTACACACACATCCAGGAAGGCTGCTTCCGTCCCCTCTTCCCTTTATTTCCTCTTGCATGTTCTTCCCCAGCCTATTCTGATCCCACCCTTCCTGTACCCTCAGTCTTTCCCTAAAAATCCCAGTAAGTTTTGCACATCCCTGGAAACCCCTGAGAGCACCTTATACAAAGTTTTACACAATTCCCAAATGCTTTTCTCCCTGAAGTCCGAAATAAACCAACTCCACATGGGTCATGCCCATAAGGACTATCATGCTCTTTAGTACACATGGCTTTCAGGAAAGAGATTTCTGTTCCGGGAAACCAATGGGTGGGTTTTGCACATCCATCAGCACAGGAGCCAGACAGGGAGCACATACCCTCCACTGGTTTATAGCAAACAAATGACGGGGACCAAGAAGCCATTCAGGTACAGCCTTCACCCCACCCACAGCACCAAAAACAATGTCAATTTGCTCTCTTGGCCACACCATGATGAAGCAGAAGCTGCTGCTTCTTCAAAAGGTCCTTGTTGCTGTAAACTAAGGATGCTCATAGTGGTAGCTGCAACCCAACTGCTGGAACCATCTGCTGGAAAAGGGCAGGGAAGAAGCCAATAAAAGCTCTGGGGACCTCAACACAAGAGGGATGTGGAGCTGCTGGAGCGAGGCCAGAGGAGGCCATGGAGCTGCTGCGAGGGCTGGAGCAGCTCTGCTCTGGAGCCAGGCTGAGAGAGCTGGGCTGGGGCAGCCTGCACAAGAGAAGGCTCCTGAAGGGGAGACCTCAGAGCAGCTCCAGTGCCTGAAGGGGCTGCAGGAAACCTGGAGAGGGGCTTTGGACAAGGGATGGAGGGACAGGACAGGGGAATGGCTTTAACTGCCAGAGGGGAGACTGAGATGAGCTCTTGGGCAGAAGCTGTTCCCTGTGAGGGTGCTGAGGAGCTGTCAGGGGGTGCCCAGAGAAGCTGTGGCTGCCCCATCCCTGGCAGTGTTCAAGGCCAGGTTGGACACAGGGGCTTGGAGCAACTGCTCCAGTGGAAGGTGTCCCTGCCCATGGCAGGGGTTGGAACTGGATGAGCTTTAAGGACCCTTCCAACACAAACCATTCCATGATCCTACGAAAACTTCCCAGAAATGGGAGCTAGATCTTGCTACAACCGATGTATCTGGTTTTCCCTGGGAGGAGGGCTTTCCATCCGGCATGGTGGAGCACAATCACATAAATATCAGCCCTGATTGAGCTGTAGAGGGCATGACATTTACCTCCAGGATGTAACCTTTGAATATACCTCCTCCAAGTGATTAGCATCGAGCACACTGTGTGCCATTTAGCCATCACCACTGAATGATGATCAGATTAAGACATGACAGAGCTAACAAAAGACATGTGAACAGAGCATGCGGGGAGCACCAGCTCGTCCCTCTCAGCCCGACCACGAGTGATGGGAGCAAGGAGAGCATCAAGACTTGAGTTTGCTTAAGCGGAACACACAAGGCAGTCAACATTGAGCCACGTTTAATACAGCAAGTCCTGCAAGTAAAGCAAGGGAAAGCTCTTCTGACAAGCCCCTCTGGCTTTAAGCCTCCTGGGAAGGTCAGGAGACAGCAAGTTGAAGAGACGAGGGCAGGCAGCAAGCAAGCAACAACAGTAGCACAAATTGTGTCCCGTCAGTAAATCTCTGTAAAAACTGGTTTCCTATAGAAAACTGCATCTCTTACGACACTGCTCTCTGCACGGAGGGCTTGCAGCACTGCTCAGGAGATCTGCTTTCAAAAACCTCACTAGAAATTGAGGCCTGCTGTCAGAGAGGAAGACTAATGTATCCCAACACTTGCTAAGAATAAATCAATCTACTCAGAGGATGGGAAACCAGATCCTTCCCAGGCCACCAACCCATCGTCGTTTGCATTTTCCATTTCTCCACTCTGAACCTGTGAAACTTGGCAGGCATCTGACACCTCTTCTCCAAATCCTACTCCACCTCACCCAAGCTGCAGCAGACGGCAAGCCCCATGCATTGACTGGGGTGCAAGACCTTGGAATGATCTTGGTCAGATCGTGTGCCACTGCTGGAGTGGTTTGTATAAACAACTGATGGGCTCCCAGGGCGTAGAAGAAAGGAATTTATAGAGAGAAAAACCCAGCAACAGGTCCTTATCTTGAGTCATCTTCACCAGGCTGCACTGCAACCAGCCAAGGACCTTCTCCTATGCTATAGGGCCACAACTAGCTCCTGCCTTGCGTGTTCCTCAGCAGCCTCAAAACCACAGTTTACAGACACAAACATCTCCAGCTCCCCAGCAAAGACATGACTTGGTAAGTGCACCTCACAGCAATGCGTCCTTCATCCCACTCCACCTTGTGCAGTACCAGCACCCAACACACACAAAATACAGCCTTCAACTCCAAAAAACATACCGTTGCCTAAACCCTCCATCACATACACACATACAGCAGATGAGAGAACTCTCTCCGGGGAATGTTTAGTACTGGGCCACAAAGAGTTAAACTTTATAGCCTCAAATATAACAATTAAACCCAAAAAAAAGAAGGTGGAGGGGAGGGACAATGTGCCATCCCCCATGCAGTGCTCTCCTCTCTTTAGGGAAATCTCACCTGAATTCTTACATATACCAACCCAAGTCCCCAGACGCACCAAGGGAATTAGAATACAACCTAAGAAAATGAAAATAAAACCCGAAAAATATGAAACTAAAACCCTAAGAAAACGAAAATAAAACTCTAAGAAAATGAAAATAAAACCTAAGAAAATTAAAATAAAACCTTAGAAAATGAAAATACGACCCAAGAAAATGAAAACTGACCCTAAATGAAATGAGAGCACAAACTACCTCCTGCAGTCCGGTGGTGCCCGGGTCAGTTGCTGCACGTCCTCAGGCGGTCTCGGGGAGCACAGCTCCGCACCAGCACGCAGCTGGCCGCGTCGGCAGGACCGTGCTCCATGTTCCGCCTGCGAACGCCCTGGCTGGTGCGCGGGGTGTTTCTCCTACAGCGGTTTGACTCAGAGCTCTCGCCAGACCAGCAGCTCTCAAATTCGTTTAATAAACCATCTCCTCACCACGCCCAGAAGCAAAAGGCAAATCTGTGTCTCCCAGGCACCTCCTGATTGGGCTAACGTGCCTCTTGCTAATTACCCTGCGAGGAAGAGTACGGCTCGGGTGACGTGTTTATGAAGATAAATACGTTAACTTCACAGTTAGCGCCGTAAACTCGTTCCAGACGGAGAGTCTCGTAAGTTGATTTCCAGGAGAAAATGCCTCAATAATTAAATTTCTTTAATTTTTTTTTTTCCAAGGCTATGAAATATTAATTTCAGTGAGATGCATAGCGTGTCTTTCAGGTGCATTTTGTAGCTGCTGTTGGAGTTAAAAAAAGGAGCTCACTGGTGAAGCCCAGGGAAGGGATGGGAGTGATTTCTCCCCTCGGCAGAGGGAATGCAGCGCTCTGCCCTACCTAATCTCACTATAGCAACGGGAAGACCTTGGCAACCCCGATCCTTACAGTCATTAAGACGAGAGCGGGAAGAGTCAGGAGCACAGCGCCGAGGGATGCTTGGACGAGAAGCTGACCTGGTTCCTACCAAGGAAATAAAGCACCCTGCCTTGCTCAGGGGTGATGGAGGGTCTGCCAAGCTCCGGGATGGGTGGCAGCCCAAGGCTGGCTCCCCAAAACTTTCTTGTGCTGCTTCTTCTGGGGAGAGAAATATGGCAATGATGAGACTGGCATCCTCCCACCACACCCCAGAGAAGGATCTTCAAGCCCCGCTGCTTGGACCTGTTGGAGTGAGGCCAGAGGAGGCCATGGAGCTGCTGCGAGGGCTGGAGCAGCTCTGCTCTGGAGCCAGGCTGAGAGAGCTGGGCTGGGGCAGCCTGCACAAGAGAAGGCTCCTGAAGGGGAGACCTCAGAGCAGCTCCAGTGCCTGAAGGGGCTGCAGGAAACCTGGAGAGGGGCTTTGGACAAGGGATGGAGGGACAGGACAGGGGAATGGCTTTAACTGCCAGAGGGGAGACTGAGATGAGCTCTTGGGCAGAAGCTGTTCCCTGTGAGGGTGCTGAGGCGCTGGCACAGGGTGCCCGGAGAAGCTGTGTCTGCCCCATCCCTGGCAGTGCTCAAGGCCAGGCTGGACACAGGGGCTTGGAGCAACTGCTCCAGTGGAAGGTGTCCCTGCCCGTGGCAGGGGTTGGAGCTGGGTGAGCTTTAAGGTCCTTTCCAACCCAAACCATTCCACAGTTCCGTGATTCCACAACTCCCCAAGTCCCAAGAAGACGCCACCGCTCTCAGGACCAGGGGCCAAATCCACACCCGGCTGCTCTCCCTCGGCCCCCTGATCCCCGCCATGAGGATGCACCCAGACGGGACGGGGACAAGGAGGCTCCCCTGTGACTGCCACCAGCCCGGGGCTGCCAGCAGCCAGCACCGCTGCCACCCCGGCGCCTCCGGAGAGCGCTCGCTTTCTCTTGGCTCTCGGCAGATGATTCACTGCAAATGCAAAGGCACAGAGAGCTCCGTCAGCTTCTTGCAAAACACTGCACCTCGGTGACGGCCTGGCACAGAGCCACTTTAGTCCTGGGCTCCTAGACAGCAGAGACAGCCCAGGGGTAGCCTGGCTGCCATAGCTCCTGGGCGCAACTCGGTCCCACCGGGGCAGAGCAGCATGCTCTGTAATCTTCTGTCAAAGAGGAGCACTGAGGTTTCCCTAGCAGCACACTATAAAAGGGGACTGCAAGCCGGTAAGTTCTCCAAAACCAGACCCTACAGCTCCCAGGCCAGACTTGAACATCTCTGCTATCATCTACCTGCTCTCCTTCATCTCACTGTGATGGCCCCCCATCAGAACAGCCTACTGACATGGAAAGGACTGGCCGGAGACCCTGCAAGGCTAAGTTACTACTGCGGCTGCTATTCACACAGCTAGTAGAATAGTAATAATGATCCATACTAAAGTTCCAAGGTAGCATGAGTCAGTCTCTTTGGTGGCAGAAGATGTGCTTGTCTCTAGCACCACTCTTCTTGTCACCTTGGAAGTCCTCAGGACCATGTTTGTCCCACTGCTCATTATTACTATCATGGTTTTCACACAAACTGAGCATCTGGATTATGAAGTACATCATTCCGGCATCTGGATTAGCCCAAAGAAGTTTCTTGACCAGCCTTTGAAACACCATCCCGCAATCCAGCCCTACCATAAGCACATGTTCCCAGCCCACAGTGGCCAGGACAGCCCTCCCTGCTCCAAGCTACCTCCTGCTGCTCAACACGACCTTCCTCACCAGCAAAGTCTCAGCTGACTCCCAACCGCACTCCTCATGATCCCAGCTCCAGAGCTTTACCAGCATAACAACATAAAGTCGGCAATTCAGCCAACACCAGATAGAATTAGATGCTGCTGGTCATTTCTTCCTCCAAATGAGAGAGGAAGCTCTCACCACTCTGCTGGGTGGATGTTGCCCACCCAGCACCTTTGCGAGGCAGCCTGATGCTGGGCACCACAGAGATGAGTAGAAACATAGCCCTGTACTCAGGCACTGCTTACGCGCACAGTCCTTGAAGGCAATTGAACAATTGCACCAGGAACATAAATCCTTCAGCAGCAGGGAGGAGAGCTGCCAAGGAAGTTTTAAAGGCATAGCATTTGACCATGGAAAACATAGGGGTAGACAGTGTTTAAACACCATTATGAACAGAGGAGCAGCAGTAAAAGAGGTTAGGTCAGATAATGCAATTGCGCTTTCACTCAAGAAGGGGGATGGTATACAAAACTTAAATACATGATCCCCATCCGTCAGCTAACTATTCAGATGGTGTGTATTGGCCAAGCTCCATGGAGCTCTACTGACAGACACCCATCTGGATGGATCCACATCTCTAGGACTCTTCTGAGTGTTTGTCAGCAGTTTTGCTTGCTTTTATTTCTTATTTTTGACTGGGCTGGATGATACCTCACTCAAAATGCACTGTGCCCTTTAGGGCGCATTAAAACCGAGAGCTACCAGAAACAAATGTCACGGTTTCAATAATGAGCTAATCCTCATCTGGCCAAAACCAGCACCCTGTCACACTCCCTGTGCGCCCTCCATCCAGGCAGGGATCATGGTGGCCAGAAAGGTGCCAGCCCCATGCTGGCTGTCCAAGCAGCAGGAATCTGGGTGTGCTGGCAGGTAGGATGGCAGCGGTGAGTAAATCAACATACAGCAAGACAGTGTGTCATCCTCAGAGACCGTTTCAGCCTCAGACACCCGCCAGCGTTAGATACCAGGAGGCTCTTTATCTTGTCACCGGTGACTAAGAGCATCCATGGCATGACGGTACCACAAAAATACAGGTGATGGAAAATGGCCCTTTTCCAAGGAGGATGGATCTTTTATTACATCCTGTTTATCTCCTATATTACTAAGGAGAAAGCCATGAAGCATGCGATCCTTTTAGGTTCTCTGAATCCACTTAGATTTTATCTCTGCAGCCAGAGCTTTCCAGGAATGAAATAGCTGCAAGACACAACGTGGGTGAAACAAAATCAAATAGTGAGTCTCTAACATGAAAGGCAAACTAAAAGGATGACAGCACTAGTTAGACAGAGGGAGAAATAAGGAGGAAAGGCAATTAAAAGCAATTAAAGGGAATTAATTAGAAGGTATGATGGAACTATGAAAGAGGAAAAACAGCTATGCAGAGTTCACTATATACCCCAAACTTTTAATTGTTGCGCTTGGAACTGCAAGCCCTGGAGGTTCAAAACCCCTCTGGCAGTTTCAAAACCAAAAAAATTCCCATGGCTCAAGCAAATCACTTCTTTGCCTCTAAGTCTGGATGGCAGACAAGATTCCAAGCTTCCCCTCCAAATCACAAAGGCAGAAGCGTGTCCTGCTCTCTCCTTCACTCCACCGGCCAAAGCAGACAACGCAGGCTGGCATCTGATGCAGGAGATGGGGCTTCAAGTGGAGCATTGACGGTGTTGTCCTAAGTGTTGGGCTGAATTATTTGCACCTACCCAATGTTTCTGGTAAGGTTTTCACAGGGCCCTGGGGGTGGTGGGGAAACCGTCCGTGCTTGAAGGCACCAGGATGAGACCAGCCGCTGGGTTACTCCTAGGGGAGATGTCTGTCAAATGGGGCATCAAAATGCACTGCCTACAGTTCCAACTATAGCAGCCCTTTCCATAGGATCACCAAATGGGTTTGGAAGGGACCTCAAAGCTCCTCCAGCTCCAACCGTCTGTCACAGGCAGGGGCACCTTCCACTGGAGCAGTTGCTCCAAGCCCCTGTGTCCAACCTGGCCTTGAGCACTGCCAGGGATGGGGCAGCCACAGCTTCTCTGGGCACCCTGTGCCAGCGCCTCAGCACCCTCACAGGGAACAGCTTCTGCCCAAGAGCTCATCTCAGTCTCCCCTCTGGCAGGTTAAGAGTTGCTCATAATCCCCAGCTCTGAACTGGAATGAGCATCTAAATTGAAACATTGCCATAAAAAGGGCTGCAGAGAGCAGAAGCCCCCGGTCACTTGGTGTTTTCCCTTTGCCAACTGCCTTGGCTTTAACCATGAGAAGTAAGGAAGTCCCCTGCAGAGATCAAAACGTCCTTTATTAAGGGAATAGTGTCAATGGCTGGGAGTAACGACAAGAGGTCATAAAAAAAGCAGGCAGACACTGTTTGTTTTGGCCTGCAAAACACATATTATTTTCCTGGGATGCAAACTGTGGCCCCACACTGAAAGCAAGGATGCACGGAACGGAGACGGGGCCGCCTTGCCAACAGTGGGTTTGTTTCGGAAGAAACTCCTCACCCGGCACTTCTGTGTGGGAAGGAGGCAGTGGAACAGCAAAGCCAGAGCTGCTGCATGGCGCTTGGAAAGCAACAGCCAAATCCTTCAAGCTTGGGGTGCATTTATGGAGTCCATGCAGCACCCCAGAAAACCCATATGGGGATATGGGCAAGATCTAAAGCTCCTTATGGTCTTCCAAAGTCTCCATCCACACATTCCATGCTCAGCTCTATCGGCTGATCACTTATAGATACAGGAACCGTGCAGAAGGCTCCATCTCCACCCCCTGCATCAGCATCAGCCCTGCTGCCTCCTCTGCTCTGCCACTGCCCAAGCTGCTGTCTTCAGAGACTCACAAAGAGACCTACAAAGCCTCGATTGTGCTTAATTAAGTGGCCGCATGCTGATTTACACAACAATAACCCTGTTCCCAAACTCGGGGGCTTCAAGCAGCTCCTCCCAGTGACAGGACCATGCTGTTCCTATGAAAGGGAGAACTTCATTTTCAGTTACAACTCAGAACTAAATAAATATCTTTAATTAATAATTAAATATCTTCTTTTTTTAAAGGCACAGCTAATATGACATAAAAATCCACTCATTTTCAACCCAAGCCTCAGGAGGAAAGGCTTTTTTTTTTCACTTGAAAGAAAGACCATTTTATGCTTTGAAGTTAATTATAACTATTTTGCCTTATACATCACTTGCCCAGGAAGTTATGAGCCTTCCAGATCTCCCTGGTTTATTTGGTACTGAGACAGACCAAGGTTTGAAAGTCACAGCTGTCACAGGCCCAGCTTCCATTAGGAAGATTAATCTTCCCCGAGATGCATCTATGGGAAGGTCTGAATCACAGGGTTGGATCCTCTTGTCAGTTACACGGCGTCAACAGGGTTGCATGAAGGAGAGGAAAAAGCAACGCTGGGATGGACCGGGGAGCATCACACCTTCTGCTGTGAATATTTATGCCCCGTGTAGCCCTGCTCCAGTGCTGGGTCTGCCATGCACCGGGGCAAGTCAATACCTGATTAGTAGCGATAATCAAACTGTGATTTGAATAGTCAATGGAGCATCTACCAGTGGTCGTGCCTATGTGGTGGGATAGGAAAGCTTCAGCTGCTGGTCCCTGGGGATGTTCATGGAGACCCACTGCTGCTCCGGGGCGTGCCATGGCATGTATTGCAGCCTCCATCCCTAAATCAGGGGAACCTCCCAGTTCCTCAGTGGTAAATGAACTCAAATAATGAGGCAACAGCCCATCCCACAGCAAACACTGGGACAAGCAGCTTGCTAACAAGTTCCTGCAAACAGCCGGCACCTCCTTTCTCCCCCTCCACAATTTGCCCTCCAACCACAGGAGCAAAATCATTTAGTTTTGGGCTTTTAATTAAAAGAGGAAAGTGTCTATCACACTGAATCAGGGTCATGCCATCCTTCCCGAGCACCACGTTGAGAACACAGGCGGTACCTAAGTGGGAGAAATGCATTCAAGCTGCCAGATCACAGGCCAATTCAAAGGAAACCCTGAAGAGTCTCCAGGTAGTTCTTAGGTACTCCTACAGACACAGACACCAAAGGGACAGCAGGAGCTGCCGGCAGGGGAAGACCTGGAACTGCTCTAAGTGAAGGGCTGCACTCCTGGTGGAGTTGGCGCTACATGATATCAGCGTGCGAAGCCTCCTGCCTGCAATGCACAGGCAGATATAACCAAGAGCGGGGTTAGTGCTAGTGCAGTACCTGCTGGTGGGCTTTCTGTGCGCACCTCAGCGGCACAGGGCTTCCAACATTAGCCAAGCTGAAAACTGGGGAGAGAACCGTAAGCGGCGAGGCTCTGCCCTAACATACTGCAAGAGGTGTCCCTGCTCATGGCAGGGGGTTGGAACTGGATGACCTTAAGGTCCTTTCCAACCCTAACTATTCTATGATACTATGATTCTAAGAGCACCACCATGGTCTTGAACCATGTGTGGAAAGAGCTGGTGGTCTTCAACCCGCTGCAAGCTGCTGCGACAAGGCTTTGGGGGATGCAACACTTGCTTTGGGTTGGGTTTTCTGCCTGCCAAGCCAGGTTGCTTTGTGATTTAGCCTGTCTCCTCCTCCTAGGTCAGGAGCCCGTGATCTGCAACTCAACAGCGATTCAGAAGGCGTAGGGAGATGCTGGCCTTTAATTTGGGGAACCTGCAACGGATTAACACTACTTTTTCCTTAGAAAAGCAGCAGATTTCTGCTTACAAATTAAAAGGCAGCAGCCAGTAAGTGATTATCATACACTTTCCACTGCATGAGGCTGTGATTAACAAAATAACTATGAACCTTTTTTTTTTTTTTTTTTTAGTAAAAAAGCAGTCTCAACAGAATTATTCTGCCTCTGGGCTCCATTGAGTTTGCAGCGCCCTGTATTTGTTTCCCAGCTGAGACAATTGCAAGTTAAGTGTTCGCTGGTGTTGTTGCTGCTACAGAGATTGTGCAGCTAAATAATTCAGCAACCAATTACTGTTTAACAATATCAGTCCCACCATTCGAGTGGCGATCCGTCATCCAGGCCAAGAGACTCCGGCAGAAAGGAGACTGCAAGAAGCCTTCATCTGATGTGAAGACGTCGACTTGTGCACTACTTGTGTAATATACAGCTTATTGACCAAAAGACAGGGTGTAGAGAGCACCTAATCGCACGCTAAACGAGGGATGTAATGAATTGCTGCTTGCCTTTAGGTTATTTGTTTGACTGTCACACAAGCAAACTGGTGAGGGCAAAAACTCCTGCCCACAGGAGGGTTCCTGGGTGAAATAAGCTGCTGATCAGGTCAAGAATAGAAAGTAGGACAGCCTAACTCCAATTCTGTGACCAGGAAATCTGGATTTCTCCCTCATCCCTCATATGTATGAGACACCACCATTTTTGATGCTTCCATCATCAGCACCTGGGCCACTGCACCAAGACAGGTCTCAGATTCACCCCACTCAGGCCCTGGTCCTCCCAGTCTGCCTCTGTGATTGGACTGGGACCTAAAAATGCATCCGCCTTCATTTTTAAAGACTAATAAACACACAGCTGCCTTCTTAGACCTTATTTAGGGCTGAACCTGATAATCTTCACGCAGGGTATCACCAAAGCTCACCCATCCCATCTCCATCACTGCAGCTCGGCAGAGAAACAAGTCTGGTTTGTAAAGATATCCCTCCTGCCTGCTCGGTGCCTGGTTGTGTGGCTTTAAAGCTTTCTTCTGCACAGCTATAAAAGGGTGTGAGAAAACTTGGAAAGGAAACCCTGGGTGGTACAGACAACTGGAACAAGGAGCAATCTGTGCCCAGGGCAGGGGAGGGGGCGGCAGAGCCCACACAGTGCCACGCTGAATGGCTGCTGGGGAGGAAATGACACACTGCACTATCCTGCTTTTGTCCAAATGCTCCAGAAAAAAAAACTCAAAAAGGAATTATTCTGCCTTGTGCTGCTCCCTCGTCTCCCCTCCCACCACCCCCGCGCAGGCTATGGTGACCACCTCCATGTCCTCACTCCTACTGCAGGGCACCATGGCCAGAGCAGCATCTGGGTTAGCACCAGTGTTATAGTTTTATGCCCTGCAGGTTTCTTATTGCTTGTTGCTTTTTAACAGGGATCACGGCCATGAAGTTTGGCTGGACAGGAAAGCCAGGGCACAGGAACGCCCTGCTCCAGCTGCCAGAGAGACACTGTGGGCAGCGAGGAGCAGGAAGGAGGAGACAGCGGCAGGCAGCATCCTCCAGCCCTGCCCATGCTGCCTGAGCAGAAGGTGACACACTGGCCTTCGTGCCTGAGCTCGTGGCTCTCCCCAAGGCCCATCTCCCCAAGGGCTGTGATTACAGCAGGGTCTCAGATGAGCGTACCCAAATTAAGTCGTTTAAACTTTTCACCCTAATTATTCCTAAGTAAGCATCCCAAACATCCCTTCAGCACAAAGCAGTGCTGAGGCCAGCTCAGGGCTGCAATCCCTCTAAAGACACCAATGCCCCTCTGCCTGCACCAGCCATAAACCCTCTGCCCACCTCACAAATGGCTGAGGCCCTCAGTGCTACGAAGTGCAAACAAAAAATAAAGATTATCAATTGAACTGACACATCTAAGCCATATTTTATTTCTTTCACATGTCAGAACTTTCTCCTTTATAAGGCATTTGCATCTCAGCCCTCCAAGGTTCCTCCATCTTGCAGAAGAGAAAGAGACAAGGAGACCACAGCATTTCCTGCATCCCAGAGACCCACTTCCCATTCCCATCGGCACCCAGCCCCAGCTCTCAGAGCCACCCAAGAACCCATGGAAGGGCACAGCTACACACAGCTGCCTGACACGGCAGCAGCTCCCTGTCAACAGGACTCCAGCTGATTCAGCTACATCCATGTGAGCAGTGACAAGTACAGCAATGCTGCGCCCAAGTGACCTGCTCCAGACACAGAGGATGCTTGCAGAAGAGCAAGTTTTCTCCAGATCCAAAGTTTACCCTTTTATCCCTCTTTCTAATAAGGATTTCTACACTTTAATGCCAAAACAATAAAAATAAAGCCAGGTCTCTACCTCGATCCTTAGTTTAATATAAACTGTAAGACTGCAGAGCTGGGCAGTGAACTGAGTGATAGAAATGGTCTGGCTTTTTTCCATCGCATTCAGTATGCAGGGTAGATGTGCAATCCCACCACTGCTCCCACCTGCCCCAGCAAAGTGGAGGGTGGGCTGGGAGCAAGCGTGTGGCTGGGGGATTGCTTTTGGTGCCCTTCTCAGGTATGACTGAGCAACAATGAGCTACAGACCCTTTGTAAACCCAAACTGGAGGCAGAAGAGGTTCAGGAATGGTGCAGATGTCTCAGGCGCCATCCTTGCCTTGGACAAGGTCATCTAACTGAGCATACCTCAGCAAGGTGAACCCTGTGGATCGGATCTTGGCCAAGAGGGGTTGCAAACCTCACCCGTGGGCTCTGCTGTGCTCAGCCTAGATCAAGGAGAGTGCCCTTTTCCTTTCGCCATGCCTGAAGGTTCAGCTCAAGAATCTCCAGATCCGAAGAAAAGCTGGACCTGACCATTGTGCCTCCGGGAAACAGCAGGAGGCACTGACACAGCCCCTTCCCAAACCCAACCATACAGCAAAACCACCTACTGCAATCCATCCCTCATCCATGGAGAAAAGATGATCCATACAGATACACCACTTCTTTATGCCCCTAAGGAAATATTACTGCTAACCTATGGGCAAGGCTGGTCAGCCAACCTGCTGTGCTTACAGCAGAGCCTCTTCCTGCTCAGCTGTTGAAGGATCTGACCTCGAGGTGGCTAAATGATGAGCTTCAGCTCTGGGAAGCGATGAGGAGAACCCATGGGAAGGTGGTAATAGGACCACCCCGGAGATGCCCCATCGCTGGCAGTGTTCAAGGCCAGCTTGGATGGGGCTTGGAGCAAGCTGCTCTACTGGAAGGTGTTCCTGCCTGTGGCAGGGGGTTGGAGCTGGATGAGCTTTAAGGTCCCTTCCAAAACAAACCAGCCTGGGATTCTATGTTCTGTGGACTCTGTGGAAGCCCCACAGCATCAGATCAGTGTGACGGAGAGGTGTCTAAAATGGTAGAGCAGGAGAGGACATAGAATCATAGAATCATCCAGTTCCAACCCCCTGCCACGGGCAGGGACACCTTCCACTGGAGCAGTTGCTCCAAGCCCCTGTGTCCAACCTGGCCTTGAACACTGCCAGGGATGAGGCAGCCACAGCTTCTCTGGGCACCCCCTGACAGCGCCTCAGCACCCTCACAGGGAACAGCTTCTACCTTATATCTAACCTGAGCATCCCTGAGGGCGAGGCACAGCAAAGGGGGAAGATTTATCCCTCTGGGTCATATGCCCCAGGACATGAGTCACCAGACACTCATCAGCCACCTCGGCCACCTAAGGCACCACCAGCCCCGGGGCCAGCACAGTGAGGAGAGCCCTGGGGAAGCATTGAAAGGCTGCATGGATCCACCTGCTTCAGACTGCGCTGTCTTAATGTTTGCATACTTGGAACCACATAAAACCATCCCAGACACTAATGAAAACAGCTTCAGAGCGAAAGCAGAGTGCAACTGCAAGTATTTTGTGGGTGCACACCCCACGCTGGACCCACCATGGGGGTTGCCAAAGTGCACAAAGATATCCCTGTCCCCAGGAGCTCATGGTGGAACATAGAATAATAGAATCAACCAGGCTGGAAAAGACCCTGAACATCATCCAGCCCAAACACTGCCCAGCACTGCCAAGGCCATCACTAACCCATGGCACTGAGGGCCTCAGCTACACGGTGTGTGCACACTTGCAGGGATGGTGACTGCGGCCCTGCCCTGGGCAGCAGTTCCAATGCCTGAGCACCCTTTGGGGAAGGAATTGTTCCTCAGCTCCATCTAACCCTCCCCTGGTGCAGCTTGAGGCCGTTTCCTCTTGTCCCATCCCTTGTTCCCTGGGAGCAGAGCGCAGCCCCCTCCTGGCTCCATCCTCCTCTCAGGCAGTTGTAGGGAGCCATCAGGTCCCCCTGAGCCTTCTCTTCTCCATCTGAACCCCCAGCTCCCTCAGCCATTCCCCATCACACTGTGCTCCAGGCCCTGCACCAGCTCCATTGCCCTTCTCTGGCCCCGCTCCAGCACCTCAATGTCTCTCCTGTAGCGAGAGGCCCAGAGCTGAACACAAGATGAGGCAGAACATGCAGGAAAAGGTGTTCAGTAGAAAACAGTTTGTGGTTGTTTTTATTGCAAGCCACACCTGCACATCGTCCACGCATTCATTCCCCTCCAGACTCATCCAAACACTCATCACTTGCAAGTTGCTTCCCAACAAGAATCAACTTTGTTAAGAAAAAGAACAGAGCCCTAGGCAAAATTAGCTTTTTGTCTTCCAAGCACGCAATTATCTCTTGCAAAACTATGCAAGTCTGAAATGCAGGAGAGGCAATACTGTGCTTTACTAAAATGGTGTCTTTAAAGTAGAAATTGTTGCAACATGTGGAAATAACATGGGGGATTTGCAGCCGTGGAAAACTGGGGCTACTTTTTATTGTATAGTTTCCAGGCATACCAGGCTCCAACAAAGATGACCCTAAAAAATCACAACTGTGACTGTATTACACATAGCACTACATTTTCAGGTTGTTTTAAAGGTACAAATGAACTGCTTCCCCATTCCTCCTGAAGCCACCATCAACAGGCTCTAAATACAACTGAGCAACCTGTATTCCCAAGGTGTGCCTGTAATATACATGAAACATAAACTGAACAGCCACATAGATCTAATACATGGTGGTGTGATGTGGCTAAAAATGTTCTCGGTGTTTGTTTAGGACTGCCTACAGAAGAAAACCCTGATGCCACCCTACCTAAGTGGCAACCTGGGCATGCGAGATGAATATCCAAACATCTTTGGTGCCCACCATCAATAGACATAGATAGCTATTAAGTAGACAGATGCAGACAGAGATAAGGGAATGTTTTTTGAGATCATCAGAACAGCCTTTGTAAAGGCACAAGCTTCAGAATGCAATGAACTGAAAGGCAAAACAGAGACTTAAGATTTACATCCCAGATCAAGCCCTGGAACATGAAGTAATAATGGTGGTTCTGGATAAAACAGGCAGCAAACTGTGTCTAATGTGACTTCTTCAGACAGGCAAAGCAGGCAGGAATGAAGCAGGCACAGGTCTATGCAGATGCCAGCCCATGACACACTCGTCAGAGATTACAAAGTCTAAGTGCTTTCTAAAGAGCCACAGAAAAAAAAAAGCCTCTTTGGTCATTAGTTCATTTATTTTCATATGAAAAAAGAAAAGCAGCATCTCCAGAACAGTTTCAGCGATGTGCCTCCTGCATTTCTGCGCTCCCCCATGACCATCAAAAGAACCAAGCTGATGGTGAAGCAGTTTTCCAGGGGCAGGGAAGCATACAGCTCTGGTAATCCCAAGAAACAGATTCCTCCTCATGCCTGAGCATGTCACATCCTTGACCTCTCCTGCACTGGGAACACCAGCACATCCCCGTTCAGGATCACGGCTGGCATGAAACCATCCCAGCATTTTGCCTGCACAAAACGAATGCAAAATTATGCGGCTATTTTGCATATGTAATTACTATGAATTAGTATGCAATTGGCCAATTAGATTCCCTTCTTGCATGCATGCCGCTTCTAAATTCAGGCCTCATCATGGAGCGATCCCCTGGTTTGATAAGCCGTCCAGCTGATGGGCTGTCTCCAAGTTCTGCTCCCAATCTCAAGGTCATCATCCAGCTCCTCCATGGGTTTCCATCACAAGTAGAGGCTGAAAACACTCAGTGACCCAGACGACTTTCATTAAATTCACAGGATTTTATCTGTAAGGAACCTCCAAGATGACCTAGCCTCACATCAACCCGAACAGCAGAGCCTCATAAAGCCCACATGTGACATTAGAGCATGTTCCTCAAAGAAGACATCCTATCCTGAACCAAAGATGATGAAAAGCCCATCCCATCCCTAAGCAAGCATGCCAGCAGCCTGCCTGGAACTTTATGCAACACTTGGCACATACAGTTAAAAGATGCAATGGAAAAGCTTTTACTACTCATCCACTGCATGTGTGCTCCAAGGACTGAGAGGGTACTGGGGAGGACCTGCCATCACCACCAACTTGGAGGCAGAATGTTTCTTCAAACCCGTTTTTCACAACTGGCATAATCCAGCCAAGGAGGAAATAACAAAGGAAAAGAGCCTCCCAACAAGCCTGGTTTGAAGTCATCCCTGTGGGTCTAGGTGGGCTGCGTGGATCTCAGGTAACAGAGAGCAGGAGAGGGAGGCTTGACCCCACTGCTCACCCATCCCCAAGTCCTCTCCTAGGGCTGCAGACCCCAGTGACAAGCAGCCACTCTCCAAGGGAGGGCTTCTTTGGCTCCGGTGATGGTGGAGGTCTGGAGTCCATCACAGAGAGAGGAGGCTGGTGAGCTACAAAGCCCACTTTGGGGGGCTGGCAGCAGAATGTGGTTGTGCCAGACTGCCTTGGCTGCAGCATTTTCCTACTCCTGGGGAGGAGGAGGAGGGGGAGGAGGAGAAGGACAGGAGCAACCGGGAATGACTAAGACCCATTAGCAGCACTGGGGTTGCCAAGCAACTAGGAGGCACTGGCGAGAGACAGTATGGACCAGGGCCAAAACTGCTGCAGCAGGAGACCACTGGGATGAGCTGGGCAGGAGGAGGCTCCACACCATACGCTGGTTAACCCTCATGCATCCACTGGCTGCTCTTCCACCCACTATCAGGTCCCTGAGGTCCATCTCATGAGGATGCTCATGCAGCAGGACTGCTTCTGAAGGTGAGAATGCCCCTACTCGTCCCACCAAGGAAGGCATCACCATCCCATGATGATGAAAGGCAGTGTTGTCTCCCAAAATCCTACCATCAGTACCCTCACTCCTCACAGTACCTTTTATCCAGCAACCACAGGCAGCAACAAAGGAAAGTTTCCCCTCCAACGCTGCACTAACTCTCGCCAAATCAGAGGAAATGTGCTCAAGACTGGATAGTGGCTTTAATTGCCTCCTCATTTCATTTTTTTTTGGGGGGGGGGGGGAGATTTACTTATTCATTTTTAATACCTCTGCCTGCCTTTGAGGTACGCCTCCCAGCCTTGGCGCAGCAGCATCTTCCCCACTTATTCATGTTCCAAAATCAGAAGTGCCTTTCCCCTCTTTTTCTCCCGCTGAAATCAAGCAAACCTGCAGTTCAGCTTGGCCATGGCACAAATAGCTCCAATATTAAACTGAATTTAAACAGAAAGACGAGAGATTGAGATGGGCTCTTAGGCAGAAGTTCTTCCCTGTGACGGTGCTGAGGTGCTGGCATGGGGTGCCCAGAGAAGCTGTGACTGCCCCATCTCTGGCAGTGTTCAAAGCCAGGTTGGGCACAGGGGCTTGCAGCAACCTCCTCTAGTGGAAGGTGTCCCTGCCCATGGCAGAGGCTGGAACTGAAGGAGCTTTGAGGTCCCTTCCAACACAAACCAGTCTGGGATTACATGATTCAAGTTTTTTTCCCCGTCTCTGCAGCAAGCACATCCAGGGAAGTGGTCCAGGTCTGCTATGGATCATGGTGTGAAAAGCTGCTCAGCATCACCAACCCTGAGGTGCCACCACCATGCTCATCCACAGCCAGCACTGAGGGCCCTTTGCTCCAGGGCTTTGCTAAAGGCTCTGGACATGTTTCTCTAAAGAAGTCTCAGATTTGCAGTTACCTGTTGATGTAAATAGGGTGAGTTCCAAAGCTACATCAGCAATCGCTGTGAACACACCATCTTCCTCCCTGCTTCCCTCTAAAACAATGCACACATAAAACACTCTGTTTTAACATGACAGTTTTTCTAGCTCTTGTTTTCAGATGGAAGTGCATGCTCGAAACAAGAACAAGCAGGTATTTTACAAGGATGGCGGGGCATTTCTTTACAACTCCAGGACTGACAGAGATAATGGGCTTAGAATAACCCTGCATACACAGTCCCAGAGAAAGTCTGCTCCCAAAATCAATGGACTAGCCAGGCGAATAAAATCACTCACACTTCAAAGTGTTACGAGCTTGGTCCATAATAAAAGACATCAAAAAAGGCATTGAGAACACTGGCGGTGCTGCAGGAGTACATACATGCCTATACAGACAGGTATGGGATACTCAAGTTGCACCAACATCACCAAACAAAAATAAACACCCTTTTTCATATTTTGAAGGGTTATCATAAAATGAGTTCTTTGAGAACTGACAATAACTCAATTTACAAACTGATGTCTAATTCTGGTCACTTTAAAATTACAACCTGAACCCAGTAAATTCATGCATCCACCTATTAATTGCACGTTATCAAAGGCCTCATTTATAGCCTTATCATTTGAAATAGTGATCGTTAAAGGAACCCTGCTGCTTCTTTCCCTTGTGCAATTTCACATGGCATCTCTTTGCCTCTCAACAGGCTGACTGAGAAATATTCCTTGGGGTAAAATAAAAAAGGCTCTAAAATAGAGTATCAGGGACTAATTTAATCAATCCAGGGCACTGGCAAACACCAGGTCTGTACTAGCGCCTTGTGCCTTTGGATACAAGGGAAGACGAAGGCCCCCAATACGAAATTCCAGCCCTAAAAAGAAACTCGAAGGTGCAAGCATCTGAAAAAGGCATGATTTAGGAAGGCGAGGCTGACAAGTGGAGCACTGCCAGCAGACGGCAATGCAATAACGTTGCCTGCAAATCCCTGCTGAGCAGCTTCAGTGACTATCATCAGTCATGTTTCTCTTCTCCTCTGTTTAATTGACAATCATGATGCTTAAAAGCGACAGCGAATACCCTGAACGTTTTCTCTCACATTGCTGTGATTAACTTCTGTAACTTAATTCTCAAGCTGCAAACGGTCACCAGTTTTGGTGACCCTTCTGGACGTCAACCTCAAGCTCGCTGCTGACCTAGCTGAGGTCACCATGCTCCTGCCCACCCTTTTTTGGTTTTACTTTGATTGTGTGCTCATGAAAGAGCAAAGGAACCTAAAAATAAATCCCCTGAAGGCACTTACATATAAAAGTTGCCAATGGCCTCTCACTCGTGTCCCTGTGCCAGGGTACAATATGATCTACAGAAGGGCTCATCTGCGATGCAATCATAGGGTTCATCACCTGCCAATTAGCTTGAGGTCCATACGCTTGCTAATGCTGATTTGGTTACTCCCATCAGATTTGATAAAGCATGCAAATCTTCATGTCTTACGCTAGGCAAAGCCTGGAGAAAGGAGAAGGCTTCAGACAATAAATAAATAAAACCACCATTTTCAGATTAAACTGAAAAAAGAGGGCAAGAAGTAAACTTTTCTTCTTCTCCCAACCCCCTCCTCTGCTGTGTGCAATTAGGATCACATAGCACTGGAAAGGCTCCTTCCACCAGGAACAGAGACTAAGAGGTACTATAGGGCAAAGGCTATCTCGTAGATTAGCAGATGCTATATGGAATAGAACCAAAATCTGCAAGAAGTAGCAGCAACAGGTTGGGAGAAGATACTTTTCTCAGCAAATCAGTAGCTTGTGAGGGTACCTGGGACTTGAGGGTGTTGGGTGAGGAGAAGCCCCCCATGACCCGGCTTCAGTGAGCATTTGAGCCCAGAACACCCCCCACCCCATGTGTTGGGCTGCACCCCCAGAGCGTGCTGTGCTCTGCGGAGACCCCCCCTGCAGTGCTGATCCAGCGCTGGGGCAGCAGCACAGAGGGACGTGGAGCTGCTGGAGCGAGGCCAGAGGAGGCCATGGAGCTGCTGCGAGGGCTGGAGCAGCTCTGCTCTGGAGCCAGGCTGAGAGAGCTGGGCTGGGGCAGCCTGCACAAGAGAAGGCTCCTGAAGGGGAGACCTCAGAGCAGCTCCAGTGCCTGAAGGGGCTGCAGGAAACCTGGAGAGGGGCTTTGGACAAGGGATGGAGGGACAGGACAGGGGAATGGCTTTAACTGCCAGAGGGGAGACTGAGATGAGCTCTTGGGCAGAAGCTGTTCCCTGTGAGGGTGCTGAGGCGCTGTCAGGGGGTGCCCAGAGAAGCTGTGGCTGCCCCATCTCTGGCAGTGCTCAAGGCCAGGTTGGACACAGGGGTTTGGAGCAACTGCTCCAGTGGAAGGTGTCCCTGCCCGTGGCAGGGGGTTGGAATTGGATGAGCTTTAAGGTCCCTTCCAACCCAAACCAGTCTGAGATTCTGTGATTCTACGAGTTCCTGTGCTCAGGAATTGAATTCCTGTGCCACATTGCTCACCCCACAACCCAAAAGGACTCATGTCCTTCTTGGGGTGCTTGGCTGACAGAGGTGACAGATTTCAGATAAGCCATAGAGCTGCTGCTGGTTTTGCCACTGGCAGACATATATACATGTCCACATCATGTTCATAGAGGGTGTTCTGTCCAGTTTCCAGTAGGCCTTATGATATTTGTGGGTCCGAATTTTCCCTGCAGCTCCAAATGGAAGCAGTAATTCTACATTTTAGGTCCAGAACCATCATGTAGTTTTGTTATTAAACATTTGATGCTGCCTTGAAGCCTGGGAGCGCCATTTTATGTGCATGTGAGAGCTTATAGAACATTTGGGTGTCATTTCTGATGAATGGCCCTGATAAATGTTAGATCTCCAACCCGTTGCTCTTGCAAATACTATTATTTCTTTTCTTATTTGTTTGTATTGCAGTAATTCATTCAGGTGCCAACCATGGCTGAGGCCGTGCTATCAATACACGTCCTGACAGCAGCAGCAAGAGACAGGACCTGCTTCACAGACCGCAGAGGAGAGCAGGAAGCATCATGGTTGGTGTTGGTGGGGAATGGAGGTAAATCCGGCTGATTTCCCCCAGTCTTGAGGAAAACTGCAGTAAAACAAGGAGAACCCCGATCCACAGAGCACCCATCTCAGTGTTTAACCAGAAGAGGACCACCAGCGGCAGAACAAAGAGACCTTGTTCACATTGAGATGTGGCTCCTGCCACAACTAGAGGATGACAAGAGCAATTAAAGGCCATCAGCTCATGACTCTGCAAAGAGCCTCAGATAAAGCTGTCCTAGCTTCCCTACACACCCCAGAGGCCTACTTCCTTGCAGGAATGCTAAGCACACCCACCCAGTGAATGCTCCAGGCTAGTCTGCATGGACCCACAGGACAAGATGCTATCAGCCTGTACTGCTCCTCTCCTTTATAGAGTGGCCCAAGGCAGCATGCAAGCCATGCTGCTGGTGAGCAACGGAGAAGAAATGAGTGGATGTGCAATACTCCAGCTCTGCTCTGGCAAGGTGCAGACCTGCACCGTCTTGACAAAGCCAACATGCTGTTCAGACGCAGGCTGACATGGCCCATTGGACCTATGGGTACGCGGACTAACTTGGCATCAGCGGCCAGGCGCAGTGTCACCTCCTCTACCTGTGCCAGATGTTCACCCCACTGCACGAAGGACCATGTGTGTGGATAATTGCTACAGCCATGGGTGAGAGTGAGCTGCTGCCACATTAAGCCACAGCAGCCAGCGTGTCACCAGGATGGGCTGAACCTCCAAGCCATGGAGCTGAGATCCTAGTTGTGCTCTCTGGGAACTGTACCACCATCTGCGATGGAAGCAGAGCTGGCTCCTGGTTCTCCTTGCCACCAGGAACAGGCAGTGCCACAGAATCACAGAACCAGTGAGGCTGGGAAAGACCTTTAAGATCATGGAGTCCAACCATTCCCCAGCACTGCCCAGGCCACCACTAACCCATGGCACTGAGGGCCTCGTCTCCATGGTGTGTGAACACTTCCAGGGACAGTGAGTCCACCACTGCCCTGGGCAGCCTGTTCCAATGCCTCACTCTCACCCTTTGAAGTCTTCCTCAAGAGCCCTGCTCTTGCAGGAGCTCCCTTTGCTCCTGCAGATCCATTGGCAAGGAAACCAGCATCCTGGCAAGCCCCACTACTTCCCCCGCCTGCTCCTTCCTCCTCCTCAAAAGCCAGAATAATGCAAGCCCTTTCATACCTACCCGCTCAGGTAAATAAACCCACGCACCTCCTCCCAGCGATGATAATGGAGGACTAAGATCTAATTAAATAAATGAAACATATTAATAACAACAGGAAGAGCTGTTTCTTTGAGCTGGTCACCGTGAGATTAAAAGCAAACAGAAAGCAAAGAGACCCTGATCCTTTTTGACCGGAGTGCTGTAAAACAAGTGGCACAGACCCAGCAGGGCTTAAAATACAAGGCAGGGCACACCCTTCCCTCCAAACACACCTGCCACTTTCTTTCCTCCCTTTTCTTCTCTCCCACATCCTCTCTGGAGAAGCCAAACTTCATTCATTATGGAACCAAACTATTTCCTTTCTTATTCTAATATTTCTTCTTTTTTTAACAGGCAACCATGTGGGAGCGGGGAGGGCAAAGGAAGCCCTGGAGCATTTCAGACACAATAAAGAAAATAAAAATTAAAAAAACAAACAAAAAATTATTATTAGTAAACCCCAAACCCATAAACAAACAACTGCGTTCCCCAGAATAAAGACTTCGGGGAAAAAAGGCCAAAAACATTGTACAAGCTTCAGGAGCGTGCCAGGAGAAGAGAACGGAGAGTCCTCGCTGCCAGGGAGAGCAGTGGGACAGCAACCAGGACAGAGGGATGCTCCAGGAAAGACAGGGAGAACATTTCACATGGATTTAGCTGCCTGAAAATGTCTTCAGGCACCTGGTTCTGGTCACTGCAAAGCCCCATTGTAGGCAAACTCAGACCCTTTAGATACAGTCTGACTGTCCCTTTACTGTGCTCTGGGGAGACCCCCCCCCGCAGTGCTGATCCAGCTCTGGGGCAGCAGCACAGAGGGACGTGGAGCTGCTGGAGCGAGGCCAGAGGAGGCCATGGAGCTGCTGCGAGGGCTGGAGCAGCTCTGCTCTGGAGCCAGGCTGAGAGAGCTGGGCTGGGGCAGCCTGCACAAGAGAAGGCTCCTGAAGGGGAGACCTCAGAGCAGCTCCAGTGCCTGAAGGGGCTGCAGGA
This sequence comes from Myiopsitta monachus, assembly GCA_017639245.1. Lineage (NCBI taxonomy): Eukaryota > Metazoa > Chordata > Aves > Psittaciformes > Psittacidae > Myiopsitta > Myiopsitta monachus. The sequence continues at coordinate 2,053,770 of CM029941.1, read as the reverse complement.
AACCTGGAGAGGGGCTTTGGACAAGGGATGGAGGGACAGGACAGGGGAATGGCTTTAACTGCCAGAGGGGAGACTGAGATGAGCTCTTGGGCAGAAGCTGTTCCCTGTGAGGGTGGTGAAGTGCTGGGCACAGATTGCCCACTGAAGCTGTGACTGCCCCATCCCTGGCAGTGCTCAAGGCCAGGTTTAATGGGCCTTGGAGCAGCCTGTTCTAGTGGAAGGTGTCCCTGCCCGTGGCAGGGGTGTTGAACAAGTTCTGTCCATATTAATACTAGGCATTGCCCCGACCCATGTGCCAGACCTTGCACTTGGCTTTGTTGAACCTCATGAAGTTTATATGGCTCCACTTCTCGAGCCTGTCCAGGTCCCTCTGGATGGCATCCCTTCCCTGAGGCACGCCAACTGCACCACTCAGCCTGGGGTCATCTGATAATACAAACCCTTCTGACCAATTCTTGCTTTATAGCTTCACCATTTTCATCCTGTAGTGATGACAAACAGAGTGTACGCAGGCCTGTCAGCACTATCCAGAACCTCGCAACCTGCCAGCAATCCAGAACCTCATGTTCTGAAAAACTGGGAGCAGAGAGGGATGCACATACTGCTCCTGTCCCAGGAATGAAGCACAGGGGGTGGGGTGGGTGGGAAGTGCCTTGCATTTAGGGGGTCCCACCCTGATACAGCACCCTACAAACAATAGGGTGCAAGAGCCACATGAAAATGAGGAGGAGGGGGACAGCGTGCAGCATGGAGACAGGGCTGGCAGGAAACGCTCCTGAGACATTGACACTGCAGCAAAGAAGACAAATGACTGGCCCAAGGCCACGCAGCAAAGCAGTGTCCCCTCTACGTGACTTTCAGTCTCTGATCCGGCACAGCGTCACTAAGGGATCCTTCAGCAAAAAGTTACATTGGCTTCAAAATGGTGCGATTTATTTTACACCCATACACACTCACACATAAAAATGTACATGCTAAATTTTTGCCTCCTTTCTCCTCTATCCAGACGCAATTAAACACACCTCAAAGCCCCCCTGAATAACCAGAAGAAGTAAAAACTTTGTAGCTCTCTGCTATGAGAAAACTCAAAGGCGCTGACTTGACCCCAGGAGCATGAAGCAGGATGCTGCCATCAGTCCCACCTAGCAAGTCACAGAATCCCAGCCTGGTTTGGGTTGGAAAGGGCCTTAAAGCCTCCACCCCCTTTCAGTCCCAACCCCTGCCATGGGCAGGGACACCTTCCACTGGAGCAGTTGCTCCAAGCCCCTGTGTCCAACCTGGCCTTGAACACTGCCAGGGATGGGGCAGACACAGCTTCTCTGGGCACCCCCTGACAGCGCCTCAGCACCCTCACGGGGAACAGCTTCTGCCTAAGAGCTCATTTCACTCTCCCCTCTGTCAGGTTAAAGCCAATCCCCTTGTCCTGTCCCTACAGGCCCTTGCCCAAAGCCAACCTCCAGCTTTCTTGTCCGCCCCTTTCCGTACTGGAAGGCTTATAACCACACAATACTGCAACTATTTCCTAGAAGCTATAAAACCCGCCCCAAGGACTGCAACAGGAGAGGGGCTCAACGAGCTGAAGCCTGTCCCTTGGAGAAGTCACACTGGAGGAGATCTATCCAGGTGATCCATCTTCCTGCTGTGTTATACAACCACACGGTAATGGCCAGCCCGGAGGGATTTCTTTCAGGAAAACTCAACTGTTACTAAAATGGCAAGTTAATATTGAGCAAGAACTCAGCCGACGTTAGACCGAAGGATGGGCACGACAGGGAATAAAATATTACAGTCCCCATTCAAATGTTTTTATTTGTAAGAGCGGAAATAAATAGACCTATCTGCAGCCTGCAAAGAGGGGAGGCTAGGGTGAAAAGAAAATAGAAACACTGCACACACATTGATTTGCTTCTTTGCCATTTTTCCTAATAAATAGCCTGGCATGTCTGTGCTGATGGGCAGCTGGGGTGGAGGAGGGCACGCTGCCCGAGGACACAGCACGCACATCTGAGCTCTGGCTCTACCTGTTTGTGTTGATTTTATCAAGAAATAAATAAATAAAATTATAATTTAAGAAGAAAGGGGAAAAAGAAGCCGGAAAAGTTATGTGGCTAATAAAGGGCTCTATTGTGCCATCAATTTTTTAAGCTTTAATGATTTCAGGAGGAAGTTCAGCTCAGCGATCAATAGCACAATATGGGCAGGAGGGCTCAGAGGAAATCCATTGCCGGAGCTCCAGCGAGGGCTGGGGAAAGGGAGGTTCAGAGGAAAGGGGTTCCCCCTGCCTAGGGCAGAGGAGGCTCCAGAGGACCCCTGTCCCGCACAGCTTTCCCGTCCTGTCGATCCGGTGCAACGAGAGCTCCCCCTCCTGCCGCACGGTGCGTGCAGCGGGGACAGCGGGGACGTTTGGACCGCTGCCCGCAGAGCGGGAGGTGGCCATGCAGCACCCACATCGGCGAGGATGCTCGCTCCACGCTCTCCACACTGGGGCTGAGCCTGTGCCATGGGTGTTCACTCCATCCTGAGCCCATCCCAGCGGTGTTTTCCTCATGCCGAGTCCATCCCAAAGGTGCTCATCCCACACTAAGCCCGTCCCATGGGTGCTCATCCTACACTAAGCCCTCCCAGGGATATTCACCCCACGCTGAGCCTATCCCATGGGTGCTCGCCCCATACTGAAAACATCCCAAAGGTGCTCTCCTCACACTGAGCCCATCCCGAGGGTGCTCACACTACACTGTGCCCTCCCAGGGATGCTCACCCCACACTGAGCTGGTCTCAAGCGTGCTCACCCCATGCTAAGCCCATCACAAGGGTATTCACCCCACACTGAGCCCTCGTAGGGGTGCTCACCCCACACTGAACTGGTCCCAGGGATGCTCACCCCACGATTCCCACACCTGGGCTGAGCCCGTCCTGGGGATCCTTTCCACCACTCCCACCGCATGGGGGGCGTATGAACAGCCCCCCATGTCCCTCTCCTCCTTCATGCACCCTATCTTGAGGGCGGCCATCCCCGCTCCCACCCGCAGCCGGCAGATAACCGGCAGACATACCGCATGGCCGAGGCTCGCCGCTGCAGCCGCCGGTGAGGCTGGAAGCGGGGTTATCCAGGGGGGAGATCTTGCGCCAGGCAAAAACCTAAGCGGCACGATGATACAGCGTGAAGCTCTTCAGCATCAGCGGGGACAACGCCTCGCCCGAGGTGCCACCCAAGACACAGCCACAACTGAGCTTACACGGGCTCAGGCAGAATAACCCGAACAGAAACCCACCGAGTGGTCCCCAGCATTGGGGAGGGGGGGGTGGGGGTGGATCCTGAAACAGCGGCGCAAGGTGGAGGGCAGATGGGATGGGATGGGATGGAGTCACCCCCCTGGATCCGGTCCTGGATTAGAAGGAAAAGCTGATGCTGGAAAGTCAGCGTGCACTTCAGCTGTAAGGCAGGCAGCAGGAACTCCAGCGGAAAGTTTTACCACAATGCATAAAAAATAAATAGAATTTTATGATAATGATTTAAAATAACAAATAATAGTTCTGATTTAAGACAAAAGAAAGAGGGGAATAGCAGACCTGGAAGGCAGGGGTGATGGTGACAGCGGCGCTGCCCCTTCGTGATGCTGCCGCAGGTCCGGGACCCGCCTGCGCTGCGACCCCTCGGTCCCGGTCCCGGTCCCGGTGCGTGGAGGGGGATGAAGGGATGTGGTGGCAACCCCGCCGTGGAGCGAGATGAGCGCGCTGGGAATGGGATGGGAACCGGCGGGACGCGCCGTGTGTCCCCGTCGGTGAAGGCGGCAGACGGGGGACCCCGAGCCCCGTCCCTCCCCCCTCCAACCCCGGTACGGCGTGAGCGGGCTGGGGGAAATCCTTTAAAGACAGATTTAATGAAGAACTTACCGTCTGCAGCGGAATCAAAGGGGCGGGAGCCGCGGCGGGACGGGACGGGCCGGTGCAGCGGCGCACACACCGGGAGGCTATGGGGGGGTGGCTGCGGATGGAGACGGGGCGGCGGTGGGGCGGGGACGGGACACACACACCCGGGACGCGGACCCACCTGCGCGCAACGCCCGCCCGCCCCGTCCGGCCGCGGCGCCCGGCGAGCCGAGGTCCCGGATGTCGGTGCCCGCTCCCTCCCCTCAGCGCGGATCGCCGCTCCCCCCCCCCCCCCTCACCGCCGCCGCTGCCGCCACCGCCCGGGGCGGCCCCACCCCCCCGCCGGGGGGGGGGGGGGCACTGACCGCTAAGGGGGGGTGTTCTCACCGTCCCGCCCGCCCCGTCGGGGCGCTGCCACGTGGGACCGGCGGGGGGGGGAAGGGGGAGCCTTCCTCCCTCTGCCTTCCCCCCTCTTCCCTCCTCCTCATCCTCCTCCCCCTTCCCCCCCCCCCCCCCCCGCGTTGGGCTTGACAGGTCCACGCGACCAAACAAACCGCGGCGGACGAGCGTGCGGCTCAGCCAATGGGGAGCGAGGGAAGGCAGAGAGGGGCGGGGCCGGCGGCCGCCTGAGGGGAGCGCGGAGCCCGCAGGGTCCGAGCGCCGCCCGCCAGCGCCTCAGCGCGCTCCGTGAGGGGACCCAGCGCGGGCCCCGCAGACCCGCGGGACGGAGCCCAGGCGAGCCCTGCCCCGGCGCATGGGTAGAGACGGGGGAAACCGGTGCTGTTGGGCACGAGGGGAGGTCCCCCGGCGTCCGCATTCAGCCCCTGGTCCCCGCCCGCACGGAGATGTGCAGGGCTGACGGGAATGCCGGTCCCTCCGGAGGAAAAGCGGAGCGAGCTGGCGTGTCCTGGGCTATCCCGTAATTACAGAACAATAAACACTTAGAATGGGTTAAACCCCCCAAAATACAGAGCTGCTCCCGCAGGTCCCACTGCAGGCAAGAGTATGGTGGATGTGGGCATTGCCCCCAGCCCTCACTGGGCTCTGGTTCCTCTCCACATCCCCTTGCTAATCCCAATCCACCTGCGTTATCCAGTGCGCTGGGGAAGAGGATCTAAGGGTGAAGTTTTCCTCCTGAGGTGAAAACCAGCCCTTCCTGCGAGGATCGGTTTCCATGTCCGTGTGAATCACAGATGTAGGGAGCCAGGAGCCTCGTGTCGTGTTGTGCTGCCTCATCCCAATGAAACCTGGGTGAGTCCTCTGAAGGCTTGGGCTGCGAGGGAATAGGATGCAGGCAAAGAGTGCACCTAAATCTGTCTCAGTCCATGACATTAGGATAGCAAGAAGCCTCCTCTACACATTTAATTGAATCACGGAATGGTTTCGATTGGAAGGGGCCTTAACACTCATCCAGCTCCGACCTCCTGCCACAGATAAGGACATCTTCACCCTAACCGTGAAAGAAGCATGGAGTTTGGACATAGGTGGGTAGGAAGGTGATGGTAAGAGAGAACAGGCAGTGCGGCGGCTTAGAATGGTAAGATCATGGTTCATTTGGGTTGAAACGACCTTAAAGCTCATCTAATTCCAACCCCTACCATGGGCAGGGACACCTTCCACTGGAGCAGTTGCTCCAAGCTCGTGTCCAACCTGGCCTTGAACACTGCCAGCGATGGGGCAGCCACAGCTTCTCTGGGCACCCTGTGCCAACGCCTCAGCACCCTCACAGGGAAGAGCTTCTGCCTAAGAGCTCACTTCAGTCTCCCTTCAGGTTTAATCAGCTTTGTCTCAAAACTGGTATCGTGAAGGAAAAAGTATCAGGGTCCTGACAGCAGTGTTTTTAAATGGCTGTTTTCTTTGGCAGGCTGTTGTTTGGGGGATTTGGGGGGTTTGATTTACGTTTTTGTTTGATCAGACCTAGTCAAAATCACAATTTGTTTTTGTTCCATCTGGCAGCCTACCCCATCATCAGGCTTCTGGGCTTTCCCACAAGATCCCTGAGTGCTGTTGGCACAGTGCTGAGTCATGGAAGTACGTTGTCATCTAAGTAGCTGAGTCTTCACCCTCAGTACCAGCTATTTGTGGGGTTGTTCTCCCTGTGTGCATATAGAACACTTACAGCACGCTATCTTCCAAGATGTCTGTGGTGGATACAGCACACTTACATCAAGTGTTTCCAGTGAAACACCATATCAAGCTGCTCCTTTAGGGTTCATTGTTCTGTGATCCATACCTTGCGGGTGGAGGAGCCTGGCACAGTGATGTCCCATCCAGCCTGGGATGTCTGTTCTAACACCAAGACTAACCATTGCTGATGGCTGAACCACCAGCCTAGGATCTGATTCTACTTCCTCACTTCCTCAAAACTCTCCAGCTTCAGTGGAAATCCTTCATTACTGGCATGTTTTTCAATTTAAAGGAAGATTTAAATAAGAAAGGATGGGAGCAGCTGCTGTGACATTTCTCTGCTGATGGAGGAATGTGTTACCAAAGACAAGTGGAGGCAGGACTTGGGGATGCCTCCCAGAGAACCGCAGGGAGCTGTGGCATGATAAAACTAGGCATTCTCTGTATCACAAGGTTTTGGAGAGAAAAGACAAAGGATCAGCAGCCCTTTTTCATCCAGAGAAGGGAATCAGTCCAGCTACAAAAGCTCCCCATAGGAGACAGAGAAAATGGAAAAATCCCAAGCTTTATTTTGTCCTCTAGACCCACAGTTAGCACCTGATTATATTTAAAATAACAAGCTGACAAGAACAGCCTGATGCCTGATCTCACCGGTACACATCCTGCCTTCCAAAACCCATCGAGGTGGTGCAGCCTTCCCAAGCACCCAAACCCACAGAAGCAAGACCACCTTGGAAAAAGTGTGAGACACAAGACAGACGTGCCCTAAGGATCCCCACACACCTTCATCCAGCAACCACTCCCCAGCACGGCAGGCAAAAGGCTACAGGGGAGAGCAGCTTTAGACAGGGCAGAAAGTGTCTGTTAAATCTGCCTCTGAGTGTTTTCTCCTCCTGCCCCCCACCACAGGCAAACTTAAGGTGGGACCAAACCAAAGAAGACCTTGGGCTGATATTAGAAATACCTGAAATAGAGACATAGCTTTTCCTGCTCCATTTTGCAACTAGTTGCACCCAGGTCCTGAGTGCACTAATTGGTCTTAATTGCCCTGACCAACCTCACCTTTACCTATTCATCCTCCATTCATTTGTCCAGAGGCTACACTTAAGGTGCTCAGGCCTGGACACCTTACCTGAGCTGTGTTGTAGGAGTACCTATTTGTAGTCCAGCCTGGGGTGCTGTGGCTTGGATCAGTGTCAAACCTACGTTATAGCTTTGTTTCCAGTCCTGCTCCTGCAGTACACAAGTGGACCTTGGACCAGCTCATCCCCTCACCTTGCCTGTGACTCTTGGTAGTTCCTTCTTACCAGCACTCGGCCCTGCCAACTCACTTTAGATGTGGTGGGACAACCAGCCAGTGAGGACACCACCTTTGCTCTGGTCATCCTTGGCACTTGGCTCATCTTCCCTTGGCAGGAAGGACCACTGAGCATGAACTCACTGCAGCACCTGCGAATGCTGCATGAGCACTCTGCTTCCAGACCATGTTCACTACATTTATCTCCAAGGCTTGTCCGGAAGCTCTTGTGGCTGATGAACTTGTGAGGACTTTGGAATGTGGTTTACAGTGTCAGGAAGATGTGGCCACCCCTGACTTACTGCCATGTTTGTTCCACTTGTATTTTTCATAGAATACAGACTGGCTTATGCTGGAACAGACCTGAAAGCTCATCCAGCTCCAACCCCCTGTCACAGGCAGGGACACCTTCCACCAGAGCATGTTGCTCCAAGCCCCATCCAGCCTGGCTTTGAACATTGCAGGGATGGAGCAGCCACAGCTTCTCTGGGCACCCAGTGCCAGCGTCTCAGCACCCTCACAGTAAATGGAGGATTTTGGCCAACTCAAATGCTCTCAGGCATTTTTCCCAGAGAATTCTGACGTGTCTACTTTATCCTCTCCTCAGAGCAGTAACTCAGCTCTGTTAGAGAGAGGTCAGCTCTGGCATTCACTTGTGATGTGATTGAAAGTGTGGAAATTGGCAGGAGAGGTAGGGAGCTACCTCATCTTCATGCACATAATCAATAGCAAATCGTTACTTAAAAAGTAAAGTGGTTGATGGTGGTTTCATAGGGCAAGACATGCCCTGCATTTTCAGTCTTTGATTCACGCTGCTTAATATGCCTTGAGATGGAGCTCAAGGAATGACTCACATTGTAAAAGCTCTCCAGTTAGCTTCTGGTGCTACCTCTTACCAAGTGTGTTGTGGTTGCTTCAGCATGTCTGTGGTTATTCTCCATTCCAGCTCCATCAGCCTCCAAGGCCCTGATAGGGAGATCAGTAAGCCCGGACTTTGGAGTGATGGCACCAAAGCACTTGTGGATCTCTTGACAGGATCAGGACACTGTCAGTGTGGACCAGGTCCAGTCATCATGAGGCCGAGCATGGCTGTCGTGGTTTAAGCCTCTCAGCCAAACAGTTTTCTCTCTCACTCACTCCCTCCTCTTTCTTCCCCCCCCCCCCCCCAAAGGGATGGGAAGGAGAATCGAAAGAATGCAACTCCCACAGGTTGAGATAAGAATAGTTTAGTAACTAAGGTATAACACAAACCACTGCGACCACCAATAATAATAATGACAAGAGAAATACAAGGGAAAAGAATACAACCACTCACCACCTATACCCAGACTGACCAAACAGTGCACCCCCACCCTCCCGAGTCTCTGCTCTCTGTTTTCACATCCTGGACATGACGTGCTGTGGTATGGAATACCTCTTTGGTCAGTTTGGGTCAGGTGTCCTGTCTCTGCTTCCTCCCGGCTCCCCTCCTCCCTGGCAGAGCATGAGGCTCAGAAAGTCCTTGGTCAGACCAAAACACTACCAAGCAGTAACTGCAAACACTGGTGTTATCAGTGCTGCTCCCAGGCCCAACATCAAAAACACAGCGCTGCACCAGCTACCAAGAAGGGGAAAAATGACTGCTGCTGCTGAACCCAGGACAATGGCACAGCTCAGTCCGCTTGCGGATAAACAGCCAGCAATGTGGACAGGAGCACAAGCTGTGGCAACCGTCTCCATCTTGCAATGGAGAAAAGAACCTTGCTCCTTGCTTCTGTTGTGTTTAGGTAATGCTCTGTGCATCCCTTTTGAAGATCATGGTGTACAGAAAGCCTGTTCTCTGAATTAACAGCAGCACACCCCTCACAGGTACACACAAGTGCTTCTGAAGTGTCAGTCTTCCTAAACGCTGTGTGCTGACCGTGTGAGTGTTCCTGCTCAAGTGCAGGATCCAGTAAGGACTCTAGCAGTCCTTCCCTTATTAGTGTAACATTATTAGCTTTACTTCAATAACCTGTATTGATTTTGGTCTGGGGCTGCTTTTTCAGCATGAGACAAAGCTGGGCAGGATTTTTTCCTACATTATTTGTACATTGAGGATGTGGGGACTGTTCCTTCACTGATACCCCCTGTTTCCCCTTGCACTGACAGCAACCTAATTCTGCTAGCTTCCCTGGAGCTACCCTGGGGCTTCTGTCAGTTGGGATGGGATGGGGAGGTCCTTGGAGAAAAGGTGGAAGTTGAGAGTTGCAGGAACCAGGATGCTTTAGCTGGGAGAAGGGAAGCACAGAGGAAGAGCAGCAACTGATTTTGGGCTTGTGATATATCCAGTCAATGGTGGCTTAAACTACCCCATCTGAGTTTGCATTAGCGTGGAAGCCTTCACTTGTTGACCATATCAAGGACTGCTGATCACTGGACAACTACTGGCCAGCAGCATAGAACTCAAACCCTCTTCTGTCCATATCTCCCACCTAGAGCCCTCTTGGTCTTCAGATTTACACAGCCTTAAACACTGCTGCAAACTGCTCTGATCCCCTCACTATACCATAACAAAGAATGCCTGGTAGACCTCAGCCGGGTGGGTGGAAGTGAAACCTGCTTGAGGGCTAACACACTTGGTGCCAGATTCCACGCACTGTGTGGAACAGGGTTTTAGCCATCATTCCTGAAACTGTAGTATTGCATAGTGGATGGGAGAGCTGGGATTGTGAAGCTGGTGAGCCAGCATGTCTGTGGCTATTCTCCATTCCAGCTCTATCCCAAGACCTTCAGGACATACAAGTTCGAGCTACACAGCCAGCCTTTGCTCGGGTGACCTGTCCCTGGTGTAATGATGCTCACAGGCTAACCCTTAACGGCTGCACCATAACCAGCTTACTAAACATCTCTGCACCTACCTGCAGAATGGCCAAGTCTTATTTCACTTAACCTCATCTCTCAAATGAGATGGTAATCCTCTCTTCATATAATCTTAGAACCACAGATTGGTTTGTGTTGGAAGGGACCATAAAGCTCATCCAGTTCTAACCCCTGCCATGGGCAGGGACACCTTCCACTGGAGCAGTTGCTCCAAGCCCCTGTGTCCAACCTGGCCTTGAACACTGCCAGGGATGGGGCAGCCACAGCTTCTCTGGGCACCCTGTGCCAGCGCCTCAGCACCCTCACAGGGAAGAGCTTCTGCCTAAGAGCTGCCTAAAGCAGCATATGAAACATCTTCCTCCAAGGATGTTTAGCCCAAAAGGTCTGCATTTGCAGTGTGCTATTCAAAGGCTACATTAATGTTGATGATAATAAAGTGTCCTTGGAGATGTAGGAGGGCAGCCATGGGAGTAGCACAGGCTCCAGTGAAGCCAGTCACAAATCTGACCTCAGATGAATGCACCAACTGCTCTGATGCATCCTTGAAGCATCACAGGGCAGCAAGGGACCTGTCCTGATATATGCCATGAAGGATAAACCCTGCAATCATGCTCATGAAGCTGCCTGGAAGAAGGGAAACTTTGCATCCAAGTGTGAGCAGCTGAAAGTGGCTTCAGCAACAAAATGCCCGTTGAGCTCAAGAGGAACATGAAGGGTTACGGATCCTTGTGCCATGACAGGAGGTCATCGGCAAGGCTGATCCCGGTCACATCCTGTGGAGTCAGCCATCAGGGCAGACCTGATGTAACTGGGAGCTGAAGTGGGATGCTTAACTTGAAATGGCCCAGGGACTGAACAGATGGCTCCTCTTTATTTGCATGCTACTTGGATTTGTGAGTCAAGCAGAAGAATAACTTAATTCTTGACATTTGCTTCTCCTCAGAGCCCGGCACAATTTACGTTATACTGGCATTTGTGCGAAGGATGTTGCTTTAGGCACAAAATCCATCCTGGCTTTAACCCTAAAAGGAGTCAAATAGGCAGGAACCATGTTCCTCCCCAGCTCTTTTGTAGGTTTTGCCAAGGGATATCACACTTACACAATGACCAAAGAATCAGGAGAAAACAGTCATTTGGGGCTTGTGGAAGGAAGGGGCAGGGTTGGAGTTAAACTGGACTGGAAAATATCTCATTTGTAGACTTGAAATGAGAGACTGTTTGTGGATGAGGTTTACCTCCTATTAAAAATACCCTTCAAGGCCTGTGCAGTTAGTCTTGAGTGCGGGGGATAAATTTAGTAGAGTCTTGTTCCTGCTGACACAAACTTAAGTGAAAATAATATATATGGCCAGGGCACAACATCTGCAAGCCAATTAAAAACCTGGCTGATGGCACCCAAGATGACAGTTGCCGTGACTAGGGTGTCTGTGTGCCACCCCTTCAAGAGGGAGAAAAACAGACCCTGCTTGGCTGTGCAGCATGCTCCTATGCCTGCGACAACTAATGGTGATTGTTTGAAAACTGGAGTCCTAGGAGCCTGTCCTCTTCACTGTCCCTGGTAACCCTGTGTGGTCACATATGTGATATTCATGGGTTTGACTGTAGGTCAGTAGTAAAATTCACAGAGTAGGACAATAAAGCGTGTTTTCTGGACTGACTGTAAGCTATGAGAATTAGCCTGGGTACGGACATGTGTGCTTTGACCAGTATAAACATACACGTTTTTGAAAGGCTGTATGTGAAATAGTACAAAGAGATGCTCTTGGTTTCCCAGTGGACAAAGCGCAGTTATCCTTCACCCATCATTTTAAGCAAAGCATCAGGAGTTGTGAGGGAAACTGGTTTGTGAACGGGAAATAAAGCAGGCAGAAGCAGGGAGAACCATACCCTGAAGTGTGGGGCTCCTGCATGTTTTCCACACTTTTCATCATCTTTTGCATTCACTGTGATCCCCCTCTTGTGGCTAGTCCAGCGTCTGCAAAATTTCACTGTCAGTGCCTGTCAAGGCTCAGTGGCATTACGTTCCTGAGCCAGTGCAACTGAAGTATGGTGAGGGAATAGGTTAGCTGCCCCTCAGCTGAGCTGCTGTGACTGTGCAGCACTAGAAGACAACCTAGAAGACAACGAACTAGAAGGCAACCCAAAATGCATCATCTCACACTTCTCCTGTTGACGGTTACCCCAGCAGCCAAAGTTACCAACCCATCCTGGAGATGCTGACCTTGTGTAAGCTCTTAACATGCTTCCATTATGAAGTAGAACATGTGGTTTACACCAAATTCATGGCACGTTCAGCTGACGCCTTTTCCATGAACATACAGATTTAGCAGCCCTGCTTATGGACTGTAACTTGTTATAGCAGAGTAACTTGGTCACATTTGGCGTGTTTCAGATTTGCCTCAAGCCCTGAGTGAATAAGACATGTGTGGAGCTCATTGTGATTGCAGTGTCACTTGGATGCAAATAGGTCTCCTGCACCACCCCATGTGGAGCAAAATGTCCATTGTAGTTCTGACCTCATGGAGCTGGTCACTTTAAAAGTAAGACCAAGCCCAGTGTTCATGTGGAGGTAGTTGGACTGGGAACTGTGGTGTGGGATCTGATACCCCTGAACTAGCCCATTGTCTCTCTAATGTCTTCAGGGAGCCCAGCATCTTTGAAGATTGAGTTCTGCCGCTAGCTATAAGGAGGCCACCGGAGATCGAGACCTGCTTTTCCTTCTTCCTCTGGTGCTGTATGGTGGCGGGACAGATATCCCATAGTCCACCTCCTCTTTAGGATCTATCCATGTGTACAGATCCAAGTTCCTGAAGTCCAGCACTATCACCTATTTGAATATCCTTGTAATTTTTCACCTACTGGTTTTGGTTCCAGAAACGAAATGCCTGATGTTGAATTAGCCTGGCATTGTGGCAGAGCCATCTGTTAGGCGTGACACAAGCAAACTCTGATGCTTCATCTTTTAATTCCTCATTCTCACTGTGTGAGGCTCACCATGGCACAGGACCTGCACCAGAACACATCCAGAGCTGAAGCAGAACTTGTAGCTGCTGAGCTGGTGCGGTTAGGAGCAGCAGGGCTGTGCTGCATGGTGAGGACAAGGAAGTACACTCCATCCCATGGCTATGCTCTCCCTTACCTTTTTCTAAAGCAGAAGACCCTAAAGCTTCATCTCATTGCCAAAGCATGCCCAAGGCCACTGCAAGTCCCCAGCACATCCAGAATTACCAGCATGACAAAGCCCAGCACTTGAAGGCGCTGTTAATTCAACTTACAGTGTCATCAAACTGTAATTGTTTGGGCAAAAAAGTTTTCCATGCCAGATGTCTGCCTTAGGCTGAAGTTCTCTGGAAAGTTTCAACCAAACTATTTTGACCATTTCCAAGAATGAGGGGAAAGCACAGTGTTTTGCCCAGATTTTGAAAATAAATAATTCCATGAAGCAGTTATACCAGAGAAAAGCCACCATGCATTGAAGAAAGAGCATGAAATGTGGTCCTTCTGTCAAAAAGTGCCATTTGCCACTTCCAGGAAAGTTTGTTTAATTTTGAATCAGTTGTAAGCTCTGCAAATCATGGTTTGCATGTGCTCAACAGATCCAGTCACAGATTAGCAACTCTGCTCTCTGAGGACTATCTGCAGCAGGCGAGCTCCAGCCCAGGGCTGCAAAGGCTGGAACATGAAATGGCTGCTTCCAGCACTGGAAATAAGAGCTGGGGAAGTGAGGAAAGGTGGGGATAGCAGGGGGATTTCTGTGGTGAGTGCAGGAGGTGTTGGGGTACTTTTGGCAAGGGCTGTAGGGACAGGACAAGGGGAATGGCTTTAACTGCCAGAGGAGAGACTGAGATGAGCTCTTGGGCAGAAGCTCTTCCCTGGGAGGGTGCTGAGGCACTGTCAGGGGGTGCCCAGAGAAGCTGTGTCTGCCCCATCCCTGGCAGTGTTCAAGGCCAGGTTGGACACAGGGGCTTGGAGCAACTGCTCCAGTGGAAGGTGTCTCTGCCCGTGGCCGAGGGCTGGAACTGGCGGAGCTTTAAGGTCCCTTCCAACACAAACCAGTCTCTGATTTTATGATGGGGTCAAAAATGGATAGATGCTGTTGGAGATCTCTCCATGAAAGTTATGCCATAAGCTGGCCTAGAAAGATGGTTAATGGTGAAGTTCCCATGATAGGTGCAGAGCCAGGCGCTCTCTCCCTGCTCCTCCAGAAACGCTCTCCCATGGTGGCAGGGACAAGAATGGCATGTGCCCTCAACACCGGGTCACATCCACAGCTAAGCAACCTTCCCATACAGGGAGAGTTTCTTCTCATAGCTGCTACAGGGACAGCAATGAGAGATTCAGAGCTTGGCTGCCGTGCCGTCATCCCAGAGGCGATTTCAGTGGGAAAGCCGGGATGCCCCAGGGGCATGTCTAGGGCACTTTCAGCTGGCATGGGATGGAGATGCGCTGCATGATCCCGCAGCGTTTGCCATTGCAGAGCCGCGGGGCAGGCTGACTGGAGCTCTGGGCTGCTCCTTCCGGCACCCCGCTGCTGACATCTAAAGCTTGCACAGTGTGTCTGGACACAGCCCCACAGCGTACCCTGTGGACGTGAGTGCAGATACCATCTGACTCCCTCTTGTCCTGGCAAGAAGACTGTCTTCCTTTATAATGCCGCAAACCAGATGCCAAAAATGCACTTTTGCCATCCAGTGGAGGCAAGGTTGTTAGGAAGGGAGGCGTTGACACAAAGTGCCTTTGGGGTAAATGGCACGGAGCAGCATCCTTGGTTCAAGAGGCTGTCTGAGTTTAGCAATAGTCTCTTGTTCCCAGGCTCAGGGCCAGGGTAAATTGGCTGCAGTGTACTTTGGGAATGAGGATTTTGCCTCCAGGAGAAAAAGAGCTTAGCACAACTCTGCTGAGAGTCCCTCTTAAGCTCATCCATGCAAGTGATGGGTGCCAGTTCCTCGGATGGGCTTGTTGCTGGTCTTCCCTGGGTGTAGCAAAAGCTGCCGTTAGCAGGTACAATCAAGAAATACAGATGTGAGGGCAGAAAGAGGTAGAGAAGCAGGAGAGGCCTGTGGATTTAACTTGCTTATATGAAGTAGCCTGAGTTGATTGAGTGGTATCTCCCCAATGGGGAGGAGGGAAAGGCAGAGACTGGGATGACTACTCTCCATGCTCCAAGCTTTGGGAACACACGCGCGTATTCCCCACCATGAAAAGTATTTTAATGCATTACATGGTATCTGGGAATAATCGGAGTCCAAAGAGCCTCAGCACTACACTCTGTTCAACCCCTGCTGCCCTGGATGCATCCCTGCCCCTGGGTCTGGGTGGTAGGTGAAGCAAAAGCCAGTGAGGTCTGCTCTAGCTGAGAGGTCCTGGGGGGGTCTCTGTTGGCTCCATTCGTCTGCTTTGCCCAGGAGTCCTTCAGATTTCAGGGCTGTTTGCCCTGCAATGGGAAGAGTGGATTGGAACAGGCACAACATCTGGAGTCTCATAACCCATGTGGCTCTCATCCACACTGGAGAGCAGCATGGCTGTAGCTCAGGCTCATGGGCCTCTGGGTTGCCTAAAGAGGGTCTCCTGTGTTAGCTGAGATGTTTGAGGCCATCTCTGTCCTTGCCTTCAGCCACCACCCCATGACATGTCTCCTGTGAGCCCTGTGTCATGCCCACCAGGCCCCTTGTCAGTACCTAGAGCATCTTACATGACTGTGGAGACCTACATTTAGACAACTGAATTGAGCTCTTGATGGTCATACTATACATAGGTTGTCCTGGGATGTGCCACTTCTGCTGCTCAGCTCTTGGGCTCTCTGTTCAGCTAGGCTGTCTGGATGCATGCACCATGAGAATGTAGTGGATATATTCAGCCACCCTTTCCCAGAGCACTCCAGAGCTGGACCAGAGCAGATGATGGCCCCAGGGTCTGGTTCAGGGGGCAGAACAAGCCTCATTTCCCACCCTGTACTTTGACCTTCCCTGCACTCAGAAGAGACATCCCCATTTCCTACTTGAGGTTCAGTAAGCCAGCTGGATGGAGTCCAAAAACAATCCCTTCTCATGGTTTTCACTTAGAGCAGGGTTTTATATTTAAATTACATACACCTTTAAAAACAAAGGGTTACCACTTCTTGAAAGTCTTAGGCTTATAACACTCTATTAAATTTCCTTAATCACCAAACTTTTAAATGCTGCCAGTTCAGGGGAGCAATCGCAGTCAAGGACATAAGTCGCACCTAAACCCCTGGTTTCTTGAGGAACTAATGAATGTTTTGACAGAAGCTGACTTTTCTGCAGATGCAGGGAGACTATTCACTTCATTTCCATTTGCTTGCCTCGCTCAGCTCGATGACTTCCTCAGCCAGGACTCAGAAGAGAATTGGCAATTGAAATAAGCAACAAGGTGTGTTTTAATCCTCTGGGGATAGAAAAAACGAGGTGTGAAAATCCACTAGTTCTGGAAGTCTTGTTTCTGGTCACTACATGCATCTGTCAAGTCAGGCCACTGACAGCAGGACTTTCACCATCTAAGTTGTTTTCAAACAAGCTGACGTTTCCCTTTCTATTTATCGAACACATTCAGGCTTCATTCCGGATAGCTCTGGCCAGGAGCAACCCATGTCCATGCTGTTCGACTCTCTCAACCTTCAAATCAGAGTGGCCCTCTGCAAACTGCTAAGGCATGAGTCTCAGGTCCATGAGAATGAATTTGAATAAACTCATCAGTAGTTCATTTGTCTGCTGCAGTTCAGTTGAATTCCACTAAATTCTGTGATTTGGTACAAATGAGTAAACAGATGAGCAACACCCATTGTTCTATAATGCAAAACATCCACATTTTAAAATTCTGAAAAATGGGTATTCATTTATATGGTGACCTAAACATGTGTTCCTGTCCTAGACTCACAGTGGAATGGAGCTGGGAGGGAGCTTGGCTATTCAGCTCTTCCATGCTTCCACCCAAGGCAAGGTTAGCTGTAATTTTTGGCCCAGCTTCATCTCGTGTGTTATTATGATCTCCAGTAACGGATATTCCACAGCCTTCACTTTGATCACATAGCTACCTACTAACCAAAATTTAGCAAAGTGTTATATTTAGCTGGAAATCAGCATATATTAATAGCTACTAGGGAATGTCCTTGGAAAAAGATATATTCTCATTGCAAAACAAGATGAAAAATAATGATTTCAAACATGATTGCATTTGAAAACTTAATTGGACTGAAACTGTTCTGCGCACCAGACCCCACTTCAAACACCCTCCCTCTTTATTTTTAGGCTTCATTGGATCACTGGCTTACTTCCGTGCCGGAACGACTGAAGAGTACAGGATGATAGTACTATAGTGAGCAGTCAGAGTGGGGAGAGCAGAATTCCTTTAAGCTGGCATTGCTGCCAGGGGTAAAGTCCTTACAAATCATAGAATCATATAACAGTTTGGGTTGGAAAGGACCATAAAGCCCATCCAGTTGAACCCCCTGCCATCGGCAGGGACACCTTCCACTAGAGCAGGGTGCTCCAAGCCCCTGTGTCCAACCTGACCTTGAACACTGCCAGGGATGGGGCAGCCACAGCTTCTCTGGGCAACACGTTCCAGAGGCTCACCACCCTTACAGTAGACCATTTTGCTGCTGGTTCAATGCAACTGCTCTTCTCGGCTCCCCCTTAACCCAACAGTTACCTGGCTCCACCAGCAAGTTAAAGCAGAGATGAGCTGCCAGGGCCAAGCTCAGGGTCTCCTCTTGCTGTAAAATCGTAACAAAGCATTTTGCTTTTCAAACGCTTGTCTAACCCAACGGGAATAATTTGTGAAGGAATCCTGACTATACTTGTTGTTCAGTTCATTATCTTTATGATCCTGTCCCTAAAAACGCTTAATGGTTAATAAACCTTAAGGAAATACAATCTTACAGGCAAATGTTTTGGCTGAACATCTGCTTCAGTTCTGGAAAGGGCTGGTCTTTTGTCTCTTTAATTGCCTTTTTGACCTTTTCAGAATACAGACTCCTGCATTAGCCGTAGGACAGCCACACAGAGCAGGTGACACTGAACCCCTGGCTACGCGTCCCCTACAGATGCTCTTGCTCCACAGCTATTTTGATGCTAACCTTTCTGCAGGTTCTGTTGTTCATCCCAGAAAGGCTCTTCAAAAACCCCAAGGAAGAGTCCTGCCATTTCCAGAATGTCCGTAGGGAGTCCTAGTGGCGGTTTGGAAGAAACCCTCGTTTTGTGATGCCAACTCTTCAGCCTGTGTCAAAATACGACTAGAGAACATCATTTGCATACATGAAAATGCTTTAGAAGAGAGCTCAGCAGTGCTGCACCACGTTTATTGGAGAACCTCAGCCCTAAGTGAGATGGTCCATGTGGGTGAAGCTGGGCTACATCTATGTCACAAAGAGAAGAGCTTCAGAGGTCAGCCTAATGCCATCTCAGTCTGAGCTTGAGCAGCAAAGACAGTGGGCAAGTCTAACCCTGAGACCAGTTTTGGATGCATGCTCAGCTGCTTGTATGAGGTGACTTAGATGCTGCAAGGATATGACGAGACCCTGGGGATGATGAGACCGTGAGGATGTTGAGACCATGGGGAACAGACAGGAAGGAGGTGCAGTCTTGCACCAAGGGGTGTGTGCTGGACCATCTCCTCCAGATTAACATACAAGCTAATCTTTCCTT
The DNA here is from genome assembly GCA_017639245.1 of Myiopsitta monachus. NCBI lineage: Eukaryota > Metazoa > Chordata > Aves > Psittaciformes > Psittacidae > Myiopsitta > Myiopsitta monachus. The sequence continues at coordinate 2,034,972 of CM029941.1, read as the reverse complement.
ACAAAATAACGCTCTGGGGAAGCTGTGCCTTTATACTCAATAACCCATGGGTTGAAACACCTCTGGAAGTGCTTGAGGAGATGCTGAAGACCCCTTCCCAGCTTCAAGGAGATGAGCTACACGGCAAGTTATTCTGGAGTGGGGCTTGTTCAGCTTCTTCCTCTGTTTTGTATAAAATAATTAACTGGCGAAGAGGGAGAGACAGAGAGAACACGTGAGTTTACAGCTCATTGCCTAGGCATTCATCTAGAAGGGGAAGACCTAGTCCCTGTTCTCAGAACTGTTTAAGTTAAACACAAAACTGCATGTAACTCTACAGACTCTGCCCAAAGACCTTCTTCGTACCAAAAGGTAACCAGAAAGTTAAAACAAGACTAATGAGGAGAGATAGGTGTGGAGTTTCCAAGCCAACAGTGGCCTCCTCTGCCCAAGGATCACTGATGTCTGGAGACCACATAATTCATTGTGGACCTCAGGCCCCGGGTCTGTCCATGATCTGAATGTCATCAACATGACCAGGCATTTTGAAAGTACCTGCCACCTTAATATCTAAATATGAGTGATAAAACTAGAAGGATGTCTGGGGAATAGAAGGCTCGTCACTAGCCTGACTTGGTTGGAAGAGTTAATTCTTCCTAATTGCTCACATCTGTTGGTGACAGATTACTTTTTTAGGAATGAAGATGTACCTTAATTCTTTCCCAGTTCCTACAGTTTTTAGTGTGGAAGACCCCAGAGGAAAGGTTTGCCCTTATTACAAGCATGATCTAGCTGGAGTTGCCTCCTGGCCTTCCATCAGTGATATGTCATTGCCATGCAAGTCCTCAGACAGTGAGTGGTGTGTTTAGAGAGCCTTTGTTCTTGTGTTTGGTGAATTGATCTCCATCTGAGAAAGTATCACTCACTGTCAGAATTAAAAACAGCCCGTGAAACAGAGAAGGAGCAGCCTGACTTCAAAGGGCTGTGGTTCTTCTCTTGTGGCCTCTCCTAACCTGCATGCAGCTGAAAAACTTGTTTGACCCAATTCATTCCAGGCCTCCTTCTTCCCCTCCGACAGACAAAGACGCACAAACAATGAGTGCATTCAGGTGCAGAAGAGGGAGGGAAACACAGAGAGGCTCCCGCTGCACACACCCAGTTCCCACAGATAAGCACTGAGCCTGAGGAGTGACAGGTTATCTTGGGCAGAACCAGCCCCATGCAAGGTCTCCTTGAAGTCAGTGGTGTGTGAGGAGAGATGCTATCTTTTATTGGGCCAACTGGTAGAGTCAGAAGAACTAGACAAGCTCTAAGGCGCACAAACCTTTCTTCAGGCCGGGGAAATACTTGGGCTGCCTGAAGCCAGGAGGTGTATGAGATGTCCGAGGAGGCACAGAGTGGGGTAGAAGGTGGGCAGAGAAGTCACTGGCTAGGACAACCCTGAGCTAAGTGTCTGGTGGGTTGGCTTGGCAACCCACCAGGCACTTGACTCTAAGGGAGTCCTTATAGTGGCCTCCCAGTGCTTAAAGGTGTCCCACAGGAAAGATGAGAAGAACTTTTGACACAGGACTGTAGGGGCAGGAGAAGGGGGAAGCTGTGGCTGCCCCATCCCTGGCAGTGTTCAAGGCTGGGTTGGATGGGGCTTGGAGCAACTGCTCCAGTGGAAGGTGTCCCTGCCCGTGGCAGGCGTTGGAGCTGGATGAGCTTTAAAGTCCCTTCAACCCAAACCATTCTATGATGTGTGATGTTTAAGTAATTCTCTTTTTTTGGACCAATTTAGCTTCCGACGCTAGATGCCATCTCATCTCTTGACTGGCATATGGCCAAGAGTGGCACCACAGCATCAACCCCTTCCACCAGTTTAAGCTGCCATGAAAAGGTCCTTCAAGGTCATTACCTGGCATTAACAGGGTGCCTGGCTGGAAGCTGTGACACTGGAGGTTTCCAACACCTGATAACGTGCTCAGGAGACTTATTCCTGCAGCAGAGATATCAAACGACTCCCAAGCAGGACGGCTGCAGCAGGCAGCCCTTTCCTCCTGCAGGAGCACAACCCTATACAGACAGAATCTCTGGATTTTGGTGGGTTTATTTTTTTTTTGCCTATTTCTATTTTTAAAGGAGCTCCAAGCTAGAATTCTATTTTTTATTTCAGGGATGCATGTGCCTTCATTTCCTCAAGCTGATATTTATTCATTCCTTCCTCCCGTCTCTTTTCCAAGAGAAATGTCTTAACATTTGCAAAAAAGGAACTATTGGTTTTGCACTTTAGAAATGTGAATGTGTCACTATAGCAATTATCTCTTAAACTTAACTAAACAGGCCTAATGCTGTTAAGCTTAATAGGAACTTTGTCTCCTCTGAGCACTTTTCTCTTTATTAATGACTCATTGTAAAGCACATTATCACTGGTGTCACTTTCTCAGTCCTGCTTCCCTGCAGTTGGATGTAGCATTACCTCAGTGCAAGCAGATCTTAGGCAGGGATCTTCCAGGGCAGCACAAACAGCTCTGCAAGTTCTGTGTTGGATGTTGATGATAAGATGCAAGTAGAAGACCAGATATAACCATCAAGCAGCAGCCAGATGTGCATGGGTGCCACTGCCAAGTGCCTGAGCGGGCTCAGTGGCTGGTTCAGTGCAGACAGAAGTAGACTAATAGCATGCCAAGTGGTTTGGGTTTGGAGATAATGCTGCTGGGAAAAAGGCCAAGGGACAAAGCCAAGATGGAAGGTGGACACCCTGAGCTTTGAGGTGGTTCTTCAAGCATGTGCTCTTTGCTGCGACACACAGTATGTGTGGACACAACAAATACAACTCCATACAGCCTGGACCAGGCTGATACCTCTCATCACCTATAAATCACTGTGAACAAGAAGTCCTTTGTGAACTTACTTCTTATGGGCTAGAAATGAGTTTGTCTCAGACATCCCCAATCACCCAGATAAACTATTCGTGGAGGAGTCCTCCAAGCTTATCCAGAAGTAACCATACCACCAGTGCCTTCAGGGAGAGTTCTTTGCAGGCATCAGTGAAGCTCTACAGGAGACAGCACCCTGACTGATTTTAAGCTCACACATCCATTCAATCTTTTTAACGCTGAGGAAGATGACCCCCAGTGCCATGGGTTGGTGGTGGTCTTGGCAGTGCTGGGGAACAGTTGGACTGGATGATCTTAAAGGTCTTTTCCAACTTAACTGATTCCATGTTTCTATACACAGATGACCACCACAGGAGCTGTGGTTTCTACGTTCATGTTCCCTCTGGTTGGTGACCCCTAGTTAGTAGGTTGAAATACCTGACACTTGCTGAGGGCTAAGGTCATGCACTAAGAAGTTACAGATACCTGTGGTAGGATACCGTTGAGCATCTCTATGTAGCTCTGGCTGCACTCTCAGCTTTCTTACTTTAAACATTATCACCCTGCAGGTATCAGTATATCCCACCTGTCTGTTCCAGTTTAAACCGTGGTGGCACCAGAAAGAGATAGAGAACTAGGTGGGAGAAACTCTTTTCAGATGGCATTTCGCTGAGCATGGGTTAGGAAGGTGATACACAGATTTATCTGTCTTGGTAGGAGGTGGTGACAGTCCTTGTGCCTGTCACCTAAAGGTTTCTCTTGAGTCCTGATAATGTGAAGTGTTATAACTCATAACTACAATCAGGCACTTCCAGAATAGCCGGGGTGGGAAGACCTCCCCCAGCAAGCTCCCTGCTCACTGCTCCAGCTCTCATGCTCCTGAAAGAGAAGTCATCTCCTGCCAAGATATTTCACTCGAGTGGCAGGAAGAGTTGGGAAGTGCGCAGAGAGAGGCTGATCCTGACATTCATCTCAGCAGGGCTTCAGAAACCCGAGCACCAGCATGCACAGCTCAGAAAGGCATCTCCAGGCAGTTCCCGCCAGCAGAGTACATTAGACTCCCTCAAACCCAGCATGCACATCCCTGGCCAGCCTCTGGAATGGGCAGTGTTATCATCTGCTTCCCAGTGAGCCTTTACCCAAGGTCCAGATAATGACTCTTCGATCATCATTGACTCCCAGCCCAATCCCGCGCCTGCTGCTTTGCAGTTCCTAAGCGATACATCACAGCACATTTATTCTGACACCTTGTGAGTGCACAGGTTAGTGCTGCTCTGCCAGGCTCAGCAAAGGCTTCTAAATATATTAGTGGAGGGAAAGGATCTGGGATGGCTTCCAGTTTTAACCAAGGTCACATTGGCAAGTGCTGGTGTGCAGCACAAGGATGCTAGACACAGCATCTCTCATGTGAACTGTATTCCAGCGCTTCTGCGGTGCAATAGAAAGAAACGGGGAAGGATGATGGCAACAAGAAGCCTGGGAAATCCCTAAAAGTTTGCTGTGGGTATGTTTTGCACTCAGCATTTTTGTACCTCTGGTTATTTTTCAACAAAACAACCCCCCAAACTGTGTTACTTACCTGCCTCAAACGGTAGACTTGGGCATAATATTCTTCAAAGAGCTCAGAGCTTTGGGCCCTTGGATTCATCCTAGCAGATGATTTTCCCATTAGGAAGCAGCCAAATGCTCCAGGGAAACACACAGTGCTGGAAACAGCACCCACATTCCAGATTTACCCAAGTCTCTTGATGATGCATCCTGCAAAGAGCTCTCCTCCTAGCCACAAGAAAGGGCTGGGAAAGCTTAGGCAAGGCGAAGGGCTGGAGGTGAGACACATCAGAGATGAAGGCTTGAAATCCCCCCTCTGGCAGGGGTGACTCTGTGACTCTCTCCATGGGAAACGGAAGAGACCTGGACTTGTAATTGCATCCCTGGACTGGAGGAGGACACCCAGGAGGAGCAAAAAGAGAGACAAAGAAGAGATGCATATTCTGAGGCAGCCAGGAAGAAGCAGACTGCGCTGGCTGAGGACAGGGCTCAGCAGAGGCCAGTGTATGAGCCCAGCAATAGAACAGAAGAATGTTTTACCCTTACTGGTTTTCAGTGGGGGTCGGGAACCCTGTAAAGCTGGGGCAGCTTTCCCGATGCTGCAGTGAGTCAGTGGGAGCCCTGTGCTGCCCAGAAAGCAGGAGAGGGGCAAAGTCAGTGGGGAGAAGGAGCACGTTGGTATAAATTACCTCTCCATCTTTCTAGGCTTGTGACTGAGAGCTGTGCTGGGTCTCACTTAACCCTGACACATGTGAGCTGGAAAGGATGCTGGGATCCTAGTGCCCTGTAGTGTTGTGTTCTGCTGTGATTATTCATTTGCGGTGAGGCAGAAGGTGGGGTAGGGGTTAGACTTACCTCCTTAAACACAGAGTCCCAGGCTGGTTTGTCTTGGAAAGAACCTTAAAGCTCATCCAGGTCCAACCGCTGCCATGGGCAGGGACACCTTCCACTGGAGCAGTTGCTCCAAGCCCCTGTGTCCAACCTGGCCTTGAACACTGCCAGGGATGGGGCAGCCACAGCTTCTCTGGGCACCCCCTGACAGCGCCTCAGCACCCTCACAGGGAACAGCTTCTGCCCAAGAGCTCATCTCAGTCTCCCCTCTGGCAGTTAAAGCCATTCCCCTGTCCTGTCCCTCCATCCCTTGTCCAAAGCCCCTCTCCAGGTTTCCTGCAGCCCCTTCAGGCACTGGAGCTGCTCTGAGGTCTCCCCTTCAGGAGCCTTCTCTTGTGCAGGCTGCCCCAGCCCAGCTCTCTCAGCCTGGCTCCAGAGCAGAGCTGCTCCAGCCCTCGCAGCAGCTCCATGGCCTCCTCTGGCCTCGCTCCAGCAGCTCCACGTCCCTCTCATGCTGTCGCCCCAGAGCCGGACCAGGACTGCAGGTATCACGGAGCCAGGGAACAGAAACTTCTGCCTGTCTCCTCTGAAGCTATAAGATATATTTCGAGCTGCAAAGGGTTAGGAGTCCCAAAGATACCTTTATGCCTTAGGTGGAAATAAGGTGATAGGCAGAAGAAAAAGACTACCCCAGTGCCCTAGGAAGGGGAAAGCTGTCAGGGACATCCCTGAAACAATGACAAGGCAGAATAGTGCTACGGAAGTCATTGGCTGCAGGATGAGCATCAGGCAGGCTGCAGAGAATCCATCTGTGCCACTAATCTGGTTCTCTAAAGCCACCCTTAGTTACTAATGTGCTTTGACAGAGGAGCAGGCGATGTTTTGTCTACTTGCCTTTATTTTTAGCTGCCTTGGGTCAGCTACTCAGACAGTAGCATTAGGACACCTGCATCTCCAGATCTGCTCAGTGGCTCTGAGCCAGACCCTATGCAGATAGCGAGCCTGCACTCACTAGTTTCTCCCTTTTCCCCAGCTCACCTTGCTCCCTCTGGTGCCTCCGCTTCCTCCTGATGCTCCCAGGCGGTGGCTCTGGTACCCTGCTCAAGCCTCACGGAGCAAACATCTCCAAACCTGGCGCTCAAGGTCTGCTCTTGGCATAATCTTAGAGTTGGTCCAAGGCTTTGCAGGAGAGCTTAGTGGCCGAGCATCGGAACAGAGGTTCAGATCCCTAACGGGGTGTCTACATCTCACTCCTGCACTGCCTGTATCAGAAGATACAGCCACAGGAGCATACCTCTTCCTGCCCTTGTGAAACCCAAAGGCTTTCCTCCATCGTGTGAAGGAACCAGTTGTTATTAATGTGCCACAAGTGCTGGGGGGGCGGGGGCACGAACTTCATATGGATTCATCCCCAAGTCAGAATGCGTCTGAAATGACCGCATGGCCCTTGGAGCCACTACCGTGCTCACGGTCGGTGCCAAACCCGTACTCCAGCGTGGTGCTCTGGGTCTCCCTGTCTGGAGGACAAGAGTAATGTCAGCCCTCAGTTATCCTACTCTGTTATTCTTCCATGGATTCCTGGACAGAGGCTGAAAAGCCGATGTCACAGTCAGAGCCGTGCTGGTTGGACTCTCCAAACAGGAGCATGGCTTTGTTCTAGAAACCACCCAACAGTGTCTTGCAAAACTTCCAGGATTTCACTTGCTGGTTTGGAACAGAAATACCGCAGGCAGCGCTGCCGACCCCAGGCATTCAAACACCATGACTCAGCCCCCTCCTCGACTCTTCCAAGTCTCCTTTCCTCCCTGGGTTTGCTTGAGGTTAAGCTTGGCTCACATTTTCCAGGTTTCCCTGCTCCTCTTCTCCCCGGCCTGTTCAGAAGGCCAGGAACTTAACTGTTCTCCGGGTTGCAGTGGGGTGCTCCTACAGGCAGAGGAGAGGAGGTGCTCTAACCCCTGGAGCAGGGCTCTAAGTAACGTTGTTATGTGATTTATGGTAAATTTGGGCAATTTGGCAGTGCTTCAGTCTGACTCCTGATTTAATTGCCCGCAGATCCTGCCTTCTCATTAACACAAGAGGTCAAGGGGCTGGCAGGCGTTCTGTGATTTGTGGATGAGCATTTAGCTCATAAAAACACCCCTGTCTTGGCCTCCCAGCAAGCGCTCCTCGCCCATCCAGCTGTTACAGCTGTTCTCCCCTATCCTGAGCTGCTCCAGCTGACTCTGCTCTTCCTTTTGCCTTTGAGAGGTGCCTTACGCAATGCCACTGCTCAAACACACCTTTGGCCAGCTACACGCTCACTGCAGCAGCAACCGGGCATCGTAAATGCTCATTAAAATGGATGTATTTTAATAACTGCAGTCCAGGAAATGTTTTCTTCCTCCGCAGCAGGCGGGGGAAAGGAGGCAGACAGGAGGACAAGGGAGCAGAGCCCAGGGAGCATCCGGCAAGTTCTTTGAATAAAGAGAGAGCATCTGCCTGGGTGCAGAGCGCGTGAGTCTACCAAATACTGCAGCAGCCCTCAGCTGCGCCGTGCTCAGGCCTGGGGAATCTGCAGCCTGTGTTTATAACGCACAGTTTAAAATCAGCTTTATCCCAGGGAATGCTTAATCCTTCTTTCATCGGACTTGATGGCAGAGATTTGTAACTCCTTAGGGAAGGCCCACAGAAAATGTTCCATTCTTCCTTTGGTCTCCCTGAAGACCACGTTTGGGGGCTGAGAATTTCCTCAAAACCATGGGTCACTCCTTACGATATGCCGGAGCCCGACGTGGCTCACGTGTTCACATTCTGTGTAGATGAGGCCCGCAGTGACATGGGTTAGTTCTGCCCTTGGCAGTGATGGGGAGCTCTTGGACTTGGTGATCTTGAAGGTATTTTCCAGCCTCCATGATTCGATGATTTTACCTGCAAATACTCACTACCTTCTGATAACCAACAGGGAAATGTTACTCCAAAGGGACAGAGCATGGGTAAAAACCATTCAGCGTAATTCTTTCCTTGTTCCTGCATTATTGAAGGGCTGATTTGCAACTACCATGGGCCATTCCCCAGTACTCCCCATCCTGCTCTGCACTGAAAACAGTAGGCGATACTCTCAGCAGACCATATCTCGGGTGTTTTGAGCAGCATTCCATGCTCAGCTGTCAGAGCTTGCAGCATCTTAAGGGTCTGCAGCAGCCAAGATGCTGGACCATGTCCCATTGTGCGGGAGCAGCAGGGAGGTACTGCGTGCAACGGTTTGGTGTTGGCAGAGGGTGCTGCATGTGATGGTTCGGTGCTGGCAGAGGGTGCTATGTGAGATGGTTCGGTGCTGGCAGAGGGTGCTGTGTATGATGGTTCGGTACTGGCAGAGGGTGCTGTGTGAGATGGTTCGGTGCTGGCAGAGGGTGCTGTGTGTGATGGTTTGGTGCTGGCAGAGGGTGCTGCGTGTGATGGTTTGGTGCTGGCAGAGGGTGCTATGTGAGATGGTTCGGTGCTGGCAGAAGGTGTTCAGTGTGCGATGGTTCGGTGCTGGCAGAGGGTGCTGTGTGCTATGGTTCGGTGCTGGCAGAGGGTGCTGTGTGCGATGGTTTGGTGCTGGCAGAGGGTGCTGTGTGAGATGGTTCGGTGCTGGCAGAGGGTGCTGTGTGCGATGGTTCAGTGCTGGCAGAAGGTGTTCAGTGTGCGATGGTTCGGTGCTGGCAGAGGGTGCTGTGTGCTATGGTTCGGTGCTGGCAGAGGGTGCTGTGTGCTATGGTTCGGTGCTGGCAGAGGGTGCTGTGTGAGACGGCTGCAGACGGGCAGTCTCTGGCACCCCCGTGTGGCCACTGGCACAATCACAGCCCAGGGGACGCCGCAGCTTTCCCTGGGGAGCAGTCGGTGAAGACCCCCGCATTCCGGCAGGGTCTAGAGGGGAGATTGAATCCTGCCTGTGGAGCAGGTCCCTGGGAAGGATGGGAGCCCTCCTGTCCTCTCTGCAGGGCCACGAGGTCCTTATGGAGGTGGGCACCTCGAGCAAAGTGCTAATGAGGGGACCAGGCTTTGGGGCTGCAGTGTGAACACGGGGTGCGATCCTGACTGCTCCGTTCCTACAGCCGATACAGGGGAGATGGGAATGAGCTTTTTCTACCCTGATTCACTGCTACCAGTACAGATACAAGTGGTATCTACAGAGAGAGTTTATGGTGACAGCTGTAATCTGACTTAAACGGCAAAAACCCGGTGTTGAAAGGCTCTGGGTGGTGCAGCGGTGATGGTGTTATCTGGGTTTGACACTGCCGTGTGACCCCCGAATTAATTCTTTGGTAGAACAGCTGAGAAACCAAAACTAACCAAAACTAACCCCAGTCTGCCCACGGCCGGGCCACCCTCATGGTGCTCCAGTGAGGTGCCAGGAGAAACAGCGAGCTCCTTCCACCCCCATTCGTCTGGCCTCAGGCTCACCCTGCTGTATAACCCATTGCTCTCATTACGTGTGCTCCCCAACCTACTCCCTGATTTAACTCCCATTCCTTGGGAGCCCAGGAAAGCGGGATTTTCCCCAACGCCGTTTGCTTCCCCTCTCCGTGCCCTTTGTGAGAGGTGGGGAAGCAGTCGGGGGGGGTTACCTTCACCTTGCAAAGGTGTCAGGGCTGGGAGCAGGATCCAGATCTCTTGCCTCTGAACAGGTAGCCAAGGGCAGGGTTGGCCTTTGCAAACATCGGTCCCTCCTGGGCCGTGTGCAGGGACATGGCGGCCGTGCGGCTGTGTCGTGTGCGGGTACCATGCGTATGGGGTGCCCCGCAGGTGATGGCAGGAGCAAGAACAGCCTGGAAGGGCTCTTCTCCAAGTGGTGGAGAGTGTAGGAAAGAGCCCAAGGGCTTCAGGCGCGTCCCAGAGCCTTGGGTTAGAGGCATTTGGAGAAGACGGCGGTGGGCTCAGTGTCACTTCAGTGACACCAAATGCTACCCTCTGTGTGGAACCGTGGCCATCGAGAGGGCGTCTGGGCCCAGCAGAGCAGCCTGTGCGCCACCCAGACCACCACCCAGTGCTGAGCAGGATTCATCCATCACGGGCGGAGGCAAGGTCCTGATCTTAAAATCAAAGGCCCTCATGCCATTGTGTTGCTGGAGGGGTGCACAGGAACTCAGGTTCTGGTCCAGATCCTTCCCAGTACAGAGCTGTGTCACTGGGACACAATCAGCTGCTCCAGAAGCGCATAGACACAGCCCAGGACTTTCTCCTGTGCATGGAAGAACATCCCGGGGTCCCACCAGACCTCCACGTCTGAATCCAGTTCTTAGCTGGCTGCAAGGCCCTGTACTTTAAAACTGCCATATTGCGAAGCAAGCTGCAGCCGCGATTACCTCTCACAGCACTTTTCCCAGTGCAAGTGATGCTCAGGGAATGGAAGAGGTCCCCAGCCTATGCCCGTGAAGTCTTAAATCTGAGAGCAGAGGCGATACAGCCACATGGAGGTGTGGGGATGGCCTCTGGAGAGCAGAAATCTCATTACTTCTAGAGGATGAACAAGACAGCATCCAAAGGGGGTCAAGGAGCAAGTTAAAACAAACTTTGAAGCGTGTTCTTGCGAAGGTGCAGCTATGGGACTTGCCGCTGCAGGTTGTCACCGCCTTTTCATCTCTAGCTCTGGCTCCAGGAAGTCCCTAAGCCGTATTCCCAAAGGAAGGGGCTGTTAGAAGAAATTGAGTTGGCAGCTGCATCCAATTCACACCTTTAACTCCGGGCTACTGGAAGCCAGGTCACTGCTTGTGCTGTTCCTAAGAGCATTTCCCCAGCAGCCTCCATCCTAAGGCTGGGTGTAGGAGGGGATGACTGTCCCCATGGCAGGGGCAGAGCTCTGCAGCCTGCTCTGGCCAGGCCAGCACCGGGTCTGGGGCGGGTCTGACCATGGCTACACTTGGAGGGATCTCATAAGGATGACCCTGCATGGCACGTTGGAGTCCTGTGCGCAGCTCTGGAGCCGCCAGCACGAGAGGGACGTGGAGCTGCTGGAGCGAGGCCAGAGGAGGCCACGGAGCTGCTGCGAGGGCTGGAGCAGCTCTGCTCTGGAGCCAGGCTGAGAGAGCTGGGCTGGGGCAGCCTGCACAAGAGAAGGCTCCTGAAGGGGAGACCTCAGAGCAGCTCCAGTGCCTGAAGGGGCTGCAGGAAACCTGGAGAGGGGCTTTGGACAAGGGATGGAGGGACAGGACAGGGGAATGGCTTTAACTGCCAGAGGGGAGACTGAGGTGAACTCTTGGGCAGAAGCTGTTCCCTGTGAGGGTGCTGAGGCGCTGTCAGGGGGTGCCCAGAGAAGCTGTGGCTGCCCCATCCCTGGCAGTGTTCAAGGCCAGGTTGGACACAGGGGCTTGGAGCAACTGCTCCAGTGGAAGGGGTCCCTGCCCGTGGCGGGGGCTGGAGCCGGATGGGCTTCGAGGTCCCTTCGACACAAACCGCTCCAAGATGCACGGTTCGAGCGCAGGAGCGCGGCTGAGCCGCGGGGCCCGCGGGGACCCCGATAACGCGGTGGGTACCGCGCTGGGTACCCCGGAGCCGCCGCGTCCCCTTTGTTGCTGCGGGGGTCACTCGGGGTCACGCTGGGGGGGAACCGCGGCCGGAGCGCTGCCCGCAGTGAGCAACCGCCGCCACCAGGGGGAGCCGCGGCGTCACCGCCCGCCGGTACCGTGGAGCGGGGAGACACCGGGACGGAAAGAACGGTGGGATATCGGGATAAAGGATAACGGGATAATGGATACCGGGATAAAGGATATCGGGATAAAGGATACCGGGATAAAGGATATAGGGATCGACGGGGGAGGAGACAGTACAAGAATAAGAGGGGTACCGGGATGGGGAACACTGGGATGTAACATAACGGGATCAGGGCCGGTGGCGATGCTGTATCACTATAGGAGGGGTACTGAGATGGGAAGCACTGGGATAGGATGAGTACTGAATGGGGATACCAGGATGGAGGTACTGGGATGGACATGCCAGGCTGAGGGGCACCGAGATTTGCGATAGGGGGATCGAGGGGGGACGTAGGGGCACAGGAATGGGAGGGGTACCAGGATGGGGAATGCCAGGATATGGGATATTGAGATCAGGGAGGGCGGATGTTGTACTAGGATGTGAAGGGTACTGGGATGGGAAGCACTGGGATAAGAGGGGTACCAGGATCGGGTACGTGGATGAGTAACACAAAGATGGGAGGGGTATCAGCATTGGAGGGACACTGGGACTGATGTGTGCAGGTGGAGATGCCAGGCTCAGGAGCACTGGGATGCAGGAAGACTCAGATGGGGAGAAAGAGATGGTACTGGGATGGGGAGCACCACGATGGGGTGGGTACCAGGAAGGGTGAGCACCAGGATGGGTGAAGGTACTGGGATGCAAGCACACCGAGATGCAGGAACAGGGGAAGGTGATGACAGAGGTGCAGGAGCACCAGGATGGGGAGGGGCTGCTCGGATGCAGGAGCTGGGGGGGGGACGTGCCCCAGGCTGGAGAAGCACCAGAGGCAAGCCCATTTCCAACCATTTGTAAAGGCTGAAGGTAGAACAACTGGTGCAGGGCAAACAGATGGGTTTGTGGTGTGGTCCTGAAGACCTGGTGATGCCCATGAGGTGTCCGGCTGCATGTGTGCGCAGCGAGGTACCCAAAGGCCCCGATCAGAGGGTACAAATACCAAACACACTGATGTAACAGCTGCTTTTCTGGTCTTCCATAGAATCATGGACTTCCAGAATGGTTTGTGCTGGGGGGGATCTTAAAGCCCATCCAGCTCCAACCCCTGCCACGGGCAGGGACACCTTCCACTGGAGCAGTTGCTCCAAGCCCCTGTGTCCAACCTGGCCTTGAGCACTGACAGGGATGGGGCAGACACAGCTTCTCTGGGCACCCCCTGACAGCGCCTCAGCACCCTCACAGGGAACAGCTTCTGCCTCAGAGCTCATCTCAGTCTCTCCTCTGGCAGTTAAAGCCATTCCCCTGTCCTGTCTCTACAGGCCCTTGTGAAATGATGCGCACTGGAGAAGCCAAGAGGGAAGTCTTGGTCTCCATGGGGCAACCGAAGGGTGTGCAAGAAGGGATGGGTGGAGATGGGGACACACTACTGGTTCCATGCTGTAAACACGGGGCAGGTGCAACCCCATGGGTTTAACTGTTATATGCAGATGAAGCAAATAGCGCCGTGATTTCAGGATAACATTCTGGACTGGGATGGCAAAAGAGCACTGTAAATACAGATGTGTTGAGTGTTAAATAAGAGATGTTTTGGTTTAAGTAGCATGCAGGGATCATTCCTAAAACAAAGCTATTTCATGTGGGAGTTGAGTATTTAGCTTACTGTAATTTGCCTGCCTTTAATTGCATCTGTCGTGACTGCAGAGCGTGTTTGCTGCAGACATCGGTGCAAAAGGATGGACCTGAGTTGGCTCAGCCGCAGGGTTTGAAGCACCCAGGCCTGGCAGCAGTGGCTTCTTTAGCCAACAGAGAGAACATGTTCCCACCATCAGCAGGAAGCAATTTGAGAGCTGAAAAGGCAGGGAAGCATGACATTAGTTTTCAGTTCAAGACTGAGAGGGATGAGCATGAGATCTGCTCGTTCTGAACTCCTGAGCGACACGATCATTCAAGATCATTCAAAGAAGAGAGCACTCAATTCAGCACAGTAGTCAACGGCAACCTCTCATGAAGACATGAGTTTGCTTTCTTATATCTAGCATATCCATTAAGAATTATTTCATATACAGATGTATTAATTCTTCATTTAATTGCATTCTTCTAATCCCATTTCTATTCAAGGACAGACTCACAGAGAAGCATGGGCTTCTAATTCCAAATAAGAATGTTTCTCCCTACTCTCAAGTACTCACTGTTAAGAACTGAATACTGAAGCTTGTTTTTTTCTATTTCCCTTCCCTGATTTTCTATCCCCCTAACTTATAGGTAAACAATAAACCCAGGGCTTTGGCCTTGACCTGCCTGTAAAGCATTTGGAAACACATGTGCAATAGTGCTGCTGTTAACATAGTCAGGGGGTCCGGGCATTTGGGACGTGAAAGGATTCAGCTGACTTAGTGTGTCTCAAATCCTAAAGCCTGATGAGGTCAAAGGGGCAGGGAGCAAACAACACAGGAGCTTGGCAGGCGTCTCAGTGTCTCCAGGATCTCCATAGGGAGAGGCTTGTTCCTACCAAAGGAGGAGATAGCTCCGTCCACGAACCCCTGAGCGGACTCAGGACACCTGAATTAGAGCTGTGGCATTTCCCAAGGAGGGTTTATTGCCCTGCCCAAGGCTGTGTTGTGCAGGGATGGAGTTGGGACCTTCAGCACTGAGACATCTTTGCTCCCTCCTTTGCTGCATGCAGGAAGGATGAGCAGTAGAGGTAGGAGGAAAACCAGGGGGGCTGCAATAGGTGAGGGTGGAAACAGAAAGCACACACCTCAGTGCAGACTGAGCAGGATTTTCCCACGTTTCCTCAGTAAACGGTGTTCCTAACATCTGTTTTGGGGCTGTGCCATCTGATTTTGGTTTACAAACTGAGGTATTTTGAAGCTGGTTGAGCTGCAAGGATGCAGGTATCCAGCTCCACCAGAGACGCTCTACTGGATGGCTGCTGGAGGGAGGTCCTGTGTCACCCATGTGCCCATGCAGATGACTTAGGGAGTCTCAGCTGGCATAAGCCAGCAATGTTTGGGCAATTAAGTAATTTCTATTTTATATTTCTATCTCTAAAACTTCTATTTGTGATGCTGATGCCATCCAGGATAGAAACCAGCGTCCCAAGACACACACTGGCACACCAGTTCTGCAGACAGAGGAATATTTGGGAATGTGCTGAACCAAAGAGCAACTCAGTAAGGGGGGGTTTTATCAGACTTCCTCTGAGTAGGAGGAAAAGGCTTAAATACAAAAGAAACCCTTTTTTTCCCTCCAAATTGTGATTTCTCCCCCTGGTCTCCCAAATGTGAAAGAAAAATGTCCTGATGTCAACTCCACATGTTGCCACTGCTGGTGACTTCAACCAGACAGAAGATGGGAGTGATGGCAACAACATCTGTGTGAGAAAACGGTATCAGGCAGTGATGTGGTATTCCATGTGATGGCATGGCTATGGATGCTGATGGTGAGGGTCTCTAAGAGATATGATCTACTGGTCTAAGAGAAATGGTGGTGATCCTCCTCTGCTGCACTCTGGGGAGACCCCCCTGCAGTGCTGATCCAGCTCTGGGGCAGCAGCACAGAGGGACGTGGAGCTGCTGGAGCGAGGCCAGAGGAGGCCATGGAGCTGCTGCGAGGGCTGGAGCAGCTCTGCTCTGGAGCCAGGCTGAGAGAGCTGGGCTGGGGCAGCCTGCACAAGAGAAGGCTCCTGAAGGGGAGACCTCAGAGCAGCTCCAGTGCCTGAAGGGGCTGCAGGAAACCTGGAGAGGGGCTTTGGACAAGGGATGGAGGGACAGGACAGGGGAATGGCTTTAACTGCCAGAGGGGAGACTGAGGTGAGCTCTTGGGCAGAAGCTGTTCCCTGTGAGGGTGCTGAGGCGCTGTCAGGGGGTGCCCAGAGAAGCTGTGTCTGCCCCATCCCTGGCAGTGTTCAAGGCCAGGTTGGACACAGGGGCTTGGAGCAACTGCTCCAGTGGAAGGTGTCCCTGCCCATGGCAGCGGTTGGAGCTGGGTGAGCTTTAAGGTCCCTTCCAACCCAAACCAGTCTGTGGTTCTATGAAATCGCGTGTTTCAGCGGCATTCAGGTAGAACTGTGGCTCCAGGACAGTTTTCTCAAGGTCCAGGTGAAGACACCAGCAGCTGTGTTTCTGCCTGGGTGTCCTCAGGTGAGAAGGTGAACAATGTCAGCAAACACCCCCACCTCATGAGCAATAAACGTCCAAGGCTGGGACAAGCTGTGCACTGGAACTGCGGAGGAGCAACAACAACTCCTTTGCTCTCGGTGCTTGTTCAGTACCTGGGTCAGGTCGGTATGGGGTTTGGCCACGACGACGACGGAAAAGGGCTGGGGACAGGCAGCTCCTGCTGATGAGGGTGATGGCAGTGAGAACCCGCTCCCTCCGTGGTCACAAGCACTCCTATAATTTGCTCCCCATGTGACCAGCTTCTCCAGGAAGCCTACAGAAACCAACAGAACATCAGGTGCCGCGGTCGATGGCTCAGAGGCAGACATCCAGCTCCGTTTGACTATGTTCCTGTAAACTTCGCTGCCACATTTCACCTGCCATGAACTGCAACAGGAGCCCAAGGCAGCGGTTTCAAATGCTGGCTCCTGCTTTGTCTGCACCAGGGTTCAAAGCTGGAGCTGCTGCTGGATGTGGTGCTGCTGGGGCAGGAGAGGCAGTCACTCCCCTGCTCCTGGCTCCAGTGGGTTGTGATGTTGACAATGTTGGAAGGGGATGGGGAAGGACGGGGCTGTGGGTATGCAGGACATGTGCTGAAGTGGAGTTATCTAATCAGACCAGCGAGACACAGAGGACCTCCTCAGTCTGGTCCTTGGTAAAGGTATTGGGCCCCCAGTGACACTTTGCTGCTCTGAGACATCCCCCTGTAATTCCCATATATTATTAGGAATTACATACTCCCACTGTTAAAGGGAAATAATATATTCCCATATATCAGGGGAAGGTATACGCTTACGAAGAAGAACATATTCCCATATTTTACATAGATGTGGCTTATCAACACCTCCTCCAAACCCTGTGACCCCATGGGAGTCAGGCAGAAGAAGGCAAAAGCATGCATGAGCAATAGTTTCAGGCTGAAGATGGGAAACAAAAACCTTACGTATGTTGGAAGTACCTTAGCTACTTGGGGCCATCAGATATGTTATCAGATCTTCAGGCTTGCAGGGATGTTGGTGCTACCAGTGCCTGAGATCTGGTTGATGGATAAATCCTTTGCAAAGAGCCTGCTTTAACTCACACGAACTCAAATCTATTAAAAACCAAATCTCTTTTCTACGGATATTTTCCTTCATGCCTTTCCTCCCTGGTGCCCTTGGTTGGCTGGTGCCCTCACAGGGTGAGGTCACAGCCCCATCACAGCCGGGGATGCCACATGGTTTAACTCTTCTCTTTGCATCCAAGCACACCCAAATAATTCATCCAGGATTTCCAAGGTGATGCCTGCATGTGGATGTTTCCCAAGGTGAGCAGGAGCAGACTTGCTGAGCTCAAGGCCAGCAGGCACAGTCTCCTGTGATGCCCTCTCTTATGCAGCCCAAAGGACCTCACCCATTAATCCCCATGCAATGTCCACTGGTTTATTTAAGCCCTAGCACTCGCTATTTTAGAAGCCTCTATTAAATGCACACACAAAAAAAGAAACAACTTTGATTAAAGACTGCAGGTCCCACACCCTTAATTACCTTTGCTGTTAAATGCTTGCAACTAAATTTGTCCATCTTTCATGTCCTGCCATGCATCCCTGAGTTTCTTGTCAATTACAATCACCGTGTCCTGGAGAGAACACACACAAGGAGATTAATTCAGGGCTATCTTTGCAGCAAAGTTCAGCCCTTTCTGAAGCCAAATCCCTCCTAAGAGAATATGTCACTTGGGAGAGGTGTCCAGGATGGGGTTTTTCTTTAGAACTGGAGAAAATCCTCTCCCATCACCATGATCTCCATGACTCATAGCACGACCCTAGTGATACTTGGTGCCTTTCCTTACGACCTGCTAGGATTCAAAAATGATCCAAATATATCATCAAGAACTCAAATATACCATTAAGAAAGGATTTCACCTGTTGAGATACCTAAGTGCTTCACAAGCGATCAGAACTTGGGCAGGAGTGCAGTTGGACTAGATAACTGTTGTAGGCCCCTTCCAATTGAACTATTCTAAAACCCAAAATCTCATAGTTTTACAGAAGATGCTGAGGACTTTAAGGTCCTTGACTTTTGCTTCTGCAAATGGCTACAAATGCCTTCCAAGTCAGCTGGACCAAATGCCATGGACCTCTAGTCAATAAGGTTTTTCCCAGCACCAGGACCCAAAAGATGCTATGGAAGGTTTGAGTCTACTATTGCTAGAACTGTCTGCACTTCAGCCCATGTGAATGAAGCCCAGCTGGGAAACAGGGGTTTGTTATACAGGAATTAAACATTATCTGCTGGAAATTATATTATCTGGAATCCAAAAGCAGGTCTTTCATTATTACTTCCCTTTCAAGCTACCACTTTCTCTCTGTGGAGCGCACGGAATTGTGTTGCTGGCCCTTTTTAATTAGGATAATTTCAAAATTAAGTTGAATTAAACATCTTATTTTAGCAGTAGAAGAGGAGACACTGGAATAAGTGCTGACAGAAGGGCTGTGCCTGCTCATTCTTGGTCTAGCTCCAAAGACCTGCTAGTATGCATTCATAGGAGCAAAGCTAAGAGAGACAGGTTCAGCATCTTCCCAGATTTCACTGTTCCTTCTGAAACAAAGGAAATGTCCACACTCAACGAAGGGAGGAAACACAGGAAAACACCTTCTTGTGCCCCATCCCTGGGGAAAAAGGTGGAGCCCTGGTACACAGGAAAACCAGGATGCTGTGGGACCCACTGTGGGTTCCAACTGTGGACCAACTGTTCCCACTGTGGACCCAGCTCTGTGGGTTCCCAGCTGGACTAGAGCACCATCATGCTACACTTCTGTGTTAGAAAAGCAAGTTTACATTACAGCCAGAGCTCTGGAAAAGTTTGACTCATTTTCATAGGATTTTTAGGAAGAAACATGTGCAATACGAAAGCCTGTAACAAATGAGGGTGCACACACCATGAGGGATGTCCTGCAGGAACATGTCCCATCCCTGCAAGTAGGAACTGGCTTCTTGCCTAAGCTGGGAAACCCAATAAAATACCTAGTGACTGCGTGAGTTCAAACGTCCTAAGGACAGCCACGGATACGATTTGATTTGCAGCTCTCTCATGGCAATGGTCCTTCAGCTGTCTTTTTCTTATCAGAAACCTAAGAAATAGGCAACTTGGATGTGCTGGTGATGGAGGGGGAGGCAGGAGAGGGGAGAAGGAACGCGTGTATCCTCCTTGGGCATGAATGTCAAGGATGTGAAAGCCTTGGTGTTATGGATTTGCCATCAGGAATCTGAGGCTCATACACTGTCCTTGGCTGATGGGCAGAGAGAGATGTAGAAGGGGTATCAGGAGGTGAAGGCTCCTGGTGATCCTCATTGGGAAGTCCCATCCCAGCATCCTCGTAGACATGCTCCTGGCACAGAGCTCCTCCTGTTTCCTCTAGTTGGCACAATGGGCTGGTTTGAGGAGATTCGGGTTAAACAACCTGATTTAGCTAAGCCACGTATCCAGTGTGCAGCAGGATGTGTTTAAGAACTGCTGAGGCTCTGGGGCAAAAGGTACCCATCCGCCTGGAGATGCAGGGAGCGCCAGGAACTGCCTCTGTTTCCCTTCTGCATGTTAGTAATTGTGTGGGGGTCAAATGCGACTTTTGGAGGAAGAGCTAGGAAAAAAGGAAGGTGACAGGTAAGATATCTCTGGTGAGAGCAGAGAAGGATGCCAAGGGCAGGGAAAGGAAGGTGTTAGCTAAGGAGTGTTGCTCTGCTTGGAAAACAAACTCAGATGTGCCCGTCAGCCTGATGTCAGTGGCTGGGCCACTGGAAGAAGGGCTGGGTGGACAGCAGCACCTAGGGCTGGTGGGGAGGCAGGAGGTTCCCCCAGCCCCTCTGGTCCTTCAATGCCTTGAGCTGCAGGACACACTCCAGCTCATGGGGTAGGAAAGCGTTGGTTGGACCTGGGTGAAGAGATCTTTGGTTATTTCTATTATTTCATAGAATGACAGAATCCCAGACTGGTTTGGGTTGGAAGGGACCTTAAAGCTCATCCAGCTCCAACCGCTGCCACGGGCAGGGACACCTTCCACTGGAGCAGCTGCTCCAAGCCCCTGTGTCCAACCTGGCCTTGAACACTGCCAGCGATGGGGCAGACACAGCTTCTCTGGGCACCCTGTGCCAGCGCCTCAGCACCGTCACAGGGAACAGCTTCTGCCCAAGAGCTCATCTCAGTCTCCCCTCTGGCAGTTAAAGCCATTCCCCTTCTCCCATTGCTACAGGTCCAACTAAAAACTCTGTCCTCATCCCTTCTCTAAGGTCCCTTTAAGCATTGAAAGGCCACATTAAGATCCCCCTGGAGAGTCAAACAGGAAATGTGCCTTGCTGTCACCCCTATCCAGCGCCCTGGATTTTCCACACCCCTCGCCCTAATGCCAGCGAAATTCCCTTGCTTCTCCCACTGCACTGATTAGCAATTCCCTCCAGCTGCACCTTGTAAGCAGCATCACAATCATCTGATGCAATTAATACCCACCATAAGGGATTATGGAAAAAATCCCATTAGCAGCCAGAGGAAGAAATAAATATTTCTGGGATACTGGAATATTTCCCGGCCAGCTGTGCCTCTGCAAAACATGCCTGGTCAATGGTTAGTTTGAATTCCTTCTCCAGCACAGACCAAGTTATTGATGTCCCTGTCAGAGATGCTTTTTGTCAGCCGGCGGAGGCATCAGACAGGCCCACCTTGCCTGATGTGCAAGAACATTCTTCATCACCCACCTCTGCCAGCCCTCAGCTCAGCCTCCCCAGCAGCCTGACCTTTGCAAATGCCCATGTGCTTCCTTGCAGCCGGAATAGTGGCAATCCTTTAAACTGGTAATTTGTTCTTACCTGGCTAATCATACTTTGCATTTGTAAGGTCTCTTTAACCCAAAGATATAGCTGTGAATCAAATCAGGGGAGGAGAGTAATGCATTATGTCCAGGTAGCCTCATTAGTCAGCTGAGTTATGTGAAATACAGGAAATTAGGGTTATTATTTTAAGCGATGTGGGAGGTCAAGGAGAAAACCCAAATGTTCTGATCTGCAGCTTCTCATCTGTAGTAGGGAGAGTGGCGTCAGGGTTGGATTTCACCCCATCTGCAGACCCATCGCCCTTCAGACCTGTGCTGAATACCATGAATTTAGCCTTGACTTGAAAACAGCCTTGGCACCGATTGCTGCGTTGGATACAAGTGCCCTTCTAAAAATAACTGAGAAGTGGGGGAAGGAGCTTGAATGATCAGCATTTCAAAACCAGCTTCTCTTCTTGCCATAGCAAAGCATTGCTTCACCCATCGGTACCCTGCTCTGAAGTTTAATTCACATACATATAAATATAAGAAGCTTTGTGCTGTCTCTTTTGCCATAAGCAACTTTCCTGGCCACATTCACATCCCACCACCTCACTTTCTCCCCAGCTTTGCATTCAGGCTACCTCACCCATCAGACCTGGTGGAGGAGGAATCACTGGAGCCCCACATCCAATGCCGCCAGCCCCCAAAGCACTGACAGACATCTCCGCGCTCAGGAAGAAGGGGAGAGCCACTTGTTCAGGCTTTGTCGGGACAGGAATAAAGACCTTGTCTGTCTCCAGTCCTTGCTCCTACAGTAGGGCTATTATCTGGCTTCTTAAAGGAGGTCTATTGGCTTTCGACTCAACTGCAGCCTGGCCAGAATAATGATCTCTCTGAATCTAGCAGGAAGATCATTTACCCAACTTCTTTTAAGGGTCTATTTTCCTGTAGAAGTCTCTGATGAGGCACCCAAGCACTTGATGGTCACGGTGACATTTTGCATATCACTACGTAGAATCCTGCTGAAGGCACCTGTGTCTCCATCCTGGGAGATATTGCCAATCTCCCACCCAAGTACCAGAAGTACTTAGGGAAGAACAAAGCATTTCTCTCCTTTAGTTTATTCTTTCAGTACCTATCTGTGTGTATAATGAAACACTCCACACAGGGGATGTGTAACTTGAGCAGAACACAGAATGTTGAGTTTTGCCTTCAGCTACACTCTCTGATTTGCTCCAAGCTAGCGAGGGAGCGCCAAGCTACCAGCACACTGCAGCTATGAGCAAAGTACTTTGTTAATACTCCATATTTCCCCTTTGAAGCGGCAGGTTCCCATCATTGCCGAGACATCTTGAAAGGTATTGCCAGCACAAGGGCAGAATTTGGCACAGCATCTTTTTGGTTGCAGTTGGCGCTCTCAAATATCTCCGTGTCCTCAGCTGCTCTTTCCGTCTTTTGCTATTTTCCTGGGACACAGATCTTGAAGCTGGAACATTTCCCACTGGCAGAGATCCACCAGTTCCCACTGAATTAGGAGAGAGCTTTGGGAGATTCTTAACATCTTCCCAGAGCGCTTTACCGGGAGCAGCCCTGTGAGGATGCTGAGGCAGGATACAGGTCTGCCTGCGTGGATCCCAGCACCTTGTGCTTGGCAGCACAAGCAGCCAGGCAGCCTGCCTCAATTCCCCCTGAGAAGGCGACGGAGGAGCTCGCCTGGCGCCTCGCTACCTTCCTAAACACACACTTCAATAAAGAGCCAATTTAATATCCCGAGGACTGAGTCATCTCGTGTTATTACCTGGCACACGGTACCCAGAACAGCAGTCACAGCAACTTTTCCTTGAAAGAGGATGTTTCATTCCCGCCTCCATCCCCGGCTTTTCACAACTCCTCTCTTTTTTGTTATTTCTTTTTTTTTTTTTCTTTCAAGCACAAACCCTCTCATTTCTCAATTTCCCTCCTTACTAAGCTGTGATGGGATTAAGCCTGAAGCAGGGATAAAAGAAGGATGCCAAGCTGCTCAGCATGAACATTGGAGGGGCCAAGGCAGGATGGAGCAGGGATGCACCCTCATGGAGACAGGATCAGCAGCTCCACTTTGCTCTTTGAACATGGAGCCACTTCCGGAAGAGAAGTCCCTGGTTACTATAAAGCTGCACCTTCTTCCTGCTGAGACATGTTAATAATGAACACCATGACCAGCATGCTCATGGAGCTTCAAACCCACCGAAGGGTGGGAGTGCTGGGGTGAGATGGGACATTTTCCTGAGTCTCAGATGATGCTGCCTGGCACCCACCCCATGTACCATGTTCCCTGGGTTTACATTTAGCCACTCTGCTATCATCCCTGTCCAAATCTAACCCACCACCACCACCTATTAGAGGAATGACTCCGCTTCTGCAGACACTGCACTTTGTGGATGGGCCATTTCTCTCCTCAAAATAATCTCAGGCTGGAAGTTGTGTGCCCTGATCCAGCACCTGTGTGGGCTCCAGAACTGGAGCCCCCCATCCCAAACCCTGCCACCCTCCTGCTTCCAGCAAGGATGGAGGCGAGTGCCTGGTGGTAGTTTGCAATGTGATCAGGCCAAGGATGCCTTGATTGGGTCGGGACAGGAGCAGGATGCACAGAGAATCCCCATACACCTGATGGGACCTGATGTGCTCACCTGGGAGCAAGACTTGACTTATGCCAGTGTGTTCACATTATTAGTATTACAGGCTGGTGCTCTCCAGAGCGCCTAACAGAAACCTGGAGAGGGGCTTTGGACAAGGGATGGAGGGACAGGACAGGGGAATGGCTTTAACTGCCAGAGGGGAGATTGAGATGAGCTCTTGAGCAGAAGCTGTTCCCTGGGAGGGTGCTGAGGCGCTGTCAGGGGGTGCCCAGAGAAGCTGTGGCTGCCCCATCCCTGGCAGTGTTCAAGGCCAGGTTGGACACAGGGGCTTGGAGCAACTGCTCCAGTGGAAGGTGTCCCTGCTCATGGTAGGGGGTTGGAGCTGGATGAGATTTAAGGTCCCTTCCAACACAAACCAGTCTGGGATCCTATGATTTGTTATAAATAACCAGCTGAGATGAATTATTATCAGATTAAAATTGCCACTATCATTTAAAAAAAAAGATCATTGATGTAAGAGCGGATCCTATCCTTTTTTTCCCCCAACCCTGGTTCTGTACACCAAGAGCATCCCTGGGAAATGCTGATCCTGGGGGCTCTCAGCTGAGAGCCTCAGGGGCCGGAGGGGGTGTGTTAGACTGTAGCAGGGATGAGACAGGCAAACAGAACGTGCAGAGCCATTGTCTGCCCCAGTGCACTCTGCATGGCAGCTCAGTGATGCTGTGGGCGCTGGGATTAATAATTAAACTGTAGTAGGATCAGAGATAAAAATATGAAAATCCAGGCGGTTCCCTTTGCTTAAAATAAGACAAAATAAATTAAAAAATAAATACAATCAGGAGCTAAATTAACAATGTGCTCTCCCAATTATAGCCACCCTCCGGTGAATACAAGGTTGTCATGGCAACCTGCCCAGCAAAGGATGTGGCCAAAAATAAAGCACAGCAGGGAGAAAGAGCTTTTGAATCCCTCTTTGCTGTCAAAGAAGAACCAAGGTTCCTCCTCTGGGTTAATTTATGTCTGCGTTTCTTCCACTGATGTTCATTAACGTGATCTATTTATCCTGATGAACGTTAGGGCAGAGTGAGCTGGGGAGTGACAAGGAATCCACGGCTAGAAATAAAGTTAGCTCTTGGATACAACCCAAACAACGTGGAAAAGGGGAATGATGAGGCAGTTTGGTGTTTCTGAGAGCCTGGTGGGGTGAGGAGAAGGTGGCTGAAATCACTTGTAGAGACATTTCCAAGTGGCTTTACACAGGTCTAAAGGGGCAAAATGGATCCAGCTGGATAGAAGAGTGTTTAAAAGGTGTTTAAATTATGTGTTTATTACATTTCTTGACTCAGTTTGGTGGATTTAGATGGAAATGTTTGATTCATATGCAAACACTTGATTTATATGGAAACATTTGCAATTTTCTTCCTTTAAGCTCAGTTTAAAGCCCACCTCCTCAAAACCTGGTTAGATACTGTCTAGAAAAGTATTTAAAGTCACTTTTTTACTGTATTTCTCAGCTTAAACACACCTCCTTAAAGCCATGGATGGATACTGTTAGAAGGGCATTGGTTAAAATAGTGCTTAAATTTAGGGGATTTTTTATATTTCCCAAATCAGAGTTTTGTGGATTTATACAGAAACACTTGATTTGTCTGGAAATGCTTGATTTATACTGGAACACTTGCCATTTCCTTAAAGCCCACCTCCTTAAAGCCTGGATAGATGCTGGCTAGAAGGGTGTTTAAAATGTGTTTAAATTCTGGGGTTTTTTTAATTTCTCAACTCAAAAGAGTTTTTTGTGTTTACATGGAAACACTTGATTCATAAGGAAACACTTGCAGTTTCCTTACTTTAAGTTCAGCTTAAACCCACCTTCCTAAAGTGGACTGGTGCTGGCTAGAAGGGTGTTGGTTTGAAAGGTGTTTCAAATATGTCTAAATTTAGGGTTTTTTTTTACATTTCTTGACTCAGCATTTTGTGGATTTATATGAAAACACTTGATTTATATGGAAACTCTCACCACTTCCTTTAAGCTCAGGTTAAAGCCCACCTCCTTGAAATCTGGATGGACGCTGTTTAGAAGGTAAATCTGGATGGACGCTGTTTAGAAGGTAAATCTGGATGGATGCTGTTGAGAAGGTGTTTTAAAGGTGTTTAAATTCTGGGTTTTTTACATTTCTTCACTCAGACATTGAGTGTTTTTATGGAAACACTTGATTTATAAGGGAACACTTGAAATTTCCTCTTTAAGCTCTGCTTAAATCCACCTCCTTAAAGCCGGGATGGATGCTGGCTTGAAGGGCATTTAAAAAGTGTTCAAAATGTGCTTAAATTCTGCAGGGCTTTTTGCGTTTCTTGACTCGGAGTTTGGTGGATTTACATGGAAACACTTTATTTATATGGAAACACTTGATTTATATAGAAACACTTACCATTTCCTTCCTTTAAGCTGTGCTTGAACCCACCTCCTTAAATCCCGGTTGGATGCTGGCTACAAGGGTCTTTAAAAGGTGTTTAAATTCTGTTTGTTTACATTTCTTGACTCATACTTTTGAGTATTTATATGGAAACGCTTGATTTACATGGGAACACTTGATTTATATGGAAGCACTTGATATATATGGAAAAGCTTGATTTATATTGAAACACTTGCTATTTCCTTAAAGCCCACCCCCTTAAAAGCCTGGATGGATGCTGGTTAGAAGGGCGTTTAATAGTGTTTGAAATGTTCTTAAATTCTGTGCTTTTCCACATTTCTCAACTCAGGATTTTGTGGATTTACATGGAAAACAGCAGGTCAAAGGACGTGATCCTGCCCCTCTGCTCTGCTCTTGTGAGACCCCACTGTGCGCAGTTCTGGGGTCCTCGATGTACGAAGGTCATGGGGGTGTTGGAGCAAGTCCAGAGGAGGCCACGAGGATGATGAGGGGACTGGAGCACCTCCCGTATGGAGATGGGATGAGAAAGTTGGGGCTGTTGAGCCTGGAGAAGAGAAGGCTGCGTGGAGACCTCAGAGCAGCCTTCCAGTATCTGAAGGGGACCTATAGGGATGCTGGGGAGGGACTCTTCATTTGGGACTGTAGTGACAGGACAAGGGGTAACGGGTTCAAACTGAAACAGGGGAAGTTCAGGTTGGATATAAGGAAGAAGCTCTTCCTCATGAGGGTGCTGAGGCGCTGTCAGGGGGTGCCCAGAGAAGCTGTGGCTGCCCCATCCCTGGCAGTGTTCAAGGCCAGGTTGGACACAGGGGCTTGGAGCAGCTGCTCCAGTGGAAGGTGTCCCTGCCCGTGGCCGCGGTTGGAGCTGGAGGAGCTCTGAGGCCCTTTCCACCACAAACCAGTCCGGGGTTCCCTAAGGAAGCACTCGCCATTTCCTTTCTTTAAGCCCTGTCAAACCCCCACCCTTGGACGGACGCCGCCTGTCCATGATGCGGAGGGGTGGGCGAGGTTCCCATCCTGAATCCCTCGGGATGCCGCCGGGGAAGGGGGGGACGACGTGAAACGGGGCTCACCGCGCCCAACGCGCGGCGCGAGCCCGACCCCGGCGCGCGCGGCCGCGGCCCGGCCGGGGCTCGCACTACAACTCCCGGCAGCGCCGGGGGATGCCGCGGCGGGGAGGGGCGGGCGCGTCACTCGGGGCCGCCCCGTCCCGTCGCTCCTCCGCAGCCGGTGTGTGCTCCGGGGCGGGCGGCGGCCCCGCCGTGTCTCTGCGTGCGAGCCCCCCCCCCGCCCTCCCCGCCCGTCCCTCACCTCAGCGCGGCGCCCATGCGGCTCCCGGCGCGGCCCTGACAGCGCGGCCCGGTAAGGCGGAGGGATGACACAGCACGGGGCGGCGGGGGGGGGGGGCGGCGGAGTGTGTGTGCGTGGAGGGGGGGGGCGCGTCCCGCCTTTTGTCTCCCTCAGCAGCCATCGGACCCGCGGCGGGGCGGGTGTTGGTACCGCCGATGGAGCCGGGGAGGGGGCTCGGCCTCCGGGCCGGGGCTCGGTAGCGGCGCTGCGTTGGGCGGCCTCGTCCCGGGTGGGTTCCCCTCCCTGTGCTGGTGTGTGGACGTGGAGCCCCCCGCTTCCAGAGCCGGTGTCCCCTTCGCCTCGCATAGCGGAGGGCCAGGGTTGGGTTCGTGTCCGGTGCTCGGCCTCTGGAAGCTTCCCGGAGCGCTTGGTGAGCGCTGATGGAGGGCAGGGCTGGGCTCTGCTTCCATCTGTGCTGGCGAGGGAAGAGGAGAGGGGAGAGCCCATCCAGCCCGTCCCTGCCGCGGTTATGGGCTTTCATTGTCGGGCGGCTGTGCACGGAGCCAGCGGTGGCACCTGGGGTGACCCCCTGCGAGGGGGGGGGAACATCCCCAGTGGGGATGCCCAATGGGAGCATCTCGCACCCGCTGCCGGGTGGATGGCGCAGGGGTGGGTTTGGGAATGGGGAGGGAGCCCTCGCCACGGAGGAGGTTTTGTTGTCGTTCCGTGGTTATTGCTTTCCTGCAGAGTCACTCCGGCTGCACGTGGTCTCGGGGAGCGTGGGTGACACGAAGGGACTGCCGCTGCTGGCACCGGAGCAGCCGGCCGCTGCGGGATGGGTTTTGCTGCAGCTGCCCCCGGCGGTGCCGTTGTTGGGCGTCCTCGGCTTCGCAGCGCCTCGGAACACAGTCACTGGGAGTTGTGTTTCCATTGAGATTCATCTCCTGGGGCTGCTCCCTGTGTCGCGCTCATAGAACCCCAGACTGGTTTGGGTTGGAAGGGACCTTAAAGCTCATCCAGTTCCAACCCCCTGCCACGGGCAGGGACACCTTCCACTGGAGCAGTTGCTCCAAGCCCCTGTGTCCAACCTGGCCTTGAGCACTGCCAGGGATGGGGCAGCCACAGCTTCTCTGGGCACCCCCTGACAGCGCCTCAGCACCCTCACAGGGAACAGCTTCTGCCCAAGAGCTCATCTCAGTCTCCCCTCTGGCAGTTAAAGCCATTCCCCTGTCCTGTCCCTCCATCCCTTGTCCAAAGCCCCTCTCCAGGTTTCCTGCAGCCCCTTCAAGCACTGGAGCTGCTCTGAGGTCTCCCCTTCAGGAGCCTTCTCTTGTGCAGGCTGCCCCAGCCCAGCTCTCTCAGCCTGGCTCCAGAGCAGAGCTGCTCCAGCCCTCGCAGCAGCTCCATGGCCTCCTCTGGCTTTGCTCCAACAGCTCCACGTCCCTCTCGTGCTGTAGCCCCAGAGCTGGACCAGGACTGCAGGGGGGTCTCCCCAGAGCACAGCAAAGGGGCAGTCAGACCCTAGACAGTATCTAAAGGGTCTGAGTTTGCCTGCAATAGGGCTTTGCAGTGACCAGAACCAGGTGCCTGAAGACATATTCAGGCAGTTAAATCCATGGGAAACCTTCTCATTGTCTTGCCTAGAGCATCCCTCTGTGCCGGATGCAGTCCCCCTGCTCTCTCTGACAGCGAGGACTCTCCGTTCTCTTCTCGTGCTGCGCTCCAGAAGCTTATACAATGTTTTTGGCGCTTTCCCCCATAGTCATTATTCTGGGAACGTGGTTGGTTGTTTATGGTTTGGGTTTAATCATACTCTTTTATTTTTATTCTTATTTTTTAAGTGTCTGAAAAGCTCCAGGACTTCCTTTGTCCTCCCCACTCCCAGTAGCTGTCTTCAGAGCAGAGATGCTCTAGCCCTTGAAGCATCTTCATGGCCTCCTCATGACTCACTCAAGGCTTCTCTGGAAGGGTGAGACCCACACCAGTAAGACCCCACACTGGATGAGGCAACAATTCCATTAGATTGGAAAGGGGCAGGTGGTGTTTCCCGGCACGATGAGAAGGGCTAGAGTGCCCTGTGCCTCTGTAGAGACCTCGTGCTTGCTCTGAAACAGGCTATTTCCACATCTCCATCTGTGCCACCTTCTCTCCTGAAGCTGTAATCTATTCTCTTCCTCCAGCACTTAGGCAGTGTTGTTGGGCGTCCCCGGCTTCCCAGCACCTTGAAACACAGTCACTGGGAGTTGTGTTTCCATTAAGATTCATCTCCTGGGGCTGCTCCCTGTGTCACGCTCATAGAATTCCAGCCTGCTTTGTGTTGGAAGGGACCTTAAAGCTCATCCATCTCCAACCCCTGCCATGGGCAGGGACACCTTCCACCAGAGCAGCTTGCACCAAGCCCCTGTGTCCAGTCTGGCCTTGAACACTACCAGGGATAGGATAGGACGAAGGATGAAGTCACAGACTTGTTAACAGAAACGGAAGAGACAGGAGGAAGCAGAGGGTACACTGAGCTTCCAGATTGTTTCCTCTATCTAGAGACACCAAAATAAGATCAGATGATTTAACAGTCCCTCCTCTACAAAATCTAGAAGGGCTTTTTTGATGGTGGACCATGCTCTGAAAATCCAGATGCTGTCAGGGGGGTACTCTGTGGGATGGAGAACTGTCCTGGGTTCAGCAGCAGCAGTCATTTTTCGCCTTCTTGGTAGCTGGTGCAGCGCTGTGTTCTTGATGTTGGGCCCGGGAGCAGCGCTGATAACACCAGTGTTTGCAGTTACTGCTTGGTAGTGTTTTGGTCTGGCCAAGGGCTTTCTGAGCCTCATGCTCTGGCAGGGAGGAGGGGAGCCGGGAGGAAGCAGAGACAGGACACCTGACCCAAACTGACCAAAGAGGTATTCCATACCACAGGACGTCATGTCCAGGATGTAAAAACGGAGGGCAGAGACTTGGAAGGGTGGTGGTGCACTGTGGGGGTTCGCTGCTGGGGCGTGCACTGGTGCGCTGCTGGGGGGTGGACTGGCTGGGTCGGGCTGGGTGAGCAGCTGTATTCTCTTTCCTTGTATGTCTCTTGTATTATTATTGGTGGTAGCAGTGGTTTGTGTTATACCTTAGTCACTAAACTGTTCTTACCTCAACCTGTGGGAGTTGCATTCTTTCGATTCTCCTCCCCATCCCCCGGGACTGGGGGAAGAAAGAGAGGGGAGTGAGTGAGTGAGAAAACTTCGTGGTTGACTGGACTTAAACCACGACAGGAACAAAGCATCCCTCTCCACTTGTGGCTTAAGTGGCCCTGACAAGCAAATATTCACACTTTTTCTTCAGTGAGTGTGAAACAACCCCATTTTATTGAGTCAATCCATGTTATTTTTCCTTTTAAGGACCATAAAGGCTTTGCTCTGCCCTTGCTGATCCTGAGGTCGAAGACCAAACCCTTGTGCTGGATTTTATTCCCTTGAGCCTTGAGTGAAATCTGTAGGCTGTGGTTTCCCCACGTTAAGTGTGTTATCTTTGGCAGAGAGATGAGCGGTGTCTGTTTTTGGAAGCTCAGGCTGTGCTTGTACCTAAAGCTATCTCCCTCTGAGCTCTGTCTGAGCCCTCCCTGCAATCTGGGTACCACACCAGAGGGCTCTGTGAATGTTAGGTTGTGTGATGGGACTTGTCCAGCTCTTACGGAGCATTCTTTTTATATAAGTTATAAGATCTCAGGTTGGTTTTAAAGGAAAGCAGAACAGCAGCGGCTGGGTGCTGCAGGTGAGGGTGATGCAAGGACGCAACAGGTGAGGGTGATGCAAGGACGCAACATGTCTTGGGTGAGCTGGAGGGTAAAGCCCCATGCCAGGAGCTCCCCGGCCAATGGGAGACCAGAGAAACTATTTGTGGAGGTGAAATGACCACCACCTCTGCCTTTGCAATGTGACTTGGGAATGGAATGAGCTTCCGGGGGGGCTTTGCTGGCTTTGACACCTTTGTTCTCGAAGCTGAGTCAACCTCACACACAAATAGGATGGGACTGATCTATGGAGGGCTCCTGAGATCCATGAAAAATAATGTGCAAAGCATGAAAGCAGACTTGCGATAGCTGTTAGCCCTTGATCCAAACTGTGGAAGGGAAGATGACAAGGCACTGAGCTTTATCTCCAGATGTCCCTTCTTCAGCCCTTGGTCTTGGGTGAGAAAAACACTCCTTTTGTTCTCTCTTTTTTCCTTGTTTCGGGATGAAGTGCTCTACCCTTGTCTTCTGGTGAGGACATATTTTGCTATGGTGACTTCCCCCTTCCCTCTCATTTTGGGTCTCTCTGTCCTGTTATTCCTCACAGCCATCCTTGCTGCTCCTTGGTCTTTTCCCAGGAGGAGCAATGTGAAATTGTGGTAGCTATCACTGGTTGAGTTTTTGCCTGCAGGTCTTTGCAGAGCAACAAGAAAATCCTCCTGGACCTTAGTTAGTTTTCCTGAGTTCTTGCTGCTCAACTGAATCTTTGGGGCCCCATGTGTTTGTGGGGAGCTATACCTTAAAGTATAGCAGGACGCTGTGGTTTCTGCTGAAGCTGGGGTAGCAGATGAGCTATTTCAGCAGCTGTTTGGGGCACGTTTAGCTTATTGCCTGGCTATTTCAATGGAGCAGTTAAATACTGCTAATGATTTTGTTGTTCTTCAGCTTGGCAGAAGCATAAAGGCATTTACATTATGCGTGCCACTGTTAAGTTTCAGAGTTAGTAGTCTGCAGGGGTTGGTCATAGTCTTCATCAGGCAGGGGAAAGGACCACTGTTCCTGTCACAAAAATCTGGAATTGTTGAGTCTTCTGGATGAGGAATCTCCGTAAATGCTTTGGGATGTTCTTGTGAAACTCCTCTGGGAAGGTGTAGTTCTGCTACCTGAGTATAATTAGCACATTAACTGAGTCATCCAAAATAAAGGGCTAATGCAGCTACCCATTCATTTTCTGTTTGTTTGGGAGGCTGACTGTTTTGTTTTTGTTTTTTATGTGTGTGTTTGTACTTGCATATATATACAGAGAGAGTAATTTACAAAATAGATGCCTTGCTGGTGATCCTAAGAAAAACGTTTCCTGCTCAGTTCAGGCTGAGATGGGGATGACCTTGGATGTTCTCAAAAGTTTTGTGTATTTACCCACCAACTTTCCTGCTGAAGAGAGACGTTTTGGTTCTTCCATGGCTGCCTCAGGCTGTGCCATGCTTGGTTTTGGTGTTTTGGACTCTGCATCATCATTGTTATTCTTCTGCGATGCAGAGGTACCCCAACAGTGGCCAGGATTGGGGATGGTGTCTCTGTAATGTATTACAGATACCTATTGGTTTTAATTAGCTTTTGGAGACTCCTTTGAGGCTGTCCGAGGAGTTCTGAGGCTTTAGGGACCACAGGTTGAGAAGAGTAGTCTTCTGCTTACTTCAGAAGAGCCATTGCTCCTGTCTGCTCTCCTACCCTTCGCCTCCCCTGTCCCCCAGGCACGTAGCAGTCGTGTTACAGGAGAAGGAAAACCTGGTTTCTTGGGTGGCAAGAGAACCTGCGGTGACACAACTAAACTCGTGTCTCTGCTATCTCTGCAGGACCAAATCCTGCCGTGCCTGTCAGCCAGGAGCCTGCCACAGGAGGATTTCATAATGTGCAGCAATTTATCGAGGGCGTCTCCTCTGTGGCCACCAGCATTAGCTCCGTTTCACCTCCTTCCATGGCGTGCTTATGTCTGCCACGCTGCTGGGTGCTGTTGGAAGACATCTGCAGCCCTGAGGTGGCAGGATGGAAAGGGTTATGGGTGGGATGACGTGCTTGTGGCGGTGGTGTCCCAGGGATGAGGAGTGAGGTGTGTGACTGTGTGGCGTGCACCCTCCCTTGGTGTCACGTCATACCCGGGTGACCTGAGGATGCATGTGGGTACCCACAAGCTTCTCGTTCACCAGCAGTGATTTTAATTGGCCTTAATGCAAAAAAAGCCCCTACCCAACCAACCTTCCTCCTCCTTCTGTAGCTGGCCCAGCTTGCTGGGACTGGTTTGTACAGCCAGGGAAGCTGGGAAGGCTTCACCACCATTGGAGCCTGCCCAGCACTGAAGCAGAAGCTACAGGGAGACACGCAGCAGCCACCAGCTTTCTTCTGTGATGGGGAACCATTAACAGGGTGCGTAATTCATTCTGAAGCATGCTTGTGAGCTCATGAAATCCTGGAGGAACTTGGCTTGTGTTCTTTGGGACCTTGGGAGAAGCTGTTGCTCGCAACCAAGCTGTCACCCTCCCTTTGCCACTGGTTGCATTGAGTGGTAGCTGTCACCAGAGGCTAGTTGCTGGGGTGGCATGGGAAGAGTAGCATGGGAGTCTGCACTGCAGCACACTGCAGTAGTCTGGGTCTCTATGCCATGCAATGTAGCAGCGATGGCACCTAGTCCATCCCAAGCCAGTGTTGAGAAGGTCTTCTGCAAGTAGGTAGGTATGATCCCAAGTGTTTTGCATCCTTTAATTGAATCTCACAAGTCTGTCTTTGCAAGCAGAACACTTCAGAGCTAGAGCAGAACTGCACTGCAGATGTTTAAGGTGTCTCAGCCATCATAAGCATTGAGCATCTTCTTTGTGAAGGCAGAGCTTTGCCAGCCAGCATGGGTTTGGTGGGATTTAGGCTGGTGCCGCGCTGGGCTTACACAGGGCTGTGAGCTGCTACTTCTGCTATATAGTCCATGGAGATGTTATTTTGCAGCCACCAGCTTCTGCAGGAGGCTTTGAAAGGAGTTTATGTCTGTAAAAGCATATTTTGGTGTTTGATAATGGGGGATCTTGCAGGAATAATCATGGGGTGAATTCTGAAGGATTTTTTATCCTGCAAAGAGATTTGCATTCTGGTCACTGTTTGGACTATGGTGTAGGCTAGGTCCAGCCAAGCCAGCCTGAAGCAATGATCTGCAAATGCTGTTTTGCTTCTGGGTGCTCCCTGCATCACCCAGCCTGAAGCAAGCCTCTGGGCTGGAGGGCTCCTGAGCACTGCGTCAAGCTCCAGCGAAGCCAGAGGGGATTTTAGTAAAGTGCTGTCAAAAATAACCATTATGGGTGTCTGGGCAAGAGAGGAAAGGAAAGCAGGAAGGGTTGTGGTAGTGCTGTGCTTGTCAGGTGGAGTTTAATAACAGAGAAGTGTTTTATGTTTAAGGTGGTGTTTGCTTTACATGGTGAGAAGAGACAGGGGTGGATAAATCAGGGTATATTGGTGATCCATATGTCTCTTCCCAGCAGGGTGATTTGCTTGGAGGCATCTTTGATTACATTTTTCCCAGCTCGGGAGGCTGGGCTGGCGATCCTAAAGCTTGCAGCAATAATTTTTGCAGCTGGAGGCTTTACAGCAGCAGCAGGAGGATGCTTGGAGTGCTTTTGGAAATGATATATTTTCTCTTTCTTGCCACGTGCATATTTCATCATTGCAAGCTCATAGATGCGTTATGGAGAGTTTTCAGGGTCCATGGGGTCTCACCACTATAGCTCTAAAGGAAGCCTGTAAATGAGATGCCTCTAAAGGTGGAGGAGGTCACGGATGTGGATGGAGAGGCTGAAGAGCCGCAGGGGACCAGCTGTGATGAGGTGATGGATGTCTTTCTACAACAGCTTTTTCCCCTTATTTTGAGACTAGCGGTTTCTCACATCCTGGCGGCAGCTCTGCAGTGAAAACACACGCTTCTGGAAAGCTCTGCTGGGGAACGGTGAGTTTTCCATCGCTTCCTGCATCCTTGCTCTGTCCATCCTTGTGCCAGCCTGGCGTAGGCAGAGGAGCATTTTCTCCTGCCTTTGCAGATGCTTGGAGCAGCATTGGTGGTGGGCAGGATATCATGGCCCTGTAGAGCACTTCAGTGTCAGCAGAACAGCAGCATCCTTCCCTGCCTGGATGCTTTTAATACAAAGATTCACCCCAGGGTATTGGTCCCTCTCCCTCCCTCCTGGGTTTTGGAACATCTGCAGAGCACACATCATCCTTCTCAGAGTCAGCTCCAAGAAAGGGTATTTACTCAGCCTTTTTTTAAATGTATTTTCATTACATGGGGTGAACAGTTTATTTACTGAGTCAAACAGCTGCTGTGAAGCTTCTCCTGTCTGTTTCAGTGCCTCCTTTTTGTTTGTTTGGGGTTTTTTTTAATTAACAGAAATGAGGCTTATGCACGCAGGCTGGCTGTCGCTCACTATTCCTCCAGAAGCCTTTTTCACCCAGGGTTTAATTTCAGCCAGATTTGACAGAGGACTGCAGGTCTTAAAGATAAGAGCCTACAGGCTGTAAGAAAGAGGGTGGAAGAGAGAAATCTAAATTTCTTCTTCTTTCTTTTATCCGTGCCTACGAGGAGAAGCTGCAGCAATCGTGAGGTTAAATATCATCTGTCTGGGTGCAAGTGGGTCAGTTACCTAGAAATACCTTTAGTAATTCACTAAATTTTCTGTGATCCAAATCATCTTGAACATGGGGAAGGAGAGAACCGGAGTAGGGGTGCTGCCAGGGATGGTGTGATGGAATGGTTCTAATGACTTTTAAAGGACCCTTCCAACCCGAACTGTTCTATTCTATGTTCCCACACTGTTCCCAGGATTCTGTGCTTGTGCATGACCACCAAGCGTGCAGTGACAAGCTGGGTTATCTCCGGAATCTCCTGCCTGTAACAGTAGTTCAAAAGGGTTTTCCAGCTTTGAGCTTAGCCTCACCACCTACCTGCTGGGATGGATAATGAGCTATTATTATACTATTACTTCTAGTAGTAATGTTTCATGTACCACCTAGAGGCTCTCATAGAACATTTGGACATTGAGGAGTGGATAAAATATGTCCCCAAAAGCTTTCCCAGGCTCTGACCAGGCTCACTGCAGTTTCCCATCGAGACTCAGGTGCTGCTGGCAGCCTGGAGGAGATGAGGCAGCAGCAGTGGCATTCCAGCATTGTCCCTTGTCCGTGAACTTGCCTTGGAGCTCTTTTTAAAGTGATGAGTGAACCCCTAGTTTCCAGAGGTGCCGGGGCTGATGCTCTGCCCCCTCTGCTCCTGACAGCCCTTCCTATTCCAGCTGCAGCACGAGGCTGACGTATCCATCCCTTCCACTTTTGCCATCACTATGTGCACTTTGATTATTTATTTATTTTTTTAAACTGGGAATTCTCTTCCTTTTTTGTCAGCTTGGGGAATGGATTTTCTTACACTCTATTTAGGGCTCTGGGGGAGGAAGTGACTCAGCCTTTCCCCTGCTCCGGTTTGCACCGTCATCCCTTGCTGGCTTTGCCGAGGTTTTCCCTTGAGCACCTCCAGTTACACTCGGCTCATTCAGCAGGAGCCTGCCTGCCTCCTCACCCCACGTTTTGGTGGGGAAGGACACAGTGGGGGAGAGGATAAGCCGCTGGCAGGAGCCTTGGCTGTGCCAGGAGGATAGTAATGCAGTGAGGAGGACATGCTGCCAGGCCTGCGGCAGTGCCGGTCTCCTGCTCTGCTCCTCATCCATGAGCATGGACATCTGCAGAGAGGCAGGCGAGTCCAGCCAAATGAAGTCTGGGGAGCTAGCCTAGCCATATTGTATAAAATGATGAAATTTGGTGGCATGGACTAACCAAGGTGTTGTGGTTAGATCCCAGCTGGTAACTCAGCACCACACTGCATTTGGTGGATAGGGAGGAGAATTGAAAGAATATAAACCCCACGGGCTGAGATAAGAACAGTCCAATAAATAAAGTACAATAAAGCAATAATAGAAAGAATACCAACAATAATAATAGGAAACAACAAGGTAAGAAATGAAAGCTCAGGAGCACAAGTGATGCACCATGCAATTGCTCACGACCCACTGACCAATACCCAGCCTGACCTGAGCAGGGGTCAGTCTCTTTTGGGTGACTCCCCCCAGTTTCTGTACTGGGCATGAAGTGCTGTGGTATGGAATACACCTTTGGCTGGTTTGGGTCAGTCCTGTCTCTGCTCGCTCCCAGCTTCTTGTGCCCCACCTCACTGACAGAGCATGAGGCTGACAAGTCCTTGGCCAGGATAAGTGCTACTGAGCAACAACCAAACCATCGGTGTGTTAACCACCATTGTTCTCACACTAAAGCGAAAACACAGCAGTGTACCAGCTGCTAGGGAGAAAAATAACTGTGACAGCTGAACCCAGGACACAAGGAGAGGAGGTGACTCCGGTCGTGCTGCAGGCCCTGCTGAAGGATGCCATGCTGCCCAGGCACTGATGGGAGAGGTCTCTGTGGATGATGGATGGATGCAGGGCTGCTGCCAGCTTGCCTTTCATGGCAGAGCTGAGCCAGCTGCTAAATACCAGGGTGGGAGCATCGCTTGCTCTCCGCAGGGCTTTCAGGCGCTGCTGCTCAGCAAGGGAGTCCCTAAGTCGTCTGCCACTCTAAATGAAACCAGGCCATGTACTATATGGAAAACAATGGCATTAGTTTGCAGTTCCAGCTTCTTTTTAAAGGGGAGAAGTGAAAATAGAAAGAAGAAACTCCCAACCTTTTCTCTCCCCTCCAAAGCCCAGAGACTCAAGCCCTGAAAGCAGTTTTGATCTGCTCAGGAAATCCAATGTGCACTACTTAATCCTTTGTTTTTAAAAGTTTTTGGAGCAGGGATTAGCTTTACCTCAAATCATTCTTCTCTCAGATTTTGTCTGCTCTCGAATCATTACTCTGTACATGTATACTATATACCTATATAATTTGTATGTGACAGGATCATTGCGGAAGGTATATGTGAGGGAATCTTTGCTGGGCAGATCTTGCCTCCCCAGCAGCAGTCCTGAGCCTTTGCTGTCCTGTTCTCCCATGTGGTCCCTCAGCTCTTGGGTTGGCTCTGGCTGGGAGCAATGTCTTGTATGTGCTGCAGAAGTTTGGGCACTGTGTTTTTGGTAGCTTATGGTAATAGGTCTATACACACTGTTCATCCATGTGGTGCATGCAGCAGAGTTTGATCCCCCTTTGGCATGGCTGAATTGGTGCATTTTAGGGTTTCACAAGCCTTTGGTACAATAGTGGTAACTCCAGACGTAGCCTTATGGAAGCTCGTGTGCTGTGAGCAGACTTCTCTGGTGATCACAAGATTCAAGCTTTTTTTTGTGTGTGTATATTAACACCTCATTTGGAATCAAGGATTGTAGCCATTGATATGGACCTTCATCGTGACCTTGTTGTGCTTGAGGAGAGCTGAAAAGCAAGGCCTTTTGGCATGGTGGATGGTGGTCTCATGTCACAGGACTGGTGCCAGCAGAGCTAATAGCTTGGTAATATTAGACCTGCCCAGCAGGGCTAGACCAAGCTTCTGCTGTGTGGCTGAAGCATCACTAAGGTACATTGAGCTGAATAGGGGCTACCTGGGAATCCTCATATTGAACAGCTAATGTGGTGTGCTGGTGGCAGAGGTGTTGGCATGGAGTGCCCCAAAACAGGGCCTTGAGTAGCCCAAAATCTTGGGGTAAGGAGCACAGAGCCCAGGCCATGGAAGTTATATCTAATCTGCATTGGGATCTTTGTTGAATCAGACTGGTCCAGTCCAGCCTGATGTTTCTGGAGAAGGTCTGGTAGCCTTGCAGGAGGCAGATTTCACCTGCCCCTCACATTACTTGCCTTCTCAAGGAGCTGTTTGCCATGGAAAGTGCGTGGAGAAGGCTCTCTCCTGCAGTGCCAGCCATAAATGCACAAGGAAAAAGGATGATTGGAAAGACAAAGGAGGCACTTTGGAAGGGATAATGGAATGATAGACTGGTTTCTATTGGAAGGGACCTTTAAGCACATCCAGTTCCAGCCCTGTGCCACAGGCAGGGACACCTTCCTCTAGAGCAGCTTGCTCCAAGCCCTATCCAACCTGGCCCAGCTTTCCAGGAGTGGGACAAATGTGGTAGTACACTGATGGCTCTGCTGCTGGTTAAGCTGTCTGTTGCATGGAGGCGTAGGGGGTACTGGGAAGTCTGAAGTTGGTCACATAGAGGTGCTTCAGTAACCCCACTTGGGTTTTACCTCCTTCTGTTCATCTTTTTTTCTTCTCTGTTAAGAAACACAACCAAATCATGAGCCTGTCAGAGGCCGTTAGTTAACCAGTGTGGCGGTTGTAAAGCATTCAGTGGTGTGACTCTCAGGTCCCTCAGACGGGATGTCGAGAGGTGGATCTGTTAGCAAGTCCTCCCCTCTGTCCTTTGATACTACTGACCTTTTCACATGTCTACAAGCATTACGCTGAGCTTGATGGGAAGTGTCAGCCAGTGACGCCTTCCTCTCCGTAGGCTAATAAGCCTCAGACTGTAATTTTCCACTTATTTCCTTAATTCTGTTTATCCATTTTATTACAGCGGACACATCTATCTTGTGCTTTCAGTTTGTGTCTTCTTGGGTCTCCTCCATATCATCCATTGACGCAGATGAAAAGCCAGAGCCTTGTCCTTGAAGCACCTGCACTCAGCTGAGGCCACGTTCACTCTCTTCTGAGCATCTCTTTCTATTGATTACAGCATTAGGAGGATTGTCAGCTTGGAATGGCTTTGATTAGCTAATCTTAACAAAAAAGCAGTGGACTTTGATTCAGAGTACATGAGAAACTGTAGACACTGATTTCTAATGTGCTGGAGGGAGTTTGTATACATAACCAGATGAGAGTATTAGTGCGGAAGCTAAGAAGAGGAGTTTGCAGGCTGAACAGGAGCAACATGCATGCGGCTTTCTGCATGACTTAGGAGTGTGGAAAGATATGTGACTATATTTAAGAAGGGCTGCTGGGTTTTTTTCTGGCTAATGAACTGTATTGACAGCAGAAACATCATGGTTGCGTGAAGCACATACTGGATGCTTGAGTCTCTGGATGCTCTTCTTGTGTGAAGGTTTGGTTTAACTTGGATCAGTCAATCAGTGACGTGTTTATGTCCTGAAGGACTTCATGTGTTGGGGGAGTACTCAGCAGTTGGTTGTGAAAGCATGCTCGTATCAACACAGCTTGCTGGAGGGATGTCTGTGTGGTCTGAAAGTGTGAGGCTTCACCAGAGCATCTCATACCGTGGGCTGATGTGTGGGCTGTCCTGAGCTGTTCAGTGACAAGATGTGGGTTGTAGGGGCAAGAGGGAGCAGTGGTGAGTTGTTCATAAAGAAGCAGCTTAGAAAACAATTGGAGAGACCAGTGAAGAAATACCTGCCTTCACTGTTAACAAAAGCAAGTGGGCTCTGGAAGGTAAGGGTTTCATTCAAGTCACCATCTGGAAGGAGACCCTAAAGCCCTCGCAGTAGGTGACTAGAGGACTGGAGTTTGGCCCTGTCCTGGGTTCAGCAGCAGCGGTCATTTTTCCCCTCCTTGGTAGCTGGTGCAGCGCTGTGTTTTTGATTTTGGGCCTGGGAGCAGCGCTGATAACACCAATGTTTGCAGTAACTGCTTGGTAGTGTTTTGGTCTGACCAAGGACCTTCTGAGCCTCATGCTCTGCCAGGGAGGAGGGGAGCCGGGAGGAAGCAGAGACAGGACACCTGACCCAAACTGACCAAAGAGGTATTCCATACCACAGCACGTCATGTCCAGGATGTAAAAACGGAGGGCAGAGACTTGGAAGGGTGGGGGTGCACTGTGGGGGTTCGCTGCTGGGGGGTGCACTGGCTGGGTCGGGCTGGGTGAGCAGCTGTATTCTCTTTCCTTGTATGTCTCTTGTATTATTACTGGTGGTAGCAGCAGTGGTTTGTGTTATACCTTAGTCACTAAACTGTTCTTATCTCAACCTGTGGGAGTTGCATTCTTTCGATTCTCCTCCCCATCCCCCGGGATGAGGGGAAGAAAGAGGGGAGTGAGTGAGTGAGAAAAACTGTGTGGTTTAGGGACTTAAACCACAACAGGTCCCCAGTGTTGAATGGCCCAGCTGGGGATAAATGATAGCTCTTGCATGGTACAGATAGGGAGGAAGAGAGGAGGAGTCATCAGGTCAGTGAGCACGTCCTCTGCTTTGGTTTCCCTTTCCTGTTTGCTTGGTCTGGTGTTAGACACCTGGATGTGAGCACAACCCAGCTCCTACTCTAGCTGGGGCTTTTCCAAGTCCTTGAGCCCTGAGGCTGCCAAGGTGGGCAGAGCTCATGTCAGACCATCCAGGAAGGAAGAGATGGGTAATAGAAATCAGCTCCCTTTTTACAGGGAGATCGACGTGCATGCCCTGTACAGCAGTTGCTGC
The DNA here is from genome assembly GCA_017639245.1 of Myiopsitta monachus. NCBI lineage: Eukaryota > Metazoa > Chordata > Aves > Psittaciformes > Psittacidae > Myiopsitta > Myiopsitta monachus. The sequence continues at coordinate 1,993,682 of CM029941.1, read as the reverse complement.
AGGGACCATCCTCTTTGCCTCCTGGAGTGGACGGTTTTGCTTACTGTGGGTGATCATCATGAGCTTCGTGTCAACCTCAGTTTCCTCTCTTAAAGGTCAGCCTGGAATTCCAGGCCGCTTGCTGCTGGGAATAAATTTCTTCTTGTTTTGATTAAGCTGGAAGTAAGGCCTGGTGCTTTGACCTGGAAGTCTGGACTAAGCAAAGGTCTCCCTAGCAAATCCAGAATTAGTCTGGATTGGCATAACCTCTGGAGGTCCTGAGGTCCAGCCCTCTGCTTAGCACAGGGACAGCTTCTACATCAAACCTCCCTGCTCAGGGCCTCGTCCAGGTATTTCCAGGGATGGAGACTGCGCACCCCCTTGGGTCGCCTCTTGGGTACTGAACCACGCTTACACTGGAGTAATTCCCTGACATCCCACTGGAGTTTGCCATGCTGCAGCTACTGATCCACAGCTGCTGTGGTTTGCTGCTGGAGAAGGCTTTCTGCTACCAGTCTTTTCCGTGCCCCTGGCATATCACTGTTGGGTTCCTCAGCTCCTTGGGGACATCACCCCTTTGAGCAAGGCAGCAGCGCCTGTGTGCACTGAGGCTTGTCGCCAACTGACCTAATTATTATAATCTCCCTCTTCCCTCATCGCACAGGTTTCCTTGGCTCTCAGGAGGCTTCCCTGGTTTCTCCAAGCTGATGTTTGATTTCTCGTCTGCCGTTTAACAGTATTATTCATTCACTCAGCCCGGGTGAAGGCAGGGAATTAGGTTTGTAGCCAGATACGGTGCAGTACTTGTGAACCACCTTCCCTGCTCTGACGGCCATCCTGCTGCGTTTGGTGGCTCCAGCCTGCCAAAGCTTCCAGTCAGCCCCCCCGCATGCTCTGCTTGCAGCCTTGCTCTTCATGCGATGCCCTCTTCTTCCTCCTGCCCTGACTGCACATGCAGCCTCTTTACCATGGAAATCCTCTGGCTGCTAAAGTTAATGGGTGAAAATTGTGCACTGCCGCTTTCTGCCCTGCACATGGGGGCAAAGTTGATGTCTGTCCCCTTTTTGTTGTTGTTTCCTGTCCCATTTTGCTGTTGTTATTCCCTATCCCTTTTTTCCTTCCTTGTGCCAGACCCCTCCTGCTGCCCTGCACTCCCTGCTGCAGGTTCTCTCTTCCCTACCTTCCCACTTTCCTGTTCATAAGGGTACAGGTAGAGGCCAGTTACCTTCTGAAGGTGCCAGGTTCTTTATTCAGCAAGGCCGGGATTTGCAGCGTGTTAACAGGATTTAACAGCTACTTCAACATAAGTAAAATAAAGCCTGGGAGACAAAAAAAAAGCCCAAACTCGAGGCAACCCAACAACAGAACATTGCATCTTGGGGTGAGTTCCCTCCATTCACAGTTTTATTTCTGAAAGCTGAAAATGGGAATTTCCCCGTGGTACCCAAAAGTGTCTGCGGTCCCTGTCGAGCAGAGAATAACCTGATGTAACTTGGTGCCTCCTTGCATGGACAGGGCTTACTGCTAAGCTTCCTGTTTAAACCACCTGACGGGATCAGCAGAGGTGAGCAGCACCACAGGGGCTTGGTGGCAAAGGGCTTAAAAAACAACAAGTCAGCATCATTATCCTGAAAACCTATCTGGTTTTGGGTTTATGCTTTCACTCTGTTGTCACGTGCAAGATCCAGTTTGACCTGAAAGGGAGCGGGAGAGGATGCCATGGGGCTGCTGAGAGGCTTTATCTCTGTTTATGTTCCCGCAGCCCTTGGTGTTATCTTGTGCAGTACTTTGTGCCTCCAGAGAGTAAGCATTTTCTTCCTGGGCAGAGCAGCCTGTGGAGGAGGTGGGAACAAGCCAACGCAGGGGCATTGCTGGGAGGATGAAGCCAGAAAGGGCTGGCACTGGGGTTGTGTCCTGCATCACACATTGCCTGCAGAATTGGGGCTGCAGCAGATCTCCCCCCACCCCGAAGGGATGTGGGTTCCCATTTTCCGTATTTCCCTCTTCTCATCTATGTATTTGAACTTCAGTGAAGTTCCTACAGCCTTCTAACATATATGTGAAATACAGTAATACTTCAAATTATGTTTTCTGTCCTAGAGCAGTGCTGCACCCTTTGGGTCAGTATCCCAAATTATCCTCATATATTCTGAGTACTCCTCAACATCAGCCCATAAAACAAACAATTGATGCTAACTGTATTTTTTTTTCAGTGAATTAGCCTGTAAAAAGATCATTTTATCGAGGATAATTGTGGGCAATAAGAGGCTTTATAGCTGGTGTCAATAAAAATAGGTATTTTTCCTTCGTTAAAACAGGAAACAAAATAATGATGAGTCAAAGAGGCTTTATTCACTCCAAAATGAAATCTGTTTTAAAGTGTTTTACACCATAATGGAGAGCTGTGGAAATTTACTGTATGTCACTGTGTAATGAAAGTTAAAATCCTTTGTTTAAAAATGCCAAACCCTAAAAAAAAAACAACAGAAAATGAAATAAAACTTTCCAGCATTTTTTCCCCAGTGTTTTGGCTGCAGTGACTTGACCAAAACTATTTAAGATTCATCAAGCCAAAGCTGGGTTGCTGGCAAGCAAGTGATGATTTTATTAGTAATAATTTATTTATCTATTTGTGATGGGTTTGGCCTTTTACTTCTGAAAAAAGTGGATTTAGTTCCTTGGGTGAATGTGGCTGGGGAGAGACAGGACCCTCATCCCACAGCAGAAGAGAGAACGCCTGGGTCTTGAGTGCCAGGTATCACTTCTGGTTCTTGATGCTGGAAGGCATTGGGCTTCTTCTGGACCTTGTGGCGATGTGAGGATGCTCACCAGGAGCAGAGTGTCCCCACAGACACCTCAGGGAGCACAAAGGTTCTTCAGTGTCCCTCTGAGAGGGAGAAGCCCTGAAGAAGGCTGTAGTGGGTGTGAGGAAAGCCTAACCCAAGCCCCAGCATTCTCTGGTGATGCTGGCATTCATTCCATCTTCCTCTGCAGGCTCCAAGTGCTTGCAGTGACTCAGGGCAAGGTGCAGAGAGTTCGTTCATGTCGTGTAATTTATTCCAGAAGTGCCTTTTCCAGCCTCTTGTTAACTCAGCTACTTAACTGGTGGGTCATAAAGATCTCTCAGATGCCCTCATCTGACCTGCACTGCACAAGCGTCCAAGAGCTAGCAGTAATGGGCTTCCACCTGCAAGGCCCTTTAATGTGAGTGAGATACCATCTGGGTATGCAGCATTACACTTTGAATTTGATTAATCAAATTCTCCCTTACCTCTTTCCTTTTTTTATCCAAAGCTAAACAGTTTGGGCTCTTTATTTGCTTCTCTGAGGTCAAAGGTATGTGAATAGCAGGGGTCCTGCTATGGTGTTTCTGCTGAAACTGCTGATGCTGCTTCCCTTTGATGCAGTTACAAGTCCTCCCCCCATATCCTCATTATTATTTAGTTTGGGGCTGTCTATACCTTGGGTGTAAGCAGAGGTTGGCCAGCGCATGAGGGCACTTTCAGATGCTGACATGGCTTGTCATGATCTCTTTTGGTTATTGCAGCTGTATTCAGTGTGGCTGCCACATGATAGATGTCATCATGGGAAGACCTTCATGATGAACATGAATGACCCTTCAACAAAAGAACACAAAGTAGTGTAAAACTCATGTGTGGAAGGGTTTCTGGGCTGTCCTCATGCCTGCAGCTCCTCCAGTCATGGGAGGGTATCAGTCCTAGGCATGGTGGGTGGGTTTTTTGCTGCAAGTGGCGTCTTGGGGTGGACAAAGCTGTCCTGAAAGGTGGATCCTGTTGGTCTTTGATGTCTGCGGGTAGTCCTGGGTCCTACAGTCGTCATCCAGCTCTGTAAGAGCAGCATTTCCTTTGGGGCCAGGAGGAAAACTTACAAGAATGAGTATTTCTGGCATTATCCCTGGCCAGGTTGTGTTCGTGGAGAAAAAGCTTCTCTTGGTGCCTTCTTGGCTGGCTTCTCCTGAGCTGCTGGGTATTTACTCAGTGTAATCACCCCTGAGGCATTCTGAAAACTAAAGGCAAACTTCTGATGTTCATCAAAGACCCTCTAGATCTGTGGTGCCTTCCCTGCAGTAGCACCTTGAAGCTCCAAGGCCTCTTTTCTCCTTCCCAAGTTAGAAGGGAAAGACAAGCCTTTAATTATAAGTCCTAATAAGACTTGGTGTGTTTTACAAGAATGGGATGTGAGGCACGGTGGAGGAGTGAGCAATGCATCCCAATCACACGTGCAGCATGTGGCGCACTTGGGTGCTCTACGGATGAAGCACTTGGACACACAGAGCAGCTCAAGGACATTTTGGGATGAGCTTGAGGTTCTTGTCCCCATATACCATATACCCATATAGCTGCAATGCTGGGGCTCAGCAGGACATCGAAGACCTTGGGTTTGGAGAAGGGACTGATGTCAAGCACGCTGACATCAGGGTATGTTAGGTCACAGGGTTGGTGGATGCCAAGGCTGAACATGAGCTGTCTTGATCTGGGCCAGTCGTCTAGACTGTTGCGGCTGCTGCTGGAGGTAAACAGACACTCCCTAAGCTCGCTTGATCTCATGTTCATCTCAAAATAGGTCGGCTATCGTGTCCTGGAAGTACCCGTCACTGTTTGCTTTGTGTTAATGCAAACCTCCCTGTCCTCCTCCTGCCTGCTGGTGCTCAGCCGAGTAGAGCTACTTCATTTACCTCCTATTAATCAAACCCAGATGTCCCCTGGGTGATAGATGGGGCTGCGCAAATACTTGAAGCATCTTTACTCCCTGGAGTTTGGCAGGCTGCTCTTCCCATCTCCATCTCTTGTTATGATTTAGGGGGGAATAACCAAAGGGGGAGTAGGGTCACCTGGAAAGAGCTATGTGTCTGTGTCACTCCTGCAGAGCATCAGATGAAGCAGAAAGCAGATGTGGGACTGGTTGTGAAAAAAAATGAATTTCATGCCTGCAAAAGGAGCTGGTGGCGGCTGGTAACTGCAAATTCCTGTCTGGGGAGGTGCTTTGCTTGGTATTTGCAGGGCTGGTTCCATAGGGGAGGCATTATCCTGGGGAATTGGTTCAGGCTGTGTCACGAGCCGCTGGAAGGAGATAAAAGCTGGGGATGGGTTCAAAAGGAAGGTAAAGCTCAGGGGCTTGGTCCGTGCTGCTTGAGCAAAGCAAAGCCTGGGGAGGGTCTGATCTCCACACATCCAGGGCTGGGCATTGCCTGCTGCTGGGACCACAAGGAGCTGGAGCCCATCCCTGCTGTATGGTACCATTCCTTGGCTTGGCGGGACCTGTGTGCCTGATCTGGGTCTTCTTCCTTCCGAGCGAGCTATTGGGAGCCCAATGCAAAACCTGGGTCTGTTTGGGTATCACATTTGCGCTCCTAATTGCTATGGGAAAACTCCACATGAGAACATGCAGGAAATCCTTGTAGGCTGAAAAATGGATTTGGGGTCTGCAAGGGCATCTTTCCAAGCTGTGAGAGCTGTTTTGGGTACCTTGGATACCTTTTACCCACAGCAGCCTCAGGGAGCTGGGTTTAATTAGGGGTACCTCTGGTTGGAATGAGAACCATTTCTCCGTGATGCAGTTGATTTGCTGGATGGAAACTTTCTGGACCACATTCAGTCCATGGGACCAGGAGCAGGAGCTAAGGGGGACACTGTCAAGCCTCAGGTGAAGAGAAAGCTTTGGCGGCAGCTGAATTCTGAGTCAAAAACCTGTCTTTATATCGCAAGGGTCAGGCACCTTGCTGGATGTGTGTTCCGGTTCTGACCTTTCCCGGGCAGAAGCTTCAACAAGTAGGTAGGACGTGGGCAGTGGTGCTCATGGCTTTTTTCTTGTCTTTCCGAGTGGCTGAAGCTCTTGTATGGGTATATTTAAAGCTGGAGGAAGCCAGAAGCAGTGACAAAACTGCCAGAAGGCTCAGCTCTCGTGTCACTGATGGCCTCCTTCCTTGGACAGCTCCGTGTCATGGTGGACTTACTTGCACAGTGTTGAACATCAACCCCACAGGGTTCACTGTCCCCTTGTGCTTCCCCAGGCCTTCATTTGGTTCCCTGCCTCTTAATGTATTATTATTAGACCAGCACTGTTACGCAGGAGGAATTTGTTTTCCTTCTGCATCTACAGAATTGCCCATTTCCCAAGTTCTTGTTCTTTTCCACTTGGGTATTTACAACATCTCGCTGATGGTGGTGCTGTGGCTGCTGCCTGTATGGAACCTGAAACGGTCCATGACTGATGCTCCCAGGGTGGACATGGTGCAAAAGCCAATCTGCTGCTTGTTTTGTAACTTGAACATTTGAATGCGGTGGAGGAGCGGGGGTCCAGGATCCAGAGTTTTGGAAATCTTCCTTGTTTGTGGGTGTTGCTGAGTGGGGAATTTTAGGGATTTTTTTAGCACTGAAGGTAATTAAAGATTCAGAAAATCTCTGAATGTACTTATCTGTGCACGAGGTTTTTCAGATGAGTTTAACTAGCTCAGAGAGGGGCATGGTATCTTGTTTATTTTCCTTTTCCTCTGCAAAATGGCCCAAGTTTACTGGGTTAGTTTCCTCTCCGGTTCCAGTTGAGCAGCTCAGGTTAGGTGGAATGCACAGAGGTCCCCTAGAAGCAAGCCAGATTTAGGGCATAGGGAATTGTCTGTCCTAGAAATCTGCTCCTTGCTTTGCCCATGTAGCCCAAGCCCAAGCATCATTGGATCCAATGCAGAGAAGAATAGGTCCCCTTGATCAGAGCCCAAGGATGACTTGCTTTTCTCTGTTGCTGACTGGTGCAGAAGGTGGCTGATGCTTGAAAAAGCATCTTGCATCCTCATTCCTGTTTTAATCTTTCAAAGACCTGGAATGTGGGAGGCACCTGAGGCTCTCCTACTTCTGCCTTGTTGCACAGAAGAGCTTCATTTCCACAAAAGAGGGAAACCTGTAGCAACAGAACAAGGGGAGACGGGTTTAAACTAAAAGAGGAGAGATTCAGACTAGATAGAAGGAGGAAGTTTTTTACCATGAAGGTGCTGAGGCGCTGTCAGGGGGTGCCCAGAGAAGCTGTGGCTGCCCCATCCCTGGCAGTGTTCAGGACCTGGTTGGACACAGGGGCTTGGAGGAACCTGCTCTAGTGGAAGGTGTCCCTGCCTGTGTTGGGGGTTGGAACTGGATGAGCTTTAAGGTCGCTTCCAACCCAAACCAGTCTGTTATTCCTGGGAGGAGAGGATAGCTGGCTCCTGCTAGCATAAAATCCCCTCCATCCCTCCCTCCATCCATCCATCCGCAGTGGCAGCTCCAGCATTTTGGCTGGCAGCCGAGATGTGCATCCTCTGAATGCTGCTAAAAGCCGGCGTACGGGTGCAAAAATGCTCTTTGCCAGCAAACCAGAAGCATGGTTTAATAGGGATTAAGCGCCCTCCAGGGCTGCCCTGCTGCTGACCGGGGGATGCCACAGCAGTCCACGGGATGGGTTACTTCAGCAGGTTGACATCGCAACTTAGAGTGGGATGTGTCTTTTAGGATTACAGAGCTTTTCACAGCCCAAGTGCCCATTATATTGCCTGGGTGCCCAGAAAGAAAAGATTTACTGTCTGGTAATGGTTTCCCTTTGGTTATTTGCAAAAGGCCAGTATGTGGTGGCCAGCGTGCAGGCAGGTGGTCGAACGTGCATTTGCATAGCGCGTGGATCAGCTCGTTATTATAGGACTCTAATTAGGACATGGGCTGTGCTCTCTGCCTGCAGAGCGCTGCCTGCACTGGGAGTCTTGCACCCTGGCTGCTGCTTCCATGGGATCGGGGATCATCCCTTGGGATTGCAGAAGAGGTGGGCAGAATATACATGTTAGTTGCCTGAGGATTGCTGCCTGCGTTGTGCATCACAGAGGACACGTGCATGTGCACAGTGTATGTGTGCGTGCAAGGTAGGAGAACGTGCTTTGTTCATGTCTTCTAGCATAATCCAGATTGCCCAGAGAAGCTGTGGCTGCCCCATCCCTGTCAGTGTTCAAGGCCAGGTTGGACACAGGGGCTTGGAGTACCCTGCTGTACTGGAAGGTGTCCCTGCCTATGGCAGGGGTTGGAACTGGATGAGCTTTAAGGTCCCTTCCAACACAGGCTACTCTGGGATTCTGTGATTCTGTGATAATGCCTACAGCCATCATGTCCTACCCAGGCTGCCAGGGCGATGCTGTGTTCTCTCAGAGGAGAAGCAGTGCAGCTTCAAAGAGGAGATTGTGGACCATGTGTGAAACCTGCACTTTTTTGTTATTTTTTCGAATACTTTTAATTGGTGATGTTTCCTTTTCAAAGGTGAAAAATAAGAAGTATAAGATGTAACGGGGGCTCTTGTTGCATTAGCCTTCAAAAGAAGCCGGGGAATGTGAAAATGGATTATGTTTGACTTAAGTCACAGTTCGTAGCGTCAGCCGCTGTGGAAGTAGGTTATAAAACTCAGGCTGTTCTTGATTCAGGGGTTAATGGTTAGGGGTTTTATAAGACCCATTTCAGGTTTTATTTCTAGAAATGCTGATCTATTTGCATGAATTGAATATGTATAAAAAACAGGGGATTGGGAGCATGCCTTGCTGTTGTTCTGCAGCCAAAGTGATGCTCCGGTAGACTCCTTGCCCTGGCATCCCATCTAGTGGAGCATCCCACTGTGGGGTGGGACCAACATCCATCAGGTGGCCCATAAACCCACCTCTGTTCACCTCCTGAAGTTCACACAGTGGTTTTCTTAGTTGCATGCTGTTTTTTCCCTTCTTTTCCTTGGCAGCATCCATCGCAAGCCGAAGGTAACGCATTCCCCCTGCAAGACAATGAAGCCTGTCTTCCATCTTGTGGAAAACCGCTTCAACCTTGTGCACAGATTTGGCACACTCAGAGACTTTGTGTTTATAAAGGATGAGGCTTTGGTTTTGTTTAAAAAGGAAAAAACAAATCCAATTTCCAATGACAAAAAGATCCTTACTGCAGTGAAGCAAGCCACATAATAAATTACTGTCTGGGTGAGAACAATAGATTTCTGGCTTTCTGGTCATTTATCTCCCTCCCTTGCTATATCACTTTGTCAAGGCAACTGTTTGGGATTGGATTCTGTGGCCATTTGCACTTGCTTGTCTCTTGGCTCCCCCCTTCTCTCCCCAAATCCATTTATTCCTGTGTTTATTCTAATGGCTCTGTTTCGAAGCACTGTAGCATTCGCTTGCTCTGTTGCATGCCAGGCTCATGGATGGCACTGCAACGTGGCAGCTCTTGGGTTCCTGTCCTGTCACTTGGGCTTTTCTGCATCACAAGGTACCAGAAACCAGACCTGACACTGGAGAGATGATGAAATATGTTAAATGCTCAGCCAGCCATGAGCAGATCAGCAAAAGCCCAAGGCTAGCTCCAGCAGTAGTCAGTCATTATGGTTTCCAAAGATGTTTACATTTTAATTAGAAAAGGGTGAAATCCAGGATATAATAATTTACATTTCCACGCTTGATGTTTTGGCATCCGTAAAGATAACGGCTTTGGAGCAGCAAATCCAAACCAGGCACACAATGCTTCATCTGTGCTCATGGAGATGCAGCAATACCTGGATGCAGGGAGTCATGGTTCATCTCGGTTGCTTTCATTTTCCATAGTAACTATTCCTGCGGCTCGCTGGATATGAAAGCTGGCTGCCGGCAGTAAACTGCTCGTTTCGTGCTCCGAGATGCTCTCAGCGCCTTAGAAAGACACGTTGCTAATTACTTGTTGTTAGAAATAGGCTGGATTAAGAGAGAGAAAATATTGCTGCTGAAGGTGCTCATTAAGAGGAGATGGTGGGAAGCGAACCGTCTGCAGCCGTGCTGATAGGCAGGAGTTCAAGCCCCAAATGCAGATGGTCAAAGGTCCTTCTGCCTGTACTGCTGCCAGTGTTAGCTGTTGGATGGTTGTTTGCAGAGGCAAAGCGCAGGGAGGGTTTCAACCAACCTGGATTTGCTGATCAGAAGCAGATAAGAATTTGAAGAGCTGTCCTGCACGAGCTGCTCTGCACTGGTCTGTGTGGCCAAAGCATCCTTCACCTCCCAGGTCTGGGGCTGAAGGGACCTCCTTCCCCATTCACATTGTGCGCTTCAGCAGCCTGGAAAGCCTGGCTCGGAGAAGATAATGGTCAGGCAGCATGAGGGAGGTGATGTTGGAGGGTTTGTTCATTGAATCATAGAATCACAGAATGGTTTGGGTTGGAAGGGACCTTAAAGCTCATCTGGTTTCATCTCCCCCTGTCGCTAGACCAGGTTGCTCCAAGCCCCGTCCAGCCTGCCCCATCCCTACACTGCCAGCGGTGGGGCAGCCGCAGTCACAGAATGGTTTGAGTTGGAAGGGACCTTACAACTGTCTAGTTCCAACCCCCCTTGGATCATTTAGTTCCAGTGACCATGTGTTGTTCCTCTCTGCCCAGCCCCCAAGAGGCACCAAGGAGAAGGGGAAGTCATCTCACTGAGAGGTGATGACCAACAGGTCTTCACTTTAGGGAACGGAGAGCAATGGGTTGATTTCTGGAGGCTGGACAAGAGACTTAAAGATTGATGTTGGCTGCTGATGGGGCAGGAGACGGTTTCTCCTGGCTGGCGCTGGGTTGGAGTCTTTCCTTGGGTCTTGCTCTGGGACTCTTTGCTTTTACCATTATCTCCTACACCAGTAAATACATCTGTGGGCTGCTGTGATGCTTTTTGGCTCATGTCTCGGTGTTTCAGAGCAGAAGGGACCTGCTAGATCACAGCAGAATTAAAAATTGATGTATGATAAACTCCCCAGGGCGAGCAAGTGCGTGAAGAATATCCTACCACTGAAGACTCTGAAAGGACATGGCTGCTTTGGTACGTGAAGAATCTGGACTGTGGCTGCCTTTTATAGGAATCATCTCTTGTTCCTAGAAAAACCTGGGATGATAAATCCCATATGGCAAGAAAAAGGCTTTCAGTGATCTGTCAGGGTAGGTCTGGAGCCTGTCACAGTATGTGTCTCCGACGGCCAGCCTGTGGTGGAATTTATGGGGAATAAATCTTTTGCAGAGTGAGGCTGCTGTGCATTACTTCATTCCTCGTGGAGGATCACAGGATTGGCATGGGAACATTTTTAGCCTTTAGATGGAGGATAAGTAAGGAAAAGACACTGGTTTTCCAACTGGAATGCCTTAAGTGAGTTATTTAAACCCCCATCTAAATAGCTGAGGACATGTGATTGGAAAGATGGTCTAGGTGTTTGCCATTTGTTGGGGTTTGGTGGTCCTTGGACCTTTTGAGGCAGGTGCCTAAATGTGGAGAAGCCTGACTCTGTATTTTAGAGACCTTTTCCAACTACTTTACCTAAGTGTTAGCACTATTAACTCCTGGCAGTGTAGTTATCGGGTAAATCAACTTCCAGCTTTCACTGGATAGTGTGGGGATCCTGATGCTCTTGTCTTCGAAGGCCACAGCCTTCAAAGAAACTTGTCATGTGTGAGAAAGCATTTTATTTTAGGCTTTCAGCATCCATCCAATAGAAGTGAAATAAATGGCAAAAGCACCCTCTTTATCTTATTTCCTTTGCTAATGCCCAACTATATTGGACCTTGAGTAGCAGTGTGCAGTTGTTGGCTAAATGGTGGGTTTAGTGTGTTGGTTTGCCTTGCTGAATTGGAGCAAGAATTGGTTTAGGAAGATCTCTTCGTGGGCAGCGGTCCTGCTGACAAGGTTGCCATGTCAGCATGGTTTTGGACTAAAAGCTCCACTTCTCACTTCAGAAATGATGTTTGTATGGGGCTGGAGTCCCTCCTCCCTCGGCGCGTTTGGAGCACAGGCAGGAATGCTTCACAGGGGAGAACTGCCGTGAGATGTTGCTTTGGCACTGCTGGGCTGCTGCAGTCCAGTTTTTGGGGAAGCTTTGTCTTGGTGTGCTAGAGGGAGGCTGGCTGGAACATCTTCCCTGTGGGAGGATGTACGTGTGGGGCCCTGTCACCAAGTGGTGAGCTGATGGACGCGCATTGCTGTCCATGCATGTTTGTCGTTTTCTTGTCATGGGCTCACCTTTTCTTATATCATTTTGGTTGCAAGTTCCCCTGCGCTCTTGCTTCCCACCCACCCTGCCCAGAATGAATTCCTTCTCCATTGCTGCTCTTCACCTATCAGAATCATCACTTGCTTCCACAAGTTCAGCAAGCCTGAAGTACCTTTGGGAGAAGGGGAATGAGCATCAGCTGTCATAGAAAGTGCTTGTTCTCATTGAGTTTATTTGCTGATTAAGGGTAAAACTGTATAATTGCCATAAACTGTATAATCTTGCTAGAGCAAGAACCCCATTTAGATCACTTTTAATAACTGCTATTAATAATAATTGTACATTAGAGTAATGCTGATAATTATTAAATTATAATAAGCTGTTTGCACATCTATTGACATTTTCTGCTGCTGATTCCTTGTTTTATGGTCATAGTAATGAGCATGGCATAAGCTGTGCAGGTAAGGTTTGTGCTTAGACAAAGTAGGGGAAGAGGGGGGAACCGGAAGAAAAACACAGATTTGAGAATGATGTCTATTAATTACCATTCAGGAATGTGTCTGGGGTCTGGGAATCCTTGGTGGTAGGCACTATGCCAGCACAGACCCGAGGGATCACCACTGCCTGAAGAGCTCCCAAGAATATGTATTTGCTCAGTTTGGGAAGGCATCAACTGCTTTGATGCTTATATGTGGGTTTGGGGTTTTTACTTGTTTGTACATGTTTTGAGGGTAAGGCAAGATGGAAAACCTGCTTCAGGCACAGGGGTTTCCTGACATTCGGCACTAAAAAAGGCAGGAGATCATCCAGCCTGTGCCACCTTAGTGGTGGAGAGGGTTAATTTTGGAAATGGAGAGATCCTTTGGTATTAGTGTGGAGAATAAACTTTTGTAGGTGGATTTGAATTGGCCTGGATTTAGGTGGATGCTTCCCTTCCCAATATGCCTCCTGCCAAGGAGGAAGGGACGCCATTTGTGCCTCAAAACCTGTCCTTTATGCAAAGTTCCTGCTTGGACCAGGAACCGTCTTGCAGGACCTAGAAAATGGGCCTCTGTAAACCTGTGATTATCTTGTGTTTGTTTTGTCAAGCACATTTTATGTGCATTTTAAATGATAGAATTGGCGTAGAACCCCAGAAATCAATGGGTAACAGATGAAAAAGCCCTGCCTTGACAAGTCTTCTAGAGGATGGTAACCAAAACCCTCATCCGAGCACTGGGACGTCTCTGGGCAGGCTGGTGGAATTGGAGAAAGCGGTTGCAGAACTGGGAGAGACGTATCTGAAACAGGGTGAAGTATAAAAAAAGTAGAAAGAAATAGGGAAAGTGGGCTGAGAGAGCAGAGGAGGCTTTCTTGAGTGATGAAGTGCTTGAACATCCTCCCATGGAGTCATAAAACCGTGCAGGTTGGAGAACACGTTAGGAGGTCTCTAGTCCAGCCACTTGCCCAAAGCAGGGTCAGCATCAAGCGTAGACGTTATCTTCCTGTCGTAGTGTCATGGGTTCAGCAGTAGCAGTCATTTTTCTCCTTCTTGGTAGCTGGTGCAGCACCATGGTGATCATGTAGGTATGTGTGGTCCTAGCCATGAACCCTGTAATAGGAAAGGAGTGTGGTTGGAAGGGCAGTTCAAAGGACACATTCAGAAAACCCAGGGCTGGTTGTTGCCAGGGAGTGCCAGGAGATGCCACAGAATCAGGATGTTCCTCTACTTGTTGAGCCTGTTTTATTGACACCCTGGGTTGGGGACGGTGGCACATTGGCACGGCCAGCAAGCTGGGATGGCCATGTCGGTCTCTGTGTCATTATGTGATTCACAACGACTTGGTGCAAACTAAGCATATAATCATAGCGTCATAGAATGGTTTGGATTGAAAGAGACCTTGAAGCTTATCCAGTTCCAACCCCCTGCCATGGGCAAGGACACCTTCCACTAGAGCAGGTTGCTCCAAGCCCCAAAGAAGATTACAGACTGTGACTTGCTCATCTTTTATCTTATTATAAGGGTTAGATGTCAGCCAATTCACTGTCAGTGCTTGGACATCTGCTCTAGGGATCTTTGTGTACTTAATCTTTGTAATGATGATCGTATCTCAGGTGTATGTGGTAACTCATCACCCTTAAACATAGGGGAATTTTCTTTATGCTAAGTTCTGTTTTTTCTTTAGAGAGGTGAAGGTACTGAAAGATGACTTGGTCTTTAGATTTCCTACTAGAGGTCCATAAATATGTCAGATACATGTTTTGTGGGTGTTTGCTGGACCTGGTGGCTTCTGACAAACCTGTTCCCATTCAGTCCTCTGTCCCTTCTGTTGCTAATCAGCAAAATGCTGATTGGGCACAGCAGTGAGCACCCCAAAAGTGGAGTCATATGTTAGCCCTTGCTCTTCTTTATGCCTTATCATGTGTATTCAAAGGAGAGCATCCCCTGGGCTTAATTTCCTCCAGTTCCATCTTCACAAAAAATATAGGCAAAAAACCCCCTTTTGGATTGTGTTTTGTGGCCCCAGGGGATGTAGGATACTCAAGTGTTGCCCCCTGTGTGAGCTGTCCTCTACCTCTTGTGATCACCTCCCCATGCCATTATGCCCTCCAGGGCTCATTGCAGCCACCTATTCCCCCAGCTTTTTCTTTAGCACTTTTCATGTAATAATTGGTGCTTTCCATTTGGTAATTGGCACTAATTAGCTAAAAGGGGAGTAGCATGCTCTTCTCCAGGGTGCCATGCTCTCTGGAGTGCCTCCTTTTATTTCCTTGTCTGCTCTTTTTTCCTTTCTCCTTTTTAATATGCCGCATGATGCCTCTTCAGGAGCTAATGTGTGATATTGATCTACAAAATGAGCCTTTTTGACAGTCGGGGCACACTTGGGAATAATTCCTTGAGCAGATGAAGTCCTTCGGCCAGAACTGCTCGTTCTTGGCAGTTGCCAAATGAAGCCACAATTGTTCAGAAGTGACAGATGAGAAATAGTTCAGAAGCTGGAAATTGCCTGAGCTGGAACAGATTTTTTCCCCCCTTCCCTTCTGGATGGCATGTGATTCACTCCGAATTTGCTTGGTAATTTTATACTTGTCTCAAAACCGACTGTAAATACCGGCTCCTGGTGAAGGAGAGGGCGAGGGATGAAGTTGCTGTGTCCTGCAGTGTGGTGGGAGCTCCAGTGTCTCCTCCCTCACAGCCTCAGGGAAGGAGGAATATGAGTCTTTACCGCAAGACAGTGGTCCAGAGCTTAATTTGTGAGTAGACATGGCCAGCACAGATACAGGAGCTGATGTTTTCTGTTCTTTAAGGTGTGATTGGCATCCAGCCATGGAGAAATAAGGAGGAAGACAGCATTAAAAGCCTCTGTATCTTCTATAGAGCCATTCTCCTGCTGAGAGAGAGGTTTTAAAAATAGATTCTGGTGTGATATCAGTTTCACCTCCACGTGCAAACCTCCTCACTGAACCATTTACAGTCCTACTGTTGACTCAGCATCATTTTCTGCTGCCGTCCTAGGGAAGCTTTTCAGGTACTATCCTCTTCCTCACACCCTTGTCCATCATGAAGCTTATCACCCTCATCCAGTACAGCTAGTGCCATGGGATTTTTAAATCAAGCTTTTTAATTTGGGTTTGTTTTTTTTTTATTGTGCATGTGTCTGGGGGTTTTAGTTTGGTTTTTAGGAAGGAGGTAGGCAAAATGTCTGTTGTTGTCCTTAGATGTTGGAATATTACAGAAATGTTATTTGCATACATGGAAAATCTGTGACCATGTGGGGTTATTCTGAACGTTATTGGAAATGCAGATGTACAGCAAAAGGTATTCAGCCTGTGGTAACTGATAGGCTTTGGGTGCTTTTTATGATTACTGGGAAGTCATTCCTTGTCTTTCTATGTTTTGTTGTCTCAGGCCCCCTCTGTTCCTGGCATCTCTCCCAAAGGGATGGAGAACTCGTCGGTGGCATCGGCCTCCTCGGAGGCGGGGAGCAGCCGCTCTCAGGAGATCGAGGAGCTGGAGCGTTTCATTGACAGCTACGTCCTGGAGTACCAGGTCCAGGGGCTGCTGACAGATAAAACAGAGGCGGATGGAGAGAGTGAGAAGACACAGTCCCACGTCTCACAGGTAGGCAAAGGTGTTGGGTGGAAGGGGCCTGCAGGATGCTGGTGTCTTGGGTTGGGGATGCATGTCCAGCTGCAGCAGCTTTTCCACATTTGGGATGTGAAGCGGGACATGACAAAACACTGAATTTGGGGCAGCTTGCTTGTTTGGCTACGTATATATGAGGTCTCCAGCCAGTTTGTAGAGGTCTCCTGCCCAACTGGCTTTTGATTTTGAATGGTCTCAAGGTGTGTACCCAGAAGCTTTTCGACTTCTCCAGGGTTTATGAAGAAATGACCTTTCATTTGTAAATGGAGGAAGCCTCTCTCGATCCCAGGCTGGTTTCCCAGGGTGAAAAAGTCCTGGGAAGACCTGCAAGGGCTGCAGTGGGTGGATGCTCAGTACTGAGGTGTGCTCCGGTCTGTATGCACAGGAGTGTCCATGAAATAATGAAGAGCAGAAGGTCAATCAAAAGCCCCAAATGCTCCCCAAAAGTGTGGGGTTTGTGGGCATTTTTAATACATGTAATAGCCTTTTTGATTATTTCATGGTTGTTAAGCCAAGGAAGGAAACTGCAGTATTTCAGAGTATGGGAATACCAAGGAAACAGAGGGCTGGTTTTAGCAGGGATGTGGTTTGGCGTTGTCATTAAGGATGACATATTTCTAATTAGGTTTATTCCTAAAATGGACATTTTGGGTCCAACACAAGGAGAAATGAAACCTTCTGAACTGTTGTTGTTCAGAGGGATTAATTTGTATTCTGGTGCCACAGCGTGCCAGATGTGTGCTGAAGATGTGAACTGTTGAAGGGATTAAGGAGCCCATGGGTGCAGGGAGCAGTGAGCTCTGGTCTGTGCCCTTGGGCTGGTAGGGTTGCTCTGATCCTCCATTTGTGATAGAAGTGCTTTCCTGCCTTGCAAGGCTGCCGGTAGGATAAAATAATTAGGTTAGAGACCACTTAGGAGACTGAAATGTGAATGGTAAGACTGAAGGTTCATAAGAGTAAGGATATGACCATCATTAGGTAGCTGAGATGCATTTTTGCTGCTGGAGCGGTCTGCTGGTCTGACTTGGGTCTTTGTCTCTTCATATGAGGTACAAGGGAGGCTGATCTTGAGCAGAGATCCCCACACCACTTCACGTGAAGCCTTATCTTTAGAACAGCTAACAAGAGTGCCTGGCAAAGCCAAGCTGGGGGTATGGTGATGGGGAGAAGGGCAGAGTCCAGGCTGGCTTTGTCCAGGACCATGACCTCTGTCAGCATGCAGAGAAGTTTTGTTCTCAGGTCTTTGATGAGACCTTATCTCCATAGGGCTTCATTTTGCCGTAACTTGGGAGGAATGGTTGGGGTAGTGAGGGGAAGGAGCTCTCCTGCCAGCTGCCAGCAGCATCTGCTTCTCCTGGCCCGTGCCCTGTGATCATGGGTGTGTGCTGGTGGTCATGATCACAGAAGCCAGTGTCCTCAAGTCCAGCACGGAGGAGCTTTCTTTGCGCCCCAGGAGTGGGGCCATGTGAACCTCATGACATTCAGCAAGGCCAAGTGCAAGGTCCTGCACATTAGCTGGGCCTTAAGCTGAAAGAGGGGAGATTCAGGTTAGACATTAGGCAGAAGCTCTTCCCTGTGAGGGTGCTGAGGCACTGGCAGAGGGTGCCCAGAGAAGCTGTGGCTGCCCCATCCCTGGCAGTGTTGAAGGCCAGGTTGGACACAGGGGCTTGGAGCAGCTGCTCCAGTGGAAGGTGTCCCTGCCCGTGGCAGGGGCTTGGGACAGGATGAGCTTTAAGGTCCCTTCCAGCCCAAACCATTCCATCATTCTATATACGCAGGATCCCATCCTTAACCTGATGCCAGCAGTGTTTTTCTGATTTGTCTCATCTATGCACATCTGCAGAGCTCAGGATCTGATCCAGATCTTTGGACCCTTTATTTCTTAGCCCGGTGTAAAGAGATTACCAATCAAAGGACCCTTTTCAAAAACAGATTTTGCTGAAGAGGCCTTTACAAATTGAGGATCAAAGCTCTTAGAAGTGAGAGAAAATGCTTTTAAAAATCAAGAGCTCCGAAAGTACTTTATAGTGCATTTTTAACCTTAGGCTGGAAAATGCCTGTGTTTGAAGTGGTGCTTTGGATGGGCTTCAGGTTAAACAGGTAAGTGCTGCTTTATTTAGTGTTTAAGCTTAGAAATACTATTGAATTAGAAAAGAATTAATAGTCAAACTTTTACAAGCACTTGAAGCCTGTCCACAGCTCTGCTCATAAATCCAGGCTCCCTCTGCATCTTAAGGTCAAAACCTGCTAATTCTTGTGGCAGCCCATGTACAAGTTTTGCGTTAAGATCTTAGAATCATAGAACAGTTTGGGTTGGAAAGGACCTTAAAATCATCCAATTCCAACCCCCTGCCATGGGCAGGGACACCTCCCACTAAACCATGCCACCCAAGGCTCTGTCCAGCCCGGCCTTGAACACCGCCAGCGATGCAGCATTCACAACTCCCCTGGGCAACCCATTCCAGTGCCTCACCACCCTTACAGTAAAGAACTTCTTCCTCATATCCAATCTAAACTTCCCCTGTTGAAGTTTGAACCCGTTACCCCTTGTCCTATCACTGCAGTCCCTCATGAAGAACCCCTCCCCAGCATCCCTATAGGCCCCCTTCAGATACTGAAAGGCTGCTATGAGGTCTCCACACAGACTTCTCTTCTTCATACAGGAGGGGCTCCAGTCCCTTGATCATCCTCGTGGCCCTCCTCTGGACTTGTTCCAACAGTTCCACGTCCTTTTGATGTTGAGGACACCAGAACTGCACACAATACTCCAAGTGAGGTCTCACAGGAGCAGAGCAGAGGGGCAGGATCACCTCCCTTGACCTGCTGGTCATGCTGCTTTTGATGCAGCCCAGGATACAGTTGGCTTTCTGGGCTGCGAGCGCACACTACAGCCGGCTCACGTTCAGTTTCTCATTGCCCAACACCCCCAAGTCCTTCTTCTTGGGCTGCTCTGAATCTCTTCCCTGCCCAACCTGGAGCTGTGCCTGGGATTGCTCCCACCCACGTGGAGGACCTTGCACTTGGCATGGTTAAACTTCATCAGGTTGGCATGAGCCCACCTCACAAGTGTGTCAAGGTCCCTCTGGATGGCATTCCTTCCCTCCAGCATATCAACTGAACCATGGAGCTTGGTGTCATCAACAAACTTGCTGAGGGTGCACTCTATCCTGCTGTCCATAATATTGTCCAAGTATCCATATGATACTTGTTTGCCAGCAACTAGATTTATCTTCCAGAGGTGAAAATGTGATTTTGGCTTTCCCCCCTGCCTACCCTGAACGAAAGGAGCTGCTGGGTTTTTAGTGTCAGTTCTGGTAATGCTGTCTTCAAAGATGGTCAGCTTTTATTTTGAAAGAAAAGTGAATAATAGTAAAAGATCTGAACAGTGAACAATTCAATTAAACCACTTTTAGAGGCATCTTAAATTAAGCAGCTAAATGTGGTTGTTCCCCAGACCACTGTTGTAAAAGTTTAATTAGGATTTCTATGTGAAACTCCAGCAAAATCCAGTATTCGTATTTTTCAGGCTGTGTATGGGACAGGAATCAAAGAATGGGGTTTTACATAGGTCACCTGATTTATTAAGCCATGTCTTAAGGGTAGCATTAAGAAGTAACTATCTCTCTTTTTCCAGTGATACTCATTTCCCATCTCATACCCCAACTTTGTGTAAGAAAGTCAGGAAGTCTTATTTCTGTTGTACTCTTCCTGATCACTTCTTATCAAAGCAGGGAATAAACATGCATGTATCCTGCAGCTTGTTGGTGTAACCTAGTAGAAGCCAGGCCGATTGAAGGTGGCACATGGCCTCTTAATGAGAGCTGGATGAAGAAGGATGAGTTTAGGGAGAGGCAGTGGACTGAGACAAAGAAAACTGTTTTTAATTGCAAGGTTCTGCCAGCAACTTAATCTTTGCTGTTGGGCAAGTTACTTAATCTGTCTGGGGTTCATTTCCTTGTGGCTGTAATAATGTTCACCCTGTCTGAGAGAGGATAAATCCACTCACCCACACGAGCAAGGTGCTTGGATGGTACCATATCCTTGGATAACTGCTATCCATGCCTAGGGAATCTTAGAATCCCAGACTGGTTTGGGTTGAAGGGACCTTTAAGCTTATCCAGCTCCAGCCCTGCCATGGGCAGGGACACCTTCCACTGGAGCAGTTGCTCCAAGCCCCTGTGTCCAACCTGGCCTTGAGCACTGCCAGGGATGGGGCAGCCACAGCTTCTCTGGGCACCCTGTGCCAGCGCCTCAGCACCCTCACAGCAAAGAGCTTCTTATATCTAACTTGAACTTCCCCTCTTTAAGTTTAAGCCCATCACCCCTTGTCCTGTTGCTACAGGGGAGGAAGGGAAGGCACACTGCACACTGCTTCATCCTCCGTACTGCTTGCAGGAGAGCTAGCTCCATCCCCAGTTTAGAGTATCCCAGTGTGGGGGATTCCATGGTGGGATGTCTCCAGCCTTGCTCCAACCAGGAGAAAGAGGAAAGTCAGAGGGAAAATGCAATTTTCTTTTGGCTATGAACATAATAAAGAGTGAGGTATACCTTGGGAGACCTTTCCAGCCACATGGTTGCACTGAAAATTATTAAAGCAGGTAAGGCATAGGTCTAGCAGAAGGCTCTGAAGCATGACAGCATCGTGAGAGTCTCCAGGTCCATCAGCAGAGGTAGCAGCAGAGTGATGGGCAGCTCTTTAATGAGCTTATTAAAGAGATGGATGAGGACCTCCCATCTGGTGAGCTAGAATGGGTTCTCTGAGCAAGGCAGAGCTGTGCAGTGATCATGGCAGTTCTAGTGGTGGCTCTTCCTCTTATTTTGTGTTCCTCTTATACCTGTCAAGAGGCTGTCAGGGAGTTGCTGTTTGTATGGAGTTGACTTTTCATTTTCTTGGTGCATCAGCTTTGGTAATGGCAACTAAGTGCTTCCAGGATGAAAGACCTCAGGAATAGGGGTGCTCACCAAGAGTCTAAATGTTGTTGAGAGGTGAAAAAATTGCTTTAGGATTAAACACCATCTTTCATGTTTGTTTAGTGAAAACTGAGTTTTTTTAATTTTTTCCCCCAGTATGACACAGATTTCTTTGAGGGAGGTAAAAAATCCCCAAATTACCCAAAATTGAATTATGTTGGTGGAGGCACCTTGCTGTCAAACCTTGGGGAAGCTGGCCTGAGCAGCTCATGGTCCCCTGTGGCCAGGAAGTCACCTCGTACCCATGTCCTTCACCACGGGATGAAGTTGGTGTGGCAGCAGGGCTGCCATCCAGGCTGCACATTACAGCTGCAAAATGCAGCAGTGGCTGAACATGTAGCTTTGAGCTCTGTTTTCTGTGTCGTTTAAAATAGAACCATGGGGTTTTGGCAGCTGAGGAGTCATATGTGTCCCTGAAATGAGTGGAGTTGGGAAAAGTGGAAACTTCCCAACTTTCCAAGGAAGACTCCATGGAAAAGAGTAATCAGTTCAAATACTGCACACCTGAGATACCAGATGCTATTGGAATCAGCAAGGAAATAGGGGGGATGGATTTTATTGCAAAGCATAGTTTCAAGTGCCTTCCTGCGATTGTTCCTGCATCTTCCCTCTGCTTGCTGTCATCAGATAGAGCGTTTCCAAGCCAAAGCTTTGGAATCATGCTCAAAACGTGTGGGGGCCACATGCGTGCATTGATGCCTGTGGCTGGATGGTGTGTGCTGTGTGCTGTGGACTGACACAGCAGTTTTCCCCAGCTTGGCTATTGTTTTACACAATCCCTGTTTTTATCCCTTTTACAGTGGACTGCAGATTGTAGTGAGCAGCTTGATGGCAGCTGTTCCCCATCCCGAGGGAAGGGCTCGTCGTCCCACGAACACAGTCAGGTAGGGGTTGTGCTTAGCTCTTCCTCACCAGAGCTTTGCTTTTGTTCTTGTACTACCCATGCTGCCAGCTTTCCTTCTCCTGTAGAAGGGGAGATGTGCCCCTCTGCTTGGCATCCCAAAGCTCAGTCCCACAAAATCCATGGGAGATGGGCAACACCGCAATGTGTGGATGGATGGATGATGTGGATGGATGTGCGGATGGAAGGGGGAAAAGTGTCCTGTATATTCCTGAAGAGCTAATTTTTGATACCTGTGTGAAGAATCTACTTGGAGCTGACTTGGAAGTATGAATAGGAGCTGGGATGAGGGATCTTTGTGTAGCTGTGCTACTTGGTTGTGTGCTGCAGCACAAGGATGGCATTGAAGGGGAAAAGGGTTAAATGGCTGTCTCAGTGAACTGGGAGAAGCAGCAAAATTGCACGTGCTGAGGGCGTGTGTTGGGTTTGCAATGACAGAAGCCAGATGTGAACTGGTTTTGGTGGTTGTACCTGGTGTGAACATCAATGTATTTACCAAGTGCTGCTGGCATCCCTGGAGGTGGCTGTCCCTCCTCTGTGTGAGCACCAGTGTGGGAGAGGGTTGGGAAGGGTGGAGGCATGGGTTTGACCATTGTCACCTGGTTGAGGATCTGCTCTGCCACCGTGAGACCCATCAACAGTCTAAGACCAGCACTGACCTGAGATGTGAGTTGGAACCGGCTGCAGGAAGGGCTAAAGCAGCATTTGCAGTTTCTGTGGCTGATGGATGTCCCAGGGCTGCAGGCAAATGCTTTTGTTGCTTTTTCTCTGCTTGACACCTTCCAGGCTTCATTCCCACACGTGAGATGTATGAGAAGAAGCCTGGGAACCCCTCGCAGGGTGGTGCAAGAGGCCGTGTCACTCTGAGCAGTGTGTATTGCAGTTCCCAGTTTGGGCACCGTTTCTTCCCACACAGAGCCATGCTGGAAGCTGCTTGACTGTGGGATAGGGATTCACACATCCCCTCCCTGCCTGGATGCAGAGGTGCTGGGAGCATCTATACAACAACCTGCACACAACAAAGGCAAGACCTTGTTGTGTAGGAAGGTGCATGCTGTAAGGGGACACTGCCTCAGATGAGCTCGGGAGCTGCCAGACAGAATTGTGGATATAATTTGTTATAGCTTTGATCTGCTCCGAAATATTTGGCATCAAAATCTTATCCAAGTGCCCCTCCCAGTGCTGCAGCCAGCTTGAATTTCAGCTTGAAATCCATCTGGGAGACTGGCCCTTTCCATGGAGCCTCCTTGGGTGGCAGAGTGTTAGCAGGGCTGCGTCTTTTCCCTGAGGAAGAAGGTCCCTGGCTCTTCACCCAGTGGCTCAGCTGATGTGCCAGTCCCTGGTGGATACCACAGGAGGATGCGGGAGTCACGTGCGAGTGATGCTTTCCAATCAGTGCAACCCTGACATCTTCCATCTGCCTGCTGCCGTCTCTCTTTTGTTTCGTCTTACGGGGTTTTGTTGTTGTTGTGTTTTGGTATTGGGGTTTTTTTGGGTGTTTTTTTTTCCCCTGGGAATTAAGCCTATGTGATCTGCTCCAGCACGAGCTTGCTTTCTATGTACAAATAACATTTGACGATGCCCGAGCTGTTTGCTCTGCGCTTGGGCTCTCTCCCAGCCTGCAGCAGAGCTAGCAATTATCTCTCTCCATGTTGGGCTTCCTTTAACAGTGAGTAACAAATTTTCCTTGGCACCGAAGAGGAGCTGCAAGCTATTGTTCTTCTGTCCAGGCAAGCGTTTCTCTTGTTGTTACTGATATACGGGTGAAACACTGCTGGTGAGGACTAGGTTCAGTTTATTACCATTTCTGACTGTGGATTTTTCACTAGGAGCTTTAATTGCTAAAAAAATACCCCAAATAATAAGGTGTTTTCCTTGAATGTAAATGATCAATCACACTTCACACCTGCCAGGGAAAGCCTGGCTAATTATTTCCTGAGGGATGTTAGAGGCTTTTTTGTTATGTCTTTTTAAATGGTTTTTGAGGGGTTTGGTTGGAAAATCAAGTTCCTGATTTCCCTATTTTATTCCAGCTGGGATTTCTGCATTGCCTATTGTGCAGTATGCACCATCTTAGTTGAGAAACACTTGGATGTGAGATTTCTGCTGGCTTCAGCTACTGTGAAAGTGTGGATTATGTACCTGTAACCATGATGTGCCTCACACAGTTCTAATGCTGTCGTGGTTTAAGTCCAGTCAACCACGAAGTTTTCTCACTCACTCACTTCTCTCTCTTTCTTCCCCCAGTCCCAGGGGATGGGGAGGAGAATCGAAAGAATGCAACTCCCACAGGTTAAGAACAGTTTAGTGACTAAGGTATAACACAAACCACTGCTGCTACCACCAATAATAATACAAGAGACATACAAAGAGAATACAGCTGCTCACCCCCCAATACCAAAAGCCCAACCACACCGTGCACCCCCACCCTTCCGGGTCTCTGCTCTCTGTTTTCACATCCTGGACATGACGTGCTGTGGTATGGAATACCTCTTTGGTCAGGTTGGGTCAGGTGTCCTGTCTCTGCTTCCTCCCGGCTCCCCTCCTCCCTGGCAGAGCATGAGGCTCAGAAAGCCCTTGGCCAGACCAAAACACTACCAAGCAGTAACTGCAAACACTGGTGTTATCAGCGCTGCTCCCAGGCCCGAAATCAAGAACACAGCGCTGTACCAGCTACCAAGAAGGGGAGAAATGACTGCTGCTGCTGAACCCAGGACAAATGCCGAGATCAGAAAGGTCATTTATATGGGACCCCAGGTTAGTCCTGGATATATATTCAGTATCTGGTTCCCTTTCTGTGAAGACAGTAATCCAGGGCCACATTTTTAAAAGGAATTGGTTTCAGGGAGCCCAGGGTGAAGCTGGCTTTCCCATGCCTAAAAAATCCCCCTCTGCATCCCTTAAGTATGTGATGCCTTTAAAATTCTTGTCTGTATAATCCAGCAAGGTTAAGGCAAATTAAAAGAAAGATTTTGTGTGTGTGTGTGTGTGTAGGTGTATTATGTATCTATATAGACATTTATATATAATATGAGTGCGTATCAACATCCGCAGGATGTTGTATAAGTGCAGGGCTGAGAGCAATTCCTGGATAATGTGCAATTTAAGGGTAAAAATAAGGTGTCTTGATGCAACCTGCAGTCCAGGATATTCCTAAATTGTTTTTCCAATATTGTGTGATGTCTCTGGGAAAGACCACCCCATATTACCCTGCTCTAGCACTGCCTGATGAGACTTCTGTTAGCAGCAATGGGAGACTAAATGGGGGGCCAGTACCTGTAGGCTGCTACTGGCACATTCCGTACAAAGCAAAGGCTTATTGATGGGAAAATTCCCCCTGGAAACCTTTTACTCTGGTCTTTCCAGTTCTCTGGGTGGAAGAAGGTGTTCCATCCAAGAGAAGATGTTCTGCTCATGGAGATCTTATGAGATGTATTTTGTGAACTCCTGCTGTGCTGAGAAAATCCTGGCGTCACAATTATGTTCAGCTCATCTATAATCCTCCTAGTTTCCAACTGTGAAGGCTCTCATTTGTGCATGGCATCGCCA
Organism: Myiopsitta monachus; assembly: GCA_017639245.1. NCBI lineage: Eukaryota > Metazoa > Chordata > Aves > Psittaciformes > Psittacidae > Myiopsitta > Myiopsitta monachus. Next base: position 1,968,178 of record CM029941.1, on the reverse strand, counting down.
TGCTCCGCTAAACCCTGCTACACTTGAGCAAGACCCCCAGAAGGTCTGCTGGCACCTCTGGGGTGAAGACCACTCCATCGAGGTACCACAAGATACAATCTGAGCGGCATATTGCCTCTATAAATGAGGAAAGTTTAGATAATGGGATCATTTTAAACATTTTTATGTTTGATTTTTTTTTTCCTAAAAAGATCTAGTGGGAAGATTTTATGTAATGCTTTATTTGCATTTCTCTTGCAAGGCTGTTGCAAGTAGGAAGTTCTTTGATACATTTCTGAGAGCAATTCATAAAGTAAAAGGCTTCTGGTATGGTATGTATTTACAGAGCCAGAGGAGCTGTTGGTCCATGAAAGGCCTGGCAGCAGCTCCATCCCAGGCTTCCCTTATGTAAAGTGCATTAGCAAAAACCAGAGCAACTCTGCGGGTTTGTCCCATTTCTTCAGGCGGTGGGAGAGGGAGAGCTGAAATCCTTCTTCCTGGCCAAGTCTATTCCTTCCCCCATGGTGGCTGGCTGTCACCCATCATCACCAAGCAAAAGCCTGTGTAATTGGCGATATAGGAGACTGCGTTTTATTTTACTGCTTATTTGCATGTATGTCCATGTCCCAGCAGGTTCAGCAGGGATTTGTTGCATTATTCGGGACGTCAGAGACTTCTCCAGTTGGTGGTCATGTTGCCTATCTGCAGGGCAGTGAAGGCGCAGGCAGATTGTGTGGATCTCATAGGGATTGTCCAACACTCTGCTCCTAGCAGCCGCCTTCTTCACCACCCCAGGAGCTGGTGGTGTAGGAGATGACTTGGTTTGCCTTCCCATTAAGCTGGTAGAAACAGCAGCACGGCTATGGCAGCTGGCATTGATGGTTAGCTGGCATTGGTTGCAGATAAATAGCTGGCCACGGTCAAGAGCATTCCAAGGGTCGTGCAATCAAGTTAATAGTGTAAGATGTTGAGTGCCCTGTGCTGTTTGGTGACATGGAGATGCAGAAGGATTTGCAAGGATTGTGTGCCACTGTCATGTGCCAGAAGATGTCTGAACCCAAGCCCAGGCTTGCTGATAGGGAAAACGTGAGAATTTGCCACAAAATCAAATGTAGGATTACATGAAACTACCTTTGATGTCTCTCTAACTCAAAAAAGCATGGTGCTGTGCTAGTGCCAAAGTATTTCCAGGCAGGAGATGCTTCACTTCATGTGAGCTTAGGCTGAAGGGAGAGGGCATCTGACCTGCCTACAAGTGGGGAGGTGTCTTTGCTGTGGGGTGGGAACAGAGCAGACCCACTTAAACTTTGCAGGTCCCTCTTTCATGCGTCTCACCTGAACCTCAAAACCCATTCTGATGATGAGCACTGAGCTTCCAACTGTAGGAGGTCATGGCTGGAAAAGATGCTACTTTGCCAAAGCAAAAGCAATAGTAGGGTTGGGGCAGTGTCTGAGAATTGTCTCTTGGGACAGTTTGGGGTTCTCCGTCTCATCGGCCTGCTTGTATCATAGCTCAGGGCCAGTTTGTACACTGAATTCGGCTGAGGTTGCTCACCACCTGCAGACCTGTTGGGACAAGTGAGTGCTGGCAAATGCTGCAGTCGCTGTTGTCTCATTTCCAGAAGAAAAAGTGAAAGACAGGGAGTTACTTTGAGGCACTGCCAATGAATACAGATTGGTGTAGCCCTGCCTGACAGAGGAAGAAATTAAACCTTTAAGTGGGGTGACCTGCGCATGATCAAAGAGCAGCTCTGAGAAAACCAGTCACTTAATGGTTTTCTGCCTGTAATTGCTGGGCGATGCTCCCCGTAGGGAATCAAGCCTCTTCAATTACAGTCAGAAAGGACTGTGAGAAAGACATCAAGTCCTTTAGCTAATATATAGGTTTTACTTTCTCTGGGACTTCTGTTCAGGATACACCTGCTGAAACAGACAGCTGCTTGAGTGCCTGAAGATCTGGGAGTGAAATGCTTCACTGCTTTGCTGCCTGATTTTGGAGAACTGTTGGTGCTTACCGAGGATGGAGGAAGGTGTCTTCTAGGCCTGGTGTCACTCGTGACTTGTGGGAGGATATCTCGTCACCCTCAGATACCATTTGTGTAGAGAGGAGAGGGTGATGCTGGTCTGCCCACTGAAGGAAGACCTTCCGACACTCTATTTTCATGAAACTTGCAGTCGTTGAGTTACCTTTGAGGTCTCCGTTCTTGTACCAGATTTGGTTGAATAGTTCGACAAATGCCCAAGTTCTTGGCAAGGAAGGAATGACATGAGCCATTTCCTCCAAGGCTTGGACAAGGGCTTGCTGCTGGGTTCCCATGGCACATATGAAGTTCTCGATGCTATTCTGAGTGCTGTCAGTGCTCTTTCTTGTTTTCATCCTTGTGCTACACACAGCAAGCTATCTAGCACATCCTCAGCTAATACATCTTTTCCTATATTGTCCAGAAAAAATACAGACAGGTTTTGCCTTCTCCTGGGAAGTCCAGAGAGATCTAATAGGCTTCATATCCTCCTTCCAAGTCCATCAAATCCTTTGGTCCTGTGTTGTGGGAAAGGTGAACATGGACCTGGGGAGGGAAGGAGCAGAGCCAAAGTAATTGGCTTTCTCTGTATGGTATTTTTATAAGGAAAAGAGAAGACTTCCAGGAGACCTTAGGGCAGCTCCAGTGCCTAAAGGGGCTGCAGGAAACCTGGAGCGGGGCTTTGGACAAGGGATGGAGGGACAGGACAGGGGAATGGCTTTAACTGCCAGAGGGGAGACTGAGATGAGCTCTTGGGCAGAAGCTGTTCCCTGTGAAGGTGCTGAGGTGCTGGCACAGGGTGCCCAGAGAAGCTGTGGCTGCCCCATCCCTGGCAGTGCTTGGAACTGGATGAGCTCTGAGGACCTTCTAACACAAACCAGTCTGTGATTCTATGATAAAATTTTCTGGGTTTCTCACAGCTTTATGCAATGCATTGAGGAAAAAGAAGCTGTAAATTTGTAACTACTAAAACATTTAGAGTAAGTTTTGTGTTTATTTTCTTAAAACGTGCATTTTAAATTACTGCAGTAATTAAACCATTATGTTTCCATAGAAAAATTGGAGTGGTAGTTCTTGAATAGGTCTAGAAGAGCAGGGAGATACTTGGAGTCTGGTGTCAAAATTCTCCATGACTGGAAGGTACAGCTGCAGCACACAGTGAGTGTGTGAAAACCTATACCCAGAAAAACATCGGAAAGGACCTTTTACTTGATTGCTGTCTTCTTTTCTGACCAGAACTAAGGCTCAGAGTTTGGGAGTCATTTGAAGGACACCCCACAACTTGGTCTAGGGAGGTCCTTGTAGTTGCGATGGTGAGACCATTGGTAATGCTGGGGGATATCTCAGAAGCTTTCGTGTCCTGAGAAGCCCTCTAGTTTTCTGTGGGTTTTCCTTTTTGTTTTGGTCCACCTTAGCCTCTGAATGCTGCACGCTGAATATTGAGATTTTTATATACAGTTAAACAGGAATCGCATCAGGAATCCACTGATGTCTTCAGGCTGCTGAAAGCTCATGGGGTTGCCATGGTTGGTCTACACCTCTACCAACACAACCAACTTCACCCGTACTTAATGTAACTGAGAGGAACCACAGAGGTGGTCACCATGTTTCCTTTTACTGCCTGTGCATTGAGGAAAATTGTCTTCTTTTTCTGCGGGTGGGATTTTCAGACTTGCACTGGAGCATCAGAAAGTATTAACTCTTGAGCTGGAAAAGGGAATGGGCTTAATTAGCTCATGCCTCAAAGAGCTATCTGAGAAGGTGAAAATTGCAGTGTAAGTGCAACATATGATTACGGCTAATTAAAATGCAAATGTTAGATTTGACAGGTAGTTTCCAAAGGTGGGTGGCTGGCGGCATTAATGCACGCAAACCTCGCTGTTCCCAAGAGGGTACAGAGCTTACCCAGGCATATTGGCATGGATGAGAGCAGCGGCTGGGAATCAGTCTCTGAAGGTGATGATGCTTCCCTCTAAGCCCCAACATGTGACTCAGAGGTCTCATCTCCTGCTGGTGAGTGTAGACCATGAATGGTAGTTGGAGAAGCCCAAATAAGAGCTGGGAACAAGAAGCCAGGGGTTGTTTGGGGTACTGGAGAGATTAAGAGAGTCATGGTTTTTTGAGGGTGCAGCTGAGAGTAACAGGGCTGGATGATGGGGAATTGGGTTGGCATGAGGCAAGGGAATGGGATTCTACTACGTCTGTTTCTTTGGCTTTTGCCAGAGCTGCAGACAGGCCTGTTCCTGCTGAACTAACTTGGCAAGAGCACTGTGTGGGGCACACATAAGTGGCCATGCTGCAGGATGGAGGTCAAGCAGTGCCATGTCTCACCACCATGGAGCCTCCCTCTGCTTTCTGCTGGAGTCCAGCTGCCTGTATGGGATGGAGCTTTTATGGTGCTGGTGGAGGGGTTTTGTTACCAGGTGGCTGTTCTTTAAGGAATGGTCCTTACCTGCATGTTGCCCCCTGCTTCTCCAGCATCACCTGTGGGGTTGGAGTGAGCTTCCCTGCTCCTGCAGAAAGGTCTGCGGAGACCATTCATTTTAGCACAAAAGGGCATATTTAGCACAAAAGAGCCACAAGAAAAGTATGTGAGAGTTTCTGCTGGACCTTTCTCTTTAGGACGATGTAGCAGTAAAAAGCTGTTTGGCAATTAGTCAGAAATTTAGATAAAATATTGAGCTTGGCTGTGCTGGCGAGTTTGAATATGGGTGTATTTAGGCCATACTCAATTGGACTGTTTCAGCTTCAACAGAAGTTTCATGAAGTTTTAGTTCAATAATTGTTATTTTTAAAATAATTTGGGTTTAAATATAAAATATTGTTAGGGTGTGATAAAATCAGGGTCATAAACTGGTTAAGGTTGGAAAGGACGATGAAATCATCTAGTTCCAACCTCTGTAAGATAACGAATGTGAACAGGGTGAAGACCCCAGGCAGTGATTTGGTGGAAGGGTACCTGTGAGTTTTATCTAACTGATTCGTGCTGTATCCATTGGAGATTGTCTCAGTGCATCTGGGTGTTAATTCATGGTTGTACCAATCTCACTGTTTCCCACAAGGCTTTTATCGTGGCCAGCCATGTTTCTGCACTTTGCATAACCTCAGGTTGTCCGCAGGCAACCGTGACCAGAAGTTGGGTCAACTCAATGTAATGTTTGTTTTCAGTTTGTTTTTTAAAGCAAAAAGTACACACACTGACCATGTCCCGTTGTAGCATTTGTCACAGAAGTTCTTCATATGTGGATGAACAAGATGTTCAGTGTGCAGATACAGTAAACTGGTGATTAATCCTCCAAACATCTGGGTGGTGAAGCTTCTTTTTTCCCAACCACCTTTCCAGTTGGTGCGCATCTTTCCCACATCAAATGAGGCATTTCTCACTTCTCAGGATGCCCACAAGGCTGGCTCTTCCCTAAGGCTTCCCAAAATGGCCACCTGCCCATGTCTCAGAAATGGCATAGATCAAGTTGTCTGTTACCTCCATGCCAAATTAACGACTCCCTTAACTGTGTGCCATAATTGGTATTTCTCAGCCATCGGGGGGGATTCAGGTCACGATGTGATGCGGAGGAAAGAATGTGTTTTGTGCTGTTGTTGTAACGTGGTGGGAATAACCACAACCTCTCAAATTTAATCTATATAAAACTTGAAAAACAGATGACATCTTCTTTTGAAGTCAGTGATTTAAGTCACTGGCAGCCACAATGTATTTGAGCTTTTTTGAGACTTGCTATGTCTGAGGATAGAGAGCATGCAGCTAGAGCAACGCAAAAACCGGTACTGATGTGTTTTGCTTCCAGTGTTGGGTAAATACCTATATTTCACTACGATCAGTGCTAGACCACTGGGTAGCGTCACCTTAGGTAGCTTAGGGTCTGCTGTGCAGCTGTTTCACTGCCCCATCCAACCCGTGTAGCAGTGGTGGAGCTGGGACTAAATCTGTGCTCCCAAATCAGTGACCTGAACTTGGCTGGTGTGTATAAAGGGGAGTTCACACCTTGCTTTGCTGATGAGTCCTTTTAGCTCTCCTAGGCCAAGGTGGCTCTGCCCTTGTAGCCCAAGGCAGTGTCCACAGAGACTCATGTGGCCCCATGAGGATGTCTGAGACATGAGAATCCCTCTTGGAGCATCAGCTCTCCCACCAATCCTGAAACACAGGCTCCTCTTTGTATATCCCAAATTTTCAGAGTACTTTGAAGAGGTGAATATTCTGCACTCCGTGATTTCGTGTATTTTTAATGGTCTTGGGTCACTTTAAAGGTCTTTCCCAAGCCTCTGAGCAAAGCTTTTGGAGCAATTACCTTTACAATACCCTGCTTTCTCCCCACACACCTTGTGGGATGTTTGGGTAGATGGGGCTGGTTGGGTGAGTTATTCTGGTTTTCAGATGACTCATCTTGCCCCGAGGGCTGCTGGCTGAACAAGAACCCTGCAGGTTGCTTGACAAGAGAACAAGTGTAAAGAGAATAAAGGAGAACATTAAGGACTGCTCCTGAAGAGGGAAAAATGGTTATTTGTATAATGTGTCTCCTGGTGAACTCTGTGTGTTTTCTGGTATACGAGTGACTGGGCTCCAAGAGTGGGCTCAGCAAAAGGAAAAACTGGCTGAGAAGTTGATTTGGGCTTGGGGGGTGAAATTAAGAAAATAGGATAGAGGAGAAGCGAACAGAACAGAAAGCGTAGAAGATCACAGAATAAAATAAACCTATTTCAGTTGGAAGGGACTTAAAGTGATCATCTAGACCAGCTGCCTGACCAATTCAGGGCTGACCAAAAGTTAAGGCATGTTGTGAAGCAGTTTTAGAGGATGCGGGTTACTGGATATGCGTAAGTGATGCTCATAATGATACAGGAGGCAAATGGTGTTGTTCACCGTGCATAGGCTGGAGCACTAGAGCCAAATCTTATCTTCATTGAAGGCTCCCGCAGTGTCATTCATTTGCAGTATGTAAATAGAATATGCTAAAGGTTTGAGAAATCCCCCAGATGAGGTGTTAGGCATGGGCATGGTTTTGCAGGTGCTTGCATGTGTGCTCTGTGAGCTGCAGCTCTCCTGGCTCACCATGTCAGTGTGGTTTTGTGGGTGCAGGAGAGCGTTGCCCTTGACTAAAGCAAGCTGTTTATTGTTTCCAGGAAGAGTGGGATCACAGCAGCACTGGGAGAGCAGGGTCCCAGCCGGTGTCTGGCTCCAGGCATGGATCTGGATCTGGGTCTGGATCCCGGTCTGGCAGCCACAGGAGCAGCAGCCAGTTCAGGCAATCGAGCAAGGTATACCTGGTATCAGCGTGCTGAAGTCATGTCTTTTGCTTGCTGTTTATCAGAGCCATCCTTCTAACTACATCTTTTGTGTAAGTGTCTGCACATAGGGTGTGAGTGCATGTCGATTATGAAGGACACCTCAGAGACCTACTTAATTCATGCATAATGTGTGACTTGTCTGCTGAGGGCTGTAGCTGTCCTTCAGCCTCAAGCAGCTGAGGATTGCTGAGTGCCGTAATACTGGGAAAGAAGTCCCTAGTCAGCTGTTCTAGTGCAAAGAAAATTAGTTTTTCTTTATTTTAAATCTTGGAGTATTTTAATTTTGGGAAATTAAGAGGTGTCTGTAATTATTTTTTGGCAAGTCTTCATTAGAGGTTGATACATGAGTGGACACCACGTAGATGGTGTTAAATGGTGACCTTGAGCAGTCAGCAGGGCTAGATGGGGAGTTACCTCCCTGCCCTGCAAAACACTGTAAGGATTTGCCTTTGATTTGGTTCTAGGTCCATTCATTGAACTCAGACCAGGAAGCTTTTATGCATGTTTTAGTCGGCCTCTGCCCTCCTTTCTCCTCTTGGACTTACTCTGAGTCTGCACGCGTGAGCACGAGTTGTGCCAGAAGTGGAAGATGGGCTCTAGGAGATCTTGGACCATTCACCCATCTTATCCATCCTGGAGTGCTTGAGGAAGTAGCATGGCCTCCCTCCTGAGCCACGCTGTGGTGGGAGAAGGACCCACAGAATGATGATGTGGCTGGGAAGCAGTGGACCTTGTGGCTGGGAGCAAGACTTGACATACCATTCTTTCTTTCTTCGAGCAGGGGTAGTACTGTCTTCCTTAAAATGTCTGTATTTTTCTCATGAAATCATGCAGTTTTCACCAAGGAAACCTTCAATTGGAGTTTTTCAGGCAGTTCAGTAGCTTTTTGGTCTTCTACCAATGTTCAGACAAGGGTTGTAGGCAGCTGGGAAGCAGGAAGGTGAGGGAATCTCCTCACACACAGAACTGAAATATGCTGAAGAAGTAACACCTGACACAGGATAATCCCTGAATTTATACCCCTGACCACTTGACTCATTCTGCATTAATGCCAAGCATAGCGACGAGCTAGCACTGTTGCAACAGTGTTATGAAGAGCATGATTCTGTATTGGTACTGGTTTGTTGGAGGATGGTAATGAGGTGAAGAGAGAGGAACCAGTGGGATGCGGACCTGGGCTTTGAAAAGCTGCTGTGTGCAAATGCTGGCTTTGTGGGGAATGTGCTGAAGCTGCATGCATGGGTGAACAATCAGAGTCCACGTGGACGGTAGCGAGGTGCATCCCTTTGTTTGTATGGGTTCGGTGGTGATGGGTGAAGGTGGTGTGTGCTCACAGGGGCTGGAGGACACACATTATAGAACCATAGAATCATAGAATAGTTAAGGGTGGAAAGGACCGTAACATCATCCAGTTCCAGCCCCTCTGCCATGGGCAGGGATGCGTCCCGCTAAATCATGCCAGCCAAGGCTTTGTCCAACCTGGCCTTGAACACTGCCAGCAATGGAGTATTCACAACTTCCCTGGGCAGCCCATGCCAGTGCCTCACCACCCTCACAGTAAAGAATTCCTTTCTCATATCCAATCTAAACTTCCCCTGTTTCAGTTTGAACCCGTTACCCCTCGTCCTGTCACTACAGTCCCTCATGAAGAGTCCCTCCCCAGCATCCCTATAGGCCCCCTTCAGATACTGGAAGGCTGCTCTGAGGTCTCCACGCAGCCTTCTCTTCTCCAGGCTCAACAGCCCCAGCTTTCTCATCCTGTCCTCATACAGGAGGTGCTCCTGTCCATTGATCATCCTCGTGGCCCTCCTCTGGACTTGTTCCAACAGTTCCGCGTCCTTTTGATGTTGAGGACACCAGAACTGCACTCAGTGCTCCAAGTGCAGTCTCAGGAGAGCAGAGCAGAGGGGCAGGATCACCTCCCTCGACCTGCTGGTCACGCTCCTAAATGGATGTGCATTTAAACCATACCACGGGTAGGATCTGCTTTACTGGATCTCTGATTTGAGTACTGACGCTGATCTTGTCAGTGTGTCTCCCAACCATCATTCCTAGTGGCTTAATTATATTTCAGCTGTACTAAACCCTCTGTGGTGAAAATGATTATCTGAAGCTGAGGGTTGGGTCATTGGGACCATCATGTTAAAACTTCTTATGGTTATAATTGCAGTCCTGGGGGAACTGTCAGCAAGTCACTTCTTTTCTTAAATACATGCAATTGGGATTATTGTTTTTTGTCCCCAGAATTGAGAATTGGCTTTTTTAAAGTCTTAGTTGTTAAGTCTTGGTACCATGCTGTGAGCATTTTACCAAGCACCCTGTAGCAGGTTCACTTGGGTGGAAAGCATGCCCCCAGCCGCGTGAATCAAGACAGAAACCGGATGTAAAGACAGATCATCCATTGGAAGACTGAAAGGATGTCTCGAGATGACTGTGGTGACTCATGGCTTAATGACAAGGTGTGTTGTCATTTGGCCATGGTGCCGTCTTGATGCAGTCTGGCTAATGACTGGACTGCCTACAAGAGGTCATGGGGACATTGTGTAGGAGGACCAGGTTTGGGTGGGAGCATCTAACCGCTGCCTAGATGCTTGCATCCATCTGACATCCTGCACCGTCTGAATCATCGCTGCGATCATCAATCCAGTTTCCTGGGATCTGCAATTTCCGGGGATCAGTGCCGGGGCTGACCTGTCTGTTCACAGCAGGGCGCTGATGAGCTGATATATGAGGAGGTGAGGGGGAGCTAGGTGGGACAGCTTGTGCTGCATCCCCTTATGCTGCAGATCAGGCAGCGTCAAGGCTCTCCATCACATCCAAACAGATTTCAAACGGAGCATCAAAGGGCAATTGCCTGATACTTCATTAGAGGGCTCAGGAAGAGGCTTTTCAGAAGTCCTGTGCCGAGCTGAATTTGGGCAACAATTTCAGGGTGCAACCTTCTGCCTTAGGAACCCATCTTATCTTAAATTTTTGTTATTTTGCTTCGTAATTGCTGATTTGTCTCAGCCTCATTGCAGCTGGTTGTGTGTTCCCAGACTTCCTCCCTGAACCCAAATACTTTACTCTTAGGAAATCCTATTTTAGCTGGCTCTTTGACAGGTATGTAAATATCCCATGTCATAGGAAATTGAAAGAGAAATTGATTTGTCTGCAGGAAGAGGTATCTCTTCTTTGGATGACAGCTATGAAGACCTGTACATGTGTATTTTCATTATACTGCATGAAGATGCTTTCAAAGATTTAGAAAACTAATTTCTCTCCTAGGTAGGAAAAAATTTTACCTTAAATAAAAAGTTCAGCTTCCATAATTGAGAATTTTGTTTATTTCTGGTAGTTTCTGTGCAGACACATGTTGATCTGCGGACTCCCAGAGGTCAAAACTGTAATCCATAGGGACCTGTTGAAGGACACGAAAAAGAGAGCAGTGTGACTGTGTTTGGAGTGTCTAGTGTCTAAATTGGTTGTTGTGCTGGGGGTGGCTGCAAAGCATGACTGTCTGTATTGCGCACCAAGATGTATGTGCTGCTCATTGAGAAGAGATTTATCACTTTGTGGGCAGATGGAGGTCTGGCGCTTCATTAAGAAATGGTCAAATCCTTATAAGTTTTTGTGTCTTGGTTGTTACTAGTATTTGAAAATGTCAGAAAGGGGAGGGTGTCATGGTTTAAGCCCAGCTTAAGGGTAACTCAGAACCATGCAGCTGCTCTGTCACTCCCCTACTTCATCTCCCCCCCAACTTCTGGAGGAGTGGAGAAGGGAATTGAAGGAATGTAATCCCATGGGTTAAGATAAGAACAGTCCAGTAACTAATGTATAACACAAAACTGCTACTCCTACCAGCAGTAATGATGATAAAGGGAATAATAAGGGGAGAGAATATGAAGGTGAAAGGATAAGGGAAAAAAACAGTAAACACAAGTGATGCACAATGCGGTTGCTCACTACCCCTGACCGATGCCAGCCTGACCTGTTGGCAGATCCCCTAGTGCTAACAGGCTAAGAAATTCAGCTGTTCAGCCTGGAGAAGAGAAGCTGCATGAAGCCCTCAGAGCAGCTTCCAGTATCTGAAAGGGACTCCAAGGATGCTGGAGAAGGACTCTTCATCAGGGACTGTAGCGATAGGACAAGGGGTGATGGGTTCAAACTGAAACAGAGGAAGTTCAGATAAGATATAAGGCAGAAGCTGTTCCCTGTGAGGGTGCTGAGGCGCTGGCACAGGGTGCCCAGAGAAGCTGTGGCTGCCCCATCCCTGGCAGTGGTCAAGGCCACGGTCAACAGCACCTTGGGTGACATGGTCTAGTGTGAGGCATCCCTGCCTATGGCAGGGGGGTTGGAACTGAATGATCTTAAGGTCCTTTCCAGCCCTAACTGTTCTATGATTCTATAACCAGCCATGTGGCTGTTGCTAAGTAAGAGTGCATCGCAGTGTTTGACAGTCCCACCACCCATTGCTCTCACTGTAGTTTTTAACAGCCCTTCCAGGTGACTCCCCCAAGTTTCTATACTGGGCATGACGTGCTGTGTTACGGAATACCCCTTTGGCTAGTTTCAGTCAGGTGTCCTGTCTCTGCTTCCTCACGTCCTCTTGCGCCCCTCCTTACTGGCAGAGCATGAGACTGGAAAGTCCTTGTTCAGGGTAAGCATTACTTAGCAACAATTAAAAACATCAGAGTGTTACCAGCATTGTCTGATTGGACTAAAGTCAAAAACACAGCACTGCACCAGCCACTAAGAAGGAGAAAAATAACTATTAAAGCTGAACCCGAAACGGTAGGATAGGGAGTATATGGAAGCCACCTTCTCTGGCACATTTCATTGGAGTGGGGCCATTTGGGCTGAAATACTTACATAATCTCAACGTGCAAGGTTATGAATAATCAGAATATGTGTAAGAAATGTCAGGGAAAATTGGTAATATGGGATTCCCTATCTGTAATGCATTTACGTATCCATCCTGTAAGAGTCTGAGTCAGGTCTGATTTCTTGAATGGTCTGAAAGGTGAAAGCCAACCTGCTTTACTTCTTTGCTTGTAAAGGGTGGAGTGGGCAGCCCTCTTTCTGTAGGGGGGATGTGTAAAGGGGCTATGAAGGATGAATGTGAGGTCTTTGCTTTCGATGCTCTTGCTTTGGGTCACCAGTTTTGCCAAAAGCAGCTGTAGAAGTAAATTCAGGGTGATTTGCAGTTTGCTGGAGGTTTCTCATAATTCCCACATGATTATACCATGATGCTTTTGCTTCCCAGAGTAAGGAATTGTCACCTTAACGTTGGTGGGAATATTAGTCCTCAAGTGTTAGTACTTAAATACATGGTTATTCTAGTACATGCACTGTGTGCATGGCAGAGGTGGAATGGTGCAGGGTTCTGACATCCCCCTCGTGTTGTTAGACGAAGGAGAGGTCATTCCACCATGACTCCTTGAACAGCTTTCACCATTCTTATTGGTGACAGCCGGCTCTTATAGCTGTTAGTGAAGAGCATCTCCATCCTCGGAGATACTCAAAAGCCATCTGGATGTGGTCTTGGCCACCTGACTGTAGGTGGCCCTACTTGAGAAGGAGGGTTGGACCAGATGAGCTTCAGAGGTCTCTTCCTGTATTATCTGGTCTGTGACTCTGAAGCTGAACATCTTCATGGCTGGGATGCCAGCTGCCCACTGGACCTTGGTGCATCTCGGAGGTTGTGGACGGTGGGTAGGAGGCCAGGGCTGGAGTTAGAGCTGAGCCTATGTGTTCTCTGCTCCGTGTTGTCTGCAGGTTTGTGTCCCCTGTGTCACGCCTTGCCCACATGATGTGCTTTTGCAGTGGGACAGGGGAATTTGCATTGCAGTGAGTGTGGATTCACATGGGGTAGGGGAGCCCATGTGCAGAGCTAGGACACCTCCATGGCTGGCGATGGAAGAGACTGTTCTGTGGTCTGGATAACGCCGTGTGCCTTCTGGCAAGTAACCGCCTTTCCCTTCCTTCTAGAATGGCAACAAGGACAGCAACCTTGACATGCTGGGCACAGATATCTGGGCTGCCAACACCTTTGACTCCTTCAGGTAAGCTGGTTTTAAAATGCTTTGAGAGATGGACTGTGCCCTCTCTTAGCCTTCGCCCACGTGTCTGTCCTGCCGGTACCCAGGCACCAATGAGAACCCTGCTGGTATTCGTGTTGCAGCTCCTCCTCCTCCTCTCCATCCCCATTTAGCCCTTGGTACTAAGCATAGTCAATCTACTTAAAGCATCCTACGTGCTCAGGAGAGGCCGCTAGATGAGTTTGCAGACCAAACATCTGAAGCTGGTGCTGATATGATTAGTTGTAGTTATCTGAGACTTGAAAGCAGCTCTAAGCTACTACTCTAGGATTTTACTCTTCCATTAATTGGAGGTGCAATCGTGCATTGGCATCACAGCTGCTGGGAAGAGCTCTTCATCTGCCACTTCAGCATGGGGAAAGCGGTGAAATATGTGCTCTGTTCAGTTTTACGCATCTCTTTGTGCCTGGAGCAGTGCAGGAGTCTGTGGGGATTGAGTTCCCGCACAGGACTTGCTTCAGGCCCCTGGAGCAGACAGGTTGTGTAGAGCCAGAGAGAACATCTCCACTGCGTGGACCAGACCGTTACCTGTTGTGATACCCCCTTGGTATAGAGAACAAGTATAGCTTGCAGTCTGCTGCATCATGCTGCATCATACGTCAGAACTAGGTGTTTAGTGCAAGCAGCAGGAGCTCTGCATCTCCAAAAAAACCCCAGAAGAAATGAAAAGAAACATGATGCAGCAGTCCGAAGGTTGGAGGCATCTATGTGCAGTGCAGCACAGGGAGTGCTGCTTCCAGAAGTACCAGCTTTCCTCATTTGCAGGCTCCAGCGTGCCCTCTGCTCTTCAGCTCAGTGGTGTTTAATGGGTAATGGACTTTCTTTCCTTGGTTTTTTTCACCTGTTTTTCTCTCCTAGTGGTGCGACGTGGGACTTGCAGCCTGAAAAACTAGATTTCACCCAATTCCACAGGAAGCTGCGAAACACCTCCAAACACCCGTTGCCTCACATAGACAGAGAAGGGTGAGTGCCATCTGTGCGATACCATACTCCCCAGCAAGGTCTCTAACTCCTTTGCTGTAGGAACAGTGGTTTGATGGCATGGCTCATGTGGAGGACATGGGGAAGAGGTGCTGGACCATGTGCAGGGTTTGAGGATGCCACAATCAGTGTCTCTTCTATCTTCCAGTTCAGGGCTGGAGCAGAGTTGCACACTTTATTTTGCATTTCTAGGTAGAATTCAATCTTTACCATGCTGGATACAAGTCTTCTAAATCCAAGACTTGTAGATTTAAACTTTTCTGAATATTGGGGGAAAGATCCTGGCTTAGTGCTGATCCTGGTTACTGTTCCCTCAAGCGTTAGAGCTTCTGCTGTTCTCCCCAACAAGACTTCAGGTAAGGAGAGAGCATTGATGTGATCCGTGTAGATCCAAGTGTTCGTCCTTCATCTGCTCCTTTTAGCCATAAAACTGAAAACATTAAAGAACCGCTTTTGGTGGTGACAGCCTCTAGGAGCTTCCACCATATTGCTGGATTGGTTGTTTGCTGGTCAAGCCAAATAAATGCATACTGGAACCAAGTGGATCACTGGTGTTGCTTAGATGGACATTACTGTTTCTCTGCAGATTAAGAAACAATCATAGTTTGGGTTTTCCTCTCCTTATCAGGGCAAAGAGGAAGGAAAAAAAACTCAGAACAGGTGTAAAAGATGGAGTTGAGAAGAGTTCAGGTGGTAGCTCATTGCCATGTTGTATGTAGGGATGGAAATCCTCTCTCAGAGTTGGTTTTGCCAAAGTACAGGCCAACACCATGTGCAAGTCTTGTGCAAATCGTGTGTAAGTAACTCCAGGCTAGCAATCCCACTCCAGCCGAGATTCAGCATCTATATCTACGCAGGTGCATAAACAGCAATTTTCAGAGTATTTCAGACAACAGAACGGTAGATTTCGGAGTCGGTAAGTGCCTCAGTCGTGTTTATTCCCATTTCCACTGATGGCTTTGAAAAATGGGATGAAGCGCCCTCTGTAGAATAAGATACGAGGTGCTCCGTGGGGATGGCCTTTGCCAGATGATCCTACCAGCGACATCTGCTGTGTATAGGGCGGAAGCAACAGGCTCTGCTTTGTCGTCTGCCTGCGGTTCCTGGTGTACTGTGAATGCCCAGGGTGCAAACATGTAGAGAAGGCAGTATGGAGACGAGATATTTAATCACTCCTAAATACTACAGCTGTAAAAGTGGAGTAGGAATTATATGCAGGAAAGTTAAACGGATGCTGTTAGCACAATCAGTGCATCTCCCAAGATGCAAATCATACAGGTAACCTGCACTAGAATAGAAGAAGTTGGGTTTATTTTTATCAGGTTGTCTGTGTTGTGCATTCATCAGCTCTCCATTCTAAATCTGTGCTGAGTGTGATTCAGCCTGCTGAACCTCCAAGAATCTCCACCTGCTAGCCAGGCATTTCCCTCTTGCAGGAGTGGGTTTTTTAGCGAGCCAGCTGTGCAATGAAAAAGCTAGTAGAAAAAAAGAGGAAAGATGCTGTCCAGTATGTGTTTTCTATATTTCCAGTACCGAAGGGACTATTTTGTTCCTTAGTTCAGTCACTTGCCCAGGGTGGGCCATGTAGTTGCATCCAGCTGATTGACCTCAAGTGACTTTTGCTTGGCTGAAGTGTTTTCCTCCAGAAAGACATCTGATTTTGCTGGAAAATACTGAGTTTGCTGGTATGCTGAATAATCGAAGTGGAGAGGTTAAGGAAAACCAGGGAACTGTACTTCATTTCTGACCTGGATTTGCCCGCCTTTAAATCCTAGTGTTAGCTCTTGCTGTGCTTTCACTCTTCCAGTTCAAACAACCTTTCGTAGCTGACACTTTCTCTTCATTCCAGGTATATCCCAAGCCTATGTGTAGAATCACAGAATGATTTGGGCTGGAAAGGACCTTGAGATCATCTAGGTCCAGCTCCCTGCAATGGGCAGGGACACCTCACACTCTTAGACCATGTTGCCCAAGACTCCATCCAACCTGGCCTTGGCATCACTGTAGTTTCTGTACCACCTTATTGAAACATGACTGCAGGGCTGCCTATGGTCCTGTACCTGAGGCTCAGCCATGCTGCCTGTAGAGGAAAGCTGCCTTCATCCCCCCAATCCTTTCCTTCTCATCCCCTGCCTCAGACATGTATAGATATACCTATTTTTTGACATAAATGTATTTTTAATATATATGTAAACACACACTACATGTTTGCCTTTGTAAGTCAAAGTCAGTGTTTCACCTATGAGGGAAAGTCAATTGTCAAGCACCTCTGAATTCCCATAAATCAGTTAGCGTGTTAATTGAATTGTTTCCATTCAGCTTGTTTTGGTTTCGAGCCTGGTGCTTTAGCACATGCCACTTTTCTGGATTCTCCCTTTCCCTTCACTATTTGTTGTAATTCCACCAAGATCTATTGTTCTCTCACTTGCAGGCGATGATTACCTGGGTCTGCTTCTATCAGAATTTCTGTCTAATACATGTTATTTAACAATATCTTGTCACTAATTGACAAAAAAACAAATCATCATTCATACAAAATAAACAGAGAAGGCCTCAATTGTTTATGAATGCAGAAGGAACGTACTTAGTTACTCACTTTTTTCTTTTGTGTCATTAGAAACTCTCTGCATCCAGCTAGTAATTATCTATGGATTGTTTTCTTTTCTTTTCTTGGTACAAGAAGGTCCTTCAGCTGCCAGCTACGCATTTGGTCTGTCAGTGCTTGTCTTCCCACCCCTTTTTCTTTTGCCTTTCAAATTGCATGTTTGTGTTTGTTTGTAATGATTGCTGTTTGCTGTCTTGAGACATCTGTTTGTGCTTGTTTGAGGACACCTTTCTCAGCAGGAGAACTGGAGCTCCCGTGGAGTAGGAAGCATTTTTCATTCCATTTTTGTGTCCCTATTTGTTTTTTTTCCAGGTGGGCTGCGCTTTCTGTTTTGCTTGGTCTGGGAATCGACTCACCCAACGCTACTGCTCAGGACTGCCTTTCGTTTTCACACTGTTACCAAGAGGGTTTCAATTCCATGGCGGATGGTGCAGGGGGAAGGGGCTGAGAAAAGCGTTTAACTTTATATTAACAGCTTTGTGCCCGTGTGGGAGTGTTTTGGAGGCACAGCGTACTCGCCTCAGAGAGCCTCTTTGTTTACATGAGGGTCCTTTGCAGAAAGAACTAATTTTCCCCATGTGCCTTAATAGAAAATTAACTCTGGCTCCAGTGAGGTTTCACATGGTTTTGTTTGTTTTCTTCTTCCTCTAGGCTTGGAAAAGGAAAATATGAGGATGGAGACAGCATCAACTTGAACGACATAGAGAAAGTGCTTCCAGTGTGGCAGGTAGGTGATGAGGACATATCCTGCCTATGGTATGATGGAGACCAGCAGCTCCCTGCCATACGTTTCCTTAGGAAGCCCTCCCCAGAAATGGGAAGGCTGCTGGCCTGGATGTGCTGAGCTGTGGTCCTTTGGGGTTTGTGATGGAGAATTAAGCCTCTGTTGTCAGCAAGCCTTGCTGTGAGCCTCAGTACTGGGCAAGGGCACTTACCATGTAGACTTTGTTGGGAGGTGGAAAGTTGAGGACAGTATATATACACACATATATATGTAATATATATGTACGTACAGAGGGCTCATTTATTTTAGGAAAGGAGGTTCTGAAAAGCATCAACCCTCCTGGCAGCTGCAAAAGAAATTGCTGCCAGGAAGGCAGAAGTGACGGTGTGCTGACCCAGATGTTTCCTCTGTGGGGCATGCGTATGTTTATTTGCAGTGCTCATCCACTCATATTTTCTCCAACCTCTTCCTTCTTCACACCTCTCTTTACAGCCCAGCTTCGTAGTTCTGGTTAAATGACCTCTGATGCTGGGTGTTGGGGAATGGCAGGGTGAGACCCTCCTTTAAGTCCAGTTGAAGGTCAGTGTGCCAGCATCATGTCATTTTCCAGATTCCAGAGCCCTTAAAGGAGCTGGGTGTCCTGGGGTAGGCAAGTTTCTGAGTGTTTCTGCTCTAGTGTCCTCTTTGCCTCCAGAGGGGAGGACAAAGACATCTCGTGCTGTGGTAGTGTTACCCTTTTCAGTGCTGAGCAAAGAGATCGCCAGGCTTCTTGTTTGTGCATCATGTGAGGAAGAGCTTTGGCCATTCTGCAAACCATGTGATGATCTGCCTCACTGTTTCTTTTGGGTGAGCTAGCTGGCACTAAATACTCAAACCAGTGGAGAAGTGCTGCTGACTTTGGCAGGGAGGAGAGCTGCCTGCAGCTGCTTTCTGCTCAGTCTCTTCTATGCTTGGTATGTCTGGACTTTAGGTCACAGGGAGAAAACATTAAGTTCAGCTGATACAGAACCCAGTAACTCTGCAAAATAAGGTAGTTTTCCATGGGAAATAATTGGAAATAAGAAATCACACCATCTTTGGTGCGAGGAGCTGACTTTCTTCTCTAGGGTTTAACTTATTTTCTAATCAACAGCTATTAAATAAGCCAGGTCCTCCTGGTCTGCTTGTCATCTCATCCTGTCCTAACACCTGGTTGAGTCTAATGACTCCAGTGGATTAATTCCAATATATACCTTAATACCTAGCTTAACCGTTAGTGTGACATCCCTAAGCTGGAACTGGGAATGATGGATTTGGTGTTCTGTTTGTGCCTCTGGGCAGACTCATGCAATGCTGCATGATTTTGGAGATGCACTTACCTCGGCACATACAGTCATATATGTGTCGTGGAAATCAGAAGCTGGGTAGTTCTGAGTGAGGATTTATCTTGTGCAGCGTTGACAAGTGAAATACTTGCAGACAGCTGGTTTAATCCTGACATGTCATTGTTAACCGGGTTTGAATGCGATCATGCAGTGCCACTGTGATTTTGCTGGTCTTCATCTCTCATTTTAAAGGACTCTACGGGGCACAATGCATGAGGGCATAAGGGAAAATATTTATATGGGAGTGTGGAAGAAAAATCCTTCACCCTCCATGGGGCTTTTCCACACTGCAGTTATCTTCATGTCGTATCCTGAAGAAGGTGCTTTTCAGTTTGGAGCTACATGAACTCTTGTTCTGTCTCTGAGAGTTCATGGGCTACTTACAGCAGCTGTGCACGGATGGAGGAGCTGGTCTGGTCATGGACGGCACTTGGAACAGCCTGCTGTAGTGGAAAGTGTCCCTGTCCATGGCAAGGGGGTTGGAGCTGGATGAACTTTAAGGTCCCTTCCGACTCAAACCATTCCATGATTCTGTGGTACTCCAGAACAACTGGGCTGGTCTGAGCATCCTCCAGCATGGCTTAGATGGAAAAATGTTTTGCTGCTGGATGTGCTTCAGCAGCTTTAGCCAGCAAGTTTGGGAGAGGCAGTGAGTCTTACTGCAGGCTGCTTTGGAAATTTGAGTTCTTTTGATAGTAAGGAATGATAGGCATGGAACATGAATTTAGAACTAACTTTCAGTATACAACCAGGTCTATATGTGAATATATACAGTGGTATACAGCGACCGTATACATACACAGTGAAACACAGTGACACCACTAATGGGTTACGCTGAATATCTGGGTGTTAATACAGATCCATGAGGTTTGCTGCTGGAATCTGTCAATAGCATTTCAACAAAAGATTGCAGGGAAAGCCTGTGACTATTTGGCAATTAGAAGGTGAAAAAGCATCCAAAACCCAAGACAACCTCCCCCCAGACCCTCTTTCTTCATAGCAGTCTGAGGGAACAGGGCTTGCCGCCAGCCTTTTTCTTTGAAACTGGAGAATCCGTGCATCCCGGGGATGCTGTTGGCCGGCTCTCAGCGCGGCATGCTCTGCCATCTCGTGGACGTGCATGCACGGACAGGCGAACCCGGCTCCGCTCCCACACTGGGCGCAATTCCTTCAGGACAACTGGTGTTTGAAGCTTCCTCCAGCCCCATCTTTCCAAAGCCCCTGTGGGGTGCCTGTTTTTAGCGGTAAATAGGCTTTGTTTTGAAAGCTCCGTGGCTGGAGCTTGTGAAGTCGTTGCTTTGGCTCAGCTCATGAGCCGTAACCTTTTCCTCTCTCCTTACCCATAGGAGTCTGCAGTTGGATTTGGGCACTGATTCACCTGAGTGCTGCCAAAAAGTAACTTTGGAAGGAAATAATCTTTTGAAGATAAGTGTTTCCCATTCATAATATCTGGTTTTTGATGGATGCCAGGGAGGATCGGTTGTCTGCTGTATTTCAAAGGCGCAGCTCAGATGCAGAGCCAGCCTTCATCATCCTCCTCATTTTCACCTCAGCTGGTTTGTGGAGGAGACCATGTAATCATCTTGGCATCGCGGAGACATCACTGCGAGGGCTGAGTCAGTGCATTTTGCTTTTACTCCCTTTGGCAGATGCTTGGAAAGGCTTTCCGGCTTGGATATGTCACAGCCAAATGCCCTGGTCATAGATACAGTCTTCAGACTGGAAGCCTTTGGCAAACCCTTCACTTAAGAGAGAAAACATCCCAAGGGGTCAGGTCCTACAAGGTATACCTCATCCTCCCTGTGAGGCTGTTGTAGCTCACAAAGCAAAAAGGAGTCTGTCTGTCATGGGGACATGCTGTGAGTGCTGCTAGATATAATCAGAGAGTTTTGGGACACATCCCAAGTGTTTTCTTGACTGGCTTCTTGCAGGTTTTAGCTTTCAGTTTGCTGGAGTCATGCCTTCAAGATGGGCCTGCACAGTGTGGCTATGCCTTCGCTGGCCAGCAGCAACTTGTCTTGTGTTTTAGGAGATAGAAATCATGTGGCACTTTGAAAAGGTGAGCTGGGCTTAACTGGTGCTGTGGGATAAACTTGGGAGACACCACTGATATTATTTGTTTTGGTGTCTTAATTTCCTTGCAGCTCATCTCCTTCCATTGTTTCCTCAATGATTTTTGACCCTTCTTGTCATGTGCTTAGAGTTACAATAAACCACTTGTTTTTCTTCTGGCTACAGTTGTCATCCAGCTTCCTTGTTGGATGAGAAACAAGGGAACAGCTCCTTAGGCAGAGTCTGTAAGTTGCTCATGTTCCTCTTAGCACCACTGTTTTCCTGACTTTGTCCTAACAGGCTTAGCAGTGGGGGACTGTGCTGGGATCCCACCTGAGTTTAGGTACCTAATGGGTGTTACTGCCCACTCTCCTTGGGACTTCTCCTCATTGACAAGTATTTTCAAGTCAGACCTTAACAGTTCAGTGCAGAGGTCGTGTGAGTAGGGCTGGGACCTGTGCATGGGCTGATCATTTGGGGTTCCTGCCATAGGAGAGGCAATGGGCACGTTAGGGCATGATTTGTTGTATCTCGATGTAGAGGTCTAGAGAAGGCTGGATGAATAGCTCAGGGGTGGCTCTTTGGTGGGCTGGTGTTATTTACTGTCACCATACAGAATCTTCATCCTCTCCACATCCTCTCAAGCCTGCTCTTTCTGCACTATATGTCTGGGTTGTTCTCATTTTATCCAGCTTGTTGGCAAGCCCAGATCCCTCCTCTTTCAGAGCTGTGGCTACAGCAGCCTTGCTCTCTCTGAGTAGGCTATTCTGCACTGTTGGAACTGGGTTGGCCTCATCCCCCTGCCTGGCATCCCATCCCACTGGGAGTGACCTGGTGGTGTACCCATGTGCTGTATGTTTCTCCTGCCACTCACCATGTCTAACCCTGCCATCCTTTTTGTGTCCAGCAAATGCTTATGAACAAGCTGGGGTTGCTCCCTAGGTGCCCCAGACTAGGGGGATTTCTTGTCCCTGCCCCAGATCCTGCTGGTCTGCATCCAGAGCGTGTAGGCATGTCATTGCTTTCAGGGAGGGTTTCTAGTCTAAGAAGCCAGCTTCCCATATCCCAAGGGTCTTTCCAATACAGTAACTGCTAAAACCACAGTGGAAAGTCCCTGTCACCGAGCCAAGGGTTTACTTGAGTATAGGTCACAATGTATTGGGAGTCAGTTCTGCACTGCTGAGTATAAAGCTTTTGTTTTGCTGTGACTTCCAGTAAGATATGGTCTTTCTGTGGCCTGTTTTTTGTTGTATTTAACCCAACTGACAGCCGTCTCCTTGGGCTGAAAGGGCAAACCGCTGTGGTCATCTGTAACCCCTTCAGCATCACTCCCTTGTTAGAGTTAAGGCCGCCATTGACCAAGGAAGGCAGATGGGACCATTGCTGTTTCTAAAACACTGTGGAGGAAAGGTCTGGACCATGTCTGGCATATGTCCCATGCAGGTCACCAGCTTGCAGGTTCTTGCAAGGTACATGCCTGGGCTCTGGCGGGGCTCCCACAGTTGTAGTGAGCCCTGAACCACGTTATAAACCCCATGGATTTGTTGGACATGCAGATAAGGAGAGATCTTCCAGTGGGCTTTTCAGATTGTGGTGGTCCTGTATATCATATGATGGATTTATTCACTGCACAAAGAAACACATGGGAAATGGCTGAGAGCTTTCAGTTTCCTTCATTATTACTGTTGTCATTATTTTCATTATTATCGTTATTGTTCAGAGCTGGTTTCTCAGTGGAACAACTGAGGTGGACTCTCCCTTCTGAAGACTGGTTTTATTTTTTCTGGCTGTCACCCAGTTCAAGCAGACTTAGCAATTACAGAAAGGTTTGAGTTGGAAGGGATCTTCAAAGCTCATCTGCTCCAACCCCCCTGCAATAAGCGGGGGCATCTTCAATGACATCAGGTTGCCCAGAACCACATACAGCCTGGAATGTCTCCAGGGGTGGTGCATCCACCACCTCTGGGCAACCAGATACTGTACCAGTATTTTACAGTCTCTCATTGTAAAGAATGTTTTCCTCCCATCCAGCCTGGATTTCCCCTCTTTCAGTTTCAAACCATCACCTCTCATCCTATCACAGCAGGCCCTGCTAAAAAGTCTCTCCCCATCTTTCTTATAGGTGCCTTTTAAGTATTGGAAGGCCACAATAAGGTCTCCCCTTCAGGAGCCTTCTCTTGTGCAGGCTGCCCCAGCCCAGCTCTCTCAGCCTGGCTCCAGAGCAGAGCTGCTCCAGCCCTCGCAGCAGCTCCATGGCCTCCTCTGGCCTCGCTCCAGCAGCTCCACGTCCCTCTGTGCTGCTGCCCCAGAGCTGGATCAGCACTGCAGGGGGGCTCTCCCCAGAGCAGAGCGCAGCAGAGGTTCAGGATCCCCTCCCTGAGCTGCTGCTCACACTCTGGGGGTGCAGCCCCGCACACAAGGGGGTTCTGGGTTCAAGCACACACTGAAGTTGGGTCATGTCCCACCATTCATCCACCAGAACCCCCAAGTCCTTCTCCTCAGGGCTACTTTCCATCCCTCCATCCCCCAGCCTGCATTGTTACCAGGGGTTGCCCAACCCAGGGGGTGGACCCTGTACTTTGCCCCATTGAATCTCATGGTGTTTGCACGGTTCCACCTCTGCAGCCTGTCCGGGTTCCGCTGGATGGCATCCTGTCCTTCGGGTATCTCAATGCACCGCTCAGCTTGGTGTCGTCACGCTTGTGACAGTGCACTCAACCCCACTATGTCACTGATGAAGATACTAAACAGTACTGGTCGCAGGATAGACCCCTGTGGGGCATCACTTGTCACTGGTGTGCATGCAGACATTGAGCCACTGACCACTACCCTCTGGATGTGATCAGCCAGCCAGTCCCTCATCCACCTATCAGTCTACCCATCAAACACATGTCTCTCCAGTTTAGAGAGAAGGATGTTGTGGGGGACTGTGTCAAAGACTTTACAGAGGGTCAGATAGACAATATCCGTAGCCCTTCCTATGTCCCCTGATGTAGTAACTCCATCATAGAAGGCCCCTAATTTAGTGAGGCAGGACCTGCTCTTGGAGAGGACGTGCTGGTTGTCTTGAAACGCGTCGCTGTCCTCCATGTGCCTTAGCATGGCTCCTGGAAGGATCTGTTCCATGATCTTCCCAGGCGCAGAGATGATGGGGCGGGTTGGTAGTTCCCAGGGTCCTCCTTTCTACCGTGCATTTCATCAGGACCCACTGACTGATGTATGTTCAGGTTCCTCAGATGGTCACAAACCTCATCATAGAGTCACAGGTCCTTAGTGTTGGCTCATCATTCATGGGGGTGCCTTCCCAACCTGATGGGCACGGAGATGCCCATGGCCGGGGGGGTTTGGAACCGGATGATCTTAATGCCCTTTCCAACCCTCACTTTTCTATGATTCTATGCTTGTTTATCGTGGTTCCTGTGGCTGGTAGCGCTGGCTGGGCAGGGCTGGTGCCAGGCTGCCCTGCTGTATGGAGAGTGGATGGAGTGTATGGAGAGCTCCTGTAACGAGCTGCTGCCGGGATGGGAGGCGTTGGGATGAGCGCTGCGGGCTTGGGACGTGCGAGGAGGGTCGGTGGGAGGGCAGGGGCGGCCGCAGTGCCGCGTCCGGGTGCTGGTGACCGAGGGGACGGCGGCGGTGGAGCGGGGAGCCCTGCAGCGCTAGAGGGCACTGCGGCCCCGCAGCACGGCCCCGCAGCGCGGCCCCGCAGCCCCGCTCTGCGCCGCCGGAGCCGGAGGCTTTCCACAACGGCGTTTTCCAAGAACAAACGTCGAGCCTGGCATTGTCCTGCCGCAGGTGATGCTGCTCCCATGGGCTGTGTCCCCTCGGGGTCAGCCTGCGTGGCCAGCCCGGCGGACGCGAGTTTGCGGAGGGGGAAGGTGTTTCTGTGCACCCGGGGCTGTGTTTGATTGTCATTGTGCGTTGTTGTGAGCTTCAAAGCAGTTGGAGGCGCTGAGCGGTAGAACTGGAGGTGTCTGAACTCGCCTGTTGTTGCCTTGTCCAAGCACCACAGCCCTAAGGGGAGCTGGTGCCTCGGGGTTAGATGTGCCCCGCAGCCCGGGTCTCCCTCGCTTGCCTTGCAGCGCCTTCCTGACTCCTCTTGGAAATCCCGCTTTTGCAAATGTAATCCTCAACTCTGCATGTTTCCTATAGGGTGATCTGGCAGGGCTCAGACCAAAGTGATGCTACTCACGTCAGGGAGCGGTGCCAGATGTGCTGAGGGGTCCTCCCTTTCTTCAGAAGGTGTTGTTGCCCCATGAAATGTAGGATGTTCCTCTGAACACCCGCATTTCCATTTGTCCCTGCGTCCCTTTCCCCCGTCTCTTCTGTTTTCCCCACACCGCTTTGAAAGACATGCCAACCTCAGCAGGAGGGAGTTGAAGACCATGGGGGTGACTACTGCTGGACCGCTTCTGTACCCCAGACCACAGATGGGGTTTGTGTTCACAGTTAGGGACCACAAGGAGAAGAGAGATTGGGAGAACTGGTGGGTAAGTCCATTCTTAAGGAGGATGTTGAAGAAAGGTCCTCTGGTTTGCTTTTAAGGAGTTCACAAGCTTAGGCCTGAGAAGTGGAGTTTTCTGGGGAATTAACCAATTTGGGTATGGGGACTTGTACTGCGGGGTAAATGACAACTCAACAGGCATCTGAGTTCGGGGGGTTGGAACTTGGTGATCTTATGGTCCTTTCCGAACTTAACTATTCTATGATTCTGTGATTTGAGGCTCAAAAATCTCATCGTATTTTGCTCTGGCTAAAACACATCAGAGAACAACACGGGCTCTTCTTAGCCTTACAGTTGATTTTCCTTTCAAAAAGGTTTGCTTTTGTGCAGCCATATAATATACAAAGCAAGCCTGAAATGTTTCATTTTGGTTCTTTCCCAGTGCTTTCTATAGACAGTAGCACACTCCCTCCCAAAATTTTAACTCCTGAGTAGTGTTACATCTCATTCCCCCTTGTTTTCCCAGAGGATTTGTTAGAAATATGAGAGGGCTTTTGCTGCACTCCCTTGAATTTGCTGAATATTTTCCTGAAACAGGTTGTGGAGTAGTGATTAAGTTAAAAAAAAAAAAAGTTATTAGAAGTAGCAGAGGAAAAAAAAATCCATATTCCTAAAGATCCTGAATAAAAACTCAATGTCTCTCTGGTCAAGCAGCTATTTCTGCTGGCTTGGTTATTTCCACATCGTAATCCCTTTCCCCGCTCTCTGTGAAAGACCTGAATTTTTAATAAAATCGAGGGAAGGAAGGAATTTTCTCTCTTAAAGAAAAAAAGCAGATACACCAGGGGACCAAAGAAGAGAGACGTGAGTATGTCCCCATTGGCAGAGGGACCTGCAGAGCCTAGAAACACGTTGCTCTCTAAAAACCCTGCTAACGGGGGATGTCCTTGTCCCTCGTCTGACAAAATATGAGGTTAATGTTTCCTGTTGCATTTTACAATTTCTTCTTGAACAGAAGATGCCTCCCTCCCCCTTTTCTGCTGCCTTTCCTCTCATGTTATGGAAATAGAAACTGATACAATAAGTGAGACCAGAAGTTCTTAAAAAGCGAATTTCCTGCCTGGAGGCAGCAGGTAAGTGAATTCCATCCAGCCTGGGGAGATGTATATATAGCTATGGGTGTAAATATAGGTATTTAGTGGCAGCATAAGTGTTTATTGCAATCCGAGGTGGTTTGGTCAAAGATTGTCCTTTAAGTGGGAAATCTATTGCTACACAAGACGCCTGGATGTCTCTTCCGCAGGGAAAATAAAGACTGTTTATAAAGGGAATTAAATGATGTCCTCTCTTGCAGTAGCAGCCCGAGTCCTGCAACACAAAAGTTCTTCCTAGTCCCACATCCATATTATCCTTCATTTTATGATTTTAAAATTATCTTTGGGGTTTATTTGGGGTTTGGAAGATAACTCCGTAAACTTCTCCGCTGGCTCTAAAAATGGCAAGTGGTTGGCTGTACACTTGGTCAGTGAAAGAAAACTCTGTGCCATTCCCAAAATGCCTTAGCTGGATGGTGAGGTTGAAGGATTTCAACAGGGCTAATAGAAATAGCGAGAGGAACATGGTATCCATGCCTTCGGCCACACGATGCTGCCCCAGTGTTCATGTGTCCCCGGGCTTTTGCCCTTCACCTGCTGGTACCACTGTGGAGAAACTCCTCATTGTTGGCTTGCTTTCTATTATTTTTTTTAATTCCTGTAATGTATGAGCAGAGAAAGCACTGAAGAATGATAAAGCTTCATTTCTTCCTGCTTTTGTGACCCACTTGATTATTTCGTTTCTCATTGTATGTTCTTTTGAGACGCCTTGTCCGAGAGGAAGGGAAATATGTATGCTTATAGGAGGCCGTTTGTTTCCCTCTAGCTGGGCAAAATAAGCAGGTATTGCGTAAGATACAGATTGCTTCTGCTTGCTGGTCCCTGGGAGGGAGCCACTGAGACTTACTCCATCACGTGCCTGTGAGCATTATGATTTCATGAAGCTGGTGGGCTCCTTGTGCCTTCATTTGGACATCCTTCCTCTTGGGGCTGGGAATAAATACAACATAAAAATGCGTGTTCCTCAAGTTCCGGTTGCTGCACGTTTTCTAGATAACAGTGAAAATGTGTTGGGGTTGCTAGTTGCATGGGCATGGTTTGAAGCAGCAGCAGGAGAGATGAGACACCCTGTCCTGTTGCTTCATGATTGCGTTGCAGTGGTAGTCTGGACCAAGGCCAGTTTTTAATATTCAGGTGTGAAGCACAAATTCTCATTTGTTGCAATTGAAAAGAAAACCCAAGTCCAGGATAATCTCTACGTTTCCAGCTTGGTGGTACCGGTAGGTCCCACTGCTGTTGCTGCACCTCCTGAGCAAGCCACAGCATGATGATGGTGTCTGATCTGCTCCAGCCAT
The DNA here is from genome assembly GCA_017639245.1 of Myiopsitta monachus. Classification (NCBI taxonomy): domain Eukaryota; kingdom Metazoa; phylum Chordata; class Aves; order Psittaciformes; family Psittacidae; genus Myiopsitta; species Myiopsitta monachus. The sequence goes on along the minus strand of CM029941.1, from coordinate 1,940,178 downwards.
TGGGCTTGTGGTCAGTGACAGCTTGGTTTTCCAAAAGCATTGGGCTAGAGTGGGCTTTTATAAAGTTTGCTTCTCATTTGGGTTGTTCCCATCCACACTACTATGTCTGTGGAGCTTTTTGTCCTGTAGCTAGGACCTCTGGTGTAGACAGATATCAAGGATGGAGGAGCTTCAGGGTTACCTATGGTTGAACAACCAACTCAAACTAAATCAGGAGAACCTGGGGCTAGGCAGATCATGGTTGAACTTGCAGATGCAACCAGCATGCTAAAAAATCACCTTGCATGCAGACTTTGATCTGGAAACCCAGTGGCACCTTTTGATACCTGGATTGTTGCAGTAGAGTTTCAGCTTGTGCTTTCTTTTGCATATGGTGCAAACCAGCCCTGAGCACCTTAAGGCTTTGGGAGCTGTTGCAGTCCTTGTTCTCCCTATGGCATCACTACCCAGCACCAACAGTGTCCCAGCAAAACAGGTCACCACCCCGACAGGCAGAAAGGCGAGAGGCTGAACTCACACTAAAACGGTTATTTCAGCCATAAAGAGCAATGGGGTGAACAAATAATGTACCCTGACCGTTAGGGTGCAATCCTGCCATCGCAATATCGTTTTGCTCATTTTTTATCTTTATTTTTCACGGTTGGCTTAGCAATTGAAACGCTTCGGTTTTTCCAGTCTGCTGCATCGTGTGACCCTGGTGACTCCGAGTTAAGCCTCATTATATAATGGCGGGGTGTTTTTTTGGAAAACCTCCATTTAATCCCTTCGGAGCAGAATTTGCTTTGTGGGGGGGAGGTGGTGTTTGGTGTTGTTTTGTTTTGTTTCATATCATACTGCCTTGTTTGCCCTCCTCTCCCCGCTGCCTACCCCTTCCCTGCGGGCGCGCTGGAGGCATCAGGATGGGAGCAGGGTCCTTTCTTCCTTTCTTGGGTTTTTATTTTTTTTTTTCAGAGAAAGGAAAAAAAAAAAAAAAAGGAAAAAAAAAAAACCCAAGGTTTATTTTCATTTGCTTGGGTTACAGCGCCTTTCCCCGCCGTCGGGGGGAAGGACTACGTGATATGCAGCAGGTATTTTGTGAATGGAGCGCAACCCTGTGACTCCCTGTCGCTCGGCCGAAGGGGGAGGCAGGGGAAGGAGAAAGAAAAAAATAAGAACTAAAAAACCACCACCCAGTGACTCCATCTGACTCGTTTTGGCTGGAAAACTTTTTCAGCGCCGTGGTTCTTAAGCCAGGAGGAAGCTTTCTTCTGGCCCAAGAACAATAAAGGGGTCAGCAGCCTGATCCTCCCTCCTACACCCTCTTCCTTCCATTGTGAGGGGTCTGTGCAAATATCCAAGGCTGCTTCTGCTGGGGCCTGAGGGACCTGAGCTGCGCATGTGACATTAAAGAGAGACTCTGCGAACTCAGTAATCCTGAGCTGTGAAAGGAAAAAAAGGGAAGAAAACACAAAATGAAGTCTCTGAGGTGCTCTATTTCTGGTGTAGCATCGCGCATGGAGAAGGTACCGGTGAGAGGTTCTCATGGGAAGTGGAAATCTGTCCCCCGACCATGCATGGGAGCTCCTCCGTGATGCTATGGCAGCATCTTCCACAGTGTCTACTCGACAAGTGGCCAAATCCCCACAGAGAGCAGATGAACCCTCATGTCTCACCAGCCCTTGACCTTCATTTCTCTGGTTGTCCAAGATGGGGTATTTCTGCTGCTCTCCTGTGTGCTGGTGGTGTCTGGTCTCCAGCAAGGATGATGTTGAAGAAGGCACAGCCGCTTGCCATGTTGTGCTTACTCCAGCGATTGACCACCGTCTGGCAGCACCCAGGTTCTCAAGCTGGCACCTTCAGTGATGTGCCTGCTACTCCTCCAATGTATATCACAGACCATGCAGTTCCAACACAGCAATCCCTGGACAAAAAGGTCTTTGGAGAAGTGCTGTGGTGATTTGACCCACGGCGGTGTGCCCGCCGGTCCTGTCCGTCGTGAAGGCCGCCTGCATCTCTCTGTTGGGGATGGTTGTAGACAATCAGAGGGCTGCTGTGGTTTCTAGGAATCCAGAGCAGCCGTAAAGCGTGCAGCCCACTCTAGGTTCTGCCACCATGAATGGTGACACCTTTCTCAGGTGGTATTTGGTATCTGCCAGGCTAGATACCACCTGTGTTCCCACAGGAAGAGGTGGGACCCGTGGCCTTCTATGAGAAGGCAATTCAATGCCGTAAGCCATATCATGCACTGAAGGCCTGATTCATTTGCCAGAGGGAGAGCGGACGGTGCTCATCAGCTTGTAGGAACCCACCTCTTTCTATTTTCTCCCTTTCCTTTTTTACACAACCACCAGCTAACAGCAAGTGTGACCTCTTCTCCCTGTGCTGCAGCCTGTTGGACCTTGGCATCAGGCAGTCGCATGAATCATGATGGTGATTCTGCCGTAAGGCAGTTCCTGTCGTTATTATCTCCTCGCTGTGTCGATAACGCTGTGGTGGCGATGGTCAGGATTTCCTCGCACTACAGAGCTTTCCTGAAGATCAGCTCTGCGAGCGGTGGAGGAAGTAGCCGTTACGAGGTTGCTCTTGGCTGCTCAGAACTGGGTGGCCAACTTCAAACGTACGTGCGACCTGACATGATCTGAAGAGCACGGCAGCGGCTCCTCTTTCCTCTCGTCTGCTTTGTCAGTGCGGGCGGGTGGGAGCTCCTCCTCTGCAGATGACGAAGCAAGACCAAACCTGGTTATGGAAAACTGGCAATGGAGATGGGGGCATTGTCCCGTGTCTTGCCTGCAGTCCCAAGGACATGGTGGGAACGCTTATGGCCCGGGGGAACTTCGTGGTCTCAGATCCACACCTCTTGCAGTGCCACAGTGTTGGGACTACACAAACTATGCAGTCCTTTAGTTGAAAGGAAAACTGATTTTAGTTCATTCATAAATGCTTATGCAAACAGATTTGCTATTTAAACTCACAAATGTCCTTGTTTGAAGGTAAAAAGCAGGCAAGCTGCAAGTTCTCCTTTTAGCCTTGGTATTATACTCTTTTCTACTGGAGCATCTAGCTCCAGGATTTCAGTGGTGTTTCCAAGCAGCGTAGCTATTCAGGTAATAAATTATAATTACATGGGCTATGTTGACCTTGGTGGAGGGCAGGTGGAGTGTGACTGGCTTTCAAATACAGCCCATTTGCTGCTCTTCCGCATCTAGAAGAAGAAATAGTGCCCACCTCCCCCAAGGCCAGCAAGCCACAAAGACATATCACAATTAGCTCCAAGGGGAGCTAATTAGAGCATTAGAGGTGGAGTTCCTTGACTACTTGACTATCCTGCTGTTCCTATCTGCAGTAGAAGCAGAGCGCCTTGTTTAGCTTCGTACTCTACATCACTTCATGGTTCGATTTCCATACAAAGCAGGATTTGAATGTATTCTGCCAGTCCTCAGCTTCTGAGAGCTGCTGGTTCAGGAGGGGCAAGACTGTTGGCCCTGACCTTCTTCTAGGAGGTCTAAGGTAGCTTTGCTGGCACGAGGTTGGATCGTAACAGAAGGTGTTTTGGCAGTGCAGAAGTCTTTCTGCATGTGAAAATTGATGATCTAGTGGTCGTCCACAGTGGTTTTCAGTTTGGATGGAGTACTCCAGGCATCTTTCACAGGTGCTTTTCCAAAGATAGGTGATTATTTAGTGCTATTGCTATGGGTAACACAAGTAAATAAGATGTTCGTGCCCTGGTGGGAAGGACTTGGCTGTTCCGGACCATATGATTATGCAGCTGAGAATGGTTAGAAGTGAATTAAATGGGGATGGGTAAAGGATAGCAGTGGGATTCAGTGATGTTCCATTAAGCCCCTGTCAAGTCTGGGCAAGTTGCTTCTCCTTGGGGAGAGCAATCCTATTGCTAGAGAAATCAACAGGAAATCTTCGTCTTCTTTGTCCACATTTCCAATCTTCTGCTCACCTGTTTTGTCTTTTAAGTTCCAAGCCTTGCATGTGTTGCTTGTTTGCAGTGGTTGCCTCTCTCTGCCAAGAGGGCTTTGACTATGCCAGAACTGCAGATGTGCCCATAGCCACCAAGGCCATAACATTGATAGATGCAATTGAAGTATAGTAAAAAAGCTCATGTGAAAGGGCATGGAAGGCAAAAAAACAGTCATGCAGGTGACCTTTAGAAGCTGTTTGGCCTCTTGGGGTATTCCCTGTTGAGTGCTGCACTTGCTATGGGGGAAAGCACGGTGGTTTCATGGATTTTGTGTTGCCGTGTGTCTCCTCTTCCCCTGCGTGTCCCCAAAAAGGCTGTTCAGATCTCAACATGTGCAGAGAGCCACATCCAGGGTCAAGGTGCAAGGAGGCTCCTGCCCTGCGAGGTGAGGACTGTGGTGTCTGGGGCTGCAGGAGTCTCTCTGGGTTAGGAGCTGCGTACAGTAGGAGCAGTCATCAGCCTCATCTTACGTGCGCCTCGTCTCACTGGTTAGGATCGTTTCCCCCATGGAAACCATCAAGAATTTCCGCTATTTCCTTTCCTGAGGCTTTGTTTGGGTGGGGATTTCTGGAAGGTATTTCACAGGCAGGTATAATTAAAGAAAGACATGCTTTGCCTGGAGGCTAGACAAGGTTTCTTTAAAGCCAAGCTTTTAGTGTGGTGGCAAAACAGAAACTGTTTGTTGCCTGGTCTGATGGAGGGGAGGTTGGGGAAAAGGGGGGAGCTAATCAGCTGGGAATCATCCCTGTTAAACGCTGCACACCAGGGTTAAGGCCCTTATCCAGCAAATCCTTGAAATATGTGCTTAATTTTAAGTCCCCCTGACTTCAATCTGTTTACTCTTGTGCTTAACTTTAAGCATGTGCCTAAGTGCTCGTCTGGCTGAGGGCCAAGGCAAATAGTAGACTTAGGAGCAGATTCACATAAAGTAAATGCTTTACTGGACCGAAGTCCCATGGGACAGCGGATGCTATAGCAGGTCGGGGATGATGGAAGGGGATGGTGCTACATATTCTAGCCCTGTCAGGTTATTCAACATTGGGTACCATGGACCTGGGGCTGTGCTTGCCTTATGGGGAGTATCCTAACAGTGTAGTGTCTAAATGGGTACCTTAATTTCAATGTCTGTATTTCACTGTTCTGAAGGCACCAGCCTCACCTTTAGCCTTGTGTATACCACAAACACAGTCTGGGGAAAAAATGTGTAATTTTTTCCTCTTAATTTGGAGAGAGGAACATTTTATTGAAGAAAAATAGCCATGCTTTTATCATCATAAAATGAGGATGGTACAACATCAGAAGAGGAAGGAGAGCATGACCTGACTAATAAATCTTCATAGGAATTTGTGCGGCTGCATTAACACTTACAACAAAAAGGATTCCTGTATTAGCACAAGCTTTTATAATGGCTTTATCATCTTCTTTCCTGTTCCAAGCTAATTCCTGAAAGCCTTCTTTTAATCCCCCTTTTGCTCATCCAGCCTAGACTTCTTAGAATTGCAAAGGCATTTTTATTCTTTATTTTCAACCTATGAATGACAGCACTTAAAGCTAATACCTGGAGCTGTGGCAGGCACAAAAATGAAAAGCCACCCTCGGAAAACAAGGTCTGTGTTTTCTGAAAACACCACTACCAGGGGTTAAGGGAAATCTGCAGCTGGAACAAATACAGCGCTCGTCTAACTTCCTCAATAACTGCTGGAGGAGCGGGCAGTTGCCAGATGAAGGAAGCATGGTTAGCCATGGAGTCTTTGAATGCTGCTCCGTTTCCCCCTCAAACCCATGGAATTTATATTAACCTCCAGCTTTTCTTAGCTGGTGGGAATTTGTTTTAATTTTTTCTTAACACAAGGAAGAGCCTCGCTCTTGTTGCTTGGGTTTAGCGGAGGAGACGGTTCTGCTCCTCGCACTGCGTTCTTGCTGGCAAAAGGCCATGGATGTTAAATGAATAGTTTTTGGCAGCGATAACAAGAGAAAGGCTGAGGCTGCCAAGCACAGAGACGCAGGCGTCTGATGACTTGGTTTTGGAAAGGGCAGGATTGAGCCATCCCAGCACACTGGGTTGTCTCTGATTCCAGCAGAGATGCGGGCGGGAGGAAGGAGTACACATGCCTTTAACATCTTGTACATGGAAGTGACTATACACAGTATGCAAAGAGCAGCATGTCAGTGAGGGTGTCTAAAACTGCTTTTGGTGAGGTATTTGGCTACCTAATTTAAGGCTACCTAATTTAGGTAGAGCCATAGGAGGGCTACCCAGGTGAACATGGAGCATACCATGGAAGACCTCATTTTGACCAGGTGGCTTCAGAGCCACCTTAGAATCATGGAATCAGCTGGGTTGATTCCATTGGTTGATGCCAACTGGGCTGATTCGGTCATCAAATCCAACCATGCCACAGCACTGCCAAGGCCACCGCTAACCCATGGCACTGAGGGCCTTGCCTACATGGTGTGTGAACACCTCCAGGAATGGTGACTCCAGCACTGCCCTGGGCAGCAGTTCCAATGCCTGAGCACCCTTTGGGGAAAGCATCTTCCCTAATCTCCATCTAAACCTCCCCTGGTGCAGCTGGAGGCTGTTTCCTCTTGAACTATCACTTGTTGCTTGGGAAAAGAGACCAGGCATCCTGTCTCCATCCTCAAAGGCCCTGAAGGCATAGCATCTGTAGGGTGCTTATGGCTGCGGTAGTGACGGTGGCAGGCAGGTGTTCTGGTCAGAGAAGAGAGTTGGCTGAATGGACATGGGGGATGTGCTGGCTGCCAGAATTCCCATCTTTGGTAGCAATTGATTTGGTGACCACTTCCGAGTTGCTCATCGTGCGTGCATCTGTGGTTTTCCTGTCATGCCTCTTTCTGCTCATTGGTCACACATTACTGCCATCTCAGACCCTTCCTGGCTTCTGGAGCTGAGTCCATCCCATGGGCACAATCCTGCCAGCAAGCAGGGCACCAAGGAATGTAGAAAGCAGCTAAAAAACCCTATCCTGGAGGGGCAGCGTGGCCGGAGACATCCCAGTAAGCAAGGTCTTCGGTGCCGATTGTGTGGCGTGTGAAAATATCCAGGAGTTGGGTTGGTTTGTTGAGTTTTGGTTCTGATTCTTATAGAATCATAGAACCATTTAGGTTAGAAAAGACCTTTAAGATCATCGAGTCCGACTGTTAACCCAGCACTGCCAAGTCCACCACTAAACTATGTCCCAGAGCGTCACGTCTGTTATGTCTTTTAAACACTTCCAGGAATGGTGACTCCACCACTTCGCTGTGCATCTGTTCCAATGCTTGACAGCCCTTCCAGTGACGATTTTTTTCCTCATATGAATTCTAAATCTAATCTTCTCTGTCCCTGCTTGGTTCTGATGAATACATGAAGGTGCATTTCTCTGGCCAACGTGAAATGAATTGAAGGGGCTTCACCCAGCTCCTGGCAGTCATCACAAAAGCAGTCATAACTCATGCTTTCACTGGCAGGAAAGCTGATGTCTGAGTGATGCCAGTGCCTTCGGAGTTGTCGTGATTGAGACTTACAAGACATAGGAGAGCATATATGGCCATTTTTCTGCCTGTTCTGCAGCAGCTTTAGATAAAAACCAAGTTTTTCAGGATTATTTTTTGGTGGAAATGACAGATCTTTTTCCAAATGTCACATTTGGAGACTGCTGTAAGGGAGCTACCAGCATGCTTTCCTTACTTGTCCTTGTTTTACTATTCAAAGTATTCCATGGCTCCCAGAGGTCTGCAGAGCATCAGTGTAATTAATATATGATGTGATATGATTGATACTCTGTGGCGAGTGCACATGTTTTCTGTGCTTGTCCCTGCATTAAAACCCATTACGGCAGGAGGAATCTTAGTCCTCGATGCATAAAAGGAAAATCCTGGGAGGGAGCAGATGGACACTCAAGCAGCAGTTTTCTTCCACCCAGGCACAAACTGCCAGTAACCTGGCAAGGAGAAAGTCAAGCCCTTGTGTTACACAGCCCACACTCCTGCAAGGGAATGGGACTTGTCAAAGGGAAGAATGAGGCTTTTATAGGATTAAACTGGTGTTTGCACACTGGGGTATTTTTCAGACTGGGGTGGCTGCGACATGGGATCCTCACTTGCTCTTTTTGGGCTGAGCTAGACTAAGCAGAGGCTTCAGAAAGGAGAGAAAACATCCCTCTGTGGTACAGTCCCAGGGAAAGAGTGCTGGCTGTGTCTTCAGCCAACTGCAAGCAGGAATAGCTGTTGTGTGAATGTATTTCCAGTACAATATGAGGAGCTTGGAGGCAGAAAAGACAGTGATATACTGCATAGCTCACTTCAGCCATGAAGGTCTACAGGAAAGGTCCACTACTGGACCAAGAGGGGCTGTCACCACCATGACCCTTTTAAAGCTGATGGCAAAATCCCCTTTTGCTTCGGTGGTGTAGTGTATGGATCATGGTAACAAATGCTCATTGACTTATGAAGTGCTGCCTGCGATCTGAGGATATTGCAGAACGTCATGCACTTAGAATGCTTCCAATGGGACATGCCAAGGGCTGAGCAGTGGCGAAGTTCTCCCAGAGCCTCTGGATCTACCCACACTGAAAACAAAGAGAAGCCACATCTTATGTGTAGTGTTGTGAAGTTATCACTCCGCAAATAAGAGTTCTCATCACTGTTGGACTGTCCCAGCTCCTGGGAGCTTGCATGAGATGGAGCTGCTGTGGGCTGACACCATGGTCCACCCAAGAGAAGGTCTGTGGGGACCTGGTTCTGGGGGATGGCACAAGTCATAGAGCCATAGAATGGTTTGTGTTGGAAGGGACCTTGAAGCTCATTCAGCTCCAATCCCTGCCACGGGCAGGGACACCTTCCACTGGAGCAGTTGCTCCAAGCCCCTGTGTCCAACCTGGCCTTGAACACTGCCAGGGATGGGGCAGCCACAGCTTCTCTGGGCACCCTGTGCCAGCGCCTCAGCACCCTCACAGGGAAGAATTCTTCCTTACATCTAACCTAAATCGAAACCTTAAAGTCTCTTCCAACCCAAACCAGTCTGTGATTCTATGAGCCTACGACTATGCAGGAAAAGCTCTTCAGAGCAGCGCAGCCCTTTCTCAGGATGAGCTTGGACTACAACCCAAGTACCGGGTGTGGTATCTCCTGGTCCCAAGTAATGTGGGAGGTGTTAATTCCAAATATTAGCTGAAAAAGGCTCCCTTTTCTAGGGAAAAGCAAACACAGGTCACCAAAGCTATTTATTTTAATGATTCTTAAATGTTCTGATTTGAGGACTCCAAGCAGTGGTGTGGCTGTATCTATATTTACTGGATAAATGTATTTATTTATGGATGGGATGCTTTACTGCTGACAGTAAGGTTTGTTTTTTAGCCTGACCGGGGTAGAGGAAATACATACAAATAAGCAATAAACCTAAACAACACTAAAATAACATCAGTTAAAACAATTAGAGTTACTTCCACTCACAAAGTATTGTTCCCATTTTGCTATAACATGGGAAAAGACTCCGTTTCCTAAGTCAGCTTGTAACTGATTTTGGATTTGCGGATTCTTGTAACAAAAGGGGATTTCTTTTGTCTGTTATTTATACTCTTCCTATGGCACCGTGTGTCCGTGTCGTTGTGTCTGGAGCACCCTGTTTCAATGTGCAGTGCTTCCAGCCTGTCCCCATCTCGGTGGTTTAGACGGGGCTTGGTGGCACCAGTTGGGTTATTCTTCCTGCCCATCCTGGTTGCATTGGTGTGTTTGCAGAGGCAGTTCCTCCTTAGGAGACTTTGTCCTGGATTTTAAAGTTTTATTATCTCTGAATTATGTATAATTCAGGAGCTTAGGGACCTGGAGGTAAAAATAGACCCCGGAAAACTCAGTAATCAGCAGAGCACTGAGGAAGGTTCAGGGTATGCTTCGCTTGGGATCCTTTGCCTAATTATTCTAAAGCTTTAATTGCATTTGCATCCTTCACCCCACACAGGGAGTTTCACACTAGGTTGTTCTGCCATTCTGTGTGTCTTTTGTTTCATCCCAGAGCTGGATGCAGAGGGATGAGGTGGGATAGCTTAGCTCCACCAAGTATTTAATGCCATCTTAAATGCTTTTTTGCCTCTGTCTGGGTGTCCACTCTCTGCCAGGAGCTGATAACAAATGCCAAGGAAAGGCGATGGGAAGATAAGGATCTAAATGATACTTCTTCAGGTCTGGGATTGCATGTACAGAGTCATTAAAACACCCATCATTTCATGCCATATCGATAGACCAGTATTAATGCTCAGCAAGTGGGAATCCAGTAGATTGCATCATTAGAGCATCATGGGAGAGCAAAGCCCTATCGAGAATAGTGTCAGTGATCTTAATGGTAGCTAGAGAGTGGTGTTCAGCTGTGACAGTCCTATTGCTCCTCTGTTCCACCCCTCTTCTTTTGGAAGAAGTCTCCTTTGAGGTACTCCTCGCCGAGGCATGCCTGCTGCAGCTACATGCTCAGCCTTTGCTGGTGATGTGTGATTTATGGTGTGCTCCTCAAAGATGCAGTTAATCAGGAAATCCTCCAAACCGGGACATCTCCCAAGAAACAACTTCCTGCGCCTCCTCTTTGAGGCATGTTGCGCCATGCCGTGATTCATCTGGCAAGCACATCCTACTCTCAGGGTCCCACAGAGCACCCCTTCTCCACCATGGGACTTGTTGGATCAGCGGTGGCAAAGCCAGGGGAGTTCTGCTCCTTTTCCAGCTCCTGAGTTGCTGGAAGCTAAGTCCTGTTTGCCAACCCTGTAGTTTAATTTAGCCTCGGCTCCGATGATTGAAGAAAGAGTCCTTGGAGTTTGCCAGGCTTTGTGCATGCTGTGTTGTGGGTGAGGAGTGATGGGAGAGCCACAACAGTGAACTGCTGTAAGGATTTACCTGCCTTTCATCTTGGGTGAGGAGTATCTTGTAAAAGTGTTTTCCTTTCCTGTTCCATTGATGTTGAGCACCGACTGATTCCCTTTTCAAAAGCAGCTACTATTACAAGCACCTTCCAGGAGAAAATGAGTAGCTTGCAATTTTAAGGAACAGATTTATCACTTAAATTCTAACAGACAGAGGAAATCATTTCCAAGCAGCTTCCTGACATCGTTTTGTGTTCTTCCATGGCTTCCAAAGCAGGTCAAGGCTTTGGTTTGTGCCTCTCCTTTCAAGAGGTAAAGAATTCCCCTTGTCTAAGAGAGGAGAGTGGCCAGCAGACCAGTGGGAGTTCCTGGAAGGGGAAGCAGCAACAGGAGGTGGCCTCCAAGGAGATGGCTCTGCTGGAAGTTCCCATAAGACTTACGTGTGTTGATGAATGCTGGCCTTGGGTGGCGGGGATGATACGAGTGGGGAGGTAGCAGCTCCTTTGCCATGTTTTTGATGTGCAGTGGGGTGGGTATGCTGAGTATTGGCACATTCAACCCCATAAGCACCACATGTGCAGGACCTGCACAATAAAAGTTAAGTATAGCTGCAGGTCTGTGCTGTCCCAGACTTTCCTGGCACGGATAATCCATCCTATAGGCAGATGGAAGCCTTATCTCAGGGTGTTGGAGGTCACGGGGTTGGTTTCTGTGGATCATTTCTGGAACCACAATATATTTATTTCTTTTAAGGTTCTTCTGTTGTTCCCTCTGTGCAGGCAGGTGGAGCATCCTCGGGGCTGCGCTCCATCAGCCCCACCTCACCCCATCCACCTCCCTGGAAAGTAAATCCCGCCCTGAACTTTGTGTGCAGTAAAGGCAAGTGAAACTCCCAGTGCCTACCAAAGGCCTAATAACCTGTTTGTTCAGTTCAGGCCTTCTGCAGCCATTTGTTTTAGATAAGCAAGGGCGGAGATGTTTCTTAAGGGCACAAAAGGCTCTTGAGTTAAAGCTCATGCGGACTGGTCCTGTGATATGGCCAGACCATTTCTTTCTCTCATCAGCCCAGCACTGGGGCTTTTTTTGCATCAGTCCAGTTGCTTTTCTCAACCTTTTGTTCACTCTCAGAGTTTCAGTGTTGCTGTTTCTTCTTCAAGCATCTTTACCTGCTTGACCATTGTGCACTGGAAGTGTTTCTATGGGGAATGTCTATGGAGGAGACTGAATGAGTGGGTATGAGTGAAGACAGTCACTTTGTGGAGTGAGGTTTCACATCTAAAAGTCAGGCTGCATTAGGCGTGAAGATCATGGGCATGAAGCAATGGGCCCCAACCTTTCATAGCCCCTAGAGTCTCTGTGAAACACCCATGAATTTGGCCACCCCAGGCAACAGTTGCACTTGAGAAGTGTAGAAGTGGGCAAGGAGGAAGGCACTTTTTTGTAAGGCGTTTTTCATCTGGTGCTGAAGGAATCCCCGGGCTTTGCTATCTGAGGGTGGTCACAGAAGGGGCAACAGCAGCAAAATGCCTGCCTCATTTCTGCTTATCTGTTAATGATTTGTCATGTCATTTACTATGACCAGTGGAAGAAGCAAGTCTGGTGCCTTCCTACAGCTTCTTCAGCTGATGCTGCTGCAGAGGAGGCATGAGAAAAGGGATAGTAAAGCTCCTTGCTCATAGCAGGCTGGTCCTGCGCTTCCTCCTCGTGTCCCTGCCAGGCCAGTACCCCGCGGGTTACTGAGCTGAGATGTGGGGTGTAGTGGCTCAGACGAGTGATGTTGCTGGCCAGAGGCAGGTGTCAGTGAAGGGAGAGGCAGAGGCTTTTAGGTTGCTGCATATTGCCAACAAGATCTTGAAAGCTTTTTCCTTGTTCTTTCATTAAACTTTGATTGTAAATGGGTCTGGGACAGCCCAGAAAGCTGCCGGCTCTCTGGATTTCCACAGGCAGACGGAGTGGTTGAGGGTGGACAGACGCCTTTGTTAGGAAGGTAACGCACAAAAGAGTGCGCATTGGGCATCAAACCCACTCCCCTCTGCTGTCTTGTCTGCAGCAGTTCCACTAGATGACAGATTTCCCTTGGTTGGCCACATGATAGTGACCTAAGCTTGCCACACATCACCTTCCTTCTTCTCCAAGAGCTGCTTTTCCCAAAACATCTGAAAATGAATCTGCACATCACAGCATATTTGATCTCTAGGGGGCTGGCCCAGAGAGCAAACCAGTCCTGAACACCCCGTGTTTTCCAGAGCAATTGGCCTTTCCTGTTAGAGCATGCATGTTTATGATTTAAACTTGACTTACACGTACACGCATTAGAGGTCCCACGGGCTTCTCAGGTTCTGCTCCAAGCTTCCCACCGTGTAAACCGCAGAGTGTTTAGCTCCAAAATTGAAAATTACCTCTATTAGCAATCTGTCCTGAGACCATGGGCTCCTTGTTCTTTGCTTTTACCACACCCCTCGCTTCCAGAACCAGCAGCACTGAGATGTTGATTTGCCACGTTCTTCTCCAGCCACCTCCAAATAAATAGCAAACTAAAACCTATGTGGGAGAGAGACCAAATGTGATTTCGCTGCCCACCGAGAAGTTGCAAACCTGCCTGTGAAAGCCGTGAGCACCTGGGCTTGATGGTGTCCTCGTGCCAAAGTGGGAGCAAAGACAATCCCTCTTGTGTAGGTCTTCTTGTAGACCCGCTGTGGAGATAGCATGGTCTTCTGCCTCGCAAGACGTTTCCCTTTGGGTCTATTGAGGGATTTCAGTGCCATAAAGCATGTGTCCACTGAAAAATGGAAGAGCTGCATTTCAGATCCATGTTGTCCTCATTGAAGGCGCTTCTACTGCTGTCCTGCATGACCTGCAGTGGGGAGCAGCCTCCATATGAGCCCAAGAACCATGTCATCACGTCCCCGGGACTCTGGCCTGTCACCATCCACCCATCACCCTCTGTCTTCTCCAGCCACTCTACCCTTCTTGCAAGCTGCTCATATTTCGTTTTACATCAGCTTGCTGCACAAAAAGACTCAACTTCTCTCCCTTCCAAATTTAGCTCTGTTTGGGCACCAAAATAGACAAGAGTAGGGATTGGTGACGGGCTTTTTCCAAAACATTGTCTCATGGCGGGGACTAAGGAAGGGAACTGCTCAGCTGGAGAAGGGAGATGCTTGATTTTCCTAACGGGGACACAAAGTGCTCTGCTGTTTAGGCAAAGGCAGTGTCCAGGAGTTCTCCTTGGATTAGGAGCCTTATTCCCATGTAATTAATCCATCATCCCAGTGCTGTCTGCTGCTAGTGGGCAGAGGTCTGAGGAAGCATGGGGATGCTCTACAAAGAGGACATGCAACAATGCACTGCCATATGTATGGTTTCTAGTTGGAAAGAGCAGCTCCTGAGACTCAAATGAAGGCTTCACATTGAAAAAGTCAGTGCTTTAGGTCCTTGTGTTCTGCAGACATAGTTTGATTTTTCCAGGGTAATCGTATTTGCACGTGTCTGCAGTGCAGCTTAAAAGCTTTAGCCTGCTGTGGTAGTACAACATTTGGAAACAGCCTCCCTGAGTGTTGTACTATGTTTAACCTGATTGCCTGAACTAGCTCGGCTGCTGTGATTGGGCTGTGTGTGTCTGCTCCCTCCCTTCCTTTCCTCATTTGGTTTGATGTCCATTGGCCTCTTTCAAGTAAATTGTCAGAGGAACACAGGTCTTGGAGATATTAACCCCCTCCTGTGCATTCAGTGAAAATAAGGGACGAGGAAGACTCAAACCACAGCCCCTCAGTGATGGAGAACGCTCAGTATGATTCTAAGCTATTGGACATCAAAGATGCCATACAGAATGAACCACGAGTTGTTTGGCTGCAGGAGACCCAAGTCAGACCTGGTTAACTAGGTGAGAACCCAACCACCAGAGAGCAGGTTACCAGCTTTCCCTGCTCCCAAACTAACTCTTAGTCAAAGGTGGGCTGTGTTTGAGCGGTGAGATGAGATGTAGGGAACGTGAACTCTTTCTGCTGTTGGGTGCAGGGCTGTGAGCAGGGGATAGCAGAACAATGCGTGTCACTGAGCAGATCCTTGCTGGATGAGCAGATCTGCAAGAAAGCTAAGGCAACTTCATGTGACAATGGCCCCTGTACCATTGCTATGAGGGATTGCGTAGGATGCTGTGGCTGGTGTGGCACCTCTGGGTGTTAGGTTGTTTTAGTGGGAGAAGGATAACTTGGCCACTGAGAGTGGGTGCTACCCTTGAACATGCTTTCTAATGTCTGTGCTAGGCTGTATGATCATGGTGTGTCTCGTTTTCTCTGGAAGAGTTATAAGTGAAGAAAAAAGTTGAAAGAGAAGTGTTCTTCCTGAGACAATGTCCAAAGACTATGTCCAAAGCAAGGTTCAAGTCATAGAATCCCAGACTGGTTTGGGTTGGAAGGGACCTTAAAGCTCCTCCAGCTCCAATCCCCTGCCACGGGCAGGGACACCTTCCACTGGAGCAGTTGCTCCAAGCCCCTGTGTCCAACCTGGCCTTGAACGCTGCCAGGGATGGGGCAGCCACAGCTTCTCTGGGTGCATGGGAACGTGCAAGCCAGCAGCAGGACTTACACAAGGGATTGGTGAGTTCTGCACTGCTGAAAGTCTGAAAGAGGGAGCATCTCCAAAGTGGAAGGCTCCAGCTGCTGTGGGAGCTGTAGGGTCACTGCAGGTTCTCCAGGCTCTGTGTAGATGGACAGCATGGATGGTCGCAATAAACCCTGTTGGTCTTGAACTCGGGGATGCCTCCTGTGGTCTGCAAGTCTTAAGTTCATTACCACCCCCAGCAACTCCTCCATTAGATCTTGAACCAGAGAAACTAAAAATGTTATTATCTCACTAACAGCTACCAACATGAACAGTCATTTTTAAGGCTCTTCGGTGTGTTGTGTTGTCATGCCAATGTGACACAGCTGCTGCTCGATGAGATGTGTTCCCACCCAGGGAACCTTGCCTTGCCCTTGCCCAGGCTGCTCCCTCGTGGCCCCTCATGTGTGGTGATTCACCAGCAGCGGCTGGAGCTCCGCAGCTAAGATCGATTGCGATGGAAATAAAAGGAGAGACTTTTACAGGGCTTTTATTGCCAGCCGGGAGAGTACAAAGCTGCATAAATAAAATTCATTATGGTTATGACAGCTCTGTGGTCCCTGGAAGATAAATAACACTTTGCACTTGCATAGTGCCTTTCATCCAGGAGCCTCAGAGCTCTTTGCTCACATTAATGAAGCCTCACGATGCCCATAGCAGGATGGTAAATACAGCATCCCCCATATCAGATGAGCATACCAAGTCACAGAGTCGGCACCTTCAGTGCAAAGACAAGTTTGAGCTATGCGGAGTTTTCCAACTGGCTTCGCTTGGGCAAGTCATTTAACATCCTTGTCTTCTGAGCTGTTTCCAGTGAAGTGGATGCCACCTGTGCTGTCCACAGGGGTAGCAGGAGTGGAGAGTCTCAATGAGGTGCTTGTGATGTGGTCATTGACTTGCTAATGGCATTATGGCACAGCACCAACTGACCTGCAAGTGTGGCTCATGTTGGCTTGCTCCAGTATCCTCAAAATGCTGCTGAGCATCATCCCTTCACTGATATTTTTACAGCTGGGTTTTAGGTAAATATATAAACACAAAGGAAACAACACAGTGAAAGGCAAACAACCCAGGCTGGAGAACAGCCCTGAGGAGAAGGGCTCGGGGTGTTGGGTGAGGAGAAGCTCCCCATGACCCGGCTTCAGTGTGCGCTTGAGCACAGAACCCCCCCATGTGTGCGGGGCTGCACCCCCAGAGCGTGAGCAGCAGCTCAGGGAGGGGATCCTGAACCTCTGCTGCGCTCTGCTCTGGGGAGAGCCCCCCTGCAGTGCTGATCCAGCTCTGGGGCAGCAGCACAGAGGGACGTGGAGCTGCTGGAGCGAGGCCAGAGGAGGCCATGGAGCTGCTGCGAGGGCTGGAGCAGCTCTGCTCTGGAGCCAGGCTGAGAGAGCTGGGCTGGGGCAGCCTGCACAAGAGAAGGCTCCTGAAGGGGAGACCTCAGAGCAGCTCCAGTGCCTGAAGGGGCTGCAGGAAACCTGGAGAGGGGCTTTGGACAAGGGATGGAGGGACAGGACAGGGGAATGGCTTTAACTGCCAGAGGGGAGACTGAGATGAGCTCTTGGGCAGAAGCTCTTCCCCGTGAGGGTGCTGAGGCGCTGTCAGGGGGTGCCCAGAGAAGCTGTGGCTGCCCCATCCCTGGCAGTGTTCAAGGCCAGGTTGGACACAGGGGCTTGGAGCAACTGCTCCAGTGGAAGGTGTCCCTGCGCATGGCAGTGGTTGGAACTGGATGAGCTTTAAGGTCCCTTCCAACACAAACCAGTGGTTCTGTTAAAGTGGGTGGTTTAGGCACATTGGCACCAGCAGGGTGTACGGGTCTGTCTCACTCTGTGCCCTTCTGTGTTGATGCCTCCTGTATCTTGGAGCTGATGGCTGCTTTCCCCTCTGTTTTACAGGGCTACCACCCATTGCCTCATGAAGCTGAAATCGCACACACCAAAAAACTGTTCAGAAGGAGGAGAAACGACCGGAGGTAGGTGAAATCTCGTTGGTGGGGTTTTTTTGACCTTCTCTTCTTCATTGTACATCTTCCCCCATTGTCTTCTAGAGTGCATTTGTACAATACTGGTGTTTATCAGCTCTGGGTTAATGCATAAACCCTTACTTGAGCTTTAACATTCTGAAAATGCAGGGATTTTTCCTGCATCCTCCTGGTTTGTCTTTTAAATCTGGTGTACATCCTGTATTGCTCCAGGACTATCTTAAGGACCTCCTCTTCCCCTTACACTTATTCCATCATAGTCAGATGCCCCCACTTGTATTAGAAGAGGCAGCTGGCATAGTGTTATCCGTAAAAGCTGAGTCCTTGCAACATGCTTCCTCTCTTCCTATTGAAAAGCATAATTTGCTGACTTTCAGGGTCACCTGCAAAGTGATATGGTTGGGAAGGCTTTGCAGCACGCCTTGGATGCCTTCTTTGTAAAGGAGGGGATGTGTTAAATAGGCAGCTGAGTTCCTGTGGCATTGGCAATTTCAATCCATCAAGTTAATTCAGTTGGGTCAATGGGGTATTTAATTGTGTAAATTGCATATTTAATTATATGAGGGCATCTAGAGTCCTTGATAGAAATTGTGACTATGGTTAAATGAGAAAATAAACAGGGAATAAGGGAGTTAGTCGTACAGCTTTATTTTTGTCAGTGGGTTCTGCTGTGGCTGAGACAACACAACCACGGCAATAAAGCATTTCTAAAACTAGGAGTTTGCAACATTAATGTGGTTGAACAGGAGGAAAAGTGGCCAGTGTTTTCTCGTAGAGTGAGCTGAAATCTGTGTCTGAGCTGTGATGCCTCCTCACAGGGGGATTTTCGGGGGAGTACTACAGGCACCTGTGATAGGAGTCGGTGTCCTCAAGTCTCCCCATCACTTCTTGACCCGGGAACACTTGTGATGCAGTTAACTCTGTGCGTGGCTTTCCCACATTTTACCCAAGCAACCGAAAAACAGCTGAAAAGAGTTTGCTCAGGCATCCTAGAAACATTCTTTTGTGGGCTGGGCAGTTCAGCAGCAGCAGACTCTGTTTTCTCTCCACTTCGGGGCTCCCTCCTTTTTCCTGTGCACAATTTAAAAGGCAATTTAGTCTAGTGATTTAGAAATGATAATAATAATAAAAAAAAGGTCTTGTTTCAGCTGGGTCGCAGCCCTGCGATCACCAAAACATGGTTAAAAGCAGGATGAGGTCTGCTTGTGTTGCAAGAGCGAGCTGGGTGGGCTTCCTCACACGCTGGGCTGGGCTCTCCGAGCAAAGGCAGCAGAGGTTGGAGCATCCTACTCCCATTCCAGCTCACTCAAGTCTTCCTTCTCCATCTAAAGAGTGCATAATGCTGTGGGAAAGGAACCCAAAAGGTCTCCTGCCTGAAGAACCATGCCCAAAGCTGCGCCGGACCATAGCCATGGAGTTGTGTGTTGGTTCTTCCCTCCCACCTGAAAAGCCATCCGGTCCAAGGGACCGCACCAGACGTGTACTTGTATTTATTTTTCTTCCTGGTCTCTTCAGATAAACCATCAGCAGACAGAAGTATTCAGCTCCCCTGGGCATCCCTGTCTCCTGCACAGACGGCAAGGATTGATAGCACAAAAACTGCCTTGGGCTGGGGTTGGAAGATGGTTGGGTGAGATACAGCCCAGACCAAGGAGCACTGGGATAACAACCAAGGAGGAAATACAGAAGCTTTAAAGCCCAGTTGATAGGGCATCATGCGGCAGGAGACTTGAGGCTGTTTCAGCCCTAAGCAGTCATGAATGCAGTAAAATGAAAAGAGCAGAAGGTATGCAGTCCTGCCTGAATCCTCCACAGGCATCCATGGTGGTGTCAAAGCTTAGGCACAAAACCATACTTATTTTAATGGCAAAAACCTAAGAAGCTCGGATAGAGGGAGCTGGAGGGGAACCACAGTCTCTTAAATAATTCTTTAAGCAGAAAAGGCATGGTCCCATCCCCTAAGCTTTCACTGGGGACCTCAGCAGCTCCTTCTCCCTACAACACATGGTTTGATGCTGGGGTTTTCAGGGTCTCTTTCCCTCTACAGTGTGTTTGGGACTAGGAAGGGAGTTTTAGTCCTTCTAGGGCTGTTTGAGATGCCCCTAGAGAGCACTTGCTCCTTAAAGTTGATTTCAGCAGTGTGTCAGAGCTCTCGGAATGGTTATTTTATGAGAAAAATATGGTAGAAATAGGGAACAAAAGTTAGAAATAAGGAGAAAAAGGGAATAGGGAAAAAAAAAACAAACAAAAACACCCTGTACTCTGTTGGAGCACAAACAGGTTACAAAGCTTTTCACACTTTATTGCAGTGCTATTATCTTAATGTTCCAGGCATCATTATGAGGAAGAAGAGCTTCATTTTGGAGCTGGTGGAGCCACACAGGTGGTATACATATCCCTTAAGCTGAGATTTTATGGCCAGAAAAAGAGTTGGGAGTTAGAGGCGTTTTGTTATAAACCTCATCTGGATACAGAGTGACTCAAAATTGACCATGGATGAGGCACTGGAAGCAGTGAGGCTTGGGAAAGGCTGAGCAGGGCCATTTGGTGGTACATGGGTTGGGAGCAGGGTTAGGAAGCAGCTCTGAATGCCTGGACCCAAGGGAGGAAGAGCTGGTTTCTCAGAAGGCGGTTGGCAGCAGCCAGGGATGGGAGTAGGGTTGACATGCAGTGGGTTTGCAAGATCAGAGGGGTTTCCTGATCCACCAGTTAAGAAGCAGATGTGGCCCCAAAGCCCTGCTCTGGTTTTCATCACGCAGCTTTCCCCCTTCTCCTGAAGCGGTGAGCACTTGGCACTAAGCTGTGCCCCATACCTCAGGAGCAATGCCTGTATGTGGTGCACCAGCCCTCCCACCCCAGGCCCCCTTCATCCAAGAGGGATGCTGACACATCCTCGGTGACCATGGAGGGCATGTGGAGGAGTCACCACTCACAAGTACACATCCAGCTTGGGCTGAGGAGTCAACCCAGGCTCACCAATGCACAGTGCATAGGTCCAGCTGGCCTTGCCTCATAGCTGACCTTCAGGTTGGCTGGTGCTGTGTATAACAGCTAGCATAAAAGAGCTGATAGAGCACACTGGTGCCCGTAAATCTGCCTGGTTTGTTTCCATACGGTCTTACTGATGTTGGTTCCCTGCACAGCGCACACGAGGCTCCTCTCCCCTCCCTGACAGTGACATTCCGAAGGGGCCACATCTTGGGCTAGCGAAGCACCTTTTGTTTCTCATGCGAAGCGATGCTGACATCCGGCTGTGCTATAAATAGCGCCCGTCCCGCTTCCTTCCCGTCACCTTTCCTCGGGAAATGCTGTCACTGCCTTGTGGAGGAGCGTGGCTCACCTACGCTGAGGTCTCTGCTGCGCACCTTTCTCTGCTCTCAGGAGAAGCAGCCCTATGGGCATGCAGCCATAGCTCTCTCCTTGCATGTACAATAGCTATTTACATCCCGTGAGTCATTTTTCCATGGGGTGCATGCTTCATTTGTTACATAAGAGAGATACGAAGAACAAATTAGAAGTATCATCAAAACAGGCTTCAGGCAGTCCTTCCCAGTTAAGGATCACTATGGGTCTGTTGGACATGTTTTAGTAACAGTGATCAGCATCAGAGGCACATCTGGTGGCGGGTTTGGTTGCACAGAGCGGTGTAAAAGCCTACAGGAGGTGGTGAGGTTCTTGCTGCAAAGAGCTTATAAGGAGAGCAGGAGACCTGGTGGAGGTATTGCACTTCCCCCCTCACCCAGCAGAAATACCACTCCCAGTGTTTTCTCTGTTAGTTTGACACCTGAGGTGTAAACAGCCGCCCCGTGACGAGGGTGATGGAGAGCATCACAGCTTGATGGGATCATTGAAGGAGGGCAGCAGAGACAAGCTTTTTCATAGCTGTTCATGTGTCCCAGTGTTAAACACCAGTGAGGGCTTCTCAGAGGGCTGGAGCAGCTCTGCTCTGGAGCCAGGCTGAGAGAGCTGGGCTGGGGCAGCCTGCACAAGAGAAGGCTCTTGAAGGGGAGACCTCAGAGCAGCTCCAGTGCCTGAAGGGGCTGCAGGAAACCTGGAGAGGGGCTTTGGACAAGGGATGGAGGGACAGGGCAGGGGAATGGCTTTAACTGCCAGAGGGGAGACTGAGATGAGCTCTTGGGCAGAAGCTGTTCCCTGTGAGGGTGCTGAGGCGCTGTCAGGGGGTGCCCAGAGAAGCTGTGGCTGCTCCATCCCTGTCAGTGTTCAAGGCCAGGTTGGACACAGGGGCTTGGAGCAACTGCTCCAGTGGAAGGTGTCCCTGCCCGTGGCAGGGGGTTGGAATTGGATGAGCTTTAAGGTCCTTCCTGCCCAAACCATCCT
Organism: Myiopsitta monachus; assembly: GCA_017639245.1. Taxonomy (NCBI): domain Eukaryota; kingdom Metazoa; phylum Chordata; class Aves; order Psittaciformes; family Psittacidae; genus Myiopsitta; species Myiopsitta monachus. Next base: position 1,918,460 of record CM029941.1, on the reverse strand, counting down.
ATGATTCTATGATTGACCTAAACACTAATCCGCTGTTTACTGCCACGCAAGACCCAAAAGTGACTTGGTTTGACCTCCCATAGGCAGCCACCTCTAGGGAAGGAAGAACCTTCCCTGGGCAGTGGCAGGACCCCTCCTGGCCTTCTCTCTTGTAAGCAGTCAAGTGAATAAAAGACTCTGGATATGGGGCACAATGGACCCATTTCTCAAGTTCTTTCCTCCAACCTTTCCCAACCTGATGCCTCTCTGCTAGCTGAGCACAGGCTGTGCTGGGACATGGTCTCCTTGGGCTGCTGAGCTCTGCGTTTTACCCCTTGTGTTTTCAAGAAGTTGCCCAAAACACCATTTCTTATGGTATCCGTCAAAGCACTGCAAGTCAGCTTGGTGCTGCACAGGGTTTCTTCTGTTCCCGTGGCATCCTGGTATGATGTGTTTTGGGATGAAGGGTCCAGATGGCCAAACCCCATGTCCTGGAAATGCATGCACCAGCCTTGTAGGAGTAGTAAAAAATGTTGCCCGAATTCGATAGGATTTGCAAGGAATACATTAAATCACAGTGGGTTCAGATGGGTGAGTTTGTGCCTCTGGTGGCAAACTCCTTTTGTGGAGGGTTTTCAATATCCACACTGCTCAGGACATTGTTCCTGTACAATTTCCTTCCAAAACACCATGAAGGGCACTCTACCACTTTACCCTGTCATAAAACATCACAGGGATCAGCTTTGCCCAGCCTGTTCCTTCAAGGGCAAGAACTCCTCATTCCTTTAACCTTCTGGTTAAAGCAGTACTGAAATTGTTCTGCATCACGTAAGGAAGGGGACAGTTTTGCTGAGGACCAGGAAAATGTTGCTGGGGAAGTCTTAAGAAGTTTGCACTGTTGTAATCACCACATCTTGTTGGCTTCAGAAGTCGAATCAGGTTGAGTACCTTGCCAAAAAGAAATCTTCATGTAGTCACATAGATGTTGGCTAGAATCTCACTGAGCTTTTGGTCGTCAGTCTGTGGGCAAGGACAGAAAAGGATGACGAGGAAGGGCAGCCCCATGTGTTGGAGAAGATGGAGTAGTACCCTAAGTGTTAATCAATCCCCTCTTTAAACAAGGCATCTGAATTCGTCATCCTTTCCAGCCCTTACTATTCTATAATTCTATGGTTCTGTCTCAGTAGAAAAAGGATCCCTTGTCCTTCTTCCATGTGCAGGTGATGTATCTCCAGGCTTTGGGATGAGCAGAGACATAATTGGCTGCTCTGCCTATCCCACCAGGGCTGTTGGGGACCATGGCCAGCCGTGCGTGAAGGACCCTCACCCTTAGCCTGAGCTTTGTGTCATCTCCTCGTCTCCTGTTGCACAGGGAGTTAAGAGTGGTGTTTCTGCACGTGCGAAATCCATCCTTCATAAAGCCCATGTATGTGGGTAAGGAGCTGGAGCAGGAGACTGGCTCATGCATGGAGAGAAGGGTTGGGAGCAAAGTGGCTCCCGCAGGCAGGAGGATTGGACAAGATGATCTTCAAAGGTCCCTTCCAGCCCTAACGATTCTGTGATTGCGTCCTTTCCCCATCTCACTTCATCGTGCCCCAAATACTTAATACGCCTTTCAACAGCAGGATTACAGAAATGTCCCCAAGTTGTCCCAGTTTGCTTCCTACCGCTAACTTGGCTTTACACTTAAACGATCAGGAAAAAACAGTCTGGATTATTATTTTTGTGTTGTTTGCTGGTTTTAATTAGACTCAGAGCTGGGGGAGGCAGAAATATCTCCTTCCCTGGAGAGCCCCGGTGGCTGTCAGGGACAGTTTCCTCTTCCTGAAGCAGGGGAGTTGTGCAAGCGGCGCTGACCCGTCCTGCTCACGCCGAGAGCCGGGTTCTCTGGGGTGAGTGCACCCCTGTCCTGGCTCCCCAGCCAGAGCCTACCTCCTGCTATGCAAGTGTGGTCCTGCATAAGGACAGCCCAAAGGACGGTCACGGTGGGCTTGGAGCCAGGCAGGGAATGTCCCAGATCCGCCAGTGGCTCCGCTGAGGAGCACAGGCAAGCTGTGATGTATTTCTTTTCCCATTATATTTGATTTTACAGACCCTCGGGGACACTCAGCCACCTACAGTGATTAGTCTGACTGATTAAGCTGCTTTTCCTCTTGTGGCAAACTCCTTTTGTGAAGGGTTTTCAATAGCCACGCTACTCAGGACATTGTTCCTGTACAATTTCCTTTCAAAACACCATAAAGGGCACTCTACCACTTTACCCTGTCATAAAACATCACAGGGATCAGCTTTGCCCGGCTTGTTCCTTCGAGGGCAAGAACTCCTCATTCAGGGAGAAGGTATGTGGTCGGGTGGGAGTTGCAGGAATTGGAGTGAGATGGAGCCATTAACAAGGTAGATTTGAGGTGAGATATAAAGCAGAAGTTTCTGCTTTTGGTTTTTGGGGGTTTTCTGTTTGTTACTGTGAGGATCCAGGGTCACCCAGGGATGCAAAGGATAAAATAAACTTGAAAGCTCAGAGAAGGAAATGCTGCTTCTCACGTGTTGGCTGGCTCAGCCTTGCCCAGCAGAGGCTGGGAGCGGATGCGGATGCTCTGGAGGTACCCGGGGTTAGATGGCACTAAGGGAGAAGGGCTACTGCTGAAGAAACACCCTGCTGTGAACAGCAAGCAGATAAAACTGGACATCTAATTAAGGCTGGAAATCAGAGGAAAGTCTGCCCTGATTGCCCACAAGGGAGTAATAGACGTAGGGAACTGGAGGGGGTTGCAGTGGCACAAGGTCCTTCCTCTCTGTGTTTGTAGTTACTCCCATACCCTCTCTTGAGGCTGTTGGGTAGGTCCATATGAAGACCTGGTGTCACCGGGACGTGGTTAGTCCATCAGCTGCTCCTGGGACAAGGCAGTGATGGAGCAGGGCAGAGATGGTATCAGGAGGGATCCAGCAGGAGCCCCTTCGACCCGCAGAGCCGGGCTGGCCAGACGCACTGGCATCACCCAGCCCCACTGCCCTTCCTTCCAGGCGTCGAGGAGAAGGCTCTGCCAGGGGTCATGGCGCTGTTGAGAACAAAGCCCGTACCAGGCTGCTGTCGAAGGAGCAATCCTTCAGTGATCAAAAAGCTGCCGCCTGACCAGCCGCGGGCATCCGGCTGGGGTGACTCAGCCGCGGGTGGAGCTGCTGGGCAGCGCTGCAGCTTCGCAACAAGGGGGACCTCTTGGAGCTGACATCTCCATGCTGGTTTGGCTCCATCAGGACCCCTTACTGCCTTTGTACCCTGCTCTGGGCTCAGTGAACAGGGCACAGCCTGACGCGGGGCTGTAATAGTCCAACACCATCCCTGTGCAGTAATAGCAGCTCCGGTACCTACAGGCCATGAATGATCAAATAGCTCTGCAGGAGCCATCTGAAGTTCAGCCAGTTTTACATCTAACGTCAGAGATGGACTGGCTCTTCTAAGGACAACTTGCCAGCCCCAGCACCACTTGTAGGGTCTTCCCATTAGCTGTGTGGTCCATGGGAAATAACCAGTAGCAGTAAGGTGGAGCAGTTGGTCTTCAGCACCCATTGGGGTGTTTGTTTTGCCTGTCACCCGCGCCTCAAGCTGTGGCAGGGTGAGTAGAGGTTTTCCACCCAGCTGCTCTTGTTTCTGCCGTTGTGATCAGCGCTAAGCCCTTACACATTTGAGGGTGTCAGTGAGAATATGCCCAGCCATGAGTCACCCTCAAGGCAGATGGTGCGGCTGCCATCCTGCCGGCAAAACACACCACAAGAGGCAATGCCGTATTTACAGCTCCTTTCCTGATGCCAGCAGCAACTAAAAGGGTTTTGCACTTCTTGCAATGTAGGGAAAACATACTTCTGTAATTATCAGAGCTCTGTGGGCTCAGGACTAATGCAAAGAGAAAGATAAACCTGCATGAATTCAACAGGACATGCTCCACGTGAGCATATCTTCAGGAGATGTGTATCCGTTATTATTCTCTATATCTGCTGCATCCTCCTTCTGTGCCTAGCTAAAGGCATGGTGCAGAAGGGTTAAAAGATACTCATCTAAGCAGATTTAATCCTTTCCTTTCATTGTTCCTTATTTTTAATGCCAGGAGGCAGTGGCAGGAGAGAGCTGGGTGCATTTCCCAGCTGCAGGGTTGCCACCTCTATTGAGGGCAGCTTTGTCATTACATAAAAACTCTACAACACAAGACTTCTTATTCCTTTTCCTTATGAGCATGGCGACTGAAGTGACCCCTGTCCTGCCGACTAAATTTAATCTGAATTGCCAAGCTGCCAGTAGACTTTATGGCATCAGGAAGCTTTTGCAGGTTGTTTTCCTCCATCTCTGCAGCTGATTGAAAGACTTTATGTACCACCAGCAGAACATGTTACTATTATGAAATCTCAATAGATATGTAATGGCCTGCTGGATAAGGTCAGCGTCTTATGATGCTACTTCACAGAAAGAAAAATAATTGCTCTAGCAAAAATATCCAGAACTCCAGTGCGTGGCTGTGGTGCAGGGACATCTGATTTCATCCAAACCCGGTATTTATGAGGTATCTTGTCCCTGTGGAGCAATAGGGGCTGATGTGAAGGACAGTGAGTTGTTGACACTGAAACCTGTTCATTCCTTTTCTGCTGCTGCCCATTCTTGTGAGCGTTAGGGAGCAGGAAGCAGGAGCTCGTAGTGGCTCTGGAGCTAAGGACAAGGTTAGCAAAGCAACAGCTCTTGTATACCCAGCCTTGGGGGTGACATGGAAGACCTCATTTCAGTTCTTACCTGTATCAGAACCGCTGAGCTTCATCTCCGTGATCACAGATGCTGTTGCAGATGCCCTCACGTATCATGAAATCCATGCAAGGAGCTAGAGACAGTGAACCTTGTGAAACCTGCACCAAATTGGGTGGGAGACAGACAAGATGCCATAAAGCACCTCCAGTGATGCCACCATAAGTGTCACCACATGTGTCCATAACTTTGTTGACCATATATGAATTCAGTACCAAAGTTCCCATTATACTTGGAGATGGTCAATGGAGTTTGGGGGATGGCTCACCTCAGTGTGAAGCAGCATTTGTCCAGGTGACTCCCTCCCCAGTCTCCACCTCCTGTAGCTGGTTGGGCATTTAGAGCCCCACCTCACATTTGGCCTCTGACATGGCAGGCACCTAAAATAAGGCAGATTGAACCCACCTTCTGTGTAACCCTTACCCCATGCCTATGTTCCACACCTTAAATGCATCTTACTGCTGTAAGTTAGGTGGGGAGCAGTTGTCCTGCACAAGACTGAACTTGGTGAGCAACCCTACAATAATCCAATGCTGCATGGAGAGGAGGGAGGATTCCTCTTCTCCTGGGACAAGGTGAGAATTCCCAAAGGTGGCAATCAGAGATACTTGGAGAGCCCTGGAAGATTCTCACGGAGATCTGGCCTTCACATAATAAAAATGAATCTGGCCATCTTATGAGAACAGGTTTCCTTGCTTTATTTTGCCTTTCCATGTTGACCAGAACCAAGGAAGTCTGAAAAACAAAGAGCTGTGGGAGGAGTTGAGCCAAAACACCTCACACTAGAGGAAGCACTTGGGATAGGGATTTGTTTATGGTCTCTCTTCAGCAAGAACAAAGACCTGAGACTGGGCATCCCATTCTCTCCCATCTCATGGAGGAGAAATCTCTTGTCAGCCAAGGGAAAAAAGGGCTTCCACCAAGATGTTTTCATGCTCACGGAGAGTGCTTTCTTGTGACTGGTGAGATCCTTCATCTGTGTTTAGCTCAACCCCTTACTGGGACTGCCTGGCTCCACTGGCCAGAGGGGACCCTTCTTACCCATCAGCTGAGTAGGTAGGTAGGTAGATGGATCAGCTGTTAACTACCTACTCAGGTAGGTAGACCCTGCGGAGATCTACCAGCTTAGGTGGCTTGGTGCTGCTAATGATCAGGAGTTGATAGGAGTTGATAGGAGTCATTGGTGTTTCATGGGTGAAGTGTGTAGTAGGTTTTTCTGGCCTTGGCTTTTCATACACAGGTGTCAACAGAGCTGTTGCCAGTAGAGGTGGAAGGGTTTACCTCTGAGCCCCTTAAAAGCATTTACAGTTCCTTCTGCAACCCCAGACTTGTTTTTACTTCAACTAACAATTTGCATCTTCTTCTAGAAGGTTTCTTCCAGAAGGGAGCTGATGTTGGATAACCAAGTGATGAATCCTAGGGTAGGAGCTGACTGAACTTGAGGGAGTCTGAAGAGATGGTGGCATCTCAGGATGTGCATAGCAATGATGCCTTTGGTACTTGAATTTCAGAGAAGACATGAGATGACCCAAATCCTTGGTGGGATTTGGGAATTGGTCAGTGAGCAGTAGAGTCCTCAGATCTACCTAAGATGTGCTGTGGATATATATATATGTGCTCCCTTGGATTCGGTCTTAACTTTTGACAGAAAAGACATGCATTTGCCTAGGTGTGTCATGAGCACATGAAATCATGGGACGATCAGGAATGGACCCTAAAGCAGTGTGGCTTGTTGTTTAGGTGTGAATTTTAAAGCTGTTTTCTAGCTTTTGTTTAAAGGACGATATTACTTTATTATTGTATGTTAAAATCTGCTGTTCCGCATTTGTTATTATCTGATTCCAGGTTATCAGGAATCATCTTCCTGTCTACTGTTCAAACTCTTGTGGCAAAATGGTCTTGCCTTTTATTTGCCCTCCTTACCTTTCGCTCTCACATATATGCATGCAAAGATATGTATAGAGACATATGCATATCTAACCAAATTATATACATATATAACCAAGTTGTCCCAGCATTTTTGTCTCACAAAATGTTTTCTCAGAGAGACTTTACCAACTGAAAACACACTTGTTCCTTCAAGCATCACATTGGCAAGAGGTCGGCATCACACTTGCACGTGTCCTCTTCGGGCCAGGTAGTTTTTATTCTGGAAGGATGGCCAAGAGAAGCCTGACTATCACTCAGGAGCATGCCATGCAAGGTATTTGTCTGAAAACTCGTTACAATAAGCTGGCAGCCCATATTCATGCAATTTTCACTCTGTCTTGAAGGGTTGCACTATTTTCCAGAGCCGCTTCCATGCCGATCTATTCATGACCGGCGCTAGGCCTCCTTTCACACATAAAAATAGGCACAGGAATGGCCCTCACCCTGGATTTTAAGATTGGAAGTTATTTTGGGTGAAGGGGAAGGTGAACGTGTTTTACAGCTGACATGAATGTGTCATTTTTAAGGCTATGAAATTTTGGAAAAGCCGTAGAAACCCATTCCCAGAGGTCACCAGGACAAACCTCTCCTGCTGGGCAAGTGAATAGAAATGAGTTCATAATTACAGAGTATAGTAGTGACACGTTTGCTTTTTCACCGTTTTAATTGAGGTTTCCAGAAAGGAAGAGAACTTAAAACAATACAGAAATGTCTTTTGTTCTTCCAGGGCCATTTACTGAAGGCTTTGCAGTGAGAGGAGAGGATGTTTATTAAAGAAAGCAACAATATAAAGATGTTATTTTAGTGCTGAAGTGCTGTTCCTAGTTGGAACAAAACTAAATGTTTCAGATGGACTGGGTACTTGCTGAAAGCTATCATTGAGCTGAATGATTTGCCATGCATTTACTGAATTCAACACATGGTGTTGGAACCGAAGAAAGAGAGAGGAAGGCAAGGAATTGAAGAGGTTGAAACACTCTTTTCCTTCTCAGTAGGATTAATTAGTTAGGTTTAATGGTGTTTGGGTCTGAACCCCTGAAGCAGCATCTGGAACTCATGTTTTCATCCTCCTCCTTATGCTCCTGTCTTCTCCATGCTCTCCTGGGAGGTGGTGGGTGTTTCTGGAGCCACCATGTAGACTCCCTTTGGCAATGCGGAGGGAACATTGCAACCCCATCCAGGATGTCACAGCCATCCATGCTGAGCAGGGAGTAGGTCTGAGCCAGTGTGATGGTGGCTGTCAAAAGCTGCCGTTTCTGGGAGAGCTCTTGTCCTGAGCAAACTCAGGAGAAGCTCCTTCTTTTTAAGGACAAAAGTAAGTCTCTGGTGGTGTACTTGCCTGCAGTGATGAGTGGCAATATTAGCATCTAACTAAGTCATCGTGTGTAGGGTGCAGCGATGCAAAAAACTCTTTTAGGCAGCTGACAGCCCCTAAGCAGAGGTGCTGTTAGAATAATAGTCGCTGTCCTGCTTAAGACTTAGAAACTTTGATCCAGTGGTGAAGGACAGGCTGCATTTTCAGGAACAACTGCACTAAACTTGCATCTCAGAAAGAAATTACATAACTTCTCAAGTTGAAAGGATCCCATGAGGATCACTGAATCCAACTCCCTGCTCCTCGCAGGACTTCCTAAAATTAAACCATATGAGTAAGTCGCACCAGCTGAAGCTGGGCATCCCGTGGAGCAAGGTGAAGAGCTCACTAATGTCTCAAACATTAGAACAACTCTCACACGCCTCAAAGGTGGTACCCAGAGAATGGTGCCAGACTCTTTGCAGTAGTGCCCAGTGACAGGATGAGGAGCAGTGGCCATAAACTAAAACACGAGTCTCACCTCAACGTGAGGAAGAACTTCTTTACATTGAGGGTGTCAGAGCCCTGGAGCAGGCTGCGCAGGGGGGTTGTGGAGTCTTCCTCTCTGGAGACATTCAAACCAGCCTGCACACGTTCCTGTGCGACCTGCTCTGGCCCCTGCCTTGAATTAGATGGTCCCTTCCAACCATAGCAGTTCTGTGATTCTGTGTCTCTCTATTGGTGCGCTGTTCCTTCACGATCAGGCTCCTCAAGGATTAAGTGAAAATCCCAAGTTCACAGTCAGGACTTGCCCTGCCTGCCCAAGCAGAGCCAGCGGTCGCAGGGCATCAGCCGAGGTGTTGGTTACAGGCAGCGTAGAGACAGATCGTCATTTCTTTCGGTTTGGTTGTCCGCAGCATCGCTGGGAGTTATTACACTGAATTAATTCTGCGAACTGCAGGTCCCCAGAGGACAATATTGTCTCGGCGGTTTGTTCCTAAAAGGGCTCAGCTGGGTGATTGCGTTACTGTGGCTTAATGAATTACAGCACGTGAGCCGGGCGGCAGTAATTGCCCAAGCGTGCCACTGGCTGTGCGTGCAGAGAGCCTTGTGCCGCAGCCCCTTACCCAGCTAGGTGATAACCCACCTTGTCTTATCATTGCCATGCCATCCTGCGTCAGCACAGGGCAGGAGTTCTTAGTTTACAATTAGAGGGGCTGATGGTGTGCTGGAGCTGGCTGGGAGGTCAGTAAGAGCAGGAAGAGGGCTGTGATGGGTAACACCAGACTACCTAGCTTGATCACCAGTAAATGGGCACCAAGAAGAGCATGTAAAGAACAAGGTATGCACATAATGCTGCTTCCCAGCAGTGCCGTCCTCTTCTTAACTGGACTCAATGATCTTCAGGTTCCTTTCCATCCAAAATACATGATTCTCCAGGAATTTACACTTTGAGGAGCGGCAGGACCACATTTGCCACCTTTGTATCCAGTGCATCCTGATGGATTTTCCTTTTATGACTTTGGCAATGTGCTTTTTGAATCCTTGCAAACTTCTAGAACTCACATCCTCTATAACGTAGCTCGACAGTTTAATGGTTTAATGGTGGTGTATGTGAATTTAATGGTTTTAATGGTTCATTATGTGAATACCTCCTTTTGGTTATTTTGAACCATTCTTCTTTTCATGTCATGAGAAGTAAAGTGCTCACATGGCTGTGCCTGCACATTAAGTGCCTTTTGAGCTCTACTTTAGCTCTTCAGGTGTGTTCAGCAAAGTGGGAGTCAGCATTAAAAATGGAGGTTGCCATTTTGAAAGCAAGACCATCAACAGAAGCATTCAGCAGTGCCGGCTCTGGGATCATAGAACCATTGAATGGCTGCTCCAAGTCCCTTCCAACCTGGCCTTGAGCGTTTCCAGGGATGGGACATCTACCATCTCTCTGGGCAGCCTGTGCCAAAGCCTCATCACCCTCATCATAAAACTTTTCTTCCTTATGAATCTCTCCTCCTTTAGTTTAAAACCACCACCCCTTGTCCTGTTGCTGTAAGCCCTACTGTAAATTCTGTCACCATCTTTCTTCTAAGCCCCCTTTAAGTACTGGAAAGTCTCCCTTTCTGGTCTCCCTGTACCTAAAGGTCTCTTAAAGGAGTACTCTGAGGTCTCCCTGGACCCTTCTTTTCTCCAGGCTGAACAACCCCAACTCCCTCAGCCTGTCTCCCAGCCTGGAAGGGTACTCCAGGCCTCGGAGCATCTCCAAGGCCCTGCATCCAAGGCACCTTGGTTACCTTGCTTGTATTCATGTTGCTTTGGTAGCTGAAGATGTGATTTAATTTTAGCCGACCTGTCAGGAAAGGCTGCATTGCATGGGCAGTGTGTGTTGGGAGAATCAGCTGTAGGAAGAGTCACAGGGAACCAATGCAAGAGCTGTCCGCAGGGAAAACAGCCATAGATGAAACAATGCTGTAGTGTTTTGTTGTCCATCGACCTTAATGTGCGTATTGGCAGAGTGCTCTCTCAGCATTCCCTCTTTCCCTGCGAGGAAACCAAGGCAGAAAAGGGGGAAGGGGCTGTGAGTGGACCGTCGCCCTGCAGACTTTGCAGTGAACCCATGGCACCAGATCCTTGTATGTGTGAACCCTGTCACCCATGAGACTGTTCTTCAAGGCTGCTCTTTCAGTGTCATGGAGTGCAAAACACAACCGTCTACGTGATGCTCTTTCAGCCAGGCAGAATTGAGGGAAGGAAATATAGCGGCAGGTTCCTCTGCACTAGGAAACCGATCTGTTATTGAAATGGCTTTCTCTTTGGTGGAGTGTTTCCGGCATGGCTCCTCAGTACTGGAAATGGATTTACCCATCTACACCTTGTTTTCCAGCGTATGTTCATGGAGGTGTTGTCAGCGGCTGTTTGCTGGACTCAATTTGAAGTGAAATAACTTGTTTATTTCTCCTGCTTTCAATCCTCCTCTATAGACAATTCTTTCTTCACTAGAAAATATAAATGTGCTGTTGCTGGTGATCTCTTGGAACAAGTACCAAAGGCTTTCTGCTGCCAGGTTGTTCTCCAGAGTTATCTGGCAACTGAACTGAGGGCAATCAGAGGTCGATGCTTTTGATGGGTAAAAAAAGGTTCCATGGCATCCCCTGTGTCACACAAGGTCTTCCTATGGGACCTGGCCCATTTGAAGAAGCCCAGCAGCACTTCCAGTGGTGTAGCTGCGTGCTTTGGGTGGTGACTTCCAGTTCTCAGCCATGGCAAGTAGCCACCCTCTCTGCAGGAGAGCATTTACCACCCTGCTCTTTCTCCCTGCGAGCCCAAGATGGGGATGTTGGCCCCGGAGACCTGGGAGGGAGCGAAGTGCTGAAGCTCTGCAGGGCCTCCTGGCATGGTTAGTGTGTGAAGAAGTTGCCAGCTCGAGTTGTTTGGGCTCTTGTTGCAGAAACAATATTTCTGTCTGACCCCAGTTAGCAACTGATGTTTGCAAAATAAAGAAGCCAAGGCACTGGAAATACTTTCCATTCCCACTCTTGTCTCAGCCCAAAATATTACTATTAAAAATATTGCATCTATTATATGCAGCTAATATCTCTGCTGGCATGTAAATCACCCAGGGATTTTTCATCTCCATATTAAAAAAAAAAAGAAAGTTAACTACGCTCTATTTTTGGGTATTTGTTAACTGTTTTGTTTCCATTTATTCCTACTAAAGCCACAGCAGTCTGTCTCCAAGGGACCATCTGTGGGAAAGAGAGTCCCTGGATTGATTGGGAAGGTGCCGGGGTCAGTAACAGGCATGAAGGCGCTGAGTTTCTGCTCTTTCTCTGATAATGTCTTTATTTAGCGTGACAGCCTCCGGGGCACGAGTGGACAACAGGCTTCTTTCTTTCATTTAAACTAACATTGCTCCATCCGTTCCCAGCGTTGTGCAGATGCTATGGATCATCCCAATTCCATGATTAAAGTAAGGGCCAACAGCCACGTGGCGCTGGAGCTGCAGAAAGTGACCCTGCTCTGTGCCTCCCCCCTAAGCAGTGTGCTCCCATTCAAACTGATGATAACTCAGCCAGCAGAAAGTTAATTCTGAGAGTAGATCAGCCCAGTACATCCATGTGAGTGTTGGGGGTGGCATGGGAGAAGAGGTGGGAATGAGTTCAAGAGGACACAACTCCTCTTTTGACAGTGGGACAGGCTTAGGTAAACATCTGGAAAACTGCATAGGATTGTCACTGGGTTGCAGTGAGTCAATGTCCAGATGAATCCTAGCTCTCAAAGCTCTACACTAAGCTACAGCATGCTGCATCAGTTTTAAAGCAATTTATTTAATGTGTTGATAAAGGATTCTGGCACACACTAGGTCTAAAGCATCTCTGCTCCTTGGGTTGGTGTTTTACCAGATCCCCGTGTCGGAAGTAATTGCTTGCCATTGACTTTGGGTCATCTCATATGTCTGGACAGCTGTTAGGAGATCCTGTCAAATCTTGCCTTAGCTTCTACAGGAAAGACAATTCTTTCTTCACTAGAAAGCACTGGTATAAATAGGATATGGAAAAAACCTAGGACGTCTCCTCACTGCAGGTCAAAGAGTCACAGAGGTCTAAGGGAAGACAGCTGAACAAAAAGGCAGCAGGTGGTTGCCTGTACGTACTATTTAGGATGTATCTTGAGGGACAGGACCATGGAGGGATGGTGGTGGGCTGTGTCTGTGCATCTTGGCATGGGTTTAAAGTTTATATCTCTTGGAGGATTATCAGATCTCGAGATAACTGATCAGCCCTGGTGTATTTTTAAAGGAGGCAGCCTGGAGTCTGAGGTATAAGCTCTTTTATTGCAAAGTAGTAAAAGATTAATCTATATTCATTCAAGTCACATTCTTACCAGGATCCACTCAGCAGACTGTGAGAACCTTTGTGTACTGTGGATGTGTCTTTCAAGTTTAAACCATTCCGTCTAAACTGGATCCAGTTCCTCGTCATTGTATTTTCCTATGGTTTTCATGTAATTTTTGCAGTCATGTTTACAGTACGCTAAGAATCCAAAAACATGATTCCAAATAATGTAGTTTATGGAGAGAACAATTTCCAAGCAGTTTTTACATGGAATCACTGCAGTGATTTCTACACCAGTCTGGGCAGTCTGCCTTGAAGACTGGGGGGTGTCTTCCTAGCTGGTTGCCTGCTCTGTGCAACAAGGGCCCCCATCTGGACATCCCTAATGATTTGTGGGAGATCCAGCAAAGCATTTAAAGAGCTGTTTTGGAGCTATCTCACATGCCATCTGTACTTGGGATGTCTTTCCCAAGCTGGTGTTACAAAACAGCTACTTAAATTCCTCCTGAAGATTCGTTTCCATGAAGCTTAGAAGAAAATAGCTGACTCAGCCAGCCTGCGCGGCCAGGCATTGCAGAACATGAGGACTTGCATTGGACTTCAGCAATAGACGTTTGTTCCTCAGTGCTTTGCTGAGCCTGCTCCCATAGACTTTGTCTCATGTCCTTTCATCCCAGCAGCGCTGTCTCTGTTCCTGCAGCACAGCCTGCAGAGTGCGTGCTCATCTGCTGGTCCCATAAGTGTTTTAGGTGTTCAGAAGTCCTCTAAGTGTTCAAAAAATGTGTAGATGAGGCCCTCAGCAATATGGTTTAGTGGTGCCCTTGGCAGCCCTGTTGTGGTTGGACTTGATGATATTAAAGGTCTTTTCCAGCCTAGGAAAGGTTGATTCTAGGATTCTATGTGAATGGTGCGTCCATTACTGTGGTGGGAGAAACAGCAGACACCAGTGCTATGAAGTGATGCTGCAGGAAGGCACAGGGAGAAATCGGGTCCATTTCTGTGTTTGGAAAGGTCAAATCCTCATTACATTAGATAGTGCATCCCAGGATGAACCATGCTTTGTGTCAGACCTACACCTACGCATGAGCACCATGGGTGTCTCTATGAGAAGCTCTTCCATCATAAAATCATAGAATCATAGAATGTTTTGGATCGGAAGAGACCTTTAAAGCTCATTCCAACCCCCTGCCATGGGCAGGGACACCTTCCACTAGAGTAGGTTGCTGCAAGCCCCATCCAGCCTGGCCTTGAACACTGCCAGGGATGGGGCAGCCACAGCTTCTCTGGACACCGTGTGCCAGTGCCTCAGCACCCTCACTGTAGAAGTCAATACTACCCTGATGGTTTATAGTGAGCCTAGTGACGTTTCAAAGGCCAAATTAACTCATATCTAGCAAACAAAGACAGATATTTTGTTGACAACTCTCCCTTGGGTTGTCAGCAGCGGTTGTACCCCAAGACCAAGGTGGTGACAAGAGGAGTTGTGCCTGACTATGCAGCTCATCTGAAGGTTTCATAATGCTTTTCCCAGCAGCCAGATGCTGTGAGCCTCATCAAAAACATCTCTACCCTCATAGTGTTGTTTTTGTTGGCTGTGGTTGCCTTCTGGAGTTCATTGTATGTTTCCAAGGGTGCGTACATGCAAGATCTAAAGCACGCATTATATCTAAACTGTACGAAGATGATATTAGATCCTAATCACCGCCATTTTGACAAGTGGATTTTCTACGCTTCCAAAATGCTGTGTCCATACAGATGTGTGGTCTGGGACTGGTTGTCAGGGTAGACTTTAACTCTGTTGACAGAAAGGCATAAAAGAAGTGTGAATAATTTCATTTTTGTTCTCAGGAGTGAACATGACATCTTGTTCCCTTCTCATCTGACGAAAATGCAAACAAAAATTAAACTGGAGCCAAACAAAATCAGTTTGAGAGAGAAAGCCAAAGGGAAAACACACAGAAGTCCCTGTGTTCTTCATCATTGGAGCTGGTGGTTGTTGCTTTCTTTGGGATTTTGAGGTTTTTGATTAAATTGTGTGGAACTGTCAAGCTTATTTGAGTGTTTCCCACTCTCAATCATGGTGAGGATATTAAATGGCCATGACTGGGCTGTGATGCTTCCTGCACCATAGCAACACTGAGTTCTCATTATATACACATGTAAAACACCAGAATACCTTTGGTGGAGGTAGGATTGGCGGAGAAAAATTTTGAAGGAAGTCAGGCCTCTAGAAAAGAAATTCAGTCCTTTCTCCTCATTAGATTAATAGCAATATTCTCCAGACATCCAGGACCAGTTTTAGACCCTATAAAATTGCACCAGCTCCTAACATGGATCCTTCAGGCCCTGTAGTTTGGACCACAGTGTCCCTTTGATGCCCAAAGCCAGTGATGATGGGTGTTTTGACCACAGCAGCACTGCCATGCCCAAACCCCTCCAGCAGCACCTGTGCCAGTCTAGTTATACGTGGAGCTGTATCCATCACACAAGGTGAAGCAGCTGGTCTGGCTGGAATATGCTTAGTACAGAAAGGCTGGGCCTGGATAAATTGGTTTGTTCAGGGGATGTTTCAGAGGGCTTTGCTTCTTCCTGCCCTTTCCAGGCTGTGTATCCTGGGAAGAACCCAGTCGCTATCAGTCTCTGAATTTAACCCTTTCAGTGGTGACTCAGAGATGTGGGTTATTAATTTTCCTACCTCAATGGACAATACTACGGGATTTTCAAAAAGAAGATGGAGAGAGGTGGCCCTTCATACTCTAGAGCCATCTCACCAGTCCTCCATTTGTGGTACAGCTGCTGCATGCCTTGGGGGTGCTCTGCTCCTTCAGCTTTGGGGATAAGTGGTATCTGGGGTCCTCAAGAGAGTGGAAGGTCCCATGGAGTCCATTTCTGCAGAAGATCTTAATCTGACTCTTATAACAGCAATTGCTGTTATAATATAACATAGGGCATATATGTTATATGCCTTATAACATATATGTTATAATATAATATAAGGCATATTAATAGCAGAGATGATCATGAGATGCTCCCAAAACTTAGCATCATATTCCTGGGCCTGATCTTGAAACAGAGGTGAGATCCTTCCTGGGCGAAAGAAAGGGTGGAGAGAAACTTCTGTCTGCAAAATGCAGTAAGGAACGTTGCCATTCAAGTACCAGAATGATGAAGGGGATGCAGGAGGTTTCACCTTGGCCATGGCACCAGTCTTCATTCTCAAGCTCTCGCTTGAGTGGCTGCAAGTCTGTATTAGTTGTGAATTGCTGGGTGCCCACATTCATGTCCATGAGGTTTCAGGCACTGCAAAAAATCAGGACAGAACCAGCATCCCTCCCCTGTGAGGAGCTTAGCATGCCCCAGAGGGTTTGTATCATGGGAAAGGTGCCTGGGTTTGAGAGCAAGAGTGGCATCCAATGTTGTTCTTCAAAGGCAAGAGCCAGCGCATCCAGAGCACCCAGTCCCTGAGCCCACAGGTGGGATCACGATCCATACAGGCATATGGGATGCTCTGCGCCACAGGGTAAATGTCTCGAGCACCACTGGAGTTGCAGCTCTGTTCCTCTCCCTATGTGCAAGAATTGCCCAACCAAATCTCCGTGCAGCCACCAGAATGTAACCCCGCGTTGTCCTCCGGCTCTCCGCATGCCAGACAAATGGTGGGGGCTCTCAGAGGACTCGTCTCACTCAGGGGGATGTGAGCAGGGCTGACGGGACGGAGCAACTGTGTTTTAGACCACAGCTGTCCACGTGTCTGGAGTTATTTTCCCCAGCCTTGTGCCTTCCAGCCACTTTCCTTGGGAGCAAACCATGTAGTAAAAACTTGCAGGAATCCTGTATTTCTGAGCACGTAGGCTGGTAATCACCGAGACAGCTGAAGCCTTAGATTTGTTTGTGTAGGCTCCTCCAACAGAGCAGACATTTGTCACATCTAAATTCTGTTGAAAGGTATCTTGTTTAGTTAATTAAATAAAATCAGCGGAGAAACGATAGCAGAAGCGATACCATCCTATTTCCAGCTTGGCAGCCCTGACTGTCTCCCCTTGGTTTTTAGTACTTCTGGAGTTTCTTTGTGACTCTGAATGTCTCTTTAGTTTCCACATTGACCGATGGCCAAATCCCTGGTCCCTCTGAAGACGGGGAGTTTTGAGCTGAATCAGAATTTGGCCTTTCAAGTGAAAATAGTTGTTTGATGTTAATGGAGTCAAGAGGTAAGAGACCACTGTGCTGCCTAGACACATTTTCTTGTAGCTGAAGTGCAGTTCCCTGCAAGGCACCATGTTCTTACAGCAAAGGATGAGCAGAGGCACAGAAGGAGGATTTCCCCTTAACTGTGGCATTTTTCTGGGGTGAATCCTTGCTCTCTTGGAGGTGTTGGTGTGTGATTCAAGCTTCAGCTGTTCCTCCCTTCAGCATTGCAAACTTAAAAGCCTGGGTTGGAAAATGCCTTTGGGTTCCTATATGGTCTGGTTCCCTAAGCTTGGCGAGTCACCTCAAGCCGCCTTAGTGGCATCTACACTCCTGCCCTTAAGAAAGCACAAGGTTGTTTCCATCAACTCAACCCGCAGTGGGTGCATGTGGTGAGGTGCTCTGATCCCCATTTACCCCTTCCTGGGGCTCTCTGTGTCCCCAGCACCTTGGTCATACCTGAGAGCAAGGATGGGTCATCCCAACCTTCCAGGCTTTGCAGTGCTGTGCGTCTAAAGGAAGCTTAAAGATCTGGGCCTCGTTCTCCCTGCTTTGGCTCTTCCTCCCTGCGGAGTCCTATTTCTTCTTGGCTTTTCTTCTTCGCTGGGGTGTTGGGAAGATAAAAGCACACAACGAGTCTTTGCCTGAATGCTGGATGATTGTCTCGACCCCTGCCTGCTGCCAAGTCACGGACGTTGCTCCTTGTTTGCCATTCTCCTTCCTTTGCCTTTTATTTCTTGCATTTTTTTTTTCCCCTAACTTGTTTAACTCTGGTGTTTTCCGTCCTGTGGTTGATGACTGCAGAGCTTTGGTTTGTGTTTGCTCTGCCCCTTGCCATGGGGATATAGCCTTTTAGCTGTCCTGTACAGGGATGGAACTGCTTGTCTTCTGCCTATGGCAAAAGCCCCAAACTGAACAATTTCGCACATTCCACACTGGCTTAACTGTTTGGGGTATTTTTTTTTTTGGATCTTAAACCTTTTTTCTCTCACAGCCCTTAAACAGAAATGGTTTGGTTCATAATACCATTGTCTTTAGGGGAAAAAAAATGTTTCTGCACACATTTCTTGCAGGAATTTACAGCAGAGGTTGGTTCCCAGCTCATTTCCAGGCATTTTGCCTTACCTCTGCTTAAATTAAAGCTGTGTCTGTGTGCGACTTTTATAGGTTTTGTGCAATATTTGCAACTTAAATACAGTAGCAGCCTGTGTGGCTCATAACCCATGGCTGCAAGCGCACCCAAACAGTTAAACTCCGATGTTTGAGAGGAGAGAAGAGCAAAGCCACTGAAAGCAAACTCTGAATTGTATCAGCAAGACTCTTGCACACTTAAGCATGTGAGGGCTTAGTGCTAGATAAGGGCTTTAACTAACTTTTATTTTGACATTCCCCTTCTAATAAGCGTTGCCCTTTACAAAGCGGTTTATGTGATTGCGTTACTGAGAGGAAACAAAGAAATGCCAGGAAAACTTGATGTGGAGAATCTGTACTCATAAAATGCTTGTAAGCTCCAGAAAACAGGAAAGCTTCCCCGAGGTCCTTGGGTTTGTTTTTTTTTTTTTTTTTAATTCCCTGCCATTCAGCTTCAAAAAAAGAAAAGAAACCCACATTGAATATCTCAGAAAACTGGAGCTGGTGGTCTGAGACTAAACACAAATTCCTTCCACTGCCACAAGGAACAAGCCTCTTCGTCCTGCGCTCACCAAGCACAAGCCCTTGCTCTTTATGGTTAGGAGCCAGTTGGCCTCGGAAAATAGGTTTTAACTCCTGGAGATGCCAAGGAATACAAATTTGATGGTGAGATTGCTTTGGCAGGCAGGGTTGGAGTCTGTTTAGCCGCTGACCATTGAAATGTATTTGTGAATGGCCACTTCCTTCATTCAAGCACCCTTGAGTGGTGCAGATGATGAAAACAAAATTAATTGCTCTGAGATGGGTTTAAAATAAATGCTGCTATTTATCATAGTGAAGGCAAGGATTTGGAGTAGGGGATGAGGCTGAGCAGGGGGATTACAACAGCTATAATCAGTGCAGATGCAGACCAGTGTGGTCACTGCAGAACTCACAGTTCTGTCACTGTTTTGGGAGCTGATGCTGGGGAGATGTTTCCCAAAGAGGTAGTAAATGCTCCATCCCTGGCAGTGTTCAAGGCCAGGTTGCACAGAGCCTTGAGTGACATGGTCTAGTGTGAGGTGTCGCTGTGCATGACAGGGCGTTGGGATTGGGTGGTCTTTTCCAACCCAAACCATTCTATGATTCTGTGTTCTGTGTCAGCCTCCAGTGCTGCTCCCAGCAGCCTCATAAGGAGCTGGGCATTAACAAAGACATCCCATGTGTTCTCAGAGCCAATAATGAGTGTTAAAAGGGCAGCAGGCATCCACGGAGCGGCCACTGTGCTTACGGCTAGCCCTGAGTTGTCCTGGGTGAAGCTGATGCCAGGAGCATCTCCATCTTAACTGCATCCTTAATGATGGCACTCCAGCTCTGCCTTCTCCACTTGGGAAAGCCACGCTGCAGCCCATGTGGAAATATGAAATGTTCAAGACTGAAAGCATTTCGTCCATTCAACCACTGTTTTTTTGGGGACCTGCCATCTCAGCTTTTGGTTACAGCCAGCACATGAGGGCTTGCTCATCCCTTCTGAGCTATTGTAGTCTCTTCAACAAACCATTTGCAGGCAATTCTTCCTCTTTGTGACTGCTGTGTTATCATTTCAAGCTGCATTCCCATAGCCTATCTGGAGGTAATGGTCCTGACTCTCTGTACTACCAGAGCCAAGCGCGTCCGTGCGCGTATCCTGTCCCAGCATAGCAATGATGAAGGACGTGCATAAAGAAAGGCCAAACAATGCCATTGATGTGGGCACCTCTTTTACACAATAATTTGCTTTTTAGCTTTTTTTTTTCCACTTTGAAATTACTGATGCACTTTAAATGGTTCACTGCAAGTCAGTGAAGCAATATGCCATGTTGGTACAGCAGAGGTGGCAGCAAGAGGAACAAGTGATGCTGTAAGCCAGGTTTATCAGGAGCACCTTAGATCTTCAGGAAAAAATATCTCCTGCTATTTCTTGCCTGCCTGACTTCCTGCTGCTCAGCTGGCACTATCTGTGTCTTCCCTGGTTTAGTGTGGAAGCAACACAGAAAACATAGAAACCTGGGGGAGATTTTCCTGGAAACCAAAGTCATGTTATCTAACTGTTCATGGAAACTTTCAGCTGAAATATGCTTGTTACTGAAAGAGATTTAGAGGTGTGAGTTGGTGCTAGGTTGTGTTAGATGCCAAGAAATTGGCTTCACTTTGTGGCAGGGAGACTGACAGAGCCCACCTGCGAAATCACATAATCAACTCAGGTGGAAAAGACCTTTGAGATCATCAAATCCAACTGTTCCCCAACACTGCCAAAGCCACCACTAACCCATGTCACTGAGGGCCTCATCTACACAGTCTGTGAACGTTACCAAGGTCCAGGCTGCTTGGTGGAACAGATGTGTTGACCGAACGGGACCATGAAGGAAAGGGTGAACTAATGACTTTCTTTGGCTTTACAGGCGGCAGCAGAGACTTCCTGGTGGGAACAAATCCCAGCAGCACGCAGATCATCAGCAAGGTGGCACCAAACACAACAGGGACCACCAGAAACTCTACCAAGGAGGCCAGGCCCCTCACTCCTCAGGCAGGACGGGCCACCATGGCTACAGCCAGAACCGGAGATGGCACCACAACCAGAAGCACTCACCCAATGACAAAGAAACGCACAGAAACGCCAAAGAGACTGAGAATTTGAAAATCGAGGACACCTCCGTCTGCACGGTGCATATCCCCGTGGAGACACACCGAGGCCCGGAGGCTGCGGAGAAGCAGTCTCAGCAGTACAACCAGGAGTCAGAGACCAAGCGGAAAGATAGTATTCATGAGCGCACTGGGGAAAGACCCAAGATCAATTTGCTTCAGTCCTCCAAAGACAGGCTGCGGAGGAGACTAAAAGAAAAGGTATTATATCTTAGCGAAATGTCGAGTTTTCCTTTTCCAACAGTCTTCCTGTTGGCCATTCTTCATACAAAGGGTGGTGGGCTCGAGGGACCTTTGCATGAATGCACCCAACAGTCTCCAAGAGTCAGCACTTCTCATGGAGTGTTTTTGTGCTGCTAAAGCTCTTAGCTTGACTTCTTGGTTGAGGTTACTACCACCTTCAGTTATCCAAGAAGGACTGGGAACTCTTCCCCTACCCACACAAGGACCACTGGGGGAGGCTGGTGTACATGTGAGCTGCAATTTAGGGTGCCCCTTTCCCGAAGGCTTATCCCAGCTATCTGCCTCCCAGTCTGCAGAGCTTGTCATTCGGATCACTTTGCAAAGAGGTCTGACAAGGCAGTTTGTCTATCCACAGTTACAGAGCTAAATCTCAAGCATCAACTTTTGAGTGCTGAATAGTTAGTCAGCTACTTAGAAGCTGATATCCATTTATCTCAGCAATAAATTGAAATGCCCTTATCTTTTCCTTCCAACAAACCAACAATAACAACTACTGCATGCAAGTGACGGAGGAGAAATCCTTTTTGGAAACAATATTCAGCCTTAGATTCCTGAGGAATTCGGAGATGATATATCCATTTGCCCCCTGTGAAACTCAGACTGTTTCTCTTGAGACTCTTTTTTTCAGGCTGGAATATGCATCCGTGGGGTATCTCCAATGAGATTTCCAAAATACATAGCAAAAATAACCTGAACATATACAGTTCCATGGGAGTGCGTTGGAAATGTATACCTTTGAATGCATGTGCCTTTACTATTTATGTATGTAGCATGAGGGGGAGGAAAAGATTATTTTAGTTATTTTTATATTCTTTAAAGCAATGGGAGCGTAGTGGAGACTTTCAGAATATTAATTTTAATGTTCTCCCTGTGAATTACAGTCTTGTAAGAAACATATCACATAAGCACCCACTCTTGGGTGGGTGCTGTCAACACAACTAGCCTCCTGATGAGAGTTTTGGACAACTCCAATTGCTGGTTGGCATTGGGGTTGTCCAAGAATTGCTACAGGTGTGTATTGTATAGTGCATTTTAAGATCGGAAGGGAGCAACACAAACTAAGCAAGGTGCATGCCTAACACTGGGGGGAAAGGGCAAATGCATAATTAAATGTTGAAAAGAAGCAATGAATTCTGTGGTAATGATGTGAAGTGAAAAGTATAACAGCCAAGAGATGGCGATGTTAAGAGTTTTTCTAATGCTGGGATCATGTGTCATTTGATCTCAATTTAGATGATTAAATATATATTAAAAAGATATTTTTGTAGAGCTGTTATCTGAGCGTATTGCAAACATCAGTGCACTTTCAACGTAGAGACAAAAAAAGTCCATTATCACTGGGGTTGATGGGTGTTTCAGACACCCCCAGAAACTGGTCCAGGATGCCAGAGGCAATCAGGGATGGTCAGACCTCAGTATCCCAGCTCAGGACCCATGAGCACATCTTCTACCTGAGCCTAGGGGGAGAACTCTGGGATTGAGTGCTGTGGGAAACAGAGAAATAGAATCTTTCTGGGTTCGGACTCATTCACTTGTGTCATTCAGTGCTGAGATGAGACCACTCTAAAAGATGCTTTGATTTTTCTGTGTCTGTTTTTATGTCTTCCCAATCCCCTTTCCCCTTTGCAGTTTGTGGAAGGACATGGGCTGATATGTTTGTTTTTTCCTTGTGTAACAGACGCCTTGTCTTTCCCTTTTCACGGACCAGGACGAAGTCACGGTGGAAACCACCGACCCTGAAAAGAACAAAATGGACAAATTAATTGAAATCCTCAACAGCATGAGGAACAACAGCAGCGACGTTGACTCCAAGCTCACCACCTTCATGGAGGAGGCCCAGAACTCCACCAACTCTGAGGAGATGCTGGGGGAGATAGTCAAGACCATCTACCAGAAAGCGGTGACAGACCGCAGCTTTGCTTCCACAGCAGCTAAGCTGTGTGACAAAATGGCCCTTTTCATGGTGGAAGGAACCAAATTCCGGAGTCTGCTCCTCAACATGTTGCAGGTAAAGAGATAAAATTAATTGGTTGTATGCCTCCAGCTTTACCGGGCCTGGTCTTACCATGCATTTGGGCAGGAGCTGATCCGTTACTGAATTCCTTTTGAAGCCACTTGATGAGAACAGAAGGGTACCTGCAGTTTTGCCTGTGCACACATTTAATGGTTACCATAGGTAACATGGCACTGAGGGCAATGTCAAGCTGTTCTTCATTCCTGTTTCATGAGCTTGCATGGAATTATGGCATCTCACACCAGGGCTCATCTGTGAAATGAGTGGGCTGCATGTGGCAGCATCCTCATGGCATCAAGAGAAGTGAACTTGGAGGGTCTTACAGTAGAGGGTCTTTGCTGCTCTTTTCGGCTGAAGTCTGGAGATACCATGTCACGATATTGTAGATGAGCTCTTAGACAGAAGCTCTTCCCTGTGAGGGTGCTGAGGCGCTGGCACAGGGTGCCCAGAGAAGCTGTGGCTGCCCCATCCCTGGCATTGTTCAAAGCCAGGTTGGACATAGGGGCTTGGACCAACCTGCTCTAGTGGAAGGTGTCCCTGCCCGTGGCAGGGGTTGGAACTCAGTGAGCTTTAAGGTCCCTTCCAACACAAACCAGCCTGTGATGCTGTGGTTCTGTGGTCCCTGAGTAGGTTGTTGGCTGCATCATCCGGATGAAGAGCTCACTACTGATTTCTGATTGCAACCCAGACTACAATAATTTGGGTATTTGCTGATTATTGGGAGACTTGTTTATTGGTTTATGCAGCACTGCTTGATTGTTCTGCTCCAAAAGCGTGAGTGACGGCAAAGTTTGAGCTGGGGGGGTGGATAGCAGTGACTCTGAAAACTGGTCCATGATAGTGGTGGATGATGGGGGAAACATAATTGTCCTCAGCTGCGCATGGTCTGCTGGGGGAGCAGTGCCACCATCAAAGCGGGTTTGCTTTTTGCTGAGGGTGTCTCTGGAAACAGGACTTTTGGAGCTGAAACCATTAATTTCTGTCTTTAATTTAATATGCATTTCCATTTAGCCATTCCCTCACACACACGTCATCTGTGGCATGTACAAAGCTCTTGTTTCATTTCTCTGCTGCACACGTTCAGTGCCCAGCGCTGCTTCAGTTATTGGCACATCATCTTATCCTGCCTTGCCCTTGTTGGACATCATCCTTTGGATGCTGTGCCTGGCTGCCTTTGCCTTGTGCAGGCTGAATTGCCTTTTGGGCAGCACAGCAAGCAGGGAAATAAGGAGCAAAATAAAACTATAAAAATCAATATTTAGCAAAACCTAGGATCATTCTGCAGAGTCAGTGGTCCTGATTTGTTTCTGTCATTGCTCTGGGTATATATCAAACCCAGCATCTTTCCCTGTGCCCACCCCTTCTCTACTTTTCCCTTGGGAAGCACACACGTCTGCCCCTTGCATGTACCAGGCAGTGATTTTTTTCCAATCAGTTTATTTCCAAGTTGATTATAAAGCAGAAGGAGACAAACTGCTGTCAGCATCAGTCCCAGATTCAGAAGCAAGGGGCTGGAGGGTGCTCTAATCCTTCACGCATCCTGCTTTTCCCATGCCAGCTCATTCTTATATCTTCCCCATTTGTTTGAGCAATCCTAATAAATCCAAAATAGAGACCAGGAGCAATGGCCAGGAAGGAGCAGAGTGTCATCCAAAAACTGAGGATGATGGCAAATCTCTTCCATCATCTCTTCTAACTTGCTTTCTTGCCCCAGCATTTCCACCCCTACCAACAGACCCAGTGGACTAACTTATCCACAGCATCATATTCAATAATAACTTGCTTCATATTCAGCTCTTCATATTATGAACATAGGATAAATAATGTATCTTCAGAGAGTCCCAAAGTGCTTCCCAGGAACATGAAGCCATTCTCAGTGTGATGGGAGAATGATGTCCGTTGTGGAAAGGTGGGAAGACATGAAATGCAAAGAGCAAGCAGGGAGTGGGGGTGATGTGAGTTCATGTGCTGGAGCATAATAAAATACACAAAAGAGAATTGCTCAGCCCCAAAATGCACATCCTTTAAAAAACATCTTGATGGGGCAAAAGGGGACAGATCACTACAGGTCAAAAGCAAAGTGCTATGTGAGATTAAATAATTTAACATTTCCTTTCTCATAGTAAAGGATTTGACTTTCTCCAAGCACAGTTTCTTTTTCCAACCAAAACAATCTGATGTATTCACAGATTCATTAAATACTCTGGTCAAGCCCTAAACTGGGAATTTTTGTGATGTATTCAGGCTTGATAGCCCTGTCTGGAAACAAACCCAGGTATGAAGCACAAGTGATTCATCACAGCTCCCTTGGTAAGGGAGTTGATGGTATGGATATATGGTACATTATCCATATAGTATGCTGGGTAATATATGGGTATTGTGGAGCAATGTGGATACCATATTAATATATCAATAAGATATACTGAGATGTGTTTGATGATATGATGTTGATAGATCAATATCAATATGGTATATTGATATACATATATATTTGTGTCAATATGACATGTTGATATAGGGTTGATAATATAATGTTACCCAGCTCCGGTCTTGGCCTCTCTGCCATCAGATGTTTTCCATCAGCCATTTCTGGATAATTTACCATTAATAAATGAAAACAAACAGAACAAAACAAAAAGCCTTTAATAAAACGCTTGCTCCAGAGCAGGATTTATGTCTCTCTAGCACCTTTCAGACTAATCTGATCCCCGGACGTAAGGAGCTCGGCTCGCCGGGCACCGGCGAGCTGGGGAATTACTCTGCCGGGGTGTGATAAATCGGGATCAACGTGATCCTGCCCTGTGCTGCTGGCGCCTGGGGCTGGATCGCTCGTCCCCCCCACATCTGCTCCTGGCAGATGCTCCTGTTTTGTAGGGGCTTGTTTGTCCCTTTCTCTTGGGACTGAGATGGCAACAGCACCAGAGAATCTCATAAATCAGTGCATTAACCCATCGAGCCTCCCTACTAGAATGCCAGTACCTATAGCCAGCATCCCTATAACCCCACCAACCCTTAAAGCAAGCAGCAAGGGGCTTTCCAGTGGAACAGGCAATAAACTGTCTTTTTAACCTGGCCCCTCCTGTGTTTTCAGCTGTTGACAAGGTGCTCGTGCTCAGGGGCTGCACATGTTCGCAGCTTATCTCAAGGGGCTTGTTTTGATCCCAAAACAGATGCCAGCGCTGCAGGATGGGAATGCTATCATGTCATCCCCCTCTGGGCCAGCAGCTCCTCTAAAAAGCATTCCCCTGGCCAGCGCTGCATCATTTCAGTCTCTAGGGGGACCTATCAGGAAAACTCTGGTTTGAATTTGTCCCTCACTCTGTGTTTTGGTCCCAAATCCTGGGCTGAGCTTGAATTTGGGTGCTGAGAACCTTCCAGGTTGCTGAGGGGAGACATGGAAAAATTAATCATGGGCTGAGCTTGAGGAGATGCCGCCATGCAGGGGCTTGGCACTGAGGGATGGTCATTTATGTGTGTTTGATTAGCTGCTCATTGGGGTTGGTTTGGTGTTTGGCTCGAAGAGCAACATTGAGCTGCGCGAGCAGGGGATGGACCTGGCCAAATGGGGCCTGGCGAGCTTGTGCGGATGGGGGCATGGGAGAACATCTTGGTGGACACATAGAAATACCTTCTTAATTAATAAATTGAAAGTGAGTCTCCTGCGAGAGGTTTTTGCTTGTCATAGTTTCGCTCACTGGCATGCCCAGGCTGCGGTGCTTGTGTTTTTTCTTTCGGTTAAGCAACGTGCCACAAACCCTTCACATGTAACATAAGTTGGAGTATTCCTCTGTTGAAATGGCCGTGCTCTTTATAGCAGAGCTGTGTCTGCATCTGAGCTATGCAGAGCCAAGTGTATTATTAGAGTGGACATCACTGGGGCTGTAATTGTACACTGCTCCCCTTAGCAACCGCAGCCAACAGCACATCAAACAGAAGGCTGATACCTTCTTTTAATAAAAAAAAAAGCCAGCAGCACCACGAAATGAACATCTCGACAGCAGCAGAGCCTGCTGCAGAGCGCAGGCTGGCCTGCAGCCAGAGCCAGTGCTTGGCACATCCCTGCGATTGGAAATGCCTTGGTGCCAGTGGAGGAAGGCTATTTCTGGTGCATACCTTGTTGCATATCCTGTTGGATACCCCGCAGCGTACCCTAACGCATACTGAATATTCTATGGCATACCCTACTGCACACCCTAATGCGTAGAGAACCCAGCGGTATGCTCCTGCAGTCCAGAACCCACCCCGTGTGCGGGGCTGCACCCCCAGAGCGTGAGCAGCAGCTCAGGGAGGGGATCCTGAACCTCTGCTGCGCTCTGCTCTGGGGAGACCCCCCTGCAGTGCTGATCCAGCTCTGGGGCAGCAGCACAGAGGGACGTGGAGCTGCTGGAGCGAGGCCAGAGGAGGCCATGGAGCTGCTGCGAGGGCTGGAGCAGCTCTGCTCTGGAGCCAGGCTGAGAGAGCTGGGCTGGGGCAGCCTGCACAAGAGAAGGCTCCTGAAGGGGAGACCTCAGAGCAGCTCCAGTGCCTGAAGGGGCTGCAGGAAACCTGGAGAGGGGCTTTGGACAAGGGATGGAGGGACAGGACAGGGGAATGGCTTTAACTGCCAGAGGGGAGACTGAGATGAGCTCTTGGGCAGAAGCTGTTCCCTGTGAGGGTGCTGAGGCGCTGGCACAGGGTGCCCAGAGAAGCTGTGTCTGCCCCATCCCTGGCAGTGCTCAAGGCCAGGTTGGACACAGGGGCTTGGAGCAACTGCTCCAGTGGAAGGTGTCCCTGTGCATGGCAGGGGTTGGAACTGGATGAGCCTTAAGGTCCCTCTCCCCTTTCTTCATTGTCTCAGTTTAACCTCTTGGTGCCCCAGAAATGTCTCTTCCTTGGTTCAGTGCCGGCCTTTGCTCTGGTTGTAGAAACCTGAGTTAATCCTGTGGGTTTTGGTAGAGGTAGTACTTGGGTTGCAGTGGATTTTTCTGGGTGTAATATGGTCACTGTAACTACTTCTGGAGGGGCTTAACCAGAAAGGTGGCCAAAAATATGTTGTAGCTCAGATGGAGGAAAATTTAGGTTGAATTCCTTCTGGGATTTAGATACTGTGGCATAAGGTACTAGAGGATTGGTAGATTCCCTTCAGTAAATCAGGGTGCAGATCAAGTGTTTACCATGCTGAGCATGAAGCTTTAGGAGGAAAGAGCTGAAATCCCTCCTTTCCCATAGGCTTCCTCAAGCAACCTCCCAGTGACAGCAGCCCTTTCTGCATCATAGGGGTTGTGAGGATAAAGACACCAAGGGGGATACTGCAGGAATTGGGATGTGGAGGTAATATACATGGTTAATGCTAAAGGGCAGACTTTTTCCCCATTAACATGATGAAGGTCTGGGTCTTCAGTGGGGAATGGTTTGTGGTTTGACAGAGGTGGAGGCAGGAGAATGCGAGTGCAGCTGGAGAGCATCTGACCCGTACACTGCGTCCAGCACTGGCTGCAAGCACATCGGCCCTCATTCCATGGCTGATTCTAATATAACTGCAGATGGTCCAGATTCTGTACACGCAAGACAGGGGATACCACTTGCCTGGGAAGAAGCACTGCCAGGAGAATCAGAAAGGTTGTTTCACTGAAAGACAGGGAAAAAGATGTCCCAAGGTCCCTGGATCAAGCCCTAAAGCTGTAAAGGTGTGCGTCTCTAAGAGATGCATCACCAAGATGAGTGGTGATTCACTGGGGAAAGCTTCCTCAGCTCAAGCTGCTCCCCACATCTCTTCTGGGGGGATGAGGGACATCTTGGTGCTGAACCTCAGAGCTGATGTGTGCATGGGCCGCATCTGCCAGCCCCACAGGAGCCCATCACAGGCAGAGAAATAGCAAATGATGCTGTCCATGTCAAAACACCTTCATCTGGGGTTTGCAGGAGCCTGCAGAGCTTGGAAACCTTTTTTCCTTACATTTCTGCACTGATGCTGACAGCACTGTCATGGTTTTGTAAACCACTGAGGGACTCACTGTGAAATGGGGGATTTATTTTCTACACACTCAGGGAGTTCACAGGCAATTCTAAATCCATGCACACACATGTATACATAGTGTATATATGGGGAGGAGGATGAGAGCCCAGGCATGGCTCTGAGGAGCATCACCAGCTGCCTGTTCTCAAGCATAGAGAAAAGGAGGAGCGGGAAGGAGACACATCCCCTCTTGTTTGCCCCTGGTTGTGTCTCTGAAGATGCTCTAGTTCTGTAACAGGGTAGTTATTATTGTATTATTATATTTTAATAATTTTGTCTATATTTAAGTGTTCTATATTTTATGGGTTATTATATTTTTTATTATAATTTTGCATTGCCATCAGAGCCAGTTGTAACCCATGCAAGTGTTGGCATTGGGCAGGAGAGGGAGCCAGGGGCATGTGCCAGCAGGTAAAGAGGAGAGCCAGGCATTAATTGGAGCCGGACCGTGTTGCCTATGGGTCTGGCCAAGCCATTGCTGTCTGCCCACAGCGACAGCGCTCGGCTTTGCTGGTTGAGGTTACGGGAGCTGCTGGCAGACAAGGTCCCATGCGGGTCTGTGAGCTATCGGAGAGCCCCGGATTAAATATCGGGCTGCGTGCTTTAAACTTGCCGCTTTTCCCAAGCGGAGCCGTCTGGCTCCTTCAGAGCCTTTCCATGACGTGGGAATGTGGCGGCAACAAGGGAGCGCCGGGTATCACCTCCATGGAGGGTGATGGTGAGGTGGTGGGGGTGGTAGTGGAGTGCAAAAGGGGTTTTTTCCCAAGATCTGGAGTTCTAATGGAGCACAAGCAGGGGCTTAACCCAAGATCTGGGCTTTTAATGGAGTGCAAAGAAAAGGCAGCAATTTCCCACTGATAGGAGGGAGAGCATCAGGACAGGAGCTGTGCCCCACAAGCAGCAGGAACCAGATCCCAGATTAAATCAGCTGTGGGGTTGCATTGCACATCAGTCCTCAGCCCAATCCTGGGGGCAGGTTCTGGGGCTTGCAGCCCCTCAGGCCTTTGAGTTGCATCTAGAGGTGGCCATAGGGCCAGTGCCCTGCAGGTAGCAGGGGGCTGGAATCCATCCACTGCAGCTATGCTCATGGATCTGCATAGAGAGGGTGTTTAATGTTGAGCAGCAGGGCATTGTGCAATTGAGAGACTGATGGGAAGCAGGAGTCAGTCGCAAGAAAAGAAAAGCCTTAAAGTTTAAAGAATGACATATTTGATTTGAATTCAATGTGCTGGTAAGATTTTATATTGCAATGCTCAAGTGTGTTGTGGAAAAGCAGCCATCACCTTTGCTCTGTGAGTGTGCATGGTATCTCATGGCTTTCCCCCTGGAGGGACCGAGGCTGCATGGCCAAGGTGGGGACCAGCCACTGCTCCAGTGTGTGGTATCCTCAGGGGTGCTACTTGCTGTCCCACCATCTCCACTGGCCCATGGACACCTCCTCTGGGCATCTCCCCGTGGTGGTGGGACTTAGTGGAGGCTCCTCGTGGTCCTGCAGGCTGGCGGTGAGCACTGTCAGGAGCATCTCTGGCTGCGTGCTGCAAGCACGGTCACGTTCAAACCTGGGGCTGTGGGACCTGTGCACACCTTGTGCGTGGGCTGCAGCGTGCTGGCAACACGGAGCAGCAGCTCCGTCGGGCTCTAGGTGGAGACTGCAGACTGTGCAGCCTGCCTGCAGCCTGCTGCAGCTCTGGGACAGATCCAGGCACCGAGATACCCGTGTGGTGGGCTCCTGCCTCCTCCCAGCCATTGCTTGCTTGGTGAGGGGAGGATGCTCAGGTCCCCCCGAGGCTGTGGTAGGAAAGGCAGCAAAACTAAAAGCCTCAAAGTCCATTTATCCCTTGACTGAGAGGTGAGGAAATGCCTGAGGACACCACCCCCACCACCACCCCCCGCACCTGCTGTGCTGGAGGCAGGGCAGGCACTCTAATGTTGAGATCCCCTCAGACCAGGCTGGACCGGCATCAGCTCCGTCTCTCTGTTTTCTCCTGGAAGGCTCAAATCCAGCCCCAGGATGCAGGAGCACGTTCCTGCCAGCCCAGGGACTCAGCCGGCCTAAGGCACCCTCCTGACAGACCATCTGCTCCTGCATAAATCCGGCTCAGGGTGGGGATTTTGGGATGCTGTGGGGTTGGGAGCTCCCTGCTGCCGGTACCCACAGTCACCCCGCCATCCCCAGCCCTTCTCTCAGCTGGTTCCCTTCACCTCTCCTGGGGACAGGATTTAATGAGGCTCACTGGGACTCTGCAATGCGTCACCCTGCCTGGGACCTGTCTGCAAACCACTACACACCCCGGTCACTCTGCTACGGGTTGAAGCATCCTTTTGGAAGGGGGAATATGCTGGATAAACAGGGCATCCCCTCCTGAGCCAAGGCCAGAGCAGATGCAGGCACTAGGGTCAGCACAGAGCTAGGATTTGGGTAGAAGAGAGGGCAGCATCATTTGTTCTTTCCCGGGAGGGGGGAATGATGGGGTAGCTTGTGCTTTGCCCACGTCTGGCATCACTCGTCCATGAGCACACAAGATACAGAGGATGTTCTTGTACCGACCCACAGGAAATCTCATTTTTTGGAGGACTTCTATCTGAGCCACAAGAATTTGTACCAAATTCAGTTTCCATCTGAGTGGGCTGATTGATACGCTCAAACACAAGCTGCCCTTAGCAGATAATTGGCTGTTTTTTATAGCCGGCCTGCTGCAGTGGCCCCCTGAGGGACATGAGAGACCTGCAGCCTTGGTGTCACAGCACGGTCACCCACAGGCAGGATTAGGCTCAGGGTTTTTTCCACTGCTGGACGTTTCAGTGTGTACCTACCTGTCAAAACGTGGATGTGGAGGAACAGTGCTGCCATGGACCTTTACCTCCTCCGTAGGTATTGTATTGCACAACCTCATCTTTTTAATGCCTTTGACATTTAAACAAGCAAATGCAAAACAATGGTGGCTTCAGTGGGACAAGTCCTTGGAGCAGAGGAGCCAGAGGATATGTGGCAGGTGAGGAAGGGGACACATGAGAATTGCTTCAGATCCCTGTCCCATGCCCAGCTAAGGCTGATACCAGTGTGAAACACAGCATCTGGGTCTTGAGGACAGGAGCAAATGGTGTGCAACTGGATGCTCACACCTCGTCAGTGGTCCTGCCACCCATGGAGCTCCCCCACACTGTCCCCCCTTGTTGAGCCTACAAAAACAGTTCTTCCTTTTCCCTTCCCAGCGATAAATTCCACTTTTTGTTTTTTGTTGTTGGGGTTTTTTTTAAATTACTATTGCTCTACATACCTTTTTTTTTTAATGAAGAGGGGATAGAAGGGGCATCTCTTGCAGCTCAAGGAACCCAAATCCAGTGACATCACCTCTGGTACAGGAGCAGCAGGAGTTGAAAACAGTGGCAGTGAGAGCAAGAAGTGCGCTAGCTAAGGAAATAGTGAGGCTGGAAAAGCAAAACCTATTGATTTCTGCTTCATTAATAAGAGTAAGGTGTGTTACCTTTTAATATTCTAGCCATAGTATCTGGTGGTCTTGCATTGTGATGCTCACAGTCAGCTCCTTTGCCAGTACAGAATCATAGAATCACACAGTGGTTTGGGTTGGAAGGGAGCTTAAAGCTCATCCACTAGACCAGGTTGCTCCAAGCCCTGTCCAGCCTGGCCTTGCTAGTGATGGGACATAGGCTTCAAAATATGCCATAGTAATCATGAGCATCCATTTAGAGATAGGAGGTTTGGAGGGATTGAGGGGGTTTGCTGATTAATGTTGTTTTCTGCAGTTTTTTTCCGTCATCTCAGCTTTTCCAGCATGGATGGGCAGCTTTAGAGGCATTGTAAGGTGCTTGGTGCCTGCATGCTTCAGGGGATGAGCAGGAAAGATCAATGCATCTTTTACATAACTTAAAAACAAACATCCAAGTACAACATCTGCTATAGCAGAAGCTGTCTGGCTTCATAGGATTGGTAAATATTAGCCCCCGACGAAGACTTTCTGAGCTCTTTTGTGTAAATAACGTCTTCTAGCAGACTGGTACTTCCAGTCCTATCTTTCAGTGGTCACTTTTCTCCCATCCGAGGGATCACAGAGCTGCGTTCAGTGGGGAGCTTCAATCCCCGATGCCCATCAGATAGTTGGCCACGGCGGTGGGATAGACAGGGTGAAAAGCAGACGGAGCAGATAAGAGGGTTGTCAGCCCCTTTGCTTTCCGGCATGTTTGCTCAGCGATGTCGAGTGCTGGGCCAGAGCCACCACCTCCCTGCAGACTAAACAGTTGCAATGTTTTCTCCCATGACCGAAAGAATTTAGAAAAGGGTCCCGGTATGAAACTTTGCATGAACTCTGGGTGCCACGAATATCTCTGGCTGGGAGTCTGTTAACTCCTCTGGTTCCCTCCTCGCCCGTGTGGTTCAGTCTCTGGGCAGATGGAAGGCAATCTCATCCCATGATGAATCTGGCTGTCTGCCTGCACGACCCCTGTGCTCTGCCACCTGAAACGTTTCCATACATCCATCTTTCTGGGTTTCTTGCTTCCTTTCAAAGGAGAAAGACAAGATCTCTGGCAATAAGAGAGCTCCCGGGCCCCCAGTGTAAGAAGGATGTGGACCTTTTGGAGCGGGTTCAGAGGAGGCCGTGGAGCTGCTGCGAGGGCTGGAGCAGCTCTGCTCTGGAGCCAGGCTGAGAGAGCTGGGCTGGGGCAGCCTGGAGAAGAGAAGGCTCCTGAAGGGGAGACCTCAGAGCAGCTCCAGTGCCTGAAGGGGCTGCAGGAAACCTGGAGAGGGGCTTTGGACAAGGGATGGAGGGACAGGACAGGGGAATGGCTTTAACTGCCAGAGGGGAGACTGAGATGAGCTCTTGGGCAGAAGCTGTTCCCTGTGAGGGTGCTGAGGCGCTGTCAGGGGGTGCCCAGAGAAGCTGTGGCTGCCCCATCCCTGGCAGTGCTCAAGGCCAGGTTGGACACAGGGGCTTGGAGCAGCTGCTCCAGTGTGAGGTGTTCCTGTCCGTGGCAGGGGTTGGGACTGGATGAGCTTTAAGGTCCTTCCTGCCCAAACCACACCGTGATTCTATAATGCCCGATGCTCCTGGGCCTGTTTGTAGCCGTGTGTGCACTGAGGTCCATCCACTTCCTGGTGCCACCCAGCTCAGCAGCGTCCTATTCAGGGGCAGGTTTTGGGGTAGCCACTGGGGATTCATTCCTCCATCATTCCTTTCTTGTGGAGAAGCAGAGGTCAAGCCTTGGTGTCTTGCACTCGACCGCCAGGTTGATGGTTCCACCCCATGGAGAAACACCACCAGATATATACTCTAGGAAGCTCTTTGCATCCCACAGGGAAAGCTTCAGGTACCCAGGAAAATCCCTCCTTACACTGAGCGGTCCAGCCCTAACCCTAAACCAGGAGCACCCTTGCAAAACTCCTGATGGCAGACAGGATTAGCTGCCTGCTTTTTTTCCCTACCTCTTTTCATTCATCCACGGACAGGCCGGCATTTCAATGGGCACAGCTTCATTTTGAATGCAAGCAGAATCTCTACAGCCATTGAGCCTGGGCGAAGCAACACCTGCTTCCACAGCCACTTTTCCTCCTCTTATGCAAACTTGGCCCATCCTCACTGACCCCTCTTGCAAAGAGGAAGCATTGCATGGGCAGAGCTTAAAATAAGAGAGCAGCCTGCTGGCAAAATCCAGTTCCTTATGCATTCCCTCTGGGATGCAAGGCTGAGCATCTCCAGCTGAGGCGTCTGCAAGTGGGATCCATCCATCAGCCTCTGTAGGAGTCCCTGTCATCAGCCCAAGTTATCATTGGCCGTGGGATTGGCATTTTTCAGGCACAGAAGTGGCCTCTGAGCAGACACTGGGGATGGTGCTGGGGCTCAGACCTTGCCCTGAGGCGGAGAAGGGCTTGAGAGCTGCCCATCAAACCATCCTTACACATATAAAACAGCTCCTATACACTTGGTTAAGGGATTTCTTTAAACCAGCATGGTTTTACACTGAGCTCATGCTTTGGGGAATGCAGCCCATGAGCTGGGAGATTTATACTAATACTTGGGGATGCTAGCACTGCTGCGGATGCTGGTATGAGCAGGGATCCACTGTGCTTGATCTCTCCTTACCACCTCCAAGGGACTGCTGGCCCAGGGACTGGGTGCTCTTGGGCTCACAGAATCACAGAATGGTTTGGGTGAAGGGACCTGAAAGCTCGCCCAGTTCCAGCCCCTGCCACGGACAGGGACACCTTCCACTGGAGCAGTTGCTCCAAGCCCCTGTGTCCAGCCTGGCCTTGAACACTGCCAGGGATGGGGTAGCCACAGCTATGGGGTGTCTTCAGTGGAGGTCAGACAGGCTCCCTGGCTGCTCTGACAGCTACCCAGCAACGAAATCAATCTGCATTTCTTCATTTGTCTTCATTCCTTTGTCTCCCTGCCAGTCCCTCTCTGCGTACTGAGAGGTTGAGTTCTGGTTCTCAGAGATACTATTAGTTCCCTATATCCATATGTGCTGCTGTCTGTCTTTTTCCCTCTGCTCGCTGTAGGGTCTGGCTGGAGAAGGCAGTGACGTTTTGCTGTGTGATTGTGTCTGGGTTCATGGGATAACAGGGCTTTAAAGTGGTGATAAACTGCTGTTATCCAGCTGAGCGGACATGCTGGCACGTGTTTGGGAATCGAGAAAGGTGCTAGATAGGAAGGGCAGCAATAAAAATTAAGTAATGAGGAAGACAACTCTGTCACCTGGGTCCTGCTGGAGGAGGTGTTGGCAAACATCCTCTGGTGAAGCAACCAGAGCTTCCAGAGCATCCTGCTCTCTTCTGCAGAGTATTTCTGCTCTGGATTGTCCCACTTGATAATCATTAGGAGAAATAGTCCTGTGATAGTATAGTGTAAGCCTTGGCAACTGCTCCTGGTCATCCCTGGCAGTGTTCAAGGACAGGGCTTGGAGCAACCTGCTCTAGTGGAAGGTGTCCCTGCCCATGGCAGGGGTTGGAACTGCTTTAAAGTCCCTTCCAACCCAAACCATTCTATGTGATGTTAGAGCTTCCACTCAGACAGTGCTCCAAGATCTCTAGCAACCACTAGGTCAATAGCAACACATTTCTGTTGGCACATCCGTCATTATGTTCCCACCTGAGTGCTTTAAACCTCACCTAAGTCAATAATTAACTGCTCGCACCTCTGCAGCCCCCAGGGACCTGAGAGGTGTTGCTGGCTCAAGCTGTGAGATGCCCACATTGGGTGGGTAGTTGCTGATGATCCCAGGTTTGGAGCAAGACAGAGAGGTCATGGTGAGGCCAGGGGCTAGGAGGTTCAAGTGACCACTCGCTGGGTCACCTTTGGGTGTTTGAGACACGGGTTTGGGTAATACAGGTTACTCAAACCTGAGGAATTTCAAGTTCAGGGATGTTCTTAATGCTGGGAGTTTGCTCAGCATCTCCTTTAGAAGAACCAGGGGGGTTTGACCCTATTTCCCTTCCTACCCAAATCCTTTTGAGAGGAATAAGCGCTACTTGTGTCTGTCTGATGGCTGCAGGATCTTTGTTGAGTTGTTCTTGTAGAATCAGTCGTTTAATGCAAGTTATGTGTTATCTGGTGGCCGGTTCGTGGGTGGTAGGTGCCGGCAGGGTAGTGGCCACTGTATGGTAACCTGGACCTTCACCTCACAATGCGTTTTGGAAACCACTGTGATTAGAGATGTTCACAGGCCATTATGAAACCAGGTCCACACTGAAGGCCAGCACTAGGATTTGCTACCCTTCCCAAAGTGGCCGGAACACCCCAAGAAGAAGCCAGTGCACGTTCCTCTGGTGCAGATGCAGAGGAAATGGAGTGATGAAAGTCTGTGGGAGTGGAATGCCTCGTGGCTGGGTGAAGCTGGGACCTTTGCGAGACTGGGCACAGGGTGTCATCTGTAATCTGAAAGTTTATCTACTTTAAATGACAACAGCTCCTTTGTTGGAGTAATAATAATTGTCCTGATTTGCATGTCTCAGTCACACACCCCAAACGCTTTGCAGAGGAAGATGAGCAAATAATTCCCATTTTCCAGCTGTGAAATCAGGGTACAGAGGTGATGGGAGCCCACACACGACTGGAAATAAAACTGTCTTTTGTGCTGCTGTTTCCCAGTCTTGTGTGGAAGCTGTAACAGGTTTTCTGTCATCCTATTCTGCTTTGTCTTAGTGTCCCTGTGCTGGCAGGATCAAGGGCAGGGATGATGTGGTGGGACCTAGGTATGATTCAGACCTCATGGAGTGTCAGCGTGATGCAGGCAGAGAGGCTCCTGAGAAGAGCAGAGCCCATGGAGGAGCTGATGGTCCCACTTCATGTCCCACCGTCTCCAGTGGGTTGTACAGCAAAGGACCTTGTGTAGCCATGTCCATGTGGGGTGAGATATGGAAGATAGCTCTGCTTTGGAGACGCTCACTGGGACCCTGAGCATCCATGGGTGGAGGTGTTCAATCACTCCTCAGTGCTGACAGAGCTTTCTCCAGCACCTCCTGAGCTCCTTCTGTATGCCTGTGCTATAAACCACTCATCCCACTGGGTTATACTCCCCAGAAAGCAAATCTGCACTCCAGGGCCTCCTCCAAGCCTGGACCTAAATGCGGGTATTATTGAAATTACCAACAGGGAGTAATGCATCATTGTTAAGTGTGGAAAATGTCCTTTACTGGAGCCCTTTCTAGGAGGGTTTGGAGAGGAAGCAGGTGGAGGCTGTGCTTCTGCAGGAGAGCAACAAGAGACGGATGCTGTCTCACCTTCTGCCTACCGGCTCCCTCCTCCAACCTGTTTTATTTGTCTCAAAGACTTTTCCGAAGAGCCATTTAAGGCTCCAACCTTTTGTTGGAGCACATTGCCAGAAAGATCAAGTATTTAGCACAGCCTCTGTCAGCTTTTTATATAGCGCCTAGCACTGATATCTAAGCATTATACATTTCTTCTTTGCACAGTATTTCTGACTCAGTATTTCCTGCCTCCTTGACAATGACTGAGTAAACAGCAGAACTGCCAGAGGAAGAGTCCTGTGTTTACAGAGCAACAAGCCTAAATCTGTCCTTTTTTTTTCCATCAGAAGGTGGCGATGCTTAAATTAACCCTCATTTTTATCCCACGCTAAACTTTTGCCCTCTGAGTTGCTGCTATCAGAGTCACCCATGAGGCGGTGGGCCCAGAGTTAGGGAAGAGTTATTTGGGACTTGTCTTAAAACAGAGTGGCAAAGTCCCAAGGGATGAATTTTCGGCTGCAGCTGTCTGTTGTAGAGCAAGGGCTTAGACCTGATGGCAAAACGCTGCTTCTCATCCCACTTGACTCTGCTGCCCACCTAAAGTGGATTTTCTTCCTATCCCATGAAGTGGCAAATCCACTTTGCTCTTCTGGCTTGGTCCTGGTCTTGGAGAGGTCTTCTGTCTGGGCCAAGAAAGGGTAGTGTTGCATGAGCTGCATCTACGAGGCCCATCTACGAGTGGGTTTTCACTTGGGTGCAAGAGTGGAGAGCCCCAAGATAAAGGCATTTTCTATTTCCAGTGCTGGCAGAAGCTTCAGCCAAGCTTAGAAAGAGTCCAACAAGGGATATCGAATGGTTGGCTAAGCCCTGACCTACCCATCACACATGGTGAGGCCCAGCGTGGTGAACATGCTTAGCTTTCAGGTTTATGCCCCAAACTTGTTCTGTATGAGACCTCTTCAGAGGTCCCCTTGGCATCCTTCCACTTGCCACATGGTTTCCCAATGAACTCTTCTCCCAAAACCAGGCAGAGAAGGGAAGTCAACCCTGCTACCTGGTATAAATACATTTTATTTTAAGCGATAGGCACTGAAGGAAGGTCATCCAGTAAACGCGCCCAGATTATCTACGGGCCAGGGCACCCCCAAATTAGTAATACAATTCATGTTTAAAAATACAGCCAAACTGATGAAAGATAATTTGCTTACTGCGCTGACATCACCATCTAAGCATGGGGCAAGCCAATCCACTGGTTATTTTTATATAGCTCCGTGAGGCATTTCCAGAGCAAATGAAGGTCACTGGGCAGGGCAGTGACCCGGCTGTGTGGTTTCAGCACTCTTCAGCCTCCTCAAGGCTTCCCACTGCTGGTATGGAGGTGTGCGGGTCAGGGCACGGCTCCATCGGGTGCGCCCCAGGCACACGGGACATGGGTTTGTTCTATGCTGAGCCGCTCTTCGCTGCTGGCCAGCTCTTCACCTCTCCCATGTTGTTGGTCTGCCTCATCTGTTTTGGTGGCACACCCTTTGGAGAAGAGGTTGAGGTGGTCTCCCCGTTCTC
Organism: Myiopsitta monachus; assembly: GCA_017639245.1. Classification (NCBI taxonomy): domain Eukaryota; kingdom Metazoa; phylum Chordata; class Aves; order Psittaciformes; family Psittacidae; genus Myiopsitta; species Myiopsitta monachus. The sequence continues at coordinate 1,879,153 of CM029941.1, read as the reverse complement.
CATGCCCAGCGTGATGGGTTGTGAGTCCTTCTGGGAGCGCAGCCAACGTGCAACCAGGTCAATCAGACATACAAGTTCATTGACCAGATTACCTAGATGAGAGCAGTGATCTCTTCGTACATGGACTCCCCCAGGGAGGTCAGACACTTCTGCACAGCATTCGTGTTGGTTTGCCTGTTTGTGTGTGCCATGGTAGTGGTCAAACCTGCTGTCTGAAGGCCACATTTAAGGTCAAAGGCACCCCAGATTAGTCGTGTAACACTGGTGTAGCACCACCGTGTGAGGCTGGAGGGGATGGGTATCTCGGGATGCTTCAGGAGAGCCATGGCCTACAAGTCCAGCTACTATTGAGGTTCATTCCTGGCGAGCCCAGATTTGTCTATAGGCAGTCATCGTCCCAAAAAAGGGCAGTTCCTTTTCCTTCTTGGTCAAAGGCATCAGTATCACACCCATTTGCAGAGTGCATGCAAATGATTTCCTTTTGCAGCATTTGGGCCAATTCTGAGGCTGCAAATGGAGCAAAATTATTCCCACCACAGTATCACGTTCTGGGTGAAAATGTTCAGTGACCTCTGCGTCCATCCCATGTTCCATCCCCCTATTGCCTCGTTCATGGGCTCCACCAAAGCCTGCACAAGCTTTTTAGTGGACTTGGGTGGGTCCAAGAGGACCCCAGTCCCTTTTTGTTTTGCAAGGGTCTTCTTCAGGGGGGCAGAGTGTCCATTGATGTTCCTGCTGGGTGGCATCACCCACTGTGTGCTGTAGGATGAAGAAAAGAGGGTGCTGAGCGGTGTCGTCCCTTCCTGCCCTGCCCCCATGATGAGTTTGGCTTGGTTTGGTGGTTGTTTTACGGATTTTTTGTGTTTGGTTGGTTGTTTTCGTGGGGTTTTTTACAGAAAAAAAAAGAAAAATGTGGTTTTAAAGATAAAATGCTGAAGAGTTGGTTTTCTCCCTTGCAAGGCTGTGGAGCAGGGCAATGTGTTTGAAGCAGGAACAGGAAGGAGGAGAGCTTCCTGCGGTGGTTTTTATCTTTCCCAGTAATCTGGGACCACAGAGCTTGTGCGGTTATCCCGACCTGCAAGGAATTTCCCAGCATTCCCCAGGGATCCCAAAACACGCCTGGCTCCCCGGACACATCAGTGTTGGACTGTGCCAAGCGGGACATGGGGGCTACTGGAGGGCATCCAGGCTGAAGGAGCAGGATGGCTATGGGGCTGGAGCCAGGTGGGATGCGGTGTGAGATGCAGGACATAGCTTAGAGGTCTTGGGGCATCAAGGAAGAGCTCCAGGGTTCAAAGGGTGGGTTTTGTCCCAGGGTCGAAGTGGCCAGTGGGTTACATTATGGGTGGGCAAGGCTGGAGGTCCCTGTCAGTGCGGACAAGGGGCATTGGATGCTCTCGTTTGCGTTCTATTTCTCAATAGTCACAAGGTCGTTTATCTGTGATTTTGTTGCTCTAATTCAAGTGAAGACTCCAGAACAAGTAATTTGGTAACCCTGGGGGTGATGACTTGAGCTGGCAAATAGCCATTCTCCTCCTCCATCACCACCCTGGCACTGGCTGGATAATGAAAGGGTGAATTCTGCAGACTCCCCCTGAGAGTCCATGAAGACCCAACAGGATTTGGCTGCAGGTTGACTTCAGAGTAGCAGACACAGTTGGGCAATTGCCTTATAGAAATGGGTGTAGAGAGGAATTAGTCATCACTGCTTGGTTAATGAGTGCCTCGGTTATTTTACAAGTCTTTTTCCTGCATATGCAAATGTATTTTTTTTCCCCTTTTGTAATGAAACATATAAATAGCTCTTGTCTTGGATCCTCTATGCATACGGTTGTGTCATGAAAGCAATCATCGTGCTTTTGCCTGGCTCGTTTTAGCAGCTGCTTTACTTACCTTTGTTTCAAAAGAAATACCTCCCATGTGTTGTCCGGGGCATGAGAGACAACTTTGGTGTGGTGGCTTTTATACCTCCCTGCCTCTGCAGAGTGCAGCTGCAGGTTGGAGCATTCGCAGCAGCAAACCCTTTTGTCTCAGGCAGTAGGAATAAATGGAGATGAAAAAGAAGTAAGATGATTTATTTAGTCGCTGGATTTCAAACATTGTGCAACCCGCCCTGGGAACACATGGTGTTGAGAACAAACTTGTCCTGTTCTTCAATTTCCCTGCACTCCATCTCTACTACTTTTTAATGCCAAGGACAAGTCACTCGACAGAGAGAGGTCACAGTGACACAGAAGTCGCTACAGAGGCGGACAGGCAAAGTCATATGGGACATCTTGCAGGAAGTTCTGCAGCATTGCTGAGAGCCCAGGGAAGCCTTCTTGGCTCTGAGTGCAATGCACGTTCTTCTGTCCCCTAGAAGGGTTCTTACTTGCTTCTCTGTGTTCCCCCCTTCAAAACACAGCCTCTTTGCCGCAGAACCCCAACACACACTTACCCCTTTTCATATCCTGCCTTCAGGCAAAGACGGTGTTTATCTCCCCAGCTGGAGAACTGATGGGGAGGCAGCTACCTCCCTGCATGCTTCCTCCTGATGTTGTTCCATAAATCACGTCATTCGGATAATCCTTGGCCATGGCAACCATCAGCTCCGGAGAGGGGTGACCTTTTAATGCCAAGCCCAGGATGCCCTGATGTTCTTCTGTTCAGGCAGGGAGCCAGTCTCTACCTTAATTTCATGAGACCCCAGGGAACAGCCAGCCCATTAGGATGCTCCTGGCCAGACACCGGATCTATGGAAGTTACTGGAATCAACAGGGTGGGCAGGTCCACCTTGACCACGCTGCCATGGCCACCAGCATCCATTGCGTTTCCCTTTGCGTATCACTGAACTCTGTTGCTGCTTTCATTCAATACTGGTTCTGCATACGGAGAAAAGCCCCTGTGTCTGTCTGAGGGGAAGGGCAGGGCACAGGGGACACAATCCCTAGTGAAACCCATGACAGTTATTGCAGGGGTTGGTGACATTTCTACAGTACCTGCTTTCTGGTGACTTTGCTTGTGTTGAAATTCCAGCCACTCCGCATGCATTGAGTAATCTCCGCGCTGTTAATAGAGTCAGTCTGTCTGTCTTCCTCCCCACCACCCTGAGTTTCAGTTTCCTCCTAATTCTCTCTCTAGACAGCCGTTGCCTCTCCCGGGGTGATGCGGTTTTGCTGATGCAGCCTGTTCTCTGTCCCTCCTGCAGAAGGATTTCACCATGCGGGAGGAGTTGCAGCAGCGGGACGTGGAGCGCTGGCTGGGGTTCATCACCTTCCTCTGCGAGGTCTTCGGCACCATGAGGAGCAGCACTGGAGAGCCCTTCCGGGTCCTTGTCTGCCCCATTTATACCTGCCTCAGGGAGGTAAATGCCTTCACAGTTTGTCTTTCTCCACCTGCGGGCCACGCTGTTGTGTTGCAGGAGTGTGGAGCCCATGATTCATAGATGTTTGCTTTATGATTCCTAGAGGTTTGCTTTGCCAGCATCAACACTTCTCACCTCAAAAGTGCCTACATCCTCAGGGATGTGTGGCTTTTCCTGCATATTGTATTTTTGCTAGTTAAAAGCATGTCTTCCAAGCAAGACCCCTTTGTCCAAGGGTTTGCAAAGCCCAACAGTTGGGATTTGCAAACTCGACGCTGGAGTTTGCAAATCCCAACATTGTGAAAATCCCCAATAAGAGGCTTAAAAGGCTTAAAAAGCTTCTTAAAAGCAGGTGAAGCCACCTGAACAGATGAGGCAGACCCGAGGGGAGGAAAGAGGGGGAGAGGTGAGGTCCCATGTGTCTTTACGCCCCGTGTAGAGCAGCAGAAACCCAGCCCTGCCACCAGGGTGGTGGAACCTGAGTTCCTGATGAGCTCATTTCAGACCCTGAGCTCCCCATGGTTTGGGGTGGTAGCAGAAAACCTCAGTGAGGGCAAACAGAAAAGGCAACTCAAGCGTTAATGTTCAGCAGAGCAGGAGAGGGCTTTCCCCCATCCTGTTCTAAAGATGGTTTTGTCTCATGCTGCTGTCTGTAGAAGGCTTTCTCAGAAAAATCTGCCTGGTTGCCCATGGTTGGAGCTGTGAATCTCAAATTGTCAGCAGTGCTTCTGTTGGGCCATAAATAACTTGCTGTAAAATAAGTTCTCTGCTAGACCTTGGGCAAGGGAAGGATAAAGAAACTGCCAGCGATGACTTTTTTACATGCATGGGAAGTTTCCTCTGAATGCAAACACATCATAAACATTTTGTCTTCGCAGTAATATTGTGGGTAGGGTTCACAGACGGTGACTGTAGCAGTGAGAAAGAGTCCGGGCATCGTGATGAGGCACACATATCCACAGGAGGAGGTGGGAAAAGGATGCTAAGAATAGCATAACTTCCCCAAAATCTCTGCCCACAGGGATATGTGTCACCTTATGGGGAAGATCTTGGCGTCTAGCAGAGTCCCCATTCCCATCCGTTTCCCATCACAGCCATGACACAGGTTCTGCCAGGATTTTTCCTGTCTGCCCTCACCATGCCACCACAGCCCCTCTTGTCAACTTGCTGGTATGTGGGGGCACGGTGGTGGCCTAAAGGTGTGCAGAAGGACATGAACTTCGCATATAAGGGATATTTTTTGCTACAGGACAGCTCCATAAAAAGCTTTTACTAATTATATCAAGGCATCATGCATAAATTTGCTTCTTTCAGATACAACTCTGTTCCTTAGCAGGACAGTTCTGTCCCTGTGGTGTCATTTGCCAGAGAAGACTCTTCCCTTACCTGACACGGGTGAGCCTGAGTCTTTGATCAGCCATCACAGTGGTTAATCTGTGGCTGCTCACTCCATGGGGTTGTGACCTGGACTCCTGCCGTTCCTCTTCCCTGACTCTGGGATGGGGTTTTTGCCACTGTCAGCTAGCCCTGATGCACGGGGCCAACCCAGGCGAACAGGGCCACCTATTTATCAGCAGCGATAGGTGCCAGGCTCTGAGATGGTTGCCAGAGCCAAGATGTAGTTGCAGCTGAAGTGGTGCTGGTGAGCTCTTCCAGCTGCACCCAGGAGAGGACAGGAACATTTACGCAGGCTGGCCCTGCTGAGTACTCTGTGAGATGATGGAAGCTCCCTAATCACAGAGTGCTTCTTCTTCGGTGACTTCATGAAGCACATGGGCTGATGTCCCAGGGAAGGAGGGGGTGTCATCGTCGTCTATAAGGTTTGGGACCTCTGCTTGCCTGGAGACAGGTTCATAAAGTGCATTATGGTTCATAAGGTGCAGCATCATGGGGGTTTTCCCCTTCTTGCCAAGCAGCACATACATCCTCATGTTCAACCTCAGCCCCTCACCCCTAACTCATTCCCTCTTGGGCATCCTGCAGCAAAGCCCCTCTGTGCTGCCCACAGTCATAAATAGCTCCCTCTGCCTCCATCCACCATCCTTTGATGATAAATCATTAGCAGAGGTGAGATAACATCTCTCCCTCTGCCTGTCCTTTCAGCTCCTCTGGCTTTTTAGTTTCTCTGTCTCTTTTTTTTCTTTTTCCCTTTTCCTTTATAGCTTGGGCAGGCTCAGCCAAAGGTCAGTGAGGGAGCAAGCAAGAGGAAGGGGAAAGTTGCCTGATGACTGAGACAGGAATGTCTCTTGCCTTACCCCTGCAAAGCTTCCTCTCTCCAGCTCCTTTCCTTTCCCTCCAAAATAAAAGCTTATTAAAGCCATCATTAGTTGTGGAGCTGGGCCGGCTGGGAGGAAGCGAGGATGGCAGCGAGGACATGGGTGAGAAGGGGACGTGACTGGGACATCGGGTGGCAATGCCAGTGTTTGTTATTGGATGGGTTGGGTTCGTGGGCTGGGAAAAGCAAATCAAAAATCACAATTGCAGTTCATTTCAGGTGAGGCTGGGGTGATACATGCTGGGGTTTGCTGGGTAATGGAACTGGAATTCATCACCATCCTTAGGGAAGCAGGCAGACCGCTGGATCTTGATGTCAGCCACGGCAACAGTTGTTTAATTGCAGCAAAGGAAATTTGGGTCAGAGCTGCTCCCTTGCCTGGGCAGCATTTCGGGAGCTAAGGGAGTGGCTGTGCCCATTGGCACAAATGTGGTCCACAGCAAGGCCTCATCCCAGGAGGCTCTGCCGCATCCTCCTCTCTGCCCATCACCTGGGCTGGAAAACAGGATGAAGGGAGGGTCTACCACCATATCCAACATGGTTACTGCGTCTGCTGGGAGCTGAATCAAAAAGTTCAGTTTCCAGAAGCATCCTGAGGGTTTGGGGTGAGATTGTGCAGGCAAAGAGTGTCTTCACAACAAGGTCTGGTGGGGTCAACATTGGGATCTTAGGCAAAGAGATGGTTTGCCAAGGGAAGTACAAGGTGGGTCCAGGTCTTGTTAAAATGGTTTGATGGAGCACGGTGAGTTTGGATGGTGGTTTGGATCAAAACATGTTTTTCTGCTTAGAATAGCACGTTGTTTAGGTTGGAGAAGGGAAATGGATACCCAAGCTCAGCCCAGTGATCAGGGTTGAAGACGGCTGGGGAAAAGGAGGGATTTTTATGGCAACCAGAGGAGATGCCTTTGCAGATGAGAACAAGAGGACTATTGCAGCCATCAAATCTGGGGAGCCTGGGAAAAGAATAACAAAGCAGAGAAGTTAAATAGAAATAAGAGAAAGAGCTTTCCTCCTATTCTTCCCTCGGTGCTTCGGGGAATGGAGGGCGAGCTGGAAGAGGGCGTTGTTCCCAGGGAAAGGCTTCCCCTGGGGATAGCTGTGCTGCAGCCAGGGAACCATGAGCTTGGCACTTGCCTGCTTCCAGCCCTCCTCACATGGGACCAGTGGTGGCATCCTCCAGGACCACATTCCTCCATGAGTCTTTTATCTGGATCAATGAAAGCACTTTCAGCAGTTTTAGGAAGCTCTCGTGCGGGGCTCCTGCTCGTGATGGTCTAAGCAAGAGGGATGTTCCACTGTCTTCTCCCGGCCCTAAAGCCCACGTGCTCTCAACTCTGGCCTCACTTTATTTCACAAAGCCATGCCCAGTTTGTCCCTGTACAGCTTCTTTTGCCCCTCTAGGATGGTGCGGAGTGAACGTGCTGGCATCCTTCTGCCTCAAAACCTCTGCCCCATGCCCAAACAGAGGACCACATTCAGCACTGTTCCAACAATACTTCACATTGCATGTCCCCGAAAACCAACTAAAACCAAGGAGAGCAACCACGTGACGTCGGTTCTTGCGGTCTGGCCACATTTATTCTTTTCTGTGGCCTTCAGCAGGGTCAGCACAATGGAGAAAATGGGTGAAGACCAGGGACCAGCAAATGTCATTTGAGCCATCTGTGTGGCAGGAGCACTCCAGAGCCCTGTGCCTGGTGCAGCAAGTGCCCCGTGGCTCCTAAGACATAGAGATAATGAATATTGTTTCCCATCTATTGTTCACTGATAGTCACCACTTTTGCCTTCTGTAGCTATTTCCTAACCATGTTTGGAGTTGGTTATTCTTCATCCAGCTCTGTGCTGCTTATGGATCTGTGTTTGTCAACAGCATTGGCATGGGCCAGCCCAGTTCACTGCCCTCCCTGCTTCATCTGCTGGTGCTGCTGGTGAGGAGGATCATTAGGACTGCATCCTGAAGGACCTGGCCCAGCTCTTGGCGATGGCTGAGGTCTGCAGGGAAGGAAGGGTCATATCCAGCTTGGGCCCGTGGCTGTGCTCTGCAGAAGCCACGACAGATGAGTGGTGTTGGGAGGTTTGGCTTGTCTCGTGTCTCGATCTCATCCCGAGCGGATGTTGTGGGGATGCCAAGCCAGGAGGTGCCTCTGGGCCTGGGAGCTGCCACCTTCCTGCCAGCCCTGTGCCAGGAGGAGCTGCTTCCAGCCGAGGTGGTTGGTGTCGAGTGCTGCTTTGGATGCATCTGTTTACTTTGATGACGCCATTCAGCAGTCAGACCCGGCTTTACAGCCAGGTAACCTGAGCAGTTGCCTACGGCAGCACAGCGAGGAGGTGGAAAAACAGGCTTGTGGGACCTCGAGCTGGAGAAGATGCCATGTGGCATTGTCACTGTGGTCCCCTCAGGGCACCTGGCCGATTGGGGTCCCACAAGGGCAAGCAGCACAGCGTGGGCTCTGTCCCCTCTCCCCTGCCCATAATGACCCTATCCCAGCCTTTACCTGTGTCCCTGTGCTTTTCTCTTGTGCAGGGCTTGTTCCCTGTTGAATGTTTAAGGTTCTTCTTGACTCTTTCCTCCAGCCCATGGAGGTCCCTCTGGATGGCAGCTTCTTGAGGACATTCAGTGGTCCCCCCAGCTTGGTGTCATCTACTTCACAGGAGCATGGTCCCGCCTCTTCCAGGTCGTGGATAAAGGTAGGGCAGGTCCAGGGATAGATGCCTCAGTACTCCACTGGCCTCCAGGTGGAGTAGCTACAAGCTTCTAAACCCAGCCATTCTTACCCATCTGGCTGTCCACCCATGACATCCTAGCTTGGATGTAAGTGACTGGATTATAGGGATGACAAGGAGTAGCGTTGCTGTAGTGCTGTCCCAGTCTGAGCTCCCATGGGTGAATAGGACAGGGCTTTTAAGGCAGGTTCAAAGCAAACCCCAGGAAGCATTTCATCACAGAGGGACTGATTAAACTGCAAAACCCCTTTGTGCAATTTGCTGCAGGATCCATTCACAGAGATCCCTCCATCATAAGGGGGTTACTGCTGCTGGGGCTGGGTGGGTACCCAGGGGATGTCACCCTGAGCATCACCACCCATGAGGGAAATGTGGGCATTGACCTGACATAAGACAGATGCTTTTATGGTCTCATTAACATCCCTGGGGATGGAAGGCAGCGCCTGGGAGCGGTGAATCAGCCCCACAGAGGCAGCAGGGAGCAGGCCCAGCAGGCTGGCAGCAGGCAGGACAGTTGCTGCTCTGCAGGAGTTGTCTCCTACCTCCAGTCTGGTTGGCAGAGACAGTCCCATTTCAGCATCGTTTAAAATCTTGGCATGCTCCCATTGCTTCCCTGCCTTGGTAAACGCTGCTAACTGAAAGCCTCGGGGTGGTGGTGCAGGGAGGATAAATACTCCCTGTCTAATTGCCTTCCCCCTACGTCTGAGTCTGCGGTGCAGCGTGTAGACGGGTATCCACTCCCCTCCCTTCTCTTAGTGCCTGTTATCTCCTGGGGCCATGCTGTGTAATTTAGCAAAATATTCTAACACGGTAATTAACGTCTGAACTTCAAGAGGGCACTGCCTTTTCACTGTCTTCTTCAGAGGAAGAGAGAGGAAAACCTTCCAGTCAGATGAGCGAGGAGGGTGGTGCTGTTTGGAAAAGAAAATTCTATCTTTTAACGTGGGGTGCTGCTTTTTTTTAATCACTTTCATTTTTAAAAAAGCATCAGCCTCTTGAGTCAAAAAAAAAAAAAAGGCGGTTTTGACACTATAATGAGATACTAGGATTTTAAAGATTATTCTAGTCAGAGAATGAGACAGATTTTTTCCTTTATTGAATAAGCAGGAAGGGGGCTGGATCCTGACCCTGTGCCACCCTTCCACGTAGGTAGCTCCATGAGGCCAGATCTGACCAGAGAAAATAAGTCCTTTATGAAGAAGGGGTCTTACTTCCTCATAAAAGGCCCCTTCTGGTTCCCCCCTTCTGGTTCTGCAAATATCAGTGCTTTGGTCTCTAATACGGCAGGACTGGGACAAACTGGGAAGTGGTTTGTAAGGGAAAAGAAGGAGGAGGGATGAGGGATGTGGGCATGGGAGGGAAGGGATGCCAGAGAAGAAGGGAGAAAGAGGAGACAGAGGGACACAGGAAGGAACAAGAAATGGGGAGAGCGGACAAGTGGGGAAATGTCACGGGAAGCCAGAAGTCCTGGAAGAGCTGGGAGAAAAGTCTGCGATGTGGAGTAAGTGGGGTGATGTGGACATTCAGATCCATGGCACGAGGGAGCATGCACGAGCAGGAGTCTGCAAAGAGCAGGGACAGGTCCATGTCTCTGTGTAGGAGCATGCTCCCAGCAGGGAGGGATGTCCTGGTGCCTCCATGCCTTCCGTGCAATGAATTAATAAATAGCCATGCAATACATAGATGAATAGCCGTGCAAAAAGCTCCCGCATAGGCAGCCTCACCCCCCAGCTGTACTGGTAAAAACCCTCCTGCAAACACAGCTTGTATGGGAAAAAGGTAATTCCCTTTAATTGGCATTGATTTGGTCAAAGGGCAGAGTTAAGGTGAAGGAGACAGGGTATTATTTGCAAGCACATGAGGACAGACCAAATCGAGGAGGGCTGCGTGATGTCTTTGAGCCCGGCTGCTCAATTGAGTATTCTATGTGCAGGAACTTGTAATCTTGGAAAGCTGCAGGACTCCTTTGGCATATTTTAAATAGGGGAGGAGAAATGCCACCCTTCTTTCCCTGGGACCCACGGAGAAGGCAGAGGAAGCAATGAGGGCAGATAAAGAAACACGGCTAGATACCATCTCACAGGATGGTCCCTCCTCGCGTGGCTTTGTTTTTCTCCTTCGCCCTCCGTACCAGGCATTGTTACTTCCCAAAAAACCCTTTCAATGGGATGTAAACACAACTATTTGCGTCCGCCGCCATGCGCTCTTGCCCTTGGCAGAGCCAGGAAAGCCGGGAGCATCCGGCGAGCCAGGGTGGAGCCTGCCGCAATCAAGCGCGATGGTCCCGCCACTGCTTCTTTCCACGTTTTGTGTTTCCCCGGGACCCTTGGGATGAGATCACATCCTCCTCTCCCAGGGTTATTATGTCTTCGGCCGGGGCAGGATGAAGCCGGCCGTCTGGGTGGCTCGGTCTCCCTGTGTACACAGACTGGGTGGCTCTGTCCGTCTGTCTCACCCACCTTCAGGTCCTGAAGATCCACCTCCAGCCAGGGGATGTGTAACCACCAGGCTATTGCGGGGTTGCAGTGTCTGGGTTGATGAGTGACCAGATTTTCTTCATCATTGTCTGCAGTAATTGCCTCTTAATGGTTTCCATCTTCGCAGGAATCCTTTCTGCTGCTCCAGATCTGGGGAGGGTCATGTTTCATGGTTTTCCTTGCCTACAATGGAAAGGAGTAGGAGGAGTTTCCCATGACTGGGCGCAGGGGTTTGTTCCTCTGGCCTTAATTCAGTTTGCTGTTAAGTGTCTCTGAGTCCCTCAGAAGTCTGACAAGGAGGATAACCAGTATTTTGGTTTGCTAGATGCAATAAACAAGCTAATCTCTTCTTGCCATCCTCACAGAGAGCCCTGGTTGGGTAACAGGGGAACAGAAGTCTCCTCCTCAGATAAGACCAGCACATCACTGTGAAAGGAGTAGGTGCCACCAAACAAATTCCTTCAAGTTGTCCAAAATACTTTAGGGAAAGTGTCTCCTGTGGATATAGTTCTTGATGCAGGCATGCTACTGCAAGCAACTCCAACCCAGAGCTCCTTCCCTGTTGTTCCACCTCCTCTGGGCAGCTGCTGTGGGACCAGCAGTGATCCATCCTGGCGGCCTCTTCGTAATAGAGCAGCTTGAGTTGCTGTCAGCATGTTCTCAACCAGGCTGAGACCAGGCCAGCTGGGTCAGGGGCCCCTCCACGAGATGCATGGGCTTGTGGCACCTCCTGCATCCTCAGTGGGCATGAAGGCATGAGCAGAAGGTGGTGCAGAGAGAAACACGGCTGCTAATGGATACAGCCCAACGCAGACTGCCTCTCCCAGCTCAGCTGCAGTTTTGGACCCCAACGGATAAGGTTTTGGAGCAGAGCCTGTGCTTTATGCTTTCCCCAGAGGAAAAGGTTTTCCGCAAACCTTTGTGTTTGAGCATCAAATGGATGAGCAGAGATGATGCCCCTTATGCCTGTGGACTTCTAAAGGCCTTCTGTTTCCGGGTGCTCACTTGGGTCTTCTCTAGGGGGGGTCTCACCTGAGTTCCCTAGCTCCCAGGATATGCCCAGAGAGGAGCTCAGCATCCCTTTAAAGAGGTAGCGCTGTCACTCCTTGTTGGTGGTTGCAGGATCAGCCCTGCTGACCCTCTGTTGTCCTGGTTTGAGGAGCAGATTCTTATAATAGGAGCAGATTGTAGAAATCCAGAAACTGGCCTTACTGGTGCAGTGCTTTGTAATTACTCATCCCACACACCCTCATTTGTACTTCGCGTTTTCCCCAGTCTGGCCTTTTTCACCACACTGTGCCTTGTGACAACAGGCAAAGTGGAGTTGTAGCAGTGGCCTGTAGCTCATAGAAGTGCGTGACTGTCCCCATGCAGGGCAGCCAGGCAGTCCCATGGATCTTATCTGAGTCATCTTCCTTAAAGACTTGAGACAGTAGCTCGATAAGAGGCCACTGGAGGAGCAGAAAATGGCTATTAATGTTTTTCTGCAGAACGCCTGTGGAGTGCAGCAGAACTGGCTTGTGCTCCTGGGAGGACTCATCCAGCAGACCACAGGGCTTCCAGGAGGTTTTTGGGGCAGGAGTTCCCCAACTGTGGTCTATTAGTCCACCAAGAGTGCCTGCAGAGCTATGTCAGCAGGGAGCGCTTGTGGTTGTAGGGAATGATCATAGAATCATGGAATCCCAGACTGGTTTGGGTTGGAAGGGACCTTAAAGCTCATCCAGTTCCAACTCCTGCCATGCGCAGGGACACCTTCCACTGGAGCAGTTGCTCCAAGCCCCTGTGTCCAACCTGGCCTTGAGCACTGCCAGGGATGGGGCAGCCACAGCTTCTCTGGGCACCCTGTGCCAGCGCCTCAGCACCCTCATTGTAGAAGGTTTCTTCCTTCTACCTAGTCTGAATCCCCCTTCTTTTAGTTTAAAACCATCACCCTTTGTCCTGTCACTACAGGCCTGACTAAAACTGTCCCTATCTTTCTTACAAACCCCCTTGTATGGGGTCTCCATGATGACCCCAACCACAGAGCTGGAACAGAATCAACTTACTGATGACAAAGTCCACCATAACCTCTCCCACAGGCTCCTCTGGTTAAAAACAGGTCTGGGAAGCACCGTCTCTGCTGCACCCTTTCAGCTACAGCACGTTCATTCTGGTTAAGCCTCAAGTGGCACAAGTAGCTGTTTTTTTTTCCTTCCTTATAAAAACGTGTCTCCATTTTCACCCGTTACCTCATTTTGCACCAGTGGTTGCTACACCTGGATGATGCGTTTGCAGCACATTGGTTGCTCTGCGGTTGTGGTCCACGCTCCCCATGGTGATCACTCGCAGGCACCTCCTCATGACCTCCACGTTAGATGAAAAGCATACTTGTGGGCAGGGACCGCAGAGCGGTTGCGAGGCTGCAGCTTCCTGCCCGAGGCTGCCTGGATGTCCATGCATGTTGCCATCTGGATGGGTGAACCTGAGATGCCCGTCAGGGAGCTGGGGCAAGCGGCACGTGGGCTGCGGTCAGTCCAGCTTTCACCTTGTCTCAAAAGACATCCCGACCTCTCCATGGCTCTGGGTGGATGTTTTCGAGCGTTCTGTGCTTTCACGCCAGAGTCATCACCGGAGCATCAGAAGACACTCCATGCTAAGAGGTAGTTTGTGGCAAGCGTTGCTTATATGTCATTTTGCAAGCGATATCATACACAATAATTAGTATTGTGCCTCGCAGGAGAAATATCATTGCAGCTGGAAAGGGTAATGTATGCGCTGGGCTGCTCCCACTCCATCTCCTGGGGAGAACTGCTGAAGAACGAAATCAAACCTGCGTGGTTTGGTGATAAGGGATGGTGGGGCAGGTTCTTGGGTCCTGTTCGTGGTGCGAGCACCTCCGAGAGTACCAGGTAAGCACTTTTGCTGCTCAGCAGCCCAGGTGATCTCAGAAAGCAGATAATAAACCCAAATTTTCATTGGTATGTGCATCCTATCAGCTTAGCTCCCTGGTTTGCTCCTGGAGGGCTCCACCAAGGGCATGTGCTTCCATTGCTGTTCAGTAGGACCAAGCTGGTTCTCTCCATGATGAAGCATAGATGTACTTTTGGGGCTTCTTTGCCCCCTCAACCTCCGTTGTATGCCCACCCCATGGAGCTTCTGGTGCTTACCTCTGAAAAGATGTGAAGAGCAGGTTTTGGGAGGCCAGAGAAGACTGCTCCCAGTAGCATCCCACAGAAACCAGTTGCGCTCAGAAGCCTCCTTGCAAGGCACTGCAGCTCCCCCACCACATGCAGCACGTCCAGGAGCAGAACCTACCATTTATTTTGGGCTGGTTATGAAAATACTTAGTTTCCAGAGCCCACATGGGCAGCTGGCCTCACAGAGGACCTTGGCCAGTGCTCCATCTCTCAGCATGACACAGAAGTTTGGAAGAGGAGCCCGGTGTCTTCCACCAGCATGCAAAGCTGCTAGTCCAGCACTAGAAACAAAAGTGAGAAGCCTTTCGCAACCGAGGGTGGGTATTATATGACTGGCCGGGCAGATTCTGGCATGCAGCCTCCTCTCTTAGGAAATCAAGCAGACTCTTTGTCTGCTTTCCAGCAGGAACTGCTGCTTTCATTGCCCGGCTTCGCCCGATACGGGGGAAACCGGCTGGAGAGCAAAGGGAAGTTTTTCTCGCAGACAGCCCCAGCCCCAGGGGATGATTACAGGTTAAACCAAGAAGCGTGTGAGTCTCAGCTCACCTGCCCTGCTGTCTGCCTCACGCTCCCTCGTCCACCTTCATCAGCCAGGTTGGACCGTGTGGGAACCTGGTGGAGAGGGATGGGATGGTGGGATTTGGGTAGATGCACGCAGCAGGGAGGAGCGGTTATAAACAGTTAAATAACAATTCCAGTGTGGGAGTGCTGATGTAAATGGGAATAGCATGTTTACGTTAAAGATATTTTAAGTAAATATGAATTAGATTGCAAAGGATGGATGCAATTGCTTGAGTTCAGGTTTATGGTCACACAAGTGCCGGCACTTCAGGGTTGTGATTTCCCTGGAGGCCTAGGACTGTTTGCACCATTTTTCAGGTTGGATATAAGGAAGAAGTTCTTCCCTATGAGGGTGCTGAGGTGCTGGCATAGGGTGCCCAGAGAAGTGGTAAATGCTCCATCCCTGGCGGTGTTCAAGGGCAGGCTGGACAGAGCCCTGGGCAACATGGTTTAGTGTGAGATGTCCCTGCCCATAGCAGGGGGTTGGAACTGGGTGATCTTAAGGTCCTTTCCAACCCAAACCAGTCTGATTCTATGATTGATTTTTTCTTGGAGTGTCATCAGGGCTGACATGGGGGTCAAAGAGCTTTGGGAAACACTGTGCTGAAGCAACCACACCACACTTTGGGGTGCCTGGTGCTCGCACGGGGCAGCTGTTGGTAGGGATGAAGCATCCTTTGAGAAATCCATGCAAAACATCATTGGTGGTTGAGGATGTCGGTGGCAGAACCCCATGCAGTGCAGCTCTTGCTAATTGCCTTCAGCAGTGCCCACGCCAGGCTATGGAGGGCAGACAGGGCTCCTTGATCTCCTTCTGCCACAGCATGCAGGGGTCAGCAGCAGATAGATGGTGCCTACACCCTGTGGAAGCTCCAGAGCCCCCTTCCAGCATGCTACAAATATAGTTACGATCAGGAACATGCAAAGAATGTTCATGTAGGTGTGAACTTGGGGCTCTGATTCCTGGAGCACCAGCAGATCTGTCTGCTGGGCCCTGCTCTGTTGCATAGGGCTGTGCCTGGGTTTGATGGGCAGGCTGTGGGTTAGAGTTAGGGTTAGGGTTAGGGTTAGGGTTAGGCAGAGGTCGAACTGTGGCCCTTGGGACTGGTACCTCTTGGTGCCCTTGATGGAACAGTGGAGCATGTGTTGCTTGGATGGATGAGATGAGGCACATGGTACCTGGTGGAGCAGTGGAGCGCATAGTGCTTGGATGTATGAGATGGGACACATGGTGCCTGGATGGATGAGGTGGAGTACATGGTGCCCTGATGGACAAGATGAAGCACATGCATTCTCCTTGTTCAGCCAAGTCACATCAGATGAGGTCCAGGAGGGCAGTGGGAAGGTAGACGGTGCCTGCCCAACTCTGGGGGTAGAATACAGTCTCTGTTCCATCGACTGTTCCTAACTGTTAGCCAAATACCCAAGCACTTGACAGTGATATATTCATCTTCAAAAACACCTTATGAGGTAGGGAAGCATGTCCCTGCGGTGCAGGTGAGAAGCTGGGGCAAGGAAAGCTCAAGTGAAGTTGCAGCCTTTCCCTGGCACATATCCCCAGCATGGTCATCAAGGAGACCATGGCAGAGGACAGGCTGGAGTCAGGCCACCATAGGTCCTTCCTAGCAAGTCCTAACTCCACTTCTGTAGCTTTAATTTTCATGTTATGCTCTTAAGAATACCAAAAATAGAAAAGGTGAATAAATATTTGATTCGCAGTCCTGCTTCACGCCGTGTTCATGAGCTACATAACCCAGGGATTATTTCTGGACTAATGCCTGTTTATAGTTCATAGAATCAACTAGATTGGAAAATACCTATAATATCATTGACTCAAATCTTTGTCCTTCAGTGATTGTTTTTTCCCTTGTTGGGTTTAAAATAATCTCATCCTTTTTTGCTAGGAATCTGAGAGCTGTTTGTGGGAACTTATCTCAGAGTATGCGCCTTGGGCTTAACTGATATTTTCCAAACAATTCAGCAGAAAGATAAACTGGAGGAGGCTGAGGGAGAGACCTGTGGCATCTTCGAAACACTGTCTAAACCTTTAGCTAATGCGACATAAAAAACAATGGGCTGCATGCTCATCGCTGTGGTATAAACATCATCTTCTAAGCAAACACGCTGCTTTCTGCTGGAAGCAGAGGAGGGTGAAGACGAAACTTTGAGATCAAGGATAATTCCTAGAATTACATCTTTTTTCTCCTTGCTGTTTCCCAGCAGTTATGGAGCTGGTAAACAAATAGGCATTTATTTGTAAAGGAAACGAAATGTAAACAAATGGAGATGAGGCTGAGAATCAAAATTGTGATTTTAACTAAAGGATGTGGAGCACATTTGAGCAATTTTTATGTGGAGAGTTTTAATTAATTCAACCACTTTTCCAGAGTTTGCTTTTCCCTGATGAATTTGAGATACTGATATAGCCAGCATTTGCAATTTATCTCCTTTTTCTCCGTGTTTAGTGCATGCACTCAGCTCTCCACTGCACACAAGGGTAAGTTCGAGGCCATCAGGGGTTGTTTAGCCAACATGATGGAATGGACACGTCTGTAGCTTCAGATGTTGACAGCACATGTAATTTTATCAGCCATCTCATGGTACAATGTTTTTCATAACACCGCATCTCACTTCTTTGGCTGATAGAGAATATCAGTATTTTCTGTACTTGAAAAACAGCCAGAGCAGCGGTGGTTTCTCTCGTTTTTAGCAAAATACTTGAAATAGCAATTTCGTCTGTGAATAACACAGTCATAAAGTTGAAAACAAAGAAAAAAACATGTATATTTGGCATGGTTAGATGGGTCCTTACCATGGTTCCAATGTTTCTGAGGTGAGACATGCTGATTTCCTGCGCTTTGCCATTGCCTGGTAGAGCCATTGACCCTCACTGAATGCAGTCTGAACAAAGAGGGGTAAGGATCACCCTTTCCATGCACAGCAACATTTTGGGTCTCTCCTAAAAGCTGCTTGAATACAAGCTGATGTTTGTAATGGAAAGTTCAGAGGGAGCAGAGCAGGGTTCGAGTTGGTGCACCCAAGACACCATAGTTTCACTGCAACCCATTGCACTTGCACCACTATATAATCAGTCTGGAAGGAGACGTATTAATTACGGTGTATTGGATGTCATGCTTTCCCATCAGGTAATTTTGTGGCTGTTGGAAGTGTCCCTAAGGGGATGGAGAGGTTCGGTGGTGGGTGGCTGCCTTTTGGGCAGAGCCCTTCCCTTCCAAACAGGGCTGTGCAGCTCGAGTGTTGTCACCTGGTGGTTGTATTTAGTCGCTGTATATGTGGAACAAGTGCATTTTCTCATCGCCTGCATGGGATAAAAAAAGCAGTGTAACCTAAATCGAATTTACTTTGGAAGTTGTTCATCCAAATTCTCTCTATTCTGCCCCAGTTGGCCACTCTCAGCAGTGGATACTCAGGTGATAACCCTTCACCCTGCATTTTGTCACTGTTTATCTTATTGTGTTGATAAGGTCTTTCCTCCCCTCTTTCTGATTTTCTGTCCTTTCCTCCTGGAAGTAGCAAAAGCCAAACTGGATGAAGAGATGGAAGGAAGGTCATGTGGGAGAAGGAGCAGGAGGTCATGCGTTTCTCACCACCTCTTTCTCCTCTCTTTTGCAGTTGTTGCAGTCTCAGGATGTGAAGGAAGATGCTGTGCTTTGCTGCTCCATGGAGGTAGGGAAGCATCTGTACTACCGACTCCAGTCCTTACTGCTTTGCCCCTTCTGTCCTTGGCTACACACATATCAAGCAGCATGTTTCCAAACCCAAACAGCCCATGTTGCCTCTTCGCCTTATAGAATCCCAGACTGGTTTCAGTTGGAAGGCACCTTAGAACTCATCCAGTTCCAACCCCTGACATGGGCAGGGGCACCTTCCACTAGAGCAGGGTGCTCCAAGCCCCTGTGTCCAACCTGACCTTGAACACTGCCAGGGATGGGGCAGACACAGCTTCTCTGGGCACCCTGTGCCAGCGCCTCACTGCCCTTATTGTTAAAACAGTTCTTCCTGCTACCTAATCTGGATCTCCCCTCCTTTAGTTTAAAACCATAAATCTTTGTCCTGTCACTGCAGACCCTACTAGAAACTCTGCCCCATCTTTCTTCTAAGCCTCCTTTAAGTATCAAAAGGCCACAATAAGGTCTCCCTGGAGTCTTCTCCAGGCTGCCCCAGCCCAGCTCTCTCAGCCTGGCTCCGGAGCGGAGCTGCTCCAGCCCTCGCAGCAGCTCCATGGCCTCCTCCGGACCCCCTCCAACAGGTCCATGTCCTTCCTCTGCTGAGGGCTCCAGAGCTGGATGCAGGACTGCAGGGGGGGCTCATTGGAGCAGATAAGAGATACCACCATGAGATAAGAAGAGCCCTTGAGACTGTGTCACTGGACTTCTGATGCATGTAAATGGATGCAAAAAAGTTTGGCAGCTGGGATCTAATCACAAAATTACATCATCCTTGTTCCTTCAAATCTCACCCCCCATTTATTTTTTTAAGCACAAAAGCACTTGTATCTGAGCAAAACGTGGTCACATGGAGAGGTTTCCTGTGCTCAGCAGCAGCTTTGCAGAGAGGTGCTGGTACAAATACAGCTGAGCTTCATTAGTTTTACTTTTGGGAAGTGATTGGTCCATGGGGATGGATGCTTTCCTAGCAGAGAGTGGTTAAATTGCAGTCTGAATGGTTGAGATTCAGCAAACCAACAGGCAACCAACGAGGAGAGTTTGATTATTTAATGTCAGGCCTTTGGGGAGCTCTGCATACAAACCTCATAAGCCTTTTGTGATGGCGGACTCATTGCTGTCCGCACCGTCCTTGGGCCTTCTCCTCTGTGGGACCACCTAGAACTTGTGCTGCTCCATAGAGGCTCTCCAATGAGTACTTGTGTTAAAAAAAGCCCTCAGAGAAGCAGCATGACGGGTATAAATGCAGATCTCGCAGGGCAGGATTTGTTATGCATACAGGAGGGCTCTGCTTATTCCGATTAATGACTGGGAGTCACTGACAGCTGTGAATCAGCGCGTAAATGAAGGGCCAGGTAAAAGGCAGGAATACCACATCACAGCCTGCACTTTGTTTTGACAATAGCGTGATTTTTAGGTGGGATTTCTTTCTTTCCAAAGGTAATCCTGAGTTGCTGCCTTTGAAGTCAGTGGGAGCTGAGCCATTCGCTCCTCCAGCAGCCCGGCAAGGATGCTTTTGAAAACCTCACCCTTCATGTTCAGCTCTTGGAGCCTGCTGATGGGTGGTTTTGGTTTTCAAAAGCCACGATGCCTTTAACCGTGCCTGCTTGCCCTGCCACACCGAGCAGGGGAGAATTGGAGGGATGGAGGGTGCCTGTAGAAGCTCTTGGGGTGCTTTAGTATCATAGAATCATAGAATATCTCAATGTGGAAGGGACCCCTAAGGATCACTACACCACGGTTGACCCCTTCTTCTCCTGACAGCTGCAGAGCAGCGGCCGTCTGCTGGAGGAGCAGCTGCCTGAGATGATGACGGAGCTGTTGGCGATAGCTCGTGACAAGATGCTGTGTCCCTCCGAGTCCATGCTGACGCGGTCCCTGCTGCTGGAGGTCATCGAGCTGCACGCCAACAACTGGAACCCCCTGACGCCCACCATCACGCAGTACTACAACAAGACCATCCAGAAACTGACGGCTTGAGGAGAGAGGGCAAGGTGGGGTGGGAAGGGATGAGAAGAAGATGTGCACCTCAACGGGATGTGTGAAGAGCTTTTCCGATTTAAATCCCCCAGCAGACCAAACCCCAGCATGCTCGAGAGTACGTTCGTGGGGTGGGGAGGCATGTTTCTTTTTCAGCCGCGTCACCAAGTGCCACCCCTCTTCCCCGCCGTGGTTTTGTTTTAGGGGTTTCTTTTCCTGAACTCATTGCTCAAGCAGCAGCAGCGCATCCCGCCGGGTTATTGTTTGGCTTTCGAAAGAAGACAGAGAATTTGAAGGGAAAAAAATGAATCCAAGTGGGGGCTAGTATTGTTTTCACGCCGTCCTCCTGCCTTGCCCCGCCAACTGGCAGGAGACAGCAGGCAGCAGATGTCTCGGGAGAACAAAGCCAGACACACACTGCACCAGACGCTCATAATTGATGGCTTTTGTCGAGTGGGGCTTGCGTTAGGTTTTCTCTCCCCCCCCCCCTTGTCTTTGACTTTCTGTGTGTGTTTGTGTGTGTCCCCTCCACTCGCCACCCCTTCGAAAGCAGATCAGACAGCGGGATGACTTTCTCATTTGCACTGGGTTTTCTTTCTCTCAAGTGTTTGTGTTTTCCTCTTACCTCACTGTACCGTCACACGGACAGCTCGGGGCTGAGGAAAAGCAGCACCTTCCCGTGAGCTGAATGATGGGTTACCTGAAGATGCTGAAGCAAAAGGGGTGTTTTAAAGGCATCAGAAGTAACTTACCCACCGTCATCTTGCCAGTAACCTCCTCAATGGATTGAGAAACGTGTCCCCTGAGCTGTGAGCTCTGGGACACAGGGGATTCTGCGGCTCTTGCTGCTCAAGTCGCCATTATCCCTCAGCCACTATAACCCTTCTTTTTTTCTGTAGTGACTTTTTTTGTTTCCATTGAAGGAGTGCTTTATTGTAATTACTGTTATGGTTGTAATTATACATTTAAATCCAGGCCTGTTATAGTCGGGCCTAATAATGTACAGGGCGAGGGAGAAATGAAGGTTTGATGTTCTTTTGGAGACTGCATAGAGAAGACAGGCAGTGTATGGCAAAAAGGAGGGGAAAAAAGGAAGAGGAAAACATAGAAAAGCCAAAAATAGAGGTTTTGAGGCTGGCTTCTAACTAGCTGAATTTGCTATCCAGTGTTTCTAGGTGTGCAGTGTACAGGAGTGGCTCTGTCCTGTGTTTAGTGTAAGTAGCACCATGTCATTGAGGGTTGGGTGATGTATTTGAAGAGGGAGAGTTTGCTCTGGGATCCCTGTGTTGCTCCACGCTGGAGCAGCCTGAGAGAGTGAGCGGCTGCAGAGAGTGATGGAGAGATGCTGCCTTGGTGCAGAAATGCCCAGAGGGCAAGTAGGCTGGTAAGGAGGAACACCACACAGTTGCATCACACCCCAGAGCATGAACAAGACTTGGTGGTCTCCTTGTTTGCTTGTCTAGTAATGTTTTGACTTACCAAATCACTTCAGGTGCTTATTTTGGTGAGGCCTAATGGGGATGCGAGCTGCACCATCCCATCTGTGCAGTGGAGTAGGAGCTGGAGAAGACATGATGTTTTCAGCCCATCCTGTTTTCTTCTTACTGTTTCCTTTCCTTTCCTTGGTGATAAGAAGAGAATTTGCGCCACCACGCCAGCACACGTGGACCCTGGACCATGCAGCCTGGGTCTGAACTCAGCAGCTCAAACCCCTTTTTTCAAGCGAGATGTTGAACTTCTGATGGTTTGTAGAGAAGAGAGATTTCACCCTGACCTCTCTGGATGTGCAGTATGTTCTCAGGTGCCTTATGAATGTGTTGGTCTGTCTGTGATGGGGAGGAAGCTTTCGCTGCAGCATTTAAAGGGCAGAAATTTCCAGCAGACAAAACATTGCAGGAGGCAAGAGACCTGCTGCTGTAGTTCAATATTATTTGAGTATTCATCTGTTCGTCTGCAGATGCGGTTTCAAATCCGCATATGCAGCAAGAGGAACGAGCTGGAAACAGCAGATTCAGTTCTCCAGTCTACCCAGAAAGCAGCAAAATGACTGCTGGAATGCCCTGGAACTGTCTGGAAAGACTGATTTCTACTTTGTGGATTCAAGCCTGGGATCTTCACATGGTGATGGCGCCTTGCGTTGGGTCAACTTTGTTATTAGCAATGGGGTTTGATAGTGTTAATGAGCAGCTGATTACGGCAGCAAAGCCCGTCAGTATTATGAGGCTCAGGGTTGCTCCCATTGCTTTTGGCTTTTCCTGCTCCTTGGTTTCTCGGGGAGCAGATGTGAAGGGGATATAAAACCCATCGCAGCGCACCCAGGCACAGCATTGGTCTTCTGGGAGAAGACCTGAAAACCACTTCTGTCTTCTTGTTGTTTTTAAAGAACAGAAAGTCCCTGAACCAGGGGACAGCCTGATGGTTTGGGGTGCCAGGGATCCTCCCGACAGTGATCCAGATCACTGCTCTGGCCTCTGCCACTTATCCCTTTCCCGGACAATTGGGGATTTTGCTTCGAAAACCTGTATTTTCACCCGTTAACGCAGCAGGAGGCATTCAGCCGCAAAGTGTAAGCCACATGGCCGTATTTCTGCTTAAGCATTACCCTACCCCTACCAGCTGTGAAGGTTTATTCACTTTTCCCATTGGGGTGCAATCCTGCAACCCCCAATAACCAGGCTTGCCCAAGGCTTTCCCCTCCAACACTGAGGTTTCTCCCACTGAAGAACTTCTATGTGAAATGCGTTGTTTTTTAATGTCTTGCCATTTATCTCTGCTATTAACGTACATTCATGCAGCCATTAACTGCTTCGGCACATCCGTTACTCCGTTGATGTGTGAGAGTCAAAATGTTGACCGGAACGTTGGGTTTTTCTTCCCAGAATTATGTGCTGCCAATGTTACCTTGCTGAAGTCCGTTAGGAGGGAGCTGGCAGGCACGTGGCATCGTTAACCACAGGACCATGCGGGGAAAGGAGGTGCCACAAGTTCCATTTGATAGGGCAGGATGGGGAGCGGCACTGGAAAGTTTTTGGGACTCCTGGTGATGCCATTGAGCATTTTCTTCTCTCTTTTTTGGCTTTCTTCAGAAATAGTCACCAAAGAGTGTGTTTCACTGCATCCCAGGCTGGTTTGGGCTGGAAGGGACGTTAAAGTTCTACCCCCTGCACGGGCAGGGGCACCTTCCACTAGACCAGATTGTGCAGGCGCGAAGCCACTGGCTATGGCTCCCTGCGTTAGCCAGGTTTGATCTTCACTGCTCCATAGATATGTCCTTGTGGGGATTTAGTGCGTTGTCCCCATACGGCTGCATCAGCAAAGAGGAAAATAACCTCCTCAGGCCAAATGTGTGCGTCGCCAAACCTTGGGCTAGCATAAAGGTGAGTGTCTGAAGCATCTGCAGAGGAGCGATGCTCTGCACCACCGCTGTGCTGGTCCCCCTCAGATGCAGAGCAGCTTTGCCAGCTCCCTGCCAGACTCCACAGCATCCAATTCACCTCATTCCCAGTGAAATCATTTCCAAACTGAAGGGTTTTGCTACCCACAAAGGACTTGCTCCGTTCTCTCCCGTGAGGGGTATCACCCCTGCTTGGAGAAGTCTCATGTCTATGGAGGTGAAATGAAAATGGGGGGAAAAAGAGGAAAAGTAAGCAATTTGCTTGGTTCCTCTCTTCCCCTGATGGAGATTAATTAGTATCTATTCTTGTCATGATTGATGGATTTGAAGGAAAACTTGTCAGAATAACTTATGATTTATTTTCATGCTTATTTTTATAACATCCCTCACTTGGAAGCCTCCCAAAATCTTAAATATGATTTTATTTCACTTTATGTCTCCACTAGTTATTTTATGGCTTTACACTAATTTTGCTCTTCTTGGTGTTAGCTATTAGCCAGCCCCAGTGACACTTCCAGTATTTTTTCAGGAGGAGCAACATTAAGGGTTGCAAATCCCACTGTGGATAACCAAGGGAGCTGCGGTGCCCTGCAGAACACGGAGTTAATGCTAGCAGTTCATTATTATTATTTTTTAAATGTATTTATTTGCATTTGAAAAAGGAACATTTTTAATTTAATCCTATTTGTTAAACTGAGTGCTTTTAAGAAAACAAAAAGATGAAAAAATGTTTTGGGGAGAATAAAGGCTAGGTATTCATACTAGAGAAAACACAAAGTTGTTGTTTTCAGATTCCAGAGACTGTTACAACAAGGGAGCTAATAATTCTTTGTGGCAATTCAGTCTTTGTTTATAGAACATCCAGACCCACTGTATGCTATAAAATGGATCATCAAGTAATAAATGTTTAAAGCTTGACATCTTACCATCTCTTTGTGGGTGCGCACCATTGCTCGTGCTGGTCTGGGAGGGACCTTCCTTTTGTTTCTGATGGAAGAAAGGGAAGATGTGGAGGGGAAGAACTTCCCTAACAAAAAGTCCCACCGTCTGCTTGGAAATGTGGCACAGGGGCTGATCCTTCTCTCCCGGTGCCAGGTTGGATGCTGCACATTGGTGTTTCTTTGGTTGGGTTTATCCCTCTCCCCATTTCTTAGGGGGTGAGGATGAAGCCCATGGGAGTGGTGCAAAGGCCTCAGAAGTCCTTAGGTGACGGATTAGGCCCCTCTCCTATCTCTGCCTCCACAGCCACCTGCTTCCCAGGCTCTGCCCCAAGGGAATTGCCCAGCCACCTATTTGTGTCCAACCTCACCTGGACCCAGGGGTCTGCTGGAGGACCCCACGTTTACCGCATCCACTTCACCCAATGCTGCAGCACACAGCAGCAGCGAGGGCTCACAAACCACTTCTGCTTCTATCGCAATCACAGCGTCCCAGCCTGGTTTGTGTTGGAAAGGACCTTAAAGCTCATCCAGTTCCAACCCCTGCCATGGGCAGGGACACCTTCCACTGGAGCAGTTGCTCCAAGCCCCATCCAACCTGGCCTTGAACGCTGCCAGGGATGGGGCATCCAACCTTTTGCAACATATGTTTGTGAAAGCAGTTTTTCATAGAAGTCTGCTCTGGAAAACCCTGCTCTAGGCCGAGCCAGTTCATTTTTGGCTAACGGGAATGCACGCGTTGGCTCGGGAAGCCGCACGGGTCACGGGAGGTGAGCGCTGTGCCCCTGTGTTACTGGGCTGTGGCCGCAGACTGGAGGTGAAACGGTTCCTGCTTTTGAAGAAACGCTGTTGTGAAACGCTGTACGTGACCGCGTGTGTGTGTGCCGGGACCCCGCTGCGGAGCGGCCAACCTGCGGAATGAGCACTGACAGGAGGTGCTGACGTGGGGCTGCGGCAGAGGGACCCCTGCCCCTGGCTGGGGACCCCACTCGTCGTTGTGAACCCATGACTGAATCAATGAGAGGCAGTGCAAGTGACCCAGTGCTCCAGGCAGCCCCGTATCTGCTTAGGGAGACAGCTTTGGGTTTATTAAATGCTTCCTGACTTGTGCTGCTGGCTTTCAGGATCATCTCCTCTTGCATCTCCTCGAAGCTACTGACTAACCTTACAGTCCATGCTAAGCATTTCGTACGAGTTTAACTCAATTTCCCAAAGAGCTCGGTTTTTTCTGCCCTTTTGCCTGCATTTAAGGTTTCAGCCACCACAGGCAACGTCCACGCTAGTAAATTAGACATAGCCAAGGTCAGCTGGTGGAGAATGACCCATGTCCTTCATGGAACCGAGCTGATCCATGATGTTTGCTTCCCTTTTTCACAACCCCTTGTGCTTTGTTTGCCCCCAAAGCCCGTTTCTGCTGCAGGTCCCTGGAGCAGCACACCCAGACTGGGTCCCACACACAGGGCACAGCAGGGTCCCCACACCTCATCTCAGTGCAGACACAGAAGGTCGATGACATGATGTACCAGGCAGTGTTAGTTATGATGTGGGGCTCCATCTGCTCCATCCTTCTGCCCCACAGCAGGACCAACCACGCCAGCACCCTTCCTGATCATAAAACCTATAGTGATGGAGGGCAGATTTCCCACTGCCTCCCCAAATTGCCTTGTGATGGACCATGGGCTCGTTGCTGGGTATTTGCATAGGCTGTAAAACCCCCGTTCAGTCCTTTGGGCAATCACCAGATGTTGCTTTGGGTTATTTTGATGATAGCACAGGGTAAAAACAATAAGCTGGTCCATGCCATCTGCCACTGAAAAGCTGACCCAGTAGGGGCTGGGTTTATCATGTGACTTCCAATGACTCTCCTGTGTCCTTCCCATGATTTCTGTTGCTGCATCAAGTGGGTGGGAGGAAGTTTTGCAGGAAGCGGGACAAATCACTGCTGGTAAATGAGGGATGAAACCATCCAAATCTCCTCCAACGCCACCCTGTCCAAGGATCTGTCTCTAAATGTCCCCATCACCCTCCCCACCCAGGCCCTACAGCTCCAGGGTGTGTTGGGGCTGGAGTTTGGTTTGTTCCATCAGGGCATCTGAGCCAGCATCAGACAGAGGTTATCAACAGTGGAGTTGGGATGGGAGCAGCCAAGAGCAAGGGCGTTCTCTGGGCACACTGAGATGTTAAATGAGAAAGCAGCCTGCAGTGAACACAAGGTTCTGGAGCAGATGGATGGGCGCTGCTCGGATCTGAAGCTGTCAAGATGCAGGAGCGTTTCTGTGAATTCCTCATGACTGCCAAAGCCCCAGACAACAGCAAATAAAGCAACGCCATGAATCAAAGTTTCCTTGGCTTTCCTGAAACACAGCAAACCTGCAGATAGAGGTGGTTCTCCTCTTCTAGCAGCTCCATTTCTAATACTGGATACTAAAAGGAGTTGCTAAGTGCTCATGCTGTTGGTAAAGTGGGTAGCAAAGGTAAATCCTAAGTGACAAAGCACATTCACACTTAATGTGGCAGCACTGCTGCCGTGTTTTGAAAGCTGAGCTGTAGCTGAAGTGATTATTGGGGTGCAGAACGAGCAGCAATATTAAAACAATAATGCACATTATAAAACTATATAGAATGACAGAGTCATACCAGGTTGGAAGAGACCTCAAGAGTCATTTGGTCCAACCTTTCTAGGCACAGCATGACCTACACTAAATATCCCAGCACCCTGTCCAGCCCAGTCTTAACAGTGTCCAGTGTTGGGGAATCTGCCACTTCCCTGCGGAGATTATTCCCATGGCTGGTTGTTGTCATTGAGAAAAATTTTCCCCTTGTGTCCAACCGGAATCTCCCCAGGAGTAACTTGTGCCCATCACCCCCCATCTTTTCCATGGGAGTCCTTGTAAAAAGGGAGTCTCCATTGTAGCTACCCTTTAAATACTGGAACATAGTGATAAGGTTTCCCCTCAGCCTTCTATTGTATGACCTCTTCCTTTTGGATCCTACATTATGATCTCTAATTATAAAGCTGAAGTCTCATGTGGCTACATAAATGTGACTGCTGTGCCTGGCTTTTTCTGTCCCCCTCCTCAGGACTTCTCTGAATTAATTCCTAGATCTGTATTCCTGCAAAAAATACCCCATCCTTGGGCTGTAATGTAATGATTTGATTTCCAGGGGTGCCTGTGACTCTTGGAATGTTGCTCTGGATGAGCATGGGGGTCTCAAGGATGGATGGTCCCAGGGCAGGCCACCAAAATGGAGCTGCCTTAAGGAGGTTTAGGTTCCTCTGCCCCATGAAAAGGCATCGCTCCCCTCAGAGCTGCAGCCTTCGAAGGGGGTTAGTGGTTGCAAAGAGCAAAGCCTTGGTGGATTGAATGCTAAACCGATGCCTCATCCCGTGCTGGATCAACGCTGGCTAACCATTTCCCACCAGTCATAGCCATGCCACAGAGCTAATGGGAAAAAATGCAAACATCCCTCTCAAGAGAAAAGCCGAGATTTCAAAACACCATTCCGTCCTAAATCGCCCGAGTCTTTCACCAAACAAAGCATTTTGTTTCAATGTATGTTATGTTGCTGTAGCAATAACATTTAAACAAAGTGGACTTTATTAGCACAGACCTTTTCAATAACTTCCCATAGAGCTTTCCCATCAAAAGTTTCCACTTTTTAAAGGGATGCTGGGAGGTGGCAAAGTCCTGATGGGAGCAGCAGTCACCTCCACTCTGCATTGCATGGTGCTGGGGCTTCTTCAACCTCTGCACCTCTTCTTCCAGCCCCTCCAGGGGAAAGGCATCAGCATTTAATGTCCGTCCCCATGTGCCGTTCCTCAGTGTCCCTCAGTGTCCAAATACGTGTCATGAATGTGTAGATTCACTGCCAAGATGGGGAGGGAGCTGCACAGACCCTGCTGATGCTGCTGGTGACCCCACAGCGGTCCCTGATGATGGAGCTGTGAGAAGAAACCAGGGCCTGGAGCAGATCAGTGCCTTTGCAACTGGTAGAGATGTGTTTGGCTGTGGAACTGGACTGCAGCGAGCATCTGAACATGCATGAGCGGGGGGGAAAGCAGCCCATGAGGTTGCCGGGCAGCTAGTACCTGTGCAAAGCCGAAATGGGTGGTTGTAGGGACCATTTGCACACTTCTGCAGGCAGCCCCAAGCCTGGGTTTTACCTGGGGGATGCTCAGAGGTACTGGTGGCTTCCCCAGGCTTCCTGGTCCAAAGACAGATCCCATCAGGTGCTGCTTCATGCATGCAGCAGACAGGAGTTCCCTTTGGTTATTGTCCTATGAGTGGAGATGGGAACAAGCAGCTCTCTCTTACCTTTAAAATGATGATAGTGACGTCTGCAGGAGCCTGGGCTCTCTGGGCACACAGCCCCGTGCCCCAGCATCAGAAGTGCAATCCCCTATGGCTGGAGCCAGAGGCAGAGTGCATGCCCATGTGAGCAGCATCAGCCTGATGTGCCATGGTTAGGCATTGGCTGAGCCGAGGGTTCCCCAGGTGCCACATGTCAACCACAGCCAAGTATCTGTCCCTGGCACCTTTTTGTCCATGGCATGAAACCTGAATGAAATCAAGATGGGCGTTTGCTGCTCCCATCTTTGATAACATCTCCTGATCTGTAGTGGTTTTCCTGTAGCTTGGACCGCCATGGGTAGGGCGAAATCCTTCATTGTGCTGTCCAGCCGTGCCCCAGAGCTACAGATCTCTCTTTCTGCAGGTGAATATGTCCCAAAACAGGTCTCAGGACTTATGCCAAGGGGAAGTCTGTGTTTTAATGCCTTGCAGAAGGGCCTGTAGCGGTGGGATGAATCCACTATCCTGCAGGTTCATCCCCTCCAGCAGCCTCGCAGGACCATCCTCTTCACCTACTGTCTCCTCCCTAAGCCCCAGTGAGCAGTCAGGGACCTTAGCTGGGGCTTGGCCCTCCCAGAAAACTCCCAGCCCAGCCCTTAATCCTTCAGATACCTCCAGATGTTTCTTCTCATCCATCAGCCCCAGGGACAGAGGTGTGACACCGCATAGAACCATAGAACCACAGAACCACAGAATCATAGAGCAATAGAATAACAGAACCCCAGACTGGTTTGGGTTTAATGGTTTGTGTTTAAGGTTACGAAGTCAGGCTGAGAAAGTTGGGGCTGTTGATCCTGGAGAAGAGAAGGCTGCGTGGAGACCTCAGAGCAGCATTCCAGTGTCTGAAGGGGGCCTATAGGGATGCTGGGGAGGGACTCTTCATTGGGGACTGTAGTGACAGGACAAGGGGTAACGGGTTCAAACTGAAACAGGGGAAGTTTAGATTGGATATGAGGAAGAAGTTCTTTCCTGTAAGGGTGGTGAGGCACTGGAATGGGCTGCCCAGGGAAGTTGTGAATGCTCCATCGCTGGTGGTGTTCAAGGCCAGGTTGGACATAGCCTTGGGTGGCATTGTTTAGTGTGAGGTGTCCCTGCCCATGGCAGGGGGTTGGAACTAAATGATCTTGAGGTCCTTTCCAACCCTGACTATTCTATGATTCTATTCTATGATTCTATTCTACTCTATTCTATGATCTTAAAGCTCACCCAGCTCCAACCCCTGCCACGGGCAGGGACACCTTCCACTGGAGCAGTTGCTCCAAGCCCCTGTGTCCAACCTGGCCTTGAACACTGCCAGGGATGGGGCAGACACAGCTTCTCTGGGCACCCCCTGACAGCGCCTCAGCACCCTCACAGGGAAGAGCTTCTGCCCAAGAGCTCACCTCAGCCTCCCCTCTGGCAGTTAAAGCCATTCCCCTTTGCCCTTTCATTCTCCCAGTAGTTAGTGCCACCAGCACCTGGGGTGAGAAGGGCACCTTCAAGCTCAATTTTGAAACAACAGTTTTGATATTTCTAAGTTTTGAGCTCTGAAACAGCTCAAATTCACCTTTCAAAGCAGGTCTGGAAGGGGCCAGATTCGGTGAATCAGTGGCGACAGCAGCACGAGGGTGGGAGGGCAAACTGCGTCAGGAGGTGGGTTACCAGAAACCTGTCTGATGGCAATCACACATCACCTGGTGAAAAACGGGTTTGAGGGCAAACGCTGTAAGACATTGCTCTGGGGAGAGAAAGACGACAGCGTTGTGAAATCCAGGTCGTGGATTGTTTTACAGCGAACTTTTAACTTCTGTCCCCAGGGCTGTGTTTTAGAGCTCGTGCGAGAAATCAAACCCCAGTTTGCGGCCCTGCTCTGCTCTTCTGAAGCACAAAAACGCAGCGTATCTGCTTGGAAACAAGGCTTTGGGCTGGTTTCCTAAAGATAAAAGCAGTCTCTTTTTTGGGGGGGGGGGTGATGAAGCATTTTGGAGGGGGATTGTGTCGCATGTGGAGACTGCAGGTGGGTTTTACATCATTGCGTGGACGCATCCTCATGTGTATTCTTCATGGTTAAAATTGCACTTCTGTTGCTTTTGTGAGCACTTAAAAGCGGTGCTGCAGGGGCTCACTGCTCTCCCAGTGCCCAAACAGCCCAGCTCTGCTGCTTGGGTTCTGATTTTTGGCCCAATTTACCCATTTTTTGCCCTATTTGGTCTCTGTCCTGTAACCTGAATTTCCCTTTCTTTGCTTCCTTTGTGTTTGCAGACAGGGCTCCTTCCCCTCTCTGGATCCATCCTCTCACGTTCAGCCACTTCCTCTCCCTTTCCGCAGCCGTGGATGTCTGCTCCTCAGGGATAACAAGTTGTCCTTGTGCCTGTCCCTGTTTGCATTCGCCTTTTTGGATATAGGCGGCCATCCTGCTCCCTGGAGTTCCCATTTAGATCCCGCCACCTTGCACAAGGGTTTTCTGCTGCTGCACACACTTTGCCTGTGCTTTGCTGGGTTCACATCCCAAAATCCCGCCTTCGATCGACGCCATCCACGTGCACCAACGTCACCCATGGAAAAGCTGCAAGGAGGCTGCAGGGAGCCTCATGTCCCTCTGCTCCCCTTTCCTCCCTATGAACAGCCCAGTTCCTCCCCTAATTACTCTCTCCTCCACCTAATTGCCCCCTGTGGCACTGGATCCTAAGGGAAGCAATGAAACAGGGATATCCAGGAGAGCCCTGAGGAAAGGCAAGTCCGAGCAGCCGTGATGTGGAGCCCTGGCCAGCGCCATGGGCTGGCCATGCGCCATGATCGTGCATCCAGGAGATGCTGCCATGGGATGGCTGGGACGCGTGTCCTTGTGCTTCATCCCACCTGGTCGTTTGAGGACCCCCAGGGGTGCTGATGGAGCGGTGGGGGTCAGAGCTGGATTATCCACATGTGCCGGAGCCTATTTTCTGGTGGGAAATTTCGGGATAAAGTTAGAAATAAGTTGAACTTCTTTATCTATTACTTGAACTGAGGCTGAACTCAGCCCTGGTTTGGCTTTTCCAAGTTTAAAAGAGTTCATGGGGAGGGACATAAAGGGGGGGGCGGTGGATTCTTTTTCTCTGTGATTTTGCTGGAGCTTGGCTGCCTCATCTGCTTGGAGAGGCTCTTCTTGCAGTTTTTTCCTGTTGGAGATGGTGATGTGGTGGCTCAAATGCTGCCTCGGTCACTTGTTTCGTGCCAGGTATTTGGGGTTGGGGTAGTGCAGGCTGAGCAAGCCTTCCCTCTGCCACACGTGGGTCAGTCCTGGGTCTGGCTCAGCCCAGCCCAGGATGGGAATGGTTTTGGTGGGTACCACACTGTGCAAAAGGATCACAGTTCCCTACGCTGGGGATGCTTCGAGGGCTTTTTGGCACGCTTTAGTCCCATGACAACTAGTTTGGCCTCCAGGCAACCTTCCAGCATCACCAAGGGGTTCATATGGACCTGACACTACTCCAAATAATAGAACCATAGAATGATTGATGGTGGAAGGGACCTTAAAGCTCATCTCGTGCCAACCCCTGCCACGGGCAGGGACACCTTCCACTGGAGCAGTTGCTCCAAGCCCCTGTGTCCAACCTGGCCTTGAACACTGCCAGGGATGGGGCAGACACAGCTTCTCTGGGCACCCCCTGACAGCGCCTCAGCACCCTCATTTTCCAAGTGACCACCCCATAGTGGAGATGAATTTGCTTGGCTGGACACACGCCATGCGATTGGAAGCCGGTGCTGTGCTCCACGTCCCTGACCCCATGCCCATGGGTTGTGCAAGCTGCTGGCATCCATGCGAAGGTGTGTGGATGGTGCAGAGAGCACGTACAGGGCTGTCCACCTCACTCGGGTGAGGAAGATCCCCTCTGGGCCATGGGCAGCAGCACAAGGCCATGGTTATGAAGGTTTCACATCAGACCCCAGCAGAGCTGCAGAGAAGGAATGGCACTGCATCACTCCTGGGAGAGCTGTGCTTCCCGACGAGCCAACCATCTCTTCCAAGAACAGGGGCTTTTACCCCATGGTTATTTCACCTCCTAAGTCGTTCAAGAGTTAGTAGACACTTCACCAAAATGGACCTTCTGATTTTAACAAAGAAGCCTCCCAGACCACTGACAAATTTAGGGAATGCGCAGGGCAGACTCATTTCCTGGAATAGGATCTACTGGAGAAAAAGTCCCTCCAGGCTGGCTCCTAACTATGACACATTTGATAGCCATTCAAGGACTACTGGGAAACATGTGTCATCTGTCTCCATGAAGCTTCAGACAGTTTCATCATCAAGTCTGACTGCTCCGTGAAATAAAACCGGCTCACATCTACGAGCAGCGGTGTAACCTCGGGTGTTTGGATGTGTCACGGGGGTGATTTATGTCTTCTCTCCGAGGTTTCACACACTGGTGTGAAGTGGCTTCATCCCTCTTGCACTTTGCTTCCTCTCCTCCCCGCTGGGTGACCTGCATCGTCCCATGGAGCAGAAGCTGCCCTCGGGTGTGCCCGACGCACCAGGACTGTCAATGGACTTTGGCACCTTAACGCGTGGAAAACCCGGCGTGCCGGAGGGAGGGATAGGTGCCCGGAGATCGGATTGCCCCGGGGGATTTGCTGGGAGTCCCATGACGAGCCTGGAAGGGAGCCCAGACCGCAGGGCACCATCGCGCTTTCCACCCAGGGCACTACGGAGGTCTCCGGAGGACAACCGGTGGCCCCTGTCCCTTAGCGTGTGTGTGCGCAAGCCCCAACCCCGCATCAGCCCCTGGCCTCACTGGGGTGTGATTGCCCCTTACCACCTAGGACTGCCTATGCAGGGGATGAGGGCACATGGGGGTGGGTTGCCTTGGTGCTAATCCCTCACTGGTCCCAGGGGACCAAACCTGTGCTTCGCTGCAAGAGGTATTTACCATGGCTCAGCCCCCATCACTCACCCACTGGCGCCCTGACCTTGCTGCCTTGGGGTGTTTCATAGCACAGGTCTTGATCTCCAGCCATGGCCTGCTTCCCTGCGCCGCTTCAAGTGCATGAGCTGCCCTTTTCACTCCCAATTCGTGAGAGGTGAAGCTTTGGCCACCAGCACTGTCCATCCTCTGCAGCCTCACAGGGTCACCCCTGGCCGTACAATCCCAGACTGGTTTATACTGGGAGGGACCTTAACGCTCATCCATCTCCAACCACTGCCACAGGCAGGGACACCTTCCACTGGAGCAGTTGCTCCAAGCCCCTGTGTCCAACCTGGCCTTGAACACTGCCAGGGATGGGGCAGACACAGCTTCTCTGGGCACCCCCTGACAGCGCCTGGTGAGGCTCTCAGGGCCCCTTGCAGGTTTGTTTCCCTCCAAGGTGTCAGACAGGATCTCGGTGCAGGCAGTCCAGCACTGCAGAGGGGCTCTTTAATCCCACCCATCTCAGCTCCGCCACCCCTATGAGCTGTTTCTAGGAGTCCTTGCCCAAATGCTCTGTCTCCAGGAAACGCCGTTATCAGCCACCCCCATCGGCTGCTCCATTTCGAGCTCCCCGCATCGCTCCCGGGGCACCCGTTCCCAATCCAATTTCTACTGGAAGCAGATAAGGAAGAGGAAGGAGATAAGGGCTGGACGGCAGCCTGGTCACTGCTGCTGTCCCCCTGACTCACAAGGGACAGATGTCAGCGTGGGAAGGACAGAGGGACACAGCTGGAGTGGTACTTGCAGCCCTGCAGCAGC
Source organism: Myiopsitta monachus (assembly GCA_017639245.1). NCBI lineage: Eukaryota > Metazoa > Chordata > Aves > Psittaciformes > Psittacidae > Myiopsitta > Myiopsitta monachus. The sequence goes on along the minus strand of CM029941.1, from coordinate 1,844,563 downwards.
CTGGCACAGCATGGGCAGCCTCTGGGACAGTGGGGTGGCACCAGGACCAAAGCACTTGGTGTAGATTGGGGTGATGCATTCCCCCTCCTTCATGGGTGCTCACACACGAAACTGCCCATTCACAAGCATACACAGGAAGAGGGTTCAAGTTTAGTCTGGACTATGGGGGTTTCAGCATTGCTCAGTCCTTCATCACCATACATGCTGCAGTGTCAGGGTTTTCATCCCCAAAAGCTCCAGCACAACGTCACACCTCTTTCCCCTGTGCACCCATCGCCTCCCTTCCTCTGCAGTACCAAAATGGACAGATCAGTGACAAAAACAATAGGTGGACATGATGGTTAGGGATCATTCCTTTAGTCTCCCCACCGGCCAGTGGCAGTTGACTCATGGATGCCTTTATCTCAAGCTGTATGGTTAATAGGGTGCTGAGCAAAGGTCCCCCGCTTGGCTTCCAGTGCAGGTGCCAATGGAAATCATGCTGAGGGCTGTAGTGCTCGGTGTTGTAACAGCCAGCCTCTGCCATGTCCCTTTGCCAGGCCACCAATGTCACCACAAAATCTTGTTTCCAGATACTGCTGCCCTGGTGCAGATAAACCTACACCTCTGAAGGAGACCACCCCTCTATCCATGGACCCTTCCCAAAAGGGTTTATTGTCCCCAGACTGCAGGTTTTGGTAGGAAATGTTTTTTTTGTTTTAAGTTTTATTTTGACTGTTGTCCATTTGCGAACAAAAGAAAGAAAACACAGAGAGCATTTTACAAAGGTTGAGAAGCAGGAGGATGGGAGTAATGATTAATCAGCAGTGGCTGGCAGAGGCTTTGCTCACCTAAAAGGACCTGGACTAAGGGTCACTTCACAAAGGGACCTGGAACTTATAAAAGAACTTGTCCTGGCCTGAGGGAAGGAGAAAGAGGGGAAACAAAGAGGAGGAGGGTGAAGCAAGGAGAGGAAAAGCCAGCAGGATCCCACAGGAAAATTCACACCTCCTTCCTGGCCCTCTGTTCCCCACATTCCCCCTCTGTTTCCAGGGCATTTTCTCCCTCTCAAGCAATGGTCACAACTGAACGTCTCAGACATACAAACTGCTCTGGGAGCTACCCCTTCCCAGATCCAACATGTTTGATCCAGAAAGGGGGCTGCGGGGACTGTTCATTGCCCATCATTAGTGGAGGTGCCTCAACTCCAGGATGATGTCCACCCCATGGACACCTTTTCCACTCCCACTTCTTTAACCAATGGTGGGCTTGAAACTGAGCCTCAGGGGAACTGAGGATCATCATCCTTGGTGGAGTCAACACCACTAAATGCTGATGAATCATGGAATCCTGGAATGGGTTGGGTTGGAGGGACCTTAGAGCTTCTCTGGGCACCCTGTGCCAGTGCCTCAGCACCCTCATGGGGAATAACTTGTGCCTGAGAGCTCATCCCAGTCTCCCCTCTGTCAGGCTAAAGCCGTTTCCCTTGTTCTGCCCCTACAGGCCCTTGTCCAAAGCCCTTCTCCAGGTTTGTTTGTGTGAAGATGCAGTTAGACATTTTCTAGTCTCAAACAGCCTGAATTAATATCTGCAGGGGAGTAAATGGAGCTTTTTGCCCAACGCCTCTGCAATGTGTCCAGACATCTCTACCAAAACATCGCATTCAAAACTTCCTTAGCAGACACGAAGTGTACGCGCGCAGTTTGGTGCTTCATCTTATTGATCCTGGGCCAGGTCTTTGAGCGGAAAAGATATTTCTATCTATCTCTGTCTGTTTGGGTAGGGCTGGATGTTTTTAGTCTAGTGGGGGATCTGATGTCCGTTGTCTGAAAGAGAAACCCACTGTGTATTGATGGCTGTTGCTTATCTCACCTTTGATGCTGTTCCTGTCATCCCAGGGCCCTTATCTTCAGTTGAGTCTATTGACTACTTAGAGCTAATTGCAATAAGACAAAATATGCTTTCTTATCAAAATGTCTTTGTGGAGAAAATCATCATTTGAAAATGGATTAAAGGTGGTTTTGTCCTTGCTTTTATGTACCATCAGGCTGCTGTGCTACTTCTTGCACCACACAAAGGGTCTTCACCTGGATTTTCCATGGGACCCTGCTAGTCAAGACTGGGCCCATGCAGGGGTCCCCAAAACCATGTAGACCACAGGGGAACCATAAATTTCTGTCATGTGTTTCACACCTCTTTGGAAATGAGATCCTGAAGCACGTATGAGTGATGGTTGGGAAGTTGGAACCACTGAGCTGGTTCTCATTACCCACCCCCCCCAACCTCCCTATGGTCTTACTGCAATTTGGCACAGAGAATAACTGCTCTTAACACACACATCCTTCACCTCCGTGAAGCCATAAAGAGCTGGCAGATGGCTGGACAACAGCTATTACACAAATTCTCTGTAATAACGAGAAGAATAAAGATGCTGTAATAAATAGCATTTACCTGAATAAGTAATGTTTCATGAATGCTAGATAATGCTTTAGTAATAAAGGTTGTGAATAGAGAGAGTCTGAAGGAGAGTGTATAAAATGCTTAGAAAATTAGAAGATATCCCAAAAAGGAAGCTTGAAGGGCCTGCAATTGTTTAGTTTATAGAAGAAAAACAGCAAGGGGACATAGTAAATCGTAAAATATAGCTGCTGAGAGAAAGGAAATAGACTCTTCATAATAGCAGAGGAAGGGCTAAGAAGTCATGGGCTTAACCTGTAGGAAGGAAGATGCAGCTTGGGTAACAGAGGGCAGTTTGCCTACAGAGGGGACAATTAAGGCCTGGAAAAACTGCCTGAAAAAAACCCAGTGGAGCTGCATTTAAGGATTGTAAGAACAGGCTGGAAAAACATGGCTCAAAAGTGATTTAAGGACACCTGAATTGCCCTTGGTTTAAGTGATAGGTTAGCTGTTTTCCAGCGCTCTTTTCCAGCCCCATTTTGTATCATTCGGTTCATTTTTCTTCCTTGGTTGGGTGCATTTTGAAACGGAAGGATTTTTCTCACTTGAGTGTTTTTCTCCCTGGTCTGCAGAGAAGACATCTCCTAACAAATCTCCAAAGGACACGTAGGATGCCAAAAAACCTGTAGATCAGACATTATTAACGGCAAACCCTAGAGATTTAGTAGACATTATTCCAGATATTCAGGTCCAATGATGAACAGATGGGAGCTCAGTTCCTAAAATGTCATCTTTTGAAGAGACATCCCCTGTACCAGCCCTGAACGTGGGAGACGAAGACTTGTTTCCATGAGATGTCATGTATCTGTTGATAGTGCTGGCCCTTGTGTTCCTGGCACAGATGAAAAGCCAGCTTAAGCACAATAAATCCTTTTGATGCTCCTCAGGCCTGAGCTTCAAGGACAGACAAATGATAGTAAGATGGTGATGAAGAGAAAGCAGACAATGCGTTACATCTTGGAGGTTTATAATGGAGGAGGCAACGTGGCATGGAGAAACACACCAAATAAAGCTGGGTCTGGAGACCCTCGGCTTGGGAAGGTCCCAAAAACTAATGAGGTTATAAGGAGGGGTTACAAGACAAGGGTGAGCAGCGAGCGGTTAGGAGGAATTTTAATTAACATCAGCGTTTGCAGTGTTACTTAATAACGTCCAAAAAACATCTGAGAGCAATGAAAGCTGAAACCAGCGTTTTTAGAGCAGAGGCAAGTGTGGGGCTGGGGGAGCTGGGTTGGATTCCCGGGGGATGAGGGCAGATGAAGTGCTGGGAGCTCCTGAGCACAGCAAGGCTCAGAGGATGTGGTTCTGGGGAGTTGCTGGGTCACACAGCCCCAGGTGGAGGAAGGGTTGAGCATCCCTGGGATGGGAGATGCCCCATCTGTGCTGGTGCCCATTGTAGGGGCAGCACCAGCCACCCAAGGTGGCATTTAGGGAGGCTGAAGATCAGCAGCATCAGAAAACAAGGCCCTTTTGGGACACAGGAACCCCTTAGTTAAGGTGCTGGCTGGGCTGAATGTCTGCTGTCTGATTTAAGCACCCTGAAGAAGCAGTTGGGTCCTGCATTTGCAAGGGGGCCCAATTCAGGCATGAAACAGAGGAAGCCAACCTCAGTGAAGGTGGTGATAGCTGGGTACCCAGGTTTATGCCATGAAGGTGGGGACACCGAGGACACTACATCAGTGTTGTGAGGGGGAGAGTGACCACACACCACGAGTCCATCACACCTCTCATGAGCATCTTTTGCCACCAAGCACCCTTTTGCCACCACTGGAGAGGACACCGTGGACCACAGTGGGGTTTGCCAGCCTGAATAACCCTGGCAGTGAACACAGGTTAGAGGGCCAGGCTGGGCTATGCAGAGCAAGCAGCACAGCAGCCTCAATGGCTCAGGCTCTCCCCGTGCCCGAACTTGTCGATGAGGCTGTTCAGAGTGATGACATAATTATGGTTTCAATCACAGATTAATAAGAAGTGGGTTTTTTTAACAAACTGCAGGGCCTGCCTGAACTCGAAGGGCATTTCACCTCCCTGCTGCCTGCAAGCCCGGAGTGCCATCCCCTCTTTGATGTCTCCTGGCATGGAGGTTGTACAAACACCGGCAGCGGCAGCAGCACTAATGTACCTGCTGCAGCCTTCCCTTCCCATGTTCTCCTTCAGGACGCCACACAGCTTTCATCTGCAGCACTCCATTGGGCAACGGGTGTATAAGGATGGGGAGACGCCGTCACCAGGCTCTAAAATAAGCAGTTTCTGGTGGTGGAGAGAAGTTATCCCAGATGCTGTCAAAGGCACAGGGGCAGATGACTGGGATGAAGGGGAAACTGAGGCAGAAGCAGCTTCCCCGAGGTTGTTGAGAGAGTTTCTGCGATGTGACAAGGTTTGAGATGCTTCAGAAAGGCTGCAGCAGTGGGAGGAACTGGCAGAGCGAGGCTACCATGGACCACTGGATAACTGTGCGATGTGAAGGACAGGTCACACTCATAGTCCAGATAACGAAAGCCAGGCTTAAAGTCCAGCTTTTAAGGATCTGGGGCAGCCCCTGAGACACAACCACTTAAAGCAAAACCACAGAGGGGCAGAAGTTTGTTGCTTCAGGAGATGATGGATAGGGAAGGATATATCCATATCCAGCGTGTCTATGTACGGTCTCCCGTTCTTCCTCCTTCCCCATCACTCAGCCCTGTGGAGCTCACCTGGACAAGACAAAAACCTCACATCATACACGTTAGGAGGTTTCAGTGCCTGATTAAGGAGATTTTACATAGCCCTGGGCTTGTCAAGCCTGGGGATGTCCTCAGCTACTCCCATCGGGAGCCCCTGAGCCCAGCCAAGCTCTGCCAGCCCAACCATTTAAACAAGAAGAAATTACCTGCATCCTCTTCAAGTCAGGATAGCTCCTAATAACCCTTTCCTTCCCTCACCCATCCAGCCCCTGAGCCTGCAGTTTTACCCTTCCTCCTGCAGTTGGAGGAGTGGAGAACTCTGTGCGCTCTCAGCTCTTCGTGCCCACACAGCTCCTGGAGCTCTCAGGTGCTTGTGAGCCTGCGGCAGGCACCCAGAAGCCACCAAGCAGAGCCCATGGGTGAGAGCCTTGCAGCAGAAGCATTAAACCAAGACCCACTGTGGTTTCCTGCTCTTCATGTCGACATCTCCGTTTTCAGGCCCGTTTTAGGCATTCCTTGAATTCTGCCTCATCATGACCCTGTGCCCCTTATTGCTTCAGCCGAGGTTGTTTTATTGGACTGCCCATCTCCACTGGAAGGAGGTGAATGGGTTTGAGGCTTCTGAGCTCTGAACACCAGAATCACCCCATCTCCATCATTCCGGAGTTTCCCCAGCGAGGAGCAGGTCTGTATCTGGAGATCGGTTTCCTGTAACAAAGCAGGTCCCTACCCGGAGATCGGCTTTCCTGCAACAAAAGGGATGCCCCAGGTGAGAAATTTGCTTCCTGAACTCAGCGTGACCTCCAGAAGCTGAAAGGCGTTGGATTAGGAGCATCAGGACTGACTTGTGCTGAAAAATCAGTCTGACCTCAGAGCCGCGCTGCCGCGAGCAGTGATGCCTCTGGCAAAGACCTTGGAAGTCCAAACAAATGTTGGTTTTATGGAACCCCAGACTGGTTTGTGCTGGAAGGGACCTTAAAGCTCATCCAGTTCCAACCCCTGCCATGCACAGGGACACCTTCCACTGGAGCAGTTGCTCCAAGCCCCTGTGTCCAACCTGGCCTTGAACACTGCCAGGGATGGGGCAGCCACAGCTTCTCTGGGCACCCTGTGCCAGCGCCTCAGCACCCTCACAGGGAACAGCTTCTGCCCAAGAGCTCACCTCAGTCTCCCCTCTGGCAGTTAAAGCCATTCCCCTGTCCTGTCCCTCCATCCCTTGTCCAAAGCCCCTCTCCAGGTTTCCTGCAGCCCCTTCAGGCACTGGAGCTGCTCTGAGGTCTCCCCTTCAGGAGCCTTCTCTTGTGCAGGCTGCCCCAGCCCAGCTCTCTCAGCCTGGCTCCAGAGCAGAGCTGCTCCAGCCCTCGCAGCAGCTCCATGGCCTCCTCTGGCCTCGCTCCAGCAGCTCCATGTCCCTCTGTGCTGCTGCCCCAGAGCTGGATCAGCACTGCAGGGGGGTCTCCCCAGAGCAGAGCGCAGCAGAGGTTCAGGATCCCCTCCCTGAGCTGCTGCTCACGCTCTGGGGTGCAGCCCCGCACACGGGGGGGTTCTGTGCTCAAGCGCTCACTGAAGGAGGGTCATGGGGAGCTTCTCCTCACCCAACACCCGGAGCCCTTCTCCCCAAGGCTGCTCTCTCAGGACGCCCACTGAAACACCAGTGATGGGTGACACCCACCGCCAGCCTCTCTCCGGGCTGAGTCCTTGAGGGGGTGATCCCAGCTGTGGGTTGTGTCCCCTTTGTCCCTCTCTCCGCGGGCAGCAGACGGAGCTGGCAGCATTTCCAACCAGCGATGCTGCTGCACGGGCTCAGTGCTCCCCCAACTGCAGCCTCGTGTCCCAGAAAAACCCTTAAAACCAGAAAGGCCCTGAAGGGTTAAAGCAACAATGAAAGTTTTACGAGTCCAGGCTCCAGATGTTGCAAGGCAGGAAGATGAAAGCAATCCCCTCTGCCTGGCTGTGGAGGCACTAAGCCCTTAATGGCCCATTCTGTGGAGGCAATGCCCTGCCTCCAGCCCTGTTCGGCTTCATCTCCCCATTGGAAGCGGTTCGGCCGGGGAGCCCACAAGCACCGCGTCGCTGCACGAGGCCTTTCTGTCCCACTGCTGACTCTTGATCAGTTATTAAAACCAGAGAATTCCCCAACCATGAAATGCATCCCAGCTTCCCCATGGCGCGCCGGCCTGGAAAAACCGAACCGCAGGGCCTGGGCTTCCAGGGGAAGGGGTAAATGCAGCTTCCAGTGCGGCGGTTTGGGATGCGGGGGCATCTCCAGGGGTTTGTGTTGTTGGCACCAATGTTCCCCCATGGCCAGTGATCTCCCACGGCCGCCTCGGTGAGCACCCTGCCACCCTGCGCTCTGGGGGATCCCACCACCGTCCCAGCTCCATCAAGACCAGGAAGGTTGTGCCGTCCTTTCACCTCCACCAGGCGCTATCAGATGCCTCAACACCTGATTCCTGCTTTCTTTCATGGCATCCCTTCTACAACAGCTTTCTTTTCTGCTTACCTCCTCTTGCATGCTCCCAGCCTTGGCTTGCCTTGCTGATGGGATGCAAAACTTGTTTTACGACCCGTTTTCCACTGGAGGTTGGCTCTAAACTGAGCTAACAAGCTTCAGTAGGTGTGATACTGGGTGCCAGTTATGTCCCTTCAGTGGCTGAGTGGTTGAACCCTAAGCTGTCCTACTCATTTACTTGCAGGTTGCCCTGTGCAAAAGATACCTTTGGGGTTAGTACGTGATTTTTAACTAATTTTAAGCATATTCAGGTTGGCATTCTCATCTGGGCAGCTTTAAAGGACAACAGGGGACCCCCTGTGCTCTCACATGACAGCTCCACAGAGGTCTCTGGTGGCCCAGCTCCGGTTCTGGGTACACCCTTGCCTATTGCATATATGTACTTACATATTCTGTACAGGACAGAGGATATAAATACACCCACGGTAATGCCAGCCCTAAGTGTCACCACTACAGCAACATTAATAGTTAGTTTCTTGCAAAATAGAGATGATTTTTTTTCCTTTTCCCGTGCCTGTTGTAACCCTGGCAACCAACAGCACCCATACCCTCCTCTGACTTACGCTGCTTTGTTCCTGCCTGATACAAAGAAAGACTGTGAACACTTCACCCCCCCTGAAAGCTAATGAAACCTGCCAGATTTTGCTCTCAGAGCTGCTCTAACACCCAGCGACCCTCAAACTCCCTTCCTTAAGCCCTTAACCCAGCAGAGATGAAAGTGATGGAGCCAACAAATCTGAGCATCTGCCCACAACATTGGGCTCGCAGGGGCTGAATGCCTCTTGTCTGAAGGAGCTCAGAACCTCCACCTCGCAGTGGTGCCTGCAGAATGATCTGTGGGTGGTTGGGTGGGTGGTGTAAGGAGAACCCCCCTCTTGTTTCAGCTCGGTTGGGTGTGCATTTACAGAGAGAACACATGGGCTTCCCATCCTCTGCAATTAGCATCTCACTATCGCATATGGCGACTGGCACATGCCAAGGCTGGGATGGGGACATCAATCTCCCTTTGCACAAGGTGTCTTAATCACTGAAGCTGAGTCCTGCTCCTCTCAGTCCTGCTTTTCCTTGCTCACTGAGCTAATGGGCATCTGAAGATGTGGCCATCAAAGGAGGATTGCTCCAGCCTGGACAGCAAAACACATCTTCGTTCTTACCCCGGGGTCCTTCAAAGAGGACAAGTAATGGTATCACAGCTCAACCAACCTCTGCTCCGGGACAGGACTTCTCCTTCCACCCAGCCTTTCGCATTTCCAAAAGCAAGAACTGAATTCACCCTCAGATTCCCATCACCCTTTCAGATTGGATTGACGTTGTCGCAGCGCTCAGGAGTTACTCGGTGTGCAGCTGGCGGCCAGGTGGACGTGTGAGCATTGGAGCCTCTTGGCTCTCAGAAACCAGGCTGTTTAAACAAAACAAAGGGGATGGCCAGGTTCATCACCGGGGGTAATTGGACAGTTTAGGACGCTGGTCCAGCCAGCGTGATGAAAGGGGAATGTCCCAGGCTTTTCCATTGAAGCTGATGACAGGGACCTTGGCTGGTAAACGTGACAAAGCAGTGACTTCCCCATTAACCACAAGAGCTACCTGAGCCTCTGAAGTGTCTCAGTTTGTGTTTCGGTTCATCTCTAAGCCACCCAGAAGCTTGTACAATGACTCACTGGAGCGTCCAGGGACGTCCCTCTGGCTCTGCTGTGCCAATGCGCGAGGGCTGGGCAGGGTGCTTCTCCTGTCACAGCCTGGTGACACAGGGGATAGGTGTCTCCAACCATGTGCGGGGGGCTCAGGTCCAAGCCTGGCCTTGCTGTCATCCCCAGCACAGCACTTCTTATTGCTGATTGCTGGTAGGCTGTCTGGGTGTCTCTCTTTCTAACACCCGGCCCAAAAAGCCAGCTCAGGGCCCCATGCGAGTCCGTACTGATGTGCCCATAAATGACACAGGAGGAGCTCAATCCATCACTTGCTGTGAACATGTCTCCCAATCGGTTGTCCCGTCCGCTCTCCTCACTTAAACCATCACGGATGTATCCCCACCTTGACATCTTGTCTCCCACCATGTGCCCAGTAAACCAGGATGTGTTCTTAAACACATGTAGACAGCACAAAGAAAATGCTGGTTCCATGTATGGGTGGGTTTTATTAATTCATCTTCATGCGGCTCTTCACCACTTTGCCTCCAGAAGTCCTTGCAGACCAGGACATGCATATATATGCATAATCCCAACTGAGTTACCATTTGCAGACTAAGTTAAGCGCCAAAGAGGCAACTTTATACCAGTACGCAGTGAAAGCAAAGTACAACCAGCATAAAGCAAACACTTTTCCCAGGACCTACTCTGGGTTGTCTGGAGCTACCAAACCACAGTCACCACATCGTCCTGAGGGATATATGGACAGAAGCATCCATTCACCAAATGGGCTTGCAAACAACCTGTGAGAGCCCACAGATGCCTTGGGGAGGAGGGAGAACAAATCAGATGCTGAGTATCACCGAAGTGAGGCTGGGATCATGGCTGTGCACTAGGATCCCAGTGGAAACCTATTTGCAAATGGTTTTCCCATGTGGAAAACCGTGATCTCAAGATGCCAGTTTTACCTCCTTCCCTTGCAGTAAATCAGTCATTCTCTTTTATCAGCAGTTGACACTTGGAGCATATTTAGCAGCAAAAATTACATCATTTGACCCATCTTTGTTGCACTCCTCAACTACCACTCAGCAACACTGGGGAAAAAAGTCCCACCCATGCTGTAGTTTGCTGTATTGCAGTATGTCATTAGAAGATTTAGCACTGATTATGCTGGTGGTCCAAAGCACGGGTGCAGTTAACTAGAACAGGCTGATTTCGGACATCCCGAATTTCCAGAGAAACCCTTTTACGAGTAAGAGAGAAGGGAGGCTGGGAAATCAGGACTTCAGACTGTCTCAACCAGCTAATGTCTGAGCCTCTTAAGTGAATGAGATTTCTGTAAGGTGATTTCCAAGGAGGGAAGAGTGGAAACCACTGCTAAGCCACACAGAGCACGACGATACGTGAGGTCCCAGGGTCACCACTGCTCTGTTGGATGTCCCTTCCGCTGGAGGGGTGGGAGGTGCCTGAATTCAGGTGCAGTGGGCATGGAGCAAGAAGGGCATCACATTGTTGACCAGGATCGACCTGGAGGCTGGACATCAGTGTTTTCACTTGGGAAGGAGCAGTCTCTGCCCTCACCCGCAGCTCCTTCATCCAAGGGCAGGTCGGGGCTGTTCTGCTCCTTAACCCAGGCATTACTGGATCATCCAAACTTGACCAGATCAAGAGCAGCCACGTAACTGCGCTTCTCCCAAATTACTTCCAGCACTCAGGGGCTGTGCAAGCACATGTGTTAAAGCCTGGTACTCGTGTGACCTGAGTGTGGTACAACCAGACCAAGCCTTGGTGCAGACAGCACAACTCCATCAGACCAGGTTTATACCAGGTCAGCACTTTGCTTTATGCAGCTGCAGCTTTGCTGAGACCTAAAGATGGATTTACAGCATTGGCAAACCCCAGCCAGAGGGAAATTCTTCCTCCCTTTAAACTCAAATCTCTATTTTAAGCTTCAGGCTGCTTCTATCTACGAGCTTGCATCTACGAGCCCTAGAGCTGAACAAGCTCTGGTTGAATGGGGACACAGATGAGCTGGTGCTCAGCCTCCTTCTGTTGCATTCCTCTTTCTTTTCTTGCACTGAACGAGGGCTAAGATTAGCTCAGCAGGAGGTGAAGACTGGAACATTTTAACTAAAGCTGTTGTAGTACTGAACAGCCATAGTTTTTGCTGATTATTTCCCAGCTTTCTTCCTGGGAACAGCGTTGCATGGTCTTTTATTTTGACAGATGAATGTAAGTCAAGATCCCATAAAATAAAGTGTTCCATGAGGTGTTTGAGCTCATTTTCCAGACAACCACTGTAACATCTGATCTGGAAAGCCATGTTCAGCTGAAGGTCCAGCCAGCGCAGAATGTCTGCATCCATGGCCATGACTACTCACATAGGACAAGGTGTAGAATGAGGGGTTTGGAAGATGCTCCGGACCCAGCAGACCCTGGCTGCATCTCGCAGGTGATAGAACAGCCCACCAGCACTGCGCCCATAACGGGGACACCTCCATAGCCAGCCCCTGGCCTTTGCTGGATCATTTCTCCTCTGCGTTATCACAGAACCCCAGCCTGGTTTGGGTTGGAAGGGACCTTAAAGCTCACCCAGCTCCAACCACTGCCATGCACAGGGACACCTTCCACTGGAGCAGTTGCTCCAAGCCCCTGTGTCCGACCTGGCCTTGAACACTGCCAGGGATGGGGCAGACACAGCTTCTCTGGGCACCCCCTGACAGCGCCTCAGCACCCTCACAGGGAACAGCTTCTGCCCAAGAGCTCATCTCAGTCTCCCCTCTGGCAGTTAAAGCCATTCCCCTGTCCTGTCCCTCCATCCCTTGTCCAAAGCCCCTCTCCAGGTTTCCTGCAGCCCCTTCAGGCACTGGAGCTGCTCTGAGGTCTCCCCTTCAGGAGCCTTCTCTTGTGCAGGCTGCCCCAGCCCAGCTCTCTCAGCCTGGCTCCAGAGCAGAGCTGCTCCAGCCCTGAGTATTTTTGCGGCCCTTACGCATTTTGGAAAGCTGCTGTGAAGGTGGTTCATTTAAGGGTACAGCGCTTCCATCCTTTGCTTTCAGCCCTCAGAGGAGCCGCAGCGTGTAGCCTCTGTATCTCACAAGCCAAAGTCCTGAGAAACAGCAAGGCTAAATGATCTGATACCATCTGATGGAGTGGGAAGCGTGGACAAGAACACAAATCTCAATTCAAGGAATGTCATCTACGCTACAACTTGGCTTCAGGGGCTTTAACCACCAGGGTATGACATATACCTGGATCAAGGTGAAAACATCCGCAAAACAGCTCTTAAACACAGTCCTCTGGTACACCGACGTGGCTTGCTGCTGTTTGGTGTCAAGGGACAAAACTTACCATCTCATCTCCTTTGGGTAGAGACGCATGCCTAGTGACCAGAACAGCAGTTTGGAGGTGCCGAAGTATGAGCGAGCCCAATACTCCCCATCTTTTGGTCTCTCCAGAGTAAAGCCCAACTTCACAGAGAGCTGACCGTATCCTTAGTGTGGCCATCAACCTGGTGGCTCCGGGATTTGAAGGCATCTAACCCCAGTCCCTACCACTGCACAGCCATGCTCCTGCAGACGAACACCACAGAAGCTCAGAGGTGTTCGCAGGTGGGTTTGCAGAAAAATTGTTTCATTCCTCATCTTTTAACCTTTAATAGTTCATTGCCTGAGTGTGTGTTAAGGACTAAGGGGGTGAGTGCTGTACTTTGTGTTTCTGATGCAAGCCATCGCTGCCAGCTTGGCTGCTGGACCCTGAAGGGATGATGTGATTATTCGGAATTTCAAGTCTTGCTGGTGCAGAATGGAAAGGAAATGATCTAAATTGTAGCATAGGTGGCACTGACCACAACATCTGCCCTTTCAGTTGTCCCTTAGTGTGTACCAAGACAGTGGGTGCATCCATCATGCCCTCAGCCTTCTACGCTGAATCCCATGTGAAGGACAAGAGGCAGGATACTGGAAATTCCCACGCAAACCTTGCGCTTGATCAAAAGCCATTCTGAAGCTGGCTCATGGGCCTAAGTGACACGAACCCAACTGAAGGCACAGGCCGTTCAGAACCAACCAAATACTGTACCCCATTGAATCCCCCGGGGTTGAACAGAAAGGAGCAGTATTGAGCGAACCTGGTCCAGATGGGCACAAAGCCTGGCCTACTGCTATGGCCATCAACCACGTGAAGGACAGCACAGGCTGCTCACGCTGCCAGGGAGCTTGCAGACCCATCTGGACCTTTGACTCCTCCAAACCCTGCAGACCCCAGGACTGCGGTGGTTTCCACTCCAAGCACCATCTCCCCAGACTTTCCTCCGTGCCTGGTGACACCCATGCCCAGCTCAGAAGCGTGGCCCCCCATGGCATTTCAGGGGCTGGGGCAGTGTCAGATGGGAGCTGGGTCCTCAGCACAGGGACCCTTTAACGTTCAGATGTGAAAACCAGGAAGAGTAACAGCAAACCCCACCGAGTCGTGGCGAGCGAGACAGGCACCGCCAGCCAGCACCCCCAGACCTGGGCTGATGGGTGCCACCGGCGAGCACAGAGCCACGCGCACCGAATCAGCCCAGCAGAGCCCACAGCTCCAGACTGACCCTGTCTGGGAGCGCTCCCCATGCCAGAGCGCTTCCACACAGGGCTGGGGTGGGTGCCCCCACCGCTGACCCCATGCAGAACCCACTCAGAGTCGTAGCATCATGGAATAGTTTGTGTTGGAAGGGACCTGTAAGCTCATCCAGCTCCAGCCCCCAGCCACAGCTTCTCTGGGCACCCTGTGCCAGCGCCTCAGCACCCTCACAGGGAACAGCTTCTGCCCAAGAGCTCATCTCAGTCTGCCACTAAAAAATCCACTCGGCACAGCCTGGGATGAAGTGTACATCTTTATTTCTTAATGGAACATAAACTCCTTTAGAAAAAAACATTCATCTGGATGACAACACCCATAGAAAAGATCACCAATCTATCTCGTGTTCTTTTTTTTTTTTTAATTTGGCATGTTATTTGCATTTATATTAAAGCAAAGTGCATCTTTCTTACTTTTTCTCGTTTATACACATTGCACAATACATAAATAACAATGCTTATAAAACGTCTTTATATTTACAGGTAATAATATATTTATATAACATAAAATACAATTTTTTTTTCTTTAATAAATCTCAGGGGGGTTTTAAGGAGTCTTTTTTTTTTTTTTAACCTGTGTTTTAATTTCAAAGCACTGTAATGCCAAAATGCCAATGAGAATGCTCTTTTATTCATTTAAACCTTTTTATTTAGAAAAATAGCTTATGTTATGGTCTAAACATGCTCATTGAGCCAAGAACAGTGTAAAAGTATCATACTCGTGTATGAATTCAAGAAATGAAAGCACAACTTTATTTCCAGATTGGATGGTACCGGGATAACCTGATCTAGGCTGGTTACAACACACCAACTGTTGTGGACACCTTTTCTTGTTTTTTTTCTCATTTGTTTTTCATTTGTTTTGTTGGTTTGGGAGTTGGTTTTTTTTAGGTTTAAGCTTCGGTCTCTTCACATCTCAGTTCAAATTATAAAGCACGGGTCATGCACAATGTTTCTCCGCTCTTGTCTTCTCCCCTTCCATCAATGCATGACCATAAGTTAAAAAAACAAAGCAGTGGAAAGATGAACACAGTGACAAGACGTGAACCCAGAAACAATACAACAAAAAAATCAAAAGATTGGGTAAAGACCTGGTTTGGAAGGTTTTGCACCATCCTTCGGTGGCAACATCAGGTTAGCACCACTGGGGAAGGGGTCTCTATACCACCATCACCAGGGCAGGCTGGCGGCAAGGGGAAGGTGGTGCATAAAAAGTACAGGTATCTTGTTGTCTTATCCAAGAGAAGGAGCTGTAACATATAGGAAGTGGCTTCCAAATCTGTTGATCACATAGGTAACCCTTTCAGAGGCGTGAAATAATTACCGTATGCAATCTATCCCCAAGAACCCTTCTCTCGCCCTTCTGAGTATTGGTCATTCACACTTTTAAAAAATAGATATATTTATCAAAATACCCAAGGAAAAAAAAAAAAAAAAAAGTCTTTTCAGAAGCTACTTCTCAACATGGGCAGGAAGGGTAACAAACAAAATGAAACACGAAGAGTTCGCATGAAAAGCAAGCACTCAGAAGGAAACGATAGCAGCAAAGTAGAATAGATGTCATAAGCCCACTTTGTCTCGAGTCACCGGTTATTAAAGATAACCTCCAACCAGCATGGGCAACTGCTGATGAACTGTCTAGTGTAGCACTGGCCCCAGCCTTTCACAAAGCTGATCTGAACGGTAAATCCAGTCCATGGCTGCTGCGTGAACTCGTGGTCGTTGGGTCTCTGCAAGGTGTATGCCTTCTCATAGTCAAAAGCCTTGATGGAAAATCCCGGGAACACTTTGTGAACCAGCAACGTCCTGGAGTCAGGGTTGTCCAGTGTGGCCGACTTGATGAAGATGGGGTAACTGCTGCGGTTGTATACCCACACGCCGTCCACTTCCTTGGTGAGCTGGATGCCATAGCCGATCTTGCTGCGGACCTTCTGAACCAGCTGGCTTTTGTTGTCAGAGTTGAGCTGTCCGAGGCAGAAACCATTCCCCTGAGGTAGATCATAGAAGATATCCAGGGAGGGCTCTTGGACAGAGTACAGCCGACCCACACGTGTCTTCTCTTCCCAGTATGCTACCACGCACCAGTGTGAACGATCCCCCGGCTCCTGAAGTACTTGAGAATCTGCAGAACACAAGAAAGAAAGGAAGAAAAGGAGAAATTAAGCACCAGGGGTATAGTATGATCCAGAAGCAATACAACGCTGGCAGGTCTTTGCCTGCCCATGTCTTCATGATATTCTTCATGCACACACTAACACCCATAGCACATCCACCATTTCCAAAAGCCTTGTGTTAAGGCCACTATTAAGACCATTTAAGATGACCCATGTTTGGAGGATTCCTGTGCCTAGCTATGGTTGGCGTTACAGGTTCTGAATCACCAGGTCCACCTTCAGAAGTAGATTGAGACCCATCAGTAGCACCCTCAGAGGAGCCATCCCTCACCCAAACCATCACCAGGACCACCCTGAATGCCAGCAGGAGAGATGAGATGCTCCAGCAGCTGCATCCACCAAGACCAAACATCCTAAACCCCCTGATTCTCTTTCATCCACCAGACAATGGATCCATTCCCATAAATAGCTACTGCGCACAGACACTGAAACAGATGAGGTGCTGCTATGAAAAGCACGTTTAAGGTCACTCCACGGGACCAGGGAAGACATGCTCTAGTCATGGGGCTCCTCTTTGCCCATAGGCAGAGCCTGGGTGATGGAGAAGATGCAGGCATCAGTCGATACCCCAAGCCACAGGAAGCACCATCAGATGGTGGCACGGTGGGGACCAGAAACACTGCTCTTGTTAACAAAAACAGCTCAAAACCACGCAAAAAACCACAGAAGTTTGTTCCAAGAGCCCATCTTTCAACTCCTTTGCCTGCAGCTACCCTATGCACGCAGCAAGGATACGACGCAGGAGGAAAAAGCAAAGAGGGGGGGAGCTGAGAAACATGAAAAAGCCCCTTTTCCTAACAGAGGATCCCTAGCAGCCCGGCGCTGCGCAGTGGGTGATTCCTTCCAGCCTCAGTAGGCATGTCAAGACCTGGGAACTATTCATCTCCATAACAGCATTAAAAAAAAATAATATATTAAAAGGAAAAAAGAAAATCAAGCTGGGAATGCGAGTTAGTGAGCACCAAAACAATCCCTGCACCACAGGAGCAGCTACGGGACAACGGGTCACCCAGCACCCCAAAGCTCTCCCTGCATCACTTGAACAGCTCCCCCAAACCCCTCCGGCATGAGCAATGGCAGTGGAATGCTGGCTGCCCTGCTTTCTATAGTTTTCTTGCTATTAATAAGCCCGTTTCCCCAGCGCAGGCGTCTCTTTTCTCCCGCCTCCGAGTTGTGCTTCAAGCCCTGCACTGTGCGTTTAAAAAAGAAAGGGGGAAAAAAAAAAAAGCCCAGCCACACACTTTTAATTTCCTCATTTCTATGCCAGCGAGGAAAATATTTCTGCAGTTGCTGGAGGCAGTGACTAAAAATGAGCCTCGCTATGAAAGCCCCAGAAGAGGGACCCTCGCTCCTGGGTGGAACTGGGAATAGGGGTTCTGGCAGGAGGTATTCCCTGGGACAGCATTCATGCCCTGGTTTGTCCTTCCAGCCCCCCCCCCCCCCCCCCTTCCTTTTTGGTGCCTCCCAAGACTTTGTTGTGGATAACAACAAATCCTGCTGAAACCTGGCACTGCACAAGGGATCGAGGAGGGGAATGGCTTGGGTTCCCTCTACCCTAACCCAAATGGGGTGCAAGGTTCCCCCATTTTCCCCAGCAGGGCAAGAAGTACCCCCAGGATGGTGTTTCCCCAACCACCCAGAGACAGAGGAATTTGGAAAAGGGGGGGATGCCCTGGAGACAGAATAATTTGGGGGGATGCTCCTGGATCCATCCCCATTTCAACCACCCCCTCTGCTGCATCCTTCCCACTGACTGCCTACCAGTGACACTCAGAGCTTCTTGGGTTTTGTTTTACAGCAGTTGAGGGGATTTTGGATCAACTGCCATTGACCCCTGCTGAAATTCCTATCAGTTTTTACCTATTTGAACGTAAGAGCATCCCTTTTCAGGATGGGGGGAAGACATTTTCACCTGACATTTGTGCCTGCATTAGTGAAGACCACTTAACAAGCAGCTCACTGCTGCTTACAAAGAGTTATTTAATTGCCAGCACATTAAAAAAAAAGCCCTAAAAAAAGAAAACTGCCTTGGCTATGAATGAACAGACCTTTATGGAAGGCTGGAAGTTCATGAATGAATCCCACTAGGTTTTTCAATGACATGGGGTGACCAGACCTCAAGGACAAGTCTTAGGTAATCTGGGATATATTTTTTCCTTAAGGAACCAATGCCAGGACACAGTATAAATATGCCAGAGCCTCTTCCGCTTGTGGGCTTCGTCTGTTGACTGGATGTCTAGTCAAAAAGCCATGAGAATATAAGGGTTGAGCTCGGATAAACAGGATCAGGCCTCCCTGCCAGCCGCCACCAAAGCTGCTTTTCATGGTTGTTGGGACCCCAGCAGAGCCTCCCCGCTACCGCCCACCTCCCTAACTCTGGCATCCACTGGGAAAACGGTGGGAAAACTGATGGTATCACTCGCGCAGTGGAGGAAGGACAAAGTCGCAGTGGAAGAGGGGAAAATGATGATACTGATGCTTCCTATAGTGATGGGCATTTCTTTCCCCAGAAGGCTTTTTCAGTGGCGATGACCATGGACACCAGCAAATGAAGCAAACAGATGGATTCTGCCCCAAAACATCCCACTGGGTTCATCCAGTGCAACCTGGGGTCATGGCAGGGACTCACTATCCAACTCCCATCTCCCAGCAAATACACCCAAAACCCCATATCCCTGGAAACTGGCAGCCACATCACCCTCAACTCACCCTCATGTGCGACAGCCCAGAGATGGCTGGAAAACGCTTTGGGATTCTTGTTCTCAGTTAAAAGCATCATTTTTTATGAGCTCCTCAGAGCAAACACATCCCTTTCTAAATGCCTGGAAAACTCCCAACGAACTGGGAGCGTTCCCATATTCCAGCAAACAATGATAATGTTTAGTGCTATAAACATCCGCGCTATTATTTCGTTATTAAGCATCCCTCCATTTGCTGCTATCACTGGTTTATTAGTATTTTCCATGGTTTCATTACAGCCCGCCCAGGGGCTCCACCATGCTCCCCCCCAGTGCATTGTGCAAGCTTATTGTGAAAAAAGTATGTAATAAATAAATAAAACATATAATAAAACGAGTCTGCCCTCAGGAATGCAGAGAATTAGTTGTATTGATCACTCATAGCCGGGTCTAGGGAGAAATGGATCCAAAGCAGAGGACAGTTCTGCATGCAGGGGAGAAATCAAGGCATTAACTCGATACCCCGAAGTCTTTGGGTTAACATTTTTGAGGAATTTGGCGCAGATGGTTCATCACCAGGGATACCCCACAGCACAACCACATCGTTCAGTATCACATTCCCACTGGAAAACTGATCTGTTCCCCATATTTTTTACACACTCCTGCATTTTCCTAAGCTGCCCTGACTTACTGCCACATCCCTCAGTGAGAAACGAGTCCTTCCCAAAAGCACCATCCCAGCCACTTCCCAACACACCAGCCAGTATGAGAGGCTGTGAGGTTTCCCCTAGCCTGCCTTGACCATCACAAACATCAAATCCTGCCCAAAATTCCTCAATATAAGGCCACAGCCAGGATTTCTCTAGCCCTGGGTGTGTGCATGTTGTCTATGGGCTCAGAGCATCACCCTGCTCCGGGGAGGAAAGCTGGAAAGAACGCTACTTCCGTAGAGAAATCCTGGAGGAAGGGACACGGGAGCAATAATCAAACCAAGGTGAAGCCAAAGTGGTCCGGATGAAGGTGGGTACAGAAGATTCACACCATAGAAACACCCTGGTTTATCACCAGCAGCCCCACACTTGCTTCTCCCAAGCTGCATCAGGACTCGCACCTCCCATCACTTGGAAATGGCAGAAAAATTCTGGTGTGGCTTTTTCTCCTCGACACATGGACACTTTTAAGATGATGAAACCCTGTAATCTGTACTTTTTCCTTCCAAGCTCTGTCAGTTTTATGGGTAGTTTGGGAAGAAACCGTTCTTTTTTCACTCGCGAAGAATCAAAACATTTCAGCAAAACTGAATTTTTTTAAAAAATATAAATAAAAAAAATACAATGCAAGCAAAGCCAACGCAGTTCCTGGCCAGCGTTCGGATCTCAGACCTGTCCCAGTGCCAAGTTCATGAACATAGAGGGGAGGTGAGCTGGGGATCTTTTGTTTTGCTTTGTTTTGTTTTGACACAGCTAAAGGTTTTCCTGTAATCAACCGACCTCTAAAGAAAACAGCAAGTTTAGCACACACTGAGCTATCTCACCCGCCGGGACTACTCCCATCTGATCAAATCAAGAGCTATCTAAACTGTCACTGATGTATCCCCGATAATAACAACTCCCTCCTGAAAATGGGACTACAACTGCGTTCCTGATTAGGTTTTTAAATACCTACAATTGCGGTTTTCCTCAGTAGTATCAGGATTAGATGCAAATTAAATTGTCCAACTGAAGAAGAGTTTCGAACTGTGTATTGATATTTTTATATAGAGATAGATTTATTTTTTTAAGAGCTGCTTTCATAGAATTATAAAATCATCAAATGCTTTGTGCTGAAGGGAGCTTAAAGCTCATCCAGTTCCAACCCCCTGCTATGGACAGGGACACCTTCCACTAGAGCAGACTGCTCAAACCATGCTCTGACCCAAAGCATGCTCTTCTTAAACTTCTCACCCATCTCACCCCCTCCTCTCCCTCATTCCTCTGTGATCCCTGGGGATGGATCTCCCACCAAACATCAACCCTGACACAGTATTCATGACGGTACCATCGCCCCTGAACCGTGAACAGAAGTCTCCTCGTTTTCACAGAATCACAGACTGGTTTGAGTTGGAAGGGACCTTTAAAGCTCCTTCAGTTCCAACCATCTGCAATGAGCATGGACATCTCTAACTACATCAGGCTGCTCAGGTTTGTGGTACCCTCCCCTGGGCCACGTGCAGAGGTGACATGGCACTCATGACCAATAACCAAACACAAATGGGTAAAGGCAACAGATAAATTAATGTAGACGTCCACCAAGAAATCACAGCACCAAAAGGAATCTGGTCTTATGGACCCTGCCTAGAAGGACCAGGACCTAATGCAAGCTCCTGAGGCAACACGGAGACCCGGAGGGATGGCAAGATCCCTGCCTGGCTTCCCAGGAGGCAGCTTTCTGCTGCAAAACAAGCAGAACCTATGGTCCTTCCTCCTTTATCCGTAGCACACGTGGAGGGCATCTGTGCTTAAAAAAACCTGGCTGGACTGGTGTCAGCACAACGTGTTGTCTGGCCAGGGCCAAGGCTCAGACCAAGCTCAGCGTGTCTCGCACCCGGTAATCTCTCTTGGCTGACCTTAAGCTGCATTTGTGAGCCCGGGACAAAGCCACGTCCCATCTTCTCCTGCTCATCGAGGCGGAAGAGATGGAGACACAAACCCCAGAGCTTTTAACAGGGTTTTGCATGCTCTTCTTGAGGGTCCCCAGGGCAGCTCAGGGCACTCTTGTGTTTTGCCCCTGGTGTCACTGGAAAGTGCTGGTTTTACAGGATCTCAGGAAAAAAGCATCCTTGAACTCCTACTCAAGAAGCCAACAGGCATTACATGGAAGTGAGGAGAACACTGAGCATGATGTGCAACCACACAGCTCATCAAAGCAAAGAGAAATAGGCACCAAAAGGGGAAATTTTACTTCCCTTCTAGACTCTTGAGTAATTTACAGGCTACTTGGGTGGGGGAACAAACAGAAAAAAAACCCATGAAAAATCCTTAAAAGCCAGATTTCCAGGTATGCTTTGCAAAAGCAAAGCAAAGAAAAAGAATCCAAATTAAAGGATATATCCTGCTGCAGAAAAGGGTCTTTGTGCTTTAACGGAGTTTGTGGGCAGCCTACAGACACCACCCATGGCAACGTTTGCCCCAAACCTTTTATATATCTCCCTGCACACAAGGCCTAGACAGCTCCAGCCTCCTCACCCCACCTTGTTTTTGATGGCTGGGATGGTTTCTGAGAGGCTAATTTAGAGGATGGCCATGAGTTAAGCTCTGCTGTTTGCAGAGAAAATACACTCTCACCCACTACAGCGATGCCATCGCATCCCTGCAGGCCCATGGGGTCCCTCCACTGCGCCAACACAGGAGCCCCCAAAGAGCTGGGACAGTCGGACACGTCAACACATACTTAGGAAGCCTTTAATCTGTGGATTATTGACACGATAGACCATAACATCTCTTTAGGAGCCATTACAGCCCATTGTGTCAGTAGGTACTTATGGAGTCCTTAATCCGCGGATTGACAGGCTAGACCATAAATTTGTGTCTATGTCTAATTAGGCAGCTCTTATTACTCAACATATACAGTAGTCATTCAGGCTAAAGAGACTTAAGATTATTTATGTAATTTATTACCAAGTTGTCCACCCAATCACTTAAATGGCTTCTTGCTCCTAGCAAAGTAAGTCACCCTTGCATGAAAATAAAGGTCCACCTTAGTTTCCCTCCAAGACTTCAGTTTGCTGCAGTTTCCTAAGGGCTGGTATCCAGAAGCTGAGACGTTGCCAACAGATCTGAAACCTTGCGAGTACGATGGGAACAGAGAGTAAAATTTGGCAGAAGCCATGAGGGGAAGGAGTCTGGAATTTCCTGATAGTTGTAACGAGGGTTTTAGTTCAAACTCCACGATACTGGCAACGTATGAGCTTGGGAATGCTCTGCTCGGTCCCCTGGTGACCCAACCAAGAACTTCCATCACCTTCACCATGGCTGGGAAACACAACTTAGCGGCACCCTGAGTCAACCTTCTTCTCCCAGTCTGGAACCCAGCCCTGACCCTGGGGGGTTAATTCAGGGATGGGACATAAAAGCCCCCCAAGAAGGGGTCCCTGCCAGCATACTGCAGACCTACAAAGCCTCAAGAGCGAGCATCAGTAAGGAGAACACTGGCTCAGGAGGGATGTCCAAGCTTGGAAAATACAGGGGGATCAATACGTATGTGTGAAAGAACCCCAGCTCCCCCATGTCCCGGGCATCAAAGGACAACAGAGAAAAAACCAAAGTAAAACTGCTGAGTTCATGGAGTCCACCAAACCAGAAATTTGATTCATAAACATCCTATTAGTCACTGCTACTGTCTAATTACGGTGATTAATCAATTACCACGGCTAAAAACGACTCGGGAAGAGAAGAACCTTTTTTTGTGCCCATTTTCTTTAAAAGCCAAGCGAGGCTGCAGCTACAAGGGGGGGGTCGGGGCGGGAAATACGCAGGCACACACCAAAAATGCCTGTCTGCCTGTCTCCAGCGGTTAGAGAGGAGCCAGCTGACTCCAGTTTCCTCTGTACCAGGCTTCGGGCCTCATCAGCCATGCAAATTATAGAGTACCGTGCTGTCTGAAGGCCGAATTTCGACTCAGCTCAGAGAAAAGCCTTAGAGGAAGGGTGGGGATGAAGAAGCCAGCCAAATCCATTCATAATATTTACAGTAAATGGGCCTCTTTGCTGTTGTTTAGTATACAGTCAGTCTAATTATTTTTGAAGTTTTAATTTAAAGAGCCTTCTTTATCTGCCTCTCCTTCTGCACCCCTCAAAGGTGTGGGAAAACTTTTCCCTTGTTTCAAAAAAGCAGTAGGACAGGAATCCCTTCCCCAAGCTCCAACCTGGCTGCTGGGTGGGATGAAGCGATGCTTCACAAGGGGAGATCCTTCCAGAGGGGTGCTGCCAGCATCCACGGGGGTTTTAAGACCCTTGTCCCA
The DNA here is from genome assembly GCA_017639245.1 of Myiopsitta monachus. Lineage (NCBI taxonomy): Eukaryota > Metazoa > Chordata > Aves > Psittaciformes > Psittacidae > Myiopsitta > Myiopsitta monachus. The sequence continues at coordinate 1,820,861 of CM029941.1, read as the reverse complement.
CCCGGATAGGCATGAAGGCATGCAGGTCCGTATTGGAAAAAGCCCCAGAAATCCTATTTTTGCTCCATGTGTTCCTGTTCCTGCTCTCCTGTGCTGGTGCGGATATCCTGGGAAGGCTTGCTGGCTCCGGAGGTGTTGCAGGAAGATCCTATGTACCCTCCTCCCCTGCCTCAATAGCAACCTGGATAATCCTATCTTAATGACAATCAGCCAAGAGGCTCCTCTGGAAAACGCAGGAAGCCCAGGCCAGCATTCATAAGATGCTGCCATGAGACCACCAAGTGACCTGAGGCTGGTACGAGCCCCAGCTCCCGAGACGAGCAGACACGTTCATGCTTTAACCTCAGCAGCTACCAGACACACCTCTTCTCCACCCATACCCATCCCAGGTCTCAACCAGAAACCTTCTGAGAGAGAGAAACCAGAACACAAAGGGCTCCTGACTTACAACAATGCCAGTCAGCCCCGAGGATGAGCTTGCCGAAGTACCTCTTATGGCTTGGGTTGTGCTGGAGGCTCCCATGATGGCCTCCTGCTCATCACCTTTCCAATAGGGATAAATCACGGACAGGGATGCCAAAGCCACCAGGGGCCACCAGGCCACTCCAGTCCCTCTACGCATAGCCACCATGCTCCATTTTAGAGGATGAAGACCTTAAAATGCTTTGGCAATTAAAAACAAAGCTCTGCCGTCACAAGCAGGTGGGAAGGTCATCTGGTACCCAGGGATGCCCCAGGGAGGACAGGGATACAGCCCCCAGGAAAGCCGCAGCTCTCCACTGACAACATGTAGCTATGTGGGTTACACGTTAAAACCCTTGTAAAGACCTTAATAAAAACTGAAGCAGAGCAGTCTAGGATTTCCAAACGGATACCTAATACACAGATGTGTGCTAGGATTCCTTTTTCCCTCCCTCCTAACTGCATTCCATGCACACACACACAGCATCGCTGCCGCTCTCATTTCAATGCTGAACCGAAGAAAAGCCTCTCCCCGCAGCACAGTGACCTGCAGTTCCCCCCAAACGCTGAAAACAGACGTAATTACGTGTGTGTGTCCCTAAAAAAGACAAGACCACCCCCCCCCCCAGCTCCCTTTTCCAGAGCAGCATCCCTCGCAGGGATGTAAACCCCATGGAAAAAGCAGCATTGGAACAAAAGTCCTTTTCACACTCGTCGTGCCCCGCTCTGTAACAATTATGAAAACTGTTTAGCTGGGCTGGCATTTGGAGCATTTACTGCATTCCTGCCAATAAATTCCAGTCCCGGATCTGATGGAAAAGGCTCCCCCCTGCTCCCTTTCCCCTCCCTCCCTTGCCTTCATTCCTCCTGGCTTTCTTTACAACCTAATACCCTGTCGACGCGGGGCCAGGGCCTACTTAGGGGGAAAAAAAAACACCCAGCGCCAGACTGGAGACAGCATGCAGACTGAAAAAGTTAATCATTACTTCTGTCTGCCTTCATAATCTAATCACGCCGATTCCTAAGAGCAGGCAGCGAAGCACGCTGGCGTACAGGCAGGGTCGCTGCCCAGGGATGGACAGGCGGACGGACAGACAGCATCAGCCCCGACCCGGGTAAGGGGCAGGGGCAAGGGCAAGGGATGGACGGACAGACGGCGTTCGGATGGGAGCTCACAAGCCTGGCCACGCACACACCCCTCCCCTCGCCCTCTCACTTTGCTCTGGATTAATAACGCTTAGCAATTATGGAGAATATTACATTCATTAAGTAATTAACCCTCCCGGCGCTCCAGCGGAGTTGGCACCCCCCCTTTCGCAGACGGAGGCCGGCAGAGGTTTGCCCCAGGCTATGAAACAGGGCAGGTCGGCAGCACCCGGATTAACAGAAGATACAAAACCCCAAAAAGCTCCTTGTGCTCATCCCACCAGCGGCAGAGCTGTGTCCCACATGGGGATCACACTGCAGCCCGGATGGCATCACCGAGACCCAGCAGCATCCTCCCATCAAGACAAAGCCCAGCGCACTTGGGTACCACCGGGACCCAGCAACACCCTCCCATCAGGACAAAGCCCAGTGCACTTGGGTACCACCAGGACCCAGCAACATCCTCCCATGAGGATAAAACCCAAAGAATCTGAGGCATCTTCAAGAGCCAACAGCATCTTCCCATGGGGACAAAGCCCAGGGACTCTGTTTGCCAAGTCTGACAAACCCGGCTTGGCAAACCCACCGCTTGGCAAAGCCAGCACCATGCCGACTGCTCTGCAAACAAACCTCGGTGCAACATCTCAGGTGTGTCAAGGCTTTGCGCTCTTGACACCCAAGACACATTTTCCATACTTGGCTGTGACAAAGAACAGGAAAACTACGGGCCTCTACACAAGAAGATTTATGAGTTTGTTCCTTATCATGAGCTAAAAAGTCTCAGCCTGGCTTCCAAAGTAAATGAATTCATCAGTTCAAATGCAGTGATGTAACTTCAGGCTCCCAACTCCTTTTCCAAATAAAACTCCTGTTATTTGATTCCTGCTCGAAGGATGATTATATGGAGTTATTTACTCTATCCGCTCTGCCTGGGAAGGCACATCCAGAGCCCAGCCAGAGGGTCACCGACAGCCACCCCACGTGGGCAAGCAGTACCCATCTCACGGTTTAATTTCTCTACTATTTTGTTATTTTCCCTGTTTTTCTACTCAAAAAAACCCTCACCTTGCACACCAACGTGCAAACACACAACCCCTCTGCCATTACTATGGGGAGGGAGCTCTTACTCGGTGGTGATGCCTGGCAATTTTTAGCACCTATAGAATAAACCCATTGGTTTCCATCACTGAAAATCACCAAATCCAGAGGCAACTTGGTGATGTAAAGGCGAATAATGTTTGAACTTCCAGCATATTTTCATCACCTGAGTTTCTCCAATGCAAAGCAAGCTCTTACTGATGCAGTTTTCACAGCTCTACAAACAAAATCTATTCAACCTATATGTATATTATATATAATTCTATATAGGGAGATGATATATTCACTATAAATTTAATATATTCAATATATATATTATATACAATTTGAGAGAGAGAGAGGCTATATTCACTACATAATGAATATATTCAACCTATATATCATATAGAATTCCCTATATAGGATACATACACTATATGTTGGATGTAACCTATATATTATGTATAATTAGACATGTAATATAGCAAATACACTGAATACATTCTATATACATATATTCGACCTATACATATACATACAGGCTGAATGCATTTTCATGTAATTTCTAACCATCCATCGCCTCACTTATTGCATACACATATAGGCATTATTATTTACAACAAGGCTTAACAGCCTGAGCAGTTCTGAGTTATTCACTGAATGGCAAACTTCGCCTTTCCACCTCCTCAGGTATCTAGGGAAAAGCCGGGAAAGCCCACAGAAGCCAGGACTTCACTCCAAAGATGGCTTTTCAAAACCCAGCACCCCACTGGGCATCTTACTTCATTCCTGGGCAGGATACGGAAGGACCACAGCGCCGGGTACCCACCATCACACGTGGAGAAGCATCACCAGGACCTCCACAACCACCCCACCGGCACCTTACTTCAACTCCAAGGAAATATGAGGAACGACCACAGAGCTACGTACCCACCGTCAGCCATGGAGGAGCATCACCAGGACCTCCTGCAACCACCCCGCGGTGCTTCGGCACTGCCGGCGCAACCCAACCAGGGAGTTTTTCCATGCAGCGAGGTTAAAAGGGTAGAGAAGGGCTGAGCCAGCTCTTACAGGGTGTTTTTTTTTTTCCTCTTGCAAGTTAAAACCAAGATAATGACACTGGGTGGGGACCAATTTGAAGGGCTGAGCAGCCAAACCAAAATTAGTCTCCCGGCCAAGAGCTTCCTAGGCCTCACAGTTTGGGGAAGGAAGCTGAGAGAAGGCATGAAGGGGAGAAAAAAAGGTTCCTTGGGAAGCCGGAGCGTCGCACTCAAGCAAAGGTGACCCTGCTAGTCAAATATTTTTCAACATAATAAGAAAATCAAGTGCTGGAGCAGCCTCCCTCGGAAAAAACAGAGCCCATGGGATGGGGCTTTTTTTGCTCCTTTCTTCTCCTTTTCTCTCTCCTCCTCCCCCGGCACTTTCTTTCCTTTCACTAATAACTGTGTTTTCTTGTAGGGCTTTTTTTTTCCCTCTTGGCTCTTTCCTCATAAAAGACTGATGTAATTTCCTGTCTTGTCCCAATGCTTCCTGTTAATTAACAGGGTGAAAGTTATCATCACCCATTTAAATGGCTACCCGAAAGAGGGGAGGGGAGAAAAACAAGGGGAAAACAAGAAAAGAAAGTAAAACAGAGAGGGGAGGGAAGGGCCGCCTGTCACCGAACTGCACGGCACATCCCAAGGAGCAGAAAACCCTCTGGAAAAACCATATTGGACCTGATAACTTGATCCCATCAGCAAAGATATGGCCCCCAACCCAGAGTGGCACCCACAGTGGATCCATGCACAGGGGATGTGAGCTCCCACCCTTCCCTGGATCGGGATGGAAAATTCCCATCAAAAAACTACCTTTTCTTGCATTAAAGAAGTTTTAAAGATTAAAAAGAAGGAAAAAAGGAGGGTGGAAGGGGGAGAGGAAAAAAAAGAAAAAAAGGGAAAAATAAAAGAAAAAAAAGGAAAATAAGGGGGAAAGAAAAAAGAGTAAAAGGAAAAAAGAAAGGTTAAGAAAAGGCAACAGATTCAAGAAAAACAGAAAAAAATAAAGGAAAAGGTAAAAGGTAAAAAGAATAAAGAAAAATGAAAACAAAAAGAGAAAATAAAATAACAAAATTAAATAAATAAAAATAGCAAAAAAAGCAGAGGAAGAGGCAGCTGGCAAAACCGGCAACATCCAAGACACTGCTTTTACTTAGAGAAATGAAAAATTGGGGAGGAGAAGGGCGGGAAATAGAACCCCAAAACCAAACCCAAGGGCTAATCCACAGCCATTGGGTGGAAATCCTGCGTGACACTGAGCTCCTTCCCTCCCCAAGTTCAGCCCCATGCAGGATCAGGCAGCCCACTCCCCAGTGCCCTCCTGTTCCTCAACAGCAGCCTTAACACAGCCATTGCCCCATGGCACCAGAGCCAAGACCACGGCCCCGGCATGCCAACAGGGTGAAAACAAAGAGATTTAGGCAAAAAAGCAAGGGTGGTTAGAACAGAGACCGTGCCTCAGCGGTTAATAATATCTCAGTGCTGAAAATAAACTGGAAAGGAAGCTCCTTTGTGACAGTAGGCAGGCAGCCAGGCTGCGGCGTGGGTCATTCAAGCCGGCCAGGGACAGCGGTGGGGCTGGCACCCATCACACCAGACCCCAGCCAGCACCCACCACCCAGCACATCGCCCTCCGAAAGCACCCAGTTAGCACCAGGAGGGGCTCCGCACATCCCGTTTTCCCCTGTGCACCCAAAAGTGGGGTGTATCCCAAGTTAACCCAGCATCGAGGTTTACGGTCTTGGCCGCCGCGGTTAGAAATAGGCATCCCCCCATGCCGTCGGCGGGGAAATGCATGTGGTTAATGTTACTGGTTCCTCCAGTGTAAGCGATACCCGCTGGCAGACAGCGGGGATGGAAACGATGCAGCCCGCATCCCTGCCAGCCCGGGGCTGCTCCTCTACGAGTGTTTTTGTCCCATCAAGTTTTAAATGTCCCCAACGATCAAGTTGCCGGCGCTCATCGGGACGTCTGATGCGAGCAGGGCATGGTTTGAATTGACACCTAGCTTCCAAAATTCACCTCTTTTTGTCCTCATTCCTCCCTAAAAAGCACAAGAGTGTGGGATAAAACCTGAGTGATCCCCATCATGGTCCCCACTGAAGGACTCCCCAGTGGTGGAGTCTTCTGCTTCTTATCTTGACTTGCTCTCAAGGCAACACTTGGTTGGGAAAACTCACCAGCATCCAGAAAAACAGATTTAATGGAGCTGTATGGGGAAGAATTGAAACACCCAGCATTTAATGGGAAGAGTTCTCCTTCCATCAGGGGTTTTTTTAAACCCATCCGAGAAGAGTATCTAGGAAAAGCTCTAAGGGCTCTAAAGCACTCAAAAGTAATTACAAAACAGGTCTGGTTTGCTTTGGGGGGGATTCTAACCGGCCAAGAGCCAGGGGAAGGATGCCCTCAGCATCCCCGCAGCAGCACTGGGGTTATCCCAGCTGCGTCCCAGGGGGGTTCCCGCATGGCAAGATCCCCCTTAAAAGCAAAACCCAACCCACGGGGCTGAAGGAGCCGGAGCTGGTGGCCAAGCCAAGAGCCGCAGGGCCGGTGCCAAGCGCCGGCTCCCTCCTCCCTGCCGGCCAGGGTCAGATGATGTGTGAGGCGAGCCGGGAGGCTCCTAGTCTGGCAGGCAGCCTGCTTTGCTCCAGAGGCTCCAGTGCTGTCATCCTGGCGTTAACCCCTGATAACCTTGTCCTTTCCAGGACAGGATGGTGGTTTTTAGGTAAGTGCCGGGTGGGGAATCGCATCTCCAAAGAGGCTGGGAAAGAAAGGGTGCTCAGAGGAAATAAGAAAGTATTAGGAGGACGTATGCTCAAAAATAAACCAAGAATAAGTGACTTTGAGAGAAAAAAAAAAAAATCCCAAGCAATTGTTTATGCCTGGGACAAATATACAATCCTAGTTCCACAGGAAGATGTCTCAATTTCAGATTATAATAGGATGCCAATTTGTAAATAAAGGCATTTCACAGGAGGTTATAAACTCTGTATGAGAGGGAGGGGGGAATGGGAAAACACAGGCAGGACTCTGTTGGAGAAACCGTGCGGGATCCTGTTTACATGGAGCAATGGAGAGATGCTTCAGGGGCGAATAGCTCCGGATTTGGACAAGGTGCTTGTTCCCCAGCGAGCAGATACCAGCAGGGATCAAAGACATAGTGAAACATTCCCAGCCCGCCCGCAATTCTGGAATGAAATGTCATTCAGCCTAGCGGTCCCTTAAACCTGACAAGGTCTGGGACGGAGCAGGGAGCGATGCTGATGCTTCTGCAGCCTCTGGAGGTTTTTCCCCCATCTCTTTGGTGCAGAAGAGTTGGGAGGGAGAAACTGAGGCTGCACTTCCTGCCCAAGAGTCTCATGGGGAACCTCAGTCCAGCACCCACCAAGCATCACCACTCAATGTCCACTGACTCCAGAGACCTTGGGGCAGGTCCAGCGTCAGGGCAAGTCAACAGGATTGGGCTGAAATCCGGGTAAACTCTTGGGTTTGGTACGTTATGAACAGCCTCTATAAATAAAACCCAGCGGAGGTGGCGAGGCCGCAAGCCATCTCATCTTGCTTTCCCTCTGTGACGGCCAGCTCTAGGTTTCTTAGAGAGCTTCACTTTGCCACCAGAACCAGAACTGTTCTGCAGATCTGTCCTGCAGGAAAACCATCTTCTCACCCACTGTGGGCACCACAACCCTACGCCAGCCAAGAGCCACTAGTCCCACATCACACACAGGTCAAGAGGGAGATGTCCAGGGCTGGGTGAAGAGCATCCCATGGACACCAACACCATCGAGCACCATCAGCTCACTTCTACCCCTGGAACACAGTTTCTCCATGGCTCATACAGGAATTTGGCTCCCACTGATCAGATGACACTGGGCCATGGGCTGGCCACCTCCACGCTCTCTAAGCACAGCTTTGCTTGTTTGAAAGAAGAGTCATAACCAAACACATCTGCTGAGAAGGAGTCAGCTCAAAATACAGGAAAAACCACCCTCTGTCTTTTATTTACGGGAATTATTTTTATCTCCAATGGGCTATTTCTGCTCTCTTTAACCACGTTGAAAAGATCTGGACTAGTAATACCTCAGCACAACCATGTCGGTGGGAGATACCATGAGCTAGGAGTCCTGACCTACCCACAGAGTGACCACTGATAAAAATAAACACATAAGAAAACAAATAAAGGCAAGAATATGGCAGTGAGAGGCAGTGCCTCAGGGAACAAGGGGTGAGGGGTACATGAGCCAGAGAATGGGATGGCAGGGGAAGAGACAGCAGAGGCGGCATGAGAACAGGACATCAGCATCTCATAAAGGACTAACCAATACTGCATTCCTGGCCCGGGAAGCAAAAAAGAAAGCACAGGGAGGGAAAGAGCAGCTCAGATAGTTATCGAAGGGGGGAAACACTCCCCATACATCACCCTCAATCACACCACTCCCCCTCCCACATCCTCCAGTGCCTCTGGTATCCATCAATGAAACTGCCTTCAGCTTCCGTAAGGAGACTGCAATCCCGGCAGTGGCTGGACCTGAGACTCCTCATCATCAAAGGATCCTCAAGGGAAGCTGCAAGGGCTCCCTTTTTTCATGCTTCTCTTGCCATCATCCTCTCCACCCCCCATAAAGATTTCCTACCAGTGGCTGTGAACCCCAGGCTGGCCCCATTCCCAAATTGTTGGTGCTGAGAGCCGCCTGCCTCACTGCATCCTGCCCTTCCAGCATCAAGACTTTAGGGCAGGTCTACTCACTATGAACACAGCTATTACATCAGCATCCACTGCTCATCAATGGTGGCCAAAGCTTATGGCGCTATAGGGACCTACCACCACCACTCACCCATGACATCTTCTACCTCAACCCCCTGCTCCAGTTTCCAAACCTACCAAAATCAGTGTGGTTTTGCCTTTCTTAACACCTCTTTCCATCAGACAGCTGCAAACCCTGTATGCACAGCCCTGGTCTAGAGGGGATGCTGGATTCTCCACCCAGCATCACCCATTCCCACCTGCCCTAACGTAGATAAAACCAAGCCAAAGTGCTCACCATGTACCTTGCCAATAACTTGTTAAAGCCCTCTTCGAATGCACTCTTCTGCTAACTAAAATATGCAGGAGGCGGGTAGAAAAAAGGAGGAGAAAGTGAGCTTTGGAGGATTGCTGCGAAGTGCGTTTATTTTCCTTTCTTGACTGGGTCTCTCCAGTTGGGAATTTTCAGCGCTGCACTTCTGCGCGCGGAAGGGAGATGCCAGTAAATCAGAGCAAATTCAAAACAAATGCTCTTTCATGTGGAGGCATTCGGCTTTGTTTCAGGGCTTGGGTAGCTAACCGTATCCCTTCATGAGTCAACTCTCCTATCAGCTCCTCATTAAACTAAATGGCTACAATTACATTTGGGGAGGAAAAAAGAGCGGTTAATGATCGTAAAAGGTTCTGTTTCCAGGCTTTGGTCGGGGGGGGGGGGGGGGGGGAACCTTTGATAAGGAAGACAAAAACCCAATTTGATCCAATGAAATAATAGATGTATAATAAAGTAAGTCAAAAAAAAAATGCATTTCCAGAGGGAAATGTGCTTTCTTTTGGGAAGGAGGCTCTATCAAGGAGCTGGGGGTCCCCTTCCCGCAGCCCTTCGGGAGGCACCAGGAACGAGCCGTGTTATTTCCTGCAGCCCAAGCCCCCACCTCCCGCCTTCCCTTCGGGAGCAGAGCAGCCAGACGAGATGTTATCAATAGGCTGAACCTTACAGAAAGCCCCCTTTTAAAAGCGAGTACTTCCTCTGCTTATTTCATGTGGTATCCTGTGGAACTGAACTCTCTCCTCCCCTCCGCAACGGGTGTATTTCAGGAGGAAAAAGAAAAAAAAAAAAAGATCTAACAACATCCTTATTGTGTTGTTTTGCTTCTTGTCTTTTTTCTTTTTACTGTCCTTCTTTTTTTTTCCTTCCCCAAAGTTACGGGCTCCAACAGCAACGAAATAAAGAAAACCCCAGAAGTCTTCTGCATTAAAAAAAATCAAAACAGCGACAAGTTTCTCTGTTCCATCTCCCCCTCTGATTAATTCTCATTAGGGCCTTTGAACAAACAATATGCTCCCCTCTCAAATAACAGACAGGGTATATATTACACCCAAAGAAAAACAAACAGGGCTCACTTAAAGACATCCACACCAAACGCAGTTCCTGGAGAGAGGCAGGGGCAGATGCACACACGCGTGCGGCCGCCACCGACCTATTTCTGAAATTCCAGTTTCAGGGCAATGAATAAATCATAAATCAGGGAGACATTCCCACAAAGGGAACACCTTCAATCATCTGCAAGTACATGCAGGTACACAGTTTCAGACACTTTAATCCTGGTAGAGACAGAGCCCAGCCACAGAGTTGGCCAGTCTGGGGTGAGAGATGAGGTGTTGGAGGCATCACACCTTGGAAAAGGTGTTGGGAGCTGGACTAGATGGCCTCTAAAGGTCCTTTCTGACCCAAACCATCCTATGATCCTATGAAAACCTCAAGAGGGGTGGGGAATGAACCCCATTCCATTATGGCACTTGGAGGCTGAAGGATACGGCAAATGGGATAATGAGGGAAATCATAGGGTATCTCCAGTTGGAAAGGACCCTTGAGGATCACTGAGTCCAGCTCCCTCTGCAACATTCTCTGGAAAAACAGAGTCACCTTTCCTCCCCAGGCACCACGAGCCTCACACGTTGGATCTGGGATGCTGGTAACCCTACCAAAAGCAAAGCCCAAGCACAGCTCTTGTCCCAGAGACAACAACTGCCACCACCAAGTCAAGGAGAGCTTGATGCCAAGTAATTCTGTAAGGCATGACCTCACCTGCTCTGATAATGAATGCATCCAAACGAACGGGTGGCCAACACCGCTCACCCCAAGTACAAAAACTAATGGAGCGTAAGGCTGAAATTCAAAGGAAATAAGGGCTTTGGGGACACAGCCCATATTTCCTCTGCATGAGGAACACGGCTCCTATTGAAACAAAACCCAATTCCCCCTTCAAGCATGCCTTCCTCAACAGTGCACATCCCCAGAGCTCTCCAACATGCCTTTGTCCTCCGTTAGGACCCTTGGTCAACACAACCCATGGCCAAGATCAAGTGCAACAAGAGATGTCTTACCTGAAGGCCCCGCAGGGGCTAGGCAATTAGCTCCCCCTGTTTCAGTGGAGGAAGGCACAGAGTCTGGACAATCTGCAGGAGCAGAGGAGAACACAAAAACCCATCAGTAAGTATACAGGCAGCTCTCTGCAGGCTCCCAGCATTGCCGCGAGCAGAACACACATTCCAAAGGGTTTAGCAGGAAGCGATTACTAATTGTCCGCGCAGAGACAGTAGTTCATCAAGGAGCATCCACCCTAACTCGCTGCCTCAATCAAGGCTGCGTGTTGTGCTTCATCACCAGCCAACGCTGATTACAGACCGGCAGAAATTACAGACTGGCTGCCACCTCTCTGGCCCAGTCACCAGGTAATGAGATCAGGGCTGCTGTCGTTCTGATGCAAGCAAGCTCCCAAAAACGCTTAAATCGTGGCTCTGCGCACCCGATTTAGGCAACACCTGTAACTCACCGAAATGGGAACCGAAAGGGAAAGGTCTCATCACCGCCCTGCCTGTGGCGAACGGTCTCTGTTTGAGTTCCCCCACTCGGTTTTGGTCACCACCAGCTGCTGGCAGATCTGACACCCCACTGTCACCTCCTGGGGCAGGTGGGCAACTGGAGCTACTCCTCCATGCACCACCAAGGGGCAAGGGCAGGGTTAGATCAGGTGCCTCATTAGAGGTGTTCAAGCTCAAGGTTTGGAGCTTCCCATCCCACGCCTGCTCCCCCAGGTGACAACAGCCAAAAGCCAACACTGATCCCCTGGTCCTAAAGGCAAACTGAACCCAGGACAGGGTGTCATCAAATCTGGGCCCCTTCATGACATCAAGCTGTTCACGGCTCTATCTCAAAGCAAGGGCCACCACCAGGAGAGCAAAGATAGTTTTCTCCCTACTGGTAAAAGTAAGTTTTCCCAGATTTCATCCCTGAAACCCCAGTGAATATGAAATTCCTGTCTGCATAACCTTGTTTTATCAGAGTAAAGTAGGAGCCCTAACAGGAATATACAGTTTAACAGGATACGCTTAATCAAACCGAAAACAATAGGGGAGACAGGAAATGGACTTACTTGTGAAATGCTGTATATGATACACTCTCTAAATGCCTTGTTGTGCTTTCTACGCTTTAAAGAAATATGGGTTTTCTTTTTTTTAACCCTTTCTAGTCCATACAGAAGATTCCCCCACCCCCTTCCCTAAGATGCCTTCCACTGTTTGAGGTACAGATGCTTTCTGAACACAGGCTGGACCACCCTGCCCTGTACTGGGCTCCCTCTGTCCCCAGTTACAGCTCCCTGATGAGTCCCTGCAGGATAAAGGATGTAATTTGTGCTTTTCCGTGTGGTCTTGCTCTAGAGATCATAAGTGACCACGTCCTCTGCTAGTACATGGGACAGGATAGCAGGAGAGAACCTTATCCTGACCGTAAATGCATAACCTTAGCAATGAGGCGATGTGCTTTCACGGCGTCTTTAGAGCTGTCAGCTCCCTTCCTATGTCCCATTACCCAACAGCCAGTCCCCTTCAATAACTAATTACCCTCCAAAGCCTCCTTATAGAACACAGAGCTGTTACAGGATCAGAGGGTCACCCAAGCCTACTTCATGGGACTCCCCCCCCAAAACTGCCTTCCTGCAATATAAAACCATCATGGAGACATTCCCGGTGGCCACCAGCCTGACCCTGCAAGGTGCTGAATAGTTCCTAGAAGCTGCCAAACCTCCAGCTCCCCTGAAAGTCAATGCCACAGGAAGGCATTCAGCTTTACATCCACATCTCAGTGGCTTTCCCATATTCTCACACTCCAGCACCACCATGCCACCCAGGAGCATGAAGGACACAAGCTACTGCAGCCCCTTGCCCCACCTAACGATGGGACAAAACATCTGCCTGAATTACTTGGAGACACTACTGTGTGTCTGACTTCCAACACTGCTTCAAGCAGCAGCTTCTGCAGGGACGCTAGGGATGCTGAGCACCCACAAGCTCCAGGATGACAAGGTGAGCCTGTCCCATGCAAGCCACCAGCACACATCCCTGCAAACATCCTGTGTAAGGAAGAGGGAATGTCCTCTCCTTGATAAATGACCAAGACAGCCTGGACCTACAGCCTTCCTGCAGGTAACCCAGCTGCCAAGGGCAGACCTCTCCGCTCTATGGCAAGCACATACATACTACATCTATCCCATCAACACAGATTCTGCCTGCAGCAGACCTCCACCTCCCTGCCCACCACCCCTGCTTTCCAAACCCAGCCATCAACACAGCCTGCCTCAGCCTCCCTCACCTCCGAAAACAAATGTAATCCGCATCATAATGTTTTAAACTAAAAGAGGGGAGATTAAGGTTAGACACAAGGGAAAACTTTTTTATCAAGAGGGTGCTGAGGCTCTGGCACAGGGTGCCCAGAGAAGCTGTGGCTGCCCCATCCCAGGCCAGGTTGGACACAGGGGCTTGGAGCAAATGCTCCAGTGGAAGGTGTCCCTGCCCATGGCAGGGGGTTGAACCTGGATGGGCTTTAAGGTCCCTTCCACCCAAATCATTTGATGGTTCTACAACCATCAGCACTAACAACCACTGCTAGGGCCCGTACCGGGCCAGGTATTCCCGTCTGTCTGTCCATATGAAGCACTTACAAGACGCAGCACTAAATGTTTAAGTATTCTTATTACCCCATCACGCTTGATGGAAAAGCAGAAGTTTCCTGCTTGATGCACACTCCCATTTCCACTGGCAGATGCAGCTGCCCAAGTCTAAATGGAGGGACCATACCCAAACAAGATCCCAAGGGGAGAAGATGGCTCATGTGCATCAGTCAGGTGAAAGGCTTTACTCCTCACCACAGTCATCTACTGTCCCTCTCTCAATCCTCAACCTACGGCTGGGAAACTGCCGCAGGAGATGGCACTGATGCCGGGACGGGAAGCCTCCGCAGAGGAAACACTGAGAAACCCTGAGCTTGCAAAACCCACCTGCAACAACAGACTTCCAGGCTCCGCTTGTGCCTGTCGCTGCCCTGCTAGTCAGAGTTCAGCTGCCAAATGGGCTTTTCTTTCAAAAAGGGAAAAAAAGGAGGACTTTTTGGTGAGTAACCCAGTTGTTTCTGCGTTTCCGATGGGCAGCGTTAATCACTTCCTATTGGCCGATAGGAATAACTTTTCCTTTCGAAATGGCACATTCATGCTCTGCGGCTTTTCTGTTTACACACATTTTGCTACCTTATGTCAACACTTGCTAATGAATAAATATATCACTCGGCTAACTGAAAATGAGGTCCTGGCAGAGGCAGATTGGATGTTTAAACCCTGCTAATAGATTTACCCTAACATCTTTACAGAAAACCAAAGGCAAGCTTTAACCCTTCTCTCCTGCAGCTCCGTACCCCCTGGCATCCCGTGCCAGGATCATCACGGGGTAGAAAGGCAGGCAACAGAGGCAGAAATACAAACTTCTAGGGGAGAGCTGCAGGGATGCAGTCAGAATTATGCCTATTTCACCCAAACCCACAAAACTTCATGACCCAGCAGACTCTCGGAGTCTGTTATGGAACAATCCTCCCGCATCCCAACACACGCTCGGGATGTTGAACCTAATCCCAATATTCTTCTTTCATGCATCAGCCTTTATCTCATGCTTTTTTCACACTGAAGCAAAATATTACCTGCCTTGCAACTGAGCTATCTGTTCAACAGCTCTGCTTATTGCCACAGGCCATAAAAACACTTATCAGTCTTTCTTAAAGAGTTTACAGACGGGGGAACCAACAGTCCAGTCTCTGAGGGGGGAAGGCTGAGACCCCATAATGGTGCCCCGTGTGCCTGGAGCAACCTCAAATTTGGGGTTTCTTTTAATCCCGAGGAAGTGAAGAGCAGCAATTTTACATAAACTGCTCTTCTGGTCAAAAAAAAACCCCATCAAAACAAACCCAACAAACACCAAAACAAACAAATGACCTGACCCTGGTCTTCAGAAATACAGCCATCCCTGCCTCCCTGCAGCGCCGTGCCCCTCCTGCCTGCTGCGACCAAGGGACACGACCACAGAGACCACCGTGCTCCAGCCAACGCTCCACATCCACTAATCCTCCCCTGGGAGCCGGGAGCTGCTCCTCCCCGCACTCCCTCCCCTCCCCGTTTCCGATTTTTCCCACCTCTCCTCCTTCTCCCAGCCTGATTTATCTCGCAGCCGGCAAGCTCGCTGCCAACCAGGAGTTTATGCAGACAACCGCAAAAGAGCTGGTGCCAGCCTCAAATGGGCTTCTCCCCTGGCACCCTGACATTCAATTACAAGCAACAGGCATGCAGAGTGCTGCTAAAAAAAGTGAAACAGGTAAAATAAGTAACTTTTCAATCCCTTTTCCTAGTTTTCCTTCCAACCTGGCAAGGCGGAGTTAGGCTCCTTCGAAACACAGGAGGATTTCTACCAGCTCCCTGGGATTCCCAGCCACCAGGGAGATGCTGCACTGGATCCCAACCTAAATCCCTACACATTCACCCAGGGGTGCGGGAGCGCCGTCGTTTACAAGTGGTTTTACAAGTGGGTTTTCCTGGCTTTCAGAGTGGCCCCAGCAGCAAAGGGAGGCCTGCGCTGCATTGCAATCCCTCCCGGAGCTTCCTGCCAGAGTTTTAAAACCCGACTTTGTGCACAGGATGCCTTAGATAAATCACGTTAATTCTTCCAGGGATATCAGGGAGGCACAGAAGCAGCCCAACAGCAAAATGCATCACAGCATGACAAAGGCAGGAGATGGGTCCCCCAGAGAAAGAGACTGAGAAATGGGCTGGGAAAGGGTCCGGGTCCTCCACCCACCACCCCCCACCCCCCCAACCACCTTTTATTTTGCTTTTTATCTGTAGTCTGCATTGAAAAGGTCCACTTACCAGTTGGTTTGAGAAAATCCATTGGATATCTGGAGTAGGGTGGAGGGGGAGACTCTGGAATTAGAAAAGTACAGACAAAATAAAGGCAGAGCCATGAGAAAGGAAAAGGGAAAAAAAAAAAAAAAAAGGAGAAAAAAGATAGGAACTTATGATAACAGTGGCATTCTTTTAGCAAAACTGTTTGTCTTAGCTCTGGGGGTTGGAGGCAGGGCAGCGAGGCGGTGATTGCCTTGATATTTAGCTGTCAGATAAACAAAAGGGGCCGTCTGGCGCCAGTCTCGCTGCTATCTGCCGCTCGGGCTGTCTGATCGGGGCCTCCTTGGCTCGGCGGAGCCGCGGCCGCCCGCCCGCGCCAGGCGCCCCTAATCCCCCGGCACCGAGCGGGGACGGCGGGGAGGCAGCGCCGGGACGGGGCGGAGGAGGTGTGGGGGAGGGTCGCCCACCCCCCGAATTAATAATAATAGCAATAAAAACACATAAATCACGGCCACGGAAAAGGGGTTTGGGGGTTGGTTTTGGGGGGCTTTCGGGAAAACTGTAAAGAGTTCGGTGGGGACGGGGATGAGCGGGGCTGCAGCCCGTTACACACATGGGACCCCCCCTGCACACACACACGCACCCCGCTGCCTTACCTAGCTCGCAGAGCCGGCTGAGGTGGTACGGGTTGCAGCAGACGAGCTCGGCGTGAGCCTTGCCGTAGGATTCACAGCAACATAACCTCTTCACTTCGGAGCAGTGCCGGAGGTCTGGCCAGCGGAACACCTTGCAGAGCAGCACCGGCAGCGGGTACGAGTGCTGGCCGAGCCGGGAGTCGGCCTTGGCGGGCAGCTGCAGGCAGGGGGTCCGAGCCCCGCCGCGGGACTCGACGGCGTGCAGCAGCCCCTCCAGCTGCCGCTCCTTCAGCCGCTTCAGCACGGTGTGGGTCAGCGCCTTCAGTTCCGATTCCGCGCCCGCGGACGCCCCGCAGCCGCGGCCCGCCTTGCCCGGGCAGCACCCGCGCCCCTCGCCGCAGGCATGCGCCCGGGCCTCGGCCGCCGCCGCCTCCTCCTCCTCCTCCTCCTCACCGCCGGGCGCACGGCTCCGCCAGAGCCGCCGAACAAGCACCGAGCGTTTGGTCCTGAACATGCGGGACGAGAGGAGGGGCCCCCGGCTACAAAACGGGCATATCGTCCGCCGCGCATGAAGGGGCCGGGAACCAGTGCGCGGCGGCGGGCAGCGGCGGCCGGCGGTGGCGGAGGACCCGAGACGGGCTGTGGCATGCGCCAGCCTCCGCGCTGGGGCCGCGGGTCCCGCCGCCTCCGGCGGGGGGCTGCGCCGGCCCGCGCCTCTGCGCGCTGCCGGCCGAGGAGGGCAAAACCAAACCGGTAATAATACAGAAACGAACAGGGGAGGGGAAAAAAAATTAAACGGGGGGGGGGAAGGGGGAAGAAGTGGGGGGAGGAGAGAGAGCGCCGCTCCTCGCCCTGGTTTTTGCCCAAAAAAGAAAAGAAAAATAATAAAAGGGGTAAAAAAAAAAAAAAAAAAGAAAAAAAAAAAGAAATAAATCCCGTCTAGAGCCTGCGGCGCATCGCGCGGGGGGAGGCGCGCTGCTGCCGGCGCCGCGCCGCCCTGCGCGGCTGCGGAGCGCGGCTGGAGCCGCGGGGGATCCTAAGGCTCCCGGGGGCCGCGGCTCCCATCAACCCGCCAGTGCTGGGAAGGGGGGGGCGAAAAGGGGGAGGAAAACCAGAGGCGTAGCCGGGCGCAACCGGGAGGTTAAAACGTAAAAAGCAAGCCAAAAAAGATGCCTATCCAAACAAAAAATGAAATGAAAACGTAAGGACCCCCCAAAAAACACCGACCCTAAGGTGCGGGCGTCGGAATCGGTTTAGGCATCTGTCACAAAAGAGCAGCAGCAGCGCATCCAGAGTGTTGTATCCCTTCTGAAAGCCCAGCTCGTCCTGATGCGGGGGTTTTGCGTGATAATTATTTTTTCCCCCTCCTTCTTCCCGAAGGATTTTAATCCACACACACACACACACAAACTAGAGTCTTGGTCCGGCTGCTACGAAAAGAAAGAAAATAAATAGAGGAATAAATGAAGTGGGGCTATGTCTCCCTTTCCTTCTCTGCCGCCCCGCTCCGCGTCCCTCCGCGGCGATACTTACATGAGTGCGGGGACCCGCCAGCCGGCCACCCTTCTCCGTGCTTCCGAAGCGTCTCTCTTGGTGCTTCTTTCCCCTTCTTGCCTCCGGCTCGTCTCCTTCCTGCTTTTCTTCTCTCCTCTTCCTCCTCCTCCTCCCCTTTCTCCTCCTCCTCCTCCTCCTCCTCGCGTTTTTTTCCCTCCTTTTTCCCCTCCTCTCTCCGCCGCCCGCTATAACTACGCGCCCGACCCGCACCGCTGCCTTCCCCTTTCTGTCTCCTTGCGGGGCAGCCGCAGCGCCGAACGCAGCCGGGGCTCGGTACCGCCCCCCGCCCGGGTCCCTCCCGGTGCCGGCGGAGGCTGCTCGCAGTGCGCAGCGGCGCGGCCGCGGCCCGGCCCCGTCACGTGAGTGTCTAGACACCGTGTCGCTCCGGGAAAAATAAATATATATATATATATATATGTGTGTGTGTGTGTGTGTGTATGTGTGTGGGTATTATATTTATCTCGAACCGCCTTGCGCAAGCGGCGGATCGGGTTGCCCAAAGGTGCTGTGCACCCCCCGGTCCCGTCCCCCCCCGACCTTGCGCGGGTGCCGAGAGGCAGGTCCCCAGCCCCACCGGTGGGTACCCATCACTATAGGGAGTCTCCCTCAAGCACGCGTGTATTGGAGAGGCTGTAAATGTTAAAGTGTTAAATACAAATCCAGCCGTAAAAGCATTTCTTTTTTTTTCCAGTGAAATAATAACATACATTAGTATATGTCATAGAATCACAGACTGGTTTGCATGAGAAGGGACTGTGAAGCTCACCCGGTTCCAACCTGCCACGGGCAGGGACACTTTACACTATGCAAAGTTGCTCCAAGCCCCTCTGTCCAACCTGGTCTTGAACACTGCCAGGGATGGGGCAGCCACAGCTTCTCTGGGCACCCTGTGCCAGCGCCTCAGCACCCTCACAGGGAACAGCTTCTGCCCAAGAGCTCATCTCAGTCTCCCCTCTGGCAGTTAAAGCAATTCCCCTGTCCTGTCCCTAAAGCCCCTTGTCCAAAGCCCCTCTCCAGGTTTCTTGCAGCCGTTTTAGGCACCGGGAGCTCCAGCCCTCGCAGCATCTCCTTTGGCCTCACTGCAACAGCTCCATGTCCCTCTCGTGTTGTTGCCACACAGGTATATAGATATATAGAATAGAGATATATCATTCTGGGCACTGAAGAGGGCATGGCACAAAACCAAATAATGCTAATAATACTTTGCACTTAGACAGCACTTGTCACCAAGGGAAGAGAAAATAAGTCATTGAGTATAAGCCAATTTTCACAACATAAGCAGAAATCACCACCCCATCGTGCTGTGACTATTCTTGTAGTAACCTGGCACCCCGGATACTCCACCGATCCCCTCTATTCCAATTCTATCAGGAAGAACCTGCAGAGGATGGGGAAACTGAGCCACCAAGGGGCAGTGTATACTGCGGTCTGCACTGGAGCCAGAACGTCTCATGGATTTCCCAGGGCCAAGGCTCACACAGCTGGAGAAGCACCCATCCCACCAGCTCTCCCACGGATGAGAAGCTCGCTATTGTATGAGACTGCTTCGGTCGCTGATAAATCGGTCACCACATAGGAAGCAGAATCCAAAACTCTCAACACACACCTGCTGTAAACAAATCTAATTCTTAAACAACTGCCCCCACCTAAATAGCACACCAGCTGTAAAACACAGGGGATGAGGGGCACAAAACTAACGTGCTGTGCATGCAGGGTGTTCCCAGGATTGTCCGCCCTGGATGCCCGCCTTTGGTGCAGGCAGGGATAATTTTAGAGATAAATATTTTTATTTTTTTTTTAGAGATAAAATTTTTAGATATTTGTCTTGCAAATATTCACATGAGCAGGTCAAGGAGGGTCCTAAAGGGCCCGGAATCACACACAGTATTTGCAGAATACAAGTCTAAATTAGTTAGAAAGGGGCTACATTTGGGGCAGCTTCATTAAATGTTAATAAGACTCCAAGCACCCAGGCCCAAAATCTGCTCAGAATCTGGTTTGTGATAAATAGAGTGGGAAAAAAAAATGAATAGAGTAAGAACATTATTTGCCACCACCTTAATAATTTAGGAAGGTTTGTTATGGAGCTGGAGTGTGGGGAAGGGGACAGACTCCTCACTTCACCTCCAAATTAATGGCACAAGTAGAACCTGCCTGTGAAATGTCCCATCAAATTCTGCAGTCACTGATGCCACAGCCAAAGCCATTGTAGAGGCTGTGTGAGCTGCAGGGTGCTCACAGCATCACCTGGGGTGACAGAGGAGGTGCCAGCATCAGTGTCTGCATCCTCACTTGCAAGAAAATCCCATTGCTTTGAAAACAGTCACTTCTGCACCCTGAAAAGTGGAAATTTGGCAGTATTTTTCAGTTTAACATCTTGTTCACCAGCCTCCAGAGTGAGCTCATGCACACTGAGGCCGATTTCCTTATTTCTTTAGAGAACCTCAACCCCTTTTCTACTCTGATGCTTATGGGAAATTGATAGGGAAAAAGAAACCACCAACAGAAAGTTATTTCTTATTCCCATATCTGCTGGTGAAAGACACATTGCCCATTAACACATGCCGTATACTTTTAAGGATGTTTAAACTTTCCAGGCTGCTATAAATGAGATTGACATCTTTAGGGTGATTTTTCCCTCCCTCTGCACTTCCTCTTGCCTCAGTGACTTGACAACTGATTGCTTTATTGTCATGAACAGAGTGACAGAAAATATAACATGGTGTATGCTGTGAAGGGATGGAGCACAGGAATAGGGTCCAGGAGTTAATAATGTATTTCTGGGGGCCCTGCCATAGGTACTCTAGGTGACCTTGGGCACATCCCTGTTCCCTGTGAGTAGGGACCAGGTCTTTGGAGCCTCTGGTTGCCCATCGGTAGAGCTGGACCACCAGCCTTGCCTGTTTTTGTGATTTCTGCAGGTGAAAATTACTCCATAAGTGCTAAATATTAAATAACCGATAAAGAACTGCTTTCTAATTAACCCTGAAAACTTGTTTGAACAGGCCATATGTATGTGCCCATATGGAAAATACAGAAATAAATATACTGAAGGAGATAAAAACGGCTTGGTACCTGGGCTGGAGAGATGCTCTAGAAGGGAGGGGTGGTACCCACCACCTGTGGACTGCATTGCCCCTGGGCAGGAGAATGTCAGCCTGGATAAGAAACCTGTCCTAAATTCATAGGGCGGGCTTGGAAGGGTCCATTAAAGACTACGGAGTGCAACCTTCCTGCCATGGGTAAGGACACCTTCCACTAGACCAGATTGCTCAAAGCCTCATCAACCTGACTTTGAATGTTTCCAGGGATGGGGCAGCCATTATCTACCACCTTTCTGGGCAACTTGTGCCAGTGTTTCATCACCTACATCATAAAGAATTTATTCTTTGTGTTAAATCCAAATCTCCCCTCTTTTAGTTTAAAACTATCACCCCTTGCTCTATAACTACAGGCCCGACTAAAAACTCTGTCCCCATCTTTCTTCTAAGCCCCTTTAAGTACTGGAAGGATGTGTATAATGCAGTGCATGTCTATCGTGTATTTGTAATGCACTGCATTCCTATAATGTATCTGTGCAATGTATGGCATTCTTCGTGCGAAATCCATTAGGTCCTGCGTGTAAAATCCCACCGAGCCCACACTCCCCATCCCTCGCCCTCAATTCTCATGGAGGTTTTGGGGGACCTTTTCCGAACCCATCTGTCTTTGAAGAGATAAAGCCGAGTTAATTTGCATTGCAATTCAGCCTTTGACAGACAGTTGGAGCCAAGGCACTGTTAACCTAATTGTTGTGCTAACAGCACCAGGGTGTGAGACTCACCAAAGGCACTTCCAACAAAGGGGATAAAACCAGACTTGGGAAAAAAACCTTTTCCTGACATCATTACCGGGTACAAACAAACAGAGCTGATCCCTCTTCATACACTTTGGAGGCGAGGGTCAAGAACAAACACACTTTGCTCTTCTGGGGGTATGTCTCTCTTTTTAACAGCAGTGAAAAGCCATTCAGGGGAGGTAGGAAAGAACAAGCCATGCTGAAGGCAGGGCAGAGGCAGCGCAGGCAGGCTTCTGGCACTCTCCCATCCTTTTGTGCACACTGGGAATAGCTGAGCCTGTGGCCCGGCTGCTATTTTTACGCCTTATTTTCAGAGCAGAGCTCTCAAACAATGTTCAAAGTCTGGGTTACGATGCCATTTTGGCTGCACCCGAGGTCTCCTTCCTTTCTATCGACGCAGCAAATCCAAGCTACAAGACCTCAGGTCCACAAAGAAAACTGTTCTCCAGACAAGCTTGCTGAGTGCCGAGTGTCCGGACACATGGTGACATGGACCTCATGCTCTCTAATCATGCAGCACTTTAAGCAGAAAACCATTATTTCAGCACTCGTGCACTCCAAGACTGCATCTGTTGGAAAGAGGTTCACTACAAGTGGGTAGGATAAACGAGGAAAAAAAGCCGGGTGAGATGGACGTTTGCTTGCCAGGCACGGGGAAAAACATTTCATTTTCCAGCCCTGGGAATTAGTCCATGCAAATCAAGTGGTCATCAGTAGCTACGGCAGGCACTGGTGCTGGCTCTGGGGGGCTCAGTCATGGGAATACTTTGATTATCAAAGCGCTCATACATAGCTGACTTTAAATGTGTGTTTTCTGGCTGAAATTTTGTTAGCGTTACAGTTTGACCACAACAGAAATGTACTGGTTAGGTTTTGTAGCTAGAAAGGGGTTAAACACAAGGCTGTCTCCTTACCTGGATTACTTATGCCAACATAAAGGAAATTACAGATACATAAATATTAGATGTATATAATTGCTCCCTAATTCTAGTAGAATTTGCTGGTTTGAATGCAACATGCTGGCATAACACTGCCTATCAGAGAGGAACATACACAGTGCAGGGATCAGGCCAGACCCAGAGTGCTGCAGGGAAGGGAAGAATGAACACGGGCCAGTGTCAGAGGGCAGGAGATACTGCAGAAGAGCACCTGGTGTCCCACAATCATGATGCAAGCCGAGGTGGGCAAGAGGGGCAGAGCCTGCTCTGGGTGGCATCTCCGGCCATGCAGCATCCATTAATCCATGTCGAACCTACATGTTTTCCCACATCACACCACTGTCCCACAGATGACCAGTGATGGCAGTGCACTGTCACTAGTGGGGACACGAGGTTCAGACCAGCTCTGGCTGAACCGTCACTGGTGGGATTTGTGACCTGGAGGTGAAAGGAAAGGGATTTAGGTCAGGCTGTCTGGGAGGGGATGACCCGGGGGCTGGGGATTGCAGCACAAGAGAATGTGATGCCATTTGGGAGCCACTGACCAGACAGAGAAGATGCTGTTGAGGGGAAAATGTAAAGGGCAGGCTCAGAAGTAGGTGGAATATTTGACTTTACAGATAAAGGAAAGCCTGAAAATCCCTTTTGCTGGGGCCTACTATGCTGAGAAGAGACTGGCTTCTTCCTTCAGCAGTCCAACTCAGAGATCCCAATGCCTGTGGGATCTGTGTATAAAGTGCAGCTCCTTAAGATCTTGCAGAGTGGGAGGCTCAGTATTCATATAAAACACTCAATGTTAATTCATCACTTTATGTGTAACTCGTTCATTTGTATTTTCCTTGTACTTCTGTGTTTCACATGTCTGAAATAGTAATTTTCTGGTTTGAGACTTGTTTTGGTGGGTAAGCTCTCAAGAAAGGTGTGGGTTTTTGGTTTTTTTTAATGAGAAAACAGCAAAATGGCTTTGCAAGAATGGCTAATACTGCTGGTATCCCACTTTCAGCATTTTAATGTGTAAATAAAATAATGGTGTAAATAAAAAATCTTTTTTATCTCAGGCAAGTACATTTGCCAGATGCATAAGCTGCAATGTTTTATTTGTAGTTGCCTATACTTGTAGTTACCTATGGCAAGTTCTGGACCAGATAATGGGGTATATAGAAAGAGCTGGGGCTGTTGTTGGAAACAGGGGTGTCTGTTACCCTGTGATTCCTCTTCCTGAAACCTCTGGAGTCCAGAGTGGGGATTGAGACAGCTGCTTTCTGTATTCAACCAGTGGTCCTGGTTTGCCTGTAGAGCCCAGGGTACATCCCACATGTGGATCCACTGCCTCCCGGGCACTGAATATGTGTCATTACACCACCTATGTGGGGGGGTGGGGGGTGGGGGGGGTGAGGGGACGACGACGACTGGGGAAAAGTAGGGTGTCCATCAACTTAAAAGCAGCATTTCAATCCTAACATTATCAGGTTAATTCCTGACTTCTGGTGGGAGGTATCAAGCCTTAGGGGGGATTTATCAGATCCTGAAAGTCAGGCTGCTCAGCTGGCAGCCACAACGCAGGGATGTGCCCTTCCTCAGCACCAGCTGCTTACCCAGAAGAGGGGGCTGAGGTGCCACTGCCATACAGATCAGTTTACCAGCAGGAAGAACAATTTCTCTTTAAAAATCAAACAAACCTGGCCAAAGTCTTTTTTTGGCAGAAGGAAATAGCTGTAAAAGGGATAGGAGAGTAGCAGGCAAAGCAAGAGGAAAATCACCAGCTTCTCTATTTCCTATTGCTGGCAGGTAGGGGTGTAATTTTGGAGTTCCTTCCTTTTTAATGGGATAGGTCATAACCCTACCATCATTTATGTGTCTTTCTGTATTTATTGCAGTGGCCTAGCCAGATGCAATGTGGAGCTGATATATTAGCCATGTCCTCATGTGTGGTGAGATACCAGCCTGTGCTTTTCATAGTCTTTTCCAGCGAAAATTCCCACTGACTCTAATGGGAATTTTGTCCAAAGACTGGGATCAGCCTGTAGTAAAAAGAAAATTCTCATGTTTATGATGGGTTGTTCGGGAGCAGCATCCCTCATACTGACCGACAGGTTGACATAAAAGAGTAAGTCAATGATCAGACATCAGTGAGACAAGCACTTTATAAAGCACTGACATTTTAAGTGTTGAGAATTCCAGTTAACATTCTGCAACAGTCTGCCTGAAAGAACATGGTTTAGCTTTCTTGTCCTCAAATACAAGTTATAATTTAAAATAAAAAATTCTCAAATGCTTCTTTATGTTCCATTTCTATGGAAGCATTATATCTCTAATAAACATTTTGGGCTCTCTATGATCACAGAATCTTAGAACGGTTTGGGTTGGATGGGACTTCAAAGACCATTTAGCTCCACCCCCTGGCACGGGCAGGGACACCTTCCACTGGAGCAGTTGCTCCGTGCCCCTGTGTCCAACCTGGCCTTGAACACTGCCAGGGATGGGGCAGCCACAGCTTCTCTGGGCACCCCCTGACAGCGCCTCAGCACCCTCACAGGGAAGAGCTTCTGCCTAAGAGCTCATCTCAGTCTCTCCTCTGGCAGGTTAAAGCCATGCTACGCCTAAGAAGGAATGGAGAAGTTGTAAATAATTAAAAGATGCTCCCAAATCAGGACAGATGCACACAGATAATGTCTTTTATCTGTAAGTCCACAATGACTTAGTCATGACATACCTGCATGGGTGAAAAAAACCAGTTTTGATAACCATTTCTTCAGTCTCTCAACAATACAGGATCAGCCAAAACCCAGTTGTTCTGTTTGGAGAATACAAGGGAAAAACGAGGCATCACTTTTCAATAGTAATGATCCAGGTAGAGTAATTAAGCACTCGTTGTGGTGGATGCTCTGTCAATAATAACTCTGAGGTGAGGTTTTGGTGGTATTCAGGAGATGAGCTCCAGCTGGTTTAAACCTGTATGGATGCAGGGAGTAACTCAGGTGGGTAGTCTAGACAGTAGGAATAGCCCTTCGAACCCAATAATTTATGAATTAGCAGAGCCAGTGTATTAAAACAGATAATTGAAAAGTCCTCATTTGTCTAAATGCAGGGCTGGGATTTTTTAATAGCTTTTTACAAATATTAAACCCAACAGAAATGCTTTCATGACAAGTCTTCCATATGGCTCAGTTCCAGGGAAAACAACCTGCTTGGAATTGAGTTTTTCTCTAAAATATCCAAGTGATAGAAATTGCTTGAGAACTGAAGAGTGGCACTGAAATGAAATTGGGACCCTATCTCATAGTCGCTACCTCCAGGATAAGAAACTTTCTTTGAACCTGAAATAAGGGAGTTTCAGGTAAACAAGAAATATAATGTTGGACAGGAACTGACAGCCCTGATTTCATAATCCAAATTGCATAAACTGAAGGGGGGGGGGGGGGAAGAAAGAAGAATTAATAGTAAAGTGTAATTTGAAGATTGGATTTTCAAAAGCATGTTACCCAAACCTGCACATTCATTTCATCTGGAGGGAAGAAGGCATGACATCTGATAGCAGTGATTAATCCAAAGGAGGCCCAGACTTGTTCTCCTCATTTAAGAGGAAAAATCACATATTCTGTGAGAAGGTAAAAGCAGCCTGACTGGCTGAGATACCTGTGGGCTGCTGGATGGGTGTCCTAGGGACTGCAGAACATGGTCCACCATTTCCCAAATATATTAATATTTGGTGTTTTTAAAAAACATTGAAGTTACCTTTGGATCTTAAATATCCAAAGGATATTACAGGCATGCTTTTTATTATTATTATTTGGAGGGGGTTTGCTGGCATAATTTAATGACACAAAGTTGAACCACCCACCGCCACCTATAGAAAGGAAAACTGATTAGAAGCAAAAAGGGAAAGTGCACTGTAGTGGATCCCATGCTAACTGTGCCTTCACGTTCAAAGACAGACACAACTTTGAGAATGAAGTGTAACAACTACACTGAGCCAATTTGTTTTTTCTTTTTGTTTTGTAAGCCCTTTTGATGGTATTTAACTGTGACTCTCCCCAGCACCTTCCAACACTCACCCCTCCAAAATCATAGAGACAGGCAAGAGCACTTCACAAAGAATTAAAGGACAGCTTTATAGCCATTGTTTAAAAACGTAATTAACACTGTGTTTAAAGCAAAAGTGAGACAATTACCACCTTCTAAAGGCCTTAAGAAATCCGAGCTGCAGACCTCCTGCCAGACTGATATCACCAGCACCATAAACAGAGGTTTGCAAGAACCATCCCATTCACAGCCCTAACAGCTTTTGTCCTTACGTGCTAAGTATTATTATTACTATTACTCTCTTTGTTTATGGTGATGTGCTAGGAAGTCTGCAGCTCAGGTTTTTCAAGACCAAACTGACTCCTACAAGGAGTAGCCTCACCTCCGAAGGGCGTCAATGGGAGTTGTGAGCTCTCAGGGCATCCCGACCAACACTTGCTCCCCTGCGAGGTAACTACTTAAGGGAGGTAGTTTTGTTAGAAAGCGGCACTGATTCCAACATGTGCTTAGCTGATAAGATGGGTTACATCAGCCTGATTACAGATTTGACCCATATATATGGCAAGCAAACATACAGTTGGCTGTTTATGCTTGCAAACTCAAGCTTTACTTGCTCTGCTCCAGCCACAGGATCTATAAATTCAATGCAAAATTTGAACGGAAGGAGAAAGAAGGGATAGCAAGGTCTCAGCTTCTGGGTTTAAAGCTAGACACATCACGACATGTTGTCCTCATACCTCTGGTGAGTCTTAAGGTGACTGTCTGAGTGTATTGTCTTCTTCCATCTCAATGGTGAGCTCGTCAGCCTGCAGAGCAGCAGGTCGGGTAAATTGGCACTGATTTGAAGGTTCGTTTAGTTTGGACTAGTTAAACTATTTTGCAACATATTCATTACAGAAAAATGTGGTAAATTAGATTAAGTAAAGCCAGAAAGCCCTCTTAATTGCTTTGACTTACCGTGAACACAAGACTGTTCAGTGTCTCAGGAGCAGGGACGTGTTTTCTATACATCTGAACTATTTTAAGCGCTACCTCCCTGCACACACAATTCTTGCTGACGACACTCCCCCGAGGCTCTCACACAGCACCCACTGGGATGCTGCCCTGGGATAAAAGAGATGAGTTCCCACATGGCTCCAGAGCATCTTCCAGTTGCAGCAGCATGACATATTTGCTAAGATAAATAATACAAACAGAATCACAGGTTGGAAGGGACCTCAAGGATTATTTGATCCAACCTTTCCAGGCAAACCATGACCTAAACTGGATGACCCAGCACCCTGCCCAGCTGCATCTTAACAGTGTCCAACACTGGGGAGCACACTGATTCCCTGGGGAGAATATTCCAGTGGCAGATTGTTCTCATCGGGAAAGCGTGTGTCCAGCTGGAATTTCCCCAGGAGTAGCCTGTGCCCGTCACCCTCGTGTTTTCCATTGGGCTCCTTGTCAAAAGGGAGTCTCTGTAATACCGAAACACGGTGATTAAGGACTCCCCTGAGCCTTCTTTGATGAAGGCTGGGGAAATATATAAAAACAAATAAATAAAAATAATAGAATGATTGACTACCACGTAATAAAAATGACAAACACCACAAAAAACCACACGATTAGTTAACACTTATCAGATACTGAAGCTGTTACTCCTCTGCTCAGCCCCGCACCGGGTCCCGGCCGGCCGCGGCGCAGCTCACCCCGCCGGCCTGCCCGCCCCGCGCTGCCCCGGGCGGGGACCCCGCCACGGGACCGGGCAGCGCAGCCACCGCCGCGGGCGTGGGGATTCCCTCCCGCCGCCCTTCGCCCTCAGCCGGCCGCGCCCGACGCCGCCGCTCCGCGTTGCCACATCCCGCCAAGGCTGTGACTCAGGCGGCGGCGGCGGCCGCGGGGGCTCCGGGCTCGGCCCCGCTGCGGAGAAGGGTCCCGGGCTGCGGCTGCGGAGCGTGGGGCTGTGTGGGCCTGTACGGGCCTGTACGGGCCTGCTTGGGCCTGCGAGGGCCGCAGGTAGACGGTAGCACCAAAACGCAACAAATTTCAATTTTCTATTAAATAACACAGTTCGCACGGAGACTTTAATCTCATGTAGGTTTTCATCGAGTCCACGGAATTCCTGCTTTAATCGCTGCTCTGCCCCCCTGCCTCAGTTTACCAGGTCTCACTAACAGGTTCCTTGCTGAGTCATTGCCCCAAGTCATATAACTGTATAGATGCACAATTAATCCTCCTGCGCTCAACAAGCACGCGCTACACAGCAAAACATGAGTTTTTCTACTATTTACAGTTAACATGTCTTCTGTGGTGTGCATCCGTCCAAAAACCAACACGAGACACAGCTAAGAGGGAGGAAATCGTACAACAAAGGTAGTTTCTCTCAGCCCCGAAAAGAAGGTCTGTCATTAGATGACATGGTTTTAAAGGAATGCTGTAACGTACAGAAAGCCCATGCCATTACATGCGCCCCTGAGGGCAGTGTGTACTTCTGTTGGAGCATCTTCCAACGCACTCCATCGCTATATTCACCACACTGGACAGGAAAGCATTAACTCAGAGACTGACATCGACTGAAGCAATTATTGCGCTCTTGGTGAAATATCGGTCACTTATTGGTATTTACCTGGGCAGGGCATTTGTAAGATCGTGCTCACCTTGCCTAAATTTGGCAGGAGGAAAGTTGGAATTGTGGTCTGACGTTGTCCACTCTCTCCTTACGGTCTCTGGGAGGACACAAAGCCCTCAGACATCAGTTCCTCTCCCTTCTCCTCAACACCCACCACAGTAAGGGTGAGACACCCTTGGTGGGACCCCGCTTGCACCCAGGAGGTTCGTGGTCCGGGTGAGATGCCGGGATACAGCATGGGCGCGTGAAGCACTGCAGCTCAGCAAGGCTGGATGCAGGGACCACTGCTTTGCACCCAGCAAGCGCTTGCATCCAGGGAGGTCTGTGGCTGGGGGGAGATGCTGCCACTGTCCAGCTGGGAGCAGCTGTTCCATGGAATCCCAGACTGGTTTGGGGGTGGGACGGACCTTGAATATCCTCCAGCTCCAACCCCTGCCACGGGCAGGGACACCTTCCACTGGAGCAGTTGCTCCAAGCCCCTGTGTCCAACCTGGCCTTGAACACTGCCAGGGATGGGGCAGCCACAGCTTCTCTGGGCACCCTGTGCCAGTGCCGCAGCACCCTCACAGGGAACAGCTTCTGCCCAAGAGCTCACCTCAGTCTCCCCTCTGACAGTTAAAGCCATTCCCCTGTCCTGTCCCTCCATCCCTTGTCCAAAGCCCCTCTCCAGGTTTCCTGCAGCCCCTTCAGGCACTGGAGCTGCTCTGAGGTCTCCCCTTCAGGAGCCTTCTCTTGTGCAGGCTGCCCCAGCCCAGCTCTCTCAGCCTGGCTCCAGAGCAGAGCTGCTCCAGCCCTCGCAGCAGCTCCATGGCCTCCTCCGGCCTCGCTCCAGCAGCTCCACGTCCCTCTGTGCTGCTGCCCCAGAGCTGGATCAGCACTGCAGGGGGGCTCTCCCCAGAGCAGAGCGCAGCAGAGGGTCAGGATCCCCTCCCTGAGCTGCTGCCTGGCTGTACCTAACCCGTGTGCCTGGCCACGGCTGCCACTGAGGAGCTGCAGGCTGTAAGCTGGAATTTCCCAATACAAAAGTGATGGCATGGCCCCGTTTGATGGAAAGCAAACAATTCTATGGCGTTCTGCCAGGTGATCCTGCTGAGCTTGGAGCCAGCTGAGCGCTGAAGTGGGGACATCCTCTTGCAAAAGCCATGTGCTGTTGCTGCTTCCCTCTGCGTGGCTGTGGGGAATCCTGACTCCCGGCCTCCCTGCAAACCTGCTTTCATGCAAAGGCAGTGATACTGCAGAAGTTCTGCATTTTTCTTCCTTTCTCTTTATCAGTAGGAGTAGGGGAGGCTGTGAGTATGTGGAGGTGAAGGGATTGAGATGTGGAATGACAGTCAGTGCTGAAGGCTCAGATGGTCTAGGTGCAACCATTCACTAGCCAGTGACAGGGACCTGTTCGCTCTATCTCCAGACTGAGGTGCCCTGGCTTCCTGCCCAGCAGTGGTTCTCTGCACCCCAGTCTCTCTTGCATGTGTGCCTGTTCCCTCTATACCACTATCTCCATTATTTGTCTGGGAGTTGAACTCAGCTGGCCTGGTGAACCATCATGGTGTTATACTGGCAGGCGTCAATGGGAGTCACCAGCCACTTGTCTGATCTCCAGATGATTACAGAGGCATTTGAAATCCTTTTTTGCTTCCCTGTTGCTTCCTCTTACTGATTTCTGCTTTCCTCTTCCCATCGTTAATTGAGTTTTGCTCACCAAGAGCTGAACTTCCCAAAGTAACCCATCCTTAATGCTTAACTCTCTTCATTACAGGTAGCAAACAGCTCTGCTGGGCACTGAGAAACATCTACCTCTCAAACCACAGCCCTGCCTGTGGGTTGAGAGGTAACAACCTCTCACACCCCCTCTCACAACCCCTTCTTGCAGGAGCAGAGATGAGGCTGAAAATTGCATTCCGGTGACACAGAAGGAGGATTGAAGTGGGCAGAGAAAAATAACTCACATCTGCCAGAACACTGAATGCTTTGGGGTCAGTGCTACTGAGTCATTAATAAACATATATATATATATATATATATATATGTAAGGTACAGAAGGATCATACAGCTGGCTATAACACTCCATCGTATTGCACGAACTCATAATGTATTATATGAAATAGTCCCCCAATAGCCTCCTTGGGAAATAAATAGCATAGTGCACTAGAATGAAAACAATTAAATTAAAAGGTGATTTTATGAATGAAGCTTTGGAAATAGAAAAGTACTTTTCCATCTTGAGCATGGTGCACTGCAGAAAGCACACACATAAGAGCCAAAATAAATTACTTTGCTATGTTCTTGATAACAGTGTAGGGTTGCGTTTGCATTTATATATATGCATATGGAGGTGCCCCTTCTTTGTAATTCCCCAACATCTCTTCTTGAGCCAGAGTTTGTAAAATGATATTTCTATATTTACTTAAGCATCTATTTAAAGAGGAATCCCTCATAATTACTCACCACGCTGATAGATGACACTGTTTGGCTGTGTTTATTTAGTTTCTATTAGTGATTGGCAAAAAGTCTACTGTGGCTTCAAAGCAGATATAGATGAATGACCCGTTGATCATAAAATAAAGTATGATGATCTTTTCTGGGCCTTGTGGGAAATGGGATGTAGAAGTGACACATATTACTAACTCCTCCTATCACTTTGTGATATAATATTAAATCCAGTCAATTCTGATAGGGTTGCCTCAAAAGAAGATGTCTAGACAGTGACAGCAGTCTATGGTATAG
This sequence comes from Myiopsitta monachus, assembly GCA_017639245.1. NCBI lineage: Eukaryota > Metazoa > Chordata > Aves > Psittaciformes > Psittacidae > Myiopsitta > Myiopsitta monachus. Next base: position 1,788,852 of record CM029941.1, on the reverse strand, counting down.
GATAAAGAGAGGAATTCGAGGGAAACTGTTAGCTTCAACACATGAGTTCAGTTGTCATTGCAGGTGAGAGGTCTGTCTCCAAGTCCCCTATCATGTATGATGGACAAAATATTACCTCCCAGAATGCTAATCTCAAATTCCTGGCTTGCTTTTACCTGCTGTTACATGGTTCATACTCTGTGAATCCAAGCACAGGCCATCCTTTGCACAGCTTCACTCTTCCAAAGCTTGTTCATGGAGGGATGTGGATGGCACAAAGAAAAAAGCATCTGGTCTGGGATCAAAAGACATAGGAAAATGTAGTCGTTGTCATCATGTCTTTTAGTAACCCCAGTAGCTCTGCTCGTGGTATACCCATAGAGTGTCTGTTCTGCATTTTTCTTGGCTTGGATGTTGGTACAAGCACCTGCCAGGTGTGGCTGTAGGTGAATATTCTGAATTAATACTTTTTCAGCATATTTAACCCTCCAGGTGAGGATGGGTAGTACAGGGACTTGCCTATGCTCACAGGAGTTAGCAGAAGAATTGTACCACTGCAACCAGGTAGCAGTGGTATTTCTCAGGAAATGCATCTCATACTGACTTTGAAAACTCTTCCTCCTGTGTAGCTTAACTTCATCTCCCAAGTGGCATGAGCTAGAAGAGCAGGTGGAGCTGTCTGTGTTGATAATCAAAGTTTACAGTACTGGAAGGATATCTCTGCTGATACACATTAGCTCTGCCAATAAATCCTCAAGTCTTATCAACAAGCTACTTCCTTTCTTTTCATTTCCAAGGTGGTTCATGGCCCTCTGTTGACTTACCCATCCGGCTGAATGCTAAGCCAATCATGGAGCAGAATTCTCTCCAGAATGAAGAAATCCTCCAGGATTGTGAGGGTGCTAACACTGACAGATAACAAATGATACCGATTATGGTTTTCTTGTGAATTTTCGAAACATGACTGAGAGGAAGATAACACAGATGCAGAGGATTGAGTTACTTAGTTCTCATACCGTAGTCTTGTGCTTTGTGAAATGCAGGACAAACCTGAAAGATACAGTCAAAGCATGAATCCAATGAGGTTATTTCAAATAAGATGCCAGAGTAACCTAAAGTACTTTTAATATGTCTGGAAACAAAGCTTGTTCCCATGGGAGGTAGAGTATCCTCAATTACTACTGGTATCACGGAGAGCTTGAAAGTATTTACAATTACTGTTGGGAGGATAATGCTTTTAAAGATAAAGCTGTCTGGAAAGCTGGGTTTGGTCTGTGTTTCACCATGAAGAGCGCATGGAGGCATGGACCTTGTTTTCTGATGTTGACCATTTTTTTCATGATGTTGACCACAGTAATGTCAGATGGGTAATAATGGGCCAGCCATAAATGACAGTGGTAGGTCCTAGGAAGGAGGATCTACAGCCCAGTTCCAGTCCCAATGTCACTGCATGTGTAGGTCTTGGACTTAGGCTTTAATAAGAGCGTAACCCATCAAAAACCTTTCCAGGTAGCAGCCTGGTTGTATGTGATTGTAGGGTTTGCACAATGAACAGACCCTTTCTGAGCTCTTGCAGTGGTATGCTGTGAGTGAACTAGTCTCCTCTCCTGGACAAAGTGACCACAGGAGTTTCTTGGCTCCAGTCTCCCAGTCTAGACTGTAGGATTTTTTTCTTTTAAATTGGGAAATAGGCTTCTGTATCATGCTGGCACCTTTGTTAATTTTACCCCAGATCTGTGGTTTCATTCCTCTGAAGTGTTGTATTCTATTTCTAGATTTTTATATATATACACACACACATACACACACACACACACATTTTTGTATGTATATACACACATATATATATACTACCACTGTCAACCATAGCATCTGCTGTTCTTTCACTGTACTCATTAACACAACACCTTGTAGACCCTGGCTTTGCTGAAGGCAATTCATCTCCAGTTTGAACTTACTGACTTTAAACAGTTGGATGTTGGATGAATTTCGTCATTTATCCTCGCCTTTTGATAAAGCTGCTGTCTGAAGGTTATCAGTTACAGTGATTTCATAATCCTTTTGGGTCTCTTTCAAAAGGCAGGAAATAGTTTTTTTAACCTATTCAAGAGCCACTTGTCTGCAGGTAAAGAATTTAACAGCGTGTGGGAGTGCTACTTACTGCCAGCAATAACGTGACTGATCTTTCTTGGCACTGAAAAAATGCTTCTTAGAAATTACATTGTGAAAGGCGAAAATTGAGGTATTTTCTTTCGTGTGTCTACTAGGAACGCTTAATAGAGGAAAACAAATACCTAACACTGAAAGGGGGCTTGTCTGTGTTGATTTCTGTGGCAGAATTTCATTGTTCCTGTTTTGGGCAATTTTTTTGTTTTAAGATTTGGAATAGAAAAGGAACAGCTTGCTCAAAGATTTTCCAATTTAGATGTTCGTGGTAGAAAAAACCTGTTTAGAGTTAACTTGATTTTTCTTTCTCTTTCTTTCTTTTCTTTTTTCAAAATCCAAATTGCATAGATTGTTGTATGACATATGTATCCAGATGGTTAGGCTAGCTTATCTTTATTCTGGGATTTGTATGTATTGAGCCCCAGTACATGATTTTGGCGTATATCTTATTATTTTTGCATTCAGATTTACCTGACGAACTCTTCCTTGTGACAGCTACTTCTGTCATGGCTCTGGAACCATACTGGTTTATCTTCAGGCCATGATGCTGCCTCACATGCGGTATTCCCATCCTGGGCATGCAAAAATAAGCAGGGTCAAAAGCAGTTTAAGAGAACTGATTGCTGCATTTGGTCTGATTTGCCTAAAATAACAGGTTGCTGTTATAGTATTTATCCAAAAGAATGAACAGAGCAATATACTTGGCTCCATCTTGCCCGAGATGGTCCAGTCTTTGGGCATCAACAGCAAGGTGTTCATTGGGGCACTCCAGTGATGCTTCTAAGGTGTTTTAGGTCATTGCTTGAATCTAGAATTGCGTTAATGGCAAAATTCAGTCTATCCTAGGGAAAAAAAATTAAAATAACAGCAGCAGTGTTATAAAGGGTAACTTTAGTAACACTATTACTTCATGTACACTTGCAAAATATTCAGATGAAACCATAGCCGTAATCTTCACTGAGCAGAAAAGTTGCACAAGAATGCTTGAATAAGTTTCTCATCTGGCTTTTGGTCTGCCATTGTAGAAGGTTTTGAATTCTGGAGTTGATTTTGTCTGGCAAATGACTACTTAGTGACCTGTCGTCCCACACAACAGAAAAACAAATAAATGCCTCCTGTAGGTCGCAAACCTTTTTATGGCTAAGGATGTCTACTTGCCAGACATGGAATATGGACTGACTTACTCTCAAGAGGAGATGCATGGAGGTGGAAGCAACACAAGGATGGGGGTGGTTTATCCCAGGGCTGTCTTATGCAGAGCTTCGTAGCACAGTGTCAGTGAAGAGAGGGGGTCCTAAAGCTCCGTTTGCTGTGGGTAATCCTCTCCTGGAGCTGTGCAACAAATTAGCTGATTTCATGAGCTGCTTTCCAAGCCTCATTTTTCATTTAGTTTCCTAAGAGGAAATGAGACTCCTATTATTTTGGTCTGATGCTCTCATCGGCATGAAAATGATGAAGTGAAAATATTTACTAATGATTTTCTTCAAATTAAAACCAATAAAAAAGAATACATCTCTCAGGGGTTTTTTGTTGTTTGTTTTGGGACATGCGGTCTAGATTTGATTCCACTTGCCAATGTGTCCCAACTCCTGTCAATAGTTTGGCCATGATGCCATGAGAGAGCCTATAACAGGCAAATTGCAGCAACACATTTACTGGCACAGCTTTTTCTAACAGTTAACCACCACCAGTTGGTTTATACATTGAAGCTTGGGGATTATCTGTGCATGTAAGTGTTTATTTTAGCAAGGTATAGATAGGTGATATTTTTAGTAGTAATAGTAGTTAGTAGCAAGCTTTACGTGAAAGTCTGTAGTTCATCAGCCTTCGCTGCCATGCATCTTATCTAAGAGATGTGAGTGTCTGTTGGGGAGCATGGTGCACAATGCTGCCTTCATTGCACAGCACTTAATCTACACACAATTTATTTATGTTAGCAGAGGAAGCAAATAACCTCTGTATGTCTCACTTCAAGTAGCTGCATTAAAGCTGCGCGATACAGTATCACTCTGTATAGGGTGCTTTTTATCCTCAAAAAAAACCCCAATCCAATCACAAAAGCAAAAATCTACAGCCCCAGGCAACGCAATAACTGAGTCTATCTGGCCTGGTTTGTCCAGATACCAGGCCTGGTGGAGGGCAGCAGAAAAACTCTTCAGCAACCCAAAAAGTTTGCCAAAGTCCTTACTAAAGCATCTTCTTCCTGCCCACTAGCCCTGCTTGTTTTATGCAGTGAAACTGGAGAGATGTTCCTCACTTAAGTGTTTATTTTTGCTGGTGTGATTAGCTTGGTTTTTTACTAGTAATAATGCTTAGTAATGGTTTCCTTTAAATATGTGTTTTAAGCTGTGCAGATCTTCTTGGCTTTGTGTGCATACAATGCCTTGAACTGATAGGACCCCAATGTACTAAAGCAGTGCTTCTAATTAATTTTTGGCTGCAGAGGTCCTGATAAGAGTAAACAAAGAGTGAAATTAGCTCAGGAGAAGACACAGGAATTTGCAGGCAAACCCACATCCTTCCATGATATCATTGGGAACCCACCCATACTCCACCCATACGGTCAACTGAGCCCTGGCTGAAGGCAAGAGAGATGATTTTTGGGAGGGTGAGTTGTAGATCCTGGAGTCTCAGAGTAATTTATAGCCTGTAAGGATTTTATTCCCATATGATTAGCTTGGATAGCAAGATAATTTACATTTACTGTCACATGGAGAAGCCAAAAATCTGAGCCCCCACACCCGCACCAGCCATTATCACACTTGCTCAGCTAAGACCCTTAAACTGCTTGATTGTGTGAGAAGGCTGCAAAGACAGCACAAAATGTTGGCCCTGTGTTCTTGCAGAGGTTGCTGTACTGAAAAACTCCATGCATGCTTTGGAGAGGATTTATATAGCAGGCAGGAAGGTGCTGTCAGACGCCTGCTGATAGTTCTCTGTTGGGGAGAGCAGAAGCAGCAGCCTGAAGGGTGCTTGAAATGGGGCTGGCTGAAGATTCTCCCCCAAATCCATCAGACCTGGTAGCATGGGGAATACATCCCCAGGAGAGATGGTCCCAAGAAAGCTCAGAGCTAAACTGCTGCCAAAAATATGATTTGTTTTCCAAGGGAGGACTGCAGCGAGGAGATGTTATGATCCTCACAGCGCTGGCGTGTGTTGCCATGACATTGATGTAATTACTGCTACCTTTATCCCAGTCTTTCAGAATTAAATGACCAATTTTGCCAACACTCATCTGCAGGAGGAAAGCAATTTTCTGTAATTCCGTAATTCAATAATTCAGTAAATAGATACATTATACCTACGCTATCTCAACAGCAGCAAAGTGAACAGGGTGGTTTTTACTGTTCCTCCTGTTTGCTAACACCTTGCTCTGTGCATTAGCAAATTGTGGAACTGATGGTAGAAAATAATGAAATGCAATCTCAAAATTTTCCCCAAAGGAGAATTAAGAAGCAAACAGGAGAATAGAAAGGTATAAGATGGTAAAATTACACCTAGAGTGGCTACCTTGAAAAACAAAATCCAGTTACCTCTGGATGGTTGTTTTCATGTTTGAGTTACAGCTTTTTGACTTGCAGACCCCATGGATGTTCAGATTTATCTTGTTTTACAATGTTCTTGACCACACTTTGAGGGCCACCGAAATAACCAAATTGCAGGACCCAGGCTCCATTTATTACACTTTTATCTCAGAAAGGGCTGTTACACAACAAGGTAATCCAAGGTAAAAAGCAATTAATTAAAAACCAGACTGGATCAGGAAAAACTATAAACTAATAAAGTGTAACTGAATGAGCCCTGGTTTAGGGAGCATGGGGAAACCTGATCTGGTTTAATGAGCATCCTGATGTCTGACCATTGTTCCTGCAAGGAGCTGGTTGTGATCCATTAAATTTAACCCCATCTGTATTCATGCCCAGTTCTTCTCTTCTCATGCTGCTCCCACCAGCTCTTCCCCTCTGCTGTCTGGCATGGTGGGGCAGAGCTTGGCAAGAGGACTCGCTGCAGCCCACATCACTTCTTCCTCCTTGTGAAGGAAGGTTCACTTCCAAGTTTGTGAACCCCATCCACCTCCTCATCCATGATGTCTCACAGCACACCTCAGCAGCAGAGCTAGAGTTGTGATTGTTTTTTGGTTTCCATACATTGTCCTTTTCGTCATGGGAAGCAGATCATGGCATTCCTGTGGGTAACCCTGCCAGATCCGAGGGGGATCAGATGTTTTGAGACAGTTCCTGCCAGCTACCTTTCTAGGCAGCATATTATCAGTGTGCTGATGGAAGGCTTCTGGCAATTCCTCCAACTTGGAAGGGGTCCTGTTCATGATTTAGCAATTTTTTTCCATATCTTTCTTTAGGGAGCAGCTGACTTATCTCCTCTCTTGGATCCCCTCTATCTTTGAAAAATCCCCGTGGTTGCAGAGGGTAAAAGGAGCTCCTCACCTCAGATACCTATAGCACTTCCTAATTTTTAAAAGATTTTTTGGGAGTTCAGCATTCAATAAAGGGGAGAGGGGAATACATAGTTCCCTTCCCCCCCCACCCCCCATCTTGCAGATAGAGAAACTGAGGTTGTAGAGATTTAACTCGCAGCAAGACCACCCAGCCAGCCTGTGGGGGAGCTGGCAGATGAACAAAGCCCTCCTGATTTATTAGCGAGCATCCATCCGAGAAGATGTTGCTCTTTCCTCCAGTGAAGTGGACGGACCTCTAATAGCACAGTTAATCAGTGCTTTTGTTTTATTTTCCTTCTAATCAGTTCATATTGCACCCCAAAGAATTTTCATAATTTTCTTTCCATCACCAGTGAGGAGACTGGAAAATCTTGTTGGCCTTTGACCGCTCCAGATGCCCGATGGACTAAGCACCGTCCATGTGGCGCTGCTCTGGCTCCAACGCTTCCCACTCCTGATGCACTGTGCAGCCTTCCCGTGTGGAACACCAAGTCATTTTGCTGAGGCATGCTAAAAAAAAAGGTTTAGATGTCACCAAATGAGCATCTCAAATGTTTCCTTGAAATCCTTTCACCTCCGAGGCGTCAGAATGAATCTGGAAAGCAACCAGGGCAAACAATTCCCATTCTCTCAGACAAATGGCAATCCTGGCTGCCTGCTGGGTGGCAAGAGCCTGTCGTGCCTCCACCCTGTTTCCAGATATAAGCCCTTGTCCATTTGCCAAATCCAGGACCGGATTATTACTTCTATTGCTGGTTCACTCATTTTCCTTGAAACCCCACTAAAGGGGCTGCAAGAAACCTGGAGAGGGGCTTTGGACAAGGGCCTGTAGGGACAGGACAGGGGAAAGGCTTTAACCTGCCAGAGGGGAGACTGAGGTGAGCTCTTGGGCAGAAGTTCTTTGCTGTGAGGGTGCTGAGGCGCTGTCAGGGGGTGCCCAGAGAAGCTGTGGCTGCCCCATCCCTGGCAGTGTTCAAGGCCAGGTTGGACACAGGGGCTTGGAGCAACTGCTCCAGTGTGAGGTGTCCCTGCCCATGGCAGGGGGTTGGAACTGGGTGAGCTTTAAGATCCCTTCAACACAAACCAGTCTGGGATTCTGTGATCTTATGAAACCTGCCCTAGGTGTGCAAGAGTCTTGAATATCTTCTGGCGGTGGCACACACTGTGTGGGGATTGCACCAGTGTGCTTTAATAAGAAAAGCTCAACAAAGCAACAGTCACTGTTACTTGTGACACACCACAGAATCCCGGAGTGGTGTGGGTGGAGGGGACCTTAAAGCTCATCCAGTTCCATCCCCCTGCCACAGGCAGGGACACCTTCCACTAGAGCAGCTTGCTCCAAGCCCCATCCAGTCTGGCCTTGAACACTGCCAGGGGAGGGAATATGAACCTTTGCACAAGATACACCCATGTGCTCAGAGCCCCATTCCGAAGAGAAAAGCTGGATGGCTTCTCAGCAGCTCAGGAAGCCCCGCTGTGAGTAGGGTCACTGCTCTCCTGGACCACAGGTAAGAAGAAGCTGGGGGCTGGTGCCCTGAGCCTAAGGACATCTTTGCTGTCCTGGTTTGACCAGTACATCTGCCTGCTTTATCAGATGATAAAATGTCAAGGTATTATTCAACATATGTTATAATATAAGCATCAGTGCGCAAGAACAGCAGATGGAGTACTGAAATGGACCTCATAATTACACAACAAAATATTATACACAGCTTTTGTTTCTAATGGCTGACAGGTAAGATCAAGTCAACTAATGTGTATTACTAAAAGCTGCACAGCCTTTTCAAAATTGCAGTTTCAGAGCAAGAGTAGAGCTCTTGATATCTGGTTCATACTGGATAACACAAAAGGCAATGAGTTACTATTGTCAGCATTGATTTGCACTAAATACCATATGAATTAGCTTCTGGATTAGCTCTCCAAGCAAAGAAGCAGAAAAAATTTATATGTGACTGTATGCAGCTGGAGAAACAACCCTGTGTTAAAAATAGTGAGTCCATTTCCTTGGGGTAACATTTTGGGCACCCACAAGTACCAACCCAGTCTCCTCCCAGTCCTCTGTTGTCACTGGACTCTGACATGGGGGCAGATAGGATGTCAGCCCTGTGTGATGTTGGGGTGTTGGGGATCCCCACCTTTTGCTGTTCAAGTACAGGTTTACAAAAACTTTTGCAGATCGAGGTCATTTTGGTGTCTCCAGAGTTCAAGCAGCTGCAAACTCTTGTCACTGTTTGCCAACAGGGACCTGATGCACAGTGATGCAACAGAGGTGCTGGGTATAGCTCTGCACAAGATGTGGGGCACACAAGGAAGTTGCATCACCCTGACGTGCTCTGAAAATACTTTCTATGAAGCACAGAGGGCTGCTGCAACCAAGATACATCAAGATCTGCAGCTAAGATGCATCAAGCTCTGGGCCAGCAGCACAGGAGGGACGTGGAGCTGCTGGAGTGAGACCAGAGGAGGCCATGGAGCTGCTGCGAGGGCTGGAGCAGCTCTGCTCTGGAGCCAGGCTGAGAGAGCTGGGCTGGGGCAGCCTGCACAAGAGAAGGCTCCTGAAGGGGAGACCTCAGAGCAGCTCCAGTGCCTGAAGGGGCTGCAGGAAACCTGGAGAGGGGCTTTGGACAAGGGATGGAGGGACAGGACAGGGGAATGGCTTTAACTGCCAGAGGGGAGACTGAGATGAGCTCTTGGGCAGAAGCTCTTCCCTGTGAGGGTGCTGAGGCACTGTCAGGGGGTGCCCAGAGAAGCTGTGGCTGCCCCATCCCTGGCAGTGTTCAAGGCCAGGTTGGACACAGGGGCTTGGAGCAACTGCTCCAGTGGAAGGTGTCCCTGTGCATGGCAGGGGGTTGGAGCTGGATGAGCTTTAAGGTCCCTTCCAACCCAAACCAGTCTGGGGTTCTGTAATTCTGTGAAGATGTGAGAAGAAATTCCTCCTTTTCCTAATATAAAGAGCATTTTAGAGAACAAGTGCAACCTCTCTGCCACTATGTGATTATATGGAAATATATGTGCATGTGAATAAGACAACTGGGTAGACAGTTTAGTGGGTGGTGTCCCTGTGCATGGCACAGGGGTTGGAACTGTATGATCTTAAGGTCCTTTCCAACCCTAACTATTCTATGATTCTATAATACAGTTAGGCTGTGCCAGAAATGAGTCCAGGAAAGGTGATTATACGATTCACTCTTTTCTGTTTCATACATCAGCTAATTGGTCTTGCAAAGAGTGTTTGTATGGATTTGGCACCAGCCTTTTCTTTAATGGTCTTCTGAAAAGTTTTGATCTTGACCATTTGTGTTTCCAGTTAATCACTGGTGCCTGCACAGCTCAAGCTCTTGTTGTTGCAAGTGGTCTTTACTCGAGTGAGCAGCACTGTGGACTTCAGGATGTCCTCTCCTGGGCCAAGGTTTTCAGCACACAGCCATTATGTTGCATTCAATACATTAGTATGTGTTTGTAAGCATGAAAAAAGCTGAGCATCAGTATATAATTATTTTTGGAGAGAGAAAGTAAGTATCTACCCTATGAAGTGCAGCTAATCTAAATAGCAACAGTTTACAGGAATTCTCAGGGCATTACTTACAAGGCTGCAGAGAAACTGAGGGGCTTTTGGAGTCCTTCAGTCAAGAAGGTTTTGAGATAATAGGTGTCTGCTACCCATGGCTGTCTGTGGTCTAAAAAATTTTCTTTGCACAGTGAAAAATCCCTTAACATCACAGCATTTACTGTCCAGGTTCAAAACAGAAATGGGAAATACTTTTAAAATTGGATGCCAGGGAATAAGGCACATGGTAGGGCTTGTTTTTAAAGGGAAGTTGGCTGGCCTGTATTGTCAGTTTTATTATTATGGGATAACTCCTCTTCCAGCATGTGAGTGATTTTGCTGTGCTTCCAAAGACAAGAACGTCCCTGTTGTCTGCATGTGGCAGGTTGTGGTCAGGCAAGGAAGACGCAGACCTTTTAACCCATCAAAATTGAAACTACTGACCCCAGTTCGCATACAGTGTACATCACTTGGCTTTAGAAATGTCAGTGCACATCTCTGCCATTGGCTCTTATCTTTTCAATACATAGCAAAATCTATTTTTAAAGAACCTGTCAGTGTGTTCTTGTTTTTCTCCTGAACCAGCTGGGTTTGCAAAGGTAAGTAATACCATTACATAAAGAGTAATTTAACTCTGGTAACCCATAACTGGATCAGCAAACTCTGCCTCTTGGCTTGTCTTGGCTGAACCCACTTTTCACTTTCTCCTCCTTCCATCAGTCTTCACCAGATGAAAGTCTCATGCCCAGAAATTCCAGGTTGTACCACAACTTAGACCTAGTAGAACTTACAGATGTACAAACCACATCAAATATATCTGTAAATCTGGCCTGTGTCTGTAGCAAGGTGCTGTACTTCGTGCACGTAGGATGAACTTACCTTCCCATGCAGACCAAGGGTAAAATCAGCTAAAGAGAATCAGGCAGTACTTGGAAAATTAGTGATCTGGAAGTGCTGTCTGCTCATTGGTTCAATTTATTTTCCCATTGTGTTTCTCATTTATGGTAGCTAACACTTTCTCTTCCCACCTGCTCTGCCTTGGTTTAGTTTGAAGCAATGAATGGGCATTGTCCTCTGCTTGGGCTCGTGCTGTAGAAGAACATTTCTTACCAGTGTCTGGAAAAGCTCAGAGTTCCTGCTTGGTGGTGGTCATCTTGCAAGAGCTGGGGTGCTGCCAGTGCTTAACCACAACCATCCCTGCTCCAGAAGAGTCCTTGAGCAAGCCTCTCTTCCGTGGTGGCTTATGTGGTCTGTGGGAAGTTTGATCAGGATGAGAGACATGTCAGTAATGCTGGGTGGTGGGGAATGGCCTTACTGATGGCCAAAGGTGCCAGGATAGGGCTCAAGCTTGCAACGACAAGCTGCACAAAGCCTGACACAGCCATCAAGTGGGTGGAGATGGTGGTTTACCATGGGGCTTGACAGGGGATGGCTGCCAAAGGCAGGCTGAGCCTGGGCTCCTGGATGTCACACTGGGATATACGTGCTGCTTTTCAGGACACCATCACCTGGCAGGAACTTTTAATGAGACATATTGCTAATTCTACCCGATGCTACACATTGGGAATGGTGATCATTTTGTAGACCACCTCTGGATGTTCTGGTGAGCCAAAGACCAGGAGCTGAGTTGTACTTAATTACATTCATGTCTCGGGTGCCACTCTGGTCTCAAGTCCTGCCATGGATATCATGACCCACAGCACGCCATTGGGAGCTTGGTTGCCTTTAGTTCTTTGTACAGCCAAAGGAGGGACTTGGACAAGGTGACATGAGCCACGGCAGGCAGCATCCTCCTGGTACTGCTGGAGGGACCTAGCACTGAAACATATGGAGGTGAAACCAACTGGCACTGAAACCAGCTGAAGGTGAGCAGATCCATCCTTTGAGGGTAACAGCAATGGAAGCATGCTGATAATGCAGCCTGCTCAATTCCCCAGCAAAATTCAAACACCCTGTCATCTGCTCATGACCTCTCGCAGAGGGAAAGCTCTTTTGACATTGATGCACACTTAAAGACCTTTCAAACACGAGATCACTCGGCCCCGGTTTCCGTGTAAGGAAGGGAACATGGACAGGTGAATGGGTTCAGACAAGTCCCTTGCCCGGAAGGCTTCGGGGCTGAAGGCAACATGAGTGCAACAGCCCTGTTCCCTACCAGCTGGTTTGAATAAGTTACTGGCTCAACATTGGGAACATTTGTTCTTGTGCATATTAATGGCAATCCCTGGTGCTGATGTTTATCTAACCAGGCCATCTAAATAATTGGAAGGCACATGCACAAGTTCAAAGCCATCAGCTAAGCTGCGTCGCCTTCTGCTGCGGCTAGTTGCCTGTGTGTCAAGCCAGGCAACCTCCATCAGGTCTTCAGCCCTGATGTTTTGTGTTTGGGCAGCTTCAAAGACCTCTGTGAATGGATGCAAGGTGCTGCACTCAGAAACGCCCCTGCCCCAGAGAAACAAGCAGGAAAAAACCGTATAAAGCTGGTTTCTTTACTCTATTTTTTTTTTTTGAAGAACCAAAATTGCTGTTTCCTTAACAAGCACTGATGGGTCATGTGTAAATTCTTGCCTTCCCTTTCTACTCCCTGCGGCCATGTGGATGTTGGAATGGTACTGATAATTCAGACATCTCACACTTCAGGCAGGTCCCTGTTGGAAAAAAAAGCAGAACTCATTAAAGTAGTTCAGACAGCCTCCCTCACTTGCTCCTTAGATGCTGGATGTACAAAGGACATTTGTTTATAAGGCTCAGCTGGAATTTTCTTAAGAAGTTTCCTAAGCATTTCAGTTGCCATCTGTGCACCTTTCTTGTTCAAGTGCATTAGCAGGACTTCCCCAGTTCAATCTAAATTGATAACTTTACCCAGTCTCCACTTAATATCGCCATAGAGCAGCTGCTTGTGGAGTTCTTTAATCTCCATTAGGGCGCTTTGGTTAAAATCCAGGCTTGCGTCCATATGAAAGCATGACATGAGCAGGATGTTCTGCCTCAGCAGGGCTTTTCAGGCTAAGGGTTTCTGAGGCCATACAGAGGTGGATATTAAATATTTGATTGAAAACCACGCTGGCCCTGGGTCTCCCTGGAGACCATGTGTCGCCTAAGGAGATGATGTTCTTTCCATGGCGCATTTTGCACCCCCAGTTTCTTTTTTCCACCTGAAATTCATGTTGTGAGATGCTGAGGTTGTCAAGGAGGGGTACTTGGTGCCGACGCCAGGAAGGAGAGCTGTTATTTATTCAGGGAAATGTGCTCTGTGAAAGCCTTTCTCTTAATCATCTCAGGGGCTTCTGAAGGGATATATGTTACACCTTGTTTTGTCTTCAGGCAGTGAAACATGGATGGTTAGGCTTACTTTAAATTATGTCTGATAGAGAAATGGAATCTAGATTATTTTAAAATCTCCTTATTTTATTTCTATGTCTTCCCATATATCTGTCTCAGCTGAGAGCCAGGATGAAATGTCCATCAGAGAAGTTCCACCCCAAGACTTATTACAGGGAAGATAAATTATTTTCTGGGATAGCATTTATATAGTAGAGAAAGTAACTACTTTTCCCATTCATTCCTTGATAATTTTTCATCAAACAAATAAACCAGACACAAAGTATTGAGCTTCCTCTGTATTAATGTCTTAGTCCTCTCTCTGAGCATAATACTGCTGGGATTACAGCCAGAAATCACTCTTTCGCGTGACCCACTGCTTTAGGAGAACGATTATTCCCTGTAACACAGCTGGGTTTTTCTTTGTGCTCAGGCCCTACCGAAGACAACAGCAGTTTTATCATTGATCTCAAAGGATTCAAGCTTCCAGCTCCTGTATTTCTGTCTACATTAGGTTTTGGCTGGGCTGCTCCAAGCAAACTTTAAATTTAAAAGAACCTACTTGATTTCAGACACCAAATACTGCTGTCCCACTTTGAGAAAATCCATTCTTACTGAGCCATGTGTCTCACCAGGAAAGGACAAGAAAGCAGCTCTGGCTCCAAGGTGCTGTCATCCAGCCAAACGGTGTGTAACCCGAATTTTCTGTGTTCGTGTCCACTGTGGCAACCCAGAGTGGTGGAGATGGAGCAACCATTGCGCACCAGCCTCTCTCCTGAGGATGGCATGGTGGGACATATATACATAATATAATCCTATAGGGGCTGAAGTTTCACATTTTGGTGGAGATTCATCTCTACTACTTTTAGCTGTCAAGAAATTAAGCCCCTAAACTAGAGCGATTGCTCACACCTTAATTATAGTGGGGACAAGGCCAGCAGAGCCTTGGCCATTGGATCCAGGACAGCAATTTCTGCTAGTGAGGGAAGAGCCATGCAGGATCCCCAGGCATGGGAGCCCGATAGTCTCTCACCTTGCAGAAGCTGGCATTCCCAGTGAGTCAAACTCACAGCATCCCTGCACCTACAGGTGCAGAGAGCCCTGAGACAGCCCAGCACACTGGTGCAAATGTGGCTGTGCTTTACTGCCTCTGCCACCTCATTTACAGCGATGAGGCTATATAAGACATTGCAATGGACAAAGGAGACCAAATCAGAATGGTTTGGTCCATACTGTAGAACATCAGCATCCCTCCTGCCATCCTGCCTGGGAGCAAGGTCCCTGCCTTGGCATTGCCATCAGCACCAGCACATTATTCTTCATTTCACTGAGCAGCTCCTCTGCATGCCTGAGGCCTTCTAACCTGACTGAGACAATGTCTGCACCACTAAGTCCATCTGCCTCATTGTTATTCATAGAATCATGACATGGTTTGGCTTGGAAAGGACCTTCAAGCTCATCCAGCTCCAACCCCTGCCACGGGCAGGGACACCTTCCACTGGAGCAGTTGCTCCAAGCCCCTGTGTCCAACCTGGCCTTGAGCACTGCCAGGGATGGGGCAGCCACAGCTTCTCTGGGCACCCTGTGCCAGCGCCTCAGCATGTTCATTGTAAAATATATCTTCCTTCTATCTAGTTTAACTCTCCCCTCTTTTAGCTTAAAGCCATCACCACTTGTCCTGTCAGTGCAGGCCTGACTAAAATCTCTGTCCCCATCTTTATTTCAAGTCCCCTTGCAATAAGGTCTCCCCGGAGCCTTCTCCAGGCTGAACAAGCCCAGCTTTCCCAGCCTGTCCTCATAGCAGAGGTGCTCCAGCCCTCAGACCATTTTTGTGGCCTCCTCTGAACCCACTCCAACAGATCCATGTCTCATTTGCACTGAGTTATTGCTCATGTCAACTCCAGGGCTCACCATAAGCAACACCAACCTGATGCTGTGGTGCTGTATAGGTCCATCATCACTCTAACCCCGCAGCAGCACATCAATGGGCTCCAATGGGTGATGGAAAGGGCCTTCCCCCATTGCCTCCTCTAAGGTTTTGTTGACCTTTCTCTCCACAACCGACTTCCTGAGTGAATTACCTACATTAAGAGGCTTTCCCCCCCACCAAACCGCACGCATATTCGGCGCCCGGCCCTGCGTCACAGCGTGCTGTGAGAAAGAGCAGGAGCCCGGTGCAACTGGGAAGCCATCCATATGCTCCTGCAGGCTGGGCTCCAAGCATTAATGTTATCAAATTACAGCTAACGGGAGCAGATTAATGCACAGCGTGCCCCACGCTGCTGGAAGAATTACTGTGATGATCAATGTGGTGCAGAGCGTGCAGCCGTGGGCAGCCACAGCTCCCCTGAAGCGTAGAAGCATGGAATAGTTTGGGTTGGAAGGGACCTTCAAAGGTCATCCAGACCAACTCCTGGATGCCATTTGCTGGGGATGTCTGGGGAGAAAAGTGATGGGATGAGTTGGCGTGATCTGAGGGATGCAGGAAAGAAATCAATGAATACAGAGTGGGGTGTCTTCTGGGTGCAGGGAATGGGGCTATCCCCTCCACAATGGGTAAAATGTAATGGAAAAAGATATGCTTAAAGAATACTTGTCCAGTGGTGGCATTTCATGAGGATTTAGCATAACACTTGCCAACACTCTTCGTGAAGGGTGAAACACGGGAAAATGAAGCAGCTTAGCTTAGGTTCCCCCCCAAGATGTGGATGGGAGAGCCCACCCATTACCTTTCTGCTGGGGCACTGAAGGCCGGACCTCGCACAGCAGTAGCTACTGTAGGCAGGGGCTGAGAAACAGGCAGGAATTTGAGCTTTGCAATGAGAAATTCTGGGGTGACTCAAAACCAGGGCTGCCCAGCAAAAATAATGATGTCCCCTGCTAGCCAGGCCCCATTGTGGGGGGCTTTCTGTACGTCAGGGCTTGAGATCTGATTGTTCAAATATAATGAGAGGATGTTCGCTCCGTTTGCAGCGAGCATTCGTCAGGCATAAGGGCATTGCTCAAAGGGGAGTGTTGACAACAGAAATAAGATTATTCAGCATTTCTGTGGCATTTTACATTTTCAAGATGCCTTTCAGGCACTAACCAGACATTAAACATGAGCTAATCTTTTGTTACAGCTCCTCTGCAGCCGTTAGATGGGATTAGGACTCAAACTGAGTGGATATTGGGGGGAAAAGAATCAATTAAAAATACTCAAGCGCTTTTAATGGATTTAAAAGGGCCCATACCATGGTCTATGTGTTATAATGAGAACTCACACACTTCACATCAGGCTTGTGAGAATATCCTGGTCAACGCTGAGTCAATGCACTTCAAAACTAGTCAAACTGCTGACAACTGGTCATTTGGACTCTTCACATTCCTGAAGAATTCCATATGGGTTTGAGTGACCAAACCCAAATGCCTGCAGCATGTCATCTGAGCATCACTTTGCCCTACACGGACTTTAGGACTGGTCTTTGATGAAGGATAGATTGTGGGCACTACTGTTGCCCTGTGTTGGGACCCAGCAGAGTGGAGAGTGGTCCAGCATCTTGGTGGAGATGGGTTAGTGTTCTGGGTTCAGTATTGGCTCACCGTCTGCAAGGAGTAGATTGACAGCTCTTCAGAACGTACAGGGATGTTGGAAAACACATAGAATCAATTATAAGGATTATATACAGACTCTAGATAAGGTTTAATTGCCATGGCTTTGGTGATGATTGATTATATTTTGAAGATTATATTTTGGTGTCCTCAGTGGTTTCTTGAGTAAATGGCATCAGGTAGCTGAGGGGTCAGGAGCACCCATGGGTGATCCTGGAGAGAACAAATACAAGGTGGCTACTCTACAGGGTAGATTTCCCATGAGATGGGTTTTGTCCATGGGAATCGTCTGGTTTCACTGTCTCCTTGGCCCATGTACCAGCCCAGGTGCACCCCAGCCATCTCCAGTAGGGACAGGGATGTTGTCCTCTCTCAGCAGCCCTGGGAAGGTTCTCAGCAGCTCTGGGAAGGTGCTTTCTCCTTCGATGACGAATGCTTCAAGGAACCTCCGTTTTGGGTTCAGTGTTTTCAAAACAGAAGATGTCAAAGACCGTTGGTAGCTCCCCCAGGCCGGAGCTCGACCCTGCATTGCCACACAGCTGACCACAGGAAGGCTTTATAAGGCAGAAGCCGGCGTCACCGAGGGTGAAGACACTCAACCGGCATGACATGAGCTGACTCAGGAGATCTGGGCATGGAGTCGGGTCCCTTAACCACGGGCCTCCCCTTCCTCTGACTTTTCATGACTGCAAGGAATGCTCTGGGAAGAAGAGTGGCACGGAGATGCTCCTGCTGACCTTGACCACAGTTGGCACTGACCCCAAGAAGAGCATGGGATGGGGCTCCTCAGCACTATGCTGCTGCTCAGTGTCCTCAGACCTGCAGCAGACCTTGCTCAGGGGTTAGGGCATCACTTCCAAGTGGGTTATGTTGAGCAGCATGGTTCTACATGTGCACTTCATGCACCCCAGCACACTTCCCTCCAAAGCCCTACGTGGCTGAAAGATGCTGGTCCCTCTGGTGCCGGCAATGAAGCGGATGGAAGGGAGCAGGAGCACAGCATACTCGATAATTCCCAGCCAGGGATTGCCAAGAGGAAATGCACTTCCCGTAAAGCAAGCACTGTTACTGACTTGTTTGCTGGAATTGCTTGAGTGGTAATTATGCTCCCTTAATATTGACATATTTAAATAGTTTCCAAGCATAATAAGAGTCCTGCCCCACTTCTCCCCACCCCCTTTCCAAATTTCTGTGGCGAGCTTTCACTTTGAACAATGGATTATCTGGAGGGGTGTGACTTGCCCACATCTTGTTTATTGTACAGCACATCCAGATGTTCTGCTCTTGTGTGCAGCACATTCGGGTGTGCTGAGTGTTCGATGGTTCAGTGCCCTGTGAAGGAGCTACAGGCATCCGTCATGCAGAAAAGAAATAAAACACATGTATCTCCATCGTGCTGCCTTGTGTGGGATTCTGGTCACAACTCCCAGCTCACGCCTTGGTCGTGATGGGGTGATGCACAGCGGCGTCAGTCCCATGACGTTTGTCTTTCATTTGTGATTTGTCAGAAGTCCTGAGACATTCTGTCCCGAGCAAAGAGGCCAAAAGAGCCCATTCCCTCCTTAGGCTGTGCCATGCGTGCGCCACACTCATGAATGCTGCAGAAGTTTGGTTTTGTTTTTCATTTTCCCCAGAGAAACCATCTCACGCTAAACACGTGTTGGGAATCTGGGATACTCAACACCCCGAGCTCCCCTGGTCTCCTCTGCCTCGGGATGTCCCATGCATACATCCGTCTTGGTGGATGCACACCCACAAATTCCCTACCTTTTTCCTCACCAATAAATTGCTTTTTCTCCAAGGCTGTGCTGCTGGATTTGTTGGTTCCCGTATCCCTCTGAGCATCCATCCAGAGAAATGAGACCCTGCTTGCAGCAGTGTGTGCAGGTCTGGTGTCCCCAGCATAAAGACATGGAGCTGTTGGAGCAAGTCCAGAGGGGTCCACGAGGGTGTTCAGGGACTGGAGCACCTCCTGTACGGAGATAGGCTGAGAAAGTTGGGGCTGTTGAGCCTGGAGAAGAGAAGGCTGCGTGGAGACCTCATAGCAGCCTTCCAGGATCTGAAGGGGGCCTATAGGGATGCTGGGGATGGACTCTTCATCAGGAACTGTAGCGATAAGACAAGGGGTGATGGGTTCAAACTGGAACAAGGGAAGTTCAGGTTGGATATAAGGAAGAAGTTCTTCCCCGTGAGGGTGCTGAGGCGCTGGCACAGGGTGCCCAGAGAAGCTGTGTCTGCCCCATCCCTGGCAGTGTTCAAGGCCAGGTTGGACACAGGGGCTTGGAGCAACTGCTCCAGTGGAAGGTGTCCCTGCCCGTGGCAGGGGTTGGAACTGGATGAGCTTTAAGGTCCCTTCCAACCAAAACCATGTCATGATTCTATGGTTCTATGTCCAGGCATGGCTTATTCAGACTCCTGTCCTTTCCAGTCCTGGGCAGCCTCTGGGAGCACTGGTCTTTGCAATCATCTCCTTAGGGTTTCCACTCTACCCGAAGATGGTATTTTTCTATCACAAGCAATGGCTGACCCAGAGGTAACCCCTCTTTGACTTCTGCTCCATGCCCAGGGTTATGGTACCCAGACAGCGTAGGCTGAGCATCACATCGGGCAGCTTTCTGATGGACAATGATGGTCATAGGGGCCCCATGACCCTTTCCATGGGGCAGGACAGACAGGCATGCTGCAGAGCATCTCCGTTTCTCCAAGAGAATGCAGTTGAGCAGCCATCAGTCCTCACCTTGATCCAGGGGTATGTTCTGCTGAAGCTGAGCATCACATTGACCAGTTTGCTATGTTGCCTTGGGACTAAAGGAAAGAAAAGTTTCTCATCATTTTTTGGGGAAAAGCCAAAATGGGAGAAACTCTCATGCAGGCCATAAACCACCATTGAAAAGCTGGGCTGGAAAATGAGCCATTTCCCTGGGAATCACTGTAAAGGATGGAGGAGATGCTGCTCTTTCTCCCAGGGCTCTGGTTGGGTTGCATCTGCTTACATAGAAGGTGTGTGTGCATATTTTAATCGATGTCAGAGGGATGAGAAAGCAAAGAGGAAGACAGCAAAGTGCCAGGGAGGTACCAGAAATGGAGCTGGGGAGATGCAATGCAGGAGTGGCTGCAGGCAGGCTGGGGCTTGGGCTCCAGGCTGTGCAGCCTACTTGGTCCTGCGGTGTTCAAGGAAACAGGACTTTACATACTTTCCCTATTAATACACAGAATTGCATCAAAGAAATACCTGGCTGTCATCATCAGCGTA
Source organism: Myiopsitta monachus (assembly GCA_017639245.1). NCBI lineage: Eukaryota > Metazoa > Chordata > Aves > Psittaciformes > Psittacidae > Myiopsitta > Myiopsitta monachus. The sequence goes on along the minus strand of CM029941.1, from coordinate 1,768,539 downwards.
TCCTCCCAGTGAAAATGATCTTGGCAAGGCCCTCGGCGGGCCCAGCATCTCAGGCTAAGAGCCAGCAGTATGTTCAGTACAAGTTCCTTCACCTCCCCATCTTTCATCGTCTCCCACACTCACCCCACCAGCTTGCCATCCCAAAGGTTACTGCGGAGGTAGGAGGAAGCTAGGAAGCGAGGATACACTTGAATGGGCAGACCTACAACAGCCTAAATGAGCATCCTAGCTCCTATCTAACTGTCCTAAGCCTAACCCCTCTCCATCTGGCCTTACATGGGGAGGGCAGGCTGCCAAATCCTCTTCCAAGTGTCTTAAATCAAGAGGATCCCTGGTGGTGTTCCAGGCCAGGTTGGATAGGGCCTTGGGTGACATGGTCTGGTGTGAGGCGTCCCTGCCCATGGCAAGGGTGTTGGAATCGGATGGGCTTAAGGTCCTTTCCAACCCGAACATTTCTATGCTTCTATGATTCACTGACCAACCTCTGGCCCGTGTGGTCCACGGAGGGTTGGGGGCACTGCCTGGGTGCAGCAGGCCGGACCATGAGCTGCAAGACCCAAGCTCCAGACCATGGAGACCTGAGGAAAAAGCCGTGGTTCCACCAGCCATTGCCAGCACATACCTGCAGGTTGTCATATGGGATGCTCCAGAGATGCTCTCCATCCTACTCCACCTTTTTTGGGAGGGATGAGGTAGGGTAAGGCTCTGCCATGTCAGAAACAGCTCTGCCTTTGCTGATAGCTATTGCTGGTGCACACCGGAGAGGTGAAAATAAGGGCTTACAAAGACCAGGTCCTAAATTGCGTAGACCTGGAGATGACTGTCAAGCTTATGAGAGCCAGCTGTGGTGCTGAAAGACATCACTGCCAACAGGGGTTTTGCTCTCTGTTGGCCGTGGGGCAAGACATGGGATTTCAGGTCTATGTTAGAGGGAAAGCTCTAGGACTTGATTCCAAGGGCTGGGGGATAGGCTGCCCTGGCAGCCCCTGTGCAGGAGCAGGGAAGGAGAGCTTTTCTTCCCCGCTCTTCATTTCAGCGTGATCAGAGGGTTATACAACAGCAAAGCAGATGGAAATGTCACAACAGCGAGCTTGGCAGCTGCACAAACACAACTAATCTGCCCTCGTTTAATGCTGGTAGCCAGAACATAAACATACGCGCCACACAAGGTAATAGACGAGGTAAATCCATCATCACCAGCCTCATTACACTAGGTGCGCTGCCTCGGTGCCTGCGGCTCCCGCTCCCCAGCACCCACTGCCGAGCTCCCGAAGATCCGGCTCGGATGGGGTGGATGAAACCAGCCTGGGAAAAGCCACGTGATCCCTCAAAGTCCAGCCCAAAATGCAGCTGAGATGCTACCTATAGTCACTACTCACCCATCGCCTCTTTATAGTGTGCTATATGGGGCACCTGCCCAAACCCAACCTGAGGTGTGCCTCCACTGATGGCCCTTCCATAGACAGGGTGGTACCATGAAAGGGAGACATTTCATGGATAATGACAGAATAATAAGAACAGAACAATGAGAAGCTGTGGCTGCCCCATCCCTGGCAGTGCTCAAGGCCAGGTTGGACACAGGGGCTTGGAGCAACTGCTCCAGTGTGAGGTGTCCCTGTGCATGGCAGGGGTTGGAGCTGGAGGAGCTTTAAGGTCCCTTCCAACACAAACCAGTCTGTGGTTCTGTGATTCCATGTATAAATAATAATGGCAGCCATTTTGACATGTATATATGTACATACTATACATATATAGATATACCACCTACATCCGAGCTGCCTGTCTAGTCTCAGTCCCTTCCCAACCAGTCTGTTTTCTTCCTCATTATTAGGATTTTGGGTCTGGACCATGGTTTCTGGTTATTCTCTAGCTCCTTCTTGTACCCACTGGACTTTCGCTTGGCTGCACAGAGTCAGTGACAACAAGCAGGAAGGTATTGCTTGAAAACAGCTGTTTCTTCCCCCAAAAGTCAAAAAGGGCATCTGCTATCTGTCTCCAGGACACACCAGTGGGAAAGTTGGTACCCTCCAATGGGGCACCAACGCAAATGTCCTCGTGCTCCAGACTCCTACCTTCTTCCCTGGCAAAGGGTCACTTTTCAGGACAGCATCACCTCCATCCTCTCAAGGCCACTCTTAGTTCTGTTGGCCATGGTGACCTGGCCATGGGCCCTCGGTCCTGCTGCTGACGTGCGCTGGTGTGGCTCTGGTGTGGCTGTACATCCCATGTAACACACCTAATTGAGCAGAGAAACACAGTGCTGTGATGAGTGGAAGATGTGCGAACGGCAAATGTCTCCTGTGTCTATGTTAGGGATGGACATGCGGCAAATCCACCTCCGACCACGCTGACTGCTCCACCAGAAATGGTTCCCACTCCCAAACTGGCCAGGCTCTGGGAGAACGTTTGTTAAACTCAATTTCTTTGGCCCTACAGCAGTGGTTCTGTAAGAGGGGCAAGTGGCCTCTGACACACCACGAACGTGTCCCCCAGGAAACCAAAGCAAGCGGGAAAGACAAGGAAAGGAGGAAAAGAGGCAGTCCTGCCTTGTGTGGCATTGGTGATGCTTGCGTTCCTCTGGGACTGCTGTGGACATGGGGTCTTATGAGCTCTCTCCATGCCACCGTCACCAGAAGCTGCCGCTTTCCCAGCCCAGACGTGCTCTGTCAGGCAGGGGGAGAAGCCAAGTGAAGAGGTAAAGGCAGCCTGAAGTTTATGGCTGTTGTTTAGGTCAATAATGCATTGATTATGTATTTTGTGGGCTAAAAGGTTGACCCTTTAAAGGGCAATTGGCGCCTGCGAGATTTGATTTAGGAGAAAGAAAAGAATTTAAATTCAATTTTCACTTCGTGTTTCAGTGAGGAGAAACTCATAAGATTGCAGATGCCAAAGATGCTTTTCTGGGGAGGAGGCTGAGGAGTCTTCCTGGAGCCATCGCAAAGAGCTTCGTTTCAGGTGGAAATGGCTCTGCTGCTTCCCTTGTGCCAGTGCTCAGCACTGCAGACACGTACAAGGCACGAGGCACTAAGCAGAGCATTTAGTCTGAAGCTCAGCCAAGTAAATACACTGGATACTGAATATCCCGTGTCAAGGAACAAAGGTCGGTTTTCCCCCTGTAGGAGCGGCCTGAGCAGGAAAACAACGCACAGAGCTGGACTGGAGAAACCCCCACATTTTTAGGGAATTCTCATTGACCAATTCTTTGCCCACTGTTTTTTCCTCATTCCCACAGTGCAGTGCCATTGCCATGCTGGCACCCAGGGATACCCTCCTGGATGCAGCCCCTCTTTCCACACTGGTTTTGCTGGCCCAGACCCCATCTGAAAAGGCCATCCCATTAGTGGTCCTCAAGCGCTTCGTTCGGAAGACACCTTAAATATCCAGGTCTGGTTTTGTCCCTGCCTGGTTTATTCCCGTTATTCTGTAGCTGACACAGCCCTTAAACAGGGGCAGCTGTCTCTGACGGGGCTGAGCATCCCACGCCACCCGCACCCTGGGCAGGACCCGTGGTGTGGACACTGCAGCCTGGGATGCAGGAGCTGTGCCAGGTGATGGACCGGGATGGATCCCGACAATGGCTGCAGGGACAGAAATGGAAGCAGCGGGGTGACGACAGCCATTCCTAGTCTCAATTGCCAGTTTCTAACAAGCTGCTCTGCTCTTTGGAAAGCATTTGCTTCATTGTTCCATAAATAGGAGGGGCCTGGATGGCATCACCAGGGACGTCACCGGGTTTGTCACTGCTCTCCGGATACTCAAAGACTTTTCTGCTGGTGCCATCGGATTCAGGGCTTTCAGCAGCACAAAGTGGCTGCGAGGAAGACTGAAGTCTGCCATTTAGTGTGCCAAGACAGCTGGCAAAACCATTATGTGCAGCTGAATATTTCATCACGTCTGCCAAGACATGTTCATTTTGGATTAATTGTGCCGCGCGCTCCCGCAGCATGAAAATGTAATAACAAAATCTCCCTCTTCTCTACATCTCTCACTCAAATTGCCGCAGTTTGGCAGCTCAGCGGTGTATGCGATTTGTGATTTGGAGGGGTTCACTGATAGTGACATTTTAATTCATCTGCACAGAGTGATGTGAGTGCTGGCGCAACCCATGGGTGGTAGCAGCGCCTTCAGTATTAAACATGTCTACTTGCAGTAATTCACTTGCAAGAGTGCAGCGTGGCCCTCGTATATGAAAAGCGTCCATCCAGCAATAACCCAGCATCTACGATTAAATGCTTACAGGCTTCTTGTGCTGTAACCTCAGCTGGAGCTTTGCAGCTCGGGGTTAACTACTCCTAAAGAGCAAAGCACTCCCAACACTTACTCCAGAGTGGTCCTGGGTCTTCCCAGTGAAGGGATGCCAAAACCTGTCACTGGGGACATGTGAAGGAGGGATGTAGCTCACGTGTTGCTGCTTTTGAGCCCAAAGCTCATGCAGTCATGCAGCCACTTCCATGACTACCTTAACTCATTGTCCCCATGGCTGGCAGCACCTCCATGCCCTGCTCCCAATGAGCCGTACCAAAGTCAGGAATTACAGCTTTGCTGTCCTGGCCAACTGGGGGTGTAAGAGTTGCTCTTTTGTCTTTGAAATACCATTACCTTCCGACAACAGAACTGCTATCAGCATAATGAATGACATAGGCTGATGTCTCATGTACAAGGAGGACCGCACCAGGGCGCTTGGCAGCCTCTGGGTGATGACACAGCAGCCTGGGGATGTCCTGCCAACATCCCCTTTCCTGAAAGGATGAAACCAGGCAAACTCCTCGATTCCGTGATGTTTCCCCCAAACACACCCTCGTGCTGCTGCCCCCACAGCAGAGCTGCTGAATCGGAATGTTGTGCATGAGCACAAAGGCACCGTCGATGAACAATCCTGAGTTAAGAATCAGCTTTCTGGCCAAGCCCAGAACAATTGCCAGCCCAGCATAACCCAGACGACCAAGCCCGTGACATGCGGGACATCTGCCCCGCAGAGTATAGTCTCAAGGGGCATCTGCACTGAGAGCTGATGGGCACCACGGCTTCTGCTGGATGGTGCCCAGGAGCTGATGCTTCATCGTCCGGGATCTCGGGATGCCCTGAGCAGATTTCCTTAAAGAGCTCCCTGGCAGCAAACCCAACCGGCTGCCCCCAGCCAGCTGCTTCCTGTGGAGCCAGGCTGAGAGAGCCGGGCTGGGGCAGCCTGCACAAGAGAAGGCTCCTGAAGGGGAGACCTCAGAGCAGCTCCAGTGCCTGAAGGGGCTGCAGGAAACCTGGAGAGGGGCTTTGGACAAGGGATGGAGGGACAGGACAGGGGAATGGCTTTAACTGCCAGAGGGGAGACTGAGATGAGCTCTTGGGCAGAAGCTGTTCCCTGTGAGGGTGCTGAGGCGCTGTCAGGGGGTGCCCAGAGAAGCTGTGTCTGCCCCATCCCTGGCAGTGTTCAAGGCCAGGTTGGACACAGGGGCTTGGAGCAACTGCTCCAGTGGAAGGTGTCCCTGCCCGTGGCAGGGGTTGGAGCTGGAGGAGCTGTAAGGTCCCTTCCGACACAAACCAGTCCGGGGTTCTCAGTCCGGGTGGATTCAGCAGATGGATCCAGAGGTCACCGTGGTGGAGCCGAGGACGTTGCTCCTGTCCAAGCAGCCGACTGCCGCTTGCCGAGGCAGCAGGTAGGTATTTTACTCCTCTTTAAATGACAGCTGACGTTTGTCTGCCAGCAATGTGAGCAATGATCGGGTCTGTGTCGTGATGCTGAAGACGGTTTTATCTGTTGTGTAATTGAAGGGAAAAGTGCCCTCCTGGAAGCTTTCGGGTACAGGCGTGTGGTTGACACAGAATTTAACCCAATAACGTTGGCTGGAGAGACCTCAAAGGTTAAAAACCTTTCAGTACAGGAAAGGGTCCCCAAACTGAGTGGTTGTAGTATGATTAATCTCTGGCCCAGCTCTTAGCACCCCAATTTGGGCTTGGGATGGAGGAGTAGAGACCACAACGATGCGTACATCAGATTGTACTGAGTAAACCTGAGGTTGTCATGTGTCGCTATCAGATGTGCAGCTGTTACCTTAAACACTGCTACTGGTGAGTTAATAGAGTCTGATGTAATAATAGCAACTATAATAATACCCCCAACCAAATTAACAGCAAACTAAACACACAAGCAGCTGGGACCCTGAATTTTCCAGTATTAGGGGTATGATTGGTACAGTTTCTTACAGCTACCTGGGTAAGGTGGCCAAAGTCCTGCTCATGGGTGAAGAGGGGAAAGGATTCATGGTGGTCGGGCAATTATAGAAGTGTAATTGTATAGAAAACTGCTGGTCTCCAAGCACAGAAGCCAGTGGTTTCACAGATTGAGCCCAATCGATTGGGAGAGAGCCTGGGGTTGACTCTGACCTTGAGTTGGCTGAATTAACACACGCAAGAATAAAATCAAGCTGCCCAGCAGGAAAGGTTGTACAAAAGCTTTAGAATTTGCAAAGTGAGGGTCTTGTTTGCTTCTTCCTTCCCTGTTTAACTGGCAGATCAACAACCTAACGGGCACATAGAATATAGTTCGTTTTTTTCCCTGTAACTACTGTAATATTCTTCAGTTTTGGCCAAGTAAGAGTCAAGAAATGCCATGAAATCTGCAAGGTTTTTGGGCTGCTTTTGCCAAAGTGAATGATGCCCAACTCATCTGTAGCTTCCAACCCACTGCCTCGTTTTTGTAGCGAGATCAGAGCTGCTCTCAATTAAACAGAGCAGGGCAATTCCCCCCTCATCAGGGATACATGGATACATGTATCAGGATATCATCAGGATACATCAGGACTTCACATGCACAACCTCCTCACTAACAACTTGGCGGTCCTCTGGGTGAGGACGGACCAGACCTCCCCTCTCCTCCCCAGCCATGCGGCAATGGATTTCCCTCTCCAACGCTACTCAAGGACCTTAAGCAGATGGCGATCAGCACTTGAAGCAAGGATATGAGCGTGATAATGCCAAGGTCCTGGTGCAACCCCACACCCCGAAAACCAGAGACACACCACGTGCTTAAATGGTGTGGCCAGAACAAGAGGAAAGAGCCACCAGTGGTCTGGTCTGAAGGGGACAATTCTGTCCCTCCTCTGCTCCTCCCCATGACCGCACGTTCCCAAGGTCTTGTTGGGTTTGTACCTATGCAACTACAGAAGTTGAGCTGGCAAGAGCCGTCCATTAGGTGAGATTCAACATGACATTGCAGCACGTCTCTTCTTCCACCAAGTACAGATTCAAACAACTTCCTAGTTAACACAACAAATACAATGATGTTCTTCCCATTGCTCATCATGGAGAACAATATAACACCCTGTGCATGTTAGGTCTGATGCGCCATGCAGCAGCAATCCCATAAAACAAACACAACTACACCCTGTATTTACTGTTTTAATTATTTATTATTATTATTATGCATAATAAATCTTCCACGCAAAGTCATGAAAAGGATCCCCAATGTGGTACTTTACAGATCTGAAGGAAAACAGAGTATTTGTGACCGTGCCAGACTGCAGACATCAGGATGCTGCCAGACCCACACAATGCTCAAACTCTTGGAAGAGCCAATGGGGCTAGCTTGGATTTCAGCATAAATCTTGGTCTGCCTCTGCTGTTTGGGCTTTGGATTGTAACTCCAGCTGTTCCAAACCAGCCAGGCCCTAGCAGCAGTAAATATGAACTAAATGCATGAGGAAATTATGTGATGGGAACAAACCTGTTCCTTCTGCACTTCAATTCGAGGTCATCGCAGCAAGAGGACAGTGAGAAATAATTTACTGTGTGACTCCCACATTGATTCAGCAGCTGGTTTGACCTATTCTATCAGATTACTGCTCTATGTACCTTCCCCTTTATGAAAAGGCCTTTCAAAGAGAAGAATCAGGTTCTCTCCAGCTTGACACCCAGCCAAAAAGCATCACCTCTGCCGAGCCCTGTTTGTGAAGTGCTCACTCCTGCTGCAGGCAGCGGGGAGAGGGGTGCTCGCCTCAGGTCCAAGTGCCCAAGGGCAGTTTACATCAGGTTTAAAATGAGCCATCCAGTACCTTCAGAACCCACAGTTTAGAAGTGCATCTTCGGACTGACCCTCCCGAAGGCCGGGCAGCCCTGCTGACTCACAAACACTCTGAGTTTTCTAATAAAGATGAAATTACAAACCACTACAATAACCAAGAAGAGTTATCCCCTTTTAGCGTTTGCTGCTCAAAGACGAAAGAAAACACACCAAAAAAACCCCAAAACCTGCACAAACCTCTGCGCAGTTCGGTCACGGTTCATTCATTCCCCGTTTTGCTGAGAAAAATTGCATCCCCAGTCTTAACTATTGCCTTTTTAAAACAGCTTCTGTCATTTTAAAGCCTTAAATGCTCCTGGGCTGTACGTATCACTTTGCAGCTATGCTTAAATAAATCTGGAAAGCTTTTTTTCCTTTTGTGTTTTTAAGCCAGCATTTCCATTTGGGCAGGAGCTAAATGGACTCCCACCTCTAAATAAGCAGGTAAAAGGAAAGTACAATCCCAGCTCATCCTTCAGGGAAAGAAAAATAAAGGAAGGGTGCAAGAAATTCTATTGAAAGGACTCAAATAGCTGTCTGAAAGCAAATGCACCCGATTCTTCAGGTCAATAAACAGAACATGCTGGAGCAGGTGGTGGATACAGGGGTTTGCCACATATCCTTCGGAGCTAATTCCTTGATTCTTATGTTTTGCCATGCAATGCACTGGTGGCCGTGTACACATGCAGCATGTGGGGTTAAGAGAGTGTCTGCATGCACGTGCCACAGGCACCATCGGGCAGCTCCCCAGACAGGAAATGATCCTTGCCTTGAAAAATGAGATATTCGGACAAAATCAGATCAAGCCATTTCTTTTGTTCTCCCAACTGCATAAACAGGTATATCACAAAAGGACACTTAAAAACAACAACAACAGAAGAGAAGTATTCTACATTCAGGTAAACTTATACTTCTGCCACAAACCCTGTAATAGTAAATGGCATTTTCAATACAAAACTTAGCCAAGGATCCCCGTGACACCGTCACTATCCCACACCATTTTAGCAGGACACTGGTCTATTGTACAATCTTATATCTATTTTCTTTGGAGAGTTTTTTGTTTGTTTTCCCAACACACATTCAATTTCCAGGAACAATGTTTGCTCAGACACACAGTAGAACAAGTCTGCAAGGGACCTGACTCTGAAAGACGGTGTTTGTAGCCCTCTATCGAGTGTTTGCCAGTCAAAAAACAACAACAAAAAAGGATTTGCTTTTGAAAATCCTCCCACAAACGTTTTGACAGCTAAATCAAGTGTTTTAAATCTGGCTGGGAGCTGATCTCATTAACATGCTGCTTGCTTAGTTCATTTGGTTGACGGCGTAGACACCAATTTAACGTCTGCAGCCTTGAGAGTGCACTGAAGTGAAGGGCTGTGAGTGAAAGCACAGGATTAGGTGACGAGCAACCTATGGCAGAATTGAACAGACCACAGAAAGCCTGAACCAACGAACCTGCCTCACTGGAAAGAAAGAAGAATACAAATGCTGCTTCCAAAACAAAGCCCGCAATCCCTTTCCTCGTTTATCCCATTAAGTTAAAGAACAATCAGGTTTGTGGTTGGTAGTAACATCACACCCCATGTGTAAGGCCTCATTTTCATCAAACAAGCTCTAGGTTACAGGACTATAAATGCAAGGTTTGCCTACAAGCCATCGGTTCCTCACACCACAGTCTGTTGCCAGCGTGTTGGTGGCGATTTGCTTCCAAGACGTTGACACTGGACTGTGCGCTAGCGGCAAGCTTCATTCTCCAAAAGCTGTGGGGTCAGAGGGTGCACGCTGAGGGGGTCACGCATTAACACGCGGTGCAGAGTTCTGTTTTCTGTAAGACAAGGGAGTTGAGTTGGCTTGGCTGGGGCATCTTCTTCAGCCAGAGTCCATGGTGAAGAGCTGGATGTCATGTGGGTTCCAGTACAGGGCCACGGCGGAGTTGTAGACCAAGGACCAAACGTAGGGGATGAAGAACTCCTCCGGCTGCTCCTCCTCCACATACTTGAATTTCAGCTCGGGGAACTTCTGCAATGAGAGAAACCAAAGTCTGCTGAGGGAAGGTTTTCATGTGTGTGTGTGTTTGCAAACACGCAGCCCACGTAAACACTGAGGTCTGGTGAAGAAAGCCATGGAAAGAACTGAACCATTAGACCCGAACGAAAACATTTATGGGATGAAGAGATCATTTATGATTTCTTCTCCAAACTGAACGCTACATTAGCATACTGTGTTAAACTCACACTCAATTTGCCTGTTAACAAAGACTAAACATGTGAATCCTTTGCAAAACACAACAGTCTAAAGGAAAACTCATTTTTAGCAGCCACACAAAAACCTCCTTCCATGTGCATGTACAGATCTGCTTATTGCAGTTTTCCCTAAAAAGCATTCTGCTATTAATTGTACTCAGCGTCTCAGCAGGACAATTCTTTGGAAATGCTGTAAGAATAAACATATCCTGTGATAAGTTTTCAGCGTTCTGGCAAACTGACTTTTTCCATCTGTTCTGAAAGACTTTATGTATTGGGGGTTGGAACTGGATGATCTGAAGGTCCTTTCCAACCCTAACTATTCTATGATTCTATGACACAGAAGTTTCCAGGACAGAATCGCTCTTCCTCCAGGAAGCACGGTGGGAAGCATGTCTAGGTTCCATGGGTGAGCTCACTAAGGCCAGGAGGCCACTGTCAGTTTTGCTACAGGTTCTCCTGTACTTTTGGATAGGTCACTACCCCTGTGCCTTGGCTTTCCCATTGCTTCGGAGCATGCTAATGGCATCACTGTGGTACTTAAGAGTGCAAGACCCCACAAGCTCCTCAACTGCAACACATCACATGTCTATCCCACTTCAGCCCCTTAAGGCTGTAAGTACAAGACCTCTGCACATAGACCTCTTTGCCCATCCACTCATTTATCTCCCCCTTCCGGAACTTACAGGCTAGACAACAATAATTTCAACAAAACCTCTGATTTTCAGTTCCAGCTTTAAGAATCAGCGCACATCAGATGTACTACTCCAGCCCATCCTAACTGGATAGACATGCTGCATCCTCCACTTTCCAGTGTTCTCATTTCTTCCCTTCCAAAGCAGCACATACACTGCAAACCCACTGGATTCGCTCTCGGTAAGCGTGCATTTTGAGGAAGAGCTGAGCCTACTTTTGCACTATGCTCTTCAATCATTTTATCTATTTCTAAACGTTGCCTATGTCAAGAGCTTGGCAGAGTCTCAGATAAAAGCCACATTACAATGATCACTGGGGTAAGATAAAACATGACCCATTCTATTATTTATAAGGCTGTGGCTGAGACTAAGAATAAACTCTATGGTGTGACACGATCAGAACAAGCACAGCAACGGCTAAGAAGCCTCTCTGCCCATTAATAATGAAGGGATACCCTATCATCTTTCTTGAGCTCAGAGTGTCCTGTTTCCTTGCGTTAGGGTACAAGACCCTTCTGGCTGGAACAGCCTCCTTTGAAGGGGCACTTCTCAGCCACTCGCCTTTCAAGGCTGTTTATTTAACTTTTAGACACCCACATTATTTGTATTCTCACAGTCGGAAAGCATAGAAACTGCTCTACTCCTTCCTTGTATTGCTGCTGTTACCGGAGTAGTCTGGTGCAAACACTGAGCGTACAGTTACACCAAGCCACAAAGGTGCCACCTGCATTATGCAGATGTCTCCATGGGCAGCTTCATTCAACCACAGGCGACAATGTGCCAGCTCCTACGTGTCTCAGTGAACAGCCTTTTCAGCTTCACTCAACCACAGCCCTGGGTGACGATGTGCCACGGCCTCCATTTGATGAGGATACTGGTGTCACCTTCCAGGATGCCCTAATGTCCTGGAGCTGCCGCTGTCTGGCTTATGCTGGGGCCCTTCACCGCAGTTCTATTTAGCTGGATGACAGTCCGTAGCCTGCGAGGAATCATTTTGGCCATTGGTGTGGCTGTCTTTACAGTACATAATGACTTCAGAATGTGTGGAGAGCTCATCCTTAACAGCAATCTGGGATGGAAGGAGGGCAGTATTGTTTCTAGCACTACTATCTCTATCTAAGGAACTAAGGCAGCTAAAAGTTAAGGTTGTTAAAGGCACTTCTGCATCTAACTCCTGTTGAGTTCAAAGCCCAGAACCTCAAAGGTACATCAGCAAGTTTCGTTTCCTGCACCAGTCATGCAGTCTGTGGTAGAGAAGCTCTCTCATGGCCCTTTTGTGCACCTAAACCATTCTTTACTACCTGTCTACAACCTCTCTTCCCCAAATCTGTTTTGATCAGCCTCTTTAATCTTCTGCATCATCTTGTTTCCTCCGTCTAGGTACCTCACACCCATACTCACCCCCATCTCTCATTTTCTGTCTCCCAGCCTTCTCTCATCTCCAACTTCCTTCCACTGCATCTTTAGAGGTCTCTTTAGCAAACCTTCCTATTTTGCACTCGCCCAAGTTTTCTTTTTGCTCATCAGCCTTGTGAGATCCTCCTTTTCATTAACATCCTCTATCTCCTCCCAATTTGGATCCAAGCCCTCAAGCTGTGCCTTCCTTCCCCTTCTGCCACACCATCCCATGACTCTTCTGGTAGGTTAAGCCTTTCTCCAAGTAAGCCCTCATGTAGATTTTAATTATTATTATTATTTTAAACTGATATTCCACCCTGCTTATCCTCAGTGTAATCTTCCCCACTTCCCTCCTAAATGCTTCCTGCCTTGTGGTCAGTGTAGACAGGAACACGTTCAGCTCAGGATTGCATCAGCAGAATGAATGGTTAAACCTTATGATTAAACCGCTACAACATTTCCTAGCAGAGAAAAGCCCTTACACAGCTGTCACTGTTCACCCCAAAGGTGGCTGCACGCCAGTACTGCAGCCTGCAGTAGTTCTTCTGGGAGGGAAGGAGGAAAAAAAGTGATTAAAGATGCTCACTGGAGCTGAATGAAACACGTAACTATTTTTCACCTTCAAGGTCACAGATTATAGCTGCTGGTTTTGCAAGCACTTACGGCAGAAGTCTGGGACCATTCTGGACCCTCAAGCTGCTTAACAAACATCTTTAGCTTTAAAACAGCAGGTAAAACCGCATTAGAAATTCCAGTAGCTACATCTGAGATGCTCAGCTCTTACTATCCCATTATCTCTCAGCTGAAAGGACAGCATAAAATAAATCAGATAGCATTCATATTTTCAGGCAGCAACAGTCCTGCATCGATTTTATTATCAAGCCTTTCTTCAGACTGATCAATGTTGCCATCTATTGTGATCGTACCGCAGCAATTTAATAATCAATTTCAGATTAAAGACTATAATTTACTGCAGTCAGCCTGGACTCTCTCAAAATTCAACATATGCCTTGAGCAGTCTGCACGTTTATCTTGGAATGTAGACAAGGAATGTAGACAAGATTTTTAAGGAGAGGTATAATACACAATGTAATTACATACACACAATTTCAAGTGTGTCTTTATAGGATGAACATAAGTAATGACAGAAGTGATGGATACTTGATGGTCCACCTGAACAGTGGGCCCAGAATAGCTCAGTGCCTTGCTAAGAAGACACAGAGAATTTGAATTCCAGGTCAGTAATTCAAACCCAGCTTCTTTAGGTGATTGCAGTGATCCATGGCTGTCTGGTGGACATGTCTTCTCATTTATTAAAAATAAGAAATCCTATAGGCCCAGCATGGAGAGAACTGCACCTTGCAACGTCCTCCAGCGTGGCAGTCATCCACTGTGGAAATAAAACACTACCCATACTGTTTCACTCTTAGGGTGTTCACTGTAACCAGAATTCGTTACCATTCAAAAATCACCAAATTTAAGTCACCTCAGTAAGGTTCTGACTTACCTGACTGACTTTAAAACTATTTATCAGAGCAGGAGTTAAACACCACATAAAAAGCTTGACTGATGCCATAAAGCTATAAGATTTTTGATGGGTGGGAGTTTAAGGAATGTTTAAATTCAGCTCTGTGCCATTTATCTCCTGCATGTACTGCTTCCAAATGAGTGGTCAGAGCCATCACCACGTGCTGCAGACAGACAGGAGATGACACCAAATGAATGTTCCAGGAGAGCTGTAAAGCACCCAGGTCACAGGAGCCTTGGGGCACTCCCAGCCAGCACTGGAGAGAGTTCTATCATGGTTAAAATTCCCAAAGTGGAATTTCGTAGCATTGCAGCAATGTAGAACCCCCCTTTCTTCTACTTTATTGCTCTTGTGCCCAACTCAATCCTGGAAAGACATTTGCTCCCTAGCTGGTGACACCCAAATGAATCTGATTCTTAGCACGTGCTGAAAAGAGGGACCACTCTAAGGCATCTTAAATGATAAGACTTAGTAACAGAGGAAAAGTCCTTGCATGTGATAAATTATCCCTATTTTTCCTTCACATCCCTATTAATTCAGCTGGAAGGTGTTGAAAGGTGTAAAAATACTTCGTTACCCGTTCGCTTTGCTATTTAAGTTTTTAAACTCATTACCCTGAAGTAAATGGGCCCAGTGGAACCATTATTTGCATTTATCCCCAGTTATTACCAGAGGAGAGACAACCCCAGCGAGCTTAAAACAAACCAACCTGAGAACCTGAGAGCCGGAGTTAACAGGAGGATGTGAACTGCACAATTTAAATACAGAAACCACTTACCAGCTCTGGTGAATCAACCTACCACAGCACCCTGTCTTGTTTTCTTCTGCCAGACAAAGCAGAAGTCAAGATTTAGTGGTTGGGATGAGGGTATAAACTAGACAGACCAAGAACTCTGCAGACTGTCTGCGCTGTCAATCATATGATTCGATGAAAAACCACAGGAAGTCCGATGAACAGATGCAGAACTGAACTGCAGTAACTCCCTACCGCAGGAGTTCAACAACACTGGGGCTTTTTTGGTTGTTGTTTTTGCAGTTAACGATGAGGAAGATAGCATCACAGCCAGCCAACAGCACCTGGCATGGCTCCAGCCAACTCAGGGGCACTTGAGCCATACATTAAATAAAGTCCCTTTCCCTTCACAAATGAGACATCAGAGCTGCTGTTCAGCTGCAGTGTCATGTCAGTGGATGATCTCCATTCAGATAACATAAGCAAGGGCAGACGGAGCTGCTTTAAGATTGATGGAGCAGAGCTATGTCTTTGCTTCTTTCCTTACATAGATGCTTTAACAGGATGAAAAGCAGCCGTCATCAAAGAACAGTCACTGTGGAAAGAAGTCAAAGAACTGCTTTAACATAGAACTGGATAATAGTCTTTTCCTTGAGACCTCCCTTAGAAACACTGGTTTCTGAAACAACCCAAAGCAAGTCCCTAATTTTTGTTGCCCAGAGAAGCTGTGGCTGCCCCATCCCTGGCAGTGCTCAAGGCCAGGTTGGACACAGGGGCTTGGAGCAACTGCTCCAGTGGAAGGTGTCCCTGCCCATGGCAGGGGTTGAACTGATGAGCTTTCAGGTCCCTTCCAACCCAAACCATTCTGTGATTCTACGATTTTCAAAAGCACATGACTGGTTTAGGAGAAAAGTACCATTTCCAGAGGAGTCTGAACTCATCTGAGAGTCTAATTCACATTCACTTTCCACCAATCTGAAGGTTCAAAGTCTTTTGGAAAACAGGATTTGTGTGTGTTTGAAAAAGCTTAGCATGAGTCGTGCTTGGTAACCTAATGACATGCTGGCAAATTACATGTTTCATATCGATTCAGCTAAATATAATAGTACTGCCTGTGGAGCACCTGCAGGATTGGACCATAGTAGCAGAATACACAAAGTGGCATAGAAAAAAATCCCCCAAACTGGCTGAAATTCAGCACCCTACCAAGTCTTTATTATAGAGACCACAGTGAAAATTTACCCTAGCAAGGTTAGTCCTGTAACCTGCCTTGCATCAGGTAAGGAGTTTGAGCTGAGAAATGATGTTTCTAACTGCCTTCAAAATCCACAATGCCACCCCAAAATCAGAGTTAAATTAATGGCCAATGATCTTGAAAAACTCAGCGGTCATGCCTGGCACACTGTTCATGGTACAGGTATGCAAGTACACATGTAAATGTTTATATACTTAATTTTTATGTAAATATAAGCACTTAAGTGCTTTTATAGAGCAGAACTTCAGGAGAAAATTTCTCAGTACGTGTTCTAAGATACCGACAGGCTGAATTTTTGCAGTTATTTAATTGTTCTGGGGAGATAATGCCGTTTCATCTTCCCCTGGTTCTGTTTGTGTCTACTGTGCTACTTCAGCCAGACAGTATCTGTGGCTTTGATGAAATATCAGTATGGGCTACACCGCACCTGCCCGATACCATCTTTATCTCCTTCTCAGGCTTGAAACATAGATAGGCCAGAAGATGATGGTGGGGAGATGAAGGAAGCAAACAGGAAATCTGCTAGACTAAGCATGAGCCGCATGTTCAGAGGTCTGCATAAGGAATAGGTACAAACTTAAAGACCGAGAAGAAAACAGCGGCTCAAAGCGTGTCAAGAGGCTTTGAAGAAGAAATAGAAAACTCAAGATGATAAGAAGAGGTTCAAAACAATCTATGAGTGGTCTAAACATCCCCATCTAAGCAATCACATGAGCTGTAGTAGGGAACAATGTTTTCCCGGGAAGCATAATTCAATAAGCCATATAACCCAAAATCATCCAGTGGGATACAATCTTCCTGGTCTACAAAGGCAGGGAAGTTTATCTGGAGAGACACAACAGTCTCAGCAAGTTAGGATCACTGATACGTGATTTCTGTTTTCATATCACTGAGAGTAAGGGTTTGTGCAACCACAGCTGTGAGAAAACGAATGCACAGGGAGTGAACTTGCACTGTTAGATGTGAACGACCACCAGAGAATCAGACATGCCTCTGGTCAGAGTTCAGCATTTACAATTGTTTTTTACAGAATACCAAGAAGCCAGGTCAGTTTTGTAAAAAGCAACCAAACAGCGGTGGCTAGATGTGTATTAGTGAAGCACAGTGATTTAAAGTGAAATGTTTGCAGTAACCACGCCATAGTGCAAAGCTTTGTAGTACCACGTTGCTAAAAAGACTGCGTTTCTTTCTGGGATAGACTGGCAAACACAGCTTTAAAGTCCTTCTAAGAGTCTGGGATGCATGTACACAGGCTCTAGTTTCTTTGCCTTACAACAAGGAAATACTGCTGATAAACACCAGTAGAAATAATTTTTGTCTTCATACTGAGTTGTTAATCTGTACGAATTCCAAAAGCACTGTATAAAGGTACAAATTTGAGCTCAGGATGAAGTCAGGTGCCCACTTCAGGCTGTCCTGGGTCCACCTCAGGAACACCTGACTCTGGGCTACTTCCAGACAGCACAGTAAATAAATTGGACCCCTGGTCAACAGCTTCTTCAGCAAACCTGGCTGAAAACATGCCACCTGAAGGGCTGATCCAGAGAAAATCCCTCAAAGCAGTTAGCTTGAGGAAACAATGGGATCCCTGCTCAGCTTCAGGGATGCTGTGTCTATGTGGAGAAATTTCAGAACGGGAAGAAAAGATTAAGATGATTAAAGACTAAAGCAGAACTCACATATTATGCACGGATAAGCATCATTAACCTCCGTACAACACTGCATGCATTACACACACAGAATCACAATTCAAGGATTTACAGTTATCATTACAATTTGCTTGCCATGCCAGGAATGTTCTGTATACCATGTTGTCTAGATGGATACATGTAATTTCAGATCATGTTCAATTCAACAGCTCAACAGCTAGGAGCTGTGACTTGCTGCCAGACCAGAGAGAGACAGGGAACTGCAACAGGAACATTACAGGGATGTTCAGAACACTAGAAAATATAGTACATGCTGGCTTTGCTAAATAGTAAGAAAAAGGGGACTAGAGACTGGTGCAATTATGCTTTAAGCTTGAGTACGAAGGCACGATGTGTAGATGAGGTACCATCAACAAAAAACCAGAGCTTTCATCCACTCCAGGACTTAACATGAAACAATAATAGATCTTTGAAAATACAGAAGCCTTTGAGAAGAAACAACACAGATGTGGGATCTGAGCAAAAAATGAACAACCTCAAAATGATGACAGGTAAAATGAGGAATGTTTTTAAAACTGAAATAAAACTAACCAAGAAAAGATTTAAATATGTAGAATAAAGAAAGGTACTGGTTCCAGTCACAAAAACAGTTCTGGTGCCTGACCTCACTTGAGCATTCATGATCCGGTTACGTACACACACCCCGATCACTCAGATAAGTAAGTAAAATCCTTTGTGTGCTTTTGAATTTAGGGAATTAAAGCCTGAAAACCAGAATAATCCCTGGACATTTCTCACTGGCATTAAGGGATGCCACTGCACAAATAGGAATGACCTATCAACTCAGAAAACTTTTAATGATATGAAGTGGATGCATAAGTCTTCTTACTGTGGGATTTGCAGCAAATGCACATTTCATAACAGCAGACCCTATTTTTTACCAGTGCTAAGGAAGATGCAAATGAGTTTAAGCCCTGGCTTCCTGTGTTTTAGCTTTCAACCCATCCTTCTCTAGAATAATGTGCAAAGCTTTACACAGACATGAGCATCAGCATGGCTGCAGCAACCATTTTTGTTAAAACTGGAATGCATTTAGAAATCAGTCATTCAACTTCATACAGAAGTTTGTACAGTTGCTAAGAAAAAATTACAAGATTTGGAGGAGACTTTGTATACTTTGCTCCGCTACAACTCACAGATAAGACAATCATGCTTTAGCAGTATCTTCAAAGAAGGGCTTGGGCATCCAGGAATTTCCTAAGTCTCAGAATTAAGCCCTGCAAACTTATAAAGGCTTTCCAAACCACAGAATACCATTCTTCCCCCAGACAAAGCAGATTCAAGGCTGAATTTTGTTTCCAGAATTTTATGAATGAGACAGTTGAAAATTTGCCGCTTCTCAAGTATGCAAAATGTAAACTTTCAACAAAGAAATTGGCTTTAATAACTCAGTTGGAAACCTCTCACTTACTTTTACATGTTATGTAAATCAAAGGAAGGGGGAATAAACTCTTTGAAGGTCTCAAATTGGGCAGAAAACTTACATTGCCCAAAATCCATACGCGCACTGTTTGGATCACTCTGACAAAGGCAGACAAAATAAACACTAAGATTAGCAAACAAGAGGAGGCAGAGGAAGATCAACTACGCAGTCCACCAGCAGATCTGCAAGAAGCTGAGGTGTTTGGTCCCTTCAAAGAAAGCTCATGCTGCCTTCAGAGCCCCATCATCACCTGGTCAATGGGGAAACCCTTAGACAAACAAAAAGGGCTTTTTACAATTCTGCACTCATGCGCCTGGGCTACAAAGTGTGCTCCAACCGGATAAAAGTTACAGATGTGTTCCCTTCACCAACCTTTCTATAAAACCCCCAAACAATGCTATAAATGACAACCACTATTCCAGTTGTCACATCAGAGAAAACTATCTGCCAATTATTTTCTGAAAAGTGAGTTGCACCCTTTTAATCTCACTAACATAATTTGTAGAACTTCAACAGCAAAGAAAACCTCACCTCAAAAGTTTTAAAAGGGCTTCTTAAGTGTATGAATGAAGGAAGGGTTGGAGCAAATAATTCTGTTGAATAACGAATGTATACTAAAATATGTAGCTATATATTCAAGGATGTGGTGAATCTACACAAATCTAAGAGCCAGCTATATATTTTAAATTTCTAGCAGTGACTGCTGCTGTTTAAGTCACAGACTATTCTGATTTTCATAGCAGAATAGTCTAAAACACAAAGAATGCTATTTATTGTGAAAGACTTCATGCTCCAGATAACATCACCAACAATCACTCTACCTAGGCTAATGCACCTCAGCATTGTCCTGAAGTAAAACCCCAGATAAAACTATCAATGCTACTTGACTTCAGAGAATCATAGAATAGTCAGGGTTGGAAAGGACCTTAAGATCATCCAGTTCCAACCCCCTGCCATGGGCAGGGACACCTCACACTAAACCATGTCACCCAGGGCTCTATCCAACCTGGCCTTGAACACTGCCAGTGCTGGAGCATTCACAACTTCCCTGGGCAACCCATTCCAGTGCCTCACCACCCTTACAGGAAAGAATTTCTTCCTCGTATCCAATCTAAACTTCCCCTGTTTAAGTTTGAACCCATCACCCCTTGTCCTATCACTACAGTCCCTGATGAAGAGTCCCTCCCCAGCATCCCTACAGGCCCCTTTCAGATACTGGAAGGCTGCTCTGAGGTCTCCACGCAGCCTTCTCTTCTCCAGGCTGAACAGCCCCAGCTTTCTCATTCTGTCCTCATACAGGAGGTGCTCCTGTCCATTGATCATCCTCATGGCCCTCCTCTGGACTTGTTCCAACAGTTCCATGTCCATCTTATGCTGAGGACACCAGAACTGCACACAATACTCCAAGTGAGGTCTCACGAGAGCAGAGTAGAGGGGCAGGATCACCTCCCTCGACCTGCTGGTCACGCTCCTTCTGATGTAGCCCAGCGCACGGTTGGCCTTCTGGGCTGCGAGCGCACACTGCAGCCGACTCATGCTCATCGTCTCATTGACCAATGCCCCCAAGTCCTTCTCCTTGGGCTGCTCTCAATCTCTTCCTGCCCAACCTGGAGCTCTGCCTGGGATTGCTTCGACCCAGGTGGAGGACCTTGCACTTGGCATGGTTAAACTTCATCAGGTTGGCATCAGCCCACCTCACAAGCGTGTCAAGGTCCCTCTGGATGCCATTCCTTCCCCCCAACGTATCAACCGAACCACACAGCTTGGTGCCATCGGCAAACTTGCTGAGGGTGCACTCAATCCCACTGTCCATGTCACCGACAAAGGTGTTGAACGAGATCGGTCCCAAAACCCATTCCTGAGGGACACCACTCGTTCCTGGTCTCCAGCTGCACATTGAGCCATTAAGCACAACTCTTTGCGTGCGGCCATCCAGCCAGTTCTTTATCCACCAAGTGGTCCACCTATCAAATTGACGTCTCTCCAACTTAGAGACAAGGATGTCATGTGGGACAGTGTCAAACGCTTTGCACAAGTCCAGGTAGATGACATCAACTGCTCTACCCCTGTCCATCAGTTCCGTAGCCCCATCATTTCTATGGCCACCAGATTGGTCAGGCAGGATTTCCCCTTAGTGAAGCCATGCTGGCTGTCACCAACCACCTTGGTGTTTTTCATGTGCCTCAGCATGCCTTCCAGGAGAACCTGCTCCAAGATGTTGCCAGGCACAGAGGTGAGACTGACTGCTCTGTAGTTCCCCGGCTCATCCATTTTCCCCTTCTTGAAAATGGGGGTTATATTTCCCTTTTTGCAGTCATTGGGAACTTCACCCGACTGCCATGATTTTTCAAATATGATGGACAGTGGCTCAGCAACTTCATTTGCAGCTCCTTCAGGACCCATGGATGGATTTCATCAGGTCCCATGGACTTGTGTACGTTCAGGTTCCTAAGATGGTCTCGAACCAGATCTGCTCCTACAGTGGGCCCAGGGTCTTCATTCTCACAATCCCTGTGTCTGCCTTCCAAGACTTGGGTGGTGTGGTCAGAGCATTTGCCAGTGAAGACTGAGGCAAAGAAATCATTCAGAACCTCAGCCTTCTCCAAATCCAGGGTAGCCAGTTCTCCCGATAGCTTCCGGAGGGGGCCCACTTTGTTCCTAGTCTGCCTTTTATTTGCAATGCACCTATAGAATCCCTTCCTGTTATCTTTCACATCCCTAGCCAAGTTTAATTCTAAGTGGGCCTTAGCTTTCCTAACCTGGTCCCTAGCTTCCCGGAACACATCCCTGTATTCTTCCCAGGCTGCCTGTCCTTGCTTTCACCTTTTATAAGCCTTTTTTTTTTCCTTCAAAGCTTCCTCAGCAGCTCCTTATCCATCCAAGAAGGTCTCCTGGCCCTCCTGCAGCACTTCCTTCTAGTAGGGATGCATTGCTCCTGAGCTTGCAGCAGTTGATCCTTGAACATCCACCAACAGTCTTGGGCCCCCCTGCCCTCTAGGGCTATATCCATGGAACCTTACTGAGCAGGTTCCTGAAGAGGCCGAAGTCTGCTCTCTTGCAGTGCAGGGCAGTGAGCTTGCTGCGCGCTCTTCTCACTGCCCTGAGGATCCTGAATTCAACCATCTCATGATCGCTGCAACCAAGGCTGCCCTGGAGCATCACATTTCCAACCAGCCCTTCCCTGTTGGTGAGCACGAGGTCAAGCATGGCACCTCTCCTTGTCAGCTCCTCTGTTACTTGCAGAAGGAAGTTGTCTTCCACACAATCGAGGAGCCTCCTGGATTGTTTGTGCCGGCCCGTACCGTCCCTCCAACAGATATCGGGGTGGTTAAAGTCCCCCATAAGAACAAGGGCCTGGGAGCGTGAGGCTGTTCCTGTCTGTCTATAGAGCGCTTAACCCCAGCACTTTTGCCAGTAAGTCTTGCTATGATGTGTACCATGCAATCAGCAATGCAAAATAAGCACAGGGTGTTTGCTACAAGCGTGGCAATGAAGGAGACCATTGAACTTTAAGACCATGATCCACATTTTTAGGCAAGGCAGTGAAGCAAGCAGGAGGGACTCGCCTCAGTAGCACTGTCTGCATAATGCACATATTCTGACCCAGAAACATGTAAAGACTACAATTTTCTCACTTTTTCATAGGAATTGTCATGTCCAGGGTAGATTTTGCTTCCCTCATCTGGGAAAGGAAGTGGAGATTTCACCATCTGTCTTTACAGACTGAGGCCCACCTTGTGCTTGCTGGTGGAACTGGTGACCACCACAAGGTTTCTAGCGCTGATCTCCATAGTTGAAGGATTTTTCCTTTGTGAAACTACCTATTGAGCCCTCTCTACTGTCCTAATGCAGTCTTGGGATGATCCCATTGAAGCACAAACACAGAGCATCGAGAGATCAAAATACTGTTTTCACCTGCCGGTCTCTTTCACCCAAATTTCAGAGTTACTACAATGTCACAGCTTGTTTTCCCATTTAGTTGCATAGAACATACTCTCCTAACACAAAGGTGGCAGGAGAAGAGCAGAGTGATTCAGTTTGCATATTTTTCCAGTGACGAGGTCCCAGACATGCTTTCACTGGAAATTGGTGCAACTCTGCAGCAGCATCGAAAACATCCCACCAAGCCAAAAAGAACATTCCTTTGGACAACTGGGACAAAGCTCCTCTCCGTTATCACTGTACAGGGGTCCCAAAACACTGCCTAGGCTCTGGCTTTGTGCATCACGCAATGAAGGGAGACCCCTTTCCCTGCTGGGTTTAACACCTTGAATTTGCCTTGCGGAGGCTGACATCTACAAGACGTTTACAGCACGTTCCCTAGCAGCTCCTTTGACAAGGTTTGACTTTCACATAACAGCAGCCACAAAGACGAAGCCCCAGCAGACATCCTCCTCCAGTCCCTCCCACCCAGCACGGCGGCGGGGCGGCACGCCAAGCCCAAACATCCTTTCCCCCTCCCCGAGCGCCTGTGGAGGAAGACCTCCTTTTGATTTTGTACTTTTTAATCTGAGGGAGCCAGGCCTGTAAATATCACAAAAAAATGATAACAATGACTTTAGAACAGAGACAGACTCGCTGTCACCAACTGTTAACTGTCAGATCAGGGCAGCCTAGGAAGCGGACCCTTATCTGACTGAGGTCCAGGACATGCTGACTAACGCCCCTATTGAGACTGCAGACCTTTGGCTCCCTAATCTCCCCAAACTGGAAAATGTACACCCTGACGGACATACTCCCTTCTTAAGTATTTCAGGCCTCAGCAAACAGCCAAATCATGCCGTGAGATGAGCAGTGTTGCCCTGCTACAATGCAGGAAATCCAATTTATTTGTCTTGAGGAGTGAAACGTGGAATGACAGTAAAACCTCTCCAGCCGTAGCATGCAGTGCCAAACTGCAGCCTTATCTCTTCTTGGTTCGTGAAATAAGGAATCAGTGCCAAACGTGGAGGTTTAAACTCTATTTTGCGGACATGGACTTCACAGCTCTTTTTTATTGCTTTGTTTTAATTCACTCTAATGCTGACTGTTCTGTAAAGACAGACTCAAGCCAGGGGAGTTTAAGCTGAACTCAACATAAGACCACAATGCCTTTTTTTAAATGGATTTTTAGGTTGTTTATTCTGTCCTATATTTGATATTCTATATTCAATATTCTATATTCTAGTAATGAAGGACATGACAGTTGCTATAGGCATGTTCATCTTAGCTACTGGAAACAAACCTTTATCATGATAGAGGCAAATAGCATGTAGGAGGGAGAAAGGGATAGCTACTAATGAATAAGACAAGGATGCCTACATGGTGGAGGACATTTTTACGAGTCTGGATGCTGGGCAATTGCATCTCCTTAGCTGGCTAAGTATGGGGAGTCAAGAGCTGACTGCATCCAAAAAGGGATCTGTACGCCTGATGTCCTCCTGATCCCACAGGTTTAAAAAGCAGCACTCTCCTACAGTGAAACTGCTTTTTTTCTAATGCAAACAATAACCTCAATCAGAAAAAGGGCTGCAAGTGAGCTACTCTTTTAATAATACATGAGAATTACTTGTGTTTTCCATTTTACTAAGCTTTAGATGCAGTGCTTCCAGATTTGTTTGCCTTCACTAACCTTAACTGTATTAAACCACCTATACTTCTAAAGACTGTCTTTCAGACATGAAATTAAACTGTTTTATAAAGCTCCCCACTTCAGGAAGAGGAATTTTAGAAGTAATTTATTAACACTATTATGTCCCATGGTTATTGAACATATCTGCCCCCTCCCTCCCTGTGCATTCAGATCAAGGTTGTTTACCCCTGTAGCAACAATCAGTCT
Source organism: Myiopsitta monachus (assembly GCA_017639245.1). Lineage (NCBI taxonomy): Eukaryota > Metazoa > Chordata > Aves > Psittaciformes > Psittacidae > Myiopsitta > Myiopsitta monachus. The sequence continues at coordinate 1,743,684 of CM029941.1, read as the reverse complement.
TTGCTGGTCTTAGTACAGGAGAACGGAGCTTGGCAAAACCTGATGGGATAGATAAGCACAGGGAATTCAAATTAAGCTTTGCTGCCTGACTCTGATCTCAGAGCTATAGGCACCACTTGAATCTCACAGGTCCCACATTAAAGACAACACCTGAATTTAAGGGCTGTGCTCTTCTCCCACTTTACTGCATAGCTACAACATTTCCTGCTCTGTTTTGGAGCTGCCATCTAGCAGACCTTCCCTCATGAGCTATGTGTCTCTGGTTTCCTATCTGCAAAACACAATCCGTCCTGGGGTTTTTGATACTTAACACACAGCACAAAGGAAGGGCAAGCTTCCTCCTGGAGCTGTGGGATGATGCTGCAGCATTATCAAGCTGGGAACATCTCACCCCACTGTCGCACTTGTCTGTCCTCAAGCTGAACTTAGCGCATGAGCCACAGCTTGATTGCTCTCCCCATAGATTAATCACATGTTGTAACAAAGAACTAGTACAAATTATCTAGATGGCATGAAGGGAGCAAATGCAGCGTACGTCCTGCAGGACTCCCTGTTTTTTCTCGTCTCCCACTCCCTAAGAGCACGTAGTGGTTGGAAACACTTGTCACCCACCTAGAGTACTAGTCATTAAGTGCTAGGAGGAAAGCTGGAAAGAAGACACTAGGGTTTATAAGCTCAACAAATGGGTTGAACGTTACAACTTTAGGAACCATAAACCCAGCCTAAACCCACATGGATTCAAGATTCAATGCAACAATCTGATCCTTCGTAACAAACACAGCTACAGGAAAGGCATGGTGACCTAAACCAGCTGCCCTCTAAATCCTAACAGCAGTGATGCTGATATACGTGAGAATTCCCTTGCTTGGCCAGGAAAAAGCCATCTACATCACTAATCATCCTCAGCAGGAACAAACAGCCTGTAAATCAACTGGAGAGAAGCACTGCAACTTGTACCAAAGGTTGTGACAAAATTAAACTCAGTATGGGAATGCAGTTGAGGCAGCCATCAGCTGACAAAGTACATTTCTTCCTCATTCTCACTTCTTGGTGTAGTTGCTGTAAACATTCAAGACATTTCTCTGATTTATGCATTTAATTAAAAGATATCTATAACATTCATGCTGTTTACGTTTAACCCAATGCTGCAATGAAAGCTGTAATTTTGCCTGGGATTTATATTCTGTACTCAAATTTATTTTGATTCATTGATTTAAACATACACACAGAAGTGAAAATGTGTCAGATCATGAAAATGGAAAAGATTATACTCCATTATCTAGTTCATCTGTCAACTGGGGCAGAAATCTTCCAAGAACTGTTTTTTTCTCAATCTGCCACATTATGGAAACTTAATTTAAAAGACTAATTCTGAAAAGACAGCTAAACCTTAAAAGAGGAAGAGCGACTGGACCAGTATAATCGGAAGCTGGTTACATGATTTTTCCCCCTCCCTCTATCTTGTATTCAGTTGTTCATAACTCACCAGGTCTTGCGCCTTCTGGGATAAAATTGTTTGGCTCTGCCACATTATTTTATTTTTTTAAACTTTTTTTTTTTTTTAATGAAATAGGAAAAAATGTAGGGTGTTTTTTTTTAATCAAAAAAGTAGTAAATTCATTTTAAATGCAACTTTTTTCTCTTTTCAGCTACTCTGCGTATACTGAGAGCTTGCAGTAAAAAATGAACACAAGGGTTGGAAACAGCTCTCAACAGAGGAGAAGAAAAAAATAAAGTCAAGAGCATTTCCGTGTAATTTTACTCTGCTTTGCCCAAAGTTGCAAGATATTTGGAAATAACACGTCATGCACATGCAGCGCATTTGGCACTGGACTTTTCATTAGACTCACAACACATGCAACTAAGTAAGGGGAGGCTGCACAACACATGCAAAGCAGATTTAGTCACAGCCAAAAACGTAATAAAAAGAATGGGGTGGCTTTCTAGGGTATGGAGGAGGGAAGCTTGGGAAATGTTACTTAGCTTGAGCAAATGTATAGCCCTGAAGTTAACAGGGGATGGGCTCTGGCTTGCAGCCCTGCTGTAAGATGTACTGGATGGGGAGTTATGGGCTGCTCATGAGTGCTGGGCTCCTGCCGAGCTGCAGCAGAGCCAGCAAAGCTCTGCAGCTCTGGGCAGGGAAGCTCCTCTGTGCTCTCTTTCAAACAAATGGGATCATCCCTGAAGGTTAACAGAGTTCAAATGATGTGGCAAGCGGTTAGCAGAATGGCAGTAGCTCTGAGAAACATACACACGCAAAACGTTGTTTACCAGTGTCAGAGATCTGTTACTATGGGGAGAGACTTGGAAAGTCTCATGCTGCTTTCCCATCCTCTCATTTCTTCAGTGCTTTCTTCCTGCCTTATATTTTATATGTCTTTCCTGTAGTAGCTTCCTTAAAGCAATGAAATCAACCAGTTCCATGTAGCTGGTGACGACCAACCATGTACACAGAGGCAGATGGATTCCTGTTAGAATATGTGTAAAGTTTAAATTATTTGGCTCAGTCCCAACACATGCCCTTCCTTCCAATAAAGTGAAAGAATGACCCTATCTTTCTATGTGCCACAGAAAAATTAAACTTGGAGAATATGTCTTTATTTTTTAACAGCACAATTAAATCAAAGTAGACGCACTGATGGGCAATACAGCATCTCAAAAGCTCACATGGGAAAAACAGATGCTGTTGCTACACTCACCTCCAGTCTCACTGGGTGTTTCACAGTGCAATGAGAGGCCACGACCAGACTTCAATTGTGCATAAAGCAGTATCTGACTGATCTCTTTTGGCAACCCATGCTCCTTTTATTGACTGGAGTTTGTATGCCATCTCCTGACCCTTCCTTTCCACAGAGTCTGCAGAGAACCTAACATCAGGCCCCCATCTATCACTATTGGCAATGCCTTGTGCAAGGATGCTCTGCCACCTGGAGAGCAGCAGTAAGGAAAGCATTCCTCATCCTGGGTGACAGTAGGAAGATGCCACCACATAACCACCTTTTTGCTCCTCCAAAACAACATTCCTGGAAGACGCCACCACATAATGACCTTTTTGCTCCTCCAAAACAACATTCGTAACAGCGATAGGTCCTGCTCAGTGCTGCAAAACAGCCGCTGGCTGGCGGGAGCATCTTTCACTGGCCATGAAATGAAGATGCTGAAGGGCCCCTCTCATGCTGTGTCACCAGTAGAGCAAAACCAGACTCTTCTGATTCAAGGAAGAAGGTCATTGAGATGGACTTCCCTGTGTCCATTAGACAAATATATTTTTGCTCTCTATGGGATGCATAGAGAATCACACATTTGTTTCTTAGGATTTGTATTTAGACACCTGGATATTTTCACACAACAGCAATTCTGTACCTGTTGTTCTATTTCAGGAGAAAAGCCCAATGCTGACTTATAGTTAAGAGGTAACCAGCCTCCATGAGAGTGCACTGCTGCTTCTTCATTACTGTTTGTTACACTGCCATTCACACTCTCTTCCTTCTTTTTATCCCCGGAGGCAAAAGGATGCTAACTAAATCCTTAGCAAACCCTGAACAGCCAATTCAGTGCTTCTCTTTCCCAGGCTACTTGTCAAACAGCTCTTTTACCCCATTTTAGTTAGTTTTTTTTTGTTATGAACTTTAATCACAAACACGAACAAACAATTTTATTATTATTACCTGGCCACATGATGCCTTTAAATCCCCTGATAACCAGCCCTCCACCTTCTCCTGCTCTGCCCAGACCCCAGCTCTGCTCCTGCTCAGGTTCAAAGGAATTCTTAACTTTACAACATCAGTAGTTTCCTGATGGCCTAATCCTGGGTCAGAAAGAAAAAAAGCACCCCTTTAATAACGGTTGTTACAGGACACTATTCCATCTTCTAAAGCCTCTGCATGTAACTGCATGAAACCTCATCTGTTGTCTTAATGGGAAGCAGTTAATTACAATCCACAAGCTCCCACAGGCAAGGCTGAGACATTAATCAGGTCGGCTGGGTAAGGGGCTGTAACAGCAGCTAGAGTTCAGTTCACTGCATAGCAGTGAAGGGTCTAAACCCAGTCAATGGCAAAGCGAAGACAACCGCAGGAGAGAAGCCTTGTGGAATACAGTAACTCCTGCACTGCTCATCACCCTGCTCCCAGAAGGGTTTATTTTTCCCTTTCCATTTTTCTTGAAGAATCAGTCTCAGAATCACTAATAATATATATTACTGTATTCATACAATGCTATTATATTTGCATTCATACAATTAAATTGTTACTATCTGGTACCTGTCTCCTGGCTGGGTAGACATGATCTTGTCATCTGAACATTTCCGCTTATTCTCAAAACTGTGGTTTTGGAGAACCAAAACTGTCCAAGTTTCTGTGAAACGCTGACCTGCATAGCAATACTATTGAATCGCTCTTGTGAAGCAGCTATGGTAACTCCAGAATAAGGTGATTTCATTCCAGTGTAATTGTTCAGCTTTGTGAAGCAAGCAATTACTCTGGAATGAAGTGACTGAATCCAGAATGAGGCTTCCAGAAGGTAACTGGAAGAGTTTTCAGGGGTGGAGGGGACAGACATTAAGCCTCCATGTAAATATTAGTCTCCATGTGGATGACAGCTTGGGAATAGGAGTGTCCTGAGCTAGCCCACCCTTCATCCTCATCTTGGCCAATGCACCTCATTCCTGAACTGCAGAATCACTGTTACTCCAGTCACTCACCCAAGGCACCACCCTCCCAAGCTACCTTGTCTTGTGCAATACACAGCTCTTGCTGCTTTCCTTCATCTCTGGAAGGTGAAATTTGCTTCTCTGGATTCCAGCAGGGTAAAAAAAACCCATGGGGGATTCTCTTTCCTAGAGAACTGTGCTCAAACTATGAATAGGGTGTAAAGGAGATAATAAAACCACATAAAATATTAGATTTTAAAACCACAACTGCCACTATAATTCTGAAGCCAACAAAACCCTTGCCAGTACTTCTGAAAACTTTACATGTAAAGTTTCCCTACATTATACCTGCATTTATACAATTCAATTGTTATTACCAATTACTCCAAATTAGCCCATTTTCAGACATCGCTCTTGCGAGTACTAAAGAAAATAATGATCTTAAGCAAGTGTTGAAACTGGATTAAAGTGTTTGGAGATTCTCCTGATGATAGAAACAGTCTTTCTGGGACCATGACAAGTTCGCTGACTGTTCAACATATAAAGCAATTGTGGAATTTAGTGTTAGTGCCACTTCAGCCTTGATATCAACAGCCTCTCATCAACAGACATGAGGGAGCCCTTAGCAATCTTCTGGCTTCCCTGGTTTGGGACAGAAATGGCCAAAGTTCTGAGACTCTCAGTAGCATCTATGTACACTATTTTAAAATACCTGGGTTTTTAAAGGAAAATCATATTTATACTACTGAACAACATTTTTTTTTCTTAAAAGCAAGGAATGCTAAATTTATAATATTTCTAAGTTAAATTCAAATGTAGACACAGTTTTGAAAGTGCCTGATTTTTATGAGTCTCACGTCAACAATGAGGCCAAATCATGACTACCTTCCTCTGCAGTGGCTTAGCCTTGCACAGTGGAGGCTGTGGATGAGTTCCCTTCACTACCATCAGCCATACACTGATCCTGCAGCACCAAGTCTCAGTGAGTGACAGATGAGACTTAGGTGGCAACTTCACAGGTCACGCACAAGCTGTTTTCAGCAACTTTCTGTCTACAGACAAAGATGCCATGGAGCTGCTGCGAGGGCTGGAGCAGCTCTGCTCTGGAGCCAGGCTGAGAGAGCTGGGCTGGGGCAGCCTGCACAAGAGAAGGCTCCTGAAGGGGAGACCTCAGAGCAGCTCCAGGGCCTGAAGGGGCTGCGGGAAACCTGGAGAGGGGCTTTGGACAAGGGATGGAGGGACAGGACAGGGGAATGGCTTTAACTGCCAGAGGGGAGACTGAGATGAGCTCTTGGGCAGAAGCTCTTCCCTGTGAGGGTGCTGAGGCGCTGGCACAGGGTGCCCAGAGAAGCTGTGGCTGCCCCATCCCTGGCAGTGCTCAAGGCCAGGTTGGACACAGGGGCTTAGAGCAACTGCTCCAGTGGAAGGTGTCCCTGCTCATGGTAGGGGGTTGGAACTGGCAGAGCTTTAAGGTCATTTCCAACCCAAACCAGTCTGGGATTCTGTGATCCACAACAAAGCTAAATGAGCCAAAAGAGCTCTAAATATTTTCACACGGTTCCAGTCGTAATAAAAAGGAAAAAGAGCTCTGATAAAGTGCAAAAATTCTGTTTTCAGAACCTTCATATAAGAAGTAATGAAATTAAGTAAGTCTGTATTACTTGCTACTGCTATCAATTAATGCAGCAACAACTTCCAGACATAATAATTACCATATGTGCACTGTGCTTTACCTCTGGGCTTATTAATTTCATACACAGGACGTTACAACTTCTGATTGCATTAAAACATACTGATATGTTACAACAGAAATGCTCCCACTGCAACACATCGTTGCACAAAACACATGATTCGAGTGATACAGAAACTGCCATCTGCACCCATCAAAGGACAACTTGCTAACAGTCAGTTCTCTATCCCCTCTTAAACACATAAACCCAGTATTACAGCAGGAGAATGTCAGCAGTTACCTCAGCTGCTCAGGGACAAGAATTATAGGGTCTTAAGAGGCAGATGTTGACCGCTGGATAAATGCAAAATCACTTGGTGTACCTATTGATAAACATAATAAAAATACATCTCCAATTTCTCTCTGCCATCTGCCACACTGAGAGTTTGCTCAGGCAGAAGTGATGACAATCAGCGCTACCTCATGAACTCAGATCACCTGGAGTTCGGAGGGTCTCAGAAAAACACTGAGATTGTTTCAAAATGTCCTTGATTTTTGAAGTTTGCTGAAAACTCGATATATAATGGAAGATAATGACATCCAAACAGCATCTAAAACAAGTGGTGGTTGCGCTGCCATAAGACAATTGGGTTTCTAACTATGTGCAAACACAGCAGTACATTCAGAAACAACTGCACCCTGTTTGCACGTGGCTTTTCACAGTCATCCTATCTCCGTAATTAAAGTTATATTTGTATTCAATTCTGCTTGAGATTCTATAAATAATATGACTTGCTTAAAACCTCCCTGTAAGCCACAAAGCACTGTCATCTTTTTAGTAAATCTTAATTTTCCTTCTTCTACTTTGGATGACATATTTCAAGCAAGCATATATTGTACTCATTAAGCAAATCTTACATTAAAATAATTAAACAGTCCTAAAACAATTCAACTGGCCTAAAATAGTTCAACAGTCCTAAAATATGCATAAAGACAGTGACAACTATGATGTGAAGGAGCAAGTGTAACAGGCAAGATTACCAAGTTCGCTGCATTGGTAGTACATTCACACAGTGTGAAAGCATGCCAGTGATTTCCAGAAACCTTTAAAAGCCAGAAGGAACCTGGCTGGTTTCCAGCAAAAGCAATAAAAACAAGTACCAAACACAAAGAGTTAACACGTTCTTCCTACTTCTGAAAGCAGGAACGAACCCGGTTTCGTCAGTGAGGTTTGGCAATGTGCGAAATCCTGTAACCAATTTCATTTCCTGATAAATGAACGGTCCGCAGGGGAAAGTCAGCCAGAGGCTTTGGGAACTGTCGAGAGCTCAGACATGACCGAGAGGCTCCTGGAAGGAGCCAGACTGTCTCTTTGCTTATCACCGCCCAGCCAAAAGGCACCATCCGAACACCGGCGCTGCCAGACTCCATTTCGAGCCGGAGCTGCAACGTGATAGTGCTTCATCAACACACGGGATCCCCTGAAAAAATAAACCAGCTCCAGCACACATCTTGTGTTAGGCTTCAAGCAACCGGGCTGAAAACGCGTGGCTGTATAGAACAGGCGTTGGGATGTGACTGCACTGTTGATGTGTTTTGCTGCCAAGTGCTAGGAGTGACTTGGTATTCTGGGGCTTAGACTCTCCCCCCTTCCCCGCCCTTCCAACAGGAAAAAGCCAAATACAGAGGGATAAATCATTCATTATTGCATAGATTCTGGCAGTACTGAGGCTGCGAAGGAGACGCTTTCAATAGCAGCTACAGGCTGCTTCACATGGAGAGCTGAACATCGCTCTCAGGTTTAAACCGTTCTCAGTTTAAAACTATAAATTGACTTTTGAAGAGTTGACCTCATAGAAATGACTGATGATAGCCTCGCTGAATGTTAACAGTAACATTCAGATCTAATTGCAAAATGACAAATGTGCCCCAACACCAGCTCAGCTGTGCGCTGCTGATCTGTGTGAGTGCCATCTTTTCATACAGAGGTAACCTGGATGTTTGTTCGCTTTTAAGTTACTACAAATTGATTCACAACTCCAATATTTTTAAAGGAAATTCAAGTAGCCCAACACACAGAGAGATCTGAACTTTTAGAAGTCTCAAGTTTGCACTTGTAAAGAATAAATAAATAAATATTGCCAGTCTGATGACCCCTGAAGGGAGGATAAAAGGAAAAAAAAATAGCTCAAATAATAACTTCAGGCCCTTCATTACCAAAATCCTGGGTAACTTTTCAAGTGGCTTGCAGGCTTATAATAGCAACGACGTCTGTAATTGATCAGCTACCCCAACACTACCAGATGTTTCGGCGACAGGAGGAAAGTAGTGCTGGTTCTAGAGCTTACTGGGAAGCAGAACATCATTTCAGAGAAAGACAATACATCTAAAGAGGAAGCTGTGAAGCTAAAGAAATATGCTTGTTCTCAACCAAACTGTCTGAGTTCAGTTTTTTTGCATCTTCTAGCTCTTTGGAAAGCCTGGGGTAAATTCCTTCTTGCTCCCAAGGAAAATGCTGCTCACTTGACTCAGTCTGCCCACTAACATGACAACACTACTCATTACTTTGCTGGGATCTCTGATGCATTGTGCTTAAGACTGTGAGAAACATAAGCTAACAGTATCAAAAAAGACAGTTTTCTATGCTAATTACCGAGGCTTACAAGCCAGGTATGTGGCCCTGGAGAGATACTACAGCAGACTGGTTTTCCTCCAAACCCGCCAAGGTTTACACTTACAGCAAACCAACTCCAGGAGCCCCATCGCTGCTGCTTCTTCCATAATGTTACTCATGTTATTTAAGGCACCCCTTAGACCCCAAATGAGAACAGCAATGAGAATACCTGAAAGAGATCCAAAGGATCAGTTATTCTTTCAGAGTATTTTGATATTCTACAATACTGCTGCCTTTGAAAGTGTTCTTGCTATTCTCTGGGCTACTGCTGTGCTTTTAGCAAATACTGCCTTGACTATTGCACATCACTGCAGAGCAGGGAAACAAGTAGTCTGCTACTTGCTTGTCTCTTCAGGCATGGCATTAAAATAGAGGATAATACTGCAGTGTATAGTATACTACAGACAGGCTGACATAAGTAGAACCAGGCACTATAATATTAGTATTTATTTATTACTTTTACAACAAACAGCCAAAGCACATTGAAGGGATTTAGACATCACTGTGTTATTTCAATTATAACCTGTATAAGAGAAAGGGCTTGTTGAATAATTTACATTTTCATAGCATCCCAGATTGGTTTGGGTTAAAGGGACCTTAAAGCTCATCCAGCTCCAACCCCCTGCCATGGGCAGGGATACCTTCCGTTAGAGCAGTTGCTCCAAGCCCCTGTGTCCAACCTGGTCTTGAACACTGTCAGGGATGGGGCAGGCACAGGTCCTCTGGGCACCCTGTGTCAGCACCCTCACAGGGAAGAGCTTCCTAGTGCTCAATCTAAATCTACTCTCTTCCACTTCAACAGGAGAGCTTTCAAAAGCTCAGTGGATTTGGGGTGGGTAACAAAGACTCACTCCCAGATCCTTAGAGCTGATTGTTCAACAGTTAACCTCCATCTTCGATCCTTTAATTGCTTCTTTCAAACCACTTCAGCCAAATTGACTGAAGATCAGAAGCTCACAGACTTACTTTTGTTGCTCTGTTCACACACAACACGGGAAGAAACACAAAGATCTCATGGTGCAATATCCTCACCAAACTGCTGACCACCATGGGCATGACTGCTCTGCAAAGGCATGTACAGCTTTCCTTGGTAGTCAATTGAACTACTGCAGATATAGGTGATGGGGCTGGTCTCCTTCCATCTACAGTGACACAACACAAAAAACCAGTCCTTTAAAGCAACATAGGAAAGACAAAGCCAGGACAATCTTCTCAATCAAAGAGAGGACATCTTCTCAATCTTCTGCTCTATTGCTCAATCAATGTGACTCCTTCAAAACAGCAACCATGAAAATGAAGGAGAGGACAGAGAAAAGTGAAGGACAGTCCCTCTTTCCTCCTAATTAACAGCAGTCACTGTGAGCCACATACTCCCCACCATGAGATCTGCAAAGTCCTCGGCACCTGCCCAGTGTCCTTCTCACACCATGCCTGGTAGCATCTCCTGAGCGTGAAGATATGGCCTGAAAACCTTGAGACTGCTGAAGCAACAGCAAAACTCTCCAGCAAAAGCAGGAGTTTTCCTAGGGATCTCTGAAGAGTTAGGGTATAGCAATGAATGTTCCAGCAACCAGGAAAAAACAAGGTTGAAGTTCTCCATTTATTTTTTACTTTAAAGCTTTACACAGTGCTCTCTCCAACTTGAAAGCATGATTATTATTTTCTGTTCAAAGAGATTTTGGCTCCTATACAGCAAGAAACTGATATTACATGAGAAACAGTTTAAAGATCAGAAATTCAAGAGTTTGCTAATGCATATTTTCCTATGCTGATGCTGCAATGGTGTTTATATTACTCTTCAATAGGGAGGTGTCAGAAAAACATTAATATGTTTTAGCTGTGTGCTAGGCAAACAAGCAAAATAAAATAGCTTTTTCTTTTTCCCTCTTGTTCTAGTCAACAATGCCAAAAGTTACTGTTTATTTTTCTCCACCCCCATGGAAGAATTTATAACCACTGAAGTAAACTGAAGTTAAAAACCTGGGTTTAATTCCAAAATTGACTGACAGCTGCTATGTAAAAGCAAACTTAACGTGTTTGGGTTCTCAAGAGCATTCACGTTTGAGAAATTTAGTTTACTGGAGCCATGAGAGGGGTGGGGTGTTTTTGGACCCTTCCCCATAATGCTACGAAAATAATGTAAAAAAGCAAAACTGTCTAATTTTTACATATAGACAACTGGGGAGAGGTGGAGAGCACATCCCCTTTTCAAATAGCCTTGACAGTAACGTATAAATATGCTATCAGTTACAGTGTTAGCTGACTCTCTTTGGGAGTGCCAAAGAGAGGTTGTGAATGCCACAGTACACACCACTGCTGTTAGAGCTGGCAGTATTCAAACAGATAATATACATACTCAGCTGTAACTAAGACCGTATGTGCAAAAGGGCTCGTCTTGCACCACTCCAAAGAAAACCAAATCTTGACATAAACGACAGTCAAAATCCATGCAAACACCTGCCAAAATGGCAACTGTAGGAAGAGTTCTGGTTGGTTTTTTACTTAAAAATATCAAAGTTTGAAAAAATAAATAAATATGCTTTATAAATGACTCACCAACACTACCAGACTATGCCAACATTTCAAAAGCCCACAGTCCAGCAATACAAAGATCCATGGATCACTAGTTTCCAGTCAAGTTTCTCTAAAGTTTCGAAGTTAACCAATTTCTCCTGTCTTACCTGAAGGATGCTTCTGAAAATGAAGTGTTAGCATTCAATCCAACTCATCAACTGTATTTGCATTACACACAGCTACAAACAAATCTAAAACCTGCCAAACTCTACTTTTAACTATGGAACAAAAGGACTCACCAAATTTCAAAGACACTGAATCCACAGATGCTAAAGATAATTTACTTTGGCCCTTGGCTTCTTCACTGTTAAAAAAAAGTAACCAGGCACATATAAGCAAAAGTTACCATGCTATATATTCTAACCAGCTGCTCCAGCCTACCTCCTACCAAGGATATATTTCTGTGGATTATCATATTTATGTATAAAAGTGACAGCAGCATTTATTTCTGAACTACAGCTCTGAAGTCTTGGTTCCGTTCTGGGATGATGCCCTTAAGAGTGCCAGCAAGTATCTAACCGTAAGCACTGTAATAGTCAGTGTTTTTCCATAGTATTTTTCACGTGCTTTCCATCTTGCCTACATGCAAGTTTGCACCATTTAATTAAATAGATTTAGATGATATAAACTCCTGCTTGGACATACTTATTATGAAGCGGTGTCATTCAGTTTAGTTTCAACTCACTCTCAACAGTTTAAGTAGCTGGGCTTATATTAATAGAAGAGCACCTGCATAAGGGTTTGCCCTGGTTTAGACAGACAGGTTTATAATCCCACTATAAGATTAGCCAGAGTCAGCTGAGTGCAGACATGTCTTTGACTGCCTGCTCACAGCTTCATGATGATAAGTTATTTTCTGACCACAAAACCCATCAAAACTTTCAAGATCATTTTTCCTGGAATTTTGATTACCCAAAATCATATTTCTCAAGGGATGGGGAGTATATGCTTCTCTACCCGAGGTCTCGGAGAAGCTGACCTCTAAAACAAATGCCTTCAAAAGAAATGTGAATTACTGTTCATCACTTACAGGTCAGCTCATGGAAACAGGGAGGTTTGACATCTTAATTGAGGGTATAAATTGTCAGAAGGAAATACACAATCCATAAATATTATTCTTCTTAGCATATGTTTGGTGCTTTGGAAAAGCCCAAAAAGCACTTTGTTTAAAAGTTTCTTACACTTCTCTTACTAATCTGATCTTCTTCAGGTTAAGGGTTAACAACAGTTGAGGGTCAGAAAAGGAAGCCTGCATTATATAGATGCCTGCCTAGCATCAGACCTAAGGATGTATTAGATGCAATCAGCTTCCACTACAATAAGATCTTTGACCCTTCAGCCAGAAAAATATATATATCAGGAAGAATTTGATTAATTTCTTTTTTTAAGGAAGTTTTCTGTCTCTCTTGCTTAGTGCTATACCGTAGAGCTCTGGAAAGGAGCTGCTGGTCTCTAACTCCTCTGCCCCTACCTCTTTACAGTGTCATACGGTTAATTTGTACAGTCTGCTATCTGAAACCCATGGTAGTGCGGTACTGATACAGCACTAAAACAAATGCAAGAAAGCTGTACGTAGCTTAAGAATTACAGATCTGCCCCAAGGTTTAATTTAGATCATTAAAAACCACTGGTCTGGATTCCAAACCCAGCATCTTGCTGTGGCCAGATAACAACCACTGAGGATTAAGGACATAAGGACTCTGGAAAAAAACCCAACCAGAGCAACAGGAGCAATTGGAATAGAAGACAGGGCAATGGATGGTCTCTTGGGATCAACATCGTGTTAGGTAGGATGCCTATATACAGAATGCCACCAGTCTCCTTTGCAACCTGGGACACTGTGGAAGTGCTGCCCATGTCCTGCCCCTCTGTACAGTGTGATGGTACAAGTGACTGTTGAACAGATGATGTCTCCCTCCTAGAGGGAGCATCTGCAGATACAGGGCAACCCTTCCCCAGAGCGCTCAGTAGCCAAACCAAGAAACTGTTCAGACTCCCTCAGTTTTGGGGACTTCACATGCACTTTATGGGTCTGCCTTCTTCCCAGAGATGGAAGTACCTATTCTTGACATCCCCCCTTGAGTTTACCACCACTTCAGTCAACACTTATGTTATTTTTATGGCATTTTGATATCGGTGCTGCTTCCCCAGGAGTGGAGTGATGTGCCAGGGTCACAAAGCTGCTCTGGTCCAGATGCCAGGCAGTTCCTACCACCACTCCAGTGACTATTTACGATTTTCCACTATGCTCCGATGCCTTCATGATTAGGGGCTTTCTCCAATGAAACAAATGGAAGTACGCCATTAATAAAAGGGAAAACCTATGAGAAGTGCTTTTAACACCTAAGGAACATGTTCTGCTGAGAGACTGAAAGCTTTTACCCCTGCTTCGTTTACTATTCTGTGAAATTTTAATGCCCAAACTGGAACGTACTTTAATAAATATTAGATCTTGTACCATGCCAAAAAAGTGTGAGCTGATGGCATAATGGCATGTCTGTATAACACATGAAGAATGTGTGACAGGATGCACACTGGTGACAAAATACTCATTGACACACAGAGAAAATGAACAGGAGAAAAATAAAAGCAGCTCAGTGTATGTTCATGAAGATGCAGTCTCTCCCTTAAGTGGCTTAGCTAATGGGAACTTTTCTTTTACAAAGCATTAAATGTGGCCTCCCAAGTGTGATCATTCCATGAACCCAAATGTCAGCTTCTAGTCACTAGCTGGTATTTGAAGCAAGTTTTCCCACTTATTGTGAAAGAGTGGTTATCTGTTGGCTAACTCCCCTTGAAATGCTGAGATAACTGCTCGACTCCAGACACGGTCCCACTTCTCTCACGCTGCTAATGCTGAAAGTAAGGATGGTTCACCAAAGGGAAGAAAAGCAGAAAAGAAGAAAGTTCCTGAGAACTTTAAAAAAAATAAAAATAAAGAAAGAATGAGGCCAATTTTCACCTATCACTATGATCTCTAAATTGCCTTTAATAAGCTTCTGCAATAAAACAGGGAGCCTGGATTGTGGGCTGCTCGTCTGCGAAGCAGACAGCTCTATCTCCATGCCATGGCTTCTGCCTCCATCCTGGGCATATTAACTTCATTTATCTTCTCCCACAGACTGAAGAAGAAATAACCAGCTCTTGATTTCAGCACCTGCCCTTTATCTCTCTGTTTATGCAGAAGTCTTCTAAAAGGCTAATTACTCAGCTTGGACTTTCCCTGCTTTCCACAGTACATGGCTCAAAGCATATGCTTAAAATAATGTTAATTATATTGTTTGTCTCCAGTCAGATTGCTCCAGGACTGGAAGGAAAATCTGAGTTAGAGTTGCCATTTCCCAATAATTATTTGCTAAGAAAAAGTAGGATATCTTTCCTAATACGCAAATACATATATATACACACATATTTATTTGTTGGTCATATGTATATTTTTATATATATATATGACCTCCTCCTAACATGCCAACTTTGCATCCCAGTGTTGCTTCCCACGGTGAAAGGGAGCAGGAGTACCAGGGTGTGCTACAAAACTGATAAACTCCATTATGCAGATCAGGATCGTGGCTCTAAGTGCTGTTATTTTTAGTTGATGTTTGTTCATGTTTGAACTATGGTCTAAGCAGCAGGCTCAAGATCTGAATTACATGTAAGGCCTCTTGAATGCTCACTTCCTCGACAAAGGCCAAGATAAGCAACTTGAAAACATTCACTGTATTTATCTGTGCATACATTAGGTACTTGCACATAAGAAAAAATCCCACCATTGTCTGAGCTGCAGGGAAGTGAGCGAGTAAAAGCACTGATTCAGTCCTTATTCTTCCCAATCGTAACCTATTTGTGTTTCAGCCATCTCCCTCACAGTGCTTCAGCTGAAGATGGTCATTTCCAGGAGGTAGGAGTAGTATCCCTGCAGGGTCTCTTGTACTTGAGAACACTTCAGTATGTTGTGGCATAAGGCACGGAAGGACTGAAAATTAAATAGCAATTAACTGCAAAGCTGATCTATAAGTTCTCAGGATTAAACTCCACAGCTTTGCCTGTTGCAATTACATGTAGATCATGTCAACCCAGATAACACAGACCCATAATTCTGTCACATATTGTCCAAGCTGGTCAGACACAAGCCAACTCCTATGCAGAAGCTGCTTCTCTGAATTGGCTGTGCCCCAGTCAGCATGCGCTAGAAAACATGTCCTTTCAGCAGGCAGTATTAGTTGGTCTTTCAGCAGGCAGTATTAGTTGGTCTATGCAGCTCACAGTCGGGAGCTTAGCAATGTGAACAGCCACAGAGCCTACTGTGCAGGCAAGGCGACTGCAGGTAGGGCTGCTCCCACCCATCCAGACATGCCCAGAGAGTGTCATTAAAGACATGTGGATTAAAGCTTCTCCTTTATTTAGCTGCTGAAATTCCTCAGAGTTGCCAGAGTTATTGTGTAACTATATATTTACTCTGATCTTACTATGAGTCTGTTGAGCTTTTGAAAAGCTTCCCCTGAAAACCTCAGAGACTGAAGTGGGAAGACCTGAGGAAGTGCAAGACTCTGAGGAGAGAGGTGCAAGGACAGAGGGCATGGAGACTACAAGGTCATTTCTACAGGAGGGAATCTCATGCTGCTCATCATTAATCTGTGCAAAGAAAGGATGTTATTTGCATTCACAAATTAATGCATGACATTACAGATACCAAGGTCAGTGTCACCAATTTTCTCACCTGCTCTGGCCAAACTGCTGCTCAGCAAAAGGACTTTCAAAACAATGACAAAACCCAGCAGGTAGAAATGGGCAGTGTAGAAGAGTTACGTGAAAAGTGTCTGTTTTAACCCCTGCCCCAAACGCAAGTCCTTGGAAGGAGAGGTAAGTCACACTGTAAGCTCCAGAGCTTATAGTAAGTCACATTCCAACAACACTCCAACTCACACTCTATAAGCATCCTTAACACTGGAAGTACCCAACTGCATGGTGAGGACTTACAGAGCTCGGCACTCGAATCAAAGGATCAGGATTTTTTGACAAGTGGCAGTATAAACATGTAATTTTGAATGCTGTATATCATTAATGCAGAAAATTTAAACATAACGGGATTTCATTCCAGAAACAACATTTCTTTAAATTGTGGCCCAACATGCAAATTGATCTGGCACATCAAGTAACAGATAAACCCCTCATTTTCTTGTAAGCAGTGAACTGATTTAGCAATGGCTCTGTGTCAAGAAGGAATCACTGTAGCTTCTTGATAGCTTTTAATTATCTGCATGTAAGAGTAAGTTCTCATAGAAAAAGCAAAAGGTCCAGTGTTTGTATTCACAGCACTGAAGCGTAGCAAGGGCACAACCCAAAGGGCTGTATTTGGATACAACTTCTCTGGTGTTACGTAGGCTATTCCTGTACTCAGTACTCGGACTCTAGACCAACCTCTCCTGAAGTAATTCAGCCTAAGTGGCTGAATACGTGCCATCTCAGGGACACAAGGAACTGCAGGAAAGACATGAGCATGTGCAGCCAGCTAGACAATTCCCACTGGGTGTTTTAAAATTACCAGGGTATAAATAAATTACCAGCCGTCGCCAATGGCTGTGTACTCAGCGCACCTTATCAGATGATATTTTCTTAAAGTTACCATGAAAGAAATGCGTCTTGAGAAGATGCTCTTGCTTCTTTATCATGGAGTAGTAACAAAAATGGTTCTGCAGAAAGCAGGCAGTATTTAAAATACACTTGGCATAACAGAGAACCAAAACTTATCATGTGTTTAAAACACGCACATAACTCCCATTTTCTTACTTACCTACTCATACAGATTTAATTATTGCAGTATTTAAACATCACACAGCTGTTAATGGATTTTAGCCTCACAAAACCTGTCAAGTTGGTAAATCCCTCACAAGACTTCAGAGATTCTCAGAAAGGAATGGAGAGGTCTGCTTAGGATTATACAAAAAGCTCATAATCATGTTGACCAGACTTACAGGTCCTGAAATGATTTTTCCTAGATTGGTTAATTCTTAACTAAAGCCCCCAGAACTTATCTTCGTAGCATTTTATACAGACTCGAACAGAGAAGCAGAACATGAGAGTAAAAAGATTAAGCTAACAACAACAACAAAGAGAAAGATCAAACTTTGGTTACAGCTTAACTAAACAACGGATGGAAAGGTGAGACTGCATCCTTGACATTTTCTTTGTCAAAGAAAAACTTGGCCTCAGCAAATTGAAATTCCTCCACACACTTCAATTTAATAACTAATCAAGGAAACTCACCCAAACATTTAGTACAAATGAGGAATTTAAATTAAAACATACTCACATGGCAATCCACAATGTAAACCCTTATCAGTTGCTATCGATAGGAGAAATGATGTTTTGACATTATGGATATAAAGGGTATGTAATTGATTGGAATAGCACACTTTAATTGACAAGGTCTTGAGCACTTACTCTTAGCCTGTCTTTGGGCAAAGCAACAGCTCCTTGCTTGATGATTTCCAGAACTCGCTCCACTGACAGCTCAGCTCCAGCTTGCTCTAATCGGGAGCTGAAAAAGCTGATCACCTGGAATGAAAAATCAGAGCACATAAAAAAATTGAAAAGAAGAGATCTTTGTATCAATTTACACACGAAGCTGTCATCTTCTTTCTGTGGATCAATGTATCTGTACTTCTCAAAGAATAATCATGTTATCACTTGTGCCAGGGAGACTTCGTTAATGTCAAACCAGCACAATTACCAGTATCCTCCTGCAGTCATTTTTAACAGATAGATGATTTTACAATTTAACACACAGAGCTGAATTAATAAATTTACATTTTCAAGTGCCATGCATTGACATATGCTTATATTTCTACCTGTCAGTACTTCTGCACATCAGGATTTTCAAGGCCTTCCAGTCTTTGTACAGTTTGTGCTAGAAATTCGCTTTCATTTTCAAGCCTTGAAGTAAAATCCGTATAGTTTCAATGACTTCTGGACAGAAGGCCTTAAGAGAAATATTACATATCTCAATACAAGGACTTACATGACTTCCTGGGGCTTTTGCAGCATTCAAAGTCAGGGCAATTGTGGGGGGAGCCCACTAAAGCTCCACTTCTCCCTAAATTAATCACCCAGAAAGCCCCATTACCTTCTCCATCACAGATTCCAGCTCCAAAGACCTCTAAGTTCCCTCTCAAGGCTCTCATCCTCCACCAGTCTCTCTGATGAGGCCAAGCTGATTTTCACCATATTTCCCTCCCCACCCCCTTTTCTATGACCCAGCTGGTCCTTGTTAGCTAGAACACAGTTAGGTCAGGCTTTAACTTTTATCCCTCTCCAAGCTCAGTAGGTCACACCAGAAGCAGACATTGCACCGGCAGTTCTCCATGTGGGACATCAGAAAACCTCCACTTCTATAGCTGCTTTCATCTAAAGAGAACACACTCTGCAAGCCCCATCCCTTATCCCAGAGGAATTCATCAGTCATGCAGAGGATCTGAAACTCAATGCAAAAAAGGTAGAGGGCAAAATTTCAGCTCCTATTTAGGACCTATTTAGCATCCTTTGAAAGTACCACAAGACGTTCAGAACCATTTAGTAGAGCCTGAATACACGTGAGCACCAGGCTACCCCCTGGCTGGAGTTTGGAGGTTCTTCAACATCTGGTGGGCTTCGGACATGCTCTCTTCTGAAAAGTACTCATGTCCACTTGCATCTGAATCACAGCCTCCAGCATATCAAGCAATTTTTGCTAATTCTCCCAAGTAAAAGGGGGGAAATGTGTATTATACTATGAAATCTCTGCTGAGCTCTCTTTGTTCTGGAGTGAGACACAGCTGGAGCCAGAAACCATTACCCTAATTATGCCTCCAAGCCCAGCTGCTGCTAATAAAACAAAGACAGCTGATGGCTTGATTACTGTGAGATTCAAATTTGTCGTTCCTCTCTTGTGATTCTGAAACCTTAGTCCTTGTTTTAAGCAGGTAAGATTTGCTTGGCTGTAGAGCAATTTTCTCTAGAAACTTGAAACACCAACCAAGTGAGATAAAGACTAATGACAGGTGCTCAAGTCGTCTTTATGGGGGTGTTGAGGGGTTTTGGTGTTTTTCTTTGTTGTGTTTTAAACAACAGATGCATGGAAATAGTCAAAAGTCAGGTCTAAACTTCTGTCCTTATGATTATCTCCATACTTGAATAGAAGGGAGAATTTCACTGACTCTGGCAGATGCTGCAGGTAGGTTTTATACTTTTACAGATAAGGACCTGGTGCAGCACTGTGTTTTTTGATTCTTGAAAATAAACAGGAGTAGGAAGATGTTCTGAGCTCATAAGCAAAGGAGCTGGAGGGAGGAACCAGGAATTACAGAGGGGAATGGCAAGAGACAGCTTGCGCAAAGAGCGTGAGGACTTTGGAGTGAGGCTGACATGGTTTTGGCATGGAGTCTGGGACAAATTGCTGGTGGAGGATACACAGCTCGGAGAGGAACGAGAAAGTTGCCCACAAACTTCGAAAGAGAAGAACATCTTCCTGCATTTCAACACTCCTCTGTTGTCAGTAATCACTGGTGAAACCTATCCTTGCCCAGGGCAGGCTCATGCAGAGAATCCATCCTACTAGTGCTGCCTTGTTAGCTTGAGCTCTGCTAAACCACAACAAAAGCAAAGCTTAATATATTCAGCTTTTAATCAAAAGGATAAAACACTATTATTAAGGCAAACGCATAAAAAACCTGAATGAAGCTCACAGATACTACCTGAATTCTGGTGTTTCCTAGTTTGGAAAGTCAAAGCCTCCAATCTTAACATGTTTTTATAAAAGACTTTTATGTTTTTTGTGGTAAAGGTACTAATCTTGGTTGAGTTGTATTCCACAAAGAACAAAAGTGAGATAGGATTCTAGTACTTTCATGCTACGTCTGCGTTTCACGGAACTTTGAATGGCTTTTTGGTACACATTTGACAACTGAAATTAAAAATATCTACCATAATAATAATACTTTTCTCTAAGTGTTATTTGCCTTACTACTACAGACAATATAGAAATTGGAGTAATTATCTTTCTAACACTGATTGTACAGTACCTCAATGAGATATGGAAATAAGGAAAAAAAAAAAAAGGAAAAAAAAGATGAATTATACAAAGAAGACTGTAAAAGAGGCATTTGCTTATTGCTATTAGATAGGTAATAAACCAAAAAGCATCCAGCATTACATCCCTACTGCCCAAGCTTCCATCCTCTGTAGCAGAAAGTCTAACACTTTACCTAGTAACTCTACCAAATCCCAAATACAAAACATAAAAGCTTAACACAGTATCAAGGAACAGTAGCCCTTTCCTCCAAAAGAGCTTTAATTATCTTCTAGACATAGTAACAGAGCTGCATTTAAATAATCATGAAAATTACCAGATTTCAACTCCTTGTCCACTTAAAAATGAACCAGAAAAATCAAACTGGGTGGATAATATTGTATGAGTTTCAAGTTTTAACACATGCTTTGAAACCCAATGCTCAGCATATTAATGTAATGTATGAAGAAAAGCAGATCTCAGGGCAATGAACTTGGCTGAGAGATGGTGCCCACTTTATGGTATTCTGCAAATTATTTTTCTCATCAATTATTTGGGCAAGCGGTCTAAGAAAATAGAAAATAACGGCAAACACTGCTTCAGAAGAATAACAAGGAACTTAACAAGTCACTGTGAATTACTCGTATCCAATTCATGCTCTGCACTGAGAGGCCCTCTCCATGCAAGGAACATAACCCGTTTTAAAAAGCTCTCTCTCTGCAATCTGCCTTCCACATTACCAGAGAATAAAAGGTACGTCTAATCCTGGATTAGACAACCCCTCATCAGGAATATCTTATCAGCATCCACATGAAATGATGTATGAATAGCACCTTGCCCTGTGCAGAGCCTAATGATGGTTGTGCAGGCTACCCAACCGTGCAGTGTGATGGGCACGCAGTGACATGGCTTGGTTATCATCAGTTCTAGGGATTTCCAGGCTTTGATTCCTATAGTATTAATATTCTTGCGATCTCTAAACAAACCTGCTTTCTATACTGATTTCCAAAATTGGTTTTCATGAAGCTTTTCAATTTATGAGGTCAATTTTCCCTGAAGGACTCATCTTTATCCCTTCTGTTTTTAAAACAAAAAAACATTTTCAGAGATTAAAAGTGCTACAAGAAAACATTTAAGGTTTCGGGGACTTTTTTTAATATTATGAAGGAATAACCACAGCATCTGTTCTTTCACCCATGTATTGTTGTCAATAGGGCTCAAAGGCTGAAGTAAAAAAAATTTATGTTTATTACAGCACGCACAAATCAGCAGCGCTTTTAAAGGCAAAATGCTTTCCCCACTTGAATTCTTTCAGGGGATGCTGATGTCCTGCAAGGCCCCAGCCCATTCCCTAACTAACACCACAGCTCCTTGCTTTCTCCTCCAGCTAAAATAACAGCGGAAATTGCTGCTACCTCCTCTGCCTGCAGGTATCAAGGTTAATTCTGAAAAAAGAAAAGAGAAAAAACCCCCAAACTTGGACCAAACGGAAAAAGTTCTGATTCCTTTTTTTGCCCTTTTTCCCTTTGTTTTTCTCTTTGGAAAGACGCACATTTTGACATCGGCTATTTTATATGTCCAGCCATGTTCACCACTGGGAGAGTAACAGACTGTATTGACGCACACTGGAAGGAGAAGAAAAGGAAAAAACAAACCTCTTGTAGTAAAGTACCACAGAATTAGCACTTCAGCTAAGTAGTTTCCCTAGGAAAACATAAATTGCAGCAATTTTCAGTAGGCAACAGGCATAGCCCGCTATCCTGCAGCAAAACTGAGGCAACGCCAACCCTCACTGATTTAAGAAGGGATGAAATAGCTTCAGGTGACTCAGTATCAGGAGAAACACAGAAGGATTATCAGCAGACTTGAAATACTGATTTTTTCAGATTCACCTTCAAACTAGGAGCATGTTCAAAGAGATACAAACTTTTCAAAGTACTTCTCATCTCCCTACTCCTGGCACAGAAAGTGGGTAGGAGTGGGAAGAAAACAAAGCCAAAAGACAAAAATAATCACTTAAAGTATCTAGCCAGGCTCTAGCAATCAGCAGGATCAAGGTTTTTCTATGGGCATTTTAAGGAAAACCATAAAATGTTCTCACGTCTACTGCAAGTCCTGCAGATGTTGAAGTAGGCTTTGCTGCACCAGAGCCAAGCCAACACAACTGATTTTAAAATCTAGCAGGGAAATGACTTCGGAGAATTAAATACCTAGCAGAAAATTGCATCAATCAGATCCTTTGCACCACTAAATCATTGCCCCTGACCTCCTGATTCCTATCAGACTATTTTGCAAACAAACTCGTAGCAACTCCTAGTTAAACCTGTTCAACCACACGCTATCATTAGCTCATAGGAAATATGAAAACAATGAAAGCCAGTGAGTTCTCATGATGGCCATGAACCAAACTCATCCTTAGGAATTTCTAGCAAAGAGTCTCCACCAAATTCCTGAGACATCTGAGCTTGCTGGCCAAATTATAGACCACCTCTGAAGCAGAGGATTATAGATAGTTCACAGCTGAAACATTTCTGCAGGAGGCCAGAACAGGAACCATAGCATTCCTCTTTGTTCACCATCCAGAGGAAGAATATCCCATTTAGCTAAACAAGATGCACAATATCCTATTAAGATGACTTTCTAAAATGAAAAGTAAATTAATAGGAAACAGAAGGTATTTTGAGTTCATTTTTTTCTGTACAGAATTAACTGTTCCCATATGTTCCCAATCAGCTGGCAATGGTGATTTTTAGTTTATTTATAAAATCCCAGAGGCAAATAAACGGTTTTCAATATAAAACTGTTCTATATGCTGATGACCCTTAAACATTCACCCTTTTTGCCTCAGCTGAACACACAGAGGTTATGTGTTATCTCCAGAAATGGTCTAAACCGTGAGGTCCATAGTTACTGATAATCTGAGCAATTGCCACTCTGGTCCGAGCAGCTGGTGGGGCTGAGCATTACTGCATCCATGTACCCATCTCCATATTCATATGTTCCTACAGACATGTTCTGCTCTATCTTCTGCCCCAGTGTCATCCTGCCAAACGTCTGCGATCCAGAGGAGTCCAATGCTGAAGGCTCTGGAAACCTACCACAGTGCTTCATTATTAGGACCATTAGAAAGTCTTTTGTTATGACCTGTGAATCCACAAGTATGTGAAAAACGTTACTCCCTTTCCCTTCACAGCAGTGTTTCTTTTGAAAAATATCACATCGCCTTTTGCCTTCCTTTGGCTAGTCAGCACCCATTCCATTTGTACTTAGAAGTATTGTTTCCTACAGCTCTTGTTTCTCCACAGTATTTCTTTCATGGTGATGGAGCTGACCATGAGCAGCTTGTGCCCAGGCAGCCAGGAAGCCAACAGCATCCTGGCCTGTATCAGCATCAGTGCCTGCCTGCACTGGGCACTGATGGGGCTGCACCTCGAATCCTGTGTTCAGCTCTGGGCCCCTCACTACAAGAGAGACATTGAGGGGCTGGAGTGGGGTGAGAAGGACACTGGAGCTGGTGCAGGGCCTGGAGCACAGTGTGATGGGGAATGGCTGAGGGACCTGGGGGGTTCAGATGGAGAAGAGAAGGCTCAGGGGGGACCTTATGGCTCCCTACAACTGCCTGAGAGGAGGATGGAGCCAGGAGGGGGCTGCGCTCTGCTCCAAGGAACAAGGGATGGGACAAGAGGAAACAGCCTCAAGCTGCACCAGGGCAGGTTTAGATGGAGCTGAGGAACAATTCTTTCCCCAGAGGGTGCTCAGGCATTGGAACTGCTGCCTAGGGCAGGGCTGGAGCCACTGTCCCTGGATGTGTTCAAGATGTGTAGATGTGGCACTTGGGGACATGGTTTAGCGATAGACTTGGCAGTGCTGGGTTTACATCTTAAAGGTCCTTTCCATCCTAAATTATCCTATGATTCTAAACCCAGAGTAAAGTAGCTAACATGTCGCTAGCATGAGTAAGCTCAGAGGATACCTTTGTGCTACTCCCTCTTTGCATATCCACACAGGACTGCAACAAATACTTCTTCCTATTTGCACCACCAACTATTAATTACTACCTTCTCAGTCCATTTCTTGGCTAATTTTGCATACGATCTGCAGCAGTTTCAACCCTTCCATGCTTCCTGTTTTGGTTTAGGAGAACATTATGTGTAACAGAGTAAAAAAAAAAAAGTATTAAAGTCGAAATATGTCGTATCCATTTTATATATTTTTGGCAAAGCAGCCTGGCAACTGTTCTGGCGTTTCAAACTCATTTCAGAATCCATATACTCTGTATTTTGGTCAGATTTTTTCAATATAGAACATTGCCATGCAATCTGTTAGTATACCTATACGAAATACAAAACTGGACGATAGTGTCGGATCAAAGGATCCTACACCCAATGTAAGGAGGATTTTGCTGAAGCACAGAGGGATGTCAGAGCAACGCAGAGTATAACATACACCTGCTGCTCATGCACACCTCTAGTGGCAACTGATGATGGACATTACATTCTATTCCTGTGAAGACGGGCTGAGAGAGCTGGGCTGGGGCAGCCTGCACAAGAGAAGGCTCCTGAAGGGGAGACCTCAGAGCAGCTCCAGTGCCTGAAGGGGCTGCAGGAAACCTGGAGAGGGGCTTTGGACAAGGGATGGAGGGACAGGACAGGGGAATGGCTTTAACTGCCAGAGGGGAGACTGAGATGAGCTCTTGGGCAGAAGCTGTTCCCTGTGAGGGTGCTGAGGCGCTGGCACAGGGTGCCCAGAAAAGCTGTGGCTGCCCCATCCCTGGCAGTGCTCAAGGCCAGGTTGGACACAGGGGCTTGGAGCAACTGTTCCAATGGAAGGTGTCCCTGCCCATGGCAGAGGGTTGGAGCTGGAGGAGCTTTAGTGTCCCTTCCAACACAAACCAGGCTGGGATTCTGTGATTCATGCTGCCACTGTAGCACAGGGGGAGATAATCCAAACACACTTTGCTATGTAATAACTAGGAAAAGTACCTACGGAGGGAGTCAGGATGCCACACAGCTTCTGCAGACATGCCCTGGGGGCTTCAGAGAGAAAACTGATTTTACCATCCCATCACCAAAAGCTGCAACACTTGCTGTTCACACCTATGCTTTACATGCTTTGGGCCACCAAATTACATTGAGCAGTGTCTGAAACCCAACAGAGCTCCTGATAAACACTAAGTTCATTGCATCCATGCTGCTCTGAATAACCAGCCTTGGCCACACAAAGCCTGTCTCTCAGAGTAAGTGGGGACAGATGCTACAGTAAGAACATAAGAGCAGGTCAATTATAGGGAGATCCTCCCCATGAATATATCCTCCAAGCTTCCAGCAACATACAATTTAGGAATTTACTGAGGGAAATCTTTAAAAACTTCACACCCCATCTTCTCCCCAATTTTATGACTCCTTTTTGAGCACAGCTACATTTCAGATATTCACAACGTTCTACGTAGCCATGAGGATGGAGCTCCCACCTCTATTGCTACAGTGAAAAGCCTGAACAAAGTTTGGGATCTAGAAACCTAGTCTCGTTCTTCTCAGACAGAGCCCACACTGTCCCAGCCCACATGCCCTCAGTGTGTACAGTAAAACTATCATGATTTGCCACGTTCTCAAGGGATTCGAACACCAGTGAAAACATTTTGGCTGTAGCACAGAGTTGGTTCTGTACTGGTTCTGTACGGGATGGTGGTGCTGCCGATACTGCATATGCAGTGGAGGACATGACAGGGTAGCAGAGGAGTCAGCTGTATCTAATCTTTTATTCAGATCTGCAAGTCTGACAGCTCTCACCATTTGCCAGCTGGTGACAGGTACATTTAAAAAAAAATAAATTATTTTTCTGACATCCTCGCTTCTCTAACAAAGGAGCTATTTAAAAATTCAACATGCTCCCTTGGAAAGCTTTAAAATAGTTTCTGAATGTAACTGGCATTACGCTGTAACCCAATATTAAACAGTTTTGGGGAGGAACTGTTGAAATTGTTGAGGAAAACCTACATTTAAGTGTTACAAAGGAAAGGATGTGCTGCTATCTGTTGGAAGCACGGGGCTGTCATGCAGAAGGATCTGGACAACACTAGTTTTTCTGGATCTGGACAAGTAACTAGAGGAGGTCCCTGTCTCACATCAGGAATGAAGAAGACTTATCTTCACTGCGCCGTATTCTCTCTTTACATAACTCAAAAGACATCTTGCCCTTACAATCCAGGCAGTAGCATGCTATAGCTGTAGTCTGTAGATGCCTAAAGTTTGGAGAGTTTTGATCCTTGAATCTTCTGCTCTCCAAGCTCTTGCATGACCAGAAAATATGAAGTAAAAACAGAAGAGGAGGAGAGAGGTACAGAGCAGGATCTCAGTTCGACATTTAAAACCATATTCCTTTATGGATCATCAGAAGTCTTTCAATCTTCTGTAATATTTTAAAATAAAAGCAGATCAAAACAGAACCTCAGCAAATTTTAAATCATCTGAATAAATGTGTTATTCACTGCAGCAAGAAATTTAGTGCCCTGTTCAGCATCTCCTTCCAGTATTTTGCATCTAGTGGTCACAGTGTGACTTCAAGCATTGCCTAGCTCTTCAAAAACTGAGAGGAGGACAGAGAGATATTTATTGCAATTAAAATCTGTTACTTTCTACCAGGAATAATTACTCAGATTCTCAGTATGAACATTAAAGCCACTATCAGCTGCAGCAGTAATTAATTAACAGCTAACTGCTTTCCAAAGCCATACTCCATGGAGAGCCATACTGGTCGCAGCTTCTACTCTACAGCTATTTAATTTTGTTTTCTTCTAATATGCTTATATATCCAAAGGGATTGCTGTGGAGAGACACTTTGCACGTGAAAGCCAAGAGCATTCACATACAGAAAGAAAACTGGGGTCTTCCAGTATCTGAAGGGGGCCTACAGGGATAATGGGGAGGCACTCTTCATTAGGGACTGCAGTGATAGGACAAGGGGTTGACGGGTTCAATCTCAAACAGGAGAGATTTAGGTTAAATATTAGATAGAAGTTCTTCCCTGTGAGGGTGCTGAGGCGCTGGCACAGGGTGCCCAGAGAAGCTGTGGTTGCCCCATCCCTGGCAGTGTTCAAGCCCAGGTTGGACACAGGGGCTTGGAGCAACTGCTCCAGTGGAAGGTGTCCCTGACTGTGGCAGGGGATTGGGACTGGATGAGCTTTAAGCGCCCTTGCAACACAAACCAGGCTGGGATTCTACGGTTCTACAGCCCAGGGAATATGGCAGCTGAGTTCCTGTTCCTAACTATTAAAAAAAGCAATTCCCTGTATAGTCATTTATTGGCTGGTAATGGGAGTAAGAGAAGAAAAATTGGTTGGTGATGAGAATTGGCTTTTTCTTCCCTAAAAGACAGGTTTCTAACAAGAGGCAGTTAAGAGAAGCTGATGCTGTTCTTCCTTATGGGAGTGAAAGATTCATAGAATAGTTTGGGTCAGAAGGGACTTTCAAAGGTCATCCAATATAACCCTTCTGCATAAAGCAGGAACATCTTCAACTAGATATGGTTGCCCAGAAGCACATCCTTGAATGTCTTCAGCATCGCAGCATGGGAATTCCTTGCCAGAGGAATTCTGGCTCTGCCAAGTTAAAGATGCTGACGAGAGTCACAGAGGAGGCAAAGAAAATAAGGAAGAGAAACTCAACGTTTTAATACTTTTTAAACTAAATTGATAAGATGATGAGTATTTTCCACTTCCCAAGAGGATAAAAAGATCAGATAACCACATGTAAGCATCCTCTAAATAATGCATCACTCACCAGATCTATATTTTGCATTATGTCCTGGAAGGAAGGGTGAGTTCGGAACTGCTCAAAGAGATCCCGCTTGTAAAGCAGCGCGTACACCAAGTTTGGGTTGTGATGAAGGGAATTTGTCAGGCAGGAGTTGATGATCTCCAACATCATTCGGATAACTTCCTCAATCACATTCAGATCTTGTGCCTTTAAGAAAGGAATAAAAGGTTAGTGTGCCCTTTTCCATTGTAAAACCTATAAGGTAGTAAGATAGCACACAGGTAATTATTACTAATGGAGCTATTAGCTGGTTAAAGTCTCCACAGCGAGCAAATCTGGCATATCCACCTGGAAAGAGATCTGTTTTCTCCTGTAGTAACCAAAATCTTAACTGAAATGCACTGCACTTTAGCATTCAGCCTCATAGCTTGATTCTCTCAAAAGCAGCTATCGTCTCATGCTAAAAAAGCATTAACATATTGTAATCAGCCAAATTCACTAGGGGTTAAGTGAATTTAAGTCTTTTCAACCCTTCCTATGCTACGTAAAAGCATTTCAGGATACATTTAATTCAATACATTTCCTGATGAGCCCCTGCTTGGGGAGCAGGCAT
Source organism: Myiopsitta monachus (assembly GCA_017639245.1). Lineage (NCBI taxonomy): Eukaryota > Metazoa > Chordata > Aves > Psittaciformes > Psittacidae > Myiopsitta > Myiopsitta monachus. The sequence goes on along the minus strand of CM029941.1, from coordinate 1,714,706 downwards.
AGGGAGTAAAAGAGAGGAAAAAATATCATAAAAATTAGAAGTGGCTGGTGAAAGAGAAAAGCAAAGACAGTAGAAGGGAAACTGAGTGGATCAAACCCCACTGACCCCTCAACATCTGCCACTGTTCTACAGACTTTATCCTGGCCTTTTTTTTTGTGTGTGTATTTTTAGCATAGAAGAATACTTGTAATGAATGATTAAAGACATCTTCTGTAGTGCGCTAAGCCTTAATGCTTAAGATAAACTTGTAGAGCTTTTCATCACGTCAATGCCTGTGGCAAACCATCCTGACGATTGTGAAATTCAAACTTTCTACACTGAGCAAGCTGGCATGAGAACCCCTGCTAGCTGCCTGGATTTCTCTCCATGGGCTGCACATGAGGATGTACTTGATACAGCTGTTCATACCGGAGAGCTGTCTGTCCTCCCTTGGGATAGGGTAAAAAAGGCAAATCTACTTTGTTTGTTTTGTTAGGTCTCTCCACCACATCAAACATTGGACTGTGAGACTTTACAGGTCTGGCAAGAACGTGAAGCATACCAATCAGGCTTGAGTTTTTCTGTTTAGTATGAACACTGAAACCACTGGCATTTCCTTTTGCCAACTGCCTACAAAGCATTCATTTTCTGAGTTATCATAAGGCACTTAAATACTTCACAACCAGGCTGTTCTTGCAACAGCATTTTGTTGGACTGTCATTCAACCTGTACGTAGTTATTTTCTTCTATAAGGTAGCATTGTAGGAATCATCACTTGTCAGATATATGCTCTTAGCAAGGCAGAAGAGAACATGGGAACATGTCATTATCCTGGGTAGATTCAATTAAAAAGCAAAGTTCTTTGGTACCACTTTGATCTGGTTATTTTTAATGGAAATCAAATATAAGTTTCTTCCTGAAAGGGCAGCATCGTTCCCCTAACCTACTCCTCCATCTCTTCCATGGTGCTGAGGATGCTGAAACGCATCAGCAGTCTGATTTGGTTATCCACATTGCTTGATTTCTGCATGGATGAAGGAGATTTAAGTGATGAAAACATTTTTAAATTTGAAATTTTGAAACTTGAGGCGCTGGCACAGGGTGCCCAGAGAAGCTGTGGCTGCCCCATCCCTGGCAGTGCTCAAGGCCAGGTTGGACACAGGGGCTCGGAGCAACTGCTCCAGTGGAAGGTGTCCCTGCCCGTGGCAGGGAGTTGGAACTGGATGAGCTTTCAGGTCCCTTCCAACACAAACCAATCTGTGATTCTATGATTGTATAACTCTTGCCTGAAGAACAGTATTTGGTGCATACACTCCAATCAAATCTCCCCCTTCAGCAACGATGCCTGACTGTGGAGGTTACCGATCTTTTTCTGGATGTGAGGATCTCCTCCTGTTTTTTTATTGGCTTTGCCTCTGTCACCTGAATTACCACTGTAGTGCGGTAATTCACATTGCAGTGTGCTAACCTTGCTGGCAGAAATCCTTACACAGCTGATCACTGCAACTACTTAGCCTGTCAATGTGATTGCATTCTTCTATGACAGAAAAATCTTTACATTCAAAACACAGGTGGCTCCTCTGTCTGTAGCTTCCTGTTTATAGTGCTATAAAATAGCATCCCTGTTAGATGATGTGAAATGTATTTAATGCAAAATATTAGACAAAAAAGTGAAATAATTGCTCCAGCAATCCAGACCTGGCTAACTCATCTTGGTTAATGGTACTTGCCTGTCAACTTGGATTTATGTCAGAATATGGTATATTATGGTGGCATTTAAAAAGCTCTAAGCATTGGTGTAATTCTCTCCCTACTGCAATAGGATGACCTGGTGACTGAGACACTATCCTAAACTACAGAATACATCAGTTCTGCAGAAACGTTATCATTCAGGATCAAGTGAGATCTATCCAGTTACCAAAAAGATAACAAGCCACACAATTGCTTTTCAAAAACTAAATGCTTTTTAGTAAGATATGCTGAACTTAAAACCTGGGCATTACAGCTAGTTTAGTCAGAAAGCATTGCTAACCATCTCCAAACGTGTTGTTTCAAGAAAAGGCAGACTCTGCTATAGGTCAGCTTCAAACAAGTAAAACCTACCAGCGGTTATTGCTCAGTAAATATATTTAAAACTTTTAGAAGCTGATGGGCAGAACCAACCATCTATTTTTCAGCTTCTGTATTCCAGGTAAGGAATCTGGGACCCACATGAAAAAAAACCCCAGGAGCTACAGTGAACATTTTTACTAACAAGTGACTATATAAGGAAACCATTTAGAAGAAGACTGAGCTCCATAAGAGACAGAGAAGTGTCACTGAATCACAGTATCGCATACATGCTAACTGGACAGCTGTATGCTCCTATAATTAGTGATTAAAGTTTTTGTAAAGGCTTAAAAGTTTTCAAAACAGGAAAAAACAAGCAGAAAGCCAAGGACAGCATTTGGATGAGACAATGGAGAAATGCTGTAAGAGTTGATAAAATGCCATGTGCTTTTGATGCTCACCAGTGTCAAGCTATGTCTCCCCTGCATCTAGACATGGTGCAACAACAGATATAAATAAGGTTACAGAACCATCTGAGTTGCTGAAGAGAAGTTTATTACCCTGTGTATTAGCTTTCAGACTGAAGACAGCTGAAATGTTCAACAGGTACGGCCAAGACAAGGACTACCACATAGAATCATAGCATAGTTAGGGCTGGAAAGGACCTTAAGATCATCCAGTTCCAACCCCCCTGCTATGGGCAGGGACACCTCCCACTCAACCATGTCACCCAAGGCTCTGTCCAACCCAGCCCTGAACACCGCCAGCGATGGAGCATTCACAACTTCCCTGGGCAACCCATTCCAGTGCCTCACCACCCTTACAGTAAAAAATTCCTTCCTCATATCCAATCTAAACTTCCCCTGTTTAAGTTTGAACTCGTTACCCCTTGTCCTCTCACTACAGTCCCTCATGAAGAGTCCCTCCCCAGTATCCCTATAGGTCCCCTTGAGATCATCCACTGCAATCATGTAAGGCTATTTCTTTGACTGAATTAGTCGTTCTGTGACAAAAAAAAACCAACATATTGATTTGGGGAGCAACAGGTAGACAAGTTTCAATCGGTATTTCAGTGGGAGAGGAGTGAAAAGTAATGGCATTTTCCCATGGCTTACAATTGGCAAATTCAACACGGCATTCATATTTAAAATTATTATAGTGTTCCTTTACAAAACAGGGCTCAGAAAATGCCTCTGTTGACACTGATGAGCACCAGTCCTCCCCCTCCTTTTCTTTAGTTTATGCCCATATAAATAATTATACCCATCATTAAAGGAAACGTGGAAGCTAAAGCTTGCTACCAACTTTCTGAGACTTGAAATCATGCCTACAAAGGGGATGGAGATGTAGACACAGCACTAACATTACTGTGGGTAATCCTAGGTAATCACCCCACCGTTTCTTCTCAGAAATAGAATTAAATGTGCTACCTTTTCTGACACAGATTTTCATTTTTAAGGCAAAAAAGCCAGATGCTTGGTCATGTTCTAGTAGACAAGGAACAAAGCAGGCAGCAACAGCTACAGGAGATCCAGGTACAGTTGTGGGTAGTCTGGGTCTCTTGTTGAAAGGAAAAGGAACAAGCAAGTGATAATGCCAGAGAAAAGAGAATGAAACCAAGCTGACAGGATGCAGAGGAGAAAACAACGAGCACAGGAATGAGAACACTGTCTGGAGAAAAATAATTTGAGTTTGATGAACACTAATAAGGAACACACAAATGTGCAAAGCCAAAGCAAACTATGGGCAGAGCTGGATGTTCTTGTCTCTGACCATCCTGGAACGCTGTTGCTTTTCTTACTGCAATGTATTTAATAATTAGCACGGTATCCTTCTGGAAAAAGACTTCCAGAAAATTCGATACGTATATACTGCTGTAAAGACACTTATGAGTGTGTGGAACTAGATGATCTTAAGGTCCTTTCCAACCCTAACTATTCTATGATTCTATGTGTAAAAACAGTTGAAAGTATATGGAATACCAGAGAAGTTAAGTAGCTCAAATACCAAGATACAAGAATCCAGTGTCACGAAAAACCTGCTTAATTTATGGTAGCCATCTCCTGGTTCCTACATCAGAACATTCTGAGTGCTCATCCTTTTGATTTGCCATTAATTTTGATTTTTATAATAATGAAGAACTGGATAAAAAAGTTCTATTATGAATGAATGCAGATCTCCAGCCTCTAAATGTTGACTATTCTTACGAGAAAAAAGAAAGCATGTCCATGTGTCAGTAAGGCTAACTTTGCTTAACCATCCCTTGGGGCTTGTACTATCTAATAAAAAATGGAGATGAAATTAATCTGTTTTCTTTCCTCCTATACTATTTTGTATGGAAAATTATAGTTATTGGAAAACCAGAATTTCAGTCACTTGTGTTGTTAAGAAGAGATATCCATAGCAAGGATGGACATGAAGCTCTTTCACGATGAAATAAGCTTTGTGTTAGGTTTTAGAGAAAGGAACATTTTAAGGATCCTGTTAGCCTTGCTGAAGCCATTTCCTCTGTGATTGCAGCCTGTGACCCCAGCAGCCCAATGTCCACTTAGGGCAGCCTCAGGCTGCCACATGAGCTGTGTCCTCACTGCAGAACTGACACAAGTGCTTCAGTCCCTGCTTTTGGCTCCGAGCCATGCAGAAGCGTGTTGCTTGAGCCTGGCTCATCTGTTGACCCTCAGTCTTGCGTACAGGCTATAAGCCGAGCACTGCCCAGTTCTGGATGGTACCTGGGGTATTCCACATCATGGATGCAACCCGCTCCAGTGGAAGGTGTCCCTGCCCATGGCAGGGGGTTAGAACTGGATGAGCTTTAAAGTCCCTTCAAACACAAACCATTCTGTGATTCTATTCTATGATTCTAAAAAGCACAAGTGTACAAACTTAAGTTTCACATGTTCTCCACAAGATGTATTACGATTATATATTCATTTATTCACTCAAATGCATCAGTATTTTTTTTCCTTTTTATCTGTATGTATACTAATTTGCAATCAAAAGCAACGTGTACTTTAAAGGCTAAACAGGTCTACTTTGCAAGTTTTTAAAAAATCAGAGATCTAACAGAGCAGTAAACAACAATACATGTATACATCCAGGACACTACCATCAACTAAAAAAGCCCCACTTCTCATTGGGCATTCACACTGCAGCAATTTTCCATCCTGCAGATACCTTCAGGTAAGTAACTGCTTGAGGTTTCTGCCTGTTGAAATGGCACAATTGCTCTCAAAAAGGCAGTTATACAATTAGCACAATGAGCACGAAGAAGCTTTCTGTCTAAAAACCCAGAACCTGAGCAGGGATGGGTAATGCAATACACTACACCCACACAAGGTAAACAGGGTGAAAAAAAAGCCCCAAGCCACTAGGAAAGGAATACTACTGAAGTCTTAATCCAAAGAAACCTGATAAAATAAAGCAGCAGTGTCACCTGTAATAGGAAAAGAAATACAGGATGGAAATGCAAGCTGACCCAAAGAAACATGTCCAAACACAGTTCTGAAGTTACTGCTTATGGCAATGAATGGCTTTTAGCAAGTGGTATTTTGCTGCCCCTAATAGGATGCTTCAACATTTGAACCCAAAGTGCAAGTCTCTTTATGGTGAAGCTTGGTGGCTTTAGTCCACAATTACTGCCACTGCAGACCCCTCTGTGGCACAGTAAGGAATGCATACAGTATGTAAAGGCTGTAAAGAAACTACTTGAAGGAGCTCTAGCTCGAGGTGCAAACACAAAATCTTGTAATGATTAACAACTTCCTTCATTATGCAGATAATGGCTTTAAAGGCAATTTTGCCAGCAATGGAAAATAAAAGGATACACAGACCATATACTTAACACATATCAAAAATATTAAATACAAATTAACGCAAAACTGATAGCTCCTGCCATTCTTCTTTTTACCAGGTTGAAACAAGGAGGAAAGATTAGGCAAACTGCTCCAGATCCACAAGAAGTCAAGATGAATGGACCACTTCGGTCCATTTTCCATTGCTTTTTTCATCTAGCTTGCTATGTGCTAAGGAATATGTCAAGTGATGGTGGTTTTGGACATTTCAGCTCTCCTGTGCCTTCCTGAACACCATTATAAACGCCAGGGTGATGTACTCTTTTGTGCAGAGTACACAAGCTGACACTCCAGGGAATTTCACCTTGCTAATATAATTTAACAGCATCCATGACTATACTGATGTAAACTTCCCATTCCTTTCACAGGGGAATTTCTGCAGTTAAATAGTTTCAAATAATTTACTTTATTTTTAGTTACTTTAAGACAAGCATATGTATCTTGTTTGTATTAGCTTTGGGGAACTTCCAAGAGCGCTGTCTGAATTTCCTGCATTTTCAGCAGAAAATAAAACCTTCAACAAAATAAACATGCTCTGCCAAAGGAATGGAAGAGCAGAGGGGCAAGAAAGAAGCATCCAAGAAAGCTGCTCTTGTACTCAATAAGCAAATGAACTTCAAAGCCAAGACTTTGGTAACAGAAATCTTATCTTCATCTGTTTTACTGGCACATACTCTTTGGCTGTTCTATGTCAAACCCAGATAACTTTTGGCCATGATGCTGAATTGTGGGTAAGTGGGTATTAAGTGGAAATTTGCAGGGCTTATGGTAGATATAGCCTCAAAAACTAACCCCGGCATCTCTGATCATTGCTTAGAAATGAAAGAAGAGCTGTCACACCAGAGTGAAGTTTGTTGCCTGACACTTTACTGAATAAACCTTATGTCCTGACACTTACCATCATTGCCATCATGAACAACTAAGTAAGCTGAAAAGCAGGTTTTCAGCAATGTCCCATGAGCCTGGAGGAGAGAAGACTCTGGGGAACAGTCTTCCAATACCTAAAGTGGCCGACAAAAAAGCTGGAGAGGGGCTTTGGACAAGGGCCTGTAGGGACAGGACAAGGGGAATGGCTTTAACCTGACATTCAGGCTCCCATATTAACATTTCACTTTCTGGGGGAATGCTTAGTTACTCATCGCTCCTATAGTTCAGCACCTCTGCTTTAAAAGGAAAGCATGAGCTGTCATCCAGATCCAAAAGGATGGAGAGGCACCTAAACGCAGAAGAGATGCAGGCTTTGGAATTTTTATGAGACTGTGATTCAGCATCACGACTGCAAAAGGTGTTCATTTCCAGAGAACAGGACTTTAGATAGATCTCCTCTTGCGTATTTCATCCCAACATCCTGGCTTTTCAAAACTCCATTCTTGGGAACTTCCCATCTAATTCTAGTGCTGAATTCCTCCCTGAAAAGCCAAAAGGTGACTCCTTCTCCAGTGATTTCCTAAGATGACAAAAATGACAAACCAAATCTAGTCTAGGTCATGCTTCCATAGAAAGATCAGACCAGATGATCCATGAGGTCACCTCCAACCTGGCATTCTAAGATTCAAATCAACTCAAATAATTTTCACCCCTAACTAGCTTAGAAAGAGTAAGTAACTATGGAAGGCATCTACTCCAGTTTGAGCTTCAGTGGCTCATCCACCAAGAGGCTTGGCCGAAGTCCACCAAGAAGGCCCAGCATAAGGGGACCCACCAAAGTGCCCAAAATACTTGAGAGTCACCAGCTAGGGGCTCCAATGCTGTCTATGCAAGAACCAGTATTTTCAAATCATACGCAACCATGACAGCAAAATGCACACAGTATTTAATAGGATTAAACCCAACCATTTTTAAGGTCCCACAAAGCCTGGGAAACAACTGCTGCTAGGAAAATGACAATGCTCATACTAGGAAAATTAAAGTTATAACTGTGAATTTGTGTTTTTGTCAAATCATGCCTGAAATAAATCATGCTGTTGAAAGGAAATTAAGTATTCTCCATTTCCCCTTGAAACTAAGCAGTATTCCCAGAGGTATGGGAAGATTTTGTTTAGTTTGATGGGCAGAACAGGAAAGGACAAGTTCCATAGGCAGCCCCACCTCTACTATACAAAGGTAAATGGATCATCATGATACAGACTTTAATTAACAGAACCCATCTACCTTGAGTAGAGTTGAAGGACTTTAAAGATGTTACTCAAGTGAAAAAGTTTCTGATTCTAGCACTACACACACAGCTTAGCTGTAAAATGTCACCAGAGCACTGTTCGGAGGTGTTATGCAGTAATTAACTGCTACATGAACTGAAACTTCCACACTTCCTAATTATTATTTTTTTTTAATTGCATGTCAGGTCTTATGTAACGCTCACATGAAGTTTCACATTTATGCTTTTAATACGTAAATGCTACTTAACAAAATCTCTTAACCTAAAAGCGTACTCCTTTAAAACAACTTCTGATCCACCTTTTTGAAGCAAGAGGTCCTCCAAAGAGAAACAAACCTCACAGTTTTGCAGAAGGGCACAGCTGCTAGCATATACACTGATGTTTGTGTTTCAGTGTGCACTTTAGTCCAGATTTAAGAATCCTTATCATGTATTTAATGCTTCTTTGGAATGGGTTCTTATCCTTTTTATCCTGTGCGATGTTTAACTGAAGTAGAGAAACCCTTATTTCCATGATGAAGAAAAACAAGACAGAAAAATATTACATCTTGCCAACGGACAGAAAAAAGGACCGATTAGCAATTTAAACTAAACAGTTTTCTTAACATTTTCCCTTCACAACTCCCAAACTTTCCTCCATAAAGGACACTACAGTTATAGGAATGTAATTTATCCACCACTTCCTTATAGCTACAGCATCATCTCCATATAATCAACTATTTTCTCCACCCTTAATATTATGTTTGGCAGCAACAACCATGACACTCATTGCAAAATATATGTATATCTAAGAGCTAATAAACCAGCTGCTGTTATTCAAGAAAATCACTCAGTGTTACAGATTTTGCAGACCTGTCTTCAGTGTCTAAGCCATTTTAATTGAGAAGGTATTAAAACTAACTGAATAAATACCAACTCCTCGCTAAAGCTGCCAACTGCACAGAATCTCAATTCAGAAGATCCATGCTGGTTCCTCATTGATCAGATCCTGTGATTCAGCATCTTTGCTGTGACATTTCAAAACAGACACTGCCTTGCAACTGTAACAGTCGTCTTTCACTGAAAGTACCACTGAGTAATTTTGACCCTGTTTAAGAAAAGAAAAATCACAAGCAAGATTGCAGAATCCAAGTCCCCAGTAATGAACACAGACTGCAATAAGTCTCCGTAATTTCCATACTACCCAAGCAGATCTTCTGGTCCTGATGACGCACAGGATGTCAGTGGGAAAAGTTAGTACTACTCCCTACATGTTCAGCAGCCAAAAGACTCTGTATTCTTGCCCTTAGGGTGAAAATTGCTATTGAAATTTTTGTGGGAGGCATAAGAAAGTCAGGAGGAGTTTGAAGAGCAGCCATTTCCATCATCACAATTTGGGGAATGTCAAGGAGGCAAGTGAAGCGGTGTTATTGCTGAGGCCACCAGGCATTCTTCCCATGCCTAGACAATGTAAGAGTCCTGCTTTGCTCAAACAAGAAAATCACTGCAAAGGTAAACAGGGTTGAGTAGGACATTAATAGTCTCCACAAGCCAGAAAAAAACCACTTGTAGACTGCCTCCTGACAATAATAGCCATGTTTAAAAATAACAAAAATAGGTTGACTTAATCCATTGCTGCTCACACAGAAGATGACAGTGTGCATACAGAAAACTTTTGATGATAGTGGGGTATTCTTTTCATGCTGTAGCTCCTTAAATAGTAACAGTGCATGATAAAAAACACCAGGTCCCAGATAACAGACACTTGATAAAGAATTAAGGTACAAGATTCCCAAACTGTTGTGAGCCGGAATGTCCTGATTTACAGCCATCATTTTACACCTGAAGATAAATAATGGAGTCTCCTTTTATTTCTTCTGATATATTAAAATAGAGCAGCATGGTTAGAAAAGTCATACGGAAATACAACTTCATGAGACCACTTGGCATACGTACCTTACTATTTCTTTTAATGCTGTTAAATAATATGAAAATTAAAGGGGATAGATAAATAAAGACATGAGAAACCTATTATATTCAAAGGACAAACGGCATTACAGATCTCTGAGGAGGTTTGCAGTCTAAAGGATAGGTAAGCCCATTTAAAATACAATAAAGTACGTTTATTTGTTTTTCTCTTACCACTTCTTCAAAACTAGTCACTGTCAGTAGCAGTACCATTTATTCCATTAGGATGGGCCTAAAAAAAGCTCAAAACCCAAATTTCAAGAACTGCTCTCTCTAGTGGAATAAAATACAAATAGGAAGCAGATGAAAACCAGCCTTTTGAGAGTTGATAGCAGGCAAACCAAATAAATGGAAGAACTTCTAAATTAAATGGGGTGTTTACTACATTCTGTCTTATTTTTCAAGTGCATTCCCCTGGACACTGCATTAGATCTAATAAACAGAGAAGCTGATGACCACTGCTAAGCTTCCTGCCGAATGGTATGGAAGCACACAGCAGCCGCAGTCTGAACACTGAAGAATGAACCTTTAACTGAGATTTGGAAAACCCAAAGCACACAGAAGTAATTCTGGAAGCCTACGTAAGGAGGTATCTGCTCCAACATGAACTATAAGCAACAGATGACATTTTCTCAACTGTTGGAAGCAAAACCCTCTTAATATATATATATCAAAACCCTGAATTATCCAATTAAATAAAATTGCCTGAAATATTTATGAAGTATCATCTGTTCTGGTACAAAACTTACTTTCATGTAGCTCGGTTCATAAAGCACTGTAGTGACAAGACAGAGACAAGAGGAGAGATCACTGTGTTTGAAAGACAGAGAAGCACTTGGGTATGTTGTACATCCATCCTGGAGTCAGTCAACTGTTCCTCACCAAAATCCTATAAGCAATTCTGATTGTTGACCTAATGAATTCTAATGAACAGATTTCTGCTAATGAATTTGAACTAACAGAGCCCACCACAAGGTAAAATAATTCTACATTTCAGAAAATACTCTTCCTATAGTTTCCACTCATCAAAATCTAAAAGATTAGCGTGAAAATGGGAAAACTTGCCATTTTTCACCCAGATTTTTTTTTTCCCTGCACTGAGCAAGAATCTGATTTTGTCGCAAGTGAAACAGGTAAGTTGCTGGTGAGTAGCTTAAAGACTTGCCTTTAGGAACTGCAACATCCGTTCTCTTTTCAGTTTACCTGGAGGGAAGAGATTTTGATTCCTATTGCAATCAAAAAGATGAAGTCAAACCTGTACTGTTACAATCCATTTTCTTTTCTCTAGAAAAGGATGGTTGGGTTTTGTTCTTGGTAAACAGTTTCTTTCAGGCCAAGGGTTTGCGTTAGCACACACACAAATGTTGGGAGTGGGAACGGCCTCTGTACACGCTGTACCAGCTTGGTACCAAGAAAAATGCAGCAGAACACAGCGCCCTTGAAGAAGATGTCATATACTTCAACAGCAGGCCACAGCTCTCTCCGCTTGGGGTCGAGCCTAAATATGTGCGAGAGCAGTTCTGGAAAACCTCCACCACATTCCAGTAACATATCTGAAGGACAATAAAAAAAGTTATCTTACTCGTCTCAACTTTGTTTCAGAGCAGTGTAGGCAATCTCCCAACAGCAGCGGTGATTTGAATATAGGAAGATTAAATAATGGCAATATATTAAGAGTCTTTTCACTTTATGAATCTTTAAACAGATAATTCCCTGAAATGGCTTTATGTTTGGTATTTCACTGGCAGAAAACAGATGCGGAATCTGACTATCAGCTTTTTTTCTGTTTTTGTTTTGTTTTGTTTGTGTGTGGTTTATATCTATTTATTTATTATTTATAATTTATTTCCACTTCAAAAAATTAGAAAATTTTATGTTAGCATAAATCAAAGGGACAAAAAAGAGAATTTATGTATGAATTAATCTCTAGTTGTTGCTTTAAAATTAAAACTGCATGGTTAAACCCTCAAAAACCAGACATCAGATTCAAAGCACAGGCTTCCTTTATCCCAGTGTACTTGTGTTAAGATCATAGAATTATAGAACCATAGAATAGTTTGGGTTGGAAAGCACCTTAAGATCATCCAGTTCCAACCCCCCTGCCATGGGCAGGGACACCTCCCACTCAACCATGTCACCCAAGGCTCTCTCCAACCCGATCTTGAAAACCGCCAGCGATGGAGCATTCACAACTTCCCTGGGCAACCCATTCCAGTGCCTCACCACCCTTACAGGAAAGAATTTCTTCCTCATATCCAATCTAAACTTCCCCTGTTTAAGTTTGAACCCGTTATCCCTCGTCCTATCACTACAGTCCCTCATGAAGAGTCCCTCCCCAGCATCCCTATAGGCCCCTTCAGATACTGGAAGGCTGCTCTGAGGTCTCCACGCAGCCTTCTCTTCTCCAGGCTCAACAGCCCCAACTTTCTCAGCCTATCTTCATACAGGAGGTGCTCCAGTCCCCTCATCATCCTCGTGGCCCTCCTCTGGACTTGTTCCAACAGTTCCATGTCCTTTTGATGTTGAGGACACCAGAACTGCACACAATACTCCAAGTGAGGTCTCAGGAGAGCAGAGTAGAGGGGCAGGATCACCTCCCTCGACCTGCTGGTCATGCTGCTTTTGATGCAGCCCAGGATAGGTTGGCTTTCTGGGCTGCGAGCTCACACTGCAGCCGACTCATGTTCATTTTCTCATCAACCAACACCCCCAAGTCCTTCTCCTTGGGCTGCTCTCAATCTCTTCCCTGCCCAACCTGGAGCTCTGCCGGGGATTGCTCAAACCCAGGTGGAGGACCTTGCACTTGGCATGGTTAAACTTCATCAGGTTGGCATCAGCCCACCTCACAAGCGTGTCAAGGCCCCTCTGGATGCCATTCCTTCCCTCCAACATTATCAACTGAACCACACAGCTTGGTGCCATCAGCAAACTTGCTGAGGGCGCACTCAATCCCACTGTCCATGTCACCGACAAAGGTGTTGAACAAGACCGGTCCCAAAACCCATCCCTGAGGGACACCACTCGTTCCTGGTCTCCAGCTGGACACTGAGCTATTGACCACAACTCTTTGCATGCAGCCATCCAGCCAGTTCTTTATCCACCAAGTGGTCCACCTATCAAATTGATGTCTCTCCAACTTAGAGACAAGGATGTCATGTGGGACAGTGTCAAACGCTTTGCACAAGTCCAAGGAGATAACATCAACTGCTCTGCCCCTGTCCATCAGTTCCATAGCCTCATCATAGAAGGCCACCAGATTGGTCAGGCAGGATTTCCCTTTAGTGAAGCCATGCTGGCTGTCACCAAGCACCTTGTTGTTTTCCATGTGCCTCAGCATGCCTTCCAGGAGAATCTGCTCCAAGGTGTTGCCAGGCACAGAGGTGAGACTGACTGCTCTGTAGTTCCAAGGCTCATCTAGATACAATTTAATTGAAAATTCTATGTATCTATCATCACACAGAATCCTTTAACCATCATGTTTGTATATAAATGACAGCATGTTAAAAATTGGTACTTTTTGTCCAATTTCTGGGTTTAACCAATTGTGTGCAAAAATTTCCATTTACAAAACCGGATTTAGTGTATGGAATGTGTAAGATATTTCTCTATCTTTCTTAGTCCCTAAATTAAAAAGAAATTAGAAACTTCAGAGAAATCACTGGTTACATGAAAGGGAAATAAAAGTTTATCTTTCCAATTATGCCTGTGCAAGACATTAGTGTGATTTTGTAGAACTAATAAACATGAAAAACAGAGATTCTTTTATATTTCTAGTTCTTCTAAATACACTCTTCACATGTTATGACAGATTTCCTACAAAGTTACTTTGCAGAGAACAAGAATCCACCATTGTCAATAGGAATAAACAAAATTGGAATTCTTTCTTCCACATTTCTTCAGCACAGCTTTTCAGGCTGCATGATGAGGAAATCACTCTTCAGTAAGTAGCTTATTTTGCTCTGTGTGATGCTTCTTATGAGCAGCAGGAGAGGAACCAGCCCTGGCAGAGTAATTCTGGTTTTGAGTTTCTGCCTAAATCTATTTTCCTTCTTCAAACCTTTTTTTGTTTTTCACTTCACGCCAATACTGTCTTTCAATCTTATTTGATGCATTCCCGTTAAAATATTCTCCTTTCCTTCATCCCATCATTCGGTCCCCTGGCCACCCACACTTCCAATTAACAGCAGTTGCATGATATAATTATAGGTAATATTAACAACAGCCATTAGTGGGAGAATTGCCTTCTGTGAGACAGTGCAGTATGTTGCTCAGAGGGACACCTCTCCAAGAGGATAAACTGTAAGTCGATGAGACCATGCTTCTGTAAGTTGGACGCAGCTGGAATAAACACGGCTCCGCAGAGGTTAAAAATGGTTTCTAACAACTTCTTCATGTTCCAGTTCAGACAGATTTGAGAGGCAATTTGACAGGTGAACAATTTCATGGATGACTTTACCCACGGTCTATAGCACACTATCTTCCTCTTATCATCTCCTTCAAAATCACTAAGTCTTGATTTACCTTCATTTCTCTTACTTTCCCTGTCTATCCAATTCCAAACCACGTATTATCTGCAGTGAAGGAATCTAAATATCTCTGTTATGCTAATTTTTAATAAATATTCACTACTCTTGGATACAAATGGATTCATTTTTTTCTTTTTTTACAACAACTATAGGAGTTCCAAAACATCACTGGTTAGCCCTTGTAAAATACAAAGAGATGTATTTGGAAACAGAATCAGAAATTTCTCATGTTTCACCAATACCTCATATTTCTATATCTCATACAGAAAAAGCAGTGCAAAAAGATTCCAATCAAGCATTTAGCACCAAACAGCCTAAAAGTTCTGAACAGCCTTCCTTCTGCATCCACTTCCTCTACTTTATATGGCTGCATGTTTAAAAAAAGGAAATCAGTTTTCATAAACTGAGATGTTTATAACATATGGTAACATACTTCTGGTTTTTAAGCACTACATTTTTCAATCAAAACCTGGCTTTAGGAATACTAGAAGTTTGTTTTACTATATTGTTGAAATACATAGCAGCTACAAAAATAAATCCTGCTCTCTGGAGAGCTACTGCATTGGTTTGGCTTTTTTTTTGTCTATAGAGGTTTGACAAAGATGAACCACGCCGAGCAATCAACTTCTCTGGTAAAGCCCTGAACAACCCATTCGTGTGACTGAGGCAGCAGGAAAAGCATCAAATGACCAAATCAGCAAAGATCACAGAATCCCAGACTGGGTTGGTTGGAAAGGGACCTTAAAGCTCATCCAGTTCCAACCCCTGCCACGGGCAGGGACACCTTCCACTGGAGCAGTTGCTCCAAGCCCCTGTGTCCAACCTGGCCTTGAGCACTGCCAGGGATGGGGCAGCCACAGCTTCTCTGGGCACCCCCTGACAGCGCCTCAGCACCCTCACAGGGAACAGCTTCTGCCCAAGAGCTCATCTCAGTCTCCCCTCTGGCAGTTAAAGCCATTCCCCTGTCCTGTCCCTCCATCCCTTGTCCAAAGCCCCTCTCCAGGTTTCCTGCAGCCCCTTCAGGCACTGGAGCTGCTCTGAGGTCTCCCCTTCAGGAGCCTTCTCTTGTGCAGGCTGCCCCAGCCCAGCTCTCTCAGCCTGGCTCCAGAGCAGAGCTGCTCCAGCCCTCGCAGCAGCTCCATGGCCTCCTCTGGCCTCGCTCCAGCAGCTCCACGTCCCTCTGTGCTGCTGCCCCAGAGCTGGATCAGCACTGCAGGGGGGGTCTCCCCAGAGCAGAGCGCAGCAGAGGTTCAGGATCCCCTCCCTGAGCTGCTGCTCACGCTCTGGGGGTGCAGCCCCACACACGGGGGGGTTCTGTGCTCAAGTGCTCACTGAAGCCGGGTCATGGGGAGCTTCTCCTCACCCAACACCCCGAGTCCTTCTCCTCAGGGCTGTTTTCAGTCCAGTTGTATGCTGTAGACAGTCTTTTGTTAGGATGTGGATACCTGGCCTGTTACACTGAAGCCGGGTCGTGGGGAGCAACTAGTGATGCTTAAACATTGGTACTCTTACTTCTTTCATCCAAGCACTTAAATGTTTGTCACTAGAGTGGACTGAGTACATTTGCACACAACGCAGCTAGAAATAGCCTTTGCAGAAAGGATTGTGGAGGCTTTCTCTTAGTAAGGTCTCACATATTCAATCTACAGCTTATGCTGTATCACACCTTAGGCCCTTCTAAAATCCCAGTATTGTATCAGGCTTCCAGCTCTTGCAAATGCAACACAAGTAGATGCTCAGTACAAAGATCAGCGTACAAAGTTCTACTGCTTCATCTGGGAGGGCATGAAGGGACCCTGAGATGATGCTCATCCTTTTCTGAAATAAGCACTCACTACTTCTTTAGGTTAATCAAGTTTGCTTTTAAGGACACTTTTTCGTGATCTTAACAAAAACAAGTCTTTTGAGTATAAAAATGCAAAGAAAATGACATTATTTATACTCTTTACTGCAAAATGTTGCTAATGCCCTGAAAACTAATATATAAACCTATATAACTACCAAAGAAGGCAAAAAAACCCCCACCCAAAACTGTGTTAATGCTTGGCTTTCTTCAAACATGTAATGACCAAGATAACAGGCTTTTTAAAAGACTTCTGTAGACATTTGTATTGCTAATGTCAGAAATTCTTCCCACTTCTTTCAAGTTATTCTCATGTCTCCTAAATCTAAGAATGGAAAATTTTCACCCACATGAGCGTAAGATGCTGCTGCCACACAAAGTGCCTTTTGTTTGTTTGGGGTTGTTTGGTTTTTTGTTTTGGGTTTTTTTTCCCAATATAGCAATTTTCTTTAATTTTTAAAACCTTTAATTCTAAATTCTAATTAATTAAATTCTAAAATAAAACTATTTTCCGAAATATTGAGAATTTCTGAGTGAAATAAGGCTTCACACCATATATATAACATGATAAGTGACAGACTTTCTCTGGAACTCCCGATGAAAGAAAAACATACTTTTGCAGAACATCCAGATGCTCTTTAATACATTCATTCCCAAATCCTTCAACCACAAACATATTACTAAACACAAAACAATGCAAACACCAACTGCAAGTAATTCAGTCCTTCATACTAATATATGAAGTTTAAACAGACTGACCTTCACCAGCATCTTTATCTTAGGAATTTTGGATAGTCATTTCTGATAAGCAGCATTTCTCTGAGAAGTTTCAAATTCAGGTCAAGGAAAGAACTGATTATGAATTCAGATAGAACTGCAGAATTTGGCTATTACTCGATAGAAAAGCTTGCTTTAGATTTGGGTTAGGTTGGTTATTTCAGTCTACTCTGAAATTGCTATTTTTTAGGATATAAAAATAGGGGAATTAGGTAGGAGTAATATTCTTTAGAATATAATTCATCAGAAGGAGGGTATGACTAATATTTAGAAAATATATTTATAGGCCTTTGGCTCAATACAGTACTGGAGACAAGCATACTTAAGAATAATTGAAGATGTTACTTCTGCTCAGAAGTGATCAACTCAGAGTAATCAAAATGAAGGCAATTTAGTGCAGAACAAGATGATTCTCCTACTAAATGCAACTTAAATTGCTAGAACCCACATGCCATGCACATGCCATTGAACTATTAGATTGGTTGACTATATATTACTTCATACTACTTTCAGTAAACAACATCCTGAAAAAAAAATTCTTCTATAATTGTATTTTAAGTTTATTACAGTAGACAAAAGATCTGAAAATTCACACACACACACAAAAAAGGATTTTTTTTACTATTAACAATGCCTGACTAATGAAATAAAAAAAATCCCATTTACTTAGAGAGATATAAAAATGGAAGAAAATATAGACAAAAAGAATACCAACGAGACATAGGCAGTGCTTTTGATTAAAAGTAGGTGGTTTCTCAGTTCTGAATAAACATTTTGACAGAATCAACTCCCTTAGCTCCCCCCACCTCTCGTATTTGATAAATATGGACACATCTCAAGTGGGAGCCTTGATTTAATCTGGTAAAAATTTTCCATTCTTCTCATCCTGAATACAGAATTTTCCATTCTGTATTCAGTTCTGCAGCTAAACAAATATATGCATTTTGTATGTTCTCAGCAGTTACCACTAAGCAGTGTTTTTACAGACTACCAGCTACATAATGTTAATCGTACTAACTCTATTATGGCAGACCAGTTTACTTGGAAGTGGGTTTAATTTCATTTCTGCATCATTACTAGAGTCATCAGATCATCGCAGGGAAGACTTCCTATTTCTTCAGGATAGCGAGCATTTATAGGAAAATGCTTATGTCTGGTGGCAGAGCTCTGCATTAAACCAGATAATCAAAAAAAATCACACAGAGCTGCAGCACACCTAATACAGCATTAGATATAGAATAATAGAACATATTCTAGGACTCCAAACATCACAAAATTTATCTACAGTTCAAATATTGTTCACATTGATAGTGAATGAAATGCTTGTTTGCTACATGTCATATAGACTAAAAGAATTAACTTATTTGCATAGGATCCTTCATAAAAAATATGTCTGTATCACAAGATCCCGTAACCTCAACTGCAATATCAAATTATTACATGAAAGAACCCCAGCAGTGCCATGAAAGGGACAGAACAAGATTTATGTGACTATGTATTGGCAGACAAATATATTGGACAAAAAAGTTTAATCTACAGCTGTATTACAGATTTCTAGAATATTAATTTTGTTTTAGTTGTTTAGCAAGGCCAAAACTAAACTGAATATAGAGCTGACATCAGTTTTTTGAATACATCGTACTATCATCTTTCCTCCACTGTAACATAAAAGTTATAGATTTTAGATTGGTTTACAGGTTCACACCTTATTTTACCTATTCTTTAGCAACTCCAAATTTCTGACATAAATACAGAGCCCTTACTTATAAAAGACGATTTTATCCTGGGACTAAATGAAACAGAGGAACCTCTTAACATCTATCCATGTATAGGAGGGCGATTAGGCTGATTCTCCACTGGAGAAACTAAAATGAAGCACTATTTATGAAGTACTTGCAGCTTTGAACATAATCAACTGCAATACCAAGATACAAGTTACAAAAAGAAAAAAAAAATTCTTTCTGTTGAAACCACTTTTGTAATACTGCTTTTTAATAACCCTCATAATGGCCGAATTAGAAGGACCCCAACCAAAGTCATTCATCCCATATAAAACAAACATTGCTTTTTCTTCTTAGCTTTGTTTTACAAGCTACATTATTTCCAGATGACGCTTGAGGGGCCTAGGAGTTTCAAGAATTAGATGCTTAAATAGGCAGCTGCTTTCTATTTACCATATAAATCAAGGATAAATCAAAGAAGAACCTAAATATTGGACTTCATTTAGCCCATTATGCAGCACAAACTGAGAGGGAAAAGAAAAAAGGAATATAGAAATCTGATTACTCAAATGCAAAGCTTTATTTTCGTTATTAAGATGAGAGAAAAGCTCACTGACACTCGCAGAATTCCACGCCTCCATGTAACATACCAGCTCCACACAGCAGGTAGATTTAACTGGATTGGTAAGGAGCCAGGAAAAGAGTCAGCTGAGATCGGGAACTCTCACAGTACCACCAGGCTTTGCTACTGCAGACTTTATAAATATATAAACACACACACATATACACAGACACAGTTCACTGCATTCATAATCTTTACATTTTTCTCTTTGAATTGCCAACATGCATTTATTTTTATACCTTAACTAACAGGGAAACAGCAGATTTTAAAGGATGGTTCTTCATATATTCACAGGACCATACATGCAACATGAGAAGTTCAACACTGTATTATGTTGTTTTAATCACCAACAAAATTCCTCCACTATCAAAGTGCTGTTTAAGTGACAGTCCTACATATGAAATAACTGAACATATTGGCACTAAGTGGGATTATTTTTAGATTTTTTTTCTAATACATTTATGCTTCATCTGGATAGAACAATGCATTTTCTTACAGCCAAAAATTCAGAAGGTAAAAATAAAGTTAAATTGAATTATAGCTTTCCTTTGTGGCTAGTGATCATCTTACCTACACTATTTTCTGTGAATATTATTCCATTAAAGCAACAGGATGCTGTTGGTAAAAACCCCATGGATGGCAGAGAGAACTCCCAGCAGACAACAGCATGGGGTGCTCAGAAATGTGACCCCTACCCAGGGTGTTGAGTGATTCTCAGAGCATGCTCCAAGGAGTTTTCATTTAACTACTAAGCATTCACACCCACCAGTAAACAAGAGTTTGGGCTCCCACTGACATAAAATCCCCTGTTCCTGTGTTGCATTAGATGATGTTGAAATAAATTTAGACACTGAACCAAAAGCTGTGTATCCAAATACAGACTCAAGTGATGATGCATGCCAAACTATTTGAATCTAGAACTATTCCTACATTTGATATTTATTTTCCTCAACTTTTGCATTATGAAAAATTTTCTTTCTTACATCAGCAAGAGAATTCTGAACCTCTGACGTAAGCTTTCCAAAATGCAAAATTCACTCTTCTCCATCCCTTCCCTTCCTGGAGATAAAGGAATTCTTCGTTACCAGCTATAGTATAATGAGCACTGAACTGCTCAAAAATCATAATACCATGAAATCCTTAAAAAGCAACTGTTTGGGTAGTTGGTAGCTCCAACAATAGGCTTGAAATAGTGCTTTCCAAGGAAAGTTAGCATGCTTCTAGTTATGCTGTTCAGTATCAATGATTTAACAAATTACATTAGGTGCGAATAAAATTAAAAAAAACCAAAACCAAACCCAAAAACCCACCGATACATTCACTTAAATAACTTGTCTTCATTTGAAAGAAGCAAAATTCTTAATATTTCATTGTAAGTTTTCCAATTTGTTAAAAATTTTGGAAAATGTGCCTTCATTGAACGTGATAATGCAATGAAAAAGCCTAATTAAGATTTTTCCCATTTCTTCAAGCCCGGAGACACTTGTGGACAAAGACAACTTGACCCAAGTGTGGTATTTCAAAACAGGTCATTGCTGCTCTGAAAATAATGCTTACTAATAAAGCTTATGAAATATCTAGTACATGGAATAGCATGAAAATTAGGCTAACCAAGGATCCTGCCTCCGAGGTAATGGTCTGATGATGGAGTTTCTCCTCTCTTCCCTGCTGGCTTCTCCATCCTTCTCCTGAATCCCACTCCACTGACAACAGTTTATCAGGAAAGGATCAGGAAATTGGTCTAGCCCTAATAAATCAAAACAATTTGCTCTTTTCTTTTTTAAAGCCCACAAAACCTCAATAAGAACAATATAAAAGCCAACTGGGTTAGTTCCTTATCCTAGTTCACAGCAAGGTATCAGCAGCTTTGTTGGCACACCAAAGACATGATGGTAGCCTGCAGCAGATAAAAAAGACTGTAGGAAACGTGGTAAAGGAAGATCCCAGTATATTCATACCACCATCAACCATCACCAGCTTAGGGACTGAACAGTATGTCAGAAACATATGAGTTCTTGAGTAGAAATACTACTACTGCTTGAGACATGCATCTTGTCCACTCTCCATTTGTTGCCCATGTATATGTGCATCACAGCCTCAGTACACTGTGCAACCGCACTCAAAATCACAACACCTGTCTATTGCATGATGTTCACAATGGACAGCACTCAGTTTGAGATCACTGATGCTGCCTTTTCCCTTCCAAATCCTTCCTGGCCCTAAGAAGAACATGCATTATTTACCATAACTTGGTTTTTGAAGTCTAGTACTCACAAATGAGTAGAAAGACCTCAAGACAAGACCTTAAGCAACCTGGAATTTTATGTGTGATTTAAAGTTTGTGACTCTTGGTTCAGGCAAATTCACTTTTGAAATTACAGAATACAGCAAGAAAAAAATGACTTCTAAATTAAAGCGAATTAAAAATCCATGGGAAGTACAGTTTCCAAAGACATATTTGATTGGTCTGAATGAAACCTGCGAAGAGAATAGCTTACTCAGCAATCCTCCTCCTCTCTAGACATAAATCTGGGCAGAGCAGGCAATCTTGGAATCTATCCCAGAGTGGAGCTAAAGAAAGGGATCAATGGTAGAACAAGCTGCAGGACTTCAGACACTTAAATTATCTCGGTTCCAAAATTCTTCACTATTCTTCACACTATCTGTGTGTCTTACAGACAATACAAACATGGGCTTTCAGAAGCAGAATACTCTGAAGTAATGAAATCTGGCCTCAACGTCTATTTAGTCAACTGACTATGCCTCAGATTGAGCTGGAACGTTAGGAATTTGGAATAAAAAAAAAGGCAAAAAGCCA
This sequence comes from Myiopsitta monachus, assembly GCA_017639245.1. Lineage (NCBI taxonomy): Eukaryota > Metazoa > Chordata > Aves > Psittaciformes > Psittacidae > Myiopsitta > Myiopsitta monachus. Next base: position 1,692,418 of record CM029941.1, on the reverse strand, counting down.
TGCATAAAAGCATACAGTCTTCTTTCAGAATACAGGCCACAAACTTCAGTGATTTTACTCTCCCCTACAATCTTACCAACTGCTCTCCTCCTCTCCCTCCCTACGCTATACCAACAATAAAAGGGCAGAAATTCAGTGAACTATCTAAGTCTCTGGGCTGTATTCCAGAGTGCTTCCCCAGTACTCCTCCAACATTTCTCAGCTGTCTCCATCTGTAAGGGGATAACTTTATACAGAGAGCATGTTAGGTCTTTCCTTAACTGCAGCTGAGTTCGCATCCAGTAAGTTAAAAAGAAGTACAAAACCTACAAAATATTTTTCAAGCACCGAATTCTTACACATTCTCCAAAATGTGCATATACAGATCTTCACATTTTTGTAAATAAATGCATGCACACATAGATACTTATTTATATGTGCTCTTTCACAAACACATGTGTGTATTATCCTGCTTTCTTTCCTCTGAACAGTGGGGATGGTAATTTGCCTTTCTAGGGAAGAAAATATAATAAAATCAGTATCCTCCTCCTGACAACTGGCCACATACAATAGCAGCCCCTGTATACAAGGGGGACCTTGTATAACACTAATACAAGTTAGGGTTAAAAACTTCAGTTCTCTCCTCTAGGCATCTGAAGATGCTAGGCAGTTATTTAACTGAGAGCCCACGATGTTAGTGCAGCTTAGTTTCAAAATACACAGCCCCTAGCATCAATTCCAGCTTATGGAGCCTGTTTGCCCATGAACCCAGCCCCAAGCACCTACTCCAAACCCCTCTGGGCTGTGAGTCCGCAAGTTCTGCAAAGCCATGTCATGATATGATATATGGTATAATGTATCTCAGGCATGAAAAGCCATCACCTCCACCAAAGCAGCCCCCCTTCGCCCTGGAAGCCAACTGAAGCACCACAGCTCTCCAGACAGCTCAATAAAGAGCCACGAGACCACGGGAGGAGTTTGAATGAGTAGCTGCGTAACTGCTTAAGCTGGAACGTGGTATGACACCAGGCTTAACCACCTCTGAGAAATACAGCCCTAGGAGCCTTATCAACCACAACATTCAAAAATGCACAAAGCATCTAAAATACTTCAGTCCTCACAGCTGTGGAAGTTCTTACACTATCAGCCCTATTCCTTGAGAAGCAAACCTATACGAAACGGACACCAAACCCTCTCTGAGGCGTCTGAAGCCTTGGGGGCTTTCAGTTGTTCATGCCCACGCAGATGGAAGAGTTTCATGCTGCTTGCGTATTGCCTTACCAGACAAACAGAAGGGGGATCTTCTGCTCTTTAACCACAGACTAACTTGAGGTGGTTCCTGCTGCAATGTTTCAAGTTCCAAAAATAAAAGGTCAGACAGTAACTTTTGGGTGAGAAATGAGAAGCCCCAAAACCACAGGTGTTGTAAGGAGATTCACATGAAGTAGGGCATGGTAAGGCAGCACGAATACATAGGGAAATCCTGCGATTCATTTGATTTATAAACCCACGAGTCTGGATAATAAAGTGCCCCCAGTTTCTATGCTACGTGTCAGCAATAGCAACTAAAAGGTGCAGGTTAAGAAACCTGGTTAGTTAATTTAGATTGAAGTCATTAAACCATTATACCATATTATCTTTTTTAGGTATTCGTATACTTAATGCTAGAGCAATATGATAAAGTCCTGGGCAGGCATGTCCCAGAACATGTAATAACACTAAAAATAAAACTCTTGTTAGATTTTCATCCTCAACTGACAAAACAGCCCATTTCTTTTTTTTACACACTATTGCAGTAAGAGTTCAAATGAGTACAAATCAAAGATACTTCGGTACTACAAAGATATTATTCAAGTCCTTGGAAGACATCTGCTTCTTGTACCAAAACTAGAGATTTTTCAACAAGCCATGCAATTAAATTACAAAATTGTTGCCTGCTTGTGGGTATTGGCCCCACAAAATGACAAGTACTGTATGCATCTATGTATTCAGAACACACTAATCTGCCCCATGACTGCAGTACTCCCACAAATGCCCACTGGCAATTGTTTTCAATCACTTTCAGGCATTTTAACATATTGCGGATGCCAAAGCCCCGTTCTTAAATCTCACTCTTTTAACTGTATCATTTAAATATCCTGAAATCCAAATGGCTTGAAAATTGCAAGTTGACATGGTACAGTAAGTTTCTCAGCTACGAATAGTTGTGGTTTTGTTTCACCATTTTTAAGTGTAACATTGGGATGGGCTTTTTTAAAGACATTTCAGACATGACATCATTCATACAGGTTCCTGTATTTTGATGTCGCTGGTTGCTTAGCTGTCACACGTGTTGATAAATCTTTGCAGATTTAGTGATGTACCACTTCTGTTTTGAAGCACATACTAAAACATTAAGTTTGATACTCACATAATCAGGAAGTGGAGAGTCATTTGAGCCAACGGAACCTCTCAAGGACTGCGTGGCTTGTTCCAGCACTTTGTTGTGTTTTTTAGACAACAAAGAAAATAAACTAGAGGGGGAAATAAAAGGAAAAAAAATATAAAATAACTGAAATGGTTAGACTGTCCAGTCAGAAGAAATATTTCATTGTATACACAAGATTTTTAGAATGCAATGCACAACAGTTAAAGAATTTATTTATTTAGTTATGACCTGTGCTAAACAACAACAGAATTTGAATTTGAAATATTCTATACAAAGATCATGTGAATAACATCGTATGTTCATGGGTAAATTCTTGAAAGTCAGACTGTAACAGAAGGAGTGGCATACATGCAATTTTAGTTCGTAACTACATGTTCACAAAAATGCAATTTTTAAGTGCAGCACCTCGTGCAATATATCCTTAAGCATCTTGCATATTATTCATTTCATTAACCTAATTGCTTAGTACAGGAAGAATCCAAGCATATGTCAGAAGCTTTGGGTATTTGAAGGCTTACTTTTTGCATTGTACTAGCAGATATTATTTTCAAATTTATTTTAGCTTGAGTCAAGGAATAAGGCATTACTTGGGTTTATAAATAATAAAGCATTACCTTAACTTTATAAATAATCTGTGAAATCAGGGGCCCACATGCATACAGAAAAAATTATCTTTTTTTTTCATGCACTCTGAAAACAAGCAGAGCAACAGCACCCATAGAGGTTGGTCTAATCTGATATATAAAGAGAATGTTAACTTGACTGTAATGGTAGAAGGAGAGATGATACGTAAGATGTAATGAAGCAGTGGACAAAGGCCACCAACTGGTGCTCAGCACCTTCAAGGAGTCAGTTGCCTCTGCAAAGCCACTGTATACCTCAAACATGGGTTTCAACTCACAGATAACATTCCCCATATTGGTATAGGTTGTATGTTTTAAGCCTTTCTGCGTTTGTCTTTTTGGAGCATGGCAAGACTCCTGTCAGGCTTTCTAAGGATGACTGTGTTGGTCCTTAGAGGGTAAGAAGGTTGATTTGACAAATAAGTACCAGCAAAATTCACCAATGCCTGAGCATGCTGCTCTTGAAGTTGGTTACGCTTGCTGCTGGATAAGAAGCAGTGGTGACCCCTTGTTCACCACAGTCAGTCACAAAATATTAAAACCAGTTTCGTAATTAAAAAACAGTAGCAAAATACTACCTCAGTGTTATATTCTTGATAGCCTAGTATTTCTTGGAATTAAGGGCAGCTTCCGCGCTCGGAGGCACATGCTTGGAAAGTTTTCCTGCCTCAAGAAATGATGGTCAGCATTCAAAGAAGTCCTCTTCATTTTATTTTGGTTTATTTTTTTTTACTTAAAAAAAGACCATTGATATTGTATCCTTCACAGATGGTAGTAGATTGCTTGGACTATAAGTGCTCGTCTCCTCACTGCTAGTCGAGGGCCCCAGGAGAAGGCTTTTCCAATGCTCCTCACCACCACAAGGGATTAGTTAATGCTTCTCAAGACCAAATCTTACCCCTCAAGAGCCAACTCACTAAATTCCACTTCCTCCCAACACATCTTCAGTCAGATATCTCTTGAAGAGATAAGTAACTTCTTTTCAAGGACAACTTCTGCCATGCTTCAAGATATCTGACTAACCCATGCAAGAGGCCTTGAGTAGGTTCAAGGTTCATGTAGTGTTTGCCTGCGTGAAGGAACAGCCCAGAGATGTCATGGCCAAACCAACGTCAGTACCATGGCTGCCCAACTCCTGATTGGACCAGGACCCTATCACTGGGGGATGATAATCACAACTGGCCTGATACGGCAAGAACATCAGATGAGAATGCAAGGCCTAAGAGGTGGCTACAGGTTGAGAACATTTAAGTGTTTTCATGATAACACAACACATCTGATGTCATGAAAACCAGAATCTTGTTTTTATCTCCAGGCTATCCAACACAGCCTTGACAACACGTGTCAGCCCGAATGCCAACCTCCCACTCATTCATAGCTGCTGGTCAAAACTAGCAGAACATTCCCTGTCAAAAAGGGAAGATGTATTAGCAGGCTTTCCACCTTTTCCCCTCTGATAATCTGCTATTCCATTTGTGGTCTGAAATATCTGTTCAAATCAAAATTTGGATTTGCGAAGCTGTCCTTGGACTGAAACAGCGGCACCACTTTTCCCGTCATTGTTATTCTTGAAGGCTCATATTGCAGAGACACTGTCATCAGCACCATCTAGTGCTGTGGAGACAGAATAATCGGGTAAAACCAACCTGGTGATGCTTAGGGGTGTGTGAACAGTAAGAACAGACTAAATCTGGTGTCTGTCTGCTTCAGAAGATACAAATAATTTCACAAAGAGGAAGAATTTGGAATAAAAAGGATTTCTAACTAGTAGACTCTTCCCCAAAAACACATACAGCATTTTGGCTATAAAGGAAATTTAAATACAAACAGTGGCATGAGATCAGGATTTGGAATAGTGCATTTATTCTATACATGTTTAGAGGAAAATGCCCATCCACTGGTATTCTGCATAGAAATGGAGTAGCAAAGAGCAAATTTATTTTCTCTGGCAGAAATGCAGAGATCTGGGAAAAAGAATGACAAAGGAAAAGGCTTTAAGACTATTTCTTTATATCATATTTTTACTTCCTTAAATATTTTCCTGCTGCCCAGAACACCAATATTCAGGTTAAAAAAACTCAACACAAATCTCTTCTTCATAAACTGGCTACCCTTCTCAAAGAATCACTCTTTAGAGGAGCATGATGGCAGGGACACGTAGGCAGGGATTTTTCATACTGAGAATAAAACCGTAGAGAATGGCACCAAGAACAAACTCAAAGAGCTCCACAGAAACACTACAACTAAACAGAAAATGTTGATTAAGTGATGAATTTGGAGCTGTGAAGGAAGCAGCACTGCCTCCTAAAATGATGTAAAATTTCACCACCAAACAATTCTCTTACTCTGCCTCCATAAACCACCTTGGTATATATCAACTTCATTTTTAAAGTATCAGATTTAGTTACAATCCTCAAAAGGCATTTGCATGAAATTAAGCTCATAAGTATCTTTCATCATCATTAAATGCTGCCTTTTAAAAGAGATGCTTAATTTTGCTGCAGTTACATCTTCAGTGTCTCTAAGTTTCTGGGTTTATTTTGATTTTTAAAGCATGAACAATGCGATTGAGAACAGGCAACAATATTTTACAACAAGGTTGTGTTCACCCACCAGTGAGGTACAAGAGACAAGTGCTAGTTTGTGCGGAGGTGGAAATGAGGACTTTCTCCCAAATCTCCCTCTCATGTCTTAGTCACACTTCTATTTTTGCCCCACTAAAAATCAAGTTGAGATAAAATGTAAAGACATAGGTAATAAGTACACGGTCACAGAGGGCAGCCTGCAGAGGTTGACAAGAATATGGATTTTTCGACCTGAGTATTTTTCCTCTTTCTTCCATTCTTCTCCATTGACTGCCAGACAGGCTGTGGACATCCACAGCCCTTCAATCTCACCCAGTATAGACATTCTATAGTAATAACAAGTTCTGACCAGAACAATGAAAAAGTCTTGGTACCTCAACCCAGCCCTCACTCACAGAAGTGCTTATGGATCAGTGTTTAGCAAGGAAAATAACAGGCTGGAACAACGTCAAGATGAAGTAACAGCTGGCATCCATTATGCATCATTGAATCACACCACAGATGAGCTCAACCAAGGCGGAAGACTCAAGGCTGAACAAAAGTCTCAAGGTCTTGTGTTTCCGATTTTTAGGAAAAAGAAAGCACTGGTTTCTTAACTCCCTCTACACAGATGAAGTTTTTAATTTAACACAAGGCTGAACTTCGATCAATAGGAAAATGATTACAGACTAAACAGTAATGGTTGCTTAAATACAAGTGATTTGATTATGCGTTATTTGCACACACAATAAAATTCAAACCAGTAATATATGAACTCAATGCTTTCGAAAAGCCAATTCAAGAAAGCCTGTGGATCAGGGGACAAAAGAAAAAGAAAAAAGCCAATAAGGGGAACTCATTTAATAACTTAATTTCTTCTTGGTCCACCAAAAATCATAAACCAAGAATCATGAACAACAAAAAAAAGGGTTCTGCAAGTTCTGCAGAAAGTCTGATTTATAGCAGATTGAAACAGCTCATTAAGTAGACTTCTCACATGCAAAAAATGCATAGAATGGAACTTTCATAACTAAAAATTAGGAAAAAAGGGAATTAAAATAAGAAGTAAATCCAAGGTTGGAATTTGAAAAAAAAAAAAAAAGCCCTTTCTAAAAGCTTTGGTCCATGAGAAAGGAAGGTACTAGTGCACTTTATTTTAAGATATTAAATATGATGCTCCAAGATAATGACATGCCAGTTAATCCTGAGCATAACAATGGAACAGCGATTGTGAGACTCATTCAAGGGACAGTATCACTGGCATAGATAAACAGGCCTTGTCAAGCACAATCAGCACAAGTTCAGTGAAACTAGAGATAAAATAGAGCATAACAGTAACCCTGTTGTGATGGGCTTCTACCCATAATTTATATGACATACATCCTGTGTGCAGATTCCACAAAGATGGTTTAAAAACACAAATGTTCAGAAAAGAAGTGGGTTATTAATTATTAAACCACAAAACATACCTCTCTATGACATGCTTAAGAAATTATTTAATGTATTTGAGAAAAGATGAATGGGTGATTTGACCAAAATATGAAAATAGGCACATGGAGAGAAGAAGTTCCTTTATAGAGAACCCTTCAAGCTATTGGAAGAAGAAAGAGCTACTGAAACAGAAACTGAAGCACTGGTTCCGCAGGCACAGCTGTCTTAGAGAGGTGGTTGAAACCCGGCCTGAGATGCAAAAAATTCCTATTTACACTGTCACAGCAATGGCACAGAGGAGACATAAATCCGGGAGGAAAAAAGAGAATCTCAATAGCAAGCATATGAGTTGAGCTTAGGCTGATGCTATGACAAAGAAGGAGATGGAAGCCTGAAAGAAAGGGGCACTGTCAGAGAGTAGGAGACAAACTGATCACCTTAGCAGAGGAAGGCCAGGGCAAGGAAGGTCAGATAAGGATTGGACTCCTCCAAAACCCAATCACTACTGAGCTTCTCAAGGAGGAAAATTTTCCCTTTCCTAGGTATTTAGAAATATAACTTATTTGAAGCTCGGAAATTCAGATGCTCTGAATCTTTTATCCTCACTGTCCTTGTTCAGAAGATACCACAAACAAACTGAACAGCACACAAAGACAAAACACTATCTGATGATGGAAAAAAACAGTTCCACAGATCAAAAAATTTGATGATGAATGTTCTCAGACAATTCTGCAATACTCCGTGCTGTTCCTTCTTTCTGCTGTCATATACATGCCAAATGTACTATTGTTCTCAATTTTAAAGAATTAAATGTAAGCCCTAAATACCGAAACCATGTTATGCAAATACTCCTTAAACAATAGGGTTTTACAATGCCTGCATGAATGCCACATCATATTAGAAAAAAACTCCTTTATATAGCAAGGTCTAAAAATATCTTCGTTTTGAAAGCTGACATACAAAAGTTGAAACCATACCTTAATTCCTGTACATGTAAGGAACGCTTCTTGGTTTTGACCTATTTTTTAATGTATTACAGCAAAAAAAGAAAGCACTATGGCACGAGAACTCTACACATGCACTGGATAAGATGCCTGTGCTGACATTTATTTCCAAGCAGAGGACCTGAACCACACAAGAAGTCACATCAAAGCAAATGCACTGTGTTGTTTCATGTGAAATATAACAAATGCGTTGTATTACAGTCCTAGATGTGGGGACTGGTTGCAAGCAAGTGCAGTAGGGGCAGTTGAGCAGCTTTTCCGTGGGTGACAGAGAAGTGCTCTGTAAGCACTTAAGGAACCAGGCCCAGGGAGAAATCCATTTAGCATGAATAAATGCAGAAAAATCATTAGAGTCCCCAAATGCCCATGTCTACTGAAGAGCCCCTGAGGCATTTGGTGTTTGAATTATCCAAGCCGTAATAGTACATAAATAGAAATAGCGAGAGACAATAGCCATGGAGAATTCCCAAGGGCTATGTGGGGCAGTTTGCTCCATGGAGGGAGTTTAAGTTCTTACTTATTTGAGCCCAACTGTAATGCCTGGGAGACATGAGGGATTCCAGGAGTGAGAAGCTAACCAATTAAGATATCAAAATGCTTAACAGATAAAACCTCTGAAACATACTTCATATCTTTCTATCTAATCTTGTAAAGTGAAGTATGACTAGCTTCTGCTGAACAAAGCTTTGCTGTATTTACTATTAGGTCCACCTGGCTTGTGGAGATGATGTGAAACCAAGAGACTTATAGCGCTGAGTCCTCACAAAGGTCATGTATGAAAATAAAGTGGTTTGTATGGGCATCACTGATGGATTTAGTCATCTAAAGTGTATTTAAAGGATCAGGAAATGAAAAGAGCTTCTCGCAGGTAGTAAAAGGTCCACATGAGGCTGGTATTGCCACATTCTGACTTTGCTGGTTGGTGATCAGACTTCTTCTGACTTTTATTGTCTACAACTTTGCCTTCTCAGCCATATGAGTTTGTGTCCCTTGGAAACAGGCTGTGTGCCTCAGCTGCCTGCTATTTCAGGGCAAATCCCAAAGCATCACAAATTATTTTAACCCAGCCTCTGTAAACAAAGGATTGCTATCCCATCCCCCTGTTAAACAGCAAGTGTTAAACACCATTCTTTTAATTCCACAGTCCTAAACTTCAAACCGATAAATTAAGTACTTCAAGAAAGCTTTACTTCAAGACAAAAGCTTCTCATTAATCATAGAACCATAGAATCATAGAAAACTTAAGGTTGGAAAGGACCTTGATATCATGCAGTTCCAACCACCCTGCCATGGGCAGGGACACCTCACACTAAACCATGTCACCCAAGGCTACGTCTAACCCAGACTTGAACACTGCCAGCGATGGAGCATTCACAACTTCCCTGGGCAACCCATTCCAGTGCCTCACCACCCTTACAGGAAAGAACTTCTTCCTCATAGCCAATCGAAACTTCCCCTGTTTAAGTTTGAACCCATCACCCCTTGTCCTGTTACTACAGTTCCTCATGAAGAGCCCTTCCCAGCATCCCTGGAGGCTCCCTTCAGATACTGGAAGACTGCTATGAGGTCTCCACGCAGCCTTCTCTTTTCCAGTATCAACAGCCCCAACTTTCTCATCCTGTCCTCATACGGGAGGTGCTCCTGTTCATTGATCATCCTCGTGGCCCTCCTCTGGACTTGTTCCAACAGTTCCACGTCCTTTTGATGTTGAGGACACCAGAACTGCACACGATACTCCAAGTGAGTTCTCAGGAGAGCAGAGCAGAGGGGCAGGATCACCTCCCTCGACCTGCTGGTCACGCTCCTTCTGATGCAGCCCAGGATACGGTTGGCTTTCTGTGCTGCGAGTGCACACTGCAGCCGGCTCATGTTCATTTTCTCACTGACCAAGGCCCCCAAGTCCTTCTCCTTGGGCTGCTCTCAATCTCTTCCCTGCCCAACCTGGAGCTGTGCCTGGGATTGCTCCAATCCAGGTGTAGGACCTTGCACTTGGCATGGTTAAACTTCATCAGGTTGGCATCAGCCCACCTCACAAGTGTGTCAAGTTTCCTCTGGAAAAGGTGGTCTCGAACCAGATCCTCTCCTACAGCGGGCCCTGGGTCTTCATTCTCACAGTCCCTGCATCTTGCCAGTGAAGACTGAGGCAAAGAAGTCATTAAGAACCTCAATCTTCTCCAAATCCAGGGTAGCCAGTTCTCCCAATAGCTTCCGGAGGGGGCCTATGTTGCCCCTAATGTCTTTTATTTGCTTCGTACCAACAGGATCCCTTCCTGTTATCCTTAACATCCCTAGCCAAGTTTAATTCTAAGTAGGCCTTAGCTTTCCTAACCTGGTCCCTAGCTTCCCAGACAACATCCCTGCATTCTTCCTAGGCCGCCTGTCCTTGCTTTCACCTTTTATAAGCCTCTTTTTTCCTTCAAAGCTTCCTCAGCAGCTCCTTATCCATCCAAGAAGGTCTCCTGGCCCTCCCGCAGCACTTCCTTCTAGTAGGGGTGCATTGCTCCTGAGCTTGCAGCAGGTGATCCTTGAACATCCACCAACAGCCTTGGGCCCCCCTGCCCTCTAGGGCTATATCCATGGAACCTTACTGAGCAGGTTCCTGAAGAGGCCAAAGTCTGCTCTCTTGCAGTGCAGGGCAGTGAGCTTGCTGCGCGCTCTTCTCACTGCCCTGAGGATCTCGAATTCGACCATCTCATGACCGCTGCAACCAAGGCTGCCCTGGAGCGTCACATTTCCAACCAGCCCTTCCCTGTTGGTGAGCACGAGGTCAAGCATGGCACCTCTCCTTGTCGGCTCCTCTGTTACTTGCAGAAGGAAGCTGTCTTCCACACAATCGAGGAACCTCCTGGATTGCTTGTGCCGGGCCGTACCGTCCCTCCAACAGATATCGGGGTGGTTGAAGCCCCCCTGAGAACGAGGGCCTGCGAGCGCGAGGCTGTTCCTATCTGCCTGTAGAGCGCTTCATCCACAGAGTCCTCTTGGTCAGGCGGTCTGTAACAGATCCCCACAGTAATGTCTCCCATCGCTGTTCTTCCTTTAACCCTGACCCACAAACTCTCTGTTGACTGCTCACCTGTCCCCAGACAGAGTTCCATACTATTAATGAGAATCCTTTTATCTGCCACTGCTTACATATGAACAGGTATTTATAATTCATGTGCTACGAAGACATTCCAAACTGTCTCCTAAAGGAATTTGCTTATTACTAAGTAGAAAAACATACAGTCACCAAACACGTGTGGCAAAAGTATATATGCAAATTCAGAAGCATCCTAGAACAATTAATGGAGGCTTTGAACTAATAAAGAGGATTTTCTGCTAAAACAATAAAAAAGAAACTAAAAAAAAAAAATGGAAGCAAGGAATTTGAAATGGTGAGGCAGAAATAAATATTTGTAAAAGTGAGCTAAGAGTTTAATTAGCAGAAAGAAATGTATTTTTCAACTGAAGGCATAAATTGTTAGGCAGCTCATGGCCACTTTCCAACAAATGTTGGGAAATTGAAGCTCCTATTGCTAGAGAAGTAAAAAAATCAGAAAGTAGTAAAATCCCTCCCCAGTGTAAGATAATTTAATTCCTTTTTTATGGCATGCCAAATGTGCTTGTGATTCCACTTAAAAGACAGAGTCATGGAAGGATGAGGAGCAACACCTAGAACCAGCATCTTCCTAACCCCATTTTGTATAAAGGTATAAACTCAATAACCAGCTTGTATTAAAGTATAAACCCAATAACCAGCCTGCAATCTACCACAGGCTGAAACCTCCCACGCAAATCCTATAGGACATGCTTATTTTGATTGGACACTTGCTCTATTTTTCTGTAACAGAGAGTAGCAATTGGTAAAGTAAATTCAGGAAGGCTGAAAGCTATGGGGGGGAAGACATATGTAGTCCAGTAAAAACAGAATACGTATTTGTAAAGCTCAGACTAATTAAAAGGTTTATTCTGAGCTAAATAACTCTGAATCTCCATTAGTTGTCTGAAGGAAGGAACATAATTCCTTCCCATGTTCTCTGTGTTTGTACTGTTAATATTTACAATAATACTGAATGGGCAGAGTCCACAATAATTCTATTTCATCCACTTGCTCTTAATTCAACAGGGCAAATGTTTCATAGCTGCTGAGAGAAGACATTTGTCTTGAATTAGGACAAAACGCTGTGGGTGAGAATCAGAGGAAATTGCTGGAGAAAGCAGCCTGAGCAAAACTCCCACCCAAAAACCAAAGATGGACTCTGAACAATGAAACAACAACGAGAAAATTAAAAAGATATCACTACCATACAACGAAAGGTCCAACTTTTAATCCTTTGAACAGCTTTTATTTAGCACGGCTTTGCTCAAACACACTGGGTGTGCATGTACATAGGTATTTATACAATTTTGGGTCATTGCTACACTTACAAAGAAAATTGCTGTGCCTCTCTGTTCTCACTCTGACAGGAAAGAACCTGGAATCCATGTTAGGATTTAATGGACTCATTCCATATGTAGAAGATCACAGGGTATGTGCATTGCTAACTGCCCTTTTTAGGCTAAGACTTAGGCAAAATGTGAGTCTTAAACCGCACTTCTGTCACCAAGAGTCCTCACCTCTGGAATCTCATGTCACCCTAATCATGTTGTTATAGCAACCCCGCTCAGTGCTTTTCAGTGCCCCATCATAGTTAAAATGAATAATTCCTTGCATTCTCTTTAGAACCTTGGAAATAGTATCATGGCTTTGACCTGACTTCATAAAACTGAGCTTCAGTATCGAAGCAGTAGAACAAGAAATGAGCTGCCAGGAGGACACATTATAATGCTGTTTTGTCTTCCGCCTTCATTTCCTTCCCCACTGCTTCTCTTCAAAGCCCAGCCCTTAATGTCTCTTTCCCATTCCTGCTCCAAAGGAATGAGTTTTATTGTTTTCCTCAAGGCCGGGTTGGACAGGGCTTGGAGCAACTTTCTCTAGTGGAAGGTGTCCCTGCCAGCGGCAGGCAGTTGGAACTGTATGAGTTTTAAGGTCCCTTCCAACACAAACCATCCTGTGATTCTATGACCAGCATTCTCCTCAGTAAGGTCCTTCCTGATCTTAGGGGTGTCCTCCTCCCTCCATGGTGATCCTCTGCTAATGGTCATGGGAAGCCTCCACCTCTTGCTAATCACTATAGTTAAACTACCCTACTGACATAAACCCTCTGAAATTTTAACACTAGGAATGGCTTTGGAGGAAATAAAGAAAATCAGTGGGACCTGTCAGGACTCTACAGTAAAGCTGTTGCTAAGGACTTCACAGAAATGACCAGAAATTCAAACCAGACATAGGCATCGCAGCAAAGACATGCTCCCAGATATCACGTTGGTTGCAAGGACAGTTTCCTGCATAACAATGAGGTCATTTCGATGAGAAAATGAACATGAGCCGGCTGCAGTGTGCGCTCACAGCCCAGAAAGCCAACTGTATCCTGGGCTGCATCAGAAGGAGAGTGACCAGCAGGTTGAGGGAGGTGATCCTGCCCCTCTGCTCTGCTCTCCTGAGAACTCACTTGGAGTATTGTGTGCAGTTCTGGTGTCCTCAACATCAAAAGGACATGGAACTGTTGGAACAAGTCCAGAGGAGGACCACGAGGATGATGAGGGGACTGCAGCACCTCCCGTATGGAGATAGGCTGAGAAAGTTGGGGCTGCTCAGCCTGGAGAAGAGAAGGCTGCGTGGAGACCTCATAGCAGCCTTCCAGTATCTGAAGGGAGCCTATAGGGATGCTGGGGAGGGACTCTTCATGAGGGACTGTAGTGAGAGGACAAGGGGTGATGGGTTCAAACTTAAACAGGGGAAGTTTCGATTGGCTATGAGGAAGAAGTTCTTTCCTGTAAGGGTGGTGAGGCACTGGAATGGGTTGCCCAGGGAAGTTGTGAATGCTCCATTGCTGGCGGTGTTTAAGACCGGGTTGGACAGAGCCTTGGGTGACATGGTTTAGTGTGATGTGTCCCTGCCCATGGCAGGGTGGTTGGAACTGCATTATCTAAAGGTTCTTTCCAACCTTAAATATAGTAATTTTTTCCAAATCCAAATACATATATACTTTCTATACTTTGTGAATCTCTGAGAAACTGTCATGAGTACGATGGGTCTAAAAAAAAATCAGTAATTAAGGAAATGAGTATTTTTTGTCTTCCGGACAGAGTTTAGATGGCATGTGCTCAGTGTGCCCTGAGGCCACACAGGGAGTAAAGACAATGTAGAAAAACAAAGTAGTGAATAATACTATATTCACAACAAAACCCCAATGCATAGTCATAATATGTATAAAAACGCCTAACTAAATATTTTGGTTTTGCTCTGAAACAAAGATACTGAATTAAAACTTCACAGATAACCTTAATCTATTACTCCCTAAACTTCAAGTGAAATTTTGATCAAAGCATTATTTTTTCTCTTAATGCAGTGGTAAAACACAATATATCGAGTGTCTCATTCAGAAGAGTACCTCCATCCATGCTGTATTAGTGATTTTGGCTCGAAAAACCTAGTTTTAATTTCCAGACATGCAAAAAAATTTATAGTTTGAGCTGCACTACTAAAAAGCCAAAGTCAGATCAGCAGCTGGTTCATTCCCCTACAACTTCATCAGGTAATAATCCAGAAGGATGTTTCTTATTGATACATAAACTGCAACTCCAAAGGCACATGTATTCAAACCAGCAAAAACAGAATTTCAGATTTCCAAATTTTACTTACGCATTCCTCTCTCAATAAATCATGTTGGACATGAAACACATTGATAGGAAAATACATTGAAAGGAATAGAGGAGAGAGCTTTCTATTAAAAGTGTATGGTACTTTGTCATGAACTCAAAATTCATACTACGATGTTTGGTCTAACATGAATGTATGCACATGTGTACAGATACACACAACTTCCTCCAAAAGAAGTATTTGTTGGAAATACTACTTCTGGCTGCAAATAGCACTGATATGCAGGTATACAAACTTTGAAAGTGATTGAAGTGTTTAAAAATTTTTAGAGGTTCATCAAGGTGCTACTACTTGAAAAAAGGAAAAAAAAAAAGAAAAATGTCGGATTATATCAAATAAAGTAACAGATAAGCATTTTTCAACACCAAGACCATGATTAAGTTTAATCTCTATTACTAAACCTTTCCTGTAAAAGCATAACAGCGCTGTACTTTAAAAATAAATACCACAAGCAAAAATCATCTACATCCTTCACTATAATGTCAACATCAATCCCCTTTGTTGAATTTCTGTGGATTCATGTACCTAGATACAGACCTGTGAAATGTAGGCAGTCATAAATAAACCTCTTTCCAAAGGAAAATTCACGTCAGAATAGATAGGAAATAAAAAAATAGGTCTTTTCATCCTGAAAAATATCTGCGTCACTGAAAGAAACATTTATCAAGAGCACTATTTCTTTTTTTTATTCTTTTTTTTTTAAGGGATGTTAATATCCAGTCAGAATCTAACAGCAGCGGATGCTGAACAAAACAAGGGATAATGCAGCATTTTGTAAGAGTTCAATTCATTATGGAAAAAGCTACACTTAATCATCCACATGCAGGTTAATTTGGCTTTAGGAAGCCCTAGCTTGCCCTTGCCCAGTTCAGTACAAGCACTGTGCCAACATCCCAGGAAGCCAGCCCAAAGAATTTTCTTAATTCCTATTATTAAACATTTTTCTTTATTCTCCTTATTTCTCTTTTCTTAGTAGCTAGAGCCTTTGTTACAGAACCCATGCCCTTCCTTACATATGTGTTAGAAATAACACCAGGGTCCTTCATCTGCTTCGTTTTATGTGTATATTTATTCCGAACAGTATAGCTACCCTTCCTAACACTGCGTCCTAAACTTGAAGTTCAGTGATTTTGTCCCCCTTGTTCTACAGCTCTTAAAAAACACCCATAAAACAACCCATGCAAATGTAGAGCAAGGACCTGCAATGCTTACAGACACAACTCCTGAGTATGTATCAAGAACACACCATGGTCTTCCGCATCTACAGAACATTTTTAGAAATACATTGGAGACCATTTGAAACGCTCTACACTACTCATCATTGTAGGAAGATGACAGATTCAGAACAGATCATCTGGAAGCCTTTACAGAAGGAAAAATGTTTGGAGTACTGAATTCACGCAGCTTTTGTCTCCATCACCAGTACTGCTCTCCCAAACGACAAACACGTGCGACCAAAATCACCAAGGCACACAGCAGGAAAAGGCTCGTCAGCATCCTGAAGGAGCTCTGTCTTTGACCGGCCCTTCATCTTTTACAAAAGTACTTTCCATATTTAGCAAAAAATCACATCTGACCCACGTATCATTACCCAACCTCGACAGAGCTAAAACGTAACTGTATTTGTTCCCTGTAGTCTGCCTGTCAGGGTTGTTAATTATTGGTTTTCAGTCAAAAAGGTGTTACAGACGTGGCTAAGATTTGGAAACATCACATGGGCATGAAGAGCCCTCAGGTAAGAGAAAGCAGATTTTAAGTAGCAGTTCAAAGTTATTGTTTGCTACATTTTCAGTAGGAAAAAGGTTATTTCCCACATACACTGTCATCCTAAATTACCTTATCCACAAGTGAATTTGTCATTCTTACAGAGAGGTTATTTTATTGCCTTCAGACAAACTCACTCAAGCCTTGGGATTGGTGGGAAAGCTGATAGAGACTTGATTTAATGATTCATTTCAGCATTCTTGCAGTTGTGCAATATTTTTCCATCTTAAAAACCAACATGATATATATTTTTTTTAAGTCCCAGTCCCTCAAGATGCACAGTAATTAAATTTAGATTGTCTTCAATTTATTCAGAAATTAACCTCATTCCCACAGAGAAAAGAGGTTGTGCTTTGCACTTTACCTCCCACTCAGTTTTATAAATCTTATTCCCCTGTGTACTACTTTCTGCCTCTATCAATTCAAAAATCCTCCCAAATTCCAGAAAAAAAAAACCAAACCAAAACCCCACCCTCACCAAAATGTGTTTTTTAAAAAGGCAAATTTCTGCGATGTTCCAGGTCATTCTGTTTTTCCTGAAGCAAAGGAAACAGTTCCAAGAACTCAATTAGTATGATGATAGAGCAAACACCAACAAATTTCTATCCTATACTAAAAAAAAGGCAAAAACAACCCTCATGGCTTGGGACGCTGATTCCTCTCCACCTTGGGAAGCAGAAGACAAAGCCAGAGCATGGGAACAAATACAAGTTGTATTTCAATGGGATATTATGAAGAAACACAACATAGGTTTCCAGGCACGCTGTGTCATACAAGTACCTTCCTGAACTGAAATTTATCCAGCTGACAAGCAAAGGTGTGCAAAGATGAATTTTCACATCCCTACTGATGTAATCTGGATTAATCTGATACCAAACCTATTCGGGATACTATAGCAATTTGTAAATGTGATCAATTACACAAACAATAAAAAGGTGCTTAAACGAAAAATCAAGATAATTGTACTGTTCCCAAATTAAGCCAAGTTGGGGCAAACTGATGAAGTCAAGGCTCAATAAGTGGACAGAAATCTGGCTGAATGGATGTGCTTGGAGAGTGAGCAGCATGAAGTCCAGCTGGAGGACAGTCATGAGTGGTGTATCCCATGTACATATTCTGGGGTCAGTGCACTTTCACGTCTTCGTTCATCACAGAATAATACCATGGTTTTGTGTTGGAAGAGAACCTTAAAGCTCATCCAGCTCCAACCCCCTACTATGGGCAGGGACACCTTCCACTGGAGCAGTTGTTCCAAGCCCCTGTGTCCAACCTGGCCTTGAGCACTGCCAGGGATGGGGCAGCCACAGCTTCTCTGGGCACCCCCTGACAGCGCCTCAGCACCCTCACAGGGAACAGCTTCTGCCTCAGAGCTCATCTCAATCCATCTGTTGACCTGGCTGCTGGTGCAAAGTTCACCCTTGCCAAGACTGCAGGTAATTTAAACTGCAAAGAGATGCACCACACAGTTGTGCTGCTGTTGAGGGGAACCTGGGCAGGCTGGAGAAACAGCCAACAGAGAGCTCGTGAAGCTGAGCAAAGGACAATATCAGGTCCTGCAAGCTGACCAGCTAGAAAGCAGCCTTGCAGAAAAGGACCCAAGAGTCCTGGTGGACACCAAGTTGAAGGGACACCAGCAGTGCACCCTCATGGCAATGAAAGTCAAGGGCACCATGGGCTGCACTAGGCAGAATGTTGCCAGCTCATCAAGGGAGGTGACACTTCCTCTCTGCTCAGCACTGGGAAGCCTTATCTGGAGCGCTGGGCTCTCCAGCAGTGCGGACATGCACATACTGGAGTGGGTCCAGCAAAGAGCCACAAAGATGATTAAGTGATTGGAGTGTGTGACCTAGGACTGATTGGCCTGGGGAAGAAAAGGCCCAAGGGGATTGCAGTGGATACAAATATCTGATGGGAAGGTGTAAAGATGACGAAGCCAGACTCAGTGGTGCCCCGAGAAAGGACAAGAGGAAATGGACACAAACTGAAATACAGGAAATTGCATTGAAACATAAGGAAAAAAGAAAAAAAGAAAGAACAAACAAGTTACCCAGACAGTTTGTGGAGTCACCACCCTTGGAGATATAAAAAACGGACACAGCCTTGGGCAACTGGCTCTAAGTGACTGCGTGCTGGGCAGGGGCACGGTCACGACAATCTCCTCCCAAACAATTTGGTGACTCCTTGAAATTACCAGGAGCACAGTTGAGACGAACAGTGAGATGCAGGCAATGCTGCCTGCTGGGAACAAACGCCATGTCAATGTAGAAGCCAAGCAAAACCACAGCTGCACTACAGAGCGCTTTGGGAAACACAGAAAATTTATTTTGGGGTAAAATCCTGCAGTAGCAAAGGGATGGCTTGGTGATTAATTGGAAGAATTCAGCATCAGAAAGATCCAAATTTATTTATAATTAAGAGTTTTTAATTTCTGCTGTGTGAATGCTGCAGAGAAAGCAATGAATTGCATCTTTTTACACTGTGGAGGAAAGCAAAATAACGATATTGAATTCTCTTAAAACTATTCTGTAAAACTGAGAAGCATCATGGCAGAGTTCACAATAAAACTCCAAATTAAAAAAGCACAGCTCTCTGGGGGACCACGCTCTACCAAATGCATAACAAGAACTTCTGTGGTGTCTAACAGCCAGTAGGGTTGATACCTTCAGTAGAGTAGATGTTCCTGTGAGGCTCACTTCTTAGCAGACCAGTAATGACTGCACTTCAATCTACTCAAGTTTACAAATGAGAGTTGAATTTTCACTAACTGGAAGTCAAAAAACCCATCAAACTACTGAGGACAAGTAATTTCCCTTGGAGGTACCTTCTTATCCCACCTACAAAATTCTATTTTCCTCTTTCATAAAATATTCCGATAACTATTAAGTAACATAGATGAGATGCAATGCTGCACTTAACACACCTAGAAGCATCAACGTGGTCGAGTATGAGAGGCAGGAACATTTAATGGAAACTTGAAAATCTTCTTTCATTACTGTACACGTATTGAACTAGTTTTCAACTAGGCTGACGCCCCATAAAGCTTTTCCAGCATTTAGAAGAAAAGCCAACTGCTAATCACTGTCCTGGAGGTTACACTGGGGCTGCAGGATTAGTCATCTTTGGAAACCAGTTCTGGTTGTTCTTATTTTCCTCTCCCACTGCTTTTTCTGATCTGCGGCTGGTGCAGTGGGAGCATTCTCATCAATGTTTTCTCACAAGTTCAGCTTACAAACACGAAAAAACAAAAACACTTAAGAATAGCTCACAGCTCTCAACCCTTACATCCTGCTGTAGAGTGGGGATCCAAACCCTCCTTACACAACTTAAATTAATCCTTTGGAGGATTAGAATTAAAAAGCTGACTAATTCCCCTCCTCCACTTCCCCCCCAATCCCCCCTGCATTTCTTGGCCAACTAGGCTGTGGTGAGGAATGGCAATACCAAAACGGGAGGAGAAATGACAGTTATTGTAGTTGGATGCCCAGGCAGTGTTCAAGGCCAGGTTGGACACAGGGGCTTGGAGCAACCTGCTCTAGTGGAAGGTGCCCCTGCCCATGGGAGGGGGTTGGAACTGGATGAGCTTTAAGGTCCTTTCCAACCAAAACTATTCCATGATTCCATGATAAATAGTTCTTATTAACTCTGCAGATCTGGAGTGTTTTAGGTCATTGATCAGTATGGATGCATCTGGATAGCAGTTTCCAGGTCTTTAGCAGTTACACCTCTGTTAATCAAGTCTCAGTGTTCCCTGTTCCCTCCATCCAGCTCCTTTCCTTCCCATCCTGCGCTATGTCCCCCTGCAGAGCCAGGCCAGGTCTGCAGGACTCTGCCTTTGTTGCAGTGTTCTTACAACACCTCACTGGTGGCACTTGCCTCTTTGCCAGAGAGTCACTAACTTAAGCTGAATGGCTGGACAGCTGAGAGATCACCCAGAGCTACTCCAGAAGGAGAACCATAAGGATGATGCTTCTAATCACATTGTTAATCAATTATTAAATAAAGATACTATTTAAAACAAACAAGCTTTTCCACACTGATGCACCTTGGAGCTGCAATTAATTAGGAAAATGGAAACTCTCAGGTATTTCACTAAGCAGCTCTACCCTGTGGCTCTTGTGCAGAACATCTCTGCAGAACATACCAAAACACTCGCTTTGAGACAGTTTGGGCTTACTGAAAAAAAAAAACTGAATCAAATTTCTCTCTTGGACTCACAATTTTTAAACTAACATACCATTATGTATCCTGGAATCAGCTGGTACATCTAGAACAACCAGGCGGACTTCTACAATCAACCCAGAATCAGCAGATTACTCAGCCACACAGTTTATGCACCATATCCTGCTAACCAAATCACATTTCAAGTGAAAGCCACCTACAGTATGAAGAGTATGTTGTGAGGTTTCCTTTTTTAATTTTTCTTTTTTAAACTGCACTATTGATTGTCGGGTTTATTGATTAAAAACTTCTGCTGAACTAAAATTTTACACATTTTATGGAGTGGGATACTTTGCACGCAACCTTAAAAGCCAAGCTTGTCTCCTGTTGATAACATAAATCTCCTGTTGTTTCTGCTCTTCAGAGTCCTCTGCCAAAATTTCATTCATCCACCCTGTGTCTGTATGCATGATTTGAATCCCTTAATCACTTTTTTGTCTCCAAGAGATATCTGCTAAGTTCTCTGTAATATTTTAGTATTAATGCACTACCCAGTCCGAGGCAGACACCCAGATGTCTCTCTAGGCATCCACCTGTATGGATTAAACACGTAATTCTCAATTTATTGCAAGATGTAAATACTTAAAAGGAAAAAAACCCTGAAGTATACATTTTGATGCTTAACTTCAGTCATTCTGGTTGGAGCACCTTAATCACAATTACCAACTGTGGTAATTCTAGCTACAGCCAGTACTTTCCCCAAGTTCCATCAGAACTTAAGGAGTGCTGGAATCACAGCTACAGTCTGCTGATTGCAACGAAAGCTCATGATGAAGAGGACTTCTGCATAAGCCAAAATGTAGCTTTGGGGAGAATCTGTGCTTTAATTTGACAAATCGGAAGACGTTTCGAATCAGTAACATATGTTTGTTATTTTCCAAGTGAATAATTTTCTATATTTAGGCAATAATTACACATTTTACTAAGTTGCCTTCACTAGTCAAAGTTCATGCAATGCTGTCTGGGAAACCAAAACAGACAACAGTGCATCACCAAATGGACAAAACAGAGAATAACCCATGTTGCAGTCCATGCTGTCAGCGACAATGACTTACTGAAGCTGCTGGAGAGGTAGAGGTGATGTTCTGCACTCACGAGGTGATGTTCTGTACCTTAGGAAAGCCAGCAGACACTACACAGAAGCTTAACCTCAGTAAGGCTTTTTGGTCTTGGATTGACAGAAGATTGGCTTACGTGAGCATAAATTCTTTCTGCTTTCAGCTAAAAACTATTAAATCATATTCAGTCTGACATCCATTTTATTAGCGTTCCCCTGAACTCTTCAGGCAAGCTATAGACTATTTCTCTTAGTTTCCAAACAATAGCTTATTTACATACTTAGAATAAGACACCCTCCACAATCCTGATTAATTGCCAGACATTACGTATGAGCGCAAAACCACCAAACTCTGAACATACTGCTACGATGGAAATGTGTGAAAGTAATTTTGTTCCAACTTCATCTCATGGGAACGTGGGCTCATAAGCATTCAATTAAAAATAATTCCGTCTGATTGAGATGTGTTTTAGTTTCACATGCTAATGTGGTAGAATGCGTCTAGATCATGTCTGTGATGAATTTTTACCAGAGTGGGAGGAATAAAGATTATTTTATAGAAAGAACACAGATCTTGCAGTTTTTCCCTTTCAATTTCATTCTTTTTTTTCTGTGCATGTGAATGTAGGGTTTTGGCAACCAGTGCTGTTTTGTACTTTTTAGATCACATCACCTAGGGGACAGTACCTGAGAAGATAACATTTGTAATGGGAAAATCCCGACTCAAAATGCAGCCTTTTAAATAAATCTGTAGGAGAAACAAAACGACAAAATCCTGCATGGCAATCTGCCTGTAACTCTGATTTTTAATGCCAGAAGAAGCCACTTTGATCAGCTTGTCTGACACAGGCCATTGGAATTCCCTCGGCTACTTCCTCCTTCAAGTCCAATAGCTGTGGTTGGACTTGGACATATCTTCCAGGATAGGAGCCAATCTTGTCTAAAAAATCCAATCTTGGGAAATCCAGAGCCCTTGTTAAACTACTCCAATGAATCATCCACCATGTAAAAAAACAGATGAACCAGTCTCAATTGGGTTTGCTTCCATTTCCAGCTACTGGAGCGCATTATACTTTTGTGTACTAAAGGGTCCCTTATTAAAGGATTTATTTACCCTTAATCTGTCAAACAATTTCACAGTACTCATAAAACTGCCCTAAAGTACTTCCAAGTCCTTTAAAACCAATGCTACCTAGACCTATTATCCCACGTGTGTTTCCTACATGAATGGAATTATACCAGCTCTGTGAAAACACACTTTGCCTGCATGAGGCTTAGGCAGTTACTCTCTGATATTGGCAATCTTTCCCCTTTATTGATCACAGCTTCCCTAAAAACTATCCTCAATACACTATTTTAAATAGGCTAGGTGTTAAACCAATGCACGAGGGTTTCCACTAGATGTGCACCCCATGGATGGGCATCCAGTTAAAAAGCATTTTGACACCTACGAACTCAATCCTATGGGATTTTTCACCCACCAAATACCCACAGCATTGATTTGGTCTCACTGGTTTCTTGGTCGATATGCCATGCACTACGAAGACAAAGAATTTGTAACAGAATTATTTATAAACAATTCCCCACTGCCAAGACACTCAATGTTGAGTGTAAAGTGATCCTTCCATAATAAAATAACCCAACCTTTCAATAAAATTATCAGCAGCTGACTAAAAATCACAATAAAAAAGCAATAAAACATTAAATTACTCATTCACCAGACATCTGACCATATTTTGCTTTAATTCTATCTTATTTCCCAAAGGAAAATGATTAAATAAGCTGGATTTCAGGGAAATGTTCCACACCACCCAGTGGCCAAAGAAAAAGCCTCATCTGTTGCTGGTGACGGAGATCAATAACTGAGACCACACAAAATATTTTGCATGGAAGTTCAGAGAACAGATTCCATAAAAAGTTACCAGCTGCTCTATAGAGATCTCAGCATCCTAACAAACCAGCCTGCAGCCTCAAAGAAATATTGATGTAACTTGATAATATCTTTTCTTCTTTGTTTGTTTTTACTTATTCTTACTTTTATTTAGTTCTTAAGTGTGTTAATGAAATTGTCAGATGCTTAAGGCCTAAGAAATTTAAAATGCACGTAGCATAACTACTGAAATCAATGATTATTCCAGCAACCCACAGCATTGGTTTGCATTGAAAATAAAAAGTAAAAAATTAATATTAATACCATATTTGAGTCTTTAGGTTAAACACTGGCAAAGACAGCAGTTGGAATCTGTCAGTGTACAGATGATCATGATAAGAAAAAATCTTTGATAATTGACACAGAAATGCACAATCTCCAACTCTGGATGAATAATGACCTATGTCTCAACAAGAAGAAAAAGTTCCCAACTAACCCATAATTATACTCTATGATAAACAAGTGATACTGCGATCCCTGAATGGGTACCAACTCTGCCCGCATCAGCCTTCTGCTTAGCAGAATGCTGAGTGGAGTACAAGGAATAGGGCTTGTGGGAACAGAAAGGAGAAAGGAGGAAGGGGGAAGAGGAAAGGAGAGGAAAGGAGAGGAAAGGAGAGGAAAGGAGAGGAAAGGAGAGGAAAGGAGAGGAAAGGAGAGGAAAGGAGAGGAAAGGAGAGGAAAAGAGAGGAAAAGAGAGGAAAGGAGAGGAAAGGAGAGGAAAAGAGAGGAAAGGAGAGGAAAAGAGAGGAAAGGAGAGGAAAGGAGAGGAAAGGAGAGGAAAGGAGAGGAAAAGAGAGGAAAAGAGAGGAAAGGAGGGGAAAGGAGAGGAAAGGAGAGGAAAGGAAAAGGACTCACAGACAGTAGATCAGATGCCAAGTTTGGAGGCAAGGTGCAGAATCTTACTAAAATATCTGGCAGGAAAAAGGTTTTTAAGAAGTATTGTGAAAAAAAGAGTAGTTTATTCTTATGTTTATTCTAATTTATTCTTAAAAAGTACTTAAATCCACAATGATTTTTAGGCCTTTAGATGGCAGAAATATATATTAAAAAAGCCCAATGCCTGAACCAAAACAATTTTTAAACTAATTTATCTACCATTCCAAAAATAGTTTGCTTTACTGATAAACGAAGTGAAGCTGTTTCGTGCTTGTGATTGATCCAGATGCTGAAGCTTTCATTATTCTATTTCAAATCCTATAACATAAGGGGGGCTATTCATAAGAGATGAAAAAGCTGTTGTTCAAAACTTATGAAGACTTAAAAAGCCTTTCCAATAATGGCCAATTACTCGCAAATTATTTTCCTTCTCTCACAGCTTTTATTGAGTTATTTACCAAAACCTCTTTCAATAGTTCCTGTGATTGGGGCCCCTTATGAGGTAAGAGATGAGATAAGGGTAATATAACCCCCATTAAGGGAAATATAAACCCCATTTTCAAGAAAGGGAAAATGAACGAGCCGGGGAACTACAGACCAGTCAGTCTCACCTCTGTGCCTGGCAACACCTTGGAGCACATTCCCCTGGAAGGCATGCTAAGGCACAGGAAAGACAACAAGGTGCTTGGTGACAGCCAGCACGGCTTCACTAAGGGGAAATCCTGCCTGACCAATCTGGTGGCCTTCTATGATGAGGCTATGGAACTGATGGACAGGGGTAGAGCAGCTGATGTCATCTCCTTGGACTTGTGCAAAGCGTTTGACACTGTCCCACATGACATCCTTGTCTCTAAATTGGAGAGACATCAATTTGATAGGTGGACCACTCGGTGGATAAAGAACTGGCTGGATGGCTGCACGCAAAGAGTTGTGCTTAATGGCTCAATGTCCAGCTGGAGACCAGGAACGAGTGGTGTCCCTCAGGGATCAGTGTTGGGACCGGTCTTGTTCAACACCTTTGTCGGTGACATGGACAGTGAGATTGAGTGCACCCTCAGCAAGTTTGCCAATGACATCAAGCTGTGTGGTTCGGTTGATAATGTTGGAGGGAAGGAATGGCATCCAGAGGGACCTTGACATGCTTGTGAGGTGGGCTGATGCCAACCTCATGAAGTTTAACCATGACAAGTGCAAGGTCCTACACCTGGGTTAGAGCAATCCCAGGCACAGCTCCAGGTTGGGCAGGGAAGAGATTGAGAGCAGCCCAAGGAGAAGGACTTGGGGGCCTTGGTCAGTGAGAACATGAACATGAGCCGGCTGCAGTGTGCGCTCGCAGCACAGAAAGCCAACCGTGTGCTGGGCTGCATCCAAAGGAGCGTGACCAGCAGGTCGAGGGAGGTGATCCTGCCCCTCTACTCTGCTCTCGTGAGACCTCACTTGGAGTATTGTGTGCAGTTCTGGTGTCCTCAACATCAAAAGGACATGGAGCTGTAGGAACAAGTCCAGAGGAGGCCACGAGGATGATCAGGGACTGCAGCACCTCCCGTATGGAGATAGGCTGAGAAAGTTGTGGCTGTTCATCCTGGAGAAGAGAAGAGAGAAGTCTCCTGCGTGGAGACCTCATAGCAGCCTTCCAGTATCTGAAGGGGGCCTATAGGGATGCTGGGGAGGGACTCTTCATCAGGGACTGTAGTGGTAGGACAAGGGGTGATGGGTTCAAACTTAAACAGGGGAACTTTAGACTGGATATGAGGAAGAAATTCTTTCCTGTAAGGGTGGTGAGGCACTGGAATGGGCTGCCCAGGGAAGTTGTGAATGCTCCATCGCTGGCGGTGTTCAAGATCGGGTTGGACAGAGCCTTGGGTGACATGGTTTAGTGTGATGTGTCCCTGCCCATGGCAGGGGGGTTGGAACTGGATGAGCTTAAGGTCCTTCCCATCCTTAAGTATTCTATGATTCTAAGACTCAAGCGTCATTTCTTGTAGAAGTAAGATTTTTTTGTCACCTTTGGAAATTGGCTCATTCTCAAACCAATGTCACCTACCTATGCCAATTTACAAAGACATTTA
This sequence comes from Myiopsitta monachus, assembly GCA_017639245.1. Taxonomy (NCBI): domain Eukaryota; kingdom Metazoa; phylum Chordata; class Aves; order Psittaciformes; family Psittacidae; genus Myiopsitta; species Myiopsitta monachus. The sequence goes on along the minus strand of CM029941.1, from coordinate 1,665,730 downwards.
TCTTTCACACAGCACTTTGGGTAGAACCCCACCTGCACTGCCTTCACTCTGGGTGACTGGCTTGCAGAGACAACCATGTTTAACCAAAGTGTGATAAGAAATAGAGACCTTTCCATTTAAACGATTAAATCAAAACAATACTGCTCATCTTCTTGACTTCTGTGTTTATCTGTTGTCCCACCCACTAGATGTTTATAATACAACCACTATTATTTCTCAAGAATGCTTTGAGTTGTCTTACATGATGGCCACTTTCAGTATCAGCTCTTACGGATAAAGCTCTTAAGGATCAATATTTGGTACCTCATATATAAAATATCATGCTAAGAAGCATTAGAAGAGATATAAATTATTTTCAAAACTTATAAGTAACTGAGTGCTTAACTGGAAATAGAAGGAAAATAGAAAAGGAGCATTCTTCAGAATGCTGAAGAGGCTCTGGAAGAGAACGCCCAGATTTCTTATCCAGAGAGTACTCTTGCAAGTCTGAGGTACAGACTATTTTGCTTGCAGTAACTTTGGGTAGGATTTTTAACTTAACTGCTTAAAAAATGAATGCAAAAAATGCTCAAAATGTTACACAGAATCAGAGAAAAAGAATTCACACCTGCCAATACTCATCTGAAAGAATACTAATTTATGTACTTCTCCATATTACATTAATCTATACAAAAAACATCTAAGGTTCAATAATAGGTGTTACCTGCCACATGTTGCTCCCCACCTACCCTACACAGATTAAAGCCAAAGAAAGTATGTAAGACTTGCAAATATTTTTATCAGTTTTTGAGGAGGATACTCTGATTTCTTTCCTGTATTTACCGAAGAACAGGCCAGGTATCCACATCCTAACAGAAGACTGTCTGCCACATACAACTGGACTGAAAACAGCCCCGAGGAGAAGGACTTGGGTGTGTTGGGTGAGGAGAAGCTCCCCATGACCCTCCTTCAGTGAGCGCTTGAGCACAGAACCCCCCCATGTGTGCGGGGCTGCACCCCCAGAGCGTGAGCAGCAGCTCAGGGAGGGGATCCTGAACCTCTGCTGCGCTCTGCTCTGGGGAGACCCCCCCTGCAGTGCTGATCCAGCTCTGGGGCAGCAGCACAGAGGGACGTGGAGCTGCTGGAGCGAGGCCAGAGGAGGCCATGGAGCTGCTGCGAGGGCTGGAGCAGCTCTGCTCTGGAGCCAGGCTGAGAGAGCTGGGCTGGGGCAGCCTGCACAAGAGAAGGCTCCTGAAGGGGAGACCTCAGAGCAGCTCCAGTGCCTGAAGGGGCTGCAGGAAACCTGGAGAGGGGCTTTGGACAAGGGATGGAGGGACAGGACAGGGGAATGGCTTTAACTGCCAGAGGGGAGACTGAGATGAGCTCTTGGGCAGAAGCTGTTCCCTGTGAGGGTGCTGAGGCGCTGTCAGGGGGTGCCCAGAGAAGCTGTGGCTGCCCCATCCCTGGCAGTGTTCAAGGCCAGGTTGGACACAGGGGCTTGGAGCAACTGCTCCAGCGGAAGGTGTCCCTGCCCATGGCAGGGGTTGGAGCTGGATGAGCTTTAAGGTCCCTTCAACACAAACCAGTCTGTGGTTCTATGATTCTATGAATTCCCAGGATCCAGCCCCAATGCCGCAGCACAACTCACGCTCCAAGGGAAAAGGAGCTGGCAACTGGTTAATGAATACAAGTTGGCTTTATGCACCACTTCACCATCACATTACAGCAACAGAAACATTTCTGGCAATTAGCAGATTTTTTCAAAGCTATCTTCCAAGGCCCTGATCCTGCAACGACTGCACATTCTTAAATTAATGCAATTGCATAATTCCATCAACACTGATGGCATGGGAGGAGTATAGCTGCAAAGCTTATCCTCTACAGGCTTCAGACAATGTGCCAGAATGCTTCTGAAAGAGAGTATTAAAATCTTATTAGATACATTTTCTTGTTAAAACCAACCTAGTGTTATGTAATAGAAGATATGTAAAATGGCTAAACTGTGAATTTGACATCATATTTCTTTGTCTTTTTTTATACTCTGGGCAAAAATACTCTATTCAAATGAATCCATATAATTTTTCATTTTGCTCTACTGCTTCAGGAACATGTTTACTCAGTTTACAAGGCTCAGCAAAACCATATTTCCTGCTTTCACACACACAATGTTAAGCTAGCTATGAAAATAAAACCATCCTTAATTTGTTCAGCATCCCAAAACAAATCATGGCTTGTTAACTGCCTTTTGCTAGTACATGCACTAAGCCAGTTTCGTTTTCAAAAACAATTTTCCTGAGATTGAGTGCAACCAGAAGAGGTTTAAAAGAAAAAGGGAACACACACGAGCATAAAAACATCACACGAGAAACACGCAATTCAAAAGGAAACCATAATGGTAAGGGTGGGAGAATGTATTTCACATCACGAAGCAGTTACTGCAAGAATCAATGAACAGCACAGCCACAACAGAATTATTAGACAGATTACAATCCCCAACTCAATATTTATGCTGTGCTAATGTACTGCATAATAAAATAGGTATTGTGTTTCCTCTGTTTTTATCATTTAGAAAAGCCACCAAAAGCAACGCTGGTACTAAACCCCAGTCAAATCTGCCTGGAGTCCTGGTGTTGTGGGCTTCCCCCCTGCATGATACCGGAATATATGCTACATACATATACTATTTTCTTTCCCCTCTCCCGCACTTTAACAAGAGTTAGCTGTTCCGTGAGTGTGGGATACAGCGTGCCTATAGATTTGACAGGTCACCACCAGTATCTCAAACAAATCCTTGACAATTTGAACATCGATCAGCAAGAAGCATAAACACCCTTTGTAAGTGCTTTAATGGAAAACAGTAGTTACTAAGTACTGATTAGTCAGTGCTGTCACTCTAAAAGTGCCTTCATATTTTCTACTTTAAGTAAGACAAAGTAAAATACAGTAAAACAAATTAATTCCCTCTCCTCACCTCCAAATTAAAGGTACAACTATTTGTGTACATATTCACATTTGCACACAAAACGTACTGAAATCATAGTAACAACTTTAATTCTATGGGATGTCTAAAGACAGGCAATGTCATCTGGGGGTATGAGGACAGCGCTAGAGACCAGCCATTAGTCAAGGCTAAGTTTTATATTATTTATCAGGAGCACTGCAGAGAAGTCTGGGTCGGAGGGTCGCAATTTATAAATCACCATGATAAATAATTCTCTGCCTTTTGTAATTTATGCATCCCATCTCTTCTTTAAGCAGGAAAAAATATTGCAGTACTTACGATAGGATGGATGCACAGATTCCCACAAAACACACTTTTGACACCTCCATTTACACCACTGTATTTAATGTTATTTATGGACTTCCGCAGGCAAGTTTCCTGAGCACACACTTTTTTAGCCATATATCACCAGAACAACAACAGAAAATTAGCCACTAAAACCTGCTACCTATATATTTTTCCAGCAGCATTTTCTATTTCAGACACCCCGTCCTCCTCCTATCTCGTAAAACGATAGGCTGTAATGAAAACCTGAGATTTTACAATCTCCCTGGCTGATATATTCTAATATATCTCAACTGATGCGTAACTCCCATTTCAGAAAGTAATACCAGCAAACTATTTTTCCATCAGTTTCAGTAGGGAGACTAACTAAACGAACTTTTTGCTCTAAAAACTTCAGAAGCTTGAAATATAAAACTGCATATAGTGTTATCACTGCTTATTTTCATCCATAAAGCCACCTGAGAGATGCAATATCCATGGAGTAATATTTAGTCTCCCAAGCATGATCCTGCCAACTTAATGTTGTAGCACTGCCATTGTACAGAATTACCAAAATTTCAGTGAAACAAGCTGGAATAATTAAGCTATTTCTTTTATGTTTTCGGGGTGTCATTCCTACGTGTAAAACATTCCATCATAAGCAAGATTTTGGTGTACACTGTGCTGATTATTATTATTAATTTTTAAATAATGCCTTTGAAATCTTAGGGGTTTGCCTACTTCAATACCATAGCCCTGTTCCAAATTAACGTGGAGAACGCCCCCGGGACAGCTAGATTTTCATCTCCTGTTGAGATCCTTCAGTGTGACTCTCCATCATTATGTACCACTATAAAATTTCTTTTGTACAAAAAGAGTTATTTCAGCTTGCATGCCATATTTTCTTCCCTTGACAAATCAAAGCTGGTTTTACTTATGTTTACTGTGTGGTCTACTGCTATTGTATGCCGGCTTAGCTGGGAAGCTGCATTTCCACCCTGGATGTTTTCCATATTCTGATCAATTCTGTCATGCAATTTTTGCCTTTTTTACCCTAAAGCTTCTGGCATCTTGTTTAATATATTTTATTATCCACAGCATCAACAGTGAAGTAGTAAAACTTAGATTTTTACTTGGAGTAAACAGCTTAGAGAAAACATTTGGGTACTTCAAGTTGAATTTATTCTTACAATCCCGCTATTTCAGTTTCTGCAGAGCATGTATAATTCTGCACCATGAACACGGATTTTACGTTGACATTTTGGGCTGGATTCTCATCATACCCTTTCTTGAAAAGCAATTTGCATAGACAATGGGCATCAATGAAGTATTAGACACTTACACGTACGACGACTTACATCTCTCCACTAATTCCAAGCAAACTACATAATTGTATAGAAGCTTCATGAATTACAGCTTATGTTCTTATGTCATAGTTTTGGGAAAAGGATTAAAATACTTTAACATGAAAAGCATTTAAAACTTCCAAAGGCCTAACATTATATATATATATAAAATAAAAAAGAAACAAAATTGTTATCAGACATTCATTTCTACCACATTTTTAGGACCTATATCAAGGATGCCACAAAGACACAAAACATCGTCTTATAAATTAACGTTACTCTATTCATCAGTTTACTGAAAACATGCACAGATCAGTCACAGAGCATGCAGCATGCAGTAAATGGAGAGCAGAGGTTAATAACCTGGAAGCATAGGATCTGAGAATGTGAGAACAAGTTAAAGACAAGAGTTCCTCTCCATTGTCACTGAGGGTCGAGAAGCAATGCTGCAGCGTGGAGCAGTGAGAGTGGGGGAAATACAGTTTGTCCAAGACATATACATATCTCCGCAAGTGGCGGCAGGTATAACTGAAAGACAAGGGTAAAGGGAGAAAAAACAGAAAAAAAGAGGTATTTTCCTTTAAGAAAGCTAATTTATGGTTTAATGTCCCTTGGTTTTTGTGCCAAGAGTCAATGGATGATGCCAAGAAAGCAATGGAGCAGTCTGACATAGAATAACATAGTTTCAAGGACAGACAGATCCATTAACCCATGCCCATTCACTGGTTCTGTCACTACTGCAAAGGGACAAACCGGATGAGAACGTAGCATGTAATGGGAGAAGGAGAAACTACCCAGAAACTTCACCCAGCGGTTTCATGCCCTGTTGGGGTAGACACAGTGCGTGACAGGGCCAGCAGCACTGCCCTCACTTCACGGACAGCTTTGGTGCCATCACCTCCTCCTACCTCAGCATGGATTGGCCTGAGCACAGGAGAGGAACCATTCCTGTGGGCAGGCAGCTCTCAGAGCCAGCTTCGGGTGTCGATGGAGCTGCTGGCTCAAGTGTCACACTTTGGAAACCAAACCTTCAAGTGTCACCTGCCCTCTTGGGTATTCATACAGTACAGCCAGTGCAGTTCAGTGATCCCTCCTTCCACCATTTCAGACTGTAAGGGCAAGGCCGTTTCTGTTTGCAAAGGTGAACTTCTTTATCAAAAGGTGGGATTTTAAACCCGTACCAAGAGCAATGAAATCCCATAAACCTGTGGTTTGTAACTTGCATCACAGCCACTGTGACCGAAATACCTTAAATCATAGCAAAGAGCAAGCATCTCCATTATTTAAATCCTCTAACCTAAACCTGTGTTAAATCAAGGTTTATATCCCTCAACAGATATGTACATTAAGAAAATTTCTCATCCAACTTCCACTGACTAACTGAGGATACTGACTGAAATCACGTAGTTGAGCCATCAGAAATCAGTTTTCCAGTAGCCACTGCACCTACAGCTATAAGTGACTGAAATTTTTTGTTTCCTTTATATTTTATGGGGCAAATTACTTCTATTTTACAGCAAAAGGCAATATTTAACTACAACACAGTACCGAAAAATTTTAAAAAGTATTGCTGAAAAAGAACATATTTGATAGATGAGGCGTGTGTGCACGTACTTTTCATGCCTTCTGTTTACCCGAAGGACAAAACTATAGCTCATACCGTACTAAAATCCCACACCAGAAGTAAAATACATTTATTTACACACCAGAAGTAAAATAAAAAGTAAAATCCCTCTTATAAAAAGTATAAGCTATCTGATGAACCCTTTGACTTCTGATAACAAAACACTACAGTATCAAGTTCCAATAGCCAAGAAGTAGTGCCTGACTACACAGGTCTGGGGAATCGTGGTGGACTAGAGTTATCCCAACTAAATGTATATATACTCCATATGCTCCATTGAACATTAAATTATTTACATTGTTTTCTTTAATAGCTATGGCTATTAAAGCCACAGAACCCCCAATTTTTCAGATCTAAATAAAAAAAGGCTAGCCATCAGTATTTTAGAGACTAAATAAAGTGAGAGCATCCTTTTCTATCTGGAGATTATCCAGCTCTCACATCAGATCAGCCATGCGATTCCAGAAAGCTGGATAAGAAATGAACAGGAACATAGAAACCCAACATCATCTTTAAAATAAGTGCAGATGCTCCAAGTGAAGCTGCTCCAAACTGTCAGGCATCAAGTCAAAGCACCCAATTCGATCCCGAAGAAGTCAGAAAGTGGCATTTAGAAGTCTCCAAGGGTTTACTCCCATAGGTGTTTTTTTGTGGGTTTCTTGTTTGTTTTTCTACTTTTTCTACTACACAGAGCTGGTGGGGAATACGAAAGGGAGAAACAAAAATTGAACAGAATACCAAAACCAACACAAAAAAGACTCATTTGTTAACCATGGATAATGTGTGGTTTTGAACAAAAAATGTACTGTGAGGGTCCTCTTACCCTCATGCCATTCTTCTGTCCTCTTCCTCAGAGCTTTTTAGATTTGTTTGAACCAGCAGTAGTTAAAATGAAAGCTCTCATCATCACTCTGACCCCAGACAGGGCAAAGACCTTTGCTGTACACACTCTTCACTGTCAGCTACCCACACACATGTAGGGGACACATGTAATTTTTATATCTGTGTAAAAATTAAACCAATAGATCTGTATTTATTTCTAACTTTGTGCAGATTTGATGAAGGCAAAGGAAAGTTTCCTTTCCACAGAGTCTGGACAACCCTAAACAAGGGCACCAATGAAACACTCCTAATCAATGGGAGTTTGATGTCGAGGTCAGCGGAAGGTGAAGATCCCCAATGAGCTGAACAGCACTAGTGTGATGGTAGAGTCACATCCCACCTGCATAGAATATTTTTAGTTGGAAGAGACCTATGGCAATCATCTAATCAGCTTTCTGACCAACTCAAGGCTGACCAAGTTCAAGCATGTTTTTAAGGGCATTGTCCAAATGCCTCTTGAGCACTGACTAGCTAGGAAGCCTGTTCAAGGATTCGACCACTCTCCCCGTAAAGAAATGCTTCCTCATGTCCAGACTAACCTTCCCTGATGCAGCTTTGAACCATCTCCAAGCATCCTATCACTGGATCCCAGTGAAAGGAACTCAGCACCTCTCTTTCCACATCCCTTCCTCAGGAAGGTGTACAGAGCTATGAGGTTGGTCCTTAGCCGTCTTCTCTCCAAACTAGATGAGCCTGAATTCCTCAGCTGCCCCACATCAGACATCTCTTCGAGATCCCTCACCAGCTTTGTTGGTCTCCTCTGGACACATGCAGACACACCAAAGGACCTTCACGTCCTTTTTAAATGGTGGGCCCCAGCCCTGCACACAGAACTCAAGGTGAGGCCACATCAAAGCTGAATTCAGCAGGACTGTCACCTCTTCTCACTGGCTGGTTTTACTATGTTTGATGAACTCCAGGACGCGGTTTGCCCTCTTGGCATGAATGGATGCTGTGGCTTTCTGCAGCTTTACTGAGCCTCCCTGATCATCTGGAAGCTCTCCGATGACCGTGTGCGAAACACGCAGATCATCCAATGAACAACCAAACTAGACTTTGCTAAAGATTATTTCAAACCTGCTGTTCCTCTGTTTGTCAATGTCTCAAACGGCCATTGCAATTGGTTTGGTTTAGGCGATCACATCACTTCCGATTTTTAACTCAAACTCCATGCAATCCAAGAGGCGTACACAAGACTACAGCCATAGACTAACAGAAAAAATCAGACTATATAGAAAAAATAAGACCTAAAAAAATCCATGGATATGCTCATATCAATTTTTTTCACCCATAAGTTCAAGAACAGACTTGAACAAGAAAACAGCACTAAGCAAAACATGCAAAGCCACTTACATCCTTATTTATTTAAACGAGAATGCTGTTATTTTCCCTAGTGAAGTCAACTGCAATTTTAAAATAAATATATCAAGGACAAAAGCACAAACAGTACCACCAGGCTGACATCTCTTTGACAACACAGAAAGGAAGTAAATAGGGCAGGATATAGAAAAGCAGTAGAATGCCAGCACTCACTAACTCCCCTATGAGTACAATCTAGTCTGAAACAGCACCTAGAGGATTCAAAGGAAAAATTCCCAGTGCTAATGTTTAAGTAATTGTAATTCGTAGTCTTCCTCAAGATGCATGCCAGATTTTATGAAGGATATAAATCTTTAACGTTACTGAGAAAACATAAGGTCTTGAAGACATACATGCCACATGTATCAGCTCAGAGAAACTAGATTAATCTGCTGCAATAAAAAAAGCCAATTCTGCTAAGCCTGATTAAATATTTAGGTCATATTGTTTCTGCAGCAGAATTTGAAAAATGCACAGCAAATAACATCTTTTGTGGAGTTTGAAGACTTAATCATTGTATTTTCCAAAGGTAAGTTATGCTACAACATGACTTTATGGGAAAGCCAATGTGAAAGCTTCATTTAAAAAAGAAACAATGTAAGGAGAAGCTAATTAAACTAGCATACGTTAGTCAGCACCCCAAACTACCTATGTATTATGTGGGGAGAATGTTGTGATGTGCTGTGAACATTCTACTGTTATTCATGCTGGATAACTTGTGCTCTAGGAAGTCCTATTAGTCCTTTCTCTTACATTCCCATACCAAACCCGAACAAAATACATTCTTGTACTCAACTACTACACAGATGATGACAACAATTTATCCGATCACTCACTCCGTGAGAATGGTTTATTTATGCTCTGCCTAAAGTATCACCTATTAATGTTACTTCATACAGTAAAAACACCGGACAGGTAAACCATCAAAAGCTATCTGCCTTCTTGCCAACAGTAAAATAGATCGCATACCTCATCTGAAATCAGAATTTTGGATTGAAGTTTTCATTTCCGTGTGGCCCTCTGCCGCTGATGATGTGACCGACTATGGTGCTGACGAACCACAGCAGAAAGAGCACTATATATTCGGTTTTTAGTAACAAGACTCTTATGAAAGCTTGACATGCATATGCCCATGGAATTGTGGTCTGGGGTTCTTTGGGGTGGTTTTCTGTCAATGTGGTATTAGCAAAATTAAGCTGCTTAAAGGTACAATAAAAGTCAGTACTGGGGATGCAGGATATTGCATTGGCCTTCACCATTCTAGAAAACTTAAAACAATTCCTCCCTTTTCAGCCAGTTTCAATATGTTTTTAACTATTCTTACCTTAAAAGTCTTAATTAAGGTCGAAAAGAACCCTAGGAGGCTTCTAGCCTGACCTCCTGCTCAAAGCAGGGTTAACACTGAATCCAGGCCAGACCAGGGATTTATCCAGTTGGGTCTTGAAAGTCACCGGAGACAGAGACCCTATGACTTCTCCAAGCTGCTTGCCAATGCTTCCCTGACCATGAAGAAATCTTGTCTTCCATCAGGCTGGAACCTCCTGACTTCCGTTCATGACCATTCATTCCCATCTTCCTGCTACACACTTCTATAAAGAGCTTGGCTCTACCTTCTCAGTAATCCACTCCTATGAGTGTAGTAATGCTGCTAACCCTTTCTCCGAAACTCCTGCGGTAGCCTTGCCTTGACATCTTCTTTTGTCCAACCTAAAAAAGCCTAAATCCCTCAAGTCCATCTTCCCATCTTATAGAAAGTTCTCCAGCCCCTAACCATTGTGGCAGCCTTCCATTGAACTTGCCCCAGGCCAGAAACACCTTTCCTATGTTCAGGCACCCAAAACCTGGCTGCAGTTCTCCAGATGTGATCTAACAGACAGTCAGTGGTCTTGCAATGGCAAGAGTCCCAGATGTGTTTCAACAGGTCCCATAGATGTGTGTCAGTTCTGAAGTAATCCCTGACTTGATCCTTTTTCACTACTAACACTTTCCTTCCTCCTTGATCCTCATCTAGCTTCCTAACCTAAGTAACAGGGTGACTTCTCTAAAAATACTTCATTCTTGCAGGCCTACTTTTGAGATACAAGTATCACTAAATTTACATCTTATAGCACAGAGTGATGACAGATTTTAAATTGCATTATTGCAAAACAGCAGTCAGGGGGCGAGGGGTCGATATAGGGTTAAAGGTGCTGTAACAACAGGGAAGAGAGAAACATGACAATTATTTAAATACTTAAGTGATTATTTGTGATAATGTGTTACAGACGTTAAGTTCCCATGCCCTGAAGCAGCACTCTGTCACAGTACTGGCCAAATGTATACAACAGGCTTCTGAGAGGAATATTATCTTTATGCATGAAAGCATTTATAGTGAAGGAAAGCAAGGAAATGAAAACCAAACAAGTTCTGGAGATGTTTGATAGACTGAAAATAAAATTATAAATATATGAGATTCTGCTATGGAAAGGCCAAATTAGCCCTGTACAGATGAAGTTCTATCAAAGAGAACAAAAGAATTTGTATATTAGAAGCAGACACAAGCAACTGATGACCCGTAACAAAAAAAAGTATATGAAAGAGCTCAGAGGAAGCATCTATTCATCACTGATGTTTCAGACAAAGAGCAAAGTCTTTAATCACCCAGATGCACTGGTTACTTGGAAGGCACACATCCCTGGCAGCTTAAGGGATGCGACTATGGGAATGTTGCTTTTGAAACCTCCTGTGCTTTTATCCTCTGGCTAGACACTTGTGATAATTCACAGGCTCTGCATGGGATTACAGGAGGTGCCTACAATACCTGCATTAACACAGACATTTGCATCTCAGTCTGCATGAACCTGAAAATCCTCCATTGGGAGACTACAGCTACAGCACAGCAAGAGAGGGCACTGTATCCCTGAGCCCTAGCTCTGTTCTGCAGCAGCATTCACCCATCTGAGCCCATGTAAATGGCGGCACATGCAGAAAGACTTCCTTGTGGACCCAGGAGCACAATTAATGAGTTACAGAAACATGTCTCCACACAACTTCACAGCAAATTTATTTATTCATTGTAGAACTAAGTGTAGTTATTTTACCTAAAAGCCTGTTCTTTCCTAAACTTGCTGAAGGCCATCACCATTAAAAAGAATGACTCATTCAACAGTTGTAAAGAACTGATGCACATTAAAGTTGGTAAATCTCCATTCTTTCTATAGTTTCACCCTCCACTTGAAAGAGTCAGATGTTTCGAAGTGCAATACTCTCTTTGCGAGCCACACAAGCTGCGTGAAAGTGTATGGTGGTAGGAATCATGGAATGGTTTGGGTTGGAAGGGTCCTTAAAGCTCATCCAGTTCCAACCCCTGCCACGGGCAGGGACACCTTCCACTGGAACAGTTGCTCCAAGCCCCTCTGTCCAACCTGGCCTTGAACACTGCCAGGGATGGGGCAGCCACAGCTTCTCTGGGCACCCCCTGACAGCGCCTCAGCACCCTCACAGGGAACAACTTCTGCCCAAGAGCTCATCTCAGTCTCCCCTCTGGCAGTTAAAGCCATTCCCCTGTCCTGTCCCTCCATCCCTTGTCCAAAGCCCCTCTCCAGGTTTCCTGCAGCCCCTTCAGGCACTGGAGCTGCTCTGAGGTCTCCCCTTCAGGAGCCTTCTCTTGTGCAGGCTGCCCCAGCCCAGCTCTCTCAGCCTGGCTCCAGAGCAGAGCTGCTCCAGCCCTCGCAGCAGCTCCATGGCCTCCTCTGGCCTCGCTCCAGCAGCTCCATGTCCCTCTTGTGCTGTTGCTCCAGAGCTGAATGCACTTCTGGCTTTGACTTGACAAGTACAATCTCAGCTCGAGTGCTTAAGAGACTCAAAAGTTTCACGAACTGTTATCACCTATTCCTAAAATGAGTTAAAAACCCAGTCTGAAAAACCTCTCCTAATGTGGGGTCTGAATGAACCAAAAAATTTCCACGTGTGGTGGAAAGGAAGGTTTTCAGGAGCAATTTGGAGGGCACCAACACACTTAATTTGGGTGTAATTAGGAACTGCTCTGCTTCCCTCCTTGCACCCACTCATACCTACCCTGGCTTCACGTACTTGGAAAGTAAAATTAGTTCACTGAACTGCAATGCTGCAACAATGTTAGACATATATAAGGACATGAGTTTAATGAGAAATAGGCATCAGCCTGACAAGAAAGAATAATTTCATAATCAATACTTTTTGTTTCATACTAATGCTTACTTACAGCCATAATACTATTTTAATTGTCAGATAAATCCATGTAAGCGCATCACTCATTCCCTTCTTTAGATCACAGCCCACACTTTTTTCCAAAGAGATAGTTTCTAAAAAGGAAAGAGTACACATTGTGTCTGAATAAAGCAGATAATAAGCCCAATACCCTGCAAGTGAAGATAAAAGACAGGTTCACTCAAGTCATTATCTCAAGTCACCTGTTCGTACATTCCATTCAAAGCATACTGAAGAGACATGGTGACAGCTTCTAGGATTCTACTAGAATAGCAAATAATAGTTTCTGAGAGAAAATTAGAATACCCTGTTTTTTTTTTAAAAATCTCAGAAAATCTTATGCAGGACAATTTATTGCTATAAAACGAGACTATAAGATTCACATCTTCAGGGTTCTGTACCTTAGACAACCATATCCCAAATAACACAGTGGTATACAACCCAGCAAACATTTTAGTGGCCTTAGCCTTTTCTTCCAGGCCAGGTAAAAGAAATCAAACTTGCACTATCTGGACTGGAATAATGCTATTAGCTTTCTTATTTTTGCTTTCTTTCCCTATTAACATGTAGAAAACTGAAGTGCCATTATTAAGAACCAGTCTACTCTGCAAACTCGTCTGTAAAACAGCAGTGGAAGTGTATCCCAAAAATGTTATTTCTGTACAGGTTTCCTCAAGTATTTCTTCCTCTCCACTGTAACATATTTGCAAGATCATCAGTTTAAGAAACTGTAAGGTTCCACTAAAAAAAGTGTTATTCCCCAATTTTAAAACTATTATCAAATCGTACTGTTTTCAAAGAGCTTATGTGGCATGACAGCTATGAATGGGATATTCATAATAATTAAAGATGGGACAATAGGGCTTTCTTCCTCCAGACTGCCACTCTGACGAATGCAAGCGTCTGTGTGATGCTCTAGATTCCCTGAGATAAGTATCAAAACTTCACTTCTACAGCTTCAAGACAATGAGGATGTCATGGTACAACTTCCTGGGTGTCAGAAGAACAATGAGTTGTAGTAACGACTTCCTCCCAGAAAACGACAGTGCTACCAGGATGGCTATGTCTTACCAGTCAGCAGAAACACAAAAAGCAGTCAAGGGAAGAGCAAGCTATCTTGTCTGAAGCTGAGTTTTTAGAGTGGCACGTATTTAGATATTTTAAACCTTTTTAGACCAGATGAGCGATAAACAATGTTATTTGTAAGAAGTCCTATGCCGTGACATGTAGAGAATAACACTTCAACCAACATGCTCCACATGAGAAGACCCCAAGACAGAGAGAAGTAATCATGTGCCCAAGACTACTCTGTGGCTCACATCATTCCAATCTATCTTGAAATAAAGCTATGAGCCTGTCCATCTGGGAATTCTCCATAGCCTATGAGCTTGGGGTCCCAGGCTCTGAACACTTCTAATGGTATGCAGGGCACTCAACTGCTCAGACCAGATGGGGTCGAGGGTATTACTGTCCCATCAGGTGCCACTCAGAATCCCCAGCAGGTTCAACCAGGCTTAAACCAAGTTCAATGATATTTCCATGCTGGAAACAGCTGATATCAGCCTAAAACCTCACCTCCATATGTTACACACAGGCAAAAACAGGCAAGCCCACATGGAGTACTCTTCTTTCTGTTGGAACATCTGGAGCAGTATTTTAACACTGCTTGACAGTGACAACACTCAACGCATGGTAACAAAGGATGCTTCACTCCTTTTAAATATTAACCCCATAATATTTGCATTGCTAAGTCATATCAACAAGATGACATTTGCTACCAATATTCTTATTTCCCATACCTCACCAATTGTCGTCTCCCCTTTTGTCATAGTCTTTCCTACTAATTGCAATGACACCTCCCAATTTTGAAATGGCTGATCAGCTTATAAGCTTCCCCACAGCTAATCTAGGTCAACATGCTACTAATAAGGCCAGCATATGCTTCTTTTATTTAACTCTATTGAGATCTTTATAAATTGCTTCTGCCTCCCAACAAAAGCCACCCCACAGATTCAGGAGCCTCTGTATGTGTAAGTAAGAAGAGTGGCAGAATGGAGGATGAAGGGCATAAAAACCACCTGCAAACAGGATCGTGTGCCTGTATGTCTGCAAACAGCTTGTGAAAGAGCTATCCAAAGCTACCCTAGGTTAACCAGTTGATGTAGAAATCTCTTCAGGTATCCTGCTGTGCATGCAACTTCGACTACTGACAGTCCACAGAGTAAAAGCACAGCTCAGTCTACAACAGAGCTGTTGGATGATCTGTTTGCACGATGTCCTCTTTCAAACATGGCCTGAACATGAGAATACCATGAAAGCCCTTCTTCTGAGAAGCTGTTCGTTTTCACTCTACTTTATTAGTTGTTGAAACAGCTAATAAAAATGGGATTACCACATTTGTAACTGTACTGCATGGGGGATAAGAAAAAGTATTACTATAAAGCAGTTTTTCATTAATAAAGAATCATTTTATATCCAGGTTAGATAATAAATGTCTTCTCCTATAAACTAAAATGCTACAAAACTATTTTCAAAGTTAAGCAGCACTAAAATGTCCTTGAGGTTTTTAATTCTTACTTCTGAGGCAATGTCAACCAGTCAGTTCTACGGCCTTCTATACTGAAGAGAATTTATTGCTAAAATCTAAGCCTTACAGCACAAGGTAAATGACAGCAAAGTGAAGGACAAGGGGACGGGGGTAAATCAACACAGATATTTCTAAGTAACAAATTCATCAGGCAGAGTACTATTTGGCAATGAAAGTTTGCTCAGATGAACAGGTCACTTGCTACTGCTTTACAACCAACACAGAAAATCAAACAAGCTCACTGAGCGGCAGATAAATCACCTGAAGCTATACCCACAGGAAGATGCTTCCTGTTTATTTCAGTGACAAGATGTCTGTACGAAAATATTTGGGGACAGGAATCACCGAAAGCCACTGTTTGTATCACTAGGTCCTCCCAAGTACTGAATCAAAGTCCAGGGCTGCAGGGCATACTGCACACTCATGCCCTGCACCATGAGCACTGCCAACAAAATTCAACATACGCCCAACATGAACAAAACCTTCATTTAAAAAACTTAGGAAATAATCGTACTGTTGAGATAACCTTCATTAAGGTAATTTCCTTCTAGCACAGCCATATTCCACAGGTGATGCAAAAGAGAAGAAAAAATTACCTACTATTCCTGAACAGCTCAGACCAGAGATATTTACATTTTACAATCAGAAACCATGGATTGATGAATACGCCTCCCTCAGTACCTTCAGAGGCAGACCTCAATGGTTTAGTAAAACTGTTCATGAACATCAATCCCTTTCTTTTTCCTTTTCTTTTTGTTACAAAATAGAAGAGGACAGCTGATGCTCAGGGGGTTCAGTATTTAACAGCCTTGGCCACAGGACATTCATTCCAAGCACCCTTTTTAGAGCTTAATCTTTTATTATTGTAAGCTTGACTTGTGAAGTCTCTTGATCTACACTGGTGTGAGAGCAGAAGCAGCCTCTTTTCTCTAGGGTGTGCTACTATGAACACTCTATTACGATTAAGAGATCAGTAAACTGAGATTTAATTTAATGGTCCAATTAAGATTTGAACCCAGAATATAAAAGACTTGTCTACTAATCGCTCCTATGGCGGCATTAAAGCCATTAAAGTCTGGGCTCCCAGCGTGCATGGTATGATGCAAACCTGTATGTTTCAAATCATCCTTGGAGCCACTCACCAATAAGCAACAGAAATCCCTTATTACAACAGTAATACAAGGAGGAACTAGTATTCATGTTCTGTGTTAATAAAGGTATAGGTTGGCTATTCTGCTACATATATTTTTCTTCTTTTTAATGAAAACTGAAAGCTGACATTTCTAAAATTAAATTTTTTCCAAAATAATATTTCATAGGGTCAAAGCATTTCCAAACCCTGAATTTGGAACAATTTTAGGAAATTCTCTATCTGAAAAATAGTTCTAATTTAACACCATTCACACCCCTGCTCTAAGAAAGAAGCCAGCAAGGTGAGTTTCGCAGAAATATTACATACTGTATTCACTTAATTTCTTTTGCTCCATTTACATATCTCACTTAAAGTTAAAAATGCTGACTAAGCAAACATTTCGCCATTTAAAAATCATAATTCCTGTAAGAGAAGCAACTCTTTTGTTCCTATACTTTTCACATGAGAATTAAATTATAAATCAAACAGCTCTGAAGCATTCATGCAGGAACTTGGGGTTTTATTCCAAGTTTTCCTCCCTAAGAAGTGACTCTAATTTGGGTAACTCCATTTCACTAGTTTTCTGCACTAACTGTCCCATTGCTCTCCTCCAGCAAAAGAGGAAGCTGTACATTAAAGAGCTTCCCAAAAGCACAATGGACATGAAGGAAAACAGGAAAACCAGAACGCTCACAGCATGCAAAGCCACATGGGAGAGAACTTTGTTTATCTTCCTATGTGAAGATAAACAGCCTAATGAGTTTCGAAGCAGCAATTACATCTCATTATTGACGCTGCTAAAAAATTTATTAAGCAATTGGTAAATTCTAATTTTATCACATTCACACCCCAACAATTTCAGATTTTTCAGTCAAACATGGACCCTAATAACAGGTCAGATCACAAGCATCTGCTGCATAAAAGTTTTTCTTCTTTGCTGAACACACACTCTGAACTACTTGAATAATCAAACTCCTAAAAACTCAAGATGTTTTCTATACAGAGATCCTTGCTGAAGAAACTGTAGGTTTAAAAATGTTTCACACACATATATATATACACAAATATAAAATAAATAAGAATATTTTCAATAAATACTTATAAGACGGAAAGAAAAAGACATGGTATCAGACATAATTAACATACGCATCACGGAGTCATCATCACAAATACAGCTACATGTGAAAAAAGAGATTAGTTTCTTCCTTATCCCTAATTTATAAAAGCAACAACTGACATAATCTAGGGGAAAGCAGAGACAAGTAATATGATTTCTTCTTTTAAAGACAATATACAATATGAAATTTGACAATAATAACAACTAATCTGATTACTTAGAGCCTATAAATGCTAGGCAGCAAATACAGTACGCGATGCACTCCATCAAATAACACGAGGGATATTACAGAGATAAGCAATTCTATAAAGATGACTGTAAAAGGAAAACACTGCAAGAAAAACATAGCTACTTTATTAAGGGGAACTGTGAACTAACCAAAATCCAAATTCACAAATGCAACAGACATTTACATTGTAAGCAAAATTCATTCTTGGAAAAGCAGTGAATCTCTTCTGCAGAGAAACTATCTTTCATTTCTGCAAACCCAAGCACTCAAGAATTATACCAGTACCAAAGAATAAAGCACACATCTAAATAATTAAAAATCGTGTGCCAATATAGGAAAAAATAAATAATTCACAACTTGCTTTAATAATTCACTTTTTAACCTGGAGTTACTGTTTGGATCTCAAATGTTTTACGCTACTCTGAACATCTGACTCAGAGCAAGCAGAGTCATCATTAAATAAATGGCTGATAAACCTGTAATCATTTAAAAGTTGAAACACCTTGAAAACACTGAAATATGGATGGACATTATTCCACGTGTTCAACACTGTCCCGCACGACATCCTTGTCTCTAAATTGGAGAGACATCAATTTGATAGGTGGACCACTCGGTGGATAAAGAACTGGCTGGATGGCCGCACGCAAAGAGTTGTGCTTAATGGCTCAATGTCCAGCTGGAGACCAGGAACGAGTGGTGTCCCTCAGGGATCGGTGTTGGGACCGATCTTGTTCAACACCTTTGTCGCTGACATGGACAGTGGGATTGAGTGCGCCCTCAGCAAGTTTGCCAATGACACCAAGCTGTGTGGTTCGGTTGATACGCTGGAGGGAAGGAATGCCATCCAGAGGGACCTTGACACGCTTGTGAGGTGGGCTGATGCCAACCTGATGAAGCTTAACCATGACAAGTGCAAGGTCCTACACCTGGGAAGGACTCTTCATTAGGGACTACAGTGATAGGACAAGGGGTAACAGGTTAAAACAGGGGAAGATCAGATTGGATATAAGGAAGAAATTCTTTACTGTAAGGGTGGTGAGGCACTGGAATGGGTTTCTCAAGGAAGCTGCAAATGCTCCATTTCTGGCGGTGTTCAAGGCCGGGCTGGACAGAGCCTTGGGTGGCATGGTTTAGTGGGAGGTGTCCTTGCTCATGGCAGGGGGGCTGGAATTGGATGATCTTAAGGTCCTTTCCAACCCTGACTGTTCTATGATTCTCTATTTTTAAAAACTAGCTACAGGGTTTCATATGCAGGAATATAAAACACAGAGCTCCATGCATCTCTTACGAAAATTCAGAGATTTCTCTGGGAAAAAATAAAGTTAAATGACCACTTACAAGAAATGCATTTTCTCCTTATGCCATATGTATTTTTTACTCTCTGCAGCACTAATGATAGTAAGCTTTTTTCTCATCCAGCATGAAATTTGCTGATCAAAGACACTTGCAGCTGGTATGCACTTAATAAATACATTGCAGCAGCAATACAACATTGCTACAAACTCATACATTACAACTTAAACACAGGTTTAAACCCAGCATAATCTTCAACTGAGTTTAAAAAGTGCAGTTTAAATCAACATCATGTACTCTTGTTCTTAAAGAACCTCCATAATTATCTTCACTCTAGAAAATCCTGACAGACTTCTGTAAGAGGAAACTATATCAAAAAAAGTAAATTACTAAATTAGGAGACTGCAGAAACAAAATGGTTTTGTTGGCAAGGTGAAACTTCTCAAATACACCTGTCTTAAATGCACCTGTCAGACTAGATGGGAATCTTTCTTAGTAGCTTAAGAAGCATAACTGACTCTAAAAATTGGTGAAGACTGATGAAGAGCACAAAGGGAAAGAAAGGCTTCATCCTCCTCCCAGATGAGAGAAAGCAGACTTGGGGATCGACAGTGATGCAGTCTCCCTTTACAAGCATGGATAGTTAAGTACAATACTTACAGCTGTACTTAAAAAAAAAAGAAGACAAACCCAACATTGAGCAAATCTAGTGCTCAGTGTTATGCTCCAGGGCATCATACAACTTCCAGGCTGGCCAACCACTGAGAAGTAGGGTTGCTACCTCTGCTTCTTCCAGTCAGACACAGAACAGGCACAGCCGGCTGTACGTGTCATGCTTTGTTCTCCTAACAGGTATAGCAGGGCTACAATGACACTCAGGCACCACATACGGCGTCCCACAGCATGCACAAGTCTCTGATCTGTATCCCTTTTAAGTACACCTTTTTTCCTGATTCCACCTGACACCTGTGAGCATCAGGAGGATCACAGAATCATAGAATCATGGAATGGTTCGGGTTGGAAGGGACCGTAAAGCTCATCCAGTTCCAACCCCCTGCCATGGGCAAGGACACCATCCAGTAGAGCAGCTTGCTCCAAGCACCATCCACCTGTCCTTGAACACTGCCAGGGATGGGGCAGCCACAGCTGACAAACCTCTTTCTTCATATCGTTGTGTGAAGCCCACTGAACTCTCTATGATAGCCAAAGACATCTACAAAATCTGACAGATAGAATTATGTGCCATCTTTTGGTATTTAAGTTCCTTATGTCACCTAACAGGGAGAAGTGCAACTGATAAAGTGTTCCAAGCGGCGCACACAGCCCTGTGTCTGAACAGCTGTGGTGACAGTGTATTAAAAAAGAAAACTGGATAGTATTTCTAGCCTTATAAAGTCATTTAATGTTAAATGTGCATGTCTAATTAGTGAGGTGTAAGGCAACCTCTTGTGGTATATGTCTGCTCAGAAAACAGCAAACATTCCAGCATATGAACCTATCAGAAAAGTGGTTGCCTTAGGTAATCAGTCATTTTCTTGTCACTGATTGACATGGTGATGAGATGTCAGAATACAGCCGTTCAGGGACAGACTCTCCATTTCCAAGTGTGTCATATACTGGAGTAGGTAGGCTGGCAGTAGAAAAGCAAAAGATCCTGAAAGTTGCTGTTTCCAAATAGGTTAAAGGAATTAATGCCAACTAACTGAAGTTTTAAGAGACAAATCGAATACCTGCCCTAATATTGCAGTTATGGCTTCACTTTTTGGTAATTGGACTTGTAGAACAGAAACAAAGCAAAGGAAAAACCTACACTCACTGCAGGTAAGTAACACTCCACCTGGTTGTGCTTTACCACTTAGAGACTATACAGCCGCTTCTGGTAGTCATTTGTGACAATAATGACATCAACACACATTTTATTTGTTTATAATAAGCCTACCAATATAATTTAAAGATACTACAAATGTCAGCACTCCACAAATACGACAGAGACACAGCGCAGTGCAGTATCACCCTTGGCACTATTGTGATAAAATAGCTCTGTATAATTAGAAACAAACCACTGCTAGCAGTGGATAGAGAAGGGAAGGATCGCAAAGTCAGGGTAATCTACAATAGAAGACATCCAACATTAAGTGAACAGTGTGTTGGATCTTACTATAAAACATCTATTACATCTATTTTTACTTCCAGCAGCTGCTTGTGATAGATTTATACAAATCTATCAATTTTCATGCTTTCTGTGACACAAATTACCCAACATTATGAAGCTGTATTTTGCTGAGATCTTAAGTACACTACATTGAATATTCCCAGCTAATTCTTCCAGAGAAAATAGTTTTCAGAATTTAAAACAATTTGCAGTCTATGCTCAGAATAGGATTAGGAAAAAGCCTGCATGGAAATGGAATTACTTCTCACATTAAGGAAGGACTATTAGAGCATCTGGTGAGGCTTCAATTATAACTGTTCAGTTATATTGCTAAGCAGATTTTAAGTTAAGTGTTTCATAGCTACTTGATTTAAAAAACCTATACCCTAAAATACTTCATGCAATATAAAGTACCATCTTCTTTTTGGGCTACTCCTTTACTGAAACAACTTTTTCATTAAGGACACTGTGTTTTCTTCTCTCAGAGATGCTTGCACTCTGACAGTAGAACCGGAATAGGAATTTAAACATAAATATTCTGCTTTGGCATCCTGTGAGAGTGGTGAGGCACTGGCATGGGTCACCCAGGGAAGCTGTGAATGCTCCATCGCTGGCAGTGTTCAAGGCCGGGTTGGACAGAGCCTTGGGTGCCACGGTTTAGTGTGAGGCGTCCCTGTCCATGGCAGGGGGGATGGAACTGGATGATCTTAAGGTCCTTTCCAACCCTAACCTATGATTCTATCATGGAGAAAGCTGGGTCCATCAGCTCTGGCCAAGTTTAATAGTGGCTAACAGGCTTCATAAGGTAGGAAAATGAAGGACAAACGTATGCCTCAAAACATCAATCTCTTATGAAATGTGTATCCCTACTGCTGTTCTTAATTACTGAAACAGAACAAATCTGCAGATTTTGAGAGGAAATTGGGTTAAAATGCTTCCTTTATGGTGCTTAAGCCTGACAGCGAACCCAAGGTTGTAAAGCTCCTCAGAAGAAAACACGACCATACTCATAGTAAAATCATACAGGAGACAAGCTGCCCCTTCAACTGACTCTGCTTCCAGCCTGCTCATCTTCTAGCACCACAGGACATTTTACAACAGAGTTAAACAGTTTTATAGTAGGGTCTTTTGATCTACATGCAATCATGATCTTGGTGATAAATTAAATCCCAAACTTGGTGGCCATTTTTGACTATTTTCCAGATGTATTGGTTTTTAATTGCAGAATAAGATCTTCTTTCCCTAACCCTCCTCCTGTTTCCCTGTTTCTTTTCAAATTTAAAGTCACCTCTACTATTTCCACAATAATAATAATATAGAGCATCTGGCAACAAGGGAGAAGCTTAAAATTAACAGCAATGGAGTATCCTTGGACTATAGTCCAGCAGACCACATGCTTAGCCATTTTGTAACCCAATTAAATCAAAGCAATCCAGCTCAACTTCCTTTGAACAGTAGATGTCCGTAAATTCAGAGCATTTTGACAAAAGCCAAGCCACTCAGAAATACACATGCAGTTAATCTAGAGGACTCAAAATTACTGAGCTGTGGTAGAGCTGGCTGTAACATTATTAGCAAGGTAACCTCTTCCTGCTCCAACTACCAGAGGAACGCATGTCACTTTGGTCTCCAGAAGCAGCAGCAAAATAAAATGGAACAAGCAGTTTTGGTAGGAGGCTTGCCAGACTGGTCAAGGATGCTTTAAACTCGATGTGTTGGGGGAGGAGGGCATCATTCCATCCCAACACACCCAGTCAGTTGCCAGCACCTATAATAAATGCTCAGAGCAATGTAGAGATATTCCAGCCGCTCCAGCCGACGAGCCGGCTTCAACTGGAGCTCGGCTCAGATGCCTCTATACAAACATCCGTAGCATGGGGAACAAACGAGGAATTAGAGATGTGTGCACGTCTATGGGGGTATGACATCACAGGCATCACAGAAACATGGCGGGATGGCTCCTATGACTGATGTGTTGGAATGGAAAGTTACAGGCTCTTTAGGAAAGACAGGCCTGGCAGGCGGGGACGGGCAGTTACTATTTATGTTAGGGATAGGCTGGAGAGTATGGAACTCTGTCTGGGGACAGGTGAGCAGTCAACAGAGAGTTTGTGGGTCAGGGTTAAAGGGAGAACAGCGATGGGAGACATTATTGTGGGGATCTGTTACAGACCGCCTGACCAAGAGGACTCTGTGGATGAAGCGCTCTACAGGCAGATAGGAACAGCCTCGCGCTCGCAGGCCCTCGTTCTCATGGGGGACTTCAACCACCCCGATATCTGTCGGAGGGATGGTACAGCCCGGCACAAGCAATCCAGGAGGTTCCTCGATTGTGTGGAAGACAACTTCCTTCTGCAAGTAAGTTTAGTGTGAGGCGTCCCTGCCCATGGCAGGGGGTTGGAACTGGATGACCTTAAGGTCCTTTCCAACCCTAACTATTCTATGAGTCTATGATTCTAAAACCAGAAACTGGGAACATTGGAAAAAGCTCTAAAGTGGCGAAGCGCCACACAAAAAACCAGACCAAGTGTTTGATTGTCAAGGTAGAGCATCTCACACCACACCAGGATCTATGATTTCAGGGTGCGACATTTGCACAAGCTTGGAAAACTCAGACTCTGTGTCTATGATTTGAGAAACGAAGCAAGCAAGTATTTCAGATTATGTCTGTAAGAGGTAACAGGAAAATAGCTGCAATTCAAATTCTGAAAAACTATTGTCACTGCAAAAGGTATGAAAAGAGAACAAGCATCAGAAGGGAAAAGGTAAAGGCAGAATGCTTTCATCCTGGCTTGCTGTCCATATTTCTACAACCAAGCATTTCCAAAAGAGAATGAACTCAGAGAGAATTAAATCCTGAAGAGCAGTGTCTTAAGAACAATGCCTTGTTAATCCAGACCTCTACGAAGTGTACAGGCATGCAATTATCATTTACTTATTTTTGGCACACTGTCTGTATTTGACAAGCACTGTTAAGAGTTTATTCCAGATCGCCTTAACAAAGGCCTTCCCAGTTTCCCCTGGAGCTCGAAGAGGGGCTGGCTGCCAAGACGAGAAGGATGCTGGACACATAATTACCTGCCTTTACAAAGTGATCTACGCCTTCAGTATGTATTTCTTTAAAGTTATGGCCCTGTTTTAGAACCAGAGCAGATATTGACTACTTATAACTACACAGGATAATACACTTTATCAGTTGAAAAGCACATGTTTTGACTGCCTGTATCATCACAAAATGGTCATTGTGTTATGTCTGATTTATCAAACAGATCTATTGCCAAACATGCAGGAAGAAGCAAAGCAAGTTGAAAATCCAGTCTGTAGAGTATTTGAGAACCACCACTTCAGTGCCTTTTTTTAACAATGTGCTAAACATAATTAAAAGAAACTCAAACATAACTCACACAAATCACTGAAAACCTTCTGGTATTAAAACAGCTACTGAGCTGTGCTGATAATGGACTCAGAAGTCCAGAAGACAGAGAAACAAGTATCTTTTGTGCACTCAGAACAGATTCAGGTATAAAGCAAATAGGTTTATTATAGGATTGTTTAGTAATTCAGTTAGCATTTCACCTATTTACTTCATTGGAATCTATTAAGAAATACAGAATTCAAGTTCATCTACTCCTGAGTTTCAAAGATGAGTTTCGAGAGTCTTTATATTTACCTGATGATCCTCTGAGCCGCATACTGATGAAGTGAGCGGAACTGTGCTGACATATTTGCTAAGGCTGCCAGACAATTTGTATGAAGGTATTTGTCCTGTCAGAAAGAAGAGAAAAAAAAAACTCTACGTCAAGCTGTTCTTTTGATACACACTGACACCTATTGCAGGAATCACTCAAAAGACTGAGTAATACATGATGCTTTAAAGGACATGGTCAAAGTCATCCAGCAGAAATGCAAACAAAAACCATACTTGGCATTGTTTTAAATGGTTGTCTTAAATTGTAAGGCTTACAAAAGAATGATTGTTTCATCCAGATTTTGGAATGTATATGTCCATATGGATACACACATACATTTAGTTAGCAATGTTATTTACAATGACATCATAGATACAACAAATAATGAGAAACGTTCTCATCCTCTCCTTCCTCTCTCTCCCTTTTGTAGTCTTATCCTAACATTTTCTAATTCACAACTCATCTCCCTATTAACTCTTTCAAAGCATTCTATCTGTCCCACAACTATAACCATATGATATTTTAGAGATCTGGTGCCCTTGTTAGCACCCCTGAAACCACTTGTCCAGGTAAGCATTGAAATGTTGGCCTTAGTGAAGTCAAGGGTTTGCAGAGAACCAAAATTTTCACTTAACCAATCCAATAGGGGTTTACTTCCTTACTCAAATCTAAAATATACATTTACATAACACGACAGAATACAAATCCTAGAAATGTATGTCAAGAACGGCATTGTTTCTCCCAGCTTCTTTTGATCATAGGTTCGATCCTGAAGTTTTCCAATTTAAAATATATTTAAACATTTTTTGCTACTTTTCAATGTAAAAACTTCCAAGCCTGCAATTGCTAAATATACTCAGAAGTGTAGGATACAATGCTTATATGTCTGAGATAAGGTATAGAATCAAATACTTGAACAATGCACAAAAGCAATCTGATATGAGGCTATAAAGCTGAAACAGTTTTGTTTGCTAGAGCTCAAAAAACTTTTAGGGTGCAGTCACTGTCCTACTTCATAGAACACTGACAACAAGTAGAGCTGAACTTCCCACCTTCTGAGTAACTTGAGAGGCAAACAACCTATAGGAATCATTTCTTCTCATAAAACTAAGGAACTTTTCATCTCATCTGAAGATGAGTGCAGCGCCTGAATTACTGCCTTTAGAGAATCCTACTCAATGAACTGGGTGATGATACAGAAATGGTGTTACAAGTTCAGAAACGCTTAACACTGTGCTTAGTTAAAATGGCTGATCTATCCATTTCCTTCCCTCCTGTAAATTCAAATGCCAGTTGGTTGCAACAGAATGAAGAAAATCCCACAGCCTGTTTGAAACTGAATTGATGCTACTGAAGTTAGAAATGCACATGATGCGCATAAGCGCTACACGTAACTCTTACCCTTGTTCGTGTCATGTTGTACTGGATGGTTCTTATCACGACTAATATCAGGAGACTCCCAAGTGAGATCTCTGTTAAGACACGCTCAGCATACCAGGTGATATTTTTCAATATCTGAAAAACAAGAACAAAATTCTTCAGCACTTAGGTCTGAACAAGAACACCAAAAGCTGGTTGTACCCTTGTATTCCTTACGATAGATAAATTAGCTTCCAGACTCAAACATGACAAAATCCATTGTATTCTAAAGCATGATTAGAAAAACGGTAATAAAGAAAAAGAACAAAAAAAACAGACCTCTGCAGTACTATCACCTCATAGATCTCATCCACTTTATCATCAGTCAAGTGGAAACACACTGTGTAGAAAGATGATTCAACTTGGCATTTCCCTAATTTCTATGCCCTGTGCCACCACACGTCTGTATTCTTTTTGATCTTACCCTTCACACTTTATAAAGTCTTCAGTTCCACCCCAGACACCTGAATAACATTGCCAGCTCCTTCCTATTTTCTCTCATTACCAATAGGGCAAGAGGCAGCACGTACTATCCCTGACTGAGCAGCAAGAGCATACACGCTGAAGGTTACGGGGCAGATCAACAGGTTAACTGCTGACTTCACACTGAAGCCTTTCTCTTGCCAGACGTGACGTCTGTTCCTTTAATAGGTTACTGAAAGTCATCAGCTAGGTTAAGAGCTGCATATCTTTCAGTGCTCTCCACCATCAGGGTAGATGAAGTTTGCCACCATTTCTGAGTTTATTGCAGAATGAGGATCAATTTGCTTTCTCCTACTAGAGTACTCATCCAACCAACCCACAGTGATAGAGCAAAAAACCCCTGCCTTAAAGAACTGGTAAAAATGAGTCAGTGGCAACTCAACTAGTGGAGAAGATCCTCTATAAATTCAAGTTTATTCTGGGTCAAAACAAAAATCGGCTTAACAAGGATTATTGCACATGAAGCTATAACTCCATATAACTTAATTTTTGATGTATTTAAAGTGCGTATTGTTGAACCTTCACATTTAAAGAAAATAAAACAGATGTGTTTAAAAGATCTAAACCCTACCAACCTCAACAATCAACTTCATTAAACCCATTATTAGCTCTTAAAAAGTTACATGAAAACACTTCCCACCATACCCCTGCTTGCCACTTCTCCTTTGGATGAGTAAAAAAATTGTTGCCCTTCAATTTATGTAATTTCTGATTTTAGAATTCCTTCTTCCTCCCACTAACAAGATCACTTAGCAAAACCTCTTTAAGAGAGAGGATGGAGAAGTAGCAACTGAATTCCTATGAGGAGATAAGAAGAGTTGGATGCTGAATGACTTGCATAAGGCCAAAGAGAAAGGCAACGCCAGGAACTACTTCAAGTTGCTGCTGATTGCATACTATTAAATTATATTAATATTAAATTTAAATAATTAAAAGCATATACTAATTTAGTGAAATTCTGAAATATTTAAAAAGATGCATACTATTAAATTATATTAATATTAAATTTAAATAATTAAAACCATATATTAATTTAGTGAAATTCTGAAATATTTTAAAAAGAGTATTTTTAGATCTAAAGCCTCATACAGTTACCTTAAGGGAAAAAAAAAAAAAAAAGATAATCTACGTAATGGTGTCTACACAGGCTTCTGAAGGAATATAATATTAAATTCTGCAAAATCTATAGCAAAATCTGGGCCCATAGTTTAGGCAGCTTTCATTTTGAAGCGTTATAGCATCATCCCTTCGTTTGGTAGGGCAGACTCTTCCACTTCAACTCAACAGTGCCACAGAGAAATGACTCCACATCTGAAAGTAAAAGCATTGGCTGTACTTACACATTTACGTGACCTGGAGAAATGGACCAAAACACCAAGTTGTCTCATTACTGGTAATGGCAAATGGTTGCTTCATTTCTCTTATAATCATGTGTTTACATACAATTATATGTCATGTTTTTAAATGATGCAGTCTCTTGGTTGCTAATCACTAAACCAGCATAGACCTGTAATCCAACAAGGTCACGCTATATCTGCATTTTCCAAAATATTATTTTTTTCACCTGAAATTCTTTATTTTCTGTATTTAAACGGATTATTAATGATGGTCATGCATGCTGTTCACTAAAGCTCATTAAAGGCAGTATGTTAAGCAATCTTTTTTTCGTTGCATATACTGAAGAAGGAAACAGGAGACCAAGAGCTATTTTACTAACACAACTTCCATTCAGCCCAGAGCCTGGATCCGTGCAAACTCTTCTGAATTATAAAATCACAGTATTATTTAGGTTGGAAAAGCCCCTCAAAATTATTGAGTCCAACTGCTAAACCACAACCCTAACTGCCACATCTACACATCTTTTAAATATCTCCAGGCACGATGACTGCAGCACTGTTCCAATGCCTGAGCACCCTCTGGGGAAGGAATTGTTCCTCAGCTCCATCTAAACCTGCCCTGGTGCAGCTTGAAGCCGTTTCCTCTTGTCCCATCCCTTGTTCCTTGGGAGCAGAGCACAGCCCCCTCCTGGCTCCATCCTCCTCTCAGGCAGCTGTAGGGAGCAATAAGGTCCCCCCTGAGCCTTCTCTTCTCCATCTGAACCCCCCAGCTCCCTCAGCCATTCCCCATCACACTGTGCTCCAGGCCCTGCACCAGCTCCGGTGCCCTTCTCACCCCACTCCAGCCCCTCAATGTCTCTCTTGTAGTGAGGGGCCCAGAGCTGAACACAGGATTCGAGGTGCAGCCTCATCAGTGCCCAGACCAGGGGCACAATCACTTTCCTGGCCCTGCTGCCACACCGGCGCTGATACAGGCCAGAACACTTTTCATACAGTGGAATATGAGTAGGCTATGTAAGAGTCCCGTAAGAATATTAACAGCATGACTGTCACTGCAGATGACAATCTGTTTTTAAATAGAACACATTTTTTCGGAGAGAAAATTAGAAGTTGCATTATAAAAAGAACACTTCAAGTAGGAAGTTCCCTTTCCAATTATCTCCCTGATCTTTGTATCCCTTCCATCAGACTGCTTTCATTTTGAATTTTCCCCATGCTCCCCATAGTTGGGTTTGGAATATCACCAACAGAATCAGCCAATAGACCGCTGTTCATCAATCCTTCCAAATATGAGTTGCATTAAGGCAGTTTGACGTATTTCACAATGTGCCTCTTCCTGAATTTCTTTTCTATTCAGCAGCCTTCACTCCTGAAGTAAGTTTAAGACACATACACAAGTACACGCCTCCCACAAAAGCATGTGAACTAAGCAATTATTAATATTACAATCTGTGAAGCATCAACGATCTTAAATACTATGCTGTTATGAGGAACCCCAATAGTTACTCTCAAATCACTGTAATGCAAATTGTATTCACACTGAGAATGCAGAGGTTAGACTACAACTGTTTGATGTCACCTGCTCTGAAATGCATACTCAAAGCACCCTGTAACCTACATATAATTCTGCCTCATTCTATTAATCATCTTTTGCCCTTAAATCCCAAACATGTACGTTACAGGTCTCTACGCTTTAAGGGTTTCTTTTCATTATCAGTTGGGATCAAGTCCTCCCTCTCTTACACACTATACTCCACTTGTGACTTCAAAAGCACTTTTATCAGCTCCAAACACAAACCAAAGACAGACCTATCCAATCAAAGTAATATAACAAAGACTTTTGACACATCCAGCAGTTCCTCTTCTCAGCAAACTTTGTGCTCCTGACAGAACTAGTCATGATTAATCAGGAAGATTCACATCAGCAAATTAAAAGGAAAAAAACCCTTCTTTTTTAAATGAAGGAGTCCTTCTCACAGGACTCCTCCTCCAAGCAGCCACCACCTTCGCGTCACCGGTTTTCTTGTCTCCCCCCTCAGCTGCTGCTGATGCTGCCCAGGACACACATCAAGGCATTTGCTTCTCAATTACTCCACTGCAGTGTTCCAAGCTGTGCTCTGCAACAGTACCATGGGTGCTCCCAGCACTTCTGATAGCAGTATTGCTGGCAACAATCAGGGTATTATTAACACAAGGCTTTGGGGAGTATTATATTTCCCTTAGCATCACGTAGGATTCTACTGTAAGGAATACTTACGACACAAGACATAATTACACGTACATTTTATCAAAACTCTTAGTCAATAGATCCTAAAGCAAAAGCCAGGTGGAAAAAAAAATAATCTTATGAAGTTCATTCCAGACAAGGGTAATACTTTATAAATACTATCTTAAAACTGCCCTTTTTTGCGTGGCGGTTTGGTTTTTATTAAAAACATTGTATAACCTTCCATGCTCTGTGTATTTCACATGCATATATATTTCTTTCCCTTACCTTCCACTCTCATTTTTACCTTTACTGTGTGCCTTGTACTTCTACTGTACCAGAGACATCTGAAATGGCATCCCAATTATGATTCATCAAACTCTCTCCTCCCTCACTTTATTCCTAGCATACCTGAAAGCCTCTCTTTAATTATTTCAGGGAAGATTTCATTTGTCTGTGCTGAAAGATCGTTTTTGATGAAGCTCCTAAAAAGGAGGAACCTCCTAAAAGGATTCTTATCCATTTATGCTTTGGAAAATCATGCACACAAAGGCCTACGCAACAAGAGGTACGTCCCAAATACCATTATAGACTAGATACTCTACAATGACAAAGACACAGCCTCTTAAGACATTCTTGGTAGGCTCAGGAAATTCACGTTAGTAGGCAAGCTGATGCAGTTTGAGATCTGAAATCATTTCTGTACCATATATGAAGAGACAAAATACAAGTTCAGATCATTAAAATAAAACATGAAAAAACTATCTCCATCATCAGATACCAGCTAACCCCTGACTTATTGTCACCTTCCTGTTTCCCACAAGGAGCTGAAGTGAAGCCAATGACTGACCTACAGAACGGAAAACACAACATTCAGTAGTAGTGAAGCGCTGGCTAAGGTGACAAACATCCCCAGCAACAGGGTCAAATGTGACAATTTCTGGTAAACACCTTTTGCTAAAAGGATAGAAAAATCAGAATATGGGGAAGAGAGAAAGACTTGAGAGGTATTTAAGGAAGAATGGTTAAAGCTGAGGAACAAATAGGAAACATGAAATCACTACACGAGAGGTTTCCACATATAGCAGGCTATGAGTGGATGTGGAAACAAGCATAATTTCTGGCTGTAACAAGTCACTAATACTATTTTAAGACAAAGTGGTGATGGCCTAAATGAAAGCAAGTTATCCAAGGAGTTTCAGTAAACAAGGACATCTGGTCAGGATGGACAGCATAGACGATTAACAGGAACAGCTTGGAAGACAGAAAAAACTATCTGCATTTTCACAAAAGAGGCAATGAAAAGTTAAAAAGCTGTTAGTTGAGTAATTAATGGACTATACACATGAAATTCACTGCAAGAAGATACTCTACTAGAGGAGAACTTAATCATCCTGAGGCTGCTAAACATAAACATATGATCACATATAGCAAGTTACTGGGTTATTTCACAACTGCAAAATGCTAAATGAAGTGTAGACAGTCACTTCAGTTGCAATTAATAATGATTTCTTGAAAACAGTTTATGTGAAATTATGACTATGTGATTATATCTGTTTTCAAGAGAAGATTTTATATTAGGAAATAAATGAACCACTTTGACAACAAAGCGTCAAAGCTGAGCACCTGAACCTTCCAGAAGAAAAACACACTGTTTTTTGAAGGATCGTATGATCACTGCGTAATGTTTATACTCAGTAATACACAGATATTAGCAGGATACGCTGCGACTGCATATTTCATATCCTGAAACTTCTGAACGCTTATGTTATTGAAAATGTAACATACCCTTTAAAACAAAATACAACTACGAAAATGGGTAGTACAGAATACCATTTGTTTTGACATGGCGCGCAATGTAAATCCAAACCATTTCCACATAAAGGCACATATTCACATTTGCTTATGGAAAAGAAATAATTTCACTCAATTTGCTCCAAAACAATACCCAAGTAGTGGGTATTTTCCCCTTGTCTGGGACAAAATATGCTTACCCCAACAAAAAAGATCAACTTACTGATTAAATCTCTAACAAGGCATTTGCAAGTGAGACAGCAAAGCAACCTTCTCCCACAAATAAATTGAGGCCCATGTTTCTTTCTGCCCCTTTTGGCGCTGTTTTGTGGGGCACATCCCTGCGCTTCACCAGCCAAAATGGAAGTTCCTTGATTCACGCTGTGATGGAACTCAGGAGCCTCAGGTCTCATCGTATGCCCTCTCGCAAGGGGTGTCTCAAGAAGAATGGGACTGGAACAAGGTAGATAAACTCCAGTCATATCTTTGTCATACATCTACGGCTCCCTGTGCTGTGCACAAGCTGTCACCCTGTTTTAACTCCCTGTGGCTCGTTCCCAGCTCCTTGCCCTCCCACACCACATTCCTGTCAGCTCTTTCTCTTACAGCTTCTGCTTCCCCCAGTCAACTTGCCATTCCAGTCTCTCATCAAAAACAAGTCTGACTTCACCTTCTCCAGTTTTCTGACTCTGCTCCTATCCTGCCTTTTTCTCAATTCTTTGCTCAGCAATCCCAGTTCTTACCTGTTTCTTGTTTATTTTGTCTTTCTCTCCCCTGCTCCACCCATCCCATGCTCCTTGTGCAGCCAGCCACAGCCTCATTCCAATTTCTCCTAATGATGCTCATGTCAAGGACAGGTTGGACAGGGCTTGGGGTAACCTGCTCTAGTGGAAGGTGTCCCTGCCTGTGGCAGTGGGCTGGAACTGGATGAGCTTTAAGGTCCTTCCCAACACAAAGCAGCCTGGGATCCATGTCAGGGGTCCTGTTCCTTCACACATTACTCTTCAGAGATGCAGATGTGGTGCTTAGGAACATGGTCTAGTGGTGGACTTGGCAGCATTAGATTTACAGCTGGACTCAAAGGTCTTTTCCATCATAAATGATTCTATGATGTTTCAACTATAGCCAGGCAGCAACAGAAGCATCACTGGGAGCACAGACCAATCCCACAGGAGCTAGAAGCAGCATCGACACAAACTTCAGCTTGTCCCTGTGCACCTCACCTGAAATATGATCACCGGGCAGGGGAGGATGCAAACGGCCCACCTGGCTCCGGGAGCAGGACAATGAGAATATTCAATCACAACAGACGTCAGGCCACCTCTGACTATGCATCTGCTGCCAGATGGAAACAGGCTGCTTAAAAACAGGTTTATAATCTGGCCAAATTTAGTCAGATTATTGGCAGCAGAGCCCTACCTAGCACAAAGGCCACTTGTCACATTTCAAATGCCTAATGAAAAACATGAAGTTATCAGAGCCTGTTAAAGGACATTCTGACATCTTTAACCATGGACAAGCATGTCCATGTCCCAGTCTAACTCCGTAAATGGCCAATGGCTCACACATGAACTTTAAAAACACCGACCCTGGAAAATTACATTCACTGAGACAACCATACCTTGTAACAGTCCACTCCAAACCACAACAACACCCAAAACCCAAAGATGAAAGGTCATCCACCAGTCCCTATCACTTCGACTCTCCTCTCACCATTACTGAAGGAAGAAACCACAGCAGGCCGGCAATGAAATGCCTGTTTAAACAAACAACAGCACCCAGCACCAATGCTCCCATGGGCGCAGGTTGCAGAAGCACAAAACAAAGATTATCTTAAATTTCAGGATCATCTGCCTGAACTCCGTGCCCCAACGGAACAACCTCATTGGTTCGCTTATAATATTCACAAGGGAAAAAATTAAAACAAGCCCAGACCCGGGGCAGTCTTGCAAGAACAATCAGATTTAGAATTAAAATGTCTTCCTTAATTACTCTTTTTAACACCGGGCTCCTTCTACAGCTGAGGGTGTCGGAACTGCAGACGCAAAGAACAGGAACTCAGTTCTATATATACCGAGCACTGAGATTCTCAGTTTCCCATAACTTTGCTTGTTAACACTACAAAAATAAACACAGTTAAATTGTGACTTACAATCTATCACTGTTTACTACAGCAAAAAGTACCATAGTAGTACTATAGGTCACTGCTACATAAAATACTATATGATGCTATTTTGACATCTGATTTCATTTTATTTAGTTTCATAAATCAGAGAAGAAAAATGAGCAATACTTCTTCCCTTTAGGGAATTCTTGCATTTACTCATTTACTCTGTTGTTATTATTATTATTAGTGAATGAAATTGAGCTCTGTGTGGTTACAGAGACCTAACTGCACTAAGCCAACTGCAGGAATGGGACCTATGGTTCTGATTGTATTTTCCAGGCACTTAAGGCAAAAAAATGCAGTCAGGAGGAGTTTCTGTGGTTTCCTGAGCTATTTACCAATTGGTATAATCACAAGATTTATAAAACTGTGCTTACTAAAATTAATCTTTAAAATCAATAAATAAATGTGGGTTAAATGCCACAAAGGAAAATAGCCCATAAATGGACTGTACAGTCATGCTTCTCATAAGAACAGTATGCAAGATACACAGCAGCAGAGAGAAAAACAGGTTGATCTAAAATACATCAAGCCTCTTTTTCTTCACAGTTTA
This sequence comes from Myiopsitta monachus, assembly GCA_017639245.1. Taxonomy (NCBI): domain Eukaryota; kingdom Metazoa; phylum Chordata; class Aves; order Psittaciformes; family Psittacidae; genus Myiopsitta; species Myiopsitta monachus. Next base: position 1,630,890 of record CM029941.1, on the reverse strand, counting down.
CCCAAGTGATGGGGAGAAAAGTAAATCCTGCTGTACTTGCTAAAATCTGATAAACATTTGCAGGGAGTGAGAGATTAATTCCAATTTTGCCACTGATGCTAGATGTTTACATTTCACAGAAATACCTGCACAGTTTTCCCAACTCCCTTCATTTGGCTGTCCTATAATAAATATGCTCTCACCCTTTAGGAGATGTGGAGTTAATATTTAATACAGTATGAGACTGATTTCTTTCTTTATACTGTCCTTTTTGAATAGTAACTTGGCAATTCATTCTTGGAAACATCCATTTAAGTAATCCAAAAAGACTGGTGACAGGAAGTGATTTATCAGTATGATTTTTAATCCTCTTTCCCTCAATGTAAGGCACTAACTACACTTAGTCCCCATCATGGAACCTCACTACCTCATACGTAGGAACTCACTACCCATATAGCCATTCCCCAACAGTTCATGATCTACGAACGCTTGTATTTTGACATCCACATCCTTCTGTAAGGCTCAGGAATGGTGTAGATACAGCGATCAATAAGGTAACTATCTTTTTTAATATTATGTGGTTTATTTCTGTAAATAAGGAATCCTTTCTATAAGGAATATTTAGGAGTTGGTATCACAGTCATCAGCTCTTCTCTATCATAGTTTATTAGGTGACTTTCAGAGTGCAGTTTAAGATCTGAGCAATGGGAGATCTCTTTCTCCTTCACTGCATCCAATCCACCTACATGATACAAAGAATAAGAGCATGGACCAAGAGAAAGCTTTCAAATTCAATAAGAGAAGTACTGCAAGGGTGGAAAAGTAAACTGCTTTGCCTCCAAGTTTGCTCTCTCCTTTGGCATGAAGGCATTTCAGATAATGGAGAAAAGTCTAAGAGGAAGAATAGTAAGGAACAGAGGAAGACAGGAAGAAGAATTAAGGCCATGCTACATCTATCCTCCGCAGCATCACAGCACTCCATCCATGCACGTTTCTATTTTCACAGCTTTTTCTGCAGTAGGGCTGACAGGAGAAGTTCATAGACAATCCTGAAGGCCCATCACTTCACACCCACCTCTCATCTACAGCAGAACCAGCAAAACTCTTGCTATCTTAATGGTACTATTGAATGGATTCTTCTCACCAGATACTATGGAGTGGGAAAACACAATCACAGAGTAAAAGAAAGAAGCAGCTAGTAAAATCTGAAGTAAAATCAAAGATTAAATTGAGAAGAAACAGGAAGAAGAAAATGCAGGACTGAAAAAAAAACCCCAAAAACAAAGTGCAGGGGAAAAGGAATAAGGTGGGGTTTGGTTTTGTTTTTATTTAAAATGGAAGTAGTAAACTAATACCCACATGGCACAGAAAATGCTACAAATATTGGCAGGGTTAGCTGCAAAGGCACGAACACACTGGAGAAAACTTGATTTATGTTTTCATTCAACATCTGGATTCTCATTAATAAATTTCAGGGAAATCTTCCACTTCTGCTGATCCAGTAAGGAATTTATTGAAAGACCATGTGTGGAGCCTTTAAAACAAATGAAGAATGAAGGGATGGAGGCAGTGCGTCTGCTGGACTCTAATGCTCAATAAGCTCAATTTACAAAAGACGTTAAATGACTTAGTGACACAGAACCCCAAAGTACACAGGACACATGTACATGGTGTGGATGTACAGGTTCAAGGCACACGAAATTGAGGCAGAAGAAAGCTCCAAGAAAACGCTGTTTCAGTTATCTGCATGGTTACTACAGATGCTCCTCCTAAAAACTGATTCCTAAAAGGTACTCATAGGAAATTAAATACAAACTTCACCTCTTCTTGTTTTCTCCATACAAAACTATAGGAAAGAATCTGAAATTTCTGAGAGTAAATACTGGAAGTAAATATTGCAAAAGCCAGTTCCCACTAGAACAGGCTGGAAATCTGAGAGAAGAGTTCTGTTTAGATACCTTGAAATCTGCTTCCAGCTTTTTGTATTTCATTAATATCACACAACCCCAGACAAAAATTTCCATGTCCCAGTCAAAAAATCAAATAAAAATCAGTGCAGACACCTTCAGCATTACTGTAGCTTTAGAAGCTGGGAAACCAGAACGTCGTTGTCCAAGCACAGATAGTTGAGGCCCATCAAAACTAGTCAAAATTTGGATAAATTTGTATGTTCTACATAGAATAGATATTAATCTAGCAGAAAAGACAGGAAAAGAAATGCCAAGTAAGGAAGTAACCTTCAGTCTGGAAAATAAAACTCCAGCTAAAAGCTCCTCTCAAGCTGCATCAAACTGGTTAAGCAAAGTTTCTCAAGAGAAATAAGAAAGGTTTTCTGTGTTTTTTTTCTCTCATTTAGCCCCTCCACTTTCATGGCAAACACTCAGCATCTTTGAGGCAGCTGCCTGACTATTATGACATTAATTTGTAACAGGAAAAACAAGAAAAGACAGAAAAAGAGGTATACGCAGCACTTCCTCTACAAGAAGGAACACGTTTGTTCATCTGGAAAGTTTTGAAATGATTCTTCTAACTTCGGGTTAGCCCTCACGGAAAAAAAAAATATGTGTATGCCATCAAATTTGGATGAACACACACAGCCTCTGCTGAGGAAACAGAGATACCAACGTTATCTTTATAAAAATGAAGATTTAAACCATTTTTAGAGCTGAAGAATTATTTATCAAAAGAACAACTCACCACTTCATGGATAGATCGGTTGAAGCCATCATCCTCTGTAAGGATCAGCAGAATGATAAGAGCCATGTAAACATGGTGTGAATTCCTTTCTTCAACATGATACAGGATTTCAAGAATTGGCAGAACCTTTAGGGAAGAAAAAATGTGGGTATTAGTTTAGTCTTCAAATACCTAACACAATAAAAAGAGGAGACTCTAAACCTCCCGTGTATTACTCTGCCCTTAACAACATCATAGCAATTCCTCCTTCTTGAAATAACCACCCCTAAATTGTGACGTACAATGTTCAAACACCTTCCATCTGTTTCATTCCATCTCCACAAAAGAGTCTAAACAAATTCTTTCTTGTGGTCAGACATGGAATTTCAATTCCTAATAAATGAGATTTCCAGCCATACCAGTTACCATGGGTTCTGAAAGCTTTAGGTTCCCTGTAGACCATGTGGAAAATTATTAAACAAGATTTCCACCAGTTGAAGGAGGAATACGATTGTTTCTAACCATTTGTGCTCCCACAAGCCTAGTCTGAAGACCCTCCTCATCAAACATAGCAAAGGATAATGGAGCAAAGGTGCACAGAGGCATTCTGAGACCTGAAACCCAAAACCCACTTTGGTGTGTGGAGATAATCCCAGAAAAGAACCAGTTTGGGTTGGATTAAGACTAGAAAAGGCCTGTTTTTCTAATTCTAGATAATACACAGCCAAAGATGTGAGTTCAGCCCAAGGTCTTGCAACATTTCCACCAGGATGAATGGCTTAAGCCAAAGACTTGCAATAATAATGAAAATGAGATTTCATTGCAACAGCAAGCATACCTGAATGTTAGTCTAAAGTTAATCCAGATGCAAACGTTGTCTCTCTACCAACTGAAAATTAGCTTTCCACTGGCTTAGTACAATGTGGCTTCCCTGGGCTGTACAAATAGGTCTAAATCACAAAATACCCTGGGAAAATGAACTGGAGAAAACTCTCAATTCCAAGATAGTGGATGAGATGCAGAATTTCTTCCAAAAAGCTTCTAGACACCTAAAGACTTGCTGTTTTTCAAAACAGGCTGAGTAAAGCAGGGTGAATCATGTTAAACCTATTCTGATGAGCAGCCAGGACACCGAGTCCTTCACAAGCCTCTGAAGTTACCAGAATGTTCTCTTACAATCAACCAGTCCCCAAACAGTTGGAACATATTAAAACACACAACAGTTTCTATTAAAACCAATGAGATTTATCTAAATGCTGCAGGCCACAAAACCTTTTGACAGATGCTTTGGCCAGGGCCAACACAATGCCACAACAAAAGCAAAGGGAAAGAAATATTTACACTTTGCAATCATCCTTCCATTTCAAAGGATCCTTCACAAACTTCTCTCTCCAGATGAAATCAGACTTGATGTCTTTGTATTTTGTGAATTTAGGTCTTGAAAGTAAAGATGTTTTCCCTGGAATATTTACTTTGCATGTACAGCAAAAAACATTGGTCCTTTTCCGTGGATAGGGGAAAAAGGAGACAAATATCACTGCATTAGGCTGCTTTTCAAATGATTTCCATCTCCAAAATTTATACTGCACATAGCTTTGCACTGCATAAGTTCAAACTCATTTTCAAGTCCAAGCACTATGACAAGCAGTGTACAGCAGGAAACAATAGAAAACTACCAAAAAATTGCATTTACAAGTTGACTTTGCAGGGAGAAAAAAGCCTTTCTGAAGGTAACCAGTGGAACAAGTTCTTAGTTCTCAAGACAGCTTCCAAAGTGCTGTGTTTGTTAATTTCTACAGCTTCTCAGAATTGAATATGCTGCCTTACAAAGTAACATGCCTTGCACTCCTCCAATGTAACTACGATCCAGTCTAGTTAAGGCTAAATAATACTATCTGAAGAACTCTGGAGAAACATATTCATTCAGAACAACCCAACATCTCTGTCTATGCACATTAATATTAGGTCAAACTAAGCTGAAAAACTGCATTCATGCTCCTCAAGTGCTCCAAGCCCTATAAAGTGTGTTGCTACAATGACATTAAAAACGGGTACCTGTATTCTGACATTGAGACATTACAGTCATTTCCACATGAGCCAATAACGCTGAAATACTCTTACTAAAATTTCATGCTAGCTACTGAAATCACTCCCACTCTGAAGAGACATTTGGCTCTCCAGATCTCTCCATTCAGTGTTTCTGCCCCCAAAACACCTTGAAAGCTTCCAAAACCTCTTCTTCCCTCCTCCACTCCCCTGGCCAGAGATTCCTTTCTGCTCCTCTTCCAGTCTTCTCTCCATGTTCATACCAGAGAAAACTGAAGAAGGCAAATGACATCTTAACTCTCTATACCTGCCATTTCCAGATGAAAACAGCATCAATTCACACAGTGACTATAAGCCTTACTCCTTCAAACACTTCTTTGCATACTGATTGCTGAGGTCAGACATATTTAGGACAAGTATTACTGTTCTCTAAACAAAAATTATTTCCCAAGCCAATATTTAAATGAGAATAAGGATATAAGGTAAAAAATTTATTTGTATGAAAGACTATCTGGAATTTTAACCAAAATACATTTCTATACTTTATGTTATGCACATGCATTAAAACTTTTATATGCCATCTTCTGCAACAGCATTGTCCAGCCATGTACTGAGAAGACAACCACCACTTCTTTTTGTATTGCTGGCCCTTTTATTCATAGTCATTAAACCCTCATTACTGGACTACTTCTAATACTCATCCATCAGGAGCAGCTTTTATCTGGCAAGACACAGCCACCATTGAAAAAATGGTAAAACCAGACAAAAAAACATGGTAAAAGCAGGTAAAAACAGACACTGAAAATTGCAGGTGTTATATGTGGTCCAAGGTCAGGAACAGTTTCCCAAGCAAAGTGTTTTAAAATAACTTGTCTTTAGCATACAACAAAATACAAGACCACATAGCCACAAGAGTAACCCTGCTTAAGCCAAATAATACCACAGGAAAAATATTGCTGTAGCATAGGCTGACATAAATACATCAGCATATATATCATTTCTGTCCAGTCATTGAGCAGCAATGAAATGCCAACCCAGCAGCCAAGCAAACACATTCAATAGAAAAAGCTTATTTCTATAAGCAGGTATCTCACTGGTATTTTTACCTGCAATATGGGTGTTAACTGCTCTTCCAAACAGACAAGGGCACAATATTCTCCCATCCACAGACCACGACAGACGGCTTATGAAAAAATCTGCCAGTTGTCCCTATTTCACCAGTCTCACCATTTCCTGGAGAATCCCTGCAAGTACTTCCAGTAAGACAACCAAATTCCAGATGTGAACATCCCTAACAGCACCAGATATTTAACCCAGTTATTTTATGAAATTATACAAAGTGACACGCTGTAACCTATGGAAGACACAAACCCATCCTATTCATTCTACACTAAAGAGCAAAAAGATGCAGTGGCTTACCAATGACAAAGCATCATAAAGCATAACAGAATTTACCTGTGTCATTTATTTATTTATAACTGACAGAGGTAGATTCATATACGAAGTAGGAAGTAAGCTGAGACTATCTAGTGTAACAGTTAGAAAAAACATGCTGATTCAATTTACAAATTAAACTGAAGTTACAAAAGAGCAAAAACGTATTTCAAAAACCCCTAGGAAATGTCACAGAACATCTGCTAGTGATGCTTCCTGGGCACCAAAACTGAGAAGAAATAGAACAGGGGAAAACACAACAAATGTGGTGTACTGCGTGCAGTGCAACAGGAACAACCCGCAAAACCCCTGAAAGTTTAAGATGAGCACTCAGCTGACTGCTGATGTGATCTCTCATATGCTGTGGGCTCTTATACTTATCCCACCTGCCTCTGTACGAAGAGGCCACTGCCTTATGCCACATTCCTCTAGAAAGTCATGCATCCTCATTCAAAGATACCCACAGTGAGCACAGGTTTGCCTCTGAATTCATTACCTTAACAGTTTTCCTCCCATCGCTCTAAGTCATGGGATTCAACCTCCAGGCTTTAGCTCTCACCACACTTCTCTGCAAGCGGAGAATCCTTTCTGTTCAAGGCTTTCCCCTTGCAAAGGCATGTACACATCCTGATGCGGCACGTACACATCCTGATGCTTCCCAAACTCTTTTCTGACCAACTGAGCCAAGCCAGCTTTCATTGTCAGTTTTATTGTTAATTTTAAAGAGAAAAAAAAGTTTCTCTACACTCTCCCCATTTTTCAATAGCCTGTAAATACTTTATGAAGTATGGTAGTTCACCACCAGCACAGTATGAAGTGTGTTAGCACTGCTCTTGTTGTTGCCATATAGGGAAGGAAATAACCAGCTCCACTGCTCTTGCCCCTTCTTCTCATTTAAAAGCCCAAAACTGAATTAGCTTTTTTCACCACAGGGTTGCAATTGAGAGTTCATGATCTCTCTCCATCAACCCTCCCACCCTCCAATCCTTATTGTGTCTGCCTCAGCCTGCACTACTGAGCAATTAAAATTGCTCTTCTCAGTCAGCTGCTGCTCATTCTTACCTACTACCCACTAAAAATGAGAGCACTGGACAAAGATGTCAGTAATGTCTCAGCAGGGATCACAAGAAGCAACAGTATGCTGTTGAAGACCAGAGAGTTTCAAGCTTTGGTATTAAAAGAATAAATACTGTTGACTTCTCAGTCATGCTTTTCCAAATTTTCTCAGCTTTTCCAAAAAGCTGTTTAATGTTGCCGATTATGTCCGTGATTCTGTGATTTTCTGAAGGAGAGCAAAGATAGATGATAATATATAAAAATACCCCACACTGCAGAGCATGTGTACCTGTATCTGGAGCTGTTTTGACACACGCACATCATGCTTTTACTGCAAGTTTTACAAGATATCTGACATCAAACTGTAAAACAATGCACACACCTAACCTTTATTTCTCTAAAGTAAATTGATCTGGTTAGCAGCTGTGAAACTTGTTATATCGCATACTAACAGCCCAGAAAATTAAGTATGACCATTTAATTGCAGAGTTCATGCAAAATGACCCAGCCCTCACCTAGAAAATCTGCAGCAGACTACACAGGAGTTCAGTCTTGAATCAATTCAGCATCAACCATCTCACTTGAGTTTGCCAACAGTGGTGTCTATCAACTCCAATTTTAGCAATACATCTGCTGGGACTTGGACTGAAACCAAACTCATTCCATATTGCCATCAAGCAGGCAAGGGATCTAATTATCTGGCAAGATTTCAAACATTAAAATGGAAAGGGTTCTCTATTCCGTTACCAATTCCCCTAGACAGCCATTATCTTATTAAAGGAATGCTTTTTAATAAGTAAGATTTGTTAAAGTGGTTTGTGACATTACTGAAGTGGGGAGCAGAAGCTAATTTATAACCTACAAAAACTGTACCAGGTGTCTGTAATATTGGCCATTAACCACAATCCTATTTAAAGCAGCTAAAAACTCACTACAGTTGCATTTCTATAAAACTTGTCAGCTGCTCCTTGAGGAGCTCCAGCCTCAGGTCAACCCTGTAAGACATTTGGCATGTTAGCCAAGTTACAGCTCATTTTGTTAACTATGATCCCGATATGTACACAGTCAGCTCGTGTAACTTTCTGGCCTGAATATCTGAAAAAGGACGATTAAATAATGAGTACAATGGTATCTGCTACCAGTTCCTTCACACCGTGCTCAGAGGTCAGCAGGTTGGACATGGATCAGACTAATAGTAGCACTGAGAAAGACAGTGAGAAAGCACTGAGAAAGACAGAAGGGACTCAAAGACAGCTTGGTAGCGCTACCAGTACTGTCTTTTACTGCAGTGACATGTTTAGCATCCTGCTCCTGAGATGACATAATCAAAAGGAATGAGTGAGCTAGAACTGGTGAGTAAGTGAAGCAGAACCTACTGTCTTCACTACGGAACAGGGAACACTGGCAGCTGTGACACGCAAGCTCCCAGGACAAATCCCCCCTGATAAGCACAAGGGAGGCAAAACAATACTTACAAGGTTTTCTATGTCTGTTCGTGCCAACACATATGTCCGTACATTGCCATTCTGATGCAGAAGCATGTATAAAAGAAGAGTCGCTTGATCAGATTTCTGTTGATCACACAAAGCTGTGTATAAACTGTTAAAATTAATCTGGAAAGCGTGTGGATTTGATGATGAAAAAGCAGTGCTATCTGAAATAAAGAAATAAAGAAAAAACAATCTTTAACAAATATGCATACCATTCAGCTGTCTGTTTCACAAAAATCTCTTGGTAAATATTTTATACAGACACACTAATAGGTCTCATGAAGCTCCATTTGTGCCAAAATGCTAAACTTGCTCTCCCATATGAGCTGCATTAAGACCCCTGTATCTGCACAAGAGATTCATCTTCTTTCATAAAGCAATTCTGTTCTTCCGAATGGCTTCCTTTGTTAGGAAGGAAGGCAATCCCAAGAGCTGCCTCAAGAAGGGCAGCCACAGTGTCTCCTCTGGAACCACTGGACTGATCCACTACAGCAGTTGCTCCAAGCCCCATCCAATCTGGCCTTGAACACTGCCAGGGATGGGGCAGCCACAGCTTCTCTGGGCACCCTGCGCCAGTGTCCCACCACTCTGATACTGATTCAAACCCTGCACTCCAAACTTCCAGGTTTTGCTCAGTGGCATCGAGGTGGAGTATCTCCTCATCATTTCTTGGCATGAAGGGCAGATGTACACAGGTCAAGACTATCAGTACATTGTCAGTGAAACACAGGCATTGTCAGGACTTCAAAGAAGCATGTGTGGTGGGAAGTCGTGGGTTAAGTGATTTAAAACACCACATCACATAGTCTAACACCCCTCAAAGTAACAGCAGTTTGTTCATGTTCACAACGTAATCTGTGCCAGAGCTGGAAATGAGAACAAAACGTATTTCTGTTCACAGAAGCTTTCCACAGGAAGCTTTACCAATTTCAATAAAAATGTCCATCAGCACAGAACTCTAACAGCTAGCAATTTCCAGTGAAAGGGAAAAAGCTAGAATGACAGTCAGTGCACTCATACTCATGTCAGAAAGCCAGGCTCCTGTTCTCATTCAGCCTCCCAATCTTCTCCAGTCAGAAACTGCCTTTGCTTTCCTAATAAAACAAAAAAACACCCCCAAAACTTTGGGAGTACGAGGTTTTGTTCCAGTGCAGAGCAGGTACATTTCTCAGCTCTCAAAAAGCGTCACAGAAATTCATATAAAGCATTTTCCTCTCCAGCGCTTTTAAAAAACATCCAACCAAAACATGTATTGTCTGAGATGATACATGAAGTAGGACATTTATGCCCTCTTGGGCTGGTTTATTCCAGCATCCTGGCAACTGAATAGGAGGCTATCTTTTCTGAGTATAAAATAAGCTGCACATAGGGAAAAATTACAGTAATTTCATGGCAAGATGATATTCTGGGAACAATAGCAGGGATTTTCAAGTATACTGGAGATGTAGACTTAAAAATTTCCATATTACTATGAGCAACCTCCAAAGCTGAAGAATTTAACTAAAATTCCTTAGTTCCCGCTGTAACAGACTACAGATACCTGGGTTGTTTATCATTTATTAAAAGTGCATTAACTTAGGGGAGTGCATAAACTTAGGGAAGTGTGACAATACTCTTCCTTCTCCTGCACCGTGATTTGTGGACAGAAGGGATCATAAGGAGAAGAAGGAAAGACTCGGATGAATAAAGGAAAACAACAATGCAAATTTAAAAACCAGCATTTTTTACAAGCTATTTTACAGCCAACAGTACTCTGACAGCTGACATAATAGGCAGCAGTACTTGTTTTTCATCCAAATCCTCTATTTTCCTCAAATCCTGAAGGATTTCTCAGATGTCAGAATGTATCGCCACAGATAATGGTGAGAACAGCGTCACCACACATGCGCCCAAGGGCAGCAACTGTGAGCCATCACAAATTTGGCTCTTAAATGAATACTTCCATGGTTTCTTACCAAACCTTTATACTCTCCTGTGGAAACACCTATATGGGTAGCGACTGATCACACAAGCACTCCCTACACCCACTGAGATACAGGTGCCTTGCCTTCACCTTTCTTTTTAGTGGATTAAAGGTTTCTAATGGCTTTCCGCATGCAAGGCTGTGGTAGTCGTCCCTTGTTTTGAACATATCCACCCTCTTTGGAAGGAAGGAGTGCTGGAAGACCTGCAGGAGCCCCATAGGAGCCTTGTCTCCCTCCGGGTTTCTGGTGGCCCGCTGGAGACGGCATACCAGGGAGCCACTGCTTCTCTTGGCCTGGGCAAGGGGTGATGGCTCCAGCCATTCAGCTGCACTCAGCAGGAGGCTCTGGAACAAACACTCCTCCTTTCTGCGAGAGCTGGGAGGCACTGCCACACACGCAGAGCTGAGATACAGCCCATCGGTGATGGAAACCCTGCCTCTGCCCCAAAATGACGTACCGATGAGGAAGAGGAGAGACCAAACCTTGTGTTCTGAACTACCATTCCTGCCACCACAGCCCCTTCAATCACTCATGGTGATTGTGGACCAATCGGTTTAAAAACATCCCACTTCAGCTGAGTATTTATCTTTTCTAGGGAGAATTTGGATGTAGACAGCAATATCAGATCAACTCCATGTGCTCTCTTATGCAGCAACTTGATGCCATGGCTCATTAGCTGAAGAGTGTTGACTTTTAGGCTTCACTTCTGTGGATGGTTAAAGTGTGGCACTTACAATTATAGCTCTTCACACTCCGTTTTATTAAAGGATAGTTAAAAAACTCAAGAAAAAAACCCTAAGCAGTGTTAAAGAAACTTACGAGCAACAGCAGCACATCCTGTATTATTCCACAGAACATTAAACTGACCAACAGAAAAATCAAATCATTCTACATCATGCTGAATAACAAAAACTATCCTGAATTTTATAAGTTTTGTCCCAATTAAGTTATATATAAACTACTTCACCAAAAAAGCCAGTTTTCATTTTATAGTCATATACCATAGATCATTCTGACAGTAACCAGCCTTCCTTTCTCATATCATTCTCCTCTTACCAGTCCCTCAGAATGTTCACAAGAATCAAATTTAAGCTCATTTATATGAGTATTTCTAGTGGAAACAAGTTTACAGGAAACAATAAATCATTCTATAAATGTACACATCTAGAGAAGATATGGCTTTTCATGCTGCTTTTGACATAAAGTTCTTTTAAAATTTTATGATACATGTGTACAGTTATAAGTTTATAATGATACACATATACCAGTGTATAACATTACTACTTACTGATGAGATGAAACAAAGTCAATCAAAATAGAACACTCACAGAAGTCTGCAGTTTGAAAAACAGAACCAACCAAAACTGTATCATGCATTTCATGTGAAATGCCTGAAATGACTAAACGTTATCCAATATGCCTGAAATGGGTAAAGAGGATCTAACAAAGCAAAGGGGCACTCCAGGACTAAGAATTCTTCTTATGGTAACAACCCTCCATCCTCATAACTCCAAAACATTTCAAAGGTAAAGGTGAATGAATTTAGAGCTCACCCTTCTAAAAACTTAATGGTTAAAGGAATATAAAAACTCCCCCAAAACAAAGTGAGTAACTCTGAGGTACTGATGTGGTTCCACAGGTCATCACGCAGCACCTGAGCTGCGCTGAGTAGCTCTGTGCATGCTGTCAACCTGCATAAAGCCAAGGAAAGGTAAAACAGCATGGCTAAAACTTGAAGATTTAATTGTATGGGTAAGGTATATATGGAAAGCAGCAAACTGCCTGCAAGCTGAGCTATCTAGGCAGTCCAAACTGTGTCATGGCATTACTGTGTCCCAAAAGCAAGACCCCCTACAGCATGGCACTGTGAGTCAGTAAGCAATACACCTGCAATGACCCAACATATTGATTGAAACCTGCCTCAAAACCCAAGCAAGTGCTGCAACAACTCTGAAACTCTCCATATATACCATGAAAGCATTTATACTAGCCAGTTTCTCCTTACATTTGCAATACAAGAACACAGCCAGCAAATCAACTCCATCAGCAACTGCTTATCTTAAGGAACATGACTAACTAAACAGTATTTCCTCGAATGCTGTAAAGTTTCTGGCAACTCCTGCAGGCTCTTGGATAACCAACCTACTTGTAGGCCAGTTTTATTTATATTTTTTGAAATGATGAAGCTTTCTAAGATTTTTCAAGTCTGAAGAAAAGGGTATCCTTCTCTCCCCTGATCCAGAAGCTGAGGAATTCCACTTCAAAACCCCCAGAAAAAAAACAATATATAATTACTGCTTTTCCACAAGCTGGCTGGAGGGAGAAAAAACTTTGGAAAAAGACCCCGTAAGCCGTCACGGCAATTTAACACTTCATTTTCATCAATTCATGGATAGAAGTAGGAACAGATACAAACCTTGGGTGTTCTTGAAGGACATAATAGCTTGCCTGTAGGGATTCGGCGTATCTGGAGCATCGGTGAGATTGGCCAAGACCAGCAGCAGCAGTAGGCTCTGGTTAGCTAGAGGGGAGCACTGCTCCAGCTGCGGCGCTGGTTTGCTGCCCACCCCACCAAGCGTGAAGACTGTCCACAGGCCAGCTGCAGAGAAAAGGCAGAAAAGACTACGTTTGTTCACATTTTAATGAACAAAGCTCCTTTAGAGGAAAGGATGGCATCTGACACACGGGTAGAGGGAGGAGAGGATAAACAATTCACCCCTGTACAAGGAGTTGACAGCTCTGACTGATTTCTCAAAGTGAAAGTTTCAGGAGTAACACAGCAGTGGGCACAGAGAAGTGGGAATTTCAAGATCACTGGAAATTCAAGAAAGCTCTTCCCTGTGAGGGTGCTGAGGCGCTGTCAGGGGGTGCCCAGAGAAGCTGTGGCTGCCCCATCCCTGGCAGTGTTCAAGGCCAGGTTGGACACAGGGGCTTGGAGCAACTGCTCCAGTGGAAGGTGTCCCTGTGCATGGCAGGGGTTGGAACTGGGTGAGCTTTAAGGTCCTTTCCAACACAAACCAGTTTGGGATTCTGTGATATAAAAGGAAACCAGGAGAGGTGAAACAAAAGCGTATTTTTGAAGGGAAAAACCTTAAACACAGAGCAGATACCAGATGAAGGATCCATGTAGCAATCCTAATAAATGCTAACATATTAAGAGAAGAAAAGAAGCTTGTATGTCGCAATTTAACAAAACCAACTTGGTCCGTATCACAGCATTCTATCTTCAATAAACTCAACATATTTTAGGTAAAACACAGTAACAAAATGTAATACTGCTTAAACTAGGATCTCCAGAATGAGAGCCCTATAGAGATCATCATTATTGCTCATTATTGTGGGTAGACAACTTAATAGCAAGTAATAAGCCTTCTGGAAAAGAAGACAGGATCAACAGCAATTTGAATTTATATTTTTTGGTATTATTAAACTCATCCTCATATTTTTGCATTCCTACAGAAGATGAAACAACTTGAAAAAGCACTCTAGTCAGGAGTACTTACACTGCTCAGAAATTCCTTTGGAAGAGATTGCACGTAAGATGTTAAGGTATGGATGTACAAAGGGTTTACAATAATTTGAAAGTCTAGCTAACAAGAAATAAAAGTCTGAAATGGCAAATCACTAGTTGTCAAAAAAAAACCCAAAACAACAACCCAGTCAAAAAACCAGACTGATTCTTCTTGGGTAAGCAAGTTCTTGTTGTCTCTAAAACCTGCCTCAAAAATACACATGTAACGAAGTACAACAACTCGATTCATTTTAAACCCTCAAAAATTTATTAGGTACATAAATGTAAAATAGATCACCATGGTCTACAATAAGAACACATGTTAGCATACCCTCCCCTTTTTCTTGGTGTATAAACATGGTGGATAAACAGTATCAAGGCATAATGCCAGTAAAAAGCACCTGAAGGCTGCTTGTTAAAACTTTCATTATCACACTGCTTGAACTTTGAGCCAGAAATGCAGAGCCATTTTCATATCTAATTCTTAAAACATTAAGAAAAATCAACTCCAGTACTGAACTACCATATTTGGAAATCCTGTTCCTAATTACAGCAGTGCAGATGAACCAAGTTGACCGGTTATTGCCAAAATACTAAAGCAGAGATGCTGCAGATTCTGGGGAAAAAGTCAGGTCAAAGGATGAAATTTTTCCCCCCATTGCCAGGGTGACACGTGGTAAGTTCAATGTCACTGCGCATCTGCCCGTATCACATCTGGATTCCTGATACATTCCAAGGTGATAAGAAACATCCCCTCTTGATGACATTGACCCCCAAATGCCTGCTTAGAAGGGGTTATTTCTGAATGTATCTTAACATTTCATTCCAGAAACTGAGCATTTCATTGAACTATTCATGTAATAGGTCAAAGTCTTGAATTATACAGCACAAAAAAGAAATAATCTCAACTTAAAAACAAAATTCCTGTGCCATTTTTTCAACATTATCTAAATGAAAAATTAATTATAACACACTTTTTAATGAAGACAGAAAAATTAAGGAAGTCTAGTTTTCAGTCTTCTATCTGAAATCTAGTCTGCTAGATTCAAGACATAAAGGACAAAAACCTGTAAGCCATTTGAATGCAAAAGCTAAGCACAGTATAACCAATTAAAAGAACTTGAAGTACTCTTAGTCCTGCACATTGAATGCCAGGCAAAGAGTATTTTTCTTCAAACATAATTATATATAGTCAGATTTAGTAATAAACCAACACTCCATCATCACAATTGCAAGGCAATTACTGCCATGTCAAGGGCAGGGGAACTAATGCCATTCAGTACTAAGCAGCTTGAAGGAGTTCTTATAATAAAAAGCACTATAATTACAGCCTTCCTAGCAAAAAAATCATGTTACATTAATAATCCCATATCACCGTGGTTTTGACCCAGTGTCCTTAAATCAGAAAGAAGCTGAATAAAAATGATGACCGTGAAGTTAGCTTTTAGACCCACACAAGTTATCCAGATAGGTAACATGGAAAGAAATTATTCATATATATGTTTATCATCATGTGTGAAATTAATTCAAATTTGGCACATTCGCTTCCTTAAGTTTAGTGTACTTCTCATTTTCAATTTTTCCACCACCCCACCCTTCTGAGGCTGGCATCTGCCATTACTACACCTTTCCTCAACAGCTAGGAAAAGACAGATATGGCCAAAATACTGGTGAGTAAGTTCAATCTTCCAGTAGGGAGAATGAGGTAATTATGTCCAAGAGAAATCTGCACACTGATATATGACCCAAGTAATCTCCTGAAATTCCATTTCTTGCTGGCAAATGTATTCCTGAAGAAAAGCAATCCCAGGCTAACAGGTTTGTAATAATTCTTTCAGTTCCAAAATGCGATGTCATGTTAGGTGGTATCAGCTGGTGCTCCCAACTTACCCAAGTTGAGAAATTCCTAAGGAAAATATCGTTTCTGATCATTAACAGTAGATTGAAATGCTATTTAGCTAAAGAGCTTGAGAGTACAGCAAGACAAGAATTCTGTGTTCTGGCTGTATTCTACATGTTTATTATATTTTAAGTCTCGGTTTCCTATATGTGGTTTGGTATTTATGTATATTTCAGTATTACTAAGCTGTATTTCAGGGGTTTTAGGGAGCAAAACAAAAATAATTTATACAGCAACCCCTCAAAAGGCTCTCCTCATTATATCCTTTTCAGATTTGATATTACAGTTAACAGAAAACATATGAAGAATATACACTAATACAAAACAAGTATCCAGAATCACATTTCAGATTCTGCTCCCTGAGAACATCACAGGATGTTCTCAAGCAGCAGAACAAAAAACAAACAAACAAACAAAATCTCCAAAAATCCCACCCCGGAATAAAAGGAAGAAAATGCCATGTTTGAAATTCCTGTTAAGCCACGGGTAGCTGTGACTGTACTACCGCTGCCTGATATCATTAAAAGCATGGAATGAAATTTGCTCAGACACTTCAACACATAGTGCTTGATTTTCCTTCACATTTAAATTTCACTTTCAATTTCCTATTCTCTTGTCATTTCAATACATACCCCAAGGGGAATGCAAATTACAGAAGTTTTCTTAAAGCTTTCTATGTCCCTGAGCAGTGGCATAGATGAGCTACAATTCAAAACTAAACTGCTGAAGTGAAAAGGATGAAGGGGGTGACTTACCTGCAATAGCATCAAGACCCAAAGTACTACTGAAGGTCTAGAAACTCTTGGAGAGGTTCTGCATTACCTAATGTTACCTTTTTGGTGATAATTACAAGCCTGATGAAGTTAATAACCCGTAATTCTAAAAGAGTCTCTTCAGCAGTGCTGTGGTTTAAGCCAGCAGGCAGCTGAACACTACACAGCCACTCACCTACATCCTACCAAGTGGGACTGGGGAGAGAACTGGGGAAGAAAAGGTGAAATTTGTGGGTTGAGATAAAGACAGTTTAATAGGACAGAAAAGGAATGGAGAATAATACTAATAAAAGAATACACCAAACAAGTGATGCACAATGCCGCTGTTCACCACACGCTAACTGATGCCAAGCCAGACCCCAAGCAGCAGCCACTATTCTCTGGCCCCCATTTTTTTTTTTGGTCAGCATGACATTATAGGGTATGGAATGTATCATACAGCATGGAATATTCCTTTGGGGACTTGGGGTCACCCATCCTGGCTGTGTTCCCCCTCCCAGCCTCTTGTGCTCCCCAGCCTCCTCACTGGTATGCAAAGCTGACAAGTCCTTGACTTACTGTACACACTGGACAGCTGAAACATCGAGATAACAACACTATCAACATTATTCACCATCCTAAATCCAAAACGCAGTACTACAGAAAATTAACTCTATCCCAGCCAAAACCAGTACAAACACGCATGTATTTGGATCAGTTGTTTCATCTATACAATTTACTGTTGTCTGCAAAATCTATTTTTAATTGTAATTCTCTAACATAACTTTATTTCTTGACTCGGAACCACACTACAAGATTTTTTGTTGATTAACATTTAACTTTCAAGTAACATTTTGACAATTATTCCTGGCAAGTGCACAGACACTTTGAGAAGAAACAGTCCACTTTTACCTTTAAAACAGAACTGGGAGATGCATTTTTCTCTTCCACAAAACTACCCATCGCAGCTTCTTTTTTTTTCCCAAATTCATATAATTATGGGTTAGGCATGGCAAGGAAAGCAGGTCTTGCTTAAGAGCACTGTATGGGGGGGGTTTGCAATAGAGAATCTGAGGTCTCCTATAAGATGGCTAGAAACAGCACTCATAGCCATGAAAACAAACCCAGGACTTTAACCTAGTCTGACAATCTGTGGAACAATGCTTAATGGCAAAATGAAGTTATGACACATTCATCAAAAAAGAACTTCCTTTCACCAGGCTGTTATTTAATGTAAACACAATTCTGCAGAAATCTCAGCCTAACATTCTGATCTCTGATATGCAACAAGAAGATACAAATAAGGTTCACATTTGTACCTATGTGGAGAAAAGTTTAAGTGCATTTTATAGTTTCATGCAACGAAGAAACATTTTCTGAGCTGTACTTTAAAGACATTTTAGAACTAAAAGATAGGTGGGACTGCGGAAGGTAAAAAATTTACTCATTATAAAGCACTGAAATTTAAGGCCAACTGGACTTCTAGTACTGCATGCCATTATTTCAAGTTACTATATCAACAAACTGTGAGCTATAATCAATTTCTGAGCTTTTGGGGGATATTTATTAAACTAGTTGTAAAAAAACCACATCTTATGCACCTTCCAATGTAAACCCTTGGAAGAAGATAAACCCTTCTGAGCTCTCTCCCTGGATAGAGCATTAACGCAGAAGAAACTGCTGTTACTTATTTCGCAGCATCTTTCTGGGAAAATGAGATATTTAATCTTTTTTATTCAATAGCAGTTGCAAAATGCAACCACAGCAATTAATAACTGAACTTCAAGAAGTTTTCCTTCGAACAACCTACACTTCACTAAGTTTAAAAGTAGCCATTAAATTTCAATTAATGCTGGCATACCCATTTGAGTACGCTCACCAGCAGAGATAAAGATGTCGTTGTCCCACTCCGCCCACCACTGGTCAGGCCACACCTATAATAATGTTTTCAGTTTCGGTCCCTGCTGTACAAAAAGATATGGATGGATGCAGAGGGTACAGAGAAAGGCCACAAAGATGATCCAAGGATTGGGCAGCGTGTGAGGAAAGGCTGAGAGGCTCAGGGGAGACCCTGTCACCACGTCCCAGTATTTAAAATGTGGCTACAAAGAAAATGGAAACTCCCTGTTGACAAGGAGTCCCATAGAAAAGATGAGGGTGATGGGCACAAGTCGCTCCTGGGGAGATTCCAGTTGGACACTAGAGGGAAATCTTTTGCAATGAGAACCACCACCCATGGGAATAATCTCCCCAGGGAAGTGGTGGGTTCTCCAACATTGGATGCTGGTAAGATTCTGCTGACAGGGTGCTGGGACATCTAGTCTAGGTCACACTGTGCCTAGACAGGCTGGACAAGAGGATTTCTTAAGGTCTCTTTCAACCCAGGATTCTATGACTTCTCTCCTCACTGGAGCTTGGTACCAGAACAGGTCCTTTCCTCATCCCTCCCATATACACAGCCCAAGTCCTATCACAAATCATGAGCATCTCATAGACTCAGAATGGTTGGAGGTTGGAAGGAACCTCAAAGCTCATTCAGTTCCAACCCTGCTGCCATGGGAAGGGACAACCTTCCACTAGACCACGTCGCTTAAAGCATCCTCCCAATGACTTTCATTGCTTTTGATACTATTTTGCAGAGTGTACCAGATCAAGGCGCAGCCCCATCCTGCTTTCAAGACTAAAAAGGAAGAAGTAAGAGTTTTAGTAGACACGAAGACCTTCAAAAGATCTTCTTGATCTCTTCCTGTCATTTTAACATTTCCAAAATGGCAATGTTCTTGTTGCAAAAATGGAAAGAACATAAATAGATGAGGCCAGAGAAGACAGTTTAAAAAGTGTTAAATATAAGAAAGAACCACAAAAAACCCCACCAAACTGATCTAACTCATGTTTCAATATCTGTTCAAATCAACCACACCCTGCCTTCCCATTTATGAATCTTTCAGCATCCAGAAGATTGTTCAATCTTCCAACAACATCTAAGACAGAAGTAAATATAGACTATGAAAAACCAAAGCAAAAGTGATTTTCATTGCATCTAATTGATACCATCATGTACTTCCTCCACCAAAACCAGTGAATAGCGTATTACCCAAAAACATTACAATTACCAGTTCATTCTTGCTACGTTCAAGCAGCAGCTTTGGGAACTTGAGGGTTGGTTTTTGTTTGTTGTTTTGGTTTTTTTTTTTTTTTTTTTAAATTTTATTTAATGCTTATTATGTGTGTCACATTTCTTAAGTCAATTCAATGGTTCTCACATTGTGGTTTGATGAGCACTTTCTGGTGGCCCATGGAGAGCTGGCAGTTCACGTCGTGCTGGCTCTAGTCCTTGTTTCCAGCTGCTACATTGTGTTAGAAGAAAGCTAAAAATACATAAATACTTTCCTACGATTACTTTTCCATGTAAGCAATTTCTCAAGTTGCCACGGGGATGTTATGTGATAATGAATGGGAGAGGAAAAAGTGGCCCATGGAATCACAAACAGGAGAGGCTGGATCAGTGAGGCAACTGCTGCATCAAGATGCAGTTCACACAAAGTTGTCTTATGCTTTATAAGCACATCCTTAACATCTCTGGTCTTTACTAAAGCAGCTTCAAACTGCTAATTGTGAGAAGCACTGGGTATACTTGCTTAAAAGGCTATAAAAATAGCAGCCACATTAATTTTAGGAAAAATCCCATTGCAAGTTTTTGGAAGATTCACTGCAGAAAGAAACAAGCAAAGCTGAAGTATAAGAAATACGGAATAATTTCTATGAGGGTAGTGAACTTGCATGTTAAATATTCCATCCTCAAGCAACAATAAACTCATAAGAAGCATAAACACACCAATGCATACACATACTACAACCTCTGACTGAAACAGTGCATCTGATTACAGGGCGGATTTTTTAGGGAGGGAATTTATAAAACTGAGAAGCATAAAAATGGCTGTCCTAAATCCTGCAGTGACTGTGTCTGCAATAACTGCTTCAGCTGACAGAAGTCCTTATTAATGACAGATTTTTTCAACATTATATATGATACGGTAATAAAAATGACAAAGTAATAAGTTTTTTAATTTTCAGCAGTATTTTCACGCTCTCCACTGTCTGTCATTGGGTGAACAGAATTAGCCCAAGATAGCTTAAGACACAGAAGGAAAGATGCTGTAAAAACAGCTATAAATGAATAGTTTCTGGGCAATACACAGTCTAGTAAAATAAATTCACATCTTAAATACTAGTAAGCTAGCTGGTTTCTAAGTCATCAGCAGGCTGCAGGAAGTATTCCCACGTGGGAGATACTGAATTTAAAAGCTTGTGGGCAGTGCTGTTAGCATTTTGAAACAACAGCTTAAAACATCTTGACTATATTAATTGTTTGGAACATAAGAACAATACGGGATGTATATCAGAGTAAATGCATCATCAGTTGAAACAACACATCTTGGCTTAAAATCTGACCAAGCTATCACTTAGTCCTTGGTGCAAAGTGCTGTGCAACGTCAAAGCACACGTCTCAACAATGTACGTAATGGACCGCCCTGGGCTGTATTTCAAGTACTGTTGTTATTATTATTGTGATCATTAATTTATTTGTTTTCAGTATTTAATTCCTAATTATTACAGAAAAAGTGACTGCAAAGCTCTAGAACAATTAAGCATGCCTTAGATGACATTTTTGAATGTTCAAGAAATAAATTACAAAAGACATGTTTTAAAACCAAGTTATTTTCTTCTCATCAAACCAGTGCAACAGCACCACTAAGGCTGGCTCACTGCAATATATGACTGAATACAACTTATTTGTTTGAGGGTTTTCACACCTAATAATATTATAGTAAAGGAGACGAGTATTTCATCCCACTTGCCAAGAACAGCAGAAGGTAGTCATTTCTGTGAAGCCAAGCCCTGCAACACAAAACACGCTGCCTGCCCCAGTCCTGATTAGGAACAACCCAGGTCTTAGAGTGTGTTTATATCTGTATTTTCAAAACGTAACCCAAGCACCTGATTTTCAGCCATCCCCACTGCTCCAGGCACTGCTGCAGCAGAACAGGAAAGCTGCGCGGAAAGGCAGTGCTATAGGAGGCACCAGAAAAAAGGAAAGCCCAGCAAATCTACAAATAAACTGTCCTAAAGCTGCAGCACGAGAAGCACCAGCGTGCCCGAGGAGGCCGGGGCTGTGATGTCATTAACACATTCTGGAAGCAGTTTTTCAGGAAATGAATCATGGAAGCAAGTGAAAAGCGAAGACACATTAGGTAACTGTGTTCATCCCCTACCCATGCACCAGTGTTCCCTCCAGTACATTTTGTTATTCTATCCAGTCTAATTTTAAGGGACTAGTAATGGAGCTTGAACCACTTCCTTTGGGAAGAGTGTTCCATAATCTAATAAACCTCAACGTTAAGACTTTTTTCCTAATATTCAGCCTAAGCATTACTTTGTTCAACTTTGTCTACTTATTCCTATAAGTGGTTCTATGTAATACCATAAAACATTTCTGCTCCAGTTCAGTGTTTACAGCCTTTAAATAAAAGGCACAGTCATGCCCCCTTTGTTGCCTAGCCAAATTATATACACAGATTTTTCTTTCCTTTCTTTGAAAGTCTTTTCCATTTTGCTTCAAGCGATTAATCCCAGCTCCAACACTTTGCACGACCTCTCAAATGTCACCGCACTGAGAAAGATTACAAACACTAAACTGCATAGGTCTAATATCATAAACAAGCTTATTCCTCAATTCACTGCAAAAAATAGTGTTTGTTTATTTTAAACTATTCATCCTCTTTTTTACCACTGGAACTCAGGAGTTCTTTACTTTGGCATCTAAAATGATACAGGCTTTTTTCAGAGCCAGAGCCCTACCTATGCCTTCAAATTACCTTACCCTTTTCTGCTTTGAACTTCAAAATAGGAGAAGATAACCTTCTCCCAGGAGCACGAAGTTAGAGACTTGCATTCTCATTACAGCTTTTGACACCACAGCTGTATCAGAAATGTACAAAGACACTCCCCTCTCCCCAATTATTCTGTCTGAAAAACTACAAAAACATTTATGAACAACTCTTAGGTGCACACAGGTGCTGCAGAATGGGATAGCTTTGTTAGCTGGAAACCTCTGAAGATGTTTTTAGTATCTGTAACGTGAACCTTAATAGCAGACATATCTCGTGACAGACGCCTTGAAGAATTAAGTAAAGCAAATTACATTATCACATTCCTGAATCAAAAGGCTATGAAGATGCCAAATAAAGCTAGAAATAACTCTAAAACCCCATCAATTCACGTCACGAAGCACAGAAAAAAAACCCTACAGCATGGGCACATCTTAAACAAGGAAGGAAATCATCACATTTTTTCTAGCTCCACAACAGGCCCATTGATAAAAATATCCATTGCAACTCCTTTGGACACAAGCAGTACAATTTCTGAGATAAAACACTATTTCTGCTTCACATATGAAGACTGCCCAGTACAACTGAAGCTGCAAATGTGCCCATAAAGATGATAAAGGTTTTATGATCCTACGTAAGAACACAATACCACAGTATTATGACTATTTTAAACTTGGTGGTGTTTTTTTGGGCTTGTTTGTTTGTTTGCATTTTGGATTTGGGTTTCTTTTTTAGGTAGAAAACTCGTTTGGCTTTTGCCCAGAGCACTGTCCTTTATGGCTGTGGTCAGCACAGAAGGGAGCACAGTGAACACATAACCCCACTGATGGTGGTGGTGTTTTTTTCAGTAACATTTTTTGCCTAGACAATCAGACAAAATTGGGGACAGAAACAAACACGGAAACACGTTCAAAAAGTATCTTGGCAAATTGAGAGCCACATTCATCCACAGCATTGATTTTGACAACAAAAGGATCATGCTAGTCCACTGAAGAAAAATGACACCGAGACCAAACAAATAGCTCAAAGAAACCAGATGAAGAGGATGACAAACACGGAGAAGTTTTAGGAGTTAAACAGACAGGAAGAAATCATTTTTCAGAGCATAGGATCACAGGCTGATTCAGGCTCGAAGGAACCTCAGGAGGTCCCTGGCCCAACCTCCTGCTTCAAGTAGGGGCAGCTATGGGGTCACACCAGGTTGCTCAGGGTTTCATCCAGCTGAGCTTTGGAAACTTCCAAGGATGGGGATGGCACAACCTTCCTGGGCAGCCTGCTCCACGGCTCAACTGTCCTCACGGTCCTCACACATAAATATTTCCATAGGATTCCAGAAACTCTTAATTTCTTTTAAAAATAATTCTTCATTTATAAAATGGAAAAAAAATAAATCCCTTTCCAATCCTGCCTGTTTAAAACAGGATTAAGGGAGAAGAAAGACAAGCACCAAAAAACATTTCAGAAGTAGAAAATCAATCTTCCAAGAAGAAAAATGAGATTTATCG
Source organism: Myiopsitta monachus (assembly GCA_017639245.1). Lineage (NCBI taxonomy): Eukaryota > Metazoa > Chordata > Aves > Psittaciformes > Psittacidae > Myiopsitta > Myiopsitta monachus. The sequence goes on along the minus strand of CM029941.1, from coordinate 1,606,689 downwards.
ACTGTGATACCAGATCTTATGATTTCACATTCATTCCTCCTTCTTTAAAGTTGGGTGCACAGGGCTTTTGGGGAAACGATTTTAAGATGTGTACATGCTCAAAGAGGAGGTATTTTGAATTAAAGAATACCTTTAATTTTACGAAAGTCGCACTGCAACTTTTGGAAGATACACTGCAGAAAGAAACAAGCAAATCTGAAGTATAAGAAATACGGAATAATTTCTAATACCTTTAAAGCTAGTGCTGGCACATGCAAACATTTAAAACAAATAAAACACTAGCTTTACTTACCAAAGTTACTTTTACAAAACCAGCAACTCAAACACTTGGCAGCTGCAGTTGCCACTCATTACCTCTTTCATAACAAAATCAGTAGGTACTTATCAGCCATCTGAGCTACACCTACCTCGGCTCAAGCCATTGTAGTATGCACCTAGGGAAACCACACATCTGTTTTAAGAGTTTATTACGGAAAATAGAGGAAAGAATATAAGCCCTGAAAGAAAGGTACACAGAACAAAATAGATGAAGGCAGCAATTACATTTAGTACACTATATAATAGTTAGGAACGATTAAGGAACAATGCAATCCATCAAGGTGAATTTATGGCACTGCTCTATGTATTTTGACAAAGACAGCAGTCAGAGTAATGTATGATTATTCTTGGAAAAAATCCACAACAATCACACTCATGCTGCCTTAGACAATAATGCCTATGCAGCCACAGCAATGGTGGGCAGAGAAATTAATCTGTAGGAGAAGGGATCAGTGTTGTAAGTTTGGAGATGACGTCATAGTAAGACGGTATTCTGAATTTTACAAAACTATGGAAAATTAAAAGTGAGAAGACTTTCGACGGTCTTTCTCAGGATTGAAGGTGTCCAAAAGTGCTCCACACACCACATTCAGACATTTCCCACTCATGCACTGCAGAAGAGGTTTTAGAACTTCAAGTCATGATCTTGGTAAAACATAAAGCATAAACCATAAGAAAAACAGGAGATGCAGGCTGACAAACACCTTGGAAATCTGATTGTTGTTTACTGGAGTTGCAGCCAAAAATTTTCAGATAGTTCATAGCATACTGCAGAAAACTCACTGAATTTTTCCTGATAACCTTGTCTTTGAATTTTTGTTGTTTACTGTACGCTCAGAGAATAGCAAGAATTTATTGTCACAAAGTTATGCACATCTGGATTAACCACCTTTTAGGACAGAGGGAAGAGAAGCCCACTTAACAAAACAAGACGGCTAGCATGAACTCTTCTATGTAGCAAAGAGGCCAAATATTACTTGAGTATTTTTACTGCAAACACATTTGGGGTTTTACATATATATGTCTGAAAAAGATACTCTATATAATAACATTTTAATAATAAAATATAATTGGTTTATTGAAATTATCAAACATACATCAACTATGAACACATAAAGAAGACAATCATGAAGCAGTCATCATTTATAAATACACATTCATAACACATGCATTAAGTGTGAATTTTCTCCAAGTAACAGGGCTTCCCCTACAAGCAATTTAATAGATTCCCAGATTGGTTTGTTTGGCACTGGAGCTGCTCTGAGGTCTCCCCTTCAGGAGCCTTCTCTTGTGCAGGCTGCCCCAGCCCAGCTCTCTCAGCCTGGCTCCAGAGCAGAGCTGCTCCAGCCCTCGCAGCAGCTCCATGGCCTCCTCTGGCCTTGCTCCCAACAGCTCCACGTCCCTCTTGCGCTGTTGCCCCAGAGCTGTACCTCAGCTCCAGTATTCCAGGTGGGACCTCACAACTTGCTGGTGTTCCATGCACCAGGCTCTGCTGCACTTCAAACACAATGTAAGACCTAACTTAAAGATGTGGTGTTCAGTTACTCAAAACAAGTGGCAGTAAAATTTTTTAACACCTTCTCATGCTTCTCCTACTGCAATGACAATCTGTTCCAGCCATGAACCACAAGACACACATGGCACACACATGTGCAGAGTTTGAGGCAATTGCAAAAATCATGCTTGTCCAATGCTGCACCTGAGTTCTGTTCTCTTGTTTATGCAGATGATATCAGAACACTTACAGGCACCCGTATTTTCTGCACGACCCCATTATAAATGACAGCACTCAAATTCTCCTTTTGTCACTAACCTTTATTTCTTGGCATCCAGTATTATTTTTAAATAGTGCTAATTAGGGTGTTGATATTAACTAATGATTCTGAAGCAGTACCCTCAGAACTTCATCCCTGCATAGAGGGGGAAGAAGGGAGGTGAAATTCAGACTGCCATGGACAGAAGTGACCTGTTACATTGCTAGATAGATTCTGGCATCCGACAACTGACTTTTCCAGAGCAGTTACAATTTTATATCACCTTGCAAGTTTAACACACTGCTCCTGTTGGCTTGTTGTGACTGCAGGCACTCAATGCAAAATGAACCCATTTCTTAAGTGAGACATGAGAACACGAGGAACATGAGAAAGTGGCTCCTGCGAGTCTCCCTTAAAAATGATTTGCCTTATGTCCTAAAAAAGAAATTAATAATAAAATGGTAAGTGGCAAGGGAGAACCTTTTTTTATTTCTGGACTCAGGGGTCTAAAACACAAAGTAATTTTCATTTTTCTGTTCCCTTCCCTGTTAAAGGTATGCAGCTCAGTTGCCATGGCAAGACACAGCCATTTCCATCACAAGACATATCCCAATTTCATGACAACACATCTCCCATGCTGGAGGACTTCACAGCTCATTCTTGCCACCACTCAAGGGGTCAAATACAGACTTAGTTCAAGTCCAGTATTCAGGAATCAAGGGTCAGCTTTACCATGGTAGAAGTCAGCTTCTATCTGTGTTTAACCAGTCAAGAACTAAGCAATTGAGATGGAACTGGATGAGGTAAGGGGTGAATTGACTGCCTGCATCACAACCAGACTGCTTAACAGACCTGCTGGACCTGGCTCTGTGATAATGTACCTCCTGGTCCCAGTTCTCTTTATTCCCTCCATCCTATCACTGAATTACACTTCGACAGCTAAACCTCAGCATCTTTGCCCGCCTCTTCATGACCTTCCTGCTATCAAAATAAATATCTGCTTGCTCCTTTCCCCATATGGCAGGTAAATATCCCAATCTCCAGTTTCTGTACCAAATAAACTAAGAAGGAATAGCTAGCACAGCAAAGTCACTGCAGATCTGCTGCTTCCCTTCTAGGCCTAAGTTTCACTCCTTCAAACTTGTGAAGCACCCCCAAGCACTGGTACCTGCAGCAGCTCCAACCAGCTTCTCCACCAGAGCCATCAGGAGAGCACCTAAAAGCAACTAAATACAACTCCAAACAGAAGTACAGCTGGGAAACTCGGTGCTATACAGTCTGGGAGAGCTCTGGCTGCCACCCACATTTCTGAGAAGATCTGCTCACACTCCTTGGACCCCACCACCTCTCCCCAGCACACACATGCAGTGGGTATCAGCGGGTATACTGGTTTTCATCTCCTCCAGCCTTTCCCTATTTTTGCTCTGAGCCATAACATTTTGTAATGCGGACAGATAACTTCCTCCTCTACTCTACAAGCTGCACCAAGGAAAAGGAAGACCCTGAGCATTAATTCTCTTGCTTGAAACCTGGTCCACCAGTTACTGAATGAAGCAGCTGCAAGGAAATTCTCCCCCACATTTTGGAACTAGCAGACTTCACAAAGGGTGCCACACAGAATCATGGAATGGTTTGTGTTGGGAGGGACCTTCAAGCTCATCCAGTCCCACCTCCCGCCACGGGCCGGGACACCTTCCACTGGAGCAGTTGCTCCAAGCCCCTGTGTCCAACCTGGCCTTGAACACTGCCAGGGATGGGGCAGCCACAGCTTCTCTGGGCACCCTGTGCCAGCGCCTCAGCACCCTCACAGGGAAGAGCTTCATCCTTTTATCCAACCTGAACTTGCCCTGTTTCAGTTTGAACCCATCACCCCTTGTCCTATCATTACAGTCCCTAATGAAGAGTCCCTCTCCAGCATCCTTGCAGCCCCTTTCAGACACAGGAAGCTGCTATGAAGTCTCCACGCAACTTCTCTTCTCCAGGCTAAACAGCCCCAGTGCTCTCAGCCTGTCTTCATACGGGAGCTGCTCCAGCCCCTGATCATCCACGTGCTCTCCTCTGGACTCGCTCCAACAGCTCCATGGCCTTCTTACGTTGGGGACACCCGAACTGCATACAGTGCTCCCAAGCCTCACTGGCACAATGCTCTGTGCAACACGCCTGATGAAAACTCAAGATTCAGAGACTGCTGACAGTTTTTCACCATTTCTGCTCAACATATGCAAACAGTAAGTTTCAGAACATTGTAACTCCATCAGATCTAGTAAACTTTAGGCAGCATTGCAAATGGCACATCTCCGTCCACAGTTTCACTCCCCTAAGACCCCCTTTCCAAATCTTAAGAGCCTGCTCCAAGGCGAAAAGGCCCTAAAACTCCTCAATAAAACAGATGTAAGAATTCAGCATTGGTTAAGTAACATTTTTCCCTAACCTCATTCTCAGAAACAGAAGAACTGTTTTCAATTAAAGCAGCGCCAGAAAAATAAAAATTAAAAAAAAAAAAAAAAAAATCAGCCTGATACTCAGCATGAAAAGTTTCACCACAAACAACTGAAATTTGAAGGAAAAAAAAAAAGAGCAATTGATAATTGGATTTCACTATAGAAAGTGCTATATAAGCTTATCTACAGGCATCAATACCAGCTTCAGCCATATGAACATTATTAAAGCAGTACTTTCAATGATAAAGTGTTGAGAAAAATAGCAGTCCTGACAAATGAAGTCCTGCCCCTTGAACAAGCATATCACAGGCAAAGCAGAGTGAAATTTGTCATTATCTTGACTAGCAGAAAATGACTCCTTAGCTGAAGGAATCTGCTCTCCCCGCTCGCTGTTCAAAGCAGGACATAAATTGCTGCCAATGTTGATGAGCTGTTTTATGTTAGCACCTGCCCTTTGGCTTCGGTCTCTGAACTGAAATCAACTCCAGCGGCATCAGTTAGTAACAAGTTTTTGTCACTAGATACCACAGTTGGATTCAAACCAACAAAATGGAGCCGCAATGCACGATAACCTATTTGAAGTCCTCTTATGCCTCTAATACCCATTAAGTTGCTTGTCTTTTGAGTAGATGGCCAGTGTGGAGGGAATGTTGTTGGGAAAGGTTTTCATGCATAAAACTTGCTGACTACAAAAACACAACGCTATGGGGGGAGAAAAAGGCTGACTAAGTATTACTGACTATGCCTAGATATACAAGCTTTTTTATATTCTTTTTTTCCAACAAAAATTGATAGTTAACATTGAAATTATATAGAAACACGCGCTAACACTCATCAACTTCACTATTAAAGACTGAAATTACAAATCACGTATTAAGAAATTTTTGGTTCCAAGCCCTGATTTGCCAGTTGTTATTAACCTACCTTATGGCATGAACTACATAAAGATTTGCACTTACACCAGTATTCAAGTTACATTTAGAGGCACTTTGTCTCTACCACGCACGCTCAGTTCCAAAATGTTTCATCTTCAGTACCCAAAAATGTTTTACCACAGGGCAAGGGATTTCTTCAGGCTCTTTCCTGTTCGTCAGGATTTTGCAATACTGCCAAGCCATGAAGAATAAAGTGCTTGCTCTCTGGGAGCACAATTAGGAAATACTGAGGCCTACCCATGACTGCCTTCTCTGCAACCATCTACGATAGGTCCTACGTCCATGCTTGAGAAAGAGAAGTTACCTTTTTAATATAACCTACAGTGCAATTCTCATTCAGTACAAGATCAACCCAGGTGTTAAGAAAAGCAATTTGAGCAGTAAGATTTCCCTCAAAAGCACCACAGCCCCCATGGCTGCTATGCACACTTTTGAACAGTGCTCCAGTTTTCATGCAGCAATCTCTTCAGTGGAAAGCCCTACCCAACCCAAATGGAAAATGGAAACTGCTGGCAAGCCCTACCTAGCCCAAGACAGCCCTACCTTGTATACAGTCTTTGCAAGCCTTTAGCATCAGCAGCTGCCACTTGTGCACAGTAATCCTGTTTTCGAGTAGGTAATTCAAATGTTACCTCCATTACCGAGGCTGGTGGATGATACTGTCGTTTTTAATACACAATTTCAGGCGCCGTGAACTTAAAATACTTCTGTACAAGAATATTCAAGTGTATTTGCAGCTATTCAAATTGCAGTTGATGACTGTGTTTCACATTAGTTACACTTTCACAGGGGTTCTTCGGGAATACTGACAACATGCTTCCTTGTGTTGTGGAAAACATGAGGAAAATCCATGGAAAAATGAATGTTGATTGCCTACGTCCTAAACTCCACTAAGCAAAACAAAGAATTATAATCAGCAGGACTAGACAGACACATGAATAAGCTATAACACATCTTATAAAATCATCTGAAATCATTAGTTTAGTGGGAATCTTCCACAAGCTATCACACGCAAGCAGCATATTTTACTAACCTTGAAGCAAGGCCTAGCAGTTAAATCATGAGGGTAAAGATCAGAACACTGGAATTTGATTCGCAGTTGTAATGTCAACTTCTTGTATAATTTTAGTCAAGCTGAAGAATGTTATTTCCTCTGTTTCCCCTATCTGTAAAAATTAGGGTTTTTTCTACTTAATAAGGGTATTATTTACATCTCAATGCCCTTGGCCCGAACATGAGCTGTTTGTCCTGGTTAAGGCTGGATGATATCCATTTATCATTTCCCCAACATCGCAGCTCAACAAGGTACTCGAACACAGAAGAACTTCACTGGGTTTACTACTCTCACCATTACAGTTTCCCAAGGACGTAAGGAGTGAAATAATATTTCTGGAAACAATCCTTAGCTTATAGGTGATTCCTTAATCTGGAGCAAAGAACAATTATCAGCAAGCAGTAAACTAATCAGATTCCAAATTACTGCTTTGGAAAATTAAATCAACACTGGGCTGGTGCAAGTCAGGGATGGGACAGATGGCTGCAGCATGAAATCCTGAGCTAATGTCCCCATCGCCTCAGAGATTTCCAACTCACTGAAGAGAGTCAGAATAGATTACATATACAGTGGAATAGATGATATACACATTGTACACATACATGCATATGTATATGTACATGCAATTATATAAACATATAGATATCACATGTAAGTATATAAAAAGATAGGTCTTCAATCGACGTTCTGAGAATGCCGACTGGTGAGAGCAGTTCCATATATATAAACTATTGAAGGCCCAATTTTTGAATTGAGGCTTAATTCAGAAATCAGCAGTGCGTTACATGGGTAAACCTGAAGCCAAAGTTGAAGTTAGGCAAGCTGAAACATTTTTCTAGTGATATTTTTATTACCTACATGTAATACATGTATTTAATAAATTTTCATAAAATTTACATTTATATACGATATTCTTTTTGTTTACATTCATGTAACAAATTATTCTCATATAAAATTTACATAGATTTTAATAATTATCTTTCCAGGCATTTTGATACCTTCAAGACGTATATTTATATATACGCTAAGCATATATTGATACAGCATACTAGATCATGCATATTATAAAAATGTATTTATGTCCCTACATTTTATTTATACCACTTCATTTTTCCATCATATACATACACACACAGAACTAGTGTCAACTGCTGTGGTGCCTAAAAACATCTCCCATTCAATTTGACCCATATTTTCCTTCCAGCTTGGAGTAAACTCCGCTGAAACCCCCCATATTTCTACTTGCCCTTCTCCTGCAGACAAGGAAAATCTTTGCCCAAGGTCATGATCTGATTTTCTTAATTCTTAACTGAAGTCTTTTAACTGTAGTAAAACATTCAGAGGATTCTTCCAGTCCCAAGTATCTTGTCAAAGTGGAATTAATTTTCCTAGTTAACAAGGTCAGTGTTGACATAGCACTTGCTGAGAAGATTAAGAAAGAGGTAAGAAAGCAGACTCAGCTTATGAATTGCTCATGGATGGCAGTAAGACAATTTAAAGTCACCGCATTAAAGGCTCAGAGAGGATGTATATCAGATATTACAAGCCCTGAACAGAACTAAAAAGCACCATGACTCAACTGCAGAGGAAGGAGACTATTAAATGAAAAAAAGATTAAGTCTTTTCCAAATCAGGAAAGAAAAAGGTACATCAGCTTTGGCAAGTTCAGTGCTAAACCATATTGAGTCAAGCCAAAAATAACTTAGGAACAGCTTGCTAAAGGTATAAAAATTAACAGTAAAAGCTTTTTTGAACAATCTGAAGTAGACAGCTCCACAGAGAGGCCTAAAAGCAATGGAGGCATGAAAGGAACACTCCAATACAGACAGGCTCTACCAGATGAGCCAAACTAAGTACGTTGGGTTCATTTTTTAATACACTCTGCATACACCATCAGCAGGTCTGACGCAAGACTTGTGGAATGAGCAAGTGCTGTGGCATCCACTCTCAGCCTCTTTCAGCAACAGGTCATCTTCAACCAGGTTAAGATTCACCAGGAGGCTGTCTCTGGAGAAATAGTCTTGTAATGAAGAGGCAACAGAAGTTTTATTAAGAAATTCAGAATAGCCACAAATCACCAAGACCAAGGGGCTCACATGATAGTGCTAAAGTAAACTCTTGCTATTAAACCCTCAAATACAAACAGTCTGTTAATAAAGAAGCATAAACTGGTACCTGCAAGATCAATCTGTGAAGAGCATCCAACAGATGCACAAAACAACATCCCTGTACCATCACTGCAGGTAATGCATAAGCAGAGCAGTGACATGCAGGAGACACATGGATAAATTATGATTGCTGGAGAAGATTTAGATCAGGATCTTACACAGGTGAGCCAAACCTATTAAAAAAGTTGCACCAACCCTTCCCATTTGCTCAACATTTTTCCATATGCTTATCTCCCAGACTTTTCAAATTTCTTGAAGGAGTCAAGAAACAGGAGTAGGAGCAATCTAGTGGATACAGAGCGCCTGTCAATTGAGTTTTTAACATAGCTTCCACCGAAACGCAGCCCCTTCCCTTTGCATATCTCTTCCCACTTTCCGTACCCTTCTGAAAATAAACAAAACCTCAAATATTTGCACAGCCACAGAGGAAAATCAATTTCTTTAGCCAAGTTAGGGGAAAGGACAATTTTCAGCTAGCTCAGTTCTCTGCAACAACTCACCATGTGGCCACACAAATGCAAATATGAGCAAAAAATGGGAAGGCAGAAATACGCAGGCAAAACCGGTAGCATGTGGTTTGAGCTTCTTTCAACATACTCATAACTTCTGCTGGATCGAAAGTGAATGTGGAACTGGACCCACTACAACTGGATTACTACTAGACTTTATCAAAAAAAAAAGCTTCTGAAAGAATAAGAAAAGCATTCATAAAATTTAACAGGGAGTAAATACAGGAATAATAGTCAATTTGCATAATGAATTGTCTCTGGACTACTACCCCAACTCACTGGGGTATTAACACCTCTGATTTTCCATACACATCTTGGAAACCAGCAGAGCACTCAGGGGTTAAAATCTGGAGAGAAAAAATATAATGCAAAACATCAAATCTAAAGTGACTAAGAGTCACAGAATAATCTCCTGATGGAATGCCAACTAACTACTGAGGGACAAATGCAACTCTTAGGACATACATACACATGGCAGACTAAGAAACCCAAGCTAGACAGCACAGCAAAATTTAAATAAGCTATTTACATTCAAAAAGGAAACAACAGAACCAATATGGATATCCCCCTAATGTGTCAGCTCAAATCTTACAGTCACACAAAAGGAAGGATTTCCTTTCTCCCACGCCTTTGGCTTGGGGTTGGTCAAAGTGAAAACACTGACAGCATTAGCTTTTCTCACAGTGGGAGAAACACAACTGAGAGTGTTGGAGGGGGCACAAACCCTCTTCAGTCCAGTGTTTCACCACCAACATAGTAGTCCCCCTACCTAGACCATAATACCCATTCAAAGGTGCTATGGGAGACTGTAAAAAGGCTTAATAAAGCCAGGTACACAACTTCAGCTGCTCTCACCTCACCCACAATGGTCATTTTACCATTGCCAAGGCAGTGCAGTTGCCCGAGCACAGCTTATTTTTTCTCCAGCCAGCCGACTGCTGTAGCTAAACCAGCGCCACTTTTACAGCTGGCTAGCACTGCCACAACAGCACGCCAGACAAAGATGCAGAATGATACAATTTCACTTTTAAGGCATGCGGCATTTTTAGACTGTCCCACAAAAGACTCAATATCCACATCAAGCCCCGATTGTCAGCAGTTGCCTGTATCTGGAATACAGAGCTTCAACTGTATAACTGAAATGATGCTCACGTTCACTTTTCACTGTTCATATTAATTTCATGCCTAGGAATCCTCACCGCAGCTGTAATATAGCCCTGTATAATACCTGTATAATATAGTCCTATAATATAGCTGCACCCCAGAGCGTGAGCAGCAGCTCAGGGAGGGGATCCTGAACCTCTGCTGCGCTCTGCTCTGGGGAGACCCCCCCTGCAGTGCTGATCCAGCTCTGGGGCAGCAGCACAGAGGGACGTGGAGCTGCTGGAGCGAGGCCAGAGGAGGCCACGGAGCTGCTGCGAGGGCTGGAGCAGCTCTGCTCTGGAGCCAGGCTGAGAGAGCTGGGCTGGGGCAGCCTGCACAAGAGAAGGCTCCTGAAGGGGAGACCTCAGAGCAGCTCCAGTGCCTGAAGGGGCTGCAGGAAACCTGGAGAGGGGCTTTGGACAAGGGATGGAGGGACAGGACAGGGGAATGGCTTTAACTGCCAGAGGGGAGACTGAGATGAGCTCTTGGGCAGAAGCTGTTCCCTGTGAGGGTGCTGAGGCGCTGTCAGGGGGTGCCCAGAGAAGCTGTGGCTGCCCCATCCCTGGCAGTGTTCAAGGCCAGGTTGGACACAGGGGCTTGGAGCAACTGCTCAAGTGGAAGGTGTCCCTGCCCGTGGCAGGGGTTGGAACTGGATGAGCTTTAAGGTCCCTTCCAAATCAGTCTGTGGTACAGTGATACGCAGAGGCTAAGCCAAGCTTCTGCTGCTTGAGTTTATGCATTGAAGAAAAGCAGAAGCAGCTAGAGAGACACCTGCCTCCGCAATAAGGAATGTCCTGATGTAGTTAATGCTGTAAAACCCCCAAGTTCCACGTCAAATGCTTACAAGCAGTACGAAACTGCATAAACATGCCTTGCATACTCAAGCAGAGTCCATGGACCTCATTAACTTGTTTTTAATCACCACTTGGTACAAGCCCAAAAGAAAAAGAAACAAAACACAGTACTGCTTAACTAATATCCCTTTAAGCAAACACAGCATCAATTTCTTTGAGGAAGATGTGAATTAAAGGGCCACACAATACATTCAGAACAAATTTTAAGAAGAAAGTGCACAATATATCACCTATTACATCCCAGGCTTTTATTACCTCCCACACTTCTCACACAGACATAAGACTTTAATGATAAGACACCCACATGCACGCATGATTATAATTTATGGATAGTGGACCACATTCAATTCTAGTTAAAAGCATTTGGCATTCTGGGAAATTATAAGATCCCTTCCTACGCTTGAGAAAGGATACAATGACAATTTCCATAACGGACACCACACTTCATAAGGAATTATGTCTAGCATGACACCCACACTAACCAGACTGAACTATAAATTTTAATCTATTTCTTTTCAAAGTCTGCCTCCTAGGGAGGCAGAAGTGACAGGGAAAATGTCAGTTCTACATAACAAGGGGATTAATTGGTACATAAGGTGCAATAATCGCAAGAATTTCAGGTTTCCATCTTTAGTAGTTGCCTTCTGCTTGCTTCAAGGATGTGCCAAACCACAGTGAAAACTTAATTCAAAATTAATTAACTGGAGAACTCTCTATATATGATGAAGCAAACTTTTACACAGCTGATACGCTCCATGGACTGACTACTGCAAATAGCGAATATGTCAGTTCTTGACATACCACTAAGATGCTGAAACAACTTAAGAAGTGACTTCAAATTTCAGAGCATGCCACGAGTTTTAAGAGACCAGTGGTGGTTGTGGTAGGGAGAGAGAGTGAAAAACACAGAGCTGGGGGCGGGGGGGAAGATGCTATTAAAAAGACAGGAAAAGAAACACTGCAACAGTGATTGGGAACACATTATTTTCCAATACACAGACTGCAAAAGCGCACAAGGCTATTTTTTCTCCTTCCACTGAAAATACTAAGATGCCAAATGGCAAAGATAAACGTTTTTATTTAGCAGGAACAAAAATTCCACAAGTAGCTACAAATTACGTGACAAATCACTAACCTGACTAGACAAGCTGCATGGGACTATGTTTAAAACATTTCAGACGACTGATCTGGAAAGTAATTATTAAATTTTAGTCCCTGTATGTTGTTCAGAGTAAGTTTACCTAAACCTTCATTTCTGAGAGACTTTCATAAATAGATGGAATGCACTAAGGGAACAGAAAAACAGTGGAAGAAGAGTCTTCCACTCTTAGAGTCTACAATTTGGTTTCTTTTCGCAGCAATTGATGCACTTATTTAGTAAGCTTACACAGTCCCAGGAGAGCCCAGACTAAACATAATGTATTTTCAATTCATGAACCAGCACCAGTACAAATGGCAAATGCACTCAGACCAGCCACACTCCATAGTTTTTCCCCTGCATTTGTTCATTTTAATGCTGCAATTAAATCACTTGATTGTAGCAAGAGCTGTCACCAAAACTTTGTTTTGTGACTGGTACAGCAGCTAAAAATTGTTTGGGAAACAGTACAACTTTTGCAAACCTTCACAGTGTTTTAGAAGTCAGGATAGGAAAGTAAATACATTTCAAAAAAGGGAAATTTTATATAAATCTTCATTAATAAGCAATTCTTACCAATACAGTAATTTTAACAAAAAAACATAGTGACAGCAGCCACTGCAAGTTAGAAGTTTACAGACAAATTAAACAGAACATTGGGCAAGAATAGGAACATGGCTAATGAGCACATTTTCCATCTATGCTAAGAGTATTTCAGGACAACTTAATTGCAAAAATGTAAAATGCTGCACTTTCAGTTGCATAAAACCTTTACATAATAAGTAGTTCTCTAACCTAGATTACATGTCATTCTTGTCCAAGGACAACTGTTACAAAATCAGAGGCTCTATAGCTCCTGTCCATCTCTCAGGTTGCAGTGACCCTGTCCTACAAGTAACAAATACCATTGTGTTGTACAGCAAATCCCTAATTTAATTTTTAATAGAAATAACAGCACACAAAATTCCCAAAATTAATTACAGATGAGAAAGTCAGGAGGAGAATAAAAATGAAAATACCTGAAATCAATAAGGCTTCCTACATAACAAAGTGAGATCATGTTTAAAGATGTTGACAAACTCCTCTTAATGACCACCAGTCTACTACTGAGGCTAGTTAAAGCAGCAGGCCTACCTCGATAAGTTGCAGTGTGCAGATGTTAGGTTTGATTTTGGGAGCAGATGCTCTGGATTGTTTGAGAGACACCCTGGAGACCAATACTGCTTCTGAAAATGTCAGTGGAAGAACCCTTTGCCTCCACTCGCTTCTTGGTCACAAGCCGGATAATTTAAACAAGTTGAACAAAAGTCGTCCCCATTGCTTTTAGACTACAGTCATTTGACTCATTCTACTAAATATCTGGCAACAGGAAAACTCATGGATAATCTCAACTAAGCTCAGCCTCTGCAGCAATGGAGTCCACTATTTAGTTAAGGATGGGACAGTGTCTGCTTAGAGTAATGCTTAGATTTGCCATTATTTGTCATTACTAATGAACCTGTTTGGGTTTGGGTTTTTTTTAATTCCAATTAAGATGCTCCAGATTTGATGCTGTTAATTCATTTTCCTGAGGCTCAACAACCAGATCACTGTGGAAATTCAGGGATAACTTATTTTACTGTATGGAAATACACGTTTGAACCAAGCCCTTCACGGGTATGCACCAGCGCTCACAGTTGCTTCCCAGGAGCAGCAACCGCACTGTTTCTGTTGCCGGAACAGAAATATTTGTATTTACTTTTTCCTCCAGGAGACTGAGGTGATAAATTCACAAGCAGCTGCTTCACTTCCACTTATCAGCTGTTTGAAAGGCATGTGTGGGAACAATCCCTCTGGCCAGAACTTAGTATATATTCCACACCTGGACAAACAGCTTCCTAGCAAATTCTCTGGATAACGAGAATACATGCAGTTTTAGAACTGCACTTTCAGATTTACAACAACTACTTTTTCTCCAAAGAGAGACTTTCCAACCCAAAGGAATCTTTATTCCATTACTTAGCACATGCATTGTTTCTGATTAGGCTGCACAAATCATTTTTGAGGTAGGCATTAGGTCTCAACAGCACGATGATAAATCCTGTTGATCAGAGGCTGTCACAGGCATTCCAGCTGCCAAGCCTGATTGCCACCCACCACAAGACCACAAATAGCCCACTAATGTATCCTACCAAGTACCCTTTAAGCAATTTGGTGTTAACTCATTACGTTTCAAAAATTGCCTATTACTGTTCTACTTCCCAGCCATGTTTTTAAAGCAGTTATTGTATATTAGAACCTCTAAAATTCTAAAAGAGCAGTTTCCTGTATAGGCAATTTGCCACGCACGTCATCGTACCTTGCCTGACCTTGCACTACAGATATCCAGTGGTGTTCCAAACAGTGTATTTGAAAAATGAAATAATGATGTCTTTTTAGTGGAACTGTTTTCTTCAAACTTATTTTGTTCCCTTTCCCACTCTTCTCTGCAAGAAACACCACTTAACACAAAAGACCTAAATGTTCGCAGTTGACTACAGAAATACAAGTTCTGCGTAGTATTATTTAAATATCCAGATTTCAAAAAAATCAAACTGCATCTTAGGCTCTAAGCTCTTATCTGAAAGATGCACAGCCTCAGGAACACAGGTGGCTGGAGACATTTTATCACAGTGTTCCCACCGGACATCAAGGTGCTCCATGCATGTTGTACCACACAACATACCTGGTTTCTGACTGGAAAGCTTTACCACTTTATTTCTTCAAATGCTTAAATACTGTGATTTTGCATTTGTTCTAATTGTGCTTTTCTGATTATTTTCAACATAACTACTTTTTGAAAAAAATACATATTCCACCTGATATACTAGGAAAAATGAAATGCCCCTGTATTTCCTCCATCACTATAAATCACAGAGCATCGTCAAGAAGCGTCCCTTTTTCCCTGCAAGCTTTCAGTACCTCTGCTACAGCTACAGAGTTGAAAGCTTAGGCTCATCTCAAAACATTTCCACTGAAGCTAGTAGGATGCTGCATGAGCACACGATGTCTCAGTGCATAAACACACCCCAGAACTAGCATCATACCCACTTTTAAAGCCATAAATACGCGTACTCTTCCATGCTCTTCCACGTACAGCAATAGAAGGTTTTTACACCACATACCCTGTAATTTGCCATTGTCATTTATGTTTAATGGCAATCCTCAGGGTCTGTTCTCTTTCTTGAAAAGAACTGCACAGCTTCCAATATGTTTACACAAAAACTTCAAAAGCAAAGTATTCAAAGAGTAATGTAAGACCAGCTTATGCAGTTGGAGAAAAGACAAGCCTCCAGGCAGGCAGCCTTTAGTTAAATTTCTCTTTAAAGAAATGACATGTTCTTTTGCCAGTCCAAAATAAAAGTCTGCAAGGCTGATAACTATAATACAGGGTTTTCCTTGAGAATACTGAGGAAAAATAGCTAAGATGGTTCTCAGCAAATGATTCACTTCTCTTACATCCTACTGTCTAATCCTTTTCCCCACTTCTCTTTTTATTTCAATTCACAAAGCAACGTATTTAGACAGATATTACATGACTGGTACAGTAAGAACCAGTTGCAAAAGAGCTATTTCTTGCCTGTAAAGTCCTAGCTCATTTAAGCCCTAATTCAGATCTGCTGAAAACTAGATGCTCTAAAGGGCTCAGAAGAATTTATAGATTCACCTTTTCCCACGGGTTCATACCTAGCTATATGACAGACATCTCAGAGTTTCTAACGGTTGGATTTCTCTAATACAAAACCTCATTAAAAGAAGAGAGAGGAGGAAAAGAAAATAAAAACCCCAAAGAAAATGAAAAGCACACCAATATGTAAGATGTGCCTCCTGCCCCTTCCTAAAACCCATAAGCCACAGCACTAACTGTGAGCAGTCATTAGGATATCTCACATGTGTAGATAGGCAGCTGCAGACAGGAATGACACAGGACAGCAATTACAGGTGGAAAGAATAAAGACCTGATGCAGAACGTCCTCTTGACAGCCCTGTGTATCCCATTATAATCACCATGTGTTCTATGAACAGGGTTTCTGATGAACATATGCACATTTTGAGTATTTTCTTCACAAGATGTGAAGTGCAAAATAAATCTGGGAAGCCAACCTTCAACACCTTACTGAAGCCTTATTATTAATGGCCAGCTAAACATGACCTGAGAAACCTAGCGATAAAAGCCTTTCGCCCTCAAGCACCCTAAAGACTTACACATTGCCCCAGAAACATGTTAAAACTTGAACTCCTATAATAACTGCTTAATACAGAAGATTCATGTATGTGCATGGCAGAAATAGATGGGCTTAAACTGATTTTGAATGTCAGCTGCAGCATAACATCAGCTCAATAATGCAAGGGGTTTGTGTGAACTGAGACCAGTGGGATAGTTCAGACAGAGACTACAGGTGTGCACATACATCAGCTACAGGTTCTCACAATGCTGAGCAAAAATGCAAAATATTAGCAGGAATGCTAAAAAATTTAGTCTTTTAACAATCATAGGGAACTGTTCCAGAGCTAGAATCATTCTGAAATTTTTCATTTAGACAGAAAACCTTGCCCTGTTCCTGACCACAATTCTCTTATGAAAACCTAGTTTCCAATTTATTACCCACGCTGCTCAGCAGAAGAGTGACAACTCTGTCATTAGTAATAGCCACAAAAGGAAGGCAAGGTTTGGATCTTGGCCAAGGAAAATCTGTCTGCTGAACTGCAGCAGTTCCCCTGATAACAGAGTACTCCAAACCTCACAAAATGCTCCAAAATGAGCAGGAAAAGGGCGATGCTTGGCACAAAGGAAGAAGGACTATCCAGAGACTGATCTAGAAACGCCAAACATGAAAGCGCTTGCTTAACGTGTTAAATGGAAGTAATGTGCAAGAGCTTGTCAGCTCAACATGCTCTCTAGTTCGCATAAGCAAGCCCCTAATGATACTCCAACAAAGGAAGCTTGTTTACCATCAACTTCTTACATATACATTCATATCAGGAATGTTTTTATGTCCACAACAGTTACCTACATGTTGGCAAGAGCTTTCACATTAGCCAGCCAAATCACACCTGAATTGGAGATACCAGGGAGTCATCTTCCTCCCTACCTCTGTTCTGCCCTCCCAGCTCCGCACCATGCCCATTTTCTCTATCTCACTGGACAGAAACAGAAGATGGAAAAGACCAGAAGACTATATAGGAAATTCATGTAAGACGAGATGTATTTCTGTACCTTCCTCTCAAGCCTCTCATCTATCTAGTTCTTCCCTTGCATTCCATGGTGAAAGAGATACAGATACAGCTCTAAGTTTAAAATGCTTTGTTTTAGTAAACCCAAATATTTGTTGATGAAAGTTTAGATTAATAAAACTGTATTGCATCTATGGTGCTGGTAACAGAGTTTACATTCAGGCTCTCAGTACTGTTCCCAGTCAAATTATTAGAGAAATCTTCTTTTGGGTGTCAACACCAAAGTCTTTAAACCCTCTCATAAGGTTAATTTCTTTGAAGCTATGCCATCTGAAGATGGTCTGGGCAGCACATGTATGATGTTACACTTCACACACATCTCTGTGCTATTCCAGCTGCTGTAACTGGTCTAATGAAAAATATTGCCTCTTTCTACAAACCTGCCCTTCATAGACCACCAGAGCTATAACACCACTAGAACTTTAAAGCTGTTCTTCTAAGACTCAAAGACCTTCCCTTGTGCACACCTTCAGGAATGCCACCACGTTACACGGCCATCAGCAAAGCATCCTTAGCACTGCAGACACCAGCAAAATGCTGTTTCTTCCCACTTGCTCCAGCCCTTCACCCACAGTAAAGGAGGTGAGTAAATGATCAGGGTGAAGCTTTCTGTTGAGCCTGTCCTAACACAGCTGCGCCCTCCCAGTCAGCAGCTGAGCATCAGCTCATCACCTAGGATTGAGCCATGTCCCCTACTCGTGACACAGCCATCAGCCAGACATGGACTGACAGAGGCTGGCAGCAGCTCGGCTCTGGACCTGCTACAGATTTGACCTCCAAATAAAAATCAAATTACTGAGAAGCAAAAAAATAAAACCACACTTTCCTATAAGGATAATAATTGAATTTCCATGTCATACAGGAATTTATTTTTCAATAATGGAAATCCATTCTTTTCACCAGGATGTCTGTTCCTAGGTGCCACATTCTTTTCTTGTTAATAGTATTTTTCTTTCCCCAAAGTGAGTCACTGTGGAAAATGCCACTCACTTGAAAGAGAAAAATTGACAAACAAACTCAACTGTCATGAAAATGAATGCTCACTGCTCTATACTACAACCACTACATACCGATAACTTAAACTTCAATCAGAGGAAAAAAGCTTCAAATTACTCAACAATAGTAACTGGCTTCAGGACAAGGAAATAAAATTAAAATCTGCAACTGTTAAAATAGTTTCTACTAATACACTGCTAAGCATATGATCTATTTGGCTTTGCTCTAATTTGGCTGGGAAGTCTTTCGCAGAAAGACGGAAAATGTTTTTGATGGCTTGTTCAAAAGGAAAAATAGCCATTTATCAGGTTATGTAAAAATCTCATACTTGTGTTGGAAACTACAGTTTGGCAGAACACATTTAATTACCACTGGCTCTTCTAGAACATTAGGTAAAAAATAGCTATGCTATAATCGCATTAAGGGTTTGCCTTTGTTGGTTTAAGACAAAGATTTTAGTCAAAGGTCTCATTAAATCTTAGATCACTCTTTGCAAAGCTTAGCTCCTCCATGCATCTACAAGAACAAGGAAGTACAGCCATAATCCGTAGAAATAAAAGACAGATGGAAAGACTTCCAAGCTTTTTGATGCTCAAACGTAAAGAAGAACATTTTCCCTCTCAAACAAAAACTACTCACTAGAAACTGTGGAAAGGAAATTATTTGTGAAGTCCACCCTCAAAAATCAAACACTTCAGGTCCATATATGCAATATAGTAAATATGTGCTCTTCAGTATGTACCTAACGAGGCTCAAGACAAAACATATTATGAGCCACATCCAGATGGAGCGTGGCTCTAGCAAGCTCACACTGCCTCAGCATTACACAACTCATTACAGCCAAGATTTTCATGGCATGTCCACTTACCCTCCAAAATATTTTCCCCTTGTACTATGCAAACTCAGTGTATTCTTTGCATAATGACCACAACTAGAAAAATGAACTACACAACAGAACTGAGAACAATGATGCTTAGGAAAATAAAAATTACAGATTTATGACACAAGTCAAAGCTGAAAGCTTCTGCACACATCTTCAAAACTTCAATTTTGAACTACAGATGTCCTCATGCACACGAATATTTTCATTACAGATTAATCAGATTCAAGTGTTCATCTGATTTTAAGTTTTGGCACCACTGAAAGCTTTGCTTTTGTAATACACTTATATTTTGCTTCATTTCCCTTAGAGCCCCTGCAAAACCCACCACAGCTGTCATATCCTAACAGCACAGTGTTCCTTTGCACCATGTATATTCAACAGCCACAGCAACATCTCTCTACTTGCATTAATGACTTAGTTAACAATGTAGTTAATTACCCACCTCCTCCTGGACAGGCATTGGCAAGACAGCCACCACTTTCTTCTGCAAGGAACGTTCTTGTCTACTAAGTACCAGCATTAAATAAGAGTTCATCTGCAGGCTCCTTATGTAAACTACTCTTTATATCTAAACCTTGCAGTTGAGTAAACTGACATCACAGAATAAGGCTATATTCATACCAAATTCATATATTAGATCTGATCTGTTATGTAAATTAAAATGTCTACTGATAATTGGAAAAACATAAGTTCTGCTGTATCTGCAAGATGTGTGCTTGGGAAGTTCTGCTGCATTAAATTAAGGATTTAATTTAAAGATTTAATGCAATTAACAGGTAAGCAAACTCACTGTTCCTCTTGTCCACCTAAGTGACAGATGTTGCCTCTCTCATCTCCCAGCTACGTATAATTACATCTCTCACTATGAAAATGTACTCTTTAGGTTTTTATTTTTAATTCCACTTCCTTTCCAAGGTGAAGACTGTTTTAATTTATTTTAAGCTTTGAAATTTCTCCCCTTCCCTAACAGGACTGTTGGTAAGGCAAATAAAACTGTTTCAAAACAGCTGCTCATACCAGTAGTTCATTCTATGCCCAGCATAATAAACATCATACAAATAAGCTTTTCTTCATTCACCTTGTACATGTTAAAAGCCCACCAGACTTCGGGAGTTATTTGAAGAAAGGGTTAAAATACAGATTTTCATTTCAGATGCACTGAAAATGAAAATCTACGATCACTTATTCTTGGGAAGGAGCAGGAAATTCACCCTGACCTGAAACGCAACTCATTCTATTTCCAACTCTCCGGGGTTCCTGTCACTAATCAGACATCAAGTGGAAATCCATTCATAATAAGTGTCAATTCGTGCATCTGAAGCCAAACAAACTGTCCTTTTTCCTAAAATACTGAGCCATTTTTGACAGAACATGTGCATCGGAACAGAACAACCTGAGTGGTTCACTGCAGGCGTTTTCAAAATTCTGAGGAATAAAGGCCTTATGGAGTTATGACTCACTTCAATATCCCATATTAGTATAAAGAACCCTACCTTTTCAGTCACATATTAATACTATATACCCGTATCTACCACCCAGGAGAATGATCATCAAAAAGTTTAACATCTGTTAATACTTTGTGAGAAGTACTGTGGCCTATTGGAAGAAGGCACCGAACCTGAAGAATTTAATTCACAGATTTTGGTCCATTTCCTAGATGGTGTGGTCAAGCCTCTTTTTCATTTGCAGTATGTTCAAAAATGAAGTGGAAATAAGGGTGTTTACAATCCTTTTACAGCGTTTTCACATTTCTTGCCAAAATAAATGCTACGTAGGAGATGAACACTCTTGTTGACACTGGATTGGTAAGGTGAAGAGGTATGGATTTCTTACCATCCCCTAGTTGAAAGTGACAGGACTTTAAGAAAAACTCAAGTATAACAGGTTTTGTGTTTCGGGTATTTTTAAAATAACTGATTACTGAAATTTTGTAATTATAAAAATTGTCTTTATATCAATTTCAATTTATGTAATTCTCTAGAGCTAAGAAGCATTTGGAAAGCATGAGATGCCTCCTTTTCTCCTATATGAAATTCCTCTTCCTAGCCCTAGCCATTGCAAGATATCAGGTTTTAAAACTTTTGTTGTTACAATACATCAGCTTGATTCTTGGTTTCCTTTAACAAGCAATTTCCCCTGAAGAATTAAAGAAGAAAAATCATTTCTGAGCCAACAGGTTTTCTTTTTTTTCTTTTATAATGGTTTATTTGAAGCTGCTCAGGTTTTGGAATATCAGGATAAATGTCAGGGAGATAAATCACCAGCACACCTCATGAAACTTGCGGCAGCACTCTCGGTAAACAAGCTGGAGCATATGGTTACAATTATGATTTGTATGACCACAGAAATCAGAAGCTCAAGTCATGAACCACAGCCTCGCTATGCTATCTATTGTACATACTCTCCATGGTCCCTAACCGAAACAGCTTACAGGATAGATACAGGAAAAGAGACGAGATGGATTAGCACAGAGAGAGGCTTGGAGAAGAGGCAGCATTAGTCAGCGTAGTAGCAGAGCTCACAGCACACCATGCGCCTAGACAGTGTCTGTTAGATAGCACAGACAAGAGCCTTTACAAGATTTAAAAACATATAAGCCTTGTGAACGCTTAGCATGAAATTCTTTTTCAGCGCGAGGCAGGACGGGGCTTGGAGAAACGTGGTCTAGGGGAAGGTGTCCCTGCCCGTGGCAGGGGGTTGGAACTGCAAATATGTAAGTCTCACCAGACTTCACAAGACTTCCCATAAAACTATCAATCCCAGGACATTAGAGTATTAATTTCTCTTTTGGGAAAGGATGCTTTGCTATCATTGCCATCAGTTGCTGTGACTGAGGGACCCAGAGCAAGACCTATGCTACCTGTTCAGCTAGTTCTAAATCACTGGTGATCAACTTATCAAAAAGAGGATGGTGAAGCTTGTAACTGATCAAGAGTTTCTTAAAGGGTTATACTACAACTCTTCCACTTTCAGATCTTTGTGGCTAAAAGTCCCAAGCATTTGGTGGACCTGGGACCAAGGCATGCTACCTAAAGCACTGCTGCTGTGTAACTGTTACATGCTCTCACATCATTCAGAAGCACAAAGATGAATTAAATTTCAAGAAAAACAAAAACCACAACACAGCGTATGTCAAAGGAAGTGTGCAAGACCCTGATGGTCAATACATCACTGGCCTTCAGAGATTTATGCCAGAGGCAATGTTTTTCTGTGCTACAGAATGTAGAAGATGAGTCTTATCTCATGAAAAAGAGAGAATGAAGACTCCCTTTGGGTACCCCAGAGGGGGTATCTAGGCCCCCCTCTGGCAGTAGCTCAACCAAACTTCAAACCACCTCCTGTGGTCCTCACAGTACAAATTTCAGTCAGGATGAAGCTGCTCAGATCCCAACTTGCCAAGCAGCTTTTGCAGACGGAGCCTGCCGCAGCTACACTGCTATTAATACTCAACTACTTAGCCTCAGAGAACATGTAGAGAACTACAAACACACGGTGTGCTCTGGTTCAGATGCATCTTTAGAGAAACTAAGAGAAAGGTTAAAGGTCTATTCATTACCTAAATCTTCACATTCAGTCAGGTCAAGGCACCACAATTACAAGACAAGAAGAGGTGATACTGTTACAGACTGTAAGTAAGATGAACAGACAAAACTGGGAGAGAAATCTCCGATCTACACTTTCATTATGGTGAACATGAACAGGCAATTAAACATTGACTAAGCACCAGGGAGATAGACAAGGTTGTAGTTATGTACAAGATCATACACCAGATCTGTGACACATCATGAAAAGGCTCTGGAAGGTAGAAACAACCAGCCTGAAATATTTGTTAGTAGAAAAAAAGCTTGATGGAATCATAAGAAATAACAGACACATCATTAGCAGCTTTTGTGTCTCTCTACTTTGACATGTTTTAATCTAAATATTACTAATCAGATTCTGTAAGACTGAAGAGGAAAAAGATATTAACACAAACCACCAAATATTCATAAACAATTTTCTGGTAAAGTTGAAGATAACCATGCAAGTGCTCCTATTAACCAAAGTACAGCACTGAAAAATAAAAGGAATAAGCTGCAATATATATAACTCACAGATGTACAACAAAGGTCATCCAATGCCTTCAAGTGCACTAATGCTGAATGACATAATGAAGAGTGAAGCACATACTTACATGATAGAAAGTCATTAATGGCCAGGGATGTTTGTCTGGTTCCAACCAAAGAGTACAGACATGAGAAAACAAGTCATAATTGACCACTATACACTGAATTCTGCAATTTAGATGAATACCATGACAGTACATTTGTGGGCCAAATTAGTGATGATGGTTGCTTAGGTGATTAATGAAGATGAATCCAGCTACTGCCTTTTCATTAGTTTCTTACAGGTACAACATTGTACCCATTACATCCATAATCATCTAAACAGCACAAATTAAGTCAATTAGATCTTAGTGTTGCAGTAACTCCTAAGTACTACAAGATGAGTTAAAGTGTTCCGGTCTTTTTAACAGCAAAGTATAAACTGGATCAACAATTTCAAATGAAACCATTTGAATTGACTTATTTTTCAACAGTCTTGAGTAGCACAGACTTTCTCCTTTCTTAGCATATCATCTGTTTGGCAGTTCCTCACTGTAACATGAATTTTATTGTGCAAGATAAAAAAGGGCTAATTAAAAAAATCTTGCTTGCCCACAAAAAGTTCTCTCAACTTGCTTAACTGTGGACCATGAACAGGCAAATGCTAACGGTATTCCAAAAAAAGAGGAGGGCATTTAAAGCTTAACAAAAAACAAAAACAAAAACAAAAAAACCAAACAAATCCCAAGCCCTTTTTTGAAGTGAAGTTATTTCAATGTACCTTGTGAACAAAGAAAACTGAATTTCCAGTATATGAAGCCTGATTTCTATCACCATGCATCCTGATGTAATTTATGCCTTCACATCAACACCACAGCACCAGACCTCGCAGCACCTTACACACCTACAGAAAGACCCCAAAGACAAAGCTGACCCAGCACAGAAGAACAACCTTTATGAAGTTACAGAACTAAAATATCAGTATTTCCCTCCCTCTTTCTGAACCCACAATTGTTTATTTAGCTACTGAAGAACAACATAATTGGCAATGCAATTCTAATCAAGGTATGTGGGATAAACTTGCACATAGATAGCCTGCATACAGTCAGAGGCCGAACTAAGGAGGCATAATTGATGCGAGGATGCTGGCTGCATAGTTTCTGGGTTAAGGAGGCTTTTAAGAGGAAAAAAACCAAGATATGAAGGATAAGAAGCAGGAGAAGGTTAACTGTGGGAAAGGGTAAACTGCTGAATCACAAGGAAGGAAAGGGGGGGTGGATTTAAAATACAATGCTCATAAAAGCTTGTTGATCTACTGCTCCTGTACAAGTAACTACAGAACATGTGTAATGTAATACTTGGTAATGTATATGATATATCAAGTTAAATAATTTCAAACTGACAAATGCAATGATTACTTTAGACCTTGGAATTTAATATGAAAAGTAAATTATTTTTCAAACCAGACTCCTAGCTCCTTTCATCCTAAGTAGATTATCCTTAGACTATTTCAGCAAACTTATTTTAAGCATTATGCGATATCTAAAAGTCTAAGCAACATAAAAGTAAATTTTCAATTCTTCTGTTCTTCTTTGAACTCTTTCACTGTAAAGATTACAAAACACAAAAAAAAACCCAAACCCAACAAAAAAAAATAATCCACAACACAGAAATCATGTCTGTTTTTTTCACTGCTTTAAACTTGCTTCTGTTCCAAAAACAGACTCTCAGTTTGTGTTACCATCTTCTAATCTGTACAGCACTC
Organism: Myiopsitta monachus; assembly: GCA_017639245.1. NCBI lineage: Eukaryota > Metazoa > Chordata > Aves > Psittaciformes > Psittacidae > Myiopsitta > Myiopsitta monachus. Next base: position 1,581,393 of record CM029941.1, on the reverse strand, counting down.
TACCCACGTATCAGATGCCATATAAAACAAAGGACTGAAAAGGGTTAATTCTGAGATATTACACATGGACAAATATGCTATTTACTCTAGAAATCTTATGGAATCCCTTATAGTCCAACATCATCTACAGGCAAATAGTCAGATACACCAAATCATTAACCAACTGTTTGGGCCCAAACACCAAAATACTTCTATTTCCTAACAGATGTGGTACTTATTTTTTCCCCTTTCCTGGGCAGGTCATTAGAAAACTCTCTAGACAGGTTCTTTTACTTAAAGCTTTAAATGAAAATCTTCAATTCGCTGGGAGAAGAGATGGTACTTCAGGTACTCATGAAAGGAGCAAGAAAATAAGTGTAGGAGTACACCAAGGGAGACATTAAGAGAATGGTTTTAGAGGAGTGAAGAGTGTGGAAGTGTAGGAAGAGACAAGAACAGACGTAGGCTGAAACCTTCGGAGTTTGCACTTAGGAAAGTAAAGCCAGTATGTAAGAAGTGCATGTAATATTTTAGGCACTAGAGGAAGGCAGGGGTGGTGGCAATTTGGACGGACTCTACAAATCAAACAAGGAGAGGACTGGGGGGAAACAAAGCTATTTTTCCTGCGGCTGTACTAAGGCAGAAGGACACTAAAGTGAAACTAGACAGATTAGAACTAAGGTGAGTGGAGTATCAGAATATGCAGAGAGAATCACTCTTCATCACAAGCAGAAATACAAACCACATTCTGAAACTGCTTCACAAAAACATCTGAAGAGCATTTTTCTCTATCAATGGGGAAGAATGTACCTGTTCGGACTCTGGAATAGACACATTGTAGAGTACTATTTAATTAATTTCCTCTCTGCTTCATAGAATCAAGGAACAGTTGGGGTTGGAAAGGACCTCAAGATCATCAAGTTCCAAACCCCCTAACGTGGGCAGGGACACCTCACACTAAACCATGCCATCCAAGGCTCTGTCCAACTCAGCCTTGAACACCGCCAGCAATGGAGCATTCGCAACTTCCCTGGGCAACCCATTCCAGTGCCTCACCACCCTTACAGGAAAGAATATCTTCCTCATATCCAGTCTAAATTTCCCCTGTTTAAGTTTGAACCCGTTATCCCTCGTCCTATCACTACAGTCCCCAATGAAGAGTCCCTCTCCAGTGTCCCTATAGGCCCCCTTCAGATACTGGAAGGCTGCTCTGAAGTCTCCACGCAGCCTTCTCTTCTCCAGGATCAACAGCCCCAACTTTCTCAGCCTATCTCCATACAGGAGGTGCTGCAGTCCCCTCATCATCCCCGTGACCTCCTCTGGACTTGTTCCAACAGTTCCATGTCCTTTTGATGTTGAGGACACCAGAACTGTACACAATACTCCAAGTGAGGTCTGAGGAGAGCAGAGTAGAGGGCAGGATCACTTCCCTCGACCTGCTGGTCACGTTCCTTTTGGTGCAGCCCAGCACATGGTTGGCTTTCTGGGCTGTGAGTGCACACTGCAGCCACCTCATGTTCATTGTCTCATTGCCCAACACCCCCAAGTCCTTCTCCTTGGGCTGCTCTCAATCTCTTCCCTGCCCAACCTGGAGCTCTGCCTGGGATTGCTCTGACCCAGGTGTAGGACCTTGCACTTGTCATGGTTAAACTTCATCAGGTTGGCATCAGCCCACCTCACAAGCGTGTCAAGGTCCCTCTGGATGCCATTCCTTCCCTCCAGTATATCAACCGAACCACACAGCTTGGTGTCATTGGCAAACTTGCTGAGGGTGCACTCAATCCCACTGTCCATGTCAGCGACAAAGATGTTGAACAAGATCGGTCCCAAAACTGATCCCTGAGGGACACCACTCGTTACTGGTCTCCAGCTGCACATTGAGCCATTGAGCACTACTCAGTGTTTAAATAAACTGCAAACCAAGCAACTGCTTTCTGAAGCATTTACATTGCAGGCACAATGAAAACCACAGTGGCCTACTCTTGAGTGGGTAAAGTGGAAATCAGAGAAAAATGCTTGTTCCAGCATTACACTGGGCTGTGTGTAACCTCATCTTACACAGAATCAGGGAGTATCTGAAGGGGGGCTATGGGGATGCTGGGGAGGGACTCTTCATGAGGGACTGCAGTGATAGGACAAGGGGTAACGGGTTCAAACTGAAACAGGGGAAGTTTAGATTGGATATGAGGAAGAAGTTCTTTCCTGTAAGGGTGGTGAGGCACTGGAATGGGTTGCTCAGGGAAGCTGTGAATGCTCCATTGCTGGCGGTGTTCAAGGCCAGGTTGGACATAGCCTTGGGTGTCATGGTTTAGTGTGAGGTGTTCCTGCCCATGGCAGGGGGGCTGGAACTGGATGATCTTAAGGTCCTTTCCAACCCTGACTATTCTATGATTCTATGTATCTAGACTACACTGTGCCAACTCACTGATACATGCTCTTTTACTGCCTCCATGAGGAGATCCACATGCACTGACACAGACTGTGAAACACTTTCTGGCAGACCACTCTCAGCCTGAACTTTAATATCCCCTAGGGATGCTGCCAGTGAGTGGATTTCACAAGAAAACCAAAATAAATAGCATCAGTTTTAACAGCAACTGACTTGAAAAGTGTTACTTAGTTTATCACAGAAAAAAGAAAGCAATATAAACCCTTACTGTTAGCAATATGCGGGTTTTTTCATTCTTCTTATATGGAAAATTAAAAACCTTTAGGAAGAATTTTTGCATATAATACACACACCAATAAAATACATCTGGTATGGGGAAGACCAACCAACAACCAAAACATGGTGCAACAAACATGAGGACCCTGTTTTCCTAGCAAAAAATGGCATCAAGTCTTTCATGTTCTTCAGGCGATATCGCTCTATAACAAACAGGCCACCCACAAAAGGTCAGAATCTAGTCATGCTATTCAGGAAAAAACATTAGTCAACCTACCGGGAAAGGCACACACTACAATATGTTACAAATATTCCTGTCTAGGTCACTCCCTGACATCACACAATCCATGACTGGACGGCACCTCTTAAGACCACCTAGTCCAACCTTCTGCTCAAGCAGAGCCACAGAGCAGGTCACCATGGCCACTGAGTAATTACAAAATACGCACATAAAAGTATTTCTTACAATATTTTAAGCAACTTGAAGGATGTGATTTATCAAATGCGGCACTACTTGTTTGCTCAGGGCTTTTTTTAAAGTCTCAACAAAAGAAAAATAGGGTCTACGTGCCACTTCCATCACATGCTGTCCTGCAGATACAATTGCTTCAGGTTCTATCACATGTCAAGATAAAATCTATATGATTACGATCCGGACACCTTTTCTATACTGAGCATGCACACTGACATAACCGAAATCCTGAGAAAGAAACTGGCTACAGGTGATCTTGTAAGAGATGTCACATAGAAGATGCTTCTTCACAACGTCTGAAGTATGGTTTATAGAAAATACAACTCACTTGCCACCCCAGATGCAATTCCATAAAGCAGTCCTCCTCCATCACTTTGCTGCTGAAAGACATGGGCTCCTGGAGGAGGGCTTCTTTCTTGTCTAATGAAATTATATAGCAAAGTTTTCACAAGTCTGCTGGTATATGGGAGACTGAAAAGAAAAAGAAAACAGCTTTAGTTGACTCACAACTTGCAAAATCTGGCACAACAAAGCCCAGGCAGGGTGCAAAGGCTGGTGTTTGCCATTAAAGACAGACAGTAGCTCTCCCAGTGCTGAGTAGACTGGAAAGGAAAAAAATGCCAAGGCCTTGCCCATGCAAAGCTGCACCAGCTTGAGAAGGGCTCTGCAGGGGCACCTTTAACAGCACTATTCTTTGTTTTCTTTTTTTCAGTAGTACTTTTAAATCAATCAGTCTGTGGAATAATTGTATTCTTTTACCTCAAAACATGACTGTAAAAATATTTGTGCAAGGGAGAGAAACATTACATTGGTTTAGGTTTTGCTCTATGCTTTCATTACATAGAACAGGTAACGAGCATTTCTCTACCCCAGTTATTTGTGTTTGTTTGTGAAGCTGCAGTTCATTTGCAAAGACCAACATCACATCTGACCTCGTGATTTTGACAAACACAGGTAAAAATTGTCTGATTTAAACAAAAGGTTACACTATCTCCAAAACAGAGAAGGATTTCCACAGAAGCAAACAGCTGGTTCCTATTCCCATACAATTTAGAGGTGAACAGGTAGTTATGATGATATAAGTGTAATGATGTGCAATGATGAACTCCAATCCCCTCTAACTAGTAGCCTCCAACTCTTGGCACTGCCTTAGTTTCCCAGACATCAAATTCCCACCCCTCTCTCCAGAGGCCAAGTACCTGCTACTCCCAACTCAAGACAGCTTAGACCATATTCTCCCAAATATTCCACATTTTGCTCCGGAACCTCAATTCCTTCAGTTGGAGATTGAAGTACCACCAAACTCCATCCATACTGAGGCTCTGCCTCTACCCTGCCGCTACTTCAGGCTGAAGTCTGCTAACAGACACAAAGCTGAGCCTTCCTCCTTTCCCTGCACATCACCCCATAGCAGTACTCCTCTCTTACACCTAGGAGATATTCCAGAACACCAGACAATAGATACTAATTACCAAAGATCAGCCTGTGTGGCATTTAAAATTGAAAGAGGATGATGCATGTAAGCCATCCTGGCAAAACATTTAAACAGAACAACTGACTCACCAGAACAAGTGGTATTACTCACACAACCAAGTTTACTACCTGCCAAGTATTTGCACTATTGCAGCTCATAACTGAGTAGCACAGACTTGCAATCTTTTTGGGGGCTATGTATCTGTATCACAAAAAGGCCCATTTGCAAATCTGATGTTCTCTAGACTGCAGTGTTAGAGGAAAACGTCCATACTGAATCAAAGAAATCATCCTGAACAGTAAAAGCTGTTTTAAGTTAATGAAATAACCCTCAAAAAATGGCTTCCAAAGGAGTTTTACCAAAGTCTGGGCTGTGAGATGTAGTTCTGGAACCTTCCAACAGCCTTTACAAATGTTTGCTTTTGTGTTCTGTTTTCTGTTCCATTTTCTTTTGTGTTCCGCTTTCTTTTGTGTTCGGTTTTCTTTTGTGTTCTGTTCTCTTTAGAGCAGAACAAGTATTCTATCAAAATGTGTTCAACCGTATTTGTTTTCAGGTACAAACTGTCTACAAGCAATCAGAAGCATTTGCTTTGCCGTTAGGAACCACCCCAGAACACAACGTACCATCGGCCACGCATCAGGTATTTGTGAACGATGCTGTCCCGCAGAATTTCTTTGCGGAATAACTGGCAGGAGAGGAAGACGATGAGAGTTGTCACAGCTTCCAAAGAGATGCTGTATGTAATATCTCTGCAGGAAAAAGGGGAAAATTTATACAGGTTAATCTACTGGGTTTGTTTACAAACTGACTTCCAAGAATACTTGGAAGCTTCACCTGGGGTTATACGCTGTTTAGCACAGCCAGTTTCAACTGGGAACATGTAAACACCACATTCAAAAAAACCAGAATCACTTCAGACCAACAATGGGTTGTTTTTCTTAGATATAAGCACCTTTTTATTCATATGCCAAGACAATGTGAGAACACTGAAGGATTGCCCAGAACATTCCAGATGCAATTTTCAGACCACGCTTCACCCTAAAAATAAAAAATGCATCTCAAAAATGTGCCCTTTGTACTGTTAAATAAAATTGTCACAAAACCATCCTCGTAAGCCAGGGAAACGTCCAGCTAGCCAAACACAGATCCATCTGCCAGGAAAACTGGATCCCTAAGAAAGAAATACACAAATGCTAATTTAAGTGTAAGAAATGCTCAGGATATCAAGATATTACATACAGCCATTCAGTTTTAAATGGTATTTTTGAGGTAACAGTGAAACATAAAGTTCCAAGATATTTCAGACAATTCTAAAGAATGTGCTGTGATGCTTAAATACTGATGCCTGACAGTTAAGCAAAGCTCATTAAGTTAATTGGGAAAGCTTGTGCAGCAAACGGGATGACAGAGATTTGGGATATCTTATGACTTCTGCTCCCACCTCTGCCTACAATGACTTTGTTTTTTGTTTTTAAAAGGGGGAGAAAAACGGCCTTTGCCTCCTTAATCAGTAATAAATTACAGAAAGAAACCTTTTAAAAACACACTGATGTAACTTCGACATGAACTTGTATTACTCTTCCTTTCGACCAAAGACCATTTTCACCTCCTCTAAAAGTAAGGAGATACTTCACTTGGTGCAACAGTATCATCCAGTAAACCATTAGAAAGATTGTTATTAAGTACTTCTAATGCTTTCCCCACTGTTTAATTTACACACTACGATTCACAGTCCAATATCATTAAGTTACAACATATACCCAACTTCACTTACCAAGGTTTTTCTACCATTGGGACCTACCGGAAATTCAAAATCTATTTATAATTCTCAAAATTAAAAATATTTTATAATGCCTCTTTAAAATCAAATTTAAAAAATGTCAGCAGTGTGTTTAAGCAGCGATGCCAAGATTTTTTTCTTTCTTACAATGTCACCTCCCAAAAATTTCATTCTTAAGAGTTAAAACAAGTATAAACATAAAAATAAGTGCTCTTTCAAATAAGGATGACTTGAGAACTACAGTGCAATCTCTCTTGAAGCATAATAAATTAACCACAGAAAAGACAGACTGGAGTAAAACTCTTCATTAGTCTCAGATCAGGACTGGTGTGGTCCTTACCAAAATAAACTGGATTTCATTTAGAAGAAATTAGTCTGACTTTTAGCACACTCAGATACTTTAATACCCTCAAGTCTATTGCTAGAAATCATAGAATCATAAAATAGTTGGGGTTGGAAAGGACCTTAACATCATCCAGTTTCAAACCCCTGCCATGGGCAGGGACACCTCCTTGCCACCCCAGGCTCTGTCCAACCCAGACTTGAACATCACCAGCGATGGAGCATTCGCAACTTCCCTGGGCAACCCATTCCAGTGCCTCACCACCCTTACAGGAAAGAACTTCTTCCTCATATCCAATCTAAACTTCCCCTGTTTCAGTTTGAACCCGTTACCCCTTGTCCTGTCACTACAGTCCCCAATGAAGAGTCCCTCCCCAGCATCCCTATAGGCCCCCTTCAGATACTGGAAGGCTGCTAGGAGGTCTCCACGCAGCCTTCTCTTCTCCAGGATCAACAGCCACAACTTTCTCAGCCTGGCTCCATAGTGGAGGTGCTCCAGTCCCCTCATCATCCTTGTGGCCCTCCTCTGGACTTGCTCCAACAGTTCCATGTCCTTTTGATGTTGAGGACACCAGAACTGCACACAATACTCCAAGTGAGGCCTCACAAGAGCAGAGTACAGGGGCAGGATCACCTCCCTCGACCTGCTGCTCACGCTCGTTTTGATGCAGTATTTGCCAACTGTATCCTGGGCTGCAAGTAGCATGCATTACTGTAAAGCCTAAGAAGAGTCTCATGCATCACAGATAAATTAAGCTCTAAGCCAGAGTTTCTGAGCAAAGAGAGTATCAGCTATTTGCTCAAAGCAATAGCAAACTGGAATCACAATTTCCTGGATTGCACACCCGCGCTACGTCTGATACAAAAAAGTTTTTGAAACAGAAGGTTATGCAAACTCACTGTTTTTATCTTCTTCCACATGACTCAAGTATTTTAATCTGTGACACTTCTAGTTACAGGTCAGGAAGAGACGTACTGCTTGAATAACATTCTTCCTTAAATCATGAAGTACATTTTAATTACTTTTAGGTTTTGTCAGTTACCTGACTTTTTGCCCACTACTGAGGAAGTTAGTAAATGCTGATAATTAGATCAGGCCAGAAGTTACACTGTGATGTGGTTCCACTACAAATCCATCTTAGCCAGAAGCAAGGCTGAGCTAGGAACAGCTCCCACTCCCTCTCCAAACCAGCAATGCTTTGTGACCCTCTACCCACCTTCCTCCCAGGCAAAGCAAGGAAGACCTATAAATATTGATTATTAGAGGTTAAGCCAGAATAAAAAAAATTAAGAAATGTTCCTCTATCAAAACAGGACATTTTTTCTATCAAAATGTTTTGTTGTTTTTTTTTTCCTATCAAAACAGAACCATTTTCTTTCAAAATTAATATAATAGGCTGAAAATTATTTTTAGATACGGGAAACAAAGAACAAAAATCAGAAGCTTCTAATTACCAAGGTTGAGAATAGCAGAATAATGCCTCCAACCTTGAGCTGATTAATGAAAAAGCTAACTTCATGACACAGTACAACATGCACTGGGTCACTCTGCTCAGAGGAAACAAATTCTAAGGTCTGCTGTGCTTTTCCTCCATTTCAATCACTCATTCGTTTATTGTTTTTGACAAAGCATAGTGGAACAGCAAATTTGAGGAGACATTAAAAAACTCTTTTCTATTCCTATATGCCCATGGCAGGGGGGTTGGAACTGGATGATCTTAAGGTCCTTTCCAACCCTAACTATCCTATGATCCTATGATTCCATGTAAAGAAATAAACAAAGAGGTTATTGCAATGTATTCAAAACATTTTTTGGGGGGGGAGGGGGGAAAGAGAAGGGAATCTGCTTTCAATACTCTTATGTAACTCTGAGAGAAATAAAAACAGAGAGCAAGCTAAATTCATGCAGTTCAGTCACTGATTTGCTCTCATTTTCTTTCTATCCAAACCCAGTTAGGGCACATTTAACTGCAGAAACATTCCACTCAACCTGTAGAATCTGTTCAAATTAAATCTGCTCTGACATAAACACAGAGGCCTGATACCTGGGGCAACCCCTCAGCTACAGTCACCCTTAATTTATCAGCACAAGCATACAGCTACAGAGAAAAAAATATTTTCTCCACCGAGGGTCAAATGTACGTTTTCTGAAACTCAAGCATTTCTGAAGGGTGACAAAAACTACCAAGAATCTCTTATAACTTCAAAGAAAATACTGTTTATTTATATTGAGAGAGTATAGAATGGGGGGACAGGGTCTGGTTCTGAATTTAATTTTTTTATTCAAAGCTATCGGTCATACAGAATGACTTTGCATGGAATTTATGCTGATCTCCAACTTCCTCTGAAAAACGTCTGCTTGCAGATAAGGAGGAAACTAGAAATAAAGAACTCATGTATCAATTACATGTCAGAATTATTTACATATTTATTTCAGAAAAACAGAAGAACTGCATGATGTTTGAGTTTCTGTGGTCTTTCCTTTTCCTTCCCAAGTGTCTTATAAAAAATTCCACAGAACGCAGATAAAGTAAACTGAGTGCACCAAGGCATACAAAAGTCTTTTTTTGACTTTTCTCCTGAATCCTCTCTCTTGGAGACCTCAATAGTTATTCTCACTTAACTTTTTTCCTCTTTTTTTTCTCTCTCCCTCCCACTGGAGCATATTTTTCCCATATTAGGCAGACAAGATAACAGATATTTGTCTTTTGTCCATCTTCACATATACTTCTTTCATGAGGGAACAATCTGGCATAGGGTGAACTCTAAAGCTGATTTCCCACCCGCATTTGGGTTCTTTTCCTATTACAAGTAGCTGTCTGTCTTGCTATCACGTTTCTTACACAGTAACACAAAGCGAGCACCTCTTCCTCAAGCAGATGGAATGGGTCCAGGTTCTTTCCTGTGACACCCACATTAAAACTGATTTCTGGCAACAAACCCTATACATATACACACACACACACACACACACACTTCATTTCTAAAGCGAAGACCTATCGCATATATCTCTGATTATCTTAAATTATGAACTCTTCAGAGAGTGATGACTTTTGAGCTCCAAAGTGCAAGATTTCAAGATGCTAGCGTAAAATAAATGTGTGCATCTATTTAACGAACATTTTAATATCTATATTTCAATAAGAAACAGTTATAGGTCACTGGATTCCTTTCAAAAGCAGGGAATGCTTTAAATTTAACAACCATGTAATCTGCATTATAGTTGTGAACTAAGTTTAGCTAGGTGAATTCTTTTAACTCGAGTAATTAGCATAAGAAGCTGAAGTTGCTGCAGCCTTTCGCCACAGGCAACTAACTCCCACTTAGATAAAGCTGAACTTCATTTACAATCTGCCCTTAGTTATGCAACCGAATGATTTGAGACCAGTGCAAATTGGAAGATAAAGGCATTGCATCCAGTTAGCAAGGAGCAAGAAACAAGAGAGAGATATGAAAGAATTTACAGCTGGCCTTGAGATAAGGAAAGAACCCAATATCGGATGAGGAGACCCCAAACCAAAATTCACCACTGGACCAAGGGGCATGTGCAAGGCACATGAACAGCGTGCGATGGTTGGGTGAATGGAATGTAAGGGTATATGAAACACCAGGAATTCCTTTGTTCTGGGTCCCTCCCTGGCGGCACCAGCTTGAGCTACTCCTACTCCTGTGCCACTCAGTTACTAATTTATTTTCTAGGAATTGATGTCTGAGACTCTGCTGTGGGAAACCCAGGGCCAAGAATTTTATTTAACAATACTGATCTTTAGACAATGACTCATTAAAATCAAATGACAAAAAATCTCATAATAATTCAGCAACACCTTCCATCTTATTCCCTTTTGTCAGGTAGGCGGCAGGGATCCTAAGGTCCTCTGAGACCCCAAGGGCCCTTGGGTACTGCTTTAAAGAAGCATTGCATTTAGACTTAAATGTAGTAGTGCTTTAGAAGAAACTGGTAGAGTAATTCTTCTATGATATAAACTGGAAAGGGTATTTCTTCTCTTCTGGTCAGGAAATTCTTCCATTAAGAACAAATGCTTTTACTGATTTACCTTATTTATTAATTGTGGTGGCAGATCTGTAAATTCCATCAGTAACATCTGGGCATTTGTGGCTGGAGAACAGCACCAGACCATCTACCTGCATCTCATACTCTCACAGGAAGCCTGTTCGAACCGTACCAAGATTACACCTTGCCCTTTACAGACACTTACTTCAAACGTATCACAATGGTGATACTGCACTCTAAAAGCTGTCTGAAAAAGAGATCTATGGTCAAAACAGTAATACTTAACAAAAATAAGATACTTTCTTTGTGGTAGAAACAGGAAAAGAGCACATACAAGCAGTCAGTTAAGAAACCTGGCTGAGCGGTACCTCCTTTAAGTATCGTTAACAAGGCAAAGTGCTGGGTCCTGCATTTGGGCCACAACAGCCCCATGCAATGCTCCAGGCTTGGGGAAGAGTGGCTGGAAACTGCTCATGGGAAAGGAGCTGGGGGTGCTGACTGATGGAACTGAACATGAGCAGCTTGTGCGCAGGCAGCCAGGAAGCCAACAGCATCCTGGCCCGTATCAGCACCAGCGTGGCAGCAGAGCCAGGGCAGTGACTGTGCCCCTGCATTGGGCACTGATGAGGCTGCACCTCGAATCCTGTGTTCAGCTCTGGGCCCCTCACTACAAGAGAGACATTGAGGGGCTGGAGTGGGGCCAGAGAAGGGCAATGGAGCTGGTGCAGGGCCTGGAGCACAGTGTGATGGGGAATGGCTGAGGGAGGTTCAGATAGAGAAGAGAAGGCTCAGGGGGGACCTGTTCATTCCCTACAACTGCCTGAGAGGAGGATGGAGCCAGGAGGGGGCTGCGCTCTGCTCCCAAGGAACAAGGGATGGGACAAGAGGAAACGGCCTCAAGCTGCACCAGGGCAGATTTAGATGGAGCTGAGGAACAATTCCTTCCCCAGAGGGTGCTCAGGCATTGGAACTGCTGCCCAGGGCAGGGCCGCAGTAACCATCCCTGCAAGTGTTCACACAGCGTGTAGCCGAGGCCCTCAGTGCCATGGGTTAGTGGTGGCCTTGGCAGTGCTGGGAACAGTTGGACTGGATGAGCTGAAAGGGCCTTTCCAACTTGGGTGATTCTGTGATTCCTGCTGCTTTGGCTTGAACACCTGCCGTTACTTACATGCACCCACAGACAAGTGCTCACTCTAAATGGTACTACACAGCAAACAGATGCCACACCACAACACACCACTAGGTTTTGAAGTAGATTTCCTCTGATCTACAAAGAAAACTCGAGAGTCTGAAGCAGACCAAAACATGGAGATCGTAAGAGCAAGGTAATTTGTTAATTGCATCCTATGAGAAAATACAAAAAAAAACCCCAAAAATATGCTTGTCTGCTCCTGCAGACTCAAAGAAGAACAGGAGCAGTCTCCAGGAGTCTGATGCTACCTGTAGCTTATATACCTAAGTTGGTAAGGGAAGAGGCATTATCATAACCACTGTTTCCAAATGACGCAATCGTCCCTCACCAGAACAAGCAGCATGGTTCTGATAAAACCTCAGCTTCCCAGTATCCTGGCATCTGCTTTTCCCATTCAGAACAATGTGGATGACCTTCTATCAGCATCACGCACCAAGAACTTTAACAATCTACCTATCTGTCAACATCCTGCTGCTGCTGGCATCTCTCCAACACCAAGCACCGCTTACAACTGCATCGATGCCCACCCCATCATCCAGCTTTGCTCTCTGCCTACAAGAGAAAGGTCTGTGAAAGAGGAACCAAGATGAAGAGTAGAGGTAATATATAGGAAAACCTCAGCTAAGGAACTCCAGTTACAACTCTGAAGTGTTGTAAACACTTTAATTACTCAATGAAACACAGCTATTTCTATATCTTAGCACACAGAGGCTGAGAGCTCATAAATGACTTCACACCTACAGAGCAAACAGCCTCAACAGTCAGGAACAAAACTGAATTTCACCTCACACCACCAGAGCAAGCCCCCTCCCTGTTTAAATATTTTCCTGAACTTTCACCCAGCCAGCGCTGTCTACTCCAAGTATTAAAAGGTTAAAAGGTAACTAATTTTCTAATTCAGGAGAGTTGCCAAAAGGGCTGATTCATACAAAACCTCTCAAATCATACAGGAACCAGGTTTCATTTCCCTGCTTCCTGAGGGCCCACCAGAAAGGTGAAAGAGGAGTCACCAAAGCGAATAGGATCAGTTCTGAAAAGCTGAAAAGCAAGTAGAGTATCTGGTTATCAGTGTCAGGGTACAAGTACAACAACTCAAAGTGAACATAATCTTCTCTCTTGGAATCACTCCTAATTTTACACCCACTGATGGCACATACGCACCATGGCAGCTGATAATGCACTGTGCTCATTATAGCTGACTCCAAGCATTCAGGGAGATGTCCCAAAGGGGCATTCAAGAAACACCAACTGGAAGCTGAGAGCATCTCTGACATTTCCTACTGCATCTCCCTCGCAGTGGGTATTCTTAACTGAGAGACAGAATGAGAGTGGGAAAACAAAAAAGGTGGAAATACTCCAAAAGGAGTATCTGAAGGATGAAAATGACAGTTGGATTCAAGACCGTCTATTCCCAGACCTGTTCCTAAGCCATCTGAGACTACGTGGCTGCGTGTGTTCTCACCCAACCAGCATTCCTCCCTCTACAGACTTGGAACTCCTTGACTTCTTCTAATATTTTAAATGTGGCACAGATAATCTATGTTCTTTTGTGTGTGCCTTTCGTATCAACAAGTCTGGTTTGCAGTAGCCGCTAAATCTAAATGGAAGACCTCACGTTTTCCAAGCAACAGAACACAAGAGAGTAGTCCAAAATGGACAGCTCCAGTGACTGGGCTTGTGTAGCATTCATCTCCCTGGGAAAAAGCAGCTACAGAGAAGATGGACACAGAGAAATCACACAGAGGAGGCCATGGGGATGCTGCGAGGGCTGGAGCAGCTCTGCTCTGGAGCCAGGCTGAGAGAGCTGGGCTGGGGCAGCCTGCACAAGAGAAGGCTCCTGAAGGGGAGACCTCAGAGCAGCTCCAGTGCCTGAAGGGGCTGCAGGAAACCTGGAGAGGGGCTTTGGACAAGGGATGGAGGAACAGGACAGGGGAATGGCTTTAACTGCCAGAGGGGAGACTGAGATGAGCTCTTGGGCAGAAGCTGTTCCCTGTGAGGGTGCTGAGGCGCTGTCAGGGGGTGCCCAGAGAAGCTGTGGCTGCCCCATCCCTGACAGTGTTCAAGGCTAGCAAGCATATTTTTCAAGATGCATCCAATGTCCTTTGTGAAAATAGGGCCGAAACCCAGAGTAACAGAAATCAGATTATTAGGAGCCTGAATATACAGCACAATGTATGATAGATACTACACATCACTAACACTAGACTCTGGGATTAACAAAGTTTGTTGAAAGTTTTATGTCAGTTAAACCTTGCCTAGCGAAAAGACAGGTCATGGAGAAATGACGATCTACGTTTGAAATAAAACTAAATTAGAATATCATTAGAACAGGAAGAAAAATACATTATATAGATACGGGTCCTCCTGCTTAAGATGCTCAGTCACTTAAGAAGCCACATATCTGCCAGCTGAAAAAGGGATGCGAGAGTGATGAAGAAAACCTTCCAAATAAATCAATATTTTTTATTTGATGCACCACCACAAGGTTCAGCAGTAAATAAAACTGTCTTTACATTCACCAGCTCCCTCCTACACAGAGGAGTCCTAAACTCTGAGGATCTTCAAAGCAAAGCAACACAAATCTCTTCCAGTTTGGGTATGCTTGCTAGCTTTAACCTAAGTTTCAACAGATGGAAGTTTCCCTTTGATGATCAGACAAAATTGCCAGAAATGCTTTAGTCAATAGCTCTTCAAATACTGGAGCTACTACAATCTTGATTAAAGTTCCTTGAATGGTCCTTTTTTCGAGAAACACTATTCTGGCCTTTTTTTCCAAAAGTAACAAATAATAGGAATATGACAGTCACGAAATAGGAGAGAAAACAGTTCTTAACCTCTTCACTGCTCACGAGTTCCAGGAAAAAAAGCCTAAACGTTTCTCAACATGGCACTCTACACTGCAATGACTCTGTAGAGCTTTATAATCAGTTATATTGCCCTTTTCCCTCCTACGTTTGACTCCTAAGCTCCCAGGAAATGCAGTGAACATCCTTAAACACGACAAAACACTATTAATGTTTACAGTTGGAAATAACTGAGATTACAACCTAAACCAATTGTAACTACAGGAAACAATGGAATGTATTAGAAACATCAACTAACTTCTACTGGCATCACAGGGTGCTACTCAATAGTGACATAACTAAATCCCAGTATTTCATTTTTCTTCCAAATGCATTTATAGATTTTAATGAAGTGAAAACCTACTGATAACAACCAGATGTTCAGTTATGTATACCAGCTCTTAACAAGCCGCTGAAAGAAGCCTTTATAATTTAACTTTGGGAGCTCTATCTTGCAACATAATGTTAGCAATAGTTTCTACATTAAAGTCATACAATTAAATACTGAAGTGGCGTATTTTTGCTGATTATGCACTTTTAATCATTAATGTACACTCTTGAGTGCTAACATTAACAAAACCAAAGAAAAAGCTGAGTATCCATAACATACCCAAGGGAGCCATAAATCAAACACCAGCATACCATAACACAAGTGTTATAAGGACTGCACAAGTCTAATTCTTGAAAAGCAGTAATACTGTAGTTTCTATAAAATGTCTTAAAATTAAACATGAAGCCATCTTCCTTGGTATTTTGTACAATGCAGCAGGGCCTGTTTTTCAAAGGAACAATTCAAGATACTTTTCATAAGCCTGAGGCACAGAGCCACAATGCTGCCAAGCCCCATGGTCCCTTCTGCAACCTGGTTTAGCTATGCCAAGTTGAATTGCCTTAAAGCATTTACCTTTCCCAATACAAACTTTGAGAAGCAGTTTCTTGACTTCACCATAGAGAATTCTGAGATACTCCTGGATATGCTCTGCTGTATACCTCTGCAGCCTTTCCCAATGACAGTCAACACATTTTGGTTCTTCAGTTATATTTCATGGTAAGGGATATGAAGAGGTGAGATACAGATCTGCCATTTGACTTCTTCCCCATCTCACACCTTCCTTATTCATTCTGAGGCAGACTGCCCACCCGCATCTTCCAAATCTGTCTGTAGGTTATTTTCAAGGCACACATGAGCTTGTTCTAACAAAGCTTCCTGCAGAGCAAGCTCAAAGGCGAGCAAGCTCTGCCCACACTCCACAAAGACTCAAGCGCTCATGAACTCAGCATCCCTGCAAAGCCCAAACTCTTACACTTGGCTTTGGTCATACCAAACCATAGAATGGTTTGTGTTGGAAGGGACCTTAGACCTCATCCAGCTCCAACCCCTGCCACGGGCAGGGACACCTTCCACTGGAGCAGTTGCTCCAAGCCCCTGCGTCCAACCTGGCTTTGAACACTGCCAGGGATGGGGCAGCCACAGCTTCTCTGGGCACCCTGTGCCAGCGCCTCAGCACCCTCACAGGGAAGAACTTGTGCCTCAGAGCTCATCTCGGTCTCCCCTCTGGCAGGTTAAAGCCATTCCCCATGTGACATTTAGAGCCATTTCAAAAGCAAAGAGTGCAGGGCTGTTGTACAGGTACCTCTGCTCCTGCATCTCAGACACCAAGATGGTCTTTGATGGTTTAAAAATAATCTTAGTATTTCAGTGAAGGAGGAAAAATAGCAGCTTAAACCAGGGTGTAGAGAAGCAATATATTTAGACAGCAGCTGCCAGCTGTATCCACTCCTTCATGAAACTGCATCCACAGAACCCAAGGGACACACAAATTGTGACAATCCACAGTTCAGGCTATTGAGTGGTCCTAACAAAAACTTTGCTATTCTGAATGACACTTCAAAGACAGGCTCAGCATGGATATTTTAATGGTCTGTCACAACAAAAATTCATCTCTAACAGCAGCTTTACAGAGACCCTGTTAGCAGAGCCACTGTATGCTGCCAGTGCTGCCTATCCTCTAGCAAATGATCCCAAGGTTTGAATACTTCATGTATTACATATAATATATTCCTTACCAAAATTCACAGAGCAGGCTTATGATTTTCTTGATTTATTTCTGCAAATTTGATTGTGTATTAGAGAAAGCAAGATTTTTCGTATCTCCTTTTCCCCTACCCCCCCCCCCCCCCCTTTGATGATTTAGGGATAAAATCATCAGTTAAGGCATTGTCACACTGTGGCAAATGTTATACTGGTGAACAAGACAATAAATTACTTCTGTAAGTTTTAGTATCCTACTAACAGTTCAGTAGCATTCTATTTTAGGAAAAAAAAAACTAGCTAAGAAAACCTATTTGAAAAAATAAAAACCCAAACCCCAAACTTTCCACAACTTTTACGTATGAAAAGTATGTTTTAAGCTGAACATTTATGATTATAGACAGGCTTTGTCACTTTTTTTTAAATAAACCGTTATTATCACTATATTATTCAGTAAACTAAGTGCTTTCAATAGCTACTTTCATTCCCAGCAACAGCATTCACCAAGAAACAGAGATGCTGACAGGTTGAGTTGTTCAAAAGGGTTAAGAACAATAATGCCCACAGATTTTTTTCTGCCAGAAAGACAAAGTAAGTAATATTGGACCCCACGCACACATTGGGACTTAGAAGAAAGAAAAATAAAACCTGCAGGATTTATGAACTTGCCCACATATCGCAGTCCTTTCACCCTTCATACTTCCTTTAATCTGCTCCAAACAAAAAGTGTATCTGTTCCAGGAAGTCCTGACAAGCTTTGCAGAACGACGCTCTAAATCATATCACTAATTCATTACATACTACCAACAAAAAACCCTCATGTAATGGTGACAGAGTTGTATTTAATGAGAGCAGTGTTTCAGAACCCACTGCATCTTCGTCAGCCTTCCAACTCAAGGAACAATCTGAAGTACAAAAACTAAATCGTCACCAGAACTTTACACTACACTATAAGAGATAAACTGAAACTCTTATTAATTAAAGCTGTGATGCTTTAATTGGGGCACCACATTTTAGGCACAATACCATCTAATACTGCTAATGCTATCTTTGATAAAGTTTATTTGTACAGAAAAAAGAGGTTAAAACTTATCAGGACAGGAGTGTAGAACAATTTTCATTTCCAAAGAACAAAACAAGTTCTCCTTCATGTAATACTGAAGCATGTTTCATAACACATATCCCAATGAGATGAGGACTCAACATACCTCAAATACAACAGATGCATGAAAAAAGCTAGGTAAGCAAATCTGAAGACCTGCAGAAACATTCCACTTACTCACTGGTCTTCGCTCTTCTTCAGACTGGTATTTCAACTCACTGATATTTCAGAAATAAATATTAAATGAGTCATAACACTTATTTAATGCACGTGCAGCTCAAAAAGCCATGCAACTGTGTAAGACAAACTTTAGTCTGCACCTTGCTCCAGCCCCTAGAGATGAAGCAACACCCCAATGCAACTCTCCCTGTACAACCAGCACAACCATTTCCAGCCATAAGCTACCAGCAACTGTGTGCCCACAGAGGTTCCTCAAACAAATGTCAAAGCTACTACAAAATAAAACGGGATAACTTCTCTTGTTGAATTGAAGTGTGCGTGAGATGCTCAAGTACTTCTTCCAACAGAAGGTTCTGGGATGGTACTGGCAGCAGGTTATCATTATCAGTACTGAACATAGAGTATTCAAACACAAGTATTTAAACATTATAACCCCATCACTGTAAGTTTTATATTCTCTCAAATGCTCAGTTTATACAAGGAGGCTAGAAAAAGATAAAGGAAAAAGCCAACTTACAAGAGAGGAATTTCAACAATGAGCTGGATGAGGCAACACAGCAATTCTTCTATGAGGTCTTCACACTCTGTTCCTGAAAAGAAGCATATAAAGGTTTTCTGGATTTTCAAATACAGGAAGGAAGCAAAGATTTACACACCTAGATCCAGACAATCAGTATTTAAATTAAGGAACGAACACCAGAAGATTAAATCCTACCTGTTTAAGAAGATGGCATTCTTTCCCGAAATAGAAAGCACTTGGGATTATCACTGGGGTAACGGTGATGCTTACTTACCCTTTTATAGATAAAAAGATAAGTAATAACAATTGGAAAAATGAGATGTTGGTACTGTTAATTACAATTAAGCACATTGAGCCTTACTTTCCTACTAATCTAAAGTCATATTAAATGGCATTACTACTAATAGTTGAACTGATCACTACTGACTTTTTCTCACTGTTCTACAGTTCCAAGTCTCATCTCAAAATTCCCTGCACTTCACCTATTTTCCCACTTTTTTTAATCCCAAGTGAAGAATAAGCAGAGACAGACAGAAAACTGCTCCATTTGCCTAACATACACTGAACAATATTCTAAACTGTGATCCTTCAAATGCATGCAGCCTGCTGTACACATCATTGCTGCTCTTATGCAATTAAATGTACACACTACTTTCCCATAAATACATATTTATTTATTGAAGAGGTTTCACACATTTTTACAATAAGGATTTGTGAATTTTTAAACTGCATTTCGAGCGAGCAGAAATTATTCTCTACTCACACAAAATGTGACAAAATGCATGAGAATACTTTAAAAATGCATAATTATTTTAAAAATTCAACTATTCTAAGCAATGAAACTGGCAGCATTTTTACCCTAGGACTGCAATTTTTAAAAGCAACTGTAATGAAAACTTGCAAGACTTACTGAGGAAAAAGCTTATTAAACCATTTGAAGTTGTCATAGAATACTTAAAAAAAAAAAAAAGATAAATCTCTTTTTCTGCTTTCAAAATAAAATTACAAAGAGAAACCTACAGCACAAAGAAATGCAGGGTTTTATAGTGCTGAATGCCTAAGAGCATGCATAGTTTTCCCCCTCTGCATTACAACTCAATGATTACCCAAAAGCTTGTTTATTTTGTATTTTCAAATAAATACGTCCTGCAATAAACGCAACATTACAGCCAGGTTATGGCAGTGTTACTCTGTTTAACCCAAGTTTGTTCCTAAAGCCAGTACTCAATTTTAAGAAGCACACTAGAGGGAATATTCACAATAAAGCAAAATTATTTCTTTCCACAATCAGTTTATTAAAAACACATTAAAAATTGTCACCTAGTGAACTGCACATTCTAAAGGAAATCAGGTTTTTATCACGGAAACGTGGTTTCCTTTATATAGAATCCCCCATGAGTAACACAATGTAGCTCCTGTTAGTAAAAAAAAGAGAGCTGCTAGGAGTATTTAACCTTAGACAGAACCACAGCCAAGAATGAAGCCCAGATAATGTATTCTAAAAGTAACTTGAACGTGACAGTTTTCTAAGGTTTTCTGAATGTAGAAAATGCTTATAGAGCAAGACTACTTCCCAAGAAGTGCCTCACTTTCTTAACAACTGAGGCAAAGGAGGAGGGGGAAAAAGGATGAAAAAAGTAAAGTGAGTGCATTTTAAGAATATAATTTCTTCCACCATGATATATATACACAACTTATTTGAAGACAGGTTAATGTTACCTCAACATGAAAGAGGGTTTTTTTCCCAAAAGTATAATCAAAATAAAGCACGAAAATATTGCGTTAGTACAATCACACAGAATGGAAGATGTTAGCCTTCCCTGCTCTGCTCTCAAACTATTTTTTCTTTAAATATAAAAAAAGGCTTAATTGCTGTAATCAATGTCATTCAGCTACATAACTAATGTATCCTTTTCCCCATTGGGGAACATGCATTCTTGTTTAATCCTTGTCTTGCCAAGACAATGAGGCGGACTCATGCCAAATCTATAACGTGAGAGAGAGCTATAAACACAGAACACTATGTGTTTTCATAAACAATGCCCTTTTCAATAGCAGAATAGAGACAATACACACAATACTCATTCACATTAATAGATCACATACATGGATCAAAGACACGTGTAAAGCCTTGGGGAAAATAAGTAGAGGGTGAATCTGTCCAGATAAGATTAGAGCAGACCTGCATAGAGAGGAATCATAGGTGCATCCTTTAAAGTCTGTCGCAGTGCAGAAGTAACTGCAAACACACACAGCTTTCAAATGTCCAGCTATGCTGAAGTGCCATCTTTTACCAATATATTTAAGTCCTCAAACATGTGCATTACTTGCATTGTGGGTTTTTTTTGGTGGGGTTTGTTTGGGTTAGGTTTCTTGGAGGTTTTTTTACATAATTTGGAGTTCTTTAAAACTTTCTCAAAGCTATATGCATTACAGACACTGGATTAGCACTACACAGGCAAAACGGCTTATCCACAGTAGAGTACACATGCCAGAACACTCCACTCCTAGTAAAACCAGCCCAGCTCCATTCTTGGCCATGACGCAGGGTTTAACATCCACAATAAAACAGTCTTTCCTCTCAAGAACCTAACTGCTGTGTTGTCAAAACCTGATCTAGGCTGCTGTAGCAGCTGGATGTGCTTATTTATAAGATACGCAGGCAGAGCAAGGTACTTTTTCTTCCCTATTGCTCCTACAGATAGGCTAGAATCCATGCACCAACAAGGAGATAAATTGTTATTTGCAAAACAGTAACTAAAGCCCCATCCATTCAATGCGTTACACAACAGGCAGACTTAAAGCTTCTTTGGGTTTTCAGGTTTTATCTCCAGCTCCATGGGCTCTCCAAAGCTCCCACCTTTCACTTAAAAGTGTTAATAATGAGTACATAAACTAATTGCCATCCCTCATTTCTTTTATGTGACAGCTGAGCACTCATGAAATCATTTGAGGGTTGAAGTAAATGTCTCGTTATTTATTCCCTCCTCTGTGTCCTTCTATTTGCTGGAATAGAACAAACACTGCCTTTAGCAGCCAAGTGATAAAAATTTCTCCACAGAGTATGAATAAAGTTTCTTACTGCAGGTCAAAAATAGGTTAAATGCATTGATGGTTTGATTTAGAATATAATAAACAGCATGCGCTCTCTTACACCTCTGAAGCACAATAGTAAAAGACTGTGCCAATATGGGATACAGACAGAGGAAGCCCCACTGAAAGATGAATGATTTGTGTCAACCAGAGTAACTCCACCCTTAGATCTGCATATGCTGAGTCCAGTTTAGGATTTATTAATATACAGATTTTTTAGCTGAAAGTTAAAGAATATGGTTGAAATCTCTATGAGGATTTTCCTACCATCAACAATCTTCAATATCACATCACAGAATCCCAGATTGGTTTGTGCTGGAAGAGACCTTAAAAAGCCCATCCAGCTCCAACTCCTGCCATGGGCAGGGACACCTTCCACTGGAGCAGTTGCTCCAAGCCCCTGTGTCCAACCTGGCCTTGAACACTGCCAGGGATGGGGCAGCCACAGCTTCTCTGGGCACCCCCTGACAGCGCCTCAGCACCCTCACAGGGAACAGCTTCTGCCCAAGAGCTCACCTCAGTCTCCCCTCTGGCAGTTAAAGCCATCCCCCTGTCCTGTCCCTCCATCCCTTGTCCAAAGCCCCTCTCCAGGTTTCCTGCAGCCCCTTTAGGCACTGGAGCTGCTCTAAGGTCTTCCCTTAAGGAGCCTTCTCTTCTCCAGGCTGCCCCAGCCCACATATATCCTCCAAAAAAAACAAAACAACCCACCTCCAAAGTTATATGCAAATTCCCAACTGTGGATGAAAAGGCAAAAGTTGCTCTTCCTGGACTAAAGAACCTTCTGAATACTGTCAGAAGGAACAAACTTCTAATGGTCAGATGATTCTTGAAGGGATTCAATAAACAGCACTGTTAGCAGGGTCTAATCACGATTTCTTCACTACAACTTTATCATGATAGGCTACAACATATCTATGGACTCAAACCTGAAAATGAAAAACCTTAATAATCACATTTCATGACACAAAGCACAATTGCTCAGCTTTCTCCTGAGCTTAAAACACAGTCTAGTTGGAAAAAGCACAAACTGGACATTCATAAAAAGCAAAAGCATATAAATTGCAAACCCAGGAGGAGAAATCTTCAAGATAAGAGACTAATTAAAAAACACTAACTAAACAATTGTGGCTATGTCATATATAACCTTTCAAACTACAAGGTACAGTCCTGAATAGCCAATGCCAGGACATCTTCCATGCATCATTACTGTCATACACTACACACTTGTGCCTGTCATACCAAATATCACACAGCAGAGGCTGACACTGTGACCAACTGCAGTGTGAGCAGCCTGATGTGCTGACACTGCAGTTATGTACTCTTGAGTGTGCTACATTTAAACCCAGAGAACATGGTACTTGGATATAAGCTTCAACAAGAAGGACAACAAGGGATGCTCATGGTTCAAACACACAACCACAGCGATTCCCAGATTTTAAGATGATCCTGAAAAGAATGGTTACCTCTCTTCAGAAGGCTGTGAGATTGAACAAGGCATTAAAAACAGATAATAGGAGAGGTTGGTTGTGTTGTTGGTTGCTTGTATTGTTCTTTCCAACAACTACTCACCAGCCAGTAAGAAAATAAGCAAACAGTACTTCAAAGTTCAGGCACTGTATGAAAGCTTTTATCTATATGGATATTTTATTTACATTATACACTTAATAGAATTATGTATTTTATAAGGTTTGTTTTATCATGTTCACAACTGAAGAACAGTAAAATATCATCAAGCTCTGGTAAATGTAAAGACAGCAAGGACAACACAGAAAAGCTTGAATTTTTTAAAAAACATGTTCACCAAAGACAGCGTTAAGTATGCTAAACTTCAGTAAAAGTACTAATAAATCTGTGCAAACTTCACAAGTCATGCTTTAACCTCCAAACTTAAAATATACACTTGATTTAATTATAAAAATACAACCAAAACCACATTTCATTATTTTTCTGCACACCTCAATAGGCCCCAACACAACAATAGTTTATTATACTCCATTAATGATATGTCACTTTTCCTATAAGTAAGCCAAAAGCTATGGGAGGGCATTCACCTTATTACCACGCTCTATAAATACTTTAAAAAACCTATGTGAAGATCTGCTAGGGACCAAAACCAGTACCTATTGAAAATACAACACTTTATGAACCTCAGCATCTGGAGGAAGGTCACAAGAACCATCTCCATCTGGAAACCAAAGTCAAAAGCAGCAGCAAACTGGAGCCACATGAGCAGAGGAGAAGCTCTTTGCTTCCTGCCTTCATCCCCTGCTCTCACCAGCAGACCACACACAATTACCTTCCTAATCAAGAGCATCCAGCGAACAATCTGCTCAAAGGTAATTGCTAAGTACATTTCCCATCAATATGCACAAAATTATCACTAATAAATGTCACTGTGAATTACAGTCAAGTGCTACTAGATATGGTAAAAACATGGATCTACCCAGTGACAAGAATCACTTCATATCATGCTGCGAGGAGCCCCCAGCATAAAGAATACAGATTGCAGGGGCAAGCTAACAAAACCTATCAGCTTTTCCACCTGTTGTACTGTGCTGCACTATACCACTGAAGCAGGAGGTGGGCAATGTTTTTTAATGCAAGTATACACTCATAGGCTGTCTGCTGTGAACTTAGAGCAGCTCCAGTGCCTAAAGGGGCTGCAGGAAACCTGGAGAGGGGCTTTGGACAAGGGATGGAGGGACAGGACAGGGGAATGGCTTTAACTGCCAGAGGGGAGACTGAGATGAGCTCTTGGGCAGAAGCTCTTCCCTGTGAGGGTGCTGAGGCGCTGTCAGGGGGTGCCCAGAGAAGCTGTGTCTGCCCCATCCCTGGCAGCGTTCAAGGCCAGGTTGGACACAGGGGCTTGGAGCAACTGCTCCAGGGGAAGGTGTCCCTGCCCGTGGCAGGGGTTGGAACTGGATGAGCTTTAAGGACCCTTCCAACCCAAATTATTCCATGATTCTATAAGCAGGTGTTGCCTTCTAACACATCAGGTAGGTGACTTCATTCTTGGAGATCACTCAGCACCGTTTAAACACATTAAACCATTTCAGCGTGTAGCAGTTAATCTTTTGGCACCAGAAGTCTGCTTTCCCCAGAGCAAAGGCAGGTGCCAAGGAGGAGAACAGATTTTAATGAACAGTTTTCCCTATTCAGTGAGCAAACAGCTATAAGGTGTTCCCAACACGTACCCTTGCTGTTGAGTGAAATCCAGAGTCAGACACTTTTAGATGTTCTTCCATAATCCACTCACACCATCTTAGCATTCTCATACCAGTTCTTCTTGCAAGACCATTTTTGGCTTTATGCAATAAACAACATGCAATTGCAAACTCAACAGTATCTTTACAACAAAGCAAAAGCAATCAAGGCTCCTATGCTAGCATTATCTATCATGTGCTCTGTAGAGTGTCTTGATAGAGGCCTACACAAAGGTTTGTAGCAGACAGTGTTACAACTTTCTTTTGCTGTAATCAAACTGATTTTGAATGCATTCACATTATTCATTCAGAAAGAATGATGTGATAGCAGAAACAGAATAGCTAGATCACCTGACCACCTTCTCTGCCACCTTTCACCTGGTGTAACACATAAGAAAGATTAGGAGCTGCTGGAGCAAGTCCAGGAGGCCATGGGGATGACCAGGGGCTGAAGCACCTCCAGGACAGAGACAGCCTGAGAACACTGGAGCTGTTCAGCCTGGAGAAGAGAAGCTGTGTGGAAACCTCAGAGCAGCTTCCAGTGTCTAAAGGGGGCCTATAGGGATGCTGGGGAGGGATTCTTCATTAGGGACTGGAGTGAGAGGACAAGGGGTAACGGGTTCAAACTTAAACAGGGGAAGTTTAGATTGGATCTAAGGAGGAAGTTCTTTACTGTAAGTGTGGTGAGGCACTGGAATGGGTTGCCCAGGGAAGTTGTGAATGCTCCATCGCTGGCGGTGCTCAAGGCCAGGTTGGACATAGCCTTGGGTGGCATGGTCTAGTGTGAGATGACCCTACTCATGACAGGGTGGGTTGGAACTGGATGATCTTAAGGTCCTTTCCAGCCCTAACTATTCTATGTTTCTAATATGTGATCCATTTCCTGGAGATGCACTTGGTTTTGAACATTCTGCCTAAATTCTGAGATTTTCTGTATTCTTGCATAAACTACTGCCCACTAATCAAATTTTAGCAATTGCTTTTTCAGTGAATCAGTTCTAACCACAGTACTGTTATTTTCCCTCACTAGATTCCTGAAAATTGCATCAATTCCACTCCCTGGCTGCTGCTGGTTTATGAAACATATGTGAAAAGAAACACTACATAATTGCAACATCATTGTTCCTATAGTAATACATGGTCAGCTTTATCTCAATTCTATTCTGTTTTTCTGAAGAGGACTGTTAGCACTTTGAAACTGTATGAAAATGACTAAAGCTAAAGTAGGCCTACAGCATCACTTCTGAACAACTGTTTAAAATAAATGACAAAATACATTCGTAAATAAATGCCCATGTTAAATTTAATACAAATCTTTAAAGAAAAAATAAACCATGCAACTCTAACCCTACTCTAGAAGTCTGTTTTGCTGTAAGAACCTGCAACAGCTTGTTAACAAAGATTTAATTCTAACAGATGACAACAGCTAATGTGTAACTAAAAGCCCTCATCACATTCTGAAGGCATTCTCTTTCGTATATATGATACAAAGATGGTTTACACCAAATTCAGACCCCAAAGGAAGTAAGTCTGCTTTACGACTACCTACTGTCAACCTCACAGGTTGCCCCAAATTGTAAACATGCTGTAAGGAACCTCATGAGTACTTCGTTTCCAGTTTTAATGCAACATTTGGGATTCTCAGCTTAAACAAAACATAGAATCATAGAGTTATGCAGGTTGAAAAAGGCACTTAAGATCATCAAGTCCAACTGTTAACCTAACACTAACAAGGCCATCACTAAATCACGTTCCTAAATGCCATGTCGACCAACACTGACAAAGAACTTTTTAGTCTCTTGTGGGATATATGCTTCACTAGCACTATTGTATACCTACCATATGAGCCCGGTGCTTTGTCTTCGTAAGTAAAATGAAGTTGCAGCTCCTCCTCTGACATTCGACTGATGAATACTTTCAGCAAACAGCAAATAATAAACAGTGCATTGTGAGCTTGCCAAATAAAGAGGTGACTAGGAAAGAGCAGAAACAAAGAAGAATCAATAATGCTTAACCTGCTAACCTGCATCAAAAGCCACAAGTTAATATATGTCAGAGACAAAAGGGTTCCTACAGCTAAAGCAAGGAAAAGCTGAAGTGCTCAAGCATGGAGTCTTCAGTTGATGATATGGTAAACTGGAAATGGTTTTAAAAGCAGTATTTCTTTTCTACCCCCAAGAGAATACAACTTTATTGCTAAGTTTGTCTTGTTAAAAAACACCACAGCTGCCAGAAGCACCACTCTTCGAAAAGCTCACCAGGCAGCTCAGCTACTTCTAAAGGTTTCTATGTTCTATAGACTCAGCCCACCAAGGTATTTGAACATTTCCATCAGCTTCAGATAGGGAAGCTATTCCGTCTCCCTGAGCACTCTTCCCAGTCAAAACAGCCACGACATGAGCATAGGCATTTATGGACTTCAGGAGCACAATACAGAAAGATTTTTCTATGCAACATACACAAGTATTTTCCAGGCAATATGGCTTCTTCATGTTTTCTTGGGTCCCAGTAAACATCTGCTGGGAAGCCCATACAACAGGACATAGTCAAGCTCTTGCTTGAAGCCATACTTTCAGGGTACTTATTGGATTAAAACAGCAGGAGCTATCCAGGCTGAGGACAGCCCTGGCACGAAGGGGCATTAAAAGAAAATCTTCCTTTCTGAAATCCCAGATCTGATGAGACTTGGACATTTGTCTATGGGTGTGGGGGAACAACTACAGAAAGCTTCATGCAAAAACTATACAGTGCTACACACAACTCTTGGAGTTCTTTACTACTGCTGGAAGCAGCAAGCAAAACCAATAGCAGTTGCACAATATGATTTGAAAGCAATGTCTCTGTGTAGAAGTTAGTGTTCAAATCTAACCCAATTTAAAATATTTCCATATTTTCATCAACACTGGTTCACATATTAAGACTTAGCTAAAAAGTTCAGATGTTTTTTAAACAGCTCTAAAGCACTCGTAACCAGAAGTTACACCATCTGTACACAAATGTATTTGTGTAACACAGGATGAACACAAACATGTCTTTTTCCCCCCAGTGATCTATTTACCTATTACACTAATCTGTGTTTGGAAAGGCAGTAGATACTTGCTCCTTTTCAAATAACAACTTAAGAGAATTCTAAGTTTTGGTCTGTGAGCATGTTTATTAGTAAAGTAAAAAACTCAAAAGCTAGCAGCAAAAGCAACGCTTAAGAACAACACACACAGCTCTTCTCCTTGGGTACTTACTTCTGACATTCTGCTGAAATTTTTAACTCTTTGGTTCTAGAAAGAAAGACTTTAATCAATGACCCAAGGTTTCCTGTTCGAGGATTCTTCTCAACTAAATGAGGAAAAATAAGATATGATTATATAGCACTTCTAAGTTGACACTACTTAGTTCAAAAAATAGATAGAATGAAACCAAATCTCAAAGTTTTAAAGCACAGTATACCTAGTTTTTATGCACAGCTGTTGTTGTTCTTTTAAGAATCTCCAGTACATGCTTTACTACTCCGTAACTGTTCTCTAAACATACTTTTCAGCCTAGATTTAAAATAGCCCAAATGCGGAGCTCCCACTGCTTTTCTCTTCAACACTTATCTATAGCACAAAAGTCTCCTGTCAGAGATGTGGGTAGATTTTCATGACTAGTTTTTACCTTCTTGAAACATCGCTCATCACATTTAAACTATCGCTTCCTTTCACCCTACAATTAATTCTCTCCCTTTACTGCTCTACTTAGAGGGCAGAGGGAGAAAAAACTTAGTAGGGATGGAATTGTCTGTTTTATGCCTTTCAATTACTTCAAGCTCTACAAAACAATTGGCAATAGAAGCTTCTGAAAGTCAGGGGTATCTATATATAAAATACATTCTTTACACTACTACACATGGAAGGAACGCTAGGTATATTAAAAACATGGATGTGCATATGAATGCTGTTTCTTAATTTGTCTGATTAAGCACATGGAGAAAAAGATGTCACAAATTCTCACCTAAAGACTTGCAGATTGAGATTGTGGCTTCTTCCAAGAGCTTTAAGTCAGCGCTAGGAGAGAGGAGAAAGAAAATAAAAATGGTTACACAAGCAATTGGGTTCCTGTACTTGAAGTGAAAATTCATTACAAAACAGTAGTAAAACATTTCTATGAAGCACCTAATTTTACTGATCCATTAGCAACAGGACAAGGGTAATGGGTTTAAACTTGAACAGGGGATATTCAGGTTAGATCTTAGGCAGAAGCTCTTCCCTGTGAGGGTGGTGGATGAGCTTTAAGGTCCCTTCAACCCAATCCATTCTAATTCTGTGATGAGGTAGTTTACATACATATCACAGAGTCACAGAGTGGTTGAGGTGAGAAGGGACCTCTGGAGGTTCATCACCTTGTCCAATCTCCCTGCTCAACAAGGGCCACCTAAAGCTGGTTGCCCAGGAAGGCAACCAGGTGGCTTTTGAGTTACTCCACAATCTCTCTGGGGAAGCCATTCCTGTGCTCGGTCATCCTAGTAACAGGCAGCACGGGATGCATTTGAAGTACAGTGACTACAATACAGGAAACTGATATTCAAAGGCAAATTGTTTGTCAAAGTGAAGTGATGACACTACATGCTTCATATTGCTATTATCTTTGGGGCTTCAACATTACAGGTTGGGCAGACAAGTGACTCAGAGCAGCCATGTGCAGAAGGACTTGGGGGTGCCGGTCGATGAGAAAATGAACATGAGCCAGCTGCATTGTGCGCTCGCAGCCCAGAAATGCCCCCATGTGCTGGGCTGCACCCCGAGAGTGCGCAGCAGCGCAGGGAGGGGATTCTGCCCCACTGCACTTACGAGATCCCACCTGCAGCACTGTGTGCAGTTCTGGTGTCCTCAGCATGAAAAGGACAGGGTGCTGCTGGAGCAAGTCCAGAGGAGGGCCACGAGGATGTTCAGGGGGCTGAAGCAGCTCCTGTATGAAGACAGGCTGAGAAAGCTGGGGCTGTTCAGCCTGGAGAAGAGAAGGCTGCGTGGAGACCTCAGAGTAGCCTTCCAGTATCTGAAGGGGGCCTATAGGGATGCTGGGGAGGGACTCTTCATCAGGGACTGGAGCGATAGGACATGGGGTGATGGGTTAGAACTTAAACAAGGGCAAGTTCAGGTGGGATAAAAGGAAAAAGTTCTTTACTGTGACGGTGGTGAGGCGCTGGAATAGGGTACCCAAAGAGGTGGTAAACGCTCCATCCCTGGCAGTGTTCAAGGCCAGGCTGGAGGGAGCCTTGGGCAACATGGTCTAGTGTGAAGTGTCCCTGCCCATGGCAGGAGGGCTGGAACTGGATGATCTTAGGGTCCTTTCCAATCCAAACCATTCTATGATTCTATGCTTCCATGCTTAGTTTGATGCCACTGAACTTACACATCAAAAGGCAACCTACAGACAGAACTTTATTTTTGTAAGAACTATCATATAAAATAACATCTTTTTAAGAAGAATAAATTAAAGAATCTTCAACCTGACATTTAACCTTAAGCAAAGCTTTCCTGTAACTAATGTTATTATACTAATGCAACAATCGCATCCAATGCACCAAAGTTTTCATAACTTCTTTACCTGCCTGTTGGTACGCCCCAGTGAAAACCATCCGCTGAAAAGAACAATAAAGCACTAAAACAGAACCTGCCAGCAACCACTGAAAGTAAATACCAGCAGTGTCAAACACATAAAAAGACATTTATATACTTCCATCACTACAAACCTACCAGAACAGAGTAACTGACCCTTGAACACAAACCACATTAATATATGAAAATACATTATTCCATAACAGATGGGTAAAAAAGACAGATAATAGTAAGATATTGTGTCCAATGCCACATTAAGCAATACGAAGGTGTCCCAATATCAACAGCTGAAGGGCAACTTCTTCCACTGTTTCACCACCCTCATCATAAAAAAAATCCTGTGTCTATTCTGGATCTTCCCTCTTCTAGTTTAAAACCATCAACCCTTGCCCTATTGCTATAGGCCCTACAGCTCAGGGCATCAGAGAAGATTGTACAGCTCCTACACAGACCCACTTAACATGCAGTCTGACCTAGAGGAACTGCAGTCCTTCTGATGTTCCCCAAATCAAAAGCCAGTCAAAAAGCCCTAAACAGTTTAATCCTTGTAAATATAACACAGTACGTAACATAGGCTGAACAATTTCAGAGTGCATGCAACTACATCCTTGTAATTAAGGGTATGAAAATCACCATCTCAGAATAAATAGGAAAGTGGCAATGTAATGAAACCTGAATAAGTAACTAAGCCTATAAAAGTCAGTAGTGTGGCCTCCATTCAAGCTCTCCTCATATAAAAATACTGCAAAACTTAATTCTGCCATAATTAGATTGCCAAAGTCACTGTTGTTTCCCAAGCATTACGATTTCTGACGAGTAACCTGGTTTATATAAAAATATCAGGGACTGAAGGCAAAAAGGAATGGTCCTGCATGCATTCTCTCTGTCCCACCTGCTCAAAACCCTGTCTCAGCAACCCCCTACAGCTCTGCCAGTGACTTTCTAAAAGGCACTGGTGGGGGAAGCAGTCCCCCTTCATTCTGCTTTTAAATTTAGATGGCAATCCAGTTTACAGCACAGTCCTAAGAACTGTGGCATCAAGCTGAGATTAACTGTGGTGCTGTGTGGGAAGCCTCTAAGCCAGCTCCACTGCTGAAAACCCATGGGGAGCTGTGCTCTTAGAAGCTGTTGAAGTTTGCCTGAGCGGTGCCCGAGCTCCTAAGGACTGAAAGAGGAGGCAAGGATATCGGTAGAAATAGGAGCCAAAAGAATTATTTCAAACCTTTTCAAAAGGAAATGCATCAAGATGGAGACATGAAATAAATTAAGTTTCAAGATGCCTGCAAATTTCCCCTTGTGTCAGGCTCATTTTCTGCGTAGTGAGCTGACAGCAGGGACAGCTCTTCACCTACAGCTGAATACCCTTAGACAGCTTTAGAGTATGGAGACTGGCTTTTTTATATACATATCAAATATCAGCATTCGTTCCTCTCTTATAAATTGCTTTTAAGCACAAGTTTCAGAAAGAACAAACTTACACTTTCATGTACACTTTAAAAACATTAGACTTGCTCTCAAAGGTGGTCTCTTGTTTCAGTGCTGAAAACATGCAAGGTAATAAAAAACAAATGGCATAAAGCTAAACCACCTTGCCAGCAACTACAGACAGCAGAGTTTTCTAAGTCCATGTGAAACAAGGAATTTCTGCAATTCTTAAAATACTTTTACATTTGTCCATTTGGCTGCTTGTCATCAGTATGTATTCCTTCCTAAGAGCTGACAGGCAGGGTGAATATTACACTGGGCAGCAACTCAGCAGAGAGCTCTTAGGTACTGAATAGTCGTAATCTAACACAACGTGACCCACATCCTGCTACCCAAAGATGCTGGGGACTTCTGTAATATAGCCTGATTGATTACTGTAATTCCTCTAGGATTTAAACATTAAATGCAGACATTCAGTTTTTAATTACGGTTCATTCATTTTGCCCTGATTTCTAAGCAGTTAGGTTTTAACATAAAGCATTCTTACAGGGCTTTTTTTTT
Organism: Myiopsitta monachus; assembly: GCA_017639245.1. Classification (NCBI taxonomy): domain Eukaryota; kingdom Metazoa; phylum Chordata; class Aves; order Psittaciformes; family Psittacidae; genus Myiopsitta; species Myiopsitta monachus. Next base: position 1,548,927 of record CM029941.1, on the reverse strand, counting down.
CTTCCCTTTGTTAAAAGCCACACAAAGTCCTCAAACAAATTCCAGAGTTGACCCATTTCTACAAGTTGCCAGGATCAAAAACAGTGGTAAGCCAAGCAAGACCTTCAGATCTTCAACGAAGCTGTTAACACTTGAGTCATTCTTTTTCCTAACAAAAAAAAAAAAGGCTTAATGCTTACCAAAAAAAAAAAAAAGTATGCAGCCCATTCCCTCTTATTCCTAAAATACGAAGACAAGATTGAACTTTGCCATACTCAAGACTAGACAACATCATCTGCAAAACTTCCATCTGTCCAACGGAAACACCTAGTGAGGAAGAACTACTGCAGACCACCACCCAACACATGCACACTCAATGATAGTTATACTCCTGCTACATCCCTAAGGATGGACCCATGCATAGAGTATAGCAGGGGGCACAATAGCCTATTCCCAGCTACCCGGGGCAAAGATTGGCAGTGGCTTTCTTGCCTTCACTTGGGTAGGAAAGGGAAGTGAGAGACATACAAAATCGTGTCTGCATGGTTTTTTTGTGCTGTGAGGACAGAAGACACATTGCATTAACACTCAGGCAGAAAATGCCAGAGCAAGACTCATAAAGGTGGCACAAAAGAAATGTGATGAGCAGGTATGGTACTGACTTTCCTCTACAATCCTTGTGGAAATGACATTTGGTTCATGCATGTAAGAATGGAACTCAACACTAAAACTTACATCCTTTCACTAATCCACAGAGCAGCACTGGTAGTATTCAAACTATTTTTCAGTACTAATGACAAGAACAAGCCCTGATAGTGCAGCGAAGGAGTTTCACTCTATCTCAGACAAAAGTTCTAATCCCCTCTGAAAACCCTCACCCAAAGAACACAAACTGCCTTGTTGCCAAACATATGTGTATGCATATACATAGATACATATTCTAGGAGCTTGCTGTCTGGGATGGTGAGAAAAAAAGTCTAAAACGCAGCTAAACTGATCCCCATCAACATATTATATTTAACTGTAACGAAGCACCTATGGGGGGATCCAGGAGAAACAACCTTACAGAAAGAAAAAAAAAGGAAAAAATCCCACACATGTTCCACTCTGCAATTTTACCCACCAGGAACTGGGAAATACAAAATCACACCTTTTCAGAACTTAAAGACAGCTTCTGAAGGATCTTCTGTAACAAGTAAAGGTAGAAGAGAGATTCATTACGGATGGGAGCACAAAATATCCCCTGGTCTACAACTGGTAGCATATTGTCAAGAAGAACAAGATTATCAGTTTCTAGCATTATCAAGCAGCAAGGCAAGTAAACCCTTCCTGCTGTGTTGCAGCACTGCTGAGCACCACTGGGAGAAACCCACGCACCCCAGCAACATTCAGTAAGTCCTGCCACTGAACTGGACACACGGCAGCAAACACCAGCTTCAGGCTACCAATCTTTAATACTGCGATCACAGTGACCTGGGTGAGTTTGCACATGTAATCCTGTATTTCAGCTGGCACAACCTGAACTAAACCACCTACCTGCTCTGGGACAAGTAATACATATCCCGATCATATTTATCAGTTCTAAAATTTTCCGAGATGTAAGCAAAAGGGATGACCTTGTTTGGGGATTCAAACAGATTGTGAGTGCAGGGGACACACACTAAGGATTCAAAGTATACCTAACCACACAGACTTGACTGGCTCGTTTAGATCCAAGCAAATGCAAGGGGCAGGACTGTTTCTCACATACTTCAGGAAAAAATTCATACGAATTCCTGTCTCATCCTGTGATCTGGTGTCCAGCAGTTTCAAATTCTTCTATGAAAGCAAAAAATTATTTTGGGTTCTTTTTATGGTGAGGGTAGGTCCACAGACTTCAGCAAAACTCATTAATAGCAAAATCTGCTTCCTGACAGTACAGGATTTCTTCAAAGAAAATTTTTACCTTGTTTTATCTTCAAGATGACACCAGGTAGCACACATAAGCTGTAGAAGTAAAGAGTAATCAAGGGCAATCCCCTTCTGTAGGAAAGGGGACAGCAAAACCACTGAACTTACATCACATTGTAAGGACTCTGTACTAGGCAGGGCAGAGAACTTCAATTAAGATCAAACTTGCTCACTCAAATACTGCCCCTTTGATATTACAGGCATCTTCTTTCCTGATAAAAAAGTTCAACCTCTCAAACCTATACTGTCATTTAAATGCCATTTGGAAACTCAACATGCACAACCCCACGAAAATACATGGGAATAGTAACAGAAACCAAAGTTACCTCTTTATATTCATAGAATCCCAGACTGGTTTGGGTTAGAAGGGACCTTAAAGCTCATACAGTTCCAATCCCTGCCACAGGCACAGACACCTTCCACTGGAGCAGTTGCTCCAAGCCCCTGTGTCCAACCTGGCCTTGAACGCTGCCAGGGATGGGGCAGACACAGCTTCTCTGGGCACCCCCTGACAGTGCCTCAGCACCCTCACAGGGAACAGCTTCTGCCCAAGAGCTCATCTCAGTCTCCCCTCTGGCAGTTAAAGCCATTCCCCTGTCCTGTCCCCACAGGCCCATGTCCAAAGCCCCTCTCCAGGTTTCCTGCAGCCCCTTTAGGCACTGGAGCTGCTCTGAGGTCTCCCCTTCAGGAGCCTTCTCTTGTGCAGGCTGCCCCAGCCCAGCTCTCTCAGCCTGGCCTCATGTCTCACAAGAAAGAGTGAAAATTTTGAGTTACTTATCATATGTACAGAGAGCGATTATTAACTAAGTAAAATATTGAAACAGTATTTAGACTGTCTTGCTGAAATTGCTCTTCTATCATTTCGTAATTGATCTTGTGTATTTTTTTTTATTTTATTGGGATTTAATCACTTTGTAGTTACTGATCACAGTACCTGCAGTTTCTTTATCACAATTTTAGCTTTTTGCTAAAAAGCATGTTTTCAGTAGAGGTGAGGACGAAACGTAATTTAAGCAGTCTACTGCACAAAAAATATAAAAAGTCATCTTTCTCCCTGACTGCAGATTTTTATTTCTGGCTTCACACTACCAGAAAGCTTGATTCTGTGGTTAGCTATTCCAGGCTTATATTGTAAAAAACTATAACTTCCCAAAAGAAGAGGGAAAAAAAATAAAATATAAAGAAGGAAAAAAAAATATAAAGAAGGAAAAAAAAAAACAGTGGAGTTATTTTAGAGTGGTTGAATTCAGTTGCCTTACATTAAATTTACTAACTGTGGACTGACCAGTCTACAGACTTCAGCAAACCTGTAACTCATAAATGACAAGCAAAGCTGCTTCCTGGCAGCAGTCACCTTTGAAGAAAACGGTTTTCTCTGCGTTTATGTTAAAGGTATCACAATACAGGTTTCAAAGTGTCAGTGACTACTGTTAGAGTGTCTCAACATGGCAAGAGAAAGTGTTCTGCATAGAAACTTAACTGACAAACACACCCAAACCAAGACACCCTTATTATGATAAGAATAAGGCCCAAGCCTTAAGAATAAGGCCCAGAAAACTAATTCCCCATAAAAGAGAAGAAAAAAACCCCAACTGAATGTTTTTTTTTCCTTTCAGTACAGCTTTTTTCCTTGCCATTGAATATAAAACCTAAGAATCAGACCATTCAGTAAATCCATACTGTGGTAGTTCTGACTTTGAGGGACTAGTTGGAGGAAAGATGTCGAAGAACATAAAGCTGCATATAATTTATTGTACCAATTTCAAAATGTATATTAAGGCAACATAAAAGTTGCTCATTTTTATATCTTCCCATTAAAGGCTTATGCCCACTATTCTTAAAACAGCAACTCATTAATAACTCCAGGGAAGGAACAAAGTGGAAGAGTATGTATTACAATAGCACAGGATTTTCAGCAAGTTCTGTGTTAGTTAACTCTGGTTTAAGTTTTCCACCAGAAAGAACTGTAACTAACACCACCACTAAGGAGGATGTGGACTCTTGGTAGCAACTCATTGGAGAGTCAGACAAACAAAAAGGTCTGCCTAAACGGATTGCTAAGTCTCCAAAGTAAACCTCACAGCTTTTGTTCGTAAGAACAAAAAATCATCTAGAAAAGCTGTATTTTATTTTTCCAATAACCAAACACTACTCAGATTGATAAGTCAGCCACCTGAAATGTAGGAAGTGGCAGATTTAAGAGGTTTTATATGATTTTAATTCAGCTCCCATGAACCCGTTCTGTGCAGCAAATAACCATAAAGAAAAGAAAAAGGACATGCAGGAGTATGAATTTAGACCATCAAGTATTTCCTAATGGATGAAACAAGAAATTTCTCAGCAGACACATCTGCAGCCCAAGAGGGTTTTACCTTCTCAGCATCCACAACCTGCTTTACAGAACAGGGTATCACAATATGCCTTTTACAATGAAAAGCACCAGGCAACTCAAAACAGAATTGCTGACAGCTTTTCTTTTATAAAGAAATCACTTGTGCATATATATATGCACATATCTATATATATATATTACTTATCTATTATGACTCCTAAATTGTGTAAGGCTGCAGTGGCTTTATCTGCCAAACACCAGAGACTGGCTCTGGCTGTTACCATCACTCATGCGAGGGGAGTCACAGCCAATGAGCAGGGATTCACTGTTAGCTCATTTCTAACTGCTGATGGCTGATTCACCATGAGGGTTTGTGAATGCACAGACCAGAACTACACCCACTAAATATTCTTTCTTACTATGTGCTTAACTACTAAGAAAATCAACATTATGAGAGGAAGAACAAACAGCCCAGAAAAGCAGAATATTACAGCCAGCTCTGCTTTGATCACGCACTTTCACGTTCATTTTTGGATGGAACAGCAGGTTTAAACAATCCCACGTTTTAACCCAACAGTCTGCTGCGCCCCAAAAATCAATCTCTCATTGTGCCAGGATTGTTTTGTGGTGCCATGCTATGAATCACTCTAGAGAATTAACTTGGCTGAAAAAATGTACACTTCTTTTTGCTCTGTTGTTTTTCAGACAGATTAGTTTCTTATTAAACTCATGGCAGACCTGAATAAATACTGGAAGGGACAGTGAAAGGGCAAGAGCGCCTTGAATCAGTGCTGCTGACAGAGACACAGCAACTTCACAGTTAGCAGAACTGGTATTTGGCAAACTTCATTCCCCCCTGCGAACTACCTTGTGTTCTTCACAGAAACAGATGAAAAAGCTAACTGGACTGAAAAAAATAAATCTAGTAAAGAAGACACGGCTGACTAAATGACTAATACTGAAGAACTATACATGGAACTACAGAGATTAACACATATGATCAGGTATGGATGGGGAGACAAAGCAAAGAGAGAGAGCCAGGCTGATGAGAAATGGATAGGCAGAGGAAGAGATGAACCAAACTTAAAGGGGAAAGTGATTAAGCAAAATAATGACAAAGAAAGAAAAGAGCATGAAGTGCTCAGAAAAGCAAAGCATAAGAAAATGAGGAAAGACATTAGAGCACGGAAAGCAGTGCCATTAAAAATGCCATCAGGTGCATTATCACGCTTTCATCCTTCTCACATTGGAAAGCCAGAAATTCACCCACCAGCAAACCAAGGCCCTGGGCTTCTGATTTTGGGGATTAAAAGACTATTGTTTCTCAGAAGATCCAACTCAGTCTGGCAGCCTGAAATATCTTCCTTTGGTAGCCGTACCTGGACTAATTCAAAACAGCTTCCATAAAGCAAAGAACTATCCACACATTCAAAAGGGAGAACGCATACACTGCAGAGTGTTAAAAATCTTACACTGATTCACACTGATCACTTTACACTTACTTACACACTGATTCAGGCTTCCCTTTAATGAATTACAAGTACCCTTTCACCCTCCTTGCAGATACAAATGCCTTGCCGTGGGTAAGGTTACCTGACAGCAAGGTGAATCTGTTGAGCATCAGTTGCTGAAAGGATGCAATCTACCCACCACCTCCCAAACACTACTGAGTTTTCAATGGGGTTTTTTTTTGTTGCTGGTTGCTTTCCCTGCTACTGTGAATTTTCCTACTACTTTCTTGCAGAATCCTAGAATAGTTTGGGTTGGAAAGGATCTTAACATCATCCAGTTCCAATCCCCCGGCCATGAGCAGGGATACCTCCCACTAAACCATGTCACCCAAGGCTCTGTCCAGCCTGGCCTTGAGCACCGCCACGGATGGAGCATTTACTACTTCTTTGGGCAACCTGTTCCAGTGCCTCACCACCCTTACAGTAAAGAACTTCTTCCTTACATCTAACCTGAACTTGCCCTGTTTCAGTTTAAACTCATTTCCCCTTGTCCTATCACTACAGACCCTAATGAAGAGTCCCCCTTCGGCACCCTTGTAGGCTCCCTTCAGATACTGGAAGGCTGCTATCAATATGTTTTTCTCCTCCTCTTTCCTTATAGTACTGCCATACATAGAACATTTGGACATAGAAGTATGTCCAAAGCAGCATCCAGAGAATACAAGCTTCTTCTCCCTGGGGACCCGATCAGTCCCCTCTTTGCAAAAGTCTGAGGAAGTTGGATCCATCTTTCACTCGAGTGCAATCAATTACCTCCAGGAAAACAACACACAACACTTACACGATTCCAAACAACATTTCCCAAAAGTCCCTAACTTTGCAACATACAACTGGAAAAAGTGTAATTTGAAAACAGAATAAAACTCTAAAAATCCATCCTGTTTGATAGTTAAAACCGGCTCCTTTCCACAAGTCACAAACTGCCACCTTGCTGCTGCCAAAAGTCTGATGTGCACTCAAACATCACTAAAAAAAAACAGAATTAAACTGAAATCTTGTGAAATATCAATCTCAAAAATGAACATTGACCTCTATTGTTCTGTTGCTGCAGGCATGGTTAGCTGATTTAAACAATGGCTGAGGGCACTGTGCAGCCAACATCGCCCGGCATCATTTGTGAAATGGTTCTTTCAGGTAGATGCAACTTAATGGAAAATTTCTGTTTCCTTCCAATTAAGCTGCACAAAAGATGCCTCTCAAAATAATTCTCTTCTAACTGCTAGGTAAGAGCACCATCTGGTGGTCAGATAGTTGCATCATCTACATGCTTTTGGATCAGTTTTTCTGTTTGCTCTGGGGTTTTCGGTATTGGTAGGGTTTTTTTAGGGGGGTGATGGGACTATTTTTGGGTTTTTTTTAAGCAAAATTACTCTGCATTGGATCTGACTCCATGAAGTACACACAAAAAAGCTGCAAAGCAAGCTAGGGAAAGTTCCTTTACTTGGGTGGGTGAGAGAAGAGCAGAACAACTGGAAGGAACTGCTGGGTGTTCATATATAACTATTTCCCCCTAAAAACAAAACAAGACTATATAGTACTATATGGCTTCTTGGAATATTTTCCACCTTCACAGCATCATCATACTATCCTAGAATGGTCTGGGTTGGAAGGGATCTCCAAGCTCATCCAGTTCCAACCCACTGCCACAGGAGGGATACCTTCCACCAAGCCATGTTGCTCCAAAGTCAGTCTTGAACACTGCCAGGGATGGGGCACCCACAGCTTCTGTGGCACCCTGTGCCAGTGCCTCAGCACCCTCACAGTAAATTTTGCTCATTATGGGTATGCTGGAATTAATTCTTATGCCTTCAGGATCCTGGAGAAGAATGACTGCTCCCTCACACACCAACAGTTACATACTGCCCCCAACCAGCATTACAACCCTTCACAACACTGCACCTTCCTGCTGGTCTCCTGCTATTCTCTCCATGAAGAAGCCAAAATCCTTCCTCCTCCTCAGTCTTAACAAAAATAATGCCTAATATGTGCCTCCCAGTTGTTTACCTTAACCATTTTCCCTTCCTGTTTTGTGAACTTTCACTTACAGGCACCCAGTAGAAGACAACGGATTATCTACCTGATCTGTGTTAGAAAGATAAATGTGGTTCTTTGCCTTTCAGAAGGTACTTTGCGAAAGATACAGCACAGAGGCAAGTCAGATAACATGTAAGATATACCCTCACTAGAAATTGTATTCCGTTCAATCATTAATTAACGTTCAAGGTTTGAGACCTCATGAATCTCCAGTAGTTTTTCACCTTCTGAATAAAAAAACCTTAAACCAACCTTTGACTGCCATTCATTTTCACAAGAGCTCTGTTTAACAACAGAAATAATTGCAAGGTTCACAAATAATAAACAAAAGATGACAATAAAATTTGCTGAAACAGCTCTCAAACATATGTCAAATTTCTCAAAGACTGAAAGTGTTCCCCATTTTAGCACTCACACATTGTGACCTATTTAAACCTACTACACAAACGTGTTTAGCTGTAGTCTGCTATGACTCTGTACGAAAAAGCTAGGTCCTATGCAAGGAAATACTGATAATAAAACAGGGTAAATAAGACATTCGCTTCACAGAAAAGTAACAGATGATACCATATACTAAAAAACAGTTTAAGTACTACTTAGAAGTATTATGCAATACCAGATTGTCCTTGTGAGACTGAATCACCCACCAGGCCAATGAATTTAACCACAGACCTGGATTGACATAAACTACAAGGACTTAATTCTGCATTTCTGGAGATATGCTATGGATCCTCTCAAAAAAAATTAGTTCCGTTTATACCTACACCACTTGCTAGAGTGAAAAGACATGCAGAACTTGAATTTCAAATACTTACAAAATACAAAAGACTTGGAGACAAGTTCCAAGCTTCTTTTTAAAATGTAAGAGAGAAGGGGGAGAAAAGGCATACAGACTAAAACTCAACAGCTAACATACAGCTAAGCCATGCAAGATGTACAGCCCACTGTAAGTTGAGAGGAAACATCATACATTGGAATCTTCATTAACTCCAGAAAATTTGTTGTGGTTTAAGCCCAGTCAGCCACACAGTGCGCTCACTCACTCCCCCCTCTTTCTTCCCCCGCTCCCGGAGGGATGGGAAGGAGAATCGAAAGAATGCAACTCCCACAGGCTGAGGTAAGAACAGTTTAGGAACTAAGGGATAACATGAACCACTGCTGCTACCACCAAGAGTAATAATGACAAGGGAAATACAAGGGAAGAGAATACAACCGGTCCCCACCGATACCAAGCCCAACCCAGCAGTGCACCCCCCCTTCCGGGTCTCTGCTCTCCATTTTTACATTCTGGGCGTGATGTGCTGTGGTATAGAATACCTCTTTGGTCAGTTTGGGTCAGGTGTCCTGCCTCTGCTTCCTCCCAGCTTCCCCTCCTCCCTGGCATAGCATGAGGCTCAGAAAGTCCTTGGTCAGACAAAATATTACTGAGCAACAACTAAAACCATTGGTGTTATCAGCGCTGTTCCCAGGTGGAAAGTCAAAAACACAGCACTGCACCAGCTACCAAGAAGGAGAAATAAATGACTGCTACTGCTGAACCCATGACAGTATTCTGCAAAGAAAAATAAAATGGAGGACCCCAAAACAACCAAAAATAACCAACCAAAAGAAAAAAGCTGCCTCCAGCACTACAGACCCTACTTCTGATCTTTCCCAGCTACCAGGAGCATGAACAGCAATTACAGCTATTACAAAGAAAGGAACCCCACAGGAATGGAAGAGGTGGTGTAAAGAGTCAGAAACAACTGTCCATTTTACCTAGGCATTTATAGCTCCCTACCCAAAGCGGGAATAATTAACATAACCCACTCATTTGCTTTCAGACTTATCACTTCTATAAATATCAAAGTTCAGCACCTCAACAAGCATCCTCTTACCTGTTTGTTGGTGTGGTAAAGCTAAAAGACAGCAGCTGATTCCAGAACGGGTCATTCTCAGAGATGGGCTCTGCTCCTGATAACTTTTTCAAGTACTCATTTTCTGGAAGCTCACTGATGCTGCTGCTATTTGCTCCCATCTTCTTTGTTTGGTAATAGGTTTCTAAATCTTCATTACTTCTAGAAAAAAAAGAAAAGAGAGAGAAACATTTAAAGTCTTGTGTACAAATACAGAATATACAGACCCAGAATCAATAAAGCTTTAGTTCACAACCTTGAACAGTTACTGAAATGTAGAAAATAGGCATACAGGAAGATACTATTACAAAGATTTTCTTTCAAAGAACTTAGGACAGTAACACCTCCAGCCAAGGAAACTAAAAGTCACTGTGCTATATATACACTTCAGTCATCATCTCACTTGGATTTTCATAAATCACACGGCAGTGACAGTGTCACACTTGTATCAATACCAAGGCTGCTACCAGTGGGAAAAAACTCAAGGAATTCACAATTTAAACAGAGGTGTCAAGTCAACAAACTGTTCAAAAAATGACTTTTTCAACTGAATATACCTAGATAGAAAATTACTCCTGTTGTCAAGAACGGGAGTCCATCATGCAGCTAATTTCTGCATGCCATCAACGATCCACACCTGGAAAACAGCCACCTTGCCAAAGCAAGCACAGTGGTTACCATGCTGCACAGTTAATCTGAATTAAGTGAGGAAAGGTACTACTGAACCTCTTGATATTTGTAAAATAACATGGCTGGTACCAGCCAACTACTTCAATGGGGGAAAGCTAAAAAATGAACACATCAGAAACAACTGCTTTTTGAAGCAACACTGCACAAGTCGACATGGATGTGCTCCGAAACATCTTTTCATTACTTGCTGCGCTGCACTGGATCTGTGTGAAGAATGAAAAGATTTCAATTCTTCATGCTCCTTATCAGCACTTCATAAACAATTTAATTAAAGAAAATAAAGGCACCATGATGCAATTAACCCAGGGATGCTCCTAAGCATCTTAAACCTTTCCAGGACATCAGCTTTAATAATCTCCTACCTTTTGAGGAGAAATAATGGTGACCAATAGCTTTAGAAGTTTGTATTTAAAAAAGCACCCCTATCAAGATAAAATTGCTGCGCAACATATTACTGTGAAACCTAAATATTCACTCCTCAGCTAGCATAAGACAGAAGAACAGAGACAGCTATATCAGAAGCAGCAACATCTCTCTTGGTCTCAATAGGATTTGTTCCAAGAATTACTCCAGTACTGATTCTCTTAGACCCATATATGCAGAATCAATTACTTCCAGGAAGGAGCATTCTAGTAACAGTTTATATTAATACAGATCAGTACAAAAATGGAGAGAAATTACTATAAAGAAATAGAGATGCCATGAAAAGCTGCAATCATAGAATTCATAGAATAGTTTGGTTTGGAAGAGACATTCAAAGGTCATTTGGTCCAAACCCCTTGCAATGAGCAGGGACATCTTCAACTAGATGAGATGTCTGCAGCCATCAGAAAGGTTACCTGAAGAACTTATATTCAAGATGCAGAGGGAATGCACAGTACCCAAGTATTTCAGAAACAAGGAAGCACCAGCACAGAGAGAGAGGAGAATACAGAATACTTAATACTATTAAGTAATAAAGAGGTCTTTAAAAGGTGACACTCCATAAAAATGAGGAAAATGCTTATTATTTGAAAATTTTGTTTGCAGGGGACACTACAGGCTAGGAAAATACCACTCCACACTCCTTCCCCTTCATTCCAGGGCTCCATACTCCACCATCACTATTCATTGCTCCAGAAGACAGCAAGATGAAACTTTACACTGAATCAGTATATCTGTTCTTATTCCAACTCCACTGCTGTAACTCTGTTATCATTCACCCAGGGAGCTCTAGTTTTATAAACTAAACCAGTTTAGTTTCTACCACTTCCCTTTATATCTGACCATAGGAGAGAGAGATACAATGACCTTATAACCTTGTGTATGTCTCATATAGCAAAAAACTCTGACAATACTGTCTATAGCACTTGCAGAAGTCATTTTTGCCACAGAGACTACCTAAAGGAAGAGAAATACAAAAGCAGCCTAGGAGTAAAAAGGAAGCTGGTGCCAGGGAATTCTGTGGAGAAGCAATAAAGGATTATAAAATGTAATTAATTTAAGAGGATTTCCAGAACTTTGGCTGAATGCTTACTCACACAACAGAATGAATGCATCTTACCTACACACAAGTTTTGCTGCCTCAAAGAAAAAAGACCAATACTCAGTGTACACTACCTTTGAAACAAAGCCAATGAATACTGAAACAATAGAATAAAGAGGAGAACCCAAAGTTTGCATAACATCAGGGAATTTTGAATCATCACAAGTAGAATCAAGGTTCAGCTTGTACATGGGCATATCAGCTCTGCAGCCCCTGGTTTGCACATGTCCAACCACTGCAGAAGCAAGCACCAATGCCACTGGCCCTGGACCCATACTTTGGCTCAAGTTCCCTCTTGGCACCTCTGAATAATTTAAAGGTTTGGGGAGACCTCAGAGCAGCTCCAGTGCCTAAAGGGGCTGCAGGAAACCTGGAGAGGGGCTTTGGACAAGGGATGGAGGGACAGGACAGGGGAATGGCTTTAACTGCCAGAGGGGAGACTCAGATGAGCTCTTAGGCAGAAGCTCTTCCCTGTGAGGGTGCTGAGGCACTGGCACAGGGTGCCCTGAGAAGCTGTGTCTGCCCCATCCCTGGCAGTGTTCAAGGCCAGGTTGGATGCAGGGGCTTGGAGCAACTGCTCCAGTGGAAGGTGTCCCTGCCCATGGCAGGGGTTGGAACTGTATGAGCTTTAAGGTCCTTTCCAACACAAACCAGTTTGGGATTTGGTAACCCCATGGCACCTCTGTTAAGTGATGTACTCCTTTCTCTTCTCATCCGTCTAGCTGTATGTTGGTTAAGGCAGTAGAGGTTCCAACCTTTAGATGACATAAAAGGTCAGTCAATTTAGAACACAATTGCCACTGAATTTTTTAAATTGTACCTAATCCTCACTTATCCATGACTGTCATAGAATCAGAGCCCCCACCACACAGCCAGGCAGGTCAAGGGGATCCCAAAGCCACTTCAGAAGACCAAGTTGAACAGCTTCTGCTTACTCATGTGCTGAAGCAGGAGAGCAACACTAAGCACCAAATAACAGGAAATCCCCATTGTCCTCAATTCGGCTGTAACAGTTATTTTTCTCCTTTCTAGTACCTGGTGCTTAAACTATAACACCCATTCACTCCAAAAAAGTCAGTTCCAAACCTAGAAGTAAATTACCAATGAAATCTAAACTTTATATAGGAAAGGGAAAGGGAAAGGGAAAGGGAACGGGAAAGGGAAAGGGAAAGAAAAGCATGGTTCATAAAAAAACATAATTGTCTTCTTTTGAGAAGCATTAACCTATTTTTTCCTTTAGAAAAAGAGACAATTTATTAGCAAGTCATTTGGTTTAACGTAGTATTATTACCTCTATGTATCACAACTGTTTCTTTATAAATAAACTGGGAACACCCCCAAAGAATCATAGCCTTGTCTGCTTTAATAAACCAAACACCTTTTTAGTCCTACAACTTGGCTCCATGACATAGCAGCAGACCCCTTCAGAGTAAACACAAGGGAGGTTGTTTTGCACATGAGGACTCATCCCAAACTCAAACAGCTACAAGCAGATAGAAATCCTGAGTTCACCATTTCTTCCAAAATATTTTAATATCAATTATTAACAATGTTGACAAGAACATCATTTTTCCCTCTTCAAGTGGAAAGCAATTTAGCAGCACATACATGCTGCTTGAGCCCATGATTCAAGGAACAGCATGCGTACTGCTGAACCTGGAAAAAAACTTCTCACGTTCTCTAAACCTTCTAATTAAGTAATTCAGATAAGTAATTACGGTTCCACTAGGTAATAGATCTCCTACTGGTCTCACAACTTAACTCCCGATGTTGACATTTTGCTAATCTGTCCAGTATGGCCAGCTCCCCCTTCCAAAGCTAAAGTCACCGCAGTCATTTGGCTGAGTCTGCAGACAACCTCAATAATCATAGAATCATAGAAAAGTTAGGGTTGGAAAGGACCTCGAGATCACCCAGTTCCAACCCCCTGCTATGGGCAGGGACGCCTCACACTAAACAATGCCACCCAAGGCTCTGTCCAACCTGGCCTTCAACACTGACAGCGATGGAGCATTCACAACTTTCCTGGGCAACCCATTCCAGTGCCTCACCATCCTCACAGGAAAGAACTTCTTCCTCATAGCCAATCTAAACTTCCCCTGTTTAAGTTTGAACCCATCACCCCTTGTCCTACCACTACAGTCCCTCATGAAGAGTCCCTCCCCAGCATCCCTATAGGCCCCTTCAGATACTGGAAGGCTGCTCTGAGGTCTCCACGCAGCCTTCTCTTCTCCAGGATCAACAGCCACAACTTTCTCAGCCTATCTTCATACAGGAGGTGCTCCAGTCCCCTGATCATCCTCGTGGCCCTCCTCTGGACTTGTTCCAACAGTTCCATGTCCATCTTATGCTGAGGACACCAGAACTGCACACAATACTCCAAGTGAGGTCTCACAAGAGCAGAGCAGAGGGGCAGGATCACCTCCCTCGACCTGCTGGTCATGCTGCTTTTGATGCAGCCCAGGATATGGTTGGCTTTCTGGGCTGCAAGGGCACACTGCAGCCACCTCATGTTCATTTTCTCATTGCCCAACACCCCCAAGTCCTTCTCCTTGGGCTGCTCTCAATCTCTTCCCTGCCCAACCTGGAGCTCTGCCTGGGATTGCTCTAACCCAGGTGTAGGACCTTGCACTTGGCATGGTTAAACTTCATCAGGTTGGCATCAGCACACCTCACAAGCGTGTCAAGGTCCCTCTGGATGCCATTCCTTCCCTCCAGTGTATCAACCGAACCACACAGCTTGGTGTCATTGGCAAACTTGCTGAGGGTGCACTCAATCCCACTGTCCATGTCACCGACAAAGGTGTTGAACAAGAGCGGTCCCAACACCCATCCCTGAGGGACACCACTCGTTCCTGGTCTCCAGCTGCACACTGAGCCATTGAGCACAACTCTTTGCATGCAGCCATCCAGCCAGTTCTTTATCCACCAAGTGGTCCACCTATCAAATTAATGTCTCTCCAACTTAGAGACAAGGATGTCATGTGAAACAGGGTCAACACTTTGCACAAGTCCAGGTAGATGACATCAACTGCTCTACCCCTGTCCATCAGTTCCGTAGCCCCATCATTTCTATGGCCACCAGATTGGTCAGGCAGGATTTCCCCTTAGTGAAGCCATGCTGGCTGTCACCAACCACCTTGCTGCCTTTCCTGTGCCTCAGCATGCCTTCCAGGAGAATCTGCTCCAAGATTTTGCCAGGCCCAGAGGTGAGGCTGACTGCTCTGTAGTTCCCCGGCTCATCCATTTTCCCCTTCTTGAAAATGGGGGTTATATTTCCCTTTTTGCAGTCATTGGGAACTTCACCTGACTGCCATGATTTTTCAAATATGATGGACAGTGGCTCAGCAACTTCATTTGCAGCTCCTTCAGGACCCATGGATGGATTTCATCAGGTCCCATGGACTTGTATACGTTCAGGTTCCTAAGATGGTCTCGAACCAGATCTGCTCCTACAGTGGGCCCAGGGTCTTCATTCTCACAGTCCCTGTGTCTGCCTTCCAAGACTTGGGTGGTGTGGTCAGAGCATTTGCTGGTGAAGAGTGACGCAAAGAAATCATTCAGAACCTCAGCCTTCTCCAAATCCAGGGTAGCCAGTTCCCCCGATAGCTTCCGGAGGGGGCCCACTTTGTTCCTAGTCTGCCTTTTATTTGCAATGCACCTATAGAATCCCTTCCTGTTATCCTTAACATCCCTAGCCAAGCTTAATTCTAAGTGGGCCTTAGCTTTCCTAACCTGGTCCCTAGCTTCCCAGACAACATCCCTGTATTCTTCCCAGGCTGCCTGTCCTTGCTTTCACCTTTTATAAGCCTTTTTTTTTTTCCTTCAAAGCTTCCTCAGCAGCTCCTTATCCATCCAAGGAGGTCTCCTGGCCCTCCCGCAGCACTTCCTTCTAGTAGGGATGCTTTGCTCCTGAGCTTGCAGCAGGTGATCCTTGAACATCCACCAACAGCCTTGGGCCCCCCTGCCCTCTAGGGCTATATCCATGGAACCTTACTGAGCAGGTTCCTGAAGAGGCCAAAGTCTGCTCTCTTGCAGTGCAGGGCAGTGAGCTTGCTGCGCGCTCTTCTCACTGCCCTGAGGATCTCGAATTCGACCATCTCATGACCGCTGCAACCAAGGCTGCCCTGGAGCGTCACATTTCCAACCAGCCCTTCCCTGTTGGTGAGGACGAGGTCAAGCATGGCACCTCTCCTTGCTGGTTCCTCCATTACTTGCAGAAGGAAGTTGTCTTCCACACAATCGAGGAACTTCCTGGATTGCTTGTGCTGGGCTGCACCATCCCTCCAACAGATATGAAGATTATATACAGCTCTGGTTTGTTGTTTTGGGGTTTTTTGTTTGGTTGGTTTGGTTTCTGTGGTTTAGTTTAAGTTAGTACTTTAAAGTGTAAGAATTTGAGGCAGTCATGCAGATAAGTTCACCATCTGAGATCTGCTTTGTAGGTTGGGTCTTTAACACAACCATATTAAAATAAATTAAGGGATGCTATTACACATTTGAAAATCTAAAAAAAATTTCATTTCTATACATAATAGCACTCGGTTACTTTCATAGTTTGCTGATTTATAAACTAAAATTCATGGACATTGTCCTCCTTTCCAGCAAGGCAGCCAATGTCACTGTAAAGATGAGAACGTTTGAGATGTAATGTTGCTTATTCAAGTACTACCAAAGCAGCTGCACTGAGGTTTTTAGCTGATTCCTATTTGCTTCCAAGAACTTCAGGGTTCAGACCATCTTTCACCTATAGGACATTAAAACGTCCCACAAAATCCTAATATAAAACTTCCCCCACAGTTATAAGATTACTGCAACATATATATACTGCTCTTCACACAATAGAAGTTACATTAACAGTAGGTATTATTCAGATCCAAGAATTGAATTTTAATGTCCACACAATATGTTTGAATTCCATCTACTCATTTATATGACAATAATATTTATACCTGAACACAGGACAATAACTAAGGATCAAATGCTTTGTGGACCAGGCATCACACACAACACATATCTACACAACTAATAAACAGATACAGCATCATAAGATAAAGAACAGTCTGACAAAACTTAAGTTACATCTTGCAGATGTACATTCACGTGCAGGATCAGAGTTAGCAATCTACAGTAGCTGTACAGCACTCAAGTTTGTTCATGGAAAGCATCTGTTTAATGTCTTTTATCCTGCTTTACTAGACTAGGGAAAGCTGCAGTAAACCAGAAGCCCTGCTTCTTTTGACACCTTTATTAAGCTCCTCAAACACAGCAAACCAGCTTTTGCAACTCACTAGCCTATTTCTGTATTCCCAAATGAGATATATTCCTATTAAAATATCCCTATTTACCAGGCAAGACACAAAATATCTCAAAACATCTCCAGGCCCACTGAGAGAGAGGCAATCAAACTGAAGACAGGAGATGAGATAACTCCCAGCTGATCTCAGCAAGCACCTGCATGCACTGCTTTAATCCTCACCCCTCTGCACCTCAGCTTTGCCAATCCTCTGCCACATTTCACCACATCCCAAAGACTGCAGAAACTTTCTGAAGAAAGAGATGTTATTTCTGGACATCGGTGAAGCAACACAGGCCTTTGGGACACAAAAGAGATCACAGAATCCCAGACTGGGTTGGGTTAGAAGGGACCTTAAAGCTCATTTGGATCCAACACCAGCCACAGGCAGGGACATTTTCCACTAGAGCAGCCTGCTCCAAGCCCCTGTGTCCAACCTGGCCTTGAACACTGCCAGGGATGGGGCAGACACAGCTTCTCTGGGCACCCCCTGACAGTGCCTCAGCACCCTCACAGGGAAGAGCTTCTGCCTAATGTCTGGAAGCTTCTCTACAGTGTTTCCGGAGCCTTGTCTTCTCCAGGATGAACGAGGCCCGCTCTCAGCCTGGCTCCAGAGCACAGCTGCTCCAGCCCTCACAGCATCTCCATGGCCTCCTCTGTACTTGCTCCAACAGCTCCTATTAAATGAGCACTGATAATGGAAAACCAAAGAGATTTGATATCAGCAGCTAAACTAGAGTTTCTCTTTCCTAAATCATCTGTAGTTGCTTCCTGACCACTTCCAGAAAAGAAGGCAACAGTCAACAGACCCTGTAATTCAAATTGCAGTTAACTCACTGAAGCATGCATGTAGGTATCTGAAAAGCAAAGTGACACTGCTTCCTCCTTTAAAAGGATGGCTTCGCAGCTTTCCTTGCATACAAAGTGTTTATTCCACTGTACTGGCTTGGGGAACTGTTTTGGTGCTGTTAGTGAGGGTGGGGAAAAAAAAACACACCAAAAGATGTGACTTGATCTTTCTTCATAGATAAAAAGCAACCATACCAATATTTCACTCACAGCAAAAGATCATTCATACCCCAAAATGAGGTACAAAAGCATAAGAATTTTGGGTTTACCAATTAAATTGGTAACATTTTGCTAAACACAAGTGATGATGCAGAAATACACGGCAATAAGAATTCATGCCTGTAACAGGTGCTTGAGGGGGGAGGGAAAAATCTTCACAATCCTCAGAATTTAGGAAATATTGCCTTTTTGAATTAGAGAAAAGCACTGAAACAATCTCTGCTTTTAAAGCATATTAAAAAGTCAAAATATTTGAGCTAAAACTTAATGCCTGGCAATCATCAAATGCAGTCAAACCACTACTAAGAATTCACGTTCTTTTATATGCCAGCCACTTACAACCAAGCAGCTTGAGAGATTTCAGAATACAATTAATGCATCCTTCATGACTACAAATTAAAAACGCTTCCTACTGATTTTAAGTTAATGACTATTGCAAGAAAGACTCTGCTTATTTTACTTTTCACTGCACTGACTCGTAATTTTCCTCCCCTTTTCTGCTGCATGTTTGGCAACCACTCCCGTCTCCAATTCCCTCTACCCACACTTCCTAATCTTCCAAACTGAAAGTGTTCACACACATACGGTGACCCCCCAAAAAAAGAAAAAATAAAATACTTTTGTGCAGGAGACAAGCTGTTTTTGTAAAAAATACAACATATCTCCTCTTTTAGAAAACGTGGTTGACCACAGAGGAATCTGGTTTTGCAACGTGGGGGTAAACACCATCTTTCATAGTTTTCAAGATATTGTTCAAGTTGTCTATTTGACCAATATATAGAAATATTATATATATTAGAATATAGAAATTATATTATTATAGAATATACTCTATATAATAATACAGAATATTCTACAATAATCATATATAATATACTAAATATATAATAATATATTCTATATATGTAGAGTATATAATTTTCTATAATACAATATTCTATAATTATAGAATATAATACAGAAATACTAGAAATATCTAGTGGGAGGTGTCCCCACAAGTGGCAGAGGGGTGGAACTTGGTGATCTTAAGGTCTTTTCCAACCCTAACTATTCTGTGATTCTATGAAATATCTCTATTTTTCCTCTACCCACTATTTTTCAGACTTTATCAAGTTTGACAGTTACTGTCTGAGGTCATGAAAGCCTCCACTATGTCTATAGTCTTTTAAAATACATTTTTTTGCAGCACAGGACACCAACGATTCACCATGTACTGAAGTGTGTTTCCTTAAAACTCAATACCTGAGGATAGATGTACTTTTGGACAGCAGTTAATAAATACAACACAATTATGAAGTGGCACACACAGTGTTTAACTACAAGAAAAATAGAGAAAATGCCGTCTTTAGGTAGCTCTCAAAGATATCTGACTTGACCACTCTTTAGTCTGCTGGACGAACAAAAGCAGCATCTTTTTCCGTCCTCCTGTAACTTGTTCTAGTGCCGCCTTCTTCTGCAGCAAGAGCAGCACTGCAGCGACATTAGCGTGGTCCTGACAGGTTGCACTGAAGCCTAAAGAGTCTTGCACATAGCAGAAGTGATTAATCTTGATAGGTTTACTGCAGGAAAAGAAGGCCACTCATAGGGAAGGCGAACAGCAGCTGCAAAAACCACTGACAATACTGTGTTTTCTGCTCCAGTTCCTTTCCCACACCATTTTACGTAGGAGTCAGTCGTCAATAAAAGCCTAATTCTGAAGAGCACAATCTGCTCACTTCACATCCCACCTACAGGACAGTTGTTCTGCTCACAGCTGAAGAAGGGATTTTTCAAGACCTTTTTGGTTAGGTGTATTTCAAGCAGAAGAAATGGGATATGAGCAGGAGAAATGGGATCTTGTGGTCACTGACCAAACTGCTCAACAAGACATGCTATATATCACCTTCGTTTTTGCCAGTTCACCCCATGATAATCTCAGAGTTTGCCAGAAAGTGTTCTGCAACGGAGGGGACAGAAAAATGAAAACCTAAATTCTATAAATGAGACTGAGACGTACAGCTTATGTATTTTCCCGGTGCCATCTCAGGAGCCTAAAACATATTTTCCATATAAACACTAAGCAACAAGTTACTGTTGTGGTGATCAAATCTCCTGATTTTGATCACTAAGGAAATGCCTGTTTACTAATCTCAAAATAGCTTATTTCAGATGTACTATTGTCACCATTGCTGGTCACCTTCAGAGTCTTGTCACCAAATAGAACTACTGACTTACAGGGGGAATAAAACATCAAAACCTTGCCTGGGGGAAAAAACATCAAAACCTTGCCCAAACTGCGTTTCTCTATAGCTATACAAGATTCAAAAGAGCTTGACATAAAAATGCCGTTCCTTCTTACCACTCCGACCTTTTGCCTGAGAGAAAAAAACATCTGAAACACACTGCTGTAAAAAATATGGAAGTGTTACATTATGGCACTGGTCACCAATAAGGAAATACATGTGGTAAATAATAACCTTGTTTTGAAGACCTAAACCCCAAAACTGTGATATTTCCACCCACCATGTATCAGTCCTTACATTAGCACGTACACATTAAGTGGCATAGAAACCCATTAAGTCACACAACTGATCCACCTCTTATTTACCTCTCTCCCCTCACTCACAATGTTTTGTCAGAGGCAAGTCAGCAGGAACATACCAAATCTCCTGAAGGAGCTTTTCTGGACAGGATGCGAATCCCACAGACACCTGTTAAGAAGTTCAGAGAGCTTTTATTTAACTTTTACAAGTAAATAAGCATTTACAGCATTTAAGTACTTCTTTGTCTAATTAACACACATTCAACAAAACATATCTTTAGTTCATTATAAAATTAAATACAAAATGTATTAATTCATTGTAAAGTTCAATATAAAATTCCACAAGATCTGTTAGGGACTCTTTAATTTTGACCATTTTTAATGCTGCTAATTACACGCCCACACTAAAACACAATACCTGTGGCTAAACCTCCTTGAAGGATCAAAAGCCTCTAAAAATTGTCAGGAACTAACAAAATTTCAACCTGCAAAAACTATAAAGATCCTTTTCCTGACCTCCTACATAATTTCAGTCATAGCATTTTATTAACTAATTACTGCACCCAGCCTACCAATTTGAGAGTGGAATGACAGCACCAGTTTATACATCCTGTCATAGCGGGAAGGAGAGGTGGTGTGGGGGCAATTAAAGAAATAAAATTACCTCTATCCTCGCTCTTACATTCCCACATATCAAGTAAATGTCAGAACTTAAACACAGCAAGCGTTTTCTGGAAGACATGCAGAGATAATTTCTTTAATTTGATTAGCAAAGCGCCATCAGAAGGGAGGAAGGCTGGGCAAGCATGGTCTGCAAGGCTCCACTTTTCTCCACCTCTTAAATAACTACTACATGTACATAGCTTATTTTTCAAGTTTCAAGTACTGTAAATTCAAATACTAATCCTGCTCTTGCAGTGGCCAGGTATTTCTTTAAAGGTTTCATTTGCCCTCACCAGTGATGTTCCTGCTGCTGCACTGGAACTATAAGGTGAGAGGAACAAACTGAATTTTAAAGAGGAGCATCAATGGAATAAAGAGCTTAAAAATAAATCAAGAGTATGTACAATCCATACAAAGACCTGACTTTACAGCTTAAGAGTATCCTGCAGATCAGTATCAGTATTTCTGGTTCGACCGTAACTTCTTACAGTGGCAAAAAACACACTTTTGTTACCACATATACAGCAATGGTTTTCGAAAGAACAGTTTTACACAAACTACATAATAATCTGTAATGGATTATAGTGCTGAAAATGTTGTTGGCTATGAAAATGTTTTATGATTATTGATGAATTTGCCTCTACTTTATTTTTTAATAATCATTATACCTACTTAAAAAAGAACTTCTAGTAATACATTAATTTACTAACATAGTTAAAACGGGCAGCTGGGTTGGATATGACACAAGTCACGCTAAACTTACCAAGATTTAATAATCTGCATAGCTAGTAGCTTGGTACAGTTATCTCTTTATGGAAGGGATGTTAAAATTATTGTTACACGTACTTAAGATTTTCTCCCTATTTCACTCTCAGACATAAATAAAGGTTGTGTAGTGGCCAAAATGATGTTTACAAAAGAATAATAAATCAACCTTTTAAGTTTCAAAAAGATGCTTAGATGTTCATTAAAAGGTCTGCATTTTTATTTTTTTTTATACTGGTAGATTTTGCTATATTTCAAAGCTTATACAATTATTTTGGGATCTGTACTCTTCCCACAATTGGGCATTATGTATCTTTTTCCAACAGAGCTATTTGTTTCTGCTTTAACCGTTTCTCACAGATAAAAATCTATCTACAGCATAAAAAAAAGCATGTTATACAGAAGGTCAAATCTGTTTTGCATGTATACGCAATTTTATATGATACGACACATCCTGATTTATGAAATTACACTTGCCAAAGTGTGCAATTACCACAAAGTGCAGCAGGCTTTCCACTCTAGAGAATACACTTTGAAGAAATATTGTTATCATCTTCAACCAGGCGCTTTGACACCAGCTCACCACCCACCAAATAGGATTTCTTACTTTTTAGTACCTTCTGTCAGTCATCAGCATGTTAAGAACACACTGGGATCTTCCTGTTCATCTGATAAAAATTGCTGGAAGCACCAGAGCTATCTAAATTTGTTATGAATTTGCTATAAATACTTTCCTACTAAATTTATCATAAAATATTAAGCATTAGAAGCTGTGCTACTAAAAGATCAGCACAGGATACAAAGAGAAGCAGCTGATGGTTGCTTCAGCCAGATGAGAGAGCTGTCCATGGGCTTCTGCTGATACAGCAGCACCAAGAAAACAGAAAACAACCCAAGGACAGGATGGAATGTGGCCTCCCTGCGCTCCGGACAATTTAAGCAAGGACACATTTTTACTCACCCCAAATGGAGCAAGCTCATACAATGGTTTGGGAAGGAAGAGACCCTCAAAGCTCATCCAGTCCAACTCCCCTGCAATGAGCAGGGACATCTCCATCTAGACCATGTTGCCCAGAATAATATCCAGCCTGGCTTCAACGATCTTTAGTTGGGAATTGACTAAATGGGGGATTGCACAACCCAGCAGCCTGCGTTAGGAAACTGGAACCAACCACCCAGGAGCTCCTTTCTGCTCTCCTGCACTCAGAAAGTGCAAACAGGGGAAATATTAACAACCAACTTACTCGAAGAAATACCTCAAATGATTGTAACTGCAGCCCAGCATGTTATCCCTCAGCGCACGCAATAGAAGAAATGAGATTACAGCCTCCCTACACTTGGTGCAAAAGATTAAACACTAATGACAAGAATTATACAATCATAGGAACATAGAATCACAGAGTGGTTTAGGTTGGAAGGGACCTCAAAGTTCATCCAGTTCCAACCCCCTACCACGGGCAGGGACACTTTCCACTAGAGCAGCTTGCTCCAAGCCCTATCCAACCTGGCCTTCAAGACCGCCAGGGATGGGGCATTGATATATAAATTTATAGCAGTTCTAGCTACCAGCTCCTGTTTGAGGTCAGTTTGGTCCAGATAGAGTTAATTACCAATAACAAACGAACAGTGCCAGGTGTGAAGCATATGAGACAAAGCCTGATACCCCTTAAGGTAAAAACTCTCCTTTCAGCTAAGCTATTCTCCACTCCTGCTAATCATTACCCCTAGGAGGAATGAAAACAAACAGCCGAGAGTGACCACGAGGCACAGGGAGCCTGAGCAGACCCGTCACACCGCAGAAGCACCCCCTGGATACTACAACCCCCGGCTCCCAAAAGGAGAACTGAATATACGCCATTCTTCACGAATAATAAGCCCCATTAAGAGCGCAACACCAGCAATGCGGGGAGAACGCTCTCCCTACACGCTCTGACGCCTGCACCGTGGCAGCGGCCGCAGCCCCGCACAGCTGAGGGACCCTTGGGGACCGGGGAGACACAGCGGGGCCGCTGCCCCGGGGCGGACACCGGCAGCGCCGGGAACTCTCCGCAGGCTCAGTGCTGAGCGCTCCCGCACCGCCGCAGCCCCTCCACGGCGACAGGGAGCGGTGGGAGCCGCGACGCGGGACGACGGCACCCTGAGGGCGCGAGGCTGCTCCCTCCGCTCCCGCCAGCACTGCCCGGCGCCCACCCCCTGCGGCGGGCCGGGCCCGGAGGCACCGCCGAGGCCCCGCTTACCCCTTCAGCGGCGCCCCGTCCGCTCGCCCCACAACGCCGCAAGGGCAGCAGGCGGCCGGCACCGCGGCCCGGCCCGCCGCGGAGCGCGCCTCCCGAGGGTCCCCTCGGCCCGGCCCGGCCCGGCCCGGCGCCGCTTCCCTCAGCGCCCCCCGCAGCCGCCCGCACTCACCGCCCGCCTCCGGCCTTCCACGTCGCCAACGCGCAGCGCCGCGCATGCGCGGGGAGGGTGAAGCGGGGCGGCGCGGAGCACGCCGGGAAGTGTAGTGCTGTGAGGGAACCCGGCCCCGGGCGGGGCTGCTCCGAGCCCCGAGTCCGAGCGGGCTTTGAGCGCTGCCGGGGACGGGGCGGGCACGGCTGCTCCGGGCACCCTGCGCGCGCCCCCGCTGCGGTCCGGCGACAGGGGAGGACACGGAGCTGCTGCGAGGGCTGGAGCAGCTCTGCTCTGGAGCCAGGCTGAGAGAGCTGGGCTGGGGCAGCCTGCACAAGAGAAGGCTCCTGAAGGGGAGACCTCAGAGCAGCTCCAGTGCCTGAAGGGGCTGCAGGAAACCTGGAGAGGGGCTTTGGACAAGGGATGGAGGGACAGGACAGGGGAATGGCTTTAACTGCCAGAGGGGAGACTGAGATGAGCTCTTGGGCAGAAGCTGTTCCCTGTGAGGGTGCTGAGGCGCTGGCACAGGGTGCCCAGAGAAGCTGTGTCTGCCCCATCCCTGGCAGTGCTCAAGGCCAGGTTGGACACAGGGGCTTGGAGCAACTGCTCCAGTGGAAGGTGTCCCTGCCCGTGGCAGGGGTTGGGACTGGATGAGCCTTAAGGTCTCTTCAACACCTTGCAACATTCAACATCTTGCAATGATCTCTGACGTGGGTTTCGCACTGGCTCTGTAAATGCCCAATGGCTCCATCAAAACGGAAGCCCTTCCTGGTAAGATCAGCCCAGAGCGTAAACCCATTATCATGGTGCGTGATGCTAAACATGCAGCCCAGCTCCTACACACACCTGTAACTGGGCTGTGCAAGCCAACAGCACATGTGCAAAGGGGGGGGGGGGGGCAAGCACTGCATACACATTGCCCCATAAAGCAAATATCTTGGCACAGGGTTTGGCCTCAAGTTCGGATGTTTTATCAGACTGCCATGGCAATAAGAACCGTGCAGGGCCAACAGAGCGGGTATAGAACAGGTAGGACTGTGTGCACAAAGGAGTTGAAATGAAGTATTGCCACATGTACCTACATGTAAACACAACATTTCAAGTAGGTTATGTTTCAAATACAATGAAAGATAGAGCAATATGATTGAAAACCACTTCTAAAGCAAGAGAGCCACAGTGCTCTAGGCCATTTCAATTAAACGGCTGCAGTCAGGTTCAGTGCAAAGCAGAAGTAATGACAGGCTGCAAAACACAAAACACGGTTTGGTTCAGTGAGCATGTTCCAACAATCAGGAAACTGCACAGGGAAGATAATCTCTTCTTTCACGTCATTCAGTTTAATGAAACAATTAGTTCTCATTGAAAGCAGATTTAGTTAATCTAAAGTGTAAACTGAGTTTCTTGTCATTTCCTTTACCTGCAGCCTCTGAAAAGACTGCTCTGTCAGCAACCGTGTTCCGCATTGTGCAGAAATCAAGGAGGAACGACTCCAAGGACTTAAACTCAGCAGCATGCCCAGCACCTCCCACAGGGCTGGGGCGTGATGGCTGCATTCGGGCAATGACAGCATATTGTGTTGCTGTCATTAGATCAGCTTTGGAGATAGAACTCAACTGTGTTCTGTGAGCACATCTGAATAAAGATCATTTTCCACAGAACTGGTTGCCAGCTTAGACATCCTTGGAGGCTGATCCCGTTCAATTTAACCTGCCAGAATTTCCTTTGCTTGCAGAAATCAGGCCCATCAAAGTGATCAGCAACATAAAACTTTCTCAATTTCTAGTTCAGATTTTTTTACATATACTTGCTGGATTTTTTAAGGTGTACTTCAATAAAATCCGTGTCTCTGGCAGTCAGCTACCTACGCAAACCAGCATATAGAAGGTACCATATCACATCTAGGCCTTCCCATGAAGAAAAATATTTTAAATTAGTTGATTTGAATAATTTTTCAAATATTTTCAAATATTATTGTTTCTTCCTCCATGGTATTCAGATAACACCAGATAGCTTTGATGCTGAAGATCTCAGGACTAGATCTGCAGAACTCTAGTCCCTAAAGATTTCTACACTGCAGTTTCCTAAAGGTCTTTGGCATAAATTGTTTCCTTGGCCTCATAAATCTTAGTAGATGCCCACTGCCATCATTAGGTGCCTAGGACCTTTTGTAAACCTTGCTTTAGTAATGAGTATATGCAGATTTTCTCAATTAGATTTACTTGATATTGTCTTTCTTGTGACGATTTCCTTAATCTCTGCCTATTTACTTTCCTCGAGGCTTTGTGCACTTCTTTGCCTCCCAGCAGATGATCTCCTGTGCCCTTGCCCAGGCTCAGGCAGTTCCTTTGCTTTTTTACTATTCACAACACACAACAGGATTATTGACCTGTTCTTGGGAAATGACAGGAACAGAAGAGTTGCTTCATAAATCTCCTGCCACAACTCCCAGTGAAGGCCTCATTCTGGAAAGTTTTGTGATGTAGATTACTCCTGTGAGTGTTCAATTGCAGTTAGCAGAAGCACCAAAACACCACCTCAGAAAGCACAAATCATGCAACTTTGCTTGCATTATCTTCCCATTTTGCTTTATGCAGTCTCTTCAGTAGTGGTGAAACTAGCACACAGCTAGAAGCCTCATTCAGCCTGCAGCCTGATTTACTATAGTTTATTTTCCCTGTTACTGTCTGAAGCACTTCCTTGTATAACCATAACCCAAATAATTAATTATGCACACTTCATAATCAACTGCATACACTGACAAAGAGCCCCAGTACAGCTCTTGCTCTACTTTTTGTCGTGTTCAACAGCTGTTAGAGGTGAATTTATTACCCCAGAACTTGGGCCTGTTTATGAGATGCCCAACATTTCACAACAGTGGCTAAGGTTACCTGCCCTGGGATAAGAAACACTGCAGAAGGGATAATCTTGACAATGCAAGAACTCATACTCATGTTCAGGGGCACACCTGCAAGGACTTGCTTCTCCAGCCCTTTGAAAGGTGCTGTGCCTGACCTCAGCTCTGGAGTGCCTTTCTCAGGTAGTTTACTCCTTTCTCATCACAAGGCAATTTCAGATAAGAAGTACTTAAGAGCATAAGCTTTGACAGAGGAATTTATTGTTTGGAGTGAGGAGGGCGTTGATTTGTTTAGAAAACCCAATCCACCACAGCAGAGATTACATCCATGCTTTACCAGGTGAAATTCTGATGCATAGGGTTGGGATGGATGGATATGGTTATGATTCATTGCAACAATATGTGTGAAATATTCATAGACAGAGGACAAAAATAATTGGAAACTAGCACAATTCCCTCACTTCCATTTTCCAATCCCTGTCATTTCTACTACACAATCCACACAACACCCGTGAGAACTTACAGGAGTGTACACTTAGTATTGTTATCTTTTATTGCATGAATTACACCATGTGTGCATACTGACAATAATAAAACCAGGTTTCCATATCACAAAGAGCAGGAACTTCATCAGTCTAGGAGAAAGCTGTAGCTGTGATACGCTGATCACATGGGGTAATGTTCCAAGGATGATGCAAAAGCTCGTTAAACAGCAATACCAAATTCACTTCCTAAGACTAGCTCATTAAGGGAGAGCAGTTATTAGGCAACATCTTAGGAGTTTTCTGCGATTCATCTCATTACAGAAGTAATGGTGTAACAACAGGGGCCCGATACCCAGCTGCAAACAATGCGCATCGGTTCGCACAAGACCTGACAAAACCAGGTACCAGCAGGACACAATACAGGCGTTTGGCTGGCATCAAGCAAGTCTTCAGAATAATTATCTTCTAGGAGGAAATGTGGCTACAAGAACAAGACCTGACCTCAGGAACAGTTCAAAGACTACATATATGCCTTTTTAACCATACTTTTGGAAAAACGGTAAATCCAAAATGGCTGAAATGATTTTGTCTGGAATCCTTAAATGAATGCTCTGCTTTGGCAGAGAGGACAAACCATAAACTATCGCTTCTGTACTGAGCACAGGGGCATCTAAACCCCTTCACAACTACAGTACCATGCTGGGAGGCAGGTCTGTTCCAAAACACATCTTCCCAGGAGGAGGCAAAGCTGGACCTTGCTAGTTCACATTCTCTATCTCAAAGGCAGTAGTTTTATGATCCCCTTCAGTTGGCAGCCTGTCTCCAGGTTTTCAAAGATTTTGCTACTACTTTAGATATTTGTAGCCCAGAAGCCTAAGAACAACTGTATGAAGTAACTTACTTTCAAATAAAATCCTGGTTTATTATCATTCAACTTCCACAAGAACGTTGAAGAGATTTTATTTGGATGTTTGCTTGTTTAGTTTAAGACAGAACTACACCATCTTAAACCACTGCAACAGAACACAATGCAATAATTTCCTTGCATCGCGCCCCTGCTGTTCCCCCTTAGGAAAGAAAGGCACAATGTTTTAAGGAAGATAATTAATGGAAGTATGAAATCCAGACTTTCTGCTTTTAGCAAGCTAAGTAAATTCTGCATGTAGCACAACTCCCTTAGCTCATCCACAGACCTGACACAAAATATCTAAACTCTTCTTAACAATGATGCTTCTGCCACAATGCAATTCATGGCTTTTTAGCAAGCAAGAGCAGCTCTAGTTTTCAAGGTGAAAGCCTAAAGTAATTCACTAGCAGTTAATGAAACCAAGATGTTAAGATAAATTTAACTTCAAAATCTTGACTTAGTCATAAGTTACTGAACCTAAACTCTAATCACACCAAATCAATTATAGATGAAAAGTAGTTCCAGTGAGGAAAACAAAGAACTTCAGTTTTTAAACATTTTAAATTAAGAAATGTGCTAGCTGCCATTTCAGTTTGAGTGGCAAAAGAAACCTTCTCCTGTGAGTGATAAGGGGAGTTTATTCAGCTAAAATGTGCAAAGAAAAATGTCTCAAAGTGGGAGGAATATTACCAGTTCATCTTGGACACAAGGGAATAAATTATGAATTAATTCCTCTAATCCGCTTTCTTGTCAGAAACATCTGTGGATCTTTTTGCAGCGATTCCATTTGCAACACCATTGCTTTCAAACTGCAAATAAAAGACAGCATCATTAATTGGGGTGTCAAAAAAGGACTTTGCACCTGGAACAGTAATAGCTGGTGATGGAAATGGCTTTCAGAAGCAAGGCCAGGGGAGATCCTGAAGAAATCTGCAGCAAGAACTGGAACAGAGGCATCTCTTTTGATTTACACGCAGATAACAGATGCAAATCTTTGCATTTTGTTAGAGAAGATAAATAAGAAATGCCCAATATACACACCAAACATTTTCCCATATTGCAAGCGAAAAGAGCTGGCTGAGGAGGGTTGTTTTAGTTCTGCTTCACGTATCTGGTGTGATATACTCATTATTTGACTTCCTCTTTCTCTCAAAGAATAGCCAGTCATTTAAAAAAATTATAAATTAACTAAGTTGTTTCACAAAACAGGTGCATTTCCTGTCCTTCCAAGACCTACCAAATAGCTGAAACAACTATTTCTAGCTGTATTTCTACCACTAACTCCCTTTGCTAAGAAAATAGCCATAAAAACACTTATAACAACAACCATTTACTCTTCTGTGGTGCCCACCCTGAACTATCACCAGGTGCTTTTAATCCCCAGCTAGCTGAATGCATTAATCTTACTTTATAAATTCCAAAGTCATCCTCCTGATCTCTTTTTGTGGCTGAAGGTGCCCTTGGATTCCCAGTGCTGCCTCCTTGACCTCCTTTTGTGTCTGCTGTTTCCTGCACAGCTTTCTTGGGCCATACGCGCTTCACGAAAGGTGCAATAACGGGATAGATGTAGGGCTCAAGGAATTTCTTGTAGACCCAGAGGAGAACAGGAATGACAATACAGGGAATGCACACCATGGCTTCCTCTTGTTCGTGACAAAGCTGGAGAGGGTAAAAGAAAAACAACTTAGGATGACAAGATTCCATGCTGTGAGATAAGAGAATAGTCTTTAATGAATAAAGACTGTAGTTGATTTTCATGTATGAAAGACACTTAAGGTACAGAATTCTCTAACCTTAGATTCTTTAATTATTGTTCTGGATTCAAAAATACTGTGCATTACGGTGTTATAAAGTTCTCAAGAAGACAAACATTCTTGGCATTACAAAAAAAAAAAGTTTGCTATTAATTCATCAGTTCCATAGCAGAAACTTAGAAAAAAAATACAGCAAAATAAAAGGTTTTGCTTAAACCACACAAAACTAGTTTGAAAAGCAAGCTGCAGGTAACAGTCCACTCCTTACTCGTGATACTAGTGAAACAGAGGGCTCAAAAGGTTTGTTTTTCTCGTTCCTTTTTGGCTTAAGGTGAAATTAAACGGCAGGAATCTGATCCATCAGTGTGCCACTACTGAAGGGCAGGTGGGTCGGAAAGTGCAACAGAATCCCAGTCAGAACTCGAGAAAGAGATGATATCATAGAAGTATGGAATGTTTTGGGTCAGAAGGGACCTTAAAGCTCATCCAGTTCCAACCGCTGCCACGGGCAGGGACACCTTCCACTGGAGCAGTTGCTCCAAGCCCCTGTGTCCAACCTGGCCTTGAACACTGCCAGGGATGGGGCAGACACAGCTTCTCTGGGCACCCTGTGCCAGCGCCTCAGCACCCTCACAGGGAACAGCTTCTGCCCAAGAGCTCATCTCAGTCTCCCCTCTGGCAGTTAAAGCCATTCCCCTGCCCTGTCCCTCCATCCCTTGTCCAAAGCCCCTCTCCAGGTTTCCTGCAGCCCCTTCAGGCACTGGAGCTGCTCTCAGGTCTCCCCTTCAGGAGCCTTCTCTTGTGCAGGCTGCCCCAGCCCAGCTCTCTCAGCCTGGCTCCAGAGCAGAGCTGCTCCAGCCCTCGCAGCAGCTCCATGGCCTCCTCTGGCCTCGCTCCAGCAGCTCCACGTCCCTCTGTGCTGCTGCCCCAGAGCTGGATCAGCACTGCAGGGGGGTCTCCCCAGAGCAGAGCGCAGCAGAGGTTCAGGATCCCCTCCCTGAGCTGCTGCTCACGCTCTGGGGGTGCAGCCCCGCACACGGGGGAGTTTTGGGCTCAATCACACACTGAAGCCGGGTCATGGGGAGCTTCTCCTCACCTAAATCGCCCAAGTGTTTCTCAGGGCTGCTCCACCCAGTCTTCCACAGCCTGCGTTTGTGTTTGGGACTGCCTCAACCCAGTGGCAGGACCTCGCATTTGGAGGAATCCCTTTTATCCACCACCAATTCTGTACCATCACATGCACTATCAGACAATAAATCCTTCTCTCTCCCCAAACCAGGAATATGAGATCAATGTGAATGAACTCATCCATTAAAGCCATTCAGACAGAATTCAGCTACTCCCTCTGCCAGATACCAAATTTCCAGCAAGATATTGCAGCAGGGATATCCACCAGCTAACAAATGTGCCTGAAGGGGACACCTCAGCCTGCCCTCGAGGGAACAGCAAGTGTGTCTGGAGCCACTTCATGTCAAGATACCAGCTGAAAAGTACGTCATACCTGTGCCAGATGGAAAAGGAAGCCTCTGGAAGTGTAACACCAGTCCTAAGATAGCAAAGTTCTGTTCATGAGGTTCTTCTGTGGCTTGGTGGTGCTCTGTGATCTGGTTAGCAGGTAATTTTTAGGGAAAAAAGACAAGAAAGGGCAAACGGTCACATTTTAATAGGTACGTTATTTCTTTGTGATACAAGCTTTTGTACCACAAACACACGTTAGGGCCAGCAGAAAGAGCATGCATGACACGGCAAATTCAAGTACGTTTGGTCTTTGTTTTGCATGTTTAACTCGGCTGTTAATTAACTATCACGGAAACAAAGCAAGGGTGCACCGACAAAAGGTGGCGTTTTTCCTTCGTTTTCCACAGAGGATGAGCTATCCCAGAAGGGCCGATTCACACAGCACGTCCCGGCACTGCCCCCCCGGCACACTCCCGGTGCCCAGCACAGCCCTCCCGCTGTGTGCAGCGGCTTCCCCCCACCCCCGTTCACGTAAAGCCCGCAGCGCGGGGCCTCCCCGCCTCGGTGAAGCTCCGGAGCCGCGCGTTCAGACCGAAGCGCCGCACAGCTCAGCAGCAGCCGGGCTCGCCGGGGCACAGCCGGTTAACGCGGAGCAGCGAGCGCCGTGCAGCCGGATGGAGGGCGGCAGCGCACGAACGGACCCACGCAGCCCCGCCGCGGGCCCGCACTCACCTCAGCGCGGCCGCTCGCCTCAGCCTCCGCCGCACCGGAAGCGGCCCCCGCGCGTGCGCCCGGCGCAACAGCCAATGGGAGGCGGCGGCGTGTGCGTCACGCGGCACGCTCCCTCCCCGCGGCGCGCGCAACGCGCGCGCGCCCCCCGTTAATTATCCCGCGTAATTAACTCGGTTTACGGGCGAACGACGCCCGCACGGCCCCGGCATCCCCCACACACACCCTGCCCCGCACAGGCTGAGACACACAGAGCCCAAGCACTGGGGTTTAGAGTATTTATTTCTGTACACGGGCGGTGCCACGCTCACTCCCGAGCCATGAGCTTCTGCTTCTTCAGCTTCTTCTGGGAAATCTGGAAAACGAAGAGGGAACAGAGAAAGTGAAAACAGGAGCCGACAGTTCCTCCCTCCAACACCCTGTGAGCTCAGACACCACGGGATTCCTCCCCCTGTTCACAAAACCACCCATCAATCGGACCTGCACTAGTATTTAACAGTACTTACATAAGGGTAACTTAACACTTAAGTAACACAGTACTTAAACAGTACTGTAAAATAAATGTCCTGGACAAGTATTAATTCGCTTAGGCAATGTCAACTCAACTCACAATTTCACCATGACACTCTGTTCCAGCAGAGTGGAACAATCCATTCCCATAACAGAGACCTCAGCGAAGCATCTCCCTCCTTCTCAACATTGTGTTTACAGTAAACAATGAGGTCGCTCAGAATCGGCATGGAATTTTTTTTTTCACAGTTGTTCGAAAGGTGTCCTAAGATCATCATCACAGCAACCCGCTCCGCTGCAAGCGGCGGTGCACCAACCCTCCCATCCCTGGACAGTGACAGGGGTATGACGCTTGGTACCTTTTTCTTTTGAGCAACCTCCTCCTCCGGCTTGGGGACAATCTGCTCCTTCTCTGTGAGGATCATCTCGATGTGGCAGGGGGAGCTCATGTAGGGGTTGATCCTGCCATGCGCCCTGTAGGTGCGCCGGCGCATCTTGGGGGCCTTGTTGACTTGGATATGCTCGATGACCAGAGAATCCACATCAAGACCCTGGGCAAAGGAAGAAATAAAACCTGTCACTGAGTTTTCCTCTTCACATCAATCATCTCCGCACAAAAAATGGGAATAACCACCCCTCTATGCACGTTGGTGTGGGCAAATGGAACAGCTGAACCTGGTGATGGCACAGAACTGGGGGTTTGCCAAAGAAGCACCAACTTAAGTCAGAAAACAGACTGCACTTCCATGTGCCACAACATATTTAGGAGAGAATACACACAAATATAACCAGGAAACAAATACAGAGATATGGGAGAAGATACCTCAAAAAATAATGCTGATGGCTCAGAAAAAAAAACTTAATATTTTTTCACAGGTACTCCAAAGGTGTCCTAAGATACGTCATCACCGCCATCAAATTTACCAAATTAATGTCACAAAGGTACAAACTGCCCTGATTTTGCTTTCGTTTGTAGTTTATAGGAGCACTAAACCACGCTTGCTCCAGAGCCACCTTGTTGGGGAGCACAGCCACATGGCCTGACACAAGTGCTCTGTAACACCCACCTTGAGCTCAGCATTGCTCTCTGCATTTTTGAGCATGTGCAGCAAGAACTCTGCACTTTTCTTTGGCCAGCGTCCCTGCGTCCAGCCCCACTGCTTGGCCTGGAAGAAGAGGAAGAAGATTAAGAAGTGGAAAAAGAGAAGGAGAAAAAAAAAGGAAAAAAAGGAGGGAGGAAATGAGGAAGGAAAAATGGGAAAAAGGAAGGGAGGGGGGGAAGAAAGGGGCAGGAGGAAGAGGGCAGGACTTCTGTTCCAGTACAACACTACCTGCCCTTTATGCACTGTTAACTTACCATTACATTCCCTTAAAGGGATACCAAAATAATTACATTTCATCAATTACCTGACACTGCAAGTATGTGCAATGCTTCCTGTACTAGAAGTAAATGAGTGAAATCTTTTCTCTCTCTTGAGTAACCTGACCTAGTGGAAAGTGTCCCTGCCCACGCCAGGGGGTTAAAACTGGTAAGCTTTAAGGTACCATCAACCAAAGTAATTAAACTATTTTGTATTTTAATACAACCATCACCACCACCAGACTGCTCCTCACACTCTTTCCCTCCCATCAGGCCACCACGTCCTCCCCTCATTTCACCCCAGCCCTCACCTGGGCACATCTACCAACACCCCCATTGTAGCGGCGGAAGGGAACGCACTGCTTCTTCAGGGTGACATCTTTCAGGTACTTGGTGGCCTTACGGATGTGCATGCCCTTGATGGCCTGGGCCGTCTCACGAGTGTTCTGGCAACACAAGAGCACAGCAAAATTCACTTTAACACCATCTTTACAAGTTATGAGTAAAAAGCACTCCTTGCTCCTTCCCAGATCTTTTTTTTGCTGCAATCCAGTTTAAAAGCATCACACACACATTAATGTAAATAACCAGCATCACTGTATTTACTATTTTTGCTACCTGCTCTTCTAACCCTTGTTATGAGTTTCACTACTGAACTTGGGGTGGGAGGCTACGGTAGGCTCGTGTATTCCCTGACTGAAGGCGTGAAGTTAGAACTCAGTCTTGAAGATGTTAAAGTGTACCCTTGAGAAATGAGGTACCAAAGGCATACGAGTGGGAAAGTAGAAGACATCCAAATGGGAAAGTAAAAGGAGTCTGGAGGAGCAAGTCAGAAAAGGGGAGCAACTAGCAACAAAGGAAGAACTTGGCAAAACAATGGATTTATGTAATGCGGTAAAGAGTTATCCAATAATGTACCATTGCTAACTAATATTAACCAATGGCTAAAAGACACGTATGTGTTAGAAAAGGTACATAAGTAGTGGCTTGTAGTAATAAAGCACCTGCATATTCTTCCTTCCTAAGAAGTCACCGAAAATACGTGTGTGTGATTTTTGGTCGTCTCGACAACAACATGAATTTACAGCTCTAGAGACATCTTTATTAGCTTTCACCCTGTACCTAGATCTTTTCAAGCAGAAAAAACAGAATTTTAGCATTTATGCTTTTCTTAACTCCTCTTTTGCCACTAATCCCCAAAAGTAAAGAACGTGCCTGAAGGATAAATCCTTAGTAAAATGTCACCTTACCAATATGACACCTCATGGAAGTGATAACAAACCATGCAAAGAAACATTAAACAACACAGTTTTCTGTGTAGAGAATTATTAAAAGGAAAGAAGGCCCAGGAAAAAAATTAAGTTAAAGCATCAGTGCTTCAGACAGCACTGAATAAGATCATCAGAAAGTAATTACAATCCCACCTGGTGATAATAAGAGAGCAAAATCCCTTTTCTCTTGTGTAACACCAGGCAGAAATGCATCTGCTCAGCTCCAGCTTTGAGCTTAACTCAGCAGAATCACAGAATCATAAAAGAGTTCAGTAGCCCAATTCCTCCTGCTAAATTCCCTACAGAAGCTTCCCTACTGCACTTTATCTATATAAGATACAAAACTATTTAGAGCACACCACAGTCACTTCCCTGTGAATGAAGACCACCCCAAGCAGCCAAACCGAACACAGGCCCTAACCCATACTACCACCCCTAAGTAACTATGCAAAGACATAGCAGACTAAAAAAACACGTATTGCAAAAGAAAACCCAATACAATTACCAAAAAACCTCCCTCAAACATTGCGTTTTTTACTACGGCATGCTGCATACCTTGAAGTGCACTCGCAGGTTGGATCCCCGTGACTTGCATGCTGCAAGAAAAAAAAAAACATTTTTTGAAATTAAAACCTTAATGGGCTCAGTACCCCCCCCGCGAACGCTCACAAAACCCCAACAACTTACATTTCGTGGGGTTTTCCGGGTCCAGAGAGTAGCGCACCATCTTTGCTGCTCAACTACAAAGCAGAAGCAATTATAAATAACCCGCACGAAGCTTATAACGCAGATATGCAGAATGTTCCCCTCATGCCAAGGAGCTGCTCAGAAACTACGCTTAACTCTTCACAGTTAAGTCCGAAGGTGTCCTAAGAAAATCATCACCGCAGCTGCGGCCTCACCCATGGGCCTGCTTCCACCTCACCGCACCAGGCACCCCCCGCTCCGCCACCTCCATCCTCCCGCCCCGCAAATGCCGCGGGCATCCGCCGAGGAGGACCGAACCCTTGTGCCCTGATGGCCTCCCCGGGGCTCCCCGGGCGGGACAGGCCCGCGATGGGACCGGATTAAGGGCGCCCCGCGGCCGCCATCGCTTCCTCACCTCAACGCAGCAGCGCAGAAAGAGGAAGCGCACAGCCCGCCGGGAGACGGGAAGACGCTCTAGCTCTCGCGAGAGGTCGGGCGCGATCTCGGGCGGGTGAGCGTCGCTGAGGCGCGTTGCCGGCGCGGAGGCGAAGAGTGCTGTGGGGACCGTCGGTAAGGGCATGGTAGCGGATGGGAGCGAGAGGTCGTCCCGGCACATCCCCGCGGTTGATCCTAAACTCTGGAATGTGGGAACACCAGCCAGTACCATCATGTCTGTGTGCAGGAATGCGGGCGCTGAGTCCCGCCTGTGCCGGGCTCCCCACAGCCCCAGGCCTAACCCCGCAACATGGCAGCGGATCCGTGCCTCAGTGCTGCCTCCAGAGCCCTCACTGGCCGGGGGGCAGTCCGCTGCTGTCGGGAAAGGTGTCGGTGGAGCCAAGACGAGGTGTTGGTACCCTCAGCTCACGGCGGGGCTGTTTGCCCGAAACCGGGGAGCAACCCGGAGAGGTGCCGCTAGGTGGCAGCTCAGGATGAGAACAGAGGTGCGCCTCGCTTAGCGGAGGCGTCATGGTATTGCAGTGGTTTGGTTGGAAGGTCCCTTAAAGCTCACCCAATTCCAACCCCTGCCACGGGCAGGGACACCTTCCACTGGAGCAGTTGCTCCAAGCCCCTCTGTCCAACCTGGCCTTGAACACTGCCAGGGATGGGGCAGCCACAGCTTCTCTGGGCACCCCCTGACAGCGCCTCAGCACCCTCACAGGGAACAGCTTCTGCCCAAGAGCTCATCTCAGTCTCCCCTCTGGCAGTTAAAGCCATTCCCCTGTCCTGTCCCCACAGGCCCATGTCCAAAGCCCCTCTCCAGGTTTCCTGCAGCCCCTTCAGGCACTGGAGCTGCTCTGAGGTCTCCCCTTCAGGAGCCTTCTCTTGTGCAGGCTGCCCCAGCCCAGCTCTCTCAGCCTGGCTCCAGAGCAGAGCTGCTCCAGCCCTCGCAGCAGCTCCATGGCCTCCTCTGGCCTCGCTCCAGCAGTTCCACAGTATTCAAGAATACAGCAGTATCCAAGAGATGAGACCAAAGAGAATCATGTTTATAATTTGCAACTGTTATTTATTGCATCATTATAAAAAAATAGAAAACATTGTTGAAAGATTTTGGGTTGGGTTTTTTTTTTTTTTTTTTCTTCATTTTAGGCTGTTTTTGCAGCTAGAACTGCTTGGGAAGTTTGATGAAGCAGCCGTTCAATTAAACCAAAACATTTCCTGAAAGTTATACCTGTCTCCAGCAAAAGGCTCATCAAGAACAGTTTGACACGGCAGGTAAAAATCAAACCGTCTTCTGGAGCAGTCATTAGTCTGGTGGCACCTCCCTGCCATGAGCGAGTCCTGTTCAACTCTGCATTTAGAAATAAGGAGAGCAAGAGCACACTGTCTGTGTAAATGCTCTGACCAGGAGGCTATTTTCAGATCTCTTGTTTAGGGTAAAAACCCCCAAAACTTTGAAGCTAGGATTTCACCCAGATGGGAAGAGGAAAATGTTTGAACTATCACAAACCTTTACATGTCTGGAAACTTGTACAGTTCTAAATGTGTCTGCAGCTTTCCATTTCCCTGCCTTAAAATCTGACTTCTACTTTGCTTTCCGTGGGGAAGCTTTCTGCAAATTCTCCAGGTCACTTCAAAGCGCTGATCTCAAAGCAGCAAAACCTGCTGGGATGTGGGCAAGTATTATTTCTTCTTTTTATATGTGATTATTTTTTGTGACTAGAAGAAAATTAGGGGCACATACTCACAAGAACGCATGCTACCTTTCAGTCAGAAATCCTTATTTTGAGATAATTAAGACATATTTTCATCAGTTAGCACTTCTGTCATCATCTGTGGGTTTAGAAGCCACTGAGCACCTCAGTGCACACAACTATCTCAGAACAGTGGTAATGTGAAGAAGGATCAGCACTGCCAAAACACATGCACAACCGCCTTTGTAAGTGAAGCATTACTAAAGAAACATAAAAAAAAAGTGTCCCCTCTGGGGTCCTGTTGCTTCAAGGGAACAGTAAATATGTAAAAGAGATCTCAGTGATGACTCCCAGTGCTTTCTCAGTGTTTTGGTTCTCCTTCCTATGGAACAAGAACAGTATTCCAAGAGCATTAACTTTCCAGATGCAGTAAGCTAAAGCTAGAAAAAGCTGAGGTCTTCAAACAGTTCCAAAGCCTTCTCAACTATCCTGTGGGAATCTCCTCTCACAGTGTGTGTGAATGCAACTCTCCTCTGTCACTGTGCCCTTGGCACCTGCCTCCATGCATTGCCAGTGAAGGAAATAGGCCTTTCCATGGGAAGCACCTTCACACACAGCTGCTTCTTAGCAGCAAAGCACAAGAGCAATGAGATGTTCAGAGAAAGCTGGAAGAGAGGTGTGAAACATAAGCAGTTGTCACATGGTGGGAATTATTATATGGTTGTTGTGTTCATCGCATCTGAAACAAAAGAGGGCATGTTTTCTGTTACTTACGTTTTATGTTTCCCTACATGTGGAACTGTTTATCATCAGCTGCTGAGGGCTTGCAGTGGTGCAAGTGTAGAGGTAAAGGCTTCTGCGGATGGTGTCAGGAAATGAGATGCATGTTCTCATCCTTGTTGGGAGGTTAGCAACTGCTCTCCAAGGCAGCCTAGCACAGAACTGAAGCTGAGATCAGGGCTGAGGCAGCTGAGCACGTGCCCTGTTGAGACTTATGCAGATTATTCCCCCAGTGCACCAGCTGCCTTGGATATTTAGCTTGCATGAGCTAACTTGAAAAGAGCTTTTGGATCCTAAGCAGAAAATTTAGGCACCTAAGTCCCAAATCATGCTCCTGAAGACTCCTACGTAGGAGGCAACTGCCTCCTAGTCCTACTGGAATCTCTGCAAGACTTTACCTTAAACTACTCTGGTGCTATCCCTCTTAGCTCCCCTGTCCACACCACCTAGCCCTGGTGATTGTGCCATGCATGTCCAGGAAGACCTCACTCTCTTGGCAGGCACTGAAAACAAAGATCCATCTGTGTTCAAACCTGAACCATTCCTCTGCTCTGGAAGCTCCTGCTTGGGAGCATCCTCCCATGAAGGGCTCATCACAAGGGCAGCAACGGTTTCTACCATCTCCTGGGACAGAAATCTGCAGAAAGGGATAGTGTCCATCTCGACCCAGCAGCGTGGGAGACCCACTTTCAGTTTTCTTTCCTTGAGTGGTTTCAAAGCCACATCCTAGCCACGAGGACAGCGGCTGTTCTGTGACAGAAATGCTCACACCCTCCCTAATGCATGTTTTCTGCTGAGAAGCCTGCAGTGCGTTGCCTTCACACCTCTCCTCTGAATGTGCTCTATGGGCTGAAAGGGGGCTGCACCCATTAACCTGCCCTGGAAGAGCCCAGTAGACAGTGGGAAGTGTACAGGTGCAGGAATGTTGCATCACACAAGTAATTTTATGAGTGTACAGTGAGTAAACAAGCAGCTTTATCTGTCAAGCAGCTTTATTGGTCCTGCTGTAGTTGCCAAGCCAAATGTCACCCTGAGTGTCAGTAAGTCAACACCCTGGATAGCCAGCATCCTTTATGGGAGGGAGAGGTGAGCTCTGAAACCGCACAGTGGTTTTCACAGCAGGTCTGGATCTAAGAGAGTTCACTTCCATCTGTAGGACCTTCCCACAGCTCTGGAGTTCAACCACTGCTACAGCAGATGTGGCAGAAGCAAACCTCTTCTGGTACTTGCCAGAAGGCAATACTTCGATTGCGGTTGCCAGGGCAATACTTTATCACCTACTCTGTTCCAGCTCAAGTGCCTGACTGTCAGCTCAGACACACATCTGCCTCTGCTCTTGCTTGGAGGCAGTAATTGCTAACAGAGGGGCAGGTAGAGCAACAGGAGGGTCCATGCTAAAATCCCTGTGACAGATATATCCAATGGGTCTGATTGACTAAGCTTAACTCTGGCTTGCTAAAACACATTGTGCATCCGCTGCACTGTAGGAGGGGGGTTTGACCTGTTCTTTGCATGAGGATGGAAGCCAATTCCACCGGCTTTTTTTGTGGATTTCTTGGCATTTATCTTACATGGTTTTTGGAGTCCAAGGGTTATGTGGGGATATTAACTGTCATTCACAAAATTACATACAAATGGGTTACTTGTCCTAATGGTTAAGCAGAAAATCTTGAAGGAAAAGACATTTTAAATTGAAACCAGCTTGAATGCTGAAACACTGAAGCTTTCCAGCCTTCAGACAGCTGCCTGCCCCTCCTTTCCCTGAAATCCTCTCTCCTGACCAGCCTACGAAATCCTACACTCCTCCTCCCAGATGTGGGCTCCTCCAAAGGCACACTTTGCTCCCATTGTTTCCCTTTTCCTCCAACAACATTTGTACATGGGGTGAATTCTCAAGCTAAGCCGCTCTCCACAGCAATGTCCTAAAATGCACTGATCCAGGCAGTAAGTCCCAAAGGAAGACCTGTGGCCTTGGAAAAGGAGGAAATGTATCTCCAGAAGATGCATTTCCTCAGCATAAGTTACCCAACATAAGAAGGTCATAGAGCTGCTGGAGTGAGTCCAGAGGAGGCCATGGAGATGCTGCGAAGGCTGGAGCAGCTCTGCTCTGGAGCCAGGCTGAGAGAGCTGGGCTGGGGCAGCCTGCACAAGAGAAGGCTCCTGAAGGGGAGACCTCAGAGCAGCTCCAGTGCCTGAAGGGGCTGCAGGAAACCTGGAGAGGGGCTTTGGACAAGGGATGGAGGGACAGGACAGGGGAATGGCTTTAACTGCCAGAGGGGAGACTGAGATGAGCTCTTGGGCAGAAGTTCTCCCCTGTGAGGGTGCTGAGGCGCTGTCAGGGGGTGCCCAAAGAAGCTGTGTCTGCCCCATCCCTGGCAGCGTTCAAGGCCAGGTTGGACACAGGGGCTTGGAGCAACTGCTCCAGTGGAAGGTGTCCCTGCCCGTGGCAGGGGTTGGAACTGGATGAGTTCTAAGGTGCCTTCCATCCGAAACCAGTCTGGGATTCTATGATTCAATAAGATGGACTGACCAACATCAGCAGAATGAGACACTATAGGAGTTTTGCTCTGCATCAGGCTTGGTCACTTGAAGAGCTCAATTATGTCCTATATTCCTCCCTGTAATTTTTGAGAAGACATGGTCCTATAGGGGGCCAAAAGTTCCTTACTTAAGCAGATATATAACAAAGTTATTTATATACATATCTTTGTATGTATGTATCTGTGCATATGTGTACACATTTAAATCATCACCAGTTTGTCATCTAAAATATGTGAACAACCATTATGATTTTGGTTCCCTGTGAATCCTCCTAAGCCACAGGCAATTCTTTACAAGACGAGGTTAGCTACACAGTCTGTTTCTGTTACATATACTGTACCCAGTTCAGGGTTGAGGAAGCACCCAAGGGGGCTTAATGTCACGACATCCATGTTTCTGTCCTTACCGTCACCACTGCTGAAGCATGACGCAGTAGGCACAGCACCTTCTCCATGCTGCTGGTGTCTAGCCAGCCAGCAACATGGTCAAAACAAGAAACCACAGCAATTGTTGATAGTGTCTCAATACTCAGCATTTTTGACATATTATCCTAGAGCTATGGGTTCACCCGCCCCCTGCATGCCCACCAATGAGGGAATCACCAGTGGAATACATCTCCCGTGTGATCAAATAACCTTGTGGCTGGAGTTTGTGTTTATTCAGTGTATTTCTTGCCAGAAAACTGTTTACATAAGCTCTGAAGCTCTGTGACTGCTTGTCTGTGGCTTTCATTGCCAGAAATGGACCAGCCAATTGCCTTGATGAATAAGACAGTAAATAAAGATATGTGTAAGTGCCTGATCATAAACACTATTTGGGATAAATGAAGTCCTGGGCTCTTGTTTGCTCTAACCTGTCTAGCTCATAACCAAGAAGTACTGCTTTAAATATACTTTTGGTTAATAAAACCAAAAATATCTCTGGAATTGGGGACATTGCCCACAGTTTGCATCCACAGTTTAGTCGCAGATTAAAATATGGGGAATTCTGTTTAAATACAAAATGAGCTTTGTTTTCCTCTGAGGATGGTTGAAGCCTCTTCCCTCTCACAGAGAGGAAGAGGCTTCAACCTTTCTTTCTGTGTCTGGTACGTCTGCATCTTCATTTGGTCTGATGAAGAGCTCCTTGAAATCACCTGATAAAGCACAAACTTGTTCTTCTCTTCCAGGGCCTTCTGCACCTGCATCTCACTTTTGGTAGGCACAGCACAGAGAGACCTGGGCATGGAGCAAGGCAGAGATCCACTGGGAGCCTGGAAAGTGAGGTTGGATGATGCCTATTAGCACAACCAGTGCAAAGATTCCAGACAGCAGACAGGGTTCTCTTAAAGGCATGGCAAGAAGCTTCATCCCTGAATGTCTGCTCATCTAAACTTCATCTCCACAGCAACACTTCCAGCATCTTCACTGATCACCCCAATGTGTGGTTTCTGTGTTCATTCCTTTGGATTCCTGTTGTCAGAGGTTTCCCCCAAGTTCCTGCTGTCCCCTGCTGTGATGATTGCAGCATCTTCCTCTCCACAAGACAATGACTTCCCTGCTTTGATCCCAAATGTCACCGCTGAGGTCATCCCTCCCTCCTGGCTCTCCCCTCCCTTTCCCAACTGTCCAGATACCTCCTCCTTTGCTATTACAACAGTTCTGACACAACACTCCTCTTTCGAAGCCTTCCTTATCTGTCCATGCTTACTAACCCCCTATTTGAGCTGCCCTCCCCCTCTCCAGCCTCTCCACTCTTTTCCAGCCTGCATGGCCCCGTCACATGC
This sequence comes from Myiopsitta monachus, assembly GCA_017639245.1. NCBI lineage: Eukaryota > Metazoa > Chordata > Aves > Psittaciformes > Psittacidae > Myiopsitta > Myiopsitta monachus. The sequence goes on along the minus strand of CM029941.1, from coordinate 1,505,080 downwards.
CACTGCTCAGGAAAGTCATATGATGGGTAGGGGCCGCTGGGCAAGGCTGCGGCAGGCGTCTGCTGAACGTGGGGCCCCGGTGGGTGGCACACCTCCAGCTCCCTCCCCATGGCCACTGCCACCCAGTGACTCCATCAGATGCTGGGTCTGCAGCGTGCAGGCACACGGTGCCGGGCACGGATGGGAGCTGGAGGCGTGGAGCTGCATTGCAAATACAAGGAAGGAGCGTCACACACAGGGGGTGGTTGACAGGGTGAGTCCCGCACCCACAGCTCAGACTGGGCAGGTCTGCTGATACTGCTCCCCTGACCTGCCTGCCTGGCAGGACCCTGCTCACACCTCCTACATTGTTGTCTGCTTAGAAAATACTGCCCTTGCTCTCTACAGCATATCATAGAGTCATAGAATAGAACCTTCAAATGGTTTAGGTTGGAAGCGACCTTTAAAGGTCATCTAGTCCAACACATCTGTTGTGAGCAGGTTGCTCAAAGCCCCTGTGTCCAGCCTGGCCTTGAACACTGCCAGGGATGGGGCAGCCACAGCTTCTCTGGGCACCCTGTGCCAGTGCCGCAGCACCCTCACAGGGAACAGCTTCTGCCCAAGAGCTCATCTCAGTCTCCCCTCTGGCAGTTAAAGCCATTCCCCTGTCCTGTCCCTCCATCCCTTGTCCAAAGCCCCTCTCCAGGTTTCCTGCAGCCCCTTCAGGCACTGGAGCTGCTCTGAGGTCTCCCCTTCAGGAGCCTTCTCTTGTGCAGGCTGCCCCAGCCCAGCTCTCTCAGCCTGGCTCCAGAGCAGAGCTGCTCCAGCCCTCGCAGCAGCTCCATGGCCTCCTCTGGCCTCGCTCCAGCAGCTCCATGACCCTCCTGTGTTTTTGCCCCAGAGCTGGATCAGCACTGTAGGGGGGGATCTCTGCAGATCACAGCAGAGGGGCAGGAACCCCTCCCTGAGCTGCTGCTCACACTCTATGGGTGCAGTCTGTGATTTAAGTGACTGTACAGAAAAGCTCTTTTTTTCCTATGACCTGACTGTTGGCCTGCCTGTCCTCGTACTGGCAGTTCCTGTGATGAACATCAGCAGTGTCTGTACATTACAGGCAGAAACATAAGTACAAAGTACCAAGAAGTGTCCTAAGCTTTTCTTAACTAATTAGAGCCTGTTCCTAATAATATCTGCACACTCAACACACACAATAAATATGAGAAGGTAGGCAATTAGGAATAAGTGCCCAGAAGATGAAGCAGAGCGTGTTAGCAGCATCCTCCGGGACATCTTGTTCTTCCTCATTGTCATGCTGCATATGCTGTAAACGAATGTGCTAGATATTCTTTCATTGAGACAGTGAGGATTGAGCCTGGTTTTAGGCAGGGGATAATTGTCAGGTTCTCAAAGTAAAATGTGCAAGCTGGTGAAAAATTCAATTAATAATACTGTTGGTTTATATTAGCAACATAATAATATTATTATATTATACATTAATATTCTATAATGGTATATATATTTTTATATTATAATCAGTAATACATTTATTTAATTTTCTATATATTATTAGTTAATGCCAATATCTGAGGAAAGCAGGAGACTCTACTTATCTCCAAGGATGGCTCAAGGCTTTCCCCTATCTCCAGCAGATCCCAGGCTCCACCCTGCTGTGATTTGTGAAGGACAAAGATTAACAGAGGAGAGCAAATTAAAAACAGGGCAGTGGAGTACAAGCAATACTAACCTTGATGATATACAACACGATCTGATGCTGCTTATTTCTGTGCCCCAAAGTGTTTGCCACAATTTCTCTGACAAACCCCCAGAAAGCGTATGGTTTAAAATGCCATTCTCCTGTAATGTGAATCACAATAAAATACTGCTGAAGGATCTCCTAAGCACCAGCCAGATCAGCAGTCAGTACCATGAAGAGAGGAAGAACATGCATTAGCTGTCTGACCCAACAACAGCTGAATAAAGAATAATCTGAGATTTGCAACCTTAAACCTTAGGTGCAAATTAGCAATAATAGAGAGAACAAATGTTACGTGTCTTCATAGGGCTTTGCTTTGTAAGTGACAAATTAATTGGTTTTAATAAATTCCTCCTTTTCTTTACTCTAGGCACTGGCATGTCGAGTAGTATGCTCAGAGTTTCCTCATTTTTATGTCCATCCAGATTTATGGGATCCATTTTGAAAGCCTGAGTGCCACTGAGATCAATTTAGAGTGGATTTAAGAGTGCTGAAAATGGTTATTTAGGTGTCTGCTTTTGGGTTTAGTCTGGGAAGTTTTTGGAAAAGGAGGAGATGTCAGCTTACTGATTACTATCCCCAAATGTCATCTTGCAATATCTTTTAGAAATGAGCCCAAAGACAGAGCTTGTGACCTGGTCTAACAGACTGATCTAAGCAGGTAGGAGAGCTGCTGCCTGCTCTAACCGCTCTTATGGTCTCCCCTTAAGCTTCAGTCCATCTGAGTGTCAAATACATCACACTGATGTTGCTACCACATCCAGACTTGGGCCAGGTATTTCTGCAGATCTGAAGAAAAACATGTGGATAAGGATATGTGCTCTAAAAACCTCCTTAAACCAAACATCTGCCCCCAAACTCCTCTCTGGACTCTCCAGCAGCTCCAGGCCCTGCTTACAGAAAAGGCAGGGGCCACTGTTAGTCATTTATTGGGTATTTTAGTCTTTCCCTTTGCTGGATAAAGGAGAGTTAAAGCAGGAGCGCTGCTGGGAGCTCACCATCCACCACAATATGAAGAGTCAAGTGATCATGAACTTCTGTGATGCTTTTCCAATACCCCACTTAAAATAGGACAGAAAAGAGCAGAGACAAACATCCCCCTGGGTGCCCACAGCACTTCTGCACTGCCAGTGGGCTTGGCTCCAAGTCCCTGTTCAAGCCCAAACATGCTCAGTGTTCATACAGCTTGGATGGAAAAGAATGGGGTTTGGGCAAATGCATAGAAAGAGAGAAAATATATGTCGTTCCTCGGCACAGAGCTAAAGGCGTCCTTGTCATTAGAGCGGATGGAGCAGGCTCACCACCCACCACTGGGTCTTCTGTCCGACACAAAGCAACCAAGCGGTCTGGATCCATCTCACGTTCCTCGGCACGTGCTGGGAATGACAAGGCACTGAATTAGCGCTTGTCTGCTTGGACACAGGGAATAGGCATCAGGACACACTGAGCTCTCACTGGCATTCCGGCTGTGCTCCCGCACAGCTCTGCTGTGGCCCGAGATGGCATGAGATCACCTGAGGGTATCTGCAAGAGCAATAAATGCTCAGTCAGAGCAACCTGGCAACTATTTCAAAGCTTGGGCAGGGGTGAAAAGAGATTAAAATCACCCTAAAAATCACTTCACATTGGTTAGGCATGTCTGAGAAAATGGCACAACAAAGAGTGGCCAGGAAGAAGCTTGTCCTTGGTGAAGGGTGGCCCAGCAGCAGGACCGGAGCGCTGCTGTGGGAAGAGGGCAGCCAGTAGGGATCAAAGCCTTCTAAGAGCCTCTCCGTGGACCAGGATGCCTGGAGGCAGGTACAAACTGTAACATTCCTCCCTGTGAGACAACGTTCACAAGAATTAGCATTTCTCAGGAATGCAGGGATTTATTCTTCAAGGCCCGCTGTATCCGCGAGTGCTACGGCCCAAACACTGCGCCGACAGAGCATGTGCTTGGTAAGAACCCAGGAACAGATGCTGGTGGATTTAATGTGGGACAGGAGGCCCATTGCAGGCTTGCAGACTGCCAGCAGGGTCAGCTGTAAATATTCCCTCACAATCAAAGGCATTCATCTAAGGATTACATGCTGGGGGCTTTGTGGTAAAGTAAATTTGCAACTAACGGGGCCATTAATAGTCAGACAGTTTAGTTGCCATTTATTTTCCCCCTCAGTCATTTTTACTACATCTAAATACCATGGGGACGTGGGACTTGAATGATGTGGCCTAAGAAATCAGCTTAGAAGAAGTAGGAGAAGGGGTTACCTCCAACAAAGAGAGCTCAATGGGGATCGAATGGGGATATCAATAGTGGGTAATGCCACTGAAGCATGTGAGCTGATTTCATAACCTAATGGAGATTAGCCTCCTCTGTAAGCAAGCTATCGAGGGGCATAAGCATGTTCATAGAGGGGGTGTATACAAAAGGCTGAGGAGAGGAGGAGAGTCTTTGTGGGTTGAGGAATGGATGTGAAACAAAGACACCACGGCCTCTTTTCACCTCAGTTTGACACTCACAGAGCAAAAATACCCACAGCAGAAACTGTGCCACGTAGGTCGTACCTCCCCCCTCTGCAGTAAGCACTAAGTATAAAAGAATTAGTGGCAGGATGGGATGATGACAAACCAAGAGGGCCTGGGCTGAGCAGGCACAGGGTGATGCAAGGATTAACCCAGGGTGTTATTTCACCACAGAGCTGCCTCTCCAGGACCACAGACCCTTTGGGGCGCTGTCAGGTCTGCATACCCATCTGATGGGGGTTCTTCCATGACCCCAGCTCAGTGTACAACAGAGCTGCCTGAACAGCACTTCCCTCATCTGTTTCTTATACAGCTCCATCTCTACCCTTTCTCCCCATCATCTCAGCAACAAATTAGGCCGATGGAGCCAAGAGGGGAACTAGCACCAATCCCATTAAATTCTACTGCTTGGGCTGTGTTTTATAATTGAAAAGAAAAACTGTTTTATAACAAAAAAAAAAAAAAAAAAAGAGCAATCCCTTTTTCTCCCCTCCTCCTCCAATCCTGCAAATACTAAAACCCTACTCCTTCTTCCTTTGGAGAGAAAGAATGAAAATAGGGAAAAGCCAGGCAGGAAGAATGGAGGGTGTGTAAAATATTCTCAGGTTTCTAAATGTGGAATTAAAAATTTGAAGAATAGGAATAATCACTCCCTGATGCCGAGTATCTGACCTAAGGCAATGAAATTAATCTTTGGCTTGTGCAAATGAACAATCCTTATTAACAACATCTTTGTCTCTTGTTGGTGTGGCATTGCGTTCAGTAACAAGCATCCATGAACCCAAGAGCCACTGTTTTTCTCCATTAAGAGGGGTCCCTTGAGCCAACGGCTCCATTTCCACCTTCTTGGTTATGTGAATGTGATGGGATGCAATCTTAGCCATTGGAGTACCACGCAAATCCATCCTGCAGCCACTCACTGAGGTGATGGTACCTTGTCCTGGGCAGCTAACCATTCTCACTGCTGCTCTTCCCATGGCAGGACATCCCTGAGAGAATGAGAGATGCAATATTGGTAGCCCCATTCAGGCAAGAGGCTGCTGTTTGTTCTTCTTGTGATCTCCAGAGCAGCTCACACCAGAATTACTCTGCCTCTGCAAGTTTTTAAAGAGGTTGTGTGATGCTGAAGGGTTTTCCCTCCCCTCTTAATGCTCAGGTCTCTGATGGTGCCATTCACTCACATTTCTTGCTGTGATTTCTGCAAGGAAATGAGGTTTCAGGGACTGATTTTAAAGACAGAGAGATAGAAGCATTAAAGACAATTATTTTGCAAAAGGCTCCTGACATCAGTCTCCTTGAGCAGAATGGTGACAGGCAGGTTCTATCGGAGACACAGAGCTCCTGCAGAAGACACTGGCCATAACGCAGGACAGAGATGCTCTGCTCACATGGAAACAGCATTGAAGGGGGTCTCACCAATGGATGCATGAACATGGAAACCTCCCAGATTAAATGCTGCTGAAAAACCTGTTTTATCTTTCCCTGAACTTAGGTCTCCAGGAGATCACAGTGGGAATGGAGCTAGGAAGAGAGAATGGAGCCAGAAAGATGCCTCCAAGAGCAGCCACCATCTCCTCAGGCATTGCCCAGCTCACAGCAGCTGCTGGGATAAAGCCTCCAACATCCCAACAAGTGATGCAAATACTGAGCTTCCAGCTCCTTTAAAGTGGATTATTATCCATTTTACCCTGGTTTATTATTTATTACTTATTACAATATCCAGGAATTCCATCTGGGAACCATGAAATCTCTCCCAGTGAAAAATTAATCAAAACTAGGAATTTCTCCTTAAAATTATTTGGCTTAATGAACTGTTATTTTCTAGGCAGCTCTGGGTGGGAGCCTTTTACCCCCCGGGCCATGGGGGTTACAGAGAGGTCAGTGCAGAGCCATACTCTTTGCATTGACATGATGCCCATCACAACAGTTCCTGAGCATCATCATGGACCTTTTGGCTAAAGCAACTAGGAATTATTTGATGTGCTTCTTCCTTGCTGTTGCTAAGTTATTCTCACTCCTACTGTTATTTGTGGAAGCCAGAGGCAAAGAGCAGGACACTGCACAGACAAAAGGAGGACATGTCTCCACCCATCACAGCTTTACAATGGCAAGGGGCAGCAGCTCAATGCAACGGCACAGAAGGAAGAATGAGAAGACGTCAGAGTGGCCGATGGTCTGACAGGGCTTTGTTGGCACCAGGAATGTCTCTAAATGATGAAGCATTTGTTGATGAGGTTTGGTTGATTCATTTCCTGCAGGAGTAAGGCCAGTTGTGGGCCAGCAGCTGAGAAACCTCTGTCCTTTCTTTTTTAGGCCACTGCTGTCGGAATGCTGCTCCTCGATGGACCACACAGCTGTGGGAGAGGCAGCTCAGAGCCATACTCCCTGGAGAGATGCAGTTAGTGTCATCTGCAGCCTCCTGAAACAGGAGCTGCTCAAATAGCTCCCAGAACATACTTTCATTCTGCCAAGTCAGAAACAAAAAAGTTCAGGAATAATCCCCAAAAGGAGAAGAGCAGCAGTCCCCTGCTGCAACCTGCTGTACGAGAGCTAGGAGGAAACCTTTTGGAATGGAATGGGACGGAATAGAAAACAGGACAGAACAGGACAGAATAGGAAGGACAGAACAGAGAACAACAGAATGGAGCAGAGAAGAACAGAATAGAAAGAACAGAACAGAATAAAATAAAATAGCATCAAAATAGAATAAAATAGAAGGATAGGATAGGATAGGATAGGATAGGATAGGATAGGATAGGATAGGATAGGATAGGATAGGATAGGCTAGGCTCATAGGGTACTTTGGGTTGGAAGGGACCATAAAGATCATCCAGTTCCAATCCTCTGCCACATTTTGTCACATCCCTAAAACTGCAAAAGTTTCCTGACATAAGAGATGTAATTTCTGTCCATCAGTGAACCAACTGGGACACAAAAGAAATCACAGTATCTAGTAGTGGCCTTGGCAGTGCTGGGGTAAAGGTTGGACTTTATGGTCTTAAAGGTCTTTTCCAACTTCATGGAGTCTGTGATTTTATTATTACAAAGAACAAAGAATCCCAGGCTGGTTTGGGTTGGAAGGGGCCTTAAAGCTTGTTCAGATCCAACCCCTGCCATGGGCAGGGATGCCTTCCACTACAGCAGGTTGCTCCAAGCCCCATCCAACGTGGCCTTGGATATAGAATGGAATATTTCAGTTGGACATCCGATGGTCACCTAGACCAACTGCCAGCCCATGCGGAGTCAGGAGGTGGCTGGATTGAACAATGCTCGCAGGCCTGCAGGATATGAGCTCAGGTCTCCATGAAAGCACTGCTGGAAAATCAGATCAGTTCTGCCATTGATACCTACTAGTGAGAGCTGAAGCAATTCCTGTGCCTGATTTCCCATATTTCCCTTGCTATTGACTGGTTTTAGGCCTCCATCTCTTTATCATCATCTCTGCCCATTATTTGCTGCACCTCTTTCCCGTAGCTCTCTTGCTGTTTTTATACACCACAGACCACAGAGCCTCTTCCTTGCTTTCTGTTGCAGGTGTAGAGGGAAAGGAAAGGGACCATGTCCTAGGGCATCTCTTCCTTACACTTTGTGCAGTGAGACAGCAGCAGAAAACAACAAAATGTAATCTTATAGATCATTAGCTTATGGATCAGCCAATAAAAAAAATGGGAATAAAGAGCTTTTCATGACAGAGGATTCAAAACTATTTATGGCATCACTAACCCGACTGCACAAGCTGGTGGGCAGCCAGGTGGGTTGCCCCACGGGGAGCATCTGATGCCTATTGGGTCTATAGAATCTAGAGAGTACAAGATTGTGTGTGGATCTGAAAGCCCCAGACCCACGCTGTCAGCTGGGGTGGGCAGTGGGCACAGCACAGCAGCGCTGATGGCTCTCGCAGCCCTTTGTGGTGCTTTGCTTTACCCATCTGAGAAACCAGATTTGGTGGAGCTGCCTGTCCCTGCTGCCTCCTGGGGTAGCAGTGGTGGAGTCACCATCCCTGGAAGTGTTCACACATCATATAGATGAGCCCCTCAGTGCCATGGGTTAGTGGTGGCCTTGGCAGCACTAGGGAATGGTTGGACTGGATGATTTTGAAGGCCTTTTCCAACTGAGTTGATTCTATGATTCTATGCATATATGTATGTGCATGTATGCCTAAATACATAGACGTACCTGTGCGTACACATATATGCACACACATGTGGGCCTATAGGGGTGCTGGGGAGGGACTCTTCATGAGGGACTGCAGTGATAGGAGAAGGGGTAACGGGTTCAAACTGAAACAGGGGAAGTTTAGATTGGATATGAGGAAGAACTTCTTTACTGTGAGGGTGGTGAGGCACTGGAATGGGTTGCCCGGGGAAGCTGTGAATGCTCCATCGCTGGCAGTGTTCAAGGCCAGGTTGGACAGAGCCTTGGGTGACACGGTTTAGTGGGAGGTGTCCCTGCCCATGGCAGGGGGTTGCAATTTGATGATCTTAAGGACCTTTCCAACCCCAACTATTCTATGATTCTATGATATACACACAGATGTACACACACATACATAGGCACGTACCTGTACGCACACATACATGCACACACATACATGCACACACACACGTACGCACACATACATGCATACACACACATGTACACACACATACATACAAACACAACCCCTCTCCCCCAGTTTCCCGTGTTTCTCCCCACTTTCGGCTGCCCACACGTGACCACCTTCCCCCCACCCCACCCCCGGCGGCGCGCGGCCCTTCATTCATAATTCCCCCTCGACGTCACGGAGGGCGTGACCAATGGGAGAGCCGCTGCGGGCCGCCGCCGGCAGGGACCGCCCATCGTGCCACGAGCACCGCCCCGCGCGGGGCCTTAAAGGGCCCCGCCGCCAGCGGAGCATCGCTGCCGCCGCCTGTCCGTCCGTCGGTGCCTCCGTCCGCCCGCCCCTCCATCCCTCCCTCTCTCCATCCCTATAGCCATCCCTATAGCCATCCCTATAGCCATCCCTATAGCCATCCCTATAGCCATCCCTATAGCCATCCATCCCGAGCGATGCGGGGGCTCGCCCTCCTGCTCTGCGCCGCCGCCGTCTGCTGCGCCGCGGCGTCGGCTGCGCTGCCGGCCCGAGGTGGGTGCGCGCGGTCCCTTTCCCTGCGGAGCGCGGGTCCCTCTCTCCCCGGCGTGACCCCGTGCTCCGCTCCGGTTTGCAGATGCCACCGTCGCCGAGCAGCCTGCGCCGACGGCAGCCAAGCCGCGGGTTAAGTTCTCGCTCCGCTCTGCGTCGCACGCCGAAGAGGAGGGTTGCGGGATCGCCGTCGGTCAGAGCAAGTGCCTGGAGGACTGCCGGTTCAACGTGACAGCCAAGACTTTCTTCATCATTCACGGGTGGACCGTAAGTAGGGAGCGTCGCGGGGATGCTCAGTCTTCGGTCCGTCCGCTTAGAGGGTGTGAAATGCGCTGTAATTGCTCTGGGGCTCCAGAATATGTGGGATTTGGGACTGCTTTTCACGTTTTGAGCGCTGTGGTCTCTTGGTGTCTGCGCCTGAGGTCCCTGGATCGTTTAATTTAAGTTGCATTTGATAGCTCTGTGAAATCACTCAACTAATTCACGACTGCTAAGACCACATCATACCTGTATAACGTGAACGTGGCAAAGAGATTTTTCCCTAAAGCCCATCTAACCAACCCCTGCGCAGATGGCACGTGTCTCCACACACATGTATAGCCTTTCTGTAACCTTAGCTGTGCGTCTGCAGCCTTGACTTCAGCCCCGAGGTCTCCTTGTTAAAGGAACGGAGGGCTGACAGACTTTACCAACCTCCCTTCTTCTGAATTTAATGTGGCTGAGCATGTGGTGCGAGGGGACTTAACTCTGCCGGAGCTCATACAGTGCCAGGGCTGGAAAACCATCTTGCAATCCATCAGGATTTCTGAAACCCTTGAGAAAAAGGGGAGATAAGGTGGCATGTAACACACGCCTCTCGCTCCTGCCATAACCAGCAAGATCCAGAGCCTCTCAAAACCTGTTTTTCTTACACCATTAGTGCAATGCTGAGAAGTGGTGGGGCTTGCAGAGGACCAGCATGCAGCTGGAGCAGGATATGTAAATGATGTGCAAATAACCCAACTGCAAATGTGTAATCTGGGTCCTGTGAGATGGAAACTAACACCTGGATCTCCTTCTAGATGAGTGGCATGTTCGAAACCTGGCTGGGCAGCCTGGTATCTGCCCTCCAGAAGAGGGAGAAGGATGCCAATGTGGTGGTGGTGGATTGGCTTTCCCTCGCCCACCAGCTCTACACCGATGCTGTGAACAACACGCAGATTGTTGGAAAAAGCATAGCAAGGCTGCTTGACTGGTTACAGGTAACGCGAGTTAAGAGCAGCCTCTGTTGTAACGCTCTGTGGGGGAATGTTGCACAAGGGAACTGAGCATTCACCAGCTCCAGTGCTCAGGAGCTGGTGTAATCCCAACCCCGAGGCTTGGCGGGGCGATGGCCCAGAGCTGAGGTGTGTGCGCAGCCCTGGCACATGGGACTGCTGCTGTGCTTTCCTGGAGACGCTGCCTTGCGGCGCACTTGGGTCAGTGGTGTTGAGGTGGACTTCCACGGGCAGGGACACCTTCCACTAGAGCAGGGTGCTCCAAACCCCTGTGTCCAACCTGGCCTTGAACACTGCCAGGGATGGGGCAGCCACAGCTTCTCTGGGCACCCTGTGCCAGCGCCTCAGCACCCTCACAGGGAACAGCTTCTTCCTTATATCCAACCTGAACTTCCCCTGTCTCAGTTTGAACCCATCACCCCTTGTCCTATCACTACAATCGCTGATGAAGGTCCCTCTCCAGCATCCTTGTACTGCCCTTCAGACACTGGAAGCTGCTCTGAGGTCTCTTCTCTTCTCCAGCCTGATCAGCCCCAATGTTCTCAGCCTGTTGAGAAGTGCTTCAGGCCCCCTCTGCACTTGCTCCAGCAGTTCCGTTTAGGAGTCCTGCTTGAGCAAGTCAGGAGTTGGGCATTCAAAGTCAACCTTGGCTTGGCAAGAGGGTGGAAAAGAGAAAAGGCCCATGGTGTAGCACCATGGAGTCTGTGGCCAGTACAGAGATCTGCTGCTCAAAGAAAGAGCATCATAATTGAGGTTGGAAGCTGGGTACTGTGGCTGCGGGCAAATGACAAGTGCCATCCAAATCCTTCAGAGTGTCTTGATGAAATAAGAAAGAAGAATACTTGTCTGCCCCCTCCCTCCAGTCACTTCTGAGAACTGGACTTTGTAGTCCTGCAGATGCCCTTAAAGGCGGGAGGAAATTATCCCACCTCTTTTTCCATGCAGGAGAACCCGCTCTTCCAGCTCGAGAACGTCCACCTGATCGGGTACAGCCTGGGCGCTCACGTCGCTGGCTTTGCTGGTAACCACGTCCATGGGAGGATAGGCAGGATTACAGGCAAGTGGCTTTTTAAGCGGACTCATACCTTCCCTTAGCAGCAGCTCATTTCCCCGAAGAGGCTCATTTCCTGTGTTGCTGCGATGCTGTTTCGTGCTTGCACATTCAGAAATGACAAGTTTCCTACCTGTGGCAGCAGTGGGGAGCACGGGTCCTTTCACATGAAAAAGTGTCTTAATTTTGAACGCTTAAGTGTGTGTGTGGGGTGTCAATGAAAAATCCTTTCAGAGCATAACCTGCTCGTGAGCCCACATTTAACTTCAAATATACTTCAAACAAGTCCAGTTCAAACTCTTACTGTCCAAATCCTGAGCCTCTGAGTGACACTGGGTTTTGTAATTATGGCTCAGAACCAGTGGAAGTGAGAACTATTGGGTGCTGTTTATCCTCTGGGAAGTTTGGTCAAAACCCCAAAACCCACCAACCCCAACCCCTCATCCTGAAAATATCTTGAAGAGAATGCTTCTGACTCCAGAGGAAAGCTGTTTTCAACCTGAGAGAACTTAAAGCATGGTACAAGGGGTTGCATTAAGCGCTTAGATGCGACACTGACAGTAAGATTTCCTCAGAACCTAGCAATAAATATGTGTATTTAGTTAAGCAGAGGAAAAGATCACTGAACAGTCAATTTTGGGAATGGCTTCAGGTGGGGGTGAGGCTCAGAGGTTGACAGAACCTCCCAAACCCATCATGGGATCTCAGATGCAGGGATTACCTGGCTGCTGCTTAAACTGGTATTAGTCGCTCCATATGTCCAGCCTGAAAATAGACAAAGCCAAGGCAGCTTTGGCTCCTGCTGGTCTCTGTGTGGTGCTAGACCTCTTCTGATGTTCTTCTCTGTGACCTAGCAAAAACTTGTTGCTTCTGACAGGCAATCTGAAACCATTGCTGTAGAGCAGATTGAGGCTACTCCGGAGTTGTATTGCACCAAAAGTGGCATGGGACATCTTCATTTGTTCCCTCAGTGAGCCCATGGTGAAGAGATCTTGGGGGACAGCATCAGCTATGAGGCAGGGACTGTCTGTCTTAGCAGGGCTGCTAGCAACAGGCTCCTGGCTGTATCCTGTATGAAATAACCCAGTTTCTTACCTGGCGTCTTGCATACTGTCTCTAACACCAGGTTTGGATCCCGCTGGCCCTATGTTTGAAGGAGTGGACCCTAGCAAGCGCCTCTCCCCTGATGATGCTAACTTTGTGGATGTCCTTCACACCTACACAAGGGAAACACTAGGTGTTAGCATTGGGATCCAGATGCCTGTAGGCCATGTGGACATCTACCCCAATGGGGGAGACTTCCAGCCTGGCTGTGGTTTAAGTGATGTCTTGGGAGCAATTGCCTATGGGAGTAAGTTCTCATTACTTACTTTGCCTCTGGTCAGTGCAGACCCCTCACAAATAGACTTGGGTTGATGCTGGGGGATGATCTAGTTTACAAGAGCACAGAAAACTATTTTTTCCTTCTAAACTGCCTGTACTGCTGAAGATAGTTACTAGAAACTAGGCCTGCTCTTAATTCTGAAGTAGCATGTTCTCACTCTAACACTTGATCATGAACTATGGTCATTTTATGCTGGGTCTAAAATCCTCTTTAAAGCTTTCTTCATAGTAGAGACAAAACAAATGGTCTTCTTCACGTGTCTTCCACTAACCTCCTGTATTGCTACTGTTTGAAAACTGTTCACATTTGGCCATGTTCCACTCATGTTGGGCTACAAAAGGCATAGCTCAGTGTACCTTACCAGCTGCTGGGGTGGCAAGTGCCTAAACGAAACGTTTCCCTTGCAACTCTGCCTCTCTAGCGATTGGTGAAGTGGTTAAATGTGAGCACGAGCGGTCTGTGCACCTCTTCGTGGACTCCCTCGTGAACCAGGACAAACAGAGCTTCGCGTTCCAGTGCACCGACTCCAGCCGCTTCAAGAAGGGCATCTGCCTGAGCTGCCGGAAGAACCGCTGCAACGGCATCGGCTACAATGCCAGGAAAACACGGAACAAAAGGAACAGCAAGATGTACTTGAAAACAAGAGCTGACATGCCGTTCAAAGGTGTGCTTCCTTCTTAGAAAGAGCACAGTCTCCTCTCTAAGAGCAGGCTCCAAAGTCAGTGTTGGGAAAGATGTGGAAGACTAGCATCACCTTAAAGCAGCGCAGCACCAGGTGTTAAGTCTTTTGCTGTTACCTGGCTGCATTGCTGTCCTGTGGCATTACAGTGATCCTTCCCCCATGGAAAATCAACAGGACTCTGGCTGTAAGGATGCTCAAAAGAGCCGAATTACAGTTTATGCATGTCATACTTGCAAGACCTTACAGCCTTAGAGCACTGTAAGGTTTGGGGAGCTCTCCCAAGGGTGGACCTGCTGTTGTTGTGGTGTAAATATCAACTCTGTTAACAGTAAGGGCAAGAAAAAGCAATTGGTGATGTCTCAATAAAGAAAGGGTCTAGCCTTTGCCAGCCAGCACTATTTCACAAAGAGTGATGCTGAGCAATGTTGTCTCTTAAAGTTAGTTCCATCTGTGCTCTCCTTGTTTCTTTCCAGTCTACCACTATCAGATGAAAATGCATGTCTTCAGCTACCAAGGCTTGGGAGAGGCTGATCCCACTTTCTCTGCCACCCTTTATGGCACCAATGGAGACTCTGACCCTCTCTCTTTAGAAATGTAAGTAAGCTGGCCTGTGGTGTTTAGCTAAGGAGGTACTGGGACTAGGCAAGTTGGCATAATTCTTTTCCCTTGGGTAACATTAACCTTGCATCTGAGCCTAGCAACCTGGCTTCATCACCATTCAAAACAGTTTTATTCAGGATTTTAATTATGACTTACTGCTGAAAAAGCAATTTGATGTGCCCAGTCCTCTACATATTAGCCTTCATGGCTCATTGTTGAGGTGCTTTGTTTTGCTTTCTCCCCTACGACTTGGATGTAGTCTGAAGTCACCCAGATCTCTGGAGGCACTGTTGACCTCCTTTAGCCTCTCCCAGAAGAAACACAAGGCATGAAATTCACCTTTAAGCTACGGAAGGATGGCTGAGCCAAATATATATTGCATTATATTGAGCCAGATATCTAAGCTTACTTTCTTTAGTATAATCAGTGATTAACTGGTGACAGTGGAACGTGGAGCTCTTGATAAGCTTCAGAGGACTCTGTTTAACTGCTTGCATGGAATGAATGAGCATCTGGCACGCTTCCATAAGGAAGAGATGTTGAGTCCCTGCTTATCTTTCAGGCTTGATCAAATTGGCCTAAACGCTACTAACACCTTCCTGGTGTATACTGAAAAGGACATGGGTGAACTTCTGAAAATAAAGCTCACCTGGGAGGGAACATCTCAGTCATGGTATGACCTATGGAAAGAGCTGAAGAGCTACTGGTATCGGCCTGCAAAGCTTTCCCAGGAGCTGCATGTCCGACGTATCCGTGTGAAATCTGGGGAGACACAACAGAGGTAATAACTGTGTTAGATTGCATGGGATTTGACTGGAAACCTCGATTCAAAGGAGAAATACTCAGAATCTAGCAGGAAAAGTTGGGGGTTTGAACTTGGTTGGTATTCTGAACTGCCTTTTGTTTTCAGTATACCAGGTAATGGTCCCTCATGGTGTAGGAGAGTAGATTACTTGCCAGCATGAGGTTGCAAACTAGGCTTTAAGCAAAACTAGTTACTGTATGTCAGATCTGGGATGTTCTTTTGCTTTATTTGGAATGCTATCCTGCCTGCCCTCAGGGGGCTAAATTAGCGTACTTCAAGATAGTTTAGGTCATACCTAAAGGGTTAAAGCACCAAAAAAAAAAGGACAGCACCAAAAATACTGAAACATGGATAGGCATGGTTATTATTTACACCCATAATGTGCTGATTTGGCACAAACCAGATCTAACATGGTGACAACAACTCCTTAGTGTTCCTAAGATGTCTGTAACTGGAAAGGTACCTGAACAGCCAACAAGAAGCTGCCAAGCATGTAGTCTGCACTCCCAGATCTCTAGTTAATGTTGTTCTGAAGGTAATCCAGCTCTATCAAAGAACAACAGTTGATATTCACAATTTCCCACATTTCTCAAAGCTTTCTAAAACATCTTCTATCATCTGTAAGGTATTTCTGCATCTTGGTTTCTACAATTTATGAAACATAGGGGTAGTAGAAGCAAGGATTCTCAAATAAAAGATAAAGTAGGAAATAAAATAGCCATTCAACAGGCTAATGGTGCATCAAGGTGCTCCACAGGAAGAATGTCAGATCGAACAATTTGTCCTAGAATTAGCTGCAATCCATATTACATGTTATTTGCTTATCATGGAGACAAAAGGTACCTTGTCTTGACTTCTGATTCCTCCTGTTAGGTTTGCTTTCTGTGTGGAGGATGCCCAGCTAACCAGAATAACTCCTGGTAAGGAGCTCTGGTTTGTGAAGTGCACAGAGGAATGGCAAAAAAGGTAGGAAAAAATCAGATAAGAGAAATCCTGTCTGATGCATATGGCTGTGCTGGATGAGTGCAGCCAGATTTTTAGGTTTTTTTTGGTTTAGATTCCTGGAACTTCTTCTTCATTCAAAGGAAAGTTAATAAATTCTAGCCCAAGATTCACAGCTAGTAGAGTTAATTTTCATGTGTGCCTTCAACTATCACTAGCTGGGTGGTATTCTTCTCACTTCTGATGATGGTTTGTCATCTTGTGCCTTTACAATCTTACTACCAAGTGAGTATAACACAATCCTTAGGCCTGAAGAGCCCGTCTGCTTGCTGTTATGATAGATGCTCAAAATGAGGTGCTACCACTTGCAACAGTGCAGAGCTAATTAGGAGCATCTATTAACTGTCCTGTGAAACAGAAGGAAGGTGGGAGCGCAGGGCATTTCCTCACAGATCTTTTCAGCACGGTAGAAGACCTTGAGCTGCCAGGAAATCCCTGTGCTTAAAGTTTGAACTCAACTGCATGAGCAAGACGCAGCTCAGGTCTTGTTCTGGTGGTACAGTAATCATAGAATCATAGAACAGTTAGGGTCGGAAAGGACCTTAAGATCAACTCTTTCCAGCCCCCCTGCCATGGGCAGGGACACCTCATGCTAAAATGACTTTTACTGCTTCATCTCTGGCTGTGCTAGTCTCTTCTGGTTCAGGAGAGTGCAAACTCGGCCACTAAGAGAGCGTCTCAGCCCTGCTTAACCTCTGGGGGACTTTTCAGACACTTGGGGTCGGTCCTCAGAGCTGACTAACAGTAAATCTGATCCTAGCAGCGACAGCTTGATTGCTTCAGACTGCCTCTAGTCCTGTTCTGAATGAATCCCTGTGCATTTAACTAAACGGTGGCCTCCTTCAGATGAAACTCAGCCTTTTGCTCTCTCCCTTACATTCCAATTGGTAACCTTAAAGATCTGTCACTTCTAATCCAGAGACAAAGTGCATGTTAGGGCTAGCGAAGCACTGTGGAAGTCGTGCTTTGCACAACCCTCTTGGGCAGCAGAGCTCAGCTCGGAAATGCGAGCTGGTTCCAGCTTTGGCAAAACCCATCAAGCTGCGCTACACCCAGTAGCAAGCAATTCTGTGAATGAAGCCTCTGTGCACAAGCTTGTTGCTCTGCCACAGAGGTGTGAAAGATCAAGTAAACATTCCTGCAGGTACAGTAAAAGGCTGGTTTGATACGCCTCTCGGTAACCCCCATAAAACAGAATTGCTGGCAGATGTGCCCTTCCTGCTTCCTTATGGAGTGCAGCTTTGACATGAGGCAGATAAGAGCTCCAACACGTTGTGTTTTGTAGGAAATGATCCTTCCCAGAGGTCACGAGCAGTTACTTGCTCTTTGCTCTCCATTCCTGCCAAGTCACTGCATGATTATAGTTCCCTACTTGGAGACTGCGTCTGCGCACATCTGTTCCCCCCGGATGGATCTGAACAGGCAGAGTCTAGCATCAAGGCCTGTAATTTCTCTTCGCAGCCTACTTGTGTGCATAATGTCTGCTTCAGGCTTTCATTGAGCAGCTACTGGTCAGAGTGCTGCTTTGTTAGAGTAAAACAGCAACCTGTGCTGTCCAAACCTGTTCTTAGTGTCCCAGAGTTTCTTAGGAATTCTTTATTCCTCCTCCTATCTTCTGCATATAACTGCATTTTTTCCCCTCTATGCTTTTCCCAGATCTGTTTCAAATGTGCTCTGAAGACTTCTCTAAAGACACCACTGGGCAACCTAGATGGCTACAGAGATTGCAAGATGCTCTGGCAAAACTCTGGCTTGGATCTAGAATAACTAAGCAGACGGTCTCCCTTCCCCAAGAAGCCTGGTTTGTGCATTTAACCTTACCCTGACCTGTTACACACTGCATTTCCTGCCCTGCATTTTCCATTAACTAGAACTATGGATGAGATCTTCACAGATCTAGAGCTCAGCAATGATCTACTGGTCTGCCAGCCACTGGAGCTGAGAAGATAACAATGCTAACCGCCCATCACACTGTTGGCAACAGAGCTGTCAAAAACAGATTAGGATCTAGCGTAGAAGTTAATGTGGGTCCAATAGCACTACGGGCTATGGAAAGATGAGATCAGCACAGGTCAAGTGTTTGGGGATATTCAGGGGAGGAATATGGGGATAAGCACAATGCCACTTACAATTTGTCCTTTGCTTGCCTTTAAAATTATCTGTTCTCTATCTGGCTGATATTTAAATCTCTATGTTTTACCTTATCAGAAGGTGTTACTCCGTCCCCATGGTACCTAGGGCAGAGCACGTTGCAGATGGCAGATGATGGTGTTGGCAGCTGCTCCTTGCTCTGGGTCAGTGTCTGCAGTGAGACTGCTCAGTCCCACGTGTTGATCTCTTTGTAAGAGGCAAAAAGCAGCTGCCCCACCACTGACTGTAAGGGAGGAGGAAGGTAATGAACTGTGATTGCTTCAGAAGAGCTTTGCACCAGTTCCTTTAACTACTGAGAGTGCATTCACCTCTGTCCTGGTGCTGCTCTGGTACCAGTGCACGGTTAAGACCTTATCTTTTGTGGAATTACTCAACTGAGCCAAGCAGACAACATCCTACCCCCATTGCCTGATGGCAAATCCCAGTTGGATTCCCTGGTGCCAGGTGAACTTGGCTTTGCTCTGAGCTGGGCAGACTGAAGCTGTCCTGTTTGCTACAGCAGAGTGGACCTTGTCAGAGGTGAACTACATTATTATCTGCTTTCTGGAAGGAGACTCGGTGCAACAACTCTTGAACTTTTGGCGTCGTAGACATGCAGTCTCAAAGAGTGGAGTTGCCAGACGGTGCGCTGAGTTCTGCAGACTTAACAAGTCCTTCTGAGGCCTGCAATTCTCCGAGCTTTTGTAGAGCTTCAATCCAACCAAAGCAAGCACATTGGAGATATTTCTTTTTCTGTTTCTTTTCTTGTTTTTGTTTGGTTGGTCGATTGGGGGTTTTTTTTTTTGTTGGCTTTTTTTTTTTCTTTTGTTTGGTTTTGGGTTTTTTTTTTTGTTTTGCTTTTTTTTTTCCATGGTATTGTGCAAAGGCTTCAATAACTGAAGCCTTTGGTATCTGTAAGTTGTCACCGTGCCATGTTTAGAGTAATTTTTAAAGCCCTGTTTGTATATTGTGGTTTTTGTATGACTTAAAACATAATTTATTTCTTGTATTGTATATATGTAAAGTTTTAGTTTCGAGTAGCAGTTTTTATTAAGCCTTAAGAGAAAAAATAAAGGGCTTCATAAAAATCTGTGAAATGTCATTATTGATCTACCACAAGCTTACATGTGCCTTGCCGGAACAACAGCCCCTGGCCATCTTATCCCTCTCCTGCAAGAATGAGGACACAATGGCATAGCAGCAGCCAGGTAGGTGCTGGCAAGTACGTGCCCTTACGAAACATCCTCCTTCTGCATCCTCTCCAGGTCGTGTGGCCAAAGTAGGCTTGTTCTCTCCATCCATACACTACAGTGTGCCCTCAGGAGTGGAGCAGAGTCTCTCAGTATCTACTCCCATGTTGTCTGTAGCTCCTGAGCTGTCCATCGTACAACATTGGAGGTTTACTTCGAGTTTTAGCCTAGCAGCAAGGACACGATTCCACCAGTGCCCAAGGGATCATCTGTTTTTTGGCAAAGGGAGTATCACAAAATAAAAATCCCTGTCTGGGTAGCCTCAGAGGGGCCTTCTGAGGACACTGAGATGAGCTCTTGGGCAGAAGCTGTTCCCTGTGAGGGTGCTGAGGCGCTGTCAGGGGGTGCCCAGAGAAGCTGTGGCTGCCCCATCCCTGGCAGTGTTCAAGGCCAGGTTGGACACAGGGGCTTGGAGCAACTGCTCCAGTGGAAGGTGTCCCTGCCCGTGGCAGCGGTTGGGACTGGATGAGCTTTAAGGTCCCTTCCAACCCAAACCAGTCTGGGATTCTATCTGCCCCTTCCCCACCATGCCTGTCAGACATGTTCAGCAGGGGAAGTGTACTAAAAACGTTAACCATTCCTTCCCACCCTGTTTCCTTTCAGCCACAGCAATACCACTACTGCTTTTGGCTGGGGGAAAGCGAGATGTTGTGTTACTTACACTCATGGCTGCTGCAGGGGACACGGGACTCTCGAAAGGCCATTGCTGTTGTGCCATGCTAGTCAGGACAAGCTGGGACAAACTCCTTCTCTGTTGATTTCCTGTGTTAATGCTTTCCCTTCCTGCTTCATCAAATGTCATTTTTCTCACCCTGAAACACTTCTCCTTTGCTCGGCTTCAATAGCCAGCCCACTGGTGAATAAAGAAAACTTACCCAAATCTCATCACTAACTGGGTTTTCCTTGCTTTTGCTACGAGCCGCACCGTTAAATTTAAGGAAACCTCTCACAATGCTCTGCCTATGCCTGACACAAATTGGTGGCACAAATCCAGGAGCAACAGAAGGACTTTGCAAACAAAGTAAATACCTCTGAGCTGTGCAAGATTTACATGAAATTACTCAGTTAGCCAAGCAATGGGTCACTGCGAGGAAAACAACCTTTGTAGATATGGCAGAGCGAGGGAGAAGCTGTTTGATACCTGTAGGACCCCCAGTTATTCTGCACCCCAGAGCTGGAGGTTTCTTCTGATGTGTTCCCTTGGGTTTACCTTCCACCCAGTGCAAAGGAGGGAGGACTCTAATCCCAGAAGCCATTCCAGACATCTGGGACTCATTTTTTCCCCCTTGGATATGACTGCAGCACAAGGGCTGGTGCCTCTTGCAGGGTGATTCTCCTGCAAAGACAAGCAGGGTCGGGTCCCTTTCCCTGTACATGGAAAACGGTGAAGTTTTCACGTCCAGCTGCTCTCTATATGGAAAAGTGGAAAGAATGTAAGCTCATGAGAGAGGAGGAACAGGATCCATGGGCATCCCCTGTGGGCACCTGGCCATTCGCATAGCAAATGTAACCTCCCAAATGCATCACACTGCGCATGTTGAAGCTAACCCCACACCTCCTGGCACACCAACATGCATCCCTGCACAGCTCCCCTAGTTAGGAATTAGGATGTGCATTAGACAAAGGGGGTGGAACAGGTTTATTTACAGTCTCTGATGAATATAGGATCAGCACAGCAGACGCATCCCAAACGTGTGCCAGGCAGGGCTGAGGCTGCAGGATGGGCCTGCTGTGCAGCTGATCCCTGTGCTCGCAGCCCCTTGGTATCCTTCCCCCTCTCCCAGATTATTTTGGGATCGCTATTCCAGAGCCACTCTATCCAGCTCCATGAGTTGGGTCCCAGCAAAGGTCAGGCTGTGTCTCCAGAGGAACAATATGCCCCACAAAGTGAATGCTTTACAACCCTCCTTACAACCTTCCTCACCCTCCACATGGGGTTGTCCCACTCCAGCATCTGACTGTAGGCTCCTGCATCCCAGCACCAGCTCCCACATCCCAGCACAAGCACCAGCTCCCACATCATGGTGCAAGCACCAGCTCCTGCAGCCCAGCACCAGCTCCCACATCCCAGCACAAGCATCAGCTACCATGAGCAGCAGCAGTTAGGTGCTCTTTCACCAAGTACATCCCTGCTTCTGAAGGGAAGTTGAACACAATCTGCCTGGAATTAGTTTCCCCCCTGTTTCCCAGTGCAACACCACCCCTTCAGCAGAAGCTGGAAGATGGATCAGCAGAATTCCCTGTCATGAGAGATGCTGGCTGTCTCACATAGAGAATTTCCAAGCTGCAAAGATCTGCGCAGAATAAATCCAACGCAACAGCTGTGTTTGGGAAGTGAAAGACTAGCCAGCCCTTTTGGGAGCAAGGGCAGCAAGGACAACACATTCCTCGCTGGCTTCTTGCGTTGAAATAACAGCCCCGCTCCACCAGGTAAAGCTTTCCAGGTGTCCCCAAAAGCAGCCTCGCTGGAAGATGACCACGACTGTCCAAGAAACCCAAGATCTTGCTCCCCAGCCCGTGACAACAAGGTGTAATTTTACGCCTGTTCAGATGCTGACATTCCAACATAAATTATACAGCTCATTGCCTTCCCGACAATCCCGTCCGGGCCCAGCAGCAAACACAAAGGATCTGACAACTTCTGCACAGCCATGCGAAAGCATGGGGAGACCTCATGCTGCCCAGAGGGGTGGGTAGCGCAGCTTGACCCAGAGCTGACCCAAGTGTAAAACTGAAAATCAGATCACTTTTTATTGCTCAATTACTGTTTTTTTCCTGCCCCTGTCCTAGGTGGTTTTGCAGCTGTTTCACAAAGTTTAGGATGTTTATGACAAACCCTATAGAGAAGACACAACATGCAAACGTTCAGAACCCTTTTCTTCTGACCTGACTTCTAATACGACTGAAAATTGAGGAAAAGAGACCAATAAAATAAGGTTTTCCAGGCCATGCTCTTTCACCTCTCCTGGCCAGCTGTCCTTATTACTGCTAACAGGCAAACCAGCTCAGACAAAGTAAGAAATGACACAAGACTTGGACCAAAGCTTAAGGCAGATCTGGTTGTTTTTTCTCTCCTCCTTTCCATATGGCTTTCCATATCCTGTTTTTGGCTGAAAACAGATGTATCCTACCAAATTATGAAGAGAAAGGCCACATTCAGCTTCGCTGCTGCTGAGGAAGTATACGGAAACAGTCTTACTCCCATGCCATAAAATCTGCAGATGTTAATGAGAAGAAGACCACTGCTCTGCGGATCTTTGTGAAACAGCCAAATCTGTCAGTTCTTTGAATAACCCGTTAAAGAAACATCCATGGAAAAGCTAGATTATATATTATTCATGCATTGAAACAGAGGGAACTTCCAATAACAGATCTCAAAGCATCAGTTGGATAAGCAAGCTGGAATTTTTCTCTAAACTTCAAAACAGTGGATCTGGCTGGTTTACAGATGATTACGGTTATTCAAAAGCTTGCTGCTCTCTCTACAAAGAGTTTATTAGCATTGATTTTATTGTTGAGGAACATGAATCCTTTCAAACACAACAGAATCAATTAATAGCACAATAAGATTAGCTGCTCTGCTTTAAATACGCTCCACAAGTCAGTGACAGAGACACAGCCCAGATGGCTTGACCTTGGATAACTGCTCAGGACTACACCAAAAGGGTGCAGGGTCCTCTCTTCCAAGCAGTTTTCATGCACAGAAAAACAGATGAAGATCTTCTTTTGCTTACTGAACCATTTTTCTACTTGTTCTGCCTTGCCTAATATGGTCTGCATCCCCATCTTCATATAATATACCAGAAGGCTCCTGAAGGGGAGACCTCAGAGCAGCTCCAGTGCCTGAAGGGGCTGCAGGAAACCTGGAGAGGGGCTTTGGACAAGGGATGGAGGGACAGGACAGGGGAATGGCTTTAACTGCCAGAGGGGAGACTGAGATGAGCTCTTGAGCAGAAGCTGTTCCCTGTGAGGGTGCTGAGGCGCTGTCAGGGGGTGCCCAGAGAAGCTGTGGCTGCCCCATCCCTGGCAGTGTTCAAGGCCAGGTTGGACACAGGGGCTTGGAGCAACTGCTCCAGTGGAAGGTGTCCCTGCCTGTGGCAGGGGTTGGAACCGAATGAGCTTTATGGTCCCTTCGACCCAAACCAGTCTGGGATTCCATGATCAAGGTAAATGAAAGCACAAATCTGAAGGGAGAGAAGGGCACTCCTAGGGACTGTTACGGTAGGTCATCTCAGGACAGAAGCATCACGTTTACACTCTACACATACTTGCCTTAATGATTTCTGTAAGCAAAGCCAAAGCTGCAAAAGCAGGGCAGGTTAAGTTTTCCGTGAGGCCTGTCTGTGAAGCTTCCTCCTGCCTGAGAAGGAGGTTGCTCCACTGTCCTCATCTCAAGAGCTTTGACCAGCTGCTTCCACACAACTCCAGATTGACCCCGTGGGGCACTGCTCCATAGGACAAGCACACAGAGCACAAATAAGCATATGCTGGAGTTTTCCTGCTGGGTTCCCTTTGAAATCTGCAGCTTTCCTCAGAATTCAGCAGAGGTTTATTGTATTTAGCCCATGGAAAGATGCTGGTCCAGCATAGTGATGGAAGCTGACCTGTTGCTGAAATGCTCAGGTGAAGAGCACGCTCTGCCCTTTGCAAGATTGGTTATCAAAGACATGAATTCAATAAAAATTAAGCTTCATACACATTTTTGTCCTGTTTCTTCTTCCAATCATCCTCAGTTACTGACCTAAATTCCTGTCTGAAGTCCAGGCAACACGCTGCCTCCAAGCCAGCTCCAGTAATAACATCAAAGCCCTGACCTTCACCACTCTGCATTCTGACCAACAGCATATTAACAGGACACGATGAACTTTATATCTTGTGCTTCTTTACAAAGATGAGCCAAAAGAAGCTCTGGTTTCTCATTTTGATCCAAAGACCCTCAATTAACTTTCATTGCTCTGTAATAAGATTTCAATGTTCTTAAAAGTTGTTTCCCCTTCCCAAATAGAAGACCCTGAGAAACAAGCAGAGAAAACCTGCCAGCTGCACAGGATAAGCAAAGAACCTGATTGTATAAATGAAATGCTGTCAAGTGATCAAGGAAAAGAAAAAAGAAGAGGAAAGAGCAAAAAACCGCAATCCACAAGTGTTTACTTTTCTTCTAGTCTTATTCCAAGTTATTAAGTAGCGGGCTGGGGAGTTGAGGACAAAATCAAATAGACTTGTAATATTTAAATAGATACTATCTCCTTTAGATAATAATCACTAATATCGGAAATAACTGGGGCAGGAGAAAGTAACCAGAAAATTTTTTCCACTCTTCCACTTACATTAAAATTGTGAGTTAAAACCCCCAAAATTAAAACCCAACGACATTTTGATAAAGAGTATGTTAACTCAAATCACATTCTGTCCAGGCCAATGGAGCTAAAGCCAATCTCTGCTGCTCATCATTAGTTTCCACAGGCCATTAGAAGGCAACTGTTCTAGTTAATTCTGCAAAATCAGAACTCCTCTCACCTTGCAGCATGTGAAAGCCAATCTGCACCCGTGTTTCTGCAGCCACATTCTGGGGCTGGCTCCCACCCTCGAGCCACTGCCTCTTTCCAGCAGGTCCATGTCCATGCTCCTCATTGTTTTTTTCTGCCAAGCTTTACAGAAATTGGTCCCTTCCACCCCTGCCTACATTTGGAGAGATAGCAAGCCCGTGATTGTCTTCCAAAGGCTCTGTATCTGCACCTAAATATTAGTATTAAAACCCCAGGTCTGACAGTGCAATCCCACCAGCAGTGCTCTAGCTGAGGACATCTCACCTTCCAACCTACCTCTTTCTCAATCTTCTCCTCTCACTTTCTCCTCTTCCCGTTACTTACTCACTGCTAACTCCTCTCTCCCATGAAGTTCTGCTCCATCCATCTGCCTCAGCCTCATCATTCCCACCCCATCCACTGACATGTCATTACCCAGGAGGTTCTTCCCGGCACTGCTGCTGAGACGCAACATCACAGAGCAGAGCTCAGCCTCAACCTACATTTCAACACTCTCTGAAGCTCAGACAGCATTCTGAGCTCTTCCTCATCTACTTCCACGTGTTCAGCCCTACAAGAAGTGGCTCCTGGAGGGCTTTGAGCCCTATACTCCTCCTTAGCTGAGAAATGGCCAGGTATAGAAGAGCACCCAGCAAGCCTTGAAATACCTGAGGATGTGTTGCTCCCACCCTGGAGCAGAAACCCTACTCATGGCCCCAGTAACACCCAGGGTAAGATGAGCAATGACATTGCCTTAGCAAGCAGACAGTGTTCCCCTGTCCCTCCGAGAGCCACACATCAAAGCAGCTGAGATCAAGGAAGTGATTGTATGAGGTTTGTCCATAAACAGGGATAGAGGAGAGTTCCAGCCACCGCCTGCTCCCTGCCATAACCCTTTGGGTGCTGGAGAGGCTGGAAGAGATGCAGCCCTCAGCTCTGCTGGTGCAGAAGCACTTGGAGCTCTGTTTCCTCAACCTGCATCCTCCCCTAGGGCTTCCCAGGAGATGCACAGCTAGGAACCCCTCCTCGCCTGCATCATAGAAAGGCATAACTATGCCAGGCTTCCTCAGAGAGGTGGAAGGCGCACGCGCTTTGCGGGGCCCCATCCCTCTTGGCTGGATCATGCTGCTGTTGGCCGCGCTGGCAACCTTGTAAAGCCAATTCCAGTGCCCACCATGAACTGTGGTAACAGTCATGCTGCACCCAGCCATGGTGGAGGCTACCAAAGGACAAGCGTGTTTGCCAAGTCTCAGCCTCTTCTTGCTGGAGGATGCTACAGGAGCCAAACAGCACATCCCGAAGGTCAAAGGCTTCCTCCTTGATATCTTTGTGGATCCTGCCTTGAGCATCCAGAAGAAACAGCTACTATTCACAGCAAGAATAGCCTTTCCTGGGAAGTCCCTTGGGTAAGCTGGGTCCTGTGCTTTGCTCTCATAGCAGCAACTGGGAAGGATATATAGGATGAGAACTCTTCTCCATGTGCATCTAAGCTATCATCAGCTGGTGATATGATCATATCCAGACCTTGCTTACCTAAATCTGTGCCCAGTTCGGAAATTCAAGTGAAAGGACCGTGTTCTCCCTCCTCTCTGACCCACGGTGATTGTGCAACAGCAGAGCTTTGCACCCTGCTCACTCTACCAATTTCACTATTATTATTGTTTAAACCAGGACAAACCACCTGCAGCATCTGCTTTACAGCAGCTCCAATCCTGGCCCAGGGAACTGAGACAGCTGCTGGCTCTCAGGGGCAAGCCTGGGCTGATTTGCACCTTGGGATATGGGCACATGAGCGGGCGTGTTTGTTTGTAAACAGGGGCTGATTTATTCCTGTTATTAATTCAGTATCCCTCAGAAGGCACGCTATGTCAGCCCCATTCAGCAGGCCCTTTATTTATTATTTTATTCCTGCATAATCCACGCTTCAAACAAAGATGCCCATTGTTCTGCCCCAGCTGACAAACAGCAACTGTTCTGTCTTACATTCTCGCTGCGTTGTTTTCTTCCAGTTTTGCTGATTCAGCTTTCAACTCCCATTTAAAAACCCTTCTCATTTAGGAAAAAGGCAAAATCTGTTTTTCTTATCCCACTGGGTTGTCTCCTTACGTGGCTTCAGCAGCATTGTGTTGCTCCAGCAAGCCAGGAGGCTGTTTGTGCCAGCTTACCCAAACTGCTCTGCTTAGAACATCCCATCCCATAGCTTTAATGGGGCTGAGCTCAGGAAACAAAGCAAAAGGCTGAGTCTGTGCTTGGGCACATACTGGTGTAACTTTTTCATCCTGCTTTTGGGGAAAATAGTAATAATACTACTAAATGTTAACATGGAGCTTTTGGGGCCCAGCTGGCTGCAGATTTTAGGAGCTGTTAACTTGAATTTTGCTGTGAATGGATCCATCACCCCATGGCAAAAAGGTTCAGGGAAGGTCACAGGAACCAACTAAAATCTCACAGCACTTGTTAAACACAGATGGTCAAACATACCCATCATAACCAGCGCTGACCTATTGCAAAACGCACACCAAGCATCTCCCTCCTGGTTGCTGGACTGACTACCCCGAGTCTCTGGAGATGATGCTGAAGCAATCACAGTTGTAATATTTTGACTGTCTGGCCGACCACAAAAAGGGTCTCTGGTTATAGCACAAAACAGCGAAGTAGATCCAAGGTTGGTCATCAGCACTGATCCTTAAGGACAACCTCAAGGTCACAGACTAGCCCAGACATACCAAGTATGCTACAAACCCCTTGCCAAACTGCCAAAACCGGACTGTGAATTTGCTAGTCTCTGTTCTTGCAGGATGCTTGAAGCCTATGAAGGTATCAGGGTCTTGAGCCCAGAAGTCCCTCAACAACATGCCCGTAACTCCTTGTTTTTGCTGAACTCCACAATTACAGGTGAAGCTGTTTGAGGTCCAGACATGAGCTGCTTGTAGAGGCTTGAGAGGTGCCAAAACATGTTGCCAGCAACCCAGCCTGGTTGAGGGCGATTTTCAAGGGTGAAATCTATTTTAAGACAAACATTTATGCTGGCCTTGT
Source organism: Myiopsitta monachus (assembly GCA_017639245.1). Lineage (NCBI taxonomy): Eukaryota > Metazoa > Chordata > Aves > Psittaciformes > Psittacidae > Myiopsitta > Myiopsitta monachus. The sequence goes on along the minus strand of CM029941.1, from coordinate 1,477,003 downwards.
CCTGAGCTTGTGGTTTCTGTCTGTGAGTCTGATGGCTTAAGACAGCTGCATTGCAGATGCACAGCAAAAACAGGACGATGTTGCAGTGGGTATGAAGGCTACCAAGGGACATCTTATGACGTGCCGAGTGTGACCCCTGCTATCCATGTGGCAATCCTGTACACAGCTGTGTGTAAGCACAGGTTAGAATAAGCAGAAAGACACAGTGCCTCTCAACCCCATGTATGATGTCAAGGACCAGCACTGACCAAGGGTGAAACGCTTGTTTTGGCGACTACATCCTGTTTCAGTCGTAGGAGAATGTTATCAGAGCTCCTACCTCATTGAAGTCTGTAGAAGAAATAGTTGCTGATATTGGGTGACCAAATGAACAGACAATACTGCTGCTGAGGTCCTTTGTTACTACTGTAAAGCTGCAGGGCAACCTCCTGCCACTTACTGGAGTAAAACCAACTTAATCCACTCATCCATGATCAGACCTCTTGGGTAACAGCCAAGGGATGTGTTCCCCAAGCACCTCCACTCTGGGGGGGTTCAGGCTGGGGGGACATCAAACTGGAGGGACCATTTGCTGTCAGATCGCAAGCCAAAGCTGAAGAGATGATACTCTGATTAGGGATGGAGTAACTTTCTACAGACCATTCCTGGGCTGCCCTCTGACTGCAGCTGGCATTGCAAAGTAAGTGAGAAAGAGTTGGGGAAACGGATTTAATCTTTTTCCTGCTTAACCACTTTCCTATCACAGAGGAAGTGCAGAGAGGACAAAGGCACACGCACACACACAAACCTGAAAGAAGAATTTGCGCAGTAAGACCATGGATAAAGCACTTTTATCTGCCTGTTACAGGTTTAACCATCTTGGCCCTCATGTTCCAGTTCAGAGTCCTAAAATAACCCAGCTGAGTATTTCTAAGGTGCTCAGGTGCCAAAGAAAGCAGATAAGAGCAAAGCAGGCTCTTCTGAAGGGCTGTATTCAATGGATGCACCTAAGCATGCAGAGGATGTAGCCCAGCTGCCTGTCCCTTCGTGACCTCCCGTTTGTATTCACCATCTGCTGTTATCATGTCCCTTGCTCTTCAAATCACTCAGATACCAAGTCTAAGACGGTAACGCTCCCTGCAAAAAAAGCCCTATGGCAGAGAAGACCACACCGTACCATACCTAAACCCAAGGCCCCAGACCAGTTCTCCAGCATGCTTGCAAGTGCTCCTGCCAGAACTTGGCATTTTATGGACTTTGTGGTGGTGCTTTCACTCGTCAAGAGACCAGAAACACAGGTTTTGCACAGGAGTTTCTACATAAGCAGGAATTTCAGTCTTGGAGCACTCCACATTTCTAGATCTGCAGATAAATCCTCATGTCTAGGCTGAACTGCTGCACAGGGCCTGGGCTGTATCAACCCTTCCTTGACCTCGCTGTTGTGCCTCCTGGAAAAGCTGGCCCAAGTAAAGCGAGAGGACGCTGAGCATATCTCAAACTCCTCGGAGCCCTGCCTTTGATGTGAAAATCAGCAAGTTCAGGTTATTAAAACATCGCTTTTTGTTCCAAGAGCCTCATAAGGTGGGGAGTGCTTCCTACCACGTGCTTGTCATCCTCCCACCACAAAGGGGTCCTGCCCTTGGCCAGGGCTCTCTCGAGATATGGGATGGAGCATAAAAGCCTGAAGGAGCTCCCAAGCCAACCAGCAACTACTTACAGAAACACATATTCTCTATTTCTTGCCCTTAAACATCGCTGGCAGGTACAGAAACCAGGATAGAAGAATAAAAGAGAGATAGGAGCGCAGGTTGGGATGAGTTTTGAAGCACATGGCTGCGTGGGTCATGTTTGCTCAGGTCTCAGATTGAAGGAAGACGAAAAGGTGTGCGCCAGTATCCTGTGGAGTACGGTCTGTGGAGGTGAAATATCCACCTAGCCATTGATATACACAATGATAAAAAATAGTTACCCCTGATAACTCTGCTGCAGATTCTAAGTTGAGGTCTTTGTACCTTAAAAAACAAAAAAGAAATCAATTTAACTCCTCAGCTCTTACAACAGCAAAATTTTAGATCCAACTCAAACGCCTAAAGTGAAATTTTAGATCCAACTTAAACACAAGATGAGGAGGTAATGCTTCCTTTCTGGAATTTAATCAAGGCTCCTCCATCACACCCAAATTACATCCCACATAAAAATCTTCTTTATGAGTAATGGGAACAGCACTGAAACTGTCAGTTTCCACACAGTACACAGGTCCTTTCCAAAGTCAGTCTTATATCGATATATTGCCCTTACCTACCAAAACCACAACCTCCCCAAGGAATAAATAGGTTTTTTTTTAACAAAAATCTGTGACATGGAGTGCGGAACCCACCATTCAATAGTGCCAAATCCTCGCTCTGTATTTTAGCACAGGAAACTTTCCCAATGGCTCTGTCGTGATTTTTACTTAGCCTATTTACCCACTGCTGTTTGCTGGTAATTTGTCGCCTGTGGATATGACCAAATCTTCACTAAGCAAGTGAAGGGGTCTATGTTGGCAAAAGACTGGGATTGGGAGCAAAACTACTGCTTTTCCATATTTAAAACAGGAGGAACGCAAACAAGGAATTATCTAGCAAAATCATCACTACTAAATCGTAAAAAAAAAAAGAGAAGAAAACTCGAAGTAATTGTGTCAGACACTGTAGCCTCTGAACCCTATTTGCTACCAAGGAGAAGAAGAAAACATATTTTTTCCTTGTCTCTCATAAGCCAGTCTTGCCTTATTTCAAACCAGGTTTCCAGGGCCTGGCTCTGCAGTATGGTATTTTTCTTGATTGGGTTGAAAGATAAATCCTTTTTCTCTCATCTGGAAACACCTTATAACAACATACACTGCATTTATGGAGTACCTTTAATCTTGGCTGAAGTGTTTATGGACCATGGGCCTCATTCCACTTTCAGCTGTATCTGTGCAAACCTGTGCTGGTTGGGAGAGAGGTGAATTAAAGGAGGGCAAAAATCACTGCAGTGTGTGCAACAGCAAAACAAGAATTAACTCCATATGAAGTCCCTTTGGCTCTAGCAGGGCTTATTTGTTTTCTCTCTGTTTTTCTTTATCTGTGCTGCCCAGCTTAAAGAGGAGATAAAGAGATGGCTGTAAATCACCTTGCATAATAAAGCAGAACTTTTATTCAGGGAATTTACTTGGTATGGAAAAGACAGTAGATCTTGGAGGCCTCAAAATGGATCAAAATCACATTTTTCCAGGTGCTTTACAGGTAAACATTAAATAAAGAGTCACTTCCCCAGGGGTCACACTGATAAAGCAGCAATATGAAGTGTCGATGGAAAACCGGGGCCCTCGACACAAGAAGGACACGAACGTGCTCAGTCAAGTCCGGAGGAGGCCATGGAGCTGCTGCGAGGGCTGGAGCAGCTCTGCTCTGGAGCCAGACTGAGAGAGCTGGGCTGGGGCAGCCTGCACAAGAGAAGGCTCCTGAAGGGGAGACCTCAGAGCAGCTCCAGTGCCTGAAGGGGCTGCAGGAAACCTGGAGAGGGGCTTTGGACAAGGGATGGAGGGACAGGACAGGGGAATGGCTTTAACTGCCAGAGGGGAGACTGAGATGAGCTCTTGGGCAGAAGCTGTTCCCTGTGAGGGTGCTGAGGCGCTGTCAGGGGGTGCCCAGAGAAGCTGTGGTTGCCCCATCCCTGGCAGTGTTCAAGGCCAGGTTGGACACAGGGGCTTGGAGCAACTGCTCCAGTGGAAGGTGTCCCTGCCCATGGCAGGGGGTTGGACCTGGATGAGCTTTAAGGTCCCTTCAACCCAAACCACTCTGTGGTACTATGAAATCAAGGCACAGAAAAAGTGAGGCGATTCAGCCAGGTCACAAACCTCATAAACAGCTCTCCACCCCCTTTGGTACCTCCTAAATACCTATGCACACAAGCACAGGTTAAATTATGTCCCCAGGAAAGTGTGGTCTTCCTCCCATGCCCTCCACGCAGTCTCAAGAGCTTGAGGTCTGTCCAAAAGTAAACCCCCACATAGGGCAGCTGTTCAGGCCACAATATTCCTTAGAAATGTTAGAAATTATCAGGAGAACCTCCTTTCAGTTAGTTTGAAGCACAAGTTCAGTCTCGTCCTTATGCCCTAATGGCACGCAGTACGTGCTGCAGAGATCAGGTGATAAACATCATGCATGAAGCACGCACTTCTTCATGCTGCTCTGCTGACAACCAGGTTTCTGGTGGGTCTGAACCACTGGGGTCTTCAGAGGTTGAACATCTGCCAACATCTGCTTTCACCTGAAGGGGCAGAGATGGTACCATCTTTCTTTCAGATGTCCCTCCAATGATCCGATCCACTGATGGATAACAGGAGGAGCACGTGTGATGAGATTTGCTTTCCCCAGATCTCTATGGGTTTTTAGACAACGTACAGCACATGGTGGGTTCCCCGCTCCATGTGGCAGATTTTTTCAAAGCAACCTTATTTATTCCTTGGGAAGATTATGGTCTTAGTAGGTAAGGGCAATATGTTACTGTAGGACTGACTTTGGAAAGGTCTTTTTGTACTGTGTGAAAACTGATACAGAAGGTTTCTAGACAAAAATATAAGTTTCTTACCTTAAGAAAACCAATGAAAAACCAAAAAAAAACAAAACCAAAAAAAAACCAAGCACACAAAACCAAACAAAAATCCACAAAATAGCCAACCCAAGAAACAACCCAACACTGGTGCCTTCTCTAACCCAGTTTATTTCTCTTCCTAGATAAATCAAGGTATTTCTTCTCCAAAATATGTCCATCTGTGGGATTCACTACACCTTCAAAATGCCTTTTTCTCATGACAAGGGCTGCATGTGGGCAGAGAACTGCAATGAGATAGCCCCGTGCTCATGACACACCATGTGCGATGGTGCAAACCGCTCCTGCTCTCACTGCTGCCGTGGCACTGTGGTCCCAGGGTCCTTGCTGACTGCTCCCAGCTCCAAAGTAAGAAAGAGCCTACAGAAGAGCTATTCTGTTTGAAGGGCTTAGCCAAAAGGCTGCCAGGTGGAACCCAGCCAAGAGGCAGCAGACGGTGTCGGACAGACCCACACCATTTAGGCAGCAGCGTATACCCAAGGGAAGAGCCCGGCCGAGGAGTGCAAGACACACGTACACACACGTGTACGTGTCCACACTGACTGCAGCTGGTGGTTAAATTCCAATTAGGTGCTTTATTACTCATTTAAGTCTTGTTTGGCTTTCAGGGCTGGGAGAATGGTGGTGCGTGCACGTGAATCCACGCCTCTGCCAGGCACGAATGGTGATTTGCATGTGAAGCGAGTCGCTGATCCCATTCCCAGGAGGTTTACTTGATGCATGGCTTAGCAGAGGGGCAGTTCAGTTTTATTTACTGCAGGATTTGGCACACACTGTTGGCTCTGTATTCACCAGCATCTCTGAGGACATCAGCCCTGCGTGCCCTCAGTTTCAGAGGCCAGATGGAAAAACAGTGGTTGCAGGCTTCCACAGGAGCATGGGCTCCTTAGGACTTCCCCCCTCCCAGCCGAGAGCCTGGTTATCTTCTCTATGACTGATACTCTGAATTGCTGAAGACTTCTGTTGTGGTTCAAGCCCAGCCGTAACTCAGAACCATGCAGCCATTTGCTCACTCCCCTCCCTTCCTCCCCACCAAGCTCCTGGAGGGATGGGGAGGAGAATAGAAAGAATGTAACTCTCACGGTTGAGATAAGAGCAGTCCAGTAACTAAGGCATAACTCAAACCACTGCTGCTACCACCAATAATAATAATGGCAAGGGAAACAACAAGGGAAGAGAATGCAACCGCTCACCACCTGCCGACTGATACCCAGTCCGACCCAGCAGTGATCTAACCCTTACGGGTAACTGCCCCCAGTTTATATAGTGGGCATGACATACTGTGGTATGGAATACCTCTTTGGTCAGTTTGGGTCAGGTGTCCTGTCTCTGCTTCCTCCTGGCTTCCCCTCGTCTCTGGCAGAGCATGAGGCTCAGAAAGCCCTTGGTCAGACCAAACATTACTGAGCAGCAACTGAAAACATCGGTGTTATCAGCGCTGTTCACAGGCTGAAAGTCAAAACCACAGCACTGCACCAGCTACCAAGAAGGAGAAAAATGGCTGCGACTGTTGAACCCATGACAACTTTCTTGAGCAGCTTTGGTGTTTTTTAAGATACCACTCTGTCAAAGTAAATATGTCATTAATACAGGAACTTGCTCATCTTTAAGAATGGGCAGCTGGGTGCCCACATGCTTTTGTCCTAGAAAGTGGTTGTGCTACATGTCACCAGAGGATCAGCTGCTTCTCAGTCAGCATGCAGTTCTCAGGTCTGACCTTGGTCTTTTGGCATTAGTTAAGCCCTTGTTGTCTAAAACACATAGTCCCTGTTTCTCAATTCCTCTGTGGCTACCCCAAACACAGTTGAGACAAAAAAAGTGTGTGATAGAGAAGCTGTGGCTGCCCCATCCCTGGCAGTGTTGAAGGCCAGGTTGGACACAGGGGCTTGGAGCAACTGCTCCAGTGGAAGGTGCCCCTGCCTGTGGCAGGGGGTGGAACTGGATGAGCTTTAAGGTCCTTTCCAACACAAACCATTCTAGGATTCTATGATTTTCTTCTACTTACTTGACCAGAACATGGACCAAATAACAACCTGGGCAGGACCTGACCTCACTCACGCTTCACCTATTATTAAGTATTCTTACAAAGTTAAAAAGTCAGAGTTCTTACCCCAGGAACAACTGTAAAATCCTCTTTATGCTGGCCAATTTTGAAAGCTGGAACAAGTATTGGGAAGATCACTGTGCTTAGGCTTGCAATCTTAGATGTAACCTATGCAATAGGCACCTGCTACGATATTCTTGTTCTTCTAGTGTAGCACACATGCAGTATATGATGTCCTCTCTAAAGATAATTTAACTATAATCAGTGCTGCATGGTTTCTTTGGCTGGAAAAATAGCAACTTCAGTATCTTGGCAACTTACATGCCTGAATTCCAAGTCACCAAGTCACACAAGGCACCAAAAGCTTGTGAAGATAGTTTACCAAGAATGTGCGTGCGAAGGACTGTCACAAAACCAATGCCTGAGTGAAAGAAACCATTGGGGTTCAGCAGGAAAGCAACGACAGCAACTGACAAGCATCTGAGAATGAAAGATTAACCTTGTCTTTTCAGGCTTGTAACTCCTGTGTGTACAAACTGCAGGCGTCCTACTGAGAAGAAACATTTTGCACTCAAACGATGGTGGTTCCCTTCCCAGGGACATAGAGCCTCTCATCGATGCATGACCATTCATCTGGTATCACCTGCGTAAGGACAAGGATTTTGGTTCCCCATCCAAAGGCACCTACAGTAATGCTCCAAGCTCCTTTAATCATAGAATCAACCAGGTTGAAAAACACCTTTAAGATCATCAAGTCCAACTGTTAACCCAGCACTGCCAAGTCCACCACTAAACCGTATCCCTGAGCTTCTGAGGTCTTTTAAATGCCTTCAGGGAAGCTCAGTTCGTTTTCAAAGGTAATGCAGTTTGTGGCAACCCCACTGCACCGAAACATGCTAAGCAGCAGGCAAAAAGGAGGGAAAAACCCAACTTAATTTGCAACCAAGAGCATTTTCGCACAGGCACTGATGGCCTTATGGTGAAGGTAAAGAAAAGCAAGGCCTTGAGAAGCCAAGGCGGAGCAGAGAAGGCAAAGTGACAGACTCTAAGAAAGGAGGCCAAAAAGATAACCAGGAAAAGGCTAGGACAAATGTAAATGGCAAGAAAATAAACCCAGAAGGAAGCCAGCATGTGGTAGGAACCAGGGTGATGTGAGTCGTGATTCAGAAACACCACCAGCCTCAGCCTGCATGAGCTGACCAGAGGGAAAGTGATCAAACAGGGCAATAAAACAGTGCCAGGGAGATGTGGCCCAGAGGCTACCAGAAAAGAGGGGTTGGTTGAGGGCAAGGGCAGGCGCTGGATGTGATCGACACGCATGGAAAACCTCAACACTAACAGGCAATGTAACAAGGGAGGGACTGAGAGGGTTTCAAAATAAAGCTTTATCGGCTTCCTGAACATATTTATGCTGACTCAGATCTGTCCTTGCACCAGTCTCCTGGGTGATGGAAACAAGTCAAGCTCAGCCAAACAGCCAGGAAGGTCAGTTCAACAGGGTGAACGCTCAACACATGGAAACACAAAGCAGCTGTTTTGGATGACAAATGACTGAAATTAGAGATAGATACTGGAGGAGAGTCATTGTATCATCAGATCCCCAGGCACTTGGAAAAGTGACCACTGATACCAAATTCAGCTGCAAAGAAAGTTATTTAAACATCAAAAGGAGGCCCTGGATCTTGAAGGGAATAAAAGAATACCACATGGTTCATCAAACTGGCCGCAAGGATTAAAACTGAAGTTGCCTTTGCTTAGCAGTCTAAACATGACCCACGCTTTTTAAAATCCATTCCAATGTGCAGTGCTTGGGAAGCTGAAAGTCCAGCACAGGCTGCAGCTATGTTACAGGAGGAAGGGCTTCTCCTCCCAGATCTAAACCCATGTGCAAATACACAGGCAGGAACCTGATACATCCAGTCCCGGAACCCAGCCAGCAGCACACTGATGCACAGATACCACTTGCCTGAACTTAAAAACCCCATAAATTAATTAATGGTCTGTTTGCTTGTGGACTTTCTACCTGGAACAAGGATTTAGAATATTATCAGTTACACATGGCTCGGGGAGTCTGGCTGTTTAATATCCATCTGGTCTTTCTGGCATAGGCACAGGTTTCCCATGTCTAGCTGCTTCTTTCAGGTCAGCACTGCACTGGTTGGAATGATATATCAAGAGCTGTTACCCTGTGGTAGCTCAGACCCCAGGGAAATCAAGCCGCTTCTCATATGGTAGAACATCCAATTCTGCAATTCATTCCCCCTAAAAAAAGCTGCTTAGATTTATCCAACTGCTTAAGTGCAATGTGAGCTTCTTCTAAATCTGGCCCTCATTGCGTATTCTCAACACGCGAAAAACGTTTCCTGAATGCACCCCGGTGCACACATCCATGTGCTCAGACTGCAAGTCATTTGGGGCTGTCTTTTTGGTGTATGTTGGAACTGGCCCAGCAGGACTGAGCGTCAAGTCTTCTACAGGCAATAGCAACAAAGACTCATCCCTGAGGAACTGTGTTTTGACAATCTAGAAACAGTCAAGACTCTCAAGACAAATGTAAAAAACAACTTGGGATGAGTTATGGGTTTAAATTATACGCATGAAGTACATACATAAGCAGGAACAGTAACTTCTGTTGGTCCTCACTGCATCAGAGCAACAGCAACAGATCTTCCTCCATCCAGCCTCCATCACCTGAAAGCCTCTTTCCAGTGGGGACTCACCAACTTCTTAGCTTTCTGGGACTGGTGCAGGCAACTTTGAGCCAGGTTCACCAGGCAAATTTGCTTCAGAGCTTTTGCTTTTTCAGAATGTTTTAGGGATTGCACAAATGATGAGGCAGACATAGATAGTCCCAGTGAGCGTCTAGATGTTAAGGAGCATGTGTTTATATCATGATGGGCATTCCCTGCTAGGATCCTATTCATCTGGCTATGGAGCTCATGTGTGTATTTTATCCCTGTACTTCAACCCTCAACTGAGAATCCCTGTCAAATCCTCTGAATTCTCCCATAAAGTTTAAACTTAGAGCAGATCTCTGCAGGTAGCTCTTACTGCTATAGTGGATGACATCCAAACATGAGGCTGAAGTGCATGCACTTTGGAGGCTGCTCTGGAAGGATTCAGCCATCCAGCCATCCTGTACCAGGGCCAAAACCTTACATTTGCCCAAAGCATAACCTTCAGAAACGCACTGAGGCTGGGATCAAACAGCAGGAGAAAAGGAGATTCACTGCAGAGCTGCTAATCCTCCTCATCCCCAACACAGTACCAGTTTCATAGAAGCATGGCAATTAATTGTTGTTTTTAATCACTTCAAGGCCTAAAGCTTTTTCTTAAAAGTGCTTCTTCAAGCCTCAGCATCAAAATTGGCCAGAATGGGTATATGTGCTTTTGGCAGGTGTCCTGTAGAAGGCCATGATGGCCTCTGTGAAGCCAGAGGGTGATCTTTACATTTCAGCAGATGGACATTTTACCAGGCAGAATGTGGGCAGAATGGAGCTGTCTGTCCATTCACTGTCTATAGGCATTTCCCCAAGGATAGTCCACTTTAGTCAGCTCTGGAACACTATTTGTGCCAAATCTGGATCTCTAAATCAGTTCTTTAAAGAAAAAGTCTATGTACACTTTCCCATGTGGTTGCACAACATCAAGTGCAACAAATTTCCAATTCTGAAAGGGCTTTCAGATAAACAGTAAGAAAGTATTCAGAATGTTAAAGTACAGCATTTTTATTGTTCAATACAAGACAGAAGTTGATCAGGAAGTCCAGTAATGTTTTTTTTCTGAAGCAGAGTAGAAGTGCCAAGGAAGTCAGACAAGAACAAGTCAGTACCTTTCTTAGTTTCAAAATTCAGGCATGATATGGAGATTCACTTTCCATTTATCCCGGATAAATGTCTCACTTCAGGGGGTGAGTTCATCTGAAAGAACTTGATGAAATTCCTCTCTGGGTCTGTAAGGTTGGAATGACTCACTCTGAGCAGATGCAATGGGACCTCAGGTGCCTGCAGCCTCAGTCAAACCCCCAAGCGCTCCCGAAACGTTCCCTGGAAGATCTTGCGCATTCCATTTTGCGCCACAGAGATCCTTGCCAGACTGCACACACCTACGGCTGGCAGGACTCCACGGTCCGTCGTGCTCTAGCTATGAGTAACAACAGATTTCCCATGTATTTTGTGAGTTAACAGTACCGATACTTGCAGGTAAGAAGATTGGGTAAAGAATAGCTCCCAAGCCCCTCTCAGTTCTCAAGGAGTTACTGGTATTCACATGACATGGATTTTCCCTACAGCACAGATACTGTGATGAAACAACGCATGAGTCCTGATCTCTTGCTTCAATGAGAGAACTGGATCCTGCAAGGATCAGAGATCAGGAGACTGACAAGATCTCTTTCCCATTTCTACATGCCCATTACGCTTTTGCAGCTACCAACACAGGTGAAACAAAGGCAGGTTTGGCTCCAAGGTGTCAATACACTGAATGTCTCCTATTAGCTCCCAGATAGTCACTAGAAAGGCCACGCTAAGCCAGTAGCTTTCCCCTCTGTGGCCGTGGATACATTCTGCATGATCCCCTGCTGATAGCCAAGCCATTCCTCCTTCAAATCCATCTGGACAAGCTTTGCAAGGAGTCTATAGAAGAGCCCTCTCTAGCAGGGACCCAAGGAGCCATCTCTTTTCTGTGAGCTGTTACGCCTCAAGGTGACCCAGAAACCCCACTTCATTATTCGCAGACGCCAATTCCCAACATGTGAATGACGAGTTCCCCTCTCACTTCCAGTAACACGCAACATCTCTGCAAAGCCAGGGGTGCAGCTTCCTTCCTGGGGCCGAGGAGCCACCCACACCACTGGGTTATGCTCCTGTCGTGTCTTAAAAGAGTTTGTTTTCCTTTTATTCTTACAGTCAAGATGACCAGGAGCTCTGTTTGCTTATTTAACGAGAGCTGAGTTTCTCACAAACACAAGAAACAGGGCTTTATAAAAGCATCACAGCACATTGCAGGAGACATGAAAGAAACCCATGACCTGGCAAGACTACGATTTTATAAAGGATTTTTCAGATTTAAGAAATCAGGGCTTCAGAAAACACTTGTGCTAAGAAATACTGTGCTGGAGAACCAACTTCAGACCTAACACAAACCCAACTGATTTGTGTAGCAAAACTCCTAAATACCATAATTTTTGCTTTCACCTTCACCCCATAAAAATCCAGAGGGATTAAATGCAGCATCTTAGCGCTGAATTAGCAACCCAGTTCTTCATGGCTAGCCAATTTCCAAAGTTCGGTGTTTTCCTTGCATTTAACTGCTATACAGGCTTATATAAACTGTGAAGATAAATGACTGACTTGAAAATATAAATGAGTTGAGATTTACTGAATCATGCCCCTTGCAATGTTATTGGTTGTCTTCTAGAAACATCACTTGTCCTTTTGCAGAGCCAGTGGTTGTGTTGCACATTCAGAGCTTTAAAGAAAGGAGCTTCACCATGTGGCACTCAGTAAGTTCAGGGAAACTGAAACTCCAGATTATTCAGGCTAGCTGATGTACGATTCAGGCTAGCCAAAATACTTCTAGGATTCAAGACAAAGCCTCCATTTCTCCTTGATCTTACAATGGTTTAATCTTTTAAAAACATGGTCATAGAAAATGCGGGAATTCTGGATGACCTTTTCTTGCTGTTGTGTGGAATGTTGCAGAAAATGAAAGAATTTCTTTCTTACTATGCTTTGGAGAAACCAAGTAACAAAAACCCAGCAAGCCACCTGAGTTGGTGTTTCCCACTAGTTTGGCCATTACTGTGGGTTGAGACTTCCCCGAGAGCAAGAATAAACATGGAAAACTGTGCAGCTTCTTCACCACTCTTCCTGATGAGAGTGCCGCAGCCTCAGTGTTGAAGGACCTTCTACCCCCTCTTCCTTCCACATTCCCTTTCCAACACTTTCATACTTTCTCATCAGGTCTGCACCCCCAGAGCGTGAGCAGCAGCTCAGGGAGGGGATCCTGAACCTCTGCTGCGCTCTGCTCTGGGGAGACCCCCCTGCAGTGCTGATCCAGCTCTGGGGCAGCAGCACAGAGGGACGTGGAGCTGCTGGAGCGAGGCCAGAGGAGGCCATGGAGCTGCTGCGAGGGCTGGAGCAGCTCTGCTCTGGAGCCAGGCTGAGAGAGCTGGGCTGGGGCAGCCTGCACAAGAGAAGGCTCCTGAAGGGGAGACCTCAGAGCAGCTCCAGTGCCTGAAGGGGCTGCAGGAAACCTGGAGAGGGGCTTTGGACAAGGGATGGAGGGACAGGACAGGGGAATGGCTTTAACTGCCAGAGGGGAGATGAGTGAAAAAGCAGCAAATATATACGGGAAGGTTCTTGCTGGTACTTGTGACTTCAGTTCCCATTGAGCTTCATGTGAATCAAGTAAACTGAACTCATGCTGCCTCGTAACTTCTCATGGCTTTTGCCAAACATCACCACTCATGTCAGCAGTTAAAACTCTTCTGAATTTGGCCATGTAGCATGTACTCATGCAGGGTTTGACTTCTGACTGTGACCCCTATGGTCCTACCTCCAGCCTCAAAGCTGCCGTCTAAACTTTCCATGGCTGCCATTTGCTTGGGATGCAAGAAATGTTTGTGTCTGCTCCAGACTCCAATTGGACACTCAAAATGACGATGGTGAGGCTTGGCATGGAAAGACATACCTCCGAGGTGGATGCTAGATTTAGAGGCACATTGCAAATATTCGGCTGCATGCAGGGTTGTGTGGCTGCTGGTGGCTTAAGGAAAACAAGAAAACCGCCTTAAAAGAAAGAAAGGTGTTGTAACTACACCCAGGAGTGAGTTTAGTGAGTATCTACATGTGATTAGGAAGAGCACCTGAGAAACTCAGATGCAATTGCATGTTTTTGTGTAGTATTAAAGATTTTTGAAGGTCACATTTTGATGATCTTCAATAATTTTTTGGTTGCCTATTTTGTATGCACACCTTTGCAGCACAGGTACAGGAAAGCAACAAATTAAATTACTAGTTAGAGCCCTAAAAAAAACCAAGCCATAATGAAGGCAATTTTTCATGCTTCATGAAGCTGAGAAAAGCCATGGACATGACATTGGTTTCAGTGGCAATGGGATGGGAACAGGATAAGACACTTAACCCAACAAAGTCTGTTCAAGCCACAAACAGCCTCACTGGCTCCAGAAGGACACAGCTACAGACATTGTTATGGCCTTGCCCTTTTTTGTACTATTAGAGCACATCCAATTGCACTGATCACATAACTACTTATTAACTACTTATTCAATGCAGCTATTGCAAACGGGAGGAAGACCAGGTAAATGCTGTTTGCTGCCCACCCTGGCTTCCCAGCCCCTTCCCCACTGTTGACAGCTGCAGCCTTGCTGTGTGTATGGATGGAGATCCTACGTAAAAGTGCCAAACCCAAGAGTTAAAGAAGCCTTTTCAGCAGGAACTCTTCTCCTTTCTAACACTCTTCCTGATGTGGCTGGGAAGACCAACGCAAAGCAGGGAGATAGAAGCAATAAAATACGTTAATTGTTGTTTTGCCTGCAGGAGAGCAGAGCTGGGCCCCCAGGGGAAAGTGGCATTTCAAAGAGTTTTATCTCTGTGGCAGTGCTCTCTTCAGCTCCAAAAAAAATCAGCAATAGCAACTGCTTTTTCATTACAGCTGGAATATTCAGTATATGATTTAAACTGGCCTCAGATCTGCTTCAATAGTTGCATCCCTCTGAGGAGCGTGATGAGGCTAAACTGCACAGCCAGTATCTTTTATCAGAATGTTTTGTCTAAGTACAAACACTTTGTTTTGTTAATTGGAACAACCTGCTTCAAGTGGCATTCGCAGGGATTTCATGTACAAGGACAATTGAGCAGTGCCCCAGTTGTACACAGTAATTGAGGCAGCAATTAGTTTAACTGCCCGAAAAAACGTTCCTGTCCCCAGAATTCAGAAGGATTGATTTTTCATTCTATTTTCACATGGAATGAAGCATCATGAGTGAGAAATGTTTGGATTTGTAGTCTGGAAGGGATTTCAAGAGAAATAAATACTGATTTTAAAGGGAAAGAACAAAGCCTTTGCAGGAAAATAAATTTGCTGGGATTAAGGAACTCGAAGGAAAAGAAAGGGCCTTTCAGGTCTGCGAGTTTCTCATATAGAATCCCAGGCTCATTTGGGTTGGAAGAGACCTTAAAGCTCATCCAGTTCCAACCCCTGCCATGGGCAGGGACACCTTCCACTGGAGCAGTTGCTCCAAGCCCCTGCGTCCAACCTGGCCTTGAACACTGCCAGGGATAGGGCAGCCACAGCTTCTCTGGGCACCCTGTGCCAGCGCCTCAGCACCCTCACAGGGAAGAGCTTCTGCCTCAGAGCTCATCTCAGTGTCCCTCCTTCCAGCTTAAAATACCTTCAGAGAGAATTAGTTTAAGTCTATGGCCTGAGTCAGAAAATTCTGGAGTGATCAAAATAATAGCATGGGGTTATGTATAGGTCTACTTATAAATTTCTTTGCTCTTGATAGTTGTGTTCAACATATCAACCTTTGGCAGCCAAGTTACTTGCATTTGAAAATGTACTACTGCATCCACACAATATCAGCAGCCTTTTACAGCCATTTTTGGACCGTTGCACAAAATACAGTACAACTGACATCAGCTTCAAGGAGCCTTTTAGTTTTCAGGAAAGGAACACAGCTGGGAGAAGGGAAAGTCTCAGCAGCTGAGAGAGGAAGAAAGAACTCCCTGCTTCCATTTGTTTTGTGCATGTGCCCAGTTTCCGTAGTCACTGGGGATCTTTCAGAGACCACGATTACAAAACGTGAGAAGGTGTGTTTGGGAAACTGCAACATCAGACAAAAGTAACTCAAAATGTCATCAAACTGATACCCATGAGGAATTACTACCTTCATAGTTAATTAAATCCTTTGAACACGCTGGTGTGATACAGAGGAGGTGAAGGATTTGTGGCTGTTATTGCATGATGTCAACTGAGATGTGCCATGAGCCCACGTAACTCTGGGAGCAATGCGCTCCCCTCATTGTGCATTCACCTAGTGTGTTCCTCGAGGCTTTCAGGGATGCTGCCATGGCCAAGCCAGTGCAAAGGAAAGAAAATAATAGGGGCTAAATGGAGGAATTAAGAGTCTTGTCATTTAAGACCCTTCTCCCTGGCACTACAGAGAACACTCACGCTGTAAAAAAATGTCCTTACCCTGAATAGGCTTTTACTTTTCCCCGTTTTTGTGAAAAACGGAGATAGAGCAAAAGAGAGAGGGTGAACACATAACCCCTGATTTTTTGGGAATCATGGCATTATTTCATTGTATCAGGACAATGCTGGAAAAAATAGATGCAAGTTCAGGAATATTTTGCAGGTGGAGTCATAAATCAATGAAAATAATAAAAATAATAAATCTTTTGGCATCCTGTTTTCACTCACACAGCCAAGATTCCTGCTTTGACTTGACTCCAGAGCGAGGGAGGGAGAGCAGCCTGTTCCTCCAACGTGCTGAGATGCAAAGGGTGTTTGTTCTCAGCTATCCACAGGGTGTGGTTATGGGATTACTGGCCTGCTCCATCCATGAGAGGGTTTTTATTACTGTGGTTTAGGCCAAATGCACCACGGTTTGGAACAATAACAAAAGAGTTAAAATTCCCCCCCCCCAAAAAAAAAAAAAAAAACACCAAAAAAAACCCACACCATAAAATCCCCACTCTTCTCTTTTGCATTTGTGATAAAGTGGTGTTTTTCTGTCAGAGTGCCCACCTTGAAATGTGCTTTAATAATATCAGTGCTTATTACATGTAGAGCCGGCTTTTCACGTCACATGAGCCAAGCTTGAAAGCAATTCTCAGCCCCTCCGTGAAATCTACTTGATCCCCGTGCTGAAATGCAGCTATTTCCAGATGATAGAAAGCACCTGTTTAACAGGGGGCTGAGGCAGGAAAACCCCATATTCCAGCCAAAACGGCAGGAGGAAATTCTGGACTATTTAACCAAATGACTCAGTTGGCCATGTAAGGGCGGTTATGGGTTATCGTCATGCTTTGACAAAAACTGTTCCACCATGGAAGTGTCCGAGTGACTTACTGACCAGGGCTGAGTCAGAAAGAAGTGTCCTCTGCTCCCATCCCAAGCATGCAACCACCATGACCATCTTTTGCTATGACTACAGGGGACCAGCTTTCAGATCAGCGTGGCTACAGGCTGGCCAGTTATTCACGTAATTACGTGTTTGGAAGAGAAAATGATGGTGCACACATTGGCCACACAAGTCAAGGCTCCTGTTCGTGGAGGAGACCTTTAAGCATGTCTTAGTATGGGAGAGGAGATGCTTCATGATGTAATAAGGTGCAAAACACCGCAGAAATGTCTTTAGAAAGAAGAGGAGCTGGAGACTACACTCAGGGTAAATGGCTGGAAGGCACTGAGTGGCTTTGCTTGCAAAATCTGAATTAATAGGCTTTATCCAGATTCAGTTCCTGGTTGTGACAGGAAGATTACAAAATAACTCATACTCACAGAGTAAAATTAAACTGACCTTTCTCCTTCCTGTCTTCTCAACACATCATAGTAATTCATGGCCTCTGATTATTCTTAACCTACAGGTCTGACACCATACATCACTTGCAGGATCATCCATAAAGCACGCAAAGCCCACACCACCCCTCTCCAACAGGCCAAATGCTTCCATACACCATGCTCCAGCAGCTAAAACAACATAGAAAACACCAAGCAAGTCATAGTGCCTACAAGATGTGCTGCCAAAAACCTGATGAGGATGTCTGTTACAAGCAAGAGTGCATGAATAAAGGAACAATATGATTTGGAGCAGAAAAAAAGCTTGAAATCTGAGCCACAAAAGTATCCAGGCAGCAACTGCAGCGCATGCTCTCATGCAGAGCCTGTTAAAGGAGAAAGAGCTACGTTTGCCAAGCTTTCTCAGGTGCAATCAAAGCAAGAACAAAGATGTTCACATAGACCTAGAGGAACACAGAGAGAGAAGGGACAGCTGGAGCATCCAGCTCAAGCACACAAGGCTCCTTTGCACTCTTAAGCTGCTAAAAGTTTGATATTCATGTCTCAGCAAAAGGTTTCTTACAGTTATTGAAGATAACAGGCACTTCAGAAGATGGTTTATCTCATGTTCACCCTTTTTCTTAGGGAGGGATGAACACCCCCAAAGAGCATCCCCAGCTCTCTACAGAGGTTCCCCACAAGCACATGAGGGGAGTCCACTGTGAAGTTGCTCTATTTCCAGATGTGTCTTCTATAAGGAGTAGCTTACCTGCATTAACGTTTGCATTTTCATGGCCTCTTTTGTTTCGTCACTCAAAGTCCACAGGGTTTAAGAATTCCTCTTGTTCAGAGCATTTCATTTCCAGGGTATTCCTGAAACAATTTTCACTTCCTGTACTGGCCACATCACTCGGATCTCTTTGAGTGTCATGCAACCATGAGTTAAGGAGTGAAACATCATCAGATGTACACAGGGAAGGATTTTGCTGTTTAGTTTTTGGTGGTGGTGGGTTGCGCTTTTTTGTCCTTTAAGTAAAGGTGGCCATGAACTTGTGGTCCTCTCTTGTGTTACGCATTTGCAGTACTACACCTCTGAAGCTGCAGGCAAGGCACACTTCCAGTATATACCAGCTTTAGTCCCAGTATCAGCTATTTGCAGACACTCATCCCTGTAATCTGCATGAAGCTCTTACCTAAGAGAAGCCAAAATAATGCATATTACAAGAAAGCTGGTGTGCATAGCTGGCCAGGAATATTCTCCCTTCCTCTGGTGGAGATGTGTAGGTTTTATCGTTTAAATCCACATTTCAGATGGAGAGGGAGAACCTTAGAAGGAGCCCGTTCTGGGCAGTCATTTGGAGTTTTTAACTTGAAATCTATTTTTTGTTCTGTTTCCCAGAATTTGTCTTTGGGTGAAGAAAGAAAAAAACAAACCACATTTTCTTTCTCTTTCCCACCTCTCAGTTGTTCCTGTTGTCATTTGCTGACAGTGACAAAGGGCTTTTTACATTTAAGTTCCTTAGAAAAGCTGAAAATACATGCAGACCTTCTGCTTAGAGATGTGGAGCCACATACAGTTTCCTGTGCACAGCAGGAAAGTGCCATTGACTCAGTATTAAGGATCTCATCCAAGTGGACATTTAAATCCAGTTAATACATATGATGGGGTACATAGAAAGAGGGAAAGCAGAAGCACAGAAAGAAACCACAAAACAGGATAGCACTGAAAAACTCTGTTTAGGTACCCACTATAGGAAAAGATAAGCTGGTTTTATTGTTGGTTTTTTTTTTCCCTGATTCTTGAGGAAGAGTATTTCCTGGAATGTAGGATGTGGCATCAAAACTCTTTCATTCCCATCTCAGCTGCTGCAATCCTCCATTGAGGTGCAGATGTAAATGCTCCTGGTGGGTCTCGAGCACAGGATAAAATGAGCTATTAAACTCCTTCCATATAGAATCATAGAATGGCATCCTACATCCATTTGGTGGCTGGAGTTTGGAGGCCACTTGCAAAATGGCAAGAGTAACCCCAAGAAATAGAGTACCTGCAGCTCCCAGCAAGCAGACCCCTGGACACCCTCGTTGCTTCACTTGGGGAGGTTTGATGTTTGACGACCCTTCAAGTACATCCCCAAATGCTTTTCATCCCTCCATGGCTCTTCAAGTGGATGAAACTTCCAAGGAGCATTTGTGCCAGAAACTAACATGTTATCACGGATATAAACATGGATATAAACATGGATAAGCGATTTTTAGTGAAGAAGAGACAGTGTTTACTGTTGCTGAGCAGTAGACTAGATAAACAAAAATATTCTTAAGTGCATCCAGCTGCATACTAGTACAAGGGACTGCGCTGGCTGTTCATAAAACCTTTACACACCAAACACCTGTGGCTCTTCTCATTCAGTGCTGCTTGTGCACCTCTTCTTCCACAGAAGCTGCTTCTGATTAGGAGCTAAAGGACTGTTTAAGGCCTTTAATTATTAAGTCCATCATTTTTTGGTGAAGTGTTTCTGTGCAATACTGGGCCTTTGCTCAGAGGAACAGGGTTGGAGACACCTTTTCTTCTCAGCGTCTTCATCTCATCCACAGCCTGGGGAGAGTTTCTGCTCACTGCGAGCATGACTTTGTACCAATTGCATACTGACAGGGCATTCAGTGTTCTCATTTTTGAGATACCTTTAAACAAAATTAGTTCTTGCAGGATACATGTGACAGATACTCAACCTCAGACTTGCTCAGGAAATTACCTTGCATCTAGAAGGGGAAGAAAAACCACCAACTTGCCACCTCCATAAATCAGCCATCTGCAGAATGTAAACTGGTGTAACGCAGCTCTATCAGCACTTACTGCAATGAGTGCTTCCTGAAGGTTTATACTACAGGAATATTTTTGTCTTTCCTGAAAGAAATCTTGCGCTATAAATTAACATAATTTCCAGGAAACGCGGCAGAAGTCCACTCACCAGTACTGACTTTCAGGGTTCACTCACAGAGCTCATGAAAAGGAGAAGTTTTCTTGGTTAGAGAAAAAGAACTTAAAAGCTAAGTTTATCTCTGAACGTTTAGGGAAGCAGGTCACTTACGGCACATTGTGATGTCACTGCAATGCAAGAAGGTGTTTGGGGAAGAGCTTGACAGACGATGGGGGAAGCGAGCAGGAGACCAGCACACTCCTGGCTTTTACAGGCTCTAAGGACATAACACAGCATCATCCTGAAGCAGTGGTGACACTTGGGCTGAACCCAGCAGGGCAGCGACAGGTATTACTCCATCTGTAAGACTTCACCCATGTTTTCAGCTGTGCAGCACAGGCTGCAGGAGCAGGGGCTCTTCTCCAAGTGCAAAAACTCTTTTTGCCTGTGCTTTCTCATGGTGACATTTCTCCTAAATCCTGGATGCGGATACACTGCTGCTAACCCAACCCCGGAGCCAAGAATGCACCACAACATTGTTCTTCTCCCCTCAGCTACTTCAGCGTTTGTACAGATGGTCAGTTCAGAGCAACACCCTCTCCCTCGTGCACTCGGGCTGGCAGATAGCTGCTAATTCTAGGAATTTTCAGCTGTCCAACACAAGCAAGATGCAACCATCCATCATATTTTGCATGGCTGTATCAATACTGGGTATAACTCAGGAGAAAAACTGTAGGATTGAATTCTTCCTGCATAGTCACTTGTGGGGAAATACAGCCAAAGAAGTGGCCCAGCGCAAGCTCCTTGGGGCTTTTTTAATCCCCATCTCAACTCCTGGGGAAAGCACCATCATTCCATAAGTATCTCCAGCACTTGGAAATTCCTTAATACTTGTGAATCACAAATACTTGTATTTGTGAAGCTCTTTAGCTTCCTGTTTTGTCTACTCCATTTCTCAGTGCTTTATGCAGCATTATAAAAAAGTGATGGTCTCCAGCTACAGAGCTTGGGGTATCAACAATAGAAGTAGACACACAGGCAGATTATACTTGGCTGTGTGGCAAAATGAGCCTCACACCAGGTTTCTTTGCCCTCTTGTTTGCCATACAGTGCTGTTTTCTCTTCATAGTGGGATGCAAACCCCTTCAGTGGAGCCTCCGAGTGGCCATGTTACACAGCATGGTAGCCCCAAACCTGCTAAAGAGGGCCTGAAGACTTGACTCTGCTTCTAAAAAACATGCCGGCCATACAATAAAAAAAGCCAAATAATGAAAACAGGAAACCACAAGTGGTTTCACCCTTTGTAAGTTAAGCTGTGCAAAAAAAAATCCCTCCAAAACAGACCAAGCTGTGTTTTCTGAGACAGGCTGTCCTGACACCTTCTCATTCCTGGCTGTTTTCTGTTTCCTACCATGCCCCAGGTTATCACCCTGCTTGTCAGGATAATAACTCCCAGTTAGTTATTTTGTTCATGGTGAAGAATTATTCTTATTTTGCTGTTAGCAACCCTGCTGTGCAGCCAAACCTCCTTCCAAACAGTCTTGCTAATAGACTGGAGAGGAGGAACTTCTCTGGGACCTTCATCCCAAGGGAATTTGGACTAATCATCCCAGGAGGGGGCCCTGGAGCTCTGAAGTCTCCCTTATGCCCTAAGAAGCCAGTGTGCATCCCCTAGTGAAGGGACTGCATTGCTTCCATGCCCTGCTCTTAACCCACCCTGGTACGCCGCGTCCATCCTTCCTTCTTCTCCTTGGCCCTTGGTGTACACCAACCACATGCCCTTGAAGGAAGACGCAAAGGGAAATCATTCTTACACAGGAAAGTCTGATTTCACACTGAGGATTCAAAACCAACAAACAAGCTCACCTCCCCTCCTCAGCCCCAGAAGTCCCCAAAGAGAGACTTTCTGAACACCAAAAGGAGACAGAAGTAGTGAATTCCTGCTTCTGCCCAAACATGGAAGTGGAATGCACTTCTTCAGATACAACTTAATAGAAAACAATCACAGGGTTTCTGGTCTGCCCACCTTCCTTTTCTCCATCTCACTCATATCACAAGTCACACAACCTTCTCCACCCCCATGGAAATCTTTGCATGATCAGCCACTGTGCTGGAAGAGACCTGACCCACATCCAGCTCCCCAGCCAGCAACCATTGACCTGAACAGCATTGCTCAGCCTCAACTCAGGTTTGCGCGCAACTCATCATATTAAATTATATTAAGATAACAAGATCGTTATTATTAACAAGATTATTATTATTAACCAGATATAAAAAAACAGTCCAAGTCCCAAGAAAGCAGGCTGAGAAGGTCATCCTTCAACAGCCCCTACCGGCTCTCTGCTTGGTTTCATTACCACACTCCCCTTCTTTCCCAGACATCATGCTGCCCTCTCCCTCATCACCACCTTCTCCTGCCTTGCCTTCCTCTGGGAAAACACAAGACAGGGACATCTAGTCAAAGGAATCACATCAGCTCCATGTGTGGAGCTTTTTGTGTCAACAGTGTGGTCTGAAGAGGTTGTTAGTGGGAAGTGGCTTTGTCTCACTTCAGCCATCACCGTAGGAAGCATCTCATCTACAGGCAGCAGGAGACAAGCATTTCCAGAAGAGGGGTGAACTCAACATAAAACCAATGTGTAAGAAGGTAAAGAGGCAAGTGATTTTGAGAATATTGTCCTGGCATAAAAAACTCCTACAGAAACAACAAAAGCCCCCAACACAGTTGGGTTGATTGCTTCCTGAAGCTGTCTTGTTTCAGCAGCTATGGAGAGGGGCGGGATGACTAACTTTCCTCCTTCATCAGCCAAGTGAAACGGTGAGACACAACTCACCTTCACAATAGGGAACAGATCAAAGATTATTTTATTGTAAATAGAATTTGTATCCAATAACACAACGCTGCAAAACAGGAAAAGCGTGCAAAGGATTTCACGCAAGGGTGTGCCTTAACTCCCCAAATAGGGGATCAACTATTTACATGCAGAGCCCTGCCTGTCAAAATGCGGCACTTCTGGGACCCTTAAGGAGGAAATTACTTAATCTTTATATCTTAAAAAAAATCCCAGCTCTTCATTTCTCTAGAAATTCTGGAATTTGGTGCTTTCATTCCCTATCCCAGTGAGGAGAGAATTCTGCTTTTGTAAATACAGAATTTGATGGATTTCTCCAACTAAAGAATTTTATTAAAATTGAGCTTTAAACAGATGTTAATTTAACAGCATTTGGATGTAATTTCAAGAACTGATTGCAAAATTGAAAATCTATATTCGTTATATAGTCTGAATATATTGAAACTGGCAACGATTTCAAATGATAATGGGAAACTTTAAGAAATGAACCATATACTTAAAGATTAGAAGTGTTCATAATATATTGACAAACAATATATATAATGAAAACTATTTTCTCCAAAAATTGATCTGAAATTAAGAACTATCCCTTATATTTCCAAGTAGTTCTTCCGTATTCTATACAAAATATACACTCATACTCTATTCTCTGAGGATAACAATATGTAGAAACATACAGTTGAAAAGCTATTATAATAGAATAGGTAAACAAAAAAATTAAGCCAGGATATGAATAATTCATGAAAACTTGTTTTCTAAACACTATCCTTACAAACTCCATTGCCATTCCAACTGTCATATTAGATTTTTAGCCAGGAAACATTTCTCAAATAAATCTTGTAACTGAGTAGAATAACATCTCTGAGAAGATAAACCACCTAGCTCATTTGTCAAGGTAAACCACTCCAAAATCCCTAAAACCTGGAAAAATACAGCAGGGTCCCTATTCTCTGATTTATAGCCACAGCCTTTCAGCAGTAGATGAAATACAGAAAACCCTAATTAGCAGAGCTAGAGATACTGCATCCTTAGCTACACAAAGCTATCATTCAGCAGCATGCATGCATGAAAGAAAGAGGAGAGTACCCTACCACAGCCAAATGAGCAAACATTCACACTGCTGCTGGCACATCCACTCACACCAGCGCATCCTCGCATCCTCCGCCCTGCCCTTTACAAATAATGACTCCCACCAACCACAGCTAGCACTCATGAAGAAAATCAGAGAAATAAAACTTATCTTTTTTTTTGAGGCAAATATCTTAGCTGGAAATAAAGCTGATGGACCATCCTCTAAGCCACTGTGTAGTTTGAAGACACGGGGCTCCACCAACCATCACCCTCCTGCCATCCCAGTGTTGCTACAACCTCACCACCCAGCTTCTCCTAAGGTTAGTAGGGGAAGGCCAATTTAACTTATTACCTCTCCCAGGTGGCGGGGTAATTAGCAGCAGGGGTGATTGCACTCTTTGCCAGCAGCAAGAGCACGTGTCCTTATGGCCAAAGCCTCCTGAGAAGCCATGTGTACAGAAAACAATGCAAAGCTGTTTAGTTTGGGCAGTGGCTTTACAACAGGGTTATTGTCACCTCCCAGTATCCACCCCTGTACCTGAACTCGGGATGAACACATCACCCTGAGCTGGGTGAGCTCAGTGGCGCTCCTGTGCACAAGGGACCTGTCACATCTTCAGCAAGGCTTTTTCCTGAGCTTTTTGATTACATTTGGGTGTCTGAAACAAAGCTACACATCTTCTGCTGACAGAGAGAGGTGCTCCTCGCTTGGCAGGTAATTAATAGCAGATGCATTCTGGAGCAACCCACCAGTATTTCTCCTTCCAGCTGAGTTGCATCTTCTGATGCTAATTCTGAAGATGTTCTCAGTGACAAAGGACACCTGCAGACAGACTGCCCTGAAGGGGGAGGGGAGCCACTTTATACCAAGATAAGACTGATTTTCATGGCTGTGTATTCAGATATGGGAACCAGTGGTGATTTATGGGCTGCTGAGACTGTCCTGATGCGTGTTTGTTGAGAGAGTTCCAGCAACTGGTGCTCTTCCCACCACAAGAGGAAGCGCACAGGTAATTAATTGCTCCAGGCTCTTGCAGGCACCCAGTATTACATAAATTGAATGATGAAGAGATTTATCTCCTAGGTGAAAGAGAAAACTCTGACTAACTCCTTCAAGTTAATTGATAACTGAAGTAATCCACCTGGAACTAACTGTTAACTGGCTTCCTGTGGCTATTAGGTGATTTTCATCAAAAAAAACCCTAAAGAATCTCCATAAAAAATTGAAAATAAGGCAGGCTGGATTTTTGGGTCTATCCCTCCAGCCAAAACCAGAACAGGTAGTACATAAAGCCATGCTTCGGCTCCGTCCTGGGTAAAGTCTCATGATGACTGAACTGAGTAATAAAGATGCTTTGTGTCCTGTATATCTAACTTCTTTCCTTACACAACATGGTACAATGTTCACTGCTTTTGCAACAGAAAATCTAGAGGTTTTTGATTCCCATTGCGTCTTTGAAGAGCATCTGGAAGTTCAGAATGTTTTCTAATGTCAAACTATGTACTTTTTTTGCACCTGATTTTCAAACATGATTCAGTCCACACTTACTGTGGTGTGATCTTGCTTTAAATTAATTCAAATATGGATGATTTCTATTCTGGAAAAGCACAAAAGTTTGATTTCTTTGCTTGCACAAAGAGACCAGGAAGAAGGTGAAACAGGATGAGGCTAATTATAGAACTATGCTGCTTTTTTACAAAGTCAGAGCATCATTCACATTTGACAGTAATGAATTAAAACCATCTTTGTTTCAGACTTTACAAAAGCTAGAACAAGTGGAGTCAGTGATATTCCCATGGGAAGAAAATGCAGGTCTGTTTCCAGGTTCTTTAGGTTTAAACATATAAATCATTCATCCAGCTCAGGACTAAGAGGAGTGGGTTAACAGAGAGCACTGAATCTGACAAAGTATTTTCCCTGTCCTCACTAATTAACATCAAATGTACACGTCAGTGTGAGCACACATTCTCCAAAATCTCCAATATGCCTTTATTTTGAAAAAATGGTATCCTTTGACCTACTAAAAACACATCCTTGCCTAGTAGGAAAACTTGTTAGGACAGCCACTATATTATCATTGTGTGGATTTGGTGAGCAGTCCCTATAGGTATTCCTGGGATGAGCAGATTGAGTGTCCCGTGTATTTTCTGGTGCGTCATCAGAACAAAAGTGTCATTGTGAGCAGCCATGAGATGGGAGACACCTGAATGGAGGTGTCTGTACGTGTACTAAACATCTGAGCTCCCCCAGAGTCATCTGGGAGCTGATTGATGCCAGTGATGAAGGCTGGAGAGCGCTTTGCTCAGATAAAGCAGCGATGGGCCATCTACGTGCTTGACCACATGGTTCAATTTCTGCCAGCTGGTGGGAACTCAGACACCGATGACACATGGAGATGCCAGTGCATATCTACATTTGGTCACTGATAATCCGGGCCTAAATCCCACCCACTGTGTCATAGAATCACAGACTGGTTTGGGTTGGAAGGGACCTTAAAGCTCCCCTGGTTCCAAACCCCTGCCACACGCAGGGACACCTTCCACTAGAGCAAGTTTTTCCAAGCCCTGTCCAACCTTCTTAGTAACTTCCCTGGATGGAAATCCTCACCAGGATGCTGGATCAAGCCCACTACAGGAAATCCCGCCTTAGCCTCCTGCAAACTTCTCTTATCCTCAGTTATTTTCTGCTTTCCATTGGTATCCTCCCCGCTTTCAGTTTGGCACATTTGAAGGTGAAGAACACATTTCGGGCAGGACCCTGTGGAAGTTTTTCCCCTACAAACCAAAAGGAAACACAGGTTGTCTATCAGTCTCAACACTGACAGCCTCGGAGATATGGACCAGTTTTTCTTTATAAGAAGACCTGAGATGTCAGAAAGGGGACTTCCTCCCAGGTACCATTCATGCCTTCCCTTTGCCTGGGAATGCATAACGCATATCAGCGCTTGCCCATTCCTAGGATATTTCTTAGTGCTGCAGAAAAATGTAGTCAGGCATCATCCTTCCCTTCAAACACATGCACTATTGCTCTCCAAAGCATGCACTAAAGTCCTTTTCAAGGCTGTGCTCCCCTAAGGGCAGCTCAGATTCATCTGCTCTTCTCCCAGTGCCAAGAACAGCGGTGAGAAGCAGTAGATATATCATCACACACATCTGTGGCACATTAGTTAGAATCACCCAAGATACACAGTGCAATTTTAGATCATTTTTCCTCTCCCTTGTCTGTGCACAAATCTGGATTAACCCTCACATGGACCACGGCCTGGAAGTGTGATGACCAAATTTCGGACAAGATGTGTGTCCACACTGCACTCTTTTTCTCTCTGAGGCTGGAAGTTTGCAATTAAATAAGGAAATGAACCATCACAATCAACATTTTGAAGCCCAGAGGAGCTCTGTGGCTCTTATTTCTGCACTATTTGACTTTTAGGAGTCAGGAATGAGAGACCACGTGGCAGAGATGGGTCACCATGTCCTGGTACTGCCTATGACACTCAACCCTGCCTGCTCTCCACCTCGGAAAGATGTATGAGTTCCTCCTTCACTTCAAAATCCTTCATTTTCACCACATAACCTCCCCTGAACCCTCTGTGAGTCAGGACTTGTCTGTTAGGGCAAGATTGATGTATGGCTTTGAAGCAGATAAAGCATGTTCCTGGGTCAGCCAGAAGGCATTTTGGCAATATTAACCATCTCTTCTCTCATGCTCCAGAAGAAGGACGGAGTGAGTTCAGGACCAACATGAAGATGCTCCAGATGACGTTCCCCCACTGACCCTTCTCTAGACAGGCTGAGGACTGTGCTGCACCACACCAAGGCCATCTTCCAGCCCCTTTGCACATATCCTGTGTCCCACATCTGTGTTTTCAGCTGCTGGAGAAGTTTTCTTCCAAATGAGAATAAAACACGAACATTGGCAGTTGATGTGTATTAGGGATTGCATCAGGGGCAAAGACATTAACCCTAGGGTTGTGGCCAAACCCTCCCCTCCCCATCCTGCCTCCCAGAGCTCTCCCAGAAGAAAAACATACCTAAAGTCGGTGCTGTAGTTTGCTTTAGAGGTGGGTACGTGTCAGGAATGAGAGATGGCTGAGAGCAAGCACTCCCATTGGCTGTAAAATAAAGCCCCAGTGCTTGATATGGGAAGTCAAATCTGCCAGCTTAAATCACTTTATTTCTTAAAAGTTGCCCTCCTTGGCGAATATATTGTGGCCTTCATCTAAAAGCAACGTTGCCTTTGAATGTCGTTGCATCAGATGTGGACTGCGGCTTCTTTCATCCCTGGCAGAGGAGGGCTGTGGGCTGCAGGGCGAGGGTTTGAAAAGACACTTTTCTTTGGAGATGCCAACAGTTTCCTCGGCAGATTTCTCCCCCTCGCCCCCTCCCACCCCAACCCACTCTCACAAAAGAAGGTTAAAAAAGAGAACGAAAGAAAAGAACAAACCATAAATGGATCCTGTAGTGTCTGCAATGTAAAGAATTAGCTGAATGGGAAGAAATGAACCATGGTCTTTATGTCCTAGTTACAGTCAATGCAAACATTGCCGCTAATCCCTGTTGTTGGAGCGGACTGGGGATAGAGGCATGGATAGATCCTACTGGGAACATTTTGTCTGTCTCAATCTACACTTGAGATCACATTTTTTGTGTGTAATAACATTGAGTTGTATTAAGAGGCCTGTGGATAACGTAGAACTGGGGAGAATATTGTTCGCTGTCTCTTCCATCGAGTGTAGCACCTAAAATCTTCATACGCAGGGAGGTCTTAGCAACCCATTCATTGCAGGGGAGAAAAAGAAAGCTATTCATTCCCAACAAATCCTACTTTGCCATGGCAACCCCCCCTTCCCTCCTCTTATGCACAACAGTTGTTCACAGGGGCTGTTTAAAAGAAGACAACAAAACCAAACCATCGCACATCCAGCCCTGGCATTTTCTCCTTTGAATTTCCTGGCAGTGTCCAGCCTCTGTGCCAGGCAAGGATAACTCACCCTGTGTCACCTCGCTTGCCCCTGCATCCCTGGTGGCGTCACACCTCGTGTCCCTGGACAAGATCCATCTCAGAGATGGAGCGTCCTGTACCCCTGGAGCTATCTTGTGGGACAGTGAGGGTAACAGTGCCGTGGAAGCAGTGGACAGCATGGAGCACATCTTTTCTACACTGCTGTACCAAGGACAGGATTTTAGTCCAGAGAAGAGAAGGCTCGGGGGGACCTTATCACTCCCTACAACTGCCTGAGAGGAGGATGGAGCCAGGAGGGGGCTGCGCTCTGCTCCCAGGGAACAAGGGATGGGATAAGAGGAGACAGCCTCAAGCTGCACCAGGGCAGGTTTGGATGGAGCTGAGGAACAATTCCTTCCCCAGAGGGTGCTCAGCATTGGAACTGCTGCCCAGGGCAGGGCTGCAGTCACCGTCCCTGCAAGTGTTCACACACCGTGTAACTGAGGCCCTCAGTGCCGTGGGTTAGTGGTGGCCTTGGCAGTGCTGGGGAACGGTTGGACCGGATGAGCTGAAAGGGCTTTCCCAACCTGGTTGATTCTGTGTTTCTATGATTCTATTTTGGCATGCCAGAGCCCTTGCGGGGGCTGAGGAAGGGAAAAGGAGGCGCCCTCCCAGCTCTGCCTCAACCTAGTAGGACCATCCCTATCTTCTGCTCTTCTTTCCATGGGGAGTGTGTTCATGGCCTCACCCCAGCAGCTGCTGGGCAGCAGCCCATCTCCCACCAGTTTGGGGCCCCCAGTTGTCCCAGCCCCCTCCAGCTGTCCTTAGGTATGAACCCCACAGCCCACTGCGGCAAGCAGAAAACTCCAGTTTGTGCTGCTTGTGGAACATTTTGGGGTTACTGAAGCGGTGTTCAAGCTCTTGAGGAAGCCACAGGAGGTGCGGGGCTTCCCCTAGTGTAACGTTCAGCTCAAGGTCTCTCATATGGCTCGCCATTCCTGGTGCCCCATCCCTATGGAGCCATTAGATGTGCAGGGAGGTTTGGGGTTTAGGAAGAGCACCCTGCATGGCTGATTATTCTGGGAGACACTAAGACCCAAATCATTTTGACCTTGCATTCAAACTGCACTTCTGGTTATGATTTCAACCAGAGGAACCAAGACCAAGACAGAACTGA
Organism: Myiopsitta monachus; assembly: GCA_017639245.1. NCBI lineage: Eukaryota > Metazoa > Chordata > Aves > Psittaciformes > Psittacidae > Myiopsitta > Myiopsitta monachus. Next base: position 1,446,861 of record CM029941.1, on the reverse strand, counting down.
CCTGTCCGCTGCCTCATTGCAGAGGACCCTGTTCCAGTGAGACATAATTCCTCAATGCAGTTAGTATCTGAGCAGACACGGATCTGTGTCATCAGGCAAGCAAAAAGCAGGAAAATACCAGCCAAAATACAGCCAGGTAGTGTTGGGAAGACATGACCTCCTCAGCATGTGCTATGTGTGCTTGAACTTTGCAGCATCACCTCTGCTGACAGCAGTATTTTGTACAGCTTAAACCACGTCATTTTTTGGTTAACCCGAATTCACATTTAAGAGCAAACAGGGATTCCTGGCATAAGTACAATTTCAGTAAAAACAGAATTAAGGGCTGGTTTTGATTAAGAATTAATGGGTCATTTTATTTTTATACAGGCAGACAGGACACAAAATGTCAGAAGTAAAACCAATGGTTTGTACCAGGTGTTTTTAAAATAAATCCCAGCTATACCACAGATTTTATCCTGCACTTAATTGTTGACTGAGGTAAATGAAGACCTTCTGGTGACCCAGACTTTTCCCCAGTATGTCCTGGGCATGAAACTCTCCCTTTCCACAGGCAAACAAGTTTAGTCAGTTGGTCACACCACAGACTATTAATACGCAGATATTTTAAACACCATCCAGATCTTTTGGCAAATTTCTCTTCATGGTTTTCTCACTGTACACAACTAATTTCCTGAGTTTTATTGGCACTTCTCCTCCCAAGGTTTCTCGTCTCTGCATAGCACCTTCCCCTTCCCAAAAGATCCAGAACACACAGGGATCTACCCCCAGCGTTGCAGCTAAAAAAGGGAAATTTAGAGTCAGAGAAGACTCCTGTCTTCAGAATTCAAATTCTATTTCTCTGAAACCAATAGTTAATTCAGCTGAATTGATCATTCCTGGATGCTTGCTCATCTCCATTCACAAGAATGAGCATTTGACTCGCTCAGATATTTGAAACACGCTGCAATGAATCCCACCAAGAAGTCTCTCTAGAAATAAATCCCTTAATGACAGGGTTTGGCTCGCACTAGGCTCACTGCAGCCGTGGGGTAGGGGGTGAGAAAAGGGAGGAAAGCAAATCCAAAGGTTTCTCCATTCTCAAGTTTTCACTCAGAAGGCTCTGACAAGACCAAAAGCAGATTAAAACTAAGCGGCTGGAGAAATAACTGCTCCCAGCTGTCTGTCCTGCCTCTCTCCCCTCCAGTGTCCCCATATACGTGACACAGACAGCCTGGCTCAAGCGACAGCTGTTAAACCACTGGAAATTTCACACAGATTTGGGGTTTCTTTCATATGTGAAGTGTAACCTGCAGCTGTTGAGCAGCTGCTCCGGGGGAGCTTAACCACCCGTGCAGCAGAGATGGGCATCCTGAGCAAGCAGGAAGTCAAGTACCTGCGGGCAGCCACAGCACCCACGTTTGCTCCGCATCCATCAATCATTGATCCGTATGAGAGCTTCTTTTTGAGTTGGGAACATACTCTTGGAGTCAATCTCTGAAAGATCCCTGCTCCCCTGGTTTGGTTTCTAAAGGGATCTGGGTGTACAAACCTGATGCCACCAGCTCAAACCCAACTGGAAGGTGCATTGAAGAAGTGTTCTGACCTTGTAAATGTGGACTCAGCCTCTGCATCCTGGGAGCACTCAAAGTATTCAACCATGTAATACTTAGGTTGAAAGATCCGCACAGCAGTGAAATAACAGGATGTATTTGGGAGAGGATGAAAGACAAACTCTCTGCTAGTTGACATTTTCTTTGGTGAGGACCACCAGCGTGTTTCTTATCCCTTGGCTATGTCAAAGCCTACAACATTGGTGTTTGCTTGGTGTTTGCTAGGCTCCTCTGCAATTAAAGGAAGCCCTAGGCTCAGCACAGGGTGTTCAGGAACAACTCTGCACAGCCATGTGGGACCCAGCAAGGACCCCATTCCCTCCTTTCAGTCTCATTTAAAGCAAGTGTAGCTTTAATACCTGCCTTTAGACTTCAAAAGCCAGGCTGAAACAAAAGGTTGCATTGTTAACCAGAAGCGCCACAGCCACACCGGGAACTCAAGGGTTCCGGTACCCCTCAAACCAGAGTTTGCACCACTGCTGCAGGGTTTGTTGGCATTTGTAGACCCCAAACCACCCGAGTTGCCAGCGAAGTCCAGGAGCTACCCTGGGAGATGCTGTTTTCGCAAGCTGGGCCATGCTTATGTCTTGCAACAGTCCTTTTTCTACCAGCTCCCTATACATTTCTCTAAGTCAGTGAGCAGATGCTTACGCAAGATTGTCCTAGGATCCTATAGTAACTTTAGCAGACTCAGTACCACCGTTGATTTATAATAGCAGTCTCTTAATCAAGAACTATCAATTTACCATCATGGCTGAAAAAATCTCTTTATCTTACCAGTTCTGTCTTCCACTCTAGACATCCCACCCCATCCCATCTCCTATGTTTACCACAGGAATTACCTTGTCCTCTCCTCAGTCTCAAAATGGAATGACATAAAAGCTTAAGACAAAATCAGATTGCTCATTGTTCCCTCTGTATGGATTGTCTATTGATAACCACAAACAAATTTATTTAACCTGTTGGTACCCATTTAAAAAATACCTGTGGGAAATGCTCCAGATTAGCTCCAGTCATGTTTCGTCAGTAGCTCCTGATGGGACAAACAAAACTGCCAGCTGTCTAAAGTGAAAGGAAAAAACCCTAGCATTGCAGAATACTCTTCTATATCCATTCTGTTATGGGCCATGGTTTTGCCATACACATCATATTGCAAATGCTTTCCTGATATCTTTGCATGAAATTAATCAAGATTGAAATTCAGGCTGTGTGTTTTAAGCAGTCACACACCCCACAACAGTTTCACTGGGAGTGTATATTAAATAGAAATAAAACATTTGCTCTGATTTGTTACTTCATATCAGCCTCAGCCAAAAATTATCCACTGTCAATACGGGACACCAAGTATGGAAAATATTAGTACTGACAGCAGAACCCCTGTGAGAGCATCCAAGCCTTCCACATGTGCTTTCATAGAATCATAGGCTCATACAATGACAGAATGGTTTGGGTTGGAAGCAAACTTAAAGCTCAGCTGGTCCCAACCCCCTTCATCTTCCACTAGAGCAGGTTGCTCCAAGCCTTGTCCAACCTGGCCTTGAACACTTTCAGGGATGGAACATTCACCATTTCCTTGGACAACCCATTCCAGTGCCTCACAACCCTCACAGTAAAGAACTTCTGCCTTATATCTAACCTGAACTTCTCCTGTTTAAGTTTGAACTCATCACCCCTTGTCCTATTGCTCCAGTCCCTGATGAAGAGACCCTCTCCAGCATCCTTTGTAGGCCCCTTTCAGATACTGGAAGACTGTTCTGAGGTCTCATCCTCATCCCCAGCTGTATATACACCATAGATACCATGATGGGAGAGAATATACCTGTAGATATTGGAGTAGGCAGCTCAAGAGGCAATCTACTTCATGCAGCATCATCTCCCTGCTCATTCTAAAGACTCTCACAGCTTTGGAATCTCAAAAATTTGGACTCAACTCTGATTTTTTCTTTTTTAGGTGGGAAATATTGCAATGCTAATTGAAATTTTTAATGAATGATCCCGGAATACACCTACAGGACGCCGCTGATAAAATCTGTGGGTAATATTAACATAGGCAGGATGGCAGGTATCACTGAGGGCAGGGTAGCTGCACAGGATGATGGGGATCCTTCAGCCAGGCAAGCATATTCAGGCAAATCCCATTTTCACTGAGCTGTACAGAAAGTTGCAGTTGTAGTTGTTATCTATGTGGTGGGAAAATGTGTCCTGGAATGTTTCATCTGGAAACAATGCAGATGCAATGATATTACAACTGATGAAATACTGCAGATGCACCTACAATGATCCTGAAAAGTTGATAGCAATGAAAAAAAAAAAAGAAATAAAGAAGCAAAAGCTAAAAATAAAGAAAAACATATAAGCAAATATTTTCAGGTCTTTGCATGAAGAAGAAGGATAAAAAGCAAAGGCAGCTGCGTATTCATCCACCTTGCTGGGGGTTTGCAGCTCTAATTGTGGCTGCGGCATCCCCATGGCAGAGGGGCTGGGATGTACCTGGCTCCTCGGCATGGCAGGGTGAGCTATGGCTGCTGGAGCACAGGGGACTCCTCACCAAAATACAGAGGTACAGACAGACCCAAACAGCCCTACAGTGTCCCCCCAGACCTGCGGTTTGGGGAGAGCAGGATGAAGGTCTCTCCTGAGCTGCCTGCAGTCAGGACTGGTCGGAGTTGAAGCAGGAGAGCTGTGCATGCATTTTCAGCTAACAGGTTACTCTAGGATAACCAGCTAGCTAAGGAAAGGGGTTATTAAATTGACACCTGGACTGGTAAGACCTTTAGATATTGAATCATAGAATCATATCACGTTGGAAGGGACCTCAAGGATCTTCTAGTCCAACCTGCCTAGGCAAAGCATGACCTAGACTAGATGTCCTAGCACCCTGTCCAGCCCTGTCTTAACAGCATCCAATTTTGGGGAGTCCACCACTTCCCTGGGGAGCTTCTTCCAGTGGCTGATTGTTCTCAGTATGAAAATTTTCCCTCTAGTGCCCAACTGGAATATCCTCAGGAGTAACTTATGCTCATTGCTCCTCATCTTTTCCATGGGACTCCTCTTAAAAAGGGAGCCTCCATCTTCTTGTAGTCACACTTTAAATACTGGAATATGGAGACGAGGTCTCTCCTGAGCCTTCTTTTCTCCAAGCTAAACAGTCCAATCTCTCTCAGCCTTTCCTCATACGAGGCCCACTACTTGGATCATCTTTATGGCTGTTCTATGGGCCCTCTTCATCCATCTTTTTTTGTGTAGTGGCAAGCAAAACTGAACACAGTATTCCAGGCATGGCCTGACAAGGACTGAATAGGGTGGGACAGTGACATCTTTATCTCTGCTGGTGATGCCCTTGTTGATGTTCCCCAGCATCCTGTTGGCTTTCTTTGCCACAGCTGCTCACTATTCATTACTATTGAGCTTGTGTCCCCCAGGACCCTCAGGTACCTTTCCCCAGAGATGGGGCTTGGAGCAACCTGCTCTAGTGGAAAGTGTCCCTGCTTGTGGCAGGGTGGTGAAACTGGATGAGCTTTAAGCCTTCCAGCACAAACCAGTCTGGGATTCTATGACCATGAATCAGCCTTTCAGTGGGAAGCATCACTTTGTAAGCAATACAAGGAGGATTCTCTGAAGCACTGCCTGTCCTTTTCAGAGGGAGAAAAGCCTCCAAAACCACATCTTGTTATACCTGTTAAGCTAGCCAACCCTATTCTTACTCAGGCGACATCTCTGTCTTTGTCCATTTGCATCAGGAAATTTCTTGTCACTACACAGGAGAGTTTTCAGTAATTGCCTGATGTTTTAATCCCTCCCCCTGCAGAAATTGGTGTCCTTCCAAGCTGATTTCTCTTCCTTTTGCTAAAGGCTGAGGAACCAGGAGAGCAACCTGTAACCTGGACATTTCAGCAAAGACCTGGAAAGAGCAGAAAAGCCACCAAGCAACACATTTAACCTTTAATATTGGTAGAAACGCACTTAACTGGAAGAGTCTGCCAGGGGTGCTAGGCAGGGTTTGGGTTGATCAGCACAGAGTTTCTGTGCTAAGGACAACCCATGGTGTTTCTAAAACGGAGGCCTCCAGCCACTCCTTATAAAGCAAGGGGTGCAGCCCATGGAGATGAGTTTAGATGGGAAGATTAGGTTTGATATAAGGAAGGATATTAGGTTAGATATAAGTTCTTTACTGTGAGGGTGGTGAGGCACTGGAATGGGCTGTACAAGGAAGCTGTGAATGCTCCATCCCCTGGCAGCGTTCAAGGCCAGGTTGGATGGAGTCTTTGGTGACATGGTTTAGTGTGAGGTGTCCCTGCCCATGGCAGGGGGGTTGGAACTGGATGATCTTAAGGTCCTTTCCAACCCTAATTATCCTATGATTCTATGACTCTATGAGTGCTTCCAGCCTACAACCTTCCTTCTGTGAAGACCCCACATGCTGCAAAGAAAGAAGAGAAGCAGCCATTTGAGAACTTTAATCTATTTGGGTAGGGGTCTCAAACCAGAGTAGTGTCTCTCAGGGTTTAGAAGAACACATGTCTATGTCCTCGCAGCATCACCACCATGGCAAGCTGCTAGTGGAAGAGGGATGCTGGAAGGTGTCTGGGTTTTAGTACATCCTTGGGGAAATTTAGGACAATCTATTTGCTCTGTGTACAACACGATGTTTTCTGTTCGTCTTCTGGTAATGATAAAATGGGTAAAGTGAAGCTCCAACTTTGGGGGGTTTTAATTATTTTTCCCATTCTTGGAGTTGTACAGTGTAAGGTTCATTTTCTTAACATCCTGCCTCGTAGGGTTCCCCTACATCTGAAGGCTCCTCACAGGCACCTTGCAATAATTTTGTGCTTATGAAATTGTTCCAACCTCTGCAGCTCAGCTCCCTTCCGAACAATGCATTCTCTGTGAGCCACTGAATAGAAAACATCAGCCCATAGTGATAGAGCTCCAGTTAGCGCCCAGCCCTAGACATGGGATAAAAGTGCTTTTCAATGTGTACTTGGAAAAAAAAATGTCTTTTAATGCTCACACAGTACTCCTTTTACAATGCTAACGCCACTTACAGCCATTGATAGGAAGAAGTTGGACTAATCTTAGCAAGAGGTTCCCATGACCTTCCAGTATCTGCAATACTGCAACTTTTCTTAAAATTATCTTTGCAGGGAAAACAATGTGAAATATACCAACGGATTTACAGCATACAAAAGAAAGACTACTTGTTCAGAAGCCAAAATATTGAAAGAAGAGTCTTTTGGTGTCTTTATGAAGTTGGTACTGAAGCAAGCAAAAGTCACAGTGATCAAGTGGGGATATTGAAGCGCAAAATAGAAGTGAGTCAAAGGGTTTGGCAGTGTCTTCATTACATACCTGGGGAACTCCCTGCCCCATGATATTGCAGCAAATCAGTTAAAATTGAGGCAATAGGGATGAAAGGCTGTGACTCCCTTCACCTTCTCAGCAACAATTAAAGAAAAATCAGAGAAGAAGTTGAAAAACCCTTTTTGTTTGGGAGCGAGCCCATGAGAGGTTGGGCGAATCAGCAGATTAGAGATGGTAGAATGAGTCTTTAAGCAAATTCACACCAAGCAGCAGAGTTGCAATAACAGATCCAACAGAAGAAGAGGCAAAAGACAGAAGCAAATTTCTCCTCCTTGATGTCTTTGTGTACAATAAACTGTGCTCACCGAGAAGCTATTCAACACCTCTGCCAAACACGGCTTTTATTCTGGCCTCTACATGTTGTAGCTGACCAAAATCTCTAAGAAATATGACAGCTGGAATAAAACAGAAATCCTGGCAGAGAAAATACATCGAATTATACAAAACTGTAACAGAAAAATAAACATTGAGGTACCAGGAAGCGACCAGAGGCCAGAATCGAAAAAAATGAAATGCATATAGGCCTTGTAGTGCAGGAAAAAAAAATTACTGTCTTGAAATGTGTCATCTCATGACACGTTTTGGGAGAGTAACACTGAAAACCGGCAAGCAGTAAAACAGTCATCTCTTTCCAAGCGGGAAGCGCACGATTTCAGAACCAGACCTTTTCCATATATAAGTGATGGAAGAAGCACTTCATTCTTTTTATGGCATGGAACAAAAAGGAAGAAAAAAAAAGTCACAAAAAATAAAAAAAAAGAGGCTATTTTTGGCTGCAATTCAAATCTGATGGTCAGATGCGTGTTTGTGTCAGTCTGCATCTGCTGGGACCCCTGACACTGACCCTGTATGGGCCTGCATGTGTGTCCTGATGTGATCTCTGGGTTTTAAACCTCAGTGCTTAACCCAAAACCTAAAAAAAATCCCAGATTAGCTCAGTTACGTGGGGGTTTTTAGCACAGGAGTTTGCCAGGGTGCAAGTATAGTTACTCCTGGGGGAATTGTGGTGGTAACCTTTGGAATATTGTCCATAAGCCATATTTTTTTTACATGTATTGTAATATTAAACAAAAACAAGCTGTTTTTTTATGCAAGTAGATGTTCAAATACATGCAAAAATTGAAATAGGCTCCTTTATGTTCATCAGGCCTTGGAGACAACACCACGTCTGTTTACAAGCTGTCCTTTTAAGACTGTATTTTTAATATATGGGTATAAGGAGACAGACCTTGCAGTTTCTACTCAAGTAAAACTCTTTTTCTGCTGCCTGTGAGTAGATTTTCCCTAGTAAAAACAATCATTATTTTTATTAGCAGCAGCTGTTGTCCTGGACTCAGCTCAGCAGCGCCCAATCTCATTAGATGTGGCTGGTGAGCCCTTCAATCTGGAAAACACCAACCCAAACTCTGATCTTTGTTCTATTAAGTCAGGTGCAGCTTTCCTTCCCTGCCCTTGACAGGGGATTAGAGCGGTACAAGTTATAGAATCACGGAATCACAGAATGGTTTGGGCCAGAAAGGACCTTAAAGATCCAACCCTGGTGCTTTGCTCTCAAAAACAGCTTGGTGGTGTTCAGCGCCAGATTAACCTGGTGGGATGCAGATGGGTAGTGGTGTTTGTAACTGGGCACTACACACGGCCAATCTACAGAGAAGAGGTCTACAAAGGTGAGCCAGACCACAGACCACAGCGTGGGCACCTTGAACATTTGCACACTGAGCATCCCCTATGTCCACACCAGCCTCCTGCTGAGCATCAACGGGATTGAGGTTCCTGAACCCTTGACATTTCTGGGAATTTCTGTTTCATAAGAGAGAGAAAAAGGATCCTTCCCTTGCTGTTCTGTGTGCCGAAGTTTTGTGATGCCAGACGTTTTGGCTACATTCAGCCTAAAGGCTTTTTTGTCTAATGTAACTCATTCATAATTACTCAAGCTGCTAATTTTACTCTTATGTAAATGACGTTGGGAGGCAAAGCATGAAGGCAGTTAGGCACGTAGAGGATAATGGATAGGAGGAGGAAAAGAATGAAGCTAGGACAACATGAGAATGGCTCTAGGTGCTGAGCAGATTCCAGAAAACTGAAATGCTTTGGGGAATTCCTAAGAAATTCATTTGGGACAAAAATGTTCCTCTTCAGATTAGCAACCAGAAAGTTGGAAGAGTAAGCCACTTCCTTTTATATGGAAAAAAAACAGTTCTAATGCCATGTTCCTCCCCAAGTCAGCCACATCCCTGCCTCTTTTAGCACTGGAGCCTTTGGTTCAGTCATCCCAAAGGCACAGCCCTCAAGGATGGCTGGGTCAAGACTCCCGAGGACAGTCTGTCTTCATTTACTCTGCTGGCAAAACTTCAGATGAGGCCTTATAAACAGGCTCATATTTTTTCTCAGCATCTCCACCTGACAGCTGAGCATCCATCTCCTGAGAATACGCAGGGCTCAGCACGCAGCCACCAAGTGCTCACTTGCTTTTGGATGTAAAGTAAACACCAGCAGATGCACACAGTAATTATCAGGAGTCTATCCTAGGCACTTCTATTTCGGTGCTGTTATTTACCCACATAGCCATCACTTGGTTTCTGTCTTAAACCTCATTACTCTTTAATAAAAGGAGTTTACAATCACAGCGCATGCCTCGGCTATCTGGTTGGCTGCACCACCTATGAAGATGTCAAGAGAGGACAAGACTGGATTTCCACAGAGCGCTGATGCTGTTACTTGTCTCATATAATATGGGGAAGTGCTGAAAAGCAAAACGCAGCCTTTAAAAGACCTACTAAAAGTTCAGGGAATTCAACAAGTCAATAGACTTCAGCAGTAATTTGTTCAACTGTAAACCTTCCCTTACGAACCACAGATGTGGCTTGAGGTTTTCACATGTCTCCGTTAATTTTTAACATAATGGGTCTGAACCCGACGGCCAGCATTTTCAACTCTTATTATTCCCTGAGAGCCTCTGACATTTTCCCCATGGAATGTTTGGCCTCACGTACAGGAACGCTTATTGGCAGGATGTTTCCTTTCCTCGGCTACCTTATTCAGGAACCCCCAAAAGTACTCATAGACTTCATCATATAGCGCTTCTGATCTAAAAGTAGTTATTAACTGAGCCATAAATGTCAGGATATTCTTAATATTAAAGAGTTTTATTGATACATCTTTACACAGCTGAATAGGCAGAAAGCAGCCAGAGGCCAGTGAACTGCCAAGGTGCAAACATTCACAGAAGGCTTCAGGAGGACAAGACTTCACCTCTCCCAGGTCCATGCACTGTCCCACCACCCAGTCACAGAGAACGAGGTGTGAAGCTTTCTTGAACAGACATGCACAGCTACAGGTACTTGAGCCTGGGCTTGTTAAATGGAAGGGTAACAGATTTTCCTATGGAGCTTTTTATCTCCCAGAAGAGCAGAAACAAAGGTTCAGGACCTGTCTTAGTTACTGGAGAAAAGAGAGGGTGACTCCAGCTTCTCTCCAGAAGAAATAGCAACATGTGCTTGTCAAAATGCTGAGCCAGCTAAGCACCATCTCTGTAATTAAGCATAACCTTAAGAAGGTATTTTGTTGTTTCATTTTCTTTTATCTTTGTCCTTTACTTCAAATCTCTGGTTTTAGCCTCATGTACTCTTTCATCTGTGTGTTCTGTCTAGTGGTACAGCTGGGTGAGCCTGAGCTGAGGCACCACAAGGTATTCTCCTCTCCTAGGGTTGGCAACCCTTCAAACTGGGATACAGGGACATAATTCTCAAGTGCTACCTCCCCAAAACACTGCTTTGATGGGCACTGAGATTTGCTTCAGATCAGACACTACTTGGATCATGAGCTGCTGATGTGGGAGGAGGAAAGGTGTCTCCACTGTCCGAAAACCTCAAGGAAGGTCTCTGACCTGTAGCAAGGTAGTTAAATATGGGCATGAACTCATAGTCCCTAAGAAATGTGCAGTACTTTCCACCTAATACCTGCATATTACTCAGCAGGAACATCATCATCATTCACCTTTGCCTTGACATGCTCCTTGGCACAAGTACCTCAGTGAAAGGGCTGTGTCTAAGTCAAATAGCAGCCTATGTCATGTGGTACCAACTGATGCTGTTCAGAAGTGTTCTTAAATGTTATTTTTGTTTTAGCTCCTCCAGTGCCATCTGTCTCATCTTGAGCCATCTACCACACAAAAAGCCTTTCAGCTCCATCAAGCCATAGTGGACAGATTTGCACATAAATCGCTGATATACCATGCAGTCAAGATATGCCATGCAATCACTGATATAAAGTGCAGTTGCTTCAAATGCAACTTTGTGAAGCAGCATGCTCTTAGGAAGTTGCCTGATGGGTCAATTCCTTGTTTCCTCCTCAGAGACATCCTTTAGTCTTCAACAACTACATCTCAGGGCAGCAACCTACACCTCAGAATATCTGTTCACCAGCAGATCCCAAGAGCGCAAAACGGGGCTGAGCATACTGAGATGTCAATAGTCCATTTCCAAATTGCTCCATTTTCTGCACAGCTTCATAAGCAGGAAGCCACCTCCCATCGGGTATTTTCATCCGTTGCTGTCTCCTTTTTCAACAGTGGGGTAAAGGCTGCATAAATCACTGAGTTGTAAGAGAATAAAATTATTCCATGACTCTTGACTAGTGAAAAAGTGATTTTACATGCTAACTTCTTCAATATACTCTGGAAGTCAAATTCTAGCTAAATAATAGCCTGGAGTGCTCCAGAAATTAATAAAATGTACTAAAAACCGAAACATGTTTGTTAAACAAAGGTGGTACAAGACTACTGAATAGCTGCTCTGCGTGGGTCTGAAGTTTTCCCCTCCTGGGGAAGATGTTAGCACAAGCTTTCAGTTCCACATGGAAACCACACGTTATGACTTCACGTAATAAAAACGATCAGCACCATCACATCCCTTCACAGAGTTGGAAGCATGCCCGAAGAACCTTCACAATCATTTAGCAGGCATCAAACAGCAAAAAAAGACATCTCTGTTTCCATTGTACGTATTCTTCATGAACTAAAAGTACAGCACAATGGTGGATTTACAAGCTGAGCCTTCTATGCCCAAAGCAGACTGGTATCTTTCATGATGGCATAATAAGCTAAATCAGAGCTGCTTCAGCCTCCTGAGGTTCACAGTGTTTAGTGTTTCTTTAAAATCTTCAGCCCTGGGCTCCTGTGCTTAAAGGAAAATTCTATCATCTGTCACCGACATAAACCCAAAGCCTGTTTCTTGTGGATGCTGGAAAAACAATGATCAAAAAACTCCCCACCTGGAACACTGCGTGCAGTTCTGGTGTCCTCAACGTCAGAAGGCCATGGAACTGTTGGAACAAGTCCAGAGGAGGCCACAAGGACAATCAGGGGCTGGAGAGCCTCCAGTATGGAGATAGGCTGAGAACATTGAGGCTATTCAGTCTGGAGAAGAGAAGCTGCTGGAGACCTCAGAGCAGCTTCCAGTATCTGAAGGTGGCTACAGGGACGCTGGGGAGGGACTCTTTGTTAGAACTGTAGTGATAGGACAAGGGGCAATGGGTTCAGACTGAAATGGAGGAAGTTCAGGTTGGATATAAGGAAGAAGTTCTTCCCTGTGAGGGTGGTGAGGAGCTGGAATGGGTTGTTCAGAGAAGCTGTAATACCCCATCCTTTGCAGTGTTCAATGCCAGGTTGGACAGAGCCTTGGGCAACATGGTCTAGTGTGAGGTGTCCCTGCCCATGGTGGAGGACTGAAGTAGATGATCTTGAGCTCCTTCTCAACCCAAACTATTCTGTGATTTTGTGGTTCTATGATTAAATGAAAAGGTAAACCAACCTCACTGAATACATGATTTCAAACAACCACTCTGATTTCAAGCAATTTTCTGTGTTGGGAAGAAGAGATAGGGAAGTGATTACCTTTTAGTTAACATAATATGTGAGAGAACCAGGGCTAAAGCTGAATTTAAATGCCTCTGCAAGACGGAAGTGAGGAGGGACTTTTTCAGGTGAGACCTTCATTTCCAGAAATGGGCTCCTGGTCAAGTTCAAGATCTCTAAGCATTCCTACACAATGAATTGTCTTTTTTCTACCTGTATTCCTAATTCTACCATCTTTTTCTGTAATATAAACACATAATCACATAAAATCAGAAGGAGATATTGGGAACTAAAATTTTCAGTTTCTCTTTCAAAATCTACCATGCAGCTGTTACTTCCCCAGGTAATAACTGGCCAGCAAGTCAGGGTCAATAGAATTTTCATTCAGGGATTTTCATTTTTAGAGTTTAAATCCTGCTAACTACAATAATGAGGAGCTAACACCACCAGCACTCAGGAATAGTTCTGCCTCTGTAAAAGTATTAAAATAGATTCAGTTTCCATCTTTTTTTTTTCTTTTTTTTTGGGGGGGGAATAGTTGCAAAGCATCTATTTTGGCAAAAAAACCCCAATCATTAGGTCCCAATGCTGTGTTGTTTGAAGATTAAGCTTCAGGGGTGCTAAACAAACAATGTAGGTACATCATTTGAGGGAACAGTTTTAATAATGTCAGGTTGGAGCATTCAGCCCATGAACATCAGCTACAAGTGAAAACCAAACAGCATCTACCAAGGAAGATGGACCATCTACAGAGATTGGTTTGAGGTGAAAGAAAAAACATGAAGGGGGGAGGGGGAGATCTTGATTGAGGAAATGGATTTTTTCAGAATGGCAAAAAGAAAGCTGGATGTTCATAAGCTTCTAATGAACAAAATCGACAGGCATCAGTAGGTATTAAAATAATGTGTTTTCTGAACACTCACACGCATGATGCGCCTGATTCTCTCCAAAGCCATCCCCCCCATGCTTACAGCAAGTGACCAGCATGGGACTCGGGCTCAGCAGAGACCTTCTTCTTTACATTTCACTGGTACGAGGTTGCACTGGGGGCTTTCTTTGAAGAGCGGCAGCTGATGGCAGCAAACCAAATTCCCCAGCTAAGATTTCAAGGAAATGAGAAGCGTCTCAGCCCGTGTTGAAAGCCTCCCCTGTCACTGTGTAGCATGAGCATATCCGCCGCATTAGTGCTGAAAAAATCCCCCTCTCAAGCAAGGCCTCTGAAGCTTTCTCAGAAGATGAAACCCCACAAATTTCTCTGCAGTGATGAACTTCTGCCCCGCAGAAGTTTTCCAGGAAAAGAATTAACTCAGGGAAAGCCTTCGTAGCACGGTTTTCTTTTAAATACTTGTGCAAAGGTAGTATTTCCCTTCTCCAGGCAAAGCTCTGCAGAGGGAACAGGGACCCCACCAACCCTTCCTAGCTTGCAGGACTGGATGCTTTAACGGCACCTGGTGCTTTCACAGGCTGGTTCATTCCTGTAACACCCTCCTTGTGCAAACAACATCCCTTCAGGTTTAGCACAGCTTAATCCAGGTCTGGGATGGGCAGTTCCTTGGTGGCAAGTGGCAAGTTTGGGACCCCTCTCACCCTGCAGGGCATGGTGGGGCCCCTCAACATTCATTCACGGAATCCCAAAATGATTTGTGTTGGGAGGGACTTTTAAAGCTCATCCAGTTCCAACCCACTGCCATGGGCAGGGATATCTTCCACTAGAACAGGTTTGCTCCAAGTTCTGTCAAACCTGGCCTTGAATATTTTGGAACTAATTGATCTTTAACAACACAAACCTTTCCATGATTCTGTGATTTCTGGGAATGCGGCATCCACAGCTTCTCTGGGCACCTTTTTCTTCACTTGAATATGGACACCCTAAGTAAATGGTGATATTTGGCCACAGGAAGTTATTTGTCCATGGGCCAGTGGATAAGGCTTCATCAGAGAGATTCCAGTAGTGATACACCCCATCATTTCCAGTTGAGGCTCCTTTCTGCGTATCCCACAAGTAAAAGCTGGGTACTTGACCCCCTGCCCCTTTACCAGCTGATTTGAAACACATGCAACAGTTATAGAGTGATATAGAGGTAACAATGGGGAGATGATTACCTAAATCTGCCATCTGAACTGTGTTCAGATAAACGCTGCCAGCTCCCCCAGCCATCCACGGAACCTGTCACAAGTTGAGTCTCATTTAAGGCTCTCCTCGGAACATGCGCCAAAGCTGCCCTGGCCGCAGCGATACCCTCAGACCAGAACATGCTCAGCACAAATCTTGCTCTTATTATTCATAAACTGTAATTAGAGAGGGTTTTCTCCACCCATGTGGTATGTAGAGGAGCTTGGCAGAAAGCCAGCCGTATCCCGGGCTGCATCCAAAGGAGCATGACCAGCAGGTGGAGGGAGGTGATCCTGCCCTCTACTCTGCTCTCCTCAGACCTCACTTGGAGTATTGTGTGCAGTTCTGGTGTCCTCAACATCAAAAGGACGTGGAACTGTTGGAACAAGTCCAGAGGAGGGCCACGAGGATGATGAGGGGACCGGAGCACCTCCTGTATGAAGATAGGCTGAGAAAGTTGGGGCTGTTGATCCTGGAGAAGAGAAGGCTGCGTGGAGACCTCAGAGCAGCCTTCCAGTGTCTGAAGGGGGCCTATAGGGATGCTGGGGAGGGACTCTTCAACAGGGACTGTAGTGATAGGACAAGGGGTAACGGGTTCAAACTGAAACAGGGGAAGTTCAGGTTGGATCTAAGGAAGAAGTTCCTTACTGTGAGGGTGGTGAGGCACTGGAATGGGTTGCCCAGGGAAGCTGTGAATGCTCCATCACTGGCGGTGTTCAAGATCGGGTTGGACAGAGCCCTGGGAGGCATGGTTTAGTGTGGGGTGTCCCTGCCCACGGCAGGGGGTTGGAACTGGATAATCTTAAGGTGCTTTCCAACCCAAACTATTCTATGACTCTATGATTTGCTCTGGTGCTGAGCTACATCAGCCAATATGGCTCTATCCAAGGAGATATTTATTCAGAAGACTCCCAGCTTGGGGAGGAGATTGTGTTCCTTGAAGAGTACCAGCTCAGAACTCTCCTCAGATGTGGGATGAGCAGGATTGTACCATTCTGTGGAGCAGAGCCATGAGCAGTCATCATTACCATCTCTCTTTAAGGCAGATCTGAGGACATTATTTTCTAGCTCCTTTCTATACGAAAAGCCCTAAAAATGTGAATGCTCTGTAGGTATGGCTGAGACCAGCTACACTTCATTTCTTCAGCAGGAAGCCAAAGGGATAAGAACAGCCTTCCCAACACATATATTTGATGGGAAATAACTTAGTTCTGTATTGGTAAAGCTCAGGATAACACCCAGCCTGGCACGGCTGCAGAAGAGAGGTGGATGGGGTTTTGAGGAACAGCAAATCTATTTCATCTGAAGTCTCATTCCAAAAATAATAGAGCGGTATTTGCTTGTAGAAATATTGAGTTGAGTCTGGGACAGCCCTTCCTGAAGCCGGTGTGAGATTATTTACCTAGGCAGAAAACCGCAGGGTATAATCAGGTAGGAATAGCGCGACCTCAGATGGGATCTGCTCCAGTCACCGGTCAAACAACCGGCCTGGTGGAGCACCCTTTGGGGCCAGGTGATAGAGAAGTCCTTTCCCTCTTGTTCCAGAGAAGGATGCAGTATGAAAGCTATTGCACCTCCATGCAGAGCCTTTGAGCAGGGTGCGAAGATGAAGATGAAGGTGGTTTTCCTCACATTTTCTCCATTCATGCAGGGGCTTGGTATCCTGTGGCATCCCCCTGTGCTGCTCAGCCTATGATAGGATGGGTGGCAGAGTCATGGGGATTTAGGTTAAAACCTACCTATTTCAGGTAAAGATGAGTTTTCAGAACTATAGAAGAGAAAAATCCCCATCTCACTCACAGGTCCTTAACAGAAGCATATTAGAACCACAGACATCTCCTGTCCTCTGGATATCTGGAGAACAGTGCACCTGAAGACCTATCCATCACGCGTTGATCAGGTCTATGTGCAGCAGCCTGAACACACAGAGGGACCAGGATGAGCCTTGCTGAGTCTTTTCACTCCCTCCAAATCTTCTGATCCAATTCTATTGGGAAACTGTCTCAAGCGTTTTTCCCCATCTCAGGGAGGAGGCTCCCACCCCCAGCAGTCACCCACTTCAGCCAGACACCAGATGGGTCCCTTTTTCCTTTTCTTTCCCAATAAACCTCTCCTGATGAGACATTCGGAGGCTCGCAGTCTGTAATTTGCCCCTCTTCCCATCCTCCCCATCATTACTCTTGTACTTTCCCTGGCAGCTGGTGCTGTGGTAGCAAAGGCGTGTCAGAATTGCACCTCTTGCTCTCCTGCAATGAGGTATGTAGGTCAGCAGGGTGGCAGAGCACCCGTCACAGGGACAGATGTCTTCAGGCATCTGCATGCTCCCTGTCAAGGGGGTTGAAGGTCTAACAGCTGAGATGGGGCTATGGCATTTTGATGGGAGTGCCACCGATGGGGCAGCAGCCCCTTGTACTATACTGCATCTTTTTCCTATGGGTAAAGCAGGGATCTCATCATCTTTGGTTCTGGAATGTCTCATGCACACTGGGAAGATCATAGAGAGTAATACAAACCAGAAATATTTCCCAGACCTGGCAACCTCATAGCTGATAATGAGGAACATTTACTCTAACAGAAGACTCCCAGGGATAGAAACACTGAGAAATCATCTTAATGTAAAAAATCAAGACAAATTACTCCAGCCCACAACAAGGATTACTCCAATCTAATTATCCCAGTCCAAGACAAAGAGAGAGAATTTTTGCAAGAATGGGTAGGGACAGGACAGGGGAATGGCTTTAACTGCCAGAGGGGAGACTGAGATGAGCTCTTGGGCAGAAGCTGTTCCCTGTGAGGGTGCTGAGGCGCTGTCAGGGGGTGCCCAGAGAAGCTGTGTCTGCCCCATCCCTGGCAGTGTTCAAGGCCAGGTTGGACACAGGGGCTTGGAGCAGCTGCTCCAGTGGAAGGTGTCCCTGCCTGTGGCAGTGGTTGGAGATGGATGAGCCTGAAAGTCCCTCGCAGCATAAACCATTCTGTGATTCTATGACCATATAAATCTGTAAATTGATCCCAGTGGTAGAAAGGGAGAAACAAGCATCTTGTCAGGAGGTGGGTACTGCTCCAGGAAAACCCTGGCTAAGCTGTTTGGGGCTGGCCTACCCCTCACTTTTATCCCACAGCTAAATAGCAATGGGGTCCTGGAGACCCCATCCCAGCCGGCAGCACTGCTGGGCAGGACACTGGAGAGCAGCCCACAGCAGGAAGGTAAAAACCTACTTCAAAGCAACCAGCCACAGCTAAAAATCCTCTGGGGCAATTGCTCTGCAACTGTCTTTGTCCCAAATAGGAGCTTCTTGATAAGAGTGCCAGCAGGTATGTAAAGCCCACAGAGCACTTACAGGATTGCATCTCACCCAGGATAGCAGTGATTCATGCTTCCAGCATGGTAAAGTAATTTTTTACCACCCCCCCATATTTCTTTCCCTGCCCCATCTGCATGAACTAACACGGGTGCAGAACTATAGAAACTGTATTAATAATGGTCTTTTATGTGGGTTTAATCATCTCTCAGGATCTGCCAGACCACAAACTTGAAACTCTTTATGAATGTGACTCACTCCCAGAGCAAACGTTCATTGGTTGACAAACTCTCCTGATTTCACCCAGTAGAAGTCCTTTTCCTATTGGAAGAGAGGGCCTGAGGTGTTACCTATGCTGCAATTGGAGTTCACTGACTCGAAGTAACCCCAGATACTCGTATCACATGATTTTTACTCATTCATTCATTCATCCTCCAGCAGCCTCACAATAAACACGGGCCCCTTCAGCAGAACCCCTCGCAGAAATTCCCCTTTGTACAAACACATTTCCTACTTCTGCAGCCAGCATGTTTTACGGAGTAAGGCTCTCTGCACGACTGAGAAAGGAAGGGTTATTTTTCTCCTCAAATGTATTAAACATACAGGTTTGCCATGGTGCACTTAAAGAAAAGAATTCTGATTGAAAGCCTCAGCCTGTTTTGAATCAGCTCCCACTTAGGAGCCAGTGTCTGACCTGGAGATAAATGCAGTACAGCTAGAGATGAATGGATTTTAGAGTCAAACATGGGCTTTGTGAGTGATTCATAAAGAAGAAAGCCGACACATATGGATGCTGTATGGCTCAGCACAGGCAATTTGAGGTGAGCTGGGGTTCCTGAAATACTAAATCTGATTGAACTGCTGCGTTGCACAAAGATCTCTCAAGTTCCTGCTCTTCTGCCTCTCCCAGAGATGCAGATGGACAGAGGACCCCAGATCAGGCTCCTGGGCAGTGTTTTGCACACATGAGTCTCAGAGTGGATTGGAGGCTCGGGAATATCACTGTGTGTCTTTCTCAGCCCAGAGAAAAAGACCAGAAAGGAGAAATTTCCTTGTTACAAAGAGCCAGGAAATGTCCAGCTTGGCAGAGGTGTCAAATTCAAACCCTGAACACCGGTGATGGGCTCAGCTGCTAAAGAGGAAACTATTCACAGGGGGCATATAGAGATGCATGGATCTGACCTCCTTAACGAGCATCTGTTTCTCAAGTTCACCACATACATGAGCCTAGAGGGGTAACTCCTTCGTATGTGTTTATTTGTACATCTGCATTCATAGCACAATATAGAGTATCTCCCACCAGGACCAGGGCTGCTCTACAGGTAACCTCCAAGGTTACCATTCCAGTGGCCCCATTCCAGCCCCAAAATCTGGACCAACTCATCTCAGCAACAATTTATACCAGATAAATTGCTTTATTAGACAATTCAGGGCAAAGCAGACAATCAAGAAGTAAATGCATTCATAAATTGCTTCTCCTAGGCACTGGTTTCCCTGCAGAACAGGATGTAATAAAAAGCTAACATCACCACAGCTTGTCCTCCCCACACTGAGCATTGGCTCGCACATGAAAGAAAACGTCCTGGATGTCTGTGTGGAACACAGCCACTTGCTGACAGCCTACCATAACGTTATATACACGGCTATTTTACCTTCCAATTACACATCCCCAGGGTGTTCCCTAAATAATTCTATGTTACATTATATTTGGTAACACTCCTTTTTTTGATAGGTACTTATTTCCTACACACACGCCCCCCTCAATTTATTCCACTCATATTAGAAGGCTGAATAAAAAGCACTGCTGATGTCTGAAGCCCACTAAAATTGTAATTTAAAACCATAACTTTTGTTTTACATGCTCCTCATGTACAGCCTTCAGTATCCTGGTCCCTGTACCCTGCTGATAACTCAAGTTACCAATACGTTTTTCTCTAGAACAGACCTACAAGAAACCTGAAGAGGGGCTTTGTACAAGGGCTTATAGGGACAGGACAAACCAGTCTGGGATTCTGTGAGTATTTTTCCTCCCTCCTCTGCAAGGATGTTGGTACTAGAGGTCACAGAGGCATGGAAAGTCCTGAGGAGAGATGAATGGAGAATGAAAGGATGCCTCTTCTCTAGCTGTAGGCTTTGAATGCAATAGGGCAATACTACAGATTTCCTATCACATAGGAAAGGTCACTCACATCACCACTTTTTCCATGCTGTATTTGCACAATATACTCGGCTTCCCAGTGAGCTGTGACCACGTCAATGTGGAGGACTCCAATCCAATGCTGACATCTCCTGCAAACGCCCACTTCATTCAACAAATGGCATTAAAAACCACATTAAATTATTGACATGCCAGCAGAGCTAAATAATACGCACATGAATATTTTCCCAGCATACTCATGAACTGCAGAAAATCCTTAATTGCCGCAGATTAGCAAACCTCATCTGTTAAAACACTAAAAAAAGCCCCTCAGCCTTAAATAGAAACAAACATATTTGGTCATTGTGACACGAAGGTCAGTTGCATCCTTCGGTCGTCCTTTTTGTCATCCAACCTTACAGAAGTCAAACGTGCCTGCAGATTGCTGTGACTGCAGTCATCTGTGTGCGGTTAGCAGCTCGGCAACGTGGGGAGACAGCGCTGTGCCACATGCATCATGCATTTCAGAGCCTTGAACCCCAGCCAGCACCCCCCCTATGGTGTCATCCCACGCTGGGCTGGAGATGCAGCAGGGCAGACCCTGAAACTCACTGTCTAACAGGTTTATTGAGAGCTGGTACAAGGAGAAGAGGTGCAAATCCAATATCGCCCACCCTCCACCTGCCCCAAACCTAATCAGTGATTGCCAGCACTAGCATCTGGATTCATCGAAACCAAGTTAGATTTGCTGTAATTCACCTGTGATACAAAGTGTTCAATGAGCTGAATCAGCTATGAGGTAGGAAAATACATCACTGTACACTTCTTTGAAAGCCTGAAACACAGAGACCTGGTAGAGGTCAGGCTTTCCAGTGCTTGAGGATGCCTGCTCCATAAGGCGAGGGGGCTCCCGAAGGCAGTGTGCACAGCACTCTTTCTTGGAAGCTTGTTCCAGTAATTTTGTTGTCAGAGCATCTCTATTTGTTCACAGGAGACAGAGGGGGATAATCATTGCTGAGCAGGAAAGCACAATCTGGATGAAATCCAGAGTGAGTGTGCTGCGTTAACATGATGTACAGATGTTTGCCTGCTCCAGTCCCCCATTCCGGTTAACTGCAGGGAGATGATTATGGGGTGATGTGCTGGAATAGAAGCACTGTTTATTGGTTTGGGTTTTTCTTTTTCATAAAGAACTAATATCCTGGGAAACCTTCCAAGGTGGCTAGAAACAGAAGATGGACATGCCAAAACATGATGCACGCTGGACACTGCTCCCCACCGCTGCCTGCCAACTACCTTCTCCAGCCGGCTTCTTTATTAGATGACAAGTTTTTCCATGCACCAGGATCAGACTTAGAAGCAGCCATCAGGCTAGCAGCAAGACGTACAGATGATTTCTTGGTCAGGACAGCAGCAGGTAAATGTCTTCCAGCTCAGAGGCTTGGGACCCATGCTGTCTGGCCTCAGGTCTCTCTGTTGACTCACATCAGTCATCCATTTTCCTAGGAAACACCCTCAGCAAACCTTGATGGGATTCAGGCTGGAAGAGCCAAACCCAGCCCAGGTAGAAGATGCCAGAAGAGCCCTTTTATCTTTCCCCATCACCTGCACCCTTGTTGTGTGACCCATACGTTTATTTGCTCTGCAGGTGTGGCTGAGTCCTGGCCTCTTTGAAAAGCCACCTCCTGCTCCAAGAGCCCTTGGTGACTGCCCTGTTCCAGTCATTATGCTCGCAATAAAATTCAAGCAAGCCCATAAAACAAAGGGAAAATCCATCTCGAGTGCGAGCTCAGCCCACGAAGAAGCAAGAGAAGAGTTACACCGGGTTTAGCTCTGAGGCACTCAGATCTCAGCCCGGGCTTGCTGCCAGGCACAAAAAGCTTCCTGGAAACCCGGTCTGGAGACCTGGAGCTTTGTCACATGGCCTGGATTTGGAATACATCTGAAGTGGCTCCCGGAATCCCCATGCACATGAGCAAGGATGCTGCATGGAGCAAGATAGGATGGACAGCAAGGACCCAGAGAGCAGCACTAAGCAGTACGTGGGGATTAAAGTGCTCAGGTCTGGACTCCACCTAAACCCCACCTTGGGCACCTGAGCTTTGTGGTGTGTCACAGCCCATAGTGGGATAACTGCTTTGGCTCTCTCAGTGCCTGGGCTGCTCTCTAGGGCTGACCGGCACAAAACCAGCAAAATCTGTCTCCCTCTCTAACACTGGGCCATTTCTAGCACCAAAGCTGCATGCCTCAGTTTCCCTACCTGCTCCAAGAGCCCAGCAGCACTTACCTGCTGGGGCTTCAAAACCTCTCAGTGAAACTAATACCACATGTGAGACCCAGGTCTCATTGCAGTGTAATTATAACTATTTCCCTTATTAAACCTGTCTTTTTCTTCGCTGCTGAGAGCTTTCTCTGCTGGTTTTCAGGAGGTGGGGCCCAACCACAGCAGTGCTGCTCACCCCACTGCTGGTTCAGGCCACGTCACTTGACTCGCACCACCCTCCCGCACCATATTCCTTTCGGGAATGCAACCCAAAAAGTGTGGGAAGCACGGAGGGGCCAACCCATTGATGTGCAGCACTCAGAAAAGTCCCACCACGCTTGTTCATTCTCCCTTGCCTCTGTCTCTTTGTAGTCGTGACCTCTCCCTGGCGAGGCCAATCTTTCTTGATGGCATTTCAGAGCTGACCAGGGCACTGGGTGGAGAATGAGCCAGAACACAGTGTTCTTTGTTAAAATACTTATTCCAATGTATGTAAATGGGGCAGGTTACCCTGCAAACTCTTCTACTCATCAGCAGGTATGGACCTTCCTTGAGTGGCAAAAGCCAGAGCGTAACCAAGCTCACGTCTCTGTGTGAAACACAAGCTGCATCACTCCATCCCAGCATCCCAGCAGAGAAACCTGACTGCCTAAGATAAAACAGTTAAACGATGTGATGTTTTGCAAGGCAAGAATGCCTTTTATCCTCTCTAGGAGGTGCAGGGTTTCCATGCCATCTCCTCTTGCTGCCAGATTACTGTCACTCAGCTGGTTTATGGATCTTAAATACAGCAAACACCCCACAGTGCAAGCTGGCAGTACCTCCAGTTCCTAACAAAACTTCTTGCTCCTTGCCCTTGTTTTCTTAATATTCTTTTGTCCTTTATGTTTAGAGTGGCGACAGTGGTTGTCCTGGATGACAGTGTAACTTGCAGATCTACTCAAGGGACTTGGTTATTTCATCATGCTTTGGGACACTAAGCTGGTGTTCAGACACCTGCCGGTGTCCAAGATGGGAGAAAAGGGTCAGAGAGCCTCGTGCACATTGTCTTTCTTGTCAATGATAAAATACTCTTTTCAGACACTGACTGCTATTATCAGGTTCATGATGGAGCTTCATGGGCCAAGAGGCAGGGGAGTGGCCCCCATTAACAGAACTGTCACTCGAAGCCCATGTTTGTCTCATGTTTTGGTCAACAACCTAATCAATAAATGTGCACACAAAGAAAAAACAAGGTTTAACCAAGGGCCACAGAAGTCTTTCATATATGTGCATGAAGAGAGCACAGGCTTCTATGCTGCAGTATTTTGGTGACTAAGTCTACTAGCACTATCCCAGAAAGCAGTTGAGTGAAGCCACCAAAAGGAAAAGCAAAGGGGGATTTTGATCTACATGGGCTATGTTGCACTCCACAATGCTATTTTCTTTGCTCTCAGTGGTAAATACTAAGGCTAAAAGGCAACAAAGAAAGCAAAGGAAACTAAAAAGGAAGAGGAGGAGACAAGGGGGGAGGAGGATCAGAGGCTGGAGGGCACACTGAGCCTCATACAAAGCACTTTGCTTTCTTTTTGATCTTGTCCTTGATCAAGAAGGTCCACCCCATTTTGTACAATCACAGGGCTTATTAAGACTAGTTTTCTTGACCAAAAGGAAATCCAACACCAGATATTTGCAGATATTGGCTCTCACATACAAACCTGGAAAAGGGTCACATTTTCAAAGATGTCGGTGTCTATTATATCCTAAAGCAAAGACATAAGAGGGTCCAAAAGATCTGGGGTTTGTCTGCAGTTCTGCTTTCCGTGTCAATGTACACAAGCTGTTTAGGATCCCTCTCCCTTCAACAAGCCTCACGTTGTCAAGTTTTTAAGTAAATTTGATGTAAAAAGAGTGATCTCAAAGAATTTGCTTTTCTGTGAGGTTTCTTAAAGTGTGTTAGGAAGAACAAAGAGAGAAAGACCCTTTAAGTGTATCCACTCAGAGTAATAACCTATGGGTCTATATCATATTGAACATTGGAGAAATACACAAGACACCCCTTGAAATGCATTGATTATGAGAAAGCTCTAAATACAGTTCATCCTCTCGTAAAACATCAAAGTCAATCAACCTCAAGACACAAAACAATAGGAAATCAAGCTTCCTATTTGCAATGCTCACAGGAACATGGGTTTTTCCTCTTTAGGACAATATACAAGAAATAGAAAACTATAGTTTCCAAACCATACAAATTTGGACTAAGCAGCTGTTCACCAGGGAAAGATCCAGAGCTAATCATCAAGCTTGTCTAGCAACCTCAACATCAGGCTCGTTGGATGATTCAGGCTGGAATGGGCCTCAGGAGGTCTCCAGCCTGAACCCTGGTCAAAGCAAGCTCAGCTACGAAGTCACATCATGTTGCTCAGAGCATTATCTAGCTGAGTCATGAAAGTTCCAAGGATGGAGGCTGTGCAACCTCTCTGGGCAGAGATTCTCCCTCAAATCCTTGCATTGCAATGCTCATGAACGGGAAGGTATCGATCCATTGCAAGTGAATAGCAGACATCTCATAGTTGGAGAGTGCTGACTGATCTCTCTCTTGGGGTTCCTCATCTTATCAACACTTATTAACACCAGAACGATTAACAGTTTTGGTGGAGTCCAAAATACACACCCCCCACCCCTCCCCCGCATTATTTAAAACCACCCCTGCCATGTGTAAAGTTCTCTAGGGCAACTGCAGAGCGCAGATTTTTTTCCTGCATTAAAGGGTATTCTACCCATTGTCTAATGTGCTCTCAATCCCGAAACTTAAAATAGGAAAACTGCTATCATTGAGAAAGTAACCTTAGTATTTTCAGCTGCCAAGGAGGAGGATTCCTGACATAGCCTGGAGCTGCTCCATTGCAATAACAACGCTCCAGTGATCCATATTGCCTTATGTGGGAATATGCCTTTGCCGGTCCCTGGCTGGTTCCGGGGAGGAGGGGTGCACCAGCAGGTTCAACTGGTGTAAGGTATGATGAGTTGCAAGTTGTAGCCCATGCCGAGGCTTACTTCACATACTCTGCTGTCCTGTGATACCATCAAGCCCAAAGAAGACTTTGGCAAGACCAAATGTATCTTCAGAGTAGTTAGTAGATAGATACAAAAAGTGTTAGCCCCTGCCTACAGCTAGGAAAAAGCTGGAGAGGGCCATAAAGGCAGGTATATGAGTTGACAGCCCAACACAGATGGAGCTGGTCTCCGTTAGCCATGAGGTTCTCCCTGTTCACTTATTTTTACATAGTATTCCCTACATTGCGTATATATTCACATACTTATTCCCTACTTTCGTATATGAATAGTTTCTGTTTCCAAGAATCTGAGGCACGCTTGATGTGGGGAGCTAAAGACGGTAGGAATTAAACAATTTAGATCCAGATCCTGGCACAGGGTCCCCAGGGAAGCTGTGGGTGCCCCATCCCTGGCAGTGTTCAAGGCCAGGTTGGACAGCGTTTGGAGAAACCTGCTGTAGTGGACGGTGGCAGGGGGTTGAAACTTGTCCCTTCCAACACAAACCACCCTGTGATTCTGTGATATGATCCAAAACCAAGAAAGCTGTAATCACGCCAGTATTGCAGCCTTGGTTTTGGCTGTCTCGGGGCATTTTTCAGAAACTGAGGACGAGATTCAGCTCTGCCTCAATGCTGGAGCAAACTTGTGATAACATTTGGATAGGAGCAGAAAAAGAATATGTCTTGGTACAAACAGCAACCTCTTGCTTCGAAGATAAAACTGCAATGAATAACTGTACCTGTATGGAAGAATCAGTGCTGATGCTCATTCCTACGTTATTCATGGGCTTGTTTCCCTCTGCAGTTCCTACCTCACCACAAACATTGATGAAGACCCATCTATGGGATTATTCTTGTTAACAAGTGAAGAGGAAAGAGTCTAGAACAACCCTCAGTTTCCACACAGAGTTTCAGGGATTGGCACCCAAAATAGCTACCTGTTTATCTGTGATTTGAATTCATTTTAGTTGGGAAAACTTGCTTAGGCTCAGCTTTGAACTCCATTCTTAGTTGTCATTGTTAGAGCGCACATGCATCCTGGTACAACTGGAGTGGGGCAACAAGCACAACACTGCTATGGTAAGAACCATATGATATGAAGACATATTTTTCCTCTGTCTGTAACTCTAAGCCTTTCCTTCACATGTTAATACAACTCTGGTGACACATACCTAAGCAAAAGGCATCTGGGATCAGGTCAGCACTTTGTACTTACTCTAGACTCTGTTGTAAGACCCTTCTTCATACCAGTGTTAGGAAAGCACCTGTGAGAAAGTTGCTGACTTGAGCTTTTTTCCTCGTTCTGCACCTCTGCAATACATAAATCAAGTGTCACCCACCCAATTTTTGTAATCAGCATCTCCCATCTCCTCCGCCCCTCATTCACCAGGCTGGTGGAGATTTTCCCTCTGCAGACCAAGAACTGTGATGCACCTGGCAAAGGGAGTCAATGCTGAGAGGCATACTCTGCTTCTCTATTTTGCTTCAAACTATTTGAGACTTCTTCCTTTCTTCCTCTTCATTCATCACTGCCTCTTGCATCTCCAAGAGCTCATACTCAAGAATGCCACAAGCCCAGTTACTTGGCTTCAGTTACCAGAGCTTAATTTCCCCCTATTCTCCCTCCCAATTTAATATCTAACTACTTAGTACCATCTCAGACTTTATCACTCTTTCCCTGTAGCCCCATTCCAAGCCACACAAGTTTCTCCTTTAGCCATCAGCTTTATGTTCCACATCTCCTGGTAGCAGAGACATCAGAGGAAGCCAAACCACAGGGACAAGCACTGGATGGCAGCGATGCCAAGAAACCTGCAGATTTCCTGTTGGAGCACCTATGGAAAAGGAACAACTCATTTTTCCTTCATGTGTTCCCGTTTATTCACGCTGAACACACCCTGGTGTTTCCTGTCTCGGCAGAAGCTACACTGCCTGTATGCAAAACCCCTCATTCAAAAGACGCAAGACAGACATACACCGTCAGAGAAGTGGTCCTGGATGTTTTCTGGGATCCTGGCATGAAATAGGTTTATTTGTATCATTTTAACCAAAAGTAATTCTCCCCATTCTCCAAGAAGCAAGTTCGAGGACAATAAAAAAAAATTTAAAAATAGTCTTTAAATTAATGCCGAATTTCTTGAAGACCATATTTTACTATCAGTATTTCACAATCAAACAATATTTTACTATCGAAAGAAAGAAGTGGATTGCAGAAACTCTTTAAAAAACATTACCTGGAGTAAATGAGAGCCTGTACACTCAACAAGTCACATCCACCAGTCATCAGAGGCCACACACCTTTGTTAGAACTTGTACACATATATTATTTCAAAGATGCCTCACAGTACTAAAATGCAGTATTTATCAGACCTACAAAGTGCTTTAAATAAGTAACAAGAAACATATTTTTTAAGAACTTAATAGCTTTTTGGGAAAGGAGTAATCCCTGGCAGTGTTCAGGGCCAGGTTGGACACAGGGGCTTGGAGCAACCTGCTCTAGTGGAAGGCGTCCCTGCCCGTGGCAGGGTTTGGAACTGAATGAGCTTTAAGGCCCCTTCCAACACAAATCAGGCTGTGATTTTGGAAAGCTCGGTTCATGTTTCTGAATCTGCTGCTAAAGTCACTGTGTTTGTGCCAAGAGATCCGTCATTTCCCTGGAGAGACACAGAAGGTATTGCTATACTCAGAGAGTTGTGAATGCAGCTTTCTGTATGTACTTAACACATGTAAAATGCCTCATTTTTAAAGACGACAGGGCTGGATGGCTTTTGCAACCTCTTTCTATCACATGTGAATTATTTTTTGTTCCAGCAAACCAGAAATATTTTCATTTCCCCTTGATTTCTTGAAGCAAGGAGACTTCATGCATCACTTGGCAGCTCTGTGTAAGCAGTTTGTACTTGAATTTCCAGAAACACAGCGTGTTATTTACATTGCCAGTTGCAACACTTTTTTTCTGTGTAAAAACTCCCATAGATTTCACCAATCGTTGCCTTATTTTTTTTTTAATAAACAGTCCCTGAAGGCAAGAAGAAAACTTCAGGGCAGCAAAACAGCCCAGCTACTCTTACAGCTGGAGGCTAAACACAGATAGCATTCTCACCGCTGGCTTAAGCTGATTAACTTGCTGGGGTATCATTATGCAACCCCAGAATTCCAGCTTCCCAGTGACAGAACTGATGCACTAAATACATCCTTTAATATGATATTTTCCATGTTGATTAGCCTTCAATTTGTAAAAAATGCATTGTTCACTGCTCTTCTTTTGCCCTGTGGAAGACCTCGAGGACTCTCTAAGGGGATGGTTGCTTCAGAGAATTGGCCAAACATTAAGTAACAGAAGGGAAAGTGACAACTGAATGACGCTGATGCTCAGCTACCAGAATACCCAGATCACATACTGGCATCTGCCCCCACTCAAACACACCAGCTTGGGTGCCTGTCGCTCTCAGAGCAGGTATCAGCTCTGCTTCAACATCTATCCCTTTCCAATTGTGTTCTAATGGGAGGCCACACTAGAGGAGCACATTATCGCTGGAAATGCTTACTGGAGCCTGCAAACATCCACACTCTTTTTTTTTAAGCCAGCCAGACATTATTAAATGGGAGGGACAGTGCGATTGCTGAATCCAGAGTTGATATTTCACATTTACAAGGTTTTAGAAACAAAACAAGAGCTTGCAGTAAAGTGACCCCATTGGAATAATATACAAAAATACAACTAAAAGAAAGAAAACCCTGGAACGTTCCACTCTGCAGAAGTAAGGCACAATACTAGAAAACCCTCCATAAAGCTCATTTTCAACTCAAAACCTTCACATTTCCGAAATACACAGCTCATTTCATGTTCCCACCCCTGCAAAGGAGAGAGGAGACATTGGCAGACATCAAAATCTATACTCTGTGAGTGGCTGATGCAAAGGAAGAGATTAATTTCCTCAAACATAATCTGCCTAAAAATGAAATGGCTGATAGTCATCTTGGCTTCTTTTTTAACACAGATTAAAATAGCTGCTATGTGCAGGTCTCCCTTGATCTCTCCCCAGAGGTTCTAGAAAACACTCAAGTGCCAAACTTAAATAGGGGGCTGAAATTAAATCAGAGGTATCCCACCCTCCATACAACTCCTGAACGCATGGCTCGAATCCAAAGTGCATTTGGAGCCCCTGGAACAATCAAGTCTGTAATTCCAGATGGATGTTTCAGTTCCCTGATGCTGCTGCCTGGAGGTCTGAGGAGATCAGGATGATTCGGAGGTGCTATGGAAGCCAACCGGAGCCATCTGGCTGGCAGCATCCCAGCATCCGACATCCTCCAGCGTCCATTGCTTCGGTTCAAAAGGAAAGGCAAACAGGGAAGCAAGGAAGGTGTTTGCACTCCCAACCTCTCTGATGAGATTAATTACTGTTAAGATACTGCTAATCCTTAGCAGAGCAGCATTGATCTGCAAAGACACACTCGAGTGAGCATCTCTGAAGTTCAAATGCAGGAGCATTTGATAGTCAAATCCAGGAAAAGGTCCAATTGTGAGGAAAAGAAAAAGGAAAACAAAAGAAAGAAAAATGGTATAAATACACCTATGACCCGCAGCTCGATAGCTTTTTTTATTGCACTGTAACAACCATGCATGCAACCAGGCAAATGTGTACATTCATGTGTACATGCACAAGGCCAGAACAAAGCCTGCCCAAACCAGCTTCTCCTCCCAACTGCAGCACCCTGCATAAGCATCACGCCTTGAGTAGGGTACCCGAGGCAGAGGGTACCCAACTAACACTGCCTCAAAGGCACCATGTGGTAGTGGAGGTGTGTGCAGTGATATGAGCCCCAAGCTGTCAAATCCATCCTGGATGAGCAACACAATGAGGAGACATGTAGGGATATAAGGGGGCTGCAGGGTTCCCCTCCTGGGAAGAAGGCCT
Source organism: Myiopsitta monachus (assembly GCA_017639245.1). Classification (NCBI taxonomy): domain Eukaryota; kingdom Metazoa; phylum Chordata; class Aves; order Psittaciformes; family Psittacidae; genus Myiopsitta; species Myiopsitta monachus. Next base: position 1,416,285 of record CM029941.1, on the reverse strand, counting down.
GGAAAGGAGACTCCATTTTTACTGCTGGAGCCTCGCACTGCAAACCGCAGCAAAACACTTGTGAGGGCTTTGCCCTTTCTCAGTTGTGTATTTAGCATCCAGCTGTCAGGGGCAGGTGGATAGGGAGCAGAGCAGGAGCAGGCAGGGAAGAAGCTCATTCACTTGTATTTTCTGTAGCATGGCAGATGCTGGTTTTCCACACATGCTGCCAGCTCCAAACAAACTGTGTTTTTTTTAACATGCTACGTTGAGAAACAAAGCTTAGATGCAAAACACTGCCTCTAATGAAGTGTGGAAAGAGCCCCGGCTGGCTGCTGGTGACTGCTGCTATTCATGTGACAGCAGCATTTGACATTTGGGCTTGGCGGGTCTCAAGTTTCTCTCTAGTAAGATATGGGCTGACTCCGTCGCAGCCAATCTCAGTCGGAGGCTGCAGATGATGTCGGAGGGAGGTGAAGTGTGCTCACATCCCAAATGACAGAGCACGCTGCAGGCTGCATCAGCACAGCGCCAGCGAGCCTGGCCTCTGCTGCACCAGATGTGTGGCACCGCTGCCCAGGCCTCCTGTGCCTTGGGGGATGCTGCTCAGCTGCAAATTCCTCTCGTTGTTTCACGTTTCCTGGTAGCTTGTGCTTGTTCTTGCTTTTCTTCACTCAGTTGCGAGAGTTCTGTGCTTCCCGGTGCCACATGGGTTACCTCCTGTTGAAATCGGAGGCAGGTGGAAGCTGTTTTACAAGACCAGCATTGACTTTCCCAACCCAGGTTGAGCTTGGTGCAATATAACCAGCAGCATAAAGGGAAATTCTTTCTGTAAGCCAGTGTTCCAGAAGAAACCCAGGTAAATTGAAATCATACCATTAGTGACAGCCTCACTGGAGCTGGCTGCATGTTGCAAGGAGGAAGAGCTGAATCCACAACTCAGACATGTCTTCCCTGGATGGACAAAAGCCAAGCCAGACGCCAATGCCACAGTCAAGCCTTCTAAGACGTGTAACCCACAGAAAATCCCTCTCTGAGTGGATGCGTTACTGCCGGTGAGCCATCTGGAAGGAGCTGGCTATAGCTTGCTTTCCTTTGGTGCCTAAAGCATTAAGTATGATTTGGTAGAGAAACTCTGTGGCACTGGGAAGTCCTGTAAAATCCTTTAAGCCTTATATTTCTCTGCCTTTGTCCCACTTCCACGTTTATTCCTTCTCCCCACCACCACAACACTTTGCATTAACTGCAAGCAAGGAATAACACAGGGGAACTGCAGCATAAATAAGGCTAACAGTAAAATAAGTGCCACTATAAGGGTTGCTAAAAGCATTACCTGTTCCCAGTGAGAGTACTAAAATCAAAATTCAAACCAGATTTGTATAGCACATCTTTCTAATGGGTAAAAATCCTTTATCACCTTACTCTGCACCAGGTCTCTCATAACTGTTGCTTGCAACATTGCCAAGCAGTCTCCTGGCTTTTAACAGCACTGTCCCTCAAGACCTGCTTGTCACCCTCACTTCCACTTCTTGAGACCTCCAATGAGTGGAAATGAATCCCAAATTGGCTGCGTAACTCGAGCAAAATCAGTTGGTCACAAACATAAATAAGTCTCTTGGATGACACAAAGCCTCCTTGAATCCTGAAGTCCCAACAGGCATTCTCTCATCCAAAAAGCTGTGCCAAGACCCTGACCCCAGACCCATTGAAATAAGTCGGGAGAGAAAACCCAACACATCAACTCCAGACCACAAGTGCTGTTGAACACTGCAAAGCCACAGTTCATAAACAGTATTTGCCAGGTATCCCCACCTCTTGCCTTCAGGTGGTGGATGGCCTCATCCATGGTGTTCTGCGTGAGGGGCGGCTGTGCCAAAGCAGAGCCCCCAGTGACAGGCATGAGCAAGATCTTGGGCAAAGCCCAATCCAACACTAAGCTGTCTCTTTGAAGGAAATGATACTGGAGCCCTCCTAAGCACAGCCTCAGGCCATTATATCTGCCTGTGATCAGCGGTGTGGTGTGACAGTAGGGACACACAGGTTTCATGGGTGCTGCACATCGTCACAGTCCAGTGATGCAAGACATGGCACATTCACAAAGTACACCCGAGATACCCATCTTCCCCTGCAAATACCAGCCACGCTTCTTCAGAGGTTTGACAGTGCTAATGTGGACAAATGACAGGCATGAACAGTCTAGCCTCAGTAGCTTGGAAACCGACCTGTAAGAGAGGCTACAGAGGCAACTCAGGGCATCTTGGAGGATAAAACTGAGGTCTCACCTCTCCTGGATCATCCTAAAGAACCTTTCCTGGCTGTGAAACCACTATAGCATATCCTGACCTCCTCCTGGTGCACTCCTTGGCTGAAGGCAACAGCCTCAGAGCATTCAGCCCCAGGTAAACATGCTGCAGTCATCCAGCCTGCAGAAGACCTCACGCCAGCTGGTGAGTAAAGGAGCTGTAGGTGGCGACGGAGCAGGTATAACCAGCATACACAGCCAGCTTGCTGCTGAGTAAGACCAAAGGATGAGCCCTAATGCAGTCCAAAATAAACAGTGGGAGAATCCACTTCTCTGAAGAACAGTTTGTCCAAGTCATGCTGTTGAAACCTCAGGTGCAGCACAGCGAAGAAATGCTGCCTCGACAGGCACCTCTAATTTCAAAAAGAGCACACTCATGGGCTTGAAGCACACTTACAAAATGGAATTTAAGAGGTCAAACCCAGGAGAATGGCCATGACAATACCACAGACTGATGTTGAGTCCACGCTTGCTCTGATTGTCTTTAGTATTCATACACAGGTGAGAGGGAACTACCACAAATCCAGCTCCAAGTACAAACGGTGGTGTAATCCTGTGTTGCACAAGAAAGAGAGATGCAAATCTTTCTTTCCCCATTCGTCAGCAGGGGTATAAGCTTTAACAGTCGTGGTGTTTTGGCTATCCCACAGGAAGAGAGCAGGTTTAACCCTAGTCCATAGGGAGACTGTGGGGTGGAAAGGCTGGCATCCCAAGGCAGACTGCAAGCAGTGTCTCCACAGTCTCCAACATCTCCCTGGAGGGCAAGAAAGACAGGTTTCTCAGTTGTTCAAACTGTCCTTTAAAATCAGACATATTTCCCTTATTCTAGCACTAAAACACACTCTTGCCATGTAACCTTAGGTTTGAGACTGGATGAGTCCCCCACATTTAGCAACTCCCTTCATACATGTGCATAATTGTGCTTCTATCACATAGGTATCAAGACCTGAAAGGGGAGGAAAAGCACCTCCTTCACTTCTCAGCACAAGAAGCTTGAAAAACACTACCAAGAAACCTGCAAAAGCCAGGAACGCCTCAGTTCATATGCTCTGCGCATATGCATTGCATACGCACATGCAACAAGCAGCTCCATAAATATCATAAAGCACTTTTAGAAATACACTCACCCACACTAGAACATTGTTTTCCTTAGGAAAAGTCCTCCCTTTATTATTCAGTCCCAAATTCTCATGGCTACAACGGGGCAGGGAGAGCTCCAGTTGCAATTTTTCCAATAGTTTACCAAATACCTTGGTATTTGTTTTATTTTTATTTTATTTGGTATTTGTTTATAGTTTACCAAATACCTTGGTAAACTTCAGTATATTTATGGTGGTTGTTGACCTGAAGGATTTTATTTCATTAAACAGATGCTTTAAACAGCCAACAGTCACTTCAAAACATGCCAAACTGACCCCGTACTGGCCTCAACATGGCTCACAAATTACAAATTTATGTAAGAAATAAAACTTCCTGTACGAGAAACAACAGGCTGTGCAAACGCATTTGTTCAGCAACTGCTGAGAACACTCATTTCTTCATTAGGCTTTGTGAATGCAGCACACACCGACATAACCCTATCTTACCTCATCTGGGATTCAGACTATGCGCTCACACAGCCATTGTGCCATGAAAGAAGTACAGTCGAGCTCAAGTGCCATGTCTGGGTGAATCAAACAGTTGCACAAAACAGTAAGGACCTACATGCACCCTTAGATCTGCATGGCATAGCCAGACCACATCCCCATTTTTGGGAGATGAGGATCCCGAGCATTAAACACCTCCTGGTAGCCCTGGAGCCCCTTATCACAAGCACATCAGGAGCTGCTTCAGCTGGTGATGCTGCATTCTACTGACCTGAATGTCAGGCATTGAATCACACCACGGAGCTCCCCACCTGCAACCTGTTATTGGTCAACATCACCAGCAGACATCAGTTGCTCAGGTCCATGTTGGGAAACAGCCATCTAGCAAGCCCGCTGCCAGAACACGCTTAAGGATTGGAAAGGAAAATGAGATTGGAGCCATAAATTTGAAAGTCAGGTTTTGACTATTTTGCCATATCCTGGCATTCATTTTATGGAACGTGTTACAGCATCACACCAGGTATCTATCTTAGCACCATCAGTGGTATATAGTAGTTTAATGATCTATCTCGCATAGGGAGTTATTTCAGACTTTATTTCATGGAAAAATAACTTTCTACTGTTCAGCTTTTAGCCAAGACTTGACCTAATAGGTCTATTCCTGAATTCTATCCAGGGCTTGACCCAAAGACAACCTGCTGGCTTGAGCTCAGGCTTTGCCTTAACAAGGGAACATGTCAAGGGAAGAGATGGGAAGGGGTGGAAGTGAGCAGGGTGAGCGATCGAGTGCTGTGTTCTGCAGTTACGCATCTTGCTTCCAAACGTCCCTTATACTTATGCAATTCATTCTTCAGATCAGGGCATGGAAGAGAGGTAAGAGTGATGGTGGACTACCTGCAGCATCAAAATGGAACAAGAGAATCTCCTGACACACAAAAAAATCTTGTTTCTGCTGGCAATCCTTGAGAAGTGGGCTGAAATGTGACAGTAAGTTCACCCCATGGAGAGGCCTATTCCAGCAGTAGCATGTTCAGCTATTGCTCTAACTACTAAGCTATGTACCACTGATTGCACAAATGTCTAAGCAACAGGTACTGTGAACAAGGGGAGAACAGGAAAGTAAAGAAAAAAAACAAGAAAGGGCAAGGACAACATACCTCGGTAGTAAGAGCCCTAAGCTACTTCTCTATCCCACTGGATTCACTGGTGTGAGTCACTGACACTCCCCCTTACTTCCCCGAAGAGTCACAGTGAAATCCTTCCTATCTCATAAGCCAGTGATTTAGACTGGAGCTAACAGGTGGTAGCAACGTACCACAGATTCTTTGGGTTTGACTGTCTCTAACATGACTTTCAGGGAATACACTTTTAGGCCTGCAATTGTATTTTTCCATGGCACTCAATCACCCTGTCTCACACCCCAGCACTGGGCAGAGCAAGAAAAGGCAGTCACTGTTGGCTAAAGTCAGAGACCAACCCTCCAGCACAGGAAACAAACAGACCTGAGCAAGGAGCAGACCTGATCTGAAGTACGAGAGTTGTAGGTCAACCACTGAGGTATCTGTAAACCATTTTAAGAGCACATCAGCGTTGAGAAAAATGAAGTTCTCAAGATCTTGACTCCTTATAGGTCTAGTGCGTGGTCATCATGTTACTGCAACTATAGGAAGAAGTTTCTAGAGGAACTCATGCTTTGGGTGCTGGTAAGAGGAGAGATACTTAAAGACATACTGCAGTGAAGGACAAGGACCACTGTTCGTTCTGCAGTCGCATTAACCTGTTTTCATTGATCTTCTAAAGTCATGCCCAACTATAAGTAGGCATGCAACTGCACTATATACAAAGGGACTAGTCACACACTGAAACTAAGATTGTGCTCAGGTGCGTAGCTCACAGCTTTCCCCCAGAGCAAAGAGCCTAATGCATACACTGCTGCACAAAGGACTGGGACTTGGGCTTCCAAATCTCCAGGACTTAAAGCTACAGGTACAGAGGCCAGAGACAGGATGTCCCCAGTCCCTGTGTACAGCACCTGAATCACACCTTGGTTTTTAGAAATAGGAGTAATGAATAAATACTGCTGTTTGTGTAATGTAGTTTTGGTCTGTGCTCAACACCTGCTGCAGCAAGTTCTTGATTCATATCCAACACTTGCTTTTTCCGTCAACTTCAATCTACTCCATACTCAAAGTACACAGACTCTACTCCATACTCAGTCTACCTCATACTCCACTTCCTTCCTACCTTACCCTGAATCTCAAGTACTTGAAGACCTGACACTTGCCATTGCTGCAGCAGTAGTCATAAGTGCTGAGTTTTGCTTTTTGGGTCACCACAACCATAAATGCTTTTCTCCAACTCAGTCAACTCTTTACCATTCTACCAACTATAGATTTGCTGAATCTCACAGTATTATTATTGATCTTAAAACAGGATTTAGAAGTTTCTGTAGTTTGGTAAGTATACTTTTTTCTTAAAAAGAGCATAAATTCAGTTTTGGGCAGCTGAGAAGCTTTAGCCTTGTGAGCATGAGAAAAAACTCCTGAAAATGAGTTATTTATTGGTCAATTCAATGGTTAGAGGCTCAGTAAATACAAATTCCCAACGTTCTGCCATCTTGTAAGCTCTCCCTTCTGTGTTTACATCATGTTATCTTCTGCTTCGCACTCTAGATTTTGCAAATCCCTTTTGAAGACTTCAGAAATCTCTATAAATAACCAGAGCAGAGGGGAAAAACATTGTAGTGTAAAGTATTCCTACAAGCAAAACACAAAGCCCAATGATTTTATCATGTGTACCTTGTACTAGAGCTAAATGTTTATAAAGAGGGATTAAGATCTTTTTTCTCCTCCTATAGCTGACAACAGCTATAATAAATACACTGCTAGAGAAAATATGTGAAATAGAAGATGATCACTCAACACTGAAGGAACATGTTTAGATACAGCACCGAGAGGAACTTGCAGAAGAATCTAACACCACAAAAATTCTGAGCTCCAGCTTGCTGCCAATGTCAATGTCTCAAAGTAAAACTACTGCAAGTTTTCCTTTGAGAGGTAGTCAGATGGTGTTTCCAATCTTCATTAAGTAATTAGTAATGGGAATGATGTATGTTTCACACAGGTTATCAGACTGCAACAGAGCAATAAAAGCATCAGGTAGGGTGTGAATATACAGCCCTGCTTCTGCTGAATCTGAGTAAGGGCATGACAACCAGAGGAAAAAACAATAGCTACTCTGGCTTAATACCCACCAGGATGAATTTATCATGCTGACAATTTCAGATAGATAGCTGTGGATTGGGACCCTGAGTTTACACCTGATCTGCCCTGCAATTCCTAAGGCATTTTGATCTGGCATTACTGGCTGGATTTGTTATCAAACAGCAGACAAGTTCAAAAATGTTATCTTTTTATCTTAACTCACCTTTCATGAGTAATTCTTATCTAAATACTAAAACCAACAATCACATGTGTAATTCAGACCTAACTCATGCTCCAAGCTATTTGTTTGTTTTTTTTTTTTTTTTATGTAAATGTACCTAAATCTGCAAATATATCACTAGCGCTAGTTCCTTGCAGTCACTTGTAGCCCTTGTAGCCACAGGGGAAAATGCACCCCTTGCTACTAAACCCTTAGTTTGTGAACTCCCAGAAGGATTAACTTATTCTCTGATCCCCATCCCCCAGCATCCCTGTGCTGCGTCCAGCTGCCCCAGTCGGATGACACAGACTTTTTGAGGTGGAGGCGAGACAGAGCCCTGCCTGGCTTAACAGCATCTGAACAGATGGAAAATGTCTGGATTTACAGATTGAGGAAGAGTTTATTAGACATACTCTCACAATGAGGTGAGACTTCCCTGAAATTGTGCACTTTAGAAGCTTCAAGATGTAAGACTTTTTTTTAATAGAATGCTATGCAACACCCCATCTTAATTATTTGAGTTCTGCTAGCAGTGTAACAGCTGCTTGTGCCCAGCCCAGAACGCAGTGCTACAGGCAAGTCTATCTCCACTGGATCTCCACATTCTCCGTCTCTCATTTACAGTTGGATAGGTCTAATTGCTTTTTTTCTGGACAAAAGAGCAATATAATATATTCTCTTCATCTTCTGCCAGATATAGTACTCCTGTCATCCTCTTGTTGAACCCAATTGCAGTTGGACCCCACTCTGTAAAACAAATGTTTCTGGTTCCCTTGACATCAAGCAGCAGCAAAGACTGTGGTGTACGGCAACAAAGATGTGCTGGTATCGCAGCACCTCCCTCTTTAAAACCCACTAAAGGAGAAATTGGACCTGGAATTTCGGGTGATTCTGTTTCAAGGATAACCTAGCCTGCACTCGGAAGAAAAGCTGTGCTGCGACGGGGAGGACAAACGCCTTTGGAATATAGTGAGATATACAGGGTGTTTAAAACGCACCACCCGGTGGTAGAAAGCCTCATCTACACTTACAAGTAAATACTGCACAGCTTTACATAGGCAATGAATGCTGTCTGCAAATGCTTTCTTTTCTCACACGTTTCTAGAAAGAAAAAATAAACAATTTCATTATACTGTATAAGAGAGACTACTCACACAAAAATGGACAATCCTAAGAATCCTAAACTGAGCCTAAAATGAAAAAAGAAGCATACACTTGGTACAATCAATGTATGTCACTACCCCTCCGAAGCCTAACACATTTCTTCTCCGTTAGATTTTAGAGGGATAAATTTAATCTGCTCCTTCCAGGACACGATTAAATTCCCCTAATCCCGATTGCTGTCAGCAGAGATGTCTTCATCTCCCAAAGGCAGAAACAGTTCTACCCTTTTCATATTTGAGAAACTGGATAACATACTCTGGAATGATGTACAGGGACCAGATATTACTGCTGTTAGTCTGTAGTAAATGACTGGACTTGCTAGTAAACACAGGCTCAGACCAAACTAAATCCTCAAGGCCCGGCAACCCTATATATTGTGGAATACTGGCTAAGGAATCAAATGTCATTGCTTGTGCTCATCTTTAGTAATAACTTGGTAAGAAAAAGCCAATATTCTGAAGCACAGCAAACTGTGTTTGTGCATGATCCAGCACAGAACCTGGTTTTGCACTTCTGGGAACATCACACTCTAGGCTTTAAAACTAATTCAGGAACTTTAAAGTGGAATACAGCATATTCCTCCAAAACCCAGAGTATCCATGCAACTTTCAAAGGTGGAACAAAGTCACGGGCAACTCACTTGATGAGTTGTAGTCTACAAAGAGTAATTGCATGGGTCTCAACTATTCAAGGGTTTAACTGGCACAAAATAGCCCTTTTGGCAGCAGCCTCACAATGCAAGACTCACTTCAAACGGACAACAGAGAACAGAAGTACATATTTGGATAATACATGCATAACTCACCCTAATCAGAACACCTGGGTTCATTTTGAACCTAAAGAAGGGACTGCATTCTCTCTAAGCAAACTGAACCTCCTTTAGAGGGAGTGTTTATACACCAGGCACTGCTATCCAAGAACACAGGCGAAAAAAATGAAATTTTCTCCCAAAACAAGAGCATTTTCCCCTCCTGCCCCTTAAAATAGACACTGAACTTTAAAACCTGGAAGTTGTGGAAGAAGTTGCATGTATTAGAAGTTCAATACACTAAGTCCCAGTAACCTCAGGGGAAAGGATTTCGCTGTTTCACATTAGTGTGACAAAGCCCCTCATCAGAGGCTCCTGCAGGAAATGAACAGGATAAAAATGGAATGATATGAGAATAAGCAGCTGGCTCACACAGCAAAGAATGGTTACTAGCAGGATGTACAATCATCTGTCCTGATAACACGTTCATAAGTTATCTGGAAAATATCACGATGCATTTTGCAGAAAATACATAATTATTCAGGATGATCATATTCAACTCTCCCAGCTAGAACTACACATGGATCTCAAGAAACTGATTGATAAAAGGGGGGCACGAAACATAACAGGCAAAATACAGTACATGAAGGGGATTATCCTTCACTGTACATAAACAGTGATGAGCTCTCAAAGAAATACTACTGCATGGGGTCTTGGAAAAACTCTGGCCAGTACTCTGAAAATAAGAGTTTGATAATTATCCACAGACAAGACAGAAGAGGGAATTAGTTATTATGGAACAAAGAAGAGAAAATATCCTACTTTATAGAATCCATGTGGCAACTGCATCTTGAACAGTGAAACCCTTGTAACACTTAACATACAGTAGAAAGGAAAATGGATATTGTATTAGATTAACACCTAGTTTGCTGACTTATGGCAGGTGAGTTTTTTAATTCATATAAACAGTGCTAAGTATTTCTAGTCATTAAAGACACTGCATCCACAAAAAACCCCAGGAACAGTGACGAGCATGCTTCAACTGTTATCCACCAGTTGTAACAACACTTGCCTTGACCTGAATTTCTTGCTAGGCTAGGCAGTCAGGTTTTGAATAATCTGCTGTTGTTCACAATCATCACAGCTCATGCCAGAGGAGTAGCAAGAAGGAGTTGTATACAAGCAATATTTTGACAGTGAACAGAGGATGAGAAAGAGTAAACGCTGAAGTTTTTGCAACTATTTTAGTTTATGCAGCACAATACAGGGTATGGAAAAGTGCATGCTGCCTCTGACACGGGATCTGTCCAATTAACTGTGAGCATCTAACACAGACATCTACATCAGAGCAAGCTGCTCTTGACAGTAAAGTGATCCTAGAGCACAGGCAGTGGCCATCTCATTCCATTCAAACCTCATGTACATCATGTCAAATGATTCATATGTTGAACTCCACTGCCTGTGAGAGGCAAGATAACTTGCTCTGATGTGCACTTCTCAGATTAGCTAAGCACAGCCCCACCTTAAGTGACCCGGGAGATAACAGATGGTACTATCAGAGGAAGTTAAGAAATGAGTTGCTGGATGTATGCAGACACAATACAACTTGGAAGGCTGGCAGATTTGCTAGAATTCTCTAGAAACTACCTAGTCAACACCAGCTGTTCCTCAGGCAGGAAAAGCAGTCTCTCCAAAAACAAGCACTGACTTACCAAAAGTAACAATTCCCACAGCGATTTACTTTTAAAATAAACAAACAAATTAACACCAAGCCCTTTTCTTCCCCTTATGTGTTTATTGTTCTTTTGGGAGGCACAATGGAAATTTCAGCTTTCGCTCATTTATTTGTGCTTGTAAAACAGCAGGGTACAGGTTACAGCCATCAATCTACAATCAGTATGTACTTCAGGTCTCCAATTAAATTTTAACATTTCCTGATGATAAGAGGCACATGTGCCAGACAGCAGCAGCAACTGAAATAAGAAGAGTTCAAGCAAAACTTGCTTAGAAAGCTACACTGACTGCTATTTTAAGGCAGGTTTGGTGAAAGTTTGACAGACAATTTCCTCAGGAAATAAAAACAATAATTTTGTCCACAGAAATACATTAATTTTGATTGAAAAGAAGGATTTAGAAAATTTCACATCAGTGTGAAATTATTACACTTCCTTTAGTTAGAAATACAGTAACAAATCCTTTTGTTCAGAATTCAGACTTCTCAGCTATTCCTTTACCTTGCAGGAATGGCACAAAGTGAAGGCAGGCAGTGACGCTCTATTGTCACAAAAGGCAGAAGTTTCTCAGGGAATTAGTAATTCAGGCAACACTGCACTCTTCAGAATCTCTTAGGCTGTGTTCTCAATGATAATAGCAATACCTTGTCCACCGCCAATGCAAGCTGACCCAACTGCGTATTTGCCACCACGACGCCTGTAAAAACAGTGAGAGTCATCTACATTTATAAAAGCACAGTAGTTGTCCTGATTTTATGAAAGGAAACTAGCCATCAACTTGGTACCACCGAAGATTACATTTTAGGGTGTATATTGCTCTTTTTCTAGAAAAATATCATTAAGCCTCAACTGATGTTGAAATATTGCTGTAGAAAGAGGAGTTGCATGTCAGCCTTTTGCCACCTGAAAGACTGTATTTTATATTGTTCTCAGAAACCAAAAGAATAACATTACAGGATACTTGTGATTTCAACACATAATGAGTGGTGCAAATAAGACAGAATTTTATTTCCAAGGTAGGTTTTTAAAGATCAGTTTTCTACAGCCACACTCTAAGAAACAGTTTTCTGCAAGGTACAAATTAACCGAAGCTTTATGGTTGAACATTAATATAAGGTTGCAAGTACAAGCAAAAAGAGAGTGATCTCTGCCCTGAGGTGCGGGTGGAGGAGAGACCAGGCAAATTCAGATTAAATAGTATTAAGCATATTGAGCAAGACAAAAAGTCAAAATTTCTGAAAGCGGACTAAAGGAAAAAGAAGGTGATGACAAAGCCTTTTAAATGTACCCTGTTAAGAAAAGAACAGATGTTGTTCAAAGGCCATTTTAAAAAAGGAAAGCTTCCCACTGCCTACTGTGGGGTTGGATCAGATGTAGAGGAAGCAAAAATCCTGTAATGAGACCAGAATGGAATATGAGGCAAGCTGCAGGACCTGGAGTAGCGCACAAAGGTAACAAAGTGTACTTCAGTGAGCAGAGTTTTAATCCAGCCAACTGGAAGATTTTAGTCACACAGTATCCATGCCGAAAATCTTCTGCACCGGTAAATGCGTCCGCACTGCATTCACTGCCAGCAGCTACTAGCTATGTACATACCTCAACTCATGAACCAGATGAGCTGTGATCCGTGAGCCTGATGCTCCCAAAGGATGACCTATTGCAATGGCACCTCCATTGACATTGGTTTTTTCAGGGTCAAGGCCCAAAACCTTTTCGACAGCTAGGTATTGCGGTGCAAATGCCTCATTCACCTAAAACACCAGAGGAACAACACAGACTGTCTGTGCCTGACTTGCCACACAAGCCTTCAGCAGTATGTGTGCACACAAGATGAAGTGCACCTCATTTACTGTCCAGGTCATTTTGACTGAGAAAAATATTAGACATGTAAAAGCATACTCAAGACAACATACAAATTGTCAGGCCAAGAAAATGTAAACTCAAAACCTCTTGGCACATGTGATACAAAGGTAGTATGTAGTGTATTTTTTTAAAATAAAAGGCATGGTGTATTCTGATGCAATGTCCTCATGAAGGATCCACTGCTCTGATTAAAAATGGCCTTGGTCACAAATGGAGAAGTGTGACATTAACAGTCCAGCCAACAGAGTAAACCTTCATGTCACATGAGGATTTTTTCCATGGAATGCTATCATGCCGTTTCCACATCCACATGCCTAAGGTTGGTTGGTTTTGTTTTTTTTTTTTTTTTTTAACAACTGTGCAACTGTTGTACAAACTAGATGGAAAGAGGTCAGGCAGGCTCCAGACATGAACAAACACCTACTTTGTGATGGCGGGCTACATGTATGAGCGGAATGTTTCTGCTAAAAAGATCAGGAGTAACCTCATTGTTCATATTAAAACTCCTTACCTCTACTAAATCCATGTCCTTCAGGGTCAATCCTGCTTTCTTCAGAACCTCAGTAATTGCAGGTACAGGGCCTAGTTGGAAATTGTATGCACAGTTACTTAAATAAAAAATTAACTAAATAAAAGATTATAAACATGACATACATAGAACAGTTTCATAAAGCCTCATCAGACTTCCTCCCACAAGCCTCTGTACAACCAGTGAATTCTGGATATGCTACTCACCTGCTTTATTAGGTAGTAATAGAACTCCTAAATCTCAAAACTATTTGGCAGCCTTCTCAACACACTGCCAGGGAAAGTCAGGAGCTTCACCACTTCTGCACAGGTGGTAAACACAGACATAGCTTTCAAGTCAAGAGAACTGACAGTCCCCAGCCAAACAGAATAACTTCATGACAGTTTTGAGGTTTTCTCTTTCCCTGTACTCTTGGCTCAGCTTACACTTTCTTCACAACTTGCAGCCTCCAGGTATACAAAAAAGAAAAAGGCAGGGTGTTCTAAAGTTTGCGGTCATGTACTTAGTTATGGGTATTGTTGTTTTGGTTTTCTTAATATTATTTATCTGAAAATCTTCCAGTAAAAATCCCTAAGAATAAAATGCTCCTTTGGACCCAGGTCTCATCTACTGAAGACAGTAAAGATTTTTTCTGGGAATATTACAGAATTTGGCCATAAAACTGTTTCAATAAGAAAGCTGACACCTATGACCTAGTATAATCCACTAGAGGAGATTAATCTCTCAGCTATCTAAGGAAAGAGACGCTCAAAGAGAATTTGAAAGGGTTTATTAGATATGTGCTTGTAAGACAAAGATATTGAGATCTTAGATGGTCATTTTCGTCATTAGACAAAAAAATCCAATCCTAGAACATTAACAAACCTAAATGCTATCTCACTACCAAAAACTGGTGATGAAAACTCATAGCTCAAAGAATAAAAACCATAAAAAATAAGTAAATTACCGAAGAGACAAAAACCAAAAGAAGGGGCCCAGTTCAAAGCTCAGTGGATTATCAAAAAGTCTCAGGCTGCTTAATACTAAACTCTAAATGCATCTCATTACAGACTTTAGTATCCCCATTACCCGTGAGAGTAACGGGTGGGTCTCACGTGGACAATACAAAGACCATTAATGACAGCCAAGCAGACATTTTTCCCTCTCTCTCTCTTTCTCTTTTCTTTAAAAACAATGATTTCTCTCACTAGACATTGTGAAGCAGGACTCCCCATCACTATCAGTATGTGAAAGAGCAGTTGCTTAGACTGAGCTCCTGTTCTCAGATCTGTTGCTGTCATGTCGATGAATCTCCTCTGGTCTTTTTGAGATGCTGGGGACAAGCTCTAGTTTTCAGAAGCTGGGATACTAAACATTTCTTCATATGATTTATGAAGTTTTTAAACAAGCTAAAAGAGTTGCCTGACTTTGGAAGAATGGGCTAGTTTAGAAAGCACAATGACAGCATGAAGTCTAGCGAAAGAAACCCTCCCTCTACATTTGCTTTGAAGGTTGTGTTAGTTGGATGTCTGTTCAAGAAAACAAATCTGACAATGCTTCATTTGCATTTCTACTGACACATGGAACCAGCCAACAATGACCTCTCTGAACAGAATGTCAGAAAGGAAAAGATGCTGGGATACAACACTGTCTACAAACTAAACAGAAGGGAAAATCCTGGGATGTCTGGATTGGCTTTGAGGGTTTGTTTGTGTTAACAGCTATTTGATTAAGAAGCATAAAATATGGGACTGAAAGAAAAAGTTGGTTTGCCAAAATGATACCTGAACATATGTGTATTCTGGAATCCCACTTTAGCTTGATCAACTAAGTAACTGCTGAAAGGCGTATACTTAGCCAGTACTCCTTCAGGAAGAGGTGGAGAAGACAACTCTTAGTAGCCCACTTAATAGGATTTAAAGCTTCAAAGCTGGGAAACTGAAGTGAATTTCAGCAGAAAGAAGGTTTTAAAAAACATTGGGAAAATGCCTATTTTTTTGACTAACAGAGAGTAAAAAAGGAGGAAAAAAAAGGTGCCTGGGAGACTACAGTTCAGTACTAACGCTGTTAAGTCAGGCCCTGCACATACCCTTTCAGCCAAACTGAGGAGTAAGTCACTCCCTCTGAGTAAGAGGGGTGAAGTGATGCAGTGGAATGGACAGTCTCTCTGTAGTAAGCTACACGAGCATCTTCAGAGCCTCCAGACTCAGCACACTGCAGTCTCTCTTTCCATAGAATGCCCAACACAAGAATATTTTAGTGCTGCTTGATCCTATAAAATAACATGCTTTATTGCAACTTACCAATGCCCATGATGGAAGGATCACAGCCAGATGAGTGATATGCTACTATTCTTGCCAGAGGAGTAAGACTGTGTTTTTTAAGAGCTGATTCACTGGCAATGATGACTGCACCAGCTCCATCACATACCCCCTTGCAACAAGAGAGAAAAGCATCCTTAGAGGAGGAAACAAAATCAGACAAAAAGTCCACCACACTGTGTATGTCCCTCAGAAAAAGCTTGTGTCCTAGACACTAGTGTCAACATTCAGCAGACAACTGTATTGGTGCTTATTCGAAACAACAAACCACAATCTCAGTATTCTGTGGACTGTAAAGAAAAGTTATATAAAGATGTTTAATTAATTTCAGTGTTTTAGAAAAGTAAAATACATTTTTGCCACAAAGTCTCCCTTACATACGAAACATTGCTCTGTTGACTGGCAAGAACATTGTTAATATTGTATAATACACATAATTGCAATTATAAAAGATACCTTACAGACACTCATACCTGCTGTGGCTAGATCTATTTTAGGCAGGAAATCAGACTATATGATCACAGTGGTCCTTCAGGTCCAAAGATCATTAATCACTTGGTTAAGGTAATGACTGTAAGAGAACAGTCTGTAATAACATGGTGCTAAGCACCCGATCTACTCTGTGTAAGACCAAGTGTGGTTTGGACTAGAGAATACTAATTGTGGTACAAAGATGATCATCTGCAACAGACCCACCTAACATAATGCATGATTTGTAAAACAAATATTCAGTAGTCATTGCCACCAAAAGAAAGTATGAAGAAAAGAAGGTGGCCGTACACAGCCACTGCAGGAACCTGCTGTGTAACTCAAGGCTGATGAGGAAGTGTCAATGCCCCACAAAAAGAACATGGCAATCCACAGTACCAAATTTTAGGACACAAGAGCAGACTGAAGGATTCCCTGCCATCTTGGGGCTGAAGCATTCAAGCAGGGGCATTCCACTGCAGAATTAGAAATCATTTTTGTCACGAGACACCACTGATAGCAAAGGTGGCTCACTGAGACATAAATACAGTGACACTAAATTTGGAGCACCTTAAAGGTGACACTTTCACAACCCAAGGCTTTGACGTACTCACTGAAGCATTCCCAGCAGTCACTGTTCCATCCTTTTTAAAGACAGTTGGGAGTTTTGCCAACTGTTCCAGAGTGGTCTGGGGTTTGGGGTGCTCGTCCTTTTGCATACTTTCTTTCCCCTTTTTGGTTTTCACTTCAATTGGTGCCATCTCAGCATTAAAATAACCAGCATCATGAGCTGCAACCACAAAAAGGAAAATAAAAAGAGTCTGATACAAATATCAAGCTGATTGCACAGCATGACCAATAATCCAATTTTCATGTGCACACAACTTTTGCTCTATCTTAACCAAGAGTTGAAGGACAGTATTGTTTATGCTTTATTTTGCTTAAATAGGCTGGTTGGTGCTTTATTGTTTGTTCAGGTTTTTTGCTTTTGTTTTTGTTTTTTTTTTTAGAAACTCGGCAAAAACTCTAAAAATACATTCTCAAAACTCTCCAGAGAAAGTCTCAAATATTGAAGTTATGTTTCAGCTTTATATAAGTAAGTGAATTCTTCTTCCTTTTTTTTTCTGTTTTAATAACTAGACTTGGGTTTTTTTATACACATCCCCCTTTATTTTTGCTTTATTCTACAGCTCTGTCATTCATCAGAAGGCAAAAAGCTGTCTCACTCAGAGAGGAATGTGGAAAAAATCCTAAGCCACATTTTCTCTGTTGACAACCAGCATAAGCTATTGTATATCAACTAAAATCCTGTGCAAGGGGCACTCCCACAGGATCACAAGTCAAGTCATGATATTAGAATGGTATTCAGCTGCCTAAACGACCTGAAATAATTCAAAAAATTGTAGCTACCTAAGATGCCCACAAGAGGGCAAGATCACCTTAGACAACATTAGGTGCCAATACTCGGGCATCAAAACACCACCTTTCATATTCATACTGCTGATATGAACACACAGATTTAAAACCAAAACAATTCCTCTCTCCCAAAACTAAACCAAGACTCCCAGCCTCTTCAAATCATTCCACAAATGCAA
The DNA here is from genome assembly GCA_017639245.1 of Myiopsitta monachus. NCBI lineage: Eukaryota > Metazoa > Chordata > Aves > Psittaciformes > Psittacidae > Myiopsitta > Myiopsitta monachus. The sequence continues at coordinate 1,398,595 of CM029941.1, read as the reverse complement.
CCCTAAGGGATTTAGAACTATGACAGTGAAATTGCCGTATCTGATGCTGTTTAGCTACCTCTGAACTTCTCAGTTAATTCTACAAAATCTTTTTCTTTACTGATTAACCCCAGAACTCTCTCTTTAGTGTGGAATAAGATTAACTAGTCATAACAAGCAGACATAAAAACAACAAGGAAGAATCCTTGAAAACAAGAAAGAAGCAAAAGCCTCTTCGGGAGCAGAGTTTCTAGCAAAAGCTGGAGGAATGGCAGGATTTATCTACCAAGATGAGCAGGGAATGCAATATAGCACTAAGAAGAGTTGCAAAAATCACTGCTGCACACACTGTAAAAATTCAAAATCTTCCTTTGAGACTTGCAGATGTTAAAAAGCAGCATCATTAGAATCTAGAAGTAGACTGAAGTCTTTGCTTCTTAGGTTAACCTTCGGGTTGCAATGCATTTTGAGGTCCCAGTACGATCACTACACATTCTACTGGCTTTTGGCCTACCATCTTTCTTACATTACCGATCAAATTCATAGAAACCAAATGACTCTAAATTATGGCTTTGGCCATGAAACCACCCAGAGAACAGTTTTTAAACAGGTCCTGAACAAGTATGCCCTCTTCAGATTCCATCTGCTCTAACTGTTCAAGGTTTGCAAAAGAAAGGAAAAGGATTTAGATCAGAAGGCTTGAATTACGGTATCTGAAAATCAAAAGACAAATTATACCAAGATACATGAGCTACAGAAAACTTAAAAATACTTTTAATTGATTCTAAAACCTCTAGATTTGAAACTAGTATCATATAAACACTTCAATTCCTAAACTTACTAACCAGCTTTGCATCTCTGTTGTGTTTTGAAAGCATATCGGTCACAGTCCTCTCGTGTGATGTTGTACTTTGCGGCCAGATTTTCAGCAGTAATTGCCATAGGTATTTTAACATGTGTATCTGTTAGAGCTGCCCACAATGTGTCTTCCAGCTGCATGGAACATAAGAAAATTATAAAGCAAAGCAGTACTAACATTTATTATCAACAGTTTATAATTATTTTGTAACCTCTTGGAAAGTAACGCCTCTTTGTAAAACTAACTCAGGTTACCTATGGATACTTTACTTAGAATATACTGCAAAACAGTTTGCAGGTTCTTGTGTGCTATTTCAGCTAATAGACGTGCTCTAGTGTGGTTCTTTCTACTCACATGTGGCACTGAGAGATCTGGGAAAAGCCTACAAGTCTTAGCATTTCAGTGTATTTCACTGCTGCACGAATTATTTATTAGAGACCTATCAGAACACATGACTGTCTTTCTGGTTACCGAAAAGGAAAGATGAGAAACTACGAAAAGGCACAGCAGCCTACTGATTCTTCAGGTCTTTCTCTACTATCAGGTAAAATCACCTTACTGGAACCAAAGATTCCTGTAGGGAAAACCTCTCGGGTGAGAAAACACCCACGTCTAACTTCACTTAACCTGACAAAAGCAAGCCCAGTCAGTCCAGACAGGTTTTGCCATCTCTCCATGACCAGCAGAGTTCTGTAAGATCAATCACTCATTCACCGGCAACTGTATAAGTCAATTATCTTCTTGATAAGAACTCATTGGCACCTAAGGAGACTCAGTACATCAGCAACCTTGTGAAGGTTTTCTTTGTAGGATCCGAGACTTAGTCACGGTGCCGCACAAGACTCACCGAACAAAGCTGATATTTCAGACTCACAACCTTCATAACAGAAAAACAGCAAAAAAACCTAAGGACTGAAAGACTAAAATACTCTAATTTAGCATTTGATGTTGGTTACAACCCATTGAGTAAATCGAAATTATCAGAGCAGAGCTGGATCCTGCTGCAAATTTCCCACAGTATTCATTAAGGATTTGTCTTCAGGAGAAAACACAAAACAAGTTATCTGTCAACGGATTTAAATTCAAGTTTCCTCTTTAAAAATTGAGAGATGCTTATAACTTGGAGATACACATGTTCTTTACCAATCTATCCACCCACTGCTAGCCTTACTAGCTTTACCTAAGCTGTGTATGTCTCTACTTAACAGCCTCTGACAAGGTTTTATGTTATATATAGTAATTCGATGGGATGTACTAAGTGAAGTAAATTTTGCATCAAAGAGTTTATCGATACATTTAACATGGAACAGGAATTCAAATATGGGTTTGGGAAAGCTAGAAAACTGGCATGCCTAACAAAATTGCCTCAACCTACCATTATGATAATGTGTGAATACTTGATACATGCCTTGAACAACTAAATCTGGATATAATCTCAAGTACTTTAATTTGCAAGAATATAGTAATTACAAGCCTGATACTTTACGTTGCTCTGTAAACATGACTTTGTTCAGAGAAAAATAAAACAAAACAAACAAACCAACAAACAGGTGAAAAAAAAAGTACCAGACCTTGAGGTCTGCTCCTAATCTAGTTCCAAATCGAATGTTTCGAACTGCATATGGTGCTTGGCTCATATTTTCAGCTCCACCACACAGAACAACTTCTGATTCATTTAGGCAAATTTCCTGTTAACAGAAAAACAAAACAGATCGAGGACTGAGTTAGATGGTTTTGTAAGACAGTAACAAATGTTTTAGAAAAAGAGCTCACTGCCTACAAACCCACACATAGAGAAAGCATTCAAGCTTTGTCATGTGTACATTTATGAAGGGTTCACCCTTCTTTTAAGATTTGGGTCTGTCTCTTTCATGACCTGCTCTTTCTTCCTCCTTTCAGTAAGGAATGATTATACCAATGATGAAGGAAGAGAATATGGGTGCACACAAATGACAGCATGGAGGAATGAAGCCATTAAGCATCTGCATGCTTGTGTGGATTGGTTCACAGATGATTGAGCTTTTTCTTTTTGAGCTCCCAAACTTCTCAAAAGGAACACAAATTAAACCACAAAGCCTGAAACTAGACCTTACAAATCTAAAAAATACAGGACATTGTTTTTTAAAACATCAGACATGCAAGCTGCAAAAATAACCCCCCAAAACATGTTAATTCAACACAACCTAAAAGTCCCAGTTACTAAACACACCATAAGACCACTCAAAAACTGTGCTTCCTTAAAATAGTTCACTCAAGGCAGACAGTTAAGGTTGTTTGGAATGGAAGCAGATGAAGTGATCTTGATATGCATTTGAGATAACTGCTTAGTAATCAGCATGACTGATTTGTAGTCATAAAAATGAGAGGCTTCCATGATGCTTCCTATAGTTACCAAAAACTCTGTGTGCATTTGAGCAGCTCAGAACAGAAGCTATAGCTTTGTTGTGTGCCAGAAAAATACAAAAGCATTAGCTGCACTGACGAAATGCCATCTTTGGAAAAGACCTCACAACCACACTTCCAATATAAGTGGTCAAATTCTCCAACAGACATTTTTCAGTGAAGACCAACATATACATAGTCTTTGCAGAAAGCACCGGAAAAAACAGTCAAGCGGATATTATTGTAAACAAGTAACCTTACGTTTACATAGTCTTTCATATTTTTTCCTGTAGAGGATCAGACATAAAATGATTCTCTAGCCAATGGGAACTTTCGGAAGTAAAAAACAATCAAAAAAACCCCAAACAAACAAAAAAACACACAACAAAACCACCCAAACAAAAGACAACTCTGTGGTTGCTCAAATATTCATAAAATGCCCTTTAATTTTGTAAAGTATAGACCACTGCTAGTCATAGACCACTGGTCTGTATGAATAAATGAAATAACAATCACCATAGCACTGTACCATCTTGCTCAGTACTCTGTGGTTTTGGCCAACCATTCAAAGAGAAGTTGATTTTCTTCTGTTTTAAAAGAAGTGACTCTACAAACTACCTAATCCATCAGAGGTTTTGGATCTTTGAACAAAAACACACAAAAAACACAGGTTGCTGCTAACATAGCTAGAGGGTGAGATTCTATACAATGATCAAGGGGTGAAAGCGTCCTGTTGTGGTTCTGATGGCCAGTAATTCCAATTTGTACAAATAGAATCACAGAATGCAACTATTGCACAGCTGAGCACTATTTCACTGGCTAACTCTAGTTGCACTCCTTACGTTAAACTCGAAATAGCTACAATGATGACTTTTAAATCCAGACACAAAATAAGGCTCAGCAGAGGCTGAACTCTTCCACAGGACCATGCAGGGCAATAGGAATTTTCTTATAGTGGCTGCCAAAAATCATAGAATCATATAATAGAATGGTTTCGGTTAGAAAGGACCATAAAGATCACCCAGTTTCAACCACACTGCCATGAGCAGGGACACCTTTCACCAGACCAGGTAGCTCCAATTCTCATCCAATCTGGTCTTTAACACTGCAGGAATGGGGCAGCCACGCCTTCTCTGAGCAACCTGTCTGGCTTATGGGACAATAGTAATGACTCATCCCAAGCATAAAGTCCACATTTCTACACAAGCCTCTTCCCTCATTAGCTGTCTGATGTAACAGACTGATAAAGGTTACAACTAATACAGAGATACAGAGCTTTATACCTGGCATCCATTAGCAATGGACTGGAAACCAGAGCCACAAAGTCTGTTGACAGTGAGGGCTGGAACTGGGACAGGAACCCCCACACGCAGACCAACATGCCTTGCAATATAAATTGCATCTGCAGAGCTCTGTGGACAGAAAAAAACAGGTTTTGTTACACTCTAATTTCTTTGGAGAGTAAAAGTCCTGATGAAAAGTCAGAACATGAAAAAAAATAACAGGGCCTTCAGATGTTAAGACAGAAGTCAGCAGTTTAAGAGTCTTATGTTTTCACTTACCCCTTATTTTCAAAACAGCATACACACGACAGACTTAAAAGCAGATCCTGCCTGGCAAGGAAAAAATTTTTTCAAAGTATATTAAAATTGGCCAGACTAAGAGGGGGAAGGCTCCCCAAAACCAGGCAGCGTGGAAAATGCAGAGATGACATTGCTGCTTCATATACTTGGTGAAATTTTGTAACTGTGTTCTAATTGGACACTGGCCTGATCTAACCTGAAATCTTGTTCGTCTGAAGATTTTCATAGACGGTTCTACCACATTTCTATTTCAAAAGCAAAATACTGCACACAGAACACTTCAGAACCCACTCCTTTAATAAACCAGGCTTCAACATGAGATGAAACAAAACCAACTAGGTTACTGTATTTCAGCTACTGAGTAAGCAGATGACGATGAGCACAGGTACAGCATAAAAATTCTAACAGTGCTGCTATAGGTTTGTAATGGATCTTTTTCCAGAGAGAACGCTTACGCTCTTGGGGATCATGCCCTACGCTAATATGTTTTATAAAGACAAAAAACTCTGTGCATAATGCTATGTGCCAATACAAGTTCAGGAAAAAAAAATTATAAAAATTAATCAAATCACTTCTGCTGAAGAAGGGGAGTTTAAAATGTTCACACATTCATAGTTATTTAAGCTTCATCAAATAGTACTTAAAAGGAATACAGGACTAAAAAAAGAAAATCTACTGGGATGCGGGAGTATGATGCAAAGGAAAAACGTTTCAACATGAAAAGACATTTTATTAGGACAACTGTATTTTTTCATGTGGAAGCATTACAAGAGATTTGGATGCAGCAATATTTTTTTTCTTAGCCCCAAACAGTTCTTACAAAATCTAAAAAGTTGAATAAAAGAAGCTCAGATGGTAGCTATAGGAGACAGAATAATTGAAAGTTACTCTTTTGGATGAAAACCCTTCAGAAGGAATACTGCATGCTTGTTCAGTTATCATGAAAGTTCTCAGGATTTTGTTTATTCTGCACCCTTCAAATAGCACCAAATAAAGAGTGCCCACCCTTAACAACAGTGAAGTCAGAACAAAAACCAAACCAAAAATGCTCTTTGCTGTCTTGCCTAAAACAAAGACCCTCACCTAGATACATGGATAACTGCAGTGTTGCAATGCTCATGCCCGGCATTCAACAGCCTCTACACCACAAGCTCTTTAGAAAAGATATGATTGTCTAAATGCCTCTGCCAATCAAGGCATGTACACTTTCAGCTCAAAATAAGCTCATATTTAGTTAAAAAAAAACCCAAACTATAGAAAACTCAAAGGAAATGGACTCAAATTACAGTTTTCAGAATGACAGGAGATTATGTAATCCAGAGAAAACCCACTGATCATTGAGTTACTCAGCTCAAATCAATGAAATAGCAAAAAGGTACCAGGGATTAGCAACTAACCATTTGAAGAATGCACATTTTTTAGAAGATCATCTTGTCCTAGTTTAAAGTACCTTTCATACTAAAAAAGAAAGCTAAGTCTTGCTCCCAGTAATATCATAAATCATGTGGGGTATGTCCCTTAAACATGAACAGGGAATACTACACTATAAATGTCACTTCATTTCTAACCCTTTGGTTTATTCTTGGCTGCAAAACAGAGGTAACTATCTATAGGACCATACTGAAGGAGAAAACTGAAGTCATCACTGACCAGTAGATTTTCCATGCTACCAACCTGCATGACACTGCCGACAATGACACTGTCGATGATCTCAGGAGAGACCTTGCCAGCAGCCAGAGCAGCTCGAGCAGCATGTTCTGTCAGGTCGGTGGCTGTGAAGTCCTTCAGCAAACCTCCATAAGTCCCAAAAGGAGTTCTCTTTGCTGCAACAATGAACACACCTGCAAGAGAAGCAAGAATTATCCAGATGTGCAGAAGCTAACAAACAAAAAATCACCAAGTCAGCCTCGACATCCTACATTCACAAGCAACTTCATAAATATAAGCAATGTGAATGCACACAGTTCAAGACAAGGTATAGGATATAGCAATACTTTAGACAGAGGAGGTATGTAGAATTAATGGTCAGAAAGGAAAGCTGGGAAGATTCAAGAAATACCTCCTTTACACAAAGAGTTTTGAAAAAGAACAGACAGTTTGGATACCATTGAACAATGGAGGCTGCCACACCACATCAGACATGAGTGCTAGCGTACTGAAAGGATGAAAGTAACATCCACGGAATCCCACAGTGGGCACCTGTTAAATAATCAGGCGAGGAACAGGTCTTTTGAAAAACAAAGAGGCCATTCCCTCATCCTAGAAAAATCAGCATGTTTTTGGCTTATGCCCTGAAACAGTTTTCAGAAAGAAAAGAAAGAAAAAAAAAAAAAACAAAACAAACCCCCAAAACTTTTATATGCATTTTAACTTTGACTCCTTTAACTTACAAGGAAAAATATTCTCTACTCGAAAAACTTTGCGTCATTTCCAGAATTACATAGGCCATCTAAACGGCATTAGAATCAGTCTTTCAGTTTCTGGGAAGAATTAGAGTTTTGATTGAATCCTAGAATGGTTTGTGTTGGAAGGGACCTTAAAGCTCATTCAGTTCCAACAGAACACTGCCAGGGATGGGGCAGCCACAGCTTCTCTGGGCACCCTGTGTCAGTGCCTCAGCACCCTTACAGGGAAGAGCTTCTGCCTAAGAGCTCATCTAAATCCACCCATCTGCATGGCCTCCTTTGAACACGCCCCAAAAGCTCCACGTCCCTCTTGTGTTGTTGTCCCAGAGCTGGACTTAGGACTGCAGATAGAAGGGGACAATCCCCTCCCTTTCAATAGACAGGAGAGCACATGCAAGCACCTGTGTACTGAGGCATTGTCCAGAAGCAGTCTATGTGAATTTTGGCTTGGGAAAAGATGTCTCTGAACCAAACCAAACACTACAGAACGCGTGTCTCTGCTTCCATGTGTAGCAACAAGCAGGAGGTGGCCTGTGAACTTTCCCCCAGTTGAACAACAGAGCTCACACCTCCCTTTTCTACAGCTGCCATGAGTTATTTTAAGTAACGCTGGAAAGATACATATTTATAAAAGAATGAAGACAAATGAAAATGTTCATTAAGCTGCTCATGAACACTGTTTTCAGGCTGTTAGAGGCTGCATGATCCACATTCTTTGCCTGTTTTGTCAGGGAGAGAGTGCTCCTCTGCTTCTCATGTACCTGGAGCCCAGGCAGCGTTTCTAGAAAAGGACTTTCCAAAATGGTGAAGGTCAAGCTTGTCCCACTGACAAGGGCTTGTCCCAATGTCAGGATCTGAAACATGGAACAAGTATACTTAGAAGACCATCTGGGAAGTACCCCGAAGTGGACTAAGCAAGCAATGAAGCTTCAAGGATAGGGATGAACATGAAATGTGGTTTTCAAAGACATGTATACAGCAAACTAGCGTGTCACCCTCACATCCTGATGCTGCCCAGGGGCTTCTTTCTAGGACACCACAAAGACCTTAGAAAGGAACCTTTGCTAAAGACACTACTGCTGCTCCCTTAAAATGCAGTGCTGACAGGATAACTATTCAAAACCTGGGAGAAGCAGAATTCATTTCCTCAAAGGAATAAATAGCAATTATACCTCCAAAAAGTACACCCTTCGGGATTTTTAAGCACAGAGGGAACACCATAGACATTCTAGAGGCCTCTGTATATTCAGAGGTCTGAAAAGTAACAAAGCTGTTACCGCAGGGAAGGTCCTGGACCCAGGCTTGTAACGAATGCTCAGAACTGACCCCTTGTCCACACAGTGTATGCTATATCCATTGTCAGTTTTCATTCTTAATTTATCATCATGCAACTGATAGCAGCAAGTAATTCAATTTAATCCAAAACAATTCTTAATCCATTGACTGAGCATGTTTTACTTAGGTTGTACATCCTAAAAATGAACAACAAAAAACCCTGAAGAAAACTACTAACAAAGTGTGAACCCCTAGAAGACTTTTTAACAAGGGTGAGGATGCTTTAACTGATTTATGTCTATGGAAAACCACTGTGATCAATACAGTCATGCAGAATTAGTCCCCTGAGCTCTCTCAAGTAGTAAGGTGAAAGATTTAAATTTATACTAACAGTTTTCAGTTAACTACCCAAGATGTTTTGTATTAACAATAATTTATGGATTATTAAGTTTGAGTCTTCATTAAATGTTAACAACATTGGTAAAATAAAGACCCTCTACTCTTTTAAGGGTTATCTCATGTTCCTAAGCTTATCTTCCTTGTGGCAAAGCAGACTTTTGACACTTATCCTTCCACATCCCTCCCTCAGTCTCCCAAAATCATGTCATCCAAGCTCATTACACAGGTTTGCTGCAAATCAGCTCAGGGACCTGGCCAAGCTAAATGAACTTGTTTTCCTCCCTTTTGGCTGGGTTGCTGGTAATCCACATTACTTGCTGAATCACACACACAACATTGTCGCCTTACAAACAGTACTGGGCAAGGATGGAACTTTGCACTTACACCATCCTTTCACAATAACAAAGTCTTTCATCGAGGTTACTCACTGCTGCCCACTTCTCAACAGCACTACAGAGCCAACATGTAAACCAAAGCAGATCATAGGACCAAGACACCTGAAGACTAACCCAGAGCTGGTGGAAAACAAGGAGCTGGTTTTCATTTGGATCAGTTGAGTACACAGCTCTTCTTAAGGCTGCATTAATTAGTACTGTCCTGCATTACTACAGCAAAACTTCCAACATCTGCAGTTTTCCAAGGTGATAAACATTGGATGAGAGCAGAATATTACAAAATACATAGGAATCTGTAGATTTTGGGGCTAGAATGCAAAGAACAGTCTCAATCCTTACCAAACAATTCAAGACATCTTTTAAATCTGTCTTGCTGCCAAATGGTAATCTGCTATTATAGGCCTGCAGCATTCTCCAACCCTCCAACATTTCTCAAATGCACTTGGTATGAAAATATTTTGTCAGCTCTTACTCCAAAGGCCTAAAAAACAATCATTTGCTCCCAAAAGCTAAGGAGCAAAAACAGCTTCTGAAAAATATTGTCGCAAGAGATAAGATTATGAAACAGGCACGGAAAAGCAACACCAAGCAAGTATTATAGGCAAAACCTGCTCCAGCTCAGTAAAGCAATACAGAATTCCTGCTGTGCTGACCTGACACGCTGTTGGGACCAAAATCCCAAACCACAACTTACAGGTATATTATCATTTAAGTGCAGTCTGCCAAGTAGCAACGCACCATCAAACAGACAAAAAAGCCTCACTTCAATACAGTTCAGTGTTACTTCTACACAAATCAGGCATTAAAGGACGTGTTTGTCTAATTTTAAAAGGCCCGAGGTATAGCATTGGGCTACTTTTTTACAGAAAACACTTTGAGGAACCTTTGGCACTTCAGAGTTCATCCCGTACAGCTCATGCTAACATACACAAGCGAGGGGTGGATGGGGCTAAAGAATCTGGCTTTTGCTGCCACTTCAAGCGTCACTTCTAATGACTTCTAGCCACTGCCCGTTAACACGGGACACACATTCTCACCCTTTGCTAGAGATTGGCTTGCACCGTAACGGCCTTAAGCGCGGCAGGAAGTCAAATACAGCCTGTTCTATTGAGTAAATCGGCGCTCAACACGGAGAGGTTTGCTACCCGCACCCCGTTTCCAGCTGTTTTTTGAAGGCTCGCCTCTATTTCCAGCTGTTTATGCTGACACGCCAGCGGGAAGGAAAACCACCCCGCGGGGGGGGAAGGGGAACAGGGGAGGGGACCAGGAGCGGCTCCAGAGGCTCCATGCTGGACCCACTACCCCCGGGACGACATTCGGGACAGCCGTGCCACCGCCCCTCACCGCTGCCTCCGGCCCAGGGCAGTGCCCCACCCCCAAGCACATCGACCCCCCTCTTCCGCCTCACAGAACCAGGCCGAGCCCCGCTCCCCCTCAGAAGACGAGTCAGAACCCCCCCCGATTGCCCCTCGGTGGGGCGGGCTGACGGGCCCTCACCCCGCAGCAGAGCCATGGCCGCACCGCTTCCCTCCGCGTTGCTTCGCCGTCTGCCGCGCCGAGCTCACCCGCCGCACATTCGCCACGCTGGTGGCGGATGGGGCGGGCAAGCCTAGAGAGCACGTTTCATTAATTAATTAATCTTAGTTTATTTCATTTCGAGTTGATTTCGTTTCTTTGTCCTCTAATCCCTTCCCTTGCACCGAGCCTGGAAATGGCTTTGGCGAATCGGAGGAACCCGCGAGCGAACGGCGCGGCCCCTGAGGTGTTGCCCTGGCAACGGCGACGGGAGGCGGGGCCTGCTCCTCCGCATCTCCGTCCGGCCCGGCCCCGCGGTCCTTAACGAGTCGCCGCAGAGCCCGCCGAGATCTGCGGGACCGCTGAGGAAAGCACCTGAGACCGGGGTGGCCCCGGAGCCCTGAGGGCAGCGACATCCCTGATGGGGAGAGGTGACCCCCACCCACCCCCCGAACACTCCTCTGGGGTTTAATGTTGGTTTAATGGAGGTTTGGTGGCACAGCTGCTCCTGTTTCCCACCTTTAGTCGTTTGCAGAAGATTAGGACTTGCCTCACGGTCTTCAGAAGGACTCTTCAGGGACTGTAGTGATGGGACAAGGGGTAATGGGTTTAAACTGAGACAAGGGAGGTTTAGGTTGGATATAAGGCAGAAACTTTTCCCTTTGAGGGTGCCCAGAGAAGCTGTGGTTGCCCCATCCCTGGCAGTGCTCAAGGCCAGGTTGGACACAGGGGCTTGGAGCAACTGCTCCAGTGGAAGGTGTCCGTGCCTGTGGCAGGGGTTGGAACTGGATGAGCTTTAAGGTCCCTTCAATACAAACCATGTGGTGATTCCATTACGTTTCCATGCGATGACAAAATACTAATTCTTCAGTTGAATATGGCCAGAGGGAGTAAATTTGCACAGTTTAGTACACTTACCATTGAAAATGGATGAAAATGAATAGTTGCTTGAAATGCATCTTTTCCAGTTTTATCTTTTGCAAATCACACAACCAGAGAGTCACCTCTGGAAAAGCCTTTCAGTGGTGGTGTGATTACAGTGTATCAGTGATAGTGTGATTGAAGTATCAGGAAAAGTAACCATTGCACTTGAAACTCTGAAACATGCCCCCTATTACTGTTTCACTGACACAAAGAAGTCATTTTAGAGACTGCAGAATAAATCACATGAGCAAAAAACGCTTGGGATGCATAAATTCAGTATTTCAAAGCAAGTTCCTAGTGAAAATGTAGCATGTACACTGCTCTGGATGTCAGACAGCACAACCTCGCGTTTGAAAAGTTGGGTTCATAGTGGTGGTGCTTGGTGTGATTTGGGGGTTTGTGGTGGGGTTTTGTTGCTGGTTTGTTTGGGGTTTTTTTTTGGGGGGGTTGTGGTGGTGGGGGGTGTTGGTTGTTTTGTTGGGTTGGGTTCTTTTGTTGGCTGTTTTCGGGGTGTTTGTTTGTTTGTTTGTTTTTTTAGGGTTTCATTTTTGGGTGTGGTTTTGTTTTGGGTTTCTTATTCCTAAGAGCACTTTTCTGAGACACATTATACATGCAAAAAACCCCAGTACCGGTCAGTATTGTTTTCTTACTAGAAACTTACTAGGAAAAAAGTATCTTTACAGACCTCTACAGAGTGAGACTTTATTGGCTTACTTATAAATCCACAGACAACTTTTTATGACAGAACAATAAAAATATCCCCACATTTTAATGCTTGTTTCGGAGAAACAGTGTTTGAGAAGTCAGTTACCTTAGTAACAGCTAAAGGCACACAGCGGGAAAATGCTCAACTTAATAGTCAATATTTAAACATAAAACCAGATCCAGATAACAGCCAGCTTTCTCAAAGCCATGCTTTGTGTTAGATTTGCTCTTTAAATAAAGAATTGCCAATCTGAGGGAAGAAAGGCATGCTTGAGCATAGCAATTTAACAAAATTCACATTTGAAAACAAATAGCTGTCAGAAAAGATAACATATATTAAAGGTATTTCATAGACAGTCCTCTTCCAGATGGATTTTAATGGATAAACTAGATTATCACCAATCAATACATTAAATCCCAGATCCTGTCTAGACATATCTAGGGTTTTTAAGAAAGTCTCTACTGTATGTATAAATTATGATCGTGAAAATGCCAGTGAAAGACCATTATCCCCTAGAAGGCCATTAACCACACTGTACAATTGCAATCAGCAACCAAATTGTTGCAGAAGTGGGTTCTGCAGCAACATGTCATTTCGTTTGAATGCCAACCATTGCTTTAGTCAATCGGTTGTTAATTGTATTCTGAACACTTCACATCAGAGAGAGGTAGAGACCTGAAGAGCCCAAGAGGAAACTGTTGGCCGAAGATGAATGCTGAAAATAGTTCTGTTTAAACAGACTTACAGGAAGACTGAATGCTGCTCTGAATGATTTTTTTTTTCTTTAATTTTTTAAGCGATTACTATGTGGGAGGGGGCAGAAAGGAGTAAGATACAATTAAAAAATTAAATTGAGAGCATTGCAAAAACATTCATATGCGAAGGTGGAGAGAGGTAGGTGTAAGAAATAAAAGTATGGTAGACGAATGGGTGACAGAAGAGTGTGAGTTCATTGCACACAGACCACAAGACAGTGGCATTCGCCTTATGTATACGAAGGGAAGATGAAGGCACTACTGAATGTAAGCAGTACATGCAATGCTCGAAGACTGTCATTTGGAGGTAGTGTTGGTGCCACACAAGAAATCAACTTTCTTCTATAATTAGTTGGGTGACAGGGGCAAAGATAATTTCTCGGCCTTAAATTGGTCCTTCACTGGTAACAGCCACGCTAAACCATGGTCTGTTTGAAGCAAGGTTATTTATTCACCGGCACAGACCAATATAATTCTTCACAGCACTCATCTTTTTCTTTAAAAATGTGCTTTTAGGATAGCAATATACATATATAGTACATACAGGACCTATTACAGTTTGTATATACACTGATTATATACATGATGTTTCAATCAAAACGCAATGCTTATCTAAAAATGTGACTGCAGCATGGTGGGAGTTAGTGTATCTTTATGAGACTTCACCTACTTTAACCTTCTGAGCAGATAGGGTACATGGTGATAAATTTGCTATTTGGATCTGATTTACACCAACTAAAAGCAGTCACATGATAAGAAGTTTGTGGGGATTTTTCAGGAACCACAACCACAAAGTTCATACCAACTTGGATAAGAGCACTATGGAAACTGCTCAAGGTGATGAGAGGGGCTTTCACTGCATTTTGGCATGCTGAGCTCCAGTAGAAGAATTGTCACTGAGCACTTTGCAGACCCATCACTATTAGGATCATTGCAGTGCGTCGCTCAGCTATGGCTTTTCCCCATCTCAGTGAGAAAAGTGGCTCTGCAGAAACTGAGAATCCACCACATCATGGTATGTACTGAGAAAAATCAATGACTTCTGCTGTGAGGAGCTGCCCCCTTGCAGTGTCTACATAGTGAGATCAGGGGGTGGTCCATTTTAATTTGTAAGGTTAAAAAAAGAGCCTAACAATTTGAACTGATTGTGGTTGTTCATTGGATTTTGTTGTAGACAAAGAGTTCATGCTCACTGTTAAAGAAACACCTTACTAACACACTGACAATTTTTTTCTGTTACACAAAAACTTTTAATTGCTTATCCACTCCCTTTTATTTCAGAACTTTAAGTATTCTTCATTTATATAACCACTGTATTTGAACAGCTGGTAAAATTCCAGATGTCTGTTGAACCGAATAGAGTTTTTCCACAGTCCTGCTACAGCTAGGACTAACCCACTGAACCAAAGTGGAGATCTGATGATTAAATCGGGCTGTGTTAGCACATCTTATCTACTCATGAGATTCTGACACAGGCCATGTAAGAAGTCTAAGAACCTCAACAGCCACTGGATGAAAGTTTCTGACTTTCAAAAACACAGGGAAAAGGCAATAGCAGAGATCAGGGTGAAGCTCATCTATAGTAAAAACAGGAAGCCTAAGGCAGTCCCTTGTCTCAAGATAATTTCATGACAACAAAACCCTAGCAAGTCACTAATGTAAATTTGGTAACAGAAGAAAGTCGAAACTACCATTTCTCAGAAACAGATGCACTGAATGCATTTAGGAGAAGCAATAGCATTTCTCAAACATAGAATTTGGCACAAATTGTCAGTGGAAACAAGCAGTGTCCAAGCCCATAACCTTAACCAGCATGATAAATACATACTTGCACTTTCTGCAATTGACTTTCTCAACTCACTATTCTGATAGAGTTACTAGCAAGAACAGGAGGCAGAGCAGCTCGTCACGTGATTAATACCTACAAAATCACCTGGTTATCAGACAAATTACATGTCTTTAAAGGAGGCAAGCATATCTCAGATTTTCGTTTTAACTCTCATTTCTTCCTAGACACCTATGAAAACCAAGGGGGAATCTTACTCCCCATTCTTTTTTGTTAGTGTCTTTTGGAGATACTTTTGGGCTTTGAGTGTAAAATCAAACAGTAAGAAATAAATCTACATTTCAAGTATCCTTATTTCTGAGCTGCAAATTACCAAAAAAAACCCCCAACATCACATACAGATCAGTCTGCCTTTTACTGTATAGTTTAGCATCCAATTATCACTGTGTATTGGTTTGTCTACAAGCCTGTTTGGTCTGTATTTGAAGAGCTCCTTAAATTCCTTTCAGGATTTTTCTTTCTTTGCTAGAGATCTCTGGGTATGAGAGGTGGGCTTAATTATACTTTCTTCAGACTTTATTGAGAAATTCCAAGTTTAGAGAAGTGGGGAGATCGATAGAGTCCATGGTTATGGAGGATGGGTTGAACGGGAACAAAACTGGGAACACGTGCTTGAAGTTTAACAGCAGCTGCGGAGGGTCATTTCGCTCTTGCAAGTGTGTCTATATGAGGTGTGGGAGAAGAAAATTAATTTCATGTCAGTTGTTGCCTTTTGTTTGCATTTGTCATGTTTAACATCACAAAAGTTTGAGAACGTACACAATTCTAGAGATACTGCAGAAAAAAAGGTGATAATTCTTTTGTTCTCTATTGCCACAGCCATCTTTTCAGCAAATACCTACAGCAACTTCTACAGAGACTGTAGGAAACACTGCTTCAGAAGAACCCAGCTGTATTTTGTACATGAACACAAAGCAATATACAGGGCTTTGAAACAACATGACTCCTTGTACAGCAGCAGCAGCACTGCATGTTTCCAGCAGACCACTTTTGATTCAGCTACTTGATGACAGAGACATAGTCTAGGAGTAGCTGAACATATTTCCGTTTCCTTTTCCTGTCTCCTTGTTGTGAGCATTAAAAGGTATTAGTTTTTCATTTATTTATTTCTCCTTTAGTTACTATTTTCTATCTTCTGTCTCTGAAGCAACTCCATTTCACTGATGCTTCGCTGACTCCTGCAACCTTATTTCTGTGTTGTATTGCTACTGAAGAGCTCTGGATTAGCTGAGCTGGGAAAATGGGTGATTATTGCTCATTGTGATTAACAGCCCACTTATCCCTGCAGCTGTATGCTGCAAGTAAGCATGTGTACATGCTTACTTGCACTAAATTTGGGGCAACATGCAGCAGCATGCCTATTACAAAACATCCAAGTTGGAAATGACTTAATACAGACTAGTACTTAATACAGCCATTAGTATTATCTCCTCCACTTTACAGCCCTTGAAATTTACCTGTATGCCTCGAATGAAACCTACTGTCACTCGTTCTTCAAACTCATTCACTGGAGTGTAGAGATTAAGTATCTTTACAATCTGTTGAAAACAAAATAGGATTACAGACACTCATGAGAAACCAAACTTTTTCAGGATACAAAGCACCACTGAAAGTTTGTCTTGTTGTGGCCATAACCAAGGACAGGCTAGACAGGTCTTTGAGCAACCCTGTCTAGTGAAAGGTGTCATGGAGGAACTAGATGATCTTTAAGGTCTCTTACAACCCAAACCATTCTCTGATTCTATGATAACAAGTCTCCCATGACACTACTGAGAAGCGGAAGTAGCACAAATATCATCCTGGTGTTCCTTTGCCCACTGTAAGCTATGGTGAGCCTTTACAGGCCTGTAAAGGCCACTTCTTATGGCAAAGACTATCAACTGGGAATACACTTGAGCAACAGATTTAGACAGGGACTCCATTCAGTTTACACACAGTGACACAGATGACCACTTCCGAGTACTTCTGATGTCACCTCTGCAAGACTTATGATGATTCCTTCACTTCTACTCCTCCACTACCACCTGTCAGCTTCTTAAGAACACATGTTCAAGACAGGGAGACAGAAATACAGGAGGAAGAATCTCCAAGAACTGGAGATCAGCTCACACCTCTCACTTCTTTCCTCCTACACCATTATCAAATTAAGAGCAGGCAATCCAGCAGCAAAAATCATGCGTTCATATCCTCCTGGAACGGAGTCTTATAGTTTAAGGTCAGAACCCTCCAGCCTACATGGGTAGTTATCAACTTCCTGCCCCAAATATGAATCTTTGGTGGGCATCCTGCAGACCTAGCCAGGTCAGACCCTGGGAAATGGCAATGTGTGGGTTTAAAATCCCAAGTGTCTGACTTATATCATGAACACTTTGCGGCTGGGTTTCAACTTTGCAGGTTTCTGGACCTCCAGTGTCATCAGTGCCACTGTAGGAGAGGAGCCATTGCTGTGACCACCACTGACAGGGGTCAGTACTTACCAGTAGTCCTGAAAAGGACAAGGTATCCCCACCATTGAAATGGCACGCTGAGTCTAGGCACTGAACAGCTGGCACCAGGTGACCACCCTTTCCCACTCCTTTGGTTATCCTGTGGTGTGAATCTCTGCCCTGCTACTTACCTGCTGGGTCGTAAGTGATGTGCACAAGGAGCAGATGGCCTCAGCATCTTCTGAAGTTTTCTTTTTCAGCTGCAGAAGCTGTGCTGCCTGAATCAAGGGCTCCAAAGTTTGTGCTGCTCCACTCTCCTGCAGATTCTTCGCACGGAGCCATTCCTCCAGCTGGCTTATGTTAAACCTGGGTAAGCAACCAAGATAAGACATAAGCTGACAGCCCAGAGATAAGACATAGCATCTGAAAAATCCTCTACAAGACTCAAGGTATGCTGCAGCGCTGGTAGATGTGATTTTTTGTGATTCATATTTGTGATACACATGTCAAGGCAGAACCAGACCAAAGCTTAATACTCAACAACTCAAAGCAAAATCTATATTCTATGTACCTTAGAAATAGATGAGCTATGTAACAGCTGAACACAACAAAAGCACAAGGGATGTGCTTTTTTACAGCATTTATATTTGTTCAGATTCAAAAGTCAATTAAAATTAAGCTTTTGACAAGCTTTCAAATGCTAACAGAATCCTGCAAGGTACCCGAGCACCTTTGAAAATATTTACACAAAAAAAATGCCTTTGCCTGTGCCCATTCCCAGGCTGAAGGGGAACACGCAAAAGATCTACTGTGGGAAGGGGAGAGGGTAGCAAAAAAAAAAAAAAAAAAGGTTTAAATCATTTGCACTAAGAAAGAAGTTGATAAATTTATGCCAGGGCTGATAAATATTCATGGTCCCTTTGTGGCAGGTTTGCAGTAGCTGCCCTTTCAAATTTCAACCCTTATTAAACCACTATGCTAAGACAGCAATGGGGCATGTAGGCCCCTGAATCCAGCCCAGCAGATCCTTTGCTGCCACTTCCATGCAGCTTGTGAGAAGCCGGAGGCACTGCACACAGCAACAGGGGTTTAGCATCTTAACAAAGGTTGGAGCCTTTGACACTACAACATTCAAAATCACAGACATGGCAGAGGGAGAGAACCAGACACTTCTCCATGCCAGTGTCCAACCTGTCCTACATCACCTGCTCCATCTTGGCGAGAGAAAGATGGGGAAAGCATACCCCAGAGAAAATTAGTATAACATGTATTTAATTCACAAATAGTACAGCAAACTGCATCACCACACAGGCATTACACAATGGGGGTTAGATTTAACTGCCACTGCATCAGTCCCCTGCTGAATCCAGTTTCTCTCCTTACTTACACCGTTGCATTTTATTTTCCTATTTTCTGCTACCTTATAAAATTAACAAGGCTTCTTTAAGTAGGTACATCCCGGCCCCAAGTCCCTGTCCCACCTTAGCTGCATGCCTGTGCTCCACGAGCAGACATCCTTCCTTAATAAGAGGTTGTTCAGGGCAACTGCACTGATCATGTAGAACAGCTGCTTGACGACCTGCTGCACGATCTCTGGGTCCAGACCCTGGTCACACATGACGGTGTGGAATGTGTTCAGCTGGCGAATGATATCATCTAGGCTGTAGGAGCAGTCACCATCTGCCATGCTGGAGGAACGATTTCTGTAGCCCATTGGTTTGATACCAGAAAGCCCTTGGATACTCTCATTTTCCAACACTGCAGGCACTGAAAAAGGGGGGAAAACGAGCTAAAAGCATGTCTATCCACCTCTTAGTCACTAGAGGTAAGAACTGATCCCTCCATGAGCAGTTGCAAGCATGCAGGAGTCTCGGTAATGCAACATGATGGACGCTGTGAGGTTTGAAAGCAGGACAGATCCATGAATTGCTAGTTTACTGTGATAATATGAAAGAGTTGAAGCACAAAATATATCTGTAAGGTCACACTTTTTTCCTCCTTGGTGTTACTATACAGAAATTAGTTAAGATGCTGCAGAAACAGACAACAGCTCTCTTTTCAGCTGTAATCATTTCTCTGTGTATATCCACCACAGAGCCTTAAATTCTGCAGTTAAAGTGACTAATTGCCTCAAAGGATTGTAAGAAATGAAGATAGATTAGAAGTAATAACAGCCTGACTAACTGATAGAGAAACAGGACTAATTTCTGCAACGAGCAGGAGGTACATGCAGCGATGGTAGGCAGTGATGCCATCTGGTACAGCCAGAATTTGTGCAAGGACATTTGGAGGGTAAAGGGAAAGAGTCGCAGATGCAGAGAGGACCAGGCTGGAAGCTCAAGGAAAACACTAGCAGTTAGAAAATATGACGCACTGAGAACAACCCCTCAATTATCTTAGCAATGAGGAGGACTAATGTAGTTTGGGAGGTAATTCTTCTCATACTGACTCACCCTGGCAAAACAAGGGCTTTATTTGTCTGTTTTTTCTCTTCCCAATTCTCCCCTCCCTCATAATGTGCATTTCCACCCATAAAAAGCTTAACTATGAATGTGGTATGGAGGAGAACTGTGTTCCTACAGACCACCAGCACCACCTCACCTCTGTCACCACCTCCTCAACAGAAAGAAAGGGGGTATCATTTATCATTGGGGGGTGGGAGGGGAGAACCCTAATCTCTATTAGTTTCTATCACAGGGGAAAATAAGAATGCATCCAGGTCTGCCTCCCTAAATCCAGGTCATTGTTAACACAAGGACCTGCTCCAAACCAAGCCCTTTTTTTTTTGTAACATATGCCTTCCGATCAACTGCAGGCTTTTCCTTTGTGGTGAGGTCGTTCTAGCACCGTACAAAGGTCTGAAAAACCCTCAGAGTAGATAATTACAGTGAAAAAACCCTCCCTCCTAAAGGCTAATGTGAATTTACCAATCATGGGGTGGAGTATGTCCTCTGCTATCTTAATGAGCTGCTGGTAGATCTGGATGGAGAGGTGGTCCAACACCTGGCGGTATTCAGTCAGGTCAAAGTTCTTCAGACAGTGTTCATTCTGTTTAGGCGTGTTTTGTGTCATGAAACCCTGAATGGGAGATTAAAACACCTGGTTTCATTATTCCACCTATTTAGAGTCCAGTAAACCACTCTATTAAAAAAAAAACCCACCCTTACAGTACAGTATATCCAGAGATGTTACCAAAGGACATAGTTACTCTATTATAGAAAAGATTTAGACTCATAGATCACCTTTGATTTGCTCAGCCATTTGTTCATAAATTATTATTACAGGTCTGCTTTTTGAAGAGAAGTACCATTAAGTGAGAAGTCTGCCATTTTAGCTTTAGTAAGGAGCAACATCTGTACTAACTGCAATATATATATGAATTAGAAAATGACACTTCAGTCCTTGAGAAACTTTTTCTAGCTCCTTATCCCTGTAAGTCACAATTATTTCTGGGAAACCAGATATTTTGAGATTGACAGTTTAGGAAATAATTTAAAGAAATATAATCACATGCTATATACTTTGACAATATTTTTAAAGATCTGAAGTTTGGAAATCTCTCCAAGTAACTGAATTTATTCCCTGCCTTTTGCTGAAGCAGCAACTGATCTTTGATCATGCAATGGATGCTGTAGCCCCAAGTTCTGGGCTCAGACATAAGTGCTGGTTTTGCTGGCAAAAGCAAATGTGATCTAACTTAATTCTGCAATCAACACAGCCATTTTAATGGCCTGTTTATATTGTTTTCTTGTTTTGACACCGAATTGATAGCTATGAAATTTTCTGTTGTTTGCTGACTAGCAAGATGCAAAAATACAACATGCACAATTTGAGTTGACTTCAGAATTTCTCCATTTTTCTGACAAATGCTCTTTGCACTGCTAGGCTGCAATTACTTTGGGATTTCCTTTCAAACCTGTTTCCTTTCAGATAGGTTGGATTTCAAATGAAAGAACAGTATTTTGAAAACTGTTCAGAATTATTTTTCCCCTTTGCTTTTCCACCAAATTATCAACTTAATTTGCAAATAGTGGTTCTCTTAACATAGTAAATCACAGCAAAGAATCTGAAATTTAGGTTCGGGTTCCTTTTTTTTTCCTACCCTGCTGGTTTTCTGGGGATTTTCTTGAAATGTAATGTTGTTATCCAGGCAGAAGAGGGCGAACAGGAGCTTAACGATGAGTAATTACAATCTATAATTTTATATTTTTTATAATTTTATATAATTTTTATATTAATTTTCTTTTTAATTTAAATCTTGGAAGTCCAGCACTGAGTTTTACACACCAGTCATTATCTTGTGAATGACCTGAATAGTCAATTTGATTCTATGATATTTTTTTCATTTATTCTTAAAAGCTTGATTGCTTAATATATCTAACCCAAACCAAAACTAAATGAGAAATGATATATTTGGCTCCGTTGAAAATCTTAATACCTGGAACATATGGCTATAAGGATGGCAGCATGTGATGTACTAAGAAGACTGTTACGATCTGATTTTCTTGGATCAGCTATAATAAAACTTATTTCACTTATGAAATATTACTAAGGTGGCCAGAAATGAGAGGATTTATTTCCAAAATTTTATTTACATTATGACTTTCATTTTTGCTCCCTCAAAGTGTGGTTATTTTGATCTAATTGAACAGAACAGGAAAATATATCAGTAGAAACATTCAGAAAAAAAATTGCAAAATTTGTGACAATTTTCCCGTGTCTAAAAATCATGGTTAATGAAAAGCTGGCAGTACCTACTAGAATTAGGAGATCATCCTTCAAAACAGCCTACCAGAAGGAAATCCCCTGTTTGGACAAATCAAAGTGCATGGCTGGGTATGAAATTTAAACTGTTCTGTTGCATGTGATGTAGGGGTTCTACCTTCAGATCTCAAATGTCTTGTATCAATGCAATGCCCCATGAACCTCTGGTCCATTTAAGACTAAACAGAAGGGAGAAATGTTTTACTGTGACGTGGTTGCCCAGAAAAGTTGTGGCTGCCCAGTCCCTGGCAGCGTTCGAGGCCAGGCTGGACGGGTCTTGGAGCAACCTGCTCTAGCGAAAGGGGTCCTTGCCTGTAGCAGGGCATTGGAACTGGATGAACTTCTTAGCTCCCTTCCAACCCAAACCAGTCTGGGATACTATGATTCTAGAAACTGCCTCATGTTATACCCAAATTAACAAAAGAGAGAAGTCAGAGATGATCCCTGATCAGAGAGAAGCCACTAGACCCGAGAGACCTGAAGACCCTTCCTGAAGGAATGCCAACAAACTCAAGATCAATGAGCAGTTTCTTACCGCATCTCCACTGTATTGCTTTAAACAGTGCAGGAGGCGACGTGTATTCGCCAGCCAAAACGATGTCATCTCAAAATCATTATTGTGTTTCTGGAGGAGCAAAATTAAAGCAATGTGAGACTCCCCTTCTTCAGTGGGGGATGCTGGCATAGCAAGACAAAATGATTTTGAGTTTCCTCATTTAGAATCATGAAGCTGTCTCTCTGCAGATGGGCAGTATTAGCCATTTGTTCCCTGCAAACATTCTATTTTTAATCTGTAAGTGTAAACAATTATATTGGTAGAAAATTAATTCCCCTTGTTCTTTTAAAAAGCGAAGCCATAAGAAGAACTTGGTTTGAAAATCACTATGAGAGCTGAATATCACACCATTTGACATTTACCATCTTAGATCATCTCAACCCCAGGACAAGAGAAAACAGATACCTACCTTAAGCACTTTCTTAACGCCATTGATGGTGGAAGTGAGCAAGGAATGCACTTTCTGGTCATCATTGATGTAATCCGCGTGTCTGATGCACATGTAGAGGATATAGGCAGGAAGGCAAGGAACAGTAGCAGATACCGCTTGAGGCTTGAGATCTAGAAGGTTTAGTGGGGGTTTTTTGTTTGTAAATCCTCTCAAAATTCACCAGCTCACAGGGAAACAGTGAGCATCTGAGCTGCACTTGTAACCAGGCAAACCTGTCTGCCCCAACCCTGGGAAAGACTAGGTTTTGGACCTGTGACTTGCATCTGTCTCTGCAACAGGTACACAGAACCAGAGGTGCAACTGCAGGACAGATGGACCTGCTGGAGCCAGCCAAAGCAGAAGAGCTGCAACACTATGCCTCAGGAGAGTAGCATTGTCTGCACTGAAGTTTGTGACACTGTCCCACTTGTCCTTATGGATGCATAGGTAGCATTAGATCTTCTTTATCATGTAAAAGCCTACCCAAGAGGCACACAAACAACCTTAGAAAAGCCTCCTAAAGCTTTTAGGACTTTCTCCCACACAGTATAACCCCCACCACTGAACTCATGACGTAGTAAATCCTTTTCCTTATGATACTGAATCCTAACGGCAGCTTAGGGAATTTGCCGCTTCTAAAGAAAAAACCTGTTTGACTAGGGGAACTTCAAAGACTACAGCAATGGGCTGGCACTGTTCTTTGAACACTTTTTATATCCTTACTGGTTTCTTCTGGGGTTAGAGAGGGATGATAAATACTAACACTTTAGCATGACTTCCCTAATGGCATTGAATAAGGGGATGCTACAGCAGTTCTGATCAGACCTTCCAGCACAAAGGAGTTCCCAAGTTTATTATCTGTTATCTGTTATTATCTCATAACCCAAACTACTTCTGTTCCATTGCTGCACAAAATCCACAGGGTCTATCCTTTGCTATCCCCTCCCCATCAATTACCACACTGTATGTAGTTCAGCAAGTTACTGTCTGCCCTACAGCCTCCTTTTTTGAATTCTTTTTTTTTCCCTATTCCTAAGGATTATATCCATGCTGGTCTATCTGCTTAGTGCTGAACTGATCTGCCTACCAAAACTGCTGTCACCACAAACATGCAGCCTTCAGAAAGGATTAATTTAAGAAGATCTATTTGTCTACCTTGAAATCTCAAGTTTACGAACTCTCCCAGGCAAGAGAAGATGGAGCCAAGCAAGCTCCTTACCTGTAATGAGGTTTTGGATGAGGAGTGGCTCATCTTCCTTATAATATTCCAACATGCCCTGAAAATTTTTCTCCTTCCTCTGAACAGCAACTTGCATGTGACATTCACGCTGACTTCTCTTTGCTGGTACCACAGTCTGGAATGCTGTGAAGAGAAAAGAGTGTGAAAGGTGGTACCTGGCAATTGAGAACTGTTCAGCTCCTCCACAGCCTTAGAGCAGACACCAGGATAAAATGTTATATATTGTTTCCAATAATGTCATTATCTTCAACAGATTTATAGAAATACAAAGAACCAGATCTTGAATTACCAGTTAGCAGTAGTTCTGACTCTGAATGAAAGAAAGAGCATAAAAGCTGGATTTAAGGAGGGAAAGATGAAGCAATTTTTATTTTCTAAGGAACCACAGGCTAGAAAGTAATAACTCTGTGGGAAACTTTTTAATGTATGGCTTTCGCAGAGAGGAAAAAAAATATCCACACAATGAAAATACACTGAAACATCACATCTCCTGGCTGGCTGTAAAGCTGAAGAACCATGGTGGCACACCATTAAACAGTGTGCTTCCATAAAAGCTTAATAAAAGAGAAAGGACCAGCACACAAGTACTGCAGGAAACAGCAGCCTGCTGCATGCAAATTACAGTGACAGAGACCAGCTGTGCAAGCTAGGGAAGCTTTCCAGTTATTCAGCTTAATTTCACTTAATGCCTAGTTTTCAAAAATTAGCTCATGAGAATGGGGTTCTCTGACTAATCATGGCATCTCCAGAGAATGGGAAGATCCTTCTATACAACACAGATGTCATATCTGAGATGTTTTCTGGTCAAGCAGAATATACGCATAGATTTTAATCGTAAGTGGTTTAATTCCTCCTCAAAATTGCCATATCAGCACATTAGCCTGCTAACCATTGGTATCCTCTCTCCATCTCTGCTTGGGTCACATCATCAACAGCAATGAAAGTAGAAAGGTTTCTTTAAATACCCTCCAAACCCTGATATACCAAGTGTCAGACCAACATCTCCACCAGGCGATTGTCCCCCATCACTTCCTGGGCCCTCTTCCAAGTTTACCACATTCAACAATGCTAACAAGCTAAAGCTAGAGCAGTGCAGCTGTTCTTGCTCAAAGGCAGCCTAAGCATGACCCAGGAGCACCATTTGGACATCTGGTTCCCTGCTGTCACGCCAGCAGTGAGCGCACTGCTTGCTCCTAGTTCACAAAACCTGCAGCTCTCCAAGGGCAGCCAAAGAAGCAAAACCAGAGTGCTGTTCCTCCACCCCAATTTCTACCAATAGCCAAGTCACCTTGAAAATCTTGGACCTTCTTCATATAAATCTTCAGCTCCTTCTTCAGCTTCTTCTCATTCTTTTCCAACTTCTCTAGCAATTCTTTAAGATCCTGAAAAAAACAGAAGATGCGTTGGGTTTAAAATAAAACATTAAGCCCAATCTAATGGCGAGTTTGAGGCAGGCAATACTCACAGCACACTACCCAGAGCATTTTATTCCTGGCTTATAATCATTTAAACAGTTTCAACACTACTTACTACAGTTGTTGAGTAAGGCAAGAAGCCCTCACCTGAACTCAGAAGAGACCAATGTTCACTCCAGATACAGAAGGTGAGAAAGGGAAGATTTATGACCAGCCAGGCCAAGTTTTGGTGTTAACAACTGCCCCTCCACACTCCCAATAAATGCAAATAAGAAGAAAGGATTGTGTTATCTGTGTGCATAACTACACATTACAGTGATCTCATTTGTTAAGCAGTGCCACAAAGTGAACAGGCTTAAAGAAGATGAAAAACAAAAAATAAAATGCCTAGGAAGTCACAAAAGTCATACAGCCATTGAACAACAGTCCAAGGCCAAGTACCAACACTTCCAAATTCTCCAGTGGGAGATGCTGAAGGATTCTGCAGAGTTTAGGAGGTGTGAAAGAGACCTTAGTGCCTTTCTTCCCATTCATTGTTCCTATCTCCTTTCTCCCAGCATGGCTTTTTTTCTTCTTCCTTAAGGCTGTGTTTTCAGTACAGCTGCTTACCAGATTCTCGTTGGTGAGACGTGTAATTTCTTGCTGAAGTCCAAACTCCACCTGAACCTCTGGAGAGAGCTGCAGGGTCTGCAGGAAAGTCTGCTGCTGCTTCTCCATCTCTTCTTTCATTGCATCCACCTGGTTCTTCAGAGCTTCCACCTCCTCCTCATGCTCTCTTCTCTGGTCCTGTAGCTGTGCTTCCAGCAACCTGAGAAAAAGACCACACCAATCAGCCTGTGTTTTTAGCATTGTGGCTGTAACCACCATTTACATCCTTCAAAGTTCGCCAACTTGGGAGATGTTCCTCCAGTCAACTTCCCATAACACTGACACAAAGGGGTGCTATGGCTATCACCGGTACATCTGTCTGACAATTGTCTGTCATTGCTATACTGCAGATCAAATACTTGTGAAATTAAGATTAATGAGGGGTTTTTTTTCTAGAAAAGGAAGTAAAACAAACAAACAAACAAAAAAAAAACACACACAAAAAAAAAAACACAAAAAAAAAAAAACCAAAAAAAAACCAAAACAACAATTCCAAGAGTTTTCTTCTATCTGGAACGGTATCACAAATTTGAGTTCCTTTACTCTTCCCATTAGTAAAAAGCAAATGTAGAGCAAGAAATCCATATAGATCAACACCTGTGATCTTTTTGCAAAGTTCAGCTTGAAGGGCATTTGTTTTTGTGCTCACTTCCTTTCAAACTTTGTTCCTTTATTCCTGTAGAAGTCTTTAAATATTAGAGAATCCCAGACTGGTTTGGGTTAGAAGGGAGCTTAAAACTCATCCAGTTCCACCCCCCTGGCACACCTTCCACTGGAGCAGTTGCTCCAAGCCCCTGTGTACAGCCTGGCCTTGAACACTGCCAGGGATGGGGCAGACACAGCTTCTCTGTTGATTTTCTGTCATGTTCATCAGTTCCTGCTTTCAACATTACGACTAACTTCACCAGGGCCCCTCAGCAGGGAGCAAAAAGACTTCTACTCCATGACATAACAAATTCTAACTCCATGACACACACCTGATGGAAGCCACCAAAGCCAGCCCTTCTCCCACTTTCAGGTGGGTACCCAATTTTTTCTCTAATAATTTGTCCTGCCACCCTTTCCTACTCCCTCTTCCCCTACTCCAGGTCTCTTTCTAGGTCTGCCCTTAGCCTGTGCACAAGAACAAACCTGGGCAGGAAAATGGTGAACTAAAGTAGGACATTTAGTCAATGCATTAACCAGCTATTTCATAAAACAATTAATCCAAGGGAAGAATGATTCATCACCTGGATGTTAACTCCCCTCCTGTACACACCTGATGGGAATGTTGAAAAACCCACCAAGTGACATAATAAAGAATATTCCCTACCCTCTGCTAAATAGAAATCTCCCTGTTAGTCCCCCAGCTCTTTCAAGACAAAAAAGTTACTCCAGAAGAACTCCAGTTACTCTAAGGAAGGGCCAGCAAATGCAAAATATTAGTCCCAAATTACACAGAGTGATGGTGGCCATGAGGAAGAATGACCGACAGGGATAACCAAGTCCACGTCCTTCCTGTAGCTCATGGATGTGCTCTTCTGCTTGAGCTACAGACTCCACACCCCAGGCTCAGGAGCTTTGTCTCTTTGTGACACTGATGTAAATGGAAATCCTCAAAGATGAGGAAGACTCTGGTCTCTGCTTCACATTCACTCAAGACGCGCACAGATATGGAGTTGTGCCAGTGGGAAAAGGCTACAACACCTGGAAACTTATGGAAATTTATGCCTGTGAGCAGTTCCCCTGCAGGAACAATTAAGTATGGATTTTTTTTACTGTTTTGTTTTTTAAAGCCTTTATAACAGAACACATGCTTTCTATGGAAGATCTCTGCATAAGAAGTATTAATCATTCTCCGAGGGCATGGGGTTTGTCACTGTTATTAGAAGATCTAAATAACCCAATCTCTACTCCCATTTTCTCTATCCCAGCCAAAACCAGCATATCCAGCAAAAGACAGAAAATCTTGTTTTTCTGCTATAGAAACCTTGTCAATAATGCATGCAGTCTCATAATCATGTCAGGAGTTATATTCTTAATAGGCCTGGAAAATACAGGCCCGCCATGAAATGAATATTAAGTACTTAATTTCCATTTTATTTCTTCACATAGGTTCAGATTAACAGTGAGGCACCTGCAGAAAAACATGCTCCTTCTATGAACTTCCTGCATTGCTTTGGAAAACAAATGAATCATCCCTCTTATTGATGATTATTGTTCCTGTTACTATTTGATTTTACTCTGATACATCTATATTAGACCACTTTAGACTACTTTATACAAAAGATTTGTTTTCCTCTCTATAATGTCCTTAAATCGGCTCATTTCACCTTTTATAGATATATATTTGAAAAAAAATATATATATTTGAACCTCATAATCACCCTGTAGAAGAGCACAGACTGATAAACACTTAATTATCAGCTTTTCCAAGCACCAGGCTGAACCAGGTGAAGAATCCAGAAGTCCTTCTGCCTAGCTGTATTTCTAAACCTTCATTAACTTGGAGATGAGAGATCCTTACAGAGCCACCAGCATCCCCAGGATATACAGAATTTGCAGTACTGCCCCTGTGTATCCTGCTGGATATTTGCCCACCAGATCCAGATATGGGAAGAATGGCACTGACTGTCCACCTTCCTCCTTATACCTACAGGCAATGCACGGATGGGAGCGCACACTCATGCAAAGCAGACAGCATCGCAATACAAGCATGGGGACTCTGCTTCTGACATGTCCGGAATAAGGAGAAAGCACTTTAAGGAGGTGTTATGTCTTAGTGCAATTTGCAAAAAAACCCAAACAAATTCCATCTAAAATGGGGCTGGGTTTTCTTTGACATTGTGGAGGTTACAGCTTCCCAACACCTTTATCACATTATTTCCTATTACTGTAACGTAATTCTCACTGAACCACAGATCAGGCATTAATGGCAACAGCCACCAGCAACAATGCCCAATTAGAATCACAACTCCTCCTCTGAAAATTAAAGGAGGGTCTCAATTCCTCCAGACTCCTACCTCTGGCTGCCCCCAAAGAGGACAACAGTTTCCTATAGAGGACAACAGGACAACAGCAGAGGAAGGGAAAGGAACAAAAGGGCAAGTGAAAGGGGGTGAGGGGAGAAGCAGAAATGGGGAAAAGAGAAAGTGTTTGACCTGGCAACTTGCTTTAAACCTTGATAAGCCAAGCCGAGCTCTCCATCTTCATTGAGATACCCCCAGTCCTCAGTCATGCTAGAAATAATGGACAGAGAAAGGAAACAAGAAGGACAAAGAAAGACAAAAGGTCAATTGCAGTAGAAGGGGAAAAGGTGCAGAACCTTTATTAATTTAATTTTGTTTTTAAACCACACTTTCATTACGCTATGACACACCTGGCTAGGGGAGCTTTTCCTTCCTCCCCAGCTATAAAACATGTTCTTGTGCATTCCCTTCCTTCCCAGCCCACTGCAGTTAACATGGGAGCCCAACATCATTTGGGTTGGAAGGGATCATCACAGATCACCCAGTCCAGCCTCCTAGCAGGTCATCATCATTCCTGAGATGTTGCTGCTTTTACCAAAAAGCCCAACTCCTGGATGTCAGAGCCTGAGTTTTTCTTTCTGTATGGCTAAACTGTTTCCCATATGACTGCAAAGAAAATCTGGGAAGTCCACATAACGCCAGCTAGCTCAAATCCTGGGGAAAACCTTAGGCTTTAAAACCAGAGAGGAGGAAACAAGGACTGTGAGGGATAAATGAGAGAGCAGAAGTCAGCACGAGGGGTAAGGAATTGCTGCCCAAACACAGAGTAAAATGAAAGGCACAGAATGATTCTTAGCATTTCCCAACAGGCTTCCTTGCTTCTTCCTGTCCCAAAATGACAGCTGGAACAGCCTGAAAGCGCTTACAACCTACAGTGCAAATACAACCCAACCCCATCTTCTTATTGCTTACTGATCACTTGGAACAGCTTACTTCTCTTCCAGACCTTCTATCCTCTGGCACATCTCACTAATAAGACATTCTAAAGATGAGATTTTCCATTTCCTTCCTTCTGCAGCTTCTTGCACTCGTCTAAATAATACTTGCTCTGATCTTTCTACTAAATAAATTTTCTTCCTTCTACTTCAGCAGGATCAATCATCAAGTCAAAACCATCACCCTTTCCTCAAAGCAAACTTTGGTCCAAACACCCCTTGGACGTTTGTTTCCTTATATCTTAGACAGAAGGATCTTTCTATCAAACCTCTCCTATATCCATCCAGGCAGAAAAAAGCCTCATGTCTCTTGTCACTTAAATGCTAAGTTTCCTTTTAACAGTTGATTTTTTTGTTGATTTTTGTTGTGGGGTTTTTTTAAGTTCTAAAAGGCAGGAAACTCATTCATCTTTTTTAATGAGGTGTAGAACACATGACAAAGAGTGATATCAGCTGGTTACCCTGACCAGGAACTCTTGCTACAGCCAGATTTTATTTGGCCTTGATGTCAGTTCAGAAACAGTTTTTTTTTCTGGAAATAATAAGGAAAAGAAATTCCAACCAAAAAAAAAGAGAAATCACTTAATATATCATTAAACTTTCAGACCAAGAATAAAAGAACCAAGTCAACGCGCATCTCCTGTTTTGAAAAGAAGAGTAGCAGATGCCATTCTCCAGCAAAAAAAGCTCTGCATATTTAAGTGGAAAAGAACAACACAAAACTTTCTACAGCAAAATTTCACACAAGGAAAGCAGTGAGAAATACGGTGCTGGAGCACCACCATGAAAGGATTTCAGAGGTGTCTCACCACTGCAGACAGCTTGTACATCCCTTCTATTCTAGTGTATGAGCACGGCATTTTTCAAAACTAGCAAATATTTCAGGCATTAACACTTGGAAAATTCATCATGAATTTAAATTGAAGTCTTCTTTTCACCTCATACATAGCAAGTTTCCAAAAGAGTACATAGGCTGACTGATACAGGGAGATTTATTGGTCTGATTTGGACTTATTTGTTAGTACGGCATTTTTTTTTTTGGTTCAGATAATCTCAACAGAACATGTGCTTTAGCACTGAAATCCAAGAAGAAGGCCAGGAAGGATCCTCACTATTTATTTATGTCAGTAATATGGGAAATCTCACACAATGAGCAGTGTTTTTAAGAGATGCATCTTCCTGGAACAGGAGTAAAACAGCTCTCCTGCTTTTTTAATTATCTGTGCTGTGGTAAATGAGGAAAGCAGCTCAACGGGGTGCTACTATACTAAGATAAAACTGCCCTGGGAAATCAGCATTCAGTCCATGTCCATCAGCACAGCACGGATTCAGAAATCACCGAGATCCCCTTACCCAGAAGGTCATACTGACTGATACATTAAAAGTCAACAGGAGTCCTTTCAAGCTAATTAGAGTAATTGGTATATGCTAAAATAATTTTGTTAAATGCTGGGTAAATCCATCCTTCTCAGAAACAAGGCTGAAAGGAGTTGAAATGACATGGTTTACAAATCCTCATTTCTCCTTTATCTCCTTATCTTGGAGGTTTGGGCCTGGGAGTACAGCTGGTGACCTGCAGTTTGCAAACTGCCTTCATGAAAGCAAACATGAAAGGAGACAAATTCCTGCCAGTTGCCTCCCTCTCCTCTCCATGTAGCCTTGTGCAAGTGGCTTGGGGAGGTGCACATACACCCAACCCCAGAGATGTTATTTTTATCATCTTCAGAGCATTATCATGTCTCAACAAAGAAGAAAGCATATTTCATTTTCAAACACAGATGTGTTTTGTTTGTGGGTTTTTTTCTTTAATTAAGTGGAAAACTAGTGCACATCACAGATAAGATACAGGACAGAATGAGAGCCGGTGATAAAAAGAGACAGAAGGAGAGTGATAAGCAGAGACACGAACCCTTTTCCATGGGATGGCCTCTTCCAGCTGCAAAAGCATCCTCCACATGAAACCCTTGACTTTGCACTGCAGCCATAGGTGGGAGTTACCCAAAAGAAAATAAAGAGCCACATACTCTACAGAAATCACTTGGAAGTCATCACAGAAGTTAATTTCAAAGACTAAGCCTCATCTGCTTTGAGCTGCCAGGTTATTATCTCTAACATAATCACCCGGTCTTTTGTTGGCTGTAACTTTCCACCAAGATCAAAACGGGCTTGAAAGAAAGGTCCCAAGAACTGAAACAGGAAACAAAAAGCCTACTTAGCTGTACATTTGTTATTGAAGCAGAAGATTAGCTGGAAACTAACTTGGTGCTTTACCCTTCGGCAGTTGAAAGTCAGGGGAAAAAAAGGGAAAAAATAAAAGAAAAAAAACCAAACCAAACAAAAAACAACCCCTGAGCTCACTGCATTTATAAGGGGCTGGTTTTTAACTCAAACTTCCCCTTGACCTGGCATCAAAGGGCTTTCCCCTGAGAGCAGTGTGGAGAAAGAACTGCTGCATGGGCAGGTTTAGCGGCACCTGGCAGTATTTCCTGTTTTCCTCCTGCTGTATTTACAGCTCCTGGATTATATACACATAGAGTGAATAAAAGGTCTATCTCCCACAAAGGTAAAGCCATGCTCCATGCCCAGCCTAAATAGCTAAGACATGATGACTTCAAGTTAGGAGTGACAATGGGTGGACCATGGCTTTACCACATCAGTCAGGCTGGACTGGTGGAAGAGCATCCACCTCAGTTAGAAACTGCCCTTAGATTGAGAGGGAGCAGGGTAAAGAGAAATAGAAATGCTTCTTGCAGGTGGGAGAAAAAGTGGCTCTTGCTTGTTAGTCCCACTTGAGAACTGCAATCCCACCAGGAAAGCTGTCCATTAAGCTGTCCACCATAATCATGATCTGTGTATCTATGGGTCAAGATTGATCAAGATTAGAAAGAGAAAACAGTCTTATTTCTCACTCTGCCACACTTGACTCTAGAGTATGAATGTGAATTAGCGCTGGGTGGAAGAGATATCATTTATATCCATGAACACAATAATCCATGCTCCCTGAGCTTTTGTTTTCATCTATTTTATTGCCATCGACTCCAGTCTACAGTTTAAAAATCAACTCAATATATAAACAAATGCACAGGGAACCATATAACTGGGAAGCTGGTGATATATCAGCCACTGGATAAATCACTGCAGAAATCAGGGTGATACACATAGAGGTACTGCTACTGAATTACATGAGCCTAGCTCCAGCCAACCTTCACACGAGAAGTAGACAAGAGAGATAATAAGAAACTGAGCCTGGAAGCAGCAGATTTCCCTTATCAAATCTTAAGAGGCCAAAAAACCACCAAGGCTTGATCACACAAACTTCTTAAATTGCAGCTCACCTGTCCAATTGCAAGGAAAGAAATTTGTATTCCTGTGGAAAATTAAATCATTGCAGCATTTCTGATGATTTACATGCTTGATTCAATCCTCCCTACAGAAGTTGTTAAGCCTGGAAACCAGAGAAGCCAAAGAATCATAGAACCATATAATGGTTTATGTTGGAAGGGACCTTAACGACCATCTAGTTCCAAGAACTGAAGTCTCTTGCCAGGCTGAGTGAAAGCAGACAACACATGCTCCGGAACGGCTAAATATCAATGACTGCTGGGGAACAATGATACAACCTAGCCAGGCACATGCTCTACAAAAGCAGCAACTCTTTGACTCAAACTCCTTCCCCAAAGCCTGAGTACAGACTAACCATCCCTACACATGGCATACTGGAAAATGCAGTTTAGGGAGTAAATGAAAGCTGTGACTGATAATGGGATTTCACATCCTATACCAGTGCTTACATCTCCAGGATAAAGTCAGAAGTAAATCAAGAGAAAATCCACAGAATTAAGTGACCAAAAGACATACCTCGCAGTAGAAGCACACCAACTCCCATTGACTTACTGACAAAATGGTGATGTTTAAATCAATCTCATCACTTTTGCTGCCAGAGGTGCAGGAAATTTCATCAGGAAGTTTACTTTAGGAAAACAAATATGCAATGGCAACAAACTGGAAAAAAGCCCAAATCCTGGTCCTTATCCAGCCAGACATGATGTCCAGGTGAGAAACCCTTGCTACAAGAGTCCTTTCTGGACCCTACCAATCCCCACTCCTCCAGGCCCCCAGCCCAAAGAGAAAGGTGGCAGAACTAGGGTGGGCAGAGCTAGCCTGGGCAGAGCCTCACTCCAGCCATCAGTTTCAAGGTATGTTTAAACACAGTGTGTGTGGAACCCAGCCCTCTCAGCAAGTGAATCTCTGTACTCACACACTAGATTTCCACAGAGTCTCCCATGGCTTTCACAAGAAGTAAAATAGATGCATATTCATAAAATCCAGCCATACTATGGCAGAAACTTTGAGAGACATACAGCACAGACACTATGACCAAAGTTGACTGGACAGCTATATGGAATCACAGACTCATGGAATGGTTTGGTTGGAAGGGACCTTAAAAGCTCATCCAGTTCCAAACCCCTGCCATGAGCAGTGACACCTTCCACTAGACCAGGTTGCTCCAAGCCCCTGTGTCCAACCTGGCCTTGCACAAAGCAAGGGATGGGGCAGCCACAGCTTCTCTGGGCACCCTGTGCCAGCGCCTCAGCACCCTCACAGGGAAGGGCTTCTGCCTAAGAGAAGGCAGAACTCAACCTCCCCTCTGGCAGCTTAAAGCCATTCCCCCTGGTCTTGTCACTATAATGTACATACAGCTGTATATACATTGACTTTTTGCACGTCAAGCAAGGCACATGGATTTCCCACTGCACCTTTTTAGCCATCCAGTCCTGAAAGAATTAAGCAAGTCTTCACGATTTTTCACATTACATTCAGAGATGGTGTGCCTTTGCTCATATTCATACAGGTATGAATAAAACCCTAAGTAAGTCCAGGCTTTTCTACCCTGGAATGCTAACAACCTTCAGCAACCAGTTTACAAAACGGCATAGTGCATTGTGTTATTAAAAGCCACTCATTTGCAACAATTTGGTCTTCTGACTACCTCGCTGAATGCAAATTATTTAGGGAAAAAAGCCTCAAACATCTGTATTTGACAAGAGAAAAGATGATGAACTTTCAATTTCCCTGCAGAAAAATAAATTTACTTTATATATCATATTGCTTTTCAATCCATGTAATTTTGACTTCTTGCAAGACAGTACTATTTTGTTTGGTGTCATGAATAGCTGCAAGGATTCAATGAATGCTTTGTAATATAGGCCCGTGGTTACTATAAGGATGGACACACATTCACAATAATAACCCTTGCTACTGTAAAACCTGTAATCAAACAGAAGTTCCCAAATCTCAGTTTAGATGCAAGAAAATCAATAATGTGGGTATTGCCAGAGAACACAGCATATGTCTATTACCTCAGTTCATCATTGCAGGTTTTTCATAGAATTATAGAAGGGTTTGGGTTGGAAGCAACCTTAAAGATCATCTTTAACATTATTTAAAGATTTAAAGATCATCATTTGCCTCTGGAAGACAAGAGAGAAGTGTGCTGTCTTCCCAGCCTAGTATAAGGACTTACTTGAAGGGCTGCACCCCCAGAGCGTGAGCAGCAGCTCAGGGAGGGGATCCTGAACCTCTGCTGCGCTCTGCTCTGGGGAGACCCCCCTGCAGTGCTGATCCAGCTCTGGGGCAGCAGCACAGAGGGACGTGGAGCTGCTGGAGCGAGGCCAGAGGAGGCCATGGAGCTGCTGCGAGGGCTGGAGCAGCTCTGCTCTGGAGCCAGGCTGAGAGAGCTGGGCTGGGGCAGCCTGCACAAGAGAAGGCTCCTGAAGGGGAGACCTCAGAGCAGCTCCAGTGCCTGAAGGGGCTGCAGGAAACCTGGAGAGGGGCTTTGGACAAGGGATGGAGGGACAGGACAGGGGAATGGCTTTAACCTGCCAGAGGGGAGATGGAGATGAGCTCTTAGGCAGAAGCTCTTCCCTGTGAGGGTGCTGAGGCACTGTCAGGGGGTGCCCAGAGCAGCTGTGTCTGCCCCATCCCTGGCAGTGTTCAAGGCCAGGTTGGACACAGGGGCTTGGAGCAACTGCTCCAGTGGAAGGTGTCTCTGCTCATGGCAGGGGGTTGGAACTGGATGAGCTTTCAGATCCCTTCCGATTCAAGCCAGTCTGTGAATCTATGAAGTAATTCTTAAGTATATCCCAAATCCTAGTCTTCTACAATTTATGTACTGGAAGCAAACTCAAAGCCCTGTTCTGCTCACTTCTATGAGTCTTTTCTGCTTGATCAGTATCTCCCTTCCTTTGGGGATACACCGCCTCAACAACCTAGGCTCCTCACCCGTTACAATATGTGTGTGTCTGGTCCTTTATGACCCATCCTTGACTCATGGTGCAGAACACAATCCAAAAACTGGTTTGGATCCCATCTCTCATACTTTGCTCCTTTTTCCAGCCCCTCCTGCTGCTGCAGTGGTCCACACTTACTGGTTTGTCTTGCACATCCCCTGGTAGGCTTCAATCGCGTCCTCCTGATCAATGTGTTTGTCACTGTTCGGCCATCTGGCATCGCTGGCGATGCTCTCCTAAATTCAACATGCAAAACACAGCAGCATGACATCCTGCACATCTCCTCCTGTATTGCAAAGTTACCAATACCCAAACTTCTCTGGGGCCTCCATCAGACTAGAAAGTTTCTATGAATTCACATGCATGCAAACAGACAGTAGCAAAGATTAGGAGATTGGAAGGAGGATGCAGTGAACCTTGGAAGGAGATAAGAGACATGGTGTGGACTGAAATACAAAGCATAGCAAAACCTCAAAGAATAATAAGGCAGTGAATTAAAAAGCCAAAGTGAGGGTGTTCAGAAAATGTACTCTTCCACTGGAACAGGCTCTAAACAAAAAGCCATCAAATGACTGTGATGGGACAGGCTCTCATCTTTCCTACGCACCAGCAGAAGCGCATTACAGCTGCACCAAATCCAGTGAGCAGAATCTAGTCCAGAAGATCTTTTTCCCCATCGTGTTTCCTTGCAGAATAAGCCAGTTGCCACAGAATGTCACTAGGAGCATCTCAGACCACCACACCCTGGTGCGGGGTTGGAGAAGCTCTTCCTTTGTGTGGTCTGGCCAGACCTCATCAGATATGGGGTCAAGCACCTTACAACAGTACAGAGCACCATGGGACATATCGTCCTGGGCTGCCTGAAAAGATGTCATGGACTGTATTTCATCCATAGGCAGAACATCCTATAACCCTGCAGAACCTGCTACAATCTCCCAATTCCACCTTGCCACCCAGAGCCTACCAAAGCAGAAACGGCATTGCACAGGCAGTAAGAGAATTTCCAGCAACAGAACGGGAAAAGGAGAAGAAAATCCACTACCATGTTTTTCCCCATCTCCTTTTGTTGGGCTGCCTTCATAATCTGTGTCCTCAGGATGAGCACCTCTTCCTTTCTCACTTCCAACTCCTCATTGGCCATTTTCAGCTGGTTCAGTAACAGGTTATAACTGTCCTGAATATCGCTGGATGAGTTGTTCTGGATTGCTTTGTCTGCGATTGCTCTCCTCAGCTCATTAAGCTCATTCTTCAGTTTCTTGTTCTCCGACTCCAGCTCTTGCCTCTGGAAAATACCAAGTCATTAACCAGTTTAGATAAACTGTCCTGCACTGCCTCGTCCTTTTCTGAGACACCTCTGAGGTAACTCGGTTACCAATGATCACAGCTGAATGATCAGTTCATGCCAGGATCTGGTTTTTGCTGCCTGACCAGCCATTTGTGGATCAGAAAAGATCTTTGCTGTAATCAGCAGCCTGTTGCCATTTAATAAGAACACTACAGGGTGACATAGGTGAGATTTTTTATTTGTTGACACCGGTTTTAAACACAAAAGCAAGCCATTAGAGAAGCCAAACATGTTTGTTTCTCCTCCACTCCTTTTCCTTCTCAATCTAGAAATCATGACCAGCTCCACAACATTTAGCTCATCTTTCATATTCATTAGGTAAGCTGGAAGATGTCTATTTACATGACCCTTCATCATGACAGACATCCTGTTAGCTGAGCTAGGGCTGCGTGAATTCCCACTACAGCTTTTCTCATACACTTTGTAATTCCCTGTCCCAATGCAATGTTTGCAGTTGGAGGATTTCTCACTCTGACGTCTTGTCAGTTGCTTGCACTTGACAGACAGGGGCAATGCTGTACAAGTTTGACGCCAAGAGCTTCTCCTGAATAATGATGAACGAGCTTCACTGTGTTTGCAGAGACAATTGAAGGACTTATTTGCTTTTGCATGACAGTAAAAGAAAGAATAGAACTCCATCAGCTAAGGCAGCCTTTATTTCAGTATCTCACCATGAAGCTTTGTTTGCAGGTGATAACACCACCTCTGGCAGCTCTTTGCCAGCGTCTAAAACCTATCTGGAGCATCCCAGCTGGGTCAAGAGCAGCTCTGCTCCTGTGGATGAGGCAGTTCTTGCTATTAGTCATAGACAGGGAAGGAGACAGATTCCTGGGGCCCTGCTCTGAGCCCAAATCCCAACAGCCCACCTTCTCTTTGCACCAGATCCTCCATCACCAGCTGCTGCAGTGTGGCACCCAGGATTGCTCCCTCATGCACTCAGACCTTTTAGAACACACCAAAACCCAATGGAATCTATGTCCAGCTACCACACAGCAAACCCTAAGACATCGAAAGACAAAGTGTGGTATCTGCCTGATTTGGGGTCAGCTCCTTCCTAGGGACAGACTTCCATCCATGTGGAGTCTCATATGTCTACAACAGCACAAGCTCCTTCCCCACTTAGATCCAAGTGCTTCTCTCTCCTGAGGTCTTATGACTCTTTCCACACATTTCTCACACAATCCCTCTTATCTATGGAATACCTGCTTCATTATCGGCTTTGGCCAAGGTGAGCTAATGACTCAAAAAATGGCTGGGGATAGAGGGACGGGACCAATTTATACAATGTGTAGCCAGCACAGCTGTGTAAACCTCATTTCCATAAGAAACGGGTGTTACAATTATAAATCCTTACAAATTATAAATAGCATGCCTTATCACAGCAGAGGTGTGAACAGAATAGCTGATCTGGCATCTGGACAGCCAGCATACTCCTAGCTGAACCAACACCATCAGTAACAGAGCATATTTAGGTAATTTACACCATCTGTCATTAAAAAAAGAAAACACACAGGAAGAAAAAGAGCAAGAAACGTGTTAGATCCAGAAATTCCTCCACAGCCACATTAATCACAGCTCAGCAGAGGGAGTGTATGAGACAATGGCTTTTCTGTAACTGTTTCAAAACAAGAGCGTGGAAAGTGTGTGCGCTGTGGGAGATAGATACCGTACTGGGTTTAACTCTTTTTGGTTTGTAGCTAAAGCATCAGCTTGCTTTCCATTCTTTTCTGATCAAGCCCAGAGACAGGTTAAGGGTAAGATGAAAGCAATTACCTGCTTTTCTATGCAAACAGTTTCTGCAATTTTTGTTATCTGCTGGCAACCCCCCCTGCTTTTCTTTTTCTTTCCCCTCCTCCTCCTCCTTTTTCCCCTTCTTCTTTCTCTTTTTTTATTCTAAAATGGGTCAGCCACATTGCTAACTCCAGGGACTGGTCATATCAAGCTGTGCTCTGGTTAGAGGCAAAGACAGGAAGATCGGGAAAGAAAGCAGTAACCAACAGCCCTGCTCCAAGAGCTCATGTCCTGGGCTCCGTTCAGAGGTTACATTTAAATTCATTCCCTATTCCTTTCTCAGTGGATTCCGTGGAGCAATTATAAAATATATACAAACATGGGCAAGACATCCACTGTCCCCTGCCCGTACACTCTTTTAGCATCAGCATCAGTGATGGCAGAATAGGAGAGAGAATAAAATGCTTTGAATGTGGAAAGAGAGACTTTTACATGTGCTGTTTCTTCAGCACAGTCCAGGACACCTATTTATTTGACAAATTATACAGTCAGAACATCCCAAACTTGAACTCACACTTGTCCCAGCAAGTACAGCATTATGGAGGTGTGAAAGGGGTACCCAAGCACTAACGGTGATGGGAACAGCCTCACTCCTTAGGGAGGGGCTTTTATAGCAGTGCAGGTTGAAGCACGAGCCCGTGTAAAACAGAGGTTAGCACTGCCATGGCAGAAATTTTCCCTCTCTTTTACTGCTGGTATTAAATGGGAAAAGAAAATAAAGTCCTCTAGAAGCTTATTTTATGATAAGCTTCCAAATCTAAGGGATGAAACGAACATCCCAGCTATGTGAAGAGTGAGAAGGTCTTCAACTACGCATTGCTCTCCTGCTAGGAACACAGAGTCAGGGCAAGGTGCTTTCATTCCCACTCCTACTTTCCCACCCTAAAAAAAAAAAATAAACCTAGCCAGAAAATACATTTTTCCCTGGGGGAACTTTCTGTGGCATAGGCATTACTCAGGAACGTATCTCCTAGGGAGACATTTCACAATCCTCCAGCCCTGCATCATGGCTAACCAAATATCCGGTGGGCATATTCTGGGACAGCATCTACTGGAATCTGTATTTATCCATTGCAAAGGATGCAGAATTTATGCCTTCTGTAAATACATCTGTATTAGACCAGGTTTCTTACATTTCTTTGCAGTGTTACAGAAAGAAACATGGTAGATGACAGCAGACATGTATGAAGTAGCAAACCATGTGCTGGTCGAAAAAAGCAAGCTTACCAAGGACATCCACTAACACCTGCACCTTGTGTTGTCCCACTCAAGGGTCTGTGCATATCAAAAATACCTTGAATGGGACCCAAAAGTGAACAGAAACCAGTGAAGACTCAGGTCACAAAGTACTAAACAAGACTCAGAAACACCCTTAACTCCCCCCAAAACTGGCTTTTCATCATTAACTATACTAAAAAAAAAAAATAATTAAAAAATCCCTTGCAGAGCCTATCCTAGAATATAACCACAGAGTTTTCCTTCAGTTTTCTGAGGATAAGAAGACTTATGAATTGGCTTGACAGTCAAGACCAGAAGCATTTGGGAACAGTTAGAGAAGGAGGACACAAACCACACAAGCCACAACAGGAGCCTAGCAGGTTTCAGTCACTCTGCATGCTGTAAGGAGAAAATGATGGAGGCAGAATTGTAAGGACTTAGTACTTGGGGACAAGATAAATTGTAGAGTAGGGCTATAACTGGGAAGACTAGATTGAGGTGAGCTCTTAGGCAGAAGCTCTTCCCTGTGAGGGTGCTGAGGCGCTGGCACAGGGTGCCCAGAGAAGCTGTGGCTGCCCCATCCCTGGCAGTGCTCAAGGCCAGGTTGGACACAGGGGCTTGGAGCAACTGCTCCAGTAGAAGGTGTCCCTGCCCATGGCAGAGGTTGGAATGGGATGATCTTTGGGGTCCCTTCTCCTGGGAGATGGAGGCTGTTACTGTAATCCACACAGATTTGGTTTTGACATGAGTGGCACCTTTGGAATGTGAGTAGATCGGACAAGAAACAGAGTTGGAGCCTGGGACAGAAAATGTGCTGGTCTTCAGTTGTGATAATTCACACCTACTGCAGTGTCACATCAAAGGAAACCCAAGAAAGTCCCAGTGGGAATATTTGCAGTGGAAGAAGCACTTTTAGCCATAAATGGGCTTCTTACTGCCATGGATGACTCAGAAACAAGCAGACCAGCAGATGCTGCTGCAGAGAAACATCTGTGAGCCCACCCCAGGCCCAGCCAACTGCATGTCAGATAGCCAGAGCCAGGTTATTAACACATTCAGACAATTTGTTAGGGCTGTTGGCACCATCCAGCAGGTTGCAATACTAAGCAGGAGCTTCTCACTCACCTTCAGACTGTTGTATGCAAAATCCTCATGCTCTGAAGTCACTTCAGTCTTCACTTCTTTTACCTGTGTGGATTAAAGAGATAAGTTT
Source organism: Myiopsitta monachus (assembly GCA_017639245.1). Lineage (NCBI taxonomy): Eukaryota > Metazoa > Chordata > Aves > Psittaciformes > Psittacidae > Myiopsitta > Myiopsitta monachus. Next base: position 1,356,293 of record CM029941.1, on the reverse strand, counting down.
ATATTTAAAAGCAGCGAGAGGTACTGGCTTACAGTACACGGTGGCTAGGCAAGTCTCCATCAACAGCTGCCGCAGAGCTGCCGGCCAGCTCAACCATAATAATGTTATTAATTGCCATTTCACTGAGTCCCAGCAACACGTAGTGAGGCAGGAGCCACTTCAAGAGAAAATGGATTAATCTCTCATTAACATCTTGACAACTGTGGCTCACTACAGCTTTCAAACACTGACAGTCATTAGGGGAACGACCTTCAACATAGCAGCTGGAGAACAGGTTTTTAATCTGCCTCTGTACTAAGGAGAGGGGCTGGGGCAGTCTCCTGTTTCATGTTTCCTGCAAACTGCCAGAGATGATCAGTAAGAATATCTGCTGAAGCAAGTAGTTAGTGCTGATGATTTTATTCAGCCTCTTACCGCTTTTGTCAGAAGATCCATAGATCTCACACCAGAGGGTAATAAAGTAATTCCCAAACAAAGCAACAGAAGCCCCAGAAATTACAAATATGAAACCGGAGAGTCATGGCATTTGCTCAGCATTTCATGTGAGAGCATCTTTACTGCTTTAAGACATCACACACAGAGCATTGCCATTTCACCACATGCATAATAACCCATACTCTGGTGTCTGATCAAGCCACAAAGTCTCAGTTACAGATGGCAGGGTTAAAGCTATACAAGAGATCTGCTATTAAAAGCCTCCTATGCCAAACATCAGTTCACTGAAACTAGAAAGCTGTGTTTTCAGGCTCCAGTTGCAAGCCTGGGTGGACTCCTGCCTCTTAAGCTACCACTGGGCTGCTAGTAATCCTGATTTTTGTTAATATTTGGTTTTTAAACTGCTTCCAAGCAAATCACCCAGACTGTAGGAATATGTAGGAAGAAGACCAGGTTGGACACAGGGGCTTGGAGCAATCTGGTCTAGTAGAAGGTGTCACTGCCTGTGATGGGGGGTGGGAGTGGATGAGCTTTAAGGTCCCTTCGAACACAAACCAGTCTGTGGGTTTGGTGGGGTTTTTTTCCCCACAGGGAAGAAAGATTATATATCAAAGGAATATCTCTGCCCTGCAATAGCAGAACCCATTCTTCTAACATCTGTCTTGCTATTTCTGATTACCTGCATTTTCTTCAGCTACATTCTTATATGATAATTACTGGAGGAAAAGAAACCCCAAGAAAACACCAAGCCACATAGACTATAACAATACCAAGCTAGGGGCAGAACCCTGACTGACATGTCTATGAAGTGCTTATCAGCTCATACCACACACTGCTAGGTAGAGGGGAAGCCAGGACTGCAGAGAAATGCTTGAATAACTCAACTGAACTGAAAGCAAGGGCTGTTGGAGGTGTGGGGTACCAGGGCCTTTGCCTTCATGTCAGAGCCCTGCACAACGCCCTGCACATATATGAGGGCAATCTGACCATCCTATTCAGGGTACATAGGAAAAGATTCATCCATCAAGTCAAAATTTCTAAGTTAAATTTTAAGCCAATTTTAAATCTCCAGAAACTCACACAAAATACATTTCAGCTGAGATTTTTTTACCATATAATTTTGTGACACTTAAGGTTTGAAGATTGACGTTGACAATACCATATATAATTGTGAAAATAACATATTAAGCCAGCTAAAAAGTAATCATTAAATGCACAAAGTATAGGCTCTTACCCAATAGGTGTCCCTATGGGGGAGGAGAGGACAGGTTAAGCCCTACAACTGAGCCCAACACTTACGATGAAGTCTTCTCTTATTCCACCCCTTACCCTACATATTCATACAATTTAATTCAAATCAGTAGCTCCCACTAACCATCCCACCTTCTACCAATGGTCAAGAATTTGCATAAAATTACTTAACTAACTGCTTTACTACACATGCTCAGGGAAGGGTCTTCCTGGGCAAGGGTCTTTTGATCTGTGGGTGTGAGTTTTCAGTATTGAAATTAGATTATAATGAGGATAGCTCATCAAAAGGAAACCCTTATCATGTTGTGCTGTCTCATGAAACCACACACTAGCAAATCATCAAGTCATGCAATGGTTTGGGTTGAAGGGACCTTAAAGCTCATCCAGTTCCAACCCCCTGCCATGAGCAGAGACACCTTCCACTGGAGCAGTTGCTCCAAGCCCCTGTGTCCAACCTGGCCTTGAACACTGCCAGGGATGGGGCAGCCACAGCTTCTCTGGGCACCCCCTGACAGCGCCTCAGCACCCTCACAGGGAACAGCTTCTGCCCAAGAGCTCATCTCAGTCTCCCCTCTGGCAGTTAAAGCCATTCCCCTGTCCTGTCCCTCCATCCCTTGTCCAAAGCCCCTCTCCAGGTTTCCTGCAGCCCCTTCAGGCACTGGAGCTGCTCTGAGGTCTCCCCTTCAGGAGCCTTCTCTTGTGCAGGCTGCCCCAGCCCAGCTCTCTCAGCCTGGCTCCAGAGCAGAGCTGCTCCAGCCCTCGCAGCAGCTCCATGGCCTCCTCTGGACTTGTTCCAACACCTCATCATAAATCACTGTTGTTTTTCATGTCCCATGACCCTTTAAGAGCCTCTTGTATCTGTTCAGGCTCTTTCACAGTAACGCAAGTTTCAACTTTTTAACCAAATAGTACAGAGCTTGGGTGGCTCTAATCACACATATTTTGGTGTAAAATTCTCTCACTTCACTACCCTTGTTTATCAGCTGCAAGTTGGTTTGTCACTACATGGCATCTTCATGTTCCAGCACCTGCAGAGATTACAAGCCTTGTCACGCACGGTGTCTTCACTCCACTCCCCGTTCAGTATCACTTACCATATACTAAAGTTCCAGGGTTGCCTGGGGAATTATTGTCATGCTCAAACCCCAAACCTTACATTGTGCTTCCTCAGGCAGTCAAGCAAAGCCAGATACCAACATGAAATACTCGTATCAATGAAAACTTATCCCTTACCTGGGATTTCTTGCTCTTTTCCTCCTTTTTCTCCAGCTGGGTTTGCAGTTTCTTCCTCTCCTGCTCGAGCTCCCTCACTCGTTTCTGCAGCTTCAGGAAGAGGGTCATGTCCATGGCTGCTTCCTGCATCCCAACCTCCTGGAGAGCAACAGAAGAGTGGAAGAAAAGGAGACCTCAGTCACGTTTTATAACCTCACACAGTGCCAGATACACCCTGACTGTACGTCAGCACCGACCCCAGCCACAGACGACAACAGGCGCATCCCAAGAAAGGGGTGTACTTTCAAAGACCAAACCTCCATTCTGAGCACCTATTTAAATGTCAATAAACAGGCGACTTGCTTAATAAATCACTGAATGGTTAGCAGCCCAACAGATCAGTGGGCTGATCGGGGCCACAGCTAGGAACGTTAAAAACACCCTGCTGAGTCCCTTCTAGCCAGGTATTCATCCATTGTTTTTCAGTTGGCTTCACCTGGAATGCTTTATATTAGAGCATGGTCAACACTGATTACTTTGACTTCAGCAAATGCTCTCAGACCAGTTCAGAAATAGTAAAGCAACATAACACAGCAGGCAGCAAAGGGAAGTGGGGGGTTCCGCAGGCCTGGTATATACAGACACGAAATAAGGTCCTGCCAGTGAGGTGGCCGATTCTAGGAACACTCATCATCTGTGCATGCTCTTCTGTCACAAAATGGAGTATAAAAACCAGCTTATTCCAGGAAATGTAAGCAAAATACACACTTCCCTTTCCCGTGTGATTCTTAATAGCTAAAGAATAATTTATACTGCTTTTTCCTGCATTAAAAGACTGTTGATTAAAGGGACTCTGCTGGCCAGCAAACACCTGTGAAGACACACTGGAATGAAAACACTCAGAGCAAGGGGATAATCACATCTGGTATCCTCGCAGAGAAGGATCACTACACAGCCATTGCCATCAGAGCTAGGAATAATTCCATGTAGCAATGCTGACCATGCTGATGAATTCTCATCAGTCTTTGAGCTGGTATTACCAAAAGGCAACACTATCATTTTAGAGCCCCATTTAAGCCTGATGCTACAAACAATTAAGCATTTGCCATTGCACTGCAACCCTGCAATCTCTCTCACACAATTAACGATGCAATTCTGTAAAGCAAAATCAATTTCATCCATCACACCTTACAGTCCAACCTGCATTCCTTCTATGTGCTCCAAGATCCATGTCAATCAAGGCTCTCCTCCTCCCCCTGAGCCTGCCCGATTTACTGTACCTCCACCTGTGGTATTATATCTTCAGTGTCTCCTATCTCAGAAGTTGAGATGGATGGGTAATTGGAATCGGACTCCAGACTGCTCTGGTTGGATGGGTTTCTTCTGTGCCCAGGTGCCTGCTGCCAAGGAGCAATGCAGATACATAAAGCATTCAGGGTTTAAGGAAGGATTCTTCATGGAACATTGTTTCTTAGAGCAAATATTTGTCTATATATTAAGGTTACCCTTAGAAAAGGCTTGACTGCCACCTTATAGCAAATTCCATTTTCTAGTTCTTATGCCCTACCACAATATTCATATTAACGCAGGGGAATACTTCAAAATATGAAGTGATACAAAAACTCAGTTTAAAACCCCTTTGTATATTATAGGCTCTTGATGACACTATCTGCCCACTAAGTGTGAGCTTGCAAATCTGAGCTCTAGATTATGCTGTTCACAGCATGCTCCAGGGCTTTCTTTAAACACTCAACCTTCCACCTAATCCAGCAGCACTGTTATCTAATTTTCAACACTTCCTCAACAGTTCAGCAAAGCTGAATCAAAAAATGTTAGCTTTGAAATTCTGAAGTCATGTTGCTGGTATTTTTTGCTTTGTTTTTAACCCAACACCTACACATGAACATCACTGAAACAAAAAGCAAAACAAGAAGCATGAACCAGCTTTTGAGATTCACAGTGATCTCTAACCACTTAAGAGAGAAGTGTGAATGATTAGACTCCTTCTTTGAGGCACACGTAAGGTTTGGCTTCAGTGTAGAAGCTCAGCCTTAGAACTATCAAACACAAGCTGCACAATAATGTCAGTTCTAGTAGTAAGTTCTAGTAAGTCACATTGTGCAGCCACCAATATCAGGACCAGGACATAACAGAATAAGGATAATTTCAGTTTTATTACCTTTATGATAGTAATTTCATCCCTCAAGTTGTCGTAACTCTGCTCCAGCCTTGAATACTCTTTTACCAGGTTCTGATAACGAGATCTCTCTTCTTCCAGCTCTTTCTTCATGTGGATGTTTTCCTCAACTGTGTTTTGTGCAAATTCATCTTTACAATAAGAAGAAAAATACCCCAAACTAACTGTGATCTTCATCGCCAAAATGAAGTTCTTGTAAATATGTGCAGTAGCAATGACTAATTAACAAAATACTCTCTGCCAACAGCATTTAGAATACAAAGATTCTTCCCTGTGAGGGTGCTGAGGGCTGGCACAGGGTGCCCAGAGAAGCTGAGTCTGCCCCATCCCTGGCAGTGTTCAAGGCCAGGTTGGAGACAGGGGCTTGGAGCAACTGCTCCAGTGGAAGGTGTCCCTGCCCATGGCAGGGGTTGAAACTGGATGATCTTTGAGGTCCCTTCCAACCCAAACCAGTCTGAGATTCTATAAGATTTAGACTATTGCAATATCTATATCTGCCTCCTTGCTATTTGGAACAGCTTGAGGTCTTCTGCTCAGAGAGCACAGTCCTCTGCCATTTTGTCCTGGGTTCAGTATTCAAGAAAACTCTCCAGCACCTACAAACCATCAAATCTATTAACACAGAACCATGCCAGCTTCAGCTCCCATGGACCAGTCATAAACCCACTCAATTGAAGACCAGCTCAGTATGGAATTCAGTCATGTTTAAGAAGTGGTACTTGCTGCACTTCAAGAATTCTTTGCCTGCTTCCCACCACCACATCAACAGAAGCATCTTTTTCTCTTGTCATCATCAACCATTTACCATGGTAAGAGTCTGGGGTTGAAAGTATTTTATATCTAAATAAATTCTCTTATTTGCCAATAACTCCTTTTTGGAAACAAATCTGGTGCCTCTTTCCGAGAAACCAGGCAAATATACTTGATATATCCTTTTAAGATGGGTGAACGCCAAACTCCCTTCACCTGCTTTCCCCAAGATTTGATGCTCTGAAAGCATCCTTTAAGAGGTGAAGAAATACTTGCAGCAAGTTTCTTCTTAACACATTCATTCCTTTATTTTGCATTGGGCTGAAAGCAGAAGATACTTCATAAGTACTGTGAGGCAATGATAGATACAGCCACAGAATGATGCATGATGCTCTTTGTAAATTCTACAACAAAATCAAAGCTGAAAATTGTGATAAAAAGTAAAAAACCTCAATGCATGCATGAAAGTTTCTTTTGTGGCTTGAGATTTTCCCAGACTGCTTTCCTCTAAGTACGTCTCACCATGTAGGTCTCTGCTTTAAAAACATTCACAAACTCCCATCACATCAGAGAAACCCTCTGTCACAGCTCAATCTCATTAACTGTGCTGTTCCGTGGATCCTTTATTCATCAATCTTGGATGCTGTTATGCCCTGCCCTCCACCCCAGCAGCCTCGCTGCCTCCCACATCACCCATGGTAAATGCTGCAACATAATTAAACTAAAAAGCCTTTTTAGGTACTTTATCCCATATTTCACCAATTAAACCAGCCTGCGTTTTACCACCCACCATCAGGCCAGCACAAACTAAACTACCTGCACAACAAAACAACAACAAAAAACAGCAGGAGAGGGTTGCAGGAAGATTAGCACTTTTTAAGGTAGAAAAGCACACAGGACAAAACAAGTTATGGGGAGAACAGTGAAGCTCCTCGTTTAGTAGAGGCATTACAATGTTATAAGCATTCTTTTCTTACCTTCAGATTGACACAGGATACTGCTGTTAAGCTCCTCTTTTTCCTGCTTCAGTAAAGCATTTTCTTCTTCTAAGTCGGATATGCGCTACAAAACAAGGCAAAGAATCTTAGTCACTGGAGGTCAGAGCCTTACTGCTGGTCAGAGCCTCTGCAGAGGGATTACTTTTCACCTGGCTGGAGCCAGGCAGCTTTGTTCAGGCCTTCTTTGCTGTTTAAAAGATCCATCTCCTTGTACAAAGGATAACTGGCAAAGCATATGAGGAGTTGAAGTGTACAAGAAGTGCACTGCAACAAGAGACTAACTTTTCTTTTCCTGAGTGCATTTACCCCTTTAAGTTTTCAGCAGAATCTCACAAAATACTGAAATTGGTGACCAGAATCTACACGAGTGAAATACGTGGTTTAAGTCGTCAGCCATGAAGTTTTTCTCACTTATTCCCCTCTTTCTTCCCTCAGTCCGGGGGGGATGGGGAGGAGAATTGAAAGAATGCAACTCGCACAGATTGAGATAAGAACATTTCAGTAACTAAGGTATAACACAAATCACTACTGCTACCGCCAGTAATAGTACAAGAGAAATACAAAGAGAACACAGCTGCTCACCTCCCGATACCAAAAGCCCAAACACACCGTGGACCCCCACACTTCCAGGCCTCTGCCTTCCGTTTTCACATCCTGGACATGACGTGCTGTGGTATGGAATACCTCTTTGGTCAGGTTGGGTCAGGTGTCCTGTCTCTGCTTCCTCCCGGCTCCCCTCCTCCCTGCCAGAGCATGAGGCTCAGAAAGTCCTTGGTCAGACCAAAACACTACCAAGCAGTAACTGCAAACACTGGTGTTATCAGTGCTGCTCCCAGGCCCGAAATCAAGAACACAGCGCTGCACCAGCTACCAAGGAGGGGAAAAATGACTGCTGCTGCTGAACCCAGGACACACACTTATAATAAGTATAACCAGCATAACCACTTATAACCAGATGTTTATTTCCACTTCTCAATGGATTTCATCGTCTTCAAGTCATAGAAGTGGTTGCTGTAGAGGAGGTGTGTGAAAATCTGCTGATTGTTTCAAGCAATATAGGACTTAATTACATAAGAAGGACACAGTGAATGTGGGCACTAAAACTAAATAATTCAGGCTTTTTTAACTTCATGTGTACTGTATCCAATTCAAGTAACAGTCACTTCAATGCTTCATGCTACCACAGACCTTCAAGGATAGGGATGCAAGGCATGTATCAGGGTCTTTGCTAATAGAACGGGAGTATATATAGCAATTAATACCAAACATTAATGAAAACAGAAACTAAATCCTGAAAAATACTGGTGTTTGGGTTTTCCTTAACTAAATTAAAAAACGAAGGGAAGCAAAGCCAGTTGTCACAACTACAAGGCTGTGCTGATGCTGAGAGCAAACGATCCTGCAGTTCCGTTCATCCTCAGGAATTTTGATGTATTCAACACTGTTATCTCAAAACACAAAAAGACCAGTTTATCAAGTGAAATATGCTGCTACAGTTAAGCAGGGTGTTTCTGCTGCTTTCAAGTAGGAGAGCAAACTGACATATCACCCCAGCATAATGTCATTCCTTGTGCCTGCTCCATCACATCCTCTAGCCGTGGCTTAGAAACCAGCTACAGACAGCAGGAGAATCTCAAGATGCCAAAGATAAACAGCACTGTACACACCATAATAAAAGTTTTCTGTGCCCAAGGATAATTATTTTGCTGTCACCACTAGATAAAAATTTATAGGCAGCCCAGCTGTAACGCATTCCTAGCACAGACTTCAGGATCAAATCAAAGCCCTCTGTAGACAGATAGGAACAGCCTCACACCTGCAGGCCCTTGTCTTCATGGGGGGCTTCAACCCCCTGACACCTGTTGGAGGGACAGTGTGGCCCAGCACAAGCAATCCAGAAGGTTCCTCGGTTGTGACTGACAACTTCCTTATGCAAGTAATAGAGGAGCCAACAAGGAGAGGTGCCATGCTTGACCTCGTGCTCACCAACAGGGAAGGGCTGGTTGGAAATGTGACGCTCCAGGGCAGCCTTGGTTGCAGCGGTCATGAGATGGTTGAATTTGAGATCCTCAGGGCAGTGAGAAGAGCGCGCAGCAAGCTCACTGCCCTGCACTGCAAGAGAGCAGACTTCGGCCTCTTTAAGAACCTGCTCAGTAAGGTTCCATGGGATATAACCCTAGAGGGCAGGGGGGCCCAAGACCATTGGCTGGTATTCAATGTATTCAAGGATCACCTACAACAAGCTCAGGAGCGATGCATTCCAACTAGAAGGAAGTGCAGCAGGAAGGCCAGGAGACCTCCTTGGATGGATAAGGAGCTGCTGAGGAAAACTCAAAGAAAAAAAGAGGCTTATAAATGGTGGAAGCAAGGACAGGCAGCCTGGGAAGAATACAGGGATGTTGTCTGGGAAGCTAGGGACCAGGTTAGGAAAGCTAAGGCCCAGGTAGAATTAAACTTGGCTAGGGATGTGAAAGATAACAAGAGGGATTCTTTAGGTACATTGTGAATAAAAGAAAGACTAGGGACAACATAGGCCCCCTCCAGAAGCTATCAGGAGAACTGGCTACCCTGGATTTGGAGAAGGCTGAGGTTCTTAATGACTTTTTTGCCTCACTCTTCCCCAGCAAATGCTCTGACCACACCACCCAAGTCTTGGAAGGCAGACACAGGGACTGTGAGAATGAAGACCCAGGGCCCGCTGTAGGAGAGGATCTGGTTTGAGACCATCTTTTCCAGAGGGACCTTGACACGCTTGCGAGGTGGGCTGATGCCAACCTCATGAAGTTTAACCATGACAAGTGCAAGGTCCTACACCTGGGTCGGAGCAATCCCAGGCACACACACAGGTTGGGCAGAGAAGAGATTCAGAGCAGCCCAAGGAGAAGGACTTGGGGGTGTTGGTTGATGAGAAACTCAACATGAGCCGGCTGCAGTGTGCACTCGCAGCCCAGAAAGCCAACCTATCCTGGGCTGCATCAAAAGCAGCATGACCAGCAGGTCGAGGGAGGTGATCCTGCCCTCTACTCTGCTCTCCTCAGACCTCACTTGGAGTATTGTGTGCAGTTCTGGTGTCCTCAACATCAAAAGGACATGGAACTGTTGGAACAAGTCCAGAGGAGGGCCACGAGGATGATCAGGGGACTGGAGCACCTCCTGTATGAAGATAGGCTGAGAAAGTTGGGGCTGCTCAGCCTGGAGAAGAGAAGGCTGCGTGGAGACCTCAGAGCAGCCTTCCAGTATCTGAAGGGGCCTATAGGGATGCTGGGGAGGGACTCTTCAACAGGGACTGTAGTGATAGGAAAAGGGGTAATGGGTTCAAACTGAAACAGGGGAAGTTTAGATTGGATATGAGGAAGAAGTTCTTTCCTGTAAGGGTGGTGAGGCACTGGAATGGGTTGCCCAGGGAAGTTGTGAATGCTCCATCGCTGGCAGCATTCAAGGCCAGGTTGGACAGAGCCTTGGGTGGCATGGTTTAGTGTGAGGTGTTCCTGCCCATGGCAGAAGGTTGGAACTTGATGATCCTAAGGTCCTTTCCAACCCTGACTATTCTATGATTCTGTGATCAAGGATTTGAGGATGGTCAAGATAAAAGCACAATGCATACTTTACTGTAGGTCACAAGTGAAGCAGTCATATCACATGCACAGAAACTGGAAGAGCCATCACCCCTCGTTCTCTGATCCATTCATTTGCTGCAGCTATTTGCATTAGACTATAATCTCCTGCATTTCTCTCTATATAATAGGAAAGTAATAGTCTATATATGTAATAGGAAGGTTGGAGTCTGAAGATACAATCAAAGTGAAGATAATACAATTTAAGATATGCAGAGATGCTAGTGTTTTAAATGCTCTGAACTAAGCCATTATTTTAATACTTTGTACCAAAACCAACTAAATTCCTGCATTTGTACATCACTTCAAATAAGTGTCATAGCAGATGGGCAGCAATTAGAGCAGCAGTAGTGTCTTCAAGTTAGGAAGAATTCTTGAATAATTGGAGAAGAGCTACAAGAGTGATAGAAGGGAAGCAAAATCTGCACTGCTACAGGACACGGAGGAACTCGACTCATCCCATCAGAGAAAAGATTAAAGGCAATGGGATTATTTTACTAGTGACTCTTCAATGGGTGCTGATAATGAACTGTTCTGCCCAAAGGGCAAAGTTATGATGTTTGGAAAACCAAACTAGACAAAAATCAGTAGTACTTTCAGCTGTGCTAGGGGGATATTTTAGAACTAAAGGACTTGGTAGAATCCACAACCATTATTTCCAGGTTTAAAATTTTCTAATCCAGATTGGGTACACATAGTTTTAGGATATGATCTTCCATGACTGGACTTGTTTATCACATTCCTGTTTCCACAGGAAACAGAAATGAGCTGGAATCCGAAGTCTGTCTTGTGTTTAAAAGAAACCCAATGAGAATGAAAACACTCAACAGAGGTAGAGGCAAGCAGAGCAGGTTACACAGAGGCCAAGCAGCACAAATTCTGTATCTCTGGTACCTATGTTGGTACCTTTTGTACTTCTCACCTATCTTTCTGCAGGAAACAGATCTTTGAAGATGCTTCAAACAGCACCTACTTTGAAGGATATATATGAAAGATGTTCAGCAGTGAGCACTCATAATGGGTTCGGCCTTTATTTCAGTGTCACACTGAAAGCACCTGCTCATGAGATCTGGCTCTTGTCCTCCCCTAATCTTGTGAGGAAAAGATAATGGCATTTAGGATTTTCCTAATAAAATTCCTGGCCAGGTTTTGAATCATCCTAGCTCACCAAGTGAGGTACTACCAAAGCTCTAGGAAGTTAGTGCTCACCCACATCTGATGTTTTAAACTTTATCTCCAGTTCAAATATGGAAAGCTATCCTAAAATTAAGGAGCTGGAGAGAAAAGCTATAAGGAAGAGATTGAAGGATATTTTTTTGGTAACATCATCATAGCTAATATGGATTTTCAGAAGCTGAAGCCCCAGCTCATGTCAATTAAATTAAGGCTCTCATTTCAGACTCTAAAGTGTCTAATGACTTTAGGTATCACCTCCAGAACGAATCCTTCCCACCGCAATCATGGCCATGGTGTAATCTTGATACTGAAGGTAAAAAGTGCTCCTCACTTAAATTCAGTTTCATGACACTCCCCATTCTTTTGGCAGTTCTGCGAGCCCAGAAACCTCTATCAGAATTTTTCTTAGAAAGTGTTTTGACTGAAGCACCTCTTCCAGGAAGGAAACAGGTCTTTATCTTCCCACTGACAAGGAATCAAAAGGAATGATTGAAAGGTAATGTCAGAAACAGCAGGCTGCATTGCTCAGTAAAAACATTTTTTAATGAAATCATTTATTGTAATGGTAAAGTGCACAGCATTTGTTATGCTGTAGGCACTTCTACAACAAGGGGAAGCTTTTGCTTTGCTTACAGGTTTTCTGAAAGCATTCCTTCGGTCATTAAATCAATCTTTCTTCTGATTTGCAATCAAGAACAAAGAGAAACAGTTTTTCCCCAGATGCATCACCTTTAAAATAAAGCATCTTTCCAGGGCTTTAAAAGCCTGTGCCTCAGCCAGCTAATGAACTGAGCCCGGTGCCAAAAAGGGTCTTCTAATTTGATACTGGAGAGAAGAAAATCACTAATTTCATACATCCTGTGTGGGTGCAATACATGTGCAAAGTGCAGAGCAATTGTTTTTTCCCTGGTCCAGCCAGGAGACAACACGTGTGCAGGCTGAACACCCTCTTGAAAAGAACTGCCAAAGATGTATTTCAGCTGCTCTTGTTGATCAGATAAAGTTATCCTGACCACACAGTCCCCACAGCTTCTCACCCAAGCCCAGCATCTGAGGGCTTATCCACAAAGGGATGTTGGCCAGGGCATGTGCCCTAGAAGAGCCCCATCCAAGCAGTCTTCCACCATAATAAACCCACAGCTATTCCCAGACCTTTGGGTTTTTTAATCTCCAAAAGTAACTTCTCTTCAGGTTGTCACACACAAAGCACTACTGTAGCTGCAAAATAGCTTTTTCTACACAATGTGTTGAGTGAAAAAGCCCTAAATTCTTTCCAATAGCAGGATTAAAGAAACCACTTCAATTGTCAAATGTAGAAGAAAGATCACAGACTTAACGTGAGCAGTCAGAAGCATTCACAGCAGGAAGCTAAACCTTAGTACCTGAGGTTATGAAAACAGCTGTGAAGGCTACTCAGAATGGACCTAACCAGCAAGAAATTCAGGGAAGGTCCATTTTTACTATTTGCAAAAAGCATCTACACTCTGAAGTCTTTCTTGTACAATGATTGCCGTGTTGAACCATCTACACCTTAAGAAAACCACAGAGCATTGGAGTCTGCACAAAGGAAGAGAAATTTAAAAATGGGTAGTCCACATCATAGCTCCAAACTCTACAAAGGGCTGGAACAACCAGGCTAGCTTGTGCTGGAACAAAGCCTTTCCCTGAGAGGGACATATTGGCTCCCACACAGGTCATACTCTTCAACGTGCCTACAACACCAACCACTATGACCAGTTGCAATGGCCATGGACTGCATGGCAGATACTGATCCCTCATTTTCCATATCAGGCCAGGCTTAGGAAGGACATCCTCCTAATATTTACAACACCAGCAAATGCCTTCACCAATATTTTACATTACATGCTATGAGGAATTGCTGTTCAGCCGATATGAGTAAGAGCCCTTATTTCCAGACAGGTCTGGGTCTGGGGAGTTTCTTCTTGGTTGGCAGAGCCAAAGGCATCAAGATGGGCTGTCCTCATGACACGATGGAGTCACTGCTCCTTTGGGGATGTCCACCTGCCCTTGCTCCCCATGACCTGGTTAAAAGGCAAATTGCAGGGGCTTTCAGTGACAAAGAGAAAAAATCTTAACTAAAGCCCAAGTACTTTCCCTTTGAGACTTGAGGAGTGAGCTTTCACCAGTACAACCACCTGCAGGAGACCTATACACGAGATGTGACAGACAGACCCACCTTTCTCAGCAGGTCTTTCTCCTTAACGTAGCTGTCTTCCATGACCTTCCTCTCACCATGAGCTTTTTCAAGCTCCAGCCGGAGGTGCTCCATCTCTTCTTGCAAGCTGACAAGCTGGTTGCCATCACCCTGGTGGCTCTGCTGATACCGCAACAGCTCCTTCTTCAGCTTTTCCACCTCAAAGGAGTGGGCTGACGTAAGCATTGAGAGCTGCTCGTTCAGAAGTTTGTATTCCTTGTTCTGCAGTGTCCCAAAAAGAAGAAAGTAAGACCGTAAGTGGGATTGATGCATGCACGGATGCGCTGCAGAAGTAGAGTTAGAAACATTAGAAACCCTTGAGCAGGGTGGGTAATAAACTTGTAATAATTAATATTTCCACACATATGCCAATAAAGCTCACAGAGCTAAAAGTAATTTCAAAACTGAGAGAAAACCTCAATATTTTGATAATGATTATACAATCTTTTATTAAATTGACGGTTACTCTTGAAGTGAAAGCGAACAACACTTGGTAGCACTGGCAACCAAAAAAAAACCCTACACTTTTATTACAGCTTCCAAACAGTGTTGCCTAATGCAGTTGGTTTGTCCTTTTTTTTAATGTCTGTAATATTGGGTTTGCAGCTTATCCTTTTATTCCTACTCCTATGCCCACAGGAACCAGGGGTGACAACACACGGCAGCATAATTGCAGCTTTGAGCACAAAGAGCTCCTTAAACCCCAGCTTTCAGTCATGTGCCAGCTCAACTGTCTTTTTATTTGCTCAAATTTTCTCTTTTTAAAGCACTTAGCAATGATTTGCTCCCAAATTTTAAGATCTGAAAACTCAACAGCCTCATTTGATTTTTATGGTTGAAACCAAATTTAGTGATTAGTCAGTGACTAATGAAACACCATTGATATTAGCCAGACCCAGAAAGGACAATGAATTCACAACAGACCAAGAGCTTCAGCAAAGAACCTACCATGCAGGTTTGCTAACAACAGGTTACAATCATGAGAGCAAAAGAACCATTTTGAAATTTAAAGTGTAGTCTGGGTTTTTCTTTTTGAAAGCTTTCAACACAGCTGTAAAGATCTGGGCTCATATCACTGTACAACAGATCCAAAAGGCATTCCTTTCTTAAATGGGGCTTTGATGGACATTTCTCTTATCAGAATATCAGTTCTGGCCCTTCCTGGTCCTGCTGGAAAACACCACAGTTCGGACCAGATGAGTGTTCTGCAATTTACCCTTCTGCTGTTCTGAGAGCTTCGGTCACCCGCAGAGTGACACCAGCTCATGAGAAACTCCAGAAGTTCTCAGTTGATGTAGAGGCACGATAAGCTTGATGTGAAGCAGCCAGAAGACAGAAGTCTTTAAAGACACAGCTGTAACCTCTGAAAAGTCAATGGACTAGGGAAGTCCTGATACAGGATAAACAGTAGAGGTGCAAAGTCACAGATCCTGAGATGCAAATTCTTTTAGGTGTTCACCACAGTCAAATAAGCAAGAAAAAAAAAATCTTCAGTGCAAAAAAAAAAGTATGATCATGGAATGGTTTGGGTTGAAGGGACCTTAAAGCCCATCCAGTTCCAACCCCTGCCACAGGCATGGACACCTTCCACTGGAGCAGCTTGCTCCAAGCCCCTGTGTCCAACCTGGCCTGAACCCTGCTGAGGATGGGGCATCTATCTCTGTAATAGGGCTAAAGGTCCCTAATAATCTTGTACAACAGTTAGTTTTCAAAGAACTTTATAGCCTGGAAAAGAAGGAAAAAAAACCCAAACCCAAACATTCAGGAAAGTAGAGAGTTTTATCTTCTAGGTCTACACAGGTTCTTCCAGAGCAGACAAGCCCAGGATAAATGCACGGTGAGTTGCTGGATACCAAAACCCGCAGCCAAACTTCAGATTCATCTCCTAGATTCCCAAACTGGCTGTAGGATCACTTCTTCTACCATTGCTCTGATTATCCTTTTGGCCCCTCTCTAGGTGCAACCTCAACTCTCTGAAGCAAGATTAAGAGAAATCTCCAGTGGAAAAACAAGTAAACAGGGGACATCGACATCTTTTCCTTCGCTCCTTTGTAATGAATTATTAGTGAACATCAAAATTCAGTGCTCATGTGATATTGAGGAAGTTACTTATTTACTTAAGAAAGCTTTGCAGAGAATGACAATTACTACTCTGGTTCACAAATCTCTGCTGCTTCTCCCAGTCTCTGCTTGTTCTCTGACACACAGTGTTACACAGCTTTGGGTCCCGAGGTTTACGTATGTGGTTTGAACTGAAAGAGGGGAGACTGAGATGAGCTCTTGGGCAGAAGCTCTTCCCTGTGAGGGTGCTGAGGCGCTGGCACAGGGTGCCCAGAGAAGCTGTGGCTGCCCCATCCCTGGCAGTGTTCAAGGCCAGGTTGGACACAGGGGCTTGGAGCAACTGCTCCAGTGGAAGGCATCCCTGTCTGTGGCAGGGGGTTGAAGCTGGATGAGCTTTAAGGTCCCTTCCAACACAAACCAGGCTGGGATTCTGTGATTTTTGCATACCAGCCAACTGAGATTTCAATCCATATACAAGATAAATGCGCAGGAATGCTTTTTCTTATTATTAGCTACTAGAGCCATGAGAGAGCATTTCCTTCCCTGTACCGGAACAAGTGGTCCCTGCTGCAACCAGAGATTGCTCAAAAGACCCTGCTAAACTTGAACTTGGTTATTTTAAATCACTATCCAACCCAGCAGGGCTGTGACCAGCTTGGTTTCAATCCAGGCTCTGTGAACCAGTCTAGGGCTTATTTTGCTACCAGCAGCATAAACAACTTCGCTGCTGTTGCTCAAGCAAGTTCACAATCAATGCTCACAGAGATACTGTCGTTTGCATTAGCAGTGCTAGAAGCTCACAGTGAGTCTAAATATTGGCTGCATGAACACATAACATGAAATTAAGTAACAGTCTTTAAAAGTGGGTATGTTTAAAAAAAGTCAAGTAACTGAAAAAGTAAAATAAAATAGAAGTGGTCCAACATGGACAGAAAGAAGTGGTCCAGTGCGGATATTTCACAGCAAAACAGACTTAAATCTTTATTGTGTGTGGAAAAAAAAAAAATCCCTCACCTGATTTAGGAACTGAATTAAATAGGCCCAAGCAATGGATGCTAGAGCACGTGAGCTGAGGCTGACATACAGTAACAGGTTTTAATGTTTTCAGAGAAAGATCTTCTTTTCGTCAGGGGCACATGGATTATTGCATCTCCATTCATGAGCTAAAGTAGCAACAATAAAAACATTCTGCATCACACTAGTTGGAAAATGATACTAATGCAGCTCTCGAGGTAACCCATAAGTATGTATTTTTTCTTCTTAAACAGTTAATTGGCATTTTGAAAGCTCATCTTTACAGATTAGCAAGGACTGAAATCAAGACACTCCAGGGAAACAATTGTGCAACAAAGTCGCTGCTGCCAGAAAACACATCCACTGGATCAGTGCTCATTAACACTTCCAAAGCATCCCAGGGAAACCTGTGAGTCCTGAGACAACGGTTAAATCCACTCTCTGGACAGACTACAGCAATCATACAGAGCAATTCTTTACTGCAGAAGCTACGCAGAAGACATCAAAGCAACTCTAAAACATTCTGTGTGGGGACTGAGGCTGATCAAGACAAGCTCCAGCCCCTTATTTCTGCCTACTTAAAAGCTCTCTGTGTCTCCTTCCTTAAGCTAGACCTTTCTGCTGCTTTCACAATCCACGAAAGGAAAGCTGACATTAACCAGAAACTGCTTTTCCTTTATTGTTCCACCTCCACACCCTTCCCAGCACTAAATGGCCTGGAACTGGGGATGAAGAATAACAAAAACGCATTCTGCTGCTCCACGGCCGAGTCCAGCAGCTCAGCAGACCTAACACATGCTCATTGCATGAGTTCAGCCCAAATATATGGACTCATCCTAATTAATTACACCACTTACCCTCCAGATGGAGGGTCATATCTGACAGATTTCTGTCATTTATCTGGTCTAATGTGAAGCGCCCTTGCCCATAGCAAGGGGGTTGGAGCTAGATGATGCTAAGGTCCTTTCCAACCCAAAACAGTCTTTGTTTCTATGATTCTGCATAAATAAATAGAAAACCTTATGCCTAAGGTTTTCTATTCCTAAGCTATGGTTTGTCTGCAAAATCTAAGTGTGCCAGCAGGCACTTTTGAGTTAAACACCACAGTTTAAAAGTCAGACTCTACTGCAGTGCACACTTTGCAGCCAATTAATACAGCAATGGAAGTGGCCTGCAGTAATGGAAATCCCTGGGTATCTTGATTCTGCGGCACCCGAGCCAACACAGAGTCATTTCTCATCTTCTTCATCACAGAACCTCTCGCGTCCTGCAGGGATGGGAGTGATTTGAGGCCATAAGGAAACTGCATGTGATGTACACATCCCTGTTAACATCCTAACAGAATGATAAACTGCAAGTGCCAACAGTTGGTACTACAGTAAGTTGGTATCCTGACTTATACAGAATGTTTCTTCTGCCCGTGAAAAGGCTGGTTAAGGATATAGGTGGATATGAATTTCCCTGATCATCGTAGAGGATGCAACTGAGTCCTACTCATCATTTCTTATAATCATCCATGAAAATCTTGCACAGTACTGGGAAGCAACGTAGAGGCTATTTATCAGAGATGCAGACATGTGAGTAGGTGGGGAAAACTCTCCTCCTAAGTGTGTAATCAAACGAGTATTCTGCAGATCAACCACAAGTGGCAGTTGGTAAATAACCCTGTGTAAGACCATCAAGTCATCCACACAGGCATCTATCACACTGTGCCATCTCACCCCTCATTACAGCTCTTACCTCTGAACACGTGTTGCATCCAGTAACACAAAACCATGCTCAAACTACTTGGTGAAGTATTTACTCAATTTACTGTTTACCTTCTAGGTAACAAGACTCATGACACATGGTTCAGTACAATAAGCTGTGGCAGGCAGTCTGCATTCTTAGTGCTTACAAAGCAGAAGGCACAATGGAACAATCCAGTCCTTTGGGACACAGGGATTTCACAAGGAGCTGGCTTGGATTTTCAAGCAACAGCTTTCAAAATTACCATTTTGTCCTCCTCTCCTGAGTCCTGGGCAGTTCTCACAACAATGACAGTGCAGCTATTCCAGCTTACCAAGCAAGCTTTTCATAGAGCCTGCTGGAGACCCAAGATCCAAGCACATCTGCATGTCCATGGTAGTGTCCCAGATACGCAGCCAGCAGTAGCAGAGGCTGTCACCACCATGGCATCCTTCCCAGACACCACAGGGAGATAAAATCCTTCCAAGGAAGGACAACAGCAGACAGGCAAAGCAGCAGCAGGGTCAGCACAGCTCAGGACATACCTGCTCATCAATCTTCCTCTGGAGCTGGACCACCTTATTCTCCATGCCAACGTTGAGCTTCTTCAGGTGTTGTGCTGAGCGGGCCTCGATCTTCAGTGCCTTCAGCTGCTGCTTGGCCTTCATGCGCCGGTAGCAACACTGCAGGACGATGGTGGCAGCCCTGACTCGGCGGAACCGGGTGCGGGCCAACCAGCCCCGGGTGTACTTTTGGAGGGTGATGACTTTGTGCTCCACCAGGATCTACGGAACAGTCACAGGGGAAAAGTCACTGTAAAGGTAGCAAAAGCCCTGGCCTGGTGCAACACAGCACTCAGCACTTCCTAATCTGCCTTCGAAAGGGGGTCTCCTCCAAGGAGCAGTGTCCTGGTTGTGTAGAGGGTGATGGCTGGAGATAGAGGCTGTTATTTTGCATTCTCTTTCATAGACAGGAAGGGGTACTTCAATTCCCCCTCCAGGGGGGGGTTCTCCAATCCCTGATGTCAACTGATGCAGACAGGACAAATCCAGTCCTCTCTTAGAAGCCATGCGGCTCACTAAAGAGAGTCAAGTCCTGCTTAGCCAGTGCAATGAGGGGTATGATCCTGTCCAGTGAGTAGAAGACTTGATGGGGACAGGGGATATCTGAGCTGAAGTGAGACTTTACCGCTTCCAGGCTTCCCAGGGCAGTGATGGGATCACCATCCACGGAAGTGTTCACAAACTGCATAGGCAAAGCCCTTAGTGACATGTGTTAGTGGTGGCCTTGGCAGTGCTGGGGTAAAGGTTGGGTTTGATGATCTTAAAGGTCTTTTCCAACTTAGCTGGTTCGATGTGTTTATGGACTGCCCTGCAATAGTGCTCAGATACAAGAGATCCACAGCTAGCAGAATAAATACCCATTAACAGACACACCAACACTTAGCAACAAACTCACTGTCCCTTCAGCATCAGATGTAACTCACACCAGAACAGGTTTGTAGATTCTTTTTTACTGTGTTACACCCCTGCATTATGGTAATTTATACAGCAGATAAAATGCTGTCCTGGTAGGATTCCTTATCATGCAGATGACCTTCAAATAAAACCCTGGAGTCCTCTCAGTACAGACTGCAGCCAGTTCTCTTGCATGATTCAATTTCTGGGAACCTGCATCTGGTTTTGTGAAACTTCTGGCACCTTTGGTTTAATTTGTCCCCCCAAATTTACAATTGTCTTTTCTGCAGGTGGCAGTTCAACTGCTTCCTCTAAACCTGAAGGCTGACATATGACATGTAATAGCATGCTGTCAATAATGTTTTTACGTTGATCTATGCTGCAGTATCACGAGGAGAGAAATAGCAGAATTTTGAGATTACAAGACACTTTGCTGTTATTAGTTGGGGATAAGTTGTCTCAGAAAAGGAACCACAGCAGCTTCTCTTACAAATCTTTTGTTTCACCCTAAAGCTGTCTTTACACTTGCAAATTTTAATTCAGAATAAAAGGATTGGATGAACTTAGGATGCAGTGGGAGCTACTCTGAAGAGAGCTTTGTATGTTGCCAGCCTTGTCACTCTTACAGATGTTTGGGCTGTGGGTGCCCAAACAGCTGAAGAAGCCTTACTGCATTGCCCTGGGGGCTTACTCTGGTCTTACAACAGGCCTTACAACAGCCTGACCTCATGGAGCATCACCTGTAGTCCTGCATCTGTTGCTAAGCGTGCATTTGAACCAATACCTATCTCCAGCACCCGTATCCTGGTGCTCCAGAGAGAAAGGATACTCAGTTTTGAGAAGCCTGGCCTTCAGAGCCAACTTCTACACCTTTTTAAGATTTTGGGTTACCTTGACACTCAGAGTTTGAATGCTGGACCAGCTGCCTTCCCTGTAGAGGTTTCTGATTTAAAAAATAGATGCTGATAAAGCAGTGGCAGTATAAAGTCCTCATCACCGGCATCCAGCTGCTCTATTTCAGAGGACATCACTGACTTCCCTGGTAGGCTTCCATCAACTCCAGAAGCAAGATTTCCTTCCCGGGATCATCATGCCTCTGACTTGAATTGAAGTATCCCCCGCAACTATGCATAAATTTAGGTGACTACAAAACTAAGGCTGGACCTGAGGAGCAGACTGAAGATTTTCCAGAGTTGTTCTAAGTTTCATAGAATCACAGAATGGTTTGAGTTGGAAAGGACCTTAAGATCACCCAGTTCCAATGCCTCCGGCCATGGGCAGAGACACCTCACACTAGACCACGTCACCCAAGATTCTGTCCAACCTGGCCTTGGACACTGCCAGGGATGGGGCATTTACAACTTCTCACTTAGTGTCATCAAGCCTTTACTTCCTTGCTTCCAGCTCCTGGTTTAACACAGAAAGCTAATGGAGATAATTAATTAGAGGTATTTATATCAATAAATGATTTGACCCAACTGGTCTTCCTTCCATTCTGGAAACAGCACCTGCAGCACAGCTCAGACACAAATTCAGCTTGCCAGGGAGGTTTTTGAAGAGTATGGGTTAGATTAAATGACATTTCCAGATTTCCACAATGCCTTCTGGCACGCGAATTACTAACTTCACTTAGCTGCTCTGCTGAAGTGCTGCTCCCAAAATCTCATTTCCTTGCACAGCTTTAAATGGCAATGCTCGCCTTTGCCCTGTGCTCTCCAGAAACACCAGAGGCTGTCGGCTTCATAAAACATCAAAATAGGCACAGTAAATACATCACCGTGTTATGTTAGTGGAGGTATGGCTCTTCCTACTCTTTCCTAATGCAAAGCCACTCCGTGGAGTCAATACCTTGTGATAAATCCTCCTGACAATCATGCCCCGAGCAAAAGCCTGAATGGTGATGGTCGCACTGCGGACCCTCTGGTAAGCTCGGAGGATCCGTAGCATTCGGTACTGCTTCTGGAAGATGATGGCTGCTCTTGTCCTCCTCAGGTGCTCAGCGAGTCTGCAAAGCACAGGAGAAAAGGTTAATAGTAAAACTAAATTCCCCTTCTTTTGAAATAAATCCCAAACTGGGCAGAGAGAAAAACCTCTCACTGAAAAGTAGCTTCATGGTATTCAAGAAAGACCACCCCAGCAGTAGAGCTAAGAGAAGAGTGGCTGATAGCATTTCTCTGTTATAATAATAGGAACATGCATGTAATCAGACAGCATCCATGGCACCCAGGAGCACTGGAACTAGAAATCAATGCACCTCATGATTCCTAACTACCATTTAACACAAATATTTTCCAGCTTTTCCCTTGGTTTGAACTATTTGTCTTCAGTACTTGAGCCAATCAATGTCCAGGTTGGCTCCATCACTTCCCTAACTATAAAAGGCAAGTGTTGTGCTGAGTATCTACCAACTTAGAGAAAACAGCAGCAAACTGATTTGATATTTAAACTGGTATGCATTGGTTCAGCTACATTCACGAGCAGAGCCCCAGGCAATTCACAGATAGTAAATAATGAGGGATGTGCTCAACTCTGTGGCACACTGCTTTCATTCTCCAACTGAATTCACGTTCAATTTGCTGTTATACAGGTTAATAAATGCCTGTAATGCCTCCGTTCAATTCTATAATTAACTCTTTTTGGTGAATTTATTGTTTATTGCTCCCAACACAAAGCATTATATAGATCTTTGTTATATTATAATAAATATTATGTAGATATCTGATCTACTTTACTTCATGGAAAACATATCAAAACCAAGAGACATATCAGACTGGTTTATATAGTCTCCTTCTCATTAGGACCTACTGAATCAGAGCTTATTAAAGAGGACAAGGGATAATCCATTTACAAAAGAGAAGAAAGGAGTTATTTAGATGAAATCCATCCTTATGAATAGGTGACCTGAAAAATCATGTCGAAAAACTCTGCAGGTGTTTTTGGCACATCTGCTTCCAGCCTCTCTTGTACTTCATACCCCATCACTTCAACATCACCAGGCATTCCTCCTTCCCCCTTAAAGGGATGGTTGAGTGATGTGAAGTCAAATATAGAGTCCAAGTCTGTAGGTGTGCACGGACAGCCCATTGGAGAGGCTGCAGTTAATCACGGACTCTCGCTTAACCTTCCTCTTACTGCTGCAGTCTCATTTGCTTTGCCTTGAAGTGGGCTTGAGACTGCCAAGAGGGACCTGCAGCTATGAGCCTATGGACTTCTAGGGACAAGAAGAATCTGTGCTCAGTTTTAAATAGAAGTTATCAAATTACCCAGCTTTGCTTATTGGAGACCTTCTCATCCCCAGATTCTCCATGATGCAAATCCCTTTTACGAGCACAAATGACACCACAAATTCAGTTAGCATCTCTGACGTTCTTCCAAAATACATCACAGAGATATTGCATGAATTAGAAGAAATGCTTGGAAAGAACATGGAAGTTGTTCACCTTTAGTATCCTAATAATTGATAGAAATCGACACTCATCCAGCAATTAGGAGGGAAGAAATTGCTATGCAGGAACCTTGTGGCATATAGACAGCATCTCATGTTGCCAAAGTGCAGGCAGAGCCAATGGGCTGCAGGTTAGGTATATTAGCAATACTTCTGGTGGGCAGATGCTAACTCAGAGCCAGGGAGAGAACGTTGCTGCCCAAAACCAAACAACACAGTTAACACTCCAAGGCTTCTCTAAGCAGAAAATAAGGAGGGAAACAAAGCTGAAATGACCCAAATATACTACTCATACTTAACTGCGAAGTGCCTGAAGCCAGCTTGGCTATATACAGGCCAATGGCAGTGTTTGACATAAATAACAGGCACAAGATGCAAGGTGGCCAGGGTGCTGGGATGCTATTACATTGCTTTACTGGACCCTCACAACCACCCTACATCTGCTACCAGCAGCCTACTCTCCAGCACATAGTTACCTACACAAATCCCAGCAAGGCATCAACATGAGGCTTCTGCACATAGAGTTCTGTTATTCTGTACTGTAAATTGCCTCACTGCCAGTGATTTGCAGTGATTTTTCTCATTGCAAATGATACAGCAAAACAATTCTGAGAACTTCCTTTGGATACCAAGAAGCAAAAATGTGGTGCCTGCAGAAGAGGAGCACATACAACCAGCAAAGTGCTCACTGAATGACACAAATGCCCTTTATCAGAGGTACTCAGAAAAAAATTCATTCTGTGAAACACTCATCCATATTTCTCAGAGTACTCCAGTCATCTGTTTATAACCTACCTGCCTATGCCATAGCCCTGGCTCAGTACCTAGAAATTAAATTTATATAGATATGAAATCATTCATTTTGAGGCAAAGAATTTTGATCTCTTGACCCTGAATGAAGCTGCACAGACAGGTCAGGAATGAGTCGTGACTTTAGCAGAGCAGCTTTCACTGTAGTGGCATCTACAATGGCCAGTATGGGTCTTGTCTTCACAGGGCTTAAAATCAACGCCTCATGCAGAGCATTTTCGATGTTTCTTACATGAAATCCCCCTATTTAAAGTCTAATATGGAGCAGATTAAAAATACAAGTGCCCTAAAGCACCTCCCAGCCAGCCCTTCCTCAGAGGGCTCCCCAGGACCCACCTCCGTGCCAGGTGCCCACGTACGTAGCGCTGGATGACGACTGCAGCTTGTCTGAGCCTTTTGTACCTGACACACTGCAGCCAGCCCCGCACCGTCTTCTGAATCATGATTGTGGCAGCTCTGAACTTATCTGCTCGCAGTTTCTCCAGATAAGCCACCTGGCCTGCGCGGAAAAAGATCTTGGTATGCCCAAACTGGAACTTATCTGGATCCTTTTAAAAAACATAAAGGAAATGACATTTAATGAAGGCAAGCATTTTTTTTAAATAAAAATAGTAGATACAGATTAAACCCCCTACAATTTGAATCCACATCAGCTCAGCTGCCATTTATTCTTAACTGAGTGATTAAGATACTAGACTGCAAACTACTTGAGCTTCCATATACCCATTGAGGAATGCAGCACTAGGATTCAATCTTCAGTTGCATATATTTACATAAAATCTCAAATTTTTTTATTACTTTTTAGAGTTTTTTAATTAAATAGAGAAATACAACACCAGAGGACTTCAAGTAAAGAGTTGTTTTCGAAAAGATTACATCTTACATCTGCAAAGTCATGTATGCACTGCAAATGGCTTTCAGCTGAAGGAAACAATTGGTGCATAAGGAGAAAGGCTATTGCAGAGAGGAGCCCCATTGAGTAAATTCGTCAAAATCCCATGAGGAAAGCAAGAGATTAAACATTAAAACCTGGCTAAGGCTCTCAGTGCACTGGGATGCTCAATGGCAAGACCACAGGAAGAAACCTCTGGGTCCACATTTGCAATTTAAAATTAATTCACATAAGGCTCACATATTCCCAGAATCCCAGCCTGGTTTGTGTTGGAGGGGACCACAAAGCTCATCCAACCCCTGCCATGGGCAGGGACACCTTCCACTGGAGCAGACTGCTCCAAGCCCCTTCCAACCTGGCCTTGGACACTGCCAGCGATGGGGAAGCCACAGCTTCTCTGGGCAATCTGGAGTAGTAAGGTTTCATGAAGAAAGGTGGCAACAACTTCTTATTTGCTTGAGGGAAAAGAGTCTCAGTCTGTGGAATGCTTTCTCTCTACATTAGCGGCTACTGAAAGTCTCCCACACAATACAGGACATTTATTGCATTTTTCTCTTACTCATTTGTGCAAAGAGGTATTTAATGACTGAATAAGGTTCACGGTGCTGTTCAAAGCTGAACTTCTAAAATACTCTCCAGCTATGGCTATCCAAAACCAGAATGAGGGGCTGAGGAGACAAGTTTTCTAGACATAGTCAGTTGTTCACATCCAGCTGGTGACAGCACTCTGGACTTCACCAGCACTGAAAAGGTATGTTCAGTTTGACCACAAGGAAGAGATTCCATATCAAACTTGCTCTCTCTACCTCCTTACGAGATTATCTCATTCTGGAGAAAGCCCCAGGCTGACTAGGCTAAAGAAGTACCTGTACAAGCAGCAAGTGAAGTAGGAGCAGGAAGAGCACTTCAGATCGTATCAATACTATGAGCTTTTGTGCCATAAAAATCACAGAATCATAGAACAGTTGAGGATGGAAAGGACCTTAAGATCATCCAGTTCCAAACCCCCTGCCATGAGCAGGGACACTTCACACTAAACAATGCCACCCAAGGCTCTGTCCAGCTTGGACTTGAACACCGCCAGTGATGGAGCATTCACAACTTCCCTGGGCAACCCATTCCAGTGCCTCACCACCCTTACAGGAAAGAACTTCTTCCTTAGATCCAATCTAAACTTCCCCTGTTTCAGTTTGAACCCGTTACCCCTTGTCCTATCACTACAGTCCCTCATGAAGAGTCCCTCCACAGCATCCCTATTATAGGTCCCCTTCAGATACTGGAAGGCTGCTCTGAGGTCTCCACGCAGCCTTCTCTTCTCCAGGATCAACAGCCCCAACTTTCTCAGCCTATCTTCATACAGGAGGTGCTCCAGTCCCTGATCATCCTCGTGGCCCTCCTCTGGACTTGCTCCAACAGTTCCATGTCCTTTTGATGTTGAGGACGCCAGAACTGCACACAATACTCCAAGTGAGTTCTCAGGAGAGCAGAGCAGAGGGGCAGGATCACCTCCTTTGACTTACTGGTCATACTCCTTTAGATGTGGCCCAGGATATGGCCAAAGATATCACAGCTCACCTTAATAAGGTCTTCCAACAGGGCCTGGCATGTCTGTTTCTTGTCATTGTTACAGAGGTCTCTCTTTTTCATAAGAACACGATACCTATTGAAAAAGTCGTGGTAGGACCATCTGAAAGCAAAGCACACACAGGATTAGTCTGCATGCTGGACATAATTTCCTTAAAATAAGGCATTTGGAGTCACATATGACTCAATATATGAAACTCATGTACCAAGGAATCACTCACCACTACCCTCAGCATGAAGGTCACATTAGTTAGGTCGCCTCAAACTTGACCCCAAATCTCAGCTCTCTGCCACTGAATGACCCTATCTGTGCACTTCTAGCATGGAACAAAGGCCGAGAATGACCATGTTTTCCCTCCTCCTGATGTGTTTTGCAAGCTGCTTCATTTTACCAGTCAAATCTAGCAATACTGTTCCCTCTGGAAAGGGTAGGATTACTTTGAAGAGACTACGGATCTGATTTGGCAAAATACAAAAATTATTAAAAAAGCGATCTTAGAGAGTACATCAAATAGAAATTCTTTCTCTATTTTGCTTTTTTCAATCTCTGTTGTATATTAATTTGAATCAATTAACTCACTAATCTATGTGGAGATCTGTGATCCAGACTGTTAAAACAAACACCGAACCTTCGGACTCTGACAAAATAAAGCAGCCACTGGGAAGATTTCTCACTGTCACCAACAGTTGAGTTTCAAACATGCAATACTAATTGCAGGAATTAGAGCACTCTGTCTTACTGCTGGGAAGTATCATCCCCTGTCACTGCTGTTAGATGTAAAACCTGCAGACTGGATCCTGAAATTGGTTCAGCATCTGCCAAGTTTCAGCCTTCTCCAAATTAACACCGTGAGTGATGGACTCCTCAAAACCTTAGTGATTAATTAAAACACAAGGCATTTCCAGGAATGTCAAGCATAGCCATCAGCATTTAAAAGATATGCATAAAAAAAGGAAGATGAGAGAGAATTACAATGATTCTGATTTCTGCCCTCTCCCAACAAAGCCATCTGTGAGCTGGTCCTCACCCACACGGATGTTCTGGCAGCCAAGATGAGAATACACAGCATGAAGAGCAGCCACACAGAAACATCTCCTCCTCTGCCCAGCTGCTCCATGCATATCTTTTTTCCTGTATTATTACGCCCAACTCTTCTTGCTTTTCCACTTCTAGAGATCAAGAAAGAGGGAAGAAAGGCAAAATACACTGCAAAGGGCCAGAGTGATGGCTGTAACAGGTATTTCACTTAGCCAGTTTGCAGCGGTGGGGCTGAGCAAGACACCACACCTCCATCTCAGCTCCTCCTGTGTTCAAGGTTGCCATCTCTATAAAATACTTCATAGAATAGAACAATTCAGTTGGAAGTAACCTACCACAATCATCAAGTCCAACTGCTGATACAACCTCTAGTGAAAATTCCCAAAAGCTAGGACATTTGGTAAGATAGGCATACCAGAAATGTAATGCGTACTTCAAAATACACAACCAATACCATTTCACATCAGTTCAGCAAATGTGCAAGGACAGGAATACTGCTTTAATTAAAAGCAATATTCTAATTAAAAGAGTGGAAAAAAATGTTTATAAAGAGAATGAAGGGTGAAAGGCAAATAAATAAATCAATAAATAGACTGCTAAGGACTGGGGAGTGCCAAAGCACCACATAATTCCTTCATGGACATGCTGCAACCAGGACACAATTTGCAAAGAATATGGGAATGGCAAAAGTCCTTAGCATTGCACCTGAAGCAAAAGATAAGATGGAGGGTTCTTAGAGACAGAAGCAAGAAGGAAATTGTGATGAGAGGATTGCCCATGGGCGGATTAGCTCAGGATTACCCAGATTTTGCAATGATCCCATACCAGTCTACATGGACTGGCTCAGAGGCTGAACAGCCAAGGCTAAACGCCCTCAAATAACCAAAAGTACTGGATTATCACTTGAAAAAAACCCAAAGACACCTGCTATGGGGAGCTCTCACTGGGGAGAGGTACAAGCAAGCCTGCAGGCTTGTATCATGTAGGGTTTAAGCATAAGCTTGCTGTCTCTTTGCTTTCTAGATGTTTTTGGTTTATAATTACAGTTCCCATTCTGTACCCACATCTAAATCCTTTTGTTTTGTGCGAATAAAAACCATTTTCACTTTCAGCACATCTGAGGCTTCTGCAGCTCCAAATCAAACCCGATAGGAGAAGCAGAGCATGCAATGCCCGAGGCACACAGTCCAGCACGCGATGCTGGAGACCTCCTGCCTGGCTTAGGTATTACTCAAGCCAGGGAGAGCTTGGAAAGGGAGAAAAGGGAAGGAGGGAATATTCCCATTAAGCTGCCAGAGGCAGTTCAGGGCTGGTATCATCAAATGCTGCTATTGAGAGGCCGAAATGGACCTGCAGGTGCCACACAGGCTCCTTCAGCAAAGGGCAAGTGAAGAATAGGCAACACGTGTAAAAGAGGGCACGGGTCCAAGCTGGGCAGAAGGCAGGAAAATCCATCACCTTCCTACACCACGACAGACACAGAGACCCCACAACTGCTTTCCAACAAGAGCCAGACACCTGCAGAAATTCCTTGACAATAGATCGTAAGTCACTGTACACAAAGGGTCTTTCTTCAGAGACTTTTACACTTCACAAGGTGGTAAAAAACAATCTTCCATCTGTAGTGTAACTAATTCACTTGTTAGGAGTAATTCCCACATTGGATATTGGAAGTAGCAGGAAATGTGCTCACTGATTGCTGCCAGGGTGTTTTGTAAGGCTGGTGGCACCTGTAGTCCTCTATCCACATCTCCCAGAGGTTCATAGCCCAACGCTACACCTCGATGGAACGTTTCACCCTTGCTGCAGAGAGGCTGCTCTCACCAGCCTCACTGACTTAGCAGGAGATGACACTCCTTGAGATCACACTGATTGTATTATTGACCACAGGATATCAAGACAAAACCTGTGCCATGATGGGGCTCAGCTGGTCCATCAGGAGTTTCACTGGAATACCTGCAGTCCCAGTTCACAGCAGAAGAAAGCTGCAGGGGTTCATAGGTGCTGTTACATGATCTGGCCCCAGAGAATAGAACAATTGAAGCACACAGGTTTAATGTAACATGCCTGGTTAAACCACTTCAGGCTCAAACCAGTGTAAAATTCCCTTACAACTATGTGCTTTGACAGAAACAAACATGATCCCACAACCCTACACAGGAGATCTCTCCAGTGCAGAAATACCAAAGCTCCATGCTTTAGTGAACACAGACCTTTTAATTTTTCTGCACACATATGTCTTTTCTTTAAGATTCAACATCTGAGAAAAGGAAAAAAAGATAAAATTTCTTTCCCTCCTGCTAGACCACAAAGCGATTCCCAGCACAAGATAAAAGATGTGCCATGTCACTGCACAGCCTAGCAGGTCAGGAGAGATTATGGGGAGGTTATACCTCAGTTTGACTTGTTGACAGGTATTAAATTAAAAGCAGATCTCAGGCCTTCAGAATGCTGCCACATAGTGCACAGCACTGTACACCTCATTGCTAAGAGTTGGAAACCAACCGCAACTAAATAAATACTGTCCCTTATAATTATCAAGTGATAAGATTCAAACAGGTGGCACAGGCAAAGAGCTGTGACCAGGAGGATTTTGGTACCTGCAGAACTGGGAAGGAGGTATGAAGGAATAGATGGATATTACTCAAACTTTCCCATGGAAAAACTTAATACTCTTAGGGCTGAGATCAAGCACAACTGACCTCAAACATGAAAACTTTGCTTTGAAGTCAGCACAGGTCACGAAAGGGAAGAGGCAATAGAAGGAATGTAAAGACACAGGAAAATAACTTATGCCTATGAAAAACACAACCCTCCTTGGGCTTTAGCAGCAAGGAGGATGCTCGAGGTCTTAGCCAAGAGCGGGAGAACTGGTCAACCCAGCAGTGTCTTTTTCATCTACAGGAATTAGACAGAGAAAATAATCCATAAAACACACCACAAATTAACCCTTGTATATGCTGTTTAAAGAACAAGATTTGAACACTTCACTCAAAACTACAACCGGGTGCAAAGCAAAGGGGCTGCTCCTGCCCAAAATCATGGGGAGATGAACCTGAGAGCAGCCCTCATGCTGCAGAGTCAGATGGATTGATGGCAACCTCACAATTAAAGGGAGGGCTCAGGTAACAAACTGGGGTGAAGTTTTGACTCGCAAGAGGAAGCCTCTTAAAAGCATCTCTCCAGTCAATGAGCAACTGCCCAAAATATCTCCAAGCTATTGTTTTAGGGTGATTACAGCAATGTTAATTCAGCAGCACAGAAGAGCAAAACAGAATATAATGAAAGCTTAAAGCCTTTATGACTTAACAATCATATGGTTTCTTTTGGTGGCCTAAAATAACTGAAGGCGAAATATTTCTATTAAGGGTAAATAAATTAATTTCCCCCTTCACTCAACTCCCAGCTTCACGTAAGAAGTTTTGCCAACACCATGTGGGACCATGCTCCATAGGGATCAATATTTCAAGCGGTAAGGAGCTGGACTATATTGATCTTCCTACAGGAGCTGAAGCCCGTTTGGGGGCAAGCAGGTTGAATATCTGAGCCAAGATCTGACATGAAATTATTTTAGAAACTGTGGTTCAGGAAGAAAATTTCTCTTGCCTTGTTTACTGCAGCAGACCAGATTTGCTTTTCAATTAGCTCTAACACATGCAGGCTGGCATGGCTTGAAATTATCTGGAATATATTCAAAGAGCAGAATGAGGAGGAAAAAAACCCTCTATTTACATATTACACCTTTGTTGGGAGTGGGGGGAGTGAGCAAACACAACTGCTGGTAGCCAAAGTAATTTATAAGTTTTGTTTTCCTGAAATGACAGCTGAAGTCACATTATAAAAGAAAAAATTTAATACCCGAGGAAGCTCACGATACATTTCAATTGTAAATGTTTAGTGTTTATAGAGTTTAGCAGCTGTGATTTCATACGGAATTGATACAAAGATGCTGCGTCTGACAACCAGCTCCAGCAACCAGAGGAAGCAGCCAAATGCCAAGAGTACTTAAACAGTAAATTTCATACATAACAACTACAATAACAAGTATTTCAGGGAGACTACAATGACAATGTTATGCAGAGTGATGGCATGCTGGGAGACCACGGTCATGTACCACTGACTGGAAACCACAAGAACCAGCAAGTAGTTTTGACAAAATACAAGTTAAAAACTCGTTTTAAAGAGTATTTTGTTATTAATGGAGATCTGCACCAATTAATTCTCTACAGACTAATCTCAATGTAGCCAGTTTCTATAAAGATGATGAATGGTTTCATAGCACAGAGACATCTTCCACCCTTTACCCACAGAAATTGATGATAGATTTACTATCTATGCATCTAAGACAGTCCATTCATCACAGTCATTTATGTACATGCTAAGAAATACATTTCTTAACTGCTGTGTAACATTTTGAAAGCAAATGATACATTTCCAATTCACTTGAGGTAAAGGCACAGTGCAGCGTACCATGGAAATGATAAAATAAAGCCAGGCGTACCCAACATGGGGAGTGCAAGGCTTCATCTTTCAGTGGGAGCTCCCCATGACTTACAGGGGTTGAAGAACACTACAAATTGCATTAAAACTTCTTCTTTTCTTAAAGGAACCAGGTAGAAAAAAATTACTGAGGCCTCATGACATTCAATTCTTAAATCCATAAAGCAACCACAATGGAGAACCATGAAATAAAGGCAGAAGATGGCTTTATCCAGAGATCTCTGACCCAAGGCCACATCACCGTCAGAAGTTACTCTTGTGACAGTATACTGGAAAATATTCAGATGCAAATAGTACAGGATGAAAATAAACATTTTTTCCTATTTCTGTAATAAAACTTCTCTTGACATAAAACATCCTGAAAAATCCCTGTTGCCCTGAATGTAAATTCCTTACGCCCAAAGGAAGCAAAAGCCACAAAGATCAAGTTTTCCATTATTACTAAGTAGTTTAAATGTACAGCCTTCTCATGGGGTTAATGCTTAAAGAAATGACCCTCCTTTTCAGTTTTAGCCTCAAAACACAAAGAGAAAATAATAATCCACTCTCACTGTGATGAAAACTGAGACATAACTCACAGATGTAAAATTGCAGAAAAAAGTAAAACATCTATTACATTTCCCACAAAATAAGATCCTGTAGGAGCAGCTTTTGCCAAGCTGGTTTATAAAACCAATTCAAATATACAGATTGTTCAGAATCTTTCAATGACGTGTCCAGCTCCTGGATTCTCAAGACAGGAATTTTATGACCAAGGAGGGTGAAGCACTACCAGAACCCAAAGTGAGTATCTTATTTAGCACAGAGCTGTTCCTGTAGGCAATTTTCTTCTAGAAACATAAAAAAAAACCAAAACCAAAGCTCTGTCCTTGAAGCACCCCAATACTGAACTACTGAAGATTATTCTGAAAAGCTGAAATAGCTTATTTGTACCTTCTTCTTTTCCCCTAGAGGAAGGACAAAAGCTGACGAGTTTCAGTGGTAGAAGAGTTCTGTATTCTTAGTATCTCGAGACAAAGACCTCATAACCAAAAGCAAGCAAACAGAGCTGAGAGCATCACTTTTGAGTTTTTCAGGATGGAGCGGGCTTCACATCAGTCAATTATTTATCATAAATAGATCTTGGCTGGTCTGCAAGTGCTGCAGTGGTTTCTCCTATCTGTTTCCTTTCCCCAGTCACTAATCATATACCAATTTTAGTGCTGTAGGGCCTAAACTACAGAGTTAAGCAAGCAGAGGTGGGGACAAGGCTGTAAGTTTGTAGGAAAACTATGAAAGGGGAGGCACAGGTTTCTCCCTGCAACTATAATAATGCCAGCAGCAAAGGCCATGGACAGCCCTCAAAGCAGAGCTCCTCAATCCTCCCCTGGGATACACTGCTGCAGAGCCAGGAGCCCAGACTGCACTCGGGAGCTTGACTACTTGCTTAGTGAGCACAAACTGCCTTTCTGTGGCCTCCTCCAAGGGAAACCAGGGCTGTTTCACCACTTTCTGGCTTTTATTGCAGGAGGACAGACAGATTTGTTCCTGCAGCTACTTTAACAAAGAAAACAATAAAAGACCCAAACCATGGGCTGATTTTGAATTCCTCTCTGTGGCTTAGAGATCATGTCATGTAAGGGCAAGTTTTATTAGCTACTTCCAACAAAAGCTTTGAAGACTTCAGAGACGGGGCAATGCTGGGTCCCCTAACAGGACCAGACCCCATGGAGGACCCAAATCTCTACAAATCTCTTCCACCCTCCTGTACTGACAGAGGAGAGAGAAAACCGTCCTGTGAAACCACCAATTTTTCTTTTTCCCTTTCTGAAGCTGAGCTCAGCAGTTTCGGTGGGTTTGAACTCACCAGTGTTTGCCTGTCCATGGAGGTCACTGGCCAACAGAGGTCAAGTGCAGCAGAGCCACCTCATCTCATCGCGCAGAAGCTGCCATCAATTGTCACAGGCTCTTTGCTGCCTTGCAGATGTGAGTAACCAATAAGGCAGCACACTCCTCCTCAAAATCCGGGACAGGGAGTTTCTCATGGTGTTCAGCATCACGCTTAGCCGACTCTTTACTGAGCATATTTATAACTCCTTTGTTCCATAAAAAAAAGGCTGATGGCTATGCTGACATTAACACAAAGCTGCTTGGCACTAGAATGCAATTGATGCATTTTTAGAATTATTTGCCCTTGTCATCTTCAGGGTTTATTTATAGTTTATGTTTTCTGATTTATGAGGCCCTAAAAACCTCTTCTGAATTTCATACCATAATCAGCAAGAGCCACGTCACTCATAACCTTTCCTTTTTAAGATGCAAGTGTTTGAAGCCCAGTATGCTTTGGATTTGCAGTGTGAAAGTCGGTGATAATAATTTACAACCCTATCTTCTTTCCCTGTAAGTATAATAAAATCCTTTTTTTTTTTTGCTGAAATTACTATTGCAGCATGGGGAAAAAAGGAAAGTAAACCGTACAATGCGAGGAGCTTTTGTATGGGGAGCTTCAGGCAACCAGGGAAGAAGTCCCCTAGGGTAACACTTGCTTACAGGCAAGATGGGTGCAGAGGATATAGAGCGGTTGCTTTGCTACTTGCTGTCCACCTCCATATGGGATGAAAGCTGAATTCCTGTGTTTGCCATGTACCAGCATTTTCAGATTACTCAAATAACTCCTCAGGACCAAACTGAATGGACCAGATGAAACACTGGACACAGGAACACACCTTATGGAAGCCTCGCTTTGCAGCTCATCACTTGATAATGAATGTCTTACATTTGAGGGACCCACAACCTAATGGGGGTTTTGCAAAATGATAAAAAAAAAAAAAAAGCAAGAATCTATCTTGGATATAAAGCAACGAAATAACCTGTTTGTCCTGAAAACACCGGTGTTTTCTGCCCCCTTCCTTGCCCCAGACAAGGGACTTGCTGAGGAAAGCACACCAGCAGCACACCACCACACTGAACTCCCACCACAGTACCTGGATGGGAAGCCAGCTGCACTGATGCGGATGGTCTCCAGCACTCCACAAGCTCTCAGCTGCTGCACCACTCTCTTCGAATCAAACCTGCAATTATATTTAAGGTAGAGATTAACACAACGAGAAGGAATCCATACCACATACCACCAACCCATCTGATAGCGACTCCTTTGGAGACAGGGATTAGGTTCCAATTTGTGGAAAAAGCTCTGCTCTTGTTATTAGTGTAGGGGCTGAAGAAACACAGAGATCCATGGATAGCTTTTATATGCGGCCATTCCCTTGCAAACCTCAATATAACCACAAATCCCATGCCTTGCTTTGGGAACAGGTTGCACAAATGTCATTCATTTTCCCTCCATGTCACAAGATGCTGTGCTTTTCAAGTGCAACAGACCTTGTTATTGCCCTATTACCAATGCCAAGTGGTGCTTCTGGGACGAGATGACAATCTGTTGCAATTAGTCTCTACATCTGTAATCTACCCAGATACGTAAAATAACACAACTACAATGAAGAAGGGAACCATCTACCCCACCACAAGCTGCCTGATGAACCAGGCAGTGCGACTTTTGCAGCTATAAAGGCCACAACATTTTTATAGAAAAAAAATCAAATTCAACAGCAAAATAAATCCGATATATTAAACTCCATTAACAAAACTGAGTAATTAACAAGTCCCATGGATTTGGAGACCATTATGTTTACCAAGAACAGTGGTGCTCATGCTCCAGGTTAAGGGCTTTGGTAGGCATCATGTGGATATTTAATGTGTTTCTTCTCTCAGCTGTCTGCCCTCCCCTTTTTAGCTGGCACTACCCCTTCCAATGGCATCTCATTTCCATCAGCAATTGGTGTTGAAAACGTTCATCCCAACTTCCAGCTGAATACTCGCACTGTGCTCTCTGGTTCCTGGCATGAACCCACTTTCAGATCAGTCTATCTCTGCACAGAAAGAGTCCAGGTACCAGCGTTTTCCACTGCTTCTCCCTCCTTCCACCCCTGACAGCAAATGCACAAAGAGGTCCCAGCTCTTCAGTTTGAGACACTGGACCCTGGAAGAGGTCATTGGATCAAGCCTGGACTCATATGATGCAGATGTCCATAGCTGTGTTAGGTCTCCAGAACAAAGCGAGGAACAAAAGCTTCTCAAGTACCTGATTGTCCCTTCCTGAAAGCCCAAAGTCTTTATACCTGCAGGTCAAGATTTCATGAATAATTCTGTCTGGCACCTGCTGTGCAAAAGCAGCATTAGAAATAGTCTCCTGCTGCTTTGTGCATCTTTAAATTCCCTGGACCTGTCAAGTCTGCATCAAGTTATTCACTACAACACCATAAACACGATGCAGGATGGAAAATCAGTCTTGACTGTCACTCACTTCAAGGAAGAATCCACAAGAGAACAATTTCCATAACAATATGTAATAAACAGGACTGGCAGATGGATGGCAAGCTTCAGTCCTGGAAGATCCCAGGGAAATCTACACTGTACACAAAGGGCAACTTTCTGCAACGTGGTCAAGCCTTGCTGAGTGCAGGTGAAATGCAGAAACCAGAGTGGCTGTAGTCATTTATCAGCATGGAAAGCCAGGACTCTTTCAAGCAACAACTCCAGCTACAGGCTTAAGCTGAAATAAGGGGCATAAAAGTGGGAAAACACGCATTACTATTATTCCTTGCCATGGGAAGTAGAAGCAGCTGGCAGTTTGCTTTTAGCTTGGAAACCCAAGTAAGATATCACAAACCCTGCCTGAAACAGAATTTGGAAGAAAAATTGTCAAAGTTACAAGCTGAAGTCAGGCATTCCACTACACATCTCTCTCTGAAGTCTTCTTCGTTAGGGATCAACCTCAGATGCAGCCTGTGGTCAGACATAGCAAATATGATGTGTGGTGCCAATGCTTCTTCCAGGCTGGAAGCCTTACACTTCTCACCTCCCTAGGAAACAAACCTGACATTTACGCCAAGATGTAAAGTAGGAGTGAGAGCAATACAGGGTGCAATCTATCTCCCATGTCTAAAAGCTGAAGCAGCTATCAGGGCAGGCCCACAGCTCAGGGCTTTATCCAGTCAAGGGCTGAAAAGCTCCAAAGATAGAGGTGGCACAACCTCAATGGGCAGCCTCTTCCACTGACAGACTGTCCCCCTGGAAAAAAAAATGTTTCCTCATCTCTAGTCTGAACCTCTCATGTCAATTTGTGGCCATTGACTCCTGTCCTGCCACCACACACTACTGTATGATAGCCCTTGTAAACACTGGAAGGCAGCTATTAGGTCCCTTGTCTTCTCCAGGCTAAACATCTCATTTTAATGTAATGAAATGTAATGTTCTTGTAAGATGAAAAATGTTGTCTTAGGAAGAGAAAAAGGCCTATGATTTTTCAATGAACAATGAACATAACACTGAGTGTTCTACATGCTACAAGACACCACTTCACTGCTAACCCAAAGCAGCGCCACTGATGTTTCATTTCACTAATGCCTCCTGACACTGTGCATTTTTCAGCACAAGTGTCTTTGAAATGCAGACTCCTTTACAGCCATCCCATTATTCTCCAGACCTGAGTTTTACATATAAGAAAAACAGACTTTATTTGAGCCACATTAAGGATACAAATTCCTGAAGCCGGTGGCAGCAAGATCAACACTGACCAAGATTCCCTGCTGGGTGAGGAGGAAATAATCTCTTGGTAAAACCCCAGTACAAGACACCTGAACCAGTTTTTTCCAGTTTGTAAATGGGGATGCCTAACCCAAAGCACCGTCCTGCTGTTTCCAGCCCAACATGACTCCGGCAATGCTGCTGGCTGCACAGACACCTGCATGTTGCTCCTCCACAACCATTCTTGTGTCTGTTTTGGTTTGCCCCTTGTTCCCCAAAATCCCAAGCTTTGACAATTTAGACATTTGCCAGATTGGGAGCACCACATTGGACTGAGGCATCACTCAGACTGCAAGCAGAGACATGCAGAATTATCCTCATGGTATTTGATACCCATAACATCTTAGAAGTATTTCATTTAGGTAGTTATTGCATCTTGACAACCAGGAGCTTGCACATTTATAAAACCGTATTAACTGTATCCTGAGCATCACATGGAAAATGAACTGCAAAGTTAAAGGCAAAAAAGTGAAGATGGATGAGCTGAAAGTAGAGCCAAGCAGGGACATGGAATCCTGGAAACACCCTTTGGGAAGGTGAAGCCATTTCAACATGAAGAGCATCTACCACACCTTCACTACAGGAAGGTTAGAAAACACTTTAGCGCTTTATCTAAAGGAAGCAATCAAACAACAGTGCAATCCTGAATTTCACAGAATCATAGAACTGAATCAAAAAAATTTATTTAAATTGACAACATCTGCTATAGGCAACAACTGATTGAGGCCCTAAGCATCCCCAGTACCTACAAAATGGTACATGAAATAGATAAAAGAAACCCTACAGAAACTGCTGCCCCAGACAGCCAACAAAGCCTTCTCCACAGCTGTTAACTAATCATCTGATAAATCAGTTAAATGTAAGCCAGTTCCTCAGTGTCTTCTAACCATCAATACTCTTTGCTTTTCTGTTTGCAGGGGAAGAAGAGTCAAGCTGGGGAAGCTTCCTGGGGCATACGTATCCCCATCATATCATGACCAAGGGCAAACCTGTTTACAGATGCTTTGCCCTGCTTTGCAAGATACTATCAGAGCTATCTCTGCACTCGAAGGTAGCTGCATGCTTACCAGGAGCACTGAAAGTACATTGGATCAGCTGGAGAGCACTGCTTCCCTGCTTATGGGCTACAATTTTAACTCTGCTTTCTTAAACGTCACCTCCTGAGGTTTATGCCAGAGCCTTTAAAGGACATCACAACAACATCTACAAGGCCCCTGCACGCTAATAGCCAAGCCTTTTTAGAGTCAGAGGCAACAAAATTGGGCACAAGTACATTATCAAGACATCAAACAAGGCTAACAGCTACTTGCTTGTAACATCCACAGCTTGCCTTACATCTCTAAACTACAATGATCAAGACTGGCTGTTTGCTTCAGCTGCTCACCCAACTGGAAACCTGCCTGAAGTTGATGAAGCCAGGTCTTTATTCTTTCCACATTAATTTTTGAAGTACCAAGACATTTCTATTCATTTTACAAGCCATTTTGCAAGCATACTACCTGCCTCCACTTTTTCATTTCTTTCTCTGCTCCTTTTCACTGTTTAAATAGTCATAGTTATGTAAGTTGAGGTGATTCCGAGTTGAAATTTTATAAAGACCCTACCACTCCAAAGCAAGGATGTTCAGTATTAGCAGAGTGTACCTGCGAGTTAGTAGGACCTGCATTAGCTTTCATTTCAGGGACACAAACCCCCAGTGAAACCAAAGAGAAGTGACTCCAGCAATCTCCAATCTCCCTACTTATGGGAACAACATTACAAGGGGAAAAACCTCCTTAGCAAGAGGAAAAGTCCAAAGCACACTCTGTTGCTATAATGCTGAACACATTTGCTCATCTGGAAGCCCACTTACTTGAAGGACAGCTTCTCATCATTGGGCTTGATGCAGCGCACGTAGTGTGGGGTGGTGGCATTCAGGGTCTCCATGAGCAAATGCAGTGAGTTGCGGAACTGAAAGATAAAATTAACAGCTTTTTATTTATCTCTGCTTCAGACTGAAGAAACAAGATCTTCACTGCAATGATGTACCTGGATTCCCTCATTTCCCTGCCATCGACTGACCCACTCAAATCATACATTACCTGGTGCCCCACAGTTTTCTTGTGCTCCTTATTGGCAGCTTTGATGGCTGGTCTGGCGGAACGGACACTGATTTTGGGTGTTCCCTTTCCCACAGGAGTGGCGGATGCAACATCCTTCTCATCTTGGAATAAGTCTGCTACCATCTGATACTAAAACAAAAGACAGTATTTGAGCACCTCTGGTCCTGCTTTTTCTTGAATGAACCCATCCAAGACCCTCTGCTCCAGTCATTTTTTATCCATTTCAAACCAGGAAGAGGAAAAAGAGCAGTAAATTGAAAGCAAGAAGTATTTTCTACATAAAACACGTCAGCAGGAACATGGATCATTCTGTTTTGTAGCTCATCAAACCTTGAAAGGTGCACGTTAAAGAAGATAAAAGGAAGTAGAAAGAGCATGGCTAGCTGCAAGGCTGGATTGCTGGAGTATGGTTCAAGGCACAAAGCCTCCTGAATGTGAGGTGATGCCTGCTCCCAGGCTTTGTTTCAAAGCAGTCATACAGTCCTGACCACAACAGGGACACATGTCTCCACAATGGGGTCTCTACATGCAGACAGGCAGGAGCCTGCTCCCACCACAACCTCAGAAGCCCTCTTGCTTTTCCAAACAATTAAGAGACGCCAGCACTTCCTCAGTAATCACCTGCAATCAGCATGAATGAGCAAGGAGACAGCAGGACCGCTATTCTGCAGCCCTGAAAGCGCTGCATTTAGCTCCTCAGGTCCCTGACATCTGGGATTTCTGGCAAGCCGGCAGCAACATTCCCGCTTCATGAATGGGAGAACAGGTGAGCTGGCAAATGCAGTTAGTGCTGTTTGGGTTCTCAGGGGAACTTGTACACTAAGTAAGTCACAGTCTGGTCTGTTTAGCAAGGATGTTAAATTTTCACGTCTTGGATCCAGCTACGCACCCACGCTCCTGCCAAGCTGCACTTGCATCCGAACAGCAAGTTCTTCAATAAAAGGATTTTCTTGCAAAGAAAAACCACTGTCACCAGGCGGGATTTCATTTGTCACAAAACCGAGCTGGGCTCCAGCCTGGTGAAACTGCCAAAGCACCCGTGAGGCTACTCCCGCACCACACACACCACCAGCAATGCCCACTCCAGAGCACGGGAGAGGGCATCAGAATCGCGCTTCACTTGTCCGCACAAGAACACTGGCACAAGGCAGCAGCTCACTGTACGGTGCTCTTGCCTCTATCCCAGACTCATCTAAAAGCCAAACTTAGTTGTATATCCATTAAGATCCTGAGAAGAAAGCAGGGGTTTAACACTATGTAGACCTTAACAGACAGCTCCATGCCATAAAGGGCTGCCTGGCTCCCTGCCATATCCCTAAGAAAGGAACATTTCCAGCCCCGGTCTCACAGGCTCTTCACACACCTTGCTAGCTCGGCAGCCTAAATACCACTGAGGAAAGGAAACTCTTTGCATTACGTTAGCTAATTGCTCTCAGGCTCCAGAATGGTACCTGCTCAGGTTCTCCTTCATACTCACTATTTGTATTTTTATCCCAGCAGCTCATTCATCTCCTGCCAGAATTAAGGTTCAAACCTTCTTTGCCTAACCCTGTATCCTCCCCCAAAAAGCTATCCTCACAGCTCTATTTCAATTACATGTCCCTGTCTCTGACTCCTTCAAACACGGATGCCTGGGTGGCAAAGCGCTTGATGCTGGAAGGCCTCCAACACCGGCTCCGCTTCACTATCTCATGG
The DNA here is from genome assembly GCA_017639245.1 of Myiopsitta monachus. Classification (NCBI taxonomy): domain Eukaryota; kingdom Metazoa; phylum Chordata; class Aves; order Psittaciformes; family Psittacidae; genus Myiopsitta; species Myiopsitta monachus. The sequence goes on along the minus strand of CM029941.1, from coordinate 1,314,493 downwards.
TTGACAAAGCGGTAAAATCCTCGGCTATAATTTCAGGTTTCAAAATACCTTCTCAATACACAGCTGGGCATGCCATCAACACCTCCTCTAATTCACAGCAGCACTGCTTGCTCCTGCACACTCAAAAAGAACCTCAGAAGTGAGCTTTCAGCTTAGGTAATGCAAAAAAATGGTGTACCTGGGATGGCCTTTAGCAGCCCAGTGCCTATTCCACAGATGCTGGGGGATAAGCAAGGGCAGATCCCTTTTTCCCAGCTGGCAGAGTCAAAACCATTGGTTCATTTATTTGTAATTACAGAGAACTGGGACATATTAACTTCACAGTATGCCTGTATGCTTTCAGTCAGTATTCAAATCAGTTTCCTTAATTCAAAGAACATCAACTCTCAACTGTTTTAGCTGACCAGCCCTAACAAAACTAATTGGCTTCTTTATAAAGTCCCTTTCACCACCTTGCTGATGGCAGTAACTGCATTCTAATTAGCAGAAGGCAATTCTGCCTTGGGGGGAGTGTTTCTTCAACAATGCACTTGCTGAGAGAAGTGTTTAAGACCTTGACTTGTTAAATTGAGTGTTCCCCTTTCCCCTGTGTATCACTTTAGTGGTAATACAAAGACTAATGCAGTGAATACTGCACGCAGGCCTGATCCTGAGTACAGGAAAAAGTCCTCATGGCACAGCCTTTTGCAGCACAAAATTAAGTTTCAGTCCAACTGGCACGTCTGAGCAGCAGACTCAGCGCTGGCACTGCTGCTTGTTTCAGTTCAGAGAAACCAGGTTGCTTTTTACAGCCAAAGAAAACAAACATATCTATCTGTTTATACTGATGGAGAGCACATGGCAGGGGAGAAGAAAAGCAATCAGGATAATTGAATCCACCAGCCAGTGGAGCTAGGGAAAGCAAGAGCAGAGGATCAGGTTTTGGAAGCTTTGAATGAGGAGGGTGACGATGCTCCTACCATGAGCAGCATTGCTCTTCCTCCCTGGAAGGAAGGCACAACATCAGCACAGGCTGATAACAGCCACTGCTCCCATGTCGCTAAAGAAATGCCTCAAAGGCAGATAGTTCATCACACTATCACCCAAATGTTCTCAGAGCCAAGTGTATTTGGCAGTGTTCTAGGCTGGATCACAGTGGAGTTGCTGGTGTCACCTACAGAGCTACCACTGTGCATTCATGAGGTCCTAACACCTTATCCCAAGGTGCATTAGCTTAGTTTGCAGGCCAGGTAACCCCAAATCTCTGGGCCTGAGGCATACACCTTAATGGGTTTCTAGGTCAAGAAAACTAGTGGCAAGGAGCAGGGTTTGGAGGTTTTTTTGCTATTGAACCAAAGCCCAGTCTGCTCTGATATTGCATTATGGTCCCCACATAAGAGAGACAACAATTTCAGCTTTTATTTATGCATTTATTTATCTTGACCAAGAAGTTATAGGTGGCACCATCCCTACCACTCTGCAACCCACTGCTCCAGTGAGTTACATCTCTGCATCTATGGGGAGAAGTCTAACAGAAAACTCTATCACTACTGGCTCTGCAGCACTACCTCCAACAGCAAGTTCAGCACTGGCTAAATAATTTATCATACAGCATCAATTATTCCTGCAGGTTACCTGGTGTTTTTAATAAGCTCTAATCATGCCCAGTTTTCACCCTGGGGGAACTGGTTGCTCCCTGAACACAAAGAGCTCTTGATTTGGACATTATTAAAGCCCAGCTTCACAGTTATTAGACTCCGCGGATGAGAAAATTTCACCTCTTGCCATCTTCATATGAATTCATTGCTGAGATGCAGGGCAAGCCACTGATGATGCTCAAGTCATTTCCCATTCTCATCTCTCTCACCTTGGTCAGAAACAATCTCCTGCTTAAAATGCTCCTAAAAATAATACTTCTTCCAGCTCCCCTCATCACACTCATTTATGGTGGCATTCGGAAGGCCACAGACAGCACTAAACCCGAGGGAGGGTGGCATGAAGAAGATACACCTGAATGCACAACACATCTGCTGCAACATGCAGGGGGAGATTCAAAATTTGTAATGAAAAAGAGGAAATGCAAGTTAGTGAAGTGGCCCATGGTAGAGAAGCTTTGAGGTGGTTTGTAGAAAAGCAGATACATTCCTTCGCTACACCACACATAAAGTCTTGTGGAAACAAAGGTGCCCAGAGCCATGAAGTCTTGATTTTGGCTGCTGGATGGAGTGCTGGATTTTGCAGGGCTGGTTTTCATACTAACTCCTTAAGGGTTAAGGCCATTTTAAGTCTCAACTCATTAACTGACAATGAAAGACTCAAGGTGGCAGGAAGGAACTTCTGGTCTGGTTTTAAACAACAAGGACTTGTTATTAAAACCTTAGATGTCAGTTATTGATGCTTTTAACCCAACCCAAGTGCAGAGCACCCAAGTGCACATGGCAAAGAACAGTGCAGTGGTAGAAGCCAGCATAAAATCTGCTCTGTTCATACATGCAACTGTATAGTCTCCAGCTTGAAGCCCACTTGCCAAGGGCTCATTTACTGCAAGCATAACCCATGCCAAAGCCAGCAGAGCCCTGCAGCTTCTGCTTTTCTGCTTCCAGCAGCCTGCAGAGCTCATGGCCCTCAGAGCTAAGGGAGACTTTAAACCCCATGTACCAAAAACCTCTTCCATCAAGACTGCTGGTTTTCGATAGGTCAGTCAATACATCTTGTTTGGCATCCAATGCACAACATGTTCACAACTTGTACAATACTCAGGAGATGAAAAGTGCATGGCATAAAATCTTGTAATACAAGAGTGACAGCAAGAGTGTTAATTTGTTAGTATTATATATTGGCAGCAGTGTAAAATAGCTGTATAGCAGCTGGAATGTCTAGGAGTTGCACTGGATTTCCATCACTGTATATTAACCCTATTTTTGCATACTAATTATTAAAATAACTAAAAGTCACAGGGACAAGTATGATGGATTACAGCTAAAGGGAACAGCCATTTTCATAGAATCATAGAATAGTTAGGGTTGGAAAGGACCTTAAGATCATCTAGTTCCAATCCCCCTGCCATGCGCAGGGACACCTCACACTAAACCATGCCATCCAAGGCTATGTCCAACCTGGCCTTGAACACTGCCAGCAATGGAGCATTCACAACTTCCCTGGGCAATCCATGCCAGTGTCTCACCACCCTCATAGTAAAGAATTTCTTCCTCATATCCAATCTAGAGAAGCTGACAAGGAGAGGTGCCATGCTTGACCTCGTCCTCACCAACAGGGAAGGGCTGGTTGGAAATGTGATGCTCCAGGGCAGCCTTGGTTGCAGCGATCATGAGATGGTCGAATTCGAGATCCTCAGGGCAGTGAGAAGAGCGCGCAGCAAGCTCACTGCCCTGCACTGCAAGAGAGCAGACTTTGGCCTCTTCAGGAACCTGCTCAGTAAGGTTCCATGGATATAGCCCTAGAGGGCAGGGGGGCCCAAGGCTGTTGGTGGATGTTCAAGGATCACCTGCTGCAAGCTCAGAAACAATGCATCCGAACTAGAAGGAAGTGCTGCAGGAGGGCCAGGAGACCTCCTTGGATGGATAAGGAGCTGCTGAGGAAGCTTTGAAGGATAAAAAGAAAGGCTTATAAAAGGTGAAAGCAAGGACAGGCAGCCTGGGAAGAATACAGGGATGATGTCTGGGAAGCTAGGGACCAGGTTAGGAAAGCTAAGGCCCACTTAGAATTAAACTTGGCTAGGGATGTGAAAGATAACAGGAAGGGATTCTATAGGTGCATTGCAAATAAAAGACAGACTAGGAACAAAGTGGGCCCCCTCCGGAAGCTATCAGGAGAACTGGCTACCCTGGATTTGGAGAAGGCTGAGGTTCTGAATGATTTCTTTGTCTCAGTCTTCACTGGCAAATGCTCTGAACACACCACCCAAGTCTTGGAAGGCAGACACAGGGACTGTGAGAATGAAGACCCTGGGCCCACTGTAGGAGCAGATCTGGTTCGAGACCATCTTAGGAACCTGAACGTATACAAGTCCATGGGACCTGATGAAATCCATCCATGGGTCCTGAAGGAGCTGCAAATGAAGTTGCTGAGCCACTGTCCATCATATTTGAAAAATCATGGCAGTCAGGTGAAGTTCCCAATGACTGCAAAAAGGGAAATATAACCCCCATTTTCAAGAAGGGGAAAATGGATGAACCAGGGAACTACAGAGCAGTCAGTCTCACCTCTGGGCCTGGCAACATCTTGGAGCAGGTTCTCCTGGAAGGCATGCTGAGGCACATGAAAAACACCAAGGTGGTTGGTGACAGCCAGCATGGCTTCACTAAGGGGAAATCCTGCCTGACCAATCTGGTGGCCTTCTATGATGGGGCCACAGGACTGATGGACAGGGGTATACCGAAGTTTGGTAAGGTCAGCAATGCTACCCACAATATACAAACCACGCTGCTGAAGTGGCTTTTAATCCAAGAACACCTTCAGTGCCAGGTGTTGGATGGGAAGCTCTGAGTAAGAGTTAAGTTGAATTTACTACGCCCCGTACCTAGCTGTTCCCAATTTGGTTCCTGATCAAAGAAGAACAGGATCAGCAGGTTTGGAAAAGATTTGTGTGATGCATCTTGATGGCATACCAACACATTTCATCCAACAACGTGATAGGAGAGCAGAGGACCATGCACACCCACACCTGGGTACAACCACAGCCCCCACCTCCCTCCCGTCACTCCTCCACACCCCACTCCTTTGCCTTGTGCGCTGCTGTTAGTGGCTGGAGGCACCTACGTGTTCACATACACAGCATGCTGTGACATGGCATGGGAATGAAGGTATGAAGCCTATGGACTGGAAAGAAGCAGCATCAATTTAGCTCCAACCAGGACCACTACCCCTGCTTGCGCCTTTTACCTTGCTGGCTTTCAGGATGTTGATCTGTTCCTCATACACAGTGTCCCTGTTCTTCTCCAGAAATCCCTCACTCTGGTATTCCACCTAGCAGGAGACAAAGGAAGAAGCCCAGAGGTTAAAGTCCAGCCACGCAAGGACAAGTACCTATAACTGCTCCCCTACTGTCAGGGGTTAACCTGAAAGACCTGAAAGAGAGAAAGAGGGGAGACCAACTGGAATTTAAAGGTCACTTTTTATCAAAGCAAGTGAATCTGAATGAAAGCGAACTCCTCACAGATTGCTCCTTAGTCATTAGACTGCTCTGTATGGGACTCAACCGCACTTCCATGGCAACCAGGAGTAAAAATGCAAAGATTATCAATATCTCTACGTGCTCTTTTGTTCACTCCTGGATGCCTTGTAAGCTGATCAATAAACATAAAAAAATGCCCTGGCTATGTCTCTTGTTTCTGAAATTGCTGAGGTTTGGGATGCAAAGGAAGGATTTAGAAAGGACATAAGAAAATCCTGTTTCATATTTTGCATTCGAAGTTGACTAAAATAACTGACACACAAAAAAAAAAGGGGGGGGGGAACTTGCAAAGAGATATTGCTTATGAATTTTATTAAAATCGTGTGCTTAAGGAAAGGTATTGACCTTTGCCATGAAAAGTGCTGCTTGCATTCAGAGCAGACCCTGTTAGGAGAAGCCCCTGTACAGATCACAACTCCTGCATGTCATCTGGCTCCTTGAACACATCCCCAGGTTGTTGTTCTGTTTCCCTTTCTAACAAAGGTGCTCTGGATAACTGGGACCTTTTAAGATTATTTGCTGTGAAGGACACCTGTCACATCAGGGATTCAATGAAGCTGGAGCCCATGGACGAGATGCTACAGCACCAGACACTGGGATCTAGAGTCCTACAATAGACATCTTGTTCCTCAGAAGGGTGAGATCAGCCCAGGGTCACCTCTCATACACTTTCATCAAGCTGCCCTTGCAGAAATCCATTTTGTTGCATCTTTGAGAAAGAGGATTTTTCTCCCCTCTAGAAAGCACTGTTTAAAGCTTAGTGCAATAGTTTGGAGCCTGAAGTCCTCCATGCTGATCTCAATTTGAGCACCAAACGGAGATTACTACCAGCCAGGCATCCCTATCACCAAGAAGCAGCTCACTGGTGCTATAGACTAATTTTCCTTCACATGGCTCTTTCTTCCCATCCATTCATTTCCCATTTCTGCATTCACATCCCAGCACACACAACATGCACTCAGTTACCTTATCAGCAAAGTGCAGGACAATGAAAGAGGTGTTGGACATCCGGGGCTTTTGGAAGTGCTGGCTGTTGGTGTGCCGGTCATACAGCTTCTGAGCCCAGTTCTGGTCAGTGCCTTTGGGAACCTGAATGGAGAGAAAATTGACTAAGTAAGTCACGGTCAGGCATGCAGAGGAGGTGCAGGGAGATTTTGGAAGAGCCCTCCTTGGGGGCTGCATGTAGACCACGTGGGCTACAGGAGTATTTGAGAAACAAAGTCCATCCCCCAGCACTCAGAGCATGAGCTATTTTATTTTCATGTATATTCTTCAAATTACAGAATAGAATTGTGGAAGAGTTCAGGTTGGTTTGAAAAGACCTGTAAGATCATCAAGTCATAGAATCACAGAATGGTTAGGGTTGGAAAGGACCTTAAGATCATCAAGTTCCAAACCCCTACCATGGGCAGGGACACCTCACATTAAACCATGCCATCCAAGGCTCTGTCCATCCCGGCCTTGAACACCACCAGGGATGCAGCATTCACAGCTTACCTGGGCAATCCATTCCAGTGCCTCACCACCCGTACAGTAAAGTACTTCTTCCCTATATCCAATCTAAACTCCCTGTTTAAGTTTTAACCCGTTACCCCTTGTCCTATCACTACAAGTCCAAGTTCCAAGACCACAGAGTTCTTGTTAAAAACAGTAAAATTTCATTTCCAGTGAGAACCACCCAAATTCTGGTCCTGCTCCAACAGCCAGAATAGCTCTTGTGAAGGGGGAGGGGAAAATAAAAAAAAAAAAAAAAAAAATTAAAGAAGTGTTTTGCAATCAATTTACACTAACTGCTCAGGCAGTAATATGACTTTTTTAATGCAATTTTTGGTGACCAAATAGTTTCACAAACTGCCACCTGAGACAACACGCAAGAGGTTGTGTCTTATTTCATTAAAAAGAATGATAACGAAATTATAATTTTAAAATATTAAAATAAAAATAATAATAAAATTATTATTCTTAAGAAACTTCTGTCTCTTAGGAGGCCTGGGAGGTCATTTGGATCCCAAACACAGGATGCATTAACCGCAGTTGCACATAGAGTTGTCATTAATTGTTCAGCAAGGAAATGAATTACTTTTCATAAATCAGCATTTGTAAGTAGGGTTCGAGCTCATGTTCTTTGTCAGCACCTACAGGTTTTACCCACTAAATAACTGTAAACTTCTTCAGTTGATGCAGGATAGGGGAGTGGAAAAACAGTAATAATTTGGGTTTGTTCTATTATTTTTTAAGTTCATACAGCTGAGGAGGCCATGGAGCTGCTGCGAGGGCTGGAGCAGCTCTGCTCTGGAGCCAGGCTGAGAGAGCTGGGCTGGGGCAGCCTGCACAAGAGAAGGCTCCTGAAGGGGAGACCTCAGAGCAGCTCCAGTGCCTGAAGGGGCTGCAGGAAACCTGGAGAGGGGCTTTGGACAAGGGATGGAGGGACAGGACAAGGGGAACTCCAGATACATTTTTGCAGTTAGGATCTTGTTTCTTCTCTTTGAAGCAGAGATAAATAAAAAGCTGTTGAGGAGGAAAGTGAGGAGGCTTTCCCATGGCCAGCACTGTAGTAAGGGAACAGTTTGGATGTTGCCTTTTGGACACCTTCCAGCAGTGTCTGTGGAAGAGCAAGACTGAGTAGTCTTGACTGGAAGGAGTGGCCCAATCCTTGTCAGTGTTCAAAGCCAGGTTGGATGGGGTTTGGAGCAGCCTAGTGACAGGAGGCTTGAACTGGATGAGCTTTAAGGTCCCTTCCAACCCAAACCAGTCTGGGATTCGTTGATTCTATAACACGATATTGTAACTTTTGATACCCTTACGATTACACTTCCCATAGAGACTTCTTTTTTTAGGGCATATTTCTGTCCCTCTCTACTAACCAGCCAGAATCCCCAGAGCTTTCAAAAAAAACATATGCGTATTTAGGGTAAGCAGCTTTGCTGTAAATAACCTTTGTTTTGTACTTTTCCAGCACAACCAGTTTGCCACAAAGCAAAATTCCTGAAAACTGAGGGAAACAAGGAGAGAAATTGTTTCAGCTGAGGGGAAAGGACCACAGCTAATGGGGTTTGTCTGCATTTCTCCATCCACAGCAGAAGGCACAGGCTGATGGACCCACCATCACTGTCAACAGGACAGCAGTGGTTGCACACACATGCACACGCATAATATTTAACAAAAAATGGCTGACTGGACTTTTTAGGTTAGAAAAAGAGAAGAGTCAGAAGAAAAGTGTTAGGCAATATTTAAAATTAGATAGGACAAAGCCTAGGAACCACACAATAATTGTGCTGCATTACGGAAGCTCTGGATCATCCATCAGGTCTTTACATAGACCTTTATACGAAAAGCGACATAGGAAACAGAGGCAGCAGCAAACAGTAAGAAGGAAAACTTGAGAGAGATGAGAGTTATTTTTTAATGCTGCTTTGAAACAGCCTTTGATTTCATGACAGCAAATCAAAGCACACCAGAAAGGTTCTGGACACAGTCACAAGCATCTCCCATCCCCATTAAGTGGAAGAAATGGCTGAATTAAATGAAACAGCCACTCCTGCAAGTTGTGTTATCACAGATGTATTTACATTTGACAGTTCTAAGTGTAGCTGGTTATGGATACACACAGAAATAACACAGACTATATGTAAACATTGAAAGGCATTTAGTTACGCAATTCTATTCAATTATTCTAATTCTATGCAATTCTATTCTACAGAATTGTTATGCATCAGATGTATGTTTATGACATTTTACAAATGTAGATGGGTTTCTTTTCATCATTTGTATTTTATATTTATATGTAAAAACCATCCTTTCTGGTGCTATCACTAGGAGCGTACTGCTCAAGACCAAGATGGAGGTGCAGAGCAAGTGTACCACAGCCACATGAGCTGCCTGACAGATGCTTATTTAAGAGATGAACTTCAAAGGTATCGCTCCTGCCTCCCAGAAAGAAGGGTTACACCATACCCACACCACTCCCTGCCCACTGTTGTGCAGCCTGGGTATTTTTGGCTGACTGAGAAGAACCTGATAGGGACCAAGTCCTGGGGAAAAAAAACTAACAGGGCCATTATCTGTACTACTGTAACAGCTTCTGGTATTGGCTTGGCAGTTCGAGGCCACTGAGAAAGTTATTTAGAGACTATCTCATTACTGTAAAACCTTTTTTAGGTGATGGGGAAGAGAAACCAACAGATTTGCAAGTATTGTACAGAAATCTCTAAACGGGAAAAAACTTAGAGTAGTAATTGCACAAGGTCACCTCTTCTACTCGTCCGCCCTCACCATCCCTCTGCCCATTACTGCGTAAAATTGGTCAGGCAGCATAAACCCAGTCAGTGTCACCTCCCATCTCCAAATGCTGTCTCCTGTCCTCTGAGCTGCCAGGAGCTACTGCAACCGAAATCACAGAATCCCAGACTGGTTTATGTTGGAAGGGACCATCTTAAAGCTCATCCAGTTCCAAACCCCTGCCATGGGCAGGGACACCTTCCACTAGAGAAAGTTGCTTCAAGCCCTGTCCATCCTGGCCTTGTTCACTGCCAGAGATGAGGCAGCCACAACTTCTCTGGCCAGTCCGCTCCAGTGCCTCACCACCCTCACGGTAAAGAATTCCTTCCTCATATCTAACCTAAATCTCCCCTAAATTGAACCTACCCAGCTGAGCCAGCATCAGCCCCCCAGGCTGAAGTCCACTGCTTTTGTATCAGAAACATCCCCAGGGTCAAGAACCCACCATGACCACCACACAGCTCAGGAGATACTCGGGACTGCGTATATTGGAGAGCGAGATTCCCTTCACCATCACCTCCAACAGAAGGACAATTAACTGGATAAAAGCAACAAAGGTCAATTCTGACCTAATCACCTAAAACACAGTAGGAGCTATTTGTATTTTATTTCTTTTTTTCATTTTTCCATTATACGTTAAATCCTGAAGAGAGCCTGGGCTTCATCCGCACTCCAGAGACATGTTCCACTGCGAGTGATGTGCCTGACTTTGAAGTCACAAAAGCTGACAGCGTGACGTAGATGACGTTATTCTGCCTTTGAATGCCTGAAAGGAAAGCCCAGAGGTCCAATCTCCGTGTATTTGCTCATGGAGGTGAAATCCCCCAGATAGGACACGGCAGCACAGGAAGGCAGCATGCTGATTTCTAATGTTTAAAAACCTAACTATTCCAGACAAGGAAAACACATTTGCTCAAACACCCAAGTTCACAGCAATGCACAGAGAAAAGCAGGATTGAAAACCAGTCTGCTAGAAGCAGACCTCAGTGTTTCTGGCACTTGACAGAAGGACGCAGGAAAGGTTAAGGAGCACCCTTCGAAAATGCATTTGGCACATTAACAGCATAGCACGATGGCAATGTGCCATAAAACACAAAACAGAACCACTAGAGAGTTCAAGAATATGAGGGAGCTTATGCCTTTGGTTAGACACATCCCCCTTTGGCAGCCTCAAGGGTCACATCACCCCTCAGCAGAAAGAATTTCACTAAGGTTTCTAATAAATCTTGGATAACAATGATTATCCAAGGTTATGCCGTGATTAACACATCAAGCCTTCCAACCAGCCCATTCGTAATCAAACCCTTTTAGATGCACTTCATGCTAATGAAAATCTTTTTCATCATTTTTTCCGTTCCCACTCCCATCCCAACAGCATAGGCCAAAGCAAGAAAGCAGCCAGTCAGCAAGACACCTTGTAGAGAAACCTGAGCATCCATAGCAGCTTCTGACTGTACTCCCGAGTGGCACTTGGGAAGCATGTAGAAAGCAAGCAGCACTCCAACAGAGCAAGTAGTTTAAGCCTGAAAAGCAGAATACCTCATCCAGCTTTGACACAGTGATTTGATTTCATTATTTAGAGGGTTTTCAGCTTCCACTGAGGATAATTTACACCTCTTTGAAAAATCAACCTGCCTGGTCCCGTTCTTCCCTAAGGGGTGACAAGACTCTCCTATGACTTTTGTTGGCTGAACTGCTCCAGCATGTACCCAAACACCCCCTCCCCAATCTCACATTAAAGATTAAAAGAAGTCCATACTGTGAAGCAAGAACATTAGCGACAAACCCTCCGCTTTTGCACTAATGTTTCATTATGTTGCCAGGACCCCCTCAATGCCCATTTCGAGTCCTGCAGTATATTTATCCGCCATTGAATGTGCTAACAAGATGACTTACAATTACCCTATTGTGGGCTTGTGCCTGTCATGACCAGCTCTCCCCAAGAGGTGAAACACTGCTGAGGGGTAAAGATTTTTATCCATAAACTGTTGCTTTTGGCTGACAGACTTTGCTGAAATTTTCAAAAGGCTGGAAAACACTTGCAGGTTATCACAAAAGAGACTACTACAGGGCCCATAATAAAAGCCTGTGACTAATGACAGCATTCCCACTGACAGGTAAATACCCAGATAATTGGCATTTGATGGGGTGCAGGGAATAGATCTTGTGTTTCATTTTTCTTAGACAAAAGAACCCCAAAATATGGAGGAAAACAGTAGTATCAGGTGTATCTACAGCAAAGTTGCCCATATTACTGTTGATGCATAGGAGTTGCTCTGACTAGCGCCACGTCACCAGCAGCAGCCAGTGCTAGGTGCTTTGGAGAGGAGCAAAGTGCATTATCAGTCATTATGGCATGCGAGAAACTTTACAATACCCAGGAGCTGGTTTGTGCCTTAGGATTTTACCAGGCTTAACAGAACAGGGAAATAGTGCTGAGTATCAAGCACTATCTGACCTCTTTCTGAGCCAGCACCGGGTAAGATGCTATTTTTAAGGGCATGGAATTAAGTTTAATTTTTTTCTCATTTTTAAGGAGTCTTCACAAGACTGGATTTGTAAAGGTCAAAGAAAAGCCCTAGGTCTCTGCAGAGACAGCCAGAACATCTGTACCTCAGATGAGGTCTGAGCATGGGACATGCAGGTTGGGACAGCCCTGTCATGCCTGGGACTGCGGCCTTGTCACTTAGAGAGCAGTCGCTTGACAGGTCACCTCCTCCCAGGACAAGGACAGGTCACACACCTCCTTAAATCCCAACAGGGACAATAGTCTAAATAATGGATCCAAAAATCTTTCCCTCTGATGCAATGTGACACTCATGCTCCCGGGCCACAGGATCTGTCCCATACCCATGAATCCCACTGATCCAGCAAGAGTTCAGTCTGTCCTTCTTATCACCTTGGCTATCCTGGTAAAAGGGACCTTCCCCGCTTCAGCTCTCCCATCAATCCCTGCTCACCCTTCCCTGCACTTGTACAAAAATGTTTAAAACCCTCCCACAATCAGTAGGACACTTCCTGGAACAGAATCAGAGTCTCAACAGAAACTCGTCCCAAAGACAACTTTTTGAATGCACCACAGCAAAACCAGTCTGAGGTTTCACAAGGCACCCACAGCCAGCAGGAAAGCCCTTCCAGCAGGCTATTCTGAGCATTAAAAGCACTTCATGTTCATGCTTGAATGGGTCAAACTTCAATTGCTAGCTATGGCACACTAGGGCTTTTTGTGTCAAAGAGTCTGAAAACCCTCCCACTGTTTGACTTACACCCCCTCATGCAGCACTTCAGTTTCTTTATCCTCAGCATCACAACATTTTATACATTTTATAGATTTCATAACACTCCCTCTGGCATTTCCTCATTATCTTTGTTGAGCAGAGACCAGAACTGGACAAGATATAAACTGCCCTTCTCATCACAGCATCACACTGAGCTCTCCTGTTGAGCTGATGTTACCTAAGGACTCTGGATTTTCCACCTACTCTTCAAACCACAGATCTTCAAAACGCATTCCAACTTCCTACCAAAATCTCCCATCTTACATTCCTTTTCATAAATACATTTAATAATTCATGACTGAACAAGAAATGAGTGAGTCCAGCCTTTCTTGTGGATTCTCAGGAAGGTTTCAGGTTCTGGCCTTTTTTCTCAACTTTCTGGCAAGATTTAATTTAGGCTAGTATGAGAGAGAGAGATTGAGCAAAAGATGGCAAACTACCCTCCCAACACCACTAGCATCCGAAGTCTGCATGTTAAATGCAATCAACTTTAGCCAAAATAGCTATCACAAGAGGACTCAGGTTTCCCTCGAGACAAAGTAAGACTTGAGACAAGGAGCTCCTGGGTAACACTGAAGGAATCAAAAGTCAAAGCAATGACTATTCCTAAGTATCACCAGGCCAGAAACATGAGTTTTAGCAATACATGGTGAGATCAGGTATCCAGGTTGGTAGCAAACATCTGCCATGGAGGGTCTTAATGGTCCTAAAGCAAAAAATATCAACAGCCTACCCCAGCAAGGCATGTGAAAGGAGATATTTCCTCTCTTGCAAGCTACCACAGGTTAAAGCCTGTTCTCCACCTTTTATAGAAATAAAAATGCCAGTGAAAGGGTAGGTGGTCTTCTTTACCTTGCACTCCTCATCCAGCAGGTCCAAGATACCAAGTTTTGCCTCTATAAGGTCTATGCAGGGCTGGTTATCATAGAAGTCTATGAGGGTCCAAGGGATTCCTTCCTTCATGTACTCTTCTTGTTCCAGCTTAAAAACATGCTGAGAATGGAAAACCAGCAGTTACTGACCATGACTCCAGCCAACACAGCACCAGCAACTTCCCCATTCACCCATGTGTTCCTGCTGGAGTATTCCATCAGTACATCCAGATGTCATAGAAGCGTTAGGTGCCCTCATGTACAGCTTTGTATAGGCCCTGACATTTACTCAATCTGGCTTCCAGTAATGAAAATAAAAGCATTACACTAGGAAACCACAGGACAGGAGAAAACAAAAAGTGTTTAAGTTACTTTCACTAAAAAAAGACTGATGGCAGTATCAGTACATCTGGATGGAAGCCATATATTGAAATGGCAATGATGTATGTATTTTTTAAGCTGACAAAGATCCCTCCCTCCGTTAGTGCTCTGCTGATTAAACCAATGACCTGCAGCAGGTTCACAAGCTGGGAGCCCAGTCAGGGCTGAGTGCATGTGCCCCTCTCTCTGAGCAGAGCTTCACAAAGGGCATCCATCATCCTACAAGGGATATCAGCAGCAGTATCTGACTCAGGAACACTTCTATTGGATGATTCTTATTTTAAGGAAAAAAAATATAAAAATTCCTTGCCTGGCTTCTGTATCTGCCCAAGCAGATAAATTGTCTATGGCTATTTCTGAGATACCCTAAGCATATTAAAAAATGATTTTTCAAAAAGCACTTTTTTCTTCAAAGATAGCTTTTAAAAATCTCTTCAAACATGTCATCTTGGGGTTTGAATTAATAAGCTTCAGAAGTGATAGTTGGACATACTAAGTAAGATATGAATAGTGCAAATACAGTCCATGATTTACTTTTCATTTTTAGCAGCAGTGATCTGATAGATTAGATATACTGGAAGTGTTCATGTCCATGCATATGATACAGTTTCAAAGTGCCGAACCACTCTAGAGTACTTAGCTGCTCACATTTAACAAGTTTTCCTTTGTATCCTGAAACTAGTAGTATTTTTTTCACTGCTGACAACAAAAAGCAGATGACAACCCCCTCCTGGTTTCACTTTCAGTGCCAGTAAGTGCTTTTATCTAATAAAACAGAATAATCTCTGGTTTTTGTGAGGCAATTTCAAGTGAAAAACAGGGAGTCTCTCCAATCCTATTTAATGCAGAGCTTTTGTTGCAGAGGTTTAAGCCACACTTAATGGGTAGGTTTCCACCCATGCTTTGTCCCACACTGGAAAACTAGACTCAGCACAAGACCAACCAGGTTTTGATTTAGGACTGAAACTACACCAAAAAAAAAAAAAAAGACCAGAAAAACTGGCAAACTATCTACTTATTCAAAACCATCATTGAACCTCTGAGTAAACCATTTCAAGCCTGTTCCAGTGTCAAGCTGAGCCACATTGTCAAGTTGAGATACTTAATGAAACTGCAATGTAAAATCATCGCATGCGAGACAGTATCCCAAGGACTACATTCATGCTGTCCATGAGATCTGGCAAGGCTGCAGGTAAACGCCATTAAGTAGAAGTAAACATACAATAATCCCACCTTGAGAAAATCTGTATTTTCTGCTAACTTTTATGGAACATTTCCAAGCTGACCTTACCAAGTTGAACTGCTGCTGGAGCTTTTCGTTGGCATAGTTGATGCAAAACTGTTCAAAGCTGTTCACTTCAAAAGTTTCAAACCTGCAAAGCAATGAATAAACCGGCATCAGGCATTTCTTTGTCTCAAAACCTACCTTCCTCTGCAATGGTGTCATACACATAATGGGGAGCACTAGTTACTCAACCACCTCTTCGTATTTCTCCTATTCCAGATCCGCACTTTATTCCTCATTCCCTGAAATGTCTATCTTTCCTTGCCACAACTTGAGGGATTTGAGAGGTCTCTTCCTCTATGCATAAATGAGATATTTGGCATGACTGTAGCTTCCTGCCCATCAGGCAGAAGAGCTGTCTGAGATAAGAAATGTAACAGCCTCTCTCAGGGAAAAATATTCTGAAATATTAAGTCCAAATATATTCACTGCAAAGGTGATAAAGAAACAGTAGCTGCTTTCTTAGAAGACCAAACATGGTATTTTTAATGCAATTCAGCAGAGCAGAAAACCAAGGTATTAAATCCATAATTATAGCCTCCATATTGCATTCCTGACAGCATAAAAATTGGATACATGTAAGCAAGTGACTTCTGCAAGGCAGAGGGGAAAATAGTGCTTTCAGCTCCAATTCCAACACATTCCTCAGGAGCTTGGTGTTGGCCTTGGTGATGCTCTCCTCACCAGGGATTCCAAAGCTCCCCTTGCCAAAACATAATCCAAACCCTCCACAGGACACTGGCCAACTCCAAACCAAGCTTGAAACTGGCTTCCTAGTCACAAACAGCAAAGGAAAGTCTGCAGTCCTTACACCACAAACTGCAGGCAAACAGCAGAGCCCTCGGGGCGACTGGGGCTGAAGCACTTGAAGCCCAGGGACAGGCAGAGGGAGCTGGGTTTGCTCTTAAAAAAAGAGGACCACCGGGAATTAATGTTATTTATATTTCTGTTCTTAAGGCACACTTGGAAGAGAGAGGAAAAAGTCTTTGACGCATGACTGTAAGGATTAAACTAAGGGAAGGAGTGGCAAGGCTCCCTCCACTTAACGAATAAGCGGCTGCAATGATAAATGCACTTCGAAGTAATTGTTCGGGTAATAGGTGCTGTAGGAGCTGGCAGAACAGACTTAAAGCACTAAAAAAAATGAAGACCTTTTCCCTTCCTTTCCCCCCCTCGCCCCTCAAATATAAATCAGTATTTCTGCTTCTTTCTGGGGACTACCAGACTGTCATCCATATGGTGCAGTGTTGACAGGTGTTAATGCCCTCACCATAAAAAACGCTCGGCCCTCGAGGAAAGGCAATGCAAAAATGCAGAAGAAAAAGGGGGAATGGGAGAAAAAAGCCACTTTTATACTTTTATCAGCCCCACAGTCCTGAAGAAACCCAGGACTGCTCCCCCCTCCATCTGCACCAGGGCTGGCATTGTGCCTGGAGCCCGTGTATCCCGTGCCAAGCAGAGGATGCTCAACTCATCCGCATCCCACAGCAACCGAGCTTTACAATCTTTAATGTAACAAGATCTGGTGTATGGGACCAACAAATGTTTGATATAAATGCATGGCCAGAGCCTCAGTGATTAGCATGTCCTTGAAGAGCTCTTGCTATGACTGATCTTCATTGTATGGCCCTTGCGCAATGGGGATCACTGCCTTCATTTCTTGTAACTAAAGGTACACAACTTTCCCAGGACTCTTTGGAAATACCAACTCCTGCAGGCTCATAATCAAGGCAACAGGGCAAGAAAAGCTTTAACTGGAACAGAGATGAAAAGGCAACGGTGAGCTAGGTGGAAAAACACAAGAGTGGCAGTACAAGAGGGAAAGATAGCAGAGTGGAAACTCTTGACTTCAGAGACAGCAGGTGTGATTTATGAACCCTCTCAGCGGGTGCTGGTCAGGGGCAGAGCAGCTTTACCATATCAACTCCAAGGGAGACTGTGAGAAATCGCTAATTAAAGGATTCTGCCAGTGCAATTCGCTAATTGATGGAGCAGGCCTGTCGCTACCTTCATGTGTGCACTCGCCAGGAGGTCCTACCTGACCAAAGTGACTGCACTGAGATGACATCCTAATGGGAAAAGCAAGTAAACGGCTGTTTGGTTACTAATCCTTTCAGTGCACCATACCTTGGTGTATTAAATAAACTTATTCATGACCCCAACCCATCCCTGCAGCTTCCTGGAAGGCACATTGTGAGCAGGTAAAAGGGGATAAATACCACATTTTGTCTTTTCGCCTATTCCCTATTCTGCTGTGCAACTAGTATATCCTAAATCCACTGCAGCATCAGGGTTTATACTAAAATATTTAAAGTTCATAAATAAGTCTAGCATATAGCTGGCCATGTGGGTGTTTACACTTCACATGGCAAACAGAGGAAAAACAAGTTATCCCACCCAAGTCCAGAAATGCCACATGAATTCACTCTTCAAACAGACTGCAGTATTGCTACTGCAGCAAACAGCATGCTTTCAGATAAATACAATAAAGGCTTTTAATGCTGCACCCTCTCACCACGGTGTTAGAAGGGAATAAAGAAGTTGAGCATTAGAGATTTAGGAGACAAACCCTATCATCTCTGTGCCTTTGGCTTGGCTCCTGTCTCTAGAAATCTGACTTAGGGGGACAGTTTCACCCTGGAATGCTGGGACAGAGGTGCTTTGGGAATGTCAGAGACATGTAGTGAAGGCTACTTGCAGGATCCTGCCTTTCTAGCTTAATTTCTCTCTCAGAGGAAAAACAGACATTGGGGGCGGGGGGGATCCAATATTTAGCAGAATGCATTAAAACTCCCAAATTACCCGAGTCTGGGAAACAAAACCACCTTCAAGGACTGCAGAGAGCCAGGCTGTCAGCACCTAAAACCCATGCATCGTAAAATACTCGGCATTTAGACAGCCATACCCCTTTCTGAAAGGGATTTATGGTCTCTTTAAGAGTTTGGACTCACACACCAGCATTATGGGCTGAAACATGGACACCCTTCTCCAGCAAACCTGCTTTTTTTGATAGGACCTGCAGGTCCCTGTGGAAAAGAAGCCCTCCTGTACACTGCATTGACAGCAGTGCTGTAAAAGCGTCTCTGCCTGGATGTGACGCACCAAAGACCTGCATTTAAGGCATGCTTTTTGTCCACACTAACAGGTTTTCAAGCCCAGCTTAATCTTTCATGAGCGTTACATCCTCAAGTCTCCTTCAGGTTTCTGAAAGGCTGCATCTGATTTTCTAACTCAGACATTCAGTTTTTCTGCTGTGACCCACTATTGGCTGCACGGCTTCATCCCAAAGCTTGCTTTATGACACCCCAGCCTGCAGAAAGCTTTGTCTGTATGGGCACTGATTGGAAACAGCTTTCCCATCTCATACAGCCTTGGAACCAGACTGTGCCAACCCCATCTCAACTAATTAACAACTTCCAGGTCCTGTGTTATCTGTTGAAGAGAGCCCAGACACTTGCAAACCTTTGAGAGCAACCTCACCATCTCAAGCCATCTCAAATACCACTGATATCCCAAACCCCAAAAGAGGGCTGTATTCTTACTATATTTAACACAAGTGTCTCCCTAAACCTTACCATAAGGCCACAGTTACTGATGGAGATAAGCAGACAGTGGACTGTGCTGATGCTTCAGCACTTTCTGGCATCCTTTCTGCTGCTGTGGCAGTTCAGCAGATGCTAAAATCAATATCCTAAACACCAGCAGCTGTAGAAACCCCATGGGAGGTTTCATACTAAGATCATATTCCGGTAACTGTGTAGGTATTATGGCCATAAAAGCTTTCCGCAGCTGACCCAGAACAGCTTTGGCAGGATTTAATTCTGAACTTCAGGTTCACCTAGATCTGACAGACCTTCACGAGAAGTCTGCCATTACATGAGATTTGGGATTGAGCGAGCACAGCAACTCCACTGGGTCAGGGACCGGTTCCTGAAGCAGCTACAACTCATCCATCCCTCATTCCCCTCCAAAACAGGAGCATCTTAATATGTTCAGGGAGCACAGCTAGTCACTGCTGTCCCACTTAGAACCACAGAATGGTTTTAGTTAGAAGGGAGCTCTGAACATCGTCTAGTCCAACCTGTATAAGCAAGGACATCTTCAACTAAATAGGTTGTTAGAGTCCTCTCCAATCTGACATTGAATATTTCTTGTGATAGGGCATCTACCACCTCCCTGAGCAAACCTGCAACTTTTCCCTTGCCCTTGCTCCCCCAAAAGACAGAAAATGGATGGTGTTGAACGAGCGGAAGGGAAAACCTAAACACTGAAGACCTCCTCCCTTTTGCACCCCACAAGTGGCAGGATCCTTCCTTTTCTCCTCCACCTTCAGCTTCTTTGCAGTACTTCAGCTAAAATGAGCTCTTCACAGACAACTCTCACATCCCTCTTCTAACAGTGCTCAAGCGTTAGGGTGACAGACTAGACAGTAACTGGTACCCAGTCCGAATTTAAAGCATCTCATTGCCCCTGAGGTTGCAGGCTACAATCCTTGCCCTCTGCTATGGCAGAGATTTTTGCACCTTATCCTGTCCTGCAGCAGGTTTCCAAAGACCTCTGAAACACAAGGGCCCTGCAGCATCAGTTTCACTGCTAAAGAAGCAGTTTCCTCTAGCCACATAGCAACTCCAGGCAGAGCCAAGAGCAGTCTTTGGTCTCCACATGGGCATCTTTACGCGTGATGCTTTAAATAGCACAGGGGACAGAAATCCAAAATGGGAATGGCATGGGAGGTAAATCCCAGAAGCCATCACTCAAACTTCTGTGTGCACAAACTTTGGGGTCAAGGCTGCACAGTCTTAAGGAGGATCAAAAATGCAAACCAATCACTATTGCACCCCTTTCTATTATTCCCATTACCTACCACAAGCCAAGGCCAAGCAAAACATGAGAGTCAAATCAGAAACGACTAACTAAACAGCCTTAAAAGCAGAAAGCTTGCCTACCCGTAGATATCGAGCACACCGATGAAGGAGTGCTGCTTGGTGGTGGTGTGCAGGCCCTTGTTGATGTGCTGCACAATCCAGCTGAAGAGCCGGGCATAGATGTGCTTGGCCAGGGCATTCCTGGCGTTCACCACTTGCTGCGTGGACATGCTCTTCACATAGGTCTCGGCCGTGGTGACCAGCTTGCGATGGCAGAGCCAGTGTTCCATCTGGCTGTGCTCCACACCCAGCAAGCTGCAGAAGCTCTTCAAGTGAACATCTTCGCTCTGGGGGTAACGAGAAGCAAAGTCAGCAGGTTGGCAACACACCAGAGCTGGAGATTTAACACCATGTTCCCAGATCAGTGCAAGAAATAAGCAGCATTTCATAACTGTGTAGGGAAATACTGTGTTTCAAGGTGGTTGACAGGAAACAGGAAAGCAATGGGCGCTCATCCAGTTGAGCTAGCCTTCATGGACATGGATGAAACGGCTAATACAGAGCTCTGAATAATAGTACACCCTATAGCTTTCCTCTGGTCTGGCCATCCTTAAGGTCTCTGTTTTCATAAAGAGCAGATTTCCGCAGTCACTGTCAACAGGAAAGAGCACTTTCTACTTTACTCCTCTTCAAACTGCAACTACACACTCCTTCACAGCAACCTTGATTAAGCCTGACGTTAAAGGCTAGGGAATGCCATTACACCATGTCTTTCACAAACTAACTCCATTTTGAATAACAAACTCAGAAAATATGCATCACCAGAAGGACTTATGTTTTGCATAATCAATACAATGAGATGTGAACTTCATTTTCTCTAGTGCATTGTACTTTTTTTCCTCCCTCAAAGTAAGACAGGGCTGTTCTGAGTCCCTGTTATGTCAAGATAGTTGACACTGCATTTTGGACAATGAGAAATTAATTTTCCTTTCCTTGGTGTAGTAACACACAACTAAAGGAAGTAAACAGTTTCCAGATATATACATGTACAAAAGGTGAATAGGTTTGGAGATGGGGAGGAAAATGCATTTTAAAAGATCTCTTGGATGCTTCATTGCTATGATACCTTTTTGACCACAGATTCAAAGTCAAAACAGGGCTGATTTAATACCATGCAATTACATCTAAAGGTAACTAAACAACATGAACTCCTTTATAGAACTCAACATTGCAAGAGCAGACCATTTTCACATATCCATGTTGCCAAATATCAAGCAAACAATCTCCAGCATCTACTTGAACACCACATTATCTCAAGGATAACACTAAAAGCATGCACAAAACCTGTTTCAATACTTTAATTAGGAACAAATAACCCAGTCTGGGATGTAATGATATTATTTTCCATACAATTGCCTTTTTTTTCCCCTCCTCTGAACAAACACGGAAATGGAAAAAAACACCACTAAGGCATTTTTATTCTTATTTATTCTTGCCAATTAACTGCGCTGTGCTCCTTTGGATATTGGGTGGCCACATTACAAGCAGCAGCTTCATGGGTTTGCTAGTAGGAAGTGATTCTAGAGCATCACATGTTTTGCTGGTGGGAGTCACTGCTGACTCAATACTCTGAGCACCAAGCCTTTTAAGAAAGCAGGAAGAGCTAAAGAGGCATTGGGATGGAAGGTGGTAAGCAGCCTTTACATCACCTCATTTGCAGGCTGGCTACAGAGGAGAAATAATGCACTGTCTTCCAGGAAAGTCTAAGCAACCAGGAAATTGTGGTGTGTTTCCAAAAAATTCAAAGAAAACCAGCAGAAAAAGGGGTTTCTAACAAAAGATACTGCTGTGAAACTGAACACATTCAATGTGACCCGATTTATGAGCATGCAAAGCTTCCCATGTGCCCCACTCTTGCCGGTGACCTACCAATATACTACAGGCATCGCCGTCTCGTTCTGCTCGGATTTCCAAGTTCCCTAGGTGCAGAATGGCAGCAATTATCCTAAAAATGGTCATCTGATGAGACTCGTTTACTCCTACAGGAACAATTGATAGCTAGTTGTCACAACAGAAGACAAAACGCAATTTTCAGTTCATTTGAAAACGCAAGCAGTGTTTGATTTCCTACCCAGGATGCTGGGTTTCAGAGCTATCAGACCTCTCCCAACAAACACATCATAAGCTCTCAGTAAAGTCACTGCTCAAAAATGAGAGCAGAGGATGTGAGAGGAGCTGCTTATGTTGTTTCTTTGGTTGCATCGAAGTAGTTTGATGGGTTTAATATTATTGTGAACATGCACCAAGGACACTACCCCATAATGATCAAACACGACCAGAGCTGTAGGAGTTCTGTGGCTTTCACAGAACAAGAAGTCACTTCTCTATGATCCCAGTCCAGCAGCAAGATCTCACTGATAACTGAAGCAAGGAAGTTACAACTTATTGCTGGCATCCCACAAACAGAAGAGAAAATTAAAGCCAGGCACATGATGCACAATGCCTCCAGACTGGTGCTACAGTTGGTTACAGCAATTCATCATGGAGGTGATGTGGAGTTCCATCTTACCATCCCCATTGCCCCAGTGGAGCTACGCACTGTGGGTCTTCACTGGGGTTGTAAGATGTTATTGCTATATATTATTTTTCTGGCAGGATTTTGCAGGCATTCCCAAGCAGGAGCTTTGCCCAGCAGCTGCCTGCACATGGCTTTCTCGCTGCATCTTGCACTTTTACATCCCAACTGGGTTTCAGTGCCCCTTTTGTGTTCAGTGCTGTTGTCCTCATTATCCACCCAAGGTCTGAGACATCACCTGCTGGTTCTTGAATTATCAAGAGCTTCCCTCTCTCAGGATTTCTCTGTTATCAGCACAGTGAGAAACGTTTCAAGGTTACTGAAAAGAGCAATGCTCTGCTGTTACTTGGCACTCTTGATTGAAGTTAAGCCTGGCTAGGGTGGAGATTTGCAGATAAATATGACTTCTCCTTGTTACACATACAAAGACAGGCCTAGAAAGTGTAGTAGCAATTTCACCAGGCCCTGAACAGAACCAGACAGAGCTGGGAAACACTGAAAAAAAAAACATGAAAGGCACAGCCAGAGGAAGGACACGAAGAGCAGGAAAATATCATCAAATTGGTAGTGGGGGAGATGCTCACACAGTGCTTCACAGGGACCAGCACGAGACGGGGGGTCTGTCTGAGGAGGCAGAGAAGGGGACCAAAGAGAGACTACATATGACAAGGGGATGGGGAGAAAGCTCCCTGGGGATTACAGCTCCCCAGGCAAGTTCGGAGCAATCAGTGGAGTAATTTTTAAGCACTTCACCCAAGTCACACAAGCCAGACAAGAGGACGGTAAATACAAAGATAAGACGCTTCTGCTATCCCAGAGAAAAAGAGATTGAGCCCATCTAAAACACAAAGAGCACAAACATTGTGTGGTTGCAGTACGTCTGCTCAGGGGCATTTCACAGCCAGCTGTGAACATCATGAGCTCCTCTCCCAACACATTAAATGCAACAGGGAAGCATTCAGACTTACTGGGATTTAAAAACATGATTTCAAATAAATATTAATAAACAGGGAAAGTTTTCCCCTGCAAAAATTGTTTTTCGTTTCAAAGAGCTGATGCTGCAGGCAGGTGATGGCATTGCTCAACTGCAGCATGTGCGGGTGGTTGGTGCAGTAGTAGATTTTGCATTTGGTCATGCAAATGTGGACTCTGCAGGTCAGGGATGTAGTCAGAAAATTATTCCCAACCATCATTTTCAAGAAGGGGAAAACGGATGAGCCGGGGAGCTGCAGAGCAGTCAGCCTCACCTCTGTGCCTGGCAACATCTTGCAGCGGATTCTCCTGGGAGCCACGCTGAGGCACATGAAAAACAACAAGGTGCTTGGTGACAGCCAGCATGGCTTCACTAAGGGGAAATCCTGCCTGACCAATCTGGTGGCCTTCTATGATGGAGCTACAGAACTGATGGACAGGGGTAGAGCAGTTGATGTCATCAGCCTGGACTCGTCTCTAAGTTGGAGAGACAGCAATTTGATAGGTTGGCCACTGGTGAAGAAACAACTGGCTGGATGGCAGCACGCAACGAGTTGTGCTCAATGGCTCAATGTCCAGCTGAAGACCAGGAGCGAGCAGCATCCCTCAGGGATCAGTGTTGGGACTGGTCTTGTTCAACATCTTTGTTGCTGACATGGACAGTGAGATTGAGTGCACCCTCAGCAAGTTTGCCGATGACACCAAGCTGTGTGGTTCGGTTGATACACTGGAGGGAAGGAATGGCATCCAGAGGGACCTTGACACGCTTGTGAGGTGGGCTGATGCCAACCTGATGAAGTTTAACCATGACAAGTGCAAGGTCCTACACCTGGGTTAGAGCAATCCCAGGCACACACACAGGTTGGGCAGAGAACAGGTTCAGAGCAGCCCAAGGAGAAGGACTTGGGGGTCTTGCTCGATGAGAAACTCAACATGAGCCGGCTGCAGTGTGCGCTCGCAGCCCAGAAAGCCAACCTATCCTGGGCTGCATCAAAAGCAGCATGACCAGCAGGTCGAGGAAGGTGATCCTGCCCTCTACTCTGCTCTCCTCAGACCTCACTTGGAGTATTGTGTGTAGTTCTGGTGTCCTCAACATCAAAAGGACATGGAACTGTTGGAACAAGGCCAGAGGAGGCCACGAGGATGATCAGGGGACTGGAGCACCTCCTGTATGAAGATAGGCTGAGAAAGTTGGGGCTGTTGATCCTGGAGAAGAGAAGGCTGCGTGGAGACCTCAGAGCAACCTTCCAGTATCTAAAGGGGGCCTATAGGGACACTGGGGAGGAATTCTTCATTGGGGACTGTAGTGACAAGACAAGGGGTAATGGGTTCAAACTTAAACAGGGGAAGTTTAGATTGAATATAAGGAAGAAATTCTTTCCTGTAAGGGTGGTGAGGCACTGGAATGGGTTGCCCAGGGAGGTTGTGAATGCTCCATTGCTGGCGGTGTTCAAGGCCAGGTTGGACAGAGCCTTGGGTGGCACGGTTTAGTGTGAGGTGTCCCTGCCCATGAGAGGGGGGTTGGAACTGAATGATCTTAAGGTCCCTTCCAACCCTAACTATTCTATGATTCTATGATCAGTTACTAAGTACAATACTGTGCTGGTCTGAAAAGTGACATCACCCTCAACCCAAATACAAACTTAACTGCAGAGTAATAGCTCTTTTCCTGCTTGTAAATAGGGTAAAAAATAGTAAGGCAAAGCTGCAGCACAGCTTTGACTCCAGAATGGTTTATGTAGGCTTCTCTTAAACCCAGTGCCTTCCTCCATTTCACTGCTGCTTCACAGATAGTTATATGAAACACTTCAGCAGCTCATACTAAAGAACAAGGTAAAGCTAACTAGGCCAATAGGAAATATGGATTGTTATACCTCTTGGTGTTAGAGGAGAGCCATATAGCTCAGGCAAAACACTGACAACATTTGCAAGAGACTTCTGCTAGGAAGGCTCCAATGAGAGCAACCCCTTACCAAGCAAGGTGAAGGCATGCCTTGTTTTCTCAAAGTCATCAGCATCATTCACACCATCAATAGACGTGCCACCCCCCTGAGATGTATAGAAGTAGTCTTCAGCACACGCTAGGAGAGAAGAAAGAAGAAATAAGTCATTATGCAGCACTTACTCTCTGCAGCCAATCTCCAGAGTGTGTACTGGGATGCTCCCTATCCCCCACCACCTCATTCCCAAAAAGCACCCATCTCTTTTTAACCACAGTTTACTCAGAAATGGATGAAGTACAACCTTGATAAGTGACTGTAGCTACTTCTTCCAGTGATGAAACCCCTTCCCCATGCAAAGCAAGTTCATTCAGACCAGAGCAAGGGTGAATTTGCAATTTAGATAACATCTGTATTGCATGGCTGTTGACTGTTTGAAATACATTACCACTTTATTCTTTTTACCCTGTTTCATCTGCCCATGACTGATTCAGAAACTTTAAACCCTTTCCCACATAATGTCTTAAACCTGGGGAGCAAAGAGCATGGAGAATCACCTGCAGTGCCAGTGCTACACCATTTGAGCATCCATGCTTTAGCAAAGTTATTTCAGGACAACACAAAACTAAATCCTATGGAGACTGAGATCCATTTTAAATGCAGATACAACAAGAAGAGATAGCAGGATTGATACCCACTTTAAAAAAAGTTGCACAAGCAATTGCCCCTCCTTAAAACAAAGGCTTAGTTGAGGCCAAAACTATAAATGTACAAGCCAAAGGCTGCTAGGCTGAGTGCTGGCAGAGCTGGAGCAGGCTTTGGAGCCCAAGAGATGGGCAACTTCCCCGTCCTACCCAGAATCAGTCCTCAGCACCAGCTTTAGCTTGCTTCAAACCAGGTAGCAGTGACTTGCCAAGAAAACCTCAGAAAATTCATTAACACTCACAAACATATTTCTGAATTATCATGGAAGTAATGACAAAACCAGCCTACTGTGTGTTCCACATCAGCCTGCTGGTAACCTTTAAATCACTGCAATCTGTACCTTTTTGAGTCACATTGCCACTGGAAGGTCCTCGTCCCTTCCCAGACCTCCCGCAAGCTTTTGCATTAGTACATTAGCTGCACTTCCAGGCTGTTAAGAAAAACATTTAATTCCCTCTGGCATTCAAAGCCCTGGGACCCACAGATTTCAGTAACTGCGCTCATGGCTGAAGCATCAGGAGCAAGGAGCAGAAAATGCTGTTCGGGGTCAGAGAGCTGATGTCTGTCCTGGTGCTCCCAGCACAGTGGAGCTCATCCAGCCTGCAGTGGACCACCTCTACTGTGGAGCCAGGCTGAGAGAGCTGGGCTGGGGCAGCCTGCACAAGAGAAGGCTCCTGAAGGGGAGACCTCAGAGCAGCTCCAGTGCCTGAAGGGGCTGCAGGAAACCTGGAGAGGGGCTTTGGACAAGGGATGGAGGGACAGGACAGGGGAATGGCTTTAACTGCCAGAGGGGAGACTGAGATGAGCTCTTGGGCAGAAGCTGTTCCCTGTGAGGGTGCTGAGGCGCTGTCAGGGTGTGCCCAGAGAAGCTGTGTCTGCCTCATCCCTGGCAGTGTTCAAGGCCAGGTTGGACACAGGGGCTTGGAGCAACTGCTCCAGTGGAAGGTGCCCTTGCCTCTGGCAGTGGTTGGAGGTGGATGAGCTTCAATGTTCCTTCCAGCACAAACCAGTCTGGGATTCTAGGAATCTATGATTAACAGTTTGATGTTGCTGCACATCACCCTGCAAGATGCATCCCCAGCTGGTGGTGGTTGATGGTACAAGACATCAGCCTCCAATTTTATACATCAACACTGGGATCTGTTTCTGCCTTAAGTCATCTCTGGTGTAACTGGTTCCAATATTTGTATTTCAGTGTGTCTACAATGATTTTAATAACCACAGAAACCCTTTGATTCACTGCAAACAAATAAAACACATTCCGGCTTTGCACCATTGCCCAGGCATCATTAAGTTAATCAGACTTAGGAAGGCACTGTGCTGAATACTGACCCCCGCATTTTTAAGTCAAATATTTATTGTCTAGATTAAAATCAAGCCTTTACAAGAGCCAACACATACTAGTTTGCTCTGTTGGGCTCACATAGAGATTCTCTTTATTTTCCAGCATTTTACAACATAAAAGATAGCAACAACAATTCTTTGTGTGTGCAAGACTCAAAGGAGTAAAAACAGCCCCAACATTTGATATGGAAAAATACTTATCCTCCTCTCTAGCTAAGTAAAGATGGATTTTCACATCAAGATACCCTTGTTTTGTACAAGCCTTGGGAAGACAAGGTTGACAGGTATGTAAGGTACGGCTTACATGAGTAAAAAAAAGCGTGTTTTGAGTAGTCATCTTGAGATACAGGCTGGTACATCTGATGCAAAGTTGGTAATGAAAAAAGTCCCCCAAAAGAAAGAAAAACCAGCCAGCTGTGCACATCTGCACTCACAGAAAACCACCCACCACTATTAATTCTACAGGTCAAGGCAGAGCCTGGTTCACCCCAACAAAACCAGCTCATGGTACCCATGTACCCCCAAAGCCATCCCCACCGAGCACGTGAGCAGCTATGAAAACCATTTGGGGAAGTATTTTTAAGCTATTGCAAGGTGACAGTGCAGGAAACACCAAAGACATGCACTTTGGATGTTGGAGAGAATCACTTGTTTTCCCACTGCTGCATTCCACCCAAATGCAGAAGCAGCAGGCTGTACGGATACCTGCGTGCACTGCGACACAGCAAACGCACAAGTACCATGGAAAAGTGGAGCTGGAGACTGACAAACACTGACAGCATCAAAGTTTGATTAGAAATGACCCATCCTCTTGGGCTAACAGCCCTGGCACCCACTGCCCCCCACACTGCCAGCTGCTGCCGTTACACCTTGTCCCTTGAGACACTGAAGTTGAGAGCCACAGTCACAACAGCATAAAGGAGTCCTGGATGATGCACCAGGAGAGCAGAGTGCTCTCATTCTTCACCATTACTAGTCACAACGAATACAGACAGTGCTTTTAAAGAGCTGTGCTGAACAAGACTGATACTTCCTCTGATCCACATGTTCCCAAGAACAGAAAGGTGGTTTCACAGCTGGAGCTCTCCCGTACCAACTCATCTCCCAGACTGCACTGAAATAATTTAGGTCTGAGTTTTAAGATGCCAGCAGACATCTTCATTATTCGTGCTATCTTTGCAAAAATAAGGCACATAATCCCATGGCAGAAACTCTTTGAAGTGCTCAGAGAGATGTGCTTTGGGGTCGTGTGAGTCTGCAATGGGACCAAACACATGCTTCTCAATGGTACCTTGGAAGCTGCTATCAGAAGAACATCATTTTGGTACCCTTAGAGACCAAAAGGAGCCCCAGGTCCGTCACAAGCCTTGACCTACGTACAGACCCAGGTTTCACACTATAGCTGGCGCACAGTGAATCATGCAAAACCTTCACCCAGGGACAGACATAAGGTTATGCCTAGACATTCTCTGAAGTTATCTTATGCCTTAGCAAACTCATGATATGGTTGTCTGGCTTGGTGTAACTGGGCAGAATATAGCCTACAGTTGGGTAACGCACAGACGTTTACTGCTGACGACAGGACAAGAAGAGGAGGGCTTCCATTTCCGTACCAGCACTCAGTAAGTACAGCCAACACGCCTACTGTGACCCAAAAAGTCATTAAGACAAGCCCAGAATTATCCAGAAACTGAACCTCTCTTGACCTGCCACTCCCCCATAGGCATGATGTAAACCTCTGAAAGACTGCAGAGGCAAGATGCTCTGTGTTGGGATCACAACCCCCCTTGGTCACCATTTGAAGTACTTAAAAGCACATTTTAAGCCTTGCTTCTCAAGCAGCAGAAATGTTCAAGGTTTTAAAAACATAATTACAACACATCTCGATATCCCCTGCTGTAAACCCTCTTATTCAGGTGTCTTACAGAGGCTTTGCTGCAAATCCTGGCAGAAAAAACAACTCAGGAGTTTACCATTGAAAAAATATAATGGATCACAATTGCGTCTGCCAAGACCCTGGGCGGATCAACCCATGCTAACGTATTTGATTTAAAACACGTCTTTATCCAAGTTTTGTACAATATTAACACATGACCTCCCTGCATTAGCTGGCGTCTAGCACAGTGTGTGGTTTCACTGCAGTTCTGCAGGCAGTTTCTACAGAACACACAGGCTTCTTCCTGTCTCCCACCATGGCTAACCTCCAGGAAAAAACTCCTACCACTGGCAGTGCTTGCAGAAACCTAAGAGCACCAACCAGTGCAACACAAACTTCATGCACTTTCTGAAACAAGCTGCTGCACAGCAGAGATGATGAGGGCCGATGTCTCATCACAGATTCACAGACTGGTTTGAGTTAGAAGGGACCTTAACGCCCCTCCAGTTCCAACCCCCTGTCATGGGCACAGGCACCTTCCACTGGAGCAGTTGCTCCAAGCCAAGTCCAACCTGGCCTTGAACACTGCCAGGGATGGGGCAGCCACAGCTTCTCTGGGCACCCTCTGCCAGCACCTCACCACCTCATTCCTAACTCACCCATCCTATGTGCTGCATGCCTGTAGACGGTATGATCAAACCTGGGTGCCACTGGGGAGAAGCTGCCCTTAAAAGTCATCTCCTTTTACCTCCTCTCACTGACCAGGCACACATGACCTCATCAATGACCTGCATTTCTAACCTCACCATGTTTTCCTGTTGCCATCACACCAAGCCAGCAGGACCAGTGCACAAGGAGGTAAAGTACTTACTTAGCTCAAGGTCTTTGAATTCTGGGAGACTTGCTGAAGCACAAAGCTGATAAAAGATGTGGTAGTTGCGCTCGTCCTCTGCCTACGGGAAAACATTGAGTTACCAGAGGAACAAAGAGGTTACAGCACTGCTCCCATGCTCAGCCCAGTGCCCACTGAGCGCAGGGCCATCCCAACCCCATCTCCTGCTTCCCACCATTGAGACCTTCTCAGTGCCACCAAGAAGACAGAGATCTTCTACCATCTGGGCAAGAGGAGGTGCTAAGCCTTGTCCTGACCCATGTACATTGCCCATCTTGCAAATAAAATAAATAACTTTATATTACCTTCCATGCCTTATCCTTGTCTGGGATAACCGTGCTAACAGAGCTAGCGAGCACCACCTTGCAAACTGACATTGCAATATAAAAACAGGGGGCCTGCACTCGTGGCTTCCCAAAGTTGTTTCTTTTCAGGATTTTGTAGGTCTGGAGGTTTTGTTGTGTAAGGACACAAACATTTCAGGTGCTTATGACCTAGATGATCTCAAGCACAAGCCAAGAAAGCTTGTCCTGAGCCCAGCACAAGAAACGCATGTGATGTACCACAGCAGTGACATTAGCCTCCTCAGCCCCTCTCCTGTTTCTCCTCCATCTTCAGACCTGAAGACTGTTGCCTGGAATTTATTTTTCCTGTTTTTTCATGAAAAAGCTCTTTTCCAGTAAAAACCTCTGCTGCTGCCCAGAGAAAGCTTTCCATCCCTGCCTAGCAGCCAGGCCAGGAGCAGTGGTCCCTCCTTTGGGCTCCAGCCTCAGGTAGATGGAGGGAACAACCAGAGACCAACTAAAAAGCCTTCCAGGCACTTTCTCCAGAATGAAGTTTCTCCAGAATGAAGTCCTCAGATTGGGATCATCAAGAAAAACTGCAAAAGACTGAGCCTGAAAGAAGCGTCTTGGAGCTGTCTCCATCACAAAAAGTACCTTTAGAGTGGTATTTTTAACCCACAGAAAGACCCAGACTATTAAATTTCCTGGACTACAGCACAAAAAAAAAAAAAATAGAAAGAAAAAATGAAAAAGCACAACTCCTCACCTGGAATACAACTCGTGATTTTTCCAACAGGTAAGTCCTCATATTGGCACCAATGATGTGGTACCTTTTATCAAAGCCAATCTGAATGTATTTCCCAAAGCGACTGCTGTTGTCATTCCTTGTTGTTTTAGCATTTCCAATTGCCTGCAGGAAACAAAATTAAACATTAACCTTAAATTTTAAAGGTTTTTTTAAACATTTAAATGTGTAATCAGTGTTACATAAACACTCATGGGAAGATTTGAGGAAAACCCTTCCCAGATGAGGAAGGCAGAGCAACAACTTGACTTTTAGGAAAATTCTTCCGTGAAAATGTGGTGTTTCCGAATTTTTATAGAAGAAAAATACATAGGAACAGCAATGAGTATTTGCAAAGTAATTAGATCATCTGCAACCCAACAGCCAGAGCACTCCTGTTTTGTCTTTTCCACCACCATTCCCCTGTCCTGAGATGATGAGCCTCAAGCAACCATAGAAGTGATGAAAGGGGATGGACATGTACAGACAAGAGCCCCCAGGCACATCTTGAAGGATGCCTGCCTGTCCCAGGCTTTACTCGCAGACTAGCTCAACCTACGGCACAGCTCCTGGGCAACATGACAAGCACACATACTTAGCAAGAATCACAGTATTACCTACAGCATCATATGGACATCATCCAAAATTTTTTGATCATAGGACCTGATGCCTCCAATTGCATGCAGTGGACTCCCCAGGGAATTATTCTGTGAAGTACAGTGCTGCCTACACCAAAGAGGCTGTTGCACATGCAAAGCTGCTCCTTGCCGCCTACCCCTTTGGCTGCTCCACCTCCCCATTGAATGCTGAGGGTTCCTTGACCCAACAGCTTCAGCATCGCACTCAGAGCAAGCCCTGCTGCTCCATGCCCTATCCATTCACCACCAACCCAACCTCTGTATAGTTAATGCGTCTCCTTTCTCCAAGGCTCATTTATCATAGAATCACATCATAGAATGGTTTGGGTTGGAAGGGACCTTAAAGCTCATCCAGTTTCCACCCCCTGCCACAGACAGGAACACCTTCCACTACAGCAGGTTGCTCCAAGCCCCATCCAACCCCTTTACTACAGCTCACCCTTCCACATCACTTACAGTGCTCCCAGATGCACAGTCCCCACTTCCCCCCTCCAACCCCCCAGCAGTTACCCCAGACCACACTTAAAAGCAGTAGGGCAGAGGCAGAGCATTCACACTCCATTTCTGCACAGAACCTAATGCCCATTCCCCAGAAAATGGAGTTCAAACGGCTATAACACACACTATAACTAGGTATTCTGCATGCTGAATTGAGCATCCAGGGTACCATCGTCACCTCATCTCATTTGCTTTGATTCCTTGGCTATAAAGCAGAGATACCTGTCCCATCCTCCCAGTAGAGACAAGGCATAATGGGTTCAAACTTAAACAGGGGAAGTTTAGACTGGGTATGAGGAAGAAGTTCTTTACTGTGAGGGTGGTGAGGTGCTGGAATGTGTTGCCCAGGGAAGTTGTGAATGCTCCATCCCTGGCGGTGTTCAAGGCCAGGTTGGACAGAGCCTTGGATGACATGGTTTAGTGGGAGGTGTCCCTGCGCATGGCAGGGGTATTGGAACTGGATGATCTTAAGGTCCTTTACAACCCAAACTATTCTATGATTCTATGATTCCACACATCAGACACAGCACACCTCAGCATTAAGGACTATTTTACAACATGTGCACCCCTCTACTCAATCTTCATGCTAATTTTGGGATTTTTGCACATCAGGCAGTTCTCTTTTTTGATTTTTGCATGACAAATGTTCTCAACAATTTCCAATAAAGACAGACAGGATCCCTGTCCCCAGCACTTAGAAGTTACATCCAGAACTGAACACAGGCAAGGAAATTAGAGCAACAAAATTATGGGGTCACATAGAAGAACAGTGTGCACCATGAATTTTTCCTTGGATGCTTTTTAAGTGTTCCCAGGTATTGCAGCTACATTTCACAGAGGCAAAAGAGATGAGAAAGAAAAGGAGTAGACCAGCATGAAGCCCACACTGCAGTAGATCATTGAGTGCTCTCTGCCAGCCTTACAGTTCTTACTCCTCACCTGCACAGTCACTTGTTTGATCATTCCAGCTAACACCCCACATCAGGCACCATGATGCCAGACCATGCATGCTGCTTCTTGGACTGGGGTGGGCTTGGTTTTTGTCCAAGATCAGCCACCACCTCAGTGTCTATTATGACAATTCCAGCCATGAGTGGTGGGAAACCTCCCTGCAGGTTAATCCAAGCCTAAGGTTAAGCACAGGACTTGATTTGTTTTGCAAATGAAGGCACTCTGACTCCAAAATCCATTTGGAAAATGGGTTTAGGCACTCAGACATTTGTTTTCACCATCTAGACATGGTGCAGTGAAGTCACTTTTTCCCCTTTCTTTTATATTTACAAAAGGAGATTTTTTTCCTTCAGAGCAGGGATTTCCCGATAACAGGACTTGTTATTTCCCTATATGATTGATAGCCACAGAAAATTAACAAAAAACAGAACTGCATTGAAATATCTCAGAATAGATTAATCCTTTTCTTTTATATTCCACTCTTCTACAATTAAATGAAATTAGGGTGTACCATGCAGTGGCAAAACGAGGAGGAAGATGAACATGCCAAAATACCTTGGCCTAGCACTCAGGCTCTCCACACTGGAGCCCCATCAAATCCCAGCTCCTGAAGCCGTGCTGGGGATGTATGGACTCAACTTCAACACCATGAAATAGAAGAGCAATTGGTCTGGGCTAAATGGAAGCTACCAGCGTTATTTCTGTGCTTGCAGCCCAGCTCAGGGCTGCTGCAAGGCTGCAAATCAGGTCTGGCTCACAAGCCTCTTCACTCTCACTGCCTCTGTGACTTCTGGAGACACAGAGTTCACTGCAAGCAGGACAAAGGAGATGCTGCAGCTTTTACCTCCATAATTGGGCTTGATGCAAGGACTTTGGCCTCTATGTTGGTCTCACTGGCAGAACCACCGACGGTTGCAAAGAAGCGCATGGCATATTTGGCAGAAACTGTCTTTCCAGCACCAGACTCCCCGCTCACGATGATGGACTGGTTCTTCTCATCCCTGTTGCAGCAGAGGAGAAAAGCATTTGTGAGTTAATCCTCTTCCTTGTTAACAGTTTGTTTCCATCATGCAATGACCTTCCATCTTCACATGTCATCAACTCCCTCACCTTATAGCCCATGTTGTGGATGCTGGATTTATTCTATACTGCACCAAAATAATGGTGAATAATACATAGTAGTGGTACGCCTCAACTAAAACATAAAGGACATTTTGAGCATCTCCAGAACATCTCCAAGGGCTTGCAAAGGCAGCAGGAGATCAACTCCTGCATGAAGTGCTGTGGCTTTCTTTACCCCTGGAGCACATAACCCCATACTGGGAAGCCCATCCTTACATACCACAGTAACAAACCTTCTCTGCTTTACGTTTGCCTGGAGAACAACAAGCACTGCCTGAATATCAGTTTCTAATATTACATATTTCATTTTTCCCTCCAACACCTTCACTCAAGCAATTGAGATCTTTGTCTACAAAATGAGTTGTGAAAGTTGCTCAAGTAGCCTAACATTGAGCTGTTATGCTCAAAACAAGTTAAAAACATTGAAGTTGCGAAATCAAGGACCTGAAAATTGGGAAATTGAAGAAGTCTTGTGATTCCCTATAAAATCATATGAATATCAGTATTTTCACATGTACACAACATCTGTTTAAAACTTTGGCAACAATAATACAAAGCATGTCTCTGTCATCAGGCTCACACTATCCATCCCCAAATCCTGCCAAACTGTAAGTCACTGCTCCAAAGTGCAGAGGTACTTTTGGGGTCAAGGGGTAAAAACACATGAATGAAGAGTTTAAAAGCAATTCCTGGTAGACATCACTAAGTAAAGTCTGTTCCACTCCTGAAGCTTTGCAAAAGCTTTTAAGAATGACTCACTCACTAACAGAAGGATGGACAGACTTATCCTCTCTCGAAGCACACATCAAATTTGCTTACAAAAGCGTTGACACTTCCAGGGCACAGGACTTTGCATAGGGAAGCTGAGGGTGCCTCACCTCAGGTAGATTTTGAGCCTCACATGGAGCACAAGACTCACCCTAATGCCTTTTTCTACTTGCAAAATTTATCCTTCACACAAAAAACCTCTTGCACAAGTCATCATGGCTATATTAAATACCCAATTCTTCCCACCATGGGTGCACAAAGTGATATCCATTAGACACATCCCAATAATTAATCACTTTAATGTGCCTGAGCTGCAAGGCAGAGAAAGAATCAGGGCACTAAGAGGAGCTCATTTTGAGGAGAGCTACATCCCTCTAGGCAAAGATCTGCTGGCACTGAGAGCAAGAGCCTCTGCTGCAGTGGGATCTGCTCCCTGTGGCATCCTGGCCCAAGGCAAACCCAACACCTCTGCAATGTGGCCACAGACTTTGGGACGGAGATTTTTTATTGCAGGATTTGATATAGGCTCCCAAGCTACCAGAGGTATAGGGATAAGCTGTAAGTATGTAATTGAGTGTGGTTTTAAATAAGATCAAATTAAACTTCCCAGAATCTGCCCAGCTTCCATGAATGACAGCTGAATGCAGGCACACAAAACCATATATACCAGTGCAACAATAAATTTAGACTTCGCAGTTCTTTTGACATCAGAAAACACCATAAAAATGCATTTCAATTTCAGATACTTGGTTCAAGTTTATATCAGCAACAGATGAGAACAGGGGCTAAATGATTGCCGTATATCACTCTTACTCTTTCAACAAAAATACAAAGATGCTGCAACACCACACTATTACTTTCCCCTGCTGTCAGGCATATACATCTTAATTCCTTCAAGGATTCTGACTCTATAAAGTCAAACATGTGACATTTTGGTGCAAATCACAACTTTTGACACTTCCAGCACTGGCAAGCTGTTTTCCAGCTCTTGTTTATGTTTTACAGGTACGGATTCACAAAGCGCATGTTATCCATACCTTATCCAGCTCCATCAGTCTCCTGGGCATCACCCGTTAGGAAGGCAAGAGGAACCTCCAACCACCACCCCAGCTCTACTGCCTGCGAACTGAGTACAGCTTCACCCAGGCAAACAACAACCTGGAGCTGGTGTTCCTGGTGACTCACCCCAGGTGGGGACAACCGGCACATCTCACCCAGGACTTGCTAAGTCATGGCTATATGCCCTCCGTGTGTCTTGGCACAGCCACCATGACTCTGCTGCAGGCAGCCAGCTGGCAGGATGCAGACAGGGGCCTGCCAACATGCCTGTCTTGCGCCTCTACACTTCCATGGGTATGCAATAAAGCTGGTTTTGTAGCATAAGCCATCAGACACATGAGCCCAATGGAGGAAACCTGTGCCAACTTCAGAGTTAGGAAGGAAGAATAAGCACCAAAACCAGAAGGATGCTGTATAAACCCACATCAACAGTTCCTGGGACAGGTGATGGCAGTGATATATCATGGTTTATGTCTGGTTAAAGTAGGTGACAAGTTTCACCTCCGCTTTAATCTTTACGGACAACCACTTGCTGAAGTCCAGTAGCGAACGTCCGATGTTGGCTATGAGAAGGATGCAACACGTAAAACTTGTGTTGGCTATAAAGGAATTACAGAATCATGGTATCATAGAATAGTTAGGGTTGGAAAGGACCTTAAGATCAGCTCTGGCATGGGCTGCAAGCGCAGATGAACTGGCTGTTCTTCATCGGAGGTGAGGGAGAAGCAGAAGAAAGAGGGGACAACCAAGATCTCTGCCAGCAAGCACTGGCCCTGCAAAAGGAACTCTGTAAATGCAAAGGTGTCTGCCTGGCTTAGAGCTACACTTGCCTGAAAGTCACTTGAGAATTTTTGCTTATTTCCCCTCTCAGTAGAGCAGGTACTGCCCAAGCGGCACAGTTCAGAAAGCATTCCACTACCACTTTCTTTTAAGTCAAAATGAAAACTACACCATTCTGAGAGAGAATTTCCAGATGAATGAAGCCAATAAAGCTCAAAACAGAGGAATTATGCACTACTTGGCATCCACTCCGGACTGCTAAAAGGTAATATTTTCTAACCTGGCTTTTTTCTATCTAAGATTCAGAACTAAGACCTCTTGCTACCAAACTTCTCCATATCAGCTACTGCGGTATGCCCGGCTGAAACAGGCAGAGACTAACACATCGAGAAGATCATCCATGGGGATCTCCAGACCTACAGCCTCTGTGGGATTCAGGTCCCATCACAAACTGCCTTGTACGCGGCATCCTGAGTGGTGTACTCCTGTCTCTAGCTTGCCTTATTTTAAAAGTACCATCATTCTCCAAAAGACATTGAACCCAGTGATAAAACCCAAGGACATCACCGCTTACTGCTACTGCAGCGGCTCAGCCTCAGTTTTCTAGAGCTTCTCAATAATTTGCCCTAACAACTGCTGTGCAGCTATATGGGATGGACCAGGCAGGTCCTCCATACATTGCACAAGAAAGCTCCTGGAGTCGTTTTATATTAATTAAAAAATAAAATAAACATTAAAAGAAAGCTGCTGGCTTCCACCATTCAATGATTCCAAGCAAGACAGCAAGGCCATTCCAGCTCTGCTTCTGCAGTAACATGTTTCATGTCTTTTTCTAGTGGAAAATGCACATTCAGACATTTCTTTTTCAACTTCAGGAGCAAAAGCTTTCAGGAATAAAGATTACAGAGGCTTTCCCTTCCTCAGCATACACGTTAATCAACTGCTGGTGCCAGCAGGGAAAAACAGATGAACCTCACAGAGCAGCTGATAGCAAACAGGCTGCTCAACAAGCAGAAATGGTTAAAACCAGGCAAGGCTTGTTTGTGTTCAGCATGGAATAAAATGTATTTAAATGTTCTCCCATTGTGCAGGTGCAGTACTCTACAAAGCTGCTTGAAATACAGTCAATTTTGGCAGCATCAGCAAAGAATTTCTATGGAAATAAAGCCTAGATAAAATGGAATGCTATGGGTGAATACCGTGCTGTAGCATGGTAATGCTGAAACATCTCCTCCTGGAGCTTATGTGGCTCCTGTGCACCTTGGGGATGCCACCCTGGCTTCTTATGCTTCTATGAAGTGTGTAAGTGCTCTTCTCACCAAACGTACGATGCACACATGCCAGCAAACATGCTCATGCATGGAGAGTGGGGTTGAGTGCACCCCCAGCAAGTTTGCCGATGACACCAAGCTGTGTGGTTCGGTTGATACGCTGGAGGGAAGGAATGCCATCCAGAGGGACCTTGACATGCTTGTGAGGAGGGCTGATGCCAACCTGATGAAGTTTAACCATGACAAGTGCAAGGTCCTACACCTGGTTTAGAGCAATCCCAGGCACACACACAGGTTGGGCAGGGAAGAGATTCAGAGCAGCCCAAGGAGAAGGACTTGGGGGTCTTGCTCGATGAGAAACTGAACATGAGCCGGCTGCAGTGTGCGCTCGCAGCCCAGAAAGCCAACCTATCCTGGGCTGCATCAAAAGCAGCATGACCAGCAGGTCGAGGGAGGTGATCCTGCCCTCTACTCTGCTCTCCTCAGACCTCACTTGGAGTATTGTGTGCAGTTCTGGTGTCCTCAACATCAAAAGGACATGGAACTGTTGGAACAAGTCCAGAGGACGGCCACGAGGATGATCAGGGGACTGGAGCACCTCCTGTATGAAGATAGGCTGAGAAAGTTGGGGCTGTTCAGCCTGGAGAAGAGAAGGCTGCGTGGAGACCTCAGAGCAGCCTTCCAGTATCTAAAGGGGGCCTATAGGGATGGTGGGGAGGGACTCTTCATTGGGGACTGTAGTGACAA
Source organism: Myiopsitta monachus (assembly GCA_017639245.1). NCBI lineage: Eukaryota > Metazoa > Chordata > Aves > Psittaciformes > Psittacidae > Myiopsitta > Myiopsitta monachus. The sequence goes on along the minus strand of CM029941.1, from coordinate 1,275,155 downwards.
AACAAGGGGTAATGGGTTCAAACTGAAACAGGGGAAGTTTAGATTGAATATAAGGAAGAAATTCTTTCCTGTAAGGGTGGTGAGGCACTGGAATGGGTTGCCCAGGGAAGCTGTGAATGCTCCATTGCTGGCGGTGTTCAAGGCCAGGTTGGACATAGCCTTGGGTGGCATGGTTTAGTGTGTGGTGTCCCTGCCCATGAGAGGGGGGTTGGAACTGGATGATCTTAAGGTCCTTTCCAACCCTAACTATTCCATGATTGAGTATTTAACGGGGATCAGGCTTCAACAATGGCCAAAGACGCAGTTCCCAACCCATGCTACTGCTGCAGCTCAAAACCAGGTATGAGGCACTTAAAGATGCAACTCCCCACCTTCACCCGCAAACCTTCACCTTCATGGACCTAGAGAAGTTAAGTTTCTTCACTTAGAGAAGCTTTCTAAGACAGCCTGGAATACTAATACTATGGTCTGAGCTACAGCCTCCTCCCGTTGGAGGCGCTTACAAAACCATCAAGGAGCATATGTCTAACCAGAACATAGTTCAGGTTTCAATGCAAGGTGCCATAGACTTCCAAAGCTGCTATGCAAGTAACACATCTCTTTTTTATCATGTTATGAGCAATGCCCATCATGACTCTCACCCTTGGCCAGACGTCAGCAAGAGTTGGGAGAGGTGAGTATGGCAGTCACTGGAGTTTCAGAGTTTCAACACCATGTGAAAATAAAATAGAATTACAGAATGGTTTTAGTTGGAAGGGACTTTTCAAGGTCCAAGTCTCCTGCAATGAGTAGGGACATCTTCAACTAGATAAAGTTGCTCAGAGTCCCATCTAGCCTGAGCTTGAATGTTTCCAGGGATGGGGCATCTACCACTTCTCTAGGCAACCTGTGCCAGTGTCTCACCACCCTCACCATCAAAAAACCTTCTTTCTTATATCTAGTCTAAAGCCTCATATATACTAGGGTTTTTTTATTAAGGCAACATCTAAGGGTGTTTCACAAGGCAAAAAAAGAGTCAGTTGTCTACTAAGAGAAAGGGCACTTCAAACAGATACCTGCACTGATTAGGACTAGCTGCTAATTGTCAGCCTTTGCATTGAGGAAACTGATCTCCCTGTTTAAGCAGTCAGCCCTTTACCTGCAACAATGCAGAGAACACTGCTACCCCGGAGCCCAGGAAAGGTGTGTAGAAATGTCAAAACTTCAAGCCTGCACAACTGGACACACTCTCCAACTATACCAAGAGCTGCACCCATTCTGGTTGCATCAGAGCGACGGTTCATGAAACACTGCTCAGTGTTTCCGTATGCAGTTCTCAGCTTGGGAATGTCATTATTCATTGTAATATATGATACCCTATCAATTTACCTGGCGAAGTCAGGGCTGAATGTCCCTGGAAATTCCTCACTGCAAGCAAAAGAGTGGTCAAGCCATGGCAACACCAAAAGGTTGGACCCAAGGACAGTGATGGTCCCCACCACCCCTCTGTCAAGAAGAGACAGGGGACCATCCCAGTGTACTTGTACACATCCAACATCCTTAGTCTTCCCCAACACAGCTTGAAAGCAGGAGTATTTGAAAATAAACATACTCCAAATGTTCTCCAGACCTGAAGCACAGAATTTTTTCCAAAGTCAGCTTTCTTCAAAGCAGTAACATACAGCAATGAGAAGGGACCTAGAATTCACAGGGCTTGTTTTTATGATCATGTCTTCAGGAAACCAACACTGGCACCAGCAGCTTAAGCAAACCACTGCAAACTTCATCGTGATCACAGCAACGAGAGTAAAAACAGTTGCACTAAAACCACTGCTCCTCTGAGAGGGAAAAATATCCAAAGCAAACCATGACAGAGCCAGACTCTGTGAATAATTATCAGGGGTCACTCCAGCTCTAATCCCAGATCCAACACTACTTCTGTGTCGTGGAACAAGTCAATAAATCTCTCCACTATGGACATCATATATAACCTACTTCTTTCAGGATGCTTGGAGGATTAGTGTTCATAAAGAAATCTGAAGATTAAAAATGCTTTAGGTACTGTACTTTGAATTTAGCTTCACCACAACAAGAACACCCATAAAGCCCCAATACACAACAAGCTCTAATACACTGCTGTATTGACAGTGCTGTGCAGGCTAAAAAATTGCTTAGCTATTGCATTATGGTGTTAGCAGTACATAAAAATGTAATAATTTAATTACCATAGGATTGCATTGCCCCAAGTGCTAATGACAGTGATGAAAACTGAGATGGGTCTAACTCTGCCTTCACATGAATAAACAGAAGTTGCACACTATGAAGATTAAAATCAGAGTGTTGCAGCATTATAATGTGGATAAGAGCTGCCTCCGAAATGACCTCTGAAGCCAGGAATCATTCCCATTTTACTGGGATAAGTGGAATTTGGAGCAGCAGAGCTGCTGCCACTCTCAGCAGCAATGTTTTACTTGCTGGCTTTAATTCGGGTATTTAACACACCAAGCCTGGCATCATCAGTCAGCACATACATGAAAACACAACTTTGGGGGAGTGGGACTTTTCCCTCAGAGAAATCCAAGAGGATATTTTTAGTGTCTGGTTGAACAAGAGTGCATAAGGGCATTCTTTCTCTTTGCGTTCTCACACATCTGCTGCAAATGCATGTTTTAAGCTGCAGATGCAGAAGCCATAAAGATGGCTTTTCAAGTGCTATATGTTTACTGGGCCTTTCCTACACTGCAGCTCTCATAAATAACATGAATTATTAGACTATACAATTTTTTTTCTTTTTTTTTATTTATTTTGAGGCAGACAGATTTTTATATAGTGACTTGTACTAATGGGGAAGAAGAATTAATTTTTTCATCAGCATCCTACACCAAACATGGGATACATCACAACTCCAAAATACACTTTGGCCAGAACCACCCCAAAGCTGCTGTACCTGTTCTCCATCCTGGTACCATCACAACTGTAAAGATAGCACTGCATTTTAATGCAACAAACTAAAGAAAGAACACAACAGCATCCCATTTCAGTGATGCCAAAGCCTGGAGTAATGTCCCTCAGCTTTTGCAGGTGTCCCTGGGAGATGTTAGATTATATGCACCCAAGATCTTACTTCAGAAGATTCTTCAGGAAACACGTGCCCACTAGGATCCGTCCTGAGGAGCTTCCAAGCCAATTTGCCTACACATACATGGGTTTTAGCAACAAGTCAGACAGAAAAAATAGGCTTGAATATCTCAGAATCATAGAATCCCAGCCTGGTTTAGGTTGGAAGAGACCTTAAAGCTCATCCAGTTCCAATCTCCTGCCACGGGAAGGGGCACTTTCCACTAAAGCAGTTGCTCCAAGCCCCTCTGTCCAACCTGGCCTTGAACACTGCCAGGGATGGGGCAGCCACAGCTTCTCTGGGCACCCCCTGACAGCGCCTCAGCACCCTCACAGGGAAGAGCTTCTGCCTAAGAGCTCATCTCAGTCTCCTCTCTGGCAGGTTAAAGTTTGTCCCGTTTGCTGGGAAAAGCCTACAAGTACCAGTTTGGCCCTAAACGGAAAGGATGAGCTCGCAGCATGGTGCTCAAAGAACAGGTAACGTGCACATTAACCTTCTCTTCTGCAGCGGTCGCCAGCAGCACAAAGCATTACTGTTCCTCTGTACAACACTATTTAAAACGCACATCAATCTGATGTTTCTAATGCTGAGATCAAATACCACAGTACAAATTAGGATGTCTTTGCAGAGGTCAGAGCACTTCTAATGTGATGTTCCAGAAAACAACTCCTGCGAGAGCAGTGGGAGTCCCACTGGTCCCAGCTCATTAAGGGACTTTCTCCCCGAACTCCCTTGTGCAGCCGGCTGGAAATGCCCCTTCAATAGCAAAGAAAATCCTGTGGGCTCAAAGTTCCTGCAAAATGCTGAGCTGTCTCCAGTCTTCCCACCAGTTCCTGAGGGCAGGCAGGCAGGATGACCTTCTCCCAGGATTTATGCTTTGCATACCCCGTTGGGGAAGAACACAAGCTTCTTGGCAGCACTTAAATGAGGCCAACAATTCTTTTGTGTGCCGTTTCTAACGAGAGCAAAGCACGCACCCTGCCAATTTTATTAGCTCTCTGGCACCCTGATGCTCTTTTCTGCACTGGGATCACATCACAGAGCATCCCTGGCTCTAACCAAAGCCACTCACAAGCACTGGCCCCGGTGGAGCACTGCAGCCCTGCAGATGGAGGAGGCTTTGTAATCCATCCTCCCAAAAAGCATCACAAATGGGCAAGAATCATGTTGGCTTTCTTCTCCCTGAGTTTGTAAGATGCTAGACCAGCAGTTCAGCTCAGCAGGCACCAGGAGGACAAGTCTATTGTTCTTCCACCCCATGGCAGTACCACAGAGTCCTTCCTACAGACTTCATCACCTCAACCATTATCAGCCACTGAATCTTCTAAAACTCCTGCCTGAGCACCTAATTAATTACAGTTGATAAACGTTGGGAAAACCCCAGAAAGGTTTTCAGAAACCACTGGGGCCATTGACTCGGAGTTCTCTGTCCTGAGGTCTTCACTGAGGTTATGGCAAGCAGTGACTGGGAGGTAGGCAAGGACAGTCACAAGTCGTTGTGTTCTGATGTAATTATGATGCTTATAAACAACTTTTTGAACGTTTAATGATATCTGGCCGTTATAGCTTTCGCACCTCAGAGCTGGAACAGCTCTCCTGCATCACAGCAGTAATTACACGTCTGATGTAGCCTATTACAACTCCTTCCAATATTTCACACACACAGTCGTTACTCTTAGTCACACACTGACCTTTCCATGCCTTAAGCTCTCCCATGCCAGTACTGTCCCATTATAAGTATTTATGACTTCTCTGTAAGGGATGTCTCGTTTATGATTAAAGCTGCTAGGAGATAGCACCGTTCTCATTCCAGAATGCCAAAAAAGAAAAAGAAACTAAAAAAGGACCATTTAGTTGCCCACTTAGAGCCTCTCTGCCCTTTCCCATAGCTGGACAAGTAAGACAGGAGGGTCTCTCCTCCAGTCATTGACAAACACTCTCTAAGTCTCTAAGTTTTACTCTTCTTTCTTTATATTACCTCTGGAGGAGCTGTGTCCAGCTGATTCTGCAAACCCTGGTTTCACATCAGCATTGGTGCGTTCAAGGGGTAGCTCTTCCAAAACCTCCTCCCTATCCCACTTTAAAGAGAAGAGATCCCCCTTGGTTTCTCTACTTCCTAAATTCAAAGCTATTAGTGTTTTTATCCTATGATCCTTTCTGAGAGGGTCGCTGCTGCAAAACCCTGCAGCACAGGTTGGCCCCACAGTTCACTGTAAACCCTCAACCCAGCCTCATTCACCAGGAGACACGAAACCCTACCCTGCCTTTAACACAACACAGCATTCAGCCTTATTTATTGTGCCAGACCGATTCCTCTCCCATCTCTGTCGAGGATTAATCTCTCTTGACTCCTTCCCACTCGCTCATTGTACGGCTTTAAGTCCTCTTTTAAAGCTTGAAATTTAAAGTGCTGTCGAACAACACCCCCCACCATGCCCCTACCCCTGCCCACCTCTATCGGGTTAAGCACAGGGCTGATGCTGCAATTTCTGCTCTTTTTCAGCTCCAGCATTGCTCCCCAGGGCAGAAGAGAGCACGGCTGTGGCCACGCACAGCCCCAGCAGCACTGCATCTTGCAAGACAGAGATCATGTGTGGTGTTTGCTGGTGTAGGCAAGCAGTGATGTTTCCATTTTGGAATAGGCTTCTGACAGTGCAGTGCAAGACCTGGGTGCACTAACTTCCAAACAAAACAGAAAGATACTACTAAATAGAGTTACCATCTGCAGTCCTAGTACTTGAGTATTTAGTGCCAGAAACAGCATGCTGGCAACAGGGCTGAAAAGGCATGACACACTACTTCTGTATAACTTACAATTTAGGAATCACACAGGAGATGATGACCGCGGTTTGAATTGAAGGCACCAGGGTTTGTCTGGTACCTACCAAGCAGTTCAGAGACGCAAACCTAGCCCCCAAATAACTCCTATGTTCCTTGTGTTGTTTCTTCTGCAAAAACTATTGACAACACTGTGAGGAGATACTCATGCTGAGGAGGAGGAAACTGTAGTTTAACCAACAGGGTACCAGAACACTCACATTCCCGCTGATGTTACAAGTGTCATCTGTGAAAGCACCAGCCTGATGGATACACGAGTGACTAAAGAGCATGACTTCACCCAGTCCACACCTTTCTTAGGAAGCTTCTGTCAGTATCAAGACTTCCAAGTTACTTGAGATCTCTTTCATCTTAAGATTTGAACACTGCACTTATCTTGTGTTTGTTAGCGGACATGGACTGCTGCCATGTCATGCCAGCTAAGAGGTCCACATATGTGACAATAATGTTGCTGTCACAGTGAGATCCAGATGTGCTAACTGGAAAACATACAGAATATAAAGTGAAGGGTTTACGATGCTTTTGATGCTTGATTTATGATTTGAGCAAAGACTACCTTCACTACATGCTCCCCATTTTTGGAAGATGTTTTACAGCCTTAGGAGAGCCCATTCTCTCTCCCCATTGCCCACAGCAACAATACACCACATACTTCTGTCACCTAGTGCTGTTCCATTTTGTGTTTCATTAATTATATTCCACTATTTTAAAGTAAGTAGATAAAACACCCATTACGAAACCTTACTTGGACTAGCAAGTCCTGGCCAGAGTGAACTTGACTGGTACAAAAGGAAGAGATAGGTACCAAGGACATAAAAAGCTACACAAATAGATTCACTACTGTAGCATACTCCAGTAGTTTTCCCAATATACTCAGCTCAGCACCAAGGGATGACACACAGTGACCACATCAACGAGCTGAGCTGGCTGAGGATAGCTGGGGAGAACAAAAATGGGGTTGCATGAAGGAGAACTAAATAACCAACTAACGCCCCCAAAAGGCTGGAAATGGAAAACTGGTGTTGCACTGTCCCAGCGCAAACTCCCATCACCTTCATAGAGCTGGCAATAACTGACGGGATATACCCATCAAGAGTAATGTGTGTTAGGGTTAGAAGTGAGAAATAATCCCTGCTTGTGGATGGGAAGCTCCTGGTCAGGCTCACTTCAGCAGAAATGAAGTTTCAAGGTGAATACTCTTGCTAGACTCCAGGCTTCTGCCCAGACTGATGACACACGAGGGAATCAGAGCCACCCTCAGGATCAGGGCACACAAGGGATCTTTTTTTCCTCTGTAAGGAAAGCAAAAAGCAGTCAGCCAGGACACTGACGGCCTATGCTGTCTGTTTGGGCAATCCTGGCTGTCCCACCACAGCCTTTAGCCCGCTTTCAGAAGCACAAATATCTTCTGCAGCACTCAGAGGTGTAAAAGGCACCAACACCCAATGCACCTCGCCAAGTGTATCAGGAGTACAGAAACCAGGAGCAGAGGTACGGCTGCACTGCCCTGCAGGTAACATGCTGCCCAAAGCATAAATTGCTTCAAACCCCACAGCGACAGCTATTAGCAATCACCAAATCATCCATTTTTCTACCACCCCAGCACTTGACTCCAATGCATCTGGCAGCAGCGCTTGGAGCAAGTTAACTCCAAGCTGTGTATTTAGCCTAAATTAATAATGTTTCAGTGAACCGGGTGCACTAAGTCTCACACTGCGTATGCAGGGAGTTTATAAAGAGCTGGTCACTTTAAAAATTACAGGCTGTCACATGTGGCTTTTAATCACTTGCCCTTTTTCAAGCTGTTTTACATGCAAGTGCTGCAAAGCATCCTCATTGGGAAGCACTTTCATTTAAAGGGGAGTTTTAACACACGCATGCATACAGAGGTGTTCTGAACTACTGCGGTCATAAAAAAAGGAATCAGATGATGTTATACACCTTCTGCAGTCCTTTTTTTTTCCCCTTTTAAATTGTCATTTCCCCATGACTGGATAACACCAGAGGTTACAGCAGACCTTCACATCCACCTGTGAAGGTGCCTCCAGCCCCATCTCATGGACACTATCTGCTTGAGGAAGGAAAGAAAGCATAGGACAACTTCACTAACACTTGTACACCAGCAAACATCTTAACTTCTGCCCTGGCACCCTGCCTCTACCAGGTTGTGGCATACTAGAAACACAGAGAATTTAAAATGAAATAAAAGAACCAAATCGCTTCCAACTTCTCCCATTTACAGTGTCTTCGATTTTGGGGCATTTTTCCTTGGCATCTACTCAATCCCATTCAGTCACCTCCATTGCATCTTCCCATTGTGCACTGCCACACTATTAAATCTAAAATATACATATGTAAATATTTATTACATACATATATTATGCTTTTTATATACATATGTGAGTACATTACATTTTATATTTATATCTGGTTTTATATATATGAAAACAGATATTTATATTTTTATACATTTTATATAAATATATAGTTGTCCCGGGTTCAGCAGCAGCAGTCATTTTTCTCCTTCTTAGCAGCTGGTGCAGTGCTGTGTTTTCGACTTTCAGCCTGGGAACAGTGCTGATAACACCGATGTTTTCAGTTACTGCTTGGTAATGTTTCGGTCTGAGCAAGGACTTTCTGAGTCTCATGCTCTGCCAGGGAGGAGGGGAAGCCGGGAGGAAGCAGAGACAGGACACCTGACCCAAACTGACCAAAGAGGTACTCCATACCACAGCACATCATGTCCAGGATGGAAAAATGGAGGGCAGAGACTCGGAGGGGTGGGGGTTTCGCTGCTGGGTTGGGCTTGGTGAGTAATTGTATTCCCTTCCCTTGTACTTCCCTTGCCATTATTATTATTGGCGGTAGCAGCGGTGATTCGTGTTATACCTTAGTCACTAAACTGCTCTTATCTCAACCTGCGGGAGTTGCATTCTTTCAATTCTCCTCCCCATTCACCCAGGAGCTGGGGGGAAGAAAGAGGGAGGAGTGAGTGAGCAAACTTCATGGCTGACTGAGCTTAAACCACGACAATAGTTTATATATTATGTTTATATATATTTTACATTTATTTATAATAGATGATAAAGAGATAGAGATGATGGAGAGATAGAGACAATAGAGATAGAGAGATATGATTTTGCCTTCTGCACTGTAGAAGAGCTACTCAGAGTGACCTCACGGTTCCTGATTAGGTCCGTGCGCTGTTTTTCCTATAAAACCAGACACACCTTGCAGCCCTCTTTATCCAGGTCTTCATGAAAAGGAGGAAAAGTTTTCCCTTGCAGCACCACTGAACCTGAAACTCCGCAGTCAAGGGAGAAGCCAGCACCGTGAGCCTGTTCACACACTCAGTCCAAGTTTGCCCTATTTGCCTGTGGCCCCAAAAAAGCCTCAAGCACCATTTCAGCAATGGGGTTTTTTGAAGGGTTTATTGCCCCAGTGCAGTGTCTGATCTCAAGGAAGCAGTTTGCTGAGAAGTCAGCTAATGAAGTTCTGCTCCACCACGCAAACTGCATGAGTATTATCTCATGGACATATATCATTGCAAAACTTGGAGATGACACTTCACCAAACACCAGACAAGCTCATGCAGAAATAACTGCTTGGTGACTACAGGAAGTTATTTATTCAGCACTTTTTTGTTCACTGGTGTTGCAAATAACATCAAATGTTTTCCAAATAATCTTCCATGAAGAAAGCTTGTTTTACCCATTTGATTTTCTTACTTACACTGAAGACATTCTTGTTGAAAGGAAACCAGAAAAATTCAAACAAAATGCACATCTGCAGCATTGTTCTTGCTTTTCTATGATGTGATTTGTATTGTTTGTTTTCAGAATGAGTAATTCCTGTATATATATATATATATACAAGCCTATAAACGCATGTACACAAGCACACACTTAGACGGAAAACAAACAAAGCCAGAGGCTAGCTAGAGACTACCTTTCTGCCCTCAGTCACACTGCAAGTCGGACCTTTTGAGATTGCAGGTTTGAGTTTTATTCCTGGCCTATTGGATGCACCAGACATGACACAATTGTTTAAAAGCTAAAGACACTGCGAAACAAGTGATAGCTTTTCACCAGTTTAGGTTTAACATGCCCACAGACCTCCACCCTGATGGCTGAGCTGCCCATGTCCCACCATGTTCACACTCACCCCTAAGCAGAGCTGCAGATACAAGGCATCCCATTGAGTCAGTAACAAAAAAAGGCAAAATTAAGTCCTGTCCAATGCACTACATCCATCATTCATGAGACACACTATCCACACACCCTGCCCCAGCAGCTCCACCACTCTCCCTGCAGCACTGCGGAGGGGAAAGCACGGATCAAACTGTGCAGACACAACATCCGCTCAGAAGCTTTCAGATTTAAAATATAGTGTGCTTCACTTTAAGAGCCATATTTTAAATAATGAGGCAGATTCCTATAATCCATATTACAATCTCCTCTCAGCCCCATTTGAATCCCTCTTTTGTTCCAAGCCTGCAATTACCCTAATACCAGCCTGAGACATAAAGCACCAGAACAGCACTAACAGTGAGCATCTTGTTCATTAAGAGCTCTGAAGGTGGTTATTTCCATGTCTCCTTGCAAACATAGCAGTCCTAACCATGCACAGGCAGCAGCTATCAATTATAGGTGGCTGTCAAAAGTAGATTTACTCTGATAAGGAGGACCACAAAGTTGAGCATCACTGGCTAGGGCTCTCTGTTAGCCCACTGCCTGCAAAACAACACAGGCATGTGGGAAACCACCAAGTCTTCCTTAGCACAGAATTCAACAGAAAATTAAGTCCTTGTACATTAGGCAAATACCCAGGAAAATCAATGGGGCCCGTCTACATGGGTCAGCAAAACCCTGACACCCCCCAGGAAGAGCAGTGCAGCTTGCTGCTCAGGCTGGATTCATATAACAAGAACACTGTCCTAAGCCTTCTTTTTTCTACAGACAGCTCCTCAGACTTCTAAATTCTTCTCAAAGTGGTTTTGTTCAAAGCACAAGCACCTGCTGGAGGGCTGAACTGAGAGGTGGAGTCAGTTTGGGTGCAATCCCTCCAATCTCTGCCCATGGCAGTGTTCCTCCAGATTCATTTCCAGATTGAACTGTCTCATCTCTGATTATAAATGCATCCTAAGCCACCACTTAAAGACGAGACACAGCAGAAAACAGGCTGCAACCTCTGGTAAATGGTTACGTGCTTACTCCTAATATTAAAAGCCAAGACTGTAAAAAAATCACAGCTAATCCACAAGTGCATCTAAATATACTGTGAGAGTCCAGACAATTATAATGAAATGATCCCTGGCACAAAGCTTTCAGCTTCCTCTCAAGCTCTCTTTTTGAGCATGGCTCATCAAAACTAAATCCTGCATCTGTCCTCCGCAACACACAAACAGAAATAAAGGAAGTAAAATTCACATTGCATTGTTCTGGTGAAGACACTGCTTTAAAGGACCCGTAAATATTACCAGTCACCTTCTAACTCAGAATCGCAGTGTCTCCATAAAGATGACTAACATCAGCTCCCTTGTTTAGTCTGATTATCTCTCCAAACTATCTGAAATGCGGTTTCCTCTAAGCTATTACACATGACATTTGCAGAGTGGCTTGAATTTCTTCCAGAAAACTCATCCAAGCAGCAAGAGGAGAAGGATCCCCATCTGAACCATGGTTGCACTGAACCCATGAGCTTCCGAGGACCAAATATCCCCACCAGCCCAGCCTGCCTGGCAGTCTTGGCAGCCAATAATGGGGTCAGGTCAGTAAGCAGAATTAATCAGAAATGCCTGACCTCTAAGAGGCTTCAGTGTGAAGGGAAGCTGCTGCAGGAACCACATCTTGCATCTCACAGAAGGACAGAGTTAAGCACCCATGGGTGAAGACAGCCACCATGATGGGGAGATACCATACCAACTTCGGGATATAAAAGCAAAACAGAAGACCTTGTATCCTCAGGAGGGAGGAAAACCTGGGTGCTTCACACACTATTCCACAACTTCATTTTAACTGCATATTTGCAATGTTTAATTGCCTATTTGATCAGACAGCTCAATCTGATCCCATTGACTGAGTGACCACTTACCTGGCCATCTGCTTATAGGCTTCCTCTGCCACAGCAAAGATGTGAGGATCCATATCCCCCATGTTTTGGCCACTGTATGCGTAGATGACATCTTGTCCGTAGATTGGCAGCTGCTCATATGGATTAATGGCAACAAGTACAATACCTTGGAACAGATAAATGGACAGATACATTACAAATCAAGCACAGAGTTAATACTTTAGGCTTTTTAGGGCTTGTGTTAGTTGTTTCAATCAATCTGGTGAAGGACTTGTAATTCTCATCTCAGCACCTCTTGATAGCAAGGCAATAAGCTCCCATATAGCTATGGAGAAGGCACACAATACTGGTGAGAAGAGCAAATACATAATAATCTTCATCGCATGAAGCCAGATTTTGCAGGAGGAGTAAGAAGAGCTGAACAGCCCGTGAGCCATTACTTCGAAAACGCAATTCCTGCGCAACCAAAGCTCTGTTAGACCCAAACAAATATCCCGGATTTTCCCCTGGCTCAAACCCTGAGTAAAAACTCGTTACAAAGAATGTACTCAAATCAAAATGAAAGACATAAATCACAGGAAATGAATGCCAGAGCCTGCATTAAAGCTTTAATGTCTCTTTCCTCTCCACCTCTAGGAATGCCGTGCCTGGCTGGAGGGGGCAGCGAGCCCTGGAATTAATGAAGTTAATGAGAGGCAAAGACACGTGTGGTGCTACCTGCGTGCTCGAGGGAGCTGGTTTGCACCCTGCGGAACTGAAGTACTGACAAGCTCCATCTCCAGAGCACCTTCAGGTTTTGCAAGTTTGAGTTGCTACCGTGAGGAGCTTCAGAGAACGTGCGGGCAGCGGGACCAGGCGCTGTGCACCAGCCCGGATGGTTCAGGGCTTGGGCATGCAGAAATCACAGCGAAGCACAGAACTGTCAGCCTGCAGCTAACACCAGGATACGCGACAGGAGGCCAAGAGCAGCCAAATCATGTTCCCTGCCTCTGTGCATCAAAAGGAACGAGAGCAGCAGGTAGAGGGAGGGGATCCTCTGCTGCGCTCTGCTCTGGGGAGACCCCCCTGCAGTGCTGATCCAGCTCTGGGGCAGCAGCACAGAGGGACGTGGAGCTGCTGGAGCGAGGCCAGAGGAGGCCATGGAGCTGCTGCGAGGGCTGGAGCAGCTCTGCTCTGGAGCCAGGCTGAGAGAGCTGGGCTGGGGCAGCCTGCACAAGAGAAGGCTCCTGAAGGGGAGACCTCAGAGCAGCTCCAGTGCCTGAAGGGGCTGCAGGAAACCTGGAGAGGGGCTTTGGACAAGGGATGGAGGGACAGGACAGGGGAATGGCTTTAACTGCCAGAGGGGAGACTGAGATGAGCTCTTGGGCAGAAGCTGTTCCCTGTGAGGGTGCTGAGGCGCTGTCAGGGGGTGCCCAGAGAAGCTGTGGCTGCCCCATCCCTGGCAGTGTTCAAGGCCAGGTTGGACACAGGGGCTTGGAGCAGCTGCTCCAGTGGAAGGTGTCCCTGGCCCATGGCAGAGGGTTGGAACTCAATGGGCTTTAATGTTCCTTAAAACCCAAACCAATGTGTGATTCTATGATATTAACCCAACACCTTCACTTCACCATGCCCTGATCCTATCTGCTTCTTGGTTCTCTTAGAGTCATGCATCTATTTCCCTTAGTCGCTGAAAACACGCCACAATGCCAACCAGGCTAAGGGCCTATAGTTGCCTTAGCACTGGCCACTAGATAAGCACTCTTCTCAACTACTTCATAAGCAAAGCTCAATGTATGTAGCATGCACATAGAGCTTTGCAGCTAAACCTACACCTGCTAAGCCCAAATGGCTAAGCCTAAACCCATGTATCTCCATTAGCACGATGCTGTGTTCAAGGTTACTATAAGCCTTCACAAGGAGCTGCACTAATGAAACCTCACTGATTTGGGGTGATAGCAGGCTTGCAGCTGACTGGGAACACATATGCAGCCTTTTGCAGCTGCAAGTTATGCCAGCAGTCTAACATTACACACCATTAAATATTTAAAGGAAGTCACCACTACTGCCAGCCACTGAGGCCATGCATTTCAAGAGCACTATTTCGAGAGTCACCTCCTGCCACACATTTCCTCAAGCACCCTAAATTGGAACACTCAATCATATCCGTACCAGTCTTAACCACACAAATAGGCCCATGCATTTTGCTGATACCTTGCAACTCATCATTTAGAGATCATTAGTCTGAGCCACTGCTAGCAAAATCACATTCAGTGACAGTAAGAGGGTTCAACATTCAAAATTCTCCAACATAACTAAATAAAAATAGCTGAATTATCTTCTTCCTTTTCTTTTTTTAGGTTGCAATTTGTTGCCATCCATTCACAGGTAACCGCTGCCTTGAATGGTTTTGGCAGGTCACCTTCCCCGAGAATGACGAACCCAAGTTCACACATACCCTCCTTCTGTTTTGCATTGAGTTACATGTCCCCCAAAGTCATCGAGAATAGGAAGGAAATATCAGTGCAGCAAGGGTGTTTCTGCAGTCTTTTAGAAGGAAAACCCACCATGGACACTTCTCAGTTGGGCAGCGTCTTTCTGGCATGCTGCTGTTCTCCAGCGCTTTGCTAGATCCCACTTTTTTCCTCTCAGACTGCCAAGCACATGCAAAGTTGGCCTCAAACTCATCTGACAAGACATTCCCACCAAGAGATATACGGACCATGAGCTCCGGAAGTTCTCAGTGCACCAACCCTCAAAAAACCACCTCTGGTTTTGCAACCTAAAGCCTATTGACACACACTCCTGTCTCCCACCCACCCCAAATTCACAGCCCTGGACCTTCCTCATGCCCCAGCCTCTCGCTTGTGGTCTCAGGGGGGTTCTATGTGGACATATTCTAACCCATTGCATTCCAGGAGCTGAACGTGTGGCCTGGACACTCACCGCAGTACGTGTAGATGTGGTTGGACTCGACGAATCTGACTTTGAGGTTGTGGAGCACTGCAGGCTCGTGCAGGTAGCTCAGGGCAGTCAGGTCATTCTCTCCCACAAGGATATCTGGATTGCGCAGGAAAGGCAATTCATTTCCTTGCGGGTCAATAGGATATTCATAGAGCTGAAGAGACACACACAAAGAACATGAGAATACCAAAACCAGCAGCTCCTTCAATGTCTTACTTTATGTTATAAAAACATATATATGGAGTTATGTCATAACTCCATCCTGACACTATAAAATACATACAATCCTGCTGTAAAGAAAATGAAAGCCCCTTTGTGCTACATCCTATAGAGATATGGATAGTACACGACCAGGTGACAGGTCATCCACCCCTCTGGTAAATGGCTTTGAGCTGTCAAAATATGGTCCTGGTGGACACTGATGGTCCATATGCACTTGAGCACGCCTGGGTTGTTTTCATGCCCACCTTGGGTCAAATTGCCTTTAGCCAAATTGTCTTTAGCCAGCTCTGACCAGTACCAGGTACCATACAGAAAACCCCAGCTTCATCTGATCTAAGCATCTTCATGCTCTTTGAAAAGCAGCTTCATTTCAAACCAGATCGTATTCTCCCCATCAGAGTGATTTCTCAGCTAATTTTTAATTCAGGCTGCTTGTAAACTCAAAACCTTATACCCCTTCAGGCAGAGAAGGACATGGAGAAGCAAGGAGCCCCTTCTGCTTTGGTATCTGAGGAACCAGGTTATGCTGTTGAAGCATACAGCTGCCCTTATGCTAACTAGTCTTGACTCCTCCCCAAATGAAGCAGAGACCAGCTAAAGGGAAAAAGTGTAATTTCCTTCCTTTATGGTGGAGGAAACAAAATTGCTGTGATCTTACTTTGCACAGGGTGCCTCTGGGAGGGGTCCTCACACTCAGATCCCAGCAGAAGGGATGAAAAGGCACCACTACCATTGCTTTGGCACCGGGATACTGCCTGTGCAAACAGCACAGGGAAAGCTGACTTAAAGTGCACAAGGACAGGCTTCTGCAGCACATCTGACAACCTCGGGCTTGTTTTGTACTCCAATTCTATGTTGCCAATGACAGTTTTCAAGAGTTTGCACTCAGTATCACACCTTAATGGCAAATACACCAGGGATCCCTTGTGATATTTAAAAATCGGCTCTTCATTCAAAGGGAGTACACTTGCATACAAAGTGCAGCCAGCAACCACAAAATCCACGAAAATTCACTTGAAGCACAAGGACAAAAGAGAAGCACTAAACAGTCGGGTAATGCATGCTGGCTGTCAGGAACAAAAGGCTTTCAACAGCTTCAAATGCCCCAAAGGTATGTATGCTCAGGATCTCTGATGCACACGTGTGCTGTTCCCCTTCACTAAAGCTTTTCAGCCTAACATGAATTGGGACCAGGCAGGGTTTAATGCAGCAAAGCATCAAACAGGGGTCTCTGGGAGCACCCTCACTAAGCAGCGGTCTCTTGCACAACCTCAAAATGAGATGTTCTTGTGTTTCACCATGACAGTGACATGGTTATTAAACTACCAACACCTAGTAATCCTTTAATCTCCTTGTGCTTTAATGTTGCTGACCGTGTACGAAAAGGCCAGACCTTGCAGGACTTCTTAGACCCTCTGGTTTCAGCAAAATATCCAGATTAAAGATCAGAAAGAAAGGAAAAAACCCTCTCCACCCCAGCCCCAGAACTAAAACTGCTGAAGACTTCAAGCAGAAGGGTGGAGGTTGCAGCACTCAGTAGAATGTGCAGATGTACTTTGGCAGCCTGAGCACAAAAAGCAGTATGAAGGAGCTGCTGTGGATGAGATGGACACCCACCTTCACCCAGGCACCCCAAAAAGGACACCATTAGTACTGCTCATGGAACACGCCTGAGGCTGAAGCCTGTAGTGCTTTTCACACCCATCACCAGTTTCTTGCAAAAGCTTGAGCATTCCTGCTTGGTTTCTCAACGGTTTCTACCTTCTTGCCACAGGAAGAAGAGAAAAGTCATGTAATAAACCTGCAGCGAGGGTCATCCCTATGGCTCCCGACGTCACTGGGAGGTAGGGATAAGCTGCTGCATGGTGGAATGCTGGAAACATGCCCATCCTGCGCAACGTGCTTGTATCATGAGGTTGCCCAGAGAGCTGATAGATGTGCCATCCCTGGAGATATTCAAGGCCTGGCTAGCTGTGTTTCTGGGCAACCTGATCTAGTGGAAGATGTCCCTGCTCACTGCAGAGGGAGTTGGGACAGGATGAGCTTTGAAGGTCCCTTCCAACCCAAACCATTCTATGAGTCTACGAGCATGAAGCATCATGTCATTAGAGGAAAAAAAAGACACCCAAAAAACAATTACTATGACTTGGAACACTGACTGCTAGGTACAGAAGGGTGAATCCAGGAGGTGCAGCCACAGGGCTCCTGGGCAGGGAAACCACCAGGGAGCAAGAGGCAGTGACTCATAGTCCTATGCAGAGTTTGTCATTTTTGTCTTTTAGAGCTTTCTTATTTAAAATAAAAAATGGAGGAAAAAGGGTTTTATGGAAGATTATACTTTAAGGGAAAAGCTAAGGCATGGAGAAAGCTGTTGCCGAGAAGTCACCTCTGTGCTAAGTGATTTTTCCGTCGATGGCCAATTTTGAGTAGATGCTACCAGCCTCCCTCTTTCCAGTTTGCTCAGCAGCAAAAAGCATAAACTGATATTTCTAACACGCTGCTGCTATTAAAGAAATCATTCTGATATCACAGACTGTTACAACTTTGCCAAGGGATGGAATGAGACGAGAGAGGTGAAGGGCTTTTCTCACAACCCACTCTAACGCAGGTGCCTGGGGAGGGAGCGGGCAAGGAAAAGCTGGGAGTGCTAAAGGAACAGAACACATGTTAAAATACTTCCTAAAAATACGAGATGGCTGAGGCTTCTTCACACATTAATTCAAAGCTTTACATTTCTGAAGAGTATAAAACAACACTCAAAAGCTTACAGTTTCATCTTCAAGTTTCAGATGCAGGCTTTTATCTCCCTCTTTGTAATCCTTGATCACTTCTGCCGATCTCCAAACTTCATCAGGGTCAGGAATCCAAACCCGTGTGTACTGTAGAATGAAGGGAGGAGAAAAATAAAATAAATAAAAAAAAAAAGAGAGAGAGCAAGAAAAAGTTTAAACATAAGGAAACCTCAGGAAATTAAATCAGAAATAAATTAATTCACCATGGATACAATTCCGCACTCAGTGTAAAATCAGCGCAGCTAAACCGTTTTATTTCAAGCAAAAAAAAAAAATCTTCTAATTCTAGGTTTTGGGGTAAATTACAGAGCAGAAGTCTGATTTTCAATCAGGCAGGGTGTACACTGGCTCGTTATCAATCTAATGGAGCGGGGCAGAGTCTCAAGGCAAAATGCAGAATTTAATTTCCCTGGGAAAAAGACAGCATTCCAGAAGCTTTTATGAAATAATGCAATTCTCCCCCAGCAGACCGTACACCAAAACATGTTTCTTTTGATCAAAACAACTTCAGGTTTCTCCCTACAGAGCATGCCATAAACCAAACCCACTGCCCTGGGGCTAAAGCAGGCAGAAGACACCAAAGCTGACTACTTCGGTTGGAGGCAAACAGAGAAATGCTTAGATGCAACATTCAACCTTATTAACATCTCCAAAGTTAGGGACACCCTTGTTCTTCCAAGGGCAAATCCCAAAGACAGACCAGTACAACCCTCCCAAAGTGTCCATGAAAGGATGAAATCCAAGAGCAAGCAGCACCAGTCACATGTAACGAGATGGTGGCATTACCCAAAGCCACAGCACCTCCTGCTAATGAGATTTAATTGCTTTTACCATGCAGAGATAAATACTCTGCTCAGGCTATGTAAAAGCATCCCCCAGTGCTGAGCAAGTAACTGCTGCTGTGCCAAGACCTCAGTGCATGCTCTCAGGAGTTGGGACAAAGGTACTGCAAAACCAACAGTAACGCTGCAACTTCCATGCATGGGTTTCCCTCACTCTCCACATCCACCTTTCTTTTGGCCAGAGCGGGTACCAGTTTCCCTGCCCATGGGGCTACCAGGGTAAGGTCCCAAGAACAAGGAGCCTAAAACTGCTTCATCTCTGCAGCGAGTCACCTTGAGCCAGGCTTTTGTTGCTGGACACAGACTCATAAAACCTGCTTCATGTTGGACTCAGCCACACGGCACAGAGTCAACAGGAATCCTTCTACAATTACTGATTGGCATTCTGGGGGGACATATCATAGGGTCATAGAATCAATACACCAGCACTGACAAAGCCACCACTAACCCATGGCACTGAGGGCCTCAGCTACACGGTGTGTGAACACTTGCAGGGATGGTGACTGCAGCCCTGCCCTGGGCAGCAGTTCCAATGCCTGAGCACCCTCTGGGGAAGGAACTGTTCCTCAGCTCCATCTAAACCTGCCCATGTGCAGCTTGAGGCCGTTTCCTCTTGTCCCATCCCTTGTTCCTTGGGAGCAGAGCGCAGCGCCCTCCTGGCTCCATCCTCCTCTCAGGCAGCTGTAGGGAGCCATCAGGTCCCCCTTGAGCCTTCTCTTCTCCAGACTGAACCCCCCCGGTCCCTCAGCCACTCCTCATCACTTTTGTGCTCCCTTCACCAGTCTTCCTCCAACTCTTTCTATCCATGGCAATCACACCTATATAACCTCATTCTTACACAAAACACAAGAGGTTGGTGAAAATCCCAGCAAATCCAAGTTACGCCAGCACCATAGCACCAAAGATGGTTTTGGCTTTCATCTTAAAGCCAAACCCCCAGCACACAGTGGCCAAATAACACCCACAGCAACCCAAGAGTTAAAGCAGCAGCAACTGCCTACCAGCCTGCTCTGCAGCTGAAGAGCAATAGATTTTTATATGTATCTTGTGTAATTATTTATAGAGCTGCTCAATAGCTACAGCAGTGGGAACCTTTAGATGTTAAATAGAGCTACACAAATGCATTGCCAGAACAGCAGTTTTATCTGGGAGGGGAAAAAATGAAATAAATAAGCAGACTTTTCCCAGCACCTCTAGCTCCCCACCAGCTTTCAGTGCCTTCCCTGCCACGAAGAAAGGAAGCTGCCATAGGTAAGGGACAAGTTTGGGACCCCAGCCCAGTCTCCGCTGTCCCCTCCAACCAAGCAGTACTGCAAGAGATGAAACATCCCTGCAGCACAGCCAGGAACCCATCTTTAGCTGGACCATGAAAGAAGGACTAGGTGCAGTGGGCAAGATGGGGATTCACCAGCTTTTCTCACCTCCTGCACATCGGCCCAGTTTCTCCTGCTCCAACATCATGGCAAGGGCTTTTTAAACCATTGCTGCAGCTCTCACCCCTCCAGCAGAGTGCCTTGCCTGCCTTTTCAGCCCCACCACCATGGTTTCATCCAGTGCCAGCTCTCTGTGGCAGAAAGAGATCAAACATCCTCTAGAAATGCCTGAAATAGCTGGGGATCAGGATGTACCCAGCTCAAGGCAGCCTCAAAAACAAGACGCTGCTGGTCCTGGCTGGAATCCTGCACGTCCTCCACTGCACAACGGGCTGGGCTGAGACATGGACCTGCATGGACAGATGGATGTGAAGGGGGGCTCACTGACCCTAAAGCAACCCCAAAACCATGGCGGTGCTTGCTTGTGGTTGGTGGTTGAAATCTGGGTGCACCTCCAGCATCAGTAAGAGGTCACGTCAGCCCCTCTCAGCAACTCATCACCAACCACAGCCAGGAGCTACCCAGCACCCAGGCACGATGCAAGGTTCACCAGTGATTCAGCAGTGCAGGAGAGTAGCAACTCTCAGTATCCAACACCCAGGGATGAACTTACAACCTGGTGATGGAAGATTTCACATCCCGTCAGCCACCCTGACAACAAAACAACACAATTTGCATAATATAACTGATTTTCCAAGACTCTGTGTATACACAACATGTGCAAGGGATCACGCAGTACAGAAGGCAGTAAAACAAAGCTGTTTGCAAGGTCTCAGGAGCCCTGGGAATAGCTTGTTCCCTGGCTGGGACATCCCAAATGCAATCCCTGCTTCACCACTCCCCACACCAAGCTCTTCCTGTCCTGCTAAATAGCTGCAGGCTGTCAGAATAAGCTGTTATGAATGCATTTCCCCAAGCATCTATAATGCTGTCCTCTCGTGCATGCATGCATGCACAGACATATTCAAAGAGGGGATCACCTTTCTTATTGTGCATTTTCACCATCCTCGCTTCCTTGCTGCATTCCAGCAGAGAATGCCAGTGCTCGGCCCTCCAGGCAGGGCAGGCTGCTACACAAACCTGCATCCAACCTTCCCTTTCACCCACAAATCCCAAATATGTCAAACCACACAGCAACGAAATAAAAGCACTTTGCCATTCTTAGATCTTCACAAGGTCAGCTTTAATTAAACCCCAGCAAGGCTTGGAGGCAGCGCATGCTGGGGGAACACTGGAGCACCATGCTCGCATCGCCTGCCTTCCCTGGCTCCAGCTTCTGCAACCTGGAACCTCCAAAGTGGCTTCACATGCTGTATGTTTGCCAGTTAAACTTCTATAGATGACTGCCACCAGGTCACCACAACTATGCCCCAGGCAGGTACCTGCTTGGGCAGGAGGAAGGCATCTCTGTCAACCTTTACTTCCATAATCTCACCTCTACCATAATTATTCCCTGTTATATGTCATGTCCTGGCTTCGTTAGTCTTAACCTCTTGATCTTCTGGAGGAGCTTGTTATAAAGGGAAAGGGAAGACATGTCTATCTTAAAACACTGGAGGATTATGAGGAGACACAACCCTAGGCAGACCACTTAACTTCTCAACACGTCTCCATCCAAGTGGGCGTATAGAAAAGCATTTCTTTAATCCTCAGGGACGCCATTGAATGATGTGTTAGCATAAATCAGAAGTAGCTCCACATGCTCAAGAAAAAATATGATCTGTTTTGTTTCTTTTAAACCAGATTCCAAATAACACCAAAGCAATTTGGTGCTCTCAAAGCCTCTTGCATTATTCCACCCAGCTTAAGCAGAAGCTTAATAAATTCAATCCCCACCTCCTGATTTGATTTAGATTTTAGCAGGCTGCCACTGTGGATGCAGATTAAAACCAACATTAAATTAGAAGAGGCAGGTTTTGTTTTGCTGTTTGAAAGCGCTCAGTAACAGCCAAAGGCACTCCCAGCAAACTCCAGGCTATGTGCATGGAGGATGCTCCATCGCAGCTGGAAGGGATGCTGATCTGCATAGAAAGAGTTACACCTCTGTGTACTCTGTGTGGACAGAGTATAAATGTCCATTAAATAAAGAGTATAATTGTCCATTAAATGAAGAAAAAAATGCTTTAAAATGAGCTATTTCAGTCTAGTCTGGGTGTTTGGTTGTTGCAAGTCTTTGTGGCAAGCTGGAAGTCAGCAAATCCATCTTTATTGTTATTGGGTTTTAATCCCCAGAGTTATTTCAGGAATGGCAATACTCACAGCTGACCCCAGGAAGTTTTCATTGCTCCTTAGTTAATGGCAGTTTTCCAGAGGCATCCTTCCTACAGAACTGCAACCAGAAGGAGAGCACAGCAGAAAACCCAAAATGCTAGCAGTACAATAGTACTGACCACCAAGCAGGTATGATTACAGTAACGAAGATGAAGACGTAGTGTCTCACAACCAAGGTTCTTCCACACAGATTAAGACTTACAAAAGGACTTTAGTAGAAAGCAGAGACAGTGATGTCCAGCTTAGAAAGACGAAGGTGAGCGCACAAATGTCCACAAAGAACAAGGAAACTGGGACAAAAAAAACCCTGCTATTTTTCCCCCTTTGCAGCAGGCTTATAGCAACTTCATTCCGTACCGTGCAAAGAAATAACATGGTTGGGTATTACGTGATACTCTTGGAAAGGACATATGAACACATATGAAAGAATAAATAGCAGTCCTGGCTTCCCCAAGAATGCTTACATTTACACATACAGCATGTGAATGCTGAAGCAGCTCACTTTGAAAAAAGTCTGACAACTGCCCTTCAGCTCCCACAAGCCATCTATTACTACATTTAAAGTTTTCCAAAACTTTGTTTTTTCCAAGCAAAAAGAGCAAAATACAAACTCTACCTTAAATTAAAAGTGGTCCATGCCAGCATAACTATGGGGTTGATGCCATTTCCCTTATTTTTCCTAAACCACTATTAAAAATTACCCCAGAGTTAATTTAAAGAGGCTCCTGTAGCAAAAAATCCCAGAGGATTCTCCTTGTGGCCACTGTACATACTAACAGCATCTCCTCCCAGCTCTGCAGTAAAGAAAATGAGCTTCTCCTCATTAATCTGCCCTGGATGTGCAGTCCTGGGCTGAACTGGGGTCATTACCACGACTGTTTTTGCACATCCACTGGAAATATTCCCACTGCAGCAGGATCCCACATCCCCTGTGATTAACAGGCAGTTATTTATGGAGTTATTTAGCTGTGCCGAAATTGCTTGTGCAAACCACCCTGCTTGCTGGTGTTGGGAAAAGCCACTCGATGTGTGCCATGAGCAGGAGAGCATGGAAAGGAAGTGGCTCCAACGCTCTCCTGGGTGCCTTGCAGCCTCAAAAACACTTTCTGCCCCACTTGGCAGTGACTCAGGACAAAAATCTGCTTTGCCCATGACGCAGTGAGGCACAGACGAGGTGCTCTGGCAGCAGAGAGGGGTTTTGCCCTGTTCAAGGACCTCTCTTTTAAGTTATAACAACAGCTTTGATATTATTATTTACAATATTGAACATCGGGGCAGAGAGCAGATCATAATCCTCCTTTTCCCATCCTCCAAATGAGATTTTCATCCCAGCAGCGATTTCTCCTCTGCCCAGCAGACAAGCAAAGCCCCTATTTAGGTCATTGTTCCCCAAGCTGCGCTGTGACTCCAGGACAGGCTGATGCCTGCATCTCGCTCCAGGCTGGCTTCTCTGTTTCCTGCTGGGTACCACCAGCTGGCAAACCCTCGCAAGGGTCATGAGGGGATGACAGAGGGTTTCGCTGCTTGGTACAGAGCAGACAGGGATGCTCTGGTATTGCACAGCTCTCTCCTGCCTAATTTCTGCAGCACCGGTACCCGATGCTGTGATGCCATGCAGAAGCCCAGCATCCCCTGCTTGGCCAGAGAGCATCCGCTCATCAAGAACCTCTAATAGGAAGAGACTCACTTCTTCCTCATTATAAAAAAACACTCAAAAAAGTCTGAAAGGAGAGGTCATGACTGGCCAATATTTCAACACACAGCAAGGGACACTCAGTACACCAGCATCATGCTCAACGGGCAAGGCAAGAAAAATAATCCTGTGTTTTACTACTTTAAAAAACATCATTTTGAGCTACAGAATGCAAATGTTAACTTGCTGAGTGTTAAATGCAAAGGTAAAGACAGCAGCATGCTGCAGAAGCATCTTTGATTCCTCAACATGAGGACAAACAACTTGCGAGTTTCCCAGGGCTGATAACTCACTGACCCAAACAGCTGAGCAAAGGCAGATGAGCCTGATCTATACTGTGCCTCATATTCCTCATCCTCCTTGTGCTATCAGCACAGGGATGGACACAGGGAAAGCACATAAATGCACACCCACACCATGCGCCCATCAAGGCAGAGCTCCTAAACTTGAAGAGCATCTCTGTCCATCCCAGGTCCCTGGATCTGAGCTAGCAAAGTACATGCTTTGCTGATGCCTCGTAGGTACAGGGATATTCTCCTCCCCTCCCGAAGGGCTGTCACACTGACGGATGACTCCACGCCTCCCACCAGCACTAAATTTCTCTTTGCTGAATTTTATTCCCCTGCCCAAATTAAAACTCAGATGGTGATTTGCATGAAGTGTCACAGCAGCTGAGCAGCACTCAGCAGCTTGGACAAGCAGCATCTGCAGCATTTATCCACCAGCTCGTTAGCAGCATCACTAATGAAGGGGCATTTGAAAGGCTTCAGCTCATCGTTGCAACAGCTCCATTTCGCCAAGAGCAGAGGTAAAACTGGCACTGAGCAGAGCAGGGCTGCAGGCAAACCCCACTCCAGGATAGAAATACTGGGGGTAGGCTTGGAGGTTTCGCTTTAATTAAACATGATTTCCAGGAGTAATCAATATTCTTACATGTAACTAACAGCCAGCTAGTGTCTTCCCATCCTCTCCCCTACCATTTCTTCCATGGTGTTTCAGCAGCACTCGTTACTGCAGGCTTAATTAAGACTGACGAGTTCAGCGCCAAGGTCTCGGGCACACACGCAGCCCTGCTCTCACTGCAGCAATGGGCTGAAACACAAAATCCCTCTTGCAATAAGTCATTAGATACTGCAAGACCAGGTACAGCCCCAAGTGGTTTGGGACAGCGTGAACAAACAGCTTGGTCTTAATCTGGGGGGAAAAGGAGTTCCTCCTGGGCTGGGGAGTGATCCCACCGCAAGACCAGGATTTGCTCTGGGCTGTGCAACAATTCTTGTACTTGTACTTTGCTCCTCTGCTCTAAGAAAGAACAGAACCAAACCTCTCTAACATGGTCAACAAGACTTCATCTGCCTGGGATGCGCATTACCAGATTGAGCGCAGGACCCCTTTGCCTTTAGCTGCTCTAAAGCAGCATCAGTGAAGGCTGAGAGCTGGCAGTGGGACAGGCAGGCTGCTGTTTGCTGCAAGGGTGCAGCCAGGAGCCAGATGAAATCTCGGGGTACACGGCAGGGCTGCCCCTTTGGGTATCCAAACCTGGATTTAAAGCACGCTCTCCACTGGAGGATTGGGCACAAACCCTGGCAAAGCCCCTTCAAAACTTCATATTCACCAGCATTAGAGAGCTGCACCAAGAGATGTGGCCACCAGTCTGCTGGGTGGGATGCCTCTCCACACGTCCTGTCCCATAAAGCACCATGAGTAGGGGATCACTAACCCAGTGAGCCAAAGAGAGCACTGAGGTTCTCTTCTATCAGGCCTGGATGAGCCCTGCAAGGTGCTCACCATCACCATCCAGTCTGCCACACTGCCAGAAAGGGGGATGCTCTGCAGACCCCCTAAACCACTGCAGAGTCCATGGGGAAGCACAACAGTCTGGTGCTAAAGCCAACCCATGCCATGATACACTTGACTAGCAGCTCCTCCTGGAAGAGCTGCAGGCATCAGGGCAGCAGCAGTGTGGAGCAGGGGGCTCTACACCTTCCCAAGCATCTCACTTGTGCCAAGCATGCATGGGATGCTCACAACCACCATCAGCACCACTCACCTGATCCAGCTCCTTCCAGTGCTCCTTACCTCATCTTCCGAGTCATGGATTAACAAATGTTAAACGCCAAAAACCCTTGACCTGGTGTCTAAGGGGAATCAAGATGAGACTCACGGTCCTAACGCAGCCTAGAGGGTTTTTATTGCAATAAAGGTTGCTGGGGTTTCCCAGGTTTGATTTTGCTTTTCCAATTCAAAACCCCATGCAGGAGTTAAGTGTCTCCGTAGCATAACTTATGAAACAGCCTGTCACACTGCAACTTAAATCCTTCCAGACTACTTTCTGCAAATCCCTCTTGATTGGCATTAATTACCCTTCTCTCACCTAATTCTCAATTAATCAAAGCCTTGAGAAGTGTTGTGGTGTCATCTCGTCCCCGCAGTCCCATTTTCCACCCAAACTCCACGTAAGCACCTTAATGAACATAGGGTGTACACAAAACATGCTCAATATACACCATACATATTTGATTATTAATAAAGTAGTTAAAAAATAGCCTTTCAGTTTTAATTGAGAAGTTAAAAATAGGCTTTCCCCCCAGGTTTTCACAGTCCTCTGTGTATAGCATAGCCTCATGAGCAAGTTCATTCCCCAGTGCAGTGACCACCTCCCATTAAACAATTTAGAATCATAGAATAGTCAGGGTTGGAAAGGACCTTAAGATCATCCACTTCCAACCCCCTGCCATGGGCAGGGACACCTCACACTAAACAATGCCACCCAAGGCTCTGTCCAACCTGGCCTTGAACACCACCAGCGATGGAGCATTCACAACTTCCCTGGGCAACCCATTCCAGTGCCTCACCACCCTCACAGGAAAGAATTTCTTCCTCATATCCAACCTAAACTTCCCCTGTTTAAGTCTGAACCCGTTACCCCTTGTCCTATCACTACAGTCCCTCATGAATAGTCCATTCCCAGCATCCCTATAGCCCGCCTTCAGATACTGGAAGGCTGCCGTGAGGTCTCCATGCAGCCTGGGAGAAGTCTGGCTGGGCAGCCCCAGGATGTAGCCAGGGAACACCAGGGCTTCCAACAGGGAACAACAAGAACAGTGGCTGCCTCTAGGCTGTTACTGCCGTAACACAAGTGGCATTCACGGTGTCACACGCATCTTCTGAAACTCGGGGTACACACCACCTCGCCCCCAGCTTGAGCATTGAACCATCGTCCCCACCAGGCACTGCTATGCCCAAACAGCACCATCAAAATCTACCTTTAATTGCACAGAAACATCTCCACCACACTGGATTTTCATCCTTATTAGAAAGAAGTAATTGAATTAATCTACCTGTATAGTTATCCCTCACCTCTCCAGAACCCATGCATTAAAAACTCTCTCTGAGCATCACTCTGTGCATGCTTAATTCAAAGCGGTTTTGACCCCTTGTTTTATGTATCAGGCACTTTTTCAGCACATTCTAACCAGAAGGATGTTCTGTAAAACCCCCCTGGCCACCTCTGCATCCTTTTCATCACTGAGCAACTGCAGGAAAACAAATTGATTACTTAGGCTTTAAGTAAAAAGTGTTTTACTGGTTATAATTAAAAAATCCCAGCAATAAAGTTTGATAGCAAGGAGATATTAGACAGCTGAAGAACAGCACCAGGGATCAAGATGCAAAGCTGGAATGAATACATTTAATTAAAATATCTGAAGCAGTGAACAAACATTCATACACACCTATTTGCTTAGGAATGAGAGGGCAGAGAAACAGTCTCCTGAAAGGAAGGACTTGCATTTTCATTTTGTTGCAGTAATTTTCAGGTCTTTGGGAATGTGATTTGTACCCTGCTCCTCTTCTCCCAGGACATCCATACTCCAGGCCCCAGATGTGCACTTGTATGATGAGTTACTCTACATCAGTGTATATATTTTGTCTCTTCTCCCCAGTGAGACAAAGAAAACAAGCAAGATATTGCAACCGCTAAACTGAAATTGGTTCAAAATACACCTCTGAGGAAACGCAAACAAAAGGCAGGTTCCTTTTTCATATCTAAAATAGAAGGTACAGCATGGCTAAACAGTCAGCTATATTCTTTCGTATTTCTCTATAGCTTCAAGAGCCCAGCTAAAATACTGACATTTGGGCTTTCCAGCACTGACATCCTGCAGCCTCTTATTTAGACCACACAGTAGCTCCCTTGAAAGCCATTCCTTATATCCCATATACAATATCCTCTAATAAACACAAGGGAGATCAAAGCTTAAATAAGGAAGAATGCAGGAAAAGCTGTCCCCATCAACCCCTGAATTTTGAACTGCAGGAGGAGATCTGGGAGGTGATGCCATTAACAGAACGTTGTTTGTTTTCTGCAGGAAGGGCTCAACAAAGGATATCAAGATGCAGAAGGCTGCCCTTGAGGGCTGCGAGAAAGCAACTGCCCCCTCTTCAAATAAAAGGATAAAATAAATATAAAAACAGCCACACCACCAAATGCACCTTTTCTACCTTTCACCTTCTGGCTTGGATTTCTTCCCTGGCTTGGTAATGTCCTCTGTGCGTTAGGCAAATCCAAGGTTCTCTCTTCCCCTTGGAAGGGCGGATGCCCCAGCAGCACACAAACGCATGCTCCCATGCAGATCAAATGGCTCTCATGAACCAGGGAGTGTCCACATAGAAAACATCCCAAGCAGAAGGATAAAATAAGAATAACTTAAAGGAAAAGAAGCTATCACAGCCACCTCTGCTGCTTCTTCCTTCCTCATCCCCACAGCACATCCGCTCTGTTGTACGTGTCTCGGATTGACACACAGGGCAACATTCATATCCCAACAGGAGACGTATTTACTTATTTAAACATTGCTCCCTGCATTACAAGGGCATTTCTTTATTCCTCCTAAGAAGTTACTTCTGGGTACAGGCAGCAGGTGCAGAGTTTTAATGCAAGTCTCAACTCTGGCTCTTCTATCATTACCAGTAGCATCACATCATCCCAGAAACATCCTAACTATAGGATTTCCATCCCACAACATATCCCCCAGCTCAGGCCCAGGGGGTTGTATTCCAAGACCAGGAAACCCAGCTTCTATCCAAAGGATGCGTTTCCCTTTGGTAAGGACATGCATTTATTTATGGTCACCCTTCGGCTGATGCCACTTGCCTTGGAACCACTGGGTCCCACCAGCACAGCTTAAGTGCTACAATCTGCTCCAAGCAAAACTACTTCAACCTGCTCTCACCACCCACAGTGAGGAAAAAATCCAAAGGATTATTAATTACAAAAGCAGCAAAAAAAAAAAAAAAAAATGGAAACACACCCAAAGTTATAGTGGTTCAAGAGTGCATGAAGACAACGAGAGGTGGAGAGTGGCTCACTCAAATTAGGGAAAACCATAACTTAAATCTATCTCTACCAAGAATTGCATTGCAATGATTTTCCTCTCCTCTAGGGAATGACTTCATGCTTCACTAGGTACATGAATAAATCAAGGGAAGAAACCTTAAATTAAATAAACATTATGTTACCCCAGTTTATTTTGCTGTGAAAGCAAAGATTTTGCAAACTGCGCTGCCAGTTCCCAGCTCCTAACATACAAATCCAAAAGTTTCTGCCCTGATAAACCATTAGCAATATTAGAATATTAGTAATATTCTTAGTAATATTCCCATGACCAGAGCTCCTGCAAACCCCCTGGGCTGGTGGCTGGATGGGAACACCTGAATTTGTGCAGCTACTTTCACCCACCACCATGGGCAAAGCTCTAGATAACCCACAGCATCACTCACATCACGGATTTGTCCCACGGGACCTTCAAATGCATCACAAGAAGCATTAGTGGTCATGCACATCCATGCACACAGCAGGGATTCAGGACCCTACTCAGAAGAAGATGTGATCTACGAAAAACAGATGCTGAAGCAACACATCTCCCTTCATAGCTCTGTTTTCTTCCAGCTGCCTGCCCTTTCATCTCCCTCTTGGACTAGAAGATCCCACACTACGGAGAAATGGCCAAAAGCTCTCAGAAAGTTATTTTTGGGTGTGCTTTCTTAGAGAAAAGAATAATAACCCCTGATAGGATCACTGTGTCCGGGCATTGTTTATAGCCACCTAACCTGTGAAGCACAGATCAATGTGTCCCTCCTGGGAAATGCCAGATTTCAGCATGTGCTGGGCCTGCGCACACACAGGGGGAAGTCAGGCGGTTGTGGGGGGAAAGGCACAATCCTCCCTACCACCACAACACACAACCCCCTGAAGACTTTTTAAACCTCATATGCAGATCAGCAGAGACTTCTCTGCTTAATAGTTGGCGTGCAATGAGATAATCGTATTTCAAGAAACATTTTCGGGGCCTTTAGCATCCCCACCTTGACAACAGCCACTTAAGACACATTTCAAGCTCCACAGCAATTAGCCCTTGAAATCCTGTTGCCTTTCAGAGTGTGGTGTGTCCACACCAGCTCCCACCCATCAGCTAATGGGAAAAGAGGTTGGCGTGAGCCAAATGGCCATCGACTCAAGGGGCAGCAAGAGGAGATCGCGCTCACCCACCTCCTCCTCAACAGCAACATTATAGATGTTACTCTGTGTTATGCTGTTCACAGCCATATCTCATTAAGCCATTGCTGGTGGGTACCCATCAGCATCTTCAAGAGCACGTCATGTCACTTCTATCCAAGTTTGGATTGTTGTACGAAGGCTCATCAGTCCCATGAAACCCTTTGCATAAATGTGGATGTTCAACAGTTGAGACAGAAGAGGTCATACCAACCTAAGGAAAGCCTCAAGCAACGGTCAGGGTATGCATCATGATGCAGTAGGCTGTAAAGTTTCTTTCTGTGGATTATGAAACCTCTTGAGTATATCCCTTAGTAGGAGCTTTTGTCAACTGCCTGAAACTTGAGCTCCAAAGCTCTGTACCCCCGTGTACCTGGTGATAAACACTGCATAAGCTCTGAGGCATTAAGAAAATGCCAGAGCAGGAGATGGCCTTGCATGACCTCTCATTTACAGGGAATTGGCACTACTTGAAAGCCAAGGGCTCAAGCACACGGTGCACCAGACAAGGGACCACAGCTCCACAGGGTTCCCAGCAGCACTAGGAAGGTGCTTGGGAGAGGTACAAGAGTGTGATATATCTTTTGGTGCCCATAAATAAATTAAATCTAGGTCCTTTTGGAGTGACCAGCAGACGGTGCTCTTCCAAACACAAACAATGCCTCCACTCTTGGACAATTACAGCCAGTAATTTAGATTAAAGAGAGGGTGCTGATGACGCTGCTGTTATCCACAAGCCAAAAGTGACCCACAGACCTAAATTCCAAGAATGAAAACTCCCAGAGTCCTGCTTCACAGCATTACTGTGAAGGTTTAAGGTACTTTAACCTTCAACCTGGGGAGTTAAAGGCATTTTACAAGGGCCTGTAGGGACAGGACAGGGGAATGGCTTTAACTGCCAGAGGGGAGACTGAGATGAGCTCTTGGGCAGAAGCTGTTCCCTGTGAGGGTGCTGAGGCGCTGGCACAGGGTGCCCAGAGAAGCTGTGGCTGCCCCATCCCTGGCAGTGTTCAAGGCCAGGTTGGACAGAGGGGCTTGGAGCAACTGCTCCAGTGGAAGGTGTCCCTGCCTGTGGCAGGGGTTGGAACTGGATGGGCTTTAAGGTCTCTTCAACCCAAAGCAATCTGGGATTCGTTGATTCTATGACACATAGGAAAGCCCAAACAACACCTCACTGGAGCACAAGCAGAGCACTGCCTGACCGCTGCCTGCTGCACGCGGATCATCTGAACTGGCACAACCCTGCTGCCCATCAAGAGCTGGGTGCCCAGAAGGGAGCTGGGAGTGAGACAGCAGCTTCATGGCAAAACTGGGAGTTTGCTGATGGTTCAGACCAGTCTGCTCTATCTTAAAATGTGATGCTTTCAATGCAGAGCTAGAGCATCATCCCACCCTATGCTTCATGGAGGGCAATACAGTGAGGCAATACGCTCTTCCCCTAAAACTGCAAACGTGTCGCCGATACCCATTTCTCTAGAAATTTCAGAATATCAGATGTAAGTCTCAATTTACCATAATTACTGGAATAAGATTAAAGAAAAAAAGGTAAAGCCAACTCCGGTATGGGATGATAAGGAATTAAATAACCTCAGAACGCTGACTTGATAAATGTAAGAGTCACTGAGATTCATTTTTGACCAGAGAGTTCATGCCCTTGCCTCTGTTCTCCCCACGATATCAAGACGAGCAGCATGTCAGTGCTTTCCACACTTAAGACCATGCCCACCCTCTTCACTTCCTTCACCCACCAGCCAAGCAGACTACCAAACACCAACCAGGTTTTCCTTCTCCCTGTGGCACTCTCACTCTGATACTCCCCACTAAGCCAGGTCTCCCTCCAAGGATGGTGGCCAGCCATTATCAGAGCGCTATTAAATCCAATGTCAGAGCACAACCTCCCTACTCCCAGCCACAATGGAGATAAGACCCTCTCCTGAGTTTCTGTAAACAAACTCTGAAATACCATAGTAAGAGCAGAGACTAGAATGAGACAGGAACCGGTCCTCTCAGAGCATCAGCAAGATGGATTCAGGAACAGAAATCCAAATATTTGCCTTCCCTTCCCCTGTCCTCCCCATATTGTATTTGCAAAACAGGGCCACTTCCAGATGCAAAGCTAAAGGATGCCCTTAGTACAAACTGCACTACAGAGGCCAAGCAACCCTGCAGAGCAAAGCCTGCCCAGCCCAATACCCAGGGACCTGATGGTCACTTCCTGGTGATTTCCCTTGTGCTTTCAGTCACCCCTCACAGAGGTGGTGCAGAAGGGCCCGTATTTCCACGCTCCCTTCACTGCTGGCATTTCCAGCCGTGGGAATGTGGATTTGAGCTCCAGCCTAATGCATTTTGGAGAAACCACCTCAGTTGAAACACAGCACTGCCCAAGTCTTAGCAAGGTTTACAAAGACAGCACTGGCGACCGCAGCAAGCAGCAGGAGACAACGTGGCTGTCACCAGTGGGCACGGGATGGTCACAAACTGAGCTCATTTCAGCTGCCAGCACTGATGCCCCAGTGAGGAACCCCGAGGGACTGGTTTTCACAACAGCTCCTTTCATGGGAAAGCAGTTCAACCTGTTTAAACGCTCTTCTACCCTGTTCTCAGAGGATATTTCATGCCTCCTTTGACAACCAGCAAAGCGCTCTCAAAAGGCCGGGCTTCACTTGAAAGGCGATCAGAAAACCCCAACATCCCCACTGCCTGTTTCCAGACAGAAATTCCAGCTGGGAAAGCTCATGAGCTGGGATTTTCCCTCTTCTCCAGCACTTCTGAACTCCTTTCAGGATATGCATGCACAGGAGAAAGCCCACATCTTGTACTGCACTGACACTGGAGAAAACAAGTCACAAATCTCTCCTCATTGCAAGATAAAAAACATAGGGTCTCCGCCAGTAGCTAGACGGACTTTAGGAGTTAAATGTTGCTATCAGTCCTAATGTTAAATGTTGCTATCAGTCCTAATGTGTGTTTTATCACTACAGTAAATTTATCCCCAGCATCATATGGCCAATCTACAGAAATCAAATGCAAGAGAGATCCTCAGAAACTGTTTAAATTGCCCAAAGTGGGATGTTTTGTGAGCATGTGGAAAGGATGCGCAACAAGTAGAGAGGTCAGCAACTGCTAACCCCATACAGGAAAGCTCAAAGCTCTAATACAAGGGGCTCAAAGCATCCTCATGGACCAGAAAGCCAGAAAAGCCTCAGTAAGGTTCATGCCTGGTGGAAAGGACACTGCTCCAGTATGCAACTGTAGGACATTGCCACCAGCACCAGCAGCATTTGGTTATTGAAGGAACACAGGAATCCTGAAGAGACCCTTTAAGATTTCATGTGTCACTTCAGCCCCATAAATAATCACGGCTGGTTTAGTAGCAAGAGGCTACTGCCGTATTTTCACGCTTGCTCTGGCTGCCCACATACAGTGCAAGCAACTGCTTATGGGATGAAGGAAGCCCCATCCACTCCATCACTGGAAGTTTAGTACCAGAGCAGATCTGTACACACTTCTCTGGTGGCTTCAGCTTTTCTTAAGCTCTGCCTGGAACTAAAAGGGTGAATGAAGCCAAGTCTCCCTTTTTCACTGGACTGCTTCCATAAAGCAACTTAAACATCCTTAATACAGCTCAGCCATCCAACATGAATCCCTTGGATGGGCACTGTGGCTCCCAAGAGACTCTGCAAGGCTGAAATACGGGCACTGGACAACTGCGTTAACGTTAATGCAGTAGCCAGCTTTTAAATCAATCATAAATCATGTACAGAATCTGTAAAAGACAAGGGTCAGTGCTGTTTATGGGGTTAAGGCAGGTAAGGCAGACGCAGCCAAGGCCTCTTCCATCTCCCAGGTTGTTTCAAAAGCTATTAAGCTTTCAAATTATGAGCCGTGGTTCAGATCTGCATTCATCTCCAGCACGTCCAGCTGCTGGGCTGACTCCTTCAGGCCTTGGCCACTACATTTTGCTCTGTCCTGACTTGCTAAATTACGTGTGTTTTGTGTGAGCAGGAGGAGTGGAGTCAAGTCCTTCCAAAACAGCCTCTTCCCTCCCAGACAAAATAACTATATTGAAGTTTAGCCTGACTGCAGGACAGGTTTGTCCAGATCCCAGGTGTATTTTAGCTCTTCCCAACTTTCCAGCTGCTTCCCAGGCACGTGACAGTGAGCAGGCAGGCATCAGCATCCCTGGTGCTTACAGAAGCAGTAAGACCACCTTCCTGCCCGACCGGGTACCATCCCTCCTGAGTCACCCAAAGATCTCAGATGCTCTCAGCAGCACAAATGCCTTCAATCAGGGCTTCAACACTCTCAGTTAGCGCTTCAGGAAATCCACCGGAGCATTTCACAGGACACAACGATAATTTGGAGTTCTGAGCTCCCACGAATACCCCAGTGACCAATTCACCAAACACCCAGAGGTATGTGTGAAGGAAATGGATTGATGTAGACAACAGCCAGGGCCACGCATCTTCCAGCTATCACCTTAACCGCACGTAAAAAAGGTGTTCATCTACAGAGACGCGCTCAAATTCTGTCTGTCCACTGGCTTCGAAGCTTAAAGGCAGAAGAAGCAAGACTTCAACCTGAGGAAGGTGCTAGCCTGCTCAGTAGAGATGCTTGAAGTTTACTAAAATGTGGCTCTTAAAAGAACAGAATTTAGGGAACTACTTGGAAACAAAAAGGGGTTTTTACTGTGGAAGAGCAGCAATGAAGTGTGTGGCTGCAAGGAAAAATAGATCATTAAAACCCAACTACAGCTGCTGAATCATTCAAAAGATTGGTTTGACATACATGTTCGTTTTGCCAAAAGACAATAAGAGGTTGAAAATTTGGACGCCCTTGCAGAAATCAGGAGCATTCCAAAGGTGGAGTTTTTCATCTTCTGATTTCCAGATGGGCTCCGACATTGCTCTATCACATTGGACATACACATCAGCACAGCCAATTGCAAGATACTGCCAGAAGTTTAGCTACAATATGAAATGAAGGCAGAACTGTTGTTGCTACGCTCTGGAAGGACTACAAAAGTGTTTTTACTAAGAGGTTATAAGAAGTTTTAAGCAGACTAAATTGGTTTTGCTCAGCTCATACAACTGCAATGATTAAACCTTGCACAAAGGAACAGTCACAGCAAGCTGCTTGACAGAACTTGCAGCACAGAAAATTATGCAATTAATACTTAAAGAATGCTCTCTTTTGTTGTCATTGAAGAATAAAGTTTATACACTACAAACGTAAGCATCAGGTTTGTTTTTTCTCACAGTTTTACAATATCATAGTGCTGCACCTTTGTGATTTCTTGTTGCTGTTTTGGCCAGAAGCCCCACAATGACACAGGAATAGGGATAAACTGCATAAAAGGTTTGTGACATGAACAAAACACAGAAACCTGGCATTACAGGCTAATATTCTTCTCTCTTCGTGTACTTAAGATGCATTTCATTGGGTGGACACCTTCCAGGACGCTCAAGGCAAGCTCCCACAGCAGGTTCCCCACCTCCAACCAGCGCTGGTCACCAGCAGCTGGACCAGAGCCATATCACACCAGACCACAGCTCCCAACACCTTCATGACACCCTTCAACCACCCGCTGTGCCCTATGGAGCATCCCAAAGGTAACAGGCATCAGCAGCCTGGGATCTCTGGATAACACAAATATGTTGAAAACCAGTTAGTGACAGCGTTTTGTTCTTCTAAAACAAGAAACAAGACCGAACAAAACACCAGAATTAGGAAGCAAACCCATTCTGCACCTGGGAGAAGGTCCGCGCAACAATATAAAACCTAATAATTATAAACTATAATTAATTATTTCTACCCTGTGAATGTTTCTCCCTCCCCCACAGCTCTATTGTCTGAAAAGCATTTATCTGGAAGTGGGTCATGTCTCCTGGCATTACTAAATCTTCCCAAATTTCCCCCGATTAGTCAAACGAGATATCCTCTCTGACATCTGAGTGATTGAGGTAGTGTGTAATGCCATTTTTCCCCTGAATGAGCCACATCAAAGAGGGTCATAAGCCCCGAGATAGCACGCCGGATAAAACAGCCGCCGACAGATTGTCCACAGAATATTACCGAGGAAAATTAAATTGGTTTGTTGGAAGGTTTTTCCTTTAGAAACATTCAGCCTTTAGCACTGAACACGTGGAGACAAGAAACTGCTTCCAGAGCTGCTAAAAGGATGAAGCCTCACTAACTTATGAGCTGTGTGACCTGATAGTTAAACACACTTCTGCACACTGGAGTCCCAGGGACTTTTTGCATCACCCACAATATCTAGCCCGGTCTTCACATGGGGGCAGCAAAAGCCATCATGCCAGAGATTGGTGGCAACCTAAATTTGGGTAATACCTCACAAGTGATTGAGTATTAAAGTAGAGCCACCTGTGACTAAAAAGGAGAAAAAAGCAGTAAACCTGCTACCCAACAAGGAAAATACCATTTAAAATCAGGGCACAACAGGAAGTAATCGCTCAGGCATGATTTATATCCAAAGGGTTCGAAGTAATCCACTTTATATCCAAAGGGTATAAATTTATATAATATAAAATAATAATATAAAATATATTAATATATATTTATATAATTATATTTTTATAATTTATAATTTATATAATATAATTTAATATATTAAAATATAAAATAATATATAATATAATTTATATCCAAAAGGTTCCATCATACTGTGGAGCATGGATCCTGGGAAGATGCTCAGGTGGGGCAAGTGCTGCCTTAGGGGGCTGGAGCTGAGCCCCTTACTCACAGGAAAAGAGTTGGAGCTCCTGAAGTACTCATCAGGTCAACAATTAGATTAATTCTGGGCAAAGTTTAGTGAGTAACAGCAGGGTTTGACATTCTGCTGATTCACTTCATGCGTCCTGCAAGTGCTCAAACTTTGCACCAGAGCAGGGACTGCCAGGAGACAGGACCTTTTTGGTCAAAAAAGAGAAAATAAATTGAAAAAATACATGTAAAAAAATAGTGAAAGCTTGAAGAGCTACAGACGTTCCAGCATTGCCAAACAGAACATTCTATTTCTGAGAACAGACTTTCCTTTAAAAAGTATGGATTTCTGTACCACACTGTTCCTTGGACAAAGGAGAAGGCCCCAGAGAGGCTGCATTTGTGTGAGATCAGCATGTTTGCTGCCTGCTGCTGGACTTCGGGATGCAAATGCTGGCGCAGCATTGCTGGGGAAGGAAAAGCCTCCTTGCAGCTCAGCCTCTGGGGACTGTAAGGGGCTGCACAGCCTGAAACAGCCTTGTCCATCTCATCTCCTTCAGCATGAAGTGCTGGGTGCTGAAAGGCAAATTCAAGCAAGTTTTGCTCCTGAAGATGATTTAGGCCTTTCCCGACGGACAAGTAAATGCGTATTCCATGTTCCTAAGCCGGGCAGCACTTCTTGTGTCTATCCGGCATCGCGGCGACGGTCCCCATGCTCCCACGCCAACAACTCCCACGCAAGCACCGCCATAACTTACCGGAACATCAGCAGGGAGGGCAAAGCACAAGAGAACGAAGATCAGCTCTGACAGCCCCTACGCAGAGTTTGTTTTGGCATGGGAAGAGCTCATGAGGTTTCACAGCGAGCAGACGAGGGGCCCGGCAGCAGGAATCAACCTTGGGGCGACAGCAGTGCAGAGAGGCTGAAACCCACAGCCCGCCCTGACACCACTTGCACCCAAACCACCAGCGCCCTAACCTTGAGCATCAGTGCTGCCTAGAGTCCAGGTTTGCATGCTGAGACACCTCAGGTTTTCCTCCTTCCTTTTCTCTTTGTTTTTACTTAAAAAGGAAGTATCTTATTTAACAGCCCTGCCTCCATCCTCCATGGCCGGGTGGACGAAGCATAAGCATTCATCTCACCACTCTGCAAGGGGAGGAAGAAGTTATCCCCTCACTCGGGCAAGGTCCAAATGAAAATAAGGGCTTTAGAAAGCAAAAGGAAAAAGAAATGAAGCAGAAGGGAAGTAGAACAAGAGATTTCAAACCTGGAATTTCTGGGTCTACAAAGAAGAGCCATGATCTTCCTATCCCTCTGGACAGGATCTTTATAATGCTCAGGGCCATAGAACATGTGCTGCAGGAGAGTCGAGGGCAGTTCAGCTCAAAAGAGAGTCCCTCATCCAGGGACCCTGGCCCCCTAAAAGCCATCCAGCCACAGACAACGTCTCCCCAAGCACTTCAGCTGCCACAGTCAGAGTCAGACAAGAGAGGAAAAGCAAACTGCATCTCTGCAACACCAGAATCTGGGGGGAAAACCCCAATATTCAGAGTCAGGGAGTCCCTGTAGCTCTCCACCAGCCCTAAGGTGAGATGCTCCCACCCCATGCAGATAAGGCTTCCAGAACAGCTTCCTAGTGCTGTTAAAGGTCTTCCTCCAGCCAAACCTTGCCTTGTTGGTACCACTGCTACAAGATGGTAGTGCAGATGTCGATGATCTCTCCCAGCAGAGAAGTGATTTCTTACAGATAAAGGCAAGCAAGGCGACGGCACAGTGACACAAGGCACCAATCAAGTACGGGGTGAGCAGCACTTGGTCCTTCTTTTCCTTTGTTATTCTATTTCTTAGCCCTGAAATTGATGGTGAAAGCAGGCACTAGCTAGGCAAGAAACAGGCACTCTAGAACCATAGGAAAGGCTGTTGAGAGCCACACGAGTATTCGCACATCTACCTCCTGCTGAGGTCTGCATGGGTCTGGAGCAGGACCCGATTCGCCTCCACCTCATCTCTGAACAGGACACATGGTCCTAGCAGGACATGTGGGGCCAATCCAAGACCACTGTAGTCCAGTACCGCCACGTGAAAGCCACCTCCAGCTCTCCATCCCCACCCCACCAGGAGATTGTATCCTTGACT
Organism: Myiopsitta monachus; assembly: GCA_017639245.1. Taxonomy (NCBI): domain Eukaryota; kingdom Metazoa; phylum Chordata; class Aves; order Psittaciformes; family Psittacidae; genus Myiopsitta; species Myiopsitta monachus. The sequence goes on along the minus strand of CM029941.1, from coordinate 1,235,599 downwards.
GAGACCATGTTGTGGATATCACTCCTCCAACACAGCCAGACATCACTCAGTGCCCAAAAAACAGCAATATCCACAGCATCCCTGCTAGCAGCGCTAAAAGTAATTAAGAGGCATAAATCCACAAGGAGTTACTCAGCTTAATTAGGTTGAAAATTAGAGTTTACATCATCTCGGTACCTCCGCATCCACTTGCTGCCTTGAAATACGCTTACACTGACTTTCTGCTCACTGGGGGTGTAGTACCAAGGACCAGCTTTCACAGCAGGCACAGGGATCAGATTTAGTTTAAATGGATTAAAACAGTTTTCAACACCCATTTTTTAAGGCACATGTCAGATGCTCACATCCAGCCTGCCTGGGAACTTGGTTTGCCTGAGCCACCCAAAATCATCCCTGTGGGGCTTCCAGAAAAAAGCAGACATTCCCACCACTGTCCCCCATGCCATTTAAAAAGCCATCTTAAAGGGTCTTTTTTCCTTTGAAGAGGGGTGTTTCACCAGAACAGGTTCCCAGGATGTAAGGTGTTATTTTGATAAGTAGTGGCTGTGATTCACCCACAACACATCCTGCTCCCAACAGCCCTGTAAGTGGTGGTTAGCATATCCTACCAGCACCTCACACCTCAGTGAGGCTATCGTAATGGAGCTTGGGCAATGACTCACGGGAAGGTTGAAGGTAGGGATCAACTAAGATAATCCCTGGCTTTCACCAAGTGAAACATATGCCTTCATGGAGCCCACCAGACCCACAGGGCTGCCCACGGCTCATCAGCATGGGAAGTGGTCATGAGCTGAAAGTGCTGATCAACCTCAGGCATAGAAAAGATGTGTCCTCAAGGAAGAGTTAAGCCGGGAGCATGTGGCAAATGGAGACTCGTGGGCAGAAGGATGGGTGAGAACCAACAAGAACACCCAAAAGGCAGGATGGACAAGTGGACAGAGCACACATCTCCAAGCCACATTACCTGGAGCACATCAATACTGAGCACTCAAACAGCTCAAAACCACTCCACCAGTACCCATATGGGAACATAATAGCTTTAAGCTAACAGAGGAGAGATTTAGATTAAACATTAGAGAAGTTCTTCCCTGTGAGGGTGCTGAGGCCCTGGCACAGGGTGCCCAGAGAAGCTGTGGCTGCCCCATCCCTAGACAGGTTGGACAGGGCTTGGAGCAACCTGGTCTAATGGAAGGGCAGCAAGACATGTTACTTACACATTACCATGTGCGTCACCTGCTACAACTGCCAGAGCAGGGTCTGAATGTCCTAACAGCATTACCAGCTTCATACGGGCACGTGTGGGGGACTAAAAGCCAGTACTAAAAACCAGACTAAAAAGCTTATACTTAAAAGTGATGAAGGATGCTGTCACAGCAGGTCAGGAGCACAAGCTGATGAAGAACCTGCACCACTGTCCCAGTACAACACACCAAGCCATGGGTTTGGGGCCATAACCTGCCATTAAGGGCTTATGTTCCTTATAGTAAGGGTTTACGGACCTATGCTGCTTACAGTTCTTGTAGTCTTGTAGTCCAGCCTATGACATGCTTAACCCGTTTCCATGACTCACAGGTTTCAGATGTCTGGAGAAGACTTTGGACACAGCAAATCAAGGACAAAAACAGTGTACAGCTGGGAGAATAGGTCACACTTCCAGGCTGCAGGATCTTCCCTGTTGGGATGTTCCTCTCCAAATCCTCTGGATATCGCAGCAAAGGCAAAGAGCAGAAATACTGAATCCTTAATAGACTCATTAGTAAAATTGATGGGTTTACTGAGCCCTGGATATCATGTTAATGAGCATTCAAACAAGGAAGGCTCCATAAAGCCCATCACCCACCGATCCCTGGACCTTCCCACCCCTGCCACTATCTCTTTGGCCTTTTCTGGAGGACCAGGCTAAGCCAAAAGCCAACCCAAGCACTCTAAACATGTCTTGCAGGAGGCCAGGAGCATTCAAGGGCATTTGCCTTACACAACAACCCACTCAAGAGATAGAAAGCTCACAGGGAATGTTATCAGTTCTGCTAAATAACAAATTCTTCACTTAAATGGTCTGCAAGTGCTCCAGGTATCAGCCAAAGCTTGAGGATTTGCTGCAGCAAAAGCAGTCATTTTCCTCATCTGAACTGTAGCTCATGCTGGTATTCCTTTAACAGCCACAAAATGCCTCTGTTTGCAGAAGAGGTCAAAGAGCACAAAATAATGCTGCAAAAACCCCCGACTCAGGGCTTCAACTTCACTACCTGCTATTTATTACACCACCGACTAACTCAGAAGGTCCAAAGTCCATCTTCATGCTAAAGTTAAGCTACTCCTCTCTGTACAGCTATTGCAGTAAGGGTACACTGCTCCGTTTTTGGCCAGAGCTACAGACTACTTGGTGTGCAAATTAAAATCCCAATGCACCCAGGATTGCACTGCACTACAGCAAACTGAGAGCAACTTCCAACTTATATATCTATATGCACACATACACGTATACACACAGAGAGATATCCACCCTTCACCTGGAGTTCAACCCAGCAAATTGCTACAACTTTGGCTTATGTGTATTGGGATTCCCCCCACACAAATTTCATATCCTTAACACAGTATCAAGGCAGCACCAAGGCAGGAATTCTTGAAAACAGTATTTTAGAAAGGCAAGTTGACTAATCCCAAGCAGCAAGAGCACATAAAGCAGGAATCGAGCTATTCAGTCCCTACTGGAATAATTCCCGGGGCTGTGCCCCAGCACCTGCGCTGAGCTTCATATTTGTTAGCTCAGTGGCTCTCCTCCAACCCCAGCGCAGGTGCTGTTAAATGCCCAGATGAGGTGAACAATTGCACCAACAGAACAGAAAACCTGGTTATTTTTGCAGTGCAAAGTCCCTGGCACAATGTGCCTTGCAGCAGGACACGCACCTGCACGATGCTGAGAGAGCACGGGGCAAACCCTGGCCACGTCCTGCCCATCGAGGGAGGGCAATGCATGCAAAACCAGCAGCACCCACCTCCCTGCACCTACTCACTGGGCTGAATGGTATTCAAGCCCCCAAGCTGGGCTCTGCTGCCATCCCCTCCATGCTGTACCGGGTGGGCTGCAGAGGTGGCCGTGCCCTTGGCACGGTCCCCAGCCACAGGGAGCTGGCGAGAGCAATCATATTTTACATCTCGCTGATTCCCTCTCCATGACTGCAGCTCATACGGAGGCAGGATCAGGAAGAGCCTGGGGGTGCCAGCGGATCTGGCTCCTTCAGCGAGATGTCTCCAGTATGGCCTCTGAGCTGTCCCTGCCCTCCGTGGTGTGACCCATGCACGTTCTCAGAGTCTAAAATAAGGAGGAAAAAACCCAAACCAAGCAAGCCTTCAAGTATAACCTGCTTTTCCTAACAGTAGCTGCAAACGGCAGAGGCAGGAGCTCAGGACCAGCGATCCTGTGGATGTCCTGGGACCGAGACCCAGACTTGCCCTGTTGCCCACACTTATTCCCAGAAATTTCTCTCTACACAACACACAGAAAATCTTCTCTTTCCTTCTCCGCTGCTGCTCAACCCCAGAGCAGCAGAAGGGCACAGGCTAGGGATGAATCCTCCCTGAGCCTTGAAGGATAAACCACTTTCAGAAAGGTTTTATGCCAGAAGGTTTATGCCAATTCATTGACTCAATCACTGTGTGATTGCACTGGCAATATTTGCTTTTGAAGAGTTTCTCCCCAGGGTAAGAAACCACCAATTCATTCCAGCTACTGTATTTAATACAACTTTGAGTGAAAACCAGAGAGTTTTCTATATCCAACACCGGCCATTAGAAGAGGATCTTTTAATGCAGTAAGTCCCATCATCTATTAAAAATACTTGGCAAAAAAAAGTCACTCTGCAAAATGGGAGGGGGGGGGGAATGAAAAAAGAAAGAGATGGCCTGGTTTTTGCTCACCTGGAGCATGCAGACCTTCTGTGGAGCATTACCTGGAGCTGTGCAACACCCCAGGAGCAGAAACGCACAGCTCATTCCCTAGCCTGGCAGAAGCAGCATTTCACATGAGGTTCAGAGGCAAAACTTCAATTAACACATTTCAAGAAGCACCTCTAAGGGACAGAACATCCAGAAGCAAAACCAATTACAGTTTAGTCATATGAAGAGCTTCAATACAATAACAAAGGCTAGACATGCAAACAGGTCTAAACTCTGGTTTAATACTGCCCATCAAACCATTGCTGGAGACAGCATCCTCCAGGGGCAATGTCCTCCCTCCATTCTGCCCAGCACCCTCCTCAGAGAAGCAGAGCATCCCCCTTATCTCATTACAGAGTAAAGCTGGCATCTGCACAGGATTGGACTGCAGTTACTTTGGCTGTAGTTTAGCTGCATCAGCAACAGGTTTCTTTGGAAGGCTCTGGCTGGATAGGAAGGAATGGGCATTGCAGCAGGAACACCGGAGACATGGCAGGAGCAGGACCAGCCCCAAGCAGCCTTAGAAAGATGTTTGCATGGCACTGGAAGTAGTTGCCCAAGGAGATGTGAATATTCCATCTCTGGCAGTGTTCAGGGCCAGGTTGGACGGGGCTTGAAGCAACCTGCTCTAGTGGAAGTGTCCCTGCCAGTGGCAGGGGTTGGAACTGGATGAACTTTAAGGTCCTTTCCAACCCAAACCAGTCTGGGATTCACTGATTCTAACAGGAGTCCTTAACACCATTACATCCCCTACTCCTCCTGCACACACTGATGCCAGTGGCTCCAGGACCAGGTCTGGAGGACCCTTCACCATACAGCTCCTCCACTGCTGGGGCACAAGTCCCACTAAAATCCTGTTTCCTTCTGCAACAAAATAAGCTTCACAGCCAGAATATCCCAAAGTCCCCATGTACTGCATCAGGAGTGAGAAGAGTAGTATAATGGTCTCCCCGTAACTATTTACACAAGCGGAGTCCTACGTGCTTGAAGGTTGATGCAGTTTTGGAACTACTCTCACGCTCGTAATTAGGCAAAGCTGTTAATTATCTTGTTTGATGGGGGTATTAAACACCAGTCATCCCTGCTCTTACAAGGGGCACAGTTGAGACATCGCATGAAGAGCGCCTCCACCAGCAACTCGGAGCTGCTGGTGTTTCCATGATGGGCTCCTCTCCAGTTTAAGTTCACAACACAATCACCAGCATGGCTTAACAAACATGGCCTTAAGCACCAAGGAAACGCTGTGTATCCCCATGGAGTCCCAGGAGAGCTCTGCAGGCATCAAGTGGAAATTAAGGGCTCTCTACACAACACACAGCAGGTCGCATTGCAGCCCAGCAGGAAGGAGAGGTGGGATGACCTCCGAGGTCCCACTCAGCTGCTCTGAAGTGGCTTCCCAGCAGTCTCTCTCATCCTAGTTCAAGCAGGAGGAGGAAGGATCCCAAGGAAGGTCCCAAAGGACCCCCATGGTGGCTGTGCTAATGCAACCCCACACACTGGATCGATAGGCTTTTAGCAATACAGCTGTATTAATTACCGTGAGCCGGACCCTACACCTTCACTCCAAGAGCCTCATGCCCACCCCGCCGACCAGGCGATTCAGACAGCCCCATCTGCTTCCTCCTGGGGTCCTCCATCAGCCACTTGCAACCATCGGGTTCAGCATGAGGTTGTTGGTTTGGCTGAGTTTTGTAAAAGCCTTTTTTGCTCTTTTTCTCACATATTCAAAGTCACTGGAAACATTTTCCTGCTGCTTCAAAGCCCAGAGCTGGCGCAGAGGCCCCATGCAGAAGAAAGCCCTGCAGGATGGTCCTTAATTTCACCATACCGCCAGCGCTCAGCCCCACGGATGACCCATATGGGTTCAAAGCACCTTCTACGGCTGCATCATCCCAGCTTGTCCCCACAAGACAGACAGACAGCAGCAGAAAGGCCAGCGCTGAAACACCAGCTCTCATCAAGAATCTTTGCTGTTAGTAAAACTGAATTAGAAATTAATGACAGGCACAGACTGCCACCAAACCCATCCCTTCACAAGTGCCTCATTGAAAAGTCCCTATACAGCACCAGGATCGCAGGTCATGATGCCCCAGCAGGCACCTTATACCCGCTCAACAAATGAACATGAATATAAAGCTAACCAAGTTTGCATAAAAACACCACATGGTTAATTACCCAATCGTCAGGTTAAGAATCAATTAACCTGGTTGTCAGGGATAACACCGTTCTCGCAGCCAGCCTCCTTCCTCCCCAGCGATGCTTCCCATCACAACCACACACTCATGCGATGAGATGCTGTGGTCAGCACATCAGAGCAGTTCATTCATGGCTTTATTTGTGCTCCCCATCAGATTTTCCAAGGGAAAAAGGCTTTCCAAACCTGAGACTTTCAAGTGCTCCCGAGAAGGATGGAGGTCATCCTGCTCACAGACAGCCCCATCGGTCCAGTGGGGCTCCTTAAATTCCCAGAGGTTCAAAGGAGGAGCTGCCAGATTCACAGTTCATCCTGCCTGCGTTTGCTATTGACAGCCAAAAAAACTAAGTGGCAACCCCCAATACTACATAAAAGCCGTGCGCAAAATGAGTTACAGAAGCAGAAATCTACCTCAAAGTTGAGCCTGAGAGGCTGGCATAGAGACAAAAAGTGTTTCCTTGAGAGGGCTGGTGCCAATCTGGCAGCATCCCCGCACTGACCACGGTGCCAGGAAGAATTTAAAACACTAAAATTCTCATTATTACAGAAAAACCCATTCTGAAGCCAAGCACTTTGCTCAATGAACCCCTGCTTAGCGTTATTGATGGCTTTTACTAAGCACATTCCCTGCATCCTGGATGCCCACAGCACTCCCTAGCCTTGGGAAGATATGGAGCACAGGGCTCTTTTCCTGCGCCAGTTATCTCTCCATATCGTGCAATGAGCTCTTTCATCAAGCCAAGCCAATCGGCAAAAATCTCTCTGAACACAAACCTCGTGCTGTGAAGGGGGCAGAAAGCCCTGGACTGTGAGGGATGTATCCCTATCCTGCCCTGACCAAGGATCAGGAACACCCTGAGCCCTGCTTGAGTACCCTGCAGCCACAGAACAATAAAAAAGAAAGAAAACACAAGTGATAGCTTATCTGGGTTTCAGACTCTGCTCAAAACCCAAGCACCCCAGCTTCCCATCAACACAACGACCCACTTCTTAGGACAAATCCGTGTTTCTCTCTGGGAAGCAACGCGAGGGCAGCTGGATGCAAACCCGGCGACACCCTGCGAGGCCACCATCCCATCAGCCATGCCACCTCCCCGACTGCCACCAGGAAGCGGGTGCCTTTGGCAGTACCAGGGCCGAGGGCTTTATCTGAGCCATAGAACGAAAAGGGCTCCGGAAACCAGGCACCTCGGGAGCATTCCGGTTACTTACAGCAGCTGTAAGGACGGGTTTTCCTTCTCCCCCCCCATACCCGGCTGTTCTAGGAATAAGAGGAAACAAACTATTCCGTGTGGATATGGGGAAGCTGAGCGCGGTTTGGAGCCCGCTCAGGTGACGGAACCCCACCAAGAACAAGGCCAACGCTGCCACAACCCTGACCCGCGGGCGAAGTCCGCTGTTCCCTATGGAAAACCAACACCGCCGAAACCGGGCGGAGCGCGGAGGGGAGCGATGAGTGCTGGAAAAGTTGCGGGTCCCCAGCACGGTTGGGACCCCCCTACCCCAAAACGCAATGAAAACGCACACACCACCCCCGTCCCGCTCACCTTGGTGTAGAGCTCCGCGGCGGACATGGCAGGGCGGGCGGCGCTAGGCGCGGGGCATGGGGCCGGCAGCGAGCGGCACCGACGGACCGAGGGACCCAGCGACCTTTACACCGCCGCGTTCGGCGGGGCGCGGGCAGCGAAGGGAGCGACGCGGAGGGGCGGCAGCGCTGGGTGAAGGAGGTGAAGGAGAAGGAGGAGGAGGAGGAGGAGGAGAAGGAGGAGGAGGAGGAGGAGGAGGAGGAGGACGCAGCGCCGCTCCGCCTCCGCCGCGCCCCGCTCAGGTATGGGGCGGTGCGGCCGCCCTCGGCCCCCTCCGGCTCCATTCGGCCCGACTAGGGTGAGCTCGGGCCCAGCACTGTTCAGGCTCAGTCCAGCTGGGCTCAGCACTGTTCGGGTTCAGATCGGCTCGGCTCGGCAGGGAGAGCAGCGCTTTCCCTCACTGCCTGTATCGGCTTTTATTACTTTTTTTAACAAATAAACCCCTTTTTACATAGGTTTTTCCCTCCCCCATCCCAGCCTCTTCCCCAGGAGCCCACTCTGGTCCCGCTCCCAGAAGCAGGAGGGGGCTGCTGAAGTACCCACCCTATTTGGTGTTGGGTTTGGGTTCTTTTCCCTTTTATTCTTTGATCCTTCTTCCTCTCCCAAAGCAGAAGGGTAATTAAGGCCCAAGCAGGTGCCCCTTGTTGGTTTGAGGCTCTGCCGCCCCTCCCAAATAGGGATCACTGCATATTGGGGTGCAAGGAATGGCTTTAACAGGGCGTCCTTAGCCAGGACACATCTGTGCAGGGATGAGCAGCGCATGATTCCACTGGAAACACATGCAAGGAATGCTCCAGGGATGGGTTTTTCTCTTGTCTCCTGCCTGAAAGTGGGTTTGGGTTCCCATTTTCAACACTGGGCTCCTGGGCACTGGTGTGTGTTGCTTTACCCTACACCAGCATCGGGAATGTTTTTTCAGACACAAACAGCCCAAAACTGTCCCCAGCCTCTTGGTCCATGGCCACACTGCCTCCCTCCATCCCACAGGGATCACCCTGTGCCCCAGTTCCTGTTTATAAGACACCTTCTGAGCCTGAGAAGGATGATGTGAATGCAAAGTATTCCTAATTAATCACTATTGCTATTCATTATCATCCAAGGTGTTTTGCGTATTAACTAAGGAGGCAGAAAACGTGCTCAGTGGGAGTTTATTCTCTGCCACAGTTGTTTACTCCGTACTGGGGATCTCTCCTGCCGTGGTTTCAGGCTGTGTCGCTGACAGGGGCACCCACAGCCTTTCTGTAAAGCCCTTTCTGGTGGCATCTCACCCTCTGCTCCGCATCCTTTGGGAGGGTGAAACTTCCCCTTTGGCACCTTTCCCCCTTGCCACCCCAGATCCAGATGGGAGGACAAACAGCATCACAGATATCTCTCATTTCCAGGTCATAATCCACCTCCAGATAAATTTTAGGTGGCTCTGGGAAGCAGCAAAGAAGGGGAGGAAAACCTGCACCCTATATAGAAAATTACCCTGGGTAACACATTTGACAGCCTAATCTCTGCAAAGCCTCCAAAGCTTTGTCAGGCAAACAAAACTTGCTCCTCTCCTTTTATTAAATCAACTGTAAAAACAAAATACCAGTGCAATCAGGAGCAAAGGTGTCAGTGAAGCCTGACTAGCAGGGATAGCCCAGAGGCAAAGCACGGCTGTTTCCATGAAACACCAGCCAGTGCCATGCATGATTTTCCATTAATCTAAAACTTAATTATAATTAGAAACTAAAAACCTAAAAATACATACAGAATCCTTGAAGTGTGTTCGAAGTGCTGAGTTGCTGGAAATTGTCTCCTTTGGGAGGCAGGAACTCCTTTGCATTTGGGAATCAGAACTTGTGTGGATGATAATATTTAACAAGTGCTGGCTCTTACATAGCGGTTTATAGTGCCACCTTTCACATGAACATTGAAGCATTTTGAGGGGAAAAAGAACCACATATGAGGAGTTTTTTCACCTCTAAGCAGAGCCAGTGGCTTCTTTGCAGCTACAGGATGGGTGTCAGATGTGTCTGCTCCCCCAGATGTTCGCAGGTCCCAGCCTTGTCCCTCTGTTGCAGTGCAATGTGTCCCATGGGCTGGGCTGCTGGAGAGGGACTTTGGACAAGGGCCTGTAGGAACAGGACAGGGCAATGGCATTAACCTGCCAGAGGGGAGACTGAGATGAGCTCTTAGGCAGAAGCTCTTCCCTGTGAGGGTGCTGAGGCGCTGTCAGGGGGTGCCCAGAGAAGCTGTGGCTGCCCCATCCCTGGCAGTGTTCAAGACCAGGTTGGACACAGGGGCTTGGAGCAACTGCTCCAGTGGAAGGTGTCCCTGTCCACGGCAGGGGTTTGGAACTGGATGGGCTTTAAGGTCCCTTACAACCCAAACCATTCCGTGATTTTATTATTGCTTGCTGGTTCTCTAAGTTATAACCCTAACATGAATGTTGGTCAGAGGGAAGCAGAGGCATGACCACACTCTGAAGCATGTGCTACTTGGCGCCCTGTTTGCCCTGTTAGTCCTTACTGTGAGGACATGAAAGGAACTGGAAGAAGATGGAAATCAGTAGGATTAAGGAAACTCTTCAGTCTCAACAGACAGTACCATTCCTAGCGCATCTCTCATCTGACTGTTATGGGAAGTGAAAGGATGCTTCTCAAGGAGTCTGCTCACCCAGCCACTCATCAGCCTGATATGAGCCTTATCCATTCTTCTAGACCAGCTGAAGCCTTCAAAGCTCTCAGCAGCAATGGGGTCGTCCCCAGCAACATGTTAATTGACCACTAGTTTCCTTTCAGAAGAGTTCAGTTGCTCGTTATCCCATGAAAATCCATCTCTGCTGAAGGCAAACCTGTTCACATTTGAACTTTGATTTTTGTGCAGACTTTGTGTTCATTGCAGAGGAATTTTGCCTCCAGGAACAGGAGCACAGATACTTTATAAATACTTGATAGCTCTGACCACCTCTTCAGAGATACTATTTTATTTAAAAAAGACTTATTGTGGTTCTGGATGGCTCAAATTCACTGAGCTCACCAATGTGATAGTTTTTGCCTCTCATATTGGGTGTGTCCACCAACAGTGTCACAACCTTTAATAACACACTTTAATTAATCCTGGAATTCTGAATGTGCTATTATGATCATTTTTCAAAGATGGGTCAAAGTAGTAAAGAAAAAAACCTATGTTGCTTGTGCAGGGCCACACCAGCAGACCAGGAAATTAATATCTTAATCATTCTGCCAGCTCGACCCAGCAGGGGGAGCAGAGACCTATGATTACCTGAGCTCTCTGTACTGATGAGACTATTCACATTATTTGGGATGGCCTTTCCACCTGCAAAATAGGAGGAGCAGCCCTGTGTGGCTTTGGAGATGGCTGCTGAAAGGCATCATGTGAGGGCTAGGTATCCCGATTAACAACCCACGCTCCTGGTTTGCAATAAACATTTCCTTTCTCAATGTTGGTAGGAGTCATAGAATCCCAGGTTGGAAGGGACCTCAAGGCTCACCTGGTCCATCCTTTCTAGACATGGCAGGACATAGACTAGATGTCTTAGCACCCTGTCCAGCTGAATTTTAACAGTATCCAGTGTTGGAGAATCCACCACTTCCCTGTGTGATTATCCCAGTGGCTGGTTGTTCTCATTGGGAAAGATTTTGTGTCCGGTCAGTCTCCCCAGGTGTAACTTGTGCCCATCACCCTGCATCTTTTCCATGGGACTTCTTGTAAAAAGCAAATCTCCATCTTCTTTGTAGCCACCCTTTAAATACCAGAACAGACATCCCTGTTTGGATTCAAGGAAGAAGACATGAAGAGGCACTGCTCTGCTCCATCTAATCACTTGTCTGGATGATCACAGCTGGTGAACTCATTCCTTTTCCATCTGCTATCTCGGGAAGCTGCTCTCAGAGAAGTCCTGTCTGCAAGCAAGGATAAAACCCCACCACACACCTTCACCCCTCATCAGGGCAAGGTCTTGGGGCCAGGTTCATCCACCATAAACACCCATAATTAGCTGTGTTGCTCTGCTAAGATCACTGATACCACTTCAGATTAATACATCTCTTCCTGTCCTTTTGCAAACAGACACACATCTTTCTCCACAGACAAACAGTGTTCGTCAACTTGTTGTCTGCTTTAAACCAAGAAACTGAGGTGACTAGGCAGACAGTTTACTCCTGATTTGTTCCAAGAGCTCCTAGGCTCCAATCCCAGCCATTTATCAGCTTCCCCATGCATCCGTTCATGCTCCCACAAAACAAAACGCACAAGAGTCCTTGTACTTGCCAATAGGGAGCCAAACACTGGGAGGGGAAGATAGGGAGAGGAAAAGGGTGAAAAGGCAGGGGCTGCAGGAAAGACGGTAGAAGCTGAAAAGCTGGAGAGAAACATCTGCAGGTAACTAGCAGCAAGGACTCAAATGGAAAAATTCAAGAAAGCAGCTAAAACATTTCTGGCTGCCACAGAGTCTGTGAACAAGAAAGAATATGAGGCTGTAAATGGATTCTTCACTTCCTTCCTCTGAAGGACAGCAGGAAAATTAATGAAGTACACAACAGGGAGCTGTTTGCTGGCAGTGCCCTGGGAGAAGCTGAATTGCTCCTACCTCTCCTTTGACATAAAGGGCAATTTTGTCCATTGACAGGGGGAGCTAAGTATCCTGTGGGGAGCTGTCCCTCCTCCCCACTGCCAAAACCTTTCCAAGAGCTTCCTGTTGATATCTGACCATTTTTTGTGTTGCTCTGTCTTAAAATGTTGCTGGTGATCTGCAGTCCCATTCTGTGTGTTCAGACCATGGCACTGGCAGCAACCCAGAGGCATTCCAAAGAGGCAGAGTTGCTGTCAAAATTATAAATAATAACCCTTTTTGCAAGAAAATGATAACTTCAGTCCTGCACAATTAATTCTGTCCAAGCAGATGTCTCACAGACTAGCTTTGGGACTCCAGTATTCCACAGATTATTCAAGGGCTATCAGAACACGTGCAAAGCAGTATCAGCTCTTTACTGCCCATCCCACAGTAAAATAGGTTCATAGTTTTTTGTTTAACAAGGGAAATAAAGATTAATCACCAAGTAATTTTTGTCTAAATACAAAAAAAAGACTTTGAAAATATTTGCAGTTTGAAAGGCACTTTAATAAAACTTTGCTGAAAATCTCCTATAAGTTTTCTTTGTAAAGATTTTAAAGGATGCCTACATACCATTTGTGCCATAATCCATTATTATACTGCAGAGAACATACAGTAGTCTGGTATTAAAATGTCACACACTTTGATCTGGATTAGTCATTCTATAAAAATCCACATGGCAAAAAATTACCTTTAAAATACTATATTTCTTGTATCTTCCAGTTAAATATTTTGAGTATCACAGTGGAGAGGGGTCTACTAACCCAAGCCAGTTATAAACACCTTTAGAAAATGTTTTTAAAGGCAACTGAGGGAACTAAAATACCATACTGAGTGATCTTCTTTAGAGTTAAGACATTAGTTTTCTTCTGAAAGGGTGGGTTTTGGCTACTTTCTCAAGAGGTACTGATAGGATGTTCTGTACTTTTTCTTGGTAAGCTCTCTCTGCCTCTAGGCTCAACTCATAATCTTGCTGCTTCTCTTCTTGCTCAGCATCACGGGCCTGCTGTCGATAGGCCATTTGAGCCCTGAGTTGCTCTTGGTATTCTTTTGCTTCTTTTACTTTTCTGTAAAAGATATATGAATAGCTTATTTATGAAGTGTGGGTGAAAAAAACCAAAACAGCATAATAATTTATTATTATTATTATAGCTATTAGCATTCAACCTTGGACTAAAGAACTCCTTTTAGTGATAAGAATAACTACCATTCTACTGAGCAAATGCTACATGCTAACCTTAAGGTCTGTAGAGTATTAACTGCATTCTCTAACATTTTATAAAGCAGATTGCAAAATCAGTGCCCAACAGTGCTCAATAAAGAGAGCAAGAACAACTCTTTGTCACCAGCATGGCTCCTTCTCTGTCCCTCAGTGCTGGTGAGAGGACAGAGAATCAGTGTGTCAGGTCCCTCTCCTTTCCTAGCTGAGGCTTGCTGCTTTAGCAGCCTTATACCCCATCTCCATGCCATCATTCTGAAGATAACAAGTTACTGCCAAAGGGAAGGCAAGGTGCAGGCTCCTGCTGCGCTGTTGTACTGACATTCTAGGAAATGGCTGTCAGAAGAAATCATTTTTCCTTTCCACCTCGAGACTCATAGATTACTTTCACTACTCTCTGGAGAAGCAGTGGAAGTCTACCTACATGTTCAGCACTTTCTGGAGCACGAGTCAGACAGACTCACACAGTCACTTAAAATACCAACAGTCTAGTCCAGACTTGTGCACTAACAGAACACAGTTCAAACACAAACCTTTACTGACACCTCCGAATAACACCTTTGCAAAGTGAAGCATATCCAAAATGAAGCCCAGCATGTTTCCCTCAGAAGGGTGAGGTTTCTGCTGTAGCCAGGAGATTGTTACCAATAACACCATCAGAGAACTACACAGATACTGTCTGTAGAAGAAGCTACTCAGTTACCACCCGCGGACAAGTGCCGAGACGGGTCAGTAGCGCAAAATGGACATTGAGGAAGTGGAAGAAGGCCCGGTGCCGTAGGCTTTGCATGACACCCAGAGGTACATTTCAGCTATTGCATGTAACTATATTCTCACCCTGAGGAGCTGCAAGGGAAGGAGAACCCCGTGTAGCAGGATTTCGCGCAGTAGTCTGTTATTTGGGCGGCTGCCTGTATGATTGTTTAAGGGATGCATGTGGGTGGAGTTTGGCAATAAGCCAGAACACACTAGTTCTTCTAGGTAAGTAATGAACTAACCCTTCATTAACCCTCTTCCCCAAATTCTGCCACTCATAACAGCTCAGAGTATGAGGGGATGTTTTTAATAACCACGATTGATGCAAGTCACATGATGTTCCCAAAAGACCAAAATGAGGAGGTGAAATGAAACACCATTATTTGTATGATGAGATTGGAATTAGTGATTTAATACCAACTTCAGTTTAACAGAACTGCTGTTGAGGAGTTTGGAGCTAACAGGCTGCACAGTTGCAGAGCCTCTCTGCACAGAATAAAGCCCACCCAGTGCTCTTAAAATTATACGAAAATAAGAGTTAGGCTTTCTAGAAGCTTAAAAAATTGATCTGCAATGGAATGAACTGATGGCATAGAAAAAAAAATACCTTGCATATTTTTCTTCTTCCATATGCTTGAGTTCGGTGATTGCTTCAGCTAGTAACTTCTTCTCCTGAGCAAGCTCTTCCTGCTTCTTTACATTTCTCTGCACTGCAAAAAAACCCAAACAACAAAACATTTTAAAGATAACAGCACTGCTAAGCTTGAGGGGACAGTGAGGCTGTCTGGAAGCCCAGTAGCCTAAATAGCAAGCCTGATTTCTGTTGCTTCTGAAGAGGCATACAAAACACCCGCAAGTGTATTCTCAGCTTATTTGGTTTTCACCCACTCAGAATAGAAAAGATTTCACATTAAGAATTTAATAATAATATAATTAATAATAATAACTGCTTGCTCATGCAATCTTTACTAGGCTTTGCTGCGGTGATAGCAATGGGAAATTAGTGCACGGAATATCTGTAGGAGTGAAGTTTCAGAAGCAGATTCAGATGCAGTAGCATTGTTGTCCAGTCAGCTATACACCCTGTGCATTCTGGGCCAGATGGTCTTCCCAAAAGCAGCCTTTGCCAAGACTCACATTCATGTGGTAGGTTTGGTGCTCAGACAGTGAGCTGGTATTACTTACACTTCTCCTCAATCTGCAGTTGTCTTGTATTCAGGACATCATTCAGGAGCTGCTTTCTAGCCTCCTTTTCTAGTCGCAATTGCTCAGCCTTTTTGTCCCAAATCTTCGCTATCTCCTCATCAATGATCTTGTCCACTTCTTTTTGTCGCTGGTTCTCCTCCTCCAGCTGTTGAGCCAGGTGCGCCAGGTAAGTCTTCTGCTCCTTTAACAGCTCCTGCTGCAAACACAGACATTTGCAAAGCTGAGTAAATGACTTCAAAAAACCTTTCAAAACATGAAGAGAAGTGGGGTTTGTAGCCAGTGTGGGAACTGAGAGCTTCTTTCCAAACCCTGCCATGGGAAAGAGCTGTTCAGAATCTCCTTCCTGGCCAGACAGCAGCGCCTGGACAACAGCGTAAGAGAAGAACAAAATCAGGTGATCCTTTCCCCCACAGAAGCTCAGCTGCCTACAGTACAGACATCTCACAAACTTCCCACAGCTACTTCACCTTTACCTGTGTTAGAAGCCTTGGGGTCCAGTAAGTACAGCAAAAAATATCACCTCCTTTAATTTTGTGCCAAGGTTTAACAGTGAGTTTATACAACTTTCTCATATAAACTCAGATGAGCTTCTAAGTAACTTGAGCAGAGTAATGAATGCAGCTCTCTGCTCTGGCTTAAAGTTACCTTGACAGCTATTTTCACCCTGAAGCTGGACTATCTGCTTGTTTTAAATTTAGGAAGTGACAGTCACATCCATCAATTTACGGCATCTCCAAGATATTTAACATGAAGTTTTGCATCTATATATACAGCTATCTATACCCATGCTATACCTGCATCTTGGCTTATCCAGCTAAGACTTAAAATCATTTCTTAGCATTAATGAATTAGAATAAATTAAATATTTACTTTCCTCTGCAGTTGCAAATACTTAAAAAATCAGGCCCATGAAACAAAAAATATTTTTCTAACCTCCATTACATCCATGTAGTGCAAGGATGAAAAATTTCAGGTGATCTATACACCATGAAATTGGCAGAGGGACAAGAGTCCAGGGTTTCCTAAGAGCTCCCTTCTTTCACCTAGCTTGGTACCCTTGCTGATTGCAAAGCATGCTTTAAAATACTCAATATGGTTTTAACAGATAATGGGTTTCTTCAGAGAAGCAGAGCACTGGCAGGAGGAGAGGCAACAGACTACGCAAGCAACAGATCAACTTGTTCAGAAAAAAGGGCTTGTGTCTGATCTCATTTATACTGTGCAGTATAAAGCACTATGGGCCAAAAAATTAGTCTAGATGAGGTATTCCCCCACAACTTCACAACAAACACCTTACTTTTCTTCTTGCTTTCTCAATGTTCTCCAGGGGGTCCTGAAGAGCTTTTTCCAAGATCTTCATCTCTAAGGCAAGTTCAACTTGTTTTTCTTCATTAAGACGATTCTTCCTGTCCTGTGCTGCCCTGAGCAACATATCCCTGCATTCCCTCTGTTTCTGTAGTTTCTCCATCTGAAGTTGCTCATTCTCTAATTTAAGCAATTGCTGCTCTTCTTCCTACAATGGTAAAAATAGCTGACTTGTAAAATCATTCCACAACTTCAGACTAAAGTGACAGCTAGAATTAGTTTAATTGGAACATCGGAGAGCAAAGATAAATATTTAGAGCCTTTCTTGCTGACATTAGAAAATCAGTGTGATCCATTGCACCTGCTAAAGCATGAACATTTCAGCATATCATTTACTAGAATTCAGGATTTTTACATTTAATTATTACATGCATTTCAATATCAAAACACTGAAATGCCTGATGTTCTCCAAGTATTTCAAAGGGTAGACAGAAATCATCTCTTCAGAGAAATTAGTATCATTGCAGCATTTATGATCTATGTCCAAGTCATCACACGCAGCCATAACTATTAACCAGTAACAGAACCCTCCTGTTCCTGCATGTATTACCTGTGCCATGTCTGTGCTGGATGTCCAGAGCACAGAACTAGTGAACGTAAGGTTGTATAAAGTAAGTAATTGGATCTTTATATTTTGATTGGCAGTTACTGAATTTCCATGGTTTCAAACTATTCCATTTTATATTGAAAAGAAGAGAAAAAATGGACAGTAGAGCTGAGTTCTGAAAAAACAAACAGTGAAAAACAGGAAACATATTCAAGATCAAACAGATCTATTCAAGAATATTTAGAAAAAAAATAAAAAATAAAAATTAATTGCAGAGTAGCATCAATAAACTAACTTAGCGTAATTCCTGAACAGCCTGCATTTGAGTAAGTTTACAAGCACAACTGTGCTTAAACATAGGCATAAAACAGTATGTGACCATCATTAACTTATCTACAGGCCTCAAAAGCAATGTGTCAGCTGTCTTGAAGGTACAGGTTTTTGTTAGCCTGTTTTTAAATTAAATATCCCTTTTGTAATGTGAACTATTCTTCTGAAATGCATTAGCAGGTTTGTCTAAGCTTTCCCATACAGAAGTACAAGCTGCACTTCTTCAGGAACAGAACTTGTTATGCTGGACATAAAGCACCCACTGATTTTTCCAGTGCTTCAAAGCCAGAGCTGATTTTGCTATCTGCCTGAGTGGCCAAACACAGAAGTTGGTAAAACATCCTTGAAATTCAGCATTTATTATTTGAGCCACAGGATAAGTAAACAAAAAACTTTGAAAAAAGAAGAAAACTGAAAAGAAAGTGGAAATAGTTAACAGTCAAGTTAACAGTCAATAGGGCAAGTTGCCACATGTCTTAGACTGAATTCTGACACCAGTGAAGTTGTGTGACAGTGTTCAAGGATGGAATCCATCATGCTTATTCTACAAAGGTATAAACGCTGGGGTAATGCAACACTGCAAGAGTACACAGAAATTGTTACCAATCATCCATCTGTAAGCTAGAACCAAAGTGCTATGGCAGAAATTCATGTAGCACTTGTGAGACTATGGCCAAAATAACGTGATTTCAATCACCTTCTCAGGAAATCATAATTCTTTAACAGACAGAAAAGGAAGAGCGGAAGGAAGATGGCTAATGTCAGTAGTGTAGCTAATGCAGAACTGCTGTCTCTGTTTCGTCATCCAGCCTGAGGTATTCTGATGCACACATAGTCTTTCATGGCAAAGATGCAAGTTTTAATTTACTAAATAATCTATTTCCAGCAGCAACCAGAAGAAACCATTATACATCGAGACACTTAGTTGTCCTTGGTGTGTCCTTCATCCAGATGAAACCCCTGATCATTAGAGGCTATCAACACTGTACTAAGAAACTTGTAATGGGGCCATCTGCCATATCCCTCTTCTGCTGAAAAAGGATTATATCCCATTTTCAATACAGAAACTCTCCTTTATGGACCCTTTGAAGAAAGCTTTTTTTCAGACACCAAACCACTTCACCAGAAATCTACCTCCTTGACAGAAACCAAGGCAGCTGTCTTCAGGGGAAGCTACAGAGTCTTCTCTTCTAGTAGCATTTTTCTGAAAAGGCCAGTTAAGTAGAAGTGTTTTTTGCCTGGGAGGTTTGGCAGCGCCTTAAAAGTTGTTACAAGAAGACAAATTCATTCTGCATGTTTTTAAATAAGTGAAATATTACAAGTCTAGCTTGAAATAAGGACTCTACTGTTTTACAGCCAGGATTTTCAGAGCCTAGAGTCATTATTTTTAAAAATCAGTGGAGTATGTATCTTGCCAACATCAGCTTCCAGTGCCTAACGCAGTACCATGAGTGATTATTCAATTGCTACATGTAAATAGCTGCAAAATGAAGACTGAGCCTGAACTAAATAGTCTCAACTCACAAATTCAACAAGAATACTGTGAACCAGTGACCCCATTAAATCCAGCACAACTACAGCAAGCCTACACTGGGGGGAGATAAGGGAAAAAAAAAAAGGGTAGTGGCCATTTTGGCCAAGGCTGCCAAATGCCTCCCATGATGTGATGCCCAACAGTGACCAACACTAGCAAGTGAGAGAGCTTGGGCACTGCTTGCTAATTTGTTTCTAAAAAAAGGATGTAGATTCTGAAATAGTCAGTTGCACTGTATTCAGTTGGGATTTTTTATATAAATGTGTCTCCTCATGTATGTATGAGGGTCCTGAGTGCATCAACAGGCTCTACAACCTCTCTGCAGGGTTTGTTTACCTGTGCTTGCAGCCAGCCCCACCATGAGCCTTGGATCAGAGGGCTGGGAAAGACTGGTGTGAGAAAGGGCTAAGAGGAGTTGCTTCAAGCTGCAGTTAGGCTCTGTCATGGTGCCTACATGAGCTATGCTGCAGGTATGTCTATGCCTGAGGTTGATCCTGATCTAGACCTGCCGACTTGACTTCCCAAGCAGTCTGGACTTTTAAATGTCAGCAGTTACTGTCAGCAGACTTCCTCTGCTCCATTCCTTTGGGTACTGTGGGACGCTTGACAAGAGTGTCACCTTCAGCTCCGGGCTCCACTTCCCTTCTGGGAGCAGCACACTCTTGGTGCTTCCTCCCAGTGCACTTACCATGATCACTGAACATATGTATCATGGTCTGAGATCTGGTGTTGGGTGTTGCAGCTGGTACACAAGACTCTCCAGCTATCCCGCAAGAAAGCGGGAATCAGAAAACTGCAAAGATGGGGGGCCAAAGGTTAAAAACATTTCCATTTCCCACAGAGGCTCTGAAAGCCTTTGAAAGCCAAAATCCTTTATGATGCTAGGCTTCAAAAGATGTATTTCCCTCTGTAAACATGAATGCATTTGCCACAGCTCTGGAAAAGAAGCTTAGCATAATAGGGCACTCTCAGATACTAATGGAATCAGTGAAGATACGAATAAGGCACGGATTAATCTAAATGTCTAGTAAGCCTATCATTAGGAGGGCCTCAGACACAACCTTGAATTGAGAATGATAACAGAAATTACCAGCAATCGAGCCTCTTCCTCCTTCAGCTGCTTTGCCTCCTCTCTGTGTGCCCTGAGCACAGCTACCTGGGCATTGAGTGCATTCAGAGTTTCCCGATTCTGTTCTGCTACTTTCTGCATCTTCACCGCCTCTTGCTTTTCCTTTGCTAACATATCCTCTTTCAAAAGCTCTTCAAGCATCTGCTCCTCCTGCTGCTGCTGCTTTTCCAACTCCTCCTTCAGTGCTACCTGGGCCAGCTGGTCTTCAAACACTTCCTTCTGATGCTTCTTCATCCACAGTGTACGAAGCTCTTCAGATTGTTCTCTGTAAGGCAACATAAAAGTTAAAAACCCCAGAAGTCTCAAAGTAATAAACAAGTCCGGAGGTGTGTGTTGGATAGAGGTTCCCAGCTCATAATACTCAACCGACCATGGCTCAGGATACCGAATTGTACACCTGGCCTGACACTGAGTCCTTGTGAGACTTAAGGAATAACAGGCAGCCTGATGTGATGGAGATTTTGACAAGAGTGAGTTGAAGAGCAGGTCCTATATCTGCATTTGTGAAGTGTATATATATACACACGTGCACAATATATACATATATTTTATTCACAATGTGTATTTTATACAAAATATATATACCGTTGGAACACGCAATGTGTGGGGTTTGTATATTTCTTTTTAACGTATAAAACACATGCACACTGCACTTGTTCAACATGTAGGTTGCTGTTTATTCAAATGAAGACTTAGAATATCTTTATTAGTCACTTGAAAGCTCATTCATATTCAGGAAATACTTTCAGCACGGAAATTTAGGTTCAACAGGAACCACTAGAAATTTATTAATCTTTTTAATGAAGTTTTGTGGGATAACTCAGAAAAGTTGCAATGAAAGTCACAAGAAGCTAGAAAGTCAAACAACTAATGCAGCTTTCAATTCTCACTTACTCACTGCAACTGACTTGCATATAAACACATATTTGTCCCCAGCTGAAGAATACTCAACTGTTTATAGATTCTGCCTTTATTTTTGCAAACAAAATACTATTGAGATCAACATATGCTATTGAGCAACATCTAATTTGAACAATATGCAAGCATTTTAATTCTGTTCTATAAGCAGGATATAAATTTTCACAAAATCAAAATGGGAAACTGGCAAACAATGGTGAAGATCTGCAAGTTTTCAGGATCTATAAGCTCTGAGGATGTGTGACAGACAGACGTGAATGTTGAATGAAATTTCATGCTGAATGAAACCATCTTCTGTAAGTTACTACAATCCTAATTAGGAATTCATAGCAGACATTGTAAGACATCATTGACTGAATTTCAAACCGCTGCATGACAAAAGCAGTTACCTGTATAATGTGAAATACTATTACTTTGCACAGCATTTAGCTGACAGTCCTGCAGAGCAAAAAAATTTAATAGTCATCAAGGAACTGTCTCACAGAACTTAGTCTCCACACGGGGGTAGTTACAGTTGATTTGAGTAACTACACAAAATCTGAATACCACTGACAAAGGTGTAATTTCTTTTTATACTTAAAAACAAAATTCAGTTTGCAAGCACTAAAAGTAAGTATTTGGCAGTTTGCTTTTTCATGTTCTGTGGCCATGCTAAGGACCTGTCTTTACAAGGTCTTTACTTTTCTAAATAATTCCAAAGCCCAGTATAGCTGCTGTCTCCATATAAACCCACATCTATATTCCCTGATGTAGGGTTTAGATACACAGTCAATAGAAGCATTATTCACATATCTGTGCCTGGCAAAATCTTGGAGCAGATTCTACTGGAAGGCATGCTGAGGCACACGAAAAACAACAAGGTGCTTGGTGACAGCCAGCATGGCTTCACTAAGGGGAAATCCTGCCTGACCAATTTGGCGGCCTTCTATGATGGGGCTATGGAACTGATGGACAGGGGTAGAGCAGTTGACAACATCTACCTGGACTTGTGCAAAGCGTTTGACACTGTCCCACATGACATCCTTGTCTCTAAATTAGAAAGACAGCAATTTGATAGGTTGGCCACTCGGTGGAGAAAGAACTGGATGGATGGCTGCATGCAAAGAGTTGTGCTCAATGGCTCAATGTCCAGCTGAAGACCAGGAATGAGTGGTGTCCCTCAGGGATCGGTGTTGGGACTGGTCTTGTTCAACATCTTTGTCAGTGACATGGACAGTGGGATTGAGTGCACCCTCAGCAAGTTTGCCGATGACACCAAGCTGTGTGGTTCGGTTGATACGCTGGAGGGAAGGAATGCCATCCAGAGGAACCTTGACACGCTTGTGAGGTGGGCTGATGCCAACCTGATGAAGTTTAACCATGACAAGTGCAAGGTCCTACACCTGGGTTAGAGCAATCCCAGGCACACACACAGGTTGGGCAGGGAAGAGATTCAGAGCAGCCCAAGGAGAAGGACTTGGGGGTGTTGGTTGATGAGAAACTGAACATGAGTCGGCTGCAGTGTGTGCTCGCAGCCCAGAAAGCCAACCTATCCTGGGCTGCATCAAAAGCAGCATGACCAGCAGGTCGAGGGAGGTGATCCTGCCCTCTACTCTGCTCTCCTCAGACCTCACTTGGAGTATTGTGTGCAGTTCTGGTGTCCTCAACATCAAAAGGACATGGAACTGTTGGAACAAGTCCAGAGGACGGCCACGAGGATGATCAGGGGACTGGAGCACCTCCTGTATGAAGATAGGCTGAGAAAGTTGGGGCTGTTCAGCCTGGAGAAGAGAAGGCTGCGTGGAGACCTCCTAGCAGCCTTCCAGTATCTGAAGGGGGCCTATAGGGATGCTGGGGAGGGACTCTTCAACAGGGACTGTAGTGATAGGACAAGGGGTAAAAACTTAAAAAACTTCAAACTTAAACAGCGGAAGTTTAGAATGAATATAAGGAAGAAATTCTTTCCTGTAAGGGTGGTGAGGCACTGGAATGGGTTGCCCAGGGAAGTTGTGAATGCTCCATCGCTGACACGGTTCAAGGTCAGGTTGGACAGAGCCTTGGGTGGCATGGTGCAGTGTGTGGTGTCCCTGTCCATGGCAGGGGTGTTGAAACCAGATGATCTTAAGGTTCTTTCCAACCCTAACTATTCTATGATCCTATGATTCCCTCTGGGGCCATGGATTCACACCTCCATGGAGGCCTCAGAAACAATTCAAATTTGGCCTCTCCCTAAGGTCAACTGGTCACTGGCAATGAGCCAAATAGAGAAAATATAGGAAAACAGAGTGTGACTGGTGATGTGTAACTCATTTCAGCCCTAAAACTAGTTAAGATTATACTCTGAAATTATGGTTTCTTCACCTGACACTGCTCCTTCGTCACCTCCTGCTCACCTCCTGCTAACAAGCACAGAATAAGCACAGCTCCCTGGCACCATTAATATGTAGCTTAGGCAAACACCAGCATGTAAATAATTACTTGTTGGCTTACAAGATCTTCCAAAGCTTTACCAATAAAACTCTATGCTAAGACAGCCTACAAAAAAATACTTACGGCTTATAAAATACAAAAAACATTTCCCTAAATAGCTCTCCTTGGGTTCAGAACTGGCTGAACAAGCTGCTGACAGACAGCAAAAGTGACAGTGCTGAAAGCCAGACTGACCCTGTTCTCATTGCCACAACAGTCAAACTTTGAGTACAGCTGTGCAAAACCAGAGCTCACTGTGGAGGGAAAAGTTGGCTACCCCTTGTTGTCCTTGTTGCTGCAGCAGTGAGGTACAGCCAAAGAACAGAATCCATGACCTGTAGTTTCATGCAGAAGCAGAGGTCTCACCACGTATTCTTCCTGTCAGCATTCACTGTTTGCTGCCTCACATTTCAGCTCTAAGTTTCTGGGGCCAAGGGCATCCCTCTCTTCATCCTCTATATGTAAAGCACCTAATGCCATGGAGCCTGTGGTGGAAGGTGCTAAGCACTATATGCAAACAATAAAAGGGACAGCAGCACCGTGAAAACAAAATTCTCATTTTGCTTGATAACCAGAAGGTATTTCTCACCTCTTAACTAGGAGGAAACAACAGCAATCTGCCAAGTTCCCTTTCATCAACACCAAGTCGCTGTAAAATAAAGCCTGCTATATTTAGTGCTTCCCTCCCTCAACCCTAGGATATTCCACATCCTCTAACCAAACGCTGGTTCTTTTCTTAGTCAGGCCTGTATCATCTAAAGGAGAAACTGTCCCTGGAGTGAGGAACCAGCCTTAGCGTAGCTGCAGAACAGAAGGGTGAAGAAATGCAGTAACAAAGGAGCAGATGCCAGTGCAGGCTAGTGAAAAGGAATGGTTTGCCTCTTGTACAAGACAGGAACCTTCTGACTCCTGGTTGTCCCCACAATGAAAGCAGAGATGTGCATGCTGTTAAGCAATGGCGCACTCCAAGAGGTGCCTCCGTCCTTCAAGCAGGTCAACAAACATACTATGTTGTTGCCAGTTTTCTTACATTGTAGCACTGGGGTCTATCTTCCAACTCCTGGGCGGGAGTTAGTGGCCATTAAAGACTACAATACTAATTAGTATTCATGAAAAATGTGTTTCTCAAATATTGTGAGGGAAACATGCCATTATTAAGATTTGAAATCTTACACCATTAGAAATAACTGTATTACCTTAACACAATGGATTCAAATTTCTCTCAGCAGTGAAGGAATAAAGAATAACTTATTCTTTTTCATGATTATAAACTACTTTGGATTTTAATTGAATTCTCAGAAGGGAAGAGAAGTTAAATAAAAGTTCAGCACGGTTAGAATTTTAACATAAAATAACCCTATAATTGCTTGATTTCATCAAAATAATTCCTTCAAAGCAGCTTTTACAACAACCTATAAACATCTGCTCCCCCAGATGGCTGATTTTCTTCCTTACATTGCTATCCTAAGCTTCTTAATACTAAAATGTATGCAGCTACTTCCCAAAGACAGAAATTGCATTTATTCCCTACCACTCGCACCACTCATTTTATGGCTGCAATACAAAGTTGCTGTGATAACAGCATCTCTGCATGGATGTTTGATGTTATCAAAATAAAAAGGATATGTTTTATGCAAATTTCACGACATTGCAATTTTCTTTAAAGATATCAATGATGAACATGCTCTTGGGCTAAAACTGGCTGAGTATCTCTTCATACAAGTTGTAGCCCTTCATGAAAACAAATTCCAGTGTGACTCTGGTACTCCAAGGACTGTGCCCTCATTGACCTCACGACAAAGGACTCTTCCTGGCTAACATCACCACTGAGAAGCTATTAGATCTATTACTCTCAGTCTACAGCTCCAAACCCAGCCCACACAGCTGATAAAAGAGCATCCTTTGAGTATTCTGAAATAATGTATTGGAGTGCCGTCCACTTCAGGTGCTCCCATACCTCAAGGCTGAGAATCTATACCTGCAAAAGAATGGAGTGACTTTCTTAAAGTTAAAAGAAATAAAGAAGTCTGTATTAGGTTTCAGAAAGACATTCCAAATAGTTGTAAATTCACAGGCAAAGAGAAACAGAAAATCATGTGTATATCCACCTGCTGTTGAAGTCACCTCCCTGGGCTCCTCTAGCTGTGCCCTAGAGCAAAGGTATCCAAAGGAGGGTGTGTAAGACAATCCACTGGGGTACAGGAAGAAAATATGTTTTAAAACATTAACAAGTAACATTAAAATTTAAATAGTGTTTATTTCTTCTTTACCTTGCCCTCTTTTAATTTCTATTTTTGCATATGTTTCATAATGTATAAAATATACTACTATAATACAAGTACAAAATTTGTAAATAACTAAATATAGTATGCATATATATTTATAGCAGCCTTCCAATACCAAAAGTGGGCCTACAATAAAGCTGGAGAGGGACTTTTGACAAGAGCCTGTGTAGATGATTTCTTGTTAGTGAATGGACATAGGCCTGCTCTGAATGAAAGCAACTATGTGCAGCTGGCCATGTAGCAGGGGTACCTCCTGGTTACCTCTGTGCTGCCGACCGTGGAAAAGGAGTAACTCCCGGACAGTTAATGAAACAAGAATGTAGGCCTGGAAGATAAGAAGGAGATAAGATAAGGAGGTTGCTAAATTGGACTGTAAATCTTGCTTGCTTATAAAAACCACACTTTAGGTACTCACAAAACATGTTAACCAATAGTATCCCTGTTGCTAAGTATATGTAACCCATGGTAGAAAGACATGCAATGTTAGAGCTGTAAGCCTGAAGTATATAAACTGTAACTGCGCCATCAATGAACGGGCTTTAGTCTAATCACATTGATTCCTGACTGAGTCCTCGCGACAGGCCTGTAGGGGCAGGACAAGGGGGAATGGCTTTAAACTGACAGAGGGGAGACTGAGAAAGCAGACTGGGAAAGCCCTGCTCAGTAAGGTTCCATGGGATATAGCCATAAAGGGCAGGGGGGCCCAAGGCTGTTGGTGGATGTTCAAGGACCAACTGCTGCAAGCTCAGGAGTGATACATCCCAACTAGAAGGAAGTGCTGCAGGAGGGCCAGGAGACCTCCTTGGATGGATAAGGAGCTGCTGAGGAAGCTTTGAAGGAAAAAAAGAGGCTTATAAAAGGTGGAAGCAAGGACAGGCGACCTGGGAAGAATACAGGGATGTTGTCTGGGAAGCTAGGGACCAGGTTAGGAAAGCTAAGGCCCACTTAGAATTAAACTTGGCTAGGGATGTTAAGGACAACAGGAAGGGTGATAGGTACATTGCAAATAAAAGACAGACTAGGGACAAAGTGGGCCCTCTCCAGAAGCTATCGGGAGAACTGGCTACCCTGGATTTGGAGAAGGCTGAGGTTCTGGATGACTTCTTTGTCTCAGTCTTCACCAGCAAATGCTCTGACCACACCACCCAAGTCTTGGAAGGCAGGTGCAGGGACTGTGAGAATGAAGACCCTGGGCCCACTGTAGGAGAGGATCTGGTTCAAGACCATCTTAGGAACCTGAACGTATACAAGTCCATGGGACCTGATGAAATCCATCCATGGGTCCTGAAGGAGCTGCAAATGAAGTTGCTGAGCCACTCTCCATCACATTTGAAAAATCATGGCAGTCAGGTGAAGCTCCCAATGACTGCAAAAAGGGAAATATAACCCTCATTTTCAAGAAGGGGAAAATGGATGAGCCGGGGAACTGCAGAGCAGTCAGTCTCACCTCTGTGCCTGGCAAAATCTTGGAGTGCATTCTCCTGCAAGGCATGCTGAGGCACATGGAAAACAACAAGGTGGCTGGTGACAGCCAGAATGGCTTCACTAAGGGGAAATCCTGCCTGACCAATCTGGTGGCCTTCTATGATGGGGCTATGGAACTGATGGACAGTGGCAGAGCAGTTGACAATATCTACCTGGACTTGTGCAAAGCGTTTGACACTGTCCCACATGACATCCTTGTCTCTAAATTAGAGAGACATCAATTTGATAGGTGGGCCACTGGTGAAGAAACAACATTGTGCTCAATGGCTCAATGTCCAGCTGAAGACCAGTAGCGAGTGGTGTCCCTCAGGGATCGGTGTTGGGACTGGTCTTGTTCAACATCTTTGTCGCTGACATGGACAGTGGGATTGAGTGCACCCTCAGCAGGTTTGCCGATGACACCAAGCTGTGTGGTTCGGTTGATACGCTGGAGGGAAGGAATGCCATCCAGAGGGACCTTGACATGCTTGTGAGGAGGGCTGATGCCAACCTCATGAAGCTTAACCATGACAAGTGCAAGGTCCTACACCTGGGTTAGAGCAATCCCAGGCACACACACAGGTTGGGCAGGGAAGAGATTCAGAGCAGCCCAAGGAGAAGGACTTGGGGGTGTTGGTTGATGAGAAACTGAACATGAGCCGGCTGCAGTGTGCGCTCGCAGCCCAGAAAGCCAGCCTATCCTGGGCTGCATCAAAAGCAGCATGACCAGCAGGTCAAGGGAGGTGATCCTGCCCTCTACTCTGCTCTCCTCAGACCTCACTTGGAGTATTGTGTGCAGTTCTGGTGTCCTCAACATCAAAAGGACATGGAACTGTTGGAACAAGTCCAGAGGACGGCCACGAGGATGATGAGGGGACTGGAGCACCTCCTGTATGAAGATAGGCTGAGAAAGTTGGGGCTGTTGAGCCTGGAGAAGAGAAGGCTGCGTGGAGACCTCAGAGCAGCCTTCCAGTATCTGAAGGGGGCCTATAGGGATGCTGGGGAGGGATTCTTCATTAGGGGCTATAGTGATAGGACAAGGGGTAACGGGTTCAAACTTAAACAGGGGAAGTTTACGTTGGATACGAGGAAGAAATTCTTTCCTGTAAGGGTGGTGAGGCACTGGAATGGGTTGCCCAGGGAAGTTGTGAATGCTCCATCGCTGGCAGCGTTCAAGGCCAGGCTGGACAGAGCCTTGGGTGACATGGTTTAGTGGGAGATGTCCCTGCCCATGGCAGGGGGTTGGAACTGGATGATCTTAAGGTCCTTTCCAACCCCAACTATTCTATGGTTCTATGATTCTATGAAAGGCAGAAGAATGATGGGAATGATCCCATGAGACTGAGTCAATCATGTATGAGTAGGGTTGTACTGGGAGAAAAGAGGACCTGAGGCATCAAGACAAGTAACTGCAGCATGGAAATCCAAGTGTGTTATCAGCAGATGATGAGATTCAATGGTGGGATTCAGTTTGCAATTAAAATACCTAAAATTCGGCATCTACTTATCAGCTAAATTCCCATTCTAGTCAATGGGAATCTACTCAAACAATGCAGTTAATACCAGCCAGGGTGCAGTTCAGCTGATGGACCACTATACCACTAATTCATTATAACATTAGGTTCCTTTAACTGTCCTGATCTCAATAAAAATTCACTGAGTAGAACAGGGTTTCATATTCCCAGTGAATATAAAGATAGTAACACTCAGACACCTACCTTTAGGTGTCTAAATCAGAAGCTGAATCATGTCTCCTTGGCATGTAAGACAAGCTACAGGTACAGTCCAGCAGCACCTCCTCAAAACAACTCTAAAAGTGAATTTCAACTACTGCATGATGGATACGAATTAGAAATTGTCAGTTGTGAGGGCCATATTTTAAAGCCAGCACGTGAATTTAGATGTGCACATACTGTCTTAACACCTGCCTCAGTCAATAAACTCAACACTAAAGAAACAGACATTTACCTGTGAAATTAGTTAATTAGAGCTTATGCACAAGTGAAAGCATTGATTTTTAGCCCTGCACACTGAGAAGCAGGTGTTACGGATTTCCACAGTGGGAGAGTAGCAAGAGACACTTCAAATGATTACAATTAAACTACATTATTTTCATCCCTTCCTCAGAAAATCAGATTTCCAAGAACTGAACAAGTCAGATTTCATACCAAGGCCTCAGAGCCTGATATACACCTGCAAATCTTAATGACTTTGGACGATGTTGACAAGCTCAGCATCTAGGAACTTCAGGTTGCATTTAAACTTTACCTTTGGCTGGAACTCTTGAATACGCAGTAAATAACAACACTGTCTTATTTGACAATCTTTACTTTTCAAGGATCTTCAGTGTACCTTAGGAAGCATCACAGGCCAAGTTAATCTTCCATAAATGCTTTTCACTCCAATAGTATAAAGCTGAAATAGAACTATTATGCCAGAATAAGGAATGACAAAAATGGCTGATTTGGCAGGTGACAGTGCCAGGATGTTCACACAGGACTCAGAGTTTCACAGTACACTTGGAAGAATGTTTTCCTAGTATCTCAACACTTAAATAATGGGGATAGTGAAGATCTCTGTACATGTTGCCTTCATCTCTACTAATGAAATTTTTTTCTTATATATTTTACTGAGCATTACATGAGCAAATTTGGTCCCTGGACCACAGAAACTCAGAAATACGCTATCCTCTGCCTCACTGCATGCAACATAGCTGAGGCCTTACAACTTCTGGCAAAGCTCATACACCTTTATCCAAACCACTTTAACTTTTTTTTGGTCTATCGTTTCTCTCACATTCATCTTTTCTTACTCAGTTTATTATTGTCACCTTGTTAAATGGCTTCTTTATATTTATTTCAGGCAAATTCTCTTTTATAAGATATTTTTATGGTGATACCTGAATTGCTGCTCTCGTTTTTCAGCCACCAGTTGTTGTCTTTCTCCTTCTCTCTTCTCTTTTAGTAATTTTGCTCGGTCCTTCATCTTTGCTTGTTTCTCCTGTGCTGTTTCTTCAAGTGCTTCCATCTCAGTGCAGTACCTACTTTCTTCTGCTTCCAGAAGCTCACAAAGCCTGTAATAGAAATGTTTAAAGAAAAGCCAAAACAATCCTTCTGTTGAGTAAGCTTGAGCTTGTTATGAGCACAAAATAGATACTAGGCTCCTTTCAATATTTCTTGCAAATGCCAAAGAAGGGAACATCAAATTTCCACTAGGGGTCATTCCTGTTGAGCCCATGGGGAGAATCTTACAGCACAGTATGAGCTATTCTGTCCTGGCACAATTAAAGTTCCTAATCTTACAAACCCATTTCCATGCTACTTTACAACTTCAGTCCCCCATTAAACAAAAACGACATTTGTCACCAGCTGAAATTAATTTCTTCTTGTATTAGGGTTATCCTTCAGTATAATCCCTCCCTGATATTTACCACCCTTCTCTACACATCTGTAACTGTATCTTCCCTTAAACTACCTTCTATTATTTAAGCATCACTCCATAAACCACTTCACTCTGAAAGAACTGTGATGAAAAAAATATATAAAATCAGCAATTTTCAAACATGCCATCATTTACCTCTCTATTTGCCCTAGCAGAAAGAAAGGTGGAAGAATTCAGGAATCCAGAAACTCACTAATTTCAGCCTGAATGCCTCAGGGTTTTCCAGGAAATCACTGTCACTTTTATGCAATGGTGTGCTCATGCTACTACATGAGCAATAGCACTCTAGGACCTAAACTGGCACTGCCAGTGGGAGTTACAGTAGCAAAGCCAAAGACAAACCGATTTTGGAAACTGAATTAGAGTCTTAATCATACACCAAGCTGAGACTCCATGCAAAGACAACATGGGGATACTAAGTTGCTAAATAAGAACAAACCCCATGAAGTGCAACACCACCTGGGGAGGAATAACCCCATGAATTGGCACACACTGCAGGCTGACTGGCTGGAGAAGGGGTCTGCCATAAGGGACCCGAGGGTCCTGGCAGACGAGCGGAGCATAAGCCAGCAGTGCACCCTTGCGGCAAAGAAAGCCAACAGCATCTCGGTTTGCATGACAAAAAGCACTGCCAGCAGGTCAAGGGAGGCGAACCTTCCTTTTTGAATTGATGAGACCTCACCCAGACGGCTGGATTCAGTTCTATGATCTGCAGGACAAGAAAAATACTGACTCAGTGGGGCGAGCCCAGTGAAAGACCACTAAGATAAGGGACTGGAGCATCTCTCCTGAAAGGAGAAACTTCAGCCTGGAGAAGATTCAGGGGAGCTTATCAATGTATATAAACACCTGAAGGGATGTGGAAAAGGGACTTTTTTTCAGTAGTGCACAGTGACAGCATAAGAGGCAATGGGCATAACCTAAACAATGCGAAATTCCACCTGAACACAAGAAAACTCGGGTTTGTTTTGGTTTGATTTTTAACTGTGAGGGTGGTCACATACTGATACAGGTTGCCCACAGAGATGGTGAAGTCTCCATGTGTAGAGATAAGCAAAACCCAAATTGACACAGTAATGAGCAACCTGCTCTACATGACTGTTTGAGCAGGGGTCAGACTAGATTATCTCAGGAGGTTCCTTCCAACTATGCAAGCGGTGTACAATTGCTACGAAGACACATGAGAGCAGGATACCTAACCAGTGACCTTCACAGCTCCAAAATCACTTAACATGAAAGAGAAACTGAGAAATTGACTTTTTTTTTTTTATCAGCACAGCTCAGTTCAGTTCTTTACAAGACTGTAATATGCCCCACCTTCCTTATTTCTGACCTTTGAAATTCTTTTATGTTTGAAACTGCCTGTGATGAAAATTACTTGTATGACCTAAACATTGACTTGATGAAGCGACAACAAAACACTGTTACACCCAGCAATTAAAGCTTCTGACAAAAAAGTACTCTTTGTTCTCTTTAAAAATCAAGCAATTAAATACTGAATTTGAAAAAATTGAATATACTACAACTATATACTGAATATACTACTTTTAATTTGCATTTGGCAGACAAGGTTCTAAATGTCACCTAAACTGTACTACTTAATGCGTTTGATGTGATCTCTAGTGATTGGTTCACTCAAAAATAATAGTAATGTCAGCCCAATAACTATTATTAGCTGTACACTACTGCTTGGCCAACAAATAAGCACAACTCATGATTTCTGTTAAAATAATAAACATCACGCTCCAACACACAGTATAGCATACAATGCTGATCTCTAGAATGTTTTTCCATGTTATCATTCCCCTAAATTAAGTTGAAAATAGTCGGGCAGATATCAGTATTAGCTACTTGTTTGCTACCTCGCTCTTCTCTCATCAATCCCAGCCAGATACTCCTGCATTGTCGCATCAACCTTTCTCTGTACAGCACTGTTCAGCCATTTTTGCTCTTTGTGTTGCTGCCACCTGTAGACCTTGCAGCACTGGTCAAACAGCTTTATTAATTTAGTATTTTCAAGGAGTTCCTTTTCTTTCTGTCTCTTGGCCAAGACAAAATTCTCATTTCTTTGTTCTTTAGGAGGCTTGGCTCTCTGTAAGAGAAAACACACGTCAGTAGTGAAAATATAATCAGTTGTTCCATTTTTTGGTTTGCTTTTGTTTTTTAGCTGCATTAATCACCAAATAAGACAATGTGTGCTTCAGCCCAGAACCACCCCTCAACCAGATGTGCAGGGCTGCACCCCCAGAGCGTGAGCAGCAGCTCAGGGAGGGGATCCCGCCCCTTTGCTGCGCTCTGCTCTGGGGAGAGCCCCCCTGCAGTGCTGATCCAGCTCTGGGGCAGCAGCACAGAGGGACGTGGAGCTGCTGGAGCGAGGCCAGAGGAGGCCATGGAGCTGCTGCGAGGGCTGGAGCAGCTCTGCTCTGGAGCCAGGCTGAGAGAGCTGGGCTGGGGCAGCCTGCACAAGAGAAGGCTCCTGAAGGGGAGACCTCAGAGCAGCTCCAGTGCCTGAAGGGGCTGCAGGAAACCTGGAGAGGGGGTTTGGACAGGGGATGGAGGGACAGGACAGGGGAATGGCTTTAACTGCCAGAGGGGAGACTGAGATGAGCTCTTAGGCAGACGATCCTCCCTGTGAGGGTGCTGAGGCGCTGTCAGGGGGTGCCCAGAGAAGCTGTGTCTGCCCCATCCCTGGCATTGTTCAAGGCCAGGTTGGACACAGGCGCTTGGAGCAAGCTGCTCTAGTGGAAGGTGTCCCTGTCTGTGGCAGGGAGTTGGAACTGGATGAGCTTTAAGGTCCCTTCCTACCCAATCCAGTCTGGGATTCTATGATACATAACGCCAAATGATGAGAATTTGAGGTTATAAAGGTAAATCCCGAGAGGACTGCCTTGAATAGCACACTTGTGCAAGAGCAGGAAATGGCTTCAGGTGCCCACACTTGTCTCCCACTATACAACTTCATTCTCCCCCTATACATGCAAGGGGATGTCTATAGTTTGCTCTACACACACCGAACAAGCATCCTGTCATGGGTTCAGCAGCAGCAGTCATTTTTCTCCTTCTTGGTAGCTGGTGCAGCGCTGTGTTTTTGGTTTTGGGCCTGGTAGCAGCGCTGATAACACCAGTGTTTGCAGTCACTGCCTTTTCTTTTTTTTTTTTTTTTTTTGAGATAAGAGCAGTTTAGTAACTAAGGTATAACACAAATCACTACTGCTACCAACAATAATAATAATGACAGAGAAGTACAAAGAAAGAGAATACAACCAGCCAGTGCACCCCCCAGCAGCCAACCCCTCACTGCCCCACCACACCCCTCCGGGTCTCTGCTCCCCGTTTTCACATCCTGGGCATGACGTGCTGTGGTATGGAATAACCTCTTTGGTCAGTTTGGGTCAGGTGTCCTGTCTCCGCTTCCTCCCGGCTCCCCTCCTCCCTGGCAGAGCATGAGGCTCAGAAAGCCCTTGGCCAGACCAAAACACTACCAAGCAGTAACTGCAAACACTGGTGTTATCAGCGCTGCTCCCAGGCCCAACATCAAGAACACAGCGCTGCACCAGCTACCAAGGAGAAAAATGACTGCTGCTGCTGAACCCAGGACACGTCCTCACCGCAGGTCACCTCCAGCCATCTCCCTCCCGGCACATCTCCCCAGCGCTCTCTCATACACAGCCACACCCCACGGCGAACACACGGGACCTGTGTATCCGCGAAGGAGACACTTTGCCCCACACGGGTGCGGCCGGGAAGGCTCCTTCAGGGATCCTCAAATCCTCCAGCCCTAATGGCACCCCGCTCCCCTCTCGGGGCCCGGCATCGGGCTGAGGCGCCCGCCCCATCGCTCCCCCCGGTGGAGGGGCGCAGGCTGCCCCCGCACCATCGCCCCCATGACGGAGGGGCGCAGGCTGCCCCCGCACCATCGCCCCCATGACGGAGGGGCGCAGGCTGCCCCCGCACCATCGCCCCCATGACGGAGGGGCGCAGGCTGCCCCCGCACCATCGCCCCCATGACGGAGGGGCGCAGGCTGCCCCCGCACCATCGCCCCCATGACGGAGGAGCTCAGGCTGCCCCCGCACCATCGCCCCCATGATGGAGGAGCTCAGGCTGCCCCCGCACCACCTCGGGCCCTCACCACCGCCACGGAGCGCGGGCCGGGCCCGGCCACCTCCCGGCAGCGCCGCTGCGCCGCCATAGCCACCCCACCGCCTCAGCCGTTGCTATAGCGATGCGCGGCGGCGGATGTGGCGTCATGACGCAGCCTGCATGGAGGGGTGAGGGAGGTGGGCTGTCATGGCGGCGTGATGTGCGCCGGTCCCCCGCTGGGGGGGCCGTGTGGTGCCGCAGGGCTGCAGCCTTTGACACGGTCCCCCACAAGGTCCTTTTGTCTAAAATGTAGAGCTACGGGTTTAATGAGTGGGCTGATCGATGGTTGGACAGTCGCATGCAGCTCAATGTCTGGATGCACGCCAGTGACAAATGGCGTCCCCCAGGGGTCTGTACTGGGACTAATACTGTTTAATATCTTCATCATGACTCCGAGAAAACTCCAGGAACGAACTTGCCAACAAAGTTTTCTAGTTGACAAGCAGGTATTCTTTATTACGGGCACCGGCAGACACGGGGGATAGCTCCTCCTAACGTGTGTCCACCCATTGCTACACAAGCAGTCCTTACAGAGCTACAGAGTACACATACGTATTCGTGAGGCTATGTATGGATTATCTCATTTTCCAGAAAGTTCCCCGCGTGCGCACAAAAATGTGGTGGTGGTCTCTAAGGGTCGTTTACTTCTTCCAACAATCTTCATCACTGCTGGCAGCCTTTGAAGCATGCAGTAGATGCTTATACCAGCTTAATCGGTTCATTAACACCACAGACATAACAATCATCCCATCCTCCTACTTGTCAGTTAGCTTAACTGCAACCCATTCTGGGCCCCTGCCTTTCCAGATACTCCCTATCTTTATGTCCGGTTCTTTTAGCCTGTTTTCTTACGCTCATTTTGTACTAAGGTCATAAAGGCCTAAACTATGTCAACTACAGCAGTTTATCTTACACAAGGATTCTCAGCATGTTCTCTAGCTGTACTCTATATTTTTTCTCTGTATATCATGCCTCTCAGTAATTTTCCATTTTTACTGTTACAAAGCCATCAAACTTAACATTACTTAAAATTGATTCTAAAAGTTTATCTATTTCATTTTGTAATTTTGTACCCCCCCGTCTCAAATAGCAACATAGTGGGATTGAGTGCACTGTCACAAGTGTGCAGATGATTCACCCGAGAGAAAAGATGGGATCCAGAGGGACCTGGACAGGTTGGAGAGGTGGAACCATGCAAAGGTTCCACTTTACCACTGAACCATATTGAGGTTCAGTGGGCCAAGCACAGGGTCCACCCCTGGGTCAGGCAGCCCCTGGTATCAAGACGGGCTGGGGAATGGAAGGATGGAGAGTAGCCCTGAGGAGAAGGATTTGAGGTGCTGGGTTACTGGAAGAAAACTCCAGGAACAAACATGCCAACAAAGTTTTCAAGCTGACAAGCAGGTATTTTTTATTGCGTTGCCGGGAGACATGGAGATAGCTCCTCCTAACCTGCCTCCTCGTATTGCCACACAGGCCATCCTTACACAGTCACTTGAGCAGCCATACATATTCATGAGGCTACACATGAATTACATCATTTTCCACAAAGTTTCCCGCATACATAGAAAGTGTGATGGTGGCCTTTGAGAGTCGTTTACTTCTTCCAACAATCTTCATAACTGCTGGCAGTCTTTGAAGCACCAGCTTAATTAACTTTACAGACATAGCAATCATCCTGTCCTTCTACTTATAAGTTAGTTTAACTGCTCCCATCCTGGATATCTGCTAGTCCAGGATACTCCCCAGTAGATGTCTACACCAGCTTAAGGGGTTTGTTAGCACCACAAACATAGCAATCATCCTGTCCCTCCACCCATCAGCCAGTTTAACGGTGCCCATCCTGGACATCTGCTAGCACACACACACACACCCAACTCCCCATCCCCAGGTCCTGTTTTTCTACTGCTTTTCCCCCATTTTTTGTACTGAGGTCCTAAGGACCCCAAGCTGTGTCAACTACCTTCAAGCACCGGTTATTTTCCATTACAAAGCCTCCAAACCCAGCCTTACCCAGAACTGATTACATTTGGTGCCTCCTTGTCCCAGGAGGGACCTGGACAGGTTGGAGAAGTGGAACCATGCAAACATAATGAGGTTTAATGGCGCCAAGCACAGGGTGCACCCCTGGGTTGGGCAACCCCCGGTATCAAGACAGGCTGGGTGATGGAAGGATGGAGAGAAGCCCCGAGGAGAAGGATTTGGGGTGTTGGGTGAGGAGAAGCTCCCCATGACCCGGCTTCAGTGAGCACTTGAGCACAGAACCCCCCCCATGTGTGGGGCTGCACCCCCAGAGCATGAGCAGCAGCTCAGGGAGGGGATCCTGCCCCTCTGCTGTGCTCTGGGAGACCCCCCTGCAGTCCTGATCTAGCTCTGGGGCGGCAGCACAACGATCAGAGGGATGAAGCTCATCTGCTATGAGAAAAGGCTGAGAGAGCTGGGCTTGTTCAGCCTGGAGGAAGAAGACTCGGGGAGACCTTATTGTGGCCTTTCAGTTCTTGAAAGGGGCCTATTAAGAAAGATGGAGAGAGACATTTTAGCAGGCCCTCTTGTGACAGAACAAGAGGCAATGGTTATAAACTAAGGGGAAATTCATTCTGGATATGAGAACAACTCCTTTACAATGAGGGTGGTAAAACACTGGCACAGGTTACCCAGAGAGGTGGCAGTTGCACCATCCCTGGAGACATTCAAGGCTGGATGTGGTTCTGGGGTACCTGATCTAGTGGAAGGTGTCCCTGCTCACTGCAGGGGTGTTGGACAGGATGAGCTTTTGAAGGTCCCTTACAACCTGAACCATTCTGTGAGTCTATGATTCAGAGGGTGACAGAGCCCAGGCTCTGGAGCTCCTCAGAGCAAAGTTGCCTGGCTGGGAAGTGCTAAGGACCTCTAGTGAGGGGAGAGGCTTGCACAGACAGGTGCAAGAGTGAGAAAGTTTTGTGTACATAAGTGCATAAACCAAAGATTGAGTTTAATGGCAAGAATGGGTTCCCTGTGCCTGTGGGTTAGTGGTAGCTGTGTAAGCCCCACAGCATCAGCTCCGGATCAGGGAGTGAGTCACATCTGAGGCCTCCTGTGGTCCATGTCCTGCTGATGAACAGGCTCCAGAGCTGCCTGGGATGGAGGAAAATAGGAATTAAAACACTGACTGTGGATCAGCGATTGCTTCAAGTTCATTGCCCAGAAAGAAGGAAAAAGCTGTTGCTCTGTCTGCCAAGAACTTCACTTTCTTGCAGAAAATCAGGACTTGGCTGATAACAAGTTGGAAAAATTATCCAAAGGAAGAAAGGTCAGTGTTTAAAGCTCATTGTAAAGCTTGTTCTCATCCAGCTGAAATATGCAGTGCAGTTCCTCCAGTATCAGTCACAGGATCCTTGCACAATCAAACTGCTGTGTTACAGAGCATGTATACACTGTGTTTCACACACACGTTATGCCACCGCAGCAGAGCTTGAACTGGAATCTCTTTATTTCAGTGGTGACTTATGCTAACTTTCTACTGTAATTTAATCTTTGAGATGTTTAGGAGATGTAAACAACTCACACCAGGGAACTGTGGACTCTCCCCCTGAAAACTCATATGTAAGGGCTGGGAGGGATGAATTTCTTGTTATGTTACAGTTTTGCCTAAGATTTTGTGAAGTTACAAGAAAACTGTTGACTCCATGGAAACAGAGTAATGTGGCAGCTAGGGATGACTTGAAAATCCAGTGGCAAATGGCAAGCCTAAAACTTGTAGTACAACAAAGCAGCAGGGGAGCCAGAAAGAGTAATTCCCCTTGCCATGTGTGCTGCCTGGTGGGGTAATAAAATAATACATTATTTATGGAGGAAATGCTGTGCAAACCTTTTTGATCAAAGGATTTGCCTGTCAAGTAAGTAAGAAACCCAAAGACAAACTCTTTTGTGTGGGATATGCAGCTGTAATTGATACAAGCATTGCTGGGGCTTCATTCTAGATATGGAAGGCACGGGAACCTCACAGTAGTGGCAAATAATTGCAGATTATTCCTAATCTGTCCTTTGGAAAATCAAAATTGCTGAAAAGGTGACAGCATCCTAGTGAATGTTATTGCTGAATGTGAAGGCAAAACGTCAGCACCTGGTGTTTTGTGGGGAGAGGTATTTTGACTTAAATCACAGCTATGCAAGCATACTGGTGAAATAAAAGTGGTTTTCAAGGCACAGATTTAAATAAAACAGTGAGCTGATTATCTAAGGAAGAACTTAAAAGGGAGTGTTTCAGGATGTGTTTGTATGAATATTGATAGTTCTTCTAGCACATATTTGTCGTAGTTTGCTGCAGAAAACAATTACTGTCACTCCAAGCTATATTATTAACCTTTTCTTTTTCCATAAAAAGCTTACGATATGGGACAAAATCAAATCAGTTCAAATTTTGTGCTGTGGCAGATACTAGCACCGGTCATGGGAAAGTCCTGACAGATGTGGGAGAAAT
The DNA here is from genome assembly GCA_017639245.1 of Myiopsitta monachus. Classification (NCBI taxonomy): domain Eukaryota; kingdom Metazoa; phylum Chordata; class Aves; order Psittaciformes; family Psittacidae; genus Myiopsitta; species Myiopsitta monachus. The sequence goes on along the minus strand of CM029941.1, from coordinate 1,196,032 downwards.
GCCGTTAAGTCTCATTGTCTCAGTTCTTTTCCTTTATAGAGGATGCATCTTTCTGAGCACACTTTTTGGGTGAACTTGCTATTTACCCTGTAAATTCCTTTTAATGCTCTAGCTTTGTTACTCTGTATTTACTTGACTGGCCTTTTAATAAGAAAATCCTATACTGGTTCACATTAACAAACTAAATGACAAAATCAACACTGAAATTGGATGATGCTGGGAGAAACCTTCAAAAACAGCAACACCAGCCCCACAAAATCTCAAACCAACAAGCGCTGATTTTTAATCTCACAGGTGGCAGTTTGGCTCCTGTACTGCATTTTATTTAGGCTTGGCCAAGGAGAAAAGAGCCTATGCTGATAAATGCTAATGAACACAAACTTCTGTTCTCAGCCATCATGCAAGGTCAACTTACTAAACCGAAGTGGGAAAGTGCTCTGGAAGAACCCAGCTGTTATGTCTTTGCTGTCTTTTTTAGCTCAATGCCAACAAGAAGTTAATTTTTGAAACAATTTAGAATATCTGGGCAGCTACGGCTTCTCTGGGCAACCTGGGCCTGGGCCTCACCACCCTCATAGTAAAGAACTTCTTCCTAATGTCTAATTTAAATTTCCCCTCTTTCAGTTTAAAACCATTCTCTGTTGTCCTCTCACTACATGGTCCAGTCAAAAACCCCTCACTACAGGTCCTTGTCCAAAGCCCCTCCTCAGATCTCTTTTAGGGCCCCTTTAGGCACTGGAGCTGCTCTAAGGTCTCCCCTTAAGGAGCCTTCTCTTCTCCAGGCTGAACCTGCCCAGCTCTCTCAGCCTGTCATCACAGGTTGGAAGTGTTCCATGCCAGGCTGGATGGGGCTTGGAGCAATCCGGTCTACTGGAAGGTGTCCCTGCTACTGGCAGGGAGTTGGAACTGGATGAGCTTTAAGATCCCTTCAACCCAAACCATTCAAGGATAATATGGTTCTTACGGTCATATATTGTAATTTGATTTACTGCAGAGGTTTTTAATGCAAGACAAAAGTTAACAAAAAAGTTAAAATCTAGAACCAATATTTGAGGGAGCACTGTGTGCAGTTCTGGTGTCCTCAACATCAAAAGGACATGGAACTGTTGGAACAAGTCCAGAGGACGGCCACGAGGATGATCAGGGGACTGGAGCACCTCCTGTATGAAGATAGGCTGAGAAAGTCGAGGCTGTTCAGCTGGAGGAAGAGAAGGCTGCGTGGAGACCTCATAGCAGCCTTCCAGTATCTGAAGGGGGCCCTATAGGGATGGTGGGGAGGGACTCTTCATGAGGGACTGTAGTGATAGGCCAAGGGGTAACGGGTTAAAACTTAAACAGGGGAAGTTTACGTTGGATACGAGGAAGAAACTCTTTCCTGTAAGGGTGGTGAGGCCCTGGAATGGGTTGCCCAGGGAAGCTGTGAATGCTCCATCCCTGGTGGTGTTCTAGGGTGGGTTCGACAGAGCCTTGGGTGACATTGTTTAGTGTGAGGTGTCCCTGCCCATGGCAGGGGGTTGGAACTGGATGGAAAGGAAAGGATCTTAAGGTCTTTTCCAACCCAAACCTTTCTATGATTCTATGGAGATTGCTTCTGAAACAAGGCCTTTGATTCTCCTTCCCCCCTCACCCCCTTTACTGACACCTTTATGGTCTGCCTCCACAAATACCGGCTATGTTATCTCCATTTAGTGTAGAAGTTGAATAATTGGATGAATACAGGCTGAAAGATGGGAATCACAGAGTGCAATGGCTCAGTCTGGCTGTGCAGACAGGACTGCTGGTGGGGTTTGTGCTGCCACCCCTGTGCCAGTGAAGATCTGATCCCTTTCCACTGCTAAGTAGTTGAAATGCTATGTCCTTGTGCAGACCAGTTTCAGTAACTTAATAACTGTTAACGCAACTCCTTGTGTGCTGGTTTTCCTTTCTTTTTACAGGTCTGCTGATTGCAGTCACTGCTTGGAGTGCACTGCTGCTTCAGCAATGGCCCTTCTTTGACACATTTGTACATTAATCTGTTTCTCAGTTCTTCGAGGGCATTGGGTTGTTAAGAGCTACGAGCTATGCTTCATTGGGGAATTGTGGGAAAGCAGCGGAGGTTTTGCCTGGTTTTAATTCGGAGAGGTAAGCAGCGTATCCTTAGCAATAAACCTTTGCATGTGAATAGAAACGCGGGAGTCGGGGGTAGCTTTAACTCGGGGGATTACAGGGTTCTGTGGGAGACATACCAGTATGTATGTGCTGAGAAATGACTTTGTTTCGACTGGCGGCCTTCTCTTCTGTTCAATGCCCGCATAAACTGAACTCGCACCATATCCACAACCGCCGCCGCGCCGCGGCTTGGAAGGGGAAGGCAGAAGCGGGAAGGCAGCTCCGGCCCGCGCCTCTCAACGGTCCGTGCCGCCCCCCCTCGCAGCTGTGGCGCCTGCGCGGTCGTTAACGGCCGCCCTCGCGCGGCGTGTTTGAAACGTTCGTGCCCGGCCGCTTTCTTCCGTGCTCCATGGCGCTTCGTTCTCTTCCCTCTCGAATGTCGAGGCCTCGCTGGGCGCCGCGGAATCAGTGCGATGAGTGCCGGGGGACATGAAGGGGTCGTGCTGGGGCGTTTGGTGGGGGGAAGCTGGGGAGTGCGGGAGCTGGAAGTGCCGCGGGGTAATGCGGGTTAGGAAGGAGCCCCTCCCGCTTCTCCTGAGGCGCGGAGATCGGCCAGGCTCTAACGACTGACTCTAAGAACTGATATGTGCTGCTTCTTACCCTCTAAAACTAAAAGGAAAATAAAGCTTGGTTTTCCCGCCGGAGGTAGCGCTGTGGGCCCAGGGGCGGCCCGGCCAAGGGGGGCTGTTGTGGGGAGGCCTTGGAGCAGCTCCAGTGCCTAAAGGGTCTCCAGGAAACCTGGAGAGGGACTTTGGACAAGGGCCTGTAGGGACAGGACAGGGGAATGGCTTTAACTGCCAGCGGGGAGACTGGGATGAGCTCTCAGGCAGAAGCTGTTCCCTGTGAGGGTGCTGAGGCGCTGGCACAGGGTGCCCAGAGAAGCTGCTCCAGTGGAAGGTGTCCCTGCCCCTGGCAGGGGTTGGAGCTGGATGAGCTTTAAGCTTCTTTGCAGTCAAAACCATTCTGTTTTTCTACAGTGCTACTTTTTGTACTTCCGCTCTCTGCTCTAACAAGCACGAGCACATTGGGGATTTTCTCTGTGTTTTGTTGCTTGTTGTTTTCTTTTTTGGTGGGTTGTTTTGTTTGTTTGTTTAATTACTTAAAAAGCCTGCAACAGACACAGCCTCTTTAAATATTGATCACCTCATGATGTATCCCAGAGAGGGGTTTATAGATCTACTCCATATAAACCAGTGTTTCCTGTTTATTGCAGTAAGTTTCCACCTCCTGTAGTAGGGAGCACTTTAATATAATAAAGACTTAATTCAGTTTCATGAGGGATTGTATGGATATTGCACTGTGTTTATCTCCAGAGTTCAGGGGCTTTGCTTTGTTTTGTCTAACACCAGTCACTGTGCTTTCTCTGCTGCTTTTGGTGTCATAAAATAAAAGATGGTTACTACATCTACTGCTTCGTTTGGGTTCCTTTTGCTGCTTTGGCGATCAGGGTCCTCTTTAAAATGCTGCTTGCATTATGTTTAGTGTTTAATGTAATGTGTAGTGTTAGTGTAATGCTTAGTGTTTGCAACTGCTGCTTAAATTCTACATTCCTTGTTTCCCCTCAGCGTGATGGCAGAGGCTAGGATATCCACAGCAATGTTATTCTCGGACCTAGACATCTTACTTCTTGAAGTGGAAAGTGGTTTGGCTTTGAGAAAGTTTATTGAATTATCACGCAAAGGTAAAAGGAACTGAAGGGTGTGTTTTGGTCTGCTCCTCCTTGCAGAAAATGGGAATGCTGTAATTATACACAGGGAACACGACATGAAATGAAAATCGAGTAAAATAGAATGACAACCAAGTGAGCAAGGACAGTGAAATGGGAGGCTTATCACGGGTGCCAGGCAGAGAACATAGGCTGAGTGAAAGTATGTTCTGCTGTGGGACTTAAAGACTGGTGGTTAAGGTACCGTGTATTTTATATAATTTGTGGGGCAAGACCCAGATAGGAGAAAAAAACTATCTTGGTGGGTATGTTAAGTGAGTGTGTTAAGGCTAATCACAAAACTGTGCAAAGGCACGGATGGAGACTTATACAGGTATCTTATCCTAGCATTGCAGGAGTGCCTGGCTGTGATGAAAACCCACAGTGCTTAAATAACGCGCTTATTTAATCTGATGTCCTGAAATAGATCTGAATGTTTTGCATTGATCTCTTATCCTTTCCTAGACACAAATAGAGATTACACAGGATCACAGAAATGTTTGCTGGGTGGGTCATCTGGTCATCGGGGCTAACCTACTCTTTGCAGAGAACTATATCCCTAAGCAGAAGGAGATCCTGCCGGAGAGCAGGGTGCTGAAGCCGAGTGCTTGTGAGAACCAGGCTGTGTTTAAAATCTATGTCTTCCACTCATAACCTGCAGCAGTAGTGGGTAAAGCTTAGTGCTTTCTGGCCTCGTGCTGGAGAGAAGCCTTTATTCCCACAGCAGCTTTGAACTGTTGGCTCTATGGTTGACCGTTTGAGGAGCAATTATTGCTGCTTCCCGTGGGAAGCTATTGGTGTTTGGGGACCATAGAATTAGTAGGTAATTGCTGCTTGTGGAGGGGAGGGAAATGGGATTTTTGTTTTGTGTTGGAGATGGTTTGGCTTAATGTTCTTTCTTTTTCGCAGGTCAAGAACCATCCCTTAAATGCATGGCGTCTGAAATAAGAAAGCACATAATGGTCTTGCGTGATCTCTTGAATAAATTACAGTCTGAATTTCTACGTAATGTAGAAATGAGAACATCGCTAGAGGTAACCTTTTTTCCTTTTTTAATCCTATTCCTAAAACACTGGAAGATTCAAAGGGATGTTTGATATGTGTGTGGTTGTTCTTTTGCTGGTCCTCAGTGCTTGCAGAAGAAGCTGGGGCCTGTACTGGGTTTACTAATGGTTTATTAAGCAGCTCTCCAGCACAGTGAAAACTAAACCTTTTATTTATCAAGGCTTATACATTGAAAGCACATCTTTATCATAACAGATACATGAGCTAAACAGCAGTTCTATTTTTTCATCCTTGCTGTAGCTACAAAAACTGTTTAATTAGAGTATTTATGTGTTGTTCTGATAAGTGTTTACAGTGCTTTCGTGTATGTCATGGGTTCAGCAGCAGTCATTTTTCTCCTTCTTGGTAGCTGGTGCAGCGCTGTGTTCTTGATTTTGGGCCTGGGAACAACGCTGATAACACCAGTGTTTGCAGTTACTGCTTGGTAGTGTTTTGGTCTGGCCAAGGGCTTTCTGAGCCTCATGCTCTGCCAGGGAGGAGGGGAGCCGGGAGGAAGCGGAGACAGGACACCTGACCCAAACTGACCAAAGAGGTTATTCCATACCACAGCACGTCATGCCCAGGATGTGAAAATGGACAGCAGAGACTTGGAAGGGTGTGGTGGTGCACGGGGTGGGGTTGGCTGCTGGGGGGTGCACTGGCTGGGTTGGGCTTGGAGAGCAGTTGTATTATTTCCCTTTGTATTTCTCTTGTATTATTATTGTTGGTAGCAGTAGTGATTTGTGTTATACCTTAGTTACTAAACTGTTCTTATCTCAACCTGTGCGAGTTGCCTTCTTTTGAATTCTCCTCCCCATCCCCCCGGGACTGAGGGAAGAAATAGAGGGGAGTGAGTGAGTGAGAAAACTTCGGGGGGGAGGTAGAGGCTTAAACCACGACAGAGTGTTAAATCTTTCTGAAAGTGATGTTTGGGGAATGCAGATGAGTTTCCTGTCGTATGTATTCATTGCCCTCCCCTTTCCCCTTCCCAGACTTTCTAAGATATATTGGTAAAGATTTTTCTTGCCTGCTGACAGTTCTTTGCCACTTTGAGGGAAAGGACAGACATTCTTAGATTTGTTTTTCTGAGCTTTACTAGTTGCTTTTGGGAAAGTATGGGGTAAAGAAGTAAGATGATGAGGGGAAAACAAAGAACATGTGTTGCCAAGTTAAAAATTACTTTAGCAATATGCTAATAGTAAGCTAATTTTGTGTGCTTGACATTAATACTTTAAGATTTATGATGAAGTCTTAACATTAATTTTAGGAGGTCCAGAACACTGTGGAGAAGGAGCAGGAGGAAGCACAGCACTTTCTGGAAATAGTTTCTGCTCATAGAGCATGGGAGAACTGGTATGTGGTATATGAGTATGGAGAGTTTGGGCTGCTCCTGGCAGCATCCAGCTGCAGCATGGTATTCCTTTTCCAGTATATTAACTCTGAATATTTGGGAGTTGAGGTTGTTCTATGTATTGATTCTAGAGTTTGCTCTGGACCGTTCACTTTCAGGCTTGTGCGAAAACCCTAAAAAATCTCTTAGGTAAAACCTGTAAAACACCAACTTGTTCAAATGGAAGGTTCCAGTGACAGATGAGACATTATAGTAGAAAACTACTTGTTTCTTTAAATCTGAGCATTCCTTGCTATTGAATTGCAAGCGCACGGATTTTGTAGCTGCAGTGCCTAAGGACTGAGGGATGTGTTAGTGATCCAAAGGCTGAGTCACTAGAACTGAGGTTCAACACTGTCCTTCCAAATATCATTTAGAAAACAAGAAATCCTCTCAGTCATTTTTCTGTGAGGGCTCTGCCTGGTGGTGTGGCAAGGACCAGAGCATTCCCCTGTCCCTGAATCGCAGACCAGACAGTCTGGGAGTCCAGCAGGTGGACCGGCTGTCCTCTTCACTGCAGTCATCTTCCCTAGTGAGGACGCTGGTCGTTAAGCAACGCATATCTCAGCCCACATGTCAACAGATGGGGCGCTGCTGTGCCCTTCACTGACTGTAGGGCCCTGTCAAACAAAGATCTCTTCTTGTGGGAAGGGTAGATTGAAGTAGAGGATCAGTTAGTTGTGACACATCAGCTTGGTACTGCTTTAAGTTATTTGTGTTGCGCATCTCATCACAGTAATGCCCTTGTATTCAGATGGATTAGGCTAAATGCACCCTCTTTGCTGTCCTCTTACCAGCGAGTGGGAGAGCAGGTGAGTGTGTGACTGGCAAATAATTTAGTGTTTGAGGCTTAAGCTGAGGGCTTTGAGGAAAAGTAACTTTATAAAAATAATACTGTAATAATCACTCAAACCAGGACATTCTTCAGCCTTTGGAATCTTGCCTAAGAAACAAAACTTCATATCTAAAAAACCCTAGCCTGCAACATGGTGTTGAATTTCTTTGCTTTATAACATTAATGGGTGAGTGAGGCTTCCCAAGATTTGCAGTTCTTTCAAAGAGCTGTGAAGCATTTGAGATCTGCCTGTTAGGCTGCAGCTCTGCGCTGTGGTTCATCTGATGGAAAGCGAGGCCTCCTGTTCTGTGTGAAATGTAATGGTATGTTGAATTCCGAACTGCTCTGTGCTGTGCTTGGACTGCTTCTAACTCAGCAGCTAGCAGCCTCTCTAGCAGAGAAATAAAGAGCTATCCCGGAGTCAGCTGAAGAATGCAGCTTGCAGTGGAGTAGGCGCGTTTTATTGATGCTTTTTCTTTCAGAATGGATTGTGAATTGTCTTCATTCAAACAGATGGGTTGGAACTTAGGCCTGTGAGCGACCAGACTTGATAATGTAATGGTATTCTCCTTGTACTTATCTGCTATTTATACACTTAATATTCATTCAATTTACAGTGGCTTTGGGGAAAACGAAATAGCGAATGATGAATGGCAAGTAGTGGAAGTAGAAAAACGGACACAGACATCTGAAAAAGGTGCATTTCCTGGGAAAATGCTCACAATATCACCAACAGATCTTAAAGAAGTTCCTGTGTAAGTATGCATGCCTTTTCTTACCTCTGCTATGCCAGTCTGGTGGCAAGGGTAGGTCTGGGAGAGTGAGCTCTTACAGAACTGAGACTGACAGAGCTGCTTTAAAGTTGCAGATGTTCCACTGGATGGAACGTCATGATGACAGCTCCAGATAGCTTATGTGCAACAGTGGAAGTCCTGGAAATGAAACTAATAGAGGTGGTTATGTTCCTTTCTAATGTGTATGTTGGGAAGATGAGAACTAAGGTGTATGGTGGGAATATGAGAACTGTATGTATAGATAGGTTCTCCTTGTGCTCTGCAAGCAGGCATAAAAAGAAGGAGCCTTCATGTCATAAGAGAAAAGGTATGGTTATGCTTAAAAGGAACAATAATAATAAATGCTGGTTTTATTCAACCTAAGGGTTGGCTTCTGAAAGCTTCAGGTCATGACTTAGCAACCTGCTCTGGGGCAGGAAAAGAAATCAGACTTGTTAAAAGCAACAAAGACCACCCACTGAAAGAGCCAAGATTCCTGGATTGGAAAGCTGCAGGCTTTTCCCCCTACTTTCATGACCTGATTAATAGATGTTTTTGCCTGCAGTCTGTCATGTAGCAATAACTTTTCTTAAATGGCATTTTTTGGACAAGGACAAATATTTCTGCCAAAATGAGGAAATCTTCTTGATGCCTGAAGCTAAATTGTTATCCTAAAATCCCAAACTGGTTTAGGTTGGAAGGGACCTTAAAGGTCACCCAGTTCCACCCCCTGCCACGGGCAGGGACACCTTCCACTAGAGTGATGGGGCACTTCCACTGCCAGTGATGGGGCAGCCACAGGTTCTCTGGGCACCCTGTGCCAGTGTCTCCCATGTTGTCACTTCTTGATGTTCACTTTGTTGTGCAGTGGAGGAACAAGCAAGTGCTAGACAGAGCGTAATTGGTCAGGATCCATCTGTATTGCTGTAAACAGGTCTTCAGTCCTCTTCCTCAAATGTTCCTCCATTGACTTTGTCTGTTTCTCTTCCTCTATATCCCAAAATGTGTGAGTAGCCAAGCACTAATTGTCTGTTGAGTGAAATAGAGAAAGCAAAGCACTTGAGCACTGATGAGACAGGCCTTCAAATCCGAGAGAGAATGAGAATGCGCCCACAGAGGAATGGGACAATTCATGGCTTTAGCTGGTTTTCTCTCATATTCTTGATTTTGATGTTCTCATTTAGCACAGGAATCTCACTGAGACAAAAAGCAAGTTGAGTATGTCTTAAGCCCTTTGTATTCCAGGTGTTTATTTAGAGAGCAGTTTATCATTATGCGAAAGCAAGGTTTTGAAACATGCCTCAGTTCGTTCTTTACCTGGTTCAGGTCAGCAGTGAACTGTGTATGTAGTATCTCATTGCAGTTTTATAGAGCCAAGGTACTGGGTGGGAACCCAAAGCAGAAGCACCTGAGGGTTATAGACGATAGAGATGAGCAGGGAGTCCTCTAGAAAAGGTATGTTTGTTGTGGTGAGGAGGATAGCAGAAGGCTGGAGTGTATGGGAGCAATGAAGTTTTAAGATGTGAACTCGCATCTCTTGGTCTTTGTGTTTATCCCATTTCATAATCTCCTTCCACACCACTGAAAATCCACACCCTTCCCTGAGGGAACTCTTTGCTGAGGTTCCCTGCCACTAGTGCTTGCTCAGGGGCACCAGGATCCATTTTGTGCAGTACCTCATCTTGTTTTTCAGATGTTGAAATCTGAATTGGTTTAACTGGTTTTCAGAACGGGTCTGCCTGGTGGTGTGGCAGGGATCAGAGCATTCCCCTGTCCCTGAGTCGCAGACCAAACAGCCTGGGAGTCCAGCAGGTGGCGCTGGCTCTCTCTACACTTGTCATCTTCCTAGCAAGAAGGGCGCTGGGCTCTGGGATGTTAAATCAAGCAACACATGAAATCTCAGCCCACATATCAACAGATAGGACGCTGTTGTGTCCTTCACTGACTGTAGGGCCCTGTCAAACAAAGATCTCTTCTTGTGGGAAGGGTAAATTGAAGTAGAGGATCAGTTAGTTGTGACACATCAGCTTGGTACTGCTTCAAGTTATTTGTGTTGCACGTTTCAGCCCAGTAATGCCCTTGTGTTCAAATGGCTTCCAAGATTTGCAGTTCTTTCAAAGAGCTGTGAAGCATTTGAGATCTGCCTGTTAGGCTGCAGCTCTGTGCTGTGGTTCATCTGATGGAAAGCGAGGCCTCCTGTTCTGTGTGAAATGTAATGGTACGTTGAATTCCGAACTGCTCTGTGCTGTGCTTGGACTGCTTCTAACTCAGCAGCTAGCAGCCTCTCTAGCAGAGAAATAAAGAGCTATCCCGGAGTCAGCTGAAGAATGCAGCTTGCAGTGGAGTAGGCGCGTTTTATTGATGCTTTTTCTTTCAGAATGGATTGTGAATTGTCTTCATTCAAACAGATGGGTTGGAACTTAGGCCTGTGAGCGACCAGACTTGATAATGTAATGGTATTCTCCTTGTACTTATCTGCTATTTATACACTTAATATTCATTCAATTTACAGTGGCTTTGGGGAAAACGGAATGGCGAATGATGAATGGCAAGTAGTGGAAGAAGAAAAACGGACACAGAAATCTGAAAAAGGTGCATTTCCTAGGAAAATGCTCACAATATCACCAACAGATCTTAAAGAAGTTCCTGTGTAAGTATGCATGCCTTTTCTTACCTCTGCTGTCCCAGTCTGGTGGCAAGGGTAGGTCTGGGAGAGTGAGCTCTTACAGAACTGAGACTGACAGAGCTGCTTTAAAGTTGCAGATGTTCCACTGGATGGAACGTCATGATGACAGCTCCAGATAGCTTATGTGCAACAGTGGAAGTCCTGGAAATGAAACTAATAGAGGTGGTTATGTTCCTTTCTAATGTGTATGTTGGGAAGATGAGAGCTCGTCAGTTAAACCCCAAACCTCTCATCTCTAATGCCACTGTGAGTTTATGAAATATCTTAGCTACTGTATGTATAGATGGGTTTTTCTTGTGTTGTGTGAAGAGGCATAAAAAGAAGGAGCCATCATGTCATAAGAGGAAAGGTATGGTTATGCTTAAAAGGAACAATAATAATAAATGCTGGGTTTATTCAGCCTAAGGGTTGGCTTCTGAAAGCTTCAGGTCGTGACTTAGCAACCTGCTCTGGGGCAGGAAAAGAAATCAGACTTGTTAAAAGCAACAAAGACCACCCACTGAAAGAGCCAAGATTCCTGGACTGGAAAGCTGTGGGCTTTTTCCCCGACCATCAGGACCTTATTAATGGATGTCCTTGTGTCCTGGGCTCAGCTGTAGCAGTCGTTTTTCTCCTTTTTAGCAGCTGTGTTTCCACCCCTGGGGCAGTCGGTTCCAGGTGTACTGGACGCTCCTCCAAGTCAAAGCGAACTGTGGCCTGCGCTCTGCTGTCAAAGGGACTGAGAAAAATGCAATGGCAATATCAACTGTGGCATCCCATTTGGCTGCCTTTGACTCCAGTTCATCCTGAAGTTCTGGGATGTCCAGCACGGCAGCACTTAAGGGTGATGTGACTTTGTTCAGGCCACGATAGGCTACTGTTAGTCTCCACTCTCTGGTAGACTTTTGCACTGGCCATATGGGGCTAAACTGGCCAGGCCGCACCGACTTGCCCCATCCTGCGCTGCTCCCTTAAAGGGACTTTTGCAGTCTGTTATGTAGGAATAACTTTTCTTAAACGGCATTTTTTGGACAAGGACAAATATTTCTGCCAAAATGAGGAAACTCTCTTGATGCCTAAATTGTTACCCTAAGACTACAGATGGCTTAGACTGGAAGAGACCTTAAAGCTCACCTAGTTCCAACCCCCTGTGACGGGCAGGGACACCTTCCACTAGAGCAGGTTGCTCCGAGCCCCTGTGTCCCACCTGGCCGTTAACCCGGCCAGGGATGAGGCAGCCACAGGTTCTCTGGGCACCCTGTGCCAGTGTCTCCCACGTTGTCACTTCCTGATGTTCACTTTGTTGTGCAGTGGAGGAACAAGCAAGTGCTAGACAGAGCATAGTTGGTCAGGATCCATCTGTATTGCTGTAAATAGGTCTTCAGTCCTCTTCCCAGGTTGCTCTTCTCCATGGAAACAGGCCTCTTCCAGGGATGGGGCAGACACAGCTTCTCTGGGCACCCCCTGACAGCGCCTCAGCACCCTCACAGGGAAGAGCTTCTGCCCAAGAGCTCATCTCAGTCTCCCCTCTGGCAGGTTAACGCCATTCCCCTGTCCTGTCCCTCCATCCCTTGTCCAAAGCCCCTCTCCAGGCTTCTTGCAGCCCCTTTAGCCACTGGAGCTGCTCTGAGGTCTCCCCTTAAGGACCTGTCTCTTCTCCAGGCTGAACCATCCCAGCTCTCTCAGCCTGGCTCCAGAGCGGAGCTGCTCCTGCTTTGGCAGCGTCTCCATGCTCCCCCCCGGGTGTCACTGGTTCATTGTTACTAGGAGTCTGGATTCAGTGTGTTCCCCGATAGCACTTATTTCTGTGAGACTGTTTTATTTTTGGGTCGGAATGTTGAGCTAATGAAGCAGGACTCTTGGTTACTTCTTAGAAGTGTGTGCTGCTGGTATTTTTTACTCGGGTGATCATTTCTGGCCTGTGGTGGATTTAATCCTGTAGGTACTTCTCTCTGATAAAATTTTGGAAAGATTAATCTGGAGTACATGAATTTTTAGTCCCATGCTACGGCAGGAGTAGTTCCAGCCAAACATTCCAGCCAAATACTGTGTCTTCCACTTAAAACTGCAATCTTCCGTGTAACTTCTTGACTGTTTCATTATCCCTAAAGATGGAAGACTTTCCACTGCTGATCCCAGGTGGGGAGGACAGGGACAGAGCCCAGATGGATTCTTTCCTATTTATTCCGGATTTATAGGAAGGTTACTTCTTAAACTGTGCTTCTGGAGCTATAGAAATCTTTTTACTCGTATGGGAAAAGCATGTTTGTTCTCTGGAGGATGATTTACATGATTTTAAATAGTACTATTAATCTACCATTTTTTGTCTGTTTCCTGTCAGTGTTGTAGCAGAAGATTGGGAGAGTCTGCTAAGCTTGCCATTTCCCATCCTATGTATTGAAATCTAACCAGCAAGCTTGTGACCCAGGGTTTCTCACACCTCACATATTGTCTTAGGAGAATGAGGCTTGTTATCCCAGTTCTCTAGGTCAGCACTGGTTCCAGAGTAGGCTCTTTTTATACCTGCTGCATCTTTATGCAGCTCTAGTCCCAGAGCTGCTTGGCTGTGCTAGCACAGGCCTGTGCCTATGCTAAGCCTGTCTGAGAGACTTAGTAAAGCACAAATGCATCACATATGTGTCCAAATCTTATACCAGCTGGGTATCTTGGATTTTGCATCTGCCAAGAGCAGATTCCTCTCTCCTTTCCTCCCACAGCTGCCATAGATTGTAGCTGAATAATCTAGGTGGGTTTCACCCTCTTTGTGCTGAAGGTGACCAGCAGTCTATCCCTAACATCATTAGGGCGCGGAAAGGGGTATTGTCTGCAGTGGCTTCGTAGTTTTGGAACTCTGCAGCAGGTATTTAACAAAGGTCCGTGCTGTGTTGAAGTGTGGATACGAGAGTCCCTTGATCAAACAGAGTGCTTCCGCACAGTAAGAAACTTGCAAATTATCTCACCCTTCAAATCTGTCACAGAAAGGCACTTTTTGGAGGAAGAGAAAGGAAGTTGCACATTGGATGTCTCAGTTAACGTTGAATTCAAGGCAAAGGGAAATGCTTGCTTTATTCCCTGCATAAAATCCTTACTGCTTTAGATATTTTAGAATCTGCACATTCGTTATAACTCTCAAGTCTCAGAAGATGGTAACTTGGGGGAGTAGAGGTTTCTTTTAGCCTAAGCGCTTTTGAGGGAGCAGGGGCTAGCTAGCTGTTAGGAGGAGGTTTGTCTCTTTTCTAGGGATACATATGTGATACATTGATGTTTTTTTCTTTGAAGAACATAGCCCTGTGCTTTGGTTTTCATACCTAGGGAGAAAAACGTTCTGAAAAGAGCTTCTGTGGATTAAAAAAAGAAATTGGGTCACTCTTTTAAAGATTAAAAATTAATCTGGCTTCTTCTTTTTTTGCTTTTGGTGTAATAAAATGGATTTCAAAGTTATTTTAAATCTAAATGAAATGGGTGAATTTGGAACTTCTCAACTTTACATTTCCATATTACTGTATGTACAAACTGAAATAAATGCCAGCATTTGTGTGTTTGCCAGGGTTTTGTGACCGTTACGGTTCTGCACAGGAAAAATCCTTGCAGTTGCTTTTGGCAGAATTTCATTTCAGGTGAAGGCACCTACATGTAAAGGTCTGTGACGCTGGTGTACCTGTGCTTACCGGGCGCCTCAGCTTCTTCCCCTCTTGTCCCTGAATGCCTTTGGAGAAACCAGAAGGCAGCTGGCTAAGCCTAACTCTCTGGTGCCATTGCAGGTGCTGTAGCACATGCACTGTCAAATCTTTAGTTAGCGAGCTGTCTGTGAAGCCCAGCACATCTGCTGGCCACTGCCAAGCACCTTGTATCCTGAGGGCCTCTCATTGAGCACTCTTTTCTTAGGCTCAGGTAACCAGATCCTGCTTTTTTGTTTCTGCTTCCCACACTCTTTGTCCGCTGCTAGTGGGAGCATAGGAACTTAAATAGAGGTATTTTATCCTCTGCCCTTAATCTTTGTAACTCTGCACCCTTCCCTGTGACTTTATAAATAGGCTACGGGGTGCAGATAGAGCAATAAATAGCAGTTAATGTATACAGGCAAAGCCCTTCTGTGGCTGTTTATGCCGAATGTGCCTGAATTTCAGGGGTGGCAGTGCCGCTTTCATTTGAACAGACGCTGTTTGTGCAAAGTAGAATATTTTTATAAAAAGAATAGCTGCACCTCAGGCTTTGAGTCTGTATTAATCCGAGTATCAATACAGCTGGAAACTGGCAGTAAATAACTTAGCAGCACTTCAGTCTGGAGTTAGAGCAACTGCTTTGAATTCAGGAGTTTTTACACTCCCCATGCAGGCCTGTGTCCCTGGCAGGGGCTGGCCATTCTTCAAATTGACAGCAAACACTTATTTCTAGCTGGCAATTGTAGAATGTCTGCCCGCATTGTGGTTTGGTGTATTGAATTTCTCATTGATTAGCTGCTTGTGCTTGTAATGCTTTGTATGTGTTCCAAGTATGTTTTTCCATTCAGGTTAAAATGAGGGAAGGAATTTCCTGCTCATTGATCTTCCCAGCCTTGCTCCTCCAGCTTTTAGCTGCCCCATGTATCAACCTCAGGAACGCTCTTAATAACATTAGTTGCAACACTTTCCTCCGTTCCCCACATCAGCAAACTGGTGCTGAACCAAACCCCCACGGCCAAGTTTGGTTTGTTGTAGTGCCTGAAAAGCGATCCCAGGATAATTCGGGTTCCAAGGGTGCCCTCTCTGTTACTGCAGTGGTTTCTGGGGGTTTATTGTGTATTTAGCTTCCTGCTTGCTTATGTGAGTTTTAGCCTTTGTTTTTCTATAATGGCTCCTCATTTTGTAGCCTGTTTCCTTTTTCCTGAATTCATGCCTTTACATTATAAATACTACATAGCTTAACTTGCAAATATTCCAGTGTTCTAATGCTTCCACATTGCTTTGTTTTTATCTTCTGTGCTTCCTGTACCTCTAGGCTGTTATTGGCAGATCTGACTATTTTAGTACCAGTTTTATGAACCGCTCTGACAATTCAGAGCAACTTTGTCTTGCATAGCTCAGTGCGCTGCACAATGAAATAGGGAAAACAACACAAAACTGGTAGTCCTTCAGAAAAATACAGGAATGGCTCTAGGATTGCACACAGTATCTCGTACAAATAACGTTGCGCTCTTGGGCAGAAACATTTAACTTCAGTTTTGGCTTGTACAATGTTTTCTGCAATGCTGTTTGATTTTTCTGCATTTGTATTTCAAGTGGTACAATGTAACAGCAACCTTTATTCCATCTTGAAATGCTTCTTACAACTTAAGCACTGGGGTTTTTTTTTACTTAATTTAGCTTTCTAATGTTTCATCTCTCTCTGGTTTAAGTTTTGTCATGGCTTTTTACTTTCAGGATTATTAAACTGTCAAGGAAACGAACAAAATTGGCTACTATGTTTATTCATTAAGGCAGGGCAGAAAAACTGAGGAAGAAACTGAATAAGGTGTTCAATGAAGGCAGATGAAAAACAAAGACAGAACTTTGATTTTTCTGGTTACTGATTTTTGGTTTTTTATTTGCAGGTACATGAAAGGCCGTCTAACATGTGATCAGATCAATGCAGTTGTTAACAGTCTTAACAGAGCAGTGACGGCCAAATACAAGATCCGAAACCAGAGCCCAGTAACTATGAATTCAGCCGACAGAATTGTGTACTATAGGTACATAAAAGAAGAGAACAAGGACACAAAGGGTTGGTTTTGTTTTTTTATCCCTTTGTTAGTACCGAATTCGCAACATTTGGATATTGCAGCACAAGTATAAAGATACTGAACAGAATGTTGAACTATTAATGACAGCGCATGCTTTTCATGTTAGGGTGTAACTCTGACTGCTTCCTGGGAATAAAATACTCTCTGCAGGCTGTGGTAGATGGTGGAATGGTCTAACCTGCTGGAGTGAAAATGGTTCGAAAATCTGCTGTTGCATGTTCTCAGAGCGAGAGCCAGTGAAAAAAAATAATAGTTTGTGGAGTTACAATGCTTCAGCAGCCTGGAGCTTGGGACGTTCTGCTTCCCCCTTCATGTAAGGGAAGGGGAACAGAAATGAGGTTTGGTTCCAGACTAGATTCTAAGCCATAAGGAATGTAAGTATACAGTAATATTACCGTACAGCTCTGTGTAATCGGTATAAAATCCTTTTTATATATTCTCAGTATAAGAAACCTTTTCTGGATAAAGTCATACAGTGTAGCAACAAAGGTTATGGTTTTGAGTGAAGAGTTTTCCCATGACCAACTTGGGTACTTCCTATGTTTTCACTAAAAAAATTATCACTTTCACAGTGTGTTGTGGCAAAGTCTTTGAGTGCGCAAAGGTTTAGTGAAGAATCGCTACGGGTTCCGGAAGCTCCTGCTTTGGTTACGAAGCTCTGTAAATGGTGCTTTCGGTTTTTAAGCTAGGATGGACATGAAGTGTTAAAGACATGTTCTGAGGTTGGGAAATCTGAGTAATCAGTCATGCTGCAAAAAAGGTCCGTAGAAAAGACAGGGCTGTCTGACAGTCTCAAGAGGTTTTCTCCTCTAGAAAGTGTAAAAGGAGCGACAACACACCAAAACGTCTTTCCCTCAACTTAAAAGCCACTTGTACTTACAGGTTAGTTTTTGAAAGACACATGGCACAATGAATCTCTAGTATTAAAATATCCCATTTGACATTCCTTTTGAGGACAAGAATGTAATTTTTCCTGGAGGGGTGTACTCCACATGCCAAGCTTGGCAATATCCTTAGAATGTCCTCATGTTTTGGAGTTCAGACGTAAAACATGGAGCAAACTCTTTCTGTCTCGCAGAAGGAGAGCTCTTTATGTCGGGGCCTGCCTCTTAATTTTTGCCCTGGACAGAATGCAAGAACATTCTGACCTAAGCATTTGCTGGCTACTCAGGAGCTACCTTATGACAAACTGAGACTTTTTCTCGCTCCCTTTGGGTTTGTTGCTCATTGAGACTCTCCCAGTCTTACGGTAGGGCGATAATATACTGTGGGCCTGCTTGAGTGAGGCCAGAGGAGGCCACGGAGCTGCTGCGAGGGCTGGAGCAGCTCTGCTCTGGAGCCAGGCTGAGAGAGCTGGGCTGGGGCAGCCTGCACAAGAGAAGGCTCCTGAAGGGGAGACCTCAGAGCAGCTCCAGTGCCTGAAGGGGCTGCAGGAAACCTGGAGAGGGGCTTTGGACAAGGGATGGAGGGACAGGACAGGGGAATGGCTTTAACTGCCAGAGGGGAGACTGAGATGAGCTCTTGGGCAGAAGCTGTTCCCTGTGAGGGTGCTGAGGCGCTGGCACAGGGTGCCCAGAGAAGCTGTGTCTGCCCCATCCCTGGCAGTGTTTAAGGCCAGGTTGGACACAGGGGCTTGGAGCAGCTGCTCCAGTGTGAGGTGTCCCTGCCCGTGGCAGGGGTTGGAGCTGAATGAGCCTTAAAGTTTCTTCCATCCCAAACCACTGTGTGATTGTACGTACACCATGACAGGAGTGTGCGTGGTTTGGGAGATGTTAGTATGTACAGCTGATAATAGAGCTCACTGAATGGGGCCTGTGGATGTTGCAGGGTTTCTGTTCTCATAATGGATGCTGGTAATTCTTCTTTGTGGTGGTAGTTTGGAAGGTAGGACAAAGGTCCTGAGAGAGTGTGAGGCTGTCCTGGTGATGACTGTATTTTTCATCAGCACGTGCAATTGCTAAGTAGAGGTTGTGTCGTTACTTGTGCAATATTAAGTGTATCCTACAACACAGTTATTTCTCTAGCAGAGCCATATTTTGTTTTCCAGGTTGTTACTTCGTTGTGGAGGAGGATATCAGATTGTTTACCACCACGAAGATGGATAAGCGTTTCTATCAGATCCTCACCATCCTCCGGCACACCCGCAGACTGAGAGAAATTCGTACCTATGGAATCATTCGCTATGTCATCTGCTAACATGCTCCCTGTAGTCTGGTTGCCCCAGATAGAGATGGCAGCAGTCCTTTGAGATGCAGTGAGAGTTTTGCTGCGTGCAGAAAGATACCATGTGTGGACATCACTGTTTAGGTCTCTTTATTTTCCGAAAACAAGTGTTTTCCCTACTGTTTTTCAGACATCCTAAATCAGGACTGGCAATCTCTACTGGCCTCAAAGTGCCTGATTTTTGTTTTGAAAACTTGAGAGGGAGCTAATGTCTTTCGATAAATTACATGTGCAAACCAGAGGCATGATTGGCACATCTGTGGTTCACAGGTCATGGGCAGTGTTAATCATTTCCAGGTTAGCACTTGAAAGCTAACATTGTCTACACGGTCGTGATGTTCTGTTTTGTTTATGAGTTAGAAAGTGTGTCCAAAGCTCTGCAGCCGCTCTGAGGAAGCATTTGATTCTGGGGGTTTTTTAAATCCTGCATTCTGTTTTCCAGATTTTCATTTCTAAGTCTTTCAGATCCCAATCATAGAATTCGGAGCACCCATCACTTGAACAGTAACATCTGATGCCTTTTAGGCATTAACGGGTCGTTCTGTGCCAGGTAGTTTCTGTCAGCCATGTGGGTCTCCTATTTCGTGAAGGCAAAAAAAAGGCAGTTAGGTTTTTCCCTCAGTCTTGCCATTGGACCAAAACTACAGAGCAGTGGGTGTTTTTAAGGAAAAAAGTCGACGTGCACCTTGAGAATAGCCGCCAGACTGCTCAGGTTTTGTTGCAGAAGGGTTCCTTTTTACTACCTTGGAGTCCCAGAACAATCTTATTGCAATAAGTGCGAATTTTGCAAGTTGATCCAAAAAAAATCAAAGCTGTTTTAATGAGAAATCCGAGGTCTTTTTCGTTTGTGAGTCTGGATCTGGTTTTACCCCATCATCTAATCTAAAACATTTGGGTTTATGCCCTGTGAAGATGACAGTTTGTTAAAAAAGAAACATTAAAAACTTGTAATAAAGGTTTATCCCAGTACGTGCAGTGTAACTACATTTCTGTGCTTTTCCCTTGAGGGCGGGTGTTGATTGGTTTTGAGGTGGAGATTTTTTGGTCTTCCACTTCGGGTATTGAGATCCGAGCTGAGGCCTCTACTCTGCATCACATTGGAACGATTTCTTGTTCAGGTAGACACACAGAATAGGTGGATGTGCAAAATCAGTTCCTGCTGGTGGCAGTTGAGTCCATCTACGGTTTTGCAAGGCTTATGTTATATTAGATGCATGTTTGCTTTGGACATTTCCAGGTGACTTGGTCCAGACTGTCCACAGGCCTAACTTGTTTGCTTCTGCTCCCCTCCAGCCATCTGACTCCTCAGCCTGTGCAGCGGAAGATCCATCCACAGATGGCCCTAGAGGGAGGACGGTCCGTTGAACATAAGGGCTCTTGCGGTGTTTACAGCACCTTGACTTTTCTCCCTCTGCAGTTGACTTGGTGATTGTGTCTTCCACATAAATGGGCCCAGAAGAACCATGTCCAAGTGAAGGCTCTGTTGTAGGGATAGGTCTCATTATACAGGATGGTAAAGCGAGAGAACCACAGACTGGTATGGGTTGGAGAGGACCTTAAAGCTCTGCCACGCACAGGGACACCTTGCACTAGACCCGGTTGCTCAAGCCCCGATAGTTTGGTCAAAGGGGTGTTTTTCTGTCATTTATCACACTATGGTGCTATTTTTTGGGGGGGGGTGGGGGTGGTGTTTTTTCTTAGTACTTGTTTTGCTCCGGGTAAGCTTGCTTGGCAAGTATAGATACATATCTTATATATGTATTTTTTATATATATATTTAGTCCTGCTTGTAATTCCTTTTCATGTGTTATCGTAGGGATTGTAGTCTGTGATTAAGTGGCTGTTGGTGAACAGCTTTCAGTCTGTTACAACAGAGTTTTTCCTTTTCCGGACTCTTTTCCCTGGAGCAGATTCTCACAGACATGCTCGTTATTTGTATCCACTATCCCAACAGTGTAGGTTTCTTTCTTTCGCCCCTCAAGAGGAGGTCCAGCCCCGGACGGTGATCTCTTACTGTACCCTTCAGCCCTTCTTCCTCGAGGAATTCATAAGGACTTGCAAGCTGCTCAGCAAGTTCCTGTCTCCTCTCTTCAAGGAGGTTTTGGTGTTTCCGAAGAGACGCCAAATCCCCATTTTGGGGACAGAATGTCCCCATTTGGGGGACAAAATATTCATCTCTAGGAGCTGCTTCAGAAGATAACTGCCTTCTGCTGTGTGTTTACTTGTTTCTGTCTCTGGCTAGCGCTCCCCTTATCTTTCATCAGCATACAACTGGCAAGAGAGCTAGATACCAGTGCTTCTGATGATCCTGCCAGATGGTTTAATGTAATCCTACTGCAAAATATAAAGGATTTGCAGCTTTCTGGCCTCTCTGATATCCCCACTTCTGAAAACAAGAAAACACAACCGAGGTGACACGAGTTTAATTAGCTGACCTGTGAGTAATGAATCACGATCGTCCCGCAGCTGTAATCTCTTCAGGACATGGCCAGGTTTCTGCTTTTAACACCCTGGTGCAGCAGGAGCCATGAGGAACAGGAGAAGCAGCTGATGAATATATTTGGTGAGCAAAGTTGCCTCCTGGGGCTGGTTGAGACAAGACACGGAACCCGATGTTTGCAACCATCACGTGTGATGTGGTGAACGGCCTGGGCAGAGGTGGAAAGAAGTGTCGGTTAACTTTGGCCTTGAGGGTCAGAAATCGGACTGAATCCCATTGCCCTGCACGTGGTGGGGAGTTTAGAGGGTGGGACAGATGCCATCTGACCATGACAGCACCGCTGCATGAGGCTGCGGGTCCTGTGCCAGCAGGGACCCTCCACATGCATCTAAAAAGTGTTCTTTGTTCCTGTTGCTCTGCTGCCTTGTCGAGAGGAAGCATGCTTTTTTGTTGTTGTTTCCTAAACTGCCCTTTTGAAGAGGCA
This sequence comes from Myiopsitta monachus, assembly GCA_017639245.1. Taxonomy (NCBI): domain Eukaryota; kingdom Metazoa; phylum Chordata; class Aves; order Psittaciformes; family Psittacidae; genus Myiopsitta; species Myiopsitta monachus. The sequence continues at coordinate 1,174,567 of CM029941.1, read as the reverse complement.
CTGATGGAAACAATTCTCTGTTGAGGTGGAAGCTCAGAGCTGTCTTACCCGTGAGTATTCAGTTGGGTGCTTAGCTGCGTGTTCTTTCAGGAGGCAGTGATTGCCATCTGTGAGAGCACATGTTCCCTTTCACTGTGCCCAGGAGGAGGAAGAGAAAATGAGTTTCATGTCATTCCTGCTGGATCTTCTCTTCCAGGGAGTAAGTTCTGAGCAAAGCTGGTAGGTAACCGTAAGGTAGGCAACTGTGGGTAACCCAGCAGTTGCTGGGTGAAGAAGGTAACTGCTGTGAAGGACTTGCACAGGAGAGCTGGGAACGGCATCTCTGCCATGCACAGGTTTATCAGGTGACCCTCTGAGTTTTCTCTCACTTAAAATAAATAGATTATGTAATTTCAACAGCCTTTTCTCTGGAATGGTGCTATTATGGCTCAGGGGACTAAGTCTTGTACCGTCGTGATTGCTGTCAGAGATCTGCCTGCCTTCCCCTTCCCTGTCTCTATCAGCTTGAAAGCTTTGTAGCCTTCAAACAAGCTACAAAACCATGCAGCTATAGAATCCTAGAATAGTCAGGGTTGGAAAGGACCTTAAGCTCATCCACTTCCAACCCCCTGCCATGGCCAGGGACACCTCACACTAAACCATGACACCCAAGGCTATGTCCAACCCGCCCTTGAACATCGCCAGCGATGAAGCATTCTCAACTTCCCTGGAGCATTCTCAGCTTCCCTGGGCAGCCCATTCCAGTGCCTCACCACCCTTACAGGAAAGAACTTCTTCCTCATATCCAATCTAAACTTCCCCTGTTTGAGTTTGAACCCATTACCCCTTGTCCTATCACTACAGTCCCTAAAGAAGAGTCCCTCCCCAGCATCCCTATAGGCCCCCTTCAGATACTGGAAGGCTGCTCTGAGGTCTCCACGCAGCCTTCTCTTCTCCAGGCTCAACAGCCCCAACTTTCTCAGCCTATCTTCATACAGGAGGTGCTCCAGTCCCCTGATCATCCTCGTGGCCCTCCTCTGGACTTGCTCCAATACTCTCCATGTCCTTTTGATGCTGAGGACACCAGAACTGCACACAATACTCCAAGTGAGGTCTGAGGAGAGCAGAGTAGAGGGCAGGATCACCTCCCTCGACCTGCTGGTCATGCTGCTTTTGATGCAGCCCAGGATAGGTTGGCTTTCTGGGCTGCGAGCGCACACTGCAGCCGGCTCATGTTGAGTTTCTCATCAACCAACACCCCCAAGTCCTTCTCCTTGGGCTGCTCTGAATCTCTTCCCTGCCCAACCTGTGTGTGTGCCTGGGATTGCTCCGACCCAGGTGTAGGACCTTGCACTTGTCATGGTTAAGCTTCATGAGGTTGGCATCAGCCCACCTCACAAGCGTGTCAAGTTTCCTCTGGATGCCATTCCTTCCCTCCAACATTATCAACCGAACCACACAGCTTGGTGTCATTGGCAAACTTGCTGAGGGTGCACTCAATCCCACTGTCCATGCCAGCAACAAAGATGTTGAAGAAGAGCGGTCCCGACACCGATCCCTGAGGGACACCACTCGTTCCTGGTCTCCAGCTGGACACTGAGCCATTGAGCACTACTGTTTGCGTGCGGCCATCCAGCCAGTTCTTTATCCACCGAGTGGTCCACCTATCAAATTGATGTCTCTCCAACTTAGAGACAAGGATGTCATGTGGGACAGTGTCGAACGGTTTGCACAAGTCCAGGTTGATGACATCAACCGCTCTGCCCCTCTCCATCAGTTCCGTAGCCCCATCCTAGAAGGACACCAGATTGGTCAGGCAGGATTTCCCCTTAGTGAAGCCATGCTGGCTGTCACCAGCCACCTTGTTGTTTTCCATGTGCCTCAGCATGCCTTCCAGGGGAATGCTCTCCAAGATGTTGCCAGGCACAGAGGTGAGGCTGACTGCTCTGCAGCTCCCCGGCTCCTCCATTTTCCCCTTCTTGAAAATGGGGGTTGTGTTCCCTCTATATATACACAATAATATTTATAACATAATGTGTATATATTTCTATTTACACTGAGCTCCTGTGCTGAGGACCGGCATGGAAAAGCGGAAAACCTGAACTCAAGTAATGATTTTTAATCCAGTTTTGCATTTGTTTGGGGGCTTCTTTTCCCCATAGGTGCTTTTCTTCCTGGACAAGACCCTTTACGACATGTTGCCTGCAATCAAAGCCAAGAGTTGGCTAAATGTGGAGGATGTGCATGTGATAATCAGGAGAATACATATTTAATCAGCTACAAAGCTAACTGTATACATACAATATCCTTGCGTATGTATAATATCCTCGTAATTAGGGTTCCCGTTTTTCCACAGTGAAGAAGGAACATTACATGGCACTTTCTTATTAAAGGGTTGATTATTATTTTTTTAATCTCACTTGTGTCACACGGAATTTCCTGGGATGCAATTAAAATGCAGAAAAACTTGTTTAAATGAAGCCACTTCCACACACTGGCGTTTATGTACAGGCAGAAGCACTTAGGTGTGTTGTGTGCATAGACAGAAACATGGAACACGTTTATTCCTGCATGTGTTGCTTTCAAAGCTGAATAGAACCAAGTGTGTTGGAAAGCTGTGATCACAACCAAGTGTGTTGAGCTCTGAGGTACTGGGTCATTGCCTCTGCCTCCTTGTATTGAGAATTGCCCTAGGAAGATCAGTTTTCCTGTTTCTTCAGTTCTTCCTGGATTTAAAGCTAATGGAAAATCACAGCAGTGAATAGCAGCACACCTTTCTCACTCAAGAAATTCAAGAAGTTTTCGGTGTTCCCAGTTCTTTTTCTATTCCGGTTTAGTAGTGTTTCTTATGTAATTGATGTCAGATTAGTAAGTGGTGGTACATCCAGACCTTAATGTCACTTTGTGGGCTCAAGCTGCTTGGACTTTCCTAGTAATACTTTAAGGCTGTTTCGTGCTCAGTAGAAGTCTCGTGGATTGATTCTTCCAGAAGTTTCTTTTCTTTTCTCCTTTATTGATTTCACTTTTCCCAGATTTCAGGGGGAATTTGTCCACAGGAGGGCTTCAGCCCCTGTTCCCCTGTACCCCTTTGCGCTGGTCAGCCTCACCTCTCCTGTTCCTCCTGATGCAGCTTCTTGCGCCATGTGCTGAGCAACAGCATTTCAGTTATGAACTGACATTTTATGGTTGATATTTATGCAGTGGCTGAGAAACCTAAATAATGACATTTCCCTATGGCCCGAGCAGGCCGTGAGCTCATTCACGGGGCTGGCTTGAAAGCTTTGCTGGTGTAATGGCTGCCACCTGTGCGCTTGTTCCTTGACAGAGACGGTGGTGCTGGCCACTGGCACTTCAGCACCGGCTCAGCAAATCAGACAAACCTTGGGGAAAGTGCCAGGGTGCCCTTCCTGCAGCTTTGCTCTCCACAGTACAAAAATGACTGCTTCAGAACAAGGAGGAGAACAGCAAACTGCTCCTGGAGGGTTCGTTTAGGGGGGTGGCCAGCAGTAAGCACGGACCATGCAGTTGATAAAGAACTGGCTGGATGGCCGCACGCAAACAGTAGTGCTCAATGGCTCAATGTCCAGCTGGAGACCAGGAACGAGTGGTGTCCCTCAGGGATCGGTGTCAGGACCGCTCTTCTTCAACATCTTTGTGGGTGATATGGACAGTGGGATTGAGTGCACCCTCAGCAAGTTTGCCGATGACACCAAGCTGTGTGGTTCGGTTGATACGCTGGAGGGAAGGAATGGCATCCAGAGGGACCTTGACACGCTTGTGAGGTGGGCTGATGCCAACCTGATGAAGTTTAACCATGACAAGTGCAAGGTCCTACACCTGGGTCAGAGCAATCCCAGGCAGAGCTCCAGGTTGGGCAGGGAAGAGATTGAGAGCAGCCCAAGGAGAAGGACTTGGGGGTCTTGCTCGATGAGAAACTCAACATGAGCCGGCTGCAGTGTGTGCTCGCAGCCCAGAAAGCCAACCTATCCTGGGCTGCATCAAAAGCAGCATGACCAGCAGGTCGAGGGAGGTGATCCTGCCCTCTACTCTGCTCTCCTCAGACCTCACTTGGAGTATTGTGTGCAGTTCTGGTGTCCTCAACATCAAAAGGACATGGAACTGTTGGAACAAGTCCAGAGGAGGTCACGGGGATGATCAGGGGACTGGAGCACCTCCTGTATGAAGATAGGCTGAGAAAGTTGGGGCTGTTGAGCCTGGAGAAGAGAAGGCTGCATGGAGACCTCAGAGCAGCCTTCCAGTATCTGAAGGGGGCCTATAGGGATGCTGGGGAGGGACTCTTCATTGGGGACTGTAGTGATAGGACAAGAGGTAATGGGTTCAAACTGAAACAGGGGAAATTTAGATTGGATATGGGGAAGAACTTCTTTCCTGTGAGGGTGGTGAGGCACTGGAATGGGTTGCCCAGGGAAGTTGTGAATGCTCCATCGCTGGCGGTGTTCAAGGCCAGGCTGGACAGAGCCTTGGGTGTCATGGTTTAGTGTGAGGTTTCCCTGCCCATGGCAGGGGGTTGGAAGTGGATGAGCTTAAGGTCCTTTCCAACCCTGACTGTTCCATGATTCTATGACTTAAAATTGGTTGTTGTGTGAGACTGAGACTTATTCAAACTATTCAAATATTTGTTTTAATAATCCGTATTTTCCTATTTGTTTTACTAGTCTGTTTTTTTATGTAATGTTTTTCTGTTAAAATCTGGTCTGCAATAACCCCAGCTCATTCACCTCACTCTGCCTCATCTTCTCCCCGTGCCATGTCCTGTGATGATGGCAGACAAGAGAGATCCAAGGGAAGGAGAAACTGGGGCGGTCTGGGGATGAGAGAGCCAGGAGTTGTATGTCTGAGGTGACCTGGTGATCACAGCAGAGCACAGGTTAAAGTAGGAACCCATTTGTGTGGCAGCAACTTAGCTTGGGCCCTTTCTCTGTGAGGTCCTGGTTGGGACAAATTAAAAGAGAAGCCAGAAGATGGAAGTGAGGACGGCTAAGAAGTTGTGATGTAAGGGAAAAGAAAGGAATTGTGATCACTTACTGTAGAAAGAAATGACTTAAGGGGAGAAGAGCAGGTCAAGGGAGTGGATTCTCACCCTCTGCTCTGCCCCAGTGCCTAACGGGGCTCCAGGAAACCTGGAGAGGGGCTTTGGACAAGGGCCTGTAGGGAAAGGACAGGGGAATGGCTTTAACTGCCAGAGGGGAGACTGAGATGAGCTCTTGGGCAGAAGCTGTTCCCTGTGAGGGTGCTGAGGCGCTGGCACAGGGTGCCCAGAGAAGCTGTGTCTGCCCCATCCCTGGCAGTGCTCAAGGCCAGGTTGGACACAGGGGCTTGGAGCAACTGCTCCAGTGGAAGGTGTCCCTGCCCGTGGCAGGGGTTGGAGCTGGAGGAGCTTTAAGGTCCCTTCCAACCCAAACCATTCTGGGATTCTAAGATGTTGTGGTGATCCTGCTATGGGACTAGATGGGCTGGTATTGGAGGAAGGCCAAGTAGAATAACATGAAGCCACTCCTGAGGACTCCCAATTCCAGTGTTCACAGAGCCCAAAGCTCTGCGCTGAAGCCATTCGCCTGCATGCCAGCAGTTCATGGGCCTCGGAGCTGATGTAACACGGGAAGGTGCTATGGAGGGATGATTCACAGCCACTGGAGGCTGTTGGACGTGGTCTAGGCTGCACCAAGCCTGGACCAGGACCTCAAAGAGATGATCATCCAACCTCTCAGTCCTGTAATTTCAAAATCAGCTAGTTGAGGCTTATTCTCCCTTGAATGGGCTTGTTCCTCCCTCGAAGTGGGAGCATGTCCTGGATGTCCTGCCCTTCCCTCTGCAAGATCTCAGGAATAATTGCAAAGGGAGAAGAAGACTCATTAACCTTTTACCGTCTGTCTCTTCTCTGTGTAATCCAGTTGGTGTTTGTCTTGATGGTGATAATTACTCAGGAATATGTAATTGCAAGACAAATGTTTAATTAAGAGTGGGTTTATCACTAGTCTGTTGTCTGCTTCCATCTGGAAAGAGTGTGGTTGTGTCAGTCATCTTGGCAGCCTGGATTGGAGGTCTGACAGCCCGATTCTGCACCCTCCCAGAAAAGTAAGGAAATACATTACATCAAAATACTAATGGGACCCTTCTTTCCTGCTGCTGCCCGAGCTCCTGATTCCTAAATAATGCTTCACCCAAGGTCCACGTCTTCTGCTCCCTGGCAGCGTTCAAGGCCAGGCTGGATGGGGTTTGGAGCAACTGCTCTAGTGGAAGGTGTCCCTGCCCGTGGCAGGGGGTTGGAACTGGGTGAGCTTTAAAGTCCCTCCAACCCAAAGCAGTCTGGGATTCCATACCCGCTGCAGATAAACCAGGTTTGCCTCAAATGAATCCATAATGCAGTACAGTGTCCTCTATGTGTTCAGAGCTCCAGGTGCCCTGTAAGGAAAACTGCTCTTCTAGATGATGCAGTTCTTTGCCTCCAGATGAGTTTAAATCACAATTGCATTTACTAGCTCTTTAGCAATGCCCAGTAATATATTCCTGCAATATCTTAAAAGTCAGAAAGCTTTTAAAACCCACGAAAAACTTGCTCAGGTGCAAAGGCTCCTCAAGCATATTGGAATATGCAGGCTGTAAATTATCAGCCTGTGCTACCTCCTGGGAAGAGCCAACAAGGTTAAGGTGGCCCTGAAACTTGATCACACAGGGAACTAGCACTAGAAATATTTCTCTTCTCCTTTCTCTCAGGCGCAGCGGGCGTTCAGGGCAGAATGTGTCCCTGCCTTACAATAACTGCAGTGAGCATCACCAGCTGGAGTGATTTATACACATTTTCACTTTGGGAAATCATGCTGATCTTAACAGGGTTTTTAATCAAGCAATGTGGTGTTACAAGCTGGAAATACATTGGTTTTGTGTTTATTCTTTGCAGCAGCCTTTCCTTCTAGTTGTTGTTCGGCTGCTTAAGGAGAGAAAGGCTCAGGATTGCTTCCCACTGGGAAACGGCTCCGGGACCCTGCTCCCGGAAGGGTGAATGTATGGGAATACACCATGACCAGCTGGGGAAGTGCTGACCTAGGAGCTGGGCTGCTGTAATGTCTCATTGGAGGATGCATCCCAGATACGACACTGGGTCCCTCCTGGATCCTCACTTCTCCTTTCCCAGCAACTGGGAAATCTGGAAATTGATGGAGTTGCAGTGTTTCTTTCCCTTGCTGATAATGAAGTGGGTAATTAGGCAGAGCAGCAGCAATTTCGCTGGTTCTTTAAAACCCAATGAACATAAACCATTCTGTTTCTTCCCATGCTGGTGCATCCCAGCTATGAGCCCCCTGCTCTCCCTTAGCACCCCCAGGTGAGAATAGTCTGGCAGCCGGATATTGGTGCCGTGGGGCTGGGAAATGCCATGGCAACTTTTCAGGTGGGAGTTGGGTGGGCATGAATGTATATGCACATACCAATTCAGATTTAAACAGTCTTTCATGTGAAGAGTGAGCCCAGCCCATGCAGTGGAACCCCTGGTTTGTTAGTAAAGTATATGAGTATCGAATGGGTGTCTCTGTGTTGGTGGGTGCCTGGCTCTGGGCATCCTCTGTCTCTGCCTGGCCCCACGGCTGCTTGTCCCTCACTCCTGGATGGGTTTGGAGGGTTTGAGATGTTTTGGCCGCTCTGCTATCTGCAGTGACACACTCTTGGGTCTTCTTCCTGCTGTGTGATGGGCTGAGCTCTCTGTGAAGCACCTGTACGACATCCTCACTGGGCATTTCCATCCCCGGATTGTCACAAACGACTCGGAAGTTATCAATACTTTGTGCTGCAGAGTGAACCAGGAGGGGTTCCCATGCAGCATAGGCCTTACCAAGATGACCTCATGAGGACATGCAATGGCTGGCTAATTGCAGGCACAAAAGCAGTGGCTGGGCCCACAGGAGAAAGCAGCAGGGTGATGGGTGCAGGGGAGGGATGAAATTTTGGGCTAAGCAACTGCCTTATGAGCTATTCCTCCCCGGACTGTTATGCTGCTGTCATAAGCATATCAGATGCAGGGTACTTGCATCGTCTCAGCTTGGGGTGGAAGCGAGCATCTCTGCAGTGCTGCCAACCTTTCCCTGCTGAACTCCCAGCTAAGAGCCTTTAGAAAAGACACAGCAGTATTAATTAAGAGCTTGCTTCCCAAACTACCTTTGGCATTACCTCAAATGTGCTCCCCATGTGACATCCAGATGCTGCTCTTGGACAAACTGTGCTGGTCTGCGAGATTTCTCTGCAGGGAGGTTGTTGTCAGCATCTGCTTCTTTGTATTCCTAGCTTTGAAGGGTTTGGGGTGAGCTGTAAATTCAAGTTGATCCCCCTATTAAAAGGCGAACTCGGCTACACACTGCTCAGCTTCAGTATGTCATGGGCTCTGAGAGGTTGGGACAGTTTGCATCACTTCCAAAACACCTTTTTAAGCTTAAAAACACTACTTGCAATTAGAACAGTGTAGGGAAATGGACAGTCTTGGGGGAAAAAAACAGTCATGTTCTCTTGCTGTGTACTTGAGATTGGTTATTTCTCATGTTGAAATACTCCCAAGACGTTTGATCTAAAATCCAAAGGGCCGTACGATGCCTCAGCTTTGTTCTCAGAGGAGATAGCATCTCCTGGCACAGACAGCACAGCTTTCCCAAACCAGGCTGCTTAAGGTCATTTGAGAACTTCACTTGCACATGTTCAAACAGCTCCTTCATTATCATCCATCAATCCCTCTGTCCTCACCCAGTCCTTCGGATGCCCACTGCGGCTGGTGCAAAGCCATCCCACTTAATTGGTACCTCAGGGAAGCTGTTCCCATTCCGAAGCCTGCTCTGCTTTAATTAATGGATAAAATAATCTGTGAATAGGAAGACCTTGACTCACTCCCATTTTTCTTTCTCTTCTGCTTCCCATACTTCTCCCAGGTAATTTGGAGGGGCACTTTGTGAAGCTCCATGGAAAGCTAACCTGGCCACTTGTTTCCTACAGGCACAGCCCAGCAAAGAGCAGGGATGCTTGTCAAACACAGGTGAGTTGTTCTGGGATACCTCCTTTGTCAAAGCTAAGCTTGGATCCAAGTACTCCAAGGAATTTGCCCCAGAAGGGGGGAACCAGCAGTTTTGATGTGATGCTGTTTAGTCTGCACGTATTCTGCGTTTGGCATGCTAGGGACAGCCATGACAAATGAAAAGTGTCTGCTTTGACAAAGAACACCACAAGTTCTACAAGAATTCTGATGGTTTTCTCGATTTCTGCTATGGGAACAATGAGGAGTGCAGCGGATCTGGGTACCAGCCTCCAAAATTACCTTGTCGTGCCGTGGATCCTGCGTGGTTCCTTCTGCTGTGCCTGGGCTCCCCTCATCCCTCCTAGCTTCGGAAACCATGGCTAAACCACTGCCGTCAGGGGTTATGGGCAGGCAGACGTTGTGCTTTTAATTAGAACCTTTAAACTGAACACAGGACAGTTAATGATCGAGTTGCCAGGGTAAACGGCTTGTGTGCTAAGCAGGGAAGGGCACCAGGCAGGAAAACGGAGGCGATGCTGCAGGGTGCAAGATTTCCTCCTCAGGCATGTGTTAATTGCCTGTGAAAAACTGACTCTGGGTGGGAGAGAAACAGGGAAGCACCCTGGCAAACTCTGGGCTCTCCAAGGCCACCGCTGGAGCTCCCCAGCACATTAAATCAGGCAGCGTGTCATGTCCTTGGGAGTCTTCTGCCATTGTTCTGGCAGATGCGATGTTCACAGTCTGTATAAAGGCTGGTTATGGCATATGCGAAAAATAATAGCAGGAGGTCGGAAATGATGGAGAATGGGGGCGTGTTGCTGCTCTAAGGGCATCCCCCCCGTACCAGGGAGTTGTGACAAGCTCCTTTCCAAGGATTTATAAAGGTGGCTGCCTACGACATGACAGAGACTTCATCATTTTTCTCTTTCCTTTGGCAGTTTTAGGTCAGTTTAATAAGACAGAAGAAAACAGGAAACCTTCAAGGGAATTTATGCCAAATTGGGAAATGAAAAGCTTTGCTCTCCACTAGTTTTGTTGCCATTGAGATGGAAGGAGCAGGCTGAGATCTCTCACAGCTGCCAAGTGGTAGCTTTTGCCCTGGTTTGGTGGGGGGGTGCTTTGACACCAGCATTAAATTGAACGTGATGTGGGAAGATGGAGGAAGAAGTGAGTAAAGAGTGTTAATTCGGGATGCAAGTAGGGTGCTGAGGCCTGGGTGCTGCTGTGGTGGAGTGGGACAGGGAGGGAGAGCAGCAGGGGTAGGCTCTGGGGGCACAAGGCAGCAAACCAGCATTTGCAATAAATGTAAAGTAAACGGGCTGGCTGCTGATACTGCTTTCCCTAGGCGGGCTCATCCTGAGGACCGCAATGTCTGGGCATCACCTGCTCTGGGGAAAGGGACCTGAGGGTCCTGGGGGACACAGTCTCAGTAGTAGTGAACAGCGAGCATTGGTGGCAAAGAAAGCCAATAGGGCGCCGAGGAACATCAAAAAGGGCATCACCAGCAGAGATAAAGGAGGTGTTGTCCCACTTTGCTCACCACTTGTCGGGCCACCCCTGGAATGCTGTGTTCAGTTTTGGTCCCCGCTATACAAAAAAGATATGGGTGGATGGAGAGGGTCCAGGGAAGGGCCACAAAGATGATCCAAGGATTGGGTAGCACGTGAAGAAAGACTGAGAGAGCTGGAACACTTCAGCTGGAGAAAAGAAGGCTCAGGAGAGACCTTGTCACCATGTTCCAGTATTTAAAGGGTGGCTACAAAGAAGAGGGAGACCCCCGTTTTACAGAGAGTCCCATGGAAAAGATGAGGGGTGATGGGCACAAGTTAATCCTGGGGAGATCCTTTCTTTCACCAAAGGGAAATGTTTCACCCTGAGAACAACCAGCAATTGGAAAAATCTCCCAAGGGAAGTGGTAGACTCTTCAACGCAGGACAGCTAAGCTTCGGCTGACAGGGTGCCGGGATATCTAGTCTAGGTCATGTTTTGCCTAGAAAGGTTGAACCAGATCCAACCTTGAGGTCCCTTACAACCTGGTATTCATGATTCTATGACCTGTCTTTCATGTTTTAAAGGTAGATTAAAGAGGAAGGTGTGATGCCTGTTGGTTCTGATGTCCTTAGTCATGGTGGGAAGGGCATTGTGCACCAACAGCTGCTTCACCCCACTAATATGTCCCCACCAGCCAGGACTAACGTGCCTAGCTGCTTTGCAGACACCCATATTGAAGTATCTATTTGATTTAAAACACTCTGGGGAGAAATCAGCACACGTGGTGGGTTAGAGCGATCTAATTTCCTCTGCTTGACACAGTCACAGCACTTTCCTGTCCCACTGTTTTTAATTTCCACTTTATTTTTTGTACATTCATACTGCTCTGGGGTGACTGATCGCACGTTACCGTCGCACAGCCCCGTGGGGAATTCATCTTTTTCTGATGGCGTCAGTGCAAACGCAGAGTGATTTCAATGGAGCTACCGGAGCTCATGCAGCTGGACCACGCTCACATGGTGCTTTATGCCGGCGTTGAGCAGACCAAGGGGCACCTTGGATCAGAAGCACGAGGGAATTGTGCTTGCAGGTGTGTTCGCTGCGCTGTGATCTGTGCAGAGCCTGTCTGGATGAGCACTCCATTAATTATCTCCATCTGCTGACAAGGGGGTCCGGACTCAGTGAGGTTGCTCTCCATGAGCTCCTGGCTGTAGCACCCACAGCTCCCCTTGCCCTGCTGTGCTGGCTTGTGCTTCTCCCAGAAAGCTGGAATTTGTTTACCCTGTACCAATTTATCTCATTTCCAGTTTAAAATACAAAAAGTACATGGGTTACAGCAAAATAATTGGCAGCCTGCTGGTTAATAATACAGCTGACAGAACAAAATTGGGCTGCAAGCTCAAAGCGCTGAGGAAAGCTAAAATTTGGTGAGCAATGTGCAACAGAGAGAAGACTGCCGAGGCAAGCAACACTGTTTTCCTTTTGCTGCTCACACAGGAAACCCGATTCTGTTAAATCCCCTTCTCCCTACCCCACTGTACAACCTTCCATCCTTGGAGGTGGTCATGGCTCAGCTGCGAGGAATCTGATCTGAGAAGATGTGCTCCAAGCTGGACTGGGTGATTCCAGAGCTCTTTTCCCACATAAATTGTCCTGTGGTTCCCCACAGGCAACTGTAACATGGGAAATTCTTATCACACAGAGCAATTCTTAAAATGCTGATGAATAAAAGCAAGTTTTTTCTTCTTTCATGGGTCCTTAGGTGCTCCAAAGCCCATCAGTTGGTCTTAGAACCTCTGGAACTGTAGCCACTTTTACACTGCTTCTTCATTTTATGGACTTTGTTATGAGAAAAAGAGTCTATTCTCTGCCTGTTGTGTGTGGGTTGGTGAAAGCACCAATGATCCATCCCAAGATGTACTGCTGCAGGTCACTAATAGACAAGGCAACCACCTGACATGTTGTACCTTGTTCCAAGCGCTGATAAAACACTGGGAAGTGTCTGGAAAAGGCGGTGTTAAAAAGGATGTGCTGAATGTACTGCGCCCGGTGGGAACACTGGTGCTGGGCTGATGCCTATCACTTCACTGACGACACAGAGTCCAGGTCTGGCGGGGAATTTCTGAGCCTTATTCACGCGGTAGGCACTTGGAGCAGGTAACGATTTAACTTCCTACATATGCTGGAGAAGTCCTGTAATGAGCGATGCAACAATATTACGCAAGACAAACATTTTGCAGTGGGTATAAGGGCATTGTTTTGCAGCTGGGGTGAAATCTACACACAGACAGGGTATAAACCCCCAGTACAGCCTGAACATCGCCCCTGTGGGTGTCAGCTTGCTTGCCTGTCAAAGGGTGGATTTCAGTCTGAATAAAATGCTGCTGCGGTTAGACAATTAAAATGCCCCCTTATCTCTATGAACATATGAAGTATAGGAAAAGGAAACAGCAGGGTAAAGCAGCCTCGTCCTAAAGGTGTCTAATAGCCTAAGCCTGCAGCAGGAAAGCCAAATCCCTGACTTCCCAGACTAATGCTTCACTGTTCTGTGTTTGCCTTCCCTGTGCTTCTCACAGAGGAGAAGGAGAGAGCCTGGATTAAAATCCATGTTATGGTAGGGTGAAAAAAGAGGTTCTTATAGCTCCCATTATTGGCACAAGCTTCAGGCATCAGTGCTGCCTGCTTTGATCAAGCGCGTCAGGTCCCTCCTCACCAATCATGGGAAATTAATGTAAACACTCAGGTTATTGAGAGCTTTGCTTCTCCCCTGCTTACAAAGAGACACAACTCCTCGTGCATGAAGATGCAGCACAGGCCTGTGATTATCTATTCAGGCTCCACAGTGTTTAATTAAGTCCCTCATCATGTTACCATTCTGTCTCTCTTCATCCCGCATGGGAACACGCAGTCTTGCACCCATCTCATGCTAGAGAGCAGGAGCTCCTCTGTGGGTGCATGTGCAACAACAGCGCCATTACACACCCACAAGTGCCAAAACACTGCAGTTTATGGGGCGCAGTTTGAGTCACGCCAACACCACATGCTTTAAGTATGGCATTTCCATTCATTATGTGTGGCAGCCTGGTGGTCATGACGAGCTATTGCTGAGTTTAGTCACCCCATTTGAACAGAGATACCCCTTTCTTTCATCAGCGTTCAGGACAGATCCTACCAGGCTGCGGTGTTTGCTGCTGGAGTGGTGTGAGAGCCGCTGCACAATTGCAAAAGGAGTTTGTTTGTCACATAGCGCTGCTCTGGTAACAGAGTCCTGAAGCCAAGGTGCTGCGAGGTGCTGAGCACTGCTGGGTTTTCTGAAATGCTGCTGCTATCCAGCCTCTACCAAACAAACCAGCCCTTTAAGAGAAAATATAAACTATTATGTGCATGGACATACACTTACTGCTTCATTGCAAGGACCACAGAGTCAGCGCCGAGAGTTTCACCACATGGTTCACTGTAATTACACCTTGAAGCAAGATGCCGATCAGCAGGTGTTTGAGACCGTCGCTGCCAAATAACCCCTATTTTGCCCCAACAAGCTCTTCCAAGTGCAAGGTGCTGCCCCTGGGTCAGGGCAATCCCCAGCACAAGCACAGCTGGGGGAGATCGGTTGGAGCAGCCTGAGGAGAAGGACTTGGGGGTGTTGGGTGAGGAGAAGCTCCCCATGACCCGGCTTCAGTGAGAGCTTGAGCACAGAACCCCCCCCCCCACGTGTGTGGGGCTGCACCCCCAGAGCGTGAGCAGCAGCTCAGGGAGGGGATCCTGAACCTCTGCTGCGCTCTGCTCTGGGGAGACCCCCCCTGCAGTGCTGATCCAGCTCTGGGGCAGCAGCACAGAGGGACGTGGAGCTGCTGGAGCGAGGCCAGAGGAGGCCATGGAGCTGCTGCGAGGGCTGCAGCAGCTCTGCTCTGGAGCCAGGCTGAGAGAGCTGGGCTGGGGCAGCCTGCACAAGAGAAGGCTCCTGAAGGGGAGACCTCAGAGCAGCTCCAGTGCCTGAAGGGGCTGCAGGAAACCTGGAGAGGGGCTTTGGACAAGGGATGGAGGGACAGGACAGGGGAATGGCTTTAACTGCCAGAGGGGAGACTGAGATGAGCTCTTGGGCAGAAGCTGTTCCCTGTGAGGGTGCTGAGGCGCTGTCAGGGGGTGCCCAGAGAAGCTGTGTCTGCCCCATCCCTGGAAGAGGCCTGTTTAGTAGGGAGAAGAGGAGCCTGAGAGGGGATCTCATCAATGCAGATCAACATCCTAAAAGTGGCACCAGAAGGCTGGTGCCAGGCTCTTTCCAGTGGTGCCCAGGGACGGTACAAGGAGCAATGGCCATAAAAGAAAACACAACAAATTTCAGCTCAACATGAGGAAGAACTTCTTTACATTGAGGGTGTCAGAGCCCTGGAACAGGGGGAGTGTGGAGCCTCCCTCTCTGGAGACGTTCAAACCTGCCTGGACACGTTCCGGTGCGACCTGCTGCGGGTGGCCCTGCCTTGGCAGGGGCAGGACTGGATCATCTCCAGAGGTCACTTCAACCCCAGCCTTCCTGGGAGCACTGGCTTGGGGCAGGCCCACGTTAACACCAACCAGCAGATAAACGTGGGCTGTGGTGGGGGGAAAGGGCAGAAACACAGCCAGGGCTGTGCCGCGTTCGCAGGGAGGGGGTTCAGCGCCCCTGTGTGAACCAATGCACTGAGATACCCCCTCCGCGGCTCCTCACAGTGACTGTGCCGGGGAGCGGGCGAAGGTGGTGACCCAGCCCCCTTAGGTGGCTCTTTATAGGGGTTATGGCGGATGGGGGTGTATACACAGGGGACTGATCGCCTCAGGAGGCTCCTCAGAGGGACTATGGCGGGGCACGTACGGGGACCACGGACCAGATCCCCTCAGGCGGCTCCTCACAGAGGGAGGAGGATGAGGGCGCAGGGACACGGGGTCCCTTCAGGAGTCTCCTCACAGGGACCACGGCGGGAAGGACGTGGCGCGGGGATGACACCCGACTCCCTCAGTCCCCCACAGGGACTGTGGCGGGGCGGGTCCGGGGATCACCGCCCAGGTCCCCGCAGGGACCGGCCGCGGGGGGGGCGCGGACCGGACACGGGATCCGCAGGGGCGGCTCCTCCCGGGCGGGGTGAGCGGAGCCGGGTCCCGTGTCCGCCCCCCCCCGCCGCCGCTTCCCCGGTCCCTCCCCCGGCAGGTGGCTCCCGCGCGGCGGCGGAGGCCGGTGGGTGACGTCAGCGGCGGGGGCTGGCGCGCGGTGCCGGTGCGCCGGGCCGAGCGGAGCCGAAGGGAGCCGAAGGGAGCCGAGCGGAGCCGGTAAGCGCGGTGCCCGCCGCACCACCGCGCGTGTCCGCGCCGGTGCCGCGGGCTGAGCCCGGCGGTGGGCCGGCGGAGCGGGGGGCGGTGACCGGTTCGTTGTGCGGGGCCGGGCAGCGGGGGAGCCCGGCAGGACCCGCACGGGGGGAGCGGTCCCTGGAGCCCCCGCCGGTGCCGGTGTCTCTCCAGGGCTCAGCGCGGGCCTGCCGGAGAACCCCCACCCCCCACCCCATCACCTCCGTGCCACGGTGCGCTTCGAGTCTGTGAGGCTTTGGTTCTCCGCCCCGGAGGGCGACCGGTGCACATGCATGTGGCTCTCTGCGGCTGTGCGCGTGCTTCATGTAAGGGCACATACAGCCCCGTGCGCTTGCACACCGCAACCTGCGCCCCGCCGAGCCGGTGGCACCGGGCCGGGCAGGTCCCGCCCCTTCCCCATCACCGGGCAGGGAATCCGGGCTCTCTGCCCCTGTCCCCGCTCCGAGGCAGGCTGCCTTCGCTCCCTTTCTCCTCGCCGGAACGAGACCCTCCCATCTGGGACCGTGCGCTGGAGATGGCAGTCGGCCACGGTCCGAGCGTCCATAGCACCAAACGCGCTCCACGCGTGCGGGTCTGGCAGCCGCTCCGGGAAGCGGCGCCTCGGGAAGAGGCTTCCCCGCAGGCTGGTGTAGTGCGAGCATCAGAAGCGGCGGGGAGAAACCCCGACCCTCGTGTCCCAGCGGCTCTGACCCCCACACAGCCCATCCTCCAGCTCCGAGGTGGTGGGTTGGGATGTTCTCAGTGCCGGAGGTGTTGCGATGCCGCTGATACCGGTGTGCTTGGGTGGAGAAGGTGATGTCCAGAGGAGGCTGCGGGGACGCTGCGAGGGCTGGAGCAGCTCTGCTCTGGAGCCAGGCTGAGAGAGCTGGGCTGGGGCAGCCTGCACAAGAGAAGGCTCCTGAAGGGGAGACCTCAGAGCAGCTCCAGTGCCTGAAGGGGCTGCAGGAAACCTGGAGAGGGGCTTTGGACAAGGGATGGAGGGACAGGACAGGGGAATGGCTTTAACTGCCAGAGGGGAGACTGAGATGAGCTCTTGGGCAGAAGCTGTTCCCTGTGAGGGTGCTGAGGCGCTGTCAGGGGGTGCCCAGAGAAGCTGTGTTCAAGGCCAGGTTGGACAGAGGGGCTTGGAGCAACTGCTCCAGTGGAAGGTGTCCCTGCCTGTGGCAGGGGTTGGAACTGGATGAGCTTTAAGCTCCCTTCCCACATGAACCATTCCGTGATTCCATGGTTACCTGGCCACAGGAAATCATGATCTGTTGGACCGTAACCTCTGCTGAGGTGATTTGTGTCTCTGTGCAACGTGCCATCAACCAACCACCCATTAGTTACTGGGGTTTTTCTCTGTGTTACAGGTTTATAGTTAATAAAATCCCACAGAGAATCACAGAGGAGACTAAGCAGTAACAAAAGTCCCTGAGGACCATGCTTAGGTTCTGGCTTCCCTCTCTGGTCTTGCTCCCCAAACAGTGATGCTAAGGGCAGGATCAGCACATACCTAACGTGTGTGGAGATGGTTACACCTTGTGTAAGTCTCATCCTCAAAACATTATGTGCTTTGAAGAAATGGGGACAAACTCTGTGTTGAGGCTCTTGCATCATGCAGCCCTGTTAGCTGTCACAAGAAGAAAGTGTTTTAAATAGACCTAATTCCAGGAATCTCAGCAGGCTGACTGGAATTGTAGTCTCCAGTTCATGTATGTACCTGAGATTTCTGTCCCACTGTTCCTAGCTGCAGCGGACCCCAGGTAGCCTGCTGCTCCTGCCTCTCACGTCTCATCCTTTCCCAAAACCCTGCACTACACAAAGCTTCCCTGCGTTCCACTGGTTGGCTTCAAAATGCTTTATCTTAGCAGACGTTTGGCAATACTGAAATCTCTGCCACTGAGGGGTTTTAAGACGGGTTATACAAGAGGCTTTTGGGACCCTGCTTTTGCGCAATGGGGGGGGCACACGCTTAAGCTGTAGACTGAGTTTCTCGTTCTCTTTGGTAACCGTTCATCCCATCGGCAGCACAGAACTTGCTTCCAATTTTACTCATGGTACCTAATAGTGAATCTAGCAGCTATCTAATTCTCTATTCTGAGACTGCTTAAGAAGTGCCTTTCTTTACAATTAATTCTACTGGCTGTTCAGGTTTAATGGATTCTTTTAGACGTGCTCATCAGTTACTTACGCCTGGACATTCCTTTTTCAGTGCCCTTTCTTCTTCCCTCCTGTGCCTTGTAGAAAGACCATGTTTCCGCTTCTCATTTTTTCCCAGAATGTTTATTTCATGACTTAAGTCTTGCTGCTTTTAAAGGCTTGCAACTTGTGGGGTCATTGGTAGATGCTTTAAGCGAGTCCTCTACTCTCAGTGATGCTAACTGATTGCTTTTGGCTTTTTAAAATTGGCCTTTTTAAATTTAGACACTGCTGCCCTTATTTTGGGCCTGTGGTTTCTGTGACTGGCTCAGAAACAAGCTATAATGGAAGAGGACTTGCATTAGACATGGCAGTTCATTTTGGCTTCGTCCTCGTCTTGTAGATCTGCTGCTGCTCCTTGGGCAATTAATGTTGAAACGTGAGCTACTCCACGTACTAGAAGCAGTTTTTCATCCAAACGACTTATCAGTGTGTTCCTTGGGTTTGGTATTGATTATTCATCGTTTGTTGTGTTATGGTATTTTTATTTGCCTGCCTAGGTGCATGTATATGGTGAATAATGGCAAGACCCTAATCGTTCCTATGACATGGATTGCTGGGATACCATACCCTAACCATTTTTTTGATGATTCTAAGACGTTGTCCTCCTTGCACCAGTGTGGCTGAACACGTAGAGTCAAATTCATTGCTTATATCCTGCAAATACCCAATAAATAGTCTTTGAGTGCCTTTGACACCACTGCGGAAGAAAATCTGCTGTATGTCCCAAACGTACCTCGTATGCTTTTCGTTATTTTGGCATGTTTAAGCACTATATCTCTTCTTTTGTGCCTCAATGTCTCCATACTCCTAACCGACGGCTGCACCTTTCAAACCTCCCAGGCTGCGCTTCCCAGGCAGGCACAATGCGGATGGGTGCAGCCCAAGCCTGGCACCGGGAAGCTACTGTGTGTTTCCCATGATCTCTGCTAGGACAAGGTTAAACAGCGATCTGCTTTGAAGGTTTTCCAGGCAGAATTCCATGTGAGGATTTACAGGAGCCTATTTCAGCCCCACTAAAAGGTGCCAGGATTACCCTGTCCCTGGAGCTGGGTCAGGAGCGGGACAAGCTCACAAATCTCCCTGCTGAAAACTTCCCCTGGCTTGGAGGCTGCAGGGGGAATTAGAGCTGCTTGTTCCTGCAGCGCTTCACATCCGAGCTAAGCCTGTCTTTAAAAAGCAGCCAGCGTGGTTGTGCTTGGAACAAGCAGCTCAGTTTCTATATTATACACAACAGTCATCTCTGTAGGAAGCTGGCCAGCCCACGCCGATGCAGCAGCCCGGAGCTGCATGGCTGTCAGCATGCTCATCCTCAGGGCGTTCCTGGGAGGACAGGAAGGAGCAGGGGACACTCAAGGAAGAGGCTTTCTGGAGCACTGGTGTGAGCCTTCATTCCCCGGTGGTGTGAGGGGCAGTGCCCAGGTATGTGTGTGCCTGTTGGGTCACTGGCAGGGATGCTCCTCCTGAGAACAGACCCACAGGTCTTCCTCCAGGCTGAGTGATGGGAGGCTTGGAGTCCATATGTTTCCCAGGGAAGTGGATCAGCTGCGTTCCAGCTTCATTTGAGGATCCCTCAAGATTCAGGAAAGAGCAGACAACTCCCCAGGGCTGATAACCATCAGTGTCCATCTGTTCCAGCTGCTCAGATTGTTTGCACAAGTCAGTTCTTGGGCTACACCTGACTTTACAACCCTATTAATTACATAGTAATTGATACTTATGCAACAATTAGCTATGTAAGCTGAGATAAAAAGCCCAGTCAAATTTCATGTTTCTGGAGGCTTCCAAAGCCCGTAATCCCTACCGAAAAGGAACTGCAGAACATCTCTGGACCCTGAGAGAGGCTTGTTCCTACCTGTAAGTGAAGCGGGGTAGGGGAATGCAGCACATCAGCTTCCAAGAAGCCTTTCTACACGGAGTCGTTCCCCCTTCCCTGTCTCCCATTTTTACGGCTGTGATGCTGCCAGTGCTTCTGGAAGGAGCTGGGGGTATCCCCAGCCCCAAACCACATCCTTCTGGTCTGGGGGTTTATGGAGGAGAGGAGGCAGAGGAAAATGCGGACAGGATCATGTCTGCAATCCAGGTGGAATATCTTCTCAGTGGTTGTGCCCTCGCTGGGGCTGTGTGTGTGCTGCATTAACTCCCCCTGCCCCGTTCTGTGAGACGTGGAAAGTTCTGAGCCATTATAAAGTGCCTTTGGGTAAAGGTAAATTAAACCCTTGCTTGCTGTGAGGAGGCAGGGCTGGAAATGTGAATGTGGAAATAGGTCCCGGCTTAAAATGACTTCAAGGACAAAGGGTAGGTGCTGGGCTTCTCAGGATCTGATTCAGATGGGACCAGTTCCAATTGAAATGAGCTCAAGCAGAATGGGAAGAGAGGAAACAAGATTGTTTCTGTGTTTCTGTCAGTTTTGCAGCGTGGAGCACCGAACTGGTTTGCATCTCTTCTACAAGCAAGGAATCTGACCCAAGGAGTAATAATAATCAGATAATTTCTTGTAAGAATTATTGTTATTCTTTTTCTCTCTGGGAATTCTGCTTTCTCACTGGTTTTTTTTGTTAATTTTTATTCGAGGTTGTATCAGGTTCAGAAAGCCTTTCCCCAGAGCCTGAAATGCACGCCTGCGTTCCACACATCTCCCAGGCTCAGTGTGGTCAAAAGTGCAGAAATTCCATGAATTAGAAATAACCCCATGTCCCTAGTAAGGCAGGGAGCAGGGAGCAGACTGCCGCTGGTTCTGTGGAGGTAAGCAAGGCTTCTTGTCTTGCTAAGGAAAGCTGGGAGCAGAGAATGGGTGGAGAGGGAGCTGGTGGGGAAGCGGGTGTATGGCAGAGCCTAAAGGGAAGCCTCGTGAAGCAGCAATGCTTGTGGGGTGGAGAGGAGCGGGTCTTGTAGCACGGTGTCACGCATTATCTCCTTTCTCACTTGAATAAGCAGTAGGGAAACCTCAAAGGACATCTTGATGGGCTTTATGTTTGCCAAACAGGATCAGCGGCTGATAGTACTGCCCATTTTGACTTGTCTCACATCCCACCTTCGCCTGAGTCTTACCTGCCCCTGTTAGCAGACAGGGGTTTGTTTATTCTGCCTAGTTAAAGAGAAAACAGACATTCCCCAAATACCTGCTTCTGCTTGATTTTAGGCACAACAGACGCCCATGCCATCTGCGTGCCCCTTCAGCTTTGCCTGGGGATTCAGTTGCATCGCTGCATCCCTGATGTTAAGGCAGGTGAGCAGCTCAGCACAAACCACATCAGGTTTGTGACAAATACCAGCTGATGAACACAGTGTAAATGCTGCAGAAAGCTCTTTGCTGAGCTGGGTGAGGTGGTGGAGACGCACACAAGATTGTTAGTGGCACTAATCGGGGCTGGTAGGAAGGAGTTTGATCAGAGCACTTGAAGGGACTCATTATCCTGTGTGTGTGGAGGGCAAGGAGGCAGTTGTGCGTTCAGGGAAGGTTTTCACAGTCCTGTGTCTCCTTAAGTCATTAGAAGTGCCATGATCTCATCTGTTAGAAAGATGTGTCTAAGGGTGAAAAAATATTAGTTATCTGTGAGCTGGCAAGGTAATTGCTGCCTGATCCTTAAACACAGCAAAATGGGCAGAGTGGTTCTGGAAGGAGGGAGGAAGTCTGAAGGAATTCCTGTTATAATTCTTGCAACGTCTTTTCAGTACACAAAAACGCGGTGTGTTCCAGCAGATCCCCGGGGCAGCCGCAGGATCAATGCAGTAGCTGAACAGCCGGGGAAGAACCATCACAGCAAAGTCTGGAAAACTCCTTTATCCCTACCGAGGAGTGTGAGTTGGTAGTTTTGCTCATCTCACCCATTTCATTTCATTAGAGACTGAGGAGGACAGGGTCCTGCAGGCCTCGGAAAGGGTTGGGGATGCTGCTTTTAATGCAGGACATCCCACGTTGAGATGTGGGATGCCCATCCTCCGTGGAGTCAGCAAATCTCCCAATGATTTGGATCTGTATCCCAGAATCTAAGCTCATCTCCTACACTGGCTTCTTTTACCTGAGTAAATAAATCTCATGTGCCTGCTACTACTCAGACAGTAAAAGTAATCTTTATTGCCATAATACGTTTGTCAGCTTTCCTTTATCCCAGCAAAGTACTGTAATATCTGAAAAATGCTTTAGAAACATAAGTATTTTTTTGAGCACTAAATACTGAAAGAGTCTCCAGGACTTGGGTCTTGCAAACCAAACCAAACCACTCAGCCAGGTTTTCTTGGCATGATTCCTTTTGCAAAACGGGTCTCTTACCGCCTGCTGGAGCCAGAAGGGAAGAAAGGGATGAAGGCAGTGGATTGCTCCATCCTGATCAGTCTTTTACGACCCTGTGTAGAGCAGAAGGGATATTTCAGAGCAATATTAGACTAAATGAGGGGCACTGGTGGTCTAGAGCCCAGGCTGGTGCAGATGACCCTCACTGTATTGCCCTCCATGAAGCATAGGGTGGGATGATGCTCTAGCTCTGCATTGAAAGCATCACATTTTAAAATAGAGCAGACTGGTCTGAACCATCAGCAAACTCCCAGTTTTGCCATGAAGCTGCTGTCTCACTCCCAGCTCCCTTCTGGGCACCCAGCTCTTGATGGGCAGCAGGGTTGTGCCAGTTCAGATGATCCGCGTGCAGCAGGCAGCGGTCAGGCAGTGCTCTGCTTGTGCTCCAGTGAGGTGCTGTTTGGGCTTTCCTATGTGTCATAGAATCAACGAATCCCAGATTGCTTTGGGTTGAAGAGACCTTAAAGCCCATCCAGTTCCAACCCCTGCCACAGGCAGGGACACCTTCCACTGGAGCAGTTGCTCCAAGCCCCTCTGTCCAACCTGGCCTTGAACACTGCCAGGGATGGGGCAGCCACAGCTTCTCTGGGCACCCTGTGCCAGTGCCTCAGCACCCTCACAGGGAACAGCTTCTGCCCAAGAGCTCATCTCAGTCTCCCCTCTGGCAGTTAAAGCCATTCCCCTGTCCTGTCCCTCCATCCCTTGTCCAAAGCCCCTCTCCAGGTTTCCTGCAGCCCCTTCAGGCCCTGGAGCTGCTCTGAGGTCTCCCCTTCAGGAGCCTTCTCTTGTGCAGGCTGCCCCAGCCCAGCTCTCTCAGCCTGGCTCCAGAGCAGAGCTGCTCCAGCCCTCGCAGCAGCTCCATGGCCTCCTCTGGACTTGCTTCAACAGGTTATCTCTTGTTTTCATCTCTTTTTCAACAGAAGAGTGGTGGACAACCTGGACACGAAGAGCTGAGCAGTGTCTGAGTAGCACAAGCCCCGCATGGGATAGAGCAGATCTTCCCATGGCTCTGTAGGACGATGGTACATGGTTGCATCCTCTCTATTTTCCTCTCTTGGTTAAGACTCCTTCTGGCATGAAGGATATCAACTTCATAACTGTCTTAGTTGCATGTAGGCAGCAGCCTGGGTGGCTGATGTATCTCAAAACAGGCTGTGTGCCTGCAATGAGAGCCCGTGGGGGAGCAAACCCAGTTCAGCTGAGCCTGGTCCTTGGAGAGGAACTGGGTACAAGAGCTGGAGGACTGGCTGGGTCTGTTTTACCCCTAAACTATGACACCATTAAAATTTAAGGTGGAAGTGGGAGGAATGGAAGAGAATTTGCTATTTAAGGCGTAGTTCATTTTTAACCTCAAGCATCGGCTGGAGTTTGTGCAATCCACCGGCAAGGCAATTAAAGTGACTTTTTAATGAGTCATTTTTTTGTCGCTTCACCAGTGTGGGAGCTAAAGATCCCAGGCTGTGAGCTGCCTGGGGTAGGGACCATCCTTGTGCTCTGCTGCTCTGATGCTTCATCCCTAATTGGGTTTTATTCACCAGCCCTGGCTGAGTCACAGCGAGAGAAAAAAGGTGCAGAGATGTGTCTGGATAGACCATGGAGAGGAAAATGTCCAGGCTTCAGTCCCCATGGCTCCAGTTTGGATCCATTCTGGACAAGAAGAGCTCGAGGACTTTGGACACTGCAGTGTCCAGTTTATTTCGACTGGGTATTTGCCTATTTTTGCTGGGTATTTTGCCGGAGTATGCTCCAAGGACAAAAAGCAATGAAAACAAAAGAAAGATTGTCTGAGAGTCCCTCTTAAATCCAGAGGATAGTGAGGAGAAAATGAGAGTGAGTACATGAGCAGTGGGTTCCCTGAGCAAGAGTGCAATGACTATAACACAGACCATCCCTCTGAGCGCCTGACTGCACCTTGGTGACATGCCAGACCTGCTCTCTGTATGGGATATAGCTGCTGCACCTCATGTGGTGATGGATGCCATGGTGATGATGATGATCAAGTCCGATTTCAGACTCATTTTGGAGATGCTTTCCCAGGCATGTGCCCTGTCTGCAGCTGGGGGGAGGACTTGGGGCTCATCACTTCTGCAGGGCTGAGGGAGCACAGTCTGAGCCTGTTTCACAACATAGCATTAGAGCAAAGCAAGCCTAGGTCTGGCTGAGTTAATTTCTGGTGCAACTCAGCCGGAGAAACCAGAGATGAATTGTTTTCCTCTGCAGCATTCATTCATTCAGCTACTGCCTGCATTAACGCACCTTGTTGCCTTGCGATACAGGTTATTTAGAGGAATTCTTTCTAAAAATAGCTGCCTGGTTTGATGTCTTTCCGGTATTACTTTGTGCAGCACTAAAAACCTGCCTAGAAAAGCTGTCCGATTCATTGATGTTCCCTTAAAACACAGCTAATCCACATAATCTTATTATAGTAGTAGGCGATTATACTGAGAGCAAGCTTTAGCAGTGGTCCAGCAAAGCCTTTTATTCCCCATCTATTATCTGGATGGCTAAAAGTCGCTGGGTGTATGTGCTTTGGTTTTACTCAGGCTATTTTAGGACCACGACTTAAAACATTTTTGTTTCAATTCTCTAGAAAATCTCCCACATTATTTTTGACAATGCAGGCACGTTTCTGCCACTGGCTTTTAGCTCTGCTGGCATCCCATAACTCCGCACCATGGTCTCCCAGGAAGCATTAAAACAGCAGAGACCTTTCTCCCAGGGTAGAAGAGAGAAGCTTTGTTTAGTGTGGGGCTCCTGGTCTCCACTTTCTCTTTGCAGGTGTGCGACATTGTGGCCCTGCTCTGTAGGAATCAGACTAAGAAAAGGGCGGAGGTTTGGGATGCTGTGTCCCCATCACTGTGATGGAGCTGCCTGGCTCCCCCAGGCAGATGGGATGTACAGGGGCATCCGAGGTGGATGTGTGGGTCAGGCTGGGTGGGCTGCACATTAATATGAGGCAGAGATGTGCACCACAGGAGTCTGACCATGAGCAAGGGGTTTTGTCTGTAGGAGTGGTTGAAGCAGTTTGGGCTTGAAACACAGCTCAAGCCTGCCCTTCATCCAGGAGATATTGCTGCCTAAACCCCCATGTGCTTGGATCAAGGACTGACTCTTCAACAGTGGCCAAATATCACAGAGCTTGTTGTGAAATAAGCCCTGAGAAGGACTCGGGGTGTTGGGTGAGGAGAAGCTCCTCATGACCCGGCTTCAGTGAGCGCTTGAGCACAGAACCCCCCCATGTGCGGGGCTGCACCCCCAGAGCGTGAGCAGCAGCTCAGGGAGGGGATCCTGAACCTCTGCTGCGCTCTGCTCTGGGGAGACCCCCCCTGCAGTGCTGATCCAGCTCTGGGGCAGCAGCACAGAGGGACGTGGAGCTGCTGGAGCGAGGCCAGAGGAGGCCATGGAGCTGCTGCGAGGGCTGGAGCAGCTCTGCTCTGGAGCCAGGCTGAGAGAGCTGGGCTGGGGCAGCCTGCACAAGAGAAGGCTCCTGAAGGGGAGACCTCAGAGCAGCTCCAGTGCCTGAAGGGGCTGCAGGAAACCTGGAGAGGGGCTTTGGACACGGGATGGAGGGACAGGACAGGGGAATGGCTTTAACTGCCAGAGGGGAGACTGAGATGAGCTCTTGGGCAGAAGCTGTTCCCTGTGAGGGTGCTGAGGCACTGGCACAGGGTGCCCAGAGAAGCTGTGGCTGCCCCATCCCTGGCAGTGTTCAAGGCCAGGTTGGACAGAGGGGCTTGGAGCAACTGCTCCAGTGGAAGGTGTCCCTGCCCATGGCAGGGGTTAGAACTGGATGAGCTCTAAGCTCCTTTCAACACAAACCAGTCTGTGGTTCTATGCCTGCACAGTCTCTTGGACACAGGATTAATTCTCCTCGAGGTCTGAGCAGCCTGTGCTGGTTGTGATGGGTTACAGGTCACTGTCTCAGGTCACTGTGCTCAGCAGCCATGCCATTCAGCCTGGCAGCCCCAGCGCCTCGTGGGAGCATCGGTTGGTTGAAGGCTGCCCTCACCCTCCCCAGGGGTGGTTCATTGATGGATGTCTCTGGTCGCTCCTCTCCAAGATGACGGAGGCGAGAGCACGTGGGTGTATGTACAGATCCCTGAAGCTCTCAGCAGTGCTGTCTGGGAGGAGAACGGGGTGCAGGGGTCGTTTCAGTCCGGGGCCCTGTGCAGGTCTCCCACTGTATAATATTTACCCCCTTTCCTCTCTCAGTTACTGGGGGAGCATCTCCCACTGTGTTGGGGCCGCAGCAGCATGGGGCCATTGCTGCAGGACTGCGGTGGGAAGAGTGAGTGTGGAAACCTGTTACAGAATGGCTTCTGCACACAAATCCAGGGTTTTTTCTTTTCCATGAAGCCTGTCTTGGTTGTTTTCCCAAGCTGAGCGAGCAGTCCGTCCCCGTCCCCCTGAATAAACTGGATGAGCTTTGTCAGTGAGCAGGAGGATTAACGGGGAGGTTACAGACCGGCTCTGAGAGACAGCAGTGCAAGCACTTTTGTGAGATCCCAGTGTGGTGTTTTGAGAGGAGATCAGGCTCTCTGGTACCTCTGGGGGCCCATGGAGGGTAGGTGCAAGGTGAAGGAGTCTCTCTGCCATCTCTCTGCCTTCTGGTACATGCTGCACATACTTCCTCTGGGGCAAATTCCTGGTGTGGGTTCCTCAGTCGCAGTAAAAAAAACACCTTTAGGGCTGTTTCTATGTGATTTTTTACTATTTTTTTTAATAACCGTCCTGCTTTTGCTTATCTTGCTCCAGCCCTCCAGTGATAACACAGGCAAGGTCCTGACCTGTGGTGTCCTGGGGAGTGAAGCCCGGGTCTCCAACACAGCACTGGCCGAGAGCGGATCTCGTCTCTTCTGGGAAGGAAAGACTGTAGGTGCCAAACCAAAAGGGCAAAATGATTTGCCCCGATGAGGTATCATGTTTCTGCTCTGATTTATGGCTAGAGGAGAGGCTTCTGAGTCATCTCTTCTAGGAATTGCTTTATTTATGTAACGGAAATAATTCTGCTGCTCTTAAATCGATTAAGAGCCTGTGCAGCATGAAAACCATGGCTGGCAGGAATAGGGGCTGGAGAGGGAGCAGGATGGAGGCTACAGGTAGAGCAGAATGCACCGGCTACAGCTTCTATTTGTCTGTCTGTCCACTGTGAATGGCTAGATGCAGGTGGATGCCTTCACAGAGATGGAGCTGGGCTTTTCCAGCTCAATACCATGTCACACGAATGTGCTGCTTAGGCTGGTGGGAGAGGGCACACATAGGGAGCCTGTTTGTTCAAGGCACTGTCTGGTTGCTGTCTGGCTGCAGACCACCAGCCCCAGGGCACTTGTATGTGCCAGGTCCTGCTGGGAAACAAGACCTTTGCCCACGTCTCCGCTGTGTTCAGCTCACAGCCCCCTGCCATGGCTGATTGACCAGACCCAGCCAGGCGCAGACGGCGGCTTTCCCGCACCGCTTCAAGCCCCTGTGAGTGACCGCGAGTCCTTCATTGTTTTCTGTTCTTTCTGTGAACTAATGAGCGTTGTCTGATTTGCCTTTTTTCCTTTCCTGAGTGTGATTTGGCTGGCCACAAGGGCCCTCACTGTGAAGGAGGAAGATTCTTATTTTCCTGCAAGAGGTTTGGGCAGCAGAGGTGATTTTGCAATGCTGAGTGATGCTGCTCCACCACTTACAGTACAATGGTACGCATGGGAAGGTTATTTTACTGCTGTTCAAGCCAGGAATCTGGGGTCATTTTTGTGCTGCTTCCCTTTGGTTTTGCCTTTTTTTTCTGGCTTTTCCCACAGGCTCACAGAGATTTCACCTTCCTTCTGGGGCAGTGCCACTTGGTGACTTCTGGCTTTTAGTTGGTGGCAGCTCTGCTCGTCTCCTCATTGGGTTTCCATTTGGATCATGGTATTAAACGCATCCAATAAGTACTATTTTTTGAGATGTAGGTATATGATCTCCCTTGAGCAGGTTGCGTGGCTGTTGCTTGGTACAGCCAGGGTGTTAGGCATCATAGATGCCAACTGTGTGAAAAAGAGGTTACTTCAGTTAGCAGAGAGGATAAACCCATGTTGAGAAATCTGGAGTGTGCTCATCAATTTGGCTGTAGTAATCTCTGGGTCTTTACTATAAGCAGCTCTGGCATAAGAGGGTCTAGTTCTACCCGGGGGAAGGACTCTACCAGTGACAGTTAGTTAGCAACAGCTTCACTCTCAGGAGCTCACAACATCCATTCTCTGATTGTGTAGCTTGTCTTTAGACAGGTCAAGGTGCTTGCCAGTGATTGTGCACAGGCTTGTGATGCTTTCTGGGGTACCCGTGTGGTGTTTCTGGAAGAGACCCCAGCACTGAGGTGGCTGAGGACACACAGCAGCAGAGCATTGCCTGTTGCTCACCACCCTTCAAAGGCTGAGCAGTTCCTGTTGTTGGCTATATTACTGTCCTGGGTTCAGCAGTCGCAGTCATTTTTCTCCTTCTTGGTAGCTACAGCGCTGTGTTCTTGATGTTGGGCCTGGGAACAGCACTGATAACACCAGTGTTTGCAGTTACTGCTTGGCAATGTTTTGGTTTCATCAAGGGCTTTCTGAGCCTCATGCTATGCCAGGGAGGAGGGGAGCCAGGAGGAAGCAGAGACAGGACACCTGACCCAAACTGACCAAAGAGGTTATTCCATACTACAGCATATCATGTCCAGGATGTAAAAACGGAGAGCAGAGACCCGGAAGGGTGTGGTGATGGAGTGGGGGTGCACTGGCTGGGTAAGGCTTGGTGAGCAGTTGTATTCTCTTTCCTTGTGTTTCCTTTGTCATTATTACTATTGATGGTAGCAGTAGTGATTTGTGTTATACCTTAGTTACTAAACTGTTCTTATCTCAACCTGTGCAAGTTGCATTCTTTTGATTCTCCTCCCCATCCCCCCGGGACTGGGGGAAGAAAGAGGGGGAGTGAGTGAGTGAGAAAACTGGCTTAAACCATGACAGTTCTTTATGGCGCCCAAAGTAGGGGTTTGGGGAACAGCTCATTCCTTTGAGGTCAGACCAGTTTTGTTGGGATTCTTGCCCCCCGGTTTTCCTGTTTCCCTGGGATCCCACCTGCCACATCTGGTCTCCTGAACATAGAATCACAGAATAGTTAGGGTTGGAAAGGACCTTAAGATCATCCAGTTCCAACCCCCTGCTATGGGCAGGGACGCCTCACACTAAATATGACCCAAGGCTCTCTCCAACCTGGCCTTGAACTTCATCAGGGATGGAGCATTCACAACTTCCCTGGGCGACCCATTCCAGTGCCTCACCACCCTTACAGGAAAGAACTTCTTCCTCATATCCAATCTAAACTTCCCCTGTTTCAGTTAGAACCCGTTACCCCTTGTCCTATCACTACAGTCCCTGTTGAAGAGTCCCTCTCCAGCATCCCTATAGCCCCCCTCAGATACTGGAATGCTGCTCTGAGGTCTCCACGCAGCCTTCTCTTCTCCAGGCTCAACAGCCTCAGCTTTCTCAGCCTGGCTCCATAGTGGAGGTGCTCCAGTCCCCTCATCATCCTCGTGACCCTCCTCTGCACTTGTTCCAACAGTTCCATGTGCTTTTAATGTTGAGGACATCAGAACTGCACACAATACTCCAAGGGAGGTCTCCTGGGAGCAGAGCAGAGGGGTAGGATCACCTCCCTCGACCTGCTGGTCACGTTCCTTTTGATGCAGCCCAGAATATGGTTGGCTTTCTGGGCTGTGAGCGCACACTTCAGCTGTCTCATGTTCAGTTTCTGGTCGACCCCCCCAAGTTAAGTTTCTCATCAACACCCCCAAGTCCTTCTCCACAGGGCTACTCTGGATCTCTTCCCTGCCCAACCTGTGTGTGTGCCTGGGATTGCTCTGACCCAGGTGTAGGACCTTGCACTTACCATGGTTAAACTTCATGAGGTTGGCATCAGCCCACCTCACAAGTGTGTCAAGGTCCCTCTGGATGGCGTTCCTTCCCTCCAAGGTATCAACCAAACCACACAGCTTGGTGTCATTGGCAAACTTGCTGAGGGTGCACTCAATCCCACTGTCCATGTCAGCGACAAAGGTGTTGAACAAGACCGGTCCCAACACTGATCCATGAGGGACACCACTCGCTACTGGTCTCCAGCTGAATATTGAGCCCTTGACCACAACTCTTTGCGTGCGGTCATCCAGCCAGTTCTTTATCCACCGAGTGGTCCACCTATCAAATTGCTGTCTCTCCAACTTAGTGACAAGGATGTCATGTGAGACAGTGTCAAACGCTTTGCACAAGTCCAGGTAGATGACGTCAACTGCTCTACCCCTGTCCATCAGTTCCATAGCCCCATCATAGAAGGCCGCCAGGTTGGTCAGGCAGGATTTCCCCTTAGGGAAGCCATGCTGGCTGTCACCAAGCACCTTGTTGTTTTTCATGTGCCTCAGCATGGCTCCCAGGAGAATCTGCTCCAAGATTTTGTCAGGCACAGAGGTGAGGCTGACTGCTCTGGAGTTCCTGGGTCGTCCCTTTTCCCTTTCTTGAAAATGGGGGTTATATTTCCCTTTTTGCAGTCATTGGGAACTTCACCCGACTGCCATGATTTTTCCAATATGATGGACAGTGGCTCAGCAACTTCATTTGCAGCTCCTTCAGGACCCGCGGATGGATTTCATCAGGTCCCATGGACTCGTATACGTTCAGGTTCCTAAGATGGTCTCGAACCAGATCCTCCCCTACAGTGGGCCCAGGGTCTTCATTCTCACAGTCCCTGTGTCTGCCTTCCAAGACTTGGGTGGTGTGGTACTGAGGCAAAGAAGTCATTCAGAACCTCAGCCTTCTCCAAATGCAGGGTAGTCAGTTCTCCCAATAGCTTCTGGAGGGGGGCCACGCTGTCCCTAGTCTGTCTTTTATTTCCTATGTACCTATAGGATCCCTTCCTGTTATCCTTAACATCCCTAGCCAAGTTTAATTCTAAGTGGGCCTTAGCTTTCCTAACCCGGTCCCTAGCTTCCCAGACATCATCCCTGTATTCTTCCCAGGCTGCCTGTCCTTCCTTCCACCTTTTATAAGCCTCTTTTTTCCTTCGAATTTTCCTCAGCAGCTCCTTATCCATCCAAGAAGGTCTCCTGGCCCTCCCGCAGCACTTCCTTCTAGTAGGGGTGCATTGCTCCTGAGCTTGCAGCAGTTGATCCTTGAACATCCACCAACAGCCTTGGGCCCCCCTGCCCTCTAGGGCTATATCCATGGAACCTTACTGAGCAGGTTCCTGAAGAGGCCAAAGTCTGCTCTCTTGCAGTGCAGGGCAGTGAGCTTGCTGCGCGCTCTTCTCACTGCCCTGAGGATCCTGAATTCAACCATCTCATGATCGCTGCAACCAAGGCTGCCCTGGAGCATCACATTTCCAACCAGCCCTTCCCTGTTGGTGAGGACGAGGTCAAGCATGGCACCTCTCCTTGTCAGCTCCTCTGTTACTTGCAGAAGGAAGTTGTCTTCCACACAATCGAGGAACCTCCTGGATTGCTTGTGCCGGGCCGTACCGTCCCTCCAACAGATACCGGGGTGGTTGAAGCCCCCCTGAGAACGAGGGCCTGCGAGCGCGAGGCTGTTCCTATCTGCCTGTAGAGCGCTTCATCCACAGAGTCCTCTTGGTCAGGCGGTCTGTAACAGATCCCCACAGTAATGTCTCCCATCGCTGTTCTCCCTTTAACCCTGACCCACAAACTCTCTGTTGACTGCTCACCTGTCCCCAGACAGAGTTCCATACTCTCCAGCCTATCCCTAACATAAATAGTAACTGCCCGTCCCCGCCTGCCAGGCCTGTCTTTCCTAAAGAGCCTGTAACTTTCCATTCCAGCACACCAGTCATAGGAGCCATCCCGCCATGTTTCTGTGATGCCTGTGATGTCATACCCCCATAGACGTGCACACACCTCTAATTCCTCATTTGTTCCCCATATTACGGGTGTAGTATAGAGGCATCTGAGCTGAGCTGCAATTGAAGCTGGCTCATTGCTTGGAGCGCCCGGAATATCTCTACATTCCTCCCAGCATATATTATAGGTGCTGGCAACTGACTGATGTGCTTGTTCTCCTGGGGAGACTGGTGCAGAGCACAGCCCTTTGGCATCAGAGTGTCTGGAGGGTCTCAGGAAGGGAGAGGGCATGAAGCTTCCCAAGGCTGAGATAGGAACCTCATATTCCTGGGCAATGCAAGACGTTGCAAAGCACGTAACCAGATCTCATAGTTCATAGCTGCAGGAGGGAAGGGAAGAGGCTGTTTGCCGCGACCAGAGCATTGCCTTTACCTGTGTTCGGCCCCAAAGAGTGACCCTCCCTGGGGCTCTCTGCAGGATGTTCCTGCAGAACTGAGCAGCGGGAGCCCGTGTTTATTTATGGGAAGAACTCATTATTTCAGCCTTGAAGCAGCCGCTGGCCTGGAAGCCATGAGCTACCGGAGGTTTGCCCATACTTCCCTCTGCTTCAGTAACTCCATTACTGTGACTAAAGCTTGGAGAGATTCCCTAAGGACATGCAAGTCCATCACGGGAACAATGGGCACCAAACTCCCCATCCTTGGTTCTCTGCACCTTCCACGGTGGGGTCTCTGCTGCTCTCCTTGGCTCCTCCAGGTCAGAGATGGCTTCTGCTGTGCTCGGTGGGGATGATGCTGCTGTGGCACTGGGAGCAGTGGGGCAGAATTTGAAAGGCTTTTGATGCTGGGGAGGAAGAGAGTGATTCTGGGATGAGGAGAGAGAACACAAAATGAATCTCATCCTGCTTCTGCCAGGCCCACCCAATGCAGGAATCAATGAGCTAAGCCTATATGATGAACACAGCGCCTGCTGCACCCCTCCTGCTTTGTGTTTAATCTTGGCCCCGGTTGAAAAGGCTGTAGAGATGTGATGGTTTGCAGGACACATCCCTTTACAAAGTGTTTGAGAGATCGCTGTTGTCCTCCTTTAATCAGCACTGTGGTGCCCTGTTAATAACAGACATCTTGTTATGGAGACTGAGCTTTAATGAATTCATCCAGGTAGAGAGGCCAATGCTGCTTGGAGAGGGTTTGGTGACAAGGAAAACTCATCACAACGTCGTGGGCAGGGCTTGGGAAGGGAAATGCTGGGAGATGACATGGAGAGCCCATGCGAGTGCACCCAGAGCTCCCCCTGCCTTCAGGGCTGTGAAGGGAACAGAAAGGTGAGCGCAAATCCCAGCAGCAGCGCAGGGACAAACGCTTACCTTGAACAGAGTGGTGAACGAGAGAGACAGAATGGAAGAATAGAAGAAAACTTCTTAATTCCTTCATCCTACTATTTTATAGAATAAGGGGTCCTGATTATGAAATCTCTGCATCTGTGCAGAGGCTGCAGCTGCCTTCGGTAAAAAAGCAAGTGATAGTAAATGGAAACTGTAAAATCTGCCCAGTGCTCATAAGGAGAGAACAAGTCTCTGCATTTCCTGCATTATTCTTATATACATGGTGTTTCTTGGGAATTTCATAGAATCACAAACTGGTCCAACTTCGCCTTGAACACTGCCAGGGATGGGGCAGACACAGCTTCTCTGGGCACCCCCTGACAGCGCCTCAGCACCCTCACAGGGAACAGCTTCTGCCCAAGAGCTCATCTCAGTCTCCCCTCTGGCAGTTAAAGCCATTCCCCTGTCCTGTCCCTCCATCCCTTGTCCAAAGCCCCTCTCCAGGTTTCCTGCAGCCCCTTCAGGCACTGGAGCTGCTCTGAGGTCTCCCCTTCAGGAGCCTTCTCTTCTCCAGGCTGCCCCAGCCCAGCTCTCTCAGCCTGGCTCCAGAGCAGAGCTGCTCCAGCCCTCGCAGCAGCTCCATAGCCTCCTCTGGCCTCGCTCCAGCAGCTCCACGTCCCTCTGTGCTGCTGCCCCAGAGCTGGATCAGCACTGCAGGGGGGGTCTCCCCATAGCAGAGCGCAGCAGAGGTTCAGGATCCCCTCCCTGAGCTGCTGCTCACGCTCTGGGGTGCAGCCCCGCACAGGGGGGTGGACGGGGGGTGTTCTGTGCTCAAGCGCTCACTGAAGCCGGGTCATGGGGAGCTTCTCCTCACCCAACACCCCAAATCCTTCTCCTCAGGCTGCTCCATCCGGTCTCCCATAGCTGTGCTTGTGCTTGGTTTGGTTGAATTTGACTGATTTATTACCAGTTTGCTTGTGTAGTTCTCTTTATAAGTGACTGCATCCCTTTCCTCATCTCCTGGCCATGCCCAGGCAACTGAAGGGCTGGGTGATTGGATCAGGGGCATCATGAGAGCTCCTGACCCTTCCCTCTGTCCATGCTGCATGTTTCAATGATGAGTTTTACCTTGGTCATATTTATTAAATGGATGGGATTTATGCTCTGCAGAACAGGAGAGTTTTCCAGCAGAGAACCATTTTGGTGTGTGATTTCTGAAAATTCCCCAAAGCTTTCCTTGGCTTAAATTAAGACGGGCAGGAGGTGGGAAATGGGATGGGAATAAAGTTAGCACTCAAATCTCTTGAAACTACTGTCTCTTTGTGTTCTACTGTCTTCCAGCACCCCAACAAAACCCTCTATCGAGCACATGATCAAAAGATTGGGGTGACTTCACCAATACAAACAACTAGATTTATTTTCCCCAAATACCATCTTGGTGTAACCATAGACTGTATTACTGTTTGCTCCTGACCCTCTGTTTTGCTTCAGGACCTGTTGGCTGTCTTCTGCTGCAGTTTGCCCTGAAGCTCCCATTGAATTTGGTTTCTCAAGCGGATCCATCAGCTTGAAAAGCCTTTGGGACTCTGGTTTGTAGTTCCATGAAAATAGACCACAGTTTCCATCATCTGTTGCCAGACAGCATCACTGCTGGTTTTACGACCGCTGTTGGTCTAAGCAGCTGTTTTCATTAGGCCACTGAAATAATACTTTTTCATTACAATAGACATGGAGACCCAAGAAGAGAAGAGGAAAATACTGGGATTGCTGATGGTGAATCCTGGAACTCCCATGTAGTTAGCACTGCTCCGGTGGGAGCGTGTTGCCTGCTGGTTTCTCAGCACGTCCCTGTATTCACCACCAGCTTTTCCCTGGGTGGTTCAATGAGAGGGACCCAGCCATGAGAGCGAAGGCAGGAACACAGCCTGAATCCTCTGGGGCCACCCTTTGAGGGGTAATTCTGCCTCGACCCTCTAATTGCAGGAGATGCTGCAGGGTCATTGCTCATCAGTGACTGAGAAGTAGCCAGGAGCACCATGAAGGCCATCACTTTGCTCACAAGATAAAATGGGGCTTTTTCTTCCCTTTTAGTCTCATGCCTTGCATTTTCCCTTTCAGTGCTTCTAGAACTACTAATTATTAATAATTAAGCTGATGAGGCAAAACTTGGTTTCCTTCCATTGCATGTAGAGTAAGCCAAGAAGCTCAGTGTGGGAGCCAGCACCACCTCCCATCCC
Source organism: Myiopsitta monachus (assembly GCA_017639245.1). Taxonomy (NCBI): domain Eukaryota; kingdom Metazoa; phylum Chordata; class Aves; order Psittaciformes; family Psittacidae; genus Myiopsitta; species Myiopsitta monachus. The sequence goes on along the minus strand of CM029941.1, from coordinate 1,138,870 downwards.
GCCCTACCTGGTCTCAGCAACCCTGGGGAGTTTGGCTCATAGTGACAAAAAGCTGGGAAGCATCTTGTGTTCTGATGACAGTGCTGAGGTGAGGTGTAGAGGTGGATCTCGGACCGGATGTGGCACTGCGTAGAAGCACATTGACCCAACTGCTACCTCTCAGAGTTCCCTTTTTGCCAGTAGGATATTTTTGGTACTTTCCTTGGTGTTTTTCCCTCGTCAGACATCCAGGAGACCTGTGCAGACACTGAGGTCTCCAGCATAGGCTTAGGAAACTCAGACTGGCCACCACAAGGAGAACATGTGGCTCAGATGTACCTCTTGCAGCCCTCTCATTGCTCACCAGGTCCCAGCCTGCCCTTAAGCCATCCTGTGGTCCTCAAATCCTCCACTGCCTTCTTGGGGTTTAAAGACCTCATGCTCCCTTTCCTTGGCCATGCACATGGGTTGCAATGCAGAGGTAACCTTCCTGCGCAGTCTCCTCTTTCCTGCTGTCCTTGCAGAGCCTTGGGATTTATTTACCTCCCTTGCCCCCTTCACTCCTTGTTTCTCATCCTTATTTTTTTCCCTCTGTTTGACTGCAGACCAAGGCATTTCTCTGGCTGTGCGTTGCCCCACTTGTAATAGCAAGAGGAGCTTTCTCCGTTCAATCTTTGCATGCAAAAGCCAGCATTAGATAATTGCTGGATTGAAGAGAGGCTGTAATTATTTTTGCTTCCAACTACAGGAGCAAGCAGTGTTTGCCAAACTGCTTGGTAACTGCTGGCAGATGCTCCTTGGGGGGTATCCCTGCCCAGCCTACATCCCTCGCAGCCATCATATGGTCCATACGTCTTTTATTTTAACCATTAGCCAGTTCCCTCTTCAAATACATGCTCCATGCTGGCCTCAAGTGTTATATTTCTCTTCAGTCTTTAATGATTGAAGGGTGCAGATTGAAACAAAGCTCAGCATTTAATATTTTCCTTATCATTACTTCATGAGTGACTCCCGCCAGAGAGCAGAAGTCAGCAATGTTGATGCTTGGGGGGTGCAGAGTGAAGGACTGTGCTGTGAACTCATGGCCAGGTTAATGGAGCAGCTCTGGCAATAAAAGGCTCCAACAGAGGCATAGTTCTGGTATGAGGAACACAATGGGAGCAGATCCATGGTAATTTTATTTCCTCCCCTCTGAGCAGTGCTGGTAATCTGGGACATCTCTATACAGGGTTAGAGCCACTGTCATGCAGCTGGCTAGTCCCTGCAGGTATCCCCAGGTTCTGAAGGACCTGGTGGTCCCCCTGGTGGGCAGCACTGGGCATCAGACTCCATATGGTAAGGCAAAATGTGGTGTCAGGGGGTGTTTGGGAGCAGAATCACAGAATCCCAGGCTGGTTTAGGCTGAAGGGGCATTAAAGCTCATCCAGTTCCAGCCCTCTGCCACAGGCAGGGACACCTTCTTCCACCCGTCTTAACAAGGATGCTCTCCTCCTTCCCCCTGCACATCCAAGAAGGGAAAAGCTGTGTTGTGTGCTGTGCATGCACCCCAGGCTGAGCAATGCCAAACATCTCTCTAAGGCACTAAGTGGTTTGCTGCACGAGGGAAGGGCTTGGCAGCTCCCACTGACCGCAAGCACGGAGCCAGCTAGGCTGCTGCTGAGGTTTGCTGTCAGACCCAAGTTCAGAGGTGTCCCACCCTCACCGCCGGTCTTTAGGGCTCTTTGCAAAACCACGCAGGGTGGCACGGCCAAAAGACTCTGTGGTCCTCTCTGCTCCCGGGGTCTGTAGCCTCTTGGCTGCTGCTGTCTTTGTGATGGGCTTTAAATGGGCAGTCAGAGACCCAGCACCCTGTGCAGCCTGTGCATATTGCTCCATAACAGTTTCAGACAGATTAAAATGAAAACTAAACAGCAAAGGGGAAAGGAAGAGCTAGAGTTTTGTGTGAATTATCAATAGAAAAGGAAGAATTAACCATCTGTAACATGCTGGTAATTGTGTGTGCTTCTGGAGGGGATAACTAACGAGTCTCTGAAAGGTCACAGTTTCGCTCACGCCTTCAGCAAGCCATGACTAGGAAGTGCTGGCGTCAAATGAATCCATGTCCTCTTTTCTTCCAGGAGTGGGGCTGAGACCCGCGGAGGGATAACCAGACTGTGCAGCACAGGGAATTCCATCAGGCTGTAAAGATCTGATGACACTTGGCTTCGCCCACGAAAGACATAGAAGGGGAAGGTGTTGGAACTGCAAACATGGAAGCCTGCCGTGCTGAGTGCAGCCAATAAAGTGAGTTTTGGTCTGCAAAACATTTGCTGCCATTGAGATTTCTGTCAGCTGATGGGGAAGATGAGGTCTGCCTATACCAAAAAGGGAGCGATGAGAAGGGTGAAGCTTTGCTGACCACTGGGGACCCTGGCCAGTGCCTGGATGCACTTCACTGGTGGGGAAAACACTGTCAAAACTTGTGGGAAGGGAGGGTTTGAGGCAGCAGAGGGGCCGTGGGGCTGCTCTGGGCTCTGCCCCATGGCGGGGCTGCCTGGCTGCTCTAGCACTAAGACACTGGGGACGTGGGGCCAGGCATCTGGCTGCACCGCCAGCCCTGTGCTTTGGCATCATCTTGGGGACATCAGAGAAGGAAACCAAGAAAGTGGCTGGAAAATGTAGCGGAGCTGGTTTCTTTAGTCTCAAGAAAGATAAACTTTCTGTTTTGCTGCTTCAAAGTCTCTTCTACCCAGTTTAAAACATTTTGTTTGTGTCTGTGTGTGCTCACATCTATTTTCACTGCGTCCGCGTGTCACCTTGAAGCGATGGGCTCAGACCAAGATCCCTCCAAGCATCTGTAAGTAATAATGAGGCGCTTGATTTCAAGCCACATTTGTGATCTGGAAGCCCTCTGACTCTCCCAGCTTTTCAAGTGAAGGAGAAAGAGCCGCAAGAGGACAGATCCCGCGATGGCAGAGAAGTGCGACTGCATCGCCAGCATGTACGGATACGACCTGGGCTGTCGCTTCATCAATTTCCGGCCCTTGGGCTTCGGGGCCAACGGGCTGGTGCTGTCAGCCCTCGACAGCAAGAGCTGCCGCAAAGTGGCGGTGAAGAAGATCACCATCGGCGACGCGCGCAGCATGAAGCACGCCTTCCGTGAGATCAAGATCATCCGCCGCCTGGACCACGACAACATCGTGAAGGTGTACGAGGTGCTGGGCCCCAAGGGTGCCCACCTGCGCGGGGATTTCTTCAAGTTCAACATGGTGTACATCATCCAGGAGTACATGGAGACAGACCTGGCGCGCCTGCTGGAGCAGGGGAAGCTCGCCGAGGAGCATGCCAAGCTCTTCATGTACCAGCTGCTGCGGGGGCTCAAGTACATCCATTCAGCCAATGTCCTCCACCGTGACCTCAAGCCGGCCAATATTTTCATCAGCACAGAGGATCTGGTGCTGAAGATCGGAGACTTTGGGCTGGCCAGGATCGTGGATCAGCACTACTCACACAAGGTAGGCAATGCCAGATTGTTCAGTGAGCTGCTGGCTGGCACAGCGGGTGTTATAGAATCAGAATCCCAGACTGGGTTGTGTTGGAAAGGACTTTAAAGCTCATCCAGTTCCAACCCCTGCCATGGGCAGGGACACCTTCCACTGGAGCAGTTGCTCCAAGCCCCTGTGTCCAACCTGGCCTTGAACACTGCCAGGGATGGGGCAGCCACAGCTTCTCTGGGCACCCCCTGACAGCGCCTCAGCACCCTCACAGGGAAGAGCTTCTGCCCAAGAGCTCATCTCAGTCTCCCCTCTGGCAGTTAAAGCCATTCCCCTGTCCTGTCCCTCCATCCCTTGTCCAAAGCCCCTCTCCAGGTTTCCTGCAGCCCCTTCAGGCACTGGAGCTGCTCTGAGGTCTCCCCTTCAGGAGCCTTCTCTTGTGCAGGCTGCCCCAGCCCAGCTCTCTCAGCCTGGCTCCAGAGCAGAGCTGCTCCAGCCCTCGCAGCAGCTCCATGGCCTCCTCTGGCCTCGCTCCAGCAGCTCCACGTCCCTCTGTGCTGCTGCCCCAGAGCTGGACACAGGACCGTGCTCAGTTCTATACTCAGGCAAACATGCAGGTGTTAAAGCAACTGCGCTTTTCCTCTAACAAAGTCAACCCAGTGTGGCAGTCTCCTGCAGTGAAACCACCCGGTGGGGTAGCCCTGGATGTGTTGCCCTCTCTTAGGACAGGGGCCTGGGCAGGGACCTGCCATCCCACTGCTGCCTGGCTGTCCCCAGGCTCTCCTTCGCCCTCCAGAAAGGGAGGTTGGAGCTGGGACCAGCTCACGGTGGCTTCACTGGTGGAGCAGCTCAAGGTGGGAGCAGTGGCTGTGCTGGCAACCGGCAGGGAGTATGGGAGGGAGGGAGGTGAGGAAAGCAGGTCCCAAGTCTCTGTAAAACACAATCCTGATGCCAATGGGTTTCGAAGGGAGTTGCAGATGTTTAATGCGGGTTACTGCCCAGGCTGGAGCTTTTGAGCACCGGAGAAGGGTGGTGGATGCTTCATTAGGTCGTGGATCCACGTGGTGCTGGGGAAAGCAAATGGTCTGTGCCAGCAGATGTGATGCTGCAGACGCAGCGGGTATCTGGTTAAAGTTGCTATTTGGTATTGTGAGATAAGGTAACATCTATGTGCTTAAGCGGGATCTTTGTGTGAATGAGTCTGGTGTCCCCCATGGACCTGCTGTTGTGCCTGTGCTGAGGTTTAAATGCACTCTGCATTTACCTTCCCAGCGTGGCTCTCATTTGGACACTGTTGCTTTGTGTGGGTAGCCAGGAAGGTGGGGGGGGAAAGGACGGTGGAAAGACTATCTTGTGATCCTGAAGCTGAGCCCTGATCTGGTTTTGAAGCTGGGGTTTGGGTTGAAACAGAGCCCAGGGAAAAGGAAGAAGGTTGCAACTGACATTAGGATTGAGGGCAGGGTCTTTGTCAGTGCTTCCGACCCCATGCTCCCTTACTCACTGGTTATTTATTACCCAGCTAAGGAAGAGACTTCTGGCTTCTTAAGTGTGTGGTTTCTGTTTTTTAAAATCAAATGCATTCAGAGGCTTTTCCCAAGGAAGGGAAACTCCTGAAGAAAAAACCCTGCAAACAAAGCAGTGCTTCATGAGTCAGAAAGTCATCGATTTAAGGAGCATCATCTTGTCAGACACAAGATCAGGGTAAGAGTCATCTGTCTGTGCTGCAGAACTATTGTTATTTCTAAGCAATTCTGTGTCACCTTAATAACAGCCAGTGCAGTGGGAAAGATCTGTCAAGGGCTGTGGCTGTGTGGTGGGATGTAACTTTGCAAGATGCCATTGCATGAGCATCCTCTGATTCCTCCCACTGGAGCATCCCTGCAAACAAACCCACGGATCCCCACTGTGCAGGGAGGCCTGGGTAGCACTCCAGAGCAGAGCTGAAAATAGCAGCAGTGATGAGCACCCAGCACCACAAATGATGTCAGTTACCTGTAAATTCTGGGGATGGGGAGGACTGTGTTTGCCGTCAGATGATGGTTGCTGCAAAGGTCTGACAAGAGGGCTTGGGTCAGTCATGCCTTTCATCTCCATCTCTTCTCAGATGACTCATAAAAATAGTTCCTTTCTATATTTCTCTTTCAACCTCCGCCTTCCTGAAGGGCTCATAGATTTATAAGCTCCTTTGTCCGTGCTTTCGCAGAAAGCATCAGCAAGAGGGAAAGGACCAAAGCATCACTGGTCGTGTCTGAAGCTGCTGAGCCTCCATACCACTGCCAGCCAGCATCGAGCATAACAGGGATCCTCACAGCCCAGTTTTTGGTGCTAATGCAAGTGCTAATGTGGTAGCACAGCAAGTGCTAATGCAGAGCTGGCCAAAAGCATGTGAGATCCTTCTCCCTGGGTAATTAATTACTGTAAAGACCCATCAGATCCAAACCTCTGAAGGCAGTGCATAACTCTAGTATAATGTCTTCTTTCAAGCCTTTGTGGCAAGGAAGGGTTGTCTTTAGCACTTGGATTTTCTTTTCCCTTAGGATGTTTTGTATCTGGAATGTGCTTGGACTGGTGTCTGGCTTCTGCTAAAAACAAAAAATCACAGGCTGTGTATTGTTATTTGTCTAAAAGGTCACAGCTTTTCTGCCCCGATGCTTCTCAAATCCCAAACCAAGCAGAGTTTTGAACACAGTTTAGAAATCCATATACCACTTAAATAATAGCCCTTACTTGGCAATGTGCCTTGTTTACATGGCTTGCAGCAGGCAGCCGTTTACTGAGGATGATTTGGCAGGAAAGGGGGGGCTCTTTAGCTCCGGGAGATGCCTCAGACCACTGCAGGGTGCTGGCTCCCACCAGCTTTGAAGCAGAGCAGCCTCACCTGTGTTTCTCCCACCATTTGGCTGGTGTTTGCTGCTCAAATCCCTTTCTTCACACGTTAAGAGCAGCACATACACATCTGTTGTTTTCAAACTTCCCCATAACAGAGGAGATAAATTTCAGGCTGCCAAGGTCACATCCAGATCTGGGTCTGCGCCTTCACAGGCTGCTTAGACCTGTTGGCTTAAATTTTAGCCCTGTGTCACATAAACACGTTTCTAAGCAACCTGGGTGCTCATGTACTTGCAAGCATCTTTTTAGGGCACAGAATACCACGTCTAGCAGGAGATGATCCTGTATGTCCCCGTTTCTCTGCCGTCCTGTCTCTTATCTGATGCTATTGCCATCCAGCCGTGCAGGCTCTTTTCCTTCTTCTTACCTGGGAGTTACTAATCCTGCTGTTTATCACTGTAGAGCATCTCCATGTTAATCCCTTTTTCCTCAGGCCCTGCTGTTTGCGGTCTGAATGCTTTGCCTTGTGACTTGGTGCCCAAATGGTGAGGAGTGCTGGGAGATGAAGGGGCAGATTCAGCCTCCACAGGGTCCTTATTCAGGTGCAAAATAGGCAAAGCTGAGCGTTTCCGTTGTCATTAACCACCTCCTTGCTGAATGAAGCATCTCACCTTTGCCATGGGAGCGCTCTGCCATGCCCCCTCTGCCTTGCATTTCTTCGGAGGCTGCCTGGGTGTGCTTCACTGCCCAGCCAGCCAGCCACCCCTGCTCTTATGCCTAATAAATATCCACAAGTGATCTGCGCCAAATACAGAAGGGAAAGGGGTGTAAATGTGAGGTGCTCTCCTCCCTTGAGCATCCTCAGCTCATGGTAGGCAGGAGGGATGGGAAAGCAGGGAGGTAGCAAAGTCAAGAATCAAGAATTGGGCTAAATATCAATGAATGTCTAGACTTCAGAATAACTTTGGAGGGCAGACATCCCATGCGGCATGGTGCCCAGTGCTGGTCGGAGATGGCTGGAGAAGACAGCAGAAACGCCTGCTATTGTACAGGGATACAAAGACTTGCTGAATCTCTTTACTCAAGTGAGAGGACAGTGAAGTGGGACACTCCTGAGCCTGCCCATGTTGTACAAAATAGTCATATTACTTCTTGTGGGGATATGGGGGCTCTGCCTGGTTCCTCAAAGCACTTGGGGCCATCTGCATGGGGCTGCCTCTCCCCCTTTGCCTTTAATGGCAACATTAATTACAGAGTTAATTGGCAGAAATTCCATGCTAAGGAGGGTGCAGCAGCACTTTCAGGGGGCGATCTCATCGTAAATAGTTTCCAGAACATCTTCAAACCTTTGAAGTCCTCCCTTTGTTTTGCACTTGCTGGTCATTGCAAACTTAATAGTTTCCAGTTCATCCAGTAAAACAACGGAATTCCCAGGTGGGACATCACGAGGAGGTCTTCAGAAGAGAGCAGGATGTGGATATTGGTCCATACCTCACCCTGGACAGGACCACCCTCCACGTCCAGCCCTCGGGCAGCTGCCCATGGCCCCATGCAGGCAGCACTGAGCCTCCCCACTGTAACCCCAGGTCGGCTGTTCTCCTCCTCTGTCCTCTGATGAAGCACGAAGCACTGTGTAGTCCTGAAATAAATGTGCTCTGTCATCCCAAAACCATGAGAGCACACGTCACATTGCTGGAATCATGCACAATGCCAGTTTTATTATTTTATTATGGAACAGTGTTCCTGCAAATCCAGCTTCTTTCTCAGCTCCTCCTAGAGCTGCCCTACCTGTCTTTTAAAAGATAAGGTTAAGAACCACGCTGTGCAGAGGCAGCAGCCTGCTGCTGCACCAGGATCATTCCAAAAGCTTGGGGTTGTTGCTATTTTGAGTACCCGTACCTTGGCACTGCAGCCATCTGCAGCAGAAATTGACCCAGCTCCTGGTGCAGCTAAAGAGATCGTGCCTGCTGCTGTGGATGGAGGTGTGAATACCCAGGCTGCGCCTGGATCCTGCCGGATTTACAGTTCATGGGTGCCTGGTCTGCACTTCTGCAGCTTTTTGAGTGCAGGAAGATGGATTTTATTGTGAAATCCTCTCAGGAGAAGCTTTGGGCAACAGCGCTGGGGGCTGCCTGGTCTGCAGGAGGAAGGATCCTGGATTTTGGTGTCCACCTCAGGGAGGCCTCCAGCTCCAAGGAGCTATGGCTTTGGATGGTGGTTGTTTCAGAGCACTGGGGGATCTTGCTGTGCTCCTCATGTACTGCCGTGCCTTGCCAGCTTCCCATGGTGCTCTCGGGATGCAGGTGGTCCAATGTACTGTGACCAGTGTGATGCTGGGATGCAGCAGTACTCACCTGAAATAGCTTTTCCTTCTGGTGTTACAAGTGACACACAAAATCTGTGTTGTGTAAAGATTAGAAAGAAACATTCATTTTTATTTTGCTTTTCTGCTTCTCTTTGGTGCTGTTGAATGCGACTCGATGTTTATCCTGCCTGTAGTGAATTCATCACCTTTACAGATTGCTGAGCATGCCTGCACGTGCTATAGGAGCAGAGGAGCAGGAAAATGATTCTTGAAAACTGAAAAAAACCCCCACCAAAATAGCGCGGGAGGGCTTGAGAGCAAACCTTGGCCTTGAAGCTACTTCTGTGTCCAAATTAACTCCATTATATTGGGTTTTAAAGAGATTCCGGGAGTTCTTCAGTTCAGAAAGGGCTGTGCTGAATCTACAGAATATTGTCATGAAGATGTATGTTCCATCTTAATTTGAACTAATTAATATGCTTCTGTTCTTGGTCTGTCTGTCTGGTTGGATACACATAAATGGTGAAATTCTTATGCTAAAGCCCATGCCCTGTATAGGTGACGACTGGAAGTGCTCAGGCCCTCCACCCTGGCATGGCTCCTGTCCTTGTATGAGTCTTGGCACCATGGGTAAGAGCCAAGCCCATACCTAATCCAGGTTTAGGTTGATCCTTACCCAAGCATCCTGTGGCTGTGCCAGTGACTGCATGATCTCGGCTGCCACAGCTGTGGTGGTATTTCTCCTGAGGACTTGATAATCCACAGGGATGTAGTTACTTCCTCCAGGACAGCAACTTATTCTGTGTATTTTATAAAAGTAAACACATAGTGCATGTTCTTAGCCACCATAGAGGCAGAGCAGACATAGGCGTTGGGGCTGTATAAGCCACCCAGGACTGGAATGCTGTGGGAGCAACCCCAGCTGTTCCCACTGGAAGACCTCAGGCCAGGTCAGTTAAGTCTTGATCTTCAAACCTCCCATCATCCCTTCCCACTATTTTCCCCCTGGGAAAGAGGAGTGATAACCCAGAGCCCAGCAGCAGAATGTCATGGGAAGCAAGGAGGGATCGATGCATCAGTCTGATTCATGTAGTTGCACCTCTCTATGGGTCCTTCCTTGGCTTGGTGGTGGGTGACCCAGTGTTTGGGTTATTTCAGTAGAGGAAAACAGGGGACTGCAGTTAAATACATGGTGATGGGTGACAGAAGAGAGAACACAATGAGAAGTGCTTCTAATTAATTACCACTAGCAACCTCACACTGCAGAGGAGGGGTTGATGTGTACACAATATTGGGTGAGTTTTTGAAGGGAATTGTCTGCAATACACAAGAGATGCCTGGAGGAAAAAAGGCTTGGTTTATTCTAACATATAGATATTTGCAGTATATTCCTCATACATTTTGCATGCTGTACATGCCCCCAAGAACTCAAATCCATCTTGTCAGAGAAGAGAAATGTATGAACCAAGTGTTAAATCTGTAAGGAGAGTGGCATTCCTTTGCTGCAAAAGGGAAGAATTTGCTTCTGCTATGAATTGCCTGGGATCATTATCCCCCATATTCATTTTCTTAGGATTTTCCAATAAATACCAGCATTGTTGGGAATAATTGCAGTAGCTGAAGAGCTGAAGGTCTAATCAGTTAACGCCTGGGGGCTTTTGTGCTGGTTCTGATCCAGCAGCGTTAACAAAAATGTAATGGCATTAAATAAAACTTCTCAGCTCATCAGTCTCCGTTACAATTTATCTCAAGGAGACCAAAATTAAAATGTTCTTTTAAAAGCAGACCGTTTATGATTAAAAGCTTGATGAGTTGCGCATTTGGAAATGGGAGCAAAAACCTGCACTGGGGGAAGAGGAGAGTTATGAACCTTGTAGCGTTTGTGATGGTGCACTGCTTTCACGTTTAGGTTGAGAGATGTACCCTGTAACGTGCTAGGAGATGTTACATGGCATAACTGCATCCACAGTTGTATCGCAACTGAAAACAGTTTGTGAATTAAATCAGCTAGGATGGAGTTTTTAATGGAGTTTTTATGTGAACTGTATTCATGCTGTCATTGCATTTAGATACTCTCCAAGTGCTTCACGGCATTTAAATGCAATTTAAATTTATAATTTAATTTTAGTTTGTCTTTTCTACTTCTACAAGTGCATCCCAATCTATTTCGTTCTCTTAATGCATTATATTTAATGTAGAAAATGGCACTTCTGGCATTATCCTGATGAAATAACTATTCATGCCCATCCGCAGCATGCATCCGGAGCTTGGCTGGTGGGCGAAGCTGGGAGCGATGGGACATCCCTCACGGTGCGAGTGTTATTTGCAGGATTGAACACATCCCCTTGATTCCAGCGGGGCTGTTGAGCGCTTGGCACTCGTCTTGAATCTCCTGGGTGAACTCAGGAACAGGAAGGCTGAGGTCCAAGAGGTGACAGCACTCAGTCTTTGTCCCATGGGGTGCTGCTGAGGGCATCTCCTTTAAAAGCAGGTCAGGCATCCCAGCAAAACATCCTACTGTAAGCAAAGTAGGGCAGAGGAGAGGACCTGCCCCACGCCACCCGGCTGCGATGCTGGGTCTCCCGGAGCTGGGCAGTGAGGGAGGGAGATGATGTATTAGGCAACACTCAGGCTTGGTGCAGAAATGGCAGGGTTTCCTTTCTCTGCATCAGCTTGCTAATCCTCGAAAGGGCTTTCCCACTTATCCCATGGTGTCTTACTTTGAAGAGTCTTGGCTAAGAGCACTTGTGGGGCTGTTACCCGCACAGCGATGCTTTAAGACATCTGTTCATCCAGAAGGCTTTCCTTCCACACAGTAGTGCGGTTCCTCCCTAAATCCGTTTCTCTGCCCATTCCCTCGTTTTCCTCCTTGTGACAAGGTCCCACGTCTCACCCCTGTGAGATGCTGAACAGACTCATCTGCAGTTCACAGCATGTGCCCCAAACCCAACTGGGGTTCACTGTGGCAGCATCCCAAGGGAGCCTAGCTTCTCTGAGAGACCAGATCCTGCTGGGCACATCCTCTGGGTGCTGCGCACTTGGAAGTCCTTTCGGCCACCTCTGCTCTGGTCTTGTGTGTCCCCTGGTGCTTGCTGTGCTGACCCATGGGTGCCTCCTCTTGCGTGGGCTCCCCTGGGATCTCCTGCCCTTATAAAATTGACTTCTAGCACCAGTGCTTGGAGTTTGATCCATGAGAACTCAACGATACGTAGCTTGCTGTTACCAGTGGTTCAGGTAGCTATGGAGGAACTGTAGATGTGGGATTAACTACAGAGGGAATCAGCAAAAGTCTGCAAAGTGGTAACATTTGGAAGTCTAAGCACTGTGCTTCTGGTACTGAGCTGGGAAGGGCTTCCTTCATATGCTGCTGGATTACAGCTGAGACCCAGCAAAGTACTGAAATAATGTGCTTAACTTCCAAAATGCCTCAGATGATGAAATGGGGTTTTATATAATACATCTAAGTCGTCTTATCAGTGACCTGAAATAACTCTTGCAGGTATGATCTGCAAATCTGTGCTATTCAAGCCATCTGTTCTTTGCAGAAGTTGTTTCAATCCCATGGTGACAAACAGCAAACAAGTTTTAGGTGAGCTGCAAGTGTTTTGTCTCCTGGAGGACTGAAGTATCTCTTGTTTCCTGTGGTGTATGTCTCATGCCTTGCTTCCTGCAAGATACACAACGGCAGCCTGCCTGATGCACGGCACAAGTGCGGTGGGCAGGTTTCTCTGCAGGATCTGATGCCATGGTGTCAGCGTGGTTGCTGCAAGGCTCCTGACATCTCTGTCTCTGCTATTCCAGGGTTACCTTTCTGAAGGCTTAGTGACAAAATGGTACCGCTCCCCCCGGCTCCTCCTCTCACCAAACAACTACACCAAAGCCATCGACATGTGGGCAGCCGGCTGCATCCTTGCAGAGATGCTGACGGGAAGGATGCTCTTCGCTGGTAGGTTTCTGCCTCCCTGTTAATTCATTTTTGGTTCATCCCTCTCTCCCTGCTACCCAGTTATACGCGTTCCTAGCATGGCAGAGGTAATTCCCTTCTCCTTCCAGCTAAGGCAGTACTTGCAGCATTGCTACAGGGATCCTACAGCTGTTAACATGGAGTTGTCTCCAGGAAAAAGCATCATTTCCACAGCCTCTATTAGAGGGTCCCTTGATGGGTACAGACTTCCCTGATACAGGCACACCCCTGGGGATGGAGAAGAGTTGATTTTCACTCGGTTTTCTTGCATTTGCCTGGCAAGGACACCTGTTGGTATTGGTATGACGGCCCCAGAGGAAAGCCACCAGCTGGTGGGGTGCCTGAGGCTGGCTGGGGTTGACAGGGCTGCTGTGCTGAGCCTTGCAGGGCAGGGATAGTCTGCTGCCAAAAGCAAAACCCAAACAATGAGCAATTTTGATGAGACAATTGGGCTTTCTTCTGTTTCTGGGTTTTCAGCAGAAAATAGGAGCATTTGTTGGGACGGAAGATGCTAAAAAGTAACATAGGGTAGAGTATAGGACAGGAGATGATGTGAGCCTGTCCCAGGAGGTTTGTACTGTAAGCCGTGGATTTGAATTGTGATTGGTGTCCTCAAGGTATCTCTTTTCTTTGAGGGAAGACATTTTAATGCCACTACCCATTTGCAGCCATTTTCAGATTTTCCCTATAAGCAGGTATTGGAGTTGTAAAGGTGCAGTGCAAAGAAAAGAAGACAAAGGCAGCACTGGCAAGGAGAGCATAATTATCAGTGCAGCATTTGAAGCTCAGCTCTGATGTTCTTGAGAAACGAATCTTGACTTAATGCAAGTGCTGCTGTCAGGAGCAAAGCTGTGCTGCCCAGGCTGGACGTGGAGACATGTTTGGGGATTAAGCAGCCACTCTCTGCTTGCTGATCATGCCGCTGCCATACCCGAGGTCTGCGGCAGCGCTCCTCCTCGCCTGTCTCTCCATCGCCCGTTAGTGCTGTGAATGACAAGGTCTAATGCATTCTGCGAGCAGCTGCTCACAGAGTTGTGTAAATAAATAATTAGGCCCATTAATAATGGAGAAGGACATTTTCTCCAGAAATATTTCAGTGCGCTGCAGAGCTCCACAGCTGGTGCTTGATTCCAGCTGCTCCATTGCTCCCTCCATACTCCAGCTTCCATATTTCTTTTGTGAAAGCTGAGAACAAAGCAGTTGGCATCATTTGGAAGACGTCATTAAAACTGCTTCATTTTCCTTCCTTACTCGTGTCCTTGGTCCCCCCTTCCCAGAATTTTCAAGTCCAGGGACTTAAGTTATGAAAATTCCTCAATCGGACCTGGCTGCTCCTGGTGCCCCCTCGGGAGAGGGGATGTCTCCACGTGCCACTTGTCTGTGCAGGTGCTGGGAGATGCTGCACATGGGTGTGCTCCGAGACAGCTCTGCCAGGGGCCTCCCCTTACCGAGCCATGGTTTACAACGTGGAAGAGTCTCTGCGCTTTTTGTGTGGGAGCAAACTGGACGATGCCTTTGCAGGCATCATCAGGCGCCTCAGCTCTGCCAGTCTGGAGCACTGAATCCAAACTATCTCCAGGTAAACCAGAGCAGCAGAAGCAGACCCCAGTGCAGATGGTCCTGGTCCTGCAGGAGTTGCACCAGAGTAGGGCAGTGCACTGCCTCATACTAAACTGGATGTAGCTGGAGCCCCAGGGAAATCCTTTTGAACTCAAATCAATTTCTGTTCTCTGTAGTCACTGCCTGTGTCAAACAGCAGAAGAAGACTGGCTTGTCTAGGTCCTTCTCTGGCCGTCCCCACCATAGCAGCCAAGCACTGAGAGAAGGGGGGTAAAAAAATTACAAAATGAAATAGATAAACTTTTAGAATCAATTTTAAGTAATGTTAAGTTTGATGGCTTTGTAACAGTAAAAATGGAAAATTACTGAGAGGCATGATATACAGAGAAAAAATATAGAGTACAGCTAGAGAACATGCTGAGAATCCTTGTGTAAGATAAACTGCTGTAGTTGACATAGTTTAGGCCTTTATGACCTTAGTACAAAATGAGCGTAAGAAAACAGGCTAAAAGAACAGGACATAAAGATAGGGAGTATCTGGAAAGGCAGGGGCCCAGAATGGGTTGCAGTTAAGCTAACTGACAAGTAGGAGGATGGGATGATTGTTATGTCTGTGGTGTTAACGAACCGATTAAGCTGGTACAAGCATCTACTGCATGCTTCAAAGGCTGCCAGCAGTGATGAAGATTGTTGGAAGAAGTAAACGACCCTTAGAGACCACCACCACATTTTTGTGCGCACGCGGGGAACTTTCTGGAAAATGAGATAATCCATACATAGCCTCACGAATACGTATGTGTACTCCGTAGCTCTGTAAGGACTGCTTGTGTAGCAATGGGTGGACACACGTTAGGAGGAGCTATCCCCCGTGTCTGCCGGTGCCCGTAATAAAGAATACCTGCTTGTCAACTAGAAAACTTTGTTGGCAAGTTCGTTCCTGGAGTTTTCTCCGAGTCAGCACTCATCTTTATTCTGGCATTTCAAACCATGTTTTTCCCCTGTCTCAGCTTGGTGTTTTTCCTGCTTGTAGACCCTGGGGTAGAATTTACATTGGCTGACACCAGATACCTACAACCTACACACTGGTCCTTAAAGCTCTGTTCATGGTCAAGGCAGAGGCAAAGGCAGCTCCAGGATGTGATTCATCTGTCCTCTTTCAGCTGTCTGCATTAGATGAGTTTAACTGACCTTAGAAATACGTATTTTTCCAATACAAGAAGTGTCTGGATGACAGCTGAAGTGCTTGTGCTGGTGTTACACATGGGTACAGGTCACATCAGTCCTGTCCTGGCTGCCCAGGTGAGGTGCCCCAGAGCAGTCATGTGGGAACTTACTTTGCAGGCCTGGTTCCTGAGAGTCCACAGCAGGTCAGAGATCAGGAGATGGGATTTGGCAGGCCACAGGTTGGGCTCAGCCAGACACATGCTGCGAGCATCTCTGCTTCTTTGCATTCCAGCCCTGTGCAATCCCTTAATAAGCCCCCAGATGATGGCAGGATACTGAGTTAATGGGTGGGGATCAAAACTGGAGCTCAAAATATATATCCCTTTTGGGTTGCTTTAAAAATAGTCCACAGAGTTGTTATGGGAAGGTCCTGGCCCTGTGCCCCATTTTCCTGGCCTCCTCCTACACCAGTAAGTAAAGAAGAGCTGGGATGGGAGCCTGGTAGTGGGTGTCCCATAGTGGTGTCCCATGCCATGTACCATCTTTCTTCTGCTGGTTGTCCAAAGAGGAGGGGAACCCCAGCCACTCAGAGCAACTAAAACTGGCAAACACTTGTAGGACAGCACAGGTTCATCTTTCCTTTTGCTTTTCTCCTCTTTGCTTGGGAGAATGAGTTTGCCCAAGGCCAGCTACAGCCCCCATCACTGCAGGATGAGACTTTCGGAGAGTTCTGGATCACCAGCAACACCCCGTGGGAAAGAAGAGCGATGTAGTTCCCAGAAAGCTGCAAACCTCCAGTAATTGCCTTTCACTGAATAAACTGTTTTCTGAGTATGCGTCAGTGGCACAACTTAAATCGACTGCTTAGCATAAGTCAATGTAATTAACTCGGTAGTCTGCCTGGGCTGCTTAAGCAACGCAGTTAACTTAAGGTGAATGGTTACTGGCTCTCACTGCTTTCATTCTCCCGCACGTTAATGAACACCCAGAAAAGAGGGACCGCAGCTCCTTGCCCTCTCCACGGCTCCTCCTCTGGGTGGTGCGGTGGCAGCAGCAGCTTTGGCTTTGGCAGAGGCCCGGGAGACCACAGGAAATGCGGCCGGTCCGAAGCTCACGGAGCATCGCCCGTCTCCAGCAGCTGAAACCCGGCTCTTTCGAGAGCTCCCCCGCCGCGAGCTGCATGGAAAACAGGGAGCAGCATCCACAGCTGAGCAGCTACAGCTCCCTCTAGTGACTTCTCCACCCTCTGCTCCCTGAGCGCATCGGAAAGCATCGCCGGGGGAGGCGAGAGACAACGGAGAGAAAAAGAAAAGCTGCCTGTCCTTGAGGATGTCTGTGGGGTTTGCCAGTGGGGCGGGGGGCCGTGACCATGATAGGAGGTGATGTGGTGGCATTTCCCATGGGATCAGTGCTTGCTGCCAGACAATTGGCTAGCAGGGCTTGGGTACATAGCCAGGATTTGGCTGCAAGCCCAGGGAAGGGTTCCCTTTTCCAAGACGTGATGCAGAGCTCCTTGTTCTCTCCTCGGGTAATGACAGTGCATTACGTTTATTCTGCCTGTAGTCTGTGTTTTTCTTCTCAGGAATTAATGCCTCCAGGAGGTCCCTAGGAATTACATAAATAAGAGGATAATGGTCGAGAATTGGATTCCTGGGAGCCATAATTCAAGGCTTCCAGCATTGCATTAGCAGCTTCTCTGTGTGACTAAACACTGTGCTTTCTGGCTGAAAGTGAAGGCTCATACCTTCAGTGAGCAGTGGCAGGAGCTGCACTGAGAGGAGAATAGCCATGAAGCCTTTGGGATTTTCAGTACCCTGTGATTCTGATCGCAGTTTGGGAATTAGCCTGTCCAACAAGGTGTTTGTTTCTTGATGGTCAGTCATCTTTAATTTCTCCTGGAGCCATGCTCTAAATGACCTAAAATTAGTTCTTCTATAGGAAAGCTAATTAATTTGCCCAGGACTGATTTTTTGGGAGGGTGCCCCTCTGTCTTTTTTGCCTTTCCTACTGCTCTGTCTTCTTCTGAGGCTTTGTTCCAGGTGGATGTGTGACGCGATGGTGACCAGCTCTGCTAATGTCATAGAATCCCAGACTGGTTTGGTTTAGAAGGGACTTTAAAGTTCATCCAATTCCAACCCCCTGCCATGGGCAGGGACACCTTCCACTAAAGTAGGTTGCTCAAAATATGTTGGTGTTGCTTTGGTGTCGTCTAAGTTCATTGCCATGTCCTGGCTTGGAGCTCTGCTGTTTGGGTTGCACACAACTGCATTGAACCAAAACTTGTTGGAGTAATGAGGCCATGATGGATAGAGATCCTTTCCCTGCCTTGACATTTGGCCATACCTTTGCCCTGGGTTGTGTGTGTTTGGGGTCAGCTCCATGGACGTGAGTCTGGAAACCTGCAGACCCAGAGGGAGCTCTGGACTGGGGAGGGCAGCTCCTGCGTGGTGCCAGGGACCTTCAAAGGCAAAGATTCGCCTGAGGGTGTGAAGCCAGCAATGGTCCGCACCAGCCCCTATAGGTTGTGCTCTCCACCCTCCCTGCAGACCGGTTAGAAGTGCTGTGCCATAAATGAGGTTCACTTCTCTTGCTGCGGATCACCCAGCTGCTGCTCGCCAGTGAAGCCACCTGAAATTGACGACTTGGGACAGGTAGCTCAAAAAATCACATTGGTTTGTCCACGCCAGCCAGCTTGATGTCTTAATGGATAGTCGTGCCTCTAATGACAGAGTATTTATAACCGGCACTTCTGGCAGACACAAAATCAATAGTGTGACTTGGTATTTCTGCCAGGCTGCTTCTCTGTACACACAGAAGGCTGGAAATCAGCCTCTGAGCTGTTGGTCACATCCAATAGTGCATCAAAGAATGGGATTAACGTTCATTAATGAGGTGGTTTGCTCTGCTCCACTGACAATGCTGCTTCTTCCTCTCACTGACTCGTAGCTGTGGTTAAATATGTCCTGAAGGAAAAGGATGAAAAACACACGATTGCTCATAGCAGTTGTGGTGATTGTCACAATCAAAGCCTTGTGCTCTCCCAAATGTTGCACTTGCATTCATTTAAAGAGTGTTGTTCCCCCAGAGCTGGACCAGGAGTGCAGGGGGGGATCTCCCCAGGGCAGACTAGAGGTGGAGAAGTTGTCATTTTAGAGGCTGGTGTTAGAGCGAATATTCATCTCCTCCCATCACACAGAATGGAGCCCAGCAATAGATAATAGCTCCCACCTATGTGATTTTGCTTGGGTACAGTTTCTGCTCTGCCTGACAGCCTCAGGGTGATAAGGGGCAAATTGTCGAGGTTAACTCTTAAGCCCTTAAAATGAGGTGACCCTGCTGTCCAGCCAGGGTGAATAGGAGAGGAGGTGTGGGGGCCTTGTGGGCTGCATGGCCTGTGTGTGTGTAGATGGAGGCATCTCACCTGAAGCTCTGCCTTGGACACGCTTGAGCAGTTGCTCCATGTGCTGCTCTGTAGAGGGAGAAACAAAGGTGAGCTCTCATGCACAAGAAGGATGGGAACAGAGAAGCAGGAAAGTGACCTGGGCATATTACTGCACCTGGTTCATGAGAGGTTGGTGAGGATGTTTTCCTTGCATTTATAATGGTGGCTGATGCTGGAAAGCATCAGTGCAGAGATGCACTCAGAGATGCAGCATTGGAGTGACATGGCTCATTTCAGGGAGGTAATACCACACGCATGCACACCCAGTTTAACTTCTGCCTCTTACCTCTATGCCTGTTTTCTGCCCTTTTAGGGGGTCACGAGCTGGAACAGATGCAGCTTATTCTGGAGACAATTCCAGTTATCCATGAGGAGGACAAAGAGGAGCTGCTCAAAGTGATGCCCACGTTCATCAACAGCACCTGGGAAGTGAGAAAGCCACTGCGTAAGCTGCTCCCCGAAGTGGACAGTGAAGGTACTGTAGTGCCTGCTGGCTTCGGCAGACCTATTTCCCAGGTCACAGGAATTCTCTAAGGCCAAGTGCATTAACACTGGTGAACAGTGCTCAGATATCTGGGGGGTTACAGTGCATGGCTCCGCTGCTGTCCCCACCAGGGTCCTGCTTGCCATCCCACCTGGGAAGATATGGCCACAGGACAGCAATGGTGATGCAGTAGCTTTCTTGCAGGTAGCTCTTAATAGAAATAAAGGTGAAATAGCCTTCCAAGATTATTCCAAGACACTTTCAAAGGCACACCTTCCTGTGCCTTTTCTTGAGCTGTGAGGCTTCACTCCAGGGGTTATTTTCAAGCCCTGTTAATTTTCTTGCTGTGCTTTTTGCACGGATGCAATTGTATAATACAGGAAGATAAATTCACGTACTTCACAAATATCTGAACTCAGTGAGATGGTTGCTACAAGCAGAAGCATCCAAGTGCTTCAAGGCTTGGATATCACTCACGTCAGGCTGTCACAGCCTGCAGTGCTCGAGCACCACTTCAGCTCCTTTCCTCCTTTGGCTAAAGCTTAAAAAAGTAGAAACCAGCGGTGTGTTGTTGTGAGGGGGCTGCAAACCACAGGCTTCCAGACCTGAACGTTTGCCTGGCGCAGCTTTGCAGGCAGCGAGAGCTTGCAGGGTGACAGCCAGAGTTGAGCAGTGTGGATCAGGGCACATCCGCTCTTCTGACCTCCTGCCAGGGCTTAAACCGGGGTAGTGGACCTGGCCTGCTTTTGGGAAGACGTCAAGACCCAGCCTGGCTTATGTTCATTGGCGTAATTCCTAGTTACAAGACATGTGTACCAGGGCTTGGCAATGTGATAGCCATCAGCCTGGGTTACCAGAGTCAGCCTCCAGCAAGCAGGGATAGATTTATTCCCTGTTGTTACTGTGGGAAGAAAGGTCACCTGTGCCCTTTATATAATTCATTGATATTTTCCTTCCTCTCTGACCTGTAATACATCGTAATATATCGTTCCTCCATGCTTCCTGCCCACAGTCGGTGACCTTATGAAGCTTTTGATTCCTTCCTATTTAATTAGCCCAAGCAATGAGATAATCTTGTGGGAGACAATTGGATATTGGTTAATGTTTAAGCACTGAGGCAATAGGTCTGGCCCGGCCTTTCTGCTGGGCAATTTTTGTCCTTGAACTGTCCCATTCACACTTACACCTTTAATGAGGATATTTCTGAAGGTACAATCCACAGTTGCAATTGAAGAAAGGCATTTTCGTATTTGTATTATCTGAACTCTCAAGGGTCTTTTCCATTCACCAAGAATCAACTGAATAGCCTCTTTAATGACAGGATTTGTTCTTTCCAGGTGAGCTCAGTAAAAAGCATCATCAAAGAAATCACAACAAACCCTCTATATTTAGATGTAATTCTAGTAATTTCAATTTCCCCTAACTTCCTCCTTCATCACTGTAAAAAGAGTTCATGCTCCACAGTCTTTCTAAAGTAATTTTAGGCACTTGGAATTCTTTAAATATTAAAGGGTAAAATAATTTCACAGTGTTGGTCATGCCAAAGACTTTTTAAAATTGCACTTTAAATCTAATCCCACTTCAGCTGCACAAGATGTGAAATCAGTTGTCTGAAACGCAGTGTGCTTGTCAAATGGATGTGAGAGCACGGAATTAAACCTGACACCATGCCAAGGTCTTTTGACCTTGAGCTCAGTGTTCTGGCCCAGGATCACAGGACAGGGTATAACATGTACATGCCGCTCTGTGGAGGTGGGATGTTCTCAGTCATTTCTTCTGCCTTGCTAGATAAAATGACACCTGCAGGCTGTGGGATTGCTCCACTCCGAGAAGGCTGTTCCTGGGCAGATAAGATGGATGCTGCAAGGATATAAGTGCCTGTTTTAGATGCACAGAGCATGTGACCTTTAATTCCTTCCTTACTTCAAAGGGATTTGTTATGGGGGATTCAAAATGCTTATCCTGGAAATGAATCTGGTATTGCTTTTGAGGAATTAGTGAGCTTGTTTCTGTTTGCTTCACAGCTATTGATTTTCTGGAGAAAATACTGACATTTAACCCTATGGATCGATTAACGGCTGAGATGGGTCTGCAGCATCCTTACATGAGTCAGTATTCCTGCCCCGAGGATGAACCAGTGTCTCAGCATCCATTCCGGATTGAGGATGAGATTGATGATATTTTACTGATGGAAGCCAACCAGAGCCAGATGTCTAACTGGGACAGGTATGGTGCCCGAGGCTGGGCCACAGACCAGATACTGGCTTACATATCTTAGGCAGAACTTGACAGGTGAGCCTCTGACCTGCTCTTGGCTAAGTTCAATCACTCATGTTCCAGACCCACAAAGGACACTTGCTTTTCCTTCTTTATGACATCTTTATGCTTTCTTTAAAACCAACAATAGGTTCTTCACTGATTTCCACAATGAGCGGATGTTGAGTGTGCATGTCCCAGTCAATATCTTTCTACTCTTGGTTTTATTCACAGCCTATATTGTGTTCATTTGAGTTACATCTGTTGAAGTGATGCTATGGTTCTTCCCTCTGTCCTCTGTCCCTGGCACAGGGTGCCCAGAGAAGCTGTGGCTACCCCATCCCTGGCAGTGTTCAAGGCCAGGTTGGATGGAGCTTGGAGCAACCTGATCTAATGGAAGGTGTCCCTGCCCGTGGCAGGGAGTTGGAACTGGAGGAGCTTTAAGGTCCCTTCCAACACAAACCAGGCTGGGATTCTATGATAATACTGGTTACAAAATAATGTAATTCTTGTACCTTTTGGGGACTGGGCCTGATTTGGAGCAGTATATAATCACTTTCCAAGGCACATAAGCCTCAGAGACTACGATCTGGGATCTCTTAAAGTATTCTTAATTGCATGACTTTTAAATGGTTTGCTGGGAGTCGTACAGGAAATTTAGAGCAGACCAAAGCCTTGAGCTGAGGTCTCTCATGCCCTAGATGATTACCCCCGTTACTAGGCCAGTCCCAATGTCAGAGCAGGTAGGGCAAAATAAGCAGCTAAGAATTAAGTAGGTTCATTTTCCTATACAGCTCTTTCCAGCTGAGCGGGGTGAGCTGGCTGAGGATGTCTGCAGCATTGTTGCTCTCTGAATAGCAATTAAATCTCCTCACCTTCTTAATCCACCATATTTCACCAGCGCTGAAAAAGTAATCTAAAGAAATCCCTTGGCTTCACTATTATTAATCTCTCTGTGTGGTGAACCCATGCATATCAGTGTGGAGGATGGGGGGCAATGAGGAAAACTAGGTAAAGAGGAAAGCTGGAAGCTTTTCTCAGGATTTCTGTCTTCAGTGTACCCACAGCTGCAGAATCCATCCCATTATAATCTCCAAAGCCACAAATCAGTTGCTGGAGGTCGCCTGGACACCTTTTTATCTCTTGGTTTTCTTGGTCTGACACAAGAAGCTGTGACCTGGGCTGTAGGCCCTGCCACCCAGCTGGGGACATCTGCTATAGGGGCGTAAGTTTTGCAACACAAGCTGAGTGTTTTAGAGATGGGAAGCGGTTTCTACCTGTTTGTTGTGAGATACCTGAAGACCATTTCATTGCGAAGGTGGCCCTTCAGGATGGTCTTGGTCCACCATATCAGGGTAAATGGTGATGTACAATCTCAGTGTCAGAATAAATGGTGATGTACAATCTGATCTTTTTTACTTCTATGGCAACAAACTGAGGGTTCTTGTCCGTGGGCTGAAGGTCAGTTTCATTATTAATATCATTAATAATGTTTTAATACCAAGTGGAGGGAAGATTATGAAGGCCTAAATGAAGGATCTGGTTGGTTTGGTTGTTGGCGCTTTATACCAAAAGGTATATATACTTATATATATTTTCATATATACTGGTCCCATCTCAGACTTGATGAACTTCTCACCTCCCTGCCTGTTTTAATGCACAAAAGAAAGATCTCTAATTCTAATAAGAAGTTATATTAGTATATTATTATTATATATTAATATATTAATAAAGTTATATTATTAAGCAGTATATTAGCAAGAAAAAAGGCAAAAATAGCAGCAGCAAGGTGCATGTCTGAGCAGTGCTGTTTCTAATGAAGCCATCATCTGCGTGTCTAATAGCAGCATGTCTTTTACAGGTATCACATAAGCCTCTCCTCTGACCTGGAATGGAGACATGATAAATACCATGACATGGATGATGTTCAGCGGGACCCTCGGGCAGGGTCTGAATCCATCGCTGAGGAAGCACAAGTTGATCCACGGAAATACTCACAAAGCAGCTCAGAGAGGTTCTTGGAGCTCTCCCACTCATCCATGGACCGAGTATTTGATGCCGATTGTGGAAAATCATGTGATTACAAAGTGGGGTCACCTTCCTACTTGGACAAATTGCTGTGGAGAGACAATAAGCCCCATCACTACTCAGAACCCAAGCTGATTTTAGATTTATCCCACTGGAAAAGAGCAACCATAGCACCCACAGCTGAGCTGTCGCTGGAAGAAGAACCATCCAACCTCTTCCTGGAGATTGCGCAGTGGGTAAAAAGCACGCAGGTGGGTCTTGAGTGTCCCAGTACGCTTCCAGAGATCCAGGAACGGAGCCTGCCAGCTTCTCCTCACCACCTCCACAAAGAACCCACGGAGGTGAACAGCAAAAAAGACTCTGAGTTTGACTTGGACGTCTTCATCTCCAGGGCACTGAAACTTTGCACAAAACCTGAAGATCTTCCAGACAGCAAGCTTAATGACATCAATGGGGCCTGCATATCGGAGCACCCCAATGAGATTGTACAAACAGAGGTGTACCAGAAAGATCGATGGTGAGAAACCCGCACCCAGGAAACCCCAATGCATCTCCTTGTTCCTCTCTAATGGTGTGTCCATTGCCTGGGGCTGTGAGCATCTTACGTCTGTCATTGAGCACCCATTTTTTACACTATACTGAATGCCTTTTTCTGGAAAGGCAAGCACAAACCACGTGCCCCTTTTGATGCCTTAGAAATACATTTAAGGGAATCAAGAGGTGTGAATAAAATACTGAGTTTCTTATACTGCCTTAACACTCTTGCCTTGCAATCTCTGGGACCTGTTTGAAACTTAAATGTACATGGGGAAGATGACAGTACATAGTAAGTTTACAAACAGGAGTCAAATCAACTCATTTTCCTTTCTTTTTCTATAGCATCTTAAAAGGATGAGGACAAAAATCAGCTTTTTCATTATGGTCAGATACCTTCGTGGTTTGACGGATCCCCAAAACAGCAAACTTTGAGCTCCTCTGGGGCACCCATGCACGTACAGACTGTACGGAGAGAAGCATTGCCAGGCAGTGGTCAGCCACCAGTTAGCAGAGAATGGAACTAGAGGTATAGCTTGGCCATCAGACAGGACATAACTCTTCAAGAATGTTAATGGAGAAGGAATTTAACCTACAAAACATGGGCCACTTGGGACTTTATTTTTTCTGATTGGGAAGACAAGATTTCTTGCTAAGCGTGTTCTCCTTGTGTGGTTTCTCACACATAAATGTTCCCTTCCGTTGCATGGGGTAGATCTGAGCTCTCTGAGTATGTAGAAGGCTCCATACACGATGCATTGCAGTGTAACAACCTGGTGCTGCGAGTCTTCACACAGGCAGCTGCTCATCAGACCAGCAAATTCTGGTGGTAAGGTCCGGAGAGGAGGCAACAGCTAGAAACGGGGTGTCTCATGGTGTGATGCTGCTTGGCACCACCAGCAACGCAGACTCAGCAAGGGCACCCAGCTGTGCTAATAAAAAACGAATGGAAGTACTACTATTTTACCGTCTGACAGAGATTGTGTGAAGAAGACAACAGTTCCTGTGGCAGCAGATTTGTAACTGGCCACTTGGCTTCCAGCTCCTTTGGAAGATACTAGTGTCAGCAGGCAACTGAGCATGGTTTGTAAATAGACGAAACCACAACTGATCTACTGTAACTTCTGTTTTCAGCCACACTTCTGAGCACCTTAATAATTAATCAGCTAACAAGAGTTTGTATATGGAAGAAAAGTTCTATACTTATATATAATCAAATTCAGCAGTTTTTAAATGGAAAATCTGTAAATAGTGTCATAAAAGCCAACCTCTGCTTTCCTTGCCATCATGTCACTGTGCTCTCCAGCACGGCAGCACTACTTTCTGCCGGGAGGACTCAGTCAGCAATCAATGTGATTAGACTAAAGCCCATTCACTGATGGCGCAGTTACAGTTTATATACTTCAGGCTTACAGCTCTAAGACTACATGTCTTTCTACCATGGGTTACATATACTTAGCAACAGGCATACTATTGGTTAACATGTTTTGTGAGTACCTAAAGTGTGGTTTTTGTAAGCAAGCAAGATTTACAGTCCAATTTAGCAACCTCCTTATCTTAGCTCCTTCTTATCTTCCAGGCCTACATTCTTGTTTCATTAACTGTCCGGGAGTTACTCCTTTTCCACGGTCGGCAGCACAGAGGTAACCAGGAGGTACCCCTGCTACATGGCCAGCTGCACATAGTTGCTTTCATTCAGAGCAGGCCTATGTCCATTCACTAACAAGAAATCATCCACAACTTTCATTTGTAAAAGAGAAATTCCTGTTTTAGTAACTCCAAGGCCCATATTTAACTATTGTTCCTATGCGAATTATTTCTGCTCCTCTAGCAAGCAATCTACCAAATGTTCTGAGATCTGAAGAAAACTCTGGTGAGACTCAGATCATAATTAACGGCAGCATTTACTATATTAACCCTGCTTTCTGTTCTTGGTGGGATCAGGGACAGGTTTAGCTGTAGGAGGGTTTGTGCTAAGCATTGACAAGCCCAAAAGCTTTTTCTTATTGAGCAGACCTCTCTTTAGCTGATGAAAATGCAGTTACCACAGCTGATCAGCAGCATAGGTGTGACAGCTGCTGGCTGCATGGATGGGATGGAAGGCATGGGGCAGGGGTGGAAAGCAAATTAGGCTCTGGTCTTTGCCTCTAGAGTTTGGATGTCCCCCACAGTGGTTTAGAAAGGGGAATCAGAGGAGAAACAGAGGTTGGTTTCCAGTATATTGCAGATAATTGATATACCTCAGCTAAACCTCAGCACTTTTATTGCTGTTGGGAGAAATTCAGATGCTGAAGAGCAGCCACCCCAGCAGTGGAGTGGATTCAGATCCAGCCCCTGTACCCCATGACTCATTGTCCGTGGTCAGTCCCGCTCAGCTTCACCACGTACCAGGCAGCATCCAGGAAAGGCTGGGAATGGGATTAATGGAGCTTGAGTGAGTGTATGCCACGAGAGGAGGTGGCAGCAGTTGTGTCCCATCACCTTGTGCTACCCAACAGGAGAGGAGCAGATAACACCCATCCTCTGATGGGCGATGCACAAACACTGCAGCCAGGGCATCAACTGAAAATTAGGTGTGTGGGATCTGTTTGAGTTTAGAACTGACAGATAAGATCAGCAAGGCCAGAGCTGACTTCTAAAACTCTCTTCTGTGACTATTTGCTCCCATTGTGTTAAACATGGATACATGCTGACATGTAAAAATGTCCTCTGAAACCAGAAGCCATTTTCCATGGGTTGTTACACTTAGGCCGAACATCTTCACAAGAGGCCTATGGGACTGTTTGTTATGGCCATGGAATTATCAGTTTTGCTTTGGCATATTGTCTTCTAAGAGTAGCGAGAGCTGTTAAATCCACAGTTAAAGTGTAATACTAACTTCACAAGAAGCATATAGATTGTACTGCTGCTGCTCTCAATTTTTCATCCTGGTTTGTGAGCTGTAATTTAATGTTGCTCCAAAACCTCAGCATCATGTGCTGCGATAAAGGGGATAATGAGAAGCATGGCTTTAATTTACCTGAGTGTGCTCAGCTAATCACAAGCCAGATTTATTTCTCATCAACAATAAAACTTAAGGCCTGAGACTTCCTTGCTTCGTAGTGTGTAATTATTTTGCTGATTATGAGACTTCAAATGTGTATTTCAGTACTCACATCTAGGTTCTTCTGTAATGCCCCATCCCTCGCAGTGTTCAAGGCCAGGTTGGACGGGGCTTGGTACAACCTGCTGTAGTGGAAGGTGTCCCTGCCCATGGCAGGGGGTTGGAACTGGATGAGCTTTAAGATCCTTTCCAACAAGAACCACGGGAGAAGACCTTTCAGAATGATAGCAGACACTTCCATTTATGCATGCATCAGATGAATACTTGCATTCTGGGGTTGCTTATGTTGGGCTGCTTTTCACTGGGGTTTACTTTGATGGGTGCAGGCCAGCTGAGTGGTCACAGTCACAGGGAGGGAATTTAGGCTCTGTCACAAACACAATGACTTCTGCAAACTGTTTCTTCTTGCAGTTTGAGGAATCATTTCAGTGCAAGGTTAACCATCAGGTGTTTCAATAAATTTGCATGTTACTTATTTGCAAAAGAGAAAAAAGGAGCACTACTGTCATTAACAGTTGGGCCTCCGAGGCCAAATGGCACTGGGATGGGTGACCACCCTTGATTTAGAGATGTACCAAGGTGGGAATGCTGAGCAGAGGCAAAAGGACAAAATATGCTCACTGGGATCACCAGGGCTCAGGAGTGACTGAGGTGATCCTGTTCAGTGACATGAGGAGGCACCACAGTGCCAGCACAGGGACTTCAGATGTCAGATGCCAGAAGCAGAGGGACTCCAGATGTCTCTAAGCTGAGAAGGACCTCAAGTTTAGGGGCGTATTTAAGCCAGTGATCAGGTATATCCACTACAGCCACCCTCCTGCTGAAAGTTGGGGACCAGGAATCCATCAGATACAGGAGGGTGAAGCTGCTCTTGAAAACACCTTTAAATGTCAACACGATGCCTGCCTGTCAACAGTTCAGCTGCTGCCCGGTGATGTTCCTCCCCAGTTACAAATACATGACTATTTTTACTGTGGTTTATTTTTAATCGTGTCGGGCTCAGCAGCTGTTTACCCCATCACAGAGCTGCATTAACCAGATCTTCAGAGCTTTACCACTAGAGTCATGAAAAATCAACTTCAGATTACTTCTACACATGGTTCTAGGGATATTCTGGGAAGTGTTTCATCAGCAAATCACACCTGGAATCCAGAGTAAGAACATACCATAGCGTCACAAGCAGAGCTATTGGAGACTGGACTTCAAATGATCATTTCTGTTCCTTTTAATCCAACAGATATGCATTTGAGCAGTTTCCTGCCACTATCTCACATTTTGGAAGTCTTGAAGTAACAACACTGTATAGTGTGGCATGCAGGTCTGAAATGTTCTTTTCCTTCTCTTGATTGTAAGAGGAACTGAAGAGGACAATGTACCATATGGTGTTTGCTCCTGAATAGTTGCCTTTAACATTTTCAAACGCAGGGTTTGATCTTGAATTAGTACATATTCAGATGAACGTAGTCCTTTCAAAGTACATCATCACTTTCCTAGACCATGCTCACCATGCTACTTCATACTGTTGTATGGCTGCTGTTGAAGCTGGTTTGTAATAATCACATTGCTAAATTCAAAGAGGAGGATTTTATTTATATATATTAAAAAAAGGAGAATCTGACAAAAAGATTTAAAGACAGAAGACCCTGGGCCCACTGTAGGAGAGGATCTGGTTCGAGACCATCTTAGGAACCTGAATGTATACGAGTCCATGGGACCTGATGAAATCCACCCGCAGGTCCTGAAGGAGCTGCAAACGAAGTTGCTGAGCCACTGTCCATCATATTTGAAAAATCATGGCAGTCAGGTGAAGTTCCCAATGACTGCAAAAAGGGAAATATAACCCCGATTTTCAAGAAGGGGAAAATGGATGAACCAGGGAACTACAGAGCAGTCAGTCTCACCTCTGGGCCTGGCAACATCTTGGAGCAGATTCTCCTGGGAGCCATGCTGAGGCACATGAAAAACAACAAGGTGCTTGGTGACAGCCAGCATGGCTTCACTAAGGGGAAATCCTGCCTGACCAACCTGGTGGCCTTCTGTAGCGGGTTCAAACTGAAACAGGGGAAGTTTAGATTGCATATAAGGAAGAAGTTCTTTCCTGTAAGGGTGGTGAGGCACTGGAATGTGTTGCCCAGGGAAGCTGTGAATGCTCCATCGCTGGTGGTGTTCAAGGCCGGGTTGGACAGAGCCTTGGGTGGCATGGTTTAGTGTGAGATGTCCCTGCCCAATGCAGGGTGGCTGGAACTGTATGATCTTAAGGTTCTTTCCAACCCTAACTATTCTATGATTCTATAAGTCTATCTTTTCTTCCAGAGTCTTATTCCATCGGCTCTTAGGTTGCAGCAGAATAGGTTGCAACAAAAGGATTTCAAAAGGATTGCTTTAATTAATGTTGCAGTGAAAATAAGCAGGGTTTCAGGACGTCTGTATAAATTTTTACGAAGCTTTGGAGAGAATATACCCAAGTAATTCTTTGACAAGGCAGAATGTAACTAAAAATATAATTAAATCCTGTGATATGTCACTATTGCATAAAGTGTTTTTGCATCCACACACAGAGATAGTATATTGTTTTAAGTTTAAGGAATATGTAATATCCCTCACAGAAATGGCAACAGATGCAGATAAAGGTGCTTCAAGGTGTGACTTGAACACTGCTTACCCTCTGTGCTTTAGTGTCCACGGGTGAGAATGCCTGGGGGTGCTCCTGAATCATGTCACTGGATTGAAGCCTCGTTTCCATCTTTACAGTTCCATCCTTCCCCCTCATCACAATGCTGAGCCACATCTCTTCAGCCTTCTTTGCCTCTGGAGATGTGAATT
This sequence comes from Myiopsitta monachus, assembly GCA_017639245.1. Classification (NCBI taxonomy): domain Eukaryota; kingdom Metazoa; phylum Chordata; class Aves; order Psittaciformes; family Psittacidae; genus Myiopsitta; species Myiopsitta monachus. The sequence goes on along the minus strand of CM029941.1, from coordinate 1,108,926 downwards.
CCTTCTCTATGATGAGAGCTTCTTGGCAGTGTTACAGGAGTAAAACCACCTGGAGCCCAGTGTAAAGCAAATGCAGAGGATTTGAGCTGTCCACAAACAAATCGTCTGCTTGCCGGTGATGGTTGATACATGAATTATTCCACCCCTGAGTAAGTAGCTCAAATTTTTAGGATTTTGGTGAGCCCGGCCATGTTTGTGGATGGGCAGCACTCACATCCTACCAAGGAAGACTCATCAGGCCCCAAGGAAGTCACTGCTGGGCCAGAGAAGACCTTTAACTGGGAAGGTCTCCTGAGGCTCAAGAGCCAGTTGTTTGGCACAGCTGGGAGTGAGGAAGGCTAGGCAAGGCAAGAGGGACATGTCGGCTGCTGTTGTCTGCCCAGTGAGATAAACAGCCTCCAGGGAGGTCCAGCAACAAGACACAACCCTCCTGGAAACAGTTAAAACCCATTTGGAGTAGGCTCCAGCTTTTCCTTGTGTAATCCCATGCAACTGTCAGCTGTGAAAGGAAGGAAGTAGAAAAGCTTATCTCTCCAGAGAATAAGGTATATAATGGTTATTCACCGCTGCATCAAAATGAGGCCTTACATTTGAGTGCTTCTGACGCTCATTCAGTGTGCTGAGCAGCTGGAGCCCTCTGTGGTCCCACCAGCTGAGATAGCTCATTATTCTCTAACTACAGAAGGATGCAGAAAAATTATTCTTTCTGGTCCAAATTAGCAGCAAATCAAAGGCTCACTTCACCCATGTGACATGGCTCATGCCGCCTTTTGGCCATGGTTGCTGTACATTCATCCTACTCCTGCTGCTGGAGCTGCACCCCACCAACTTCCAAGTGCCACCAGGGCTTTGCCTGGTCCGGGTGAGCTTCTCCATCCCTCCATAGCAGAAGGACAGGCTTGGCTGGGAATAGAGACGGCGCTGGCATGTGGAGTCATGTGTTGGCAGAGCTGGCAGTGGCAGTTTGTGTGTCAATCCTTTATCCTCAGCCAGGCTGTGCCTTCACTCAGGCTCTGATAAAAAAAAAAAGGAAACTGAAGGCAGTGGTGGCAAAAATGTCACCCCATGAACTGCTGAGCAACATACTGAAGTATATAATAACAGCCATTTACAGGGGGCCTCAAAGCAGAAGCCTTGGTTTCTCTCTTTGGTTGTGACTTGGCTCCACAGACACCAACCGACATTTTGCACTGAACTGGTTCATAAAAAGTCAGACATGAGCAAGATCCCTTCATCATCTCTCCATCAGGAGAGGGTCCATAAAACACCAGGCATTTTATTGCTCTAAATGATGTTCCTCAAACCCATAAACATGGTAGCTGCCAGTAAATGATAAGGTCTTCTATCTATTCACCTGCCACTTCGAGCAATTCCCCCAGAAGCTACATAGTCTCCCTGTGCTGCCTCATCTTCAGGTAAGCACCATTGTGCCCATACTCAGTTTCCATTAGCAACTTTATTACTGGCGAATGAAGTCGCTAAGCCACTGTTCATCATATTTGAAAAATCATGGCAGTCAGGTGAAGTTCCCAATGACTGGAAAAGGGGAAATATAACCCCCATTTTCAAGAAGGGGAAAATGTAGGAGCCAGAGAACTACAGAGCAGTCAGTCTCACCTCTGTGCCTGGCAACATCTTGGAGCGCATTCTCCTGCAAGGCATGCTGAGGCACATGGAAAACAACAAGGTGCTTGGTGACAGCCAGCATGGCTTCACTAAGGGGAAATCCTGCCTGACCAATCTGGTGGCCATCTATGATGGGGCTACGGAACTGATGGACAGGGGTAGAGCAGTTGATGTCATCTACCTGGACTTGTGCAAAGCGTTCGACACTGTCCCACATGACATCCTTGTCTCTAAATTGGAGAGACATCAATTTGATAGGTGGACCAACTGGTGGATAAAGAACTGGCTGGATGGCTGCATGCAACGAGTTGTGCTCAATGGCTCAGTGTCCAGCTGGAGACCAGGAACGAGTGGTGTCCCTCAGGGATCGGTGTTGGGACCGGTCTTGTTCAACACCTTTGTCGGTGACATGGACAGTGGGATTGAGTGCACCCTCAGCAAGTTTGCCGATGACACCAAGCTGTGTGGTTCGGTTGATACGCTGGAGGGAAGGAATGGCATCCAGAGGGACCTTGACATGCTTGTGAGGAGGGCTGATGCCAACCTCATGAAGCTTAACCATGACAAGTGCAAGGTCCTACACCTGGGTTAGAGCGATCCCAGGCACACACACAGGTTGGGCAGGGAAGAGACTGAGAGCAGCCCAAGGAGAAGGACGTGGGGGTGTTGGTTGATGAGAAACTCAACATGAGCCGGCTGCAGTGTGCGCTCGCAGCCCAGAAAGCCAACCATGTGCTCCAAAAGAAGAGTGACCAGCAGGTCGAGGAAGGTGATCCTACCCCTCTACTCTGCTCTCCTGAGACCTCACTTGGAGTATTGTGTGCAGTTCTGGTGTCCTCAACATAAAGCACATGGAACTGTTGGAACAAGTCCAGAGGAGGCCACGAGGATGATCAGGGGACTGGAGCACCTCCTGTATGAAGATAGGCTGAGAAAGTTGGGGCTGTTGAGCCTGGAGAAGAGAAGGCTGTGTGGAGACCTCAGAGCAGCCTTCCAGTATCTGAAGGGGGCCTATAGGGATGCTGGGGAGGGACTCTTCAACAGGGACTGTAGTGATAGGACAAGGGGTAACGGGTTCAAACTTAAACAGGGGAGTTTAGATTGGATATAAGGAAGAAATTCTTTCCTGTAAGGGTGGTGAGGCAGTGGAATGGGTTGCTCAGGGAAGTTGTGAATGCTCCATTGCTGGTGGTGTTCAAGGCCGGGTTGGACAGAGCCTTGGGTAACGTGGTTTAGTGTGAGGTGTCCCTGCCCAATGCAGGGTGGTTGGAATTGGGTGATCTTAAGGTTCTTTCCAACCCTAACTATTCTGTGAGTCTATGACTCTATTACCCTTATTTCCTGACTCAGGGGTTAGGAGCATGGCAGAATGCTGCTCTCAGACTCAGTCTCTTCCTCACTGCTCTTCTGAGTGCCGAGGGGTAGAATCACCCCGTCTCTGTATATGTCTGCTTGACCTCACCTGTAAAATGGGGAAGATGCAAAGAACGTGCTGTAAGACTGATTGATGAAAAGGTGAGGCATCTTCTGGTTTTCTTCTCCAATTGTTAAGAATCACAGAATGGTTTGGGCTGGAAAAGACCTTTAATGATTATGTAGTTTAGGGCAGTGAAGTTACCATGAATAGGCTGAGCAGCAGACACCAAGCCTACATGCCCCAGCGACCGTGACTCCATTCGTAGCGCTGGTTCCTGCTGGACGTGCTGAGCTGTTTGCTCAGCAGCAGCCATAAAAGAGCCAGAATCGGCTTTTTGAGGAGAAGGATAGAGAAAAGAGGGGTTGACGGAGAAACCATGGGAGATAGGAAGCCACGGGTACCGATCTGAGCAGGCACATGGAGCAAAGGAAGCTGGGTGCAGATCCAGGGACTCCTGCCAGGTAGCGGACGTCTGTTTGCATGTGGACGCAGAACGCAGTTGTATCTGAGGTGGCAGGCAACGGTCTCCTTCGGGAGGATCTCCCCAGGCCAGGGCTGTCGCTCTGGAGGGGCTGCTCCTTCCCAGATGACGGGAAGCATCGCATTTCCCGGTCACAAGCGCGGTAGCTCCAGAGCTGCGCAGCTCCAGGAGCTGCGCGCTGCCTGCCCTCTGCAGGGAAGCTGATCAATGTGCGGTTCCCGGCCCTTACAGCGCTGCCGGGATTCAATCCTCGCATCGGCCCCACGGGGGACTGAAGACACCACGGAGAGCAATAGCCTCGCCGTGACATTACGTAGAATCATGCAACGGTTTGTGTTGGAAAGGACCTTAACATCATCCATTTCCAACCCCCCCGGCACGGGCAGGGACACCTCACACTAGCCCATGTCACCCAAGGCTCTGCCCAACCTGGCCTGGAACACTGACAGGGATGGAGTATTTACCACTTCTCTGGGCAACCTGTGCCAGCACCTCACCATCCTCATAGTAAAGAACTTCTTCCTTATATCTAGCCTGAACTTCCCCTGCCTCAGTTTGAACCCATCACCCCTGAAGAGTTCCTCTCCAGTACCCTTGTAGCCCCCTTCAGACACTGGAAGCTGCTCTGAGGTATCCACACAGCTTCTCTTCTCCAGGCTGAACAGCCCCAATGTTCTGCCTTCATACAGGAGCTGCTCCAGCCCCTGATCATCCTCGTGGCCTCCTCTGGACTTGCTCCAACAGCTCCATGTCCTTCTCACATTGAGGACACCAGAACTGTACACAGCGCTGCAAGTGGGGCCTCACAAGAGCAGAGTACAGGGGCACGATCACCTCCTTGGACCTGCTGATCACACTCCTTTGGATGCAGCCTAAGATATGGCTGGCTTTCTGGGCTGCTGACTTACATTTTCAGTGCCCATGATGTGCAGAAGAGCTGCAGGTCGAGGGTACAGCAGCAATTGGTGATTTGACATGAAGCTTTTCCCCCTACGGGGAGAAATAACAGTATCACACCTATTTGGTGTATGTGTGAGCAGTGAGGAGCAGCTGTAGGTCTGGGCTTGCACGGTGGTGAGTGCTCCCTGTGCGGTGAATGAAGCCAGGAGGTGCTTTGGCTTGCTGAATCGCAGTGGGCAGATTTTCTCCAGCAAAGTATTTGAGCACATCGTCGTCAAGCAGGTCAGCAGAGACATTTAAGTCAACAGGGATTACTCTTGTGTTCTGTTGCGAACACACATGTGGTTAAGCACTTTGTTCACCCAGGCTGGTCTTTAAGTAATAGAGATTAGAACAGAAAAGGAAATCATTCTGTTTCTGGTGACCCAGGTCCACACTGTGTAAGCACTGCAGCCAACTGGATTGTATCAATGTGCCTAAAAAATACAAATTCTTCAGTTTTGTCAGTACATTCACTGCACCCTCTGTCAAAGAAGGCAGAAGAGAGGAATGAATTCCCATGTGTAACTGCACTGATAGGTGTACCTGACAAATTATGTGGCTTTTAAACCCAAGTTTATGATTTTTAGCAATATTTAAAAAAATTTATGTTGGAGACAGCTTTTTCTTTCCTAGAGAGAAGAATATGATCTACTGGGGAAGCTCAAAGTACAAAGTCATAGAAGCATAGAATCATAGAATAGTTAGGGGTGGAAAGGACCTTAAGATCATCCAGTTCCAACCCCCCTGTCAAGTCCACATCTTTCTGAACAGTAACCTGGTATTGCCTCCAGATTTCCCACTAACTCTGCACCCCCCAGATGTCTGTCACAGGGATAATGTACAGTCCACATTCACAAGAGCTTATCTACAGTTAAAAAAGTACAATGTCTTGTTCAGGCTTTTGTACACACTGGAAAGTAAAGAATCCAAACAGCAAGAACTACGGCTGCTGCCTGGTGAGGATTCTCCAACTGCTGCAATTTGCAGTCTGCAGGAGCCATGTGGAATGACAGAGACTGAGTAATGCACTGACTCTCCTGGGCCCAGTCATGCAGCACATACACACTGACTGCAGCCCCGCTTCCAGGCCTGGCCTCTGGGGATGTGGGGACCATGCTGTGAGGGCTGGTATCTGGAGGCTTTTGCTTCTGACAGTGCCTAACAGCTTCTGCTGGCAGGTTCCTGGTTAAGGACTGACAGCACCCCTCATCTTCAGCTGACTTCTGGAGCGGTGGAGGAGCTGCTCTGGGGTGCATTAAGTGTGAGCAGGGGTGCAAAGGGACCCAAAACCCTCCTCAGGATAGAAGGGAGCGCTCAAGCCTTGGCTGAGGTCCAGCAAAGAAAATGGAGCAAATCATCCTGGAAGGCATTTGTGAGCTCCTGAAGTGGATAAAGGTGGTTGGGAACAACTGACATAGAATGACAGAGGGTAAATGCTCCTAACAGCTTTCTGTGATGGCTTTCTTCTTTCAGCAACCTGCCTTTAAGATCTCTGGCCTGCAGGATCAGAGCAAAGGTAAGAACTAGCTTCTGCAGCTCTGTGGTATGCCATCTTTTCATCTTCAACGGCAGTGGCTTCATTCAGCCTCAGTCCACCTAATCCTTGAATTGAATAAGCCTGAACTAGAAAAAAACACCAAACTTTATGGCTAAATAGGTTTCAATTTTCAAAAGGTTCAAGTTCCCTTGCTTTCATAAAAGAGAAATATCTTGTTTCTGGAAGTTGTCAAGAATCAGACTTCCATTCACAGCAGTGCTGGTGAAATCTTGATGGAGTTATACTCTCTGTAATTTAAACTACAGAAGATCCTCTGAATAAGAGCCAAAGCTTTCTTTATAACAGAGGTTTTATAGCTGGTTCATAACTCCCCATCTGGATATCTCATAACTAAGACATCTGACACTGTTCCAAATCCAGATGTCTGCATATTCTGGCAAGAGATATGATGCACCACTGATGTAAAGGATTTATGTTTTTTATTGTATGCATGAGATGTAGAAACTCATCACGTAATCGCTTCTCCTTGATCTTGTTTTTAATACAGAATGGTTTGGGTTGAAAGGAACCTTAAAGCTCCTTCAATTCCAACCCCTGCCACAGGCAGGGACACCTTCCACTGGAGCAGTTGCTCCAAGCCCCTGTGTCCAACCTGGCCTTCAGCACTGCCAGGGATGGGGCAGCCACAGCTTCTCTGGGCACCCTGTGCCAGCGCCTCAGCACCCTCACAGGGAACAGCTTCTGCCCAAGAGCTCATCTCAGTCTCCCCTCTGGCAGTTAAAGCCATTCCCCTGTCCTGTCCCTCCATCCCTTGTCCAAAGCCCCTCTCCAGGTTTCCTGCAGCCCCTTCAGGCACTGGAGCTGCTCTGAGGTCTCCCCTTCAGGAGCCTTCTCTTGTGCAGGCTGCCCCAGCCCAGCTCTCTCAGCCTGGCTCCAGAGCAGAGCTGCTCCAGCCCTCGCAGCAGCTCCGTGGCCTCCTCTGGCCTCGCTCCAGCAGCTCCACGTCCCTCTGTGCTGCTGCCCCAGAGCTGGATCAGCACTGCAGGGGGGTCTCCCCATAGCAGAGCGCAGCAGAGGTTCAGGATCCCCTCCCTGAGCTGCTGCTCACGCTCTGGGGTACAGCCCAGCACATGGGGGGGTTCTGGGCTCAGGTGCTCACTGAAGCCGGGTCATGGGGAGCTTCTTCTCACCCAACACCCCAAGTCCTTCTCCTCAGTCTCCCCAAACCTGTGCTTGTGCTGAGGATTGCCCTCACCCAGAGGCAGGACCTTGCACTTGGCTTGGTTGATCTCCATGGGGTTCACATGGTCCCAGCTCTCTGGCCTGCCCAGGTGCCTCTGGATCCCACCTGTTCCCTCTCCAGCATGTCAACTGTACCACACAGCTTGGTGTCATTGGTGAACTTCCTGTGGGTGCTCTATCCCACTGTCCATGTCATGGAGAAAGATGCTGAACAGGATTGGTAACAGTACTGACCTCTGATCGACATCACCCGTTACTAGTCTCCTTTTGGACACTGAGCTGCTGACCACAACTCTTGGAGTGCGACTACGCAGCCAATTTCTCATCCACAGAGTTGTCCATCTGTCAGATCCATGTCTCTCCAGTTTGGAGACAAGGATGTAATGCAGGACAGTGTCAAGTGCCTTGCACAAGTCTGGGTAGATGATTCTACAATTCAGTGTTTTTAATACCAGCCTTCTCCTGCAGGAGGAGGTACATTATATGGTTCTGCTAGCAATGTGTGGCCAGTGAAGGTACGTGTCAGATGACTTTAAATGCAAAGGAGTCCAAGCAGAACACAGATGTGACGTTTTAGATCAGCAGCTGTAACATTGCTTTAGCAGAGTCACAGCAGAGTGGGTTGCTTTGACTTCAGCAACGTTCAGAAGGCAAATGGAGGCTCTGGAAGGAAAAGCTGTTTCTCTTCAGTGCCAGGATGGTGCTCTCCTTATGAGCTCATAATCTCTTCTCTCACTTCTTTGGTAGGAAACAAAGTTGATTTGCACTGGTTAGGACAATATCCTTTGCTACCTTAGGTAGAAGTCAAGGTGGAGATGGTGATAATGTGTAACAATATAGAAAATTGATTTTTTGGCCTCTCAAGCCACTGCAATTTGGAGACCTAGTGAAGGCTAATGGATCGGTTTTGGCACGTTTCTCTATTATTTTTGTCTGTCACAGCCATACTGGAGGAAAAAGCACACTGTTCTCATTAAAGAGAGTTTCAAGCCTGAAACGATAGTGTAATTGCCTGGAAGCCCAGGCTGAGAGCGTGGTGTCCATTATTTTAAAGCAGCAGCAAGAATTATCAAGTGTGTGTATGCTGATGGGCATTTGGCCTTTAACTTTCAAACCTCACCACCGGCTCTGATCAGTCCCTGCAAGGTCCACGTCTCATTCTGCCACACATATATACATCATATCAGATGAGAGAGAGACAGAAAAGCGCCGTATGCTGATTTCAAGGTGTTAAACCCAGATGTAATGTCACCAAACACTTACTGATGAGGTTAGGCTTTCTTCTGTGGTGTTTGAGTGATGCCCCTTGCCAACTTAACTGAAGTCAGTGGGAATTTAGGACATCTAAACTCACAGTAAGTTTAGTGTTCAGGTTTTTGTGCTTTTTGTACCCATTTTTGTCAAAGCCATGACCATCTCAACTTGCTATATACTGAGTGATCAGAAGAGGGCAGTCCTTCCCCTCAGTACTAGCTCTGCTTTAGGCTTTGATTATCAGTCTCAAAACCACAAACTGATGTTGCAGATATGTGCTGATATAGTTTACACTGGTGGAAATGGACAGGTACAGAATATCTGTGAGGACTACTTTAGTTCTCAGCCCCCTCCTGGATAATCACACAAAAGGAGACAGGACAATAAACCACTCGAGCCTCATGATGAAAATTAATTGGTTACTTCTGTGGTTAGAAGAGGAACATTAAAGACACTAGGTTTCTCTCCTGAGACTAAATTGCCAGTCTCAGTTCAGGCTCCGTGTCCTTCCGTCCTTCCATCAACACAGCTAAGGACCTAAACCTCTTGAGAAGTTCCAGGGTTTAAAGGGTGGCTACAAAGAAGACAGACTCCCTTTTTACAAGTAGTCCATGGAAAAGACAAGGGATGATGGGCACAAGTTACTCCTGGACATAAGAGGAAAATTTTCACACTGAGAACAATCACATTATTCTTATGTGGAGAATAATCTCCCCAGGGAAGTGGTGGGTTACCCAGTGCTGGACACTGGTAAGATCGGGCTGGACAGGGTGCTGGGACATCTAGTCTAGGTCACGTTTTGCCTAGAAAGGTTGGACCAGATGATACCTGAGGTCCTTTCCAACCTGGATTCTGTGATTCCATGAACTATAAGAAACAGGATGTCAAGGAAGATGGTTCAGAAGGTCAGAGGTAGGGTGCTGTAGATGATCTCTGGAATAAAGCTCCTAGTTATGAAGATGGTGTAGGAAAGGTCACTGTGCGTCTGCACCAGAGCTGAGAGCTGCGAGCACAGCACATACAAACCTATCTGGGTTTAACACAACTAATACAACTACCAGCACTGGAGAATAGGAAGAGGTTTACCCTGATTCACAGCAGAAAAGAAAATTTGTTAGGGGATTAAGGCACCAAAAAAGCTACAGCTTTCCCCTGTGAAGGCTGCTGCTTGTGGTACCTGCACTCTGCCCCCAGTGGTAAGGCAGCCTTTCCTCTACAATGCACTTGCTTCTGGCCCTGCCACAGTGGGCAGACTAGCTTCAATACAGTTAAATCTGCTCAAACTGCAACCAAATCTTCTACTTACTGTGTGGCTGTATTAATGGAGCAAAAATGAGGCGGGAGGAAATGGTCACTGGTCAGTAAATGAAGTAAAGTAGTGTGACACAGTGTTAAAGATAGACTGAGGAAACTGAAAATTGAAGGAAGCAGGGGAAGAGCCAGAAAAGCAAGATAAAGTACCACCTGGTTGTGTCACCATGTCCCTGGCTGTTCAGGAGCTCAGCAGAGGAGAAGCAACTGTCGATCTCAGGTGAAATGGGTTGCCAGCCTAAAAATATCAAAAGCAGGGAAAGTAAAACTGAAATTAAAAAGCAGCAAATGCCAGACTATTTTTAACCTACAAGTGTTACTAAGGAATTAATCAGAACTAGGTAGGGAAGGGACTTGCATCCATGCAGGCCAAAGCTCCCTAACTGGGAAGACTTACAGACACGTATGGACATATGCTTAAGGAGTATCATCCCTGATAGGCACAGATTTAACAGTGCTACAAAATGTCCCCAGAGCTGGAGCTTTGTTACCTATGCTGTTCAATTGTTCGGACAACCCCAGGCATAGCTCTGGATCAGGCCAGCCAGCATTTTCCTAAACAACTGCTGGAGACAGTGTGGGAATTAGCATGCTATGACCAAAGTGCGGTCTGCACATGAACGTTGATTTAGATTGTAAAACACTTTTATAGCATGGATGTGGGATGTTCCCATGCGAGCTGGTCTGGGAGCCAGGGAATATTCTGGACATATTTGATCGTAAATATGCTACATGAGTGATTTTAAGCAGAACGACTTTAAAAGATAGAACAAAATTACTAGGCAGAAGTAGAATCAAATAATGGAAACAGCATAAAGATAGTTAGCAGTGTTGTTGCTCTAAAGATATGAGAGAGACAAGGTGTGTGGGGAGTAATATCTTTTAGCGGGATCAGTTCAATAAAAGATACCATTTTTCTTCACAAGCCTTGCCTTAAGGTAACAATCATCTTCACTGCCTAGTTCTGGCTATAGTCTCACAATGTAAATGAGAAGAGTCAGTAGAGTCATCTCTCCATATGAGGATTAGTATAACCATGAAGTTAACAACTGGCACTATTTAACAGAAATATAGGGGAAAGTGAAGGTGCCAGTTTTTATCTTCCTGAGAGATGGCTTGTCTGCTAGTCTGCACTGTAAAAAAGTCCGACATTGGAGGTAGATAAAAACCAACATGACTGCTTAAATATTTATTTGTTCAGTACATGTATATATATAAAACTACATTATAAATATATTCATAGAAGTGACAGTGTAGGTGTTGGGGCAGTGCTGTGAAGCAAAGAAAAAGAGCCCTGGATCTCAAGAACAGAGAAGTTTGGGGTTTGTTTTTGGAGCAGGGGGATAGTTTACATAAAGAATCAGTGATATAAAACCACCAAAATACTGAGTCCAGCTCTAGTGACTTTGCTTTAAATAAGATATTTTTAAAATTGGGAATGTTACAGAAAACAGAGACAAAATCATCTCAAGGACAGGAATCAAAAGTCTTCTGTTTAATTTGTCAGACTGGGTTACAATCAGTAAGGTTTATCGTGAGGAAAATGAAACAGGAAGTATCTGACTGTCATGCAGCACAGGGACACAGAACAGCAGCAATGATCAAAAGTCCAGGAAAGTTCAGAGCAAATAGAGTATTTTTTAGGAGAGTGGAAGTGATTTAAGAAAACCATCTTGACGTACAGCCTTGAAACTGACGTTTGAGAGATGTATTTTACTTCGGCACTGAACAGGGGCCACAGTAAAATGCAGTGTGGCCTGTAGGAAATCTGCTGTTATAACCAAAGAGGCTCCTGTTGTATCAAAAGTTCCTGAATGAATTCATGTCCCATAGCAAGTGAGCTGTGACAGTGCTTGAGGCTGCTCCCACACAGCCCAGAGCGATAGCAGAGCCATCACAGTTGGCTTTATGGAGCTGAGGAATGCCAAAGGCTCCCAGTTGCTCTCTTGGCAACAGGAAAGCAACAACATCATGAGTGCCAAAAGAAACTCCTCCGTGCTGAGCACCAAATATGGTGATAAAAGTCCTCAGGAGGAAGAAGAAATGACAGCTTCTCTGCTTCTGTACCACAGGCAGCTGCTGGAAGTAGCTAGAAATGTAACATGCACTCAGTGATTATGGAGTAGCATGAGATGAAGAATGGACAAAGTGTAATGAACCCCCTTCCTATCTTAGAACAAGCCAAGTCTGCATTACCTGATAGTAGGCTGAGCATTACCATGAGACATGGCTTCGTGGTACAAGACCAGGGATATGTCAAGATATGAAGGATGGACCATACTTCCTCTTCACAACAACCTGTAGCTTGGAAAAGGCTTGGTGGTTTGGAGTCTGGCTTCGAGAACGGGTGTGATGAACATCAAAGAGCTGCTGGGAGAAAACACTGGTGCAGAAGTAGTGGGTGTGCTGTCTAGAAACCAAAGTTCTCCCTCCTATTAAAGGCTGCTGCTGTGAGTTCCAGATCTTGCAGCCCTGCCTAATCCCGTTCCCTGTGGTGAAGGTTTTTCTCTTCTGGGATTAATTACAACACAGCTTTCAACGGATCCTTTCACAAAGAAGTGTTCTGCAATATACTGCAACAAGGCATTAATTGTTGCAGTTAATGATACAGAAATATTGGGTAAGATCCTCAGTCTGTCTGAAATGACAGGTTTACAGCAGCACCAATTTGTCCTATTTGGAGATGAACTCTGGCAGTTTTAAATGCCTTTGATTTGGGCTATTTCTAACCATGCATGGTTAAAAAAAGTCATGACCTTGCGTGTTATTTTATCCATCTCCTTTGTTTATAGGTGCAGCACCACATTATTCAGAGATGTTTCAAAGCCATCAGTCATGCTGACAGGGGGAAAGCAGCACAGTGAGCACTGCATGACAGGCCTCAAAATCATGATTAGGCGAGGAGGTTTTGATTAAGTGGATTTATATAGGTATTGTTAGTTACCATAGCAACACTGCTTCTTTTAACTGCACAGTCCTCATTCCTACATATAACAATATAAATCACATTAAGGGCCAGCAGAGAATTAAGACACTCAATATTTGCAATACTGGAAAACACAGAATCACAGAACCCCAGACTGGTTTGTGTTGGAAGGGACCTTAAAGCTCATCCAGCTCCAACCGCTGCCACGGGCAGGGACACCTTCCACTGGAGCAGTTGCTCCAAGGCCCTGTGTCCAACCTGGCCTTGAGCACTGCCAGGGATGGGGCAGCCACAGCTTCTCTGGGCACCCCCTGACAGCGCCTCAGCACCCTCACAGGGAACAGCTTCTGCCCAAGAGCTCATCTCAGTCTCCCCTTTGGCAGTTAAAGCCATTCCCCTGTCCTGTCCCTCCATCCCTTGTCCAAAGCCCCTCTCCAGGTTTCCTGCAGCCCCTTCAGGCACTGGAGCTGCTCTGAGGTCTCCCCTTCAGGAGCCTTCTCTTGTGCAGGCTGCCCCAGCCCAGCTCTCTCAGCCTGGCTCCAGAGCAGAGCTGCTCCAGCCCTCGCAGCAGCTCCATGGCCTCCTCTGGCCTCGCTCCAGCAGCTCCACGTCCCTCTGTGCTGCTGCCCCAGAGCTGGATCAGCACTGCAGGGGGGTCTCCCCAGAGCAGAGCGCAGCAGAGGTTCAGGATCCCCTCCCTGAGCTGCTGCTCACGCTCTGAGGTGCAGCCCCGCACACGGCGGGCTCCGGGCTCACTGCTCCCGGGCCACGCCGCGCCCCCCGCCAGCTCCGCAGCCGCGATGCCCCCACGCGCTGCCCCCGCCCGCCACGAGACCCCCGACCCTCATCACCCCCTCAGGGCGCGGCCCCGCCCCTCCACGCTGATTGGCTGTCGCTCCCGCCTCATTAACATATCACGGGCGGTGCCCGGCCGCGCTTTCCCTTGTGTCGGGGCGGGAAAGGCAGCTGATTGGCTGAGAGCAGCAGCCGGCGGGAGAGCCGGCTTCCCTCTCATTGGCTGCGAGGTGCTGTCGGTCACAGGCGACGCCCCGCCCTCCGGGGTGTCCCTCGCCGGCGCCTCCTCGGCCGCCTCATTCAGTGGTGGGTTCCGCGGCGGACGGAGCTCCGGCGGTGGGAGTTGCTGTGGCACAATAGGCACAGGTCCTCGGCCAGCATCACTCGGCAGGCAACAGCCGCAGCAGCAGGAGGAGGAGGAGGTAGATCCCGTTCTGGTAACAATCTTACGATTGCAATGGCGTACGAAAGGCCTCTCCTTACAACCCGTGTTTCGGGGGTGTTTTCTACAGAGCCTCGACTCTCGCTGCCTGTCCTCCTCCCTCTGAAACCTCTCCCCCGGCCCAGTAACCTGCCTGCTGCCAGGGTGAGGAGAGGCCGTTCGCTTCGCGCCCCGCCGAGCAGTAGCCGAAGGTGTGCGGTGAGCAGGGCCGGGGCGGTACCGGGGCCGGCAGGGCCCGGGCTTGTGGCCAGCCCTGTCCCGCCCTGAGGGGGCACGAGGCCCAGCGGGGAGCTCCGCGCCCCTCGGTCCGGTCCCCTGCGGCCGCTCTAAGTCGCACCAAACCCGCTCTGTGTTCGCTGTGAGGCCCTGGGGCTCGGCCTGCTCTGGGGACCCCCGGGGCCCGCTCCGCCCGCCGCGGCCCGCTGCCCTGGTGCCTGCCTGCTCCGATGGCAGGTGGAAACCAAAAGAAGCCAAAGCGAGTGTTCTGCTGCGGGGGAAGCAGGAGGTTGCGTGGCCTGGGCCGTGCAGCGGTGGGTGTTTACCAGCTGTCAGAGCGGTGATAAACGCAGCTGCCGCCCTTCAAGAGCAGCCCCCATCGCTGGAGGCTGCTTCTGCGGTCAGAGTCGGGGGATGCTCCTCAGACCCCCTCATCCAGGGTGAAGCTTCTTCTCCAGCTGTTTAGTGTTGGCCAGTTGTATCCATGCCGGCAGCGAAGTTTTCACGGCAAGTCCCTAAATACTGGAGAGTGAATGCTGGGCAGTAGCGGAGCTGCTGTTGGAAGAGGAAACGCTTGTCAGGCTGCTGGTATTTTTAGAGCAGACCTCGGGGTTTGCCCTTTGGCTCTTGGTCACGAGAAGTGTCCCACAGGTCCCACGTCTCTCTTGGCCTCTTTGCGGCACATCAGCTTCTCATGGTGCTGGTGTCTCAGCACTTTGGTGTGTTATGTCATAGCAGGTATCTCCCAATTGATTGAAGAAACCCAAAAACTTCGTTGACGACCAGATGATTAAAAGGGATGATCTTGCGGCCAAGAAAGCTGTTGATTTGGTATCTTCGTGTTTTTAATTCGCAAATGTTAATAGTGAACAGCAGAGAGAAATTTTCTATGTAAGAGTATATGCACTTGGCTAATATTGCCAGGCAGAGTATGAAACCCTGTAAGCAGCCCATGTGTGTGTGCAGCCAGCAGTGTTGAACATGATGTTGGCTAGATAAGGTCTGTGGAAATTTAGTCTGAGCAAGTATTTTAAGCCAAATCCTGTGTTACAGTCCCAGGACACAACTTCTGATCGTCCTGTGTGGTAGCGTTCTGAGTCAGCAGCGTGAGTGCAGGCGAGATCTGAAGCTTTTCCTTCTGCAGGCTGGGGAAGAAGCTGTCAAAACGCGTGGTAGTGTGTGCTGTGCCTGAGTAAGTGCTAATTGAATCCTCATCTTTACTACTCGTGGCAGCACCTTTGTTGCAACAGACGGGCTTCGCTGTTACTTGGGTTAGTAACTCTTTGTGTATGGGTAGGTTTTCAGAGTAGTCTGTAATTTAAACAGGACTTTTTTTTCTTTACAACCCTTAACTACAGTGCACACCGAAGTTTATAAGTGGTTGGCAGGTTCATACTTAACCTGATGGGCACTGAATTAGCCAGCAGCTCAGTTCCTCCATGCTTATTGCTGAGCTGTTCTCCAAGGAAGAATTCGCTGTTGTAATTGTACAGCAGCTTTTTTAGAACGTTCTTGTTTCTTTCTCAAGTTATCTCTAGAGAAATCTGTAATTTTGAACTGAATAGAGCTCTAATACAGAGATATATTGGTTCTCCAGAATAAAGCAGCAATGCCTTTCTGTTTATTTCTGCAGTCTTTCAGAGGATTCTGCAGGATAGAGCCTTTGTCCCACAGAGATGCACCTACCTTCACAACAGGTAGCTCCCTCCAGTTAGACAAATGGGATAAAATCAAGAATGTAAAGACATCTTCTGTGAGAGAAGGCTGAAAATACTGCTGCTGCTGTTTCCTCAGCACAAGATAATGGGCTTTCTGGTGCTTAAGTAAAATGTTTAGGTCAGATCCATTAATGTATAAAAAACCAATAGCTCTCTGATGTTGTATGGTAAGAGCTTTTATGAACCAAGACTCCAATAACAAACAACTCCGCCCTAGATAAAGTAGTTCAGAGAGCACAGGCTGTTTTTGCAAAGGTGTTCTGAAATGATTCTCATTTGAATTCACCTAAGCATGCTTTATTTGCTGAATATTTCAAGCCTCGAGTTGTGAACTTACTTGCTCTACTTACATACTTCACATCTAACTTTTCTCCTTATTGAAATGATTGCCTCAGAATAAGAAGGAAGAAAAGTTTCAATATGTTAAAGATCTGCTTCCAAAAGGACCCCCTTGTTCCTAATAAAAGGTTTGGCAGCAACATCTCCCCGTATGATTGTTCATTTTAGTCTGCAGTTCTCATGATATGTTAGAAGTGTCCTTTAGAATGACAGCTCTGGGCTTTGCTGGAAGGAACATGAAACATTATTACCACCATTTTCTGCTAACTTTCCCCGGTGATGTCTGGTGAACTCAGGGAATCAGAGGTGCCGAGTTGCTGTGCAGAACTGCGTGGCCCAGCCTCATCTCTCTACTCCTTCCTCCTCACATGGACATGCTTCTGCTGTGAAATGGAGTGCCCTCTTCCCCTTGATCCACAAAGAAAGGTGCAGGAAAAGCTGTTTTCTTTAAGTAAAACTCTCATTGGGAAGCACATTTATTGTTGCTGCTTGCATAATGTAATAATTTTAGACTGCTTTATCATTACTGAAGTGATGAAGCCAGGTAGTGTGTGCCTGGTTTCTGTCATGCTTGGGTAGGCAAGGCTTTTCTGTTTGTTAGAGGGAATAGTGTGCAGTGGTTCATCCACAGCAGACCCACTGCATAAACTGCTGCGGGCATATAAGAGAAAATGTTTGTTGGTCCTAGAGCAGTGGTGCTTAAAACCAAAAACTGACTGAGGCCAGAAAGATTGGAAACGCTTTGGGGTCTGTATGGTCTTGAACTAACAATTCCAACAAGTATTACCAAGAACAAGTTCCTGTTAACACGCAAGTCTTGATAACTTTTGTACATGGAGGAAAGATCAGAACTGTTCATTTATGTAGGATTTCAGGAATACTTGAAACCTATTTATGTTTAGCCGTCCTTCAAACTGAAGGATGGCTGCAAAGTCATCAAGCACAACTTGTTGTCCACTCCTCTGCATTAAGGTATAATCCACATAACAGGCAGCCTGCTCAGTAATTGAAGCAAACCTTGCTTTAATTGATGCTGAGCTTCCTGACTCTCTGACCAACATAATTGCACCTTTTAAAAGTATTATGAACAACCTTTCCCTTAAAAGTAGCTTTTGCAATTTAACAAATCCATAATTGCAGCAGCAAAACATTTGCTCCTAGATAAGCGCACTTGTGCAGTATTGGTAATTAGTTTGACCTGGCCAGATGCCTCCTGATAAGGCACAGCAGAGGGCTGTCATCTGTTATACTTAAGAATTTAATTCTCTTAAATTGTAGCACAGCATGTACATAGTAATAAGTCAGAAATTACCAATTGAATTGAATTAAGTTTAGTGGTATGCTGCAGTCTCATCTAGTCCTTACTGCTGAGAGAAGAAAACAAGTCCTTGTTCTCGTTATGCTGACACATGATTTAACTGGCTTTTATTCCCCTTTCAATTCCTCCGCTTTCTTTGCAGGCATTGCACAACCTCTGTCCTCGGTGGATGTTTTTACATCATTGCAGCCCCCTCACTTTCCTTCAGTTTACATCCTTCCCCTTCTCTATCAGCTTCTGCTATCAAAATCAGCTCTCCTTTTTCTTACGGGTAAGGTATCGCCATCTCAAGCCTGGCCACTCTTCTACAAAGCCATCATAAACCATTTAAAAACAAAGGAGCATGACCCAACCTTTTCATCTTCTTGAAACCAGGTATCAGTCTGGGAACTGTTCTTCCAGACCTGTCCTTGCCGCTTGCTTCCTGCCCAAAGTGTTTCCCAGAAACAGGGCTGGCAAATAGAAGCCACTAGACACTAGGCTTTGTGTCCCTTCTTTCTTTCCCATGAGGCCAGGGGAGAAGTGGTGCTGCCCAGGGCAGCTTATTTGTTGTCGGTCAGACCATGCTGCATTTAAAGGATTTTTATTGTCTGGTGGCATCTTTCATGTGAGAAGCTCTATCCCAAGCTTCTAGTGGGATCTGGTTTTTATGGCTACCTCAGTGCTCCATCTGGCTTAAGCTGTCTGTGAGCAGGGCCAGCCTGGAAGCTCTGTTTTCAAAAGCGGTAAACCATTGGTACCATGTATGGATGTAGACTTGATTTTTAATCTTAAGGGTTACTGTATATGTGTTCTTGAGGAGGAATTAGGACTTGTGAAGAAGGACGTGGGCATAGGGTGGCTTGCTCTTGCCAGGCTGGTGACCAGCAGAGCTGTGAGGAGGTGGTGAGTCATGGAGGGCCTTGGCCTCACCGGCAAAGCACAGAGCTCTTGGCACCTCTACAGAGGAATGTGGACCAGGGATGGGGGAAGATGCTTGTGTTGTGGTTCCAGAGTAGGTCATGTTAAGGTGAGTTTTGGAGGCAGGTTCTTGCTAAAACATGTTTAAAAGTCTGCAGTAAAAGGAGTTAGAGGAGACGTGCAAGATGGGAGGTGAAACAGAAATAAGAAACAATTAAAAGGGCAAGAGAAGGAGAGCTCAGGAGTGAGTAACCAGTCAGGTTTTATCCTGGATATAAATTAACTGGGATTGTATCTTTTGGATCTAAGCAGAAGGACTGAGTTGAAAATGAACCCTGATTCTCCCACTTGCTTTATGTATCTAAGATACTTCCACCAAGGGAATAATTTTAGGTGCACCTCAGAGGAGAGAAGTCTTCTCTCTCACAGAAGAGACTAACATCTCTAAGATTTGAATCACACCCCTGAAAAGTCTTTTTCTGTCTCTCTTGTTGATTAGAGAGCTAATTGATCAAGTTAAGAGACATCTGGGCCACAATCTTGCTTGTTTCTTAAATGCTCATTAGTTGCAATGAAGTGATTTAGATTTAATTAAAGTAAGATAAGGTGGGGTGTTTGGTTTCCTTTTCAGTTTCTTGTTTAAGGTGTTTGCTCACGATAGACTGAAGTCACCCAAACACCACATGGATGGGATGCGGGCTGAGGTTTGCTCTGAGTCTCACCACAGATCGTTCTTAGCCTCATGTGTGCGATGCGATGGGCGCACAAGTGTATAATGATGGCAAATGAACAATTGGGGTTAAAACCAGTTAGGACTGAATTTGCCGTTCCTAAAGGCTGGTTGTTTTGCAGGATGAAGTCAATTTTGCTGATCTGTCCCTGATTTCCAGGTGCCCTGAGTTCTAGCATATGAGCTGTGTTTAGCCCACCACCAGCAGGTTTAGGGAGGAATCAATGTTAAAAGCAACATGTATTTGTAGTGCTGGAAGGCTCCCATTCTTCCTGTCTCTACAGTAAATTTATGTTCTTTTCCACAAAACAGCTGAACATGTGGTTTTTGAGTGGAACTTTTTTCCAACAGCAAGGCATAAACAAGCAAACAGGATAAGAGAAAGGGATCCTCCTGCTTTGTCATGGGTAGAAGAGAAACTCAGGAGTAACTACTGACAAAAAATATTACATGTTTTCATGTTCTTTTACTGCTTGGAAAGATTTTGAAGAAAATTCTCAGATTGTAACTTGTAAGATCATCCTGCCATCTTAAAAGCTGATTATGTGTAAATTCGATTATAGAAAGGTCTTCTGAAGTATTCAGGCTATATTTAAGATAATGAAGTTTTGTTCTTTAATCTAATTTTGGCTTCCATCTGGAAGAAATTAAAAATCCAAATCATGCATCATTTCAGTCCTTAAAAATGTCTCGTAACCTGCTTTACTGTCCTAGCCTATGTCTTGGACATAAACAAATAGCTGGGTCAGGGGATGGTGGAGCATGGGCTGCAGGGGTCCCTCACTCATGCCATGCTGATCTGGGTCTCTGCACTGCTCTCTAAAAGCCTAATGCTTAAGGGATATTTATTTTATTAGAGAAACATATTCTTTATTGAAAAGGATATATTCCTTCTGAAAAAAGCCTTTTATTTTAGGTTTGGAATTTAAAAAAATCTTAAGCAAGGAGTCCAGAGTTCAGTGAATTTCTGACTGTTTTAATTCTACATTTTACTCTAATCTAGTTTTCATGTGCCAACAGATATAGTTTCTTTCTTTTCTGCTATCCAGGTGTCAAGATTTCATGGTTCAAGAAACTCAGTGTAAGTTTTCCCGCTGTACTAGCCCAAGTCATTCTGTCCTCCCTGGTATCTGTACTGGTGCCAGTTTCATGGGTCATCACAGAAGGTTAATATATGCTAATGGCACTTTGCTCTGAGTTTATGGTGCTATAAGACAATACATACTGAGTGCTGCCTGATTGCAGCCCACAGCATAATGCTAGCTCACATCAGTGTCCCTGTGTATTCTCTTCACTCACTCATGTGCTCTTGTTGCTGTAAAGCCTCCCTTTTTTTCTTCTTTTCCTTGCTGCCGCGAGACAATTTTGGGTTGTTATTATCACAGTGTTAAGAGCAAAGAGTCTTATCTAGCATGTTCCTATTCTTTTTACAACAGACGGCCTACAAATATGAGCATTAGTTCTGCTGCCTCTGCATCTGAATGGTTTTCTTTCCCTTTTTCCAGGTGCAGTATAAGAGGAAAGATGTTTTCCCGACTGAGAGCCGCTACCGCTCCCTGTGCGATGGCACGTCGCAGCCTGCACACAAAAGAGAAGGGCAAGCCACTGATGTTAAACCCACGAACAAACAAGGTTAGTACTGTGTGGTCGTCAGATACCTTATCTTCATTCATTAATTGTCCAGGGGAGCTTGGTCCAGGGTTAAACCACCTCCTGCAGGTGTACTGGGACACAGCCAAAAAAGGGTACAGAGGACAGAGGAGGCAGCGATCATTCCAGGTTTACTACCTGGATGCTTATAGTACAAGGACTTCCAATAACACCTTCTGTTTCTGTCAGCCTGTGCCTCCCCTTGTTTGCTATGGTTTACGCAATCAGTACTGCTCCTTCCTTGTGCCAAATGAGAGTTGCTGATTCTTGCTGATTACTGGCTTAGGTTTTGGGGTTGGTTGAATTCAAGTAAAGCTTTAGCAGTTAAACAGTCTTATTTCATCGTCTGCAAAAGCTAATTCTGAATTCAGTCTTGCTTGTGATAGAAAGTGTTACAGTCTTTGTCCTAGTCCTGGCTTTTTCCTGCAAGACTGTGACTTGGGACTGAGCCACATGAATAAGAAACATCTCTGTGCAAAGAGTTGGACTGAAAGCATCTAAAAATAAACCTTGAATAGATCAGGGAGGTAGAGACATTAATTCCCTGCATTGGGAGGAGCTTCTCCTAAGAAGGTAACTTTTTTTTTTTTCCCCCACCCTTCACAAAAATGTTTCTATTTCCACAAACCCATTCCTAATCTCTTTGGTTTCTTTCCTGTAGTAGTAGTAGTAGCCTTCAGGAATCTTCAGGAATATGCAAATTAAAACTAGTAAGAAATGGGATGATGGCTTTTGGTAGCTCATCCAAGATGTTCATAGTAGCCAACAAAGGTGACAAAGCTAGCTGCCTCTGGCAGGGTGTTTCCTGAGCAATGGAGCTATGGAAGCGGGACTTCCATAGTTCTGTCTTGTGTTGGTAATGTCTGCCTTTTTTTGCCTTCCCCATTTTCTGATTTTTATTCCCCTCTGCTTTCCTTTAATGCTTTGTATTTCCCTTTCGTTGTTAACTTCTTTGCCTTCTTTTTCTGCCCAGCGCCCTGGCTCCTCCTGTCCCCTTGTGTTCGTAGCTCCATCCCATGCCCTGTTTGCCTGCATGCAAAGAAGCATGTGCTGCTATAAGCTGGCCAGCTGGCAAACCAGACACATAACCCCAAGCCTTTCAGCAGAAGGGCTAGGCTGACTCTTTCCCCTGCATGGCAAACCTTTTTTGTCCCTCTCTTGTCCCTGCCTCTTTTTTTGTCAGAATTAGGTGTTGCCCAGTGGGCTCAAAATATCCGTGGAGGATATTATTGCTAGAAACTGAAGGCTGTCTCTCCTTGTGTTCTGCCTTTATCTACAGGGAGAATTGCTCCAGTGTGTCTTTTGGCAAGCATGATTCCTAAGTGTTCTCAAGAGAAAGGAAAAGCACAAAATGTAGACCTGAAGTCATGTTTCTTTCTATTTCTTATGTGACATGCTTAGATACTGTGTGAATGCGGGTTGCCTATAGAGCGTGAGCTGTAGAGGTTAGAGACTGACTGACTCCGAAAGTGGAATTGGTACTGCTGTGTCAGGTGAGGAAAAAAGAGCAGATTGGTATGATCTGTCAAGATCTGATTATCTAAAGACTTTTCTGAACTATAAACACTTGGACATGCCAGTGGAAATAATTTAATGCCCTGTAAGCTTTTCCAGGGCTGATTATGCAACAGTATTCAGAAACAAGAACAATAGGTCATTTCTTACTGGTTTTATAGTGGTGATACCATTTTAATTTTTAAATTTTTTCCTTGAGCCTGGAATTCTCTGGTGGACTGAGGACAGCTCAGTATTTATGGTTTGGGATTTTTTGAGGAGGAGCAGGGAAGATGAGAGAGACCTGCTGACTAACAGCAGTTTACTTTTTTTGACTTCTGAATGTCTCCAAGAAATGTTACTTGTGAGAGGTGAAAAACTTGTCATATTTGTTTGGCTCTGTTGTGTCAGTCTGACTTTAAGGCTGACACCTGTTTGAATGGATCTGTTAGCTAGTTAAGTGATCCTGCTTGAGACAGGATGCAGTATCTATATAGAGGTCTGTTTCGGAAATTCAGCAGAGAAATAAATGATTGACTAAATATGCAAAGTACTTTACCCCTTGTGCTTTTCTTGTACCCAGTGCCTTGTGCATATATATTTATCATACATATACAGGCACAGATAAAGGGCTTTATCACTTGCTGGGAGCTTGTTGAAATTATCATTTTTAGCTGTTGATGTTTAGCTTTTACAGTCCCCATCAACTCTGCAGAACATTTGGTCTTCTTTTATTATGTGGGCCCTAAAATAAGAACTGCAGGATGGCCGATTCAGTAGCAGAAAACCACCCTTCCCCTTGTGCAAACTGATCTGCTCTTGGTCTGTGCTATAGGAGTGTCTTTTTTTTCTCTCATCATTTGTGTTTTTAATTCTTTTCTGTCCCATCCTTACCTGTCTTTTGCCTGTGCGTGCTACACCTGCATGAGCTGGTTTGGTGTTTCATGTTTCCATGATGTTTGATTTCAGTTCTGTGACAGGGATTCAGGTTACAATTAATTGGCTTCAGGCCCTTTTATTCTGCTGAAGATCCCTGCTGTGACAAGGCAGCATTTTAAGCCTGTTGGATGCTTAGAACACTGTTAGGACAATCTCGTTTGTTTAGTACTGGCAATTAAATTGCTACTTATATTGTGGTAATGCTTCAGGTTCTCACTCAAGGGTCAGGATTTATTCTTCCAGCACAAAACATGGTGCTTGACTACATGATCCCTGACCTTGGCAACGTCCATTCCGCCATATCAAGTGGCATCAGTATGTCTTAATCTTCATTGGAAATACATGAGCTGTAATACCATCTGTATGTTTGCTTTCTGTGTGCTTGCAGCAAATTTGTGGCACTTAATAATTTGCGACACTTTCTGTGTTTTAGTTGGTGACTTTTCTACCTTGTGGCATCAGCTCTTACTCTGTAAACGTGTGACTGTTTTGTATGGTTGACTCCATTGCCCCTTTTCTGTTACTCTGTTTCTCAATACTCTGTGGTTACTTCATTCTTTAACATCTTCCTCCTGTGCTGACAATGCCTCTCAAACTTTCAGCTGCAGCAAACATCTTTAGGGCATCACATTAAACACACATGCGTGCACACATAGTGTATATATGCATGTATATGCCTGGGCACACGTGCATGGGATTACATGGTAAGTTTTTTAAAAACAAACCATATCACAAGTGGCAGTTTAACCCCAGACTGATTCATGAGGAACTGTCCTAGTGTCTGTCTTCCATATGGGTGCTCATCTTCTCATATGTTGTGTTTAGCTAGACTACGAATCACAATTTCATCTGTGTTCATTCCCCACCTTTTCAGCCAAATTTATTTTCCTTTATGCCTTAATGAATACTTCCAGAAACTCTGATAGATTCCTTTTGTATAAAGAATCAGTTTCCATAAGAAAGATGTACGTGACCTCACTGGCTTTAGGTAAATATTCAAACAGTGTGTTTCCAATTTGGAATAAAAAAACAAAATAAAGAAACCCAACCCAAAGTTGAAGCCACTTGGACAAAACAAATGAGGTAGGACAAGAGAATGTGCAGAAATACAGCATGAACTTGAAGATCTAAAAGCAGGTCATCCTTTGAACTGCCCTTTCTCACCATACTGTTTTCTGACACATTTGATTCCTTTTATTTTAATACTTTTCAGGCTGTGTCAATTGGGTCGAGCAGCCGGGGTGTGGAATACACATGCCCATCTGCCTTCCTGGGGAAGGCAAGATAGGCAGGTTGTGGAGATGCACTTCAGATGATAATTGTCATGTCGCTAGGAAATGCAGTGTTTGAATGATACTGTTTCTGATCAGCTGCAAGGAAATATTGTAGAAGGCAGGAAATGGATAGAAAGTGCTTTTATCAGCTTCCTTGAGATCTTTATGCTTTTAAAGGGAATTAAATGTAGAAAGATGGACCTGTTTAACCAGCTTTTATCATCTGTCTGAAAAGGTGCTATAGATGCCAAAGGTGGTAGGTTGTATTGCACTTCATTTTACTTAGATCAGCTGTTCTCTTCAGGACTTGTGAGCTGGTGGGTGGAGGAAGGAAGGAAACTGTCTTTGTTTTAATTTTCTTTTGGTTTTGGGGTTTTTTAGTTGTAGGATTCATGTCATAAAAGGGGAGCAAAAGGAATAGCATCTGCTCAGTTAGAAAAAGCAGCAGCTTAATGAAATGTCTCTGAGGTGCTCAGGGAGGCTATACGATGAACCATTTCAGTCATCATGTGCATGGTTTGCAAGTTACAGCTTTACCATAACTGTTGGTGCTTGGAAGCAAACCCTGGGGAGTCTGCATGACTTTCTTCCCAATGTGAAGGCTTTCTGTTTCTGATTTTTCCCCATTTTCTGCAGGGGGAATGCTTTTAGTTGAAGTTACGTCCTTAGTAAATGAGAGCTTCTGTGGGTAGCAGCCAAAGTGGTTTCCATTTGGTTCCATGCATACGGTGGCAGTACAAGAAAGAGTGGCAGTGAGAATACAGGTTTTAAAGGCTGAATAACCTGGGAAATGTCTGGGTCATTTCATGGTGCGGCAGGGAGTTAGATTGCTGTGCTCTATCAGCTGCTCCCTCCAGTATACATGTTAGAATGTTTCTGGAAGAATAAAGATACAAAATTGAGTTTAAAAGATGAAGAAGGAGAAATCAAAGGAGATTTCCATGCTGTCACTGTTCTCATAAGCACAGAGAAACTTTGAATCTGTGGTTGAGATAGCAAATACACCTTTGATTTATATGCATGAACTTCACTAATTTGCAGTGGAGACATGTTGTGCAGTCGTGAACTTTGATTTATCAAAAGGAAACAGAGTTAAAAGAAGCAGCCCACAATCCAGTGTAAAACCTGCTTTATTTTAAAAATGTTTATGATGCTACTTCAAAGGCCACGATATACTGCTGAATAAAACAGTGATTAGAAGTTACATGAAAACCATTTGATTATATCTCCCCTGTGAAGTAGGCTAACTCATTTCCCAAACAGAGTGTTTGCATATATTGTGCATTTACATCTGTATGCGAGGCTTGGAATGGGGTTTTTGTTATAAACTGTACAGGTCTGCAGGATGCTTGGAAACATTTATGGTATCAGTTGAAAGTATCCCCTCCTTCATATATATGTGTGTGTGTGTGTGTGTATATACAGCTGCAAGACTTTGCAGGTGAGGAAAAAATTATCACCACTAGTACTTCTCTGCCTAGAAACCTCTCAGTATTACTTACTCAGTGGTGCTATAAAACTCATGCTTGCAGGATTCAGGTGTCCTGGTCACCTTCATGCAAAGCAACTAGGATTTTTATATGCTGATATTTATAGCACCACTCACTTTGTGTAGTAGAGCCCAGCTGTTATGGCCAAAGCAAGGTCCTACTGCCAGACATACAAACATGGATTACAGGCACAGTAGTGGTGATCCAGTGTGAGCTTTTCTTAACTAAATAACTGTCAACACTTCATATTTTTTTCCCATGGCAGTACATGAGTTTTCTTGCAATTAATTTGTCCGTGTGCATTAATTTATTCATTTGTGGTCTTTGAAGTGTGCTGGGTTTTTTCTGAGATCCGTTCCTTGCTTTGACTGTCCTGCCTTGGAAAGGACACCCGATTTTTCTGAGCTATAAAGAGGATTAAGGGGCCTAGTCGAAGTGAAAGTCGGTGCATAATGCTCAGAGAAAGGACACTGTGGGTCAAAGGAAACAAAAAAAGTGATCCCTGTGACTTAAACCCAAGTCATTACAGCATTTCAGCATTTAATCCCAGTGGAAACCAGAGAGGATTTGACTCTTAAATAGGTGCTGGGATCTTAAGTGCCTTTGAGAACATCAGTATCCACAGCTACAAATTGCTGAGTGCCTCCTGATACACTGGGAACTGATTGCTGGTGCTGCCAAACTGTACTGACCTTCACAAAATGAGGGGAAAAGCTGAGAAATGTGTAATTCTGCAGCTCCTGGGCATGCTAGTTTAAGGAAGATCCTGCAAGGTGCTGTGTGGGTGCAAGCCACAGTCCTAAATCCAAACCAGGAAGTGGCTGGTGTTTACGGATGAAGACAGTGGATGGGAATACAGCAAGTGTTGTAAGGGCTCTGGGTTTTTTGTTGTGCTGCTCTGGACAAAACTTGTGCTGTTCTAGTTGGAAAGAAGATTAGATTTCTGTGTGGAGACTGATGGCATTTAGATTCCTGAGTTAGGCCTGGGCAGAAATTAGAAGCATTTTTTAATGTGGTACAATCTAATTGTCCTGTAAATAAGCAGCTGGAAATACTTAGTACCACTTAAAAATTCACTGTGTTTAATGTTATTGTAACTCCAGATACACTGGTAATCCAGATTGCCTATAGGCTGGGAACAGTGTGAATAAACCAAATAAAGATGGGTTCTGCTTAGTGCTGACATCAGGGCTCATTTGATATTAAGGACCCAGACAGTTTAAGGTTAGTGTGCAGGGAAATTAAGGAAAACACACATCCCAGTGTCATGCTAATAGTGGGAATTAGAAATTAGGTAGGCTTTATTTCTAATGAACTTAAGAGTTTACGATGGGGAGGATGTTGGTTTTGCTAGTAAGGTATTTAATCTAGTTTAGGGTAAAATGTCAGTGTGGCCAGTATGGTAGCACTGAAGGGATTCTGGCCTTTGATACGCTAGTGGTATTAGTGGCTTTGCTGGCCAGTGTTTATCTATTTTCTGCAAAGAGACCAAACTTGTTTTCTTTTTCCCCTTCTTCTTAATATTGTAAGTCTTTTGGCATCGTTTTTGGTTTTGTTGTGGCTTAAGTAACAGTATTACAGATGTTTACCAGCTGTACTCAGCTTTGTATCCTACATCACTTGTGCTGCAAGTACAGTTTGTGTTCAGAAGCTGTTTTAGAAAGACCTGAACTTCTCATGGTGACAAATTAGGGGATCGCTAAGGAAAAGGGGAGGGTAGCTGGAACACTTTTGCATGGTTCGCGTCCATGCAACTTTGGTAGATGCATTTGCGTTCCCAGATAATGTTTCAGTATTTAATGTTTCAGTATGCAGAAGTGAAACTAAATAAATCCTTTGCAATATAGAATATAAAATATAGCATTCAGTGTGTTCTTGTGTTTTTTTCCGCGTGCCAGTGCTGCTTGCATTGTTGTGTTCTCAGTGGAAATTCTGGGTTATTCAATTCAGTTTCCAGAAAAAAAAAGTATCAGGTGGCCAAAGTGACTGTTACACCCAGCAAAAGACCAGCAGCAAGGGTAAAAAGTTCAGGAGCAAGCCTCATGTGAAATTTGTTTACAGGCAATGCTGGAAGTATACTTGAGAATAACAGTTACATGAGGAAAGAAACCAGTGGTTTGCAGATGTTTTGTAGAGAGTAGAAAAACAATAAACTGAGTCCAGTATTTAACGTGAAATCTATTGTATGGAATAATTATACATAGAGTTGTAGATATATGTGTATTTCACATATACATTATATGTATAAATTATTTTATCAGAAAGAAAAAGCATTGATCTAGTTTAGGGTTAAATATTTCATTTTTTTTTCAAGAAAGTATTTGCTACTGTTTTTTTGCAAAACACTTTGTTCTATTTTTTTCTTGCTAACTCTTCTAATATTATATTATTTTTGAACATAGTATGGAATTAGTACAGAAAAGGTGGAGTGCTTCAATCACTAGTCAAAACAATGGATATTAAATGTTATTTAAATAAGCAAAGAGAAAAATTACGTAAAACTATTAAATATTTAGTAATGTTTTTTCCTAAGGAGTAGTTATATTGGTTGTAATTCATTCAAGTATGCTGAATTACACCAAGTGTGGACTCTAATTTAGGGATTTTTTGTTAATGGGCATACTTTCTACAAATACCTGTGAAAGTCTATTCAAACATAAGCAGAGATGCAAGTATATATATTTTCTAATCTGAATTTGCCTTTTATTCTGAAGTGGAAAAATACTGAATTCTTTTGGTGATTTTTTCTTTTCTGATTTCAGGAAAAAATTGGAGTGTTTTTACAAGGCATAAAACAAACTTTAGAGAGCTTTTATAAACCTTTTTTTTAACTTGGTGTAAGCATCTGCTTCCAGTGTGGGGAAATGTGAGCGATGTGCTCTTGGTTTTTAATCTGCCTGCTGTAGTAAACAAAGGAAGTGTGGTTTGGGAGCAGAACTGCTGTGTCTTGTTCCCATCCCTTTGAAAACACTGCAGCTACCAGACACACTTCCTTTAGGTTCTGCTTTTGCTCACAGATGGACGCACAGCCTTGGCACAGCAAAAGGCTTTCCTGCTTTTTCAGCTTACCACTTCGCAAATATTTATTTAGTCATTTGCTGCACTGACCCAGTTGGACGAACTGAAATGAGGAAAGTTTACAGTTTGGAAGTGGCAAATTTAGAGCAGGGTCAGTTGTTGTGCAAAACGGAGTCAGTAGTTTGAGATAGGTTGGCTGTGAATCCGGATGCGGGCTAGTTAACGCCTTACAAAGTTACACCCAGGAGTTAACTGCCCGTGAAGTGCCTACCAGTCTCTACTGGCAGGTAGCTCACAGCAGGCTGTTTTGTGTACTGAGTGAAAAGCCAGTTTTATTGAATGTTATTGTTAAATCATTTTAATTAGTCTTTAAATAACAATAAATTAAAGTCTTCATCCACGTTGAAACAGTGAAGAATGGAAATGGCATGCTATTTTAGCAGTTTAACACTTCTGAAATTTAATCTGTTAACAGATGAGGCTTTTTGGTAGTAGACAGCTACAGCTGGAAACCAATAAATTAGTTCTAGCCCTAGGTAAAAATGAAGAAGTCAGGTCGGATTGTGATCTCCATAGAAGCATTGAGGCAATTCAATAACTGGGATCTGGCTGGATTACTGAAAGTATGTAGAAGAAAAGAAGCAAATGGAGCAATGCAGGTGAACCTCTGTGGACTGAATGTCACTGTCTGTTATTGTAGGGACTGCGCTGGGTCTGACACATATGTTCTTAATAAATCTTATGTTTCTATGAAAAGATTAAAGAAGTGGCTGTTATTTAATTTGTAAACCTTGGTCTGTCTGTACTAGGATCTTATAGTTATTCTCCAGTTTCACAGAGGAAAATGCAGTCTGGCAAAGGGCTTGAGGTCTCAGAGATGTGCAAAAGCAGCAGTCAGTGGGTGGCATGGTTTAGTGGGAGGTGTCCCTGCCCATGGCAGGGGATTGGAACTAGATGATCTTAAGGTCCTTTCCAACCCTAACTATTCTGTGATTCTATGATGCACACATAGGATGAGGAGAACCCAAGCAAATACGTCCAGACTGTGTCTGCTGTGACTCCTGCCATGACAAAAGAATGCAGTGGATAGACAGAAATGGCAGATTATAAGTAGAAATGCTAGAAGAGCTGCTAATTATTTCTCACCTCTCTTGTTTTCAGGGTATGGCCTTCACATTACATGAACGACAAATGCTTGGGCTGCAAGGACTTCTGCCTCCTAAAATAGAGACACAGGACATTCAAGCCTTACGCTTCCACAAGAATTTGGCAAAAATGACTGATCCCTTGGAAAAGTAAGCACTCTCTGGCCTTGTTTTGTCATGCAAGTAAATTGAAATTACTGTAAAATATTGCATGGGTATAACTAAACAAGGTTTCAGGGGGATAACTAAACATGGTTTCAGTGCCTCTTCTGGGTCTTTCAGTTGTTGAGGGTTATTTTCAGTTTTGCACAGAAAACTGCTTTCATTGATCATGCATTCATCATGTGCCTAAGTGAGGTTGGGAACTTCTTTCTTGTATTCCATAGTCATAAGATAATGAAGAAGAATGTACACAAATTGGCCAGTAACAAAGCTGCAAACCTTGCTGTAATGCGTACTGTGTGTTTCTGTAACATCTAAGATTTGGGTGGCAGGTTGTTAGAGCACAGAACTGTTGGGGGAGAGGAGGGGACAGCTAGCACATGCTAGAAAAATATGTGAGAATTAAGGTAAATTGAGGGTTCGATAATTAGGAATGAAAACCAGTGTTTATCTAGTTACTGCTAGAAAGGAATTACAGGGTCAGAATTTTGAAACTCATAATGTGTGGGGTTTTTTATATCATTTTTCTATTTAGCACACTAGTTTGGTGAAGAAATGTGGGGTTTTTTTTTAATAACACAGTTTTATCATCCTGTTACTGTTTTTATATATGCCTGTGTTTATCTGCATGTAAAAATATGCAGTCTCCTACAGGTGTGAGGGGCACTTGAATGGTTCAAGGCTTACTGGACCACAGCAAAATGCTTTGTTTCTCATGAAAACCAAAGATGATTTTCAAACACACTCACGTCACTAGCTGTTCTGAAACATGTTATGTCATCTGTATTAGCAAAGTGGCTATAGCCTAAGATGGATCACTAATTCATTATCAATATCATTATCATGATATTCAATATCATAATTATATTATGTAGTTGGGTCAGCAAGACTGAATGTGAATCAGTATGTGGTAGGTTGGTAGGTGAATTTGCAAAAATGCAGGTTTAGTTGGCACACCTGGGTAAGTCCTTCAGAATGAACTTTTGTTATTAGTTAATCTGTTTTAGAACTGCATTAATATCAAGGTTAACAAGACCTTGCTGTCAGGACCTTACTTTTTTTGGATCAAAAATTCTTTTACTGGTATTTTTTTAACAGTAATGAGATTCCCAGCTGCATCCTGTAATGAATCCATGGGTTGCCTGTTATCACAGTGCATGTTTACGTGTATGGTATGTCATACCCGGTATTCTTATTTCAGCTTTTCAGTTCTGATGCTCTCTCTTTTCCAACTTGTGTTTAGTACTCAAAGTCTTCCGTGGAAGCAGTAATTTCATGCAGAAAGAATACAGAGCAGACCTGTTTTTTGCTTTGACATTTTTCACATTGTTTTAAATAAGCATAAGTGTGAAACAGTGAGTGACTTTTTTTTTTTCTCTTTTGCTTAATTTCAGGTATATCTATATAATGGGAATCCAAGAGAGAAATGAGAAATTATTCTATAGGGTATTACAAGATGATATCGAGCGGTTAATGCCAATTGTATACACTCCAACAGTGGGCCTTGCCTGCTCCCAGTACGGCCACATCTTCAGGAGACCAAAGTAAGAACAACAGATATGTACTGCTGCGACTTTTAATGCCAGTTTTTCTCAATAGTTGCCTGAGGTGTGGGAATGTTTTACTTCATTTTCACTGG
Source organism: Myiopsitta monachus (assembly GCA_017639245.1). Taxonomy (NCBI): domain Eukaryota; kingdom Metazoa; phylum Chordata; class Aves; order Psittaciformes; family Psittacidae; genus Myiopsitta; species Myiopsitta monachus. The sequence continues at coordinate 1,076,960 of CM029941.1, read as the reverse complement.
AATTCAGGTATGCAGAACTTGTGCCAATTCAGGCAGTAAAGGTTCACTAAGTAGTATCTCAAGACCCTTGAGATATATCAGAAAAAGAACATTTGAAAACAGGGTGGTAATGTGTTGCGTAAATACCACAAGTGCAGGGCTTCAACCCCTTTCCAGCTTTTTCTAGATGCCTGCCATGGATGCAATCATGCATTTCAGTCATTAAGAGAGAAACAATATACTTTATTGATATGACAAAGTTCAATGGTAAACGCAAACAGTGGTTTAACAAGATTCAGCGGCAAGGTACACTTGATTATTTACTATATGCAGGACAGGGTCAGAGAGAATTGTCAGGGAGATCCTCCTGTTGAGTCGTAAGATTCAGAAGGTACCCCCTTACTTTCTAAACTCCTCAGAAAGGAGTCTCGGTACAGCTGGATCCATCCTGGACTTGGTCATCAGTTTATGTCCAAAGGATTATATATGTGCAATCAATCCTTTATATCCCTTACTGAAGATTTCAGAGTTTAGCATGCTGTTAATCACTTGGCTGGGAATCTGTTGTGGCAAGGAATCTCTCAACCTCAAGGAGTAATACTGAGAGGTATTCCTGTGCAAGGGAAGATCCTGGAGTGCTGCCTGCTGCTGTGCAGGAGTGCTCCACAGGCCCTGGGCTGCCCACTGCTTATGGGGTGAGATGACTGACTGGTAGTCATTGCGGTGTACCAGCACAAGGACTGGGTCTGTTCCTGACAGTACTTGGCCACCAAAGACCAGGCTAAGCTGGATGCAGCAGCCACCACAGTCCCCGCTGGTGGCTTTAAGCAGGAGGGAGCATGCTGCCACAGTGTGGTCTGTGTTTGTCTGCCATGACTGTATGAGGCGTGTGCACTGGAGAAGGGGTTGTTGTGACAGTTGGTGATATCTGGTGGCACTAGTACAGAAGCAGCTGTGACAACACCAAGCTTTTGGCTTTTCAAAAATAGTAGCTTGCCAAGTAATGGATTAAATGGGGGAGAACATGCAATGCCATACAGCTCCTTAACTCCAAGGAGAGTGCTGTGGCTGTCTCCAGCTCTCAAAATCACATCTGAGTATGAGGATTTGTACCAGGACAGAGCATTTGAAGGGAAATGTAAACTTAAAGGGATTTCTGGAGGTCATCCACTCTCACCCTCTGCTCAGAAAGGGTAACTTCAAGTAGATTCGTTAGAGATATTCCCCTGTGCAATCCTGCACTGGGGCAGAAACACAGGGGCACGCACACCCATACAGCAGTTTTGCTGGAGGAATCTCAGGCTAATTGCAGCTCAGAGCTGTCACCAGCATCTTCAGAGGGCTGGACAGAGCAAGGGGGAATAGCTTTAACCTACCAGAGGGGAGATTGAGATGAGCTCTTGGGCAGACGATCCTCCCTGTGAGGGTGCTGCGGCGCTGGCACAGGGTGCCCAGAGGAGCTGTAGCTGCCCCATCCCTGGCAGTGTTCAAGGCCAGGTTGGACACGGGGGCTTGGAGCAGCTGCTCCCGTGGAAGGTGTCCCTGCCCGTGGCAGCGGTTGGAACTCGATGAACTTTAAAGTCGCTTCAACCCAAACCGATCTGGGATTCTGTGATTCTGCTGGTGGCAAAGGGTCGCAGTGCTGGAGATATCTCATGATGTTCTCTCAGAGCTTCACAGCAGACACCTTGGGTGCAGGAGGAGAAGCCAGCCAGCAGTTGGAAGGATGTTGGCAAAGCAGAAAGGGAGAGGCTTGGCTTGTGGTAGCTCTATAGACTGTTGAATGCAGATAGTCCCCTATTAAATCTGTGCTGCCAGGAGCTTTCAGTTACTCTGGCACAGTAAATACACTTGGCTGGCATCAGATTGGGTTCAGCAGTGACTTCAAAACGACTCTTCAGGTTATTTAGCTCTGTGTTAAGACAGTACATTCAGACTGGCAGTCGTGTCAGCTCATTTCCATGGCATTCTCACTGCAATTCCAGATATAGTTCTGGAGTCCTCTAGAAAGCTTGCAGGCTTTAGTGATATGTGGAGGAAAGGATAATCCTTCATTGCCATGAGGACTCAGCTATGTAGTGCAGCTGCTGTGATAAAGACAGTAAGAAACTCAGATTTGCCCCTGATCTGGGACAGGGGATGTGAAAGGTGCACCCTTATATTTCTTACATTCTTCCTTTCATCTTCCACATCTCTCTATATATTACAGACCTGATTGAAACCTGTGCCAGTCTGGAGGTTGTCTGTATAAGAAGGAGCAGCATGGTCTGGAATTTAGGATGTCCCCTCCTTATTTCTGAGAACTATCACTTTCCAAATGTTGGTGATTTATCTGTTACCACCTCTGCTGAGCCTCTCATGCCCCCTTTCCTCCTAAAAACAGAGGGCTTGCTCAAGCGGAAGAAATACAGACACTTCTCTTCACCTCTTCTCCTTTCTGCTGCTTTTTCTCAGCTCTCATGTTCCCGCCGATGAGCAGTCAGCAGGGGGAAGCACTGTTCTGGTCTTGCAGAAGGCTGTATGCTGAGTCCCTGTCTTTGTCGTCCCTTTCTTTCCCCTCCCCTCACCTTTTGTAATGCCATGGATGGGGATTCACTAAGGCAAAGCCAGGCTTAGGATGATGTTCCCTTCTCGCATCCTTACAAGGGAGTGTATATCCTGGCCTGTCTGATGCTAACAGCTGGGGTATTTTGCCCTCGAGGAGTATTAAAGGTGATTATCTGTAGTAGTGTAAAATCCAGGTATCATCAGGAAAACTGTTTTCTCTGTGTTCTTATTTTAGAGTGTCAAAGTACAGAATTCCGTGTTAGAAATTGTCCTTTGATTGATGTATGTCTGACTACAATGCTTTTGATTTTAAGCAATCTCTTCTGTTTGACATTGAGCTGTATAAAGCAAGGTGAAATTTCTGTCACCTATAAATTATTTCTGTTGGTTTTTTTCTTTCAGAGGATTATTTATTTCTATCTCAGACAGAGGCCATATAAGGTCAATTGTAAACAACTGGCCAGAGAATGACGTTAAGGTACTAACACTGTATAATATTTTTCCTGCTTGTTATTTAATCTCAGTTGAGCTTTTTAAGATTTGTCACCTTATGATGGAATTGTAAATACTGAACAATATATCCTTGGCTGCTTGGCAATGATGGCAAAATACAGCTAATGAAGATGAAGTGTACCTTGAAGAGCAGTGTTTTATCCCAAATATGAGGTTTGTGGTTTGAGTAAGTGGTGATGATGAGAACTAGACATGCCAAATGTTTTATTTCACTTCTTTAGTCCACCTTTTGGGGAGGTTTTGGGGGATACCCCTCTGGGTCTTACTATGTTTCATAGCAGTAGAAGAAGTGATCTTGTCCTAATCTTAGGACAGAGAAGTGGTAGTTTAGAGGCCTGCATTGTGCCATTAAATCCTCTATGGCCCAGTTGAGTGAAGAACCATGAGGAGATGAAGTAAACAATAGTTACAGAAATTTTTTGATGTTTGGATTATTTACAAATGGAATTAATAAAGCCAAGTTACAAGCTGCAGTTCCATACAGCAGCTTGGATTCTTCCCACTCTGTGGGTTTTGGCAATGAAAAAGCATAGCAGATTCTAACATTAAGCTTTATTGCTTCAAGTAAAATATTCCTTGTAGTCTGTTTCTTGATTGTGCAAGCATACCTGAATTTTTGCCTGGTATTGCTCTAAACTTTATGAATTTCAGTGATCGTATATAATTTCACCTCCTTTTGTTTTCAGGCTGTTGTTGTAACTGATGGAGAAAGAATATTGGGTCTCGGAGATCTAGGTGTGTATGGGATGGGAATTCCAGTAGGAAAACTATGTTTGTATACAGCCTGTGCAGGAATACATCCAGATAAATGCTTGCCTGTGTGCATCGACGTTGGAACTGATAATACAGTGAGTTTCACTGCACTTTGCCTGCCCTAAGTGATCCCTATGAGAAGTATTTAAGCGTATTTAGTCCTGTAAGAGAAGATACTTATTTGAGCACTTTTGTTAAAGATAAAACCAAATATTTTATGTAAGGGTAAATGATTTGGAATTCATTATACTGTTAAATATAAGTGACTGAAAAATGCCAATTAATTTGTCTGTGAAATGTTGAATTTGGAAGTAATCTGAATGCTGCAACACTAAAATAGACGGTCGGATTGACCTGACTTTTAAGAAGCTGGAAATGTGAATCAGATTTATTAAAGCAGTTTATTGTTCACAGTATTGATTTGTTCCATTTTTAAAGCAGCCATCACCATTCTCAAGTGCCAGCTGAAATTACTGAACATTGATGTAGACTGGGGGCAGTTACAGTGGCTATATAAATGCAATATCTTTAGGGTGAAATGTGTTACTGTGGACTCTGGAAAGTGGATATTGAGGAAGTGATTCATCCTGCTACTGTCTGATTTATTCTTTTTCAGACACTCTTAAAAGACCCATTTTATATGGGCCTATACCAGAAAAGGGATCGTTCTCAGGTCTATGACGACCTAATTGATGAATTTATGGAAGCCATTACAGACAGGTATGACACTGAATATTCTTGCATGTAATATGGCCAAAAGTGCTGGCAGAAAAATACCCTAAGACAGAGTCCTTGAAACAGTCATTTAGGGAATAAGAGTAGGACTAGAAGTCAAGAGGCATGGCTGTATGTCTGCCCCTGTAGTGATTTATCTCTCTGACCTGGAACATGTTGCTTGTAGTTATCTCTTAAGTACACATAGAATGGAGATGGCACTGTTTCAAACAGTGAAAGGCCTGAGGACAATCTCTTCCCAAAGATAATAGATTACATGCAGGATTTGTTTTAAAAGGATTATATTTCTTGATGTGTCTGGTGATAGGAATATTTGCCATGTTCTGTAGGTATGGCCAGAACACACTTATCCAGTTTGAGGACTTTGGAAACCACAATGCTTTTCGTTTTTTAAGAAAATACAGAGAGAAGTATTGTACCTTCAATGACGATATTCAAGGTACACCCTTTATGTTCCTTGATGTATATGCAGAAATTTTGCCTAGAGCCATAAGCTGCCACGTAGATCTGTACAGCTCACCTTAGATTTGTACTGCTTTCACAGGGACAGCTTCAGTGGCTTTGGCAGGACTGCTGGCAGCACAGAAAGCCACGGGTAAACCACTTGCAGAGCAGAAAGTGCTGTTCCTTGGGGCAGGAGAGGTGAGTTCTCCTAAGGACTCTAGAGCAACAAGAGATTTAACTATCTCTTTTCTGGTTCTGTAGGACTCATGGAGATTCACATTCTCTGAATTCTATTGCCTGACTTTTTGTATGAGGTTGGCTGAAATACATTAACAGAAGGGACTACCTGCTGAAAGTTGACTATTTGAAAGGTGTTTAACATTTACAAGACTCAAGTTTTTTACTTTCTTACGTGGACTTAAAGCATCAGTGATTTGTGTGTAGTTGAATGGGAATAGACCATAAAATTAGCAAGAGAGAGGGAAAGAGCATCTTGTTAATTTTTGTAGCATTGAAGAGACGTACATGGTGGTTTTCTTAGCAAGTTAAGTCAGTGGCTGTTTGCTGCACGTTACTGGGGCAGCCATGTCAGGACCAGCACCATGCTTCTTGGTATATCAGTGAAATTGCTTTTATGGTGCTGGCAAAATAACTTAATTAGCCGAAAATTTGTCCAACTGGGGAAGGTCATGATTGCAGTAACTGGCCAATGTTGTGTTGCTGCCCTGCTCTGCACTTCCCTCTACCTTATTTCTCCTGCAAGATTTAGCAGCATGTGCAGCGAGCCAAGAGAAGGGATGTGGAGGGAAGCACTGCCAGCACCTACTTTGTACCCTCTGTCAGCAAGGCCTTTATCACAGACAGGAGGAGCAGAAAGAGGATTGAAAAGCAGCTGGGCACAAAACACTGGTTTCTTGACAGGAGGGCTTGCAGCACTAAATTATTGTTACTGTCTGGTTGGGCTGCCTTGTAGTGGCTGCTGAACTGGTACAGACAGCCAGAAATGCTGCCTCCCTCTTGCACTTGAAAACATGACACTGTTGATGTCAGTAGTCTGCCCTCATCTAGGGAAACATTGCTTGTGTTTCAGAGCTGGCTTATTAAATGATTTTTGTGGAGTTCTTGCAGTTGGTGGTGGTTGTGATTTGTGATGAGAAACCTTTTTTGTGAATTGTTAAAAATCCAAGTCCTTTTATCCCTAAGGCTGCACTGGGAATTGCAAACCTCATTGTTATGGCTATGATGGAAAGTGGTGTTTCTGCTGAGGAAGCCTATAGGAGAATATGGATGTTTGACAAATATGGTTTACTGGTTCAGGTAAGGGTGCACTGTGCCTTGGAATACCACAGTACAGATGGCCAGATGCTTTCTGTGTCTTCCTCACAAAAATAATCAACCTTTTATCTACAGGGCCGAGAACAAAAGGTTGATTCTAATCAAGAACCATTTACGCATCAGGGTCCAGAGCAGATACCAAAGACATTTGTGGAGGCAGTGAATGTACTTCGGCCTTCAGCTATCATTGGTAAGTAAGGTTATTTTTTATTCTGTGTCTCCATCATTTGGTTATTTGCTGCATTTGATTCACTAATGTGGCTCCAAGGAGGTTGGTGACAGTGATCTGCATTTCTGCTGGTGTAAGATGAAAATGTGAGTTCAGTTTTCTGCTTGCAAATACACTGAGCTGCAGGTTAGCTCACAGTGCATCCTTCGTTCAGCTGTGGTGCTCCTTCTGCATCTTGTGTCCATGTTAACTGCTTCCTCTCATCTTTGTCCAGCTCTTATAGAATCATAGAATAGTTAGGGTTGGAACTTATTAGACTTTCTTAGAAAACTGAGCATGTTCTCGGGGACTGCATGACCGTAATGAACTGAAATTGTAATGACAGGGACTAAGAGTCAGGAAGGCAAAATACAACCTTTTTTTCCCCAGACACATTTTTCTACATCAGCAACAAGGTGATAACAGTCACAAACACCACATTTTCCGCTTTGCAGGAGTTTCTTAACTTGAGTAATTATATTTTTCTGACCTTCCCCCCCCCCCCATTAGCTTCTCTGGCCAGAATCTGCCAGCAGCATGGCTTGAAGGAGCTTGTTTCATGCTGCAAGTCACCAGTACCTGTTATGTTACTGACATATGTAGGTACTGATTTATAACTCTGGCTGTCTGCAGAGGTCAGATGGGGTTACAGGTATTTCCTGGTGCAACTCTGCAATTTCCTTAGCTTGCAATTTATTTGGAAAATTAGTTTTTTAGTTGAGTAGCTTCCCTGAAGCCTATAGCCAATGTACATGCACACCGTTTTTATGTTTGCACCTATGTGTTTGGGTGTGGTGAGAAATACTGGCATGAAGGGAATGTGCATTGCACAGTTAACACCCAGCCAGGATGAATCATCTGTGAAGAACCTGAGGTTCCCACAGGACAGTGATGAGTGTTCTTTGCACAGATTAATACAAAAAATTATGTAAAATAGGCTTTTGGAACACAGTAATTAGATGTTCCTGTGAAAATGAGAATTTTAAGCAGCCAGAAACAGAGGAGTGCCTGGTGTCTTTCTCCTGCTGTTGGAAAAGCCTGCAATGCTTTGCTCTGAGTGGGACACTTCAGGGTTGGTAAGAGCTTAATCTACAGTCACTGTCACCTGCCCTGAGGCAGACAAGTATTGGTCCTATTTTTGTGTGTTTCCATTTATTCCAGGAGTTGCAGGAGCTGGGCGGCTCTTCTCTCAGGATGTGATCAAAGCAATGGCCTCTATCAATGAGCGACCCATAATATTTGCACTAAGTAACCCCACAGTAAAATCTGAATGCACAGCAGAGGAAGCATATACATTAACAGAGGTATGTAACGTTCGGAAATGTTGACCTATTGGCAGCATTGGTGATGGAACTGTTTAGTGACTGTGAGAGTACAAGAACTCAATTTATTTTTTTATTATTTGGAGTTACTGACATAATAATTCAGAACTTTCCTGTCTTCTGGAAAAAAGTAAATGGAGGTGATGTGAAAAGAAGTCTTGATTTTTAAATAATGATGTTTTGCTTTAAAGCTTAAAATAGCCCAAATCTTCGTTATTACTTTTTGAAAGAATTACCAGTAGGTGCTGTTTCATAGCTTTACTCAATTAATTGTTTTCCACCATGCTTTTTGATTGTTTTGGGTTTTAAAGATGGGGCTTGGAGCAACCTGGTCTAGTGGAGGGCATCCCTGCCTATGGCATGGGGATGGAACTGGATGAGTTATAAGGTTCCTTCCAACCCACACCAGTCTGTGATTGTATGATCTTAAGTTAATACTGTCATAGGGACTAGGGGAGACCTGTAAAATGTAATGGTTGAATACAGTCCTTAAATCAGGTAATGTCCTTGCTTCAGTTCAGGAATTCTCTTTTGTACTCAGTCATTTCCTAGTGTCTTCAAGTCAGAACTCATATCATTAACAATGACCCATGAAGACATGGCTTTCTGTGCAGGAGTCAGTAGTGGCCCTCTGCCCTTGTGAACCCCTCTCACAAAGTCTGTGTCTCATACACTGGCACCAACAAACACTGAAATGAGGGAGCCAAGAGCAGATACATCTCATTCTGCACCATTACCTCCAAGCCATTACACTCTGGGGTGTTTGTGGAGGTTGGAGGTTGAGGGTTTTGGGTATTTTTTCAGTAACACTGTGACCAGCACCTCCCAATCTCTGTCTTTTATCCTTCTGCACTACCTTTTATATGAAACTAATCATCTCTTAAGAGAGCTTGAGGGCAGAGGTGGGGGCAAGGGAGCACCAGGCAGATAGAGCACTCTAACTCTGTGGACTGGTTGGTAATGCCTCTCCTCTACATGGTAGCTGCAGCTCGCTGTGATCTCTCCTTGTCCACAGGGCCTGCCTGCAGGCTCCAGGGGTGGGACTCATGAAAAGACTTATTTTTTTCCTTTCTTTTTTTTCTTAATACAGTCCCAAACCATGTGATTCATACATGAAAACGAATGAGTGGAGATCTTTGCGTGTTTCTTGATGCAGAACTATGAACTCCTTCCTTCCGCTTTTAGTGTGGCTCGTTTTACAGCATTACAACCTCAGGGGTGCTAGCTTAACACTGGGAAGGGTATAACTCCATCATCTCCAGTTGGCAGCTAGATTTTCTTTGTTACCGGGCCTGTCAGCTTGGAGGGAGCTCTTATTAACAGAGATTTGCAGGTCCAGAGTGAGTCCTGGCCAGGAATAACAGCCTCTAGGCAAAAGCTTTTAATAATAAATGAAAATGGTTTTAAATGAAGATGGTTTAATACGTCTCAGATACTTTGCATTAGTCAGAATAGTGACTTGGGCAGTGTTTCAGTATGCAAAATTAAATTCCAGGATCTTGGATAAAAAGTAAACAAGCGTTCATTACACAGCAAAGCCATTAGCTGGCATAAATAAATGTGAAACCCACTGGCATCTCTGATGGCTGAAGGAGGCCAGCAGCACTGTAAGAGAGAGAATCAGCCTAATTTTCACTTGCACTTTCTATGGAGTATCAACAGAGTAATAGATGTTTTAAGGAAAGAGGTTCTCCTGTTCCCCATGGCTGTAAGTCCCGCAAGTCAGACCTCAGGGCAGTTGTTATCAGATGCAGAAGCAAGATTAGACTGTGCTGGTTGGATTTGGATGTGGTAACAGGTCTTCACTGAAGTAGCTGTGTGAGCATAGTGCTATTTGAAGAGTTTGTACCAAATGGAGAGAGGAACTTTGGTTTTCTCCTGTATTGAATCTGTATGTCCTTTTATTCATTATTTTCCGTAAGTTATTGTTTATAGACATGGGTTATTTGGATGATTAAAAAATGCTGGTCAGTAAATGAATGGGTCTAATTTTGTTCCCTAAATTTTGTAATGTTTCTTGCTCTTTCTCCGCATCTGATGTTTATTTTCATAATGCTTTTTACTTCTCTGAAATGTACTCAGTTTACCCCTCGTTTGCCCTTAGAGTGTAATGTTTTAACTAAGAAAGGTTGTCAAGCAGTTAGGGATCAGAGCTGTCAGCCCCATGTGTTTTCTGGCCTCGGGAATAGCCTAATCCTGGTGTGAAATCTTAGGTAGGAGCTCAGTAAAGAAGGTATCACTAGCCTTCTGTTCCTTATTCTTCTTCCACTAGGTGGCACCGGTAACAGCCCAACGATGCTTTAGTGCCCTTTGCCTCTGTATTGTGTGGGCTTTTGTTGTGTTTTAATATTCGTTGTCCTTTGATCCTGTCTCAAATGCATCCACACGTTTTGCTCCCTACACAAAAAGGCTATTGTCATGGGTATGCCCTAACATTCAAACGTAGTTCCTGACACTGTAGCCTCTTTGGTGATTTGTTTTCAAACGTAGTGGTCCTGCAGAGCCTTAAGCACTTTAGAGTAATGCTATTAAATCTGTTACTCAAAAGGAAGTCGATATTTTTTGCTTACAGGGGGTTTATTGCCTGAGGGAAGGGTCATTTATCCGGAGGGTGTATTTCACACTCCAAGCTCTGGATTTGCTTTAATGTGTCATGCTGATTAAAATCCTTTTCAAAGAAAGGGTAAGCAAACTGCATTATTCACCCCTCTCAGAGCTCTCAGCAAGTATGATACAGCACTCCCCCCTTTCACCCTCCCACCCATCACTAAACAAGTGCCCTTTTGTTACTGTACTTTTTATTCCTTTTGGAAGTGGCCGTTTTCAGCTGTCTTTGTGCAGTCCCTGCGTTGGCAGGTCCCGATCATGGTTATGGTTATAATAATGATTAACACACAAATACTTTATCTTGTCTGTGAGCAGTTCCTCTAAACATTGCTGTCTTAAAGAACTATGAATGATAAAACAAATAGATTGCTCCAGTTCCTTAGAAACCAGCACAATTCAATGTGTGTGCTTGCCTCTCACTTTCTTGATGTTTGCTGCAATGTTTCTGCAGAAACATGCAGATGCTTACTGATTCTTGTATCTCTTCCAGGCCCTACTGGAAAGAGTGGGTTTGGTGGTCGTCATCTAGAAACAGAGTCAGCAAGGGATTTAAGTATGTCCTTGAATCCAGTTGCATTCAGAAGGGCCATTTGCCATTTTGCTGCTTGGTCAAGTACCTTCCTGACTCAGTTCTAAAGCTGGGAGCTGCAGGACTCTGGTGTCTGTGCATTTCATAATGAACCCATGCTCCTGGCTCTTTAGAAGTCGCTTGACTGTGATCATTCCTGTTTAACAGGGCCGTTGCTTGTTTGCCAGTGGCAGTCCCTTTGAGCTGGTGACTCTGAAAGATGGAAGAAGCTTCAAACCAGGCCAAGGAAACAATGCTTATATTTTTCCAGGTAATAAATAAAATTGTTAAAAATCTTATTAAAATTCATTTAATCTTCAACTCAAGGCTATTAGCACCTCTTCCTGGGTTCCCTTGCTACACTAGGCACAGTTAGTGAAGCAGCATGAAGTTTTACCACCATTTAAATGCTTTAATTGCTTTAAAGCTGAGAATTTAATCAGCAGAATCAAGGAAAGATCAGTTAAGGACAATGTTAGGCATGTTTAGCTACACATGCAAGCACACACACAATGAGCTCACCCAACTGATTGTTTCCAAGAAAACATAACGATGTTATTAAAGGCTTTGAAAGCTGCTGCATTATGGGTTCTTCTGCTTATTTGTGGGGGAGGCAGGGGAAGGACAAAATAGGTGTTAATATGCTCCCCTTGAAGTTAATGCCTGTACCAGTGAGAGTACAAAAGAAGCACTGGGGATATTTCTCTCCCTATCCTTCCTGAGCTGCTAATCTGTAGCTCCTTGCTAAAAGCCACCTATTAGGCTAAATGACCAGCACACATGCTGAGAGTTTTGTGAATGTGTGTAGAAAGCTATGGGAAGATTAATAAAACCCCCAACATTATAGATGACTTTCAGCTCTCAGCAGCAGGCTGCTGTTATAACGTGATGTGTCCTAATTGGCAATATCAATTGTAGGTGTGGCTCTTGCTGTGATCCTCAGCAGTGTTCGGCATATTAGTGATAAGGTTTTCCTAGAAGCTGCTAAGGTAAGTGTGGGAACAGAGTAGGCTGGGGCTTCTGACGTAATGGTGGATGGCAGGATGGGCAATTTCTCCAGTCTTGCTGAAACTCTCAGGTTTCCTGTTTGATTTCTGCATGGTTTATCCATCCGCAACGGGAAAAAAAGGATTTTGTCCAGACAAAATTGTGAAGAGTGTCAGCTTCCACTGCAGTTTCGATTTCTTTCATCCAGAAACTGAACACTCAAAGAGGAAATCTGCCCATGTGTATGCTGCCTCCCCACCTTGTATGTCCGGCAGCAGGCCTGAGTTGATCTTAGAGAATTTTGAGATTTTTGGCTGTATTTTTCTAGTGCTTTGGGAGTACTTTAGTAGTAAGAACACTGGAACTCGTTCTCTCAGGTGTTTTAGCATGTTATTGATACTATTTGGGAAGCAATAAATAGAATCCCAGACTGGTTTGTTCTGAAGGGACCTTAAAGCTCATCCAGTTCCAACCCCTGCCACGGGCAGGGACACCTCACACTGGAGCAGTTGCTCCAAGCCCCTGTGTCCATCCTGGCCTTGAACACTGCCAGACACAGGGCAGCCACAGCTTCTCTGGGCACCCTGTGCCAGCGCCTCAGCACCCTCACAGGGAAGAGCTTCTGCCCAAGAGCTCATCTCAGTCTCCCCTCTGGCAGGTTAAAGCCATTCCCCTGTCCTGTCCCTACAGGCCCTTGGCCAAAGCTCCTCTCCAGGTTTCCTGCAGCCGTTTTAGGCACTGGAGCTGCTCTACGGATTTGTTTGTTTTTCTAACCCAGGCATTGTCAGAACAGTTGACTGATGAAGAACTTGCACAGGGAAGACTCTATCCTCCACTGTCTAATATCAGGGAAGTTTCTATTTCTATTGCTGTCAAGGTGAGTATGAAGCATAAAAGTGGACTGTACTAAAAGTGTTTTATGTGTCCATTAAGCTTCTGAATTGCACACTATGCCCTTGAACACTAGTTGCTGAGGCACAAAATACCCAGTTCTTTATGCCTTTAATAAGACACGCTTATAAAATGTCTAAATTTATTGGATGCTTCAGTTTGGCAGTGATGACGAGCCAAAGTTATGCTCCTTTGATTTCTGAAACTAAGTTTTCAGATCCCTTTGGTGTTTGTCTTTATTCAGTTTGTGAGTTCTAAGCATATTGCAGTGGAAGCGCTGGATGCTATGCAAATGTAATAAAAGGCACAAACCACATGGTGATTTAACTTTCCAGGTTATGGAATTTTTGTACGCAAACAACATGGCTTTCCATTACCCTGAACCTGCAGACAAGAACAGTTACATTCGATCAAAGGTTTGGTCCTACGAATACGAATCCTTCATGCCAGATGTGTATGACTGGCCTGAATCTAAGGTTCACTGATGCATCAGAAGATCACACTCCTTAGGCAGTGTCTTCTTCTCTGCAGGGATCCCCTTTTCAATCTGATTTAAATCATGATCTTTGAGTCCTGTAATTTATTTTCACTCATTTTGTTGTCTTTTTTTTCTTCCCCCCCTTCTACCCTGTTTTTCACTTGTCATAGATTTTTCCCCACTCTCCCAACTACCTGATAAACTGTGTGGATGATGACAGCTGTCACAGGAATGAGAGAGCTCTCCAAAATTAATTTAATGACACTGCATTTCTAGTTTAAAGCCAGCACCACACTAAAAATTCCATTAATAATGTTTTAGAAACATGTGTTTCATGAACTGTAGCTCTCTCATCACTGCCGATTTCCGGAATTATTTATTTATGCTTTATATAATCAGTCTTCTAATTGTCCTCATGTTGTTACACTGCATTATCTGTGACATCACCAGAGAGCATTTGTCAAACGAAAAATAGCTTAGCTTAAAATAAGATTAACAGTCTAATTTTTTCAAGGCCAGGTTGGACAGAGCCTTGGGCAACATGGTTAGGGTGATGGCAGGGGGTTGGAACTTCGTGATCTTAATGTCCTTTCCAACCCAAACCTGTCTGTGATTCTCTAATGGGGTATCTGGTTTGTCTGATGTTTAAAGTTCACCGTGTCCAGACTTGCTTGTGGCATTGGCTCCGTTTCTTGGAGTGCGCTCTGAGGAGCGGCGTGGTGTGCAGATGTGGACTCTGCAGCAATGTTTGTGTTTCATGTTTTCATCATTGTGTGAAATGTGAATCAGGAAACGTGAAACAGTTAAAATTATCCTTGGAAAGCCCAAAAAGAATATTAATTGCTTAACATATTTTAAAAACAAAACTATACTGTTGCATAGTAGATTTTATCCTGTGAAGGACAGGATCTGAAGTAGCTAACCAAAATATTTCAGAGATTTTACAAGGGGATTTCCTGCAGCAGACTCCAAAGTGATGTACCAAAGGATTTTTGTTTTACTTGTTAATTTTTCAAGGTTCTGTTTCTTCTAAGTTTAATTGTTCTCACTCTTGCTTACCCATTTCTCACAAAGACTTGTCTGTGATGTTTTCATGACATTGCAGACCCAAAAACTCCTAAGTGGACTCAGTTGCCACGTCAAACAAATGCCCCACAGGCAGCTGAGGAAGCTGGAACAGAGAATGTTACAGGCAGCTATTGACACACACACATACACAAGTCTGAATGTTTCCTGTGGTCTCAGTCTGGTATATTTGGTTCAGTTTGAATACTGGACTCAAAAGATCTCATGCTTAGAGGCTCCAAGTTGATCAGTTCATCTTCCTCACTCCATTTACAGGTTTAATTTGTCAGTGGGTTTTTTTTGTGTGAACACAAAATGGAGGTAGAATTTTTCCTTGCAATAAGTAGTACTGCACATTTGCTACAGATACCACAACGTGCGTTCCTTTCTGGTTTGTTTATACCAGGTCGGAGTGCCCTCTGTCCCTTTATATTAGCAGGCACAGACACACACTGGTAATTAGAGTCTGTGACTTCTCCTAATCTAATCTCTGTGACCAGAACAGTGGTATATTAGGAACAAAAATGAAGTTAATATGCTCTTCCATTGTTTGCTGCATCAAGGCAATAAAAAAAAAAGCCAAAACTGAATAAATAGTCATAACAAGGCTATAGTGGCAAACTTGAAGTCAGATTCCAATGTAGTAGTAATGAAATAAAGCTTTTTCAGGATTTACTCATGGCAAGCACGTCTCTCATAGCTTCATTTATATTGGAAAATGCAGTCTCCACAGAGTAGGCCTGAAACAGAACAGGGAAAATAATCTCTGTTACTCCCTTAGACACGGGCTCTGTCACTTGCTACCCAGTCTTTGATTTTACAGTTATGTCCATGTATTGAATAAAAAGAGTAAATTTTGGGAAGGCTTTACCTAAGTGAGGAAAGAAGACTGATTATATAAACAGAAAATAGTGGAGAAATGACTGTGTATTCAAACTGTGGTAAAGTGCTGTCTGGTGGGGCTTGAAATGCTGCATTGCCAAATCAGGCAACGCATGTGGTTTGCAACTTGTATATTTAAGTATATATATACAAAAATGACCAACGCACACATAGGATTTTTTTTACAGAGGATGCTTTTTTCCCCATCTATTTTTGCTATGCCTGGTTTTTATTGTATTTAAATCTGTGATCTTACTGAAAAAATTATTTATTCAGCGTACAAATTATTTTCACCTCCTGGAAATTCAACTCTCGCTGAAGCCTGCTGTAGTGCTGGTGGAGTTCTGCATCATTAGATTCAAGTACATTGGGAATGCACACTTCCCCACATGTGCCTACGTACTGATCAGGCAAGGCGAGTAGCAAAAAAGTCCCATACACTGATCTTGTGTCCTGGCTGAGAACGATCACAGAGTAAGGGCAGTCAGTCCATAAATACAACTCTTGTCTTACTAAATAAAGATCTGCATCCATCTGTTCAGTCTGATCATTTTTTTCAGGCAAGAAGTGCAGTCACAGCCCATGACCAGTGGGCACTGGTAGTACCTGTGAAAACCTGCTGCTTGCAAAAATAGGAATACCTGTGTCCAGCAGGAGTCTTTGCTTTGGGCAAGAGTGAATTCGGTTCCCAGGGGGAGCTCCTGCACTTGAAACTGGCAATGGCTGCTGTCAAGCTGAGGGAAGATGCCTGTTTTGAGCAGTGCAGTCCTTTCGCTTCCTGGCACAGGCTCGCTGCTGTCTTCAAGCAGATGCCAAGAGGGATTGTTCAGAACTGGCTGTCAGTGGGATCTTCCCAAGTACAAATGTTCCTGCATAAATTTTCTGGAAATACCACTGCACAGGTGAGGAAAAAAGAGTCTTTAGCTGGCTCTGAGGCTCCAGTTACCATCTAGCCCTGCCCTGATCTGCACATGTGTGGGAGCTCTAGAGTAGACTGTCCCTCTTTAACCTGTCCAAGTTACTGCAGCTAACTGGTACCAGTTAGACCTCATCTGTGCATCCGCACTTGTGGACATAGTTTAATCAGGTTCTTGCAATAAAGACATGGTGGAATTTTACCTATAATGTACTGTTGTTTTCCCTTAGCAACAAGTAACACATCAGCTTGCCAGTGTTTAAGTGCATTTCACTCTCTCTGTCATCTTTTACTGGTTATTTTTTCTTTATATAAAATACATAGATACATTTTTTTCAGTTTTGAGTATTCTTCAGATCCAATTAATCTTCCAGTTAATTACAACTGCTACTTTTGCTGTTTAATAAGGAATCACAGTACCATTTTCATATATTACTTAACCTGATTTTTTCTATTTTATGGCTTGTTCAAAAGCATTTACTGATCTTTATCTATACAGAAAACTCTTACACAGTATGCAAAAGGAAAACCTTGTCGCCAGGATGCATTTTATAATGTTACATATCATAAGTTAAAAAAATACATTGCCTAAAGGATGAGGAGTGTGCTAGCTCCTCACACAGGGACTTCCCCCTCCAAGTGGTACAGAAGTCTGTATTTCCTGTCTCTTCTGTGAGGATACTGCTCTGGATGTACAGAACACTTTGAGAGGATCAGAAACTCCCACTGAGGTCAGTAGCTTGATCTTTTCCAGGACTTGCTTCCTTAAAATCAACAGGAGCAGGACTGAGCCTCATGGCAGCAGTGTGTACAAGCGGCTAGAGAAGAAGAAAGGTAGCTAAGGGAGTGCAGCCTTTTTTAATAAAATATCCATGTTCTTGTTTAAAGATAGCACAATGGTTTGTATGTTTCTGAAGCATATGCCCACAACTGACATGTAGAGGAAGGCTGTTAAAATGCAGTGTCTGATAGATTTTTAAACCCCAGATGTGACTGTTGCATAAATTCTCAGTTATGTTTGTGAAAAGTGATGTTTCATGATGTTGTGTTTGCTTTCCAATCTTAAAACAAAGCAACACTGTACCTGCAGATTGGTGTTTAACAGGTTTTCCTGTGGTATGTGCATGTCTTCTCTGTACTGTTGTTTCCCCCACACTATTTTGTGGGGGAAGGTAAAGTAACTCTTTGTCACACTCCTCTGGTAGTAACTGCAAAGATAAGTGATACTCCTTTTAGTTTTTCACTAGCAGCCCTATTTGGTGACTACTCCTGTAGGAGAACGGGGATTACTGATGTATAACTAAAACTGTGAATCTTAGTTCAGCTGACTCTGGGCCTAACTAAATCCAAGTTGTCATCTTCCATTTGCTCCGGGTCATCTTGACTTCAGAGGTGCAGGTTTGAGCACCTCTGTCATTCACATAAAGGTATCTGCGAGCCTCTAGAATTGGACTACAACTTTGGACTCCCATTCTGTCTCAGCCATAAATGCTAGTCCCGAATTTAAGAAAACCACTGTTGTTTTTGAACCGTTTTTAAGGGCATGCATACTGCTATTGTGTTTTGTAACAGCCACATGTAACAGGCAGGGACTGGTGTTACATTGAATACTGGAGCAAGGAGAAAATCTAGAGCAGAGCTCAAATTGTACCCAAATGGCCAGTGAGTTTGGGAAACGTAATTAAGTTACTGTTGTTGAAGGAACATCTAATTCTGTATGGATCTACACTGACCTACTTACCTGCTTCCAAAATAATCATTACTGTGGTATCAGGAAACCTGCAGATGTTCTGTGGGAGCAGCAAGGAAAATCCAGCTTTAGACCTCTGCTTCCTACCATTGCTTCCCAAGCCGCAGCACTCCATGATGATGCAGCTTACTCGTGCCTGCTCCGGGGGAAAATGTTCATGGGGATTAATCCGGAACCTGCTGGCACCGTGGACCATGGCTCATGTAAAAAGCTGCCTTGCATCAGACATTGTGCGTGCGGTGCAGAAACCTGTGGTGTGCATTTGTATTCCCCGCGCACAACGTTGGTGCTGGATTGCACTTAACTCTCCAACTGTCTTTGACTCTGACTCACCCATCCTTTAAGTAGCTCCTTCCTAATGGAAATAAAAGTACTATTGGGACTACACAAACGTAGTAAGATGGCCAGTTTGTCAATAAATGTCAAAATAATCCACATTTGTTTTTACTTTGAGCATATCTACCTTATAAAAATAAATGTAAGTCTACTGGAGTGCTTGTGAGAACAGTTCTAGCCTCATCTGTCCAGGCTTGGCTTTACCTGGGAGGGTCACTGCTCAGCTGAAACTAAAATTGTATTTAAATGTAAACAGGTTGGGGATTTTTCTTCCTTTATAATGTTGTAACTCTATTGAAATACGTGTTCTGGTCTTCTATTTTCTTAGTAAAATGCGTTCCCTTTGCTTATATTTGATATTAATTATTCTGTGAAAATAACACTTGATCTATATGGGATTGGTACGCCATTACTGATGGTTTGGTTTATTTTTCTCCCCCTTTTGCCCCTTGAAAACGATCATACAATCCCAGACTGGTTTTTTGTTGGAAGGGATCTTAAAGCTCATCCAGTTCCAACCACGGGCAGGAACACTTTCCACTAGACCAGGTTATTCCAAGCTGCATCCAGCCTGTCCTGATCAGCCAACAAAATGGAGTTAGGCTGTGGGTAATGCAATTCCAATTTCAAAACAGCTTTTTTTGAACATTTGGTTGTTTTACCACACTGTCAAGGAAACTTTTTAAAGGGGCTTAAAGAACTGTTCTGGTTGGAAAAGACTTCTAAGATCATCGATTCCGACCATTCACCAATCAGTGCCAAGTCCACTACTCGAACCTTGCAAGCATACTGTTGTTACCATCCAGGTCATTTGGAAAAGCCATCAGTGAAACTGCACAGATGTTGGAGCAACCTCGTCACAGTATCTGCACCACATCCCAAACCTTCGGTACCCATCTTCAAATGGGTTTGTCTTCCTTGTGCTTCACCTTAGTGAAGAGTCCTACAGAGCCCAACATACCCTTGCTGCACAAACCATCACCTGCAGCCACATCCTCTTTTGGATGCTGCTGCTGAGGCGCTGGCGCAGGGTGCCCAGAGAAACTGTGGCTGCCCCATCCCCGGCAGTGCTCAAGGCCAGGTTGGGCACAGGGGCTTGGAGCAACTGCTCCAGTGGAAGGTGTCTCTGCCCGTGGCAGGAGTTGGAACTGGATGAGCTTTAAGGTCCCTTCCAACCCAGACCGGTCTGGGATTCAGTGAATCACGGAATCTGTCAAGTATGCTTCCAGGTGGCTGCTGAACAGTGTTTTAGGAACACTGATGCCAAGCGTGCTGTGAGCAGAGAGGATCGTGCGCGTTAGTATCGCTTTCAGTAACAGTTTAATTTAGAACCCGTTACCTTCGGCTGCTCTTAAAGGTTACCTGAACGCAACCGCAGCGCTGCGGGCCTGCGCCCGGGCTCCCGCGGGCACCGACCGCAGGCCGGGACCGGGGCCGGGACCTGCCGCAGCGCAGCGCCCCGCCCAGCCCGCAGAGCCGCCTGGGAGAGCTCGGCGGGGCGGGCCGCGCCGCGGAGCCGGGTAGGCCCTGCGGAGCCGGGCCCCGAGCGGCGGCCTCGGGGTCCCTCGTACCCACCCGCCTGCCCCGGGCCGTTCCCGCGGGCCGTGAGGCGGAGCGGCGGGGGGAGGCCCGGCGCGGCGCGGGGGTTGCAGCGAGGGGAGCTCGGGAGGCTGCCGGCGAGATGTGGCTGCTTCCGCACCGGGGAGAGGGAGGGAGGCGTTCGTGTGCGGGAATCCATCCGGTATCCCGTGCTGCGCTCGGGGAGACCCCCCCGCAGTGCTGGTCCAGCTCTGGGGCAGCAGCACAGAGGGACGTGGAGCTGCTGGAGCGAGGCCAGAGGAGGCCATGGAGCTGCTGCGAGGGCTGGAGCAGCTCTGCTCTGGAGCCAGGCTGAGAGAGCTGGGCTGGGGCAGCCTGCACAAGAGAAGGCTCCTGAAGGGGAGACCTCAGAGCAGCTCCAGTGCCTGAAGGGGCTGCAGGAAACCTGGAGAGGGGCTTTGGACAAGGGATGGAGGGACAGGACAGGGGAATGGCTTTAACTGCCAGAGGGGAGACTGAGATGAGCTCTTGGGCAGAAGCTGTTCCCTGTGAGGGTGCTGAGGCGCTGGCACAGGGTGCCCAGAGAAGCTGTGTCTGCCCCATCCCTGGCAGTGTTCAAGGCCAGGTTGGACACGGGCTTGGAGTAACTGCTCCAGTGGAAGGTGTCCCTGTCCGGATGGGCTTTGGGCTCCCTTCAACCCAAACCGGTCTGGGATTCAATGATTCTAACACAGCTTTCCAAAGGTCATGCTGCTCATACAGACCAGACGGGCTCCTAGTCTGGACACTACAGTGCATACATCCACCGCTGCACAGCTGATGGTATAGATCCTTCCTGTGCAATAGCTGCCCTGTGGTCTGTCACCCAGCCTTATGGCTGCGTAAGCCATGGCAATTCGGTTTGATTTTCCACTTAACAATATCAAACAAGCTTTCAAAGGTGCCGTTGCAAAGGCAAAGTGAATCAGGTCACTCCTGCCTCATGTGGCCTCTGAAGCTGTCTTGAGGGGAGCGCATCTCACCTCTGCATTGCAGGGCTGCCCACTTCTGACATCCAGTAATGATATATAAGTGTCCGCAGTGGCTGTGCTCTCAGTCATTCCGAAACGGCTTTTAGGGGAAAGCACATGCGGGAAGTTGAGAGTTTAAAGAAGAAGAAAGAAGTAGTGGTGTGTTTAAAGATTTGAGCGTTTCCAGCTGGATAGGGCTGTGCCGTTAGGTAATGAACAAAGGTCTCACGTTTGGGCTATTTGCAACCTTCCACTGACACAAAGAGGAGTTTCTGCTTGTCAGTGTTGTGTTGTCTGAAAGTCATACCCTGTGTTCCAGGAGAGGGGAACTTGGTCCTCACACTAAAGTAGGGAGGATTCATTTCAAGCCATAATGTTAATTTCTTTCCCAGCATAAATAAGCCATGTTCCAGGTATACGGGCACACCGAGGATGTCAATGGATATAACTTTCCTCGGCACTGGCTCGGCATATCCCTCTCCAACCAGAGGAGCGTCGGCGCTGGTGCTTCGCAGGGAAGGAGAGTGCTGGCTCTTCGACTGCGGGGAGGGAACTCAAACACAGTTCATGAAGAGCCATCTCAGGGCAGGTTTGTGCTGTGAAAGCTACTGCAGTGAGGGAAGGGGGGAGTTTCAGGAGCTCTACACAAGACACTAGTGGCATTTGAATACGTACCGAACATGCATGAGCCGCTGCCTATGGATGGCAGCTGCTGAACCCGGTGTGCAATAAATCCCTGATTGCCCTTTGGTAAAGAATTCTGTTTGAGAACCAAACTCTCCATAATTAATTTATCAGGCTTTGTTGTCTGAAATACGGGCCGCAGGCCAGCTTTAACCCAGCACAGTTTGTGTCTGTCTGAAGGCAGCTCTGGACAATACCTGCTGTGAATCTTCTTCTCAGTAATTATTGTGCTTTCGTGTTCAAGAAAAAGTTCTGTGGATTCATGGTAACTTTTCCATTTTGGCAAATTAAGTAGAAACCAGACCTGAGCCTTCAGTCGCTGTGATTCTCAGCCTGAAGAGGCACGAGCAGACTTCTGACTCCCAAGTTGTAAAGATGGAATTACCAATTATGAACAGAAAACCAGCCTTCTGCTTCTTTGAAACCTGAAGCTATCAGGGGATTTAGTGACCAAATGGATAGATTAATTTTTTTGCTAGAGTTACTGGTTTTTGCTTAATTGTTCTTCAATCAAAACAAAGATTCTGTTCTTCCTACTGCTGAGTCCTAACAGATGGTGGAGAAAATGCCTCACTGTGTTGATGTGGAACCTCAGCTGAGGCAGCCTGGTTAAAGTACATGTGTCTGTAATGAGAGAAAATTCTGGGCTTTTGTAATCTATCAAAAACAGGGCTTAGACACAAAAACAAAGCCAAATCTTTTAAGTGCAGGTTTTCATCTGTTCCAAAGAAACGAGTCAGGATCTGTGGGACTCTTGCCTTTTAAAAACATTAAAATCAAACCTGGATGCTTTTTGGTTTTAGTTTACGTTCATTTCATATGCTAAATTCAAAAGTAGGAACAACACAGGTTCCACATTACATTTCTCATTAGCCTACAGATTCTATGTAATGGAGGAAGCATGACCACTTTACATCACTTCCTCACTTCTCAGTATAGCAGATGTCATCAGTTAGCTCTCTTCCATGCTTGTTGCACGTTTTGCTTAGAAGGAACTAAAAGTTCTGTCCTGGCTGTCTTTGGCAAATCAAGGCAAAATAAACCTGGTGTGGAAACTTATCACTGCTGTGGAAAAGAAAAGCTGTGGTTTGGAATTTATTTCTTAAACACTAGTTTTATATTAATTTCCCTTACTTTTCCTACTTCTTGCCCCAGGGTGATTATTTCTGAGTTGCTGTGCTCATTTATTTTCCTGGGCTTTGTTTCTCTGGTTTTTCTTTCCCTGTTGTTCTGATCAACAGGCAGAATTACCAAGATCTTCATCACTCATCTTCACGGCGACCACTTTTTTGGACTTCCTGGCCTGCTGTGTACAATTAGCCTCCAAAGCAGCCCTGATGCAGAAAAACCACCTCTGGATATTTACGGACCATTAGGGCTGCGAGACTTCATCTGGAGAAGCATGGAGCTCTCCCACTCACAGCTTCTCTTTCCCTACACTGTTCATGAACTGGTGCCTACGCGGGACCAGTGCCCTGCAGAAGAATTCAAAGAGTTCTCTTACATGGGCAGAGATGAGATGCCTCCTGAGGGAGCACAAGGGAGAGTACTCCATCTGGATCCAGTAGAAGACTCTTACTTGCTGCTTGAGGATGAGCAGCTAGTTCTGAAAGCATTTCGCCTATTTCACCGCATTCCTTCCTTTGGCTTTGTGGTGGAAGAGAAGCCCCGGACTGGTAAACTCAATGTACAGAAACTGAAAGACCTTGGTAATTACTTTGACTTATTTTCTCTCTTTTTCAGGTATTTTAAATGCCTAAATGTATGTGTTTAAGCTGAGTAGCAACTCTGATTTTAAGCACATGGAACAAAATCACGTTTGCAGGCAGTTGAAATCTTTGTGACCAACTTTTTCTAGGGTCTAGCCAATTAGAGCTGCTGTATGTCTCCATAACCACTTTAATTCAATTTTCCATTTTCTACAAAAGGCATTTTAATGCTTCATGTTGGTATGTAACAGTAGTGCCATTTAATCTTGTCATACTGAGAAGAGCAAACAAGTTCAGATGTTCAAGTTTTAAAAGCACAGCGTGGCTTTCAGAGAAATGTATGGCTGGTGTTATCTTCATGGCTTTATTGACTTTAGTATGGATACTATAGCTTTCCTTCAAACATACTTCCTGTTAATGTTATAAGCTCTTTATTTGCATGAAGCATATGAAGTGCCAATTGCAATTTATATTTCCACGTATATTGAGGTTGTATGTTTTCAGTGAGACAGCTATGTATGTAAAGGTATATAATATATAGAGGATATTTCTTCTGATTTCTTGGTTTTAAACCTGACACTTGTTATTGTACTTACAGACTCTTTTGCCTTTATTCACCAGGAGTTCAACCAGGTCCTTTATATGGGAAGCTGAAGAATGGGATTACAGTTGTTCTAGAAAATGGACTAACGATTTCTCCTTCTGATGTCTTAGAAGACCCCGTTCCTGGAAGAAAAGTTTGCATTCTGGGGGATTGTTCAGGGGTGGTTGGAGATGCGGCCACAAGGCTTTGCTGTGGAGCAGATGTACTGGTACACGAAGCCACGTTGGACGATACCCAAGAGGAGAAGGCCAGAGAACATGGTCATAGCACTCCAAAAATGGCCTCAGAGTTTGCGAAATGGTGTAAAGTTAAGAAACTGGTGTTGACTCACTTCAGTCAGCGGTACAAACCGGCTGCGCAGAGAGGTGAGGGGCATGCGGACATCACCGAACTGAAGAGACAGGCAGAGTCAGTGTTAGGTGGCCAAGAAGTAACACTAGCAGAGGACTTCATGACAATAGAAATTCCAATGAGAAAGTTAAAATGATAGTGTTAGCAAGCTCGGTGTGAAGACGTAAAGTAGGATGGTGTTGGGTAATAGTAGGGTTCTGGTATCCAAGTGCGGCACAGAGACCTTGCTAACTGGAGACAGTACCAGGCACGGTTATGTTGCTTTTGTAAAGCAAGAAAAAAAGGATACTCGGATGTCTGGAACTTCGAATAAATTCATAATAGATGGTTTCAGACACCCCAGAAACAGAATGTGTAGGCTGGTGCTTACTTCTCTTCCTTGGACCATGGATTCCTACAGCAGAGCACTGAATCATTTGGCTTGATACAATTGGAAAGGTCTGTGTTCTACACCAGAATTTAAGATACCTTACCTGTTACAAGCTTTTGAGTAACATCTATGTCAGACTTGTTATAGTATTCTGTAACTGCAACCCTGTTTCTATGTAAGAGGACTATCACACTGGAACTAATAAAGTATAGCTTTGCCAAATGGTTGTAACTTGGGTGTTGCTACTGCTCAAGTTGAGGAGCATTTATAATTCTCCCTTTGCATATGAAGTTTCCTCATAAATAAATGCAGTTTAGGCTTCCCTGAAAGTGAATCACTCTTTAACAGTTTGATTCATTTAAAGCTCTGAGGCAGGAGCCCTAAGTTTGCATGCCTATTCCCTGCATCAGTGAAGTTTTAGAAGTATTCCCTGGAAGCTTTTAGCAGATGACAAGTAGCCTCTCCTAAAATGTTCCCCCAGGTGCATTTTCTAAGGCAGATTATCCTGATTAAAAGCATATTTGTGTTTGTAGAAATACCCCTACAGGAGGAATTTCACCTATGTGTCGCTCTGTCTGTTTCTGCAATAACTTTATCAGTTAAGGGACATACAGACCAACGTTATCTTTCTTTCTTCATGCCTTGAAACCAACTGAAAGCATCCAAATTTTAGCCAACTTTTCTGGTTGAAAGTAAAACTGAGTGGTTTTAAACCCAAAGCTGTTTTCCCCAGCATAGATTTCATGAAAGCTGAAACACTTCAGAGCTTTCTAATAAACACTGAAAACTCTGGCAGATGTAAGTACAGCTGCTGTGTCTGTGCTTTGCTTTGTGTACTTGATGGTAATACAGATAGAAAACAAATCCCTTTTAATAGTCAGTTTTCCTTCCTGCTTTTAATGAAGAATAACAAAGCTCTAAAACCTGAGAACACTCCTGCTCTTTAAAGATCCCTCCCCTGTAGATACAGAGCACTGTGCGCTATGTGCGTTGCAGGAATCCTCACCCAGACCAAACTGTGGAGGTGAGGACATCAAATCCTGCAGCTTTCTTTTGGATATTCTTCAAGTTTTCTTCACTAAGAGTGTTTTTGGCTGTAATTGAGCAACAGTCTTCAAAGGAAGAGTGTGATTTCCTATGGTTTAACTAAATGGATGCAATTGAATTCAACATCTTATCCCCACCCTGCAAAACTGTCTTACCTGCAGTTATGGTAACTCTGAACTGAATTACACCAACGTTAGTATTTTCTGCTTCAAATTTAGAGGGTGTCTGAGATTTCTTAAGGTATTGGGAAGAGCGCAGACTTGAAGAACATGAATCCTGCAGCAGAAACTCGCTGATCTCTCTGACTTCTCTCTTAAAAATGGTACAAAGCAGGCAGAATCTGCAGGTCATGCACTGGCATGCTCTTTCACCCCATAAATTGTTTTGTAAGATAAAAATGAATACTGAGTCCAGAGATCTTGACATTCATGCTGCTGTATGTGTTCAAAAGCTGAGCAGACTCCAGCTATCCTATGGTTCTTACGGCGAAAGAATAACTTTATTTAGCGTCCTGACCTGCTCTGCTACACCTGCTTCCACACTGGAGCGACCAAAAATTCCTATTTCTAAGACATTCACAGTTGTGATATGAAGCTTAGGGAATGACTTAAAGGCTTTTTGGATACCATGTGACAAAATCAAAGGGTGGAAATAAAACCTGGGGACAGCCTAAATGCCTATGGAAGCTGTGTGCACGCACCACTGCAGCTCACCTCCCCTCAGTGCTGGATACCACTGCTCTAGAACCGGGTTATCCATCCCTGCAGTAAATACAGTTTTGCATTCATGTGGTTAGTTAATTGCTGTGAATGCGGGAATATCTTCAGTTCCCATTCAAATGACAGAGGGTGTGGGTAGGTGGGTGAGGTGAATCCTCGGGGCAGGCTCCTGGTGTGGAGGAAGCCTCGCCTCTCCATGCCCTGCAGTCCCCCGTGGTCCAGCTCAGTGTGCTGGTCAGCGCTTGCCCGGCTGAAAACACAGTTTGTCAATAGCCTGCAGGAAAACAGCCTCTGGGCTCACTTCCTGCTCGATCACTGGGTCAGTCAGTGAGCTGTTGCTGCATGGCTTGAAGGAAGGAGGGTGCTGAAGTGCCGCGCCAGAACTGCTTGGGAGCCCCAATTTTAACACATCCTAAATATGCTAAATATCCTAAATCGCTACATCCTAAATATTTTTTAGGATCTAAATCAGAATGGGTCAATTGGGGTGAAAAACAGAAAGGAGAAAAGGGTATCGAATTAAAGCGGCAGGCTAGGTCTTCAAGTGTTAGGTTGAGGAGCTTTGTTGCACAGAACTGACGTGTTAGTGCAATTTTTAGGGCTATTTATTCCGCATGGAAAACCAAGGGAGGAAATGTCCATTTCGTCAAAGCTGAGAAGAAAAGCTGCAAGGTGCCTGGTCTGTGTTTAAGGACAGGTTAACTATATCGCTGTCAGCGTCCTTCCAGTGCCTAAAGGGGCCACAGGAAACCTGGAGAGGGGCTTTGGACAAGGGGTGGAGGGACAGGACAGGGGAATGGCTTTAACTGCCAGAGGGGAGACTGAGATGAGCTCTTGGGCAGAAGCTGTTCCCTGTGAGGGTGCTGAGGCGCTGTCAGGGGGTGCCCAGAGAAGCTGTGTCTGCCCCATCCCTGGCAGTGCTCAAGGCCAGGTTGGACACAGGGGCTTGGAGCAACTGCTCCAGTGGAAGGTGTCCCTGCCCGTGGCAGCGGTTGGAACTGGAGGAGCTTGAAGGTCCCTTCAGCACAAACCTGTCTGCAAAACTGTTCTATGATTCTATGACATTTTGAAATGGTTTCTTTGTTGGTAGGTTGGTGAATGAGGGTGCATCTAGTGCTGGAGCCATGTGAAATTCCTTTATTTCCAGTTTAATATATTTTAGTATCTGTAATCCAGTTACAGCTGTCTCCTGGTCAGCACATCCACGTGTCTTTGCTTACCATGTTCCACTCCTCTCTCGAAGTCTGGGTACTGAATTTGTTCATAAATCTGACTGCTAGGGAGACTTGAGTGAAATTAATGGGAACATGTGCACCAGTCAGGAGTGACAAATTTATACCATAAATTGTCGGGTTTTCCAAACGAGTTTATCTTTCCATTAACCAGTTGTTAATTACTGAAGAACAGAATTCCTTTGCATTGAATTATATCCGCCAGACAGCATTTCCTCTGACAGCAGATACAGGATTCTGGTCCGGTCCTGTAAGGACTCGGAGGGTGTTGTTACAGGTTCTGGGTCTGTAAACAAAGATTTCAGGGGGTTTCTTTTTTAGCTTTGAATATCTGATTTTAAACATCCTTCTGCTTTCCTGGTCGAGTTCCGCTAAGTTTGGTGCCTTTTTTTCCTAGCTCATACCAGCAGAGGGACTTGATAAACTGCGAAAGAAGCATTTTATGTTATGGGAAAGAGGAGGAGAGAGGAAAGAGTTTCATGACAGCAGAGATGCTCCTGCTTTCTACATGCAGCTGCTAATGGAACAGGTGAGCACCAAACAAAGGAGTGAGGGCAAACCTTCCTTCTCCCGAGGTCTGCAGGAGCTTGCGGAAAAGGCTGGGAAACGCGCACGGGAGCGGTACACTGCTCCAAACGTGGGCAGTCTGTGTGGCAGGGTGGAGAGCTCAGGATCAAGTTTGGGCTCTAAATCCCACTGGGAAAGGGATCATTGATGCGAGGGGTGGCTCAGCCTTTGGTATCAACCAGTGGGACGCTTCATCTGGCAATGCAGGAGAAACGCGATCTTCATTTGGGAGCATTTTTATTATGTTTTAAAGACTTTGAATAGAATTTGCTCTTGTGAATCATGTTAATTTATAAGGAAAAGGATATTAATTATTTACCTCTGATGGTTTCATTCTAGAAATCCAGTTTCTGGCGAGGTGGTAGGACAGATCCAGGTCTCACTGAAATTGGTGGTTTGGCACGTAGTCAATGGAACAACTTAATGCTTTTTTATTAATGATAAAAGCATATTGATTGGGATCTTGAGGTAGAAGAAGTTGCAGAAATTTGATCAAAGCAGTGTTTTGAGGAGGGTGGATGCTAAGCCACAACACACTGAATTGATTCTGCTAATACCGGCTCTTGATATTTGGAACGTGTTTGAATTCAAAGGCATTCAGGTGGTTGGAAAAGTACCTTTTTGTTGGACCTGGTGTCTCTGCAGCCTTTCAGCATCACTTCAATGGCCTACAAAGAGGTCCCTTGCATGACTTAATTACTGCTGGATCTGTTTGGCTTTGGATAAATACGAGGCAGCTGCTCAGTATCTTCCCTGGTAAAGCAGCTGCCCACCCCTTTCCAGCTCCTGGTCCGCTCTTTCCTCATGCTGGAGCTGGCTGTGGTGGGATTCACCTTGTGTCTCCAGCAGCCTCCGTGCACAGAGGCTTGTGGCACCGAGCTTCGGATGCCAGAGTCAGATGGTGGCACTTGCTCAGCGGCTTGTGCACCCCCAGATTTCGTGCTCCAATGTCCTGTAAAGCAGGACCTGGAGAGGAACCTGGACAGGCTGCAGAGGTGGGACTGCGTGAACCTCGTGGAGTTCAACCAGGCCAAGTGCAAGGTCCTGACCCTGGAACAGGGCGGTCCCCAGCACAAACATGGGCTGGATGGAGCAGCCGGAGGAGAAGGACTTGGGGGTGTTGGGTGAGGAGAAGCTCCCCATGACCCGGCCTCAGTGAGCGCGAGCACAGAACCCCCCCGTGTGTGGGGCTGCACCCCCAGAGCGTGAGCAGCAGCTCAGGGAGGGGATCCTGAACCTCTGCTGCGCTCTGCTCTGGGGAGACCCCCCTGCAGTGCTGATCCAGCTCTGGGGCAGCAGCACAGAGGGACGTGGAGCTGCTGGAGCGAGGCCAGAGGAGGCCATGGAGCTGCTGCGAGGGCTGGAGCAGCTCTGCTCTGGAGCCAGGCTGAGAGAGCTGGGCTGGGGCAGCCTGCACAAGAGAAGGCTCCTGAAGGGGAGACCTCAGAGCAGCTCCAGTGCCTGAAGGGGCTGCAGGAAACCTGGAGAGGGGCTTTGGACAAGGGATGGAGGGACAGGACAGGGGAATGGCTTTAACTGCCAGAGGGGAGACTGAGATGAGCTCTTGGGCAGAAGCTGTTCCCTGTGAGGGTGCTGAGGCGCTGTCAGGGGGTGCCCAGAGAAGCTGTGTCTGCCCCATCCCTGGCAGTGTTCAAGGCCAGGTTGGACACAGGGGCTTGGAGCAACTGCTCCAGTGGAAGTTGTCCCTGCCCGTGGCAGGGGTTGGAACTGGATAAGGCACTTTCCAACCCAAACCATCCTGGGATTCTATCACATCACCAAGATTGCTTTATGAACCTGAAAACAGACAACTGAGAGGGTTACCACAGGTACAGTAATTTTGAGATGTCTAATTCAGATCCTGTCTGATTTAATGCAACGTTCATGCTCCAGAGGTGAATTATCTCACAACCCAGCTGCAGTGTCATCCTTGGGAATTTCCTTGTAGAATTTGCACCTTGTTCACACCTGCTTGTGGAATGAAGTGAAAGATTGCATCAGATTTCCCTACACCCTTTCATCTCCACTCCTAAAACCTACACTTTTGGGTATAAAGATGTTGAAAAGATGCTTAATGCACAGCATCAGTGATGGCAGTTCGCTATGCCCCAGTAGTCTAAACGGGGCTTTAGTTGATGACATGTCTTAAAAGCAAATGAGGACCACTTCCAGTGGAAGAAAACGTAAAATATTGTATTTAGACTCATTGTTTGCCATTCGGAACAATGAAAATTATACTGCTTGGCACTCAGCATGAACACTTTGCACCATTCAGCCGCGTATTAGAGCAAATTGTGTCCCTGGATGAGGGGCTACAGCTGGGTCCGGAACCACAAAGAGGAAAAGACTGTGATTACAAATTACTTAATGATTTATTTGTTTTTAAGCTATATACCTTGAGGAGGGTCGGGAAGTGCTGGTGTAAATGTGCCTGCACAGAGGCAGCCCCTGAGCACACGCATTTGCTGCTCCCCATTGAACTGGAGCTCCCATCTCCCATCCGTAACGCTTCACACGCTCCAGAAACAGGTAATTTACAACACTCTCGGCGAGTCCTGGTGGGAGGAGGCTTCAGTTAATCTACCCAGGAAAAGATGACAAATCTAGCAGCGTTTCACATTGCTCTTCATCACTGAGATGCTCTTAAGGATGCAGAACTGATTATAAATGACTTAATGGTGTGAGCAGGAAACTTCAGTATGGCAATAGAGCAGTTCTTCTAAATTTCCATCACTCTTAGCTCTTACCGGAGTATCTGACACAGTGCAACAAAACACCCTAATTATTTAGCAAAAACATACTGCGTTTTGCAGTAGCTACGGTATTTCCGTGCACCTTTTCCCTTCTGTTTGGCATTCTAAACGTGGCCCAGTGCCACAAAGGTGGGAAGAGGCAATCTCCAAGTTTAAAAGAGAAATGAATCTTTCCCTTTTCAACCGAACTCCGTTGGAGGGTTTGCTCCTGCTGGACAAGGTGACGGGGAACGGGGAACGTCCATGTCTGTGTCCCGGTGTGTTCGCCTGGGCTGGATTTGTGGGCTCTGCACTCTGGGAGGTTGTATTTTGTGGGGCTGTGGGTTTGCAGGGGCAGCAGTGGCAGAGCTCTCAGCTTGCAGGGGTCGCGTGTGGGGGCTGTGCACTTCTGGATGCTGCATTTGGGGGGGGGAGGGCTTTGCATCTGCAGGGCTCGGAGGTTGTTTGGGGTTCATTTCCCAGCAACACCCTGATGGGATCCAGAGGCACCTGAACAGGTTGGGAGGTGGCACCATGCGAACCTCGTGGAGTTCAACCAGGCCAAGTGCAAGGTCCTGACCCTGGAACAGGGCGGTCCCCAGCACAAACATGGGCTGGATGGAGCAGCCAGAGGAGAAGGACTCGGGGGTGTTGGGTGAGGAGAAGCTCCCCATGACCCGGCTTCAGTGAGCACTTGAGCACAGAACCCCCCCCACGTGTGCGGGGCTGCACCCCAGAGCGTGAGCAGCAGCTCAGGGAGGGGATCCTGAACCTCTGCTGCGCTCTGCTCTGGGGAGAGCCCCCCTGCAGTGCTGATCCAGCTCTGGGGCAGCAGCACAGAGGGACGTGGAGCTGCTGGAGCGAGGCCAGAGGAGGCCATGGAGCTGCTGCGAGGGCTGGAGCAGCTCTGCTCTGGAGCCAGGCTGAGAGAGCTGGGCTGGGGCAGCCTGCACAAGAGAAGGCTCCTGAAGGGGCTGGAACTGGAGAGCTTTAAGCTCGCTCCAACCCAAACCACTCTGTGCCCCCATGGGGTTGCAGCAGTGGGGCTGTGCATTCAGGGGTGCTCTGTTCCTGACCCTGTGCATTCAGGGTGCTCTGTTCCTGACCCTGTGCATTCAGGGGTGCTCTGTTCCTGACCCTGTGCATTCAGGGGTGCTCTGTTCCTGACCCTGTGCATTCAGGGGTGCTCTGTTCCTGACCCTGTGCATTCAGGGGTGCTCTGTTCCTGACCCTGTGCATTCAGGGTGCTCTGTTCCTGTCCCTGTGCATTGGTGGTGCTCTGTTCCTGTCCCGGTGCATTGGCGGTGCTCTGTCGCTGTCCCGGTGCACTCGGGGCTCCATTCCCGTGTTTCGCACCTCTGGGCGCTGCACTTCCCGGGCTCGCGGGTTTGGAGACGCGCCTGCATCCCCAGCAGCGACACCCGCGCCGCCGGCGGACACCAACCACACAAACACCGCCCGAACGCGCCCGCCCGCCCCTCTCCCCGGCTGCCAGCAGCGCGGCAACCGCGAATCGCCGTGCGCGCAAGCGCCGTGTGTGCCGGCGGCGGGGCGCGGGGGGAGGAGGGCTGTGCGTTACCCGGATGTGGCGCATGCGCGGTGGCGCCAGGACGTGTCGGTGGCGGCCGCGGAGCGCGATTGCCGGAGCCGCGGTAACAACGACACCGCCGTCGGTTCCGGTACCGCGGCCGCTCCGCTCCGCGCCGCGCCGCCGGGTCCCGCTGCCAGCGCCGCCCCGCCGGCCCGCCCGCAGCCCGGCCAGCGGAGGGCGGGGGGGCGGCGGCCTGGCCCGCCGCGCCGCGCCGGGGCCGGCTGAGGCGAGGGAAGGCTCTCCCCCCCCCCCCCCCACCGCCATCACCACAGCGGTCGCCGCCCCTCACCGCAGCCCCGGACCGCGGCCGCTCCGACCCCGCCTGCGGCCCAGGTAACGTCGGCCCTCGGCTCCCCGCCCGCCGAGACCGCCCGCGCCCCCCATCCCGCCCCGCGGCGCTGCCCGCGGACCGCCCCCTGCCCCGCTTGCCCTGAGCGAGCCGCGGGCGTCGTTCCCGCACGCGCGCGTCCCCCGCCGGCCCCGAACTCGAAGCGTTGCTGGGTTTAACCCCCGGTTCCCTCTCGGATGGGCTCTCCCTCCGCCCGTCCGCAGTTCGGCTTCGCTGTGGTGCCGCGCGTGCAGCCCGCGCTCTTGTCGTGCTCCCTCTCCTGCCCTGGGTGGTTTTGTGTGAGCAGGTTGGCGTTCAGTTCTTCGAAATCTGCCGTCTTCGTTGCAATACCAGCGTGCTTTAACGTGGTTTTTAGGCAGCGCGGGGCTGCTCAACACATGGGGTGTTCATAGAAGTCATAAAGGTGATTCTTTCTTGACCCTCTTCCCTTCCCTTCCCCATTTCTCAGGGAGACTTGTGACTCGGTGTGTTATTGAGTCCTCACCACGGAAGGCTGGTTAATTTACGGGGTAATCTAGCTGTGGGTTAGGTGTGTTATTACTTGGAGCCCAAATTGTACCACTTGCAAACCAATTCTTCTCAAGCACATACAGTAGAGTAGGATCGTGGTGTCTTTTACCACTGTTCCTAACCACTTCTTGGTTAAGAGCAGCATGCTGCTGTCAACAGGCAGGAGAGATTCCAGGCTCTGTGATAGCTGTCATCTTCTGAATTGCAAGACTCTTGTACTCTTGTTACTTTGTTCAGTAATGTAGGTAATTCTGTGTAAGGTGCTGCCCTATAAAACATGTTTTCGTACTCTAAGCTTCATGATAAGCAGGCAACTTGTCCTTCTGGCCCACTTATCTTGGCCGGGTTGCTACTGGAAGCAGTTTCTTCTCACTTTGCATTCATGAACCTCGTTTGATTTGCTTGTTGCATAAGCATGCGTGTTTAATATTGATATAGAAACTTTATTTCAGACAGCTGAAGCCTAAAGAGAAGCAGTAAGTGTCTTGAGCTGATTAGAATTCCTTTTTTTAAGTGGCTCTTTACATAATGGCATTCAGGCTCAGCTGCACAATGGGGATGTGAGTTTCAAGAGTTATCAACAGATTTAGTGGAGAACAAAGGTGCTGAGAGCAGTGGATCCTCCTGAGGAGCAGCCATTGCTGTGCTGTTTTTAAAGGCCTGCTGGAATTTTAGGGCTCTGTTTTCCTATGTTGTTAACCTTGTGAAAAACTCTACTTTTGGTTGGGACTGGAATTTTCCAGCTTTGCCCAGAGGTGATTTTTTTCTTTAAGCTGAAGTGAATGCAGAGAACATTATCCCTGCACAGGTTACAATAAACAGCAGATGTTATCTAACACACCTGTTCTGGGGTATCGAAACATGACGTACAAGTGAAAAATCACACCGCTTCTGCCTGAACAACATTTAGCTCTTCCTTCTTACTGCTTGGCATAACCACAATTGTTTCCTCTGTTTGTGAGGTTTTGACAAATTACTATTTGTCCTTGTTGGAGGAAGCCTTCTGCGAGAAGATGGGTCTTGCAGGATACCCTGAGGAAGAGCTCAGTTCAGGTTTGCTCTGTCATTCTACGGCAAGGAGTTCCACCACTGCCTGCTTTCTGAATGCGGTCTCTTGGGAGTGAGGTAGTGTGAGGTGCTGTGGGTACAGATCCAGTTGTAGAGGAGTTTACTGCTTTTTCCAGCCCCGTGGTGCAGTGTGCAGTGATCTTCCTTCTCTGACCGTGCAGAAGGCTGTATGGAGAAGAGGAGGGTTTTTTTAGCTGTATGCTTTCTCAAAAATAAAATGTAGAGAGAGGGAAAGGGAACCAACATAAAAAATTACTTTCTGGGGGTTTAAAATGTGTGCTTGTGTAGTCCCATCAGCATTGTAGTACTGTGTTTTTCATTGTATCCTGGCTCCCCTCCCACATTCAAAGGCAAGATAAGGCTTTATCCTGATTGAAGAGCTGGGCCGGTTCAGCCTGGAGGAGGCTCCTGAAGGGGAGACCTTAGAGCAGCTCCAGTGCCTGAAGGGGCTGCAGGAAACCTGGAGAGGGGCTTTGGACAAGGGATGGAGGGACAGGGCTGGGGAATGGCTTTAACTGCCAGAGGGGAGACTGAGATGAGCTCTTGGGCAGAAGCTCTTCCCTGTGAGGGTGCTGAGGCGCTGTCAGGGGGTGCCCAGAGAAGCTGTGTCTGCCCCATCCCTGGCAGTGTTCAAGGCCAGGTTGGACACAGGGGCTTGGAGCAACTGCTCCAGTGGAAGGTGTCTCTGCCCATAGTAGGGGGTTGGAACTGAATGAACTTTAAGTCTGGTCTAGTGGAATGCGTCCCCGACCAAGGCAGGGGGCTAGAACTAGATGAGCTTTAAGGTCTGATCTAGTGGAATGTGTCCCTGACCATGGCAGGGGGCTAGAACTAGATGAGCTTTAAGGTCTGGTCTGGTGGAAGGGGCCCCTGACCATGGCAGGGGGATGGAACTGGATGATGAGCTTTAAGGTCCCTTCTAACCCCAACTGTCCTCTGATTATATGTATTTACTGTAATGTTTGTTCCTTGAATGAGATTAAAAACCCCTGTGCAGCAGAAATTTTTGTTCTGTTTACAGGATCAGTCTGTTGTATTTGTGAAGTGCTTTTGAAAGCCATTGGAGTGCAGAGGTGAAAGCTGAGAGGAGTGAAGATGTGCTGAGAGCTGTAGCTGGGCAGCTACATCAGACCAGTTTCTTCCATAAAGAAATGGCTGCTCATACTTTTTAACTTTTGATTTATGTTAAGATGAAGGAGTTGCCACTTGAGAGTTGTCTCAAAACTCCTCTCCAGCTCCTTTTATGCTGATGTGTGTCTTAAATTTTTGTAGCTACTGACAGTGAGATGAGCAGAATTGATACAGATGATTCAGATATGAGCAAAAAATAGTATTCTAGGGAATGTTAGCTCTTACTGTACAGAACAGCGTGAGTGCAGTACCTTCTTAGTACACTTTCTCTTGCTCTTTAATGCTAATTGGTCTTATGTCTACAAAGATTTTGTTCCTGTTCACCCTTTGGGCAAGTAGATAATTGTCTAATGTGCCGGACAGTATCTGCAGTTTAATCACTTATTCATGTCTTCATCAAATCACAAGCTGCCTTTTGTTTTATTGGTTTATGGATTTTTTTCTTTGTTGTGTTTATCATAAAACTTCTACCACTGCATTATTAAACAGCAAAACTCTGTAGTAATGTTTTGGTGGTTAAAAGCTATCAAATGTACATGCTGCTTTTTCTGACATCTTTGTGTTTGTCTAATTTTGGAGGCAGCAGCTTATGCAAGAGCCTTTCTTGTCCTTTATTTATGTGAAATGTTCTAGCAAGATGTCAGTTTGTACGCTATTCTAATTAGCCAGTTTGTTAGCGTTGTGTTACTGCCTGGTATGAAAAGGCTGGAAATCTGGGACTGGCGTGGCTGTAACTGGTAAATTGTGTCCTGGGTGCAGCAGTCTCAGCTTCAGGCAAACTGTTCTTACTTTTTTACATGTATTTTTCCAAAAATTACCTTTATAGTCACAACTTGGAAATATCATTTTGGTCATTAGGGTTTTTTGCATTAATTCGTTTCCCTTCGTGCCCCAGTATATGACTCCTTAGAATTGGAAGCTGTATCTTTTATGTTGAAATTGGTGTTACAATATATAACATATATTAGATAAGATACATATATTATCTTTCAGTGTTAATTTTTAACAAAAGTTACATCTTTCCCCTTGGCATCATATGGCACCAGGGAGCTTGGTCTGGCTGGGATCTTTTCTTTGTTACTTTAGTAGACATGTTTTATTTGCGTTTTTACTTGGAAACACGGATGATACGAACTTATTTTCTTGGTTTTGAAGACCATCGTGGTAATATTCACTCAAGTCATGGCTAATCACAAAGGATAGTCTGCCTGTAAATTTGCTGACTTGCTTAGACCCTTCTACAGTATGTTACGATGAATAATGGCCAAGTTATCTTAAAATTCATAGCACAGATAGAAATGCCTGTAGGGTAGCTGGTGAATGCCGTTAGGCATACTTACCTGCCTTTATTGTCTTTGGCATCCCTGTACATGTTTGTGACACCAGTCCTTACACACAGCAGTACTAAAAATGCTATGGCTTATGTATTCATGTGCATTGTAGAGCATAACTGCTGCTAAAGATCTGTGTTAGTGTTATGTAGAATAGAGTAGTTCACTTGGAAGGGACTTACAATGATCATGTATTGACAATCGTTTGAAATGCTCTCACATGACACAGGGCGGTTGTCTGATCAGTTTGTACAAAAAGATGGCAAATCTCAGTCTCACTTTTGGAAGTACTCCTGAGCCCCAAGTGTGCATCTAATACTTAGCATGTGTAAAATCTCTTTGAGTTTAATTTGGCAGACTGGTTGCATTTCCATCACAATGGCCAGGGGCTTTGGACAAGGGGAATGGCTTTAAGCTGCCAGAGGGGAGATTGAGATGAGCTCTCAGGCAGAAGCTCTTTGCTGTGAGGGTGCTGAGGCGCTGGCACAGGGTGCCCAGAGAAGCTGTGGCTGCCCCATCCCTGGCAGTGCTCAAGGCCAGGTTGGACACAGGGGCTTGGAGCAACTGCTCCAGTGGAAGGTGTCCTTGCCTGTGGCAGAGGTTGGAGCTGGATGAGCTTTAAGGTCCCTTCCAACGCAAACCAGTCTGGGATTGCATGATTTCAGGGTTCTTGTGAATGCGGTTGTAGATCCGTCTTGCCTTGTTCATGCACTTCTAATGTGCCAGTGTGTGCTGTGTGTTCCCCTGCTGCCCCCACTGGCCGTGTTCGGCAGCCTTCCCCATGAGCCTCTCTGGGTCTTCAACGCTGTGTTCTCTGTCTGGAACCTCTTTTTTTGAGCTGATCTGCAAGGCTGCTTCCCTTTCTCCATCAAAAGCTTTTCAGCGGGCCTTTGCTGCCCTGACACTTGCAGGAGCTATTTTTCCAGTTGTGTCAAGGCTCTGCTGTGTTTTTAAACTTCTGCTTCTCATGTAATTTGTCCTGCACACAGTAAAGTCTCCAAGAGTCTTAAGTTGTCGCTTTTCTAGAAAATACCTACTTTTCTGTTGAAACTTAACAAACAAAATGTATGCTGGGGGGGGGGGGGATTTGGCCTTCGGCTCATATCTTAAAGTAATTATCCAGTGGCATTTGGGCCATCACATATTTAGACTGAGTTTCTTGGTGAATTTGATCCTTCTGTGGCTGTGATTGGCTTAAACCCCACTGTAAATGAACAGCGTCACGTATCATATCAGCATTGGGCAGGGATAAAAAGGTCTTGCTCAAGCTGCTGGAGCGCTCATTGCCTGGATCGTCTTGCTTTGGGTGACATCCCTGGCTTCCAGCTCCATCCATAACCCACTGGCTCTCCTGCGTAAGTGTATTATTTCCTCTGCTTGTTTGGGGTTGATCGTTCTCCCCACATTACAATGTGTGGCTTTTGTGGGAGCAGAGATGGAAGATAAGTGAATTGCAAGTGTAAAAAGTACTCATTTGGGGTTCTTGTTGATATTTAGAAGGCAATGTGAGTTCTTTTTACTAAATCTGTAACTTCTCAGCAAATTTCAGCTATGTTAGTGTATTGGAAAAGGGAATTGTTTGGAAGAGGCATTTTTTCAGGTAAGTTTCAAAATTTGCTTGGCCAAATCGCTAGGACATTAAAGGGGGTTTAGGTGAAGTCTCAGTATTTTTTGCTGCCTCTGCCTTTCTGTCTCAGGTGAGAGCCTGTACAACTGCAGTAATTCTTCTGTAGAAGCAAGGAAACCAAGCCCATGTTTTTTTTTTCCTAACCATGGCAAACAGAAAGACTTTTTCTCTCTTTCTAAACCCCCTTGTACTCCTCCAGACTGTGTGTGTGTGTCTGCTTGTGTCTGTATGTGTCTGCATGCTTTTTTGATGAAGAATTTCAAACTGAAATATATCTCAGCAACTCTTGGGGCTTGTGTGAGGCCGTCCAAATGATCTTATCTCTTAAGTACCTAGTATGCTGCCTGAGGAGTTGCTGAAAATATTTGTAAGTCATGGCTCACAATGTTTTTGTTATTCTTGGTTTCTGGCTTGTAAAAGCACTTGTTCTTAAGGTGTGCTAGCTTATAATACTGTCTTGCAGCTCTAGGGGTACTAGCAAAATAAACTATTAATTTTCTGTTCCGTAAATGCATTGATTATGCCTTCAGGTGAGATCTCATCTTTTTGTAGTTTGCTCAGGTTTCTTCCAGTCAATCAGGAGCACCTTGTTTCCACAAGTGGGAGTGCTCTCATGGAGCTTCGAGCTAGCTTTTGCAGAAGATACTGAACGTTAAACTTGGTCTGTTTTGTAGTCACGCTAGTAGAATAACGGCTGTTTTGAGAGAGAACGTAGCAGTTGATCAGAGAACAGTGGACTGGTTTGAGTCAGTACGGTCTTTATTTGATTTCCTGCCCACAATGTAAGTGCAACGAGGGCACTAGTATAAGAGCTCAGTAATGTTACTTCCACGTAGGTAAGTCAATAATATATTTGATTTTCTGTTACATGAGGTAGCATACTGTCATAGACGTCTGTGTTTTTAAAATCTATTTATATTGCTCAGGTAACCATTTGTGGCAGAATTATCCACAGACATGAAAATGAGGCATGTGGCACCAGTGGTGCATTTTTAATGTTAGACAGCTGCTTCATGTTTTGAATTTCATTGCACAGGCTAAAAGATACATCACCCTTCAGCAAGGCAGCCGTGGGGAACTGGGACATACAGAAGAGTTATGGTATTTGTTCCACTCTACATCACTCTTGAAGGAAGAGCTGCAGTTAAATGGTTACGTATCACTGCAGTGTGTTTTAAATTACCTGGCAGTCTTAACTTCTTTTGTCTTTCAGGTTTAACTCCTCTTCAGAGGATCTTAATTTTGTTCCAGTAATCCCCTTAATCTTGCTCCGATACTGCAGCTATCGCAGAGCACTAGTTGTTTGCCTCTTTCATAAGATACTGTTAATAGTTACTGAAATACATTCTATAAGGTGAGGCACTTCTCTGTAACTTTGTAACTCATTAGCTTTTTATATTAGCTCGTCCCCTTGTTTGTTTCTTCTGTGTTCTACTTGTGTCACACTGTAGCAAGGGGAGAGAAACACGGGTTTTGTTCCTTGGTAGGCGGAGCCGAGAGCTTCGCTAGGAGCTCTGTCTCTTGCGGCGGCTTTTCTTGTGTTCCCCGTCTCTCCTGTCTGCTCCTTTCCTCCCAAAACCACCCTTGTCCATTTCTGTTTTATGAAATCCTGGGTGGAGGGGAAGCTAGAAAGGTCTTTGCTCAGTATGTTAGCCCCTACTTACTCCACTCTTAAATCTAAGCTTGAGCTGTAGTGTGGGATTGTCTGCTTGGGCAGGGGGCCTGCTGGGGAATGAATTTGAAGTTTCACAGTTGCACCAAGTAAATGTTAAATCGCACAAGCGTACTGCTGTTTTGCAGAACATCTAACACGCCGTGTCTGAGGGCACGCTGGAACCTTATCTTCAAAGGCTCTCTTTTAAAAATATAACGCATTAAGATTGCATTTTGCTTTTATTTGCACACATAAAAGTAATACAGTAAGAAGGTGTTAAGGCACCTCTTGAATGTGTGACTCAGTCAAAGATAGGCTTATAGAGCTATTTTGTGAGAAACTAGATTTGTGGAACATAAGAACTTGACTTGCCTGCAAAATACGCTAATGCTTCTGGTGCTTCAGAAGAAATATGCCACAGCATTTATCAGTATGTGCTGGATCAATAGCCACTGGCCTCACCCCTCCTTCTGGGGATCAAAATTGCAAGATCAAATCCAGGATTTCTATAGGGAGCGGTTCTAAGGGGAGGCTCCTGAACCACCATGCATAGTTAAGGTACCAACAGTGTGTAACAGTATTTAAACTCCTAAACACTTGGCCTGGCGTTCAAAAGTGCTGAACAGTCAAAAGCTCCTGTTGAGCTCAGTGGCAGCTGAGGGGTGACTCAACATTTCTGAAGATCATTCCACTTAAATAAGGATTTATTTGCCTGATTTTTTTTAGTCTTCTGAAAGTCAGCAAGTAAAATTCTCATTCATGGTTTTAGGGGTGTAGGAGATAGAGCTGTGTGTCTAATTTTAAACATCTCTTTATTTAAAGCTCTTTTGGCTAATAGCTTTATCAAGTCACTTATTTGTGATTACTTATGCATATCTATCTGGGATGCTGTTTCATATTTAAGGAAAATGATGTTCTATTCTGTTTTAGCTGGCAGGCTTTTACAGATTTATGTGAGTGTGAGTTGCCATGGAGAATGACTGGCAGGTTGAGCTTGACTTTTAAAAGAGGCTTATTGAGTTGAAGCACAGAAAGACCTAGCAGTGAGGGAGAGACTTTAATACCTAGGTAAAATGATCTTACTCATTCTTTTAGGTAACTGTTTTCCTTTGGGATAAATTAGGTTCAGAAGTGTCCCTATAAAAGAAGAAAACTACTGAAAATGGAAGGGGGGGGAGGGGGGACGGCTGGGAGGATTTGCAATGTATTTTTTTTTTAATTTCCAAGTATACCAAAGCATGCTGTATTTGAGTTGGAACTGGAGAAAAATAGAGAAGACTTCTGTTTCCTTTTACGATTATGCTTGACTTATGTTACATTATTCCTTGTGCAAGAAGGGAAGCCATGCATTCACACTGTCATTTGTGTGATGCATTAACTTCCTAAATTAACACCCCACTCTTATTTTTGTGCAAAACATTTGTTTCCAATAAATAGCTGTTACTACTATACTTCTAATAACATGGAAAATTCCAGTGCAGCAACAGGATTTTGACTGGATATGTTCCTCAGATAATGTGCACGAAGATTTGTTCCTTAACTGTTGAAGTAAGATTTTATTTACACTGAAGAGAACATGTTATTTTCACCAAGGCTTACATTTTAAGCTTACTCAAGAAATGTAAATATAGTAAAAACACTTTGGTGTATTTGCTGCCAGTGTCTTAAAGGCAGACTGCATAGTTGGTAGAATGATGTTACTGGATGACTACCTCAAGTCAAAGCTGCAAAAAGACCCAAAGCAGCTTTTCGACAACATTAGATTCCTTTTCTGTGAGTGCTCAAAACCTGCTGTCTTACGTTTCTGGATAAAGCATAGTAATTACCTCATTCAGAATTGAGAAAATCAGGCCAGCTCTTCTGATTTGTGAATTAAAGGAAACTTCAAAAGTATGATGTCTTCTGGCTTTGAGAAGAATGACTTAATAACTAGAAACCACTGCAGGTTCTTAAGAAATGGCGTTTAAAGGCCAAATGTGTAAGGAGGTACTTGATCCTGATCTTCTGTTTGGTGCAGTTAAGGCAGTTCAGTTCAAGACATTTGGAAGTGCTTTTTTAGTGACTTCAGTTAATTTGTCTTGATCCAGATGAAGCTGGATGCAAACAAGTAAAGACAAATGTGCCGGTTGGGTTTTTTGTATATAAAGATACGCACAATACTAATTTACATAAATGTGTATTAAGTTAATGGTCA
Source organism: Myiopsitta monachus (assembly GCA_017639245.1). Lineage (NCBI taxonomy): Eukaryota > Metazoa > Chordata > Aves > Psittaciformes > Psittacidae > Myiopsitta > Myiopsitta monachus. The sequence goes on along the minus strand of CM029941.1, from coordinate 1,034,625 downwards.
GATAGAGTGTTTTCTTTTCCTTTATGATTAGCAAAGACAAGTCTCAGAGTTAGTCGGAGGTCAGAATGTAGCTGAACTATTTGAAGAGGATTATTAAATGAAGATGATAGATGATATTGGTGTACATTCATGCTTCTTCACTGTTCAGATTTTGTTTAAACCTATGCTCCTTGATTCACAGTCAGCATTTTCACTTGGTCTCATCCTACCAGGATAAAACATAGGAAATCATTGTCACTCTTCTCCTTTTCTTGGTTCAGAGCCTGTTCATCTGATAATCCCTACCTTTCTATTTGTACATGTATATAAACTGTAACCTTTATGTTACCAGGGGGAAAATAATCTTATATATAAAACTGTGCAAGCAGTGTCTTAAGCACATTTTAGCTGTCATGGGACAAGCAGTGCAGTTTGGTCTTTTTTATGTGCTTTTAATATCCTGCACTTAGCTTGAAAATAAAAAAGCATAAAGCCACAGACTTCCTTAGAATCATGATCTGCAATTTGTTAAAAACAATTCTAATGTAGATATTTTTTCCTCCTAGGTTTTACCAAGAGACAGTACATCTAACACTTAACTTGGATCATCAGCTTCAAAATCATAACAGCCCCCAAAACTGACATCTGATCTGAAAGAAAAAGCTGTGACAAATGGACAATATGTCTATTACTAACACACCAACAAGTAATGATGCTTGTCTGAGCATTGTTCACAGCTTGATGTGCCATCGACAAGGTGGAGAGAGTGAAACTTTTGCAAAACGCGCAATTGAAAGTTTAGTTAAAAAGCTAAAGGAGAAAAAAGATGAATTGGATTCTTTGATTACAGCTATAACCACAAATGGAGCTCATCCTAGCAAGTGTGTTACAATACAGAGAACGCTGGATGGGAGGCTTCAGGTTAGTACCAGTGAAAATCAGATGCTTTCCTCCTAGTGAAGATGGAGCAAGAGTGAGTGACTCAGGATCCTAGAATGTTGAGGAATAGTAGCTGTCCTCTGGCATCCCCTCTTTGTAGTCATGTTTTGTGGCTGGAGCTCTGGACTGCATCAGTAGTTGATTATCCTTTTTTCAAAAGGAGCAGAGGGTGTTGGATCAGCTGTTCTAAACGAGCGTGTGTGGCAGTAAAAAGCAGGGTCACATAGCAAATGCGGCTGCTTAGCCTGGTATTTCCACTAGAAGCTTCTGCTAGCTCTATGTTGGTCAGCAGTTGGAAGACAGACCTATGATCCCATGCTAAGGTACTCCAGGGAGCCTGCACAGAGGATTTTTGTTAGCCTTATATCGTCAGTACTCAGTACCTGTGTAGTTTGGGTCACGATTTGCTTGTTCTGGGGCAGATGTCATGTTTGCTGGCTAGCTCTCTGTCTACCCTAAAGCATTATTTTTGTATTTATGTTTTTCAGTGTAATGGATTGGCATTCTTCTACTTGTAAATTCTTTATAGTGTAGCTTAGTGCCTCGTTCCTCCTTTTCTGGGGCAAAGCTCTGTCATCATCATCCATGGTTAGGAAGGTGACCGTGTATACTACACTAAGCACAAATTCTGCTTCTGCCATTTTGTATGGAGTATTTTTTCTTTAAGAATCACCGTGTTGACTTAACCATAGCAAAACCCAAATAGAAGTTTATTTCTCTTGAGTACAGAACTTGGGTAAACCGTACAACACCTTTTTTAATTTCATATTTTGGTGATGGAGAGAGGTTGTGGTCATGTTTGTCCTCTTCCAGGTTTGCTCCTTACTGAGTAAAGGGAGATGTCTTGCAACTTTCCAAATCAGCTTTTGTGTCTTAACTTTTTAGGTGGCTGGTCGCAAGGGATTCCCTCATGTGATTTATGCTCGTCTTTGGAGGTGGCCTGATCTTCATAAAAATGAACTCAAGCATGTTAAATATTGTCAGTATGCTTTTGACTTAAAATGTGACAGTGTCTGTGTAAATCCTTACCATTATGAGCGAGTAGTATCGCCTGGCATTGGTAAGTAACATCTTGACCTAAAATGTGCAAATAAAATGTAAAATGTTTTCCTTTTGAGTGTAGAAAATACAGGTCTAAGTTAGAAACTTTAACTTTTAACGATCTAATTATAAATTATTCTCATGCTGTTGCCCATCTTCTTAATGGAATTTTTCTTTTACCTTTATTCAAAAAACTCCCCTGGTTTCTGTTTGAAAAAGCAGTTTCTGGCCTTTGTTTAAGCCTTTCTATTGGCTTTGTACACAGTTCTTAGAGTTAATATGTATCCTATGAATAAGTTATCATTGAGACTTGTGTTGTGATAGGGGGGTATAATATGTAGAGTCTGGAGGACAGGTTTGTAAAGGCTGATAAACTCTTGAACACCCTTGAAGATCTCTGTATAATCCTCCACACCCTCTTCTTTTTCTTGATAAAGATCTCTCAGGACTGACACTACAGAGTTCTGGTAAGTAGTTCTGCTTACTGTTGCATTTCTGTGGGCACAAACTGTGTTAAACTCTTCAGCATGTACACAGTTTATTCCTGTGCATCTTCCTGGGAGGGAGTATAGAGAGCGGATGGAAATGCATTTGTCTCTTGGGTTTTGGAAAATCAGCAAAGTAGCATAGGGAGGCAAGTATTGACAAAGTCTTTAAATTGAGGCTTCAGCGCAGCTTGTTGTGCTCTGTTTTCATTGTCTCAACTTAAAAACACAGAAAAAAAATAAAAAAAAATATTATTTTTTTTAATTAGCAGCATTGTACACACAAGAATGTGTGCACTTGTATGCAATAGGCCAACTAATTGAATTGGGAATAATGGATGCTTATGATTTAGTAAGTAGCTCAACAAGAAAATAGTAGAAATTTTGTAATTAATATGCAGTTGAATGAAGCAGTCTGATATTCTTGCTCTCCCTGAAACTTGAGGGAAATTGGATGTTAAATGTCAAAAGAATATTATTCAGAAATCTGAGGTTGTACAGCTGCTTTATTCCAAAATTGATTTTTTTTTTCTCCTCCCAGAATAAACTGATAGAGAATGAAACCTATGTTTTTAGCACATTATGAGAAGTAATCAAGCAAAAATATTCATTAGGGATTGCAGGGATGGGACAAGATGTAACAGGTTCAAACTTAAACAGGGGAAGTTCAGGTTAGATATAAGGAAGCGGTTCTTCCCTGCGACGGTGCTGAGGCGGTAGCACAGGGTGCCTAAAGAAGTGGTAAATGCTCCATCCTTGGCAGTGTTCAAGGCCAGGTTGGACAGAGCTACATGGTCTAGTGTGAGGTGTCCCTGCCCATGGCAGAGGGATTGGAACTGGATGATCTTAAGGTCCTTTCCAACCCTAACTATTCTATGATTCTATGAAAAATGACTTAAAAGAACCTTCTAAACAACACAACAGACTGTAAACTTTACAAGTTTTAACTTGCATACTCATCTCTGCTGATTTGCGTGTTACCTGTGTCATCTGAAAAATGGTCCTTGTGTGCAGAATCAAAGCTTAGTAGCTGTCAGTTAAGTACATAGTAAGTGTTCCCTTGTTCAGCTACTCTTTTTTGCAGCAGGAAACAGAAAATTACTGTCAAATTTTAATATCTTTAAGGCTGCTTGAAAAACGAGCATGGGAGCTAATGTAGTATAAGAGTTTTACTTGAATGTGCTTAGTGGGTTAGATGGAAACAAATTCTTGTAGTGGCCATGTTAGTAACTTCCTTATACTTTATGTGGAATATTCTAAATTAGTGTCTATGTTGTTGAATACAGAGTAGTGTTATATTGTCTTTGGATGTGAATTTAATGTTTCTAGTCAATTTGTATGGGAGTTGCTTAAAATTACTTAAGGGATGTGTGAAGTTTTTTATGTGCTATGTTCATGAATTATGTTTATCATAGGAGCTTTATGTATATTCTTATAATAGAAATTGGTTTGTTAGCTACTGCATTAACATATATTTAGGTGCTTGACAAAATGCATGTTTTTCTCTTTTATTAACCATGTCAAATCACACAGTGATGGACTGGAAAACAAAGTGTTATTGGAATTTACTACTAAGGGACTAAACTCGACTGAGAGCAGTCAGCAAAATGAACACTTTGCTCTTCCATCCAGTTAACGCTTCAAAATTTCCTGTTGCTGCCTTGTTTATTTGCAGTTTAGAGGAGTGCTTTAGCAGTGTTTAGATAGGTTAAATCCTTTCCCCCAGTAGCTTTAATAGCATTGCTGTTGCCTGAAAGCAGTAGTGCGATTTGTAGTTAAATCCTGAAAATAGATTTGCTTTGCAAGTTTAACCATTTGCTTCTTTGCAGCTCCATCAAGCATGCTGGTGAAAGACGAATATGTTCATGACTACGAGGGGCAGCCATCACTGTCTTCTGCAGAAGGCCATTCAGTCCAAACCATCCAGCATCCACCAAGTAACAGGGCATCTACCGAGTCTTATAACACCCCAGCCATGTTAGCTCCTACTGAGGCTAGCACTACCAGCACCACTAATTTTCCCAACATTCCTGTGGCTTCAACAAGTAAGATCCTAGGGATTATATGAAATGCTAAACTGTGAAAATGTGACAGCTCAAAGATAACTGCTCGTTTTTGCTAGAGTAGATATTCCATCAGAACTGTACTTCTGCTGCACTATGCTAAGAAAAGTGCATGGCATTACAATCTAGGCAGTCTCATAAGTATTAACATAAGGTTTTAACTTGGAGCATAATTTGAGTAACTTTTCCTGGTAACCCAGTCTTTTTTCAGTGAGACTGACATTACTTGAGTGTAACAAGACTGTTTTGGATATGCCAGTGGTTCAGTGATATTACATTAAAAAAGCAATTGCCTGCTGACAGGACATTATGGCTGTTACTGGAATAACTGCTGTAGGAATGGAAGGATTTTGTTATTTTATTGCAACAGCAGATGGAACAAACAAATACACTGTAAAGTGGCAGTATTGAGAGGTTTTCAGACAATTCTTTATTCTTCCACAGCTGACAGAATGAGTCTTCCAGTTTTAACTTGATTATTTTTGTAATGGCCCATGGTACTACCAGAATGACAGTCCTAATTAATGTTGTCATGAGCCTGTTGGAGAGCTGTATCAGAAGTTTTTCTGAATTTTCTGTGTATATTTGGTACAAGTGAAAGAGTCTGGTTTACCAGCATCAAATCTCACTCTTCACTCCAGCATTTACGTAGTGTCCTGCAGCTCTAATGTAGGGAAACCAGGGAGTTTGGAGTGGTTTTATGTACTCTTTGTCCCTTCAGTATAAAAAATGTGTGGATTTCATGTTATCAAATTTTATTTTTTTAATGGTGTTTTTAATCTTTGCTGACTGCTTTTCTGCTAAAGCCACAGATGGTTTTGCCAAGTTTGAGATACGGTGTCTGTATTTGTCTCCAGCAGAGAAAAAAGGATGGGCAGTTTAATTGTATTGCCTTTGCACAACAGTTTATAGTCAGTAACTTTTTCTCATCGGTGCTGTAATTGTCGGATCCCAGTGGACAGGAAAAAAAAAAAAGCTTGTTTTTTTAGGTTTTAGTTCAAGTTTTCAATGTGTTAAATTCTGCTAGCTACACCAGTTCGAGAGAGTGCAAATGTACTTGTAAAACTGCTGACCAGTTTAGTGTTAATGGCTGAGCTGAAGCCTTGTAAGATCAAATCTTGTTAACCTGTTCTAAAATATCTGTAGTTTTACTTTAAATCTTAGCTAATTCTTGAAATGTTTATTTGGGAGAAAAAGAATTCCAGAAGCTTTTTCAGAAAGAGCCCAGTGATGTGTGCAGCTCTGTTCAAGGACTGTTTTTAAACATAAAATACTGTTCAGTATGGTTTGGAGGAACATAAATTTAAGTGAATGTCCTCCTTAGGAACAGTAGTTACAACATGCTGAAAATAAGCAACTGATTGGACCTACTGCTGGCCTGTTTGGATTCATACCAAGTCTGCTCCAGCGATGTTATTCAATAAAACCTGTGACATCTCTTCTTCTTTCCTTTCAAACTGGAAAATGAGATGAGAACGAAACAAAGATGGAGTTGATGAACAGAGTTCTCTGCATACTTCTACTGCTAAAATATTAAGGGTGTCAGTCAAAATTAGCTAATGCAGAGTATCTTGCTTCAAGTTTCCTAAGACACTCTGGTGGGTGGAAAAAAATACTGGAACCAGACTTGTAGGAACTGTGTCTTGCAGTGCCCTTAGTTGAGTGTATTTTCCTACCCAGTAGTGCTGAGCTCTTCTTAAATAAATTTTGGAACGTTCATGAATAGGTAGTGTGTTCTTTTACCAGGTCAACCTACCAGTATATTGACAGGTAGCCATAGTGATGGACTCTTACAGATTGCTTCAGGGCCTCAGCCAGGAACTCAGCAGAATGGGTTTACAGCTCAGCCAGCTACTTACCATCACAGTGAGTATATACATACGTGCACTCTTCTTAGTTTTCTAAAACCGGTTTCCAAATATTGAGGAGAAATAGAGGATTAGAAGTGAGATGCAGAAAAACTTCCTTAAAAACCAACCACTCCTTTCTTTTTCTAGATAGTACTACAACTTGGACTGGAAGTCGGACGGCAGCCTACACGCCTACCATACCTCACCACCAGAATGGACATCTTCAGCATCATCCACCTATGCATCCTGGACATTACTGTAAGTAGTGCAGATTTTCGCATTACTTGCTTTGTTTCCAGTTTTATTGAATGGTGGGGGCTCATTTGCGATGATTCTTTACCCCTAAGTCCTTTTTTTGTTGTTGTTGTGGTTACAGAACTACCATTACTGTGTTTAGTATATTCTGACAGTTAAATGTAAGAGCTTGATAGACTTTCCTCTGGGAAAGCAGCAGAGATCAGAAATTCAGGTAGCTATGCTGATACCATCTATGTTATAGATGTCTTACCATACCTAGAGAGAACTGGAATTTCCTTTCTAAACCTCTGTTTCTAAAGCTTTGCAATCTACTAGTAAATATTTCCTTTGTGACAGATGAAGTTGAATGTTTTGTTTGGATATTTTTCTTTCAGTACTTGAAATGTCCCAGCTGTTTTTATTTTCTAGAAATGTTGAAGTCATGTCTTAATGATGTAGCAGTCTACATTAAAATGTTGGATGACCTGTGTATACTAGCCAGTGTGAAAGAACTTTGTGAAAGCTCATGTGGTAAAGCATGGTCTTACCACAGCCTGATTGGTAGGTACATTTGGCACACAAACTTGAAAATGATTTTTTATTTGAAGTAGGATCACAACATCTTGTTGTAAGATACAGGAGATTGGAAGGGAAAAAATCAGTGATCAAACTTTTAGTGCAAGTGTGTAGCACGGTATATAACTTATATAGAGTATAGTGCAAAAAACCCCCACCCAAATACAAGTTTTTCTAAATTTTGTGGCAAAAAAATAGAGCAGTTCCTTATTTCCTAATACAGTACTGAACCAGATCACCTGTTTGCAGCAGTCTTTGTTATTGGAGGGGAGAATATACGGTGAGTTAATATTAGAAAGACTTTTCACCTTCTGTCTATCAAGAAAATTGTGGTTTAGGTACAGTTAAGTTGCTTATTTTGTTCTGTTAGGATCCCACTTCATTTATCATAGAATCATAGAATAGTTTGGGTTGGAAAGGACCTTAAGATCATCCAGTTCCAACCCCCCTGCCATGGACACGGACACCTCACACTAAGCCGTGTCACCCAAGGCTCTCCAGCCTGGCCTTGAACACCGCCAGGAATGGAGCATTCACAACTTCCCTGGGCAGCCCATTCCAGTGCCTCACCACCCTCACAGTAAAGAACTTCTTCCTTATATCCACTCTAAACCTCCCCTGTTCAAGTTTTAACCCGTTACCCTTTGTCCTGTCTCTACAGTATTTGTCAGAAGTACCAGGATGTAAAAACTTCAGTGGTGCTGTAGATACTCTATAAATACTCCTCAGTGCATGTATCTGTCTATAATTAATATTTGTAACTGGCTAGTGATACCACATAAAGCTTTTCTTGGCTGCTGCCATTTCTCACTTCGCAGAGTTGCATGTTTTGACACCTACCAGCGTTGTGCCTGTTTTGACATCTTGTTGCAAAAGCTGCTGTTACTTATAATACTATGTTTAAGTCTGTCTTTCTTGTTCTCTGTTGCCTGTAAGGGGCTTATAGATTGTGAAAGGGGAGAGAATAAACTAAGACTCTGTTCAGTATTTTTGTCTTTAGAAAATGAGTTCTCTGGGGTTTCTGTCCATCTTCAGGGGGTGTTTCTCATGGTCAAGCCCACAGCATGCTAGGCAACTTGTTCTCTGATGGCTTCTGACAGGTTTATATCACGTGCCTCTATGCAATGATTTTCTCTTTGCCTAACTTGGGGGCAGATGTGGAGCTTAGGTCCTATTTCTATTACATCTCTGTGCTACATCTGGTTTCTGCTCTCTTCTGGAGCTGGCTCTGACTTGAGCAGCATGCAGTCTTTCCTCCTGGGATGCTAATAGAGCTCTTCGCTCTACTCCCAGATTTGTAAGAAACCACTAAGAGAGTAATTCTTCTGTGAGCATTTTTTCCCCTGTCGATCCAGAAACTACTGGGATTTATAACATCTGACATCCTCACAGGTGTCTTTTTATAGGAAAACAAGTTAAGAAAGAAAAACTTGCTTTTTCTCATGTAAAACAAATTGCATGTTTTCTCTTAAAGGGCCAGTTCACAACGAACTTGCATTCCAGCCTCCTATATCAAATCATCCTGGTGAGTAAAATCTGACATGTAATGCTAATGTTGTGGAAGCCAATAACTTTCTGGTTTGAGTCTGTTGGTTTTTTTCTTTGTTTGGGGTTTTTTTTTGTATTAAATACTCTGAAATTTGAGGTATATATTCAAAACGGAAGGAGGAAGGAGAAGAACCGTTTTGTGGTAAGTCTTTTGAATTCAGCTGTCTCTTTTGGAATGGTGACATAGGCTGCAAACTGAATTCAATTTAGGTGCCTAAGTCAAGAACTGCAGTCCTCAAGCATTGGAGGTGTCTGAATATCTTGATCATAACTTTTGCAGGGTGCCTGAAGTTGTACTTTTTTCTTGCTCAGAACCGTCATGGACCTTAGGTCATGCCAAAGCCCTCTCGCATCCATAATCTAGAAGTCTATCATCGCAGCCAGATAGACCAAAAGATGGGTATTGTCCTTGCATTTCAGTGCTCAAGTTCCTCTTTGGGCCTCTGTGTAGAAGCTTCCTCTTTCCAGGAGTCTTCGTTAATGTAGCAGTTCAGGGAACCAAGGAGGTCTTGTCTTGCAGTACAAGCTGGCGGCATTGCAGGTGCAAGGTGATACTCTGTTTTTAACAACAGCAAAGCTGCATAGGTGAAAAGCTTGAAAGTTTAAATTGTTTGCTCATTGAACAGTGACTAAATCAGTACCAGAAATAAAACTGTGATAACTGCTGGCTGAACTTAACTGCAGCTAAATTGTGTTTTATTTTATTTAGTATGTCTCTTTCACCCTATTGATTGAGCTATTGATTTCACCCCATTCATTCCTTGGAGACATGAGTATTCATTTGAAGATAAAATAAAGGAATTCAGGCACCTTGGTTTTTTCTTTCCTAATAAATCCAGAACAGCATTTTCTTCAGGCAAGTAGATGTGCTCTTCGGTGCTGCTCTTCGTAATGAATGAATACATGTGAAGGCCCTGGAGATGCTCTTTTGCTCCAGGCTTATCAGGCTGTTTTATTTAGGTCCTTTTCTGCTTACCCTGTTTTGAGTCCATTGTAGTGCTGATTTTCTTTATCCTCCCCAACAAACTGCTGTGTTAGCCTTTTGTGGAGATGTGCCCTTGTAGTCAGCAAAGGGGCTGAGTCCCCAAAATCCCCAGTGACTTCAGCGTATGCCAACTTTAGGTTTTAGCACGCCTGAAGAGAGAAACTCTTAACACCTGAAAGCAAACACAGTAAACTGTGTTTATTGTGTTTGACAAGCCAATTGCTCCCAGGTAGCACACAAGCAGCAGGTATACGTATATAAAGTCACTTGGTGTTTTGCCAGGTTTCCTCACTTACTTGAGTGTTTGGGTTTCATACAATGTATTACTTCTTCACGTTAAAGAACAAAATCAAGCGATAGTTGGAAGGTGCAGGAATGAGGACATTTTACAAAATCTAACTGGAATTATAAACTGTACAAAGACTTGTAAGGTCTTAACTGCAAAACCTCTTTGCATTGGTGTGTGCTCAAAAATGACAAGCCTGTGTTCATTGTAGTATGTAGCGTTTTTCTGTGCTAGCAGACATGCCTTTGTTTATCTGAACTTGCTTATGTGAATATACACTCTGAATAACAAATGCAGTTTCAGAAGGCTTAATTGATTATCAGGAATGGGTTTATAGGGTTTTTTTTTTGTGTATTTTGGTCAGCTAATCATATATATTCTTTAGCTCCAGAATATTGGTGTTCAATCGCTTATTTTGAAATGGACGTGCAAGTTGGGGAAACATTTAAGGTCCCTTCAAGCTGTCCAATTGTGACTGTTGACGGATATGTGGATCCTTCTGGAGGAGATCGCTTTTGCCTGGGCCAGCTTTCCAATGTGCATAGAACAGAAGCCATTGAGAGAGCAAGGTAATCTGCACATCTCAAAAGCTCCAGCTGTCTGTGGTGTTTGATAACATTTTGTTTCCGCCTTCCCTGTGTGCCTCCCTTTTCAAACTACAAGTATGGTATGTTTCTTTTGACTGAATTAACTGTAGCAGAGTGTATCTTTCTAGGCCACTGCTGTTAGGCATTCAGAATGTGAACTGCCTGACAAAGACCCTCAGTGCTTTGCAGAAGCACGTTGCTTTTCATTACTCTCAAAGGCTCTGCCGTCAGGGATAAAATTAGCAACCCGTGCCATTATGTATGCAGGCTGAATATTAGCTCTCCACACCAGAGAGTGATGTGAGAATACTAGCGATATATAGATTTGTCAAAGGAGCAAAGGAACGTTGATGGAGAGCTATTTGGGTTTTCATTCATTCTCACCATGCACGTGCTAGGCTTTGTGGAAGCACAGAGAACTGAAGCCATCTTGCAGCTTTTTTTTTTCCCTCTTCGAAACAGAAAAAGAAGAAAATCATTCCATGTCTTCAGAAATGTGCATTGTGACAAGCACAGATTTGCATTGTGACAAGCAAGATGCTAGATTGCTGTAACGCGATCCAAATGAACAAACAGTTCTGCATTAAAATGTGGCTTTGTGTATGTACTTGAGTGACTTTCTGTGCTGGAGTACTTGTGGGTGATTTTCCACTTCTGAACAGAACTGAACGTGTTTGGTATCCTGTCTCTGTACTGTCAGTGAGTGCAGTAGTTGCTACTCAGATGTCACAGTTTCTGCATTCTGTTTCATGTAGGTCTTTGCATGGTATTACGCTGTTTTTTACTGTACTGATTTTATGTAACTATCTACTAACTTATACCTCAGATAATAATTAGAATTTGAAATCCTTGAGTGAGTGGAGTTTAAATTAAGGGACCACAGATGACCACTGGAGACCTAGGCTTATTTAGTAAAGGTGTGATTTATAGTATGCATACATGGGTGCGTTGTACCTGTTTTTCTTTTTAGGTTGCACATAGGTAAAGGAGTGCAGCTGGAGTGCAAGGGCGAAGGTGACGTGTGGGTTAGATGCCTCAGTGACCATGCGGTCTTCGTCCAGAGTTACTACCTGGATAGAGAAGCAGGGCGTGCTCCAGGGGATGCTGTTCACAAGATTTACCCAAGTGCATATATAAAGGTTAGTTTGATGTTCTGGATGAAAATTATGAGGGAAATAGCATTTGGTTCTGGTATATGTTAGGAAAGCGATGAGATACTGAAATAAATGTAACTTGGTTTTTGATTATCCTTTAAAAAAAACCCAAAAATTTCCATTTGACAGGTCTCTTGAGGTTTTAAAATTACTCTAAAATGAAAGTATCATCTAGCTGCTACAAAAATGACTCATTTTGTATTTCATCACAGTCTTGATAGCATGTTTTTATATTTTTAGCCTTACAGTTTTAAAATAACTGCTACTAAATTTTTTAGCATAGGTTATCTGTTTCTTTACCTCCAAAGCAAGAAGATTTGGGAAAGTGCAGAAGAGTTAAGCGTGTATTAAAGTGATCCACCTCACGAATCTGAAGTGATCCAGGGGTCACTTAAGTTGCATGGAAACAAATTATTTTCAACAGATTGTTACTTGGAGGTGCCTCTGTCAGACGTGAAACTTTATTTAGCACAAGTCACACTTGTAAAAAAAGTAATTCTTGAATTAGAGAGAAACTGCTTGAAGTTTGCAGTTATTTATTTATTTTTAATCCTCAGTTTTGCAGGCAGGTTGTGTAATGGAAGGTGAAAGAAACCCCATCAGCCTATGTATATAAGGTTTCTAGTACGAGAACAGACTTCCTGTATGTATTAGTGCCAGGCCTGATCACAAAGGTGGAAAATGCCACCAACCCAAAACCTAGCTGCTGAAACCTCAGGCCAATCGATTTATCGGTGTTTCTTTTAAATGCAGTAACACATTTCCATAAAGCCGTGAAGAATGAAGTCTGACAAAGTTAAGCAGGACTTGCTGGCTTCCATTTATATGCCTATTTTGTGGAAATACTGGGATTTAACTAAAAAGTTGGTATTTTATCAGCATGTAGCATCCTTCAAACTTTGATCCTGTGGTCAGTTCCACACAAGGTACTGCTCCAGCCTGCTCAGCTCAGCCAGGTTCTGGAATTGCCAGTGTGGTAACATGAAGAGTCTGTAAGAATCAGCTTTAATCTGTTAGAAATTAAACTAGTAAGGGAAGATTTGCTTTACCTAAGTGTATGGTGAGACTGTAGGATTTGCTTTGAGAAAGTGGAGTGTTCCAGATTATTGGGGATGGGAGATGAGGAATTTTTTCCTTCACTGATTTCTGTAAGTCTACATAATTTGGTATTTCTTTTTTTAAAGGTGTTTGACTTGCGCCAGTGCCATCGTCAGATGCAACAGCAGGCTGCCACTGCCCAAGCTGCTGCTGCTGCTCAAGCTGCCGCAGTAGCAGGAAACATCCCTGGACCAGGATCAGTAGGTGGAATAGCCCCAGCCATTAGTAAGTACATTAACTGCTTGGTTTCCTTTATTCCTTACCTGAAAATAAATAACAGAGTTCTCCCTCGTAACAGCACTCATCCACTGGCTACCTCTGGAACAGTACAAGTGAAATGAGAGTGAGGTAGCAGGACTGAGGCAAGGTGGGGCTGGGTGGCATCATGATCGATATGTATTCATCCACTTTTTACCTGCTCCACACATCAGTTTTCACTCTGTAGTCTTCCGCTAATATTGAATATAGAAGTAGCTGCTTATTGTACTGCTTATTACAAAGTACTTATTGTATTTCTTGCAGTACAATAAGCAGATTCACTTCAATTTTTTCACTACAATGGAGAACACATTATATGCAAGGTGAAATAGTGTACCTTGTTACTTTAAACAAAAATACTTTGGGGCTGCCTAGACTAGAGTTTCTGAAAAATAGTCTTTGAGATCTGATCTCATAAAAATGGTGTTCAAAACAATGGGATTACTGGGCAACAAAGTCCTTGTCTAGGTTTAGGGAACATAATACTAAGATTCTTGAGACGAGGAAGAAGAGCGTGTGATGGTGTCTAGTTGTTTTCTGGTTTGTTTTTTTTTTACGTTATTCTGGGCTAGAGTCTTCTTAATTATTAAATTCTAGATCCTTGAACTTGTACCTAAGTACTTTTTAAGAGTGTAAGTACTTACATGTCTCAGGCTGCTTTATAGGATCATAGAATCATGGGATACTTAGGGTTGGAAAGGACTTTAAGATAACCTAGTTCCAACCCCCCTGCCGTGGACAGGACATCTCACACTAGACCATGTTACCCAGGGCTGTATCCAGCCTAGCTTTGAAAACTGCCAGGAATGGAGCATTTACCACTTCTCTGGGCAACTTGTTCCAGTGCCTCAGCACCCTCACAGTAAAGAACTTCTTCCTGTGTGTCATAGCATTTTCTGGATTCGATGTGGCTCTTTCCGGCTATCCTACAAATCACTGAGGGCATTTGGAGAATGTATGTAACTTTTTTGTCTTAGTCATGTGCATGATTTGAAGTTTGCCAGCCGTATTAATCTTTTTATTCAATGTAAGTAGTGTCATTTGTTAATCCAGCTTCTTGCAGGGGGTCAGCCTGACTTCTTATGTTGAAAATGCAGCATTTGGTAAACCTCAAGAATAAGTATTTTCTGACTGTGTTTCCTAAATAAGATTTACTTGCATTGTATCACATAAGATATTGAGTTTCATCATGTCTGCTTTACTGTAAGAGGTTCAATATTTCAGCACCCTTTCAAAGTTGCAGAATGATGAAAAAAACAACTAATTGAAAGAAGTGCAGAGTAATTGTTGTGTTCCATCCCTGGCAGTGTTCAGGGCCAGGTTGGACAGAGTCTGGGGTGACACGGTCTAGTGTGAGGTGTCCCTGCCCATGGCAGGGAGTTGGGACTGGTTAATCTTAAGGTCCTTTCCAACCCAAACTATTCTATGATTCTGTGATTCATGATAGCAGAGATCTAGAAATACGGATTGACTTTGACTGTGGTGTGAGGGAAGGAAGACCCAAACAAACAGGAGTGGCTTAAGCAGATAATAGAACGGCATATCCATAAACACTTACTTGAAACCTCTCCTGTTTAGGTTTGTCAGCTGCTGCTGGAATTGGTGTAGATGACCTTCGCCGCTTATGCATACTCAGGATGAGTTTTGTGAAAGGTTGGGGACCTGATTACCCAAGGCAGAGCATCAAAGAGACACCGTGCTGGATTGAAATTCACTTACACCGTGCGCTCCAGCTTCTAGATGAAGTACTTCATACCATGCCTATTGCAGACCCACAACCTTTAGACTGAGATCCTTCTGCTGCACTGCTGTGGGCCATTATATTGTGAGGATGGTGGATTGTAAAATACAATTCTGTTTATAACCTGAAGATATATTTTACTTTTGTTCTGCTTAATCTTCTAAAAACAGGTTTTAAAAATGCGTTTGCCGCC
The DNA here is from genome assembly GCA_017639245.1 of Myiopsitta monachus. NCBI lineage: Eukaryota > Metazoa > Chordata > Aves > Psittaciformes > Psittacidae > Myiopsitta > Myiopsitta monachus. The sequence continues at coordinate 1,019,605 of CM029941.1, read as the reverse complement.
TTGCTCTTAGCAGAAAGAAACTGAACATGCAGAATTTGAATTTCAGTTATTTTCAGAACTTAAATGTCATAATACAGGAAGTATTGAAGTGAAAGGTAAATGCCTTATAGAGACTTTACAGTGTTGGGTTTGTTTCCTGCAAAAGTTTTTCTTCTCTATTATGGCATCTTGGTGATAAGCCTCACAGGAGCCTTTTGTATGCAGAATATATATTATATATATATTTATATCTGAAAATTCCTTCTAGTAGTTACAAGCATTTACCTTATAGCAACTTTACAGTTCAGACAGATTTGTGATGTTCTTTTTAGGGAACAATGGTTAACAGAAGACTTCTTTATTTTGTTGACTATCTTCTTATGATTTTTCCAGATTAAAACATAGAAGCTGCCAAAAATTGAGGGATGAGACATACGTTGTTGGCATTGATCTGAAATAGCAAGGAAGAGAAATGTGGCTTTTCCTTCACTAGTTTTTAAAAAAGGTATCTTTAGATTTTTATTTATATAGACGCATGAGTTTTAAAACACTAAAGGAAACGGATACTTCCAGTGCTGGCACTCAGATCTAACGTGAAATACCCAGTCTGCCACTGAAGTTGCCACTGAAATTGCATATCAAGTACCTAATGGCAGGAACATATTTTCATAATTACTACTGACTTCTATGATTTTACTCAAGTAAAACCTGGCAGGTGTTTTAAAAAGTTGCATAACTCTTTTTACTTGCATATACCATTAAATCTTGTATAATAATAATACATCAATATTTAGGACCTGTTTCTTTGTATCTGTTCACCATTTCCACTCAGGGCAAGATGGCAAACTTGTTTTTATACCTCTTGGTTATTTTAAGCCCTATGCCATCAATGACCGTATCAATTGGCAATGACTTTGTATAGAGAATTTACAGTAGAAAAAAACCTGCAAATGTATTGACTGTATGACAGATACAATATGTATGCTTTCTCTCTAGCTAATAGTATAAATAAAATTATGAAAACCCTGATTTTTATAAATTTAATTTGCTTCTGTTATGTAATTTTGCACCGTGAAATCATTGATGTGGAGTGATGGATTAATGTCCTTCACAAGACCAGCAGCAGCAGCAGCCAATAGTGCTAGGAATTTTTCTTGGCCACGAAGCCAGTTCAGTTTTACTTTCTTTCACTGCTTCTCGATGGAAGTGTGTCCTGAGGGTATCTCTTTTGGCTCTTTGATGGGGTGTGAAGAGGGAGCAGGAATTCCTTATTTTCCCATGTATGTATAGAGAGCTCAGTTAAGCAGGCTTAGAAGTACATAGACTCCAGCTTAAACCTCTCAAGCTGTGCCAGTTTGGTCTGCCTATCGTACTGTTCTGAGCCGACCTGGCAGCGCAGCTGTAGTGGTTAACATAAGTAGAAGTCTTGGAAGAGATTATTCAGAAGCTTTTTGCCAAGTTTCTTGCATAGTTTCAGGAATCTGCTTGGGGCTGTGACACACGGTGCTTAGGTGCTGCTTTCCCCATGCGCTGACATTCTTAGGAAAGCAGTTAGCAGTCACTGTTTCTGTCTTAGCAACAGCCAAAAATGGATGAGTTTTCTCTGTATTTTCATTAACAGTGTTGCATTCTTCAGACTTGCCTCTAATGAGATCATTGTTGGGTTGTTTTTTTTCCCTCTTCGCAACAACTTCTTGATGTTTGGAAAAACTGTTTGCCTTTCCCAAGGCCATCGGTTTAAAACCTTTTTCATTTCCCTTTCTCAATGATGCAGTTTGTCTGAAAAGCAAGCTTCTTGAGAAGCACTTCGATTAGAGGCTTCTGACTACATCCTCAGAGAAGCTTATTCACCTGCAGCTCAGTAACACTTCATCCGCAGCTGAAAACTTGATCTGGGGGAAGAATTGAGAAACCTAACCACACATTCTTCTTGCCAACCTCCCCTTTGAATTGCCAGTCCTGCTCTTACAGTGGGGTTCAGGGTGCCTTGGGTTTTAGAAAGTGCCTTGTGGCTGATCAATTTCTTGTAATAGACTTCGATTAGGAGGCCATGTGCTTATGCTCTGTTTAACTTAGTGGTTTTGCAGGGTGCTCATCTTGGTGGATGACTGATCTGTATATGGCTACTTCACAGAAAACCCTTTGTACCAGTTGGTCTCATTTTGATTGTGCCAAATTTTGATAAAACAGTGAAAGATTTTTGATGTTCTTACCTCTGTTGCAGTCTGAAAGAAGTCAGCTGTGAAGAGTACTTCTCTTTTTGCAGATGTTTTTCAGATCTCCTTAAGCCTTTGCCTGCAGTGAATGGTACCCATGGTGTTGTGTTTAGATGGCCAGAAATGTTCAGGGTAGAACAACAAAATAATGTCATGAGTTTATCAGAACCATGAAATTAGGCTCCACATTGGGAGAAATGTGAACATTGTGTGAGTCAGTAAAGATACTGCAATGGCATTCATCTTCTCCAGCAGGCTGTTACCGATAAGGTGCAGTCATACCTGTTAAAGGGCAAAATGAGAGACTCCTAGTTTTTAATACGCCTTTAACCTAATTTCTATGCTTTTATTTCTTACCACAAGGCATAGAAGGCAGCGCGTAGCGAATTGGAAACCCTTCAGCAGCAGCACATTGAATCTCTGATAGTCCTGCATTTGCATCTCTTTCTCAGATTCAAGGAAGAGCTGTAGCTCCTTGACAGCCGTGACGATCCCCATACGTGCCGTAGGCAGGGATGTTGGAGTCGCATCTCTTCAGCTCTGAATGTCTCAGGTTCGGGGAGCTCAACAAGTACATTTTTCAGCCAGCAATCTCCTGCTTCTGATCCTGTGCCTGTGTCTGCTCTGCTGAGTTCTCTCGGTGAAGTAATCACCCCTGTGCTTCTCACCTTCAGTTACGTGCTCCTCAAGCCCAGCATTGTGTGTGGGGTGCTTGTGTAATTTCACTGAAGAGCTGGGATTAGCACCGGAAGCTTTAGCCGGCTTTAGCCGTGTTATTGTGAGCTGTGTTATTCTGTGTTATTGAAAGCGAGGGCGTTTGAAGTTAACACAGAGTAGAGGTGTAGCAGAGGAAGCCTTTTGTGCTGGAACGGTTTTAAATTACTCAGTTCTAACAGAAATTCTAAGTGGACTCCCCTGTGTGGTACAAATCACTTCATTAACAGCTTATGCTTACAGGAGACCTGGGAAGAGCTCTGGCTGCTTTATAGATGGGGACCTGAAGTACAGCGGAGACAAGGCAGTCTCCCCCAGCCACAGAACAGGTCTGTAGCAGCAGTAGTCATTGAACCTGTGTCCAACTCCTGTGCCTTACCTTTGAGACCATCTTAACTTCTTGTGACACTTCCAACGACGACAGCATCCTCTCTGCATAGCTCAGGAACAACTGCCTCAGTTCTTTTACTAGGAAGCGTTAAAAACAATTCTTATGCCAGTCTATATAGGGGATCTCCTGCCCCTGAGCCCTTCAAATGTTTACGTCTTGGTGGTGGTCTTTATTGACACCTCTCTGGTCTCTTCTTGGAAGACTAAGCGCTTTAGAAAGGACTGTCTCCTCGATCTGCATCTTTACTCTGCTGCGCAGGGTGACTGGGCTCGCTGGTCACTTCTCTAACGCAGCCAGTTAAAAGATAGCCAGATGGGTCTGCCTCTAAGTGGGGTTCAGGCTTGGTTTAAGAAGTCCTCTTTCCTCCCCACCCTCCTCCCACCAGGCCTCAAGCTACTCCTCATCTGCTCTAAAATTACAAGATGTTTCTTTGTCCGGTATTGAGAAGGACACAATTTTGGGGAGCTGACTTTCTTTTTGTTGTGTTAAAAGACATAAGCGTTAAAAGTGATGTTCTTGCCTCCCCCTGCTGATGCCAGGAGCATTTCCATGACTGGCAACAGGTTTTGGGTGCCACAGTGCAGTTCTTGGGACTAAGATTTGCAAGTTCCCCATCATAGATGTGTATGTTACTCATGAGCGCTGAGCTGGTCGCTCCTACCCCTGTTGCAGCTTGCTCAGCGCTTTGGTCCTGGGCAGGAAAAGGAACCCAATGGAAAGCATTTCTCCAGCCGTCATGCGGGAGCTGGGTGCTGAACGTACCCTTTTGTCACATCACCACCTCTGGAATGCTCTGCTCTGCTCAACAGCGTTTCTGAAGGGATCAGGGAGGTGTGACCGTGTGTTTGGTGCTGCTGAGATCCCCAGGAGCTGCCCTGGCTTCTCACTTGGTGAGACCTGGTGGAAAGCAGAGCTGCTGCCCATGAAAACCTGAGAGATTCCGGCACTGTTGGCTGCTGTTGTGCCTTGGTACCATCACTCCTGAACTTACAGGAGTTGAGGCTTTCACGCTCACCAAAATCACCCAGCGCTCTCCTGCTCCGGTACCTTTTTCTGTGTCTTCTTGGTGAAGTTTGGTACTGCCACGAAGCGGTGATTGAGCTGGGTTGAGAGCTGGGAAGCGCCAGAACCCAAAAGTCACCGTGAGAGGGTTTTCTTAGCACGAAAGCCTAGCTAAGCGTTTCTGCTTTCAGCCATTGCCTTTTGATAAGCGGTCAGCAGAATTCCCAGTAGTTCCTTTGTAGCTTACTGTATGTTTTTCATTAGACCTAGTTTGTGGATAATATACTGTAGTTAACTTTCCTGAAATTCTGTAACAGAGTATGTTTTTGATTAAAAAAGAGTAAAGAGTCAAGTCTTTGGCTTCTTTATTGCCTTCAGTGGAGAGTGTTTACCCTGTTTGTGTCTGGCTGTCAGAGCTGATAGCCACAGTCTGGAGCTGGGTCAGTGGCTCAGTTTCGGAGCCTCCTTTCCTCAGCATCCTCTGTGTGGATACTTGGGTGCAGCCAGCATTGAACGCGAAGCCAAGTGCGTGTCCAGTGTGTTAGGATCCGTGGGTGACCAAAGGCACGCAGGTACCTGTCTGTTTTAACCTGCTGGAGCGCAACAGTTCTGTGGGTGCTGATATTAATGGAAAATACTTATTTTAAGCCACCAGACAAGCTCTGTGTTTCTTGGCTTTGGTCAAGGGCCAGGGCTCTGCAGTTGCATGTGTTGGTGTGAGATTGCTGTCCTGTGTTAGGAGGTTGTCGTGGTTTAAGCCTCTAAAACTCATGAAGTTTTCCTCACTCACTCACTTCCCTCTTTTTCTTCCCCAGTCCCAGGGGAATGGGGAGGAGAATCGAAAAAAATATGCAACTCGCACAGGTTAATAACAGTTCAGTAACTAAAGTATAACACAAAGCACTACTGCTACCACCAATAATAATACAAGAGAAATACAAGGAAAGAGAATACAGCTGCTCACCCAGCCCGACCCAGCCAGTGCACCCCCCAGCAGCGAACCCCCCACTGCACCACCACACCCTTCCAAGTCTCTGCTCCCCGTTTTCACATCCTGGACATGACGTGCTGTGGTATGGAATAACCTCTTTGGTCAGTTTGGGTCAGGTGTCCTGTCTCCGCTTCCTCCCGGCTCCCCTCCTCCCTGGCAGAGCATGAGGCTCAGAAAGCCCTTGGCCAGACCAAAACACTACCAAGCAGTAACTGCAAACACTGGTGTTATCAGCGCTGCTCCCAGGCCCGAAATCAAGAACACAGCGCTGCACCAGCTACCAAGAAGGGGAAAAATCACTGCTGCTGCTGAACCCAGGACAGAGGTGCATGGGAGTTCAATTCCATCCATAACACAATCCCCAGCACAAGCACAGGCTGCGGGGATGGGATGGAGCAGCCTGAGGAGAAGGACTTGGGGGTGTTGGGTGAGGAGAAGCTCCCCATGACCCGGCTTCAGTGAGCGCTTGAGCACAGAACCCCCCCCACACGTGTGTGGGGCTGCACCCCCAGAGCGTGAGCAGCAGCTCAGGGAGGGGATCCTGAACCTCTGCTGCGCTCTGCTCTGGGGAGACCCCCCTGCAGTGCTGATCCAGCTCTGGGGCAGCAGCACAGAGGGACGTGGAGCTGCTGGAGCGAGGCCAGAGGAGGCCATGGAGCTGCTGCGAGGGCTGGAGCAGCTCTGCTCTGGAGCCAGGCTGAGAGAGCTGGGCTGGGGCAGCCTGCACAAGAGAAGGCTCCTGAAGGGGAGACCTCAGAGCAGCTCCAGTGCCTGAAGGGGCTGCAGGAAACCTGGAGAGGGGCTTTGGACAAGGGATGGAGGGACAGGACAGGGGAATGGCTTTAACTGCCAGAGGAGAGACTGAGATGAGCTCTTGGGCAGAAGTTCTCCCCTGTGAGGGTGCTGAGGCGCTGTCAGGGGGTGCCCAAAGAAGCTGTGGCTGCTCCATCCCTGGCAGTGTTCAAGGCCAGGTTGGACACAGGGGCTTGGAGCAACTGCTGCAGTGGAAGGTGTCCCTGCCCGTGGCAGCGGTTGGAGCCGGATACACTTTAAGGTCCCTTCGACCCAAACCAGTCCGGGGTTCCATGTTACGGGACACGGGGCTGGTGGCTCCTGTGGTCGCCGGTCCCCTGGTGTGGAAGGGCTGGGGCCGGGCGCCACTGAAGCCACCCTGAGCTGCTCCGCGCGGTGTCTGCGGCGATGTCCGGCAGCGCCATTCCGCTTCACGGCTGTGCCTTGTGGCCGGGTCAGGAGGGCCTCTGCTGCCCGAGGGCTTGGGGGAACCCCCATCGCACGGCGGACCCCTGCGCGCCGCGCTGCCATCGGCGTTCCCGTGCGGCGCGGGCGCGACCGAGGCCGGGCCGGGGCAGCCCCATGGCCGCGGCCGTGCCCCGTGGCGGGGCTCGGGGCTGCCGTCGGGGCGCCGCCGCTAGGGGTCCGTAGTGCTCCGCGCTGCGGGGCAGCGGCTCTGCCGGGGGGAGACGGGGCTGGAGCCCCGGCCCGGGGGGTGACGGGGGCGCGGGGCCCTGGCGGCTGCAGGGGCATCCCGGAGGGTCCCGACCCCTTCGGCAGCTGCGTGACGGCCACGGGGGGTACGGGGGATGGGGACACCGCCGGGCAGCGCCCGGCAGTGGGGTGGCTCTGCTGAATGGAGCCGTCGGGGGGGGGATCGTGGAGCGCTGTGTTTGGGTGGCCAGAGCACAGCCCCAGCCCTGGCAGCATCCCCACGGCCTTGCTCCAGTGGGGTGCTGCTGAGGGACCCCCGATGTCGGGTTGGGTGCGTCTCCCATTGCCTTTGCTATCTATAACCGCAGAACTGTTTAAGTTAAGTTGGAAAAGACCCTGAAGCCCATCCGGACCGACCGCTCCCAGCACTGCCAAGGCCACCACTAACCCATGGCACTGAGGGCCTCGGCTGCACGATGTGTGAACGCTGCAGGGATGGTGACTGCGGCCCTGCCCTGGGCAGCAGTTCCAATGCTGAGCACCCTCTGAGATAGGAGTGTTTTGTAACCTCCAGTCGAAACCTCTCCTCCCATCACTGTTCCCCCCCAGTCTGAGGGAGGTTCTCACCCTGTGCTTCACGCAGAGTGCTCTGACAACGCCTTTGGAAGCCATCGTGCCCCCTCTTTGCCGTGAGCTGCCTTCTCATCTCTTGTCTTCCCCTCTTCCGACCCAGGTTCTGTTGCTGGAAGGAGCCTGCTGCGCTCTGTCCGGTTCTTGCGCTGGCTCATGATGCAGCGCTCAGGTACTCCAGCAATGTCAGTACAGCCCTGCTCTTGCTCCCTGTTGAAGCATCCTTCCTTCCCCATTTCTTACCAAGGGCACCTGCGGCGGGGAGCAGCTCCCTCCAGGATGGGAGTTTTTATCAGAACCAACTTATGGCTGTTCTTTGGGGGAAGCGATGACAGCCGCTCCTGGCAGCACACAGGGATGCACTGACACGTATTTCTGCCCGGCCAAGGTCTTAGATACCCGAGGCTGCTTTGCCTTGGGAGCACCTCCCTGCCTCAGCATCTGCCGTAAACACATTCCTGGAGTGCATGGGGGTGATGGAGCTTTTGGGCCACCTCCCTGGCGCTCATGGCCCGAAATCTGTTCATTCTCTTCAAGGGGACAGAAAGCAGATTACTCCCTTTTAATAAGAACTAAGTATTTTAATAATGTCTTGGGAAGAGATCAAAGGGTGCTTCGATTCACTTCACTTGGAGAAGTTTTAGTGCTGTAGCAGGAGGCCTCAGACATAAAACCTCCGGCAGCAAGGAGCCGACCCCTCCTCACTTCCAGATGCACAGCCTCAGCCCCAGCCCCTCCGACGCGCGTTACCCACGGCGCCGCTCGCCCTGCACGGGACGGGCACGGGCTCGGGCTTGGAACGCGCCGCTTCCCATCCGTCCGCTGTCATGAATGCAATTTTCCATGCTCGGGAGCGCTTGTGATGGGTGACTCAACCCCGCTGGAATCCCGTCCACGGAAGGGGAAGCACCCGGCACCGGCACGGGCCAGCGCCCCGCTGCCAGCGGGCGGCTCAGGGCGGCCGAGCGAGGCCGACGCCGCTATTCCCATAGGAAGTTCAAGGGAAGCTTTACGTTTCGCTTTTCCTTTCAACCCCCGCAGCTCCGCGCTGCTCCCGCCGCTGGGCTGCAGCCGGAGGGCTCCGAGAGGACGGGCCGGCACCCGGCTGGGTTGGCATCGGCCGCAGGCCCCGCAGGACCGTCGCTGTCGGGGTTCCCTCCCATCCCTGCTCCGCTGCAGCAGCATCTGCCCGCTCCGACAGCCCAGAGCCTGCGCTGGGAAACCTCCCGTGGCTCCCTATTGGGAGCAAGGGCAGCAACAGGGACGCGAGACCTCCCCAGCCCCCGGCGGCGTCTGCCGTCGGTGCTGCGGCTGTCGCTCGGTAGCTGTGGTGTGACGCTCGGGGTGGGAGCGGTGCGAGCTGCCCCCGCGCTCAGCACCTCCTGCTGGGTCCTGAAAAGCAGCGCTGGCCCCAGCCCGGGGCAGCGGGTACGGCACAGGGGCCGGCAACGGCACGCTCTGCCTTAAAGCCGGTGAATAAATGACCCCCTCCTGCGCCCCGCGCTCTCCTGTCACTTGCGTGAGCACCGGGGCTGCTGCACCGGGGCGGGGAGCGGAGCCCGGAGATCTGCTCCGTCCTTGGAACCAGAGCTCCCTTCTCCATGTCCTGGAAGGACGCTTACATCGGCTGCAGCTGCGACAGAGCGATGCTTCCCTTGGGAAGCGGCTGCCCATGCATCGGGACTCAGGAGCGAGGCCGGGTTTGGGTTGGAATGGGGCGTTTGGGGGGGAGCTCGCCCATGCGTGAGTGAGCTCCCGCGTCAGGCCAGGAAGGAGCTCCCTGCCCACGGGCAGCTCCTGATCCCTGCCCTGCGGGTACAAGCAAGCTGGAGAGGGGCAGCTCTGCTCTGGAGCCAGGCTGAGAGAGCTGGGCTGGGGCAGCCTGGAGAAGAGAAGGCTCCTGAAGGGGAGACCTCAGAGCAGCTCCAGTGCCTGAAGGGGCTGCAGGAAACCTGGAGAGGGGCTTTGGACAAGGGATGGAGGGACAGGACAGGGGAATGGCTTTAACTGCCAGAGGGGAGACTGAGATGAGCTCTTGGGCAGAAGCTGTTCCCTGTGAGGGTGCTGAGGCGCTGGCACAGGGTGCCCAGAGAAGCTGTGGCTGCCCCATCCCTGGCAGTGTTCAAGGCCAGGTTGGACACAGGGGCTTGGAGCAACTGCTCCAGTGGAAGGTGTCCCTGCCCATGGCAGCGGTTGGAGCTGGAGGAGCTTTAAGGTCCCTTCCAGTACAAACCAGTCCGGGATTCTGCGATTTCTGCCGCTGGTTGATGCTCACGCACATGAGCACAGGAGGTTTACCTCGCACTAACTTCAAACGGAGGCTCCTCGCCATGGCTGCCAGCAGCGGCTGCGCCCTCTGCAAGACACAGCTGCTTTGTAAAGGCAGAAGTTAACAGACAGCAGGGCCACTGGCAAGCAAAGGCACACAGCCACGAAGCCAGGTCTGTGGTGTATTAAACACTGGAAACCCCCATGGTGTTTGGGCGAGGGGCATCACCCATCCCTATCCCCATCCCCATCCCCAGCCTCCACAGGCTGCTCTGGGCGACAACCATAGACAGCAAAACATTCAAGTTAATGGAAACGGGTCTTTATTAAGTAACTTTTAATATCAGAAAAATAAAACTCTTAGAATTCTCTTTACAGCAAATATATATCAGTGCTTTGGCCATCATAAGTTAAAGGCCCTTTATCATAAAATATATGGTTTTTAAACTTTACTCAAATTGAATAACCCCTATGAGCTCCCTACATATACATAACAAAAAGTGTAGTAAAATTAGCAAATACTAAACTATATTGATAGTTCATCATTCTTAAGTTTGTGGTTTATAGAAAGAGTACACCCAGCTAACATCTGTCAACTCCTTGGCTTATTAGTTGCGGTGTACAATGCAGTATAATACAAAATACATGCCCCGTGAACGCTTGTTTGCATCTACAAGACTGCAGCTACAGATTAGGATCCAATACTGACATGTAACTATCTCATAAGCAATTATAGCACTGAAGTTATGCAGTACATAACGTGCCATCAAGGCAACTCTTATACCGAAAATCATGAAATAAAAACCGTTATTTGTAAACTCTTTATACGAAATGTAACTCTTCAAGTGGAAATAAAAAATAAATTTTTCTGTGTATTTACTAGTTCAGTACACATATAATTTCATTTTCTTAAGCTGAGAAAAAAGCTTTGTCTTGGGAAAATAATGCTTCGGAAAAAAAAAACAAGTTAGAAAAAAATCCACCAGAACTCCACTTTGTGTCTTTTTTTGTGTGTTTGTTTTTGGTTTTGTTTTCAGTTTTTTTTAAGTTGTTTTTTTTTTTATTGTTTTAAATATGCCAGCACAGATTTGGGAACCTACTGAGGATGAAGCAGCTACAAACATCCACAGGTTGAAATGTAAGAAGAGCATTATAATTATTTTTTTTTTAAAAATGGGGTATTTTTTTTTAGGCTTTTTCATTTTTTAGATGATTGGAAAGACAGTTTCAAAATGAAGTAAACTGATTGCAGGGCCACTGTCACAGCTGCTGTCATGAGCAATACACGGACACGTGCGCAACTCCCCGTTTCTCCTTTACCTTACTAAAAATAAAATATATTACTTATATATGTGCAAGACAAGTCTAGATTGAACACAAAAAAAATGCTTCACATTTTCAACTATACACTCGCTACAAATGTAATTTAAGGACAGCTTGATCGGACTAATGAACGGAATGTCAACATCCCCACTAGAAGTTGAACTATGGGCATCCCTCTCTGGAACGCGATGAAGCCAGCCGGACTTTTCTACATTGCATTAAGAAAAGCAGTGGGTAGGAATTCATAAATCTAGATGCTCCTGATCCTCTGAACATATTGCCCGTCCGGCAATAACGGCAAAACGTCCGGCAAAACGGAGGTGCGTCGAACAGCTTCTCTCCCCTCCCTCACTGTAATTCATTATCTGAACCTGACACTAACATCACCCAAATCAAACCATGCCTTAATTGCAATGCTGAAGAATCAGGCCGAAGTTATGCACGAAGCAAAAAATAAGATGGTTGTATTTCCCCAAACCTGTTTTTCACAACTGGCAGTGTAAAGAAGGCAGCATTGGAAGTGTTGATATATTGATAATGCCACAAACCCTCCACGGCAGACGAGCACTTCTGAGTTCAGGCGATGAGGTTCACTGCTGCCAGGACACACAAGTCAAATGTTTAACAATGATCCTTTAGAAAGCTCATACAACATGTTTCTTTTCAGACGTGTAACTGATGAACACTTCCCCTTGCCGCGCCGTATCAGCACACCAGCTCACTCTATGCGCTATGTGCCATCTGCTTACAGTGAACCAGACAGAGACCACCTACGTTTAGTGTTACCGTAGCAGCCTTTTGAGAAAACAGAAATTCATTAAAAACTTCAGCCTAATCCCAAGAAAGCCCAACAGTCAGAATTCATTAAGAAGTTTAACCAGAGGGTGCCATTACACCCATGCCTTTAACAGTGTGTATATATCTATATATGCTTAAGAGTGAATTTGGATTGCCTGAGTAACAGCTGTCTGGCAAACAGGACACGATGGCATTTCCTTCTCACAGATTTTGTTGGCACACTCCATGCAGAAGAGATTGTGGCCACAGGGGACCAGGGCCGCAATGACTTCACTCTCAAAGCAGATCACGCAGTCGTGCTTCTGTCTTGACTCGGGGGGCGAGCTGGAGGTGGAGCCACCATTGGAAGAGGAATAGCTGTTGGTACCATTGGAGAAAGCAGGGATGTATACGGGAAGGCCAGCTTGGTGGATGACGGTAGGTGGGTCGCTCGTCACTCTCCTCACCAGCGAGTGATCCAGACCTTCTGGAAATGTGGGTGACAAGAGAGGAGTAGATGGCTGGCTGGCTTGGTGCCGAGGCTTGGCATTGCTTGCAGCATCGCTACCAAAGCCAGAGAGAGGGTTTACCGGTTCAAAAGGAGTCCAGATGGTTTGGCAAGGCGTTGGTAAGGAGTCATACGTGGCAGAGTCGGCTGCAAGATCTTCTGTGCCAACTGAAGGCAGTGCTTCTCCAAACCAGAAGTTACCTGTGCTGAAGGGACTTGTTGGGCTGAAGTCAGCCAATCTATTGCTTCCAAAATAGGAATCTGTGGAGCCACTTCCCAAGGAGCTGGAGCTGTCATTTCTGTAATTAGAGATCATTCTGGTGCGGCTGTGAGGGACGGGGTTAGAGGGGATCCACGCTGAGCTGAGGGTGCCTCCTTCGAAGCTGACGTCTGTACCGTTGTAGTGGAAGTCGTTCTCCTCACTCAGCTCGATGTAGTTCCCGGTGCGCATCGCTATGTGCATCTCAATCTCCTCACGTGCGCGGTCCACGTTTTCGGGCATCCCCGTGACTTCAAAGACAGGCTCCTTGTCTCTGCTGGGAGTGACTATGTAGGTATGGGTCTGCTGCTGAATTCTTTTGATTGTAGCTCCTTTTGGACCAACCACCAGCCCAACTACGCGGTAAGGCACCCTGACTTGGACAGTTGTCTGACCTGGCAGGCTGGGGGTACATGGCAAACCTGCCAGGACAGGACCGTTCTTGTTGCGTGACGCTCTGATCATGGAGAAGTGTTCGGCAGCTGAGAGAATTTCCCTTTTGGCCATGGCTACGTCCTCTTTTCGTCCAGTGACAACGAAGATGGGTTCTTCTCCACGAACAGGGGTTTTAATGTAAGTATTTGTCTTGGCCCTTAGTGCTTTTATTTTGCAACCTGTTTAAAGGGAACACATGTAAGTTTAGCAAGACAGCTAAGTTTAGAAAGCCACAAGAAAGTTGGCTATTTTAAGCTGTTTGAGAGTTCCAAGAAACCATAGGGTGAAACCAAAAGCAGCTGTTTTTATCTCTGCAATCCACAGCAGAGAAAGCAGTAAAAACTTCCACGCATTATTTTCAAGCAGAACTCTGATACTTACAGCCACAGACTATGTTAGCAATGTTTCTTGGGCTGATTTGGTCCATCACCTCCTCAACAGCTATTAGATGGTGAATAAATACGGATGGCTTTTTCCTGACAGCCACATTGATGATTACCCCATAATGGTGGGTTTCTCCATTGACTGGGTGCTCTTCAGCTATTTCTGACATCCTGCAAAAGGAGTAAAGGCTCCCACACGGATGCGTGTATGTCTGATAAACGCCAGCCTTTCACTGACAAGCATGACCTAAAAGCAAATTAAACCTTTACAAGGGAGAGAAGGGTCTATGATACAACCTGTGGAGGATATAGATAAAATTGATCTACTGAGAACTCTTCATTTGCTTCCTGTTACCAGTGAGTGTTATTTAAATATCACTCTTCCCTGTGGGGTGAAGGAGCCACTCCCTGAACTGTCAAGTAGGAGCTCAAGCAGTTTGGATGCAAATAAGGCTTACTGCGCAGTATTATGTGTCTACATGGAATTTATCTCATTAACCGGGTAAATATGATCCAAAAGAGAAACAAGAAGTTAATGGAACATTTGTCTTTGGTTTCTGGGGACTGAATTATAAAGTTTGCTAGAGCACAGTGGCAGCAGGCTCTCTTTCTCAAGAAGCTTAAGGCGTTCTGGCATGGTGCCTACAGAAGCACCTCTTACCCATCACAGGACCAGAAAAACCTGCAGTGCGAAATTGAGAGACACAACCATGCCCACGACATGCAAGACAGTCTATGGCATTCAGTCTTGACTGAATTTAGCCTGTATTAAAACAAATTTGAAAGCATGTCACGCTAAATGTCATTTTATAGCAAACCTCATCTTGAAACAACTACAAGCAACATTTGCAGATCAAGTGTTTTAAGCATCATTTCCCTTGCAGAGTGAAATTTGTTCCCATTTTATTCATTTACTTTAAGTATCTCATAACTGTCCGGGTACCTGAAACAGTCTCTCGAAACAGTGCGTTTTGCACCCAAGGTACCACTAGTGGTAACAGTTTTACAGTCAAAAAGCCACTCACACATGAACTTCATTCTGGACTATCTACTAATAAAAAGCCAGTAAATATGCAGATGCTGGCTGGAATAGAGGGAAAGAAGACCTGCTTCTCACAGGGCCCCTCCACACAGTAAGGACAAAGGCTGAACACAACAGGCCTTTGTTTCCAGGACACAGCTGGAGAAGAAGTTCATTATCTTCAACAGCTTGCAGGGAGGCCCTACCTCCACCAGAAAGTGCAGGGAGGAGCAGGGCAGTGCTCCTGCAAGGGAAGGAGTGAGGCACAGGCAGAACTGCACAATGAAGGGATGCAGACCTGAGAGCCAAACAAGTAGTTCAGCAAGAGGCACAAGTACCTGCAGGAGAAAACAGACCCATAAACCTCAGCCTCCCACTACAGCTCACTGGAAAGGCACCAGCATCCCAATAGATAAAGGAAAACACAGGCACGAGATGCCTTATGGAAGCTGCAGAACACGCATCCTTTGAAGCCATGTCATTTCCGGGCCCAGACAATAGCACCTGGCTCTGGCATTTTGCCTGTACTCCCTCCATCTCTCTGCATTTTTCCCTGTATGTAAATCTGCTCTCCCACTCCCTTTCCCATCCCTTCGCAATTACTCAGAAAATGTGTTGGATTCAAATCTTACAGCCACAAGGGTCCCTAAAATGGTGCTGCTGAGGTTTTCACACTAATCAAGCCCTCTTTACTGGAACACCAAGAACCGAAGTCTGCCCCCTGATGTGCATCAATTATCCTCCAATTTACACAAGGTAACTTTAATTTTCTCCATTCCACCCAACTACATATTCTTACTTCCTAAAAGTAAGAAAAAAAAAAAAAAAAAAAAAGAGGCAGCATTTAAAGGATACTTAGCACAAGGCATAAACATAATAAATGTCAATGTGGCTATTTATGTACATATATATACACCACACTTCAGAGCATACTTACTTCTACATTCCAAACTGCCTTACCAATTCTTACAGTTTACATTTTAGACAAGATTTTCCTCATGTTTTAGAAACTCAGATCAAGTCAGAAGTCCACACCATCAGCTCCATTCCCCAATTCAGCTGCAAAAATCACAGAGATTGCTATGCCAGAGCTGCACTTCCAAACCACTCCTGTGGGAAGAAAAACCTTCCTGCCTTTCTTCTTCAGGCTTCAGGAGGGCACAAACCAAGATGGGCACCCTTTTCTTTCAGGGTGTGAGCCACATACCCAAAAAGCAGAGGCTGAATGCTGCCTCAGCTCCCTGCTGCAACAGAACAAGACTTTCAAACAGTGGAAAGCTGGCTCCAATGGAACACTGACCATTAAGGTCAACTCTCAAACTCTATCTGAAAGCCAGATGGAACTGAAGAAAGTCACCACATGCAAACCCCAACATTTCTGAATGAGTCAGCAATACCTGCTGGGTTTGGTCAGCAAGGAGTGCTGGAAAACCCCACAAGACAGTCGTGTCAGAGCACAAGGTCAGCTGCCCATCAGAGCACTCCAGCAGGATGATCTTTCCCTTTGCCTTTACCCAGCCGCTCTGGTTGCCCATCCTCCCCCACTGCTCACTACCAAGATGAGGATACGAAGCACAGCTGATCCCATCCCCAGTCCAACAAGCTCCCAGCACCCAGAGGCACTGAGGCCACAACGACATGAAGCATTTCAGCTATGAACTCATGTGGCTGCAGGATGAATCAAGAAGTTCCCCAGTCTCCTGAGCTTAGTCAGAAAAAAAAAGGAAGACAAAAAAAAATACATGGCCCCACACTTGTGTAATGTATCATTAGGTTATTGTAGCCAGGATGTTGAAGTACAGATATAAAAAAGCCCAAAGAGGGGACTGGAAATTCAATTTAATCAAATCTTTCAAAGCAATTTTAGCTTTGGTATGTTAATGGAAGTCTATTCAATACAAGTTACCGTACTTGATTCAGCAGTGTAAGCATTCCTAGGCAGCACATTCATCCATAAGTACACACTGACATAGCTGAAGCAAAATCCTTTAGTTTTGCTTGCATTTAGGCAAAGATTCAGTACTGGCCTGCCCAGGCACCTGTGGAGGAGCTGAGCTGTACTGAGCCCTGCAGGCAGTGTTCCTCCTGTGCCGGCTGATTTGTACTATTCTTCTCAAGCCTCCTCCCCATTTTTCCTGTAAGAGGATTATCTGACCGAACATTTTAAACACACTCAAACATCATACTTCCCAAGGGACTTAAAGGTAGCTCTGAATGGACTGTTTACCTCATACATTACCCATTTTACATGATGAAATACTTCCTTACTAAAGAAAATGTGATAGAAAGACGATTTTCTCCCTCCCCACTTAAAGTGAGAGTTAAGTGCAGCAGCCCCACCTGCCACGCAGCAATGGCGAGCTCAGCCTTCACTCCGACTTTCACCTTTCATCGCCACAAACAGGCTGAGATAGCTTAAACCACGACAGATATGTCAAACCCAGCCTCAGGCCACTTACTCCATGACAGAAACTCCCCAAGGGAGCCTGGTGGAGCCTGGTGACTGCATGCAGCGAGAGTGCTGCACACCATGCCAGCAGCCTGCTGCTGTGAGCCAGGAACCACCCGAAATTCAGCCCATTGACAACTCCTCTGCCATCCAAAGCAGCAGCCCGGGAGGAACAGAACCTTCTCCCTCAGCCCTTTCTTTCTTCTGTTAAATTCACCTCAATGCCACGCACTGGGAATGGGGCAAGGACCGATTTATAGATGAGGATCCCTTTGTTGTGTGGTCTCTTCCAAACAACTACACCACGGGAAGGGAGTCCTTCATGCTTCTCAGTACCATCACCAGCAAAATGCAGCCTGTCAAAGCAGGGGCACCCACCTCATATCCACATTCCTCTAGTAGCTCTTGCCAAGTGCTGTGAAACTGGGGTTCAGGCATGCACAGGAACCCAGACACTTTTAACCTTCATGTCTGTTTAACCTTGCCTCCCCAGTTACACAGGGCTTTGGAAATAAAAACCTGGGGGGAAAAAACAAAGTTTATCTAGATTGGAAGTCATAGTGGGTAAAATTCAGCAGGCAGTCCCTGCAAACCACAACCTAACACCAGTTTGTTCTCCTTGCTTGCTCCTGATGAGTCCTTTGTTAAAGCAATCAAAACTGAGAACCTCCTTCAAGAGACCCAAATCCTGTGGGAAGACACTGTATTGCCTGGGCTGTAAAAGCAGCAAGCAGGGTTAAGCTGCATTAGCACCAACTCACCTCTCATGCAGAAGACAGGGCTGATGAGCAGTCCCAACCAAACCTGGCATCCTCCAACACAGCCCAGAGCAACCATGGGCAAAGCAGAGATGTGACAGATTGGCCTCTGCAGCTTGTCAGCACTAAAGAGAAAGAGGTAGTTCACAGGAATATATTTTTCAGTAGCTTTGCTGTTATCTGATGAAAGACAATGGAGTATTACAGCTTCCACTCAATAGTCTTTAGCACACTAACCACTGATTTTGTAATAGGCTGATATCAAGTAAGGAGGCAGCAACAGAATAATTATATATTTTTTTAGCGACATCAACCTGGAACCATGAACTGCTAGTGGAGCTGTGGCTAATTCCTTGCCTAGAAAGCAAGGGCAGGGTCTGGGAAGTCCCTGCAGACATGAAGGGAATGGTGCAGGATCACTGGCCCTGACAAGGAAAGAGGAGACAGCACAGGGATTTGTTTTCTATGAACCTGCAGCTGTTGTGTATGGACACAGTCTGTTAAGCTGGCACAGCCTCTTTCCTTGCTAGGCTGCCACAAGCTTTTAATTGGGAAGTGGAACTCCTGCAGCGAAGGTAACGAAGGATTTGCAGAGACTGAAACACTGGATGTACCTTAAGGCTGACGGCTGCTGGGTCTGCAGAGCTTAACACTGCCCACCTGATTGAAAACAAAGAAAAAATAATCTGCTTCATTAGGATTGACTGCTCTACATAGTTTTTAGAAGTGCTGCTCATTCCCGTTGGTGGTACAAGCGGCATTCTTTTGCTTCTTCTCAGCTGTGACATGGCTAAAAATATCTATCCAGTTTGTGATTATAACAGTAGAAAACTGATCTACGTCCAATTTACCAAGCACAGGTAAAGCTGCATTGGGACAGAAAAATTAAATCCTATTCTAAATTGTTTAATAGTTAAACCACCTTAGGCAGGCTGGCTGCACAATTAAGACCAGAGTATTTTTGACAGTTCACTGGGTTATTAAATGGGTATGTTGTCTGGTCAGTTGATAGACTGGCTCTGGCTACTATCAGCCTTCACCTAAGATCAATTAATGCACCTTACACCTTGTTTTAATTCATAGACAGTAAAATTTCAACTCCTTTAATTTTTTTTTTTTCAACTGGCTGTTGAATATAGTTAGTAAATGCAAGGAAGATGAAGTAATTCCTCTGCACTTACAAAAGATGTTGCTCCACACAAACCCCTAGACCTATGTACTCAGGTAGCTATTTATCACCTCTGTGGCATTCTGATTTTAGGAATGAAGGCTGTAAATTGGAAATTTTATTTTTAAACAATTTTAAGAGGCAGCCTAAACTTGGATAATAATTATCAGACAGAATTTTTTGAAAGCAAGTTTTCATTCATTTTGTGCAGATTTCTCCATAGTTGAAGGCAAGCTGAGAGACACCTCAACACAGAGCACAGCATCCATCCTGAAGACAGCACTAGACTAGCCACCAACAGCTTAGCTTCCCAATAAGTATTCTGTAGTAAAGACAACAGTCTGATCACTATTTGGGTTAATTAGCTGGCAAGATTAAGGCTCCAGTATGACCACTCGATGTAATGCTAACAAACATGAATAAACCAAGAGACAAGCACAACTGGGACTTCCTCAAGCTCACAGGGCAGGCCTGGAAACAGAAGATGGCAGTCCCTGAAGAAGGGTGCAGGGTAACTGCTTAAATGGGGGCACAGATACTGGAGGATTTTAAGGAACAGCCATTTTGTTCATCACCTAACTATCCAAAGCAGCCTCCTCCCTAATGATGATTAAGGTGCACTTTCTTGGAGATGGCCACATGAAATGCGCAAGAAGAATTTTAAGAGTAATGCCCCATGGCAAAGGCTCTTCCCACAGGCTACTCAAACACCAGTAGGTGCCCCTGCCCTTCAACAGGTGAGTTTTTTACATGAAACTTTGTTTATCACAGTATGGATGTTTCTTAATGAGGACCCACAAAGCAGAGCTTCTTCTCAAATTTAGGATCTAAAATGTGATACTGGTACCATGACAACCTGAAATTTGGGAACAAAATTATCTGCTCTGAAGCATGGCTGCATTAATGGTTTCAGACAATATGACTGTACCTCAGAAGTGCTATACACTGGTAATAACCATCTTTCACTTCTAACTATAACGACACTACAATAAGCAATGCTGCAAGTAGGTACATTAGCTCCTAGGGTAGAAGAGAAAGGAAAACTCAACTGACAGCCATTCTGATAGTTATTCCAGAAAAGGAAAGATGACATACAGGTCTTTTAAGAAAAATAAGAATTTGAGCATTTTATACTTCTACCAAAGACATGTTCTGTGCATCCTGACCCCATCATTAACTTACCACTGCAATCAAAGGCTTTTAGTTACGCTGCAGTTACTAAACCCCTGTGCCTGCCTGTGAAACATTTCAATACTACTCGCAGTATATATAGTGATCGAGACGGCTTCCATTGTAATTCCATCATGCTCACCCATTTCTGAGCAGCAACTGACCACTTACCACTTTGTACTTTTTACATGTACGAATGCTAAGATGATATATGACTTTCTTACTTGTCATCAGCTAGCTGAAACTGCAGAATGGTTTTAAGACAAGATGCTTTCCAGACAAGCACTTCTATCTTGAGTGCACCAGGTGCTGCAGCTGTGCAGGCTCAGGCCTGTCTACGTACCAGGAGGGAGGATGACCTGGAGATCTCAAGTACTTTCATCAAGAGCCAACTAATCACAGTCAACCACTTCATCGTGCCAGACCTCAGGGAACAGTACTCTGTCTGGCCCCATTGCTGCCAAGAGGAGCTAACAGGATGGGAAAAGAGGGCAGCTTTAAGAATCTCTGATGATTCTGAGAAAGCTTCCCAAGAAAATGCTGTTTACAAGCTCTTGGGGACATTTCCCTCTTCTGGAAAACAAAAGCCGTAGTTCAGTAACCATTATAACAAACTCATTATTCCTTAGGTATGTTATCACTTTATCAACTGACTTGTACATCAATCCAGTACAGAATGAAGTAGCGAGCCTGCACACTGTTTGCGTTGTATGTCAGGCTGGGACAATCTATCAAATAAGTAATCTCAGAGGCAGAGGAATACTCCAATCCCCGAGACAGATGGCAACTCAGTAAACAAGTTACATGCAACAAAAGAACCGGAGGGCAACTTATATTATTAATTACAGTACCAGGACTAAGGCAGCAGCTGCTGAGAAAAATTAGAAAGATACAGTGTAGAGAAGCAATAGTTATGACATGGAGTACACTCAACAAATAAAATAGCTACAGGACAAGAGCTGTTTCCATTAAGAACACTGATCAAGTGAACGAAACAGACTGGTGTTATCAACAGTGTTGGGAAAGCTGACTTGCAGATGGAGGATATTAAAAGGGACCACAATTCAAGATGCATGATGGCAAATAAAGGGAAGACTGCAAAAACCCTACACAAATCTTCACCTACACCAAATCCATGATTAAAAGATACTGCTAGACCTGTGTTTTAATATATAAAATTCCACCATACATTGTCAAATGTAAAATGAACTAGAAGGTAAAAAGTGGTGAGAGGCACTGTGTCTTCGCTTAAAGAAGCGGCAGAGAACTTGGTACAGACTGCAGAACAAATGACTCACATCAGTGAGGGAAACAGAGATCTCAGATGCTGCTGAGATCTCATGAACCTAAAGGAATACCTGAAAGAGAGAAAGGGAAGACATTCTTAAAGTGTAATTGAACTTGGAAACAAATGCTTTATTTAGAGCTTTTTGGCCTTCTCTTCTGATTAAACAGAAATGTTCCAGAGCTCAGCAGCCTGTGGGGGATTTTCTTGTTACAGCAAGTATCCCTGTTAAATATTTTTGTTTCTGATAGGGAACTGGCCCTGTGGGGTAGAGATATTGCATCAAAAACAAGCTTAAGCTTTGAGTTTTCCAACACTCTGTTTAGAACAAAGTTTCTCCTCGAGAAATATGGCGGGGGGGTTGAACCAGATGATCTTAAGGTCCTTTCCAACCCTAACTATTCTATGATTCTATGAAATTCAGACCATGGTGTACTATAAGAGAGGGCTACAGGGGCTACGGCAGGGAAACACACATCATCTGCCAGCTTTACTAACAACTCAAAAAAAAAAAAAGCTTTCATCACTGTTTTTTCATGCCACAGGCAGGTTAATCTAGTGTAGATCAGAAACATATTAGCCAGGATTTCTTTTGTATTTATAACTTATAAAGCCATGTTATTTTAGAATATAGAAATTTTGGGGGGGGGGGAGGGGAAAGGGGCCAGAGGATTAAGATTTAGCATTTTATTTCATTTCTATTATCTTAACTTCAGCCTCATCCAAAAAGAAAATCTACTTATGCAGGTATTCACTTCCGGTATTCATACATTAAAATATACAGAATATTGCTGGCAGACTACAGAAAGAGAAAAATCACCCGAGTGTGCATTGAGTTTGGTGTACTTCCCACCCAGAAACCCAAACAGTAGCAGCGTTTGTAACTGAGGATTTATGATCCCAGCTGGAGAACCTGCACCTTTCTGACACACCCTGCAACTGGTGTTGGGTCTTTGCATAAAACAAATCACAAACAGCGGAACCAAAATGTTTGTTAAACAGCACCAGAGCAATAAATCACTGAAACCTCAGCAGGGAACTGAGGCTGTTCAGAGCCAGGTCACTGTATGCTCACATGTTTAAGTTCCTAGATTTACAAGCTCTAAAAATGACACTTCTCAGAAATACACCTTTTATATTGGATTTCAACAAACAGCTCAAGTTTTCTTTAAGTCTTTAGAGCAAGCCATTTCAAATAGTATCTAATAACCTGCTTGCTGTAGAGGATGTAAAAAGAAATCTGTAGTATAACTGACATTTCAGCTTTCACTTAAAATAAGTTAGCTGAACCTGTGGTCTTTGCTGTTTGTGGCGATAAGCTGGCACTGAGATATATGATGACCTCAGTCATGTAAATTAAACTTATTCCTGAGATCAGAAATCTTTAAGCATCCAGGTAAAAAGAAGCCAACAGGCAATTCAGACTAGTTAGCTGTGTTTATGCTGACTACTTACAGGTGGGCAATTAATAACCAGTCAAGGCTACATAAATATTGTCAGTAACTCAGTAACATTGTTATCACAACACAGAGACATAAATCCAGACATCCAGTTCTCTATGAAAAGGTGTAATTATCCTACCACAGGACATCCAGGTACCGGACTCTGCCAACACAAGTATTTCCTCCAGGACTGTTTTAGCACCACTTCCACTCCCCAGGAGTGGTATGTATTGTTCTTATTCAGCTGTTCAGCTGTGTTAGTTATCAGTTACCAACTGATTAGCAGTATTTTGTTTCAATGTACAGGACGATTTTAAGCAAAATAATATTTTGCTCAAGTACACATTCAAAAGCAAAGAGCAAAAAGGAGTCCAAGATCATTAAATATGCATAAAATTGTTATTTCAGCGGCAAGGCTGTCTCATGCAAAGCAGATTTGTCATTATCGATTTAATCAGTGAAATGGGATGATATCATTCCTCCTCCTCTTACTCATCTGGGGTTTGGAGACTGCCCGGCTCGTTTCAGGTTCTGCAGCCATCATCTGAACTATACTTATTGAGAAAAGAAAAGCATCAAGCTTGAGAGTTAAGTAGCTCAACTCGAGTGATGTCTCGGGGAGAAAAAACACTAATGTCAGCTTTATAGGAGAGATAAACACTTGGAAAAATCACATTACTTGGATAGTCAGAACACTGGAATGCAATGGGCAAATATCCCAGCAACCATTATCTGAAGACAAAACGCTCAGGGATGCAGCATCCCTCTACAGCACAGACTTCTGCCCCTACCTGCATCGTTCAGGTTTTCTGTTCATACCTTCAGACACCACCCCTCTTTTTGCATTATACAAAAGAGCTTTTAGTGTTTAAACATACTTTTCTTATTAAAGAAAGTGGATGGGAGAGGGGACACTAAAGACCCCAGTTCAACTTATCAAGTCCTTCTCAGGGCCCACCAGGACTGACAAAGAAAATTACCACGACCAACTTCACATACAGGGATGTACACACAGGATGTTTTCAGGTGATCCATAGCAGACTTCTGCAAGTCCTTCACATGATCTAGACATCAAAACAAAACCGCCCAAGTTAGATCCCTAGAAGTTGGTTGGTTTTTTTTTTCTTTAAGTCTAGATTCATGCTTATATAATTTTGGGTATACGCCCTATGCCAGCTTTTCTCAGGCAAACAAGGTCACCTCCTTGGCAATGCAGCTTTCTTGCACCACTTCTCAAGAGCACTGTCTCAAACTTTATTTTCTAAAAACCAAAGCAACTTCGTGCACGCAGGATTTTTAGCTGCTGACAGCAAAGGAACTCACTTTTCTGATCAGCATGATGACTGGCCAACTTAACGAAGGCTGGATTCAACAGCAAGTGCAAATTCATACAGGAAGCCCGTACTATGCTGTGAATGGAATCTAGTTTTCCTGGCTCCAAATCACATGCCTTTACAAGAATAAAAGGATACAAACATCTTTTCCTTCGTTGTTCACCTCTGAGATTCTTCCACTTCATGTGAAGAATTGTATTACACTATCCCAACCAGTGTCTGTCAGCTGCATTTTTGGGGGACAAGGGGAATATGAAAAGGTTCAGAACACTTAAGATTAAAAAAAAAAAAAAAATCCAAAACAAATCACCATCCCTCCAGGTTTAAGAAATACTACAGAACTTTTTATTTTAAAGAAGGAACACCTACTATTCACTAAAAGAAAATCTTACTCAAGCTTTTCTGTGATATTAATGCTTCCAGCAGCATTGAAGTACTGGTACAGTAACCCAGCAGCTTCACAAAGAAGCCCATCAACTACAAGGTACATTTCAGGCACTCCACACCTCCTGTAGCTGCAACATCTCACATCTGTGCACAGCTACCAGCAAAAATCTGGCAAGGGCAGCTACCCGTGCAGGGATCAGGAATCCAGTGACCCAGAGCAGGGCTGCAGGAGCAGCACCTCACTGCCTGAAGCGCTGTATTTACGTCCGAAACTTGCACATAATAGGAAAAACGCTAAATGAGAGCACCATGAGGGTTTTGCTTGCTTACAGCTTTCCTAAGAACCAGGCATTCCTTTGGTCTGATACAGAGTGCCTGTAAATTCTCCTACCCTGTGCAAAAAATTAGATTTGGGTAAAGAATACTGTGGAATTCCAGTTATCATTATTCTTTCAGTTAGGGTGACTTGCAGTACACATGCTTTCAGGCACAGCAGTGAGGCCTCCAGTGAAACCTAGACCAAGCTTAGCACTTCTGGTATTTCAGAGCTGATGTTTTTGGGGGCTGCAGAAATTTCAAGTTCTTTTTACACCTCACAAAGACAGCAAAAGAGAGAACATAAAGTTAAATCTTTGTGAAAACCCATCAGGAGAAACATCCCAATTGCACTGCCCTTACATAATTAGATATTAAAAACATCAAAGTGAGAGGAGTCTGGCATAAAACTTAAGCTCAATTCATTCAAGATAATGCAACCAACCGTGTGCTAGAAAGAACATGCAGCATCTTCCATTTTCAGAGAGCAGAAGGATGGGTGAAGGATGCAGCTCAGACCAGAACTGCTTGGGGCAGACCAAGCTGCACTACAGTTGACCACACATTGCTGGGTTAGAGCACAGACACATGCAAAGCAGGTGGATAAGAGCCTTCAGCCCATGCTGTGAGATGGCACAGCTCTGGGCCACAGAAGGACCTGCAAGGACCAGTATTTCTAAGAAATCTGACAAATACTTAGTGGAACTAATACAGCTTACGTAAGTTGGTCTCTAAGCATAGGTCCCCCCAAATGAGAACTCTGAAGGACCTTCTTGCACAAAGCTTTCATGCAAGTATATTTGGTAACAGTTTTTTTAGCTCTCCCTCCACTCCTTCTGCTCCTTCCTCTTTTGCAGCCCTAATTCTCTTTATGATAGAATCCCTCCCCACCGAGGCTAACATTTTATCACAAGCCAAGCAGTGTGACATCCAATAAGAAATAAAAGCAGAAGCAGCAAATGAACTCTTCAGGAACAGTGATCCCATTTTTAAACAAACTCCATTAACTTGCTTTGAAGTAACTCGAAGTACTGAAAAAATGTACTACAGAGAACAATCCCAATCAAGGGGATAAAATCACAGCAGCCTAATCTATCCTTGAAGCCCAACGGTTTGTATCTCTCTTCTAGAGAACTGTAGCAATAACTATTTTCAGTTCTGTTTTCCATCCTCCCCCTTGCTGCCTGCCATCCCCAGTGACACATGAGGAAGTCTTAAGACATTCAAACACAACTTATTGGAAAAGATGTTTTCTGCTTGAAACAGAACAGACTTGTCTGCATCAGAGGAAGCTACCTGCCAATTTCTCCTGCATAGCCTTCGGTTCTCCTCTGACAAACCCAGCCAAAAAAAAAAAAAAACCACCCTCGACTACTAAAAGCCTAAAATACATGTAGGAAGATAAAAAAAAAGTGGCGGTGCTCAGTGGGCATTTCTTTAGTACCACAGGGCTCAGACCGATTTTACCATTTCTTCCACACTCAAGGGAAAAAAAAGAAACAAAAAGCCACACTGATGCAGAGAGATCAGACAGCGTTAACAGTTCGTTATCAGAGCCGGATCAGCAAACGAGACATACCACCCCCAAACCAATAAAGAGTAACACAGAAAGGGAAGAGGAAGACAGAAGCAACCTCACTGTCTGTGTTTCCACACCTACACTTGACGCTGCTCAGCGCTTCCCCTGGTACATCAAGTGCTTTCAGAACCAGGTTTACGGCCAGAAAGCTGGCATGAAACGTCATCTTCCTAACTCCTCGGAGCACCGCTCCCAGGAGACCACATGAAAGGGCAGCAGCGATATGACCTTATGCTAACAGCGTAACAGAGACCCGCAGAGTAGTAACAGAGACCCGCAGAGTAGCAACAGCGATCAACAGGAAGCCGCAAACCGGGCAGAAAAGCAAAGGCTTTCACACAGAAGGCTGCACGTGGTTCCTTTCTCCACCTCGCTCGCTCCGGAGGTCCCCACTGTCTCGGCGAGCGTCATGGAGCGCTATAGGAACAGCATCAGCCCATACGCTGCGCTGCAAGGCAAGCAAGTTAAAAGTCCTTCACCCTAGAAACCTTTGTAAAACACAGGTACAAAGTTCCTATGGTGAAACTGAAGACCACAAGCCCAGTGTCACCGAAGACCAACGCCTGTGCCAACACCAACCTATGCAAAGCCAGGCTACACACTGAGTTTTACAGCTCAAATTAACAACCGAACGGCTGAGCTAGCCCAGGGCTTGCTCTCGCCCCTCGGCTGCTCAGGCAGTGCCGGCCCCATGCGCTCCGCGGGGCAGCCGGGGCTCCGGGGAGGAGAAGCGCGTTCCGGGCGGACGCGAACCCGGTGCCCGGGAGAGGGGCTCCTCCAGCCGACCACGAACGGGCCCTGCCGGGGGATGTGTGGGGGGAGGCCCGGCCGCACTCACCCTGTCTCCCCACGATCTCGGCCACATGCTCCGAGCTGGGCACGGGCACACACTCGGTGGTGTTGACGCTCTTTCGGCGGAGCAGCGCCGCCTGCTCGCTGCTGAGGCCCGTAGCCCCCCCGCCGCTGCCCAGGCCGCCGCCGTAGGCGCGGGACAGCATCGCCGCCATCATGCCCTGAGGATCGTCCGCCCCGCGGAACGCTCCGGCCGCCGGCGGCTCCCGCACATCGAACGAAGGCGACAGCAGGACAGAGCCCAGAGGCGGCAGCAGCGACAGCGGCTGGGAGGGCGATAGCACCAGCACGGCGGCCGTGTCCTGGTCCTCCTCCTCCGCGTCCTCTCCCGCCAGCAGCTCTTCCTCGTCCAGCTCCAGGTCCAGGTCCAGGTCCGCCTCGTCCCCGGCCGCCGCCGTCTCCTCCTCTGCCCCGCCAGGCCCCGGCTCCAGGGGAGGATCGGACTGCGGAGCCAGGCCCGCCTGCCGCAGGCGGGCTTGCCTCTGGGCCGCTCCTGCCCCTCCTTGTCCGCGGAGGCTGAGGCCGGCGAGGCTCTGCTGGAGCACCAGCAGCGGCTGCGGCGACGGCGGCGGGGGGGGAGGAAGGAGCGGCGGCAGCTCGGCGGGCTCGGCGGCGGGCTCGGAGGAGGCCGCAGCGGTGCTGCCGCTCGGCATGGCGGAGAGGCACTGCGGGCCGGCTGGGCCGGCCGGGCCGGGCTCAGCGGCGTGGGGCCACCATGCCACAGCGAGCACGGAGCGCGGCCTGAGCACCGCGGCCGGCCCCTCACCGCGCCTTTTGTCTCATGGCGCTGCCCCCGGCGGCGGCCGCGGGCGGCGGCGGCGGCGGCGGCGGCGGCGGCGGGAGGGGCGTGCGAGGAAGAGGCGGCCCCGCCCCGCCCCGCGCTCGCCGCCGCGCCATTGGCCAACGGAGCCGGTTTGTGGGCGGGGCCTGCGCGGGGTGAGGGAGGGCGCGCGCGGTCGATGGCCGCTGCCGGAGCGCGGTGCCTGAGGGAGCGGCGGGGCCTCGGGTCACGGCGTGCGTTGTGCTGGAGGGAGCTTGAAGCGCATCCAGGTCCAACCCCTGCCACAGGCAGGGACACCTTCCACTGGAGCAGTTGCTCCAAGCCCCTGTGTCCAACCTGGCCTTGAGCACTGCCAGGGATGGGGCAGACACAGCTTCTCTGGGCACCCTGTGCCAGCGCCTCAGCACCCCCACAGGGAAGAGCTTCTGCCCAAGAGCTCATCTCAGTCTCCCCTCTGGCAGTTAAAGCCATTCCCCTGTCCTGTCCCTCCATCCCTTGTCCAAAGCCCCTCTCCAGGTTTCCTGCAGCCCCTTCAGGCACTGGAGCTGCTCTGAGGTCTCCCCTTCAGGAGCCTTCTCTTGTGCAGGCTGCCCCAGCCCAGCTCTCTCAGCCTGGCTCCAGAGCAGAGCTGCTCCAGCCCTCGCAGCAGCTCCGTGGCCTCCTCTGGCCTCGCTCCAGCAGCTCCACGTCCCTCTGTGCTGCTGCCCCAGAGCTGGATCAGCACTGCAGGGGGGGTCTCCCCAGAGCAGAGCGCAGCAGAGGTTCAGGATCCCCTCCCTGAGCTGCTGCTCACGCTCTGGGGGTGCAGCCCCACACACGTGGTGGTGGTGGTGGTGGGGTGGTTCTGTGCTCAAGCGCTCACTGAGGCCGGGTCATGGGGAGCTTCTCCTCACCCAACACCCCCAAGTCCTTCTCCACAGGGCTGCTCTGAGTCCCTTCTCCGCCCAACCTGTAGCTGTGCCTGGGATTGCCCTGATGTCCTGTGAACAGTGTCAAACACTTTGCAGAAGCCCATGTAGGTGTTGTCAACTCTGGCAGGTTAAAGCCATTCCCCTGTCCTGTCCCTCCATCCCTTGTCCAAAGCCCCTCTCCAGGTTTCCTGCAGCCCCTTTAGGCACTGGAGCTGCTCTAAGGTCTCCTCAGACATATACAGAGGACACATGAACATCAGAAAGAACAGGGGTTGTGTTGCTGTTCCCTGAAAACGTTACGCTGAGAAAAGATTCTGGGGAGAAGTCCAAGTTAGAGATGCCAGCATTGTTCCCAGTGCCACAAAGGGAGAACGTGGGGTAGGAGCGTGGGCTGGCAGAGGGGAAAAGCTCTGTGTCGTCATGTAGCTGTGAGCTGGCAGACAACCATGAGAGGCTAGAGGGGCAGTTCTTTAGCTGGGGTAGAAGGGCAGAGGTCTGTTTCAGAGCAATCAGTCTGTGCCAAGGAAGGGATATTTCCAAGTGATGAACGTGATTTGCTGTGGGTCCAGGAGGAGGAGGATGTGTCTGGCAAATGTGGCAAAGCCCGTAGGGGGCCAGGGTGGAAGATTTTGAGACGAAACAAGTCTGAACCAGAGGAAAAGCTCTCCAGACAGCAGCAGTTGGACCCGGTGCATGTTGTTCTCAGCAGCCAGATGTCCACGTCAGTGCAATCAGTGGGGGTGTTAATTGGCATGAGGATGGCTGCCGCTCACAGCAAGACAGGAGTCCAAATTGCCTTGCTGTGACTGCTCTGTCAGTGGGAGCTGATGCTTGTCCTCAGGGTCTTTCTTCCAGGTAAGAGCTGAGCAGAGCTCCTGAACCTTCCTGGAGATGCTGTCCAAGTTGCAATGCTAGGGAGGAGCACCCACACTGATCTCCAGAAAAGCAGGGATCTTTGCTTCCCCTTTTCAAATAGCAAATAGATAATGAACACACTCGATCCCATAGCTACTTGTAGAAGATACTTGTAAAAACAAGTGTTAGATAATTGCCTGTTGCAGTCCATAGTCAAGACAAAAAGTGTTCTCGGAAATATTTTTTGAGTAATAGGGGCTGAAAACCGGATTCCTACCTCGGGTTAGAGATAACAGCTGAAAACCCTGGATGCAGTAGGAGATGCTCTCGCTCCTTCTGCTCACATTTACTTCATTAGCCTGTACAAATACTCAGTAAAGACATTCCTGATTAGACTCCAGGTTGAGTTTCAAAAGCATTACTAATAAACAATGCTCTTGATTATTTTGAAAACCTCCAGTAACTTTCTCCCTCTTATAACTTTGTTTCCAAGTGTAAATTACTGAAATTATAAATACAACTTCATGAAATTGACTATGATGGACTTATGTAATTGTCTATGTATTGGTTAATTATGATGAGAAGGGGTTCTTGTGTTCCAGAAAGTAAAATTAGGGAAGAGAGGGCACAGGGAGATTGCTGCAGGGGTGAATTCTCCCCAGGCTCATGCAGTCTTTTATGTTCTTGCTGCCTTTTTTTTCCCCCTTTCTTGATAAAATCAGATGTAGAAAAAAGCACAGTTGGACCTTTATGCTGTGTGGAACATGTTGTGCAATGCCACCACTTATGCTTTTCTTCATAAATCCCACTCAAATTCAAATTCTTCCCTCTTCTATTTCATTACAGGTTAAATTTGGTGTTCTGTGGCATTCATCTTTAAACCTAAAGTCAGGCTCTACAGGAACTCTCCCACTTGTACTTAGGCAAACGTATTTACAGGCATAGGGCAGTGGGTTTTGGGGGTGCACTCAGCCTTGGTTGACCTGCTGTCCCAGGGTGACTTTGTGGCTGGAGCCTGGAACTCCTGTGCCATGTAAAATCTTCCATTTCTGGGGTTTTCTGCTCTAGGTGACTTCAGATTTATTAAAAAATACAAGCAGAGCAGTAATCGGAATGGTGAAATAGACGTATTTTTCTTGCATTTCTCTGGGTGGGAAGGCACAGGTTTCAGGTACTTATGAGCAGAACTTGGCAGTTCAGTTTGTCTTGAGCTGCAGATCTTGGAGCATCAAAGGGATGCATTTTCCTCCAGTCCCATGCATTAGCATGCAGATATTAAGGACACCTACAGGGACCTTTTCTGGGGGGTTTGGGGTTTTTGTATTTTCAAACACAACCTGAAAGAGCCTGGGAGGTGTCCAGCAGTGCAGGGGGACAAGAGGGGCAAGACGGGGCAATTTCCTTATGCGGCTGGAAGGAAGAGAAGCCAGAGGTACCCTCTACATGGTATTTTTTTTTCTATGGTATACTTGACAGTGCTGATTTCTGCCTTGTCCAGACACGTTGCAGCGCATGGCAGCTACCTTTGGCCTCTTCTTCCAGGTTTTCTTCCTATGGGAAGGGGAGTGCTGCAGGCGGGGTGCGGGGAAAAAGATGCGTTTATGGGTCTTGCTTTGAAATAACATCAGCAGGCAGCTGGGGTGATCACCCAGGCGGAGGAGATGGAGAGTGTTCCTGGGTGCCCTGGTTTAGTGGAAGCCAGAGGAACCTGTTCAGCTGCTTCCTCTGCTTGCTTCTCTCCACATCATCCTCCTGATCCATCAGTGTGTCCCCTCCACAGCAGGAGACTCTTCTTTTGTGTTGGAAAAAGGGCAACTGGGCTGTGAGTGTACATTATAGATAGTATTTCTTCATGTCTCTAAAGACATGTTCTTAAGTAAAGTAAACAGCAGTCTGCAGATAAGCTCTTTTAAAATCCAGCGACACTGATATATAAATGAAAATTTGTTTTGGCTGCATTTGCAAAAAACATTGAGAAGAGGATTAAATATGACACTGAAGGAGAGCAGTAGACTCGATGACCTGAAATGAAGAATAATGGATCTTTGTGAGATATTTATACACAAGTTACTAGGTTACAGCTACGGCAACTGGGTGAAGTTCTGCGATTAAACTCAATGGCCTGAAAGATCCTTTTTTTCCAACAAACTCTGACAAAGTTTCCATGATTTCTTCCAGTTCTGTCCATCATTGTTGGTTGGGAAACAAGTGAGAGCACATGAAGAACGAGCGAAGACTACTGCTAGGCTGATTATTGGTTGTGTAGCAGTGGATGTTCTCCAGATCATTTCCTTGCTCTCCTTCTCTCATCTGCCCTCTGCTCATCATGTGTTTTGGCCAAAATTTTGCCTTAGTGTTTCCTTGAGCTTCTTGGTCTGGCTGAAGGCTTTGGGCCTGCTGTATTTCCAGTTCTCTGGAAAAATCTCTGGATATCGTGGTGACTTATAGACAATCTTTTTCTCATGGTGTTTCCAGGTTCAACACCAGATGTTAGAGCCGGGCTGTCAGGCTGCTGTGCAATGTCCTGCTTTCCATTTATTAAATAGTAATTTTCTTTCTGTCCATCCTAATTCATCAGATAAAACTGGAATCATTTTTTGGGCCAGTTTTTTCAAACATCAAACTAATTCCCATCCAGAAGACTTTACTTAACAAAAAAAAACCCCTCTTGGATCCAGCTTCGCTAGTGACAGCCAGTCAGGATGTTGTTTACCCAAAGACAAAGGATAACATCGGTAACATCTGCCCAGATGTTGTTTGTCTCCTTACAAAGGTATGTTATTTACCTGCTGTTTTCAGCATTAACCTTATACCTTCGTCCCCAAAACCAGTGCTCTCTAAAATGAGGGCTCCTTGCCATGAGAGGTTACTCCTGAAGAAAAAGTTTTCTTCTCCAATTTCTGTGGAGCATCAAAACCAATCCTTTATGTGTATGTGTATCTGAACTTTGCTTTTTGACTGGATTTATTTACTTCTTTAACTCCTCCCTTGGCATGCTGTCTCTGGCTCCTCTTCACAAACTGTCCCCTACTCTCTTCTCCCAAATTCTCAATGCTCTTTTGTTTTCAGATTTATCCATTTTTTCCCCTTCCTCTAGTCCGGTGGTCGTTTACTCTGTAGCACCTCAGTAAGCACGTAGGATTGGTGGCAGGGGGAAGATAGGTGAAAAAGCCCTGGTCCCATCTGCTGCCAAGGACAAGACCTCACTAGCAGGAGGAGGAGACGGCCAGAGACTACAAGCATTTCTGTAGCATAGGGAAAGCAGGGGAAGGTAACTGCTTGGGGCTGTCAGGTGTGCTTCTAGCAACACTGATCACATCCTCATCAAAGATTTGGAAGTGCTACAAAGCTGGTGTCACCTCGTTCTGCTCCTGCCACTGTTGTGTGGAGAACAAGGATGAGAACGCAATTCCTTCTCGGTGTGACTGTTGCACCCAGAAGCCATAACTGTATGGGAGTTGCTAGTGGGTTTCCCATAGGAGCCTCCCCTGTGCATGCAGAGTAGTGGTGGAAGGTGGGGGAGCCCCAAGGATTCCTGCATGGAGCTCCTGCCCAGAATATCTTTTGGATGGGGGGGGAGGTATGGGGGGGTGGGGAGGGTGTCTCACTGCATATGGGATGATGGGGGAAGAGCATTTTAGAATAGCACAAGACTTATTAGAATTGGAAACAGGTGGATTAAAAGAGTATCCCAGCATGGGATAGGAAGCATGAAGGCAGCCTTGCTGGTGTGTATATAAGTACACCTGTACTGTATATACGTATTTCCCACTAATGAGCCTTTATCCTGTTCAGCCAGAGATGGAAAGATGGAAGGGAAGAAGAAGCCGGAGGAGGATGAAGCTGTTGGTCCTGTTTTCTGTTTCCAGGAGTGTTTCTGTCCACATGGATACACAAGATGGTGGTGGAGTTCTGGGGGGCAATGGGAGCCTACTGGGGTAAGAGGTAATGCATGCGATGCTCTGAGTATCACCTGTCTTCAGGACATCCCAGAAGAGGGGTGCAGAGGACCCAGGAAGTAATTTGGAGTTGGGGTTGGAGGAAACATAAAGAAGCACGTCTGAAACTTATGGTGTTGAATGGTGCTACCTGGCACTTACAGGCAAAGCAGAGGAGGGATGCGGGTTATAGACTTTTCCAGCGTCATTTTGGCAGCTCAAGTTCAGGGACTGTGTGAACTTAAAGGAACTTTGAAGCCTGTAGGGTGAGAAAACTGTTCCTGTTCACTTATTTCAGGAAGGAGGAAGAATTTCAGGGAGGTTTTGCCTTCTCAGAGATCTTATGTGGGTATGGATTGAGGGCAGGCTGTTTGAAGCGTTTAGGAAATACTTTAAACTCAGCATGGCTTCTGCCTTGGGACCTAAGCTGCAGGCAGCAAGTACCTGAAGAAAGGTTAATGTGTGACCTGATTAAAAGTGCCCTGTCGAAAGCCAGACCTGGTCTGTTGGAAAGACAAGTATAATTCTGGCCAGCTGTTATTGTAAGCCATTTGGCCAAACACCTGTCCATGGATTCTGTTACAAAGCCAGCAACCAAACTGGTGTCCTACCAAGCATAGACTGGGATTATGCCTAGAGGCAGAGAGACAGATGGTTTATTGTAGCAAAGAAAGAGCAGAAACAGTTTCATGTTCTTCATCCTGCAGATTTCCTTCTCAAGCCTGTAGCTCCAAAACTGTTATAAAAGAGCCAAGAAAGAAAAGAAACAAAAAGGAATGAATCTGTGTTCAGCGGATTTCAGTGGAAAATCAGGGATAAAATGTTTATATTGTGTTAGTCAACTGACGCCGTTTCATCTCATCATCTCAACTGGATCTGCTGAAAGACTGTGCCTGGTTTCTGTGTGTCTCAAAATCACAGAGTGGTTTGTGTTGGAAAGACCTCAAAGCTCATCCAGCTCCAACCCCTGCCGTGGGCAGGGACCCCTCACATTAGAGCAGCTTGCTCCAAGCCCTGTCCAACCTGGCCTTGAACACTGCCAGGGATGGGGCAGACACAGCTTCTCTGGGCACCCTGTGCCAGCGCCTCAACACCCTCACAGGGAACAGCTTCTGCCTGAGGTCCAACGTGAACTTCCCCTGTTTCAGTTTGAACCCATCACTCCTTGTCCTATCGCTACAGCCCCTGATGAAGAGCCCCTCTCCAGGTCTTCTCTTGCCCCCTTCATATACTGGAAGCTGCTCTGAGGTCTCCACGCAACTTCTCTTCTCCAGGCTGAACAGCCCCAACTCTCTCAGCCTGTCTTCATATGGGAGCTGCTTCAGTCCTCTGATCATCCTCGTGGCCTCCTCTGGCCTCGCTCCAGCAGCTCCACGTCCCTCTTGTGCTGCTGCCCCAGAGCTGGATCAGCACTGCAGGGGGGGGTCTCCCCAGAGCAGAGCGCAGCAGAGGTTCAGGATCCCCTCCCTGAGCTGCTGCTCACACTCTGGGGTTGCAGCCCCGCACACGTGGGGGGGTGTTCTGTGCTCAAGCGCTCACTGAGGCCGGGTCATGGGGAGCTTCTCCTCACCCAACACCCCCAAGTCCTTCTCCACAGGGCTGCTCTGAGTCCCTTCTCCGCCCAACCTGTAGCTGTGCCTGGGATTGCCCTGATGTCGTGTGGACAGTGTCAAGCGCTTTGCACAAGTCCAGGTAGATGCTGTCAATTGCTCTGCCCCTGTCCATCAGTTCCGTAGCCCCATCATAGAAGGCTACCAGATTGGTCAGGCAGGATTTCCCCTTAGTAAAGCCATGCTGGATGTCCCCAAGCACCTTGTTGTTTTTCATGTGCCTCAGCATGCTTTCCAGGAGAATCTGCTCCAAGATTTTGCCAGGCACAGAGGTGAGACTGACTGCTCTGTAGTTCCCCGGCTCATCCCTTTTCCCTTTCTTGAAAATGGGGGTTATATTTCCCTTTTTCCAGTCATTGGGAACTTCACCTGACTGCCATGATTTTTCAAATAGGGTTGACAGTGACTTAGCAACTTCATTTGCAGCTCCTTCAGGACCCGCAGATGGGTTTCATCAGGTCCCATGGACTTGTGCATGTTCAGGTTCTTAAGGTGATGTTGAACCTGATCTCCTAAAGGATCATGTCTGCCTCCACAGAGGGTTGATTTTTTTATAAGCAGAGGGTCCTTAATATTTTTGCCTGAAGACCTATTTTCTAAGTTAATGGTTAGACTTGATGATCTTAAAGGTCTTTTCTGACCTGGTTGATTCTATGATTCTGTTATTCTATTCTATTTATATACAAATTAATATCCGCTGATGAAATGTATGGATTATTAAGGTTGATTATTCATCATAGGTGTGATTCTGTTACTGGGATTGCTTCCTTTCCTGTATTGGACAGCTAAAGATTTTATAGGGTTTATTAAGGTGTAGCAAGCAATGAGCATGTTTGAATGCTTACAAATGCAGGGATTTCCATGAAAAAAATGATCTTTTCCAGACAGAAATACAAACACATACACCCCTGAAAGCTCTCATAAGAAAGTGAATTAAAGGGGATGATTTGGAGTGAACTGCTGCCCAAAGAGGAAAGTGGCAGCACTGTGATTACTGAGGCAGGCTGCTCCAGCACGGGCTGAGGACTGCCTGCATCCCCAGCAGTGGTACGGGCGGCAGCAGCATTCTGCAGGGGCTGTGGGCTCCAGTGCCTCTCTCTGCTTTCCTCACCCTCAGCGTGATAGGAAAAGAAGCAGATTTTTTGCTGCTGCGGCACTGGTGTCCCAGAGATGCACAGGCTGGGCATTTGCTTGATTTTTAAGTGAAAGAACCACAGCCACATCACTTAACGTGGCCTGCCTGAGTGCAGGGGGGGCAGGAGGACAGACAGATTTATTTTTCCATGGCGTTTCAGCCATTCTCCAGAACAATTCTGGCTTAAAAAAGGGGCAGGAGTTTTAAAAAAAAACAACCAACAACTTTAGATTTTTCAGCCAAATTCCACCAGGTTTTGTTGAAGTCACTTCTCTGAGATTCTTCCTGGCAGGCTGTGCTGAACTGGACTCTGTTTTGGTAAGACTGGCTCAGGTGGAATTTAGCTCAGCCCTGCATGTTTGTGCAGTGCTTAGCCTATATTAAGCACTTGATTAACAACACTGCCTCCATCTTCTGAGTGGACTGAAGAGATTAATATATCCCACCAGTAAGGTATTTTTTCTGGTAGCCTAGTTTATCCTGATCTCCATTTTGTTCTACAGTATAAATGATGTAGAAGATAACCTGATAGACAATATAGGGATGACTGTATATTTAGGCACACACCATGGATGAAAGCACCTATTTTTGAGACTTCTTGAAGCTCTGAGACCTCATTGGTGCCATTTGAGGAAGAGAAAATAATTTTCTCTGCCTTCAGGCACCCGAGCATCCAAGCACGGCTTCCTGCAGAGCCAGTGACCTTAGGGGATTTTCTTTGCCACCAAATGACTAGGGGGAGTGATGTTTGTCTTGACATCACCTGGCGTGGACACAGCTGCTATCTAATATATAGACTAGATTTCGGCAGTCAGAAGAGACTGTTATGATCATCTGGCTTGACAGTTACTATGACCAATTGTGATGTTTTGGGCTCCAGCCAGCAGCCTGCAAGGATCAGGGAGGACTTTCCCCCCGCAGTGCACAATCAGCGGGAATTTGCTGGGTTGGGTTTATGAGCTTGTTTTCCTTTCTTGCTTTTTTTTTCTGGAGGCATCTGAGGCTTGTTGTGGCTGGAGATGGGGCCTGGCGAGGCCCCATGGCTGTGTACAGGAACCGGTTCCTCTGTGGTGGTATCTTCTTCTAGAGATGCTAACGTGCTAGTGAAGCAGAGAAGGTTTTGTGTACTGTTTCTGACCCCCTAGCTGCTATATTGACTTGCATCAATCCCATTTAAAATATGGGATCAGACCAAAGCTATTCCTCAAATCAGATCAGATGGGACTTTTTGCTGCGTTCTGCAAGCTGTGGTGCAGGGGACTGGATCCAGCCCCCAGACATAGCTCATGCACCACATCCTTGCAGCCCGTCCTCTTTGTCCATAGCACCCTAAAGTTCAGTTTCTGGAGAATAAAGCCAACTCTGCCTAGGAGAAAAACAGTTACCGCAGTGCAATCAGGGACAAACTGGGTGGATTATGGGCAATGAGAGGTGAGGTTGTTTATCTAATTGGCTTAATTAACCTAAAGGCTGAGAAATTACTAATACAGGCTGTATTGCTTGACCTTTTGACTTACTCTTGAGCAGTAAGAAAACATAATTCCCACAATTAGAGCAAAACAAAGCAGAGAGATGGCCTGCCCACTGCGACTTGGGAAGACCGGGGAAGCTCTGTACCACCCGGCTTGATGGGAAGTGGGAATTTGCTGTGTGTACTGGGAATATAAATAACCAGATCAGCCCAGAATCAACAGTTTTTGTCAGCTGTGTACCAGGGCT
The DNA here is from genome assembly GCA_017639245.1 of Myiopsitta monachus. Taxonomy (NCBI): domain Eukaryota; kingdom Metazoa; phylum Chordata; class Aves; order Psittaciformes; family Psittacidae; genus Myiopsitta; species Myiopsitta monachus. Next base: position 981,574 of record CM029941.1, on the reverse strand, counting down.
GTGCCAGCTACAGACTCTACAAAAGTAATTCTTATTGTAAACCTTTCTCTTGTACTGGTCCCATAATGACCTTGTTGCATAAGGAGGGAGTTTTGATGGCGTTAAAAAGGGGAAATATTTCTTCAAATTCATTTCCAGAGGAAGGCTTTTTGGAGGGTGGATGGCCCTGCTACCTTCCTAAACATTTATCCCTGTGTGTCTGAAAAAGCTCTCCAGTGAGCTTCTTCATTCCAGGTGAGTGAAAAGCATTGCTGGAGATGTGGCCAGGAACCCAGGCTCGTGCCTGTTTTGTGGCAGCAAAATAATGCCTTGTGCTTGACACTACAGCTGCAGTTTTACACCTCACTTGGCTTAATCTTATGAATAAACAGTATACTAATTGTTTCAGCTTGCAGGGCAGCGGGGATTGCAAGGCAACCTAGCCATGCTGGGAATTAAATTTTATGTAATTTGGTTTGTGCTGTGGATCGCAGGCATGGCCTCTGGCCACCCGGAGCATGAAATGCTGTGTGTTGGAGATGCCCTGTGTTGGTTGAGAACCTGCTTGGCCCTTACGCTGCTGGAGCATCCTCCACAAGCAGTGCATCCCATCACACTATGATGCTAAGTGACCAGCTCTGCTCGCAGAGATGTTCCTGGTGGTAAGGAGCACATGGAGCAGAAGCCAGAGCAGCTCCGATAGCTTTGAAAGCAGTGCTTCCCAGGCAAATAACAGCAGGGTGAGCTGTGCCAGTGGTAAGGGTGTGCAGCAGGAGAGAAGCGTCCTGTGGTTGAATATACACTTCACATTTGTTCTTCCCACATATGGTCCAGAAACTGTCATGATGCCTCCTGAATCTGGTGTGCGTAAAGCCACGTTTGAGTATCTGACAAAAGGAAATTTGGGAGTGGTTTTAATGGTCACTTGTATGGATATAATGTCTGGTATTTTCCCTGCAAGGTTGCATTCAGTGTGTGTTTAGTCTCTCTGAGGGGTACCACCCCCCATCTACCAGCCCAAACGAAGATAGGAGCACCATCTCTCAAATTGCCTCTCCTGCCTGCTATCACCCTTCCTGCAGGATTAACACAAACATGCTGCTCCTTCAGTTTACATTTCAGCTCCCCCTCCCACCTGCTTTCCCCCCCTGCTTCCCGAAACACCCCTCTCTGCCGTATGATCCCTCTCTCCCGCATGGCCTTGGCAGGGCTGTCTGGTCCTCTTCCCCTCCCAGCACCCTCAACCTTGCCAACCCCCAGCATTTTTCTTGCAAAGCTCATGAAACTCCATGTTTTTAGTGATGTCCAAGCTCCTGTGATGATGGCCGGATTGCATCTGTTTCCTTTTATCTTCAAAAACCAAAGTTTTCAGACCCAGGGCTTGCATTTATATTTAGTACTTGGATAGTTTTTAAGCTACCAGGTAGGATTTCTCCTTGATCTTTGAAACCCACTAAGCTCCCTGGCTGCCTTTCTCCTCATAGTTTCAGGGATGTTCTCCATTTGCCTCCTTCCTCTTAACTTCCTGCTTACCGGTCAAATCTGCACTTTACTTTGGGGTAGATTTTCCTGTTTCATACCCTCTTGTTATTTAGCAGTGACCCTGAAAAATGTGATCTTTCTTTGACAGCTAGGTAGGCGTCTAGCTTCTGCAATGAAGAAGGACATTTTTATACGCAGTTGGAGTAAGTAGGAGGAAGAAAAGCAGCCGGTCGTCCCTGCCAGTCCAGTTCATGTCTGATGGTGATGGTGTTTCTGCTGCAGGATGGGCATTTCCACGGGAGTTTAAGCTGAGAAGTCACCATGATGCGGCATTGCCAAAACCTTTCTTTTGGTAAACACACTATATTGGTTTGTTCAGGGATATTGTCTAGGACTGGCTCTGGTGCTGGTGTCATTTCAGGCTGTGCCCATGAAATCTGGGGTGGTGACAGAAGGAGATGGGCAAAGGGATAATGGGTTGTCCTATCTGCTTGATAGTGCAGTCATGGCCAGATATTCAGGCTGAGAGACAAGTCCTTCATGCCAAGGAAGTCAGGATTTTCTGCCTATCCCCCTAAAATAGGAGTGTAGATGCACAAGTGTGAGGGAGTTCTGCTTTTTGAAGGCATTTGATCCAGTCTTGGAAGGCTGATTCAAAGGGAAGCCATCACATGCTGCTGCATCCCTGCAGGACAGTTGCCATCCCAAATCCGCCATCTGCCTGCTTCATTTGTGGATGCAGCATCTTGTTTTTACAGTTACAGATGGCTTGAAAAGTTAAATCAACTTGACACAACCATGGCACAGAAATCTTCCTTCCCTCCCACTCGTGTGTGTCAGCACAGCCCTTTACAATCCATCAGCTGTTTCAGTGGTGATGGATGGTTATTGCCAGCCAGCACGAGATGCTGGAGGCAAGCATCCTGCAGCCATATAGAAAGCCACGGTATCGTAGCAAGCTTTAACATCTTTATTTTCCGAGCAACATCCAAGAAAACATCACCTTGTATATCTTCATCAGTAAAACTCAAATTTTGAGTGGGTTTTTTTTTCCCAGCCTGTTTGTCCTGGAGCTGTGCTGGTGAGCAGGCACAACCCATTGCCTGTTCAACCAGTGACCAGCAGAAACCATCTGTGATCCAGGTCTTATTCCACCTTTTCCAGGGTTGGTATCAAACTCAACAGGAGGCTGAATGGCTTCCAGATGAAAAAAGACCCCAAATCCTTCTTTTTAACAGCAAATATAACTCAACTGTTTTTATTTCTTATTCTATATTATTTCTTATTATTTCTATATTATTCTACATTAATTCTTTTTCTATATTACTTACTGTTTTTATTTTAGCTCTCTGTGTGACTGTTTCAACTGTTGCTAGTTCAACTCTGGTCTCATATAGGGAAAGAACAGAGGGTGGGAATGACTTCTCGGCCTGTTTTAATTAGGATGCTGTCTTTGGTAGGCAGAGAAGAGTCCTCACCTCCAAAAAATCATAGAATCATAGAATCATTAGGGTTGGAAAGGACCTTAAGATCCTCAAGTTCCAATCCCCCTGCCATGGGCAGGAACACCTCACGCTAAACCATGCCACCCAAGGCTCATCATGCTCAGTCTTAGCTGTTGATTCCCAAGTGGTAGCTCAGGGGGATTTAAATCATTGGTATCTGGTCCAGTAAACACCATGTGTACATATACAGCATCTTGGCCTCCAAGTAGACAATAATGAACAGAAACCTAAAATAGAGGAATTCAGTATCTGGCAATATGTGGATTTGTGACTACTCACGAGTGTAAATACATTTACCTGCTACTGCCTGGGGAGGTGAAGAGGTTAATTAAAACACAGCTAATCAAGCGCTCCACTGAAGCGGGCTGCTAGGGGTTGATTGTGCTGATACTTAATTGGCACCTTTAAAACAGGGGTTCCAGTCTGCCCTTAGAAACAGGAATAAAAATGAACTTAAATGGGCTATTTAAGGGAGTATGTGTATAAGGGAGAGAAGTGGCTATGCAGTCTGTGGTAAACAGATGGTAATGTCCAAACAAAACCCATTTGGGGACTTATTATAAATAGTATTTCTATTGCTCCCCCTGAAAGTACCTCTTGATCTCTGCCCTCTTCTTCAGCACCTGAAATAGTGGTGGCCTGGCCTGCTGGTGTGGCAAAGGGAGAGGCATTGAATCTCTTGTCCCAACAGATATGGACCTGCTGTTGCAATGCCCGAGGTGGCAGAGGGAGGACTCTGCCACCCACCTCAGGGCATTTACACTGTAAATTGAGGAAACTGCTATACAGGGCAGACAAATCAACCCCTTTTTTAACATGTAAGTAAAGCTTACCACTTCCATCTGAGACGCCATAAAGAAAATACTGCCCTGTCTGAGCTGATCTGGAAATCTTTGATAAATAAATTGTTTTGAGCTGAGTGTTATTCACTGGGACATTTAGGAGACCTATGCTGAGTGGCTTGTTCCTGCTAAAGAACTTACATTGTGGTGCAGGAGGGAGCAAGGATATTCATGTCTGCATGCAGGATTTTGAGCTAAATAACGAGAATTAAGCACTAATGTAATTATATACTTTTGAGATGTTACTAGTATTTGCATAATTGCTCATTTTTTCAATGCTGCAGAAAAGGACTATTTTGCACCAAAATCCCAGAAGTGGCTGAAACTCCTTGTGTGAGGAGGTGTTGGGGGTGTCCCAGCTAACTAGGTCCTTATTTGCGTGTTATTTGGGTTGGGAGCTTGATAATCCCTGAGATATGCTCACACTAGCTGTGCAGGGAGTCGAGCACACCTCTAAACAAAGAACTTCCAAGGATTTCTGAACCAAACCTCTTTTACAAGGCTCTGAAAGAGGGAACACTTCATAACAACCTTAGAATCATAGAATACTTAGGGTTGGAAAGGACCTTACGATCATCCAGTTTCAACCCCCTTGCCATGGGCAGGAACACCTCACACTAAACCATGACACCCAAGGCTCTGTCCAACCTGGCCCTGAACACTGCCAGCGATGGAGCATTCACAACTTCCCTGGGCAACCCATTCCAGTGCCTCACCACCCTTACAGGAAAGAATTTCTTCCTCATATCCAATCTAAACTTCCCCTCTTTAAGTATGAACCCGTTACCCCTTGTCCTATCACTACAGTCCCCAACGAAGAGTCCCTCTCCAGCATCCCTATAGGCCCCCTTCAGATACTGGAAGGCTGCTCTGAGGTCTCCACGCAGCCTTCTCTTCTCCAAGCTCAACAGCCCCAACTTTCTCATCCTATCTTCATACGGGAGGTGCTGCAGTCCCCTCATCATCCCCGTGACCTCCTCTGGACTTGTTCCAACAGTTCCATGTCCTTTTGATGTTGAGGACACCAGAACTGCACACCATACTGCAAGTGAGTTCTCAGGAGAGTAGAGCAGAGGGGCAGGATCACCTCCCTTGACCTGCTGGTCATGCTCCTTTGGATGCAGCCCAGGATAGGTTGGCTTTCTGGGCTGCGAGTGCACACTGCAGCCGGCTCATGTTCAGTTTCTCATCGAACAAGACCCCCAAGTCCTTCTCCTTGGGCTGCTCTGAATCTCTTCTCTGCCCAACCTGTGTGTGTGCCTGGGATTGCTCTGACCCAGGTGTAGGACCTTGCACTTGTCATGGTTAAACTTCATGAGGTTGGCATCAGCCCACCTCACAAGTGTGTCAAGGTCCCTCTGGATGGCGTTCTTTCCCTCCAACATATCAACTGAACCACACAGCTTGGTGTCATTGGCAGACTTGCTGGGGGCATGCTCAATCCCACTGTCCATGTCAGTGAGAAAGACATTGAGCAAGATCGGTCCCAACACCGATCCCTGAGGGACACCACTCATTCCTGGTCTCCAGCTGCACATTGAGCCATTGACCACAACTCTTTGCGTGCAGCCATCCAGCCAGCTCTTTATCCACTGAGTGGTCCACCTATCAAATCGATGTCTCTCCAATTTAGAGACAAGGATGTCATGTGGGACGGTCTTCACTAACAAATGCTCTGACCACACCACCCAAGTCTTGGAAGACAGCACAGGGACTATGAGAAGGAAGACCCTGGGCCCACTGTAGGAGCGGATCTGGTTCGAGACCGTCTTAGGAACCTGAACGTATACAAGTCCATGGGACCTGATGAAATCCATCTGCGGGTCCTGAAGGAGCTGCAAATGAAGCTGCTAAGTCACTGTCAATCCTATTTGAAAAATCATGGCAGTCAGGTGAAGTTCCCAATGACTGGAAAAAGGGAAATATAACCCCCATTTTCAAGAAAGGGAAAAGGGATGACCCAGGAACTACAGAGCAGTCAGCCTCACCTCTGTGCCTGGCAACATCTTGGAGCAGATTCTCCTGGGAGCCATGCTGAGGCACATGGAAAACACCAAGGTGGTTGCTGACAGCCAGCATGGCTTCACTAAGGGGAAATCCTGCCTGACCAATCTGGTGGCCTTCTATGATGGGGCTACGGAACTGATGGACAGGGGTAGAGCAGTTGATATCATGTACCTGGACTTGTGCAAAGCGTTTGACACTGTCTTACATGACATCCTTGTCTCTAAATTGGAGAGACATCAATTTGATAGACGGACCAACTGGTGGATAAAGAACTGGCTGGATGGCTGCACGCAAAGAGTTGTGGTCAATAGCTCAATGTCCAGCTGGAGACCAGGAACGAGTGGTGTCCCTCAGGGATTGGTGTTGGGACCGCTCTTGTTCAACATCTTTGTCGCTGACATGGACAGTGGGATTGAGTGCACCCTCAGCAAGTTGACCGATGATACCAAGCTGTGGCCAACAGTGATGGCCAACCTTGCAGTGGTGGAATAGCCTTTAGCATGACACATGTTAATCGCAGAATCATTTAAGTTGGGAAAGCCCTTATTATTGTTATTAATTATTTTTATTAAAGCCCTTGTGGACATCAGTGTTGCAGTAGCCTGTGAAATTTAATAACTAACATCAAATACTTGTAGCTTCCACTCCTCAGTGGGAGACATTTATTTTCTGTGTTGCCATGTGCAGCCTTTTCATAAATATTTTGGCCAATGTTAATGTCATTTCTTCTGTTGCTGAATTTCCCAGGGCAGAGGATGAGCACTGAAAAATATGTATGTAAATACATCTCGCATGTATGGGAGGAATCAGCTATGCACAGAGATGGTTTTTGGGTAGCAGATATTGTGGTGGTGAGGAGGAGGAGGCTGAAGCTGCTGTTTCAGGACTGAAAAGCAATTCTCCAGCTCTAGAAATTAATAATAGTGTTTTTCCCTGCCCCTCTCTGGCTGGTGATGGGGAATGGCTTGCCGAGCATGCTCTTCCCTAAGGATGGAGCTGCTGGCAAGATGCTCTATACACTCCCTACACAACCTACATGCTAACATGGCATTTTTGTCTTTGGCTTCAACCTTTTTCTAGTGCATCTTTTCCATCTTTGGCTTCCCCACTGCACACTGCAGTGCCAGAATGGGAGGAAAATACATGTAGACTCTGGTACCACAGTTCTTCCCCCCAGGTGAAGCCAGGCTGCAGATATAGCAACATAAATCTTATTTTACTTTATTAGGCTTTTGCTTATTTGGAGTCCTTTGACAGCAGCCAATAAAGACAGTCCCAAACAGAGACAGCTGGTATGAAAGTGTGGTTGACAGGCATAAATAAATAAAATTAATTGAAATAGAAAGACCTTCTGCTTCTTTATGGTGACAACTGAAGCAGTTCACTAAAAATGGATCGATTGCAAAGAAGAATCAAGAGGTGCTGTAATAAGCTGGGGAGGTCTCTTTCTCTTGGAAACTTATTTTGGTGGAAGAGTGGGGTTTCAGTCAGGTTTTTTCACTGGCCACACTGATTTTCTGTAAAAGATTTTTATTTCTTCTGGAAAAACATGAATGCCTCATGTCCTAAAAAGTGGCATTTGGGGCTCTAGTGGGGAAGGTGGGAGGATGTAGTCTGGAGTCTCGGCTCTTTTCCTATATCTTATCTCGCAGTCACGCTTCTTTTGCTGGCATAAGGAAGTAACTGTGCCTTCTACCACTCTATCTGAGATATAAAAAGTCTGAGACACAGATCAGGCTTTCTCTCCTTAGGCAATTGTCTCTGCATGTCCTTGCTGTGTGTGCAGTAAAAAAGGGGATGAACCATAAGAGCTGCAGATAACTGCAAATAACTGATAGCTCTAAAATAACACATAAATATTCTGAAAAAAGCTGTACATATTCTGTTCCTGACCTCTCTGCTGAATGTAGCCCCAACGTGATTTTATTCGCTCTCTTCAGGGGTAAGTTAAACCCTCCTGATTTGAGCACAGTATTTTTAGACCCGAAATACAGAATACCAATTGTGGGTAGTGGCCTTGCCCTCAATTTATTTTATTTTCTGTCTCTGTTGTTCTGCTGCACTATAATCATCTTGCGGCTTGTGTTCATCGTGTGCTTATATTTACCATGCAACATGCAAATTGGTATCTTGTGAAATACCCAATGTCTTTCCACTGCCCATCGCAGGAAGCACTTGGTTGGCTCTGGAAAACAGTGGGGTGATTAAAACCCAACCCCACTTATTTTGTAATTAAACACAAGCACCTCCCATACGAATTTGCACCGCGTTAAGAAGTGGGGGCACTCTTGAGCGAAACGAAGTGCTGTGTGAAAAGAGGGACCAAGTCCACCCTCTCCTCTTACTTTCGCCAGTTGATGTCTTCAAAGGCAGCCTGATGACGACCAGGGAGAGCTGAAAGAGTGGTTGTGCATCACTGGAACCATGCCAGAGGGTTTCCACCTCCCCTCTAGAGGCTGGGCACTGCGTGAGCAAACCCACATCCTCCTTTGCTGCAGGACAACTCATCTTCTCCATCACTGCAGCGCAGCCACCTCTGTAAAAAGTAATTAAGTGGTTTGAGTTCTGACAGAAGACGATAATCCCATCCTGGAGCAAAGCTTCGTGTCACAGCATGTCCTTGCACGCTCTCCGGCAGCTGGCTTTCCTTTGGACATCAGGCTTGTCAGCAAAGCCTACAATGAAAGTGCTGTAGGCTCCAGTCCTCAGGAAATTACAACCTGTGTGTGTGTGGAGAGATCAAAAGGGCTCCAGTGAGCCTGCAGGCACGGCCTTCAGGCGCGCTCACAGCACCAAAACAGAGGCAAAGAAGGCAAAGGCTGGATTTAGCAACAGCTTAAGTAACGTCAGGTCCACGCTGGCTGGTCTGCAGCAGGCTGGGTTCCAGCCTGTTATGATGGCTAGTGCTGGGCTTCCACGTCTGCCCTCTCTGAGAGCATCCATCTCCTGCCTCCTTCCTCCCTGGTTTAGGAAGAGATTGTATTTTGAAAGCAGTCTGATGAGATTTAACCATTTTTCCTTCAAATGATTAATTGAATGTACAAATTTCCTCATTGCACAGAGCCAGTTTGCTTTTACTAAGTGTAAATATATTTATCTCCTACCTTCCATCCTCAGGAGGCATCAGCGTGAGGATGCACAGGTAATAGTGCAGCCTTCCTCCTGCCATCTCAAGGAGCAATAGCCATTCTCATTGCAATACGGAAGTATCAGAATATATATGCTAAGACCAAGTTTCTAAGTGCTTCTGAACTTCCCCAGGAAGAAAGGGAGCTTCCCTTCCCAGCAGCGCTGATGCTCCAGCAGTTCTGATGCTCTAGGTCTTCCACTTGGTAGTAGACATCCAAACTAGGCATCTTGGTGCTTTTTAGACACCTCTTTGTCACTGTGTGGATGGGACCCTTGTAGCGGGGCCCAGCTACAGTGTGTGCTAGGTCAGGATCATTGTCCCGGATGAAATCAAAGGAGATCAGTCCTGGAATTGCTTGGGAAAGCACAGCTGGGACCTCTCCTGGAGCAGGCTGTCAGGGACCCTAGCCTGTGCTCCTCCAGTGGTGCTGGGTGAAAGTCACACCATGGCACACCTGAGGTTCTGCTCCTGCTGCCTGTGCAGTCCTTGGGCTGCAGTGCTCACTGGGAGGCATGATGGAGATGTGCTCCATACTCCTGGTGCATTACAAGCCTTTTTCAGTAGATTAGCTCATTTAGAAGCTAATAACCTACAGGATGCTTTTGAGAAGCAGTGGTTTTACTTCTGTGCTGCCCCTGGAAAACGAAGGACGTTGGGAGTGAGGTCCTGTTGAGAATATTGGCCTAACAGAGGTGGTGTCTTGTGGTGGGAAGGAGTCCTTGGGTGCCATCAAAACCTGCTCCTGCAAACTGCCACCTCCCAGGTGAGACCTGCAGATGGACAAGGCCCAGGCCTGACATCTGACAGGAGATGGTTGCTGTTCTCTCCCTTGTTTTGGTGGGAGCTCAAGTGCTGGAGCCAACTGCTCGGGGACTGCAAGAGACAGGCTGCTGGAAACATGCGGGCTTGAGAGATGAGGCAACATGTTTTACAGGATGCTCTCCAGCCCCAAAATAAGTCAGATTTGTTAAATTTTTAATTTTGTTTTTTTAGATTGGCCTACTTTTTAGATAAAATTCTGTAAGAAACCTGCCAGGCTTTCTGGCAGAATTTCAGTAATTCCAGTATGGTCCCATGTTGTGCTTTAACTACAGATACATTGGCAAGTGGAAAATAAATGTTTTCAAACCTTCCTCGTGGGCTTTAAACTGCTGGCTATCCATGATGCTCTCAGTCAGGAGGAGGTGTAACCAGAAAACCATGCAGCTGCACGAGAAAGTTGGTGCTGTTGAGCCTGGAGAAGAGAAGGCTGCGTGGAGACCTCAGAGCAGCCTTCCAGTATCTGAAGGGGGCCTATAGGGATGCTGGGGAGGAACTCTTCGTTAGGGACTGTAGTGATAGGACAAGGGGTAACGGGTTCATACTTAAAGAGGGGAAGTTTAGATTGGATATGAGGAAGAAGTTCTTTCCTGTGAGGGTGGTGAGGCACTGGAATGGGTTGCCCAGGGAAGTTGTGAATGCTCCATTGCTGGTGGTGTTCAAGGCCGGGCTTGACATAGCCTTGGGTGGCATTGTTTAGTGTGAGGTTTCCCTGCCCATGGTAGGGTGGTTGGAATTGGGTGATCTTAAGGTCCTTTCCAACCCTAACTATTCTATGATTCTGTGAATGGTGGCTAAATAAACTATTTTATCAACCTAAAATACAGCAACAGTGGATGTTGCATAGGAGCAGAAAAGAATATAGTTGCCTTACTCAAACCCCCAGCTTTGACTAACCATGTGCCAATTTTCCACAAAAAGGTGAAAAAGAAAAATACAACTTTAATAACCCTTACCATTTCTTATTCATATTTATCCAGAGCACTTCATACAAGCATTTTTTTCTTGCATTTCGGGAAATTTTTGCTGCCAGCCCTTGGCGTCAGTATACGTCATGACAGAGACATCCATATGTTACAGGGATCATAAGTCAGATCGCTGCAGGATGTACTTGAGATAAGTCCTGGAGATTATGTGACCTGAAAGTGCTATTTGATGTTTGCATTCTGGGATTACCTAGTGAAAAAGGTTTATTATGATGTGTGGCTAGTATGTTGCCCCATAAATAAAAGTTTTTGCCCATAACTGTGTATGGGGAAAGCCAAGCATAGGGTGTTGATGAACATCTCTGCAAGCAGATAAATGTACTTCTAATTTGTTAGCATAATTACCATAGCTTTGCATAGCACTCAGCCAGTAATTCCTTTCTCAACAGATTACAAGTCTTCAGTAATTCTCATGGAAGATTAATTCCTCCCCCATGTATTTGGACACCTCTCTGAAGTGCATTTGCAGAACTCAGCTGGGTGTCATTAATGTCCCTGAGTGATTACTGCGGTCTCATTGTGATCTGTAAATGCCCCTCTGGAGCGACTCCTGCAGATCTAAGTATGAGGCATCAATCTTCCTTTTGTAATTACATCCTCAGAACAGGAGTGAGGCTTCATCCTCTCAAAGCAACCTACTACCAATTAGCAGGCTTTATGTTTTGGGTAGACATCCTGTCATTGGTCTGCTTGAAAATATAGTCAATCTCTTCACCCTTTCCATAGTATGACAGTAAAACAAAGAGGTACCATGTAGAAGATTGTAAATATGATGTCTGCACCCATGGTCTTCACCTTCTTTGGAACTGCTTTTAACTCTCCTGTGGACAGCTCTGTGTAGGAACAATTCAATCTACGAAGCTCAGTATGGATTTTGGATCAAGAAACCTCACTGAAATTTCTAGGCCTGTTTTTCTTCCTTTTTCTTTTTCTCATTCCCAGTACCAAGCTAATATCAAAGTGTTCGATGCTCCGTCTTCTCTTTTTGATGTATGAGAAACAACAAAGTGCCGTTTCTGCGGTGAACCAAGACCAAGCCTAGCCTGGGCTCTTCCAAAAAGGAGACTTAGAAATCTGACTTTGAACAGCAGTCTTGTGGGGTCTTGGATCTGCCGCTTTAAAGCTTTAAAGCCGGGCTTGGATTGTTTGCATAGGCTGTGATTGTCGTTGAGAGATATTAGTTATTTAGCTTAAATAGGTAAGTCTTAAATAGTTTGAGTCACTTGGAGCTATAGTATTGTGTGGTTCAGTGTGCTGTTTGCTTAGCTTTGCTCACTTAGCATGGGCAGTTAGATCTGCTGGAGCCTTAGCCCATGGGCTGTGGACTTTCACCCAGAGAGGCTTTTGGCTGGAATTGAGTTAGTTTTCTTAGTAACTCTCCTAGAAGCTGGTGCAGTGCTGTGCTTTGTCTTTGGTGTGAGAAGAACGCTGTTAACGCGCTGACGCTTCAGCTGTTGCTGAGTGATGTCTGTCCTATGCCCAGGAGTTTTTTAGTGTCCTGTGCTCTGTCCATGAGTGGGTGCAGAAAAAGCACAAACCAGGATATAAGGAGGCCACCACTGTCATCAGAAGCTGTAACTCCACCAGGTAAGAACAGTTGATGGCCTGCTTGTGTGAAACAGAGAAGGAATCCAACAAGGTGTTAGCAGACAGGCTTTATTTCCCTGAATGACAATTGCTGACTTTAATCTCATTGATCTTGCAGTTCCATGTTTTTCAGCCCTTCTGAGACTTCAAAGTGCCAGTTTTCTCTTCCTCAGCCCTTGGCTGCTATTGGATGTTTGCCCTAGGAGCTGCTCTTGCTTGCAGCAGATGACTTGTCTGAGCAATCCCAGGATGAGAAAACCCAAACCCTCATCCCCTAAAAGTGCCCATTTCTTTGTCACCAGCTATGGGAGCAAGTTGGGGTGGCCAGTTTGGGTGTAGATACTGTTATGGTGGGTGGGCATGGCCTGGCTGTTCCCAGTGCTGTTGCAGTAGGGTTGGTAAGCTGTGAGGATGCCTTGCCCTGTGCTGGAGCTGAATTAGTACACCTGATATTTTTTCAAAGCAGGGTTTCATTAAGCAGATCTGTTGCACTGCCTCTGGAGTTGCATTTGCCAGTGGCACACAGCTGCTGGACATGACTCTGAGGCTGGTGATGGGGTGACCCTGGAGGTGATGGTGGTTGTGACTCTATAAGGCCATCGTGCCAGTTTATTTAAACATATAAGGTCAGGTTGAGAGGATGCTCAAGTATCTCCAGGGGCAGGGATGGTTGGTGATGCTTCAAGAAGAAATACGTGATAGCGACAGGAAAGGGCTGCCCTTTCTCTCCCTCCTGATGACCCCTCGCTGGAACTCAATCCAGCCATGAAATATCACTGATCTTTCAAAAATGAACTGCGAAGATTCATTCTGAATAAACTTCTTCCCTCATCTGGCTATTGCGTTGCTTGTTATTTGATGAAATCGGAGGCAGGACTGTGTGCTACTTTGTGATTCCCCAGTAGATGAAGCCTTTGTGTAGGATTTGATTGTTTCAAGCCATAACTGCAGAGTCAGCAAGAGAGGTTGTTATTTTTAACAGTGTTACTGATTACAGCTTTCCCGTGGAAGGAAAGCTGGCTCCGTGTGGCTGTTCCTCTGTCACACTCAGTCGCTGCTAAACTGTGTTAGAAATGGCTTTTTATTCTTTGCTACTATTCAAGTTGATGGTGCAGAGGCTTTGGTTTGTGCCTCAGATCATTTCCTGGGTCAGTTCCTGCAATCAAGCCAGCTCCTCTATGTCTCCATCTCTGTTTTCTTCCCCATCTCCAAAGGAGGTGTGGAGAAGGGGAGTTTGCCTCCCTGCATCAGTTACCTTAGCATAGACAGGTTTAGCCTGTGTGGATGGGACAAGAGCACTGATAATTGGCCATGGCAGCTGACGAGGAGGTTGCCCTCACACAGGGTTATTGACGTGACCCCAGCCTGAAAGTTAATGGAGCGGAAGTGACTGTGGTCCCTCCAATCTGGATGATGCTGGGGGAGCATCTCAGAGAATCACAGAATCAGCCAGGTTGGAAAAGACCTTTAAGCTAATCCAGTTCAACCATTCCCCAGCGCTGCCAAGGCCACCACTAACCCATGGCACTGAGGGCCTCATCTACATGGTGTGTGAACTCTTGCAGGGACGGTGACTCCAGCACTACTTTGTGCAGCCTGTTCCAATGCCTGAGCACCCTTTGGGGAAGAAATTATTCCCTGCATCCTCATGGCCTGGGGACACTGAGGTTTCCACCATCGCTAGTGTGTAGGGTGCCATGGGGAGGCAAGTGCATGTGGACTTCCAGTTGGATTTTCAAATGAAACTGGGGAGATGCTTAACCCAGTTCTCCAGCTGCAGCATCCTCTGCTTTGTGTGGTTTAAATAACCTTGGTGGCAGTCTGTGGAACTGACAGTGGTTTCACAACCACTTTCATCAACTTTTCGCTTTTATTTTCTCTTTCCCTTCTGAAACTTGGAGATGTGCAAAGAAAGTATTTCCTTGCCTTTGAAATGCAGCATGCAAGATTTGGGGTTTGATGTTCGCGGGCACAGGATTGGTGGTTGCACGATCATCTGGCAGCATCCCTGTTGCAAGACGTGCCCACAAGGCACCCAGAGCCTGTTGAAGCTCTTGCTTTGTCCTGATCGGATGCTTAAAAAGGAGAAAAGAGAAATTTCCCCAGACTAGATGCTACCTCTAAAACTGAGGTGTTGAGCTGGGATGATCCCAGCTTGATCCACTGTTTAGAGCTTCCCTTGTGATGGGGGGAGATGTAACAGAGCTCCATGTTCCAATGGAGGCTGGTGTAGTCTCACCCTATGAGCCTAGTTCCCAATCACATGAGCAACCCTAGTGTGATGCCCCTGCAATATTAACATTTTTTTCTTTTCCCAATAATCAGGAGATTTTGGGCATAAAATTATAGAACCATGGGTTGGTTCGGATTGGAAAGGACCCCAAAGCTCATCTAGTCCCAACCCCCTGCCACAGTCAGGGACACCTTCCACTGGAGCAGTTGCTCCAAGCCCCTGTGTCCAACCTGGCCTTGAACACCACCAGGGATGGGGCAGCCACAGCTTCTCTGGGCAGATGCTTCTTTCCTTTCCAGATGCTTTTTCCTTTCCTGTTCAGAGGTTGTTTCCAATGCTAATACGAAGATTCTCATTAAGTGCCAAAGTAAAGAGGTAATATCACAGGGATGGAGAGGAGAGCCGCTCTCTGACAGCTTTCTCACCATCTCCTTACCACCTACAGCAATTTTTTTCCGTGGTTTGCCATATTAGTCCTGAATCTTTGTCTGTTAGCGGCCAGCACAATAATTCAAGCATGCACTTAATGCCGGTAACAAATGTTAAACCTCACATCTGGGACAGAAAATATTAATTTTTCTAGTTGCAGGCAAAGAAAAATGAAGGGAAGGAAAAACAGAGAGATGGTGCCTGAGCCCTGGGAAGTGTGTGTGATGCTCACAGTGCATCCACACATACCTTATATGCATGTTTCATTTTATTAGTATATGCATTTTTTTTATTTAATGATTAAAGTGAAGGGCTGGACTGGGATTCAAAGTAAACAACCGTAGCCATTACACCTTCCAGGGTACTTTCCTTATTAATTTAAAGCCCATGAAATGGATGACCTTGACAATAGTGGTAGGACCCATCTGACCGAGTGTGAGGCGCTGAGAGTCCGAGATGTGATTTATCTCATCCTGCAGAAGACATTTAAAATAGATTCAATGAATAAGTCTCTAAAAGTGCCTGTTTCTCTTCACTGACTAAAGTAATTGTGGGGTGATTATCTCTGATGGAGACATCTATGCTGCACATAGCTGGAGTTGAGGGAGTTGAATCACACTCCAACTGTTGATAAAATCTTTATTTTCCCTGGGGGTCCCAGTGGACCTTTTGGCTCAGCAACTTGCCTGAGCTCCAAGTAAGCAAACCATTGGGAAGTGATAATAATTTGTAATAAGTGATTTATTTCTAGGAACTTGACTCCACTGGCAAGCATCAACACGATGTTGGAGGCTGCCATTGTTAAGCTGCATCTGGCTTTTGTCTCCTGCAATAGTAATAATGCATTCAATGATGTACCAAAAGGCTGTTTGGCAAGGTAAATATGTAGCATGGTCCAGAAGAAAGTCTTTTAATGTAGGGGAGGGCTGTCAGGGAATTGCTTTTGGATGGTGATCATCACTGAGTCCCTGGTGAAATGGAAACAGTATGAGAGGTTTGGGGGTTACCCAGGGCTGTTCTGAAGTGGGTGCTCCGCTCTGGCTTTTGGGGGTGATATTGGTGGTGCACTAATGTGCTTGCCAAATCTGCAGGTCACCCCAGAATGTGAAAAGCCCAAAGGCCTTTGCAGGACAGGGCTAGAATTTGAAAGGATCTTGGCAAATTGGAGAAATAGTCTCAAAAATGATGTGGTGCTATTCAGTAAGGTGAATTCAATGCATGTGAGATCCAGCGTGAGCTGGAATATAATGGGAGAGGGGAAGGGCTGGGGATATTGTAGACCCCAGTGGAAACTTTGTGTTGTAGACGCCTATCACCCTGTGCTGTTGAAATAGGAATATTCACAAAATTCCAGACTGGTTTGTGTAGAAGGGACCTTACAGCTCATCCAGTACTAACCCCCTGCCACAGGCAGGGACACCTACGCAGAATAGAATCATAGAATCATAGAATACTGAGAGTTGGAAAGGACCTTAACATCATCCAGTTCCAACCCCCCTACCATGGGCAGGGAAACCTCACACTAAACAATGCCACCCAGGGCTCTGTCCAACCTGGCCTTGAACACCGCCAGCAATGGAGCATTCACAACTTCCCTGGGCAACCCATTCCACTGCCTCACCACCCTCACAGGAAAGAACTTCTTCCTCATATCCAATCTAAACTTCCCCTCTTTAAGTATGAACCCGTTACCCCTTGTCCTATCACTACAGTCCCCAATGAAGAGTCCCTCCCCAGCATCCCTATAGGCCCCCTTCAGATACTGGAAGGCTGCTCTGAGGTCTCCACACAGCCTTCTCTTCTCCAGGCTGAACAGCCCCAACTTTCTCATCCTATCTTCATACGGGAGGTGCTGCAGTCCCCTCATCATCCTCGTGGCCCTCCTCTGGACTTGTTCCAACAGTTCCATGTCCTTTTGATGTTGAGGACACCAGAACTGCACACAATACTCCAAGTGAGTTCTCAGGAGAGTAGAGCAGAGGGGCAGGATCACCTCCATGACCTCCTGGTCACATTCCTTTTCATGCAGCCCAGGACATGGTTGGCCTTCTGGGCTGCAAGGGCACACTGCAGCTGGCTCGCGTTCATTTTCTCATCGACCAAAACACCCAAGTCAATCCCACTGTCCATGAGAGCGAGAAAGATGTTGAACAAGAGCAGTCCCAACACTGATCCCTGAGGGACACCACTCGTTCCTGATCTCCAGCTGCACATTGAGCCATTGAGCACAACTCGTTGCGTGCGGCCATCCATCCAGTTCTTTATCCACTGAGTGGTCCACCTATCAAATTGATGTCTCTCCAACTTAGACACAAGGATGTCATGTGAGGCAGTGTCAGATGCTTTGCACAAGTCCAGGTATACCCCTGTCCGTCAGTTCCGTAGCCCCATCATAGAAGGCCACCAGATTGGTCAGGCAGGATTTCCCCTTAGTGAAGCCATGCTGGCTGTCAACAACCACCTTGGTGTTTTCCATGTGCCTCAGCATGGCTCCCAGGAGAATCTGCTCCAAGATGTTGCCAGGCACAGAGGTGAGGCTGACTGCTCTGTAATTCCTGGCTCATCCCTTTTCCCTTTCTTGAAAATGGGGGTTATATTTCCCTTTTTGCAGTCATTGGGAACTTCACCCGACTGCCATGATTTTTCCAATATGATGGACAGTGCCTTAGTGACTTCATTTGCAGCTCCTTCAGGACCCATGGATGGATTTCATCAGGTCCCATGGACTTGCATACGTTCAGGTTCCTAAGATGGTCTTGAACCAGATCCTCTCCTACAGTGGGCCCAGGGTCTTCATTCTCACAATCCCTGTGTCTGCCTTCCAAGACTTGGGTGGTGTGGTCAGAGCATTTGCCAGGGAAGACTGAGGCAAAGAAGTCATTATGAACCTCAGCCTTCTTCAAATCCAGGGTAGCCAGTTCTCCTGATAGCTTCCAGAGAGGGCTCCCGTTGTCTCTAGTCTGTCTTTTATTCACTATGTACCTACAGAATCCCCTCCTGTTATCCTTAGCATCCCTAGCCAAGTTTAATTCTAAGTGGGCCTTAGCTTTCCTAACCCGGTCCCTAGCTTCCCAGACAACATCCCTGTATTCTTCCCAGGCTGCCTGTCCTTGCTTCCACCTTTCATAAGCCTCTTTTTTCCCTCAGAGTTTCCTCAGCAGCTCCTTATCCATCCAAGGAGGTCTCCTGGCCTTCCTGCTGCACTTCCTTCTAGTAGGGATGCATTGCTCCTGAGCTTGCAGCAGGTGATCCTTGAACACCCACCGACAGCCTTGGGCCCCCCTGCCCTCTAGGGCTATATCCATGGAACCTTACTGAGCAGGTTCCTGAAGAGGCCAAAGTCTGCTCTCTTGCAGTGCAGGGCAGTGAGCTTGCTGCGCGCTCTTCTCACTGCCCTGAGGATCCTGAATTCAACCATCTCATGACCGCTGCAACCAAGGCTGCCCTGGAGCATCACATTTCCAACCAGCCCTTCCCTGTTGGTGAGCACGAGGTCAAGCATGGCACCTCTCCTTGTCGGCTCCTCTGTTACTTGCAGATGGAAGTTGTCCTCCACACAATCGAGGAACCTCCCACTGGAGCAGTTGCTCCAAGCCCCTGTGTCCAACCTGGCCTTGAACACTGCCAGGGATGGGGCAGCCACAGCTTCTCTGGGCACCCCCTGACAGCGCCTCAGCACCCTCACAGCAAAGAGCTTCTGCCCAAGAGCTCATCTCAGTCTCCCCTCTGGCAGTTAAAGCCATTCCCCTGTCCTGTCCCTCCATCCCTTGTCCAAAGCCCCTCTCCAGGTTTCCTGCAGCCCCTTCAGGCACTGGAGCTGCTCTGAGGTCTCCCCTTCAGGAGCCTTCTCTTGTGCAGGCTGCCCCAGCCCAGCTCTCTCAGCCTGGCTCCAGAGCAGAGCTGCTCCAGCCCTCGCAGCATCCCCATGGCCTCCTCTGGCCTTGCTCCAGGAGCTCCACATCCCTCTTGTGTTGGGGTAAAATATCAAATACGCACACATCACATACTGCAAATATCTGTAAGAGCCTGGAGGCAGTCCTGCTCATCTTGGTGCTGATGAGGCCTGAGCTAATGTCATGGGTATTGGGCTGAGCACTGGTCCAGGAGAGAGAGTTGTGGGGAGAGGAGAGATGAGGTCCTCCAAGGAGCATCTTGATGGCTGTATGTCTTGTGTAGCTATACGGAGAGACACAATGGAAGTTCTGCAACGCACAGTGTGGCAAAGGAAGGGAATAAATTGTATCTGGAGGTTTTGTGGTTGGGACCTCATAAGCATCAGTGCAGGATGTAGTTTCTCAGCTGCACTGGGAACAGCTGCCTGGATAAGGGCTACCTCTGCATGAACTAGGCATGGATTGAGGCATCCTTATGACTCTTCTTTCTGATGGCCATGTGCAGCCAGGCTCCTCTGGGCATCCACAAAAGAAAGATAAAGTGCCAGTGGGAGAAGCAGAGTTTGTTTCATCCCACTCAGGAGCCAGTGCTGGACCAGAAATGTGTGCAGTTAGGTAGTGTGATTAGTAATTTTCATTTTCTACATCTCCTGCTCATTAATTCCATCACACCCCTTCAGGGGTGTAGGTGGTAAGAATGATTATCCCCATTTTCAGATAACAGGATCACTGGGGTTAACTGATTCCCTAAGGCGCCAGGGTGGCTGAGCAGGGATTACAGCTCAGCTCCCAGCTCCTGCTATGCGCTCCCTTCCCTGCACCACAGGCTGTATCCCATCACTCTTCTCTGTTCCCCCCTTTAACTTTCTGCTTTCTGTGTTTACATCTGCAGGGTTTCCCCACCTGCATTTTGCTGTGTTCAGGGTGATGGTGAGATGTGTTTTTCTTTCTAATGAGGGCATCTTATCCTAGTGTTAGCACAGCAGCGTGGACACAGTGCTCGACTGCAAGCTCGGCTTTTGACTGCTGTGTTCTTAATGGCTGGAAAATTTATTTACCTACCATGGCAGAGCCATTTTGGGGTGAATATATGACTTTGAATTGTGCTGATCTGGCAGGACAACACAGTTGTCTGTGACCATTGAGGAAGTCATTATCTCATCATGTTGGGAGATTTCAATTGCTAGAGCAGATAATTACTGCTAAGGATGAGTCAGGAGGTCTGGGCAAATGGCTCAGAACTGGGGTCTCTGTGATGGTCCCCAAAGATGAGCATCCTTCAACAAAGGAATGCAGGTCGGGTTTAGCCCAGGCTCCCCACTGCATCCCTTCTGATGTTCTTTGGACGAGAAAACCCCAGATCAACCTCTTGACTCAATACTGGACTCCTTTTGGGCTGCTGGCCTTGATGGATACCACTTGGTTGCTGTAAAATAGCAAAACTGGATCCCCCAAATGCTTTTCGTGCAATGCCTTCTCTTTTATAAACATACAAGACCTGCCTTATGAGTTTTCTTTTAAGTATTTTCTTTTGTATACAGAAAAACTTGCATTCTCGTATCTGCAAATTCCCTTTTGAGGACCTGTAACTTTGTCCAAGCAGCCAATTGCAATGAGGAATTTCTCCCTTCCTTCTTGACCTCATACTTTTGCTTCTCCCTCCTGTTTTGTTTCCACATTTCCTTGAAAACAACACCCAGGTTATTCACCTCTTTGTTTTTCTTCCCTCCTGACCCACTGAAGTGAGTGGTTTTTACATTCTCATACATGCTGTGTTGTAGGTGGGTTTCTCAGTAAGATGCCAATGAGAGGAAGCAGGTGGACTATCCTGCATTGCATTTTTATGTGACTATTTTGCATTTACTGTAACTTTGATTTTTTGACTCAGCAGCTTAATCAAAAATATTTAAAAAATTCTGGTTTTGTTCATGGAAATGTTTCATTTGACTGTAACTGCAATCAATACTTCTTCATGTTGCACTATGTGTGCACCCTAAGCGAGTATCTTCTTTGCATGGTTGAGACTTTTAGGACAGCTTATTTGAAGTAAAGTGCATCCATTTCAGAATTAAAGTATAAACTTCCGACAAAAACTAAACATGAAATTGTTTTTCTTAATCTCTTTTCTCCCTCCTTGACTTCAGGTCTCAGTCCTCTTTGACTTAGGATTGATCCTGGCTTTGGCCATACCCCAGCTGCACTGTTGTGCTGGATCATCTTCGAGCCAAAATCACCTGCAAGTTGTCTTGTTATTATTAACATCATTATTATTAACATATTATTTGCAGGTCAAAGGAGGTGATCCTGCCCCTCTACTCTGCTCTCCTGAGAACTCACATGGAGTACTGTGTCCTTAGCATGAAAAGGACATGGAGCTGTTGGAACAAGTCCAGAGGAGGGCCACGAGGATGATGAAGGGCTGGAGCATCTCCTGTGTGAAGATAGGCTGAGAAAGTTGGGGCTGTTCAGCCTGGAGAAGAGAAGGCTGCGTGGAGACCTCAGAGCAGCCTTCCAGTATCTGAAGGGGGCCTATAGGGATGCTGGGGAGGGACTCTTTGTCAGGGACTGTAGTGATAGGGTAAAGGGTGATGGGTTCAGACTGAGACAGGGGAAGTTTAGGTTGGATATGAGGAAGAAGTTCTTTCCTGTAAGGGTGGTGAGGCACTGGAATGGGTTTCCCAAGGAAGTTGTGAATGCTCCATCACTGGCAGTGTTCAAGGCCAGGTTGGACAGAGCCTTGGGTGTCATGGTTTAGTGTGAGGTGTCCCTGCCCATGGGAGGAGGTTGGAACTGGATGATCTTAAGGTTGGAACTGGATGATCTTAAGGTTCTTTCCAACCCTAACTGTTCTATAGTTCTATGATTATGGTTCGTATTTATTATTAGATCTCAGTGTTTTTACTTAGGAAGTGCCCAGTGCCTGGAAAATCAGTCTCTCAGATGCCTTCGCTGTCTTGGTCTTGCCATCTTTTGCAAGAAATGCTTATGGGGCCAAGAGAAACCCAACAGGTACAGAGTCCCATCAACATTCCTGTTAAGCAAAGGAAGCTGCTTCTCTACTTTGGGAAACAGAGAGGACTTTGGAGTCAAAGTTTTAATTTTGAAGATAGAGATCTGATATCTCAGATCTGAGCAGCTTTCATGAAACCATTTCAACTGTTTTTTGGAAAGAGTTCTGACAATAGCATTCTGGTTTTATGTGTACAATGTGCACAAAGCAGCTGCTTCCCTCAGTATTTCTACTCCCAATGTGGGAAATACCTTGCATGCTGCACAGTTGTCACAAACAACAAACAAAACTATTAAAGCCAGCAAAAACGAGGTGCATGCTGTGTTTCATCTCAGGGATCCTGAGTGGCTGGGCGCCAACTTGTGTATTTTACCATTTTCTGCAATTTTCCAGGCCTAGATGGCTGTTTTCAACGTCCCACAGTGTTTAGATGTGAGCTGTTTGCTTTGCAGGAAACTGTACCGATGAACTCCTCTGCCGCATCTCCTGGTGAGAGTGTTGGCACGGGAGAGGTTGGGTGCCCATGGTGAGGTGGGTTGCACCCCATCTCTCAAGGCAGACTCCTCTGTGTGCCTTGGCTGATGGCACAGCAAGTTCTCGGGAGGTTTAGCAGCACAGACTGTCCCGTTGCAGTGCCTTGTGTTCCCTGGCACTGCTTCATTCCCTGGCACAGACGCTGGCTTTGTCCCCTTGTCCCCTGCACCGCTTGCGGCAGCTCAACAATAGTCAGGAGGCCGTGGAGCGCTGCTTGTGATGCTCCTCACAGGCATCTGTTGCTTTGTGCTTCCCCATCTGCTGCTCAGATCTGCTCCTCTTCTGCAGAAACTATGGGGCAAATGCTGCCCTTTTGTTGCTGAAGGGTTCATCTGCTCCTGGGAGGGTTTTCACATGGGGCAATGATTTCACTTGGAGAACAGAGTATTGGGAGAATCACAGAAGGGTTTGGGTTGGAAGAGAGGTTTAAAGCTCATCCAGTCCAACACCCTGTGATAAGCAGGGGATCTTCCACTAGAGCAGGCTGCTGAGAGCCCCATCCAACCTGGCTTTGAATGTTTCAAGGGATGTGGCATCTATCACCTCTCTGGGAAGCTTCAGCCAGTGTTTCACCACCCTCAGTGTAAAGAATTTCTTCCTTCTATCTAGTTTAAATCACCCCTCTTTCTGTTTAAAGCCATCACCCTTTAACCTATCACTACAGGCCCTACTAAAATCTCTGTCCCCATTGTTCTTCTAAGCCTCCTTTAAGTATTGAAAGGCCACAGTAAGGTCATCCTGGAGCCTTCTTTTCTCCAGGCTGAAAAACCCTGCCTCCAGACCGGAGCTGTTCCAGCCCTCTAAGTAACAGCCTTGTCTCTTGGATATGCAAACACAGTCAGACCCCCTGGAAAGAAGTTATAGCAATGCTTTGTGATCCCTGTGGAAGGGTTTTGCTGGGCAGGTAAGTGTGCACAACCCAAGTGAGGACCATTTTGGTTGTCTTCACTTTGGGAATCAACATTTAGGCACTGTACGGTTTCTGCATTGCTCAGACACCCTCAAAGATGACTACTGACTAACTCCAGTGCTATGGAGTATTTTGAGATGTGTCATGTCATGAAGCTGAAGAAGAAGCATAATAACCCCAAATTTCCAGCTCGACATTGCCCACAGATGGCCAACCCAACTCAACCCAACACATGGACAGGCTGTCAAAAGCTACTGGATAGTTTGGGCGTATAGACTTGGAGTTATCATTGACAATAACTCATTTAAAGCCTGGCAAGGGCATTACATGTGAAGAACACTGTGTTTTTGAAAGAGGAGTGAACACTGATGTTATGGGCAAGGCCCTACCCAGCTCTGCACATGCTGTCTCTGGGGAAGGGTCTCATCGGGAGGCTGTAATTGCATAGAGCCCTGTTTTCTCTGCTGAAGTTACACCTATATACAAAAGTACTTCTCATCAAGTGTGCCAAAGGTACATGCAATAATTATGTAGTCTTCCCATACTGTTTTTTTCCCCAGGAGACATACTTTCAAGAAGCTCATCTTTATGATGCTGCTAAAACTTGATGTAAAGAAAGCAAGTGTCTTCTGAATGGTACTTCCTAAGGACAGGGAGTCATGCTACAGTTCAAAAGACTAATAGTGCTGAGAGTATAAGGTATGAGAAGAGGATAAACCTTTCCTGAGCTCTAGAGCACCTGGGGGCTGTTTTTTCTGTGGAAGGTGAAATGAGTTCAGTGGTCAGAGATGCACACAGGGGATCCCTGTGTTATTATTTCATTGTCTCCTTGATGGTGTTGGAAAAATCAGGAAACATCCAAGCAACTATTGTCTGTGCATTCCTCCTCCAATAAAACCACCCGATGAGAAATGCTGTCTTAAACTCATCATAGAATGATAGAATTGCAACACAGTTTGGGTTGGAAAGGATGCCAAAGCTGATCCAGTTCCAACCCTGCCACGGGCAGGGACACCTTCCACTGGAGCAGTTGCTCCAAGCCCCTGTGTCCAACCTGGCCTTGAACACTGCCAGGGATGGGGCAGCCACAGCTTCTCTGGGCACCCTGTGCCAGCGCCTCAGCACCCTCACAGCAAAGAGCTTCTTCCTTACATCTATCCTGAACTTTACCTGTTTCAGTTTGAACCCATCACCCATTGTCCTAATGTTACAGCCCCTGATGAAGAGTCCCTCTCCAGCATCCTTGTAGCCCCCTTCAGATACTGGAAGGCTGCTCTGAGGTCTCCACGCAGCCTTCTCTTCTCCAGGCTGAGCAGACCCAACTTTCTCAGCCTATCTTCACGTGGGAGGTGCTCCAGTCCCCTGATCATCCTCATGCCCTCCTCTGGACTTATGCCAACAGCTCCATGTCCTTCTTATGTTGGGGACATCAGAACCGCAGACAGTGCTGCAAGTGGGGTCTCATGGCAGGTTAAGCACCCCTGAGTGTGTAGGGTGGGAAGGGGAAGAGAAGATGTTGGGTGAAACTTTAATTTTCATTTTTTGCATAGCTTTATGTGTCCATGAACCCCAGCCACTGCGTGCAAACAAATCCAAGCCACATAACTCAGAGGTTTTGTTCCCCTGAGTCCAAGGTAGGAGGGGAAGTTTTAGAGCTTAGTCTTGCCTTTGAGATTCATGAGTGAATGAGGGATTTCTGATTCGCTTAAGCCCCACCGAGCAGAGCCCTGTAATATGGTGAACCACCCCGTGATCCACAAAACGGTGATAGACCTTGCAAGTCCGGTCTCCCATCAACCTCTATCATGAGACAGAGACTCTTAGGTCTCCAGCAATGCAAGCTGTATGCCATGGAACTCTTCATTAAGTGTTACTACATATCTGAATCCATTTCCCCTTTTAAGTTTATTTAAGCTTCTGTTTAGAGTGCTGTGGCTGCTGGGATGCTTATCAGCATCGTGGAACAAGGTAGAAAATAAAAGCAAAATTGAAAATGCTTGTCACCACCAATGAAAAAACCCCAGCGCTGTCTCCTCTCATATTACCCAGCTGCCCCTTACTGGTGCCACCCTATCTCTGTGTTTGTTTCGCTCTTTCTCAGAAAGGAACTTGCACAATGTCGGACTTCAGCATGTCTCAGGCAGTGAGAATATACTTCTGGTGGGAAAGAAGTGCAAACACTATTTGCAGGGAGCTTTTCCTCCCATTGCCTGGGTGGAAGAGCTCCAAGAAGGGCTGTTTAAGGGTTTTCCTACCCAAGGACCGGAGACCCACTCCTGTTTTGCAAATACCCATGAGATGCCAGGGTGTTTAAAAAATCACAACTCCAAGGTGTATGAGCAAAGGCATGGGAGGGAGAAGATCAAAGAACCATTGAATCACAGAATGGTTTGGGTTGGAAAGGACCTCAAAGCTCACCCAGTTCCAACCGCTGCCACGGGCAGGGACACCTTCCACTGGAGCAGTTGCTCCAAGCCCCTGTGTCCAACCCGGCCTTGAGCACTGCCAGGGATGGGGCAGCCACAGCTTCTCTGGGCACCCCCTGACAGCGCCTCAGCACCCTCCCAGGGAAGAACTTCTTCCTTATATCCAACTTGAACTTCCCCTGTTAAAGTTTGAACCCTTCATGCCTTATCCTGTCGCTACAGTTCCTAATAAAGAGATACTGAAGGTACTTTAAATTCACTCAGAGTTAACAACTCTCTCTTCCAATCCCGCTGTCACGTTACCTAAAACAAAATAGGACATTTCAGGACTGAAGTGAAAATATCCCTGGTGCACCAAGTCCATGGCTCCAGCGGGGTGACACTATCTTCCTTTTTAGCCATAGATAGAGTGCTCAGTTTAGGATAAAATGTAAATAATAATAATAATAAAAAAAGATAAACTCATTACTTCTTTCTTGTTACTGGAATCAGGAAAAGGGATTATTAGGCAGCTCTCCAAGCTGGTGAGAGCACTGTCACAGGTAAAGTACATGCAGTACATGTGTATATATAGCTTCAGCCGCGTGCCAGCTTGAAGGTGGCCATGGGCACGAAGCTGGGCTTGTGCTACCACGTTTGGGACTAGGGATTTTTTGGGTACGCGACAGTAACTATCCTTAATGAGCGCAGCTGGCACCACTTCTACCCTGCGGCAGCAGAGCTCAGCGCTGCTCCAGGGCACCCCAAATACACCAGACAAATCTGCTTGCCTATTTTTCCCTTGAAAACCCAGCTGCCCGTTTAAACGCAGGGTGTTCCTTGCTCTCCCTGCGATGTTGAGTGGACGGTGCTTCGTGCACGGAGCAGACGGTAGAGAACATCGCGGGGAGTTGTTCCGCCCGCTGGTGCGGGCTCGGCAGGAGCCCGTGGCTTGGGCTCCCCCGTGTGGGATGGGATTTTCTCTGTAGGACAGCTGCTGCCGGTGTTTTCCACGGACAGGGAGCGGAGCAGTTCCTGGGACACAGTACCGGGCACAGGTACCGTGTCTGCCGATATCCACTTGCTGCTGCAGAAAACCTGCGGCTCCCTCGCCGCTTGCAGCCTCAGTGTGACAGCAGTGATGTCTATTTGCAAGCTAACCAGGGGCAGGGCGACATGCGCTTCGTTTAGTCAGCTAGCATGAGCGGCAATTCAGCCTGCAGCTCCGCACAGGCGCCTGCGTGTGCGGCTTTGCCCACAAACTGCCTTTGCTTTTCCTGGTTTGGGTTTTTTAACTCTGGTGCAGGGAAAATGAATCATTGGGTTTTGGTCTGCAAAGATCCCCACGTCGCTAAAAAAGTGTGAATGCAGAAAGGAGCACCGAGGCACCACAATTTCATTAGGTGCGTGTGGTAGTGTGGTAGCATAGTGGGATGGAGCGAATTATTTACAGTGAATAACTGACCCAATTCGGCTTTTTTTTTTTTTTTTTTGCCCCCCAAGGCTTCTAATCAACCAATTATAATTATTATTTTGTTTACCTGAAATTCTAAGCACCAGGTAACTTCAATAAATAACCTTCACTGCATAGCTATTTTATACCTGTTTTATCTTACGGGCACTTAAGGCGTGTTAATTAACCTCAGCAGACACAGTTGTTGCACAATACCACGTCTTGTTCCTGAGTGGGTTCACCTGGGGTTTGGAGTCATCTCTCCACAGCAAGCGGATGTAGATCCTAATCTGGAAATTTAATTCTCAGTGACTTGTCCCTAATAATTGCCTCCTAAAATTACCTGTTGTTGTAAATATACCCAACAGCAAATCTACTTCTTTAAAGGATACTCCTAGAAAGCAAATAAAAAACAGATGAAAATAAGGCTGAAGCAAATTCTGTAGGATTTTCTGAGTCTTTGGTGGTACTTCCCATGGTGTAAAAGACCCAAGGTGGCCCAGCCTCATGGGTTTCTCTCTGTGGGCCCATGTTTCTTCCTTATGGCCCAGTTTTGTTTGCGTGGTCTTCAGGTTTGCATTGAGAGATGATCCCTCTTTGACAGGGACTGTAGCAATAGGACAAGGGGTAGTGGGTTTGAACTTAAGCAGGTGAAGTTCAGGTCAGATATAAGGAAAATGTTCTTCTCTGTGAGGGTGCTGAGGCGCTGTCAGGGGGTGCCCAGAGAAGCTGTGGCTGCCCCATCCCTGGCAGTGTTCAAGGCCAGGTTGGACACAGGGGCTTGGAGCAACTGCTCCAGTGGAAGGTGTCCCTGCCTGTGGCAGTGGGGTGGAACTGGATGAGCTTTGAGGCTCCTTCCAGTGGAAACCATTCCAGGATTCAGTGATTCTATGAGAGTAAAGGGATATTCCCTGGGACATCCATCAGGTCATTATAAAACATCCATGGGGATTCATCTTAAAAACGAGTTACACGCTGATGTGCAGCTGGTATGGCTGGTGCTCTGAAGTTATCCAGTCCTCTCCGATATACCCCTGAAAATGGGATTTCTTGGAGTAAATGAACATCAGTTCTAAATACTGAAGTACACAATTAGTTCCCAAGAAGCTGCTGTACCTCTTGAGATAATTGCTCCCCTTCCTTCCCCCGCAGTTGTCCAGGTCAGCCCAGGACTACCTTGAACTTGTACAGCTCTTCAAGGTGCGCTATAATAACTTCAGTACTTAAAGACAGGCCACAACCTACACATGCATCATTCCAAATCAACATCAAAAATCATGAGTCATATGCCAGAAGAACTTGACATTTTTTATGAAGTGCTTTTGTGTTATTTCTGGTTTGGGTCGCATTTTCTGGTTATCCCTTTGTGTCACAAAACTTGTACTTCTTGTTGAGGTCACAGTTGTTATGATGCTGTTACGAGCCTGCTGTGATTTGGCTCTTTCCTGTAGCTTCACCTCCTGAAGCCTGGGGATAAAAAGTGATCCACAACTCAGTAGAAGGTTGATGTTCATGATGTCCTGGGCACTGTACCCCTGTGCTTTGGGTCCCCAGGGCTTTGGCTGTGGCTACTGATATTTGGGGACCTGCCAAGCCACAGGTCCTGCTCTCACCCCTGTGCCCATTTTGTCCCTTCTCAAGTCCCTTAATTGTGGAGGTCACATATTAAAATTCTGACAGAAAACGTGAGATGCCTGAACCTTCCCTCTTGTGCCAATAGAAGTGCAGCTAGGCTGTAAATGATGTTCTTTAATGAACTAAATTCCTTAGCCACAGTGGGGTTAAGAGTGAAACAACAGGGGGAAGCAGGGGAAACAGAGGGTTAAAATAACTGAGCTGCTGTGAAGTGAGCTGTGAGGAACAGGTCCCAACAGGCCCCTATGTAAGTAATTCTTTCTTTGGACTTAATCTTCCACTTCAGTTTACAGTTAAGCACATAATCCTTCCTACTTTAATATTTTTACCTCACTCTTCGTCTTCTCTGTGTTTCACCAAAGCAGCAAAGAAAGAATAAGGCTGGAGTAAGAGACTCAGGTGGATGTGGACCTTGTGAGCATCTCTTTCTTATGGGAGAAGGTGCACTTCTTTTGTCACAGGGGAGCTTGGGATGGGATTAAATAGGTCCAGGTCCAGGATTTATGTCCCTGACCTCATATCACAGCCCAGCTGAAAAAATGAATTCCAATGATTTTTGTAGAGACATAGTTTTGGAGAACACGAAGAAAACTTTGATTTCACTTTACCTGCAGGTGTTAGAAATGTGGGTTACAAACGCCTTTGAAAGGACTGGAACTGAGCGGGATAGTGCTGGAAACCAGACACTGCTAATCTGTGACCCCAGATTGAGCAGGTCATTTATGGTGAGCAGCAGTATACATCCCCTTGAGACACCCCAGGGACACTCTGAGCCTCAGTGTAGGGTTTACAGGGAGCATTTGTCATGTGTGAAGTCCCATTGCTGCATGGGAGGGACCGCCCTGAAGCTGCGAACTCATTTCGCTCTCCGAAAGAGCAAAGCAAATCTAACCAAGAGGCAGACCTTCAGCTACATCAGCTGGCCTGCACCTGCGTATGCATTTGGTATGCCCCATATTCCTTCCATACTGCCTACACCTTCAGGCAATAGATTTATGTACCTATTTTACAACGAATATGGACAGAAGTTTAGAGAATTATGCATTTTTTATCGGATGTAAAGTCATTATGCAAATCTATCACCTAAAATACAGGCACTATGGAAAGAACTTGATAATCCTAAAGCAGCTTTTGTAAAATCTTTATTGGATTTTAATTTGTAGCATGGACTATAAATTGTGCAAGCTGCGGTGCTTGTACCGTGTCCCTGACGTGGCACACACAGGACTGCCCTTGGACCAATGACAGTGACGAAGATGCTCTTTTTAATAAACTAACTCCAAGAGAGGCCTCCTTCCAACACTTTATTATGGTTGTATTAAGCTGTCCCCAGCCAATTGACGTTCCTTTTTTGTGTGGAGAGGGTAGAGGAGCTCTGTTAGGGATGGCCAGAGTGCAGATCTTGCAAAGTATTTTTTGAGGGTTGACAGCTGCAGATAAAACATGTGTGATCTCTGGAGACAACACAAGGCCCCAACTCATGGTTTGGCATTTTTGAGAGATATTAATTATTTAGCTTAAATAGGTAAGTCTTAAATAGTTTGAGTCACTTGGAGCTATAGTATTGTGTGGTTCAGTGTGCTGTTTGCTTAGCTTTGCTCACTTAGCATGGGCAGTTAGATCTGCTGGGGCCTTAGCCCATGGGCTGTGGACTTTCACCCAGAGAGGCTTTTGGCTGGAATTGAGTTAGTTTTCTTAGTAACTCTCCTAGAAGCTGGTGCAGTGCTGTGCTTTGTCTTTGGTGTGAGAAGAACGCTGTTAACGCGCTGACGCTTCAGCTGTTGCTGAGTGATGTCTGTCCTATGCCCAGGAGTTTTTTTAGTGTCCTGTGCTCTGTCCATGAGTGGGTGCAGAAAAAGCACAAACCAGGATATAAGGGGGCCACCACTGTCATCAGAAGCTGTGACTCCACCAGGTAAGAACAGTTGATGGCCTGCTTATGTGAAACAGAGAAGGAATCCAGTAAGGTGTTGGAAGATCCCACACCAAAATGTCACCATTGGGGTAAAAAGGCTTGCGAGGGGCAGGTTCATAAATGATGAGGATGTGATTGCACAGGGTTTCTTTGCTGGGGGTCCCTCTCCACATGTCCTGTTTACTCTATCACTCAATCATGAAGTCATTTTTTTCTGGAATAGAAAAACTGAGACTCTGCTGCAGGGTTGAGCCCAAAGGAGGAGGAAGTACCCCTTAGTGTGAGCACGTGTATGAGCAAGGAGTCAAAAGAGGCACCCATGGGGTCACTGGTCCCAGCAGCTACAGTCTCATAGAGCTTATGTGCAGCTCCTTGAATGGCGTGTGAATGCTCAGGCAGCAACTTCTCCCCTAACAATATGTCCTTAACTCCTCTCACTTTGAGTGGCACGGATGTAGGCATTGAAAAATTCCTGCTTGTGTTGGCTACTCGTTTAAGCTGGGGCTTAATTCTGTCCCTGTTTATCAGCGTGCCTGTGGCCAGGTGACTGTTTTTAATATGAGCAACAATAGGCACAAAGGGGGGGATTTTCAATTAGCTCCATTAGAAATCCATCTAGATGCACTTTAACTGTCTGAACAGTTTCAAAACATCAGCCACAGAGCACTGAACTGCCACAGGTGGTCAGTAAGGTTTAAGCAAGTTGTAAAGGGCTCTGTTCAATTCACTGATGGATGGTGCACGTGGGTGCTTTATGCAGGCTCTACTTTTGAGGCATGTACGCCTCAAAATTACATGATAACTTGTTTTGTGAGGTATTTACACTGGCTACCCTGGGCAGGACTCAGTAGAGTGTAAAATTAGTACATGGGAACTTGCAGGAGTGGGTGTATTGAGGACAGGCAAACAGCTTTCCAGTGCCTAAAGGGATTACAAGAAATCTGGAGAGGGGCTTTGGACAAGGGCCTGTAGGGACAGCACAAGGGGAATGGCTTTAACCTGCCAGAGGGGAGACTGAGATGAGTTCTTGGGCCGAAGTTCTTTGCTGTGAGGGTGCTGAGGCGCTGTCAGGGGGTGCCCAGAGAAGCTGTGTCTGCCCCATCCCTGGCAGTGTTCAGGGCCAGGTTGGACACAGGGGCTTGGAGTGTGGGAGATAACAGCAATGATCTCTGACCAATATGATCAAGCGTTGACAATTTATTACAGGCAAGCAGCATCTTTCATAGAAAAAGCCTCAGAACACTGGAACATTCAATAACATCTGGTTGGTTACATTCTTTAGCCAAGTGTTAGCAATGGTTTTATGATTGGTTGTTACAATAGCAAGTGATTCCCAGGCTGCGGCCACAACAGCAGATGGTTTCAAGGACACAACTATCAGTTCCTTCGTACGCATCCCTCTTAACAACCGTCCGTGCCAACTTTCTCAAAGCTTTCTGCACGTACGCGACCTATAGTAACCTCCACACATTCTCTAGTAACCTCCAAGCAGGGCCTCACAGCCTTTGGTTCACTACTTTACAGATGTCAAGCAGTTGTCTGGGTTGCTCACAGTCCGTTTTCAGCAAGAAACACTGCAACACTTGGAGCAACTGCTCCAGTGGAAGGTGTCCCTGCCCATGGCAGGGAGTTGGAACTGGGTGAGCTTTAATGTCCCTTCCAATACAAACCATTCCAGGATTCAGTGATTCCATGAAGGCAGGAGGCTCCAGCTGAGCTTTCGTTGGGCTGCCTGACAATTTCTGAGTGAAAGAATGGAAAAGGTGACATAAGATATGATAGATAAAGAATTATAGCACAGGAGTGTAATTAATGCCAGTCAAAATGGCTTTATGGGAAATAGGTCTTGTCAAAGAAATGTGATTTCATTCTTTGATGAGATAACACATTTGGTTGATAAAAGTGACTGTGTTGAGGTAATAGACTCTTCTAAAGCGGTTAGTGCAGCATGGGCTGACACTCTGATTAACATTTATCGTGGTAAGCTATCAATAACGAGCACATTAAATGGATGGAGGGCTGGCTAACTGACAGGTCTCGAAGAGGGGCTGTCAGGAGGAAATCAGCAGCAAAGGGTGACATTTCAGTGAGATTCCTCTGCTGAAAGCTGTGCTGCAGGCTCCCATGCATGGTGTTAAGGTGCAGCACGGTGGTTTTTAACCATATCGCTGCCCCACGAGCACACTGTAGTTTTGTATAATTCATGTGATGTAATTACCGAGTGTCTGGAAGGAGGGAGAGCATCCTGATTTGACCGGCTTCCTCTATAGATGGAAGATCACTTGTGAGGGGGTTTTATTCAGGTTTTGTACTTCAGGTGCAGAAATCAGAGCAGAGCTCAGAAGGGGTATTTAATTGGTAACTTTTTATAAGCACCTACTTCTTGGCATCCTTCGTGAGCGATGTTCTGTAATTCTCCCGAAGGCTGAGCTGATGAAAGAAACTGGAGCAAGAGTATATCAAGGACAAAGCCAGGATCCAGCTTTTAATGAAGCAAACATAACCTTTTACTGAAGCAGACTCACCCTGCGTTTGTCACGAACCCGATTAAGGCCTATACAGTTATTCAGTGTGAAGTTTAATTATAGCCGAGCCCGTGAGTCCCCTCAGAGTTAAGGATTTTCATGATTTCTTATAAAATTTCCCTTTCCTTCTTGAATTTTTGGAGGCTTATAACTTATTTATAATGAAATATGCTTCAGGTTGAAGCTTGTTGATGCAAAACGATGATTGGTGCCCACCTGGGGATGAATTATCCTTGGAGGGTGTCTGAACATCCCCCAGCTCTTTTTGTTTTCCTTGATTTCTGTTAACATAGGAGACACATAAGATAGTCTTCTGATTCATAAAACTTTTCCGATCACCTTTCCCCCACCTGACCCTGAAGTGCAGAGGACAGCAGAGAAGTTTTGAGGTTCACACCTGGATAACCACGTTGAGGGGAAAGGCTCTTTTTGGTGTGAGAAATAGGGTAGAGGTATAAATGCTTCTTGTCTTTTCAGGCGTGAATGGGAACGTTTGTAAAGAACCAGGGAAACTCTCCTGCTCAAGGGCAGGGGACCTTCTAAAGCCTTTTCCTGGCTTGCACTGGGTCTGTGTGAAGGGAGAGGGACAGGACAGAGAAGGCAGCAATTCTCAGAGGAGGTGTCATGGACCATAATAATATTATTTAGAAAAATGGCTTCTTTCACTTTTCCCATTTCTCCTGAGCCAAAGTTGCAGAATCGGAGCCTTAATTCCAGCGGCTTCTTTTTAATTAAAAAGGGCTTTTGCATTTCTGCATTAGCATTATTTATGTGTTCAGTGAGTTTGCTGAGGTTAGCATGCACATGGGGAGAGGGGCAAAGCACTCCCGTTACTCCTGAATCCAATAAACCTTGAGCAGAAATATATTGACGGCCTCTGCTGCCAAATTATGCACCCGGTTATTGAAGTGAGAATGGGTGTAATCTTCCACGTGAAGCATCATCTCCTTGCTCACTCAGCAGAATTGGCCACAATATAGCTGCTCCAGGCCCTTCATCCTTTAATACACTGATTTTGCTATGTATGTGTGAGGTTATAAGCATTTTTCCCCTTGAACCCCTGCAAAAGTATCAAAACATTAAAAACCCCAGAAGTTCGACTTTTCTCTAGTTGCTGTGCTCAGTTCACAACAGGATGTAATAACACCAATAGCAATAATAATAATAGTAAAAATAATAATAGTAGCAATAATAATAATGGTAATAATAATGCCATCAATAACAAGAATAATAACAATAACAATAACAATAACAGTAATAATAAAGGGGAAAACACAAATCTTTCCTACCTCGTGATGAGGTGAATGCATTAAATGCCTTGTTCCTACATCAGGACCAAGACCTGGGAGGCTGCAACTGGGAAAAGCTGAGACCAACAATGAGATGTTGCCTGAAATAAATAAGGGAAGGAATTTCTCCTTTGTAAGTACAAAAGACTGAAAGAGTTGGTGAGAATTTGAAGAGATGTTAAGGGTAATTCGTTAATACAAAGGAAAAGAAATAAATCCTAGCAGTGCAGCCAAGGGCTGAGCAGTGTTCTGATGCCTGCCTTTATCCAAAGCACTTTGCTTTGTGCTGTAGGATTTTTCACTCACCGATTTTTCACACAGAGGAGAAAGAAAGCAGCAGCCTTCAGCATATTTCTTACAGCTCTAAACAGAGGAGTGAAAAGGATCAAAGGAAATAATTTATCATCTCCCTGCATGCTTGCAAAATAAACTCACTTTCAAGTTGCAGGGACTTTTCCCAAGTTTCTCTTCATCACGGGCTATTTATAAAGGCTCAGCGCTACTTATTTTCTGTGGAGGTTTGAATTTTTCACTTCTACAGCAGCTTCTATCTGTGCATCTCCAAAAGCTTATGTAAATAGCAATGGGCGATGGTTCCCAGTTCTGCTATGGAGTATTAGCTCCCTTTTAGACAGTGCGAGATAGGTATAGGAGCTAGCTTACGCCTAGACATGTCTGGGTACTACTATAATAGCATTATGTGATGCTGTCAACTGGCTGTGATGTGATGGGGTCTAAAAATACCTGCTCTGGACTGATTTTGCATGCTGGAAATTTGCTGGTGGGAACTAGAACTCGGGCAATTGGCCACTAAGGGACTCCTGCATGGTAGATCTCGCATGTGTTTGTTTATGGATTGCTTTCAAAAGCCATTCCAGTGTATTTCTCCAATTGCAAAAAGGTCAGATGGGGCAAAATACATGGCACAAAATTCTCAGAAATAACAGTGTATCCTCAGTGTGGTGTTTACCGTGGTCTGGCACTGTGCCTTGTGCTGGAGCATCCCTGTTCCATGGGCCAGACAGACGGCAGCGTGAGAGTGAGCCTCCTAATTATCTTCACGTGATATAATTAGGTGGTGCTAATTGCATCTGTGGCATTCGTTTCTGGGTGGCAGTCATGTTTTGCCACGCAAGGGAATTAATTTGACTTCATTAGAGAGATCTAAGAGAACAAATCTTCATCCCTGGCAGTGTTCATGGCCAGGTTGGATACAGGGACCTGGAGCAACCTGGAAGTTGTCCCTTCTCGTGGCAGGGGGTTGCAACTGGGTGAGCTTTAAGGTCTCTTCCAGTCCGAACCATTGTATGATTCTATGATGTCTTGCAATGTTGAGTGTTGAAATTGAAGGGTGTAAACCATATTCAGCTTCCATGAGCCCACCTTGTGATAGAAAAGATGGATTTCAGGGAGTCAGACTGCAGAAATATGCAATATTTAGCCATGTAATGGATACTTTGCTGTTCTGTGGCTGTTTACTTCTAGTCTTGACAATATGAGAAGGTGATATCTAAACCTTAGGTCTGGAAATCCTGGCTATGAACTAGACAAGTGCTCAGCTGTGTGCAAGGTGTCGGGAATTGGAGCCACGAGGCTGCTGATAGCTGAAAGGAGGTTTGAACTTGCTATGTTATTTAGGCAGCTGTTAGCTTAAAGCCTTTATTTAAGAGCATTTCTGGAGAAAGGCAGAAAGCAAAGCTCACATCATCTTATGAACCTTTGTATACGCCTGCACAATCCATCGTACACAGAATGAAACCTGGTAAAGGCATCACCTCTTTTACATGGGAAAGGAAAATTGCTTTGAGGAGTTTCCCATTGAAATTCTCTCTTTGGACATTGCCACTGACAGCAAACCTTGCTTGAAAAACCGAAGATTTTTTTCAGGTATCAGCAGAAAAGATCAGCTTTGAGGAATCACATGTTCCTGGAAAGAGCTTTCTACAGCTGAAATGTTTCACAGTTTTGATTTTTTTTAATTTGTTTTAAATTGTAACCTTGCAAATGTCTGAACTGACGCTACGAAAATTTCTGCTTTCTTCCCAAAGTCATGTTTTACCTAAAATATTGCACAAAATACTAGTTTCCTCAGCTGTAACTGTAAGCACAGGAGTTTTTATTCCCTTCAACAGCACCCAGAGCCTTATTATGCACAATATGGGGAAACCCAAAAAAACCCCAGTGAATCTCATTGAGAAATGAGCAGCCCAGGCTGAAGCATAGCCCTCAAACACTGTGACTCTCCATTCATCTCCCAGGTACTCAAGCCCAGGTAAGGTGCCCTTGTGAGATGTCCCTTCTCTGAACTGGCCTCACTGTTTCTCTAAGCCATACAATCACAGAATCACACGATGGTTTAGGTTGAAGGCATCTGAAAGCTCATCCAATTCCAACCCCTGCCGTGGGCAAGGACACCTTCCACTAGAGCAGGTAGCTCCAAGCCCCATCCAGCCTGGCCTTGGAAGTCCCTGCGGTGGGAACCATCTCCCATGACTCTGGGCCCTGATGCCCTCAACAAAGATTCCAAGAAATACCTTCTTGGATGGTGAAGCGAGTAGGAAGCAGGAGCTCACTGAGCTGCGCACCTCACAGGTGCTGCAGAAGCTGCGTGGTGATGAAGATCAGCTTTGAAACACACAGGAAATGTGGAAGCCTTTCCTGGTGGAACCACGCTGGGATAGGCAGTTGCACCCCGGTATGGAGCTGATAGAACTGTCAGCCCTTTGCACTCTGTAGCAACGAGCCTTTTCCATCTTTTCAAAGCAATACAAACGCGATTAGCCAGCAATGGGCTGGAATTACCGCCCTGAGCAGCTCCTGACACACAGCCTGAAGTCCCACGCAGCCTGGCGGGACTCCTGTGCACCCATAATGGATGAATCAGATCAACATCGCTCAGGTGACTGCAAGCAAGAACTGTTATACGTAGCAAGAACTGTTTGCATTTGCTGGGTGTTAGGTGGGGGCTGAGGTGCAGCCAAAGCTCTGGCTTTTTATGCTGTTTCTGAGGCAGCCCGTGGTCTCAGACCACCTCGAGGAGGCAGCAGTATGTCCCTGCTCTACTCCTGGGTTCCCTTGTGAGAGCTGGGACTCATCACCCACTGTGCCATCTAATCAGACTCACTGGAAAGTGCTATCAAATGGTAATTATTGTGATTTGCATAAATATAGGTGAGCTCAGCAGCAGCAGCTGCTCCCTCTGAGTCCAGAACAGTGTGCATGAGTCTGTGCTGTATGGCAGTTTTCGGGGACAAACAGTGGGAAATGGGGGTGCGGGAGGAAGCCACAGGTTTGTGTGGCATTGCCCTTTGCCATTCCAGGTTGGTGCTGTGACCCTTGTCCTTCCAAGATGCCCCTTTGGGTCTGAATTGTTGAGCGGTGTCAAAGGACATCCCCAGCCTCCGCACTCTCCACTCTAAAATACCCAGAGAAAAAAGGGGTTTCTTCACCTCTGCCCTCTCAGAGGGTTACACATCTGCTCCGAGATGTGCAGTGCAATGCAACCAGCTGGTGGAGTGTGTACAGTGCCAGGGTGGAGATTTACTAAACCAGCAGCATCTCATTGCCTTAACAGGGTCTTAAATCATAGAATGTCTGACTGGTTTGTGTTGAAGGGACCTTAAAAGTTCATCCAGCTCCAGCCCCTGCCACGGGCAGGAACACCTTCCACTGGAGCAGCTTGTTCCAAGCCCCATCCAACCTGGCCTTTATTAAATTTATTTATTTAAATCCCCACCTTCATTCTGTTTTAACCCCATTTGA
Source organism: Myiopsitta monachus (assembly GCA_017639245.1). Taxonomy (NCBI): domain Eukaryota; kingdom Metazoa; phylum Chordata; class Aves; order Psittaciformes; family Psittacidae; genus Myiopsitta; species Myiopsitta monachus. Next base: position 943,244 of record CM029941.1, on the reverse strand, counting down.
ATGTGTGCTTGGTTTAAGCCTCTAGCTGGGGCATTGCTCAGGGATGATGCTGAGTCTCTTGAGCAGGCACAGCAAAGATTTTTCTGAGTCCTTACTGGAAGTGGGAGCTTTTCCCTTTGCTGCACAGAGATCTGTTATTGGCTGTCAGTGACAGCGCAACCAAAGGTTATAGATGTGTGCAATTCTTTTTTTATTTGATTTGGAAAAGGAGAAGAGGGAGGTTAAAACAAAAAAATAAGCTGGTTTAAGTTTTCAAATGAAAAGAAAGGGAACCAGCAATTCATCGAGTCCTGACAGAGCACTCCATCATGTGCTCCTTTTCCAGGAACAAAAGTGAATTTGCAAGAAAAATAATAAAAGACAATGGGAGGTACAAAACTTTTTCCAAAGGGAAACATTTCTCCATTGTTTTAACAAATGTGAGGAACGAGTGCAAACACACAGAGCTATCCCTGGTGCACTTCCTCTGAGCCATAGCTTTTCCTTTCCATATTCCCAAACAAATGCGAGGGCACGGACACGTGCGTGCCCTCTCCTCCCCATCCTCCACCCCACCAGCTGTTGGTACCTCACAGCCACTTCTGCTTTCGAAATAATTACTGTGTGCAGTGGTTTTGGAGAGGGCTGAGGTTACGCTTCCCATAATAATGAAGTAGAGAGAGGCAGTCGGTTGTGAAATCCTTTCCTTGTGGCACCAGGCATTTGTTCTGCTATAAAACGAGACTGCTGCATATACACCCTTGAGTAGGTCTGTTTTGAGTGTTTGCTTGCTGCATAAATACCCTGGAAAGTAGCAAGAAGGTTTCCACAGGTTGAGCTTTCAAAAAAAACCCTGAGAGTAATGAGTTCTGTTTTGGCCTGATTTCTTCTTGCTGTCTCTTCTGTGCCGAGTAGCAGCTGGAGGGTTGTATACATAGTGCCTATGTATTAGCCTCTTCCCAAGAAGCCTATGGGGGAAATGAGTTGTTAAGGTATCAGCTGGAGATGGCCCCAAGTTTTTTTGCATTCAGCAAAGTTATGCTGATGGGGAATCCCAAGGCTTGGCAGCAGAGCGAGGCTGTAACACAGTGTGTAACCTGCAGATCGTGCTGATCGGTGCTGGGGAGGGACTCTTCACCAGGGACTGTAGTGACAGGACAACGGGTGATGGGTTCAAACTGAAACAGGGGAAGTTCAAGTTGGGTATAAAGTTCTTCCCTGTGAGGGTGCTGAGGCGCTGTCAGGGGGTGCCCAGAGAAGCTGTGTCTGCCCCATCCCTGGCAGTGTTCAAGGCCAGGCTGGACACAGGGGCTTGGAGCAACTGCTCCAGTGGGAGGTGTCCCTGCCCGTGGCAGGGGTTGGAGCTGGATGGGCTTTGAGATCCCTTCCAACACAAACCAGTCTGGGATTCTGTGATTAAAACTGATCCGTGATTGGATGCACGGGATGAGGAACTGCATATCAGCAATCATCACAACCATTTGGCTGCTTTCTAATGAGCTCAGCCTGATTGCCCTCAATTCTGGAAACACCCCAACTTCTGCAACTGCCTTGAGGCAATGCTCAGGCTGAAACACCCCAAAGCTGGTGCTAAAGTCATTCTTAAGCTCATTAGCTGGTACTAATTCTTGCTTTTCTAAGAGAGGCTCACATTAGATCACATTTGCCTGAACCCTGGATCTGTTTTTCAAGCAACAGATTCATATTTTACCCCCTGGATGAGAAATTCATGACTCTGAGAAACTTTGGCATGGCAGAAGGTGGAGACTCTCCGGGTTTTGCTCTGTTTTCCTTTTTGCTGCTGAGTGCTCTCCAAGCCCACATTGGGATTCAGAGGTTGGGCTGTGGGAAAAGCATGGCTAGAGTACCCTGGAGGATTTGTGCTGGAAGCTCTGATAAGCAAAAGCACAGAACGCTGCTCAGCTCAGCCTGCTGGGGTAGTTACAGCCTAAAACTGCTCTGCGAGATGTGCGCCGGGCACTTTATAGGGCATCAGTAACAAAATCCTTGAGAGAGGCACAGCAAGACTTGGTCTCCCTCCAGGCTGCAGATACACAAATATTTTGAAAGGAATCAGAAACACTGCAGATTTTTCATAGCCTGTAGCTAGAATATCCATTCATTCCTGAAAAACACCCCAACTTACATGGCAATGTAATAGCCATTGGTAGCTGTACACTCATTAAACTGCCAGCAGCAATCTGCTGCCTGGTCCTCAAGGCCAGGGCTGGCTCTGCCTTCCCTCCCAGCCCTCCCCAGGGCTGCAGGCTGGTGTCCAGATGGATGAACTCCATGGCATAAGGCATCTACAGATTATTCAGAAGCACAAAATAATGCGAGCGTTCATTTTTAATGCTTTAGGGTATTCCCAGAGTCAGTAAAAGCTTATAATGCCCAGAAACAAAAGAGGTCCTTCAGCAGCTCTGCATGATACCTCCAAAAGGCAAAGAAAGCAGAGATAACCACAGCCTGAGACCCTGCTGTGCATTTCACAACACATATTTTCATACATAACAGTAATAGCATTGCCATATTTTATTTATTCCGATAGTACAATGTCCCCGTTAACTTCAGGACCCATAGGGAGTTAAGTTATCCTTGTGCAGAAGGCACTGAGGTGTTGCAGTTTGATCCATGCTCAATTCAATGAATAAAAAAAGGCATTTGGAGTAGATACTCCTTTTATATTTAACACCATAGGCTGGGTGCTTGCCTGATCCCACCCAAACCACTGGGTCTGCAGGGAGGGAGGAGAGGTGGAGGGGGGATCAGGCAGACAGACTGCACAACTGATTGTAACAGGAAACTGGCCAAAAATGAATATCAAGGCCCAAATTCTGGCTTAGTATAGAATCCCAGGCTGGTTTGTGTTGGAAGGGACCTTAGAGCTCATGAGTTCTAACCCCTTGCCACAAGCAGGGGCACCTTTCACTAGGGCAGGTTGCTCCAAGCCCCATCCAAGCCAGCCTGGAACACTTTGCTTCCCATGGGCGTCTTCCCAAAAGTTCACCAGCAGAAGCTGCTGCTTTGCGTTAGTGTTAACACAAGTGTTAGCTCAGAAGTGGATAAACTTGGCGGATAGAACGTAAACTGCTGCTGTCACCTGGGACAAACCTGAATCAGAGCGTGGATTTCAGCAGTGCTTTTCCAGAAAAGGGTTATTTGGTGCTATTTCTCCCCAGATGGCAGAACCCTTCACAGAGTAGAATTCAGGATTACCATAAATGTAAACATGTGTTTTCACAAGCTGCAACAGATTAAAAATGTTTATAGAGCTTTTATGAAGGAAAAAATCACTGTAATCATCATAAAAATCTTTACCTTACAGACATACTTAATGGAAATGTATTATATACACGGGGAATGTTTACTTACTCTGGCTTTAAACTGCTTGTGTGATGCAGAAATATTTAATGGAAATGTATATTATACAGAGAGTTCATTTACAGTTTCAATTTAAGAACTCCTTCCATAGAGCAGCAATTGTTAATGGCAATGTGCTGGAAAGTTGTTTATTATAAAAGACTATGTTTTCATGTTTTTCCCCCAAATCCTATGTGACAGCCAACCTTTAATAGACCTTTTTATTCTGCAGGGACCTTTGTAGGGCTGGTAGGAACCACATCCTCAAGTTATTTAATACGTGACCAGTTGGAAGGACAGTGTTCACCATTGGAGTTCTGGGTCAGTGACACCATACCTCAAGGATACAAAAATGAGCAAACCCTCAATTTTTATGAGGGTGAAGCACCACTTTGCTTTTGCTGCTCTTCCATTTGCCTCAGTGCAGCGCCAGATCCCAGCTTTGGTGGCTGGGGGAGCAATCTGGAAAGCATAAAGGGCAAAAAGCCCTTTAAAGTCTGATGTGAGCTGCTGCAACAGAGGCCAGCCGGAGGAAGAGCTTTAAAATCTGGCAGTGGCTTGGCTTGTATTTCGCAGCCACAAGACTCCTGACAAGGTAAAGCTCTTCTCAGTGCCCACTCCAAAGACAATTCCCATTTCCCCAGCAAACTTAAGGAAAACAAAATCGTTTGGAGTTACATGAGTGTGTGTGACAAATCCCAGCGCTGCGGCTCCAATTGATTTAACTTGGGGCTGGGGATTGAATTACATGAAAGAAACTGGAAAAGCTGTTTGGTTATTTTTTTTCCCATATATAACCACTAGCTTAAATACGCAGCACATGTTATAGCCCGGGTGAGCACTTGGTAGAGTGAATTAGACTGCGCTTAGTAAAATAAAGCAGGTAAATTACAAGTAATCATGCTTAGAAACAAAAACATGTATTACACTGTTAATACTCTTCGGGCAGAGTGTAATTCTTTAAAGGCGAGGGAGACATTAATAAGTGTAACACAAATATGCGATCATTGCTTTTTAGTGGATAATTGAGTGCAACAGTGCTTTCCTGTCTAATTTTCACAGAGCTCCATTTGTCTTCTCTCCAGCTCCTGAGAGCTTTTTGTGCTTTGGGTCATGTTATTTCCATCAGTCTCCACGTAACCCAAGCCCTTGTTTACCATATGGACAGGTGTCTGCCTTCATTTAAGACACTGTGGTTTTGTGTGTGCAGCTTGTCCCCATCCGTCCTTGCCCAGCTGCAGGGCAGGAGAGGCCATTAACTGCTTTTTCCAGCCTGAAAGCTGGTGGGAAAGGAGCCCTGTCACATTGCTGCAGTGATGGCCCCGTGTGTTCCTTGAGTTCCAGCATCTGGATCTCTGTGAACCACTCCAGTGCACTCTGGAGTTAAAGGCATACGCATGAGAGGGTCTGCTCATGTCCCACCAGCTCTGAAACAGGGAGCAGAAGAAGAACTCGGAATGCACAATTACAAAAGAGCTCTCATATGGGGTTTTCCGTGCATCAAAATTCTCACAGCCAGAATTATCTGAGTACAGTCTGCTCTGGGAATGGAGAAGACCATCTGTTCCAGGGAAGTGGTTTTTGACAAGGGCAACCTGACATCTACTTTGGAACTGGGCTCCTGCTTGGCCTCCAGGTTGACTGCATTGCTCCTAACAAGTTGATCCTGCTCTACCCTGGGGGAATGAGGGCAGAGCCAAACTCGGCACACATGGGCCTAATTAAGTCAGTTTATTTAATAAGATCAGGGAGGATCCTGATTTTTCTTGTGTTCTGGAGGGCTGTGGTGGTTTGGTTTCTTCCCCAGGCTGGTGAGGAGCTGTAGTTGATCTGCACTTTTCTCCTTATCAAATATTCTCACTGGAGGAGAAGGATTAACAACCTCGGTACAGGTTGCATGAGTCTAAATTAATACCTGTTTCAGGCAGAGATCAATTGGGCTCACTGGCTTTAGCAGAGTTGCTCCAGCCTTAGGTGGGTACAAATGTGGTTATAAAACAGCTTTATTGACTTTATTTTGCCCCTTATAACATGACATCTTCAGGCTTGAATTTCCTTACATGTTAGTTTTCTGCCCTGGTGCTTCCCTTGAGCTCTGTATGTTTTCTCTTGAGTTGGATGACATGGCCCTGGTTACTGAGGCATTACAGGCTGTTGCTGGAAACTTGGTGGTGCAGGCAGAAAATGCATTTACTCACCCTTCCTGTAAAGGTGGATACAAATGGAAGTAGAGATGTACAATCTTAATGTTATTTTACATGAACTGTCCAAGAAAAAGACAGTTTACCTGGAGAAACTCTGGGCAGGAGCAAGGTCCTCACCAGTTGTCACCTGGTGTAGCTCTGTGTAGGAGCTGAGGATGTGTCCCATATAAATAAGCACAAGCAATTTTCCAGTATCTTTCAGCACACTCCTTCCACCTAGTGCATGGAGAGTTCATCTTTTTCCTGATGAGCACAGACCTGAAACTATCTCTGAGAGTTTTCCATCCTTGAGTGAAAGCATGGGAAAACAGCTGCCGAGTGATAATTGGTCAGGATGTAATTGCAAGAAGCTCTTGGAGGGGAGAGAGCTGCAGGAAATAGAAGGGCTGGGAGGGGAGGGTGATGGCCAAGGAGCTTTATTCAGCCCAACTCCAGCCCTTTCCAGGGCAGAGGGTGATAAAGATGACCTTAAATGTGGTGAGCAACTGAAGCAGAATGACTTACAGGGAATAATGGTACATGGGTTTTACGGTGAGATGGTATTGTAGCGGGTCCACTGGTTTCCCAGCTAGCAACCTGACGATGGTGTGGTCTACTGATAGCCTCAGTGGAAAAGGCAACCTCAAGGTCCTGAGCACAAAACTAAGTCAAACCAGAGCAGCATGGAAGTTGTTTGTGACTGGTAAGAGGGACTGGGCATGTTCATATCTGGAAAGAAACCCAGTGTGGTTGTTTCGAGAGGCGGTAGGTGCTTGGGGAGATGGATTATGTGGTAGGGGAATAGTCAATGCAGTGACTACAGCTTGTTCTTAGGGACTGGATGTAGGTAAGGATATTTTGAGGCACAGTTATCTCCTGTAATGTTATAGGCTCTTCAAAAATTGTGGAATGTCAAAATGAACTGAAAGTCATGATTGGTTTTAGTAACCCCAGGATGGGGTAACTGATACAGATCCCTGGATCAGCTGTGGGGCAAGCTGCCTGGGTGAACTCCCCTAGTCTCTGTCCAAAATAGAGGGATTTAATCTGAGTTCTATCATGCCACTTAAACTTGGGGACAGTTGTGGGACCTCTCAGGCCCTCAATTACAAAGATTCCTTAGAAATCTTGAAATACAATGCTTTCTTAATGCAGAAACTGTGTACTGAACTCTGGATAATTGAATATTGACCTCATTCCATTAGACAAAGAGGTGATGACTGGTCAGAAATCTGTCAGCTCAACTGGTCAGGTTATATCAATGCTTCCTTTGTGCAGGGAAGAAAATGGCATTGACCACTGATGCATCATTCTGGAACTACTAAAGGCTGAGTTACCCAAAGCTTTAAATCACTGTAGATGCAAGTGAATGGAAATTAAGTAAGAAGTACTGGGGAAAAAGCTGAACTAAGGAAGAGTGCCCTGCTGAGTGCCCCTAAAGCCTGGAGCTTAAGGGCAAGTCTATAGGAACATTGTTACGGAGTGCCTGAAAGACTGGAAAGTGGGATAAATGGTAATGAACGTGAGAATAGGCTCAGATATCTCTGACGTGTAAGAGGTGATGAAGAGCACTGATGAAATATGTGGCCAGTAAATTACAATCATCTCCATGAAATAAGTAACTATGTGAGGTCCCAGCTGAGGGGTCCATGTGGTTAGTATAGAGTGACTGGGGATTGAGTAGTGTTGGGAATGTTATGGATGCTCCCTGTCTGTATCTGAATCATAACGGAAAGCATGGAAAATGATGGTGAGGGTTCAGGTTAAATCATACATCTGTGTAGTGAAGGAGAGTTTCCTGAGTTATTTTACACAGTGTGGGTAAGGTATGAAATTTGTAGTTTAATAAAAGACAAACCCTTTTGCTAGAGGGCATAAACTGATCACCAGTTGCGTTCTGGTTAGGGAGAACTTCCCCTGCATACAGGTGTCTGATACTGGTCCACTTGGCTGGTCTTGCTCATTTAAAGAGGGACAACTGTCACTGGAGAGAGTTCAGCTAAATGATCTAACATCCATTTCACCTTTCTCTCCTGCTTACAACTTGTTCCCTCAGCAGCTGAATTCCTCTGAATCGCTTCCAAAGTTACAAACCCAGAGCTGTTTGCTCAGCTTACTGGAATCAGATCTGAAATGCACAGACCACAATAAAACTCACGAAACATCCAAGAAGGTTCTGTAGCTCACGTTTTTACCAGGGGAAATGGTCAAATTCTAGTGAGGAAAACACTTGTAAACAAACTCCTCCAAACTTCTGCCAACTTTCATCCCTGCCCAGGGGAAGGGGCAGAGGGAACTTCTGATGACATTATTAACCCAACCTTACCTACAGAAGCATATAGGTGATGCTCTAACATGAGATACAAACAGAGTGAAATGTCAAAGCCATCAGTGTGATGTGTGAGTGGTTTCTGACATCAGAAAGGAGAAGGATGGTTGATCTTTAACCAATGTTTTTTGTATGAAAGACTTCTGCTTGGCACCTGATAGCTCCTTGCAGCCATTTTCCATCATCCCTGATTGGGATCTTGCTGTTTTATCCTCATGCTGTGTAGCTTGGCTGCTCTGGGTAAGCTGGCTATGCCTATACTGTGGGAACAGAGCTTCAGAATGCTGCCCAGAGGAGCTTATCCTGAAGAAATATGTGGTCCTGTGGCAGGATGACAAGGTTTTGTCCTGCGAGCATCTGCTACCCAGATCATCCACACCTTGGGCAGCCTTAAAGCTTCTTGCTCTGGCCCTGATCTTGCTTGCACCAAGCATGGCTGGCGTTTATAAGCTAATTGATCTGAGCTCTATTTAACTTTGCCAATACAGAGTGTTAATGCTTGGAGCCTGTTGTTAGCTGATCTTTCTGCGACCAGGCAGCTCAAATTGTAGGTCTGGTGGCTTTTCTTCTTGGGAAAGGAGAGAAATGGGACTTCATGCCAAGCCTCAAAGTTGTCTTTTAATTCTTTGCTAGGCCTCAATGTACTTACATAGAAAGGGAAAGAGGGGGTGAAGCTTTATGCTGTTAACTTTATGGGGAAAACACTATGTTAACTCTATGGTGAAAAGGCACCCGCAGGTAGAAGAGCTTGACACCCCGGTCAGATCGAGGATCGCTAAACAGAGCCACAGATCTACAGGTGGAATATTATTTCTGGGTCATCTCCGCAAAACTTCTCGTATTTTGGCTCTTCTGTTGTGTTTCAGGAGCAGCTGGCATTATCTGTCATAGACTTTTTGTGGCAAGCAAGTGGAGATCTGTGTGTGAACACTAGTTTTGTCTCTTTGTTTCTAGTAACCTACTGCCTCCAACAGAGCAGATGCAATCTGCTCAGATATAAAAATGGTCTCTTTTGAAAATCAGGCTTGGAATGGTTGTGCTATTTGTGCTGTGAAAGGACAAATGCATTCTTGAGCTGAAATAAAACTCCTGAAATAGAGAGTGATTAGACTCACAGCAGAGACGTATCAGGGTGGCAGCTGGGGAGGAAGATGTGCAGTTTGGTCCTGAGAGGGGTCCCGGAATGGAGAAGGGGTGTGAAATTTGCATATCTTGCGTCCACTGCTTGTGCCAGAGCAAGCTGTTTGCTGGGTCAAGCCCTTGCTGAGCCCGGTACTGGGCTGTGCATGGGTTTGCTTACCCCTTCCTTATCCAAGATGAACTATGCTAACCCTTCTGCCCTCCAGCAGTGGGACGCCTCTGATTTAATGACTGCTTCTGTAACAGTTACTGCAGTGATCTACACAGCTATACACACAGTAGTTGTGTGTGGGGATGGGAGTACTTTCCTTCTCTCACCTTAAACTACGTGTTCACATTATCTTTATTAGCCAGTGGTGAAGAATGTGTATTTTCACAGTGGCCATAAAGCTAAGTGGCCCTGCTTTAAAAGAACAGCCACAACCTAACTCAAATGGCAGCAGTTCTTAGTGTGGCTGTTTCAAACAGCAGGAGGAAGGCTCCTTATTGTAGCAGGGCTGTAGGAAAGACATGGTTTGTCGTGGGCAGCATGGAAAAGGCACAGTTTGGCTTGACATCTTAGTGTGCTGCTTTCCCAGCCCCAAGGAGCAAGGAGAGCCCCAAGACAGATTTTATAGATCTGACATTTAAAGTCATTAAGACTCAATTAGATTCTTGTTGAAATCACTTTATCCTGTTTTTTGTCCCAGACTGATTATTGAAAATTATCTCATTTCCCTAAGAGGGAGGACTCCTGTCAAGGGAAAAGCTTCTCCATGAATTGTGAGTCTCGATATTCAGTAAATCCAGCTTTAGATGAATTCTTTTTCTCCAAAAGACTGCAGGAAAATGCAAAGAGGAGACAAAGATGAAATACCAGCTCAGCTGCTACAGACCTGTGGCTTTTGTGTGATGGTACCATGCGTGGTGGAGGCATGATGAAGAAAAGGATGTCTGAGCTGCCATCATAGGCGGATTTGTTGCTGACACATGGGAAAATCTGGCTGACAAACCAGGTTGGTTGATGGGGGTCAGCAGGGTCCCTCGTGAAGTGAACTGCATGGGGTTTAGCTGTGCGTTCCCAGAGGACTTCTCCCTGGTATTTGAGCCTGAGGCTGTGCAGAGATCACCAAGCTGATGAATCCACACAAGTGCTGCAGTCCCTCCTTGCAGAATTTGGAACCACCTGCATTTGGGCGGTCAAGGCTATTGCCACATGGTGGGTGCTGCTCCCCTTCACTATTGGGATTGCCCCTGCATGTCTGAGATTTCTATAGGTTGTTTATCCTACTTATTCCAAAATCTTTATTTAGTTAATATGAACTTAAATATTTGATTTTCCATGTGTTCTGATGCTCTTCTCAGCTATTTTGTTGAAAAGCTCTGTTGGGACCCTCTTCAATAGCAAAGTGTGCTTCTCTAGTGCGTGGAACTTGGAAAATGAAAATGGTTATGGCTTCCTTTTCTCTTGGAGAACAGAGCTTTCTTGATAGGGCTGTATTGCCCGTGGTGTAATAAAGCCGTATGCCTCATGTGAAGGCAGGCAGGCCAACTAGGCTATTGATAAAGTGTGGGATATATTAGTTCTGGGATGCATAGTTCAGAAGAGAGACTGAGGCTGGGACTACAGCCTGATAAAGCATCAGAAGGCCAGGTTTTGTTGTCTTCTGAATGTGCCTGTGGTACCTAATGGGAGAGCTAGGCCATTGAGCCTGTTTGGATGAGGAACTACAGCTACAGCTCCTGGATTAAAGGCATTTAAGGTCACGGAAACACAATTTTGTGTTGAGATGACTTGGAACAAATTCTATTTTTCTCACTCTAGGAAGCCAGGACACAGCATTTCATTTTGCGGGCTTTCAAGATATTTCATTTGGGATGAAAAGCTTAAAAAAAAAAAAAAAAAAAAAGAAAAAGGCAAGCTATCAATGTGTTTTTTAGACAGTCTTCAAGTTCTGTTCCAATTGCCTCTTTAGAACAGGACCTTTTTTTCCAAATCGTGCATCTCAGGATACTTTGGTAGAAGGAAAATAATTCTCTTTACTGTGCTTGTTGATCTGAGTGGTGCTCCATCAGTGGTACCACCATGGGAACAGGGTTTGAACAGATCGTGGGACTCAAGCAGATCAGCCAAGGCTGTTGCAGTAACACTGCACCCTCCCATTGTGTCTGCATCTCCTGGAAGTGCCAGAAAGGGCCCAAAAGTGCCTTGGAGAAGTGGTCTGTGCTCCAACAGAAAAGTCTGCTCAGTTTTCCTGAAAGAACAAGGTGGATGAAGTGGTTGTAACCCTCCAGGGGGGGCATCGTTTCTTATGGGGAGAATGAATCTCAAAATCTTGCTAAAGACAAAGCTTGAAACCAGTAATTTCAGACTAGGCAGAGGAGGCACGTGTCATGCTGAGGGGGTAATTAACGCAGGTGATGTACTTCCAGGGTTGTGATGGGATTTGATAAAACTGGAGTTTAATGTTTTCCTAACATACATTCTGTATCTGCATTCCAGACTGGTGCAATAGAGGAATTGCCATCCCTATGAATTGTGGAACTCAATTTAAGTGATTACCATTTCCCCTCAGCAAAAATCAACAAAGGTTTCATCTTATGAGTATGAGCAGTGTCAGAAGAGGAATTACAGGAGCCTGAAGAGAACCTGATATTTGCTGATGTGAGAATGCCTTTATTTTACCCTGCATGGGGAGTAAAAAACAAACAGACAAAATAGATTGGTAAGTATAAATTTCCATTCATTATGATACTGTGATACAATTTGTTCTGAGCTGAGCTTTAGGTGCTGGAATCTGTTTTCTCTTCAGGGAAATACTACAGAAACATGAACATTAAAGCTTGTCTATGAGCACCAGCCATGCAAACATATGGACTGTATCAAAATAGACGTTTCCTGCTTGAAGCACTTTCCTCTTCATATATTTGGATAAGTCTCTAATGTTCCCCCTTCCCATCCCTGGGGATATGTTGCTCTGCCAAGAAGAGAAGCAAAAGTTATTTTTGGTTGTGTGATCCAGCAGCCTTCCTCTCGCCTTCAGTACATGGTGGAAGTTATCTGTCAGCAGGGCTGCTCTTCCAGTGTCTGATGTTGGGTAGTACCATGAAACTGGATGGTGTGAGGGAGCCAGCTTCAAGTTAGTTTATAAGAGAGTAAAATGTTCAAAGGCTATTAGAATTAACATGCTCTTGATATTGTATTTTGTAATAAAGGCGAGACTGGTGTCCCTTATGAGGTTGAGGGGAAGGAGTTCTCTTATGAGAAAAATAGAGAAGACAAAGTTCAGAAAACAGGGTTTTTCCCTCTGAAATTCTAGCCTAGCTGCAAACACCCTTTGTACCCTGCCATGCAGAAGATACAGGGGAGAAGGCTTCTTCCCTTCTCCTATCTTAACTGCAGCTCACATGGCTATTCCCACAGTGTGCTCACAACTTCACTGATCCAAGACCAGGTTGTTTTGAATCCACAGTTATACCACAGGCGAGTGCTTAGTGTGGTTCTGCAGGAATGGCTGCTGTGTACCATGCGATGTCCCAGGCACGACCCATGATTTGTACCCATGATTTCCCCTCTGCGGCTGAGAAGCCATGGCCCAGGACAGAAGCACCACAGGAGGTCTGGAAGAGGTCACGAAGGAACAGGAGATGCTGTGGCTATGGAGCCGGGTGTGCGAAGGTAAAGTGGGGACGCCGGTGCGCGAGGCCTCCGCTGGCTGGGCCCTGAAGGCCTCGCTTTGCAGCTACCCAGCCCCGGCACTCCGGGTCCTCGCGGGCCGCGGGTCCCCCCGGCGCTTCCCGCGCCGCTCTGCTAGATGGCGCTGTTGCCCTGGTTTCTGAGAGCAGCGCGCGCGCGGGTCCTCCGCAGGCGGCCCTGGCCGGGGAATTAAAGCGCGTTCAGTTAATGCGCGCGGCGTCAGCCGGAGCCCGCAGGGAAGGGGCTGTGTTGGGAGCTGCGGAGGGCTGGAGCCGCTCGGAGCTCGCCCGTGGGCGCACCGTCCGAACGGGCTCCGGGGTGGGCCCCATCTCCCGGCTCTGCTGCGGGGTGAGGGAGCTTTGCCGGCGGTCTCGCGCGGCTCAGGCGGCTTGTGCTGCTGTTCAAGCAGCGTCCGTGTCTGCTGGTGTTCAAGGAACAAAGGAAAACTCCTTGGGAACGTCAGGAGACTGGGACAAGGAGCAAACGGTGCTGTGCGGCCATTAAAGTATCATTTAGCTTGATTTCAACAGCAAGCTGGGAGACCCAAGGGAAAATGGCTTTTAAATTTGATCAAGTCATCCCCCAGTTATTTCCCTGCAAATCTGGAGGAACTTCACTGCACTTAATTGCAATGTTTAATATTCATGTGAGTCTTTTCTTTGAGGAATATCCCCAAACACTTCTTGAGTTATACATGCAGTGCCAGGGAAAGGCACTTGTCACTTTGGCAGGAAGACTAATAACTAATATGCTTCCTGGCAATTAAAGTGGCAGTGAAATCTGCTCGGGGGACTGAGGTAAACATCCGAAAAAGGTTGAGATAGAATGATAGAGTCATTCTCTTTAGGACTGTCGAGGAGCTGAGACAATATGAGAATTAGAGCGCTTAACTATCCATAAAAACAACCTATAGACATCTGAGACCAGTATTCAGGTTGTGAGTACAGCATCCATGTTTCTGCTGCTGCTGTTTGCTCAGACATCCAGGGTCTGCTGTAGGTGAGCCTGTTGTGGCAGAGCCCAAACAGCCCCTAACTGGAGTGCTTTTCTCTCAGTGCAGATACCATGAAGACCAGAGTCAGGCACTCATCTTGCATTCATGGAGCACAGAAATTGTGGGGCTTTTCCCTCTCTGTCATATTTAAACGGTATCTTGGTAAATTTTAGCACTTCCCACACGTGCACCCTGTTCTCAGGGCTTGTTTATGATTAACTAAACCCCATCCTGGTGCTGGGATCTGCGCTTGTCAGGTGCCTGGTTATGCCCCCCTCTTTGTGCCTCTTGTGACTTGGGCTTCAGATTTGCAGGGTTTAGATCTGCTGAGAGTGGGTCTTCTGAACAGGAGTCTGGGGAGGAAGGGAGGGAGAGATGGATGGATGGATGGATGGATGGATGGATGTGGCTCTTTGTCTCTCCTTGTGAAGCCCTTCTACCTCACCCAGCTCATTGCATATTAATTGCTGCAGTGTTGAACTCAACTGTCACACATCCCAGCTGGTAGCCCTGCCTGTGGAGCTGTGATGCTGCTTGCTGGCCTGATGAATATTTGATTACTGCAAGGAGCCGAGCAGCTCTGCTGTGTGGTGTCTGACAGCATCAAATCAGAGCACCAAGGGCAGTGCCGGGGCTTCAGAGGTGCACACTGGCTGCAAGGAGGCAGGACTGCCCATGGTCTCAGTTATATGGAAACCAAAGCAAATAGGCAACTGTTTCCTTGTGTTCTATACCCAAAGCGGCAGGAAGGTTGGAGCTGGGGAACAATATCCCAGAGGTGCCTGGGAGTCAGTTGAGCTTTCTGGGGCCCCGTTTGCTGAGGCTGATGTGACTGGGCAGGAAGAAGCAGGGGACTTGGACACCTTCAGCCATGAAACAAGATGGTTTTAAAGCCTGGGAGTGGCTGTTTCATTATCTGCCAAAACAGGAATGAACCACATGCAGCGGCATCTTTCAGTGGTCGGCTATCAGGCTTTCAGAGGTCGAACTGCATGAGGGCAGTGTGGCCTGGGCTGACCCAAAGTGTGCCAGGCGAGCCCTGAAGGACCTTAAAGCCTGAGCCGAGGTGACTGCATGCATCTAGTTGGGGTAGCATCATGGCCACTCATCCTAGGTGCCTGCTGCCCCCTGCTTGGCAGGATGAAGGGCTATATGGGGCTTCTCTACAGACCCATGAAGCTCCCATGGAGGAGCTGGAAGCTTGAACCAGCTTCACTGCACCCAGCCTGGCAGTGTTCAAGGCCCGGTTGAACAGGGCTTGGAGCAACCTGCTCTAGTTGAAGAGGTGTCCCTGCCCATGGCAGGGGTTGGAGCTGGATGAGCTTTAAGGTCCCTTCCAACACAAACCAGTTGGGATTCTATGATTCTGTAACCTCATCAGCATGCCATGTTCTTCCCAGTGGCACTGAGCTTGTGAGAGAACAGCAAGGAGAAACTTTAGACTATGGAAGTAGGATACCTTAAGTTTTTCTGCATGTTGCAAACTTGCATGTATGGGTGATACATGGTGGACCAGGTTGCTTGCAGAGGAGTATCTGTTGTTCCCTTGAAAGCCAATTTCCTTGGTACTTGGGAATAACACCCCCCCTGCCAGCAGACCATTCCCAGCCACCATGCAACCAATATATCAGTCTGCAATGTTCATTTTTATCTTTATAGCAGGCCTATCCACAGACTATAGCATATTTGTAGCAGATGTCCTCATATAATGGTGATGTTACAGCACCTTGGGTTTTTCCTTACGGTGAATTACAGCTAATTTCTCTCTCCCACATGCCTGAAAGGAATGGGAGCAACAGGCTGCAAATCTCTTCACAAGAATAACTGCAACTGTGAGAGGAGTGACTGCTGGGGAGGGCAGCCACTTAGAAGCAGTTCTGAATCTCAATTGAATATTGTAACAATGCTCAAGTCCCAGCTCTGTGGGTAAAGTGACTTCATCATCATCATAAAAGAATAAAGCTTTGAACAGAAGTGCCTGAGTTTGATAGATTGAGAGAATCTTGAAAATATATTGGATTTCTGGTGCCATAAGTAATCTCTGAAAGCGGCTGCACCTTGAAAGCAAGCCCATGTCTCTTCGTTTTTGGAATAACTATTTTAACGTGCCTATTTCCAGCATGTTTCTTTGGAAGCAACTAGTCTATTATATTGAATTATTTGCAAAACTGCTGTTGAAGTCCTGAGCAAGTGTTTGGTGAGGAAGGCAATGGAACCATAGAATCCCAGGCTGGTTTGTGTTGGAAGGGACCTTAAAGTTAGCAGTTCCAACCCCCTGCCATGGGCAGGGACACCTTCCACTACAACAAGGTTCTCCAAGTCCTGTCCAACCTGACCTTGAGATGCCATGTATTTCCCAACCAATCACACGAAGATCAGGAACCATGCCTTGGGTGGTGTGTGTGAAAACTTATTTTTTCCCTGCTCTAAGGTAAATAAGACCAAAGCAGACGAAGTGGGTAGGAAGCCAGGCAGCCTTCTTGTTAGCAGGTAGCTTTCAGCATGCTTTGTTTGCTGTGAACGGGTACTTCTGATACCCTGCTCTTACATTTCCTATTATTTTGTCCAATTAGTATGCCTATTAAATTGAAACTTCTTACTTGTTTAATATCAAGCTAATGTAATGAAGTCAGATTCACTTGTTAATCCACTTGCAGGTAATTGCAAAGATAATAAATTTGTTGGAGATTGCTGTTCCTGAAAATGCACCCTTCTGCATTGCCCCGCAACTCAGTGGGTTTGCTAATTTGCTCAAGTAGTAGTCACCTGTGGATTAGATATAGAATCTATTTAAAAACCTTCTTCATTCTGCATCTTTAGCATCCACTTTCATTTGCCAGCTCAAGACACCTAAAGAAAAAAAAAAATAAGAATTCATCTGATGCAAGCTTTGTGAAAACAAGTAATTTCTTAACAAGAGCCAAGTGAGTAATTCACAATGAATAATTTAGCTGACATCTTTTTCTGCTCATGGAGCTTCAGTAAACAGATTTCTGTTTCCTTCAATTAACAGCAGAAAGCTTCTGACAAATTTGGGGTGAGCATTCTCATCAGGATGCCTCATTGTGGAAAAACCTGTCTCTCCAGGATCCAAAATTGCAGTTTCACAGCTTTATTCCTTTTGTGAGGAGCGACATGCAGAGAGGGATGAGAACTGGGGAGCAGGGCAGAGGTGGTGGCTTCAGGCTGTGGTACTTCATGGCTATTCTCTTGCAGGGAGAAGATGGAGCAGAAGGCAGAAAAATAGCATGGTTTTCTCTATTCTGTTTTGCATGGCTGTGGAGGTGAGGTGAGAGCAGCCCCATAGTGGCAGGGATCACCACTATGGACATGGATAGCCACGAGGAATCAGTGTGATGACCATGTCCCACGATCTCTTAGTCTTTCTCTACTTGACCAATGACTTGAGCTTGCTTAAAGCATGTCCCTTTGCATGTGAACGTGGTGACATTGGGCACGCTGGTGGTGCCACATGGAGCCACGAGAGGTTGGGCTGGATATCAAGGTCTTGTCTTGCAGCCGGTGAACTTGGCAACAGGAGTGGATGCCAGAATGAGATGCATGTTTTGATCCTTCTCAGGTGAAATAATGTGTTTGTGCTTGCTTGTTTCCTCCCTTTCTCTTTGCATGGCACATCTCAGCCTCATTGCAGGGAGGTCATACCCTCCAAACCTGCCAGGAGTAGAGCAGAGCTATGCTGCTGATGGCTGTCTTCAGCCACGAGCTTATAGATGTTGTAACCAATGTTACACGAGTCACTTATTTTCATACTCTTGACTAAAGACTCCCTATTTAGCGCTCCCTTTGCTTCCTCATTGGCCTCTCCCACATGTGTTGGACGGGAAAGAAAACTTTTGTTATTAAGGCTCTTACTTGTAACACATTTTCTCCAAGCTAAAATAAGCTGTTTATAGAATAGAAAATCTTGCAGAAAGGTGATTTGTCAAATCTTGAAATACGAGAATGCGAACATTAGAAGATGCAAAAAAAAGTATTTGAAGTCCTGTGGTTGCTGCCTTAAAATCCAGCCACCATAATACCCAAAGAAATTATTTTAACTGGCTCTTCCCTAGTTAGAGTCATGAAACAGTTAGCACTGGAAAGGACCTTAAGATCATCCAGTTCCAACCCCCCTACCATGGGCAGGGACACCTCACACTAAACATTGCACCCAAGGCTCTGTCCAACCTGGCCTTGAACACCGCCAGCAATGGAGCATTCACAACTTCCCTGGGCAACCCATTCCGATGCCTCACCACCCTCCTCATATCCAATCTAAATTTCCCCTGTTTGAGTTTGAACCCGTTACCCCTTGTCCTATCACTACAGTCCCTAATGAAGAGTCCATCCCCAGCATCTCTATAGGCCCCCTTCAGATACTGGAAGGCTGCTCTGAGGTCTCCACGCAGCCTTCTCTTCTCCAGGCTGAACAGCCCCAACTTTCTCATCCTATCTTCATACGGGAGGTGCTCCAGTCCCTGATCATCCTTTTGGCCTCCTCTGGACTTGTTTCAACAGTTCCATGTCCTTTTGATGTTGAGGACACCAGAACTGCACACAATACTCCAAGTGAGGTCTCACAAGAGCAGAGCAGAGGGGCAGGATCACCTCCCTCGACCTGCTGGTCACACTCCTTTTGATGCAGCCCAGGATACGGTTGGCTTTCTGGGCTGCGAGCGCACACTGCAGCCACCTCATGTTCATTTTCTCATCAACCAACACCCCCAAGTCCTTCTCCTTGGGCTGCTCTGAATCTCTTCCCTGCCCAACCTGGAGCTGTGCCTGGGATTGCTCTGACCCAGGTGTAGGACCTTGCACTTGGCATGGTTAAATTCCATCAGGTTGGGAACAGCCCTCCTCACAGGTGTGTCAAGATCCCTCTGGATGGCATTCCTTACCTCCAAGTTATTGCTGTGAACTCCTCCCCTGCTTGTCTGTGGGTTTGTGCCTGTGTTTTGATGGTACAGCTGAAGGCTCAGCCTTGCTCCAAATCTGACCACGTGGTAAGCACCTGACTTGGGTGAAAGCACTTGACAAACTGTCCTGTATATTCAACTTGCTTTTGTTCATCTTCTGCCCTCCTGCCTGATATTTATTGATTCAAACACTCTATCACCTTCAATTTTAGATGTTGTACAGAAATCCAGTTGAGCTTTAGTGGATGAGGAAAATGTGTTATGTGCTGTTGGTAAATCAACACATGCCAAAGAAAGTAATTGGAAACTGCAAGGGAAGACGTACAGTCAGGAAGATAGATGACTCTTTGGATGGTCTTCATTGCTGGAGCTTTGGGTCAAGTCTTTACCATGTAAACTTGATTTTTCTCAAGCCAAACTCTTGCAGTTTTAGTTATAGCAAAACTCAGTTGGTGACCTGATTTGTGTACGTGAATTCATTTCAACACTGAAGTGATGAGGTGCACACTTTAACCAAATTCTCACAGCCTGGATTTTGAAGAACTCGCAGTGATGTGAGGTCACGTGGGAACCCTCGCTGTCTGCCTGAGACAATTTGGGTGCCTCAAAGGGAGTACTCTGCAGTTCCTGAAAATAAGACTCCTTGGAATTGCACCAAAAATGATTGCACGTAAATTGGTGAATACCTTTATATCTAATTTTGAAGTGAAAGCCTTGTTTTCTGACACTTTTTACCGAGATTTAAATAGGCAGTAATTGTCTTTTAATTACTAGATCAGTAATAGGCTATGTATCTTAATCTGTTATTCTGTGATTCCTAAAACATGTTACCATTCGTCGCCCAGAATGGCTTATATTTAACATGCATTAACTGTCTTCTTAAATCTCTGCAATACATCTATTTGGGAATCTTAACTTATGCATTTAAATTAGATTTAATACGAGAGAATTTTGTGAAGCTGAAACTTTGTCCATTAAGAACATCTCTGAGGCTATGGAGATGAGAGGTGTGCCATGGGCGCCACTAATTGCGGAGATGGATGATCTTGCAGAGTGGGGCTGGAGGCTGAAAATGTCACCATAAAACTGGTGACTTACACCGAGATCTAGTTCTGCCCTAAATCCCCCATTTCATCCCTCATCCATGTACCTGTGGGGATGCTGAAGGACACAGATACAGGGATGTCTTATGGTCAGAAAAACCCACTTGTAGTGCCTGATAGCCTGGCTGCTTTTGTCACTTAACAAATGTTTGTGGTGGGGACTACTTTCAAGATACCCTGAAGAGTAATTGTATATATTTAGTTCTGATTATGAACTGTAAACATGCTTTTGCAGGTTAATGGGGAAAATGCTTGACTTCTTTCTGAAAGTACTTTGGGACTTGGCAAAGATTAGACACTACATTATTCATTAGAAGAATTTATTTTTAGTCTTGTGAGGAATGGGTCACATCATTTATACTTTGGGGTTTTTGTGCGTTTTTTTTTCCCCAGAGTCAGGTTACAAATTTACTGTCTACAACATGTTGTCAGGGACTTGTCTCCGTGTTGTATGTGTCTGCCTTAGGATAATGCTGGGATTTTTCCTGTTCTGCTTTGTTAGATGTAGGTTTTCTGCCTACCACTAGAAGGTATGTCAGTGAGGATGTCCTGGGAACCAACCTCAACACTAGGAATAAGACATGCCTGAGTCCTGCTGGCAGTGTTTTGGGGAGTATCAATACTAGGGCTGTTTCTTCTGTAAGGGATTGGGTTTTCTCTTCCCTCTCCCACCTTTCAATCGGTTCATTGATTTTTCCCATGTACTCCTTGAAGTCCCAGTGAAACCAGGCAAGTCCATACACTGCTGTATGGTTTCTGTGTAGAGCTGTTGTCCTTAGCAGGGGAGAAAAGCCCACATCTGCAAGATTATTGCATTTGTGAAATGTTAGGTTCCTTTCCCTCTTTCTTCTGTGCACTGAACTTTTCCAATCACAGATTATTTTAAATGGGTTGAGGTACTTAAGACATTGGATTGGAAAATACCATTTGTGTGCACTCCTGTATCGGCCAACACTGCTGCACAAGAGCTTTGTAAATTGGTTGAGCCATTCCTTGAAGCTGATCAAGTTTCTTTTCTCCACTAATCTTACTGGAAGTCTGAACCAGAACCCAGGTCTTTTGACACTTTAAAATCAGAAGCCTTTGTGCATTTGTAGCAAATTTGCATCCTTTTCTTTTATCAACCATTTCTGAGCCCAAAGTGCTCATTTTTTCCTGATTGTCTTCTTTCAAAGTGTAATTGGTGGAACTGGCCGAGCATGTTCTGAGATGTCATTGTGTTGATGATCAAGATGAGTTTTTCAGCATCCACTGATAAATGTCTTCAGTATTTTTCTGATGGATCTTGGTCAAGGCTGGATCTACCTCATGCACACCAGGAGGGCCAGTTTGGCCAGTGAGAGACCTTCCACCAGTGTCCCACCAGTTCTCTTAGTGTATCAGGGATGCTTCCCACAGATTAGAAATACAACATGGATTATGTCTCTGTGCCTTAGGGTTGCATTGAGACTTTTCGAAGGTGCACCATGCTGGTGGTCTGCAGTTTTAATGGAGGAGTGTGCCCACTGGGCTGTCCCCAGGAAAACAGTGGACTACCAAGTGAGATCCTACAATACACTGGTTAAGTGAGTAATTTCAATTCTTCCATTACAGCCTTAATTTCTGTAGTTAATCCTAGATGCATGATTTAGCACATTATGTTATTAATTTGTGCCTTATTTTCCAATTTTGTGGGCCTAATATCCTGAACCTTCTCCATATTGTTGATGCTTCCCAGCTAACTATTAAAACTCATCCCTGTGCTTTTATTTTTTGATTAAGTTTATTAAACCAAGCATTAAATAGAGCAGTTGCAGGTTGGCTTTCCTCCAGGTTCAGCTTTAGCCTCCATCCTCTTTTCCAGCATAGCCCATTATGATAAACTTCCAGTTCAGTCCCTTTCAAGGTCTGTGTTAATCAACGTTTTTTGCTGTCTTACTAATAGTTTCCTCTGTTGCTGCAAATGAGATGCTTTATTTTTTCTTAAACCTTGAGTTGTAGAATCTGCCATGTTGTTGTTGTCTTGGAAATAATTTATTCTAGCCAAGAACAGTATTGGGATGGACTGGTGTGCTTTTTGTAGGTACTAGTAACATGGTTGTCAGTTGTTGAAGATGCTATTTGAGATCCAGGGGATTTATTGATATGCAAAACTGAAGGCTACACTTAAATCTGGGATCTCTGCCCTGGGAAAAAAGGGTGTTTACAGCTCTGAAGGGGGAGTAAAGAAGGACTCTATTATGCAGTTTGCAAAACAGTGAGCAGGACTCAATTTCTTGTTTAATGAGAGGACATCTTGTGAGCAAAGCAATTACTCATTAGGATAACCCCTTAGCACAGGTGAGTGGTGGGAATGAAAGCACTGAACTGATGAGTAACCGTGTAAAACCAGCACACAAATGTCCTTGCAGCATTGCTTCCCCTTGCAGATGAGTTTTGAGCAGGGCAAGACTTTAGCCTCAGATGTTTTTACTAATGACTGGCCTTAGCAAAGGGAAGACTTTTCTACCTTGTTTGTACATTCCTCACAGTGTGGAGTCTTTCTTTTCCTTCGTATTTAGGAGTTGTTTTGGAAAAAAAAAGCACTTGGAGGCTTTGCTGTGCATCTGAACGCACTGGGAGCCCCAGGTTCCCCTGGAGGGTTTAATTCTGCAGCAATTAAAACATTTGGGGAAGTTAGGCTGCAGGAATCTGTATCTCCTTCAGAGATAAAATGTTTCAACTTTGCCTAATTTTGGATTATTTTGGGGTGTTTATCTCACCTCTGTACCTTCCAGTGGCTCTCAGAAAAACTGCACAATTCTGTTATTGGCAATGGGGCTTGGTCTAAAATCTGTGTGTAAAGGAAGAGTGGTTTGGTTTAAATTCCTTGGTATTTAGCTATTGCCAAATAAATTTCTTCACAGATGCTCTTGCCTAAAACCATCTGTGCATTCCAATTATTTTCCTTTAATATTTTCAATTATTTCAAAATATAATCAATTCAATTATTTTTCATTAATTACATCTGATCTTGCAGAATTCAATTACTTTTCATGACTGATGAGTTTTTCATCAGTCATTCACTGTCACTTGAAGCACTGAATGAAACTGGAATACTATATGTAGTACTTTATTTGAAGGTCCTCCAAATACACTTTTTATTTGAGACAGCACACTAACTCCTGTTTCCATTTGCATGGTCTGTCTTAGACAGAAAACCCTTAGACCTGTCTCACTCTGCCAGGAAAGCTCTTATGCTTTAGTTCCCTGTAAAGACTCCTCCTTATAGAAAACACTCCCTCAGATGACCACCACTAGTACCTTATTCTGATCTGAGATACAAGAGCCACAGACCTTTCCTTCTTGATCTGTTCCCACCAGCTGCAAGTATTGGAGCTCCATCAGCAGTGTTTGGGTCCATGTATTGTTTTGTAAAGGCAAAAAGGATTTCTGACATAAAACCTGTGAATTGATGAGTGGTTTTGGGAAATCAGTGGGGAACAGCTCATCATCAGCTGCTTTGACATAGAGAACAGGGGACAGGAGATGAAGTGAGTGGGGTGAACAAAGTGGCTCCCTTTCTTAATGGGGTCCATCTTCTCAAAACAAACCATTGCCATCAAGTGGTCTTTGTGTACAAGATGATGCTTGGGAGCCCTCCTGAGGCTTCCACATCTTTGTCACAGATGATGCTCAGGAGGTCTTTCCCTCTTGACGTGTTTTTTTGTGGGTGCCTTCAACAAAGGTCTTATTTTCACAGAACTCATGCCATGCTGCATGAAATGGGGCAACTCCAGCCCACCAGTGACAGAGTGAAGGGCTTGTTCTCTGTGCTCAAGAGTGCTGGGAGAAAACACCTCTGTGTCCGAGTGGAGCCGGTCCCTCCCTCCGTGCTGCTGCAGAGAGTTCACTCCACACAATCA
Source organism: Myiopsitta monachus (assembly GCA_017639245.1). Lineage (NCBI taxonomy): Eukaryota > Metazoa > Chordata > Aves > Psittaciformes > Psittacidae > Myiopsitta > Myiopsitta monachus. Next base: position 919,677 of record CM029941.1, on the reverse strand, counting down.
TCTCACTTAACCTCTTTGTTTAATATTTTTAATGATGACTTTGGTCTGTGGATATTTGTAACATTAACATAATTATCTATCTTAACATACTGTATTTGCCGCCTGCTGGGGATGAAACACTGGAACTAACACTAGTAGCTCATTAACAATAATGCTACTAGCTCATTAACAATGTTGACCCAATTACATGTTGTGTGTCCCAGAGACAAATAACAGTAATTGCAACTCAAAAGTGATTTCATAAACACTGAGATTCTTTTTGAAATGCAAACAAGGGTGCATTATTTGAATTTTTGGTATAAATACAGGTTTAAATTAAACAGAGCCAATCATCCCACTAAAACAAAATTTCCATCCATGTAGACATCCTTCAAAAAGGCCTTTTGCAATGAATTGATCCACGGTGCATCTTGTTCTGCAGGATCAAACCATTTTCATTTCTCTGCAAAAATTATCCCAGTTATAGACAACAAAAGCCAGACATCTGGTAACTGGCAGCCGCTCCGGCTATCAGCAGGTAGCAGTTTTCTTTTGAAACCATTTGGATTATGTGACGTACCCAGGACAATAGGAATCTGATGAAGCCTTTGATATAATCTGTTGAGTTGTTGGGTTGTTTTTTTTAAAGCTGCCTGGATGAAACAGAGCTAAAGAGATTTGCAGGAGATGATGCCCGCAAGCTGCATGTGCGATGCTGTGCGTGCGACCGGCTGCCATGTGGTACACTGTGAGTGGAAGGGAATGGCTGTAAGTGGGGAAAATGTCTAATACAATAGTAGTGGGGCATATGGATCAGAGCTTTGATGACTTGTTGCCTTCCCAGAGGCTGTCATGGGACATGTTAAAGGATGCTGGGGTTCACAGAATCATAAACTCATAGAATGGTTCGGTTTGGAAAGGACCTAAGAAATTCATCCAGTCCAACCCCCTGCAATGAGCAGGGACATCTTCAACTAGATCAGGCTGCTCAGGACCACATCCAGCCTGGAATGTCTCCAGGGATGTGCATCCACGACCTCTCTGGGAAACTTGTGCCAGTGTTTTACCATCCTCGTTGTAAAGAATTTCTTACTCATGAAAAGGAAGGAGAGAGTAAGGAGAACCCAGTTGCCATGGGACTGAGCTGAAGCTGGTGAGGGTGATTTCCCTCCCTCTGCGTGCTGATGTCATGTGGCAATGCCACTTGCTACTATTGCTCTCTAGTGAATGCTTTATTTGTAATTAATGTTTTATGTTTCAGGTTACTAATCCTTGATACTGGGATAAGGTGGACTTTGTTCAGGTTGCTTGTTCATGCTTGTTGCATCCCCAGTGGATCTGCACACTCACCCATCCCTGCAGGCACTCTCTTTTCTGGAAGTGGGATGGAGTAAGTTTGTGCAGGACAGATTTCACACTCTGAGAAAAACAAAATGCTCTTATTTACAGGACCAATCCCAAAATATGCTTTTCTGTTTGTGTGTAACAAGAGGTCTGTTGCAAAGCAGATACTTTGTGTTGCAGATGAGCAACTAATGCTCAGGTTCAGAAGAACACGTTTCCTAGAGTTACTTGCTCGCAAGCTTCTATACTGCTGCCATGGTTCAGCCCAATTTGTGCCACTGGACCAGTTTCCTTTTTGCAAGATATTCCCCTCCATAGCTTGTACAGTCCCTGCAGGAACAAGGCATGGAGTATCACAGAATCATAGACTCATGGAAAGGTTTGGGTTGGAAGGGACCTTAAAGCTCATCCGGTTCCAAACCTCTGCCATGGGCAGGGATACCTTCCACTGGAGCAGTTGCTCCAAGCCCCTGTGTCCAACCTGGCCTTGAACACTGCCAGGGATGGGGCAGCCACAGCTTCTCTGGGCACCCCCTGACAGCGCCTCAGCACCCTCATTGTAAAGAACTTCTTCCTTATATCTAACATAACTTCCCCTGTTTAAGTTTAAACCCATTCACCCTTATCCTATTGCTACAATATGTCCTCGATGAAGAGACCCTCTCCAGCACCCCTGTAGACCCCTTCAGGCACTAGAAATTGCTCTGAGGTCTACATGCAGCTTCCCTTCTCTGGGCTGAACAACTTCAAGTTTCTCAACTGTCAAGACTAGGAAATAATTTCATCTTCATGGCAAACAGAGGATGGGTAGGGAAGGTGACAGATCCTTTGAGAAGGGGTAGGGAGCCCCAAATCATTGGGACATGGGGCTTTTCACCAATGTGGTGCCTTGGCGTCTACTGGTTGTGCTTCTCCCTCAGCACTGCCATTTACTGATGGAGCGACATTTACTTTTAGAAGGTAACTTCAGTGCCTCTGACACAATATTTAATGACGTTAGCAAGATGGCTAGGAATGAATGTTTAAACTTGAAAGGGGATGATAACCTTGTCACCTGATATGCCAGATGATGGGTAAATTGAAACTTCTCATCATTACTGAAAACAGCTACTCCAGCCTACCCAGAATTTTCAGCGTGACAGGGCTCATTTACTTCATATTTTAAACATTAAAGACAACAACAGGGGAGGCTGTCATTAAGTATCAGTGAATCAAACCATTGAATGAAGTACGCGTTCACCAACAAGGAGTTAGCTGAACTTTTAAGTCAGTGTAGCTAAAAGGTGAAGGTGGTTGAAATTACAGCATTTATGTGCAGTGATATCATTAGGAACTGATGTTGTATCAAAAAGGCTGGTCAACTACCTTTACTTGCCTCCACCCCGTTATCCAGGTTTTGGCTGGAACAGAGTTAGTTTTCTTCCTAGTAGCTGTTCCGGTGGTCTGTTTTGGATTAAGGGTGAGGATAATGTTGACTGCACACTGGTTTAGCTGTTGCTGAGCAGGGTTTACACTAAGCCAAGGATTTTCAGTGTCCCCTACTGCCCTGCCAGTGAGGAGGATGGCAGGCACAAGAACGTGGGAGGGAACACAGTCAGGACAGGTGACTCTAAGTGCCCAAAGGGATATTCCATATCATGTGGGAAGTTCAGGTTAGATATAAGGCAGAAGCTCTTTGCTGTGAGAGTGCTGAGGCACTGGCCCAGGGTGCCCAGGGAAGCTGTGGCTGTCCCATCCCTGGCAGTGCTCAAATCCAGGTTGGGCAGAGCCCTCGGTGACATGGTCTAATGTGAAGTAACTCTGCCCATGGCAGGGGGCTGGAACTGGAGAATGTTAAGGTCCTTTTCAACCCTAAGCATTCTGTGATTCTATGCTGTCATTCTGTACATTCTCAGCCTGGCTCCAGAGCAGAGCTGCTCCAGCCCTCAAAGCATCTCAATGCCCTCTTCTAGACTCATTCCAACAGATCAATGGCCAGACAAGCCCATGAACCCCTACTGACATGGCAAAGACTCCAGTGAGTCTTACAGAGAGAGCAACCACCATATGCAGCACCTTCTGGGGCCGGTCCTCAACTGCACCAGCTGGCTCAGATCTCCCCTTTGAAAGAGTACATTTTTTAAGTCAAGGGCACAGATTTTTGGATGTTCTTTGACAGTTTTTACCCACCATGTTCAAGTGAGGTTTCCTTGCAAGCAGCTGGAGCACGTGTTCTTGCTGTCTTCCTGTGCTTAGTGAGAGTCCTTGGTGTGGCTGGTGAAGCAAAGGAAGATTCTTTGTTATAAAAAATAACCTTAAGAACCTTCTGCATCCTTTGAAATCATTGTTTTGGTGTCTTCACTGGTGGCTGCCAAACACCCTGAGACTGCTTTTGCCTATTCCCCGGCTCTTTTGGGACTGGATTTACATTACTGCCAGCTGTAATTGCAGCTGCCTCTGCCCACCCAGCTCTGCTCAAAGCTCCTCCCAGGAGAACTTATTACAGCGAGAGTTCTTATCCTTTGTGGATCCTGGACTGAGATGAAGTACCTGCCCAGCCCAGGGAGAGTTTTATTGCCCAGGGAACTGGGGATTTTTAGTTGTTTCTTCACCAGTTTCTTCTAGTCTCCAAGGAGACGGGAGCCTTCAATGCAAGATAAGGCTCAGAAATCCATCATCTGGGGAAATTTTGGGATAACCCTGTTTTCCTCTGATGTTGCTGTACAGACAATGTGATTCATGCCCTGGAAGGATGGCTCCTTCTTGCTCTGTCGCGGGGCATATCCCTGCGCTGATGCTTCCAGGATGAAAGATGTTGGGAAAGCAGAATGCAGCCCCCGTGCACCCCAGGAACCACCCTGGGGGCATGTGCTAGTTCCTCAGGCCGTAATCAGCTGCAGCCCAGGAGCTCCCCAGGAAATTGCCTGTGGGCTTACTCAAAAGCTGTGCCAGGGGCTGGGTTAATAACTCATCATCAGTGCACCTGGGAATATTGCTTCCCATGGCTTCTAATATGCAGGTATGAATGGAGCAGGATGGTTTGTGTACATGTGGGCATCATTTCCCAGTGTGGGGTGAATGGCTCTGAATCTCACAGCTCCAGGAGCAGGGGTGGAGGGAGCTGGGCTCAGATTCACATGCCCTGTGCATGCACTGGGATGAGGAGCAGCTCCTATCTCACTGCACGTATAGGCTTTTCTTTCCCCTTAGAAAAGTGCTGTTCTTTCTTTCTGACCTAGAGGGATGGCTCAGCTGAAATTGCTTTGAGTCTGTAGCAATTTAGCAGCACCAGCAACAAGCTGAGTCTGTCGGTGAGGCCGGCAAGGCTGAGCTAGCCCGATACAGAGCGATGCACGCCGGCACTCACTGATCTTGCTGTGATTGGAGAGCAGTGGAACTCCAGCCCTGAGCTGGGTTTATTCAGTTTGCTGGTAATATTTCACAATTTGGCTGGCTGAAATGTTTCTGAGAGAGAAAGTTCACTGGAAAGCCTGTAAATGGGGCACTGGGGATGTATTCTAAGGGAGAACATTCCAAGGTGTTCAAGGAATGCACGGGGAGATGTTTGAGCTGTTTCTCATTATTATAGCAATGTGGGATATGGGCCTCCTGATGTGATTGAGCATTTGATGTTGTTAGCAAAACTGCAGGTTGCATTGGTAGCAAATAGGGGTTGTGCGGCATCAAAACCTACCTGGTTTTCCTTTGGCACCAGGTTTTAGGCTCCAAGTGGAAAATAATGCATGAACTCAGCTGTGATATCTGTGCAAGAAAGGGAAAACCCAAAGGTGGTGGGTAGGATGCCACTGACTGGTCACAGGTTTGCTGCTCTGCCCTCCTGCTATTCACAAGGTAAGAAGGACTTGACTAAAGGGATGGTTCTTTTTTTCATATTGTTAAATGGAACCAGATGTAGGTTGGGGAAGGTGGCTGGGGCAAGGGCACACCATGCTGTAACAACAGACCCTCATCTGGCTGCGCTTTCATCCCATCCTCTGGAAAATGGCAGGTTTTGGCTGTAGTGCTTCATCTCCCAGGGTTCAACTGGGCCTGATGCCATACTTGTTAGCTCCAGCCCAGGCTGCAGTCGCTGAGAGCCTCTCAAAGGCTGAGTGACTTCCTGGCATCTCTCTTTGCATCTCACATCTGAGGTAATAGCCCATTTAACCTGCAGATCCAGGGGTTTCCCAGTGGATCTGATGGGAGGATTTAGCCTTTGGAAATGTTCAGATTGAGATACATACCGCAGTGTTCCTGGAAAACTGCAAACATTAGCAGATCAATTATCTATTTCAAAGAACAAGTATTTAAAACCATTGCTGTTCAGCAAGTCTTTCAGAACCTATGTTAATTCCGAGCCTTTATCACAATGAAGTCTGCAATGCTCTTATGCTCTCCCGGTATCAATGCTGAAATTAACCTGTGTTGCCCAAGTCAAAGAGAAACCTGCCAGGAACAGGGATGGGTTTACTGATGTTGTCATTTTGGGGCTGAAATAGCAGGAGAAAGATTGATTTTTGAGGAAAAAAAATGAATATCTAGATAAAACTGTGTGTAAGCCTAGACATAGGAAAAAGTGTTTAACTCTCTGCACTGCGCTGGTAGTATCTCTTGCCTTTTGCAGGTTGGATTTTCTGTGGCAAACCTTCCTGGAAAACAATGAAAACTGAAAATTAAAGGTAAGATTGCTTTAAAAGTCCCCAAACAACCATTTCAGCAAAGGGGGGAAAGCTCTGTCCCCTTTGTGTGACTCCTGCCATTCACCTGGGGACTCACTCTTTGCCAGGGCAATCGAGGGAGGAGTGTTTGCACAATTAAAAAGGCAGGTATTGATTTACTGATTAGTGCCACTGACAAGACATTGCAGCCCATGCAATCTAATGTGTGGCACGTTGAATTGCCTGCGAGCTCAAGGGCCAGCTGGACTCACCCTGTTTCTCCTCTGCATCCCCGTCACGGTCAGCCCTTAGGTATTTGTGTATTATTTCTGGTGTACGAGAGCCTGTCAGAAATGCTGGTACCCCAAAGGCAGCTTTACAGCTGGACAAACACCACTTCAGGATGGTGGCAAGCAGGGGACAGGCAGTGATGTGCCTGAGTTAGGGGTGGCCCTGGCACCAGCAGTGAGGGGGCTGGCTCCCCTCAAGCTTCACGTGCAGCGCATGTGAGCTGACAGTAAAATGATCTGCTGCCAGTCACTCAGTTCTGGTCAGCGCTGATGAGAACCAAGCGAGCTGGGAACAAAAGTGGGATTTTCAGAGTTCACAGTTACTTCAGTAATTTATTGCAGCTATTACAGTCACTGAGGACTTCAGAGCAGCCCCTGCTGCATGCTCCAGCAGGCAGAAAACCCGGTGAAATAACAGGTTGGGTACTTTTCTCTCGAATTCAGCTTTTCAGTTGGGCAGAGCTAGATGTGGTGGGATGCTGCGGAGGCAGGATCCTTGCCACGGGGCTCAAGGTCCCCAAAGCTGATGTGAAGAGCAGGCTGGTGTGTGTGTACTACACAGCAAGAGCAACGACCATGCTTTTCCTTCCGGGAGAATATATCTGAGCTTTGTACAATGTGTATACACACATACGCTCTTTTATTTCCATATATATTACATGCGCATATACTTTATGCATGCTATGAAACATGTCTCTTGGTTCCTGTTGGCTCCAGCCCTTTTTGCAGGCCCTGAAGATCGCAATTGCCTTTCCCTCAACCAGTTAATTTTATTCTATAACCTTCCCTCTGTCAGAGACCTTCTTGCCATTATGGTGTTTGGTCAAGATTTAGCTAATAATTACCTACTGTTAGGAACAATGATTTGGGATGGGAAACCTTCCTTGGCTTCTGCTGGCGAGCTTCTGAGTGAGGCTGCTTTAATATCTACTTCAGAAATTGTCACCATACAACAGCAGTCTGCATTGGGAAACGGAAAAGAGATTGTGACTGTAGCACCACTAGAAACTAGATTTAGAGTCTATTTTCTCTGTGGGATGAGAAGATAGCTCCAGTTAACAGCCTGAGCTGGATTATACGAACCTTGTCCCTGTGTGGCATTTCTTTTCTAGAGATATGGAGGTAATTCCCTGAGCAGGGTAAAGAGCTGTAATAGGTAATCCACAGGCTTCCCCACTGCTTCCACAGGCATCCATCGTACCTGGCTGCTCTTAATGGTAGCTCCATGTGTTACAAACTTGGCCAAAACAAGCTATTCTATCACAGCCTAACAACAGTAACCAAAATATGGCTTTTCCAGCCTTGTATGAAGTCATTTGAAGATTTTTATCTTCATCCCAGTGAAGTCCATGATTTAATCTGGAAAGCTTGAAATGGTTCATGGAGTGAAGCGGCAGCTCTCCATCCTTCCTGCTGGAGCCAAAGCCAGCCTCTGAGGATAGACTAACAGAGTGAAGAGCTGAGGTTTGGAAGCACCTCTCCAGGTTGTCCAGTCCCATCTCTTCTCAAGCAGGAGCAGCTACAGCCAGCTGCCCTGAACTGTGTCCAGTTGGATATTGAACATCTGCAAGGCTGGAGACTTCCCAGAATTTCTGGGTGACCTGCTCCAGTGCTCAGCTACGTCCAGAGTACATCCAGTGTATCCCTGCCTCTCTTGCACTGAGGAGCCCAGACCTGGATCCAGCACTGCAGGTGTGCCTCACCAGTGCTGCACAGGGAGGATGCTCATGTTCATCCTGGTGTCCATGAGCATCCTAGGTCTTTGTGGATGTACTTTCCAGCAAATGAGTCCCCTCAGGTACTGGTGCCTGGGGCTGCTCCTCCCGTGGGGCAGGACCTGGTGTTTCTCCTTGTTGGACATCACAAAGCTCCTGCTGGCCCATTTCTCCAGCCTGCCCAGGCCCCTGAATGGCAGCTTTGAGGTTCCACCACTGCTGTTACCACAAGCACCCCCTTCACTCCTGGCCAAAACAGCCAAGCCTGTGTCTGCACTATAGATCTAATAACCCGAAAACTCATTTCTCATCTTGGCTTTTAACTCATTTCCCCATCATTTCAGCAGTTATTTGTTGCCACATAAATGGGTAAAAAGTCTTATTTACTTCTGCTGTTATCATTATTTTCACTTTCTGTGCCTGTGCGGACTGCTAGTGAGTTTTATTAAAATACTATTTTTCAGAGTGCTTAATGCATGTCTGTAAAATGGCTCAGATGTAATTTGCTGTTTGTTCTTAATTTTTAATAAGATGGCTCTCTTCATTATGCTGTCTGCTCGAGAGGTTTTGTTCAAAAATATCGGAGCTGTGGCCATTGTATTTTCTTTCTCTAATCCATACAGTGCTGCTCTGCTGCAGACATCTCCTGTAGCTGTACATCATAATGTAGCTGGGCCCTTTGTGGTGCAGATTGTCACAAGTGGACCTCAGAAATATCACCTTTGCCACAAATGTTTCTATGAAGGCTTTGGGTTTGATGAACTTTTGTTATCTGCGGAATGGCATGGTCAGAATGTGCTAGACTTCCTGTATCTGTAGCAGGGTGGATTGGAACTAGAGGATCTTTGAGGTCCCTTCTAACTGTAACCATTCTATGATTCTATTTATGGTCAAAAGTCGTAATTCCCTGTTCCCCAAGGGGAGCAAAGTGGAGATGGGATCCTGCAGCTTGCCGATACTGTGGGATGCTGTTGCTTTGCTGAGCTGCAGCTTACCCAGCCCACCAGGATGTCCTCACATAAATACCAAAACTCTAAGCTCTCCAGCCCGGTCAGAACGAGGGGCAGCCCTCATGGACCTGCCAACAGCAGCTGCTGGGCAGCAAAGTCATGATGAAGTGTGTAAACCCCAGCAGGATGGAGCAGTGCTGGCACCTCTCTCCCCTGCTCTCTCTTACTTTTTGTCTGCATTCTTTACTGAGAGATTTGAATCACAGCATCACAGAATAGTTAGGGTTGGAAAGGACCTTAAGATCATCCCGTTCCAACCACCCTCCCATGGACACGGACACCTCACACTAAACCATTGCACCCAAGGCTCTGTCCAACCTGGCCTTGAACACCGCCAGCAATGGAGCATTCACAACTTCCCTGGGCAACCCATTCCAGTGCCTCACCACCCTCACAGGAAAGAATTTCTTTCAGCCCATCCATACCCAATCTAAACTTCCCCTGTTTAAGTTTGAACCCGTTACCCCTTGTCCTATCACTACAGTCCCTCATGAAGAGTCCATCCCCAGCATCTCTATAGGCCCCCTTCAGATACTGGAAGGCTGCTCTGAGGTCTCCACACAGCTTCTCCATGATGAACAGCCCCAACTTTCTCATCCTATCTCCATACAGGAGGTGCTGCAGTCCCCTGATTATCCCCGTGGCCTCCTCTGGACTTGTTCCAACAGTTCCATGTCCTTTTGATGTTGAGGACACCAGAACTGCACACAATACTCCAAGTGAGGTCTCACGAGAGCAGAGCAGAGGGGCAGGATCACCTCCCTTGACCTGCTGGTCACGCTCCTTTTGATGCAGCCCAGGATATGGTTGGCTTTCTGGGCTGTGAGTGCACACTGCAGCCGGCTCATGTTCAGTTTCTCATCTGCGCTGGGTTCAGCAGTCGCAGTCATTTTTCTCCTTCTTGGTAGCTGGTGCAGTGCTGTGGTTTTGACTTTCAGCCTGGGAACAGCGCTGATAACACCGATGTTTTTAGCTGCTGCTCAGTAATGTTTACTCTGACCAAGGACTTTTTGAGTCTCATGCTCTGCCAGGGAGGAGGGGAACCTGTGAGGAAGCAGAGACAGGACACTTGACCCAAACTGACCAAAGAGGTATTCCATACCACAGCACGTCATGCTCACTATATAAACTGGGGCTGTTACCCGGAAGGGTGAGATCACTGCTCAGTCGGGCTGGGTATCTGTGGGTGGGTGGTGAGCGGCTGTATTCTGTTCCCTTGTTATTCCCTTATCATTATTATTATTGGTGGTAGCAGCAGTGGTTTGTGTTATGCCTTAGTTACTGAGCTGCTCTTATCTCAACCATGGGAGTTACATTCTTTCGATTCTCCTCCCCATCCCTCTGGGAGCGGGGCAAAGAAGAAGGGTGGGGGAGAGAGTGAGCGGCTGCTTGGTTCTGAGTTATGGCTGGGCTTAAACCATGACACTCATCAAAGTCTTCGTGAAGGGCAGGGTCTGTGAGTGGAGACCTTCCACAGGCAGGAGAAGACCTGCTGGACCTGATTGCGATTCACACCATTGGAGTGTCATGGAAGGAAACTGGGAGGTGAAGGTGGGAAGCACTGGGGAGATACCTATTTAGAGCCCTTTGACGTCACTTTCATTACATATAAAGCTTACGCATGTACAACATTTAAGCCTGGAATATTGACTAACATTTTTAAATCATGGCTGTGACCACTAAAACCCGTACTAGGAGAAATCAACTTTTAAATGCTCCACATTTTCAAAGTCCTTTAAGATGCCAGTGCTTTGCCACAGAGGTCCTGGCTTGTTTTATCAAAACATTTATTGGAATTGGTCTACTGAGCCCTACCAAGTGCCAGCAAATGCTGGGAATCAATCCCTAACCTGAAATCTCAGCCCATTCCTGAACTTCACTCAGCCTGTCACATTCTCTTTGCATGACACAGTGGTTCTGCCCTTATAACTAAATATTACATGCTTTAATGATTATGCTTTTTTTAATTTATATGCAAAATTGATTCTCACAATCAATACCCCTGTGGCTGAGAAGCCTGGGCTGCAAGTGGAGCTTGACTCCAGCTGCAGGAATTTAAATTTCTGCTTACTGATGAGTATTTGAGCTTAAGATGCAACACAGTTGGATTTTTGTTTGTTTTATATATATATAAGGCATGAATTTGTTTCTTTTATATACATATATATATAAAGGCATGAATTTGCTTCTATATCAGGATCTATAGTAAATAGCAAAGTGACTTTCTTCCAGAGCCCAAGTAAAGTGGGATTAATCACTCTTGGCTTTTCTCAGGTTTGCTGAAAAAGGTGTTTCACTTCAAAGCTCCCCTTAAACCTGCTGTAAGTCTGAATGCAACCTTTTATATCAGGTGTAGAGAGCTCCTGGTTCATGATCTAGCTTAGAATGTTACAGCTGCTGCTGTTAAAGATGCCTCTGCATTTTAATGCCTCTGCATAAATGCCTCTGCATTTTCACTTTTGGATTGCTGTTAAAGTTTCCCTTCAGTTCTGATGTTGTGCTGAAATAAGAGTGTGAAACGGAAACATAAATAGTGAAAGGCAAAACATCTGTACACATCACTGCTTGATAGCAGGGAGATGTTGAATGACCAGAACCAGAGTTGAGCTTGGAGTTCTGTCTGGTTTTAACAGCAAATTCTGCAGTGAACTTGGATAAATCATATAATTGCCTTGGTCTGCATTCATCCTTTATACCGGCACAAATCTGTGCATCGCCAATGTTTAATATAGCAATAGCTCCCTCCTTAATGATCATGGCTGATATGAACTACATAGGTCTTGCTAAAGATCCTTGTACTGCAGCAGGATTTGTCTCAAGCAGGTTGACACATCTCTTCAACTAACCCCTTTGCAACAGAAAATGCTGAGGCTTGTGTTGCACATAAGCTTTGTTGAATTTTCCAATTACTAAAGCATTTTGGGAAGAGAGATGTCCTTTTCCGAAAAGCTTTTCAAAGAAGCTCCACTCACAGGTTCAAAGTGCCTCCCCCTCTCTGAGAAGGAAACAAGTCCTTTCCCAGAGGGTGCCCAGGCATTGGAACAGGCTGCACAGGCCGGTACTGGAGTCAGCGTCCCTGCAAGTGCTCGCATACCATGTAGACGAGGCCCTCAGTGCCATGGGTTAGTAACGTACTTGGCAGTGCTGGGGCAATGGGTGGACCTGATCAGCTTAAAGCTTTTTTCCAACCTGGTTGATTTTATGATTAGTTATTTCAAAAGGGTGGAAAATAGGTGAAAAACCATCTGAAATAAAATTAATTTTGCGCATTTATTAATACTTGTAATTTGTGGTTCATCAAATAATTGAGATTTTTAAACTCTTAATCTCAGAAGGATCAATCCTAAACAAGTTTTTTGTCAAGCACAAGAGTTGCCACCCACTTACTTTTTCAATGGTTTTAGCAAAATCATTGGTCTGGTTTTGTTTGGGATGGGGTATTTCTGCAGGGAGGGAGGCAGAGTCCGTGATGGGGTGAGAGCAAAGGAGGTGCTGTAGAAGTAGCTTCCTGGGTATGATGCACATGGTTTTCTTTGGGAAAGATAAAGTGCCTGGTATCAGTGATATCATCACTGCAGAGGCTGGGAAGAGTCAGGCTGTGGAGTCGGCTATGTAGTATCCTATCATGTTCATCATGGGCAATTATCTTCAATTTTGACTTGACCCCTTGAAGCCCTTCGGGAGGCACTTAAAGGCAAACATCTGAGAACATAAAATGAAGGAGGTAAAAAATAGGCACCAGTTGCTGAAGGGTGGAACTGTCAAAATGTCAGGAATGTTTTGAGTGCTGCAGGGTCGATGTTACGTGATCATGTGTTCTAAGTAGAAAAGATGGGAAAATCTCTCACTAAGACCAGTTTGCAATTCATCTGCACCAAGCCTCTCCCTGGAGATGGTCCCACAAGAAGGTTCCTGCCAGTGGCCACTTCGATGCACCACAAACTCAGTTTGCTGGTGGAAACAGCTTTTGTGGGGCTGATTTTGAGCCAGAAACCGTTATAATGGATCAAGTATCATTTTTATCCTCAGTTAGGTTTAATTCCTTCTCCAACCAGCACAAAGTGCTTCAAGCTATCTGAGCTTTCTGCTGCTTGCTGCGAGCCACTTGCCAGGGCACCCGGATCCAATATTAATGATTGCAGAGCAGCAGCCGCAATCCTGGCCTTTGCTTCCCAGGCACAGCTTGGCTCGGAAAGTGCAGACAGAAATGATACCCTTTCACACAGAGCTTTTCTCTCTCTGGAACTGCACTTCAAGGGAAGTTTTGTTTTTCTTAGTTTTCAGTGCAAATGACGAGGCAAGTCTGGATTTCCTTACGGGTGGTAAACTGGTCACTGCAGAGCACAGCTAAGGTGCTTGGGGTGAGGATACAGGTTTGCTGTTTTTCCTGGGGATTATAAATTGCCTAGCAGATTGTGAGTACTACATAAATAATATATGGCTAAAGATAAATAGAATATCCCTTTCTTCCTCTGCTGCATCTGCACTGTGCAATTTCAGTAAAGCTAGATTTCTTTGCAACCATCACTGCAAAGTAAAGAAGCTGTTTTCTTACCAAGCTCTGGAAACCAACCCTGCTTTGCTTGGTCTCTCTATGGGCATCTGTGTTTTTTGCTGTCACTCATCTCAGCCCCCAGGTCTCGAGCCGTGTTCCATCATCACTGCATGTCCATTGAGTGAATGTCCCTTCTGGGGGGAGCTCCCTGGGAACTGGTTGTGCTTCGTGGAGGTGGGACCAGGATGGGAAAGACAAGAGGCTTCCTTCCAGCAGCAATCACAGCTTCTCAGCACTTAAGTATCTGCATGGAATTCTTTGTACAAATTCCTACTCTTAAGATTGTGTTTCCTCCTCTAGCTATAACCCTTGGTCTATTTATTGATTGTTAACAAGATAATAGCTTTTGCTCAGACTGTTCTCAGAAGTAGGGCTGAGGACTGTGGGTGCAATGCAATGACTGCTGCAACAGCAGTGCTAACAAGGGTATTATGTATTTCTGGTGAAAGCAGGTCACTGCTGGGTGCCAAGGGTGATGGGGTCACTGGGGTGGCATAGACTGGCGAGGCCTCAGCTAATGGCAGCAGTGTGGAGCAGTCTTGCTGCAGGCATCCCTCCTGTTGTGGCAGAGGGACTTGCAGTTGAACTCTTGTTTCTTGTCTGTCAATGTAAATATTGACAACTATGTGGTCCCTGCATCCCTCTGTCTCTAAGATGTTGATGTGCTTGATGTTATTAACTTAGTCTGTTGTTCACTGAGATGGAGCTCAGCATCATAATCTGTTGTCTTCAGGGTGCCAGTTAAAAGCCAGTAACTTTACTGTACCCTATCACGTGATAGAGTTTGCAGGAGCAAAGCACTAAAATGAGCAATCCGTTTAGTGTTTCTTACATTGGTTTTAACTATTGCTGGTTAAAGACATGGCTTCAGTGCTAAGTGCTTGCTAGGATGCTGAATAGCATGTGAACACCCTCATGTTGGTTTGAGGCTGCCAGCCCCTGCTTGCTGGCACAGATTAGGACCAGCAATGCCCTGGGGTCACTTCAATTCCTCTGGCAGGACAGCCTGAATCCCCATTGCTGCTTGGGAAGCCCTGTCCAGCTGGGATGCAGGTGGATGGCAGTAACTGTTCCAGGTTGCTCAGATGGGTTCTCTCTTACCCATGCAATGAGCAAGGATTTATATCATAGAATCACAGAGTGGTTTGTGTTGGAAGGAACCTTAAAGCTCATCTACTTCCAACCCCCTGCCACGGGCAGGAACACCTTCACTAGAGCAGGTTGTTCTTTCCAGTCTTAGGGGGAAGCATCTCAGCTGCTTCATCGTGAACGTGTTTGCTTGGCTTTGAGCTGCGTTGCTGACCTGTGTTCTGCAGGTGCCTATGGGACAGCACAGATCAGGTCAGCTGAAATGGGGGGAGTACATGGTCCTAACAGCAGCTTTAAATATGACTTAAAAATGCATTCTTCCAGCTCTACAGGAACCCCTTCAAATTCTTGCATCTTTGACCTCTTACACGTAGCAGCATCTCTCCCAGGAGCTTTTATGGGCCACGGGAGGGCTGAGAAGGCTGTGTAGCACCTGCTCTTCATAGGGAAATAGGGAAAAGACAGTCCTGCCCTGGAAAGCTGGTGTTGGAATACAAGGGAGAGAGGGTCCATGGCCTGGTGGAGGATGCTGTTTTGGGTTATTGAGGCAGTGGGAAGGGGTGCCAGAAGTCAGGACCTGATGCTCCCACCCTAATGTTCAAGAGGGTGGTGGACCCCCAAACACTGGGGAAGGGGGTTGTATACCCACAAGGATACCCTGTGGGGCTGTGAACACTCCTGGTCATGTAGGTGCTTCCCTACACGTGCACATGCCACGAAAAGCCAGTGTGATCCAAACCTGGGATGGTGCAGAGCAGATGGTGCTGCCTTAAGCATGTAATGTCCTCCAGGCCCTGAACAGTGACCTGGTGTCCATAGGGTATATATCTGTGTGTGTATATACACATACACATATGCACATACATATACACATATGTGTATATGTGTATGTTCATATACATATGTATATTTGTATCTGTATATTCATATATATGTGTATATATAGTATTTGTATATTCATATATATATGTATATATAATACCTCTAATTTTCTGATTTGTATTTTAAGCACCTAATGAGGAAGCTGGTGGAAAGAGGGGAGAAGGTGAGTTTAATGGTTAAATTACTAGATGCAGATTATGTGCTGGAAGAAAACGTGAAGGGCTCTAAAGTCCACCCAGGCTTTGGAAATTCGCTTCACCCCACATCAGAAAAGAAAATGCAGGAATTTTCTGCAGAGAGAGATGGTTTATTTCATTTACACAAAGCTGTCTTGGGTAAAACCAAACAGTCTCGTTTCCATTTTGACCTTTCAGAAATGTTTTTCTACAATGCATACTCGAAAATATATCATGACAATCCAGCTTAACACAAAAGGTCAATATCATTTTTTGGTCAAAGCACGGGAGGAGGCTGCTCCCCAGCCCTGCTGCCCTGGGGAAGCTGTGAGCATGATGGCTCCTGTCAGGTTGGCACTGCTGGAGGACCTTCCCCTCTCACTATGAGCAGGACCTTTCTCCTCCTCCTTCCTGGTCCCCTAAGAAAAGCTCTTTCTGTCTTCTTTCAAGGTCCTAAACCCCCTGCTAACAGCTGTGCTATGCACATCTGTACATACTTAAATATGTGTGCGTATAAATACAGGTGTGTGCGCACACCTATATAAATATATGCCTATATACTGTAACTTGCAGCAGTGAACCCTATCCAGTCACAAAAGAACTGTAAAGACTTTATATTTGGCATGGAAAACACACTAGGCAAATAATAATTGGTAAGAGGGTTTAAAATCCTTTTCTCTGCTCATTTAGTGTGCGCCTGCAAGTTTAGACACGTGAAGAATATTGCCTTCTTCCAGTCTATTCTGCCTGGGTAAACCACGGAAACCTGCCCTGGAAATAAAGATCTGTCAAAATGGCTGTGGATTGGGATTGCCTACGTGAGCCAGTGGCTTGTGATGTGCTGGAGGGAGAAAATCTTGTCTTTTCTCAGGAGGCATCTGCTCCTGAGGTGAAGGCTCGCAGGGGCCCAACACTGAAGTCATGATTCACATCACTAATCTGGGGAAGTTGAAGTGGAAGTGCTGCATCTTTTCTGAGCCACAGTGGGTTTACAGTGAGATTGCAGTTGAAATGAGATAGGAGAATGTAAATAGTACTGCTAATAATACATGTTAATATCTAACAGATAATTATGATAATAATACAGTATACTGATCTGGATTTACCGAGGATTCCCCAGCCACTTTGAGATCCTTTCAAATCTTGCCAGCAGCAGTAGAGCGCTTCTCTGGGGTTGGTAAATGCGGTGTCTTTTTGTGTGCAGTGTCTTAGATCCGAGCATAAATAGAAGAATTTGGGGCCAGCACGGAGCAAGGCGCCAGCAACTGCTTTTATCAGCACAGTTATATGTTCTGAGCTAGGCAAATGCAGTACTGGGGCATTCACGGAACATAGCTGGGATCCCATCACCAGCCCCTGTTAAGCTCCATCTACTTGTGCCTATGTGAACAAAACGTTGTGACTTTTACTATATTTTTTAAGAAGATCTATATCTTTCAACATAGAAACGTTTCATCCTGGCTGTGATTGCTGCTCCTGCATAGCCCTCCAAAATCTTGGGGTGACCTCATGAAATTAACAGAAGTTGCACCTTAAAAAGAGAGCCCTGGATGGGAAAAGCCGGATGTAATTAAATTGGAAAGCAGCCCTGTTGCTTTCGGTGGTTGAAAATCAAAGCCCTGTTTGCTTGCTGATAGCCGCCATGCAGTTGGCTGTGGCTCCAGGCTTGGAAGGAGGTGCGTACTGGTTTGTCCCTGCAATATGTCATGCTGATGGTCTGTTGGTCACTCCCAAAAACTTTTACATGCAATTCTGTTTCCCTTCAGGGTAGCTGCTCAGCACCTAGTTGTTTGGGTTTATAATTGCTTAAAGGAAGGGTCTGCCACATTAAATAACTCCCTTGATACTGTTAGCTTTCACTGACTTTCAGGGCTTCTTTTATGCTTGCCATTTTTCCTTTTTCACAGCTTCATGTATGCATTGAGGGTGCCCAGGAAAGCAAATTGCTTGGCAATGAGATGCCTATACGTCTTCCTCGCTCATAGCATGGCTGTGGGAGTGATGCATTTGTACTGGTGGTCTCTGAGCTGTGCCATGCTCCAGCTCTGCCATAGTTTTATTCCAGGCTGCTTGTTACCAGAACCCTAGTGAGGCAATGTGATGATCATGGTCATCCCAGCGTGGTCTCCAAAGTGCAATTGCATCAGTCATAGATGGTGATTTCTGCTTGACTCCCTCTGTGTATAAAGTGTCACAACAAGAGATGTTGATTTGGAGGGAAAAGCAAAAAGAAACTGGGAAAATGCATTCCTAGTCATGAGGAATAATGTTGGTCAGCTGCATTCAGAAAAGCAGTGGTGTGGAGATGCCTGCAAGCTGTGAACTGGCCATAAACTATTGTGCATGTACATCCCATGTGGAACTGCCTGCAAAGGCTGTAAGCTGCTCTTCAGAGCAAGGTGGACATTAGAAGATGAGTTTTGATACTGAACTGTGTGTAGCAGATCTGATAAGTGATTTGTAAATATATAACATTTTGCTCCATTGCTGAGGGAGTGAAGAATTGAGATTTGTTCAAGGCAAAGAACTCTGTTTCACTTTTCAGCCTTTAATATAAACCTGCTTCTGTTTCCCCAGTAGGAAGCTGAGTAGACCTTGCTTGGGGATAATGCAGTTACCTCTGAAGTCTCCAGATACGCACATCTGACTCCTTTAGAGTGTTTCTAATCTGGTGAGATACTTATTGACAGATTCTCTGCTGCTGTTTAAAGATGTCTTGCTTCCCCTTTCCCTCTTGGCAGCTCTTTCACCCTGTGCAGCCTCCCTGGGAAGTTCGCAAGTGCTTTTAATTGACTGAGAGCAGTTTGTGCTGTGCTCATGTCCCCAGGCATGGACACGTGGCTGATGAGGTTTTAGTACTACACATTGAAGCATTAATGGCTTTTTCCTCTCAAAAACCTTCTGTATTGGAATAAAAATTCGTAAGTTGTAAATTCTGGATGGGACCGAGCCGTACTGATGGGGTTTCTGTGCTAAGTGGCTTTATCACTGCTGAAAATCAGCATTTGTGCTGTAAATCTGGAACTAGATGGTCCTTAGGTGGACTTAAAAGGTCCCTCCCAACCCAAACCATCCTGTGATCCAGAATCAGAGAAAAGCCCAAAGTATTTTCCACTCCTGTTTGTGTCCCCTTGCCTGCATCCTGGAGGGAATCCTGGCTTGTTGGTCCCCCCAAAGGTCACCTCCTTTCTTCACTCTAGGCTTTCTAAGACAGGAAATATCCTAGTACCTCACTGACAGTGAAAGCAGCCTTGTAATGGTAAGAAATGATGTAATTACAAGGAATTCCTTGAAATGGGAAATGCATGAGGATGCGCTGCCAGCTCCTCCCTGGTGACTAAATGGAAAAGTAGATGCAAAGAGGTTAAAAAAAGCCACAGAAGCCATGAAGCTAAAACAGCTCCCCCAAAAAATTAAATGCTAGCACATTTTAGATAAGAAATAAACCCAAGAGCACTTCACATTCAGCTCTGGATGGGAGACGCTGCTCTACCACCTGACAATGCTTTTCAAAACACCACTTATTCATTCAAATCCCACAACTTGGATTGCCATCTACCCAGAACTTTCGCTGCCTCTGCTCCTGGCTGACATAAATACATATTCTGATTCCTTACGGGATTTACATCTCCTTGTTTATTGATTCTGAGCGTTAATCCCGAACATAAAACTTTTGCACAGTCTTTCAGAATGGGCAGATTTGGTTTGAACAACACGCTGGTGATGTCACGTAAAAATATAGGGCTTAGAGTACATAATCCCAACAGTTTGTTGGGAAATTGCTTTTTGGTTTTTGCTTCTTTTTTTTTGTTTTTCCACAGCAGAAATGAATTCAGACCAATCAGGGCATTGGATTAGTGAAGCCTGACCTGCTAAATTGAATCAGACAGTTTACACAGCATCAGGTGTTCACTGTGTTGACCTTTTTAATGAGAAATAAGTCTATTAGATCTGTTTTACTCTCGGTGAAATATTGTATGAATCTGAGTGGTGTTTTCCATCGTTTAGGTATGTATCAAGTTAAATCGGGTAGGTCATGACATGACCAAGTAAAATTAGCTTTTTGATGGCTTGTCCAGGTGGAACATGTTGAGTTTGTTAACTTGCGGACCCCTTTTCTCCCTGAGCCAAAAGCCTCAGAAAAAGAGGAAACACAAGTGAGCAGCCTACATATGGGGAAGGACAAGGTGAAGGCAGCCAGCGGAAGCTGCTCTGGTAAATACCCAGCAGCCTGAGCCTGGCCAAAAACAGAAGTAAAAAGTAAAATGCACTGAACTTCTCACTTTTGCAGGGTTTGGGGTTTTTTGTCTATTTTTTGAGAGATGGAGCCCTTTCTGCTGGAGGTGCCTGGCCCCAGGGTAGTGGCTGTGCTCTATCGTATGCCTCCATCCTTCATTCTCCCATTCTCCCTCTCCTCATTCGGTCTGGATATTTCCATGCTAATTTTTGCCGGCTTCAGTGTGCGCCTGAGCCCAGAATCCCCCCATGTGCTCAGCTGCACCCCCAGAGGGTGAGCAGCGGGTCGGGGAGGTGATCCTGCCCCTCTCTCTGCTCTTGTGAGACCTCGCTTGCAGCACTGTGTGCAGTTCTGGTGTCCCCAGCACAAGAATGACATGGTGCTATTGACGCAAGTCCAGAGGAGGCCACGAGGGTGATCAGGGGCTGGAGTACCTCGCATATGAAGACAGGTTGAGGAAGCTGGGGCTGTTCAGCCTGGAGAAGAGAAGCTGCGTGGAGACCTCAGAGCAGCTTTCCAGTGCTTGAAGGGGGCTGCAAGGACGCTGGAGAGGGACCCTTCATCAAGAACTGTAGTGATAGGACAAGTGGTGATGGGTTTAAACTGAAACAGAGGAGATTCAGGTTAGATGTAAGGCAGAAGTTCTTCCTTGTGTGTGTGATGGAACATTGGAAAAGGTTGCCCAGAGAAGTGGTCGATGCTCCATCTCTGGCAATGTTGAAGGCCAGGCTGGACAGAGCCTTGGGTGACAGGGTCTAGTGTGATGTTTCCCTGCCCACAGCAGTGGGTTGGAACCTGATGATCTTCAGGTCCTTTCCAATCCAAACCAGTCTGTGATTGTATGATTCTATGAACCAACTCAAGCAATTACTTTGAATTATTTCTAATCAAGCTGCAAATTAGTGTGTCTTCTCTGTGGTTTGAAGCACCGAATGCAGACTGCACTGCACACACGCAAGGAAATTGATAAACCCAACTTTCTCTTCTGTTAAGAAGCTGGCTGATTTAGAGGAATTCATGCGGATTTACAACTTTCCCCCACAGCCTTAATGGAGCAAGGAGGGTGGAGACAGATGCTGACCTGCTCAACACGGTTTGCGCTCTGCTCCTTGGCCTCTGCCCATCCTCAAGGCCAGATACCTGTGTTGTGCTGCTGCATCATCCATCAGACAACTTCTAAAATTAAAGGTGTTTTAAATCTGAGTCATCTGGCTAGATACAGGCATTTTTGTGCTAGTTTAGGTACAATGTGATATTCTCCTTAGCTGCCAGTTCTCACCCCAGGGATGCCCCCTCTAAATCCCATGTCATGTCAGTCAATTCTCATGGGTGTCTTGGATGATGGGAGGTCACCAGAGATGCCAGCAGGTGCTCACCACAAAACTGCTGACTCCCAACCACGAGTACATGAGTATCCATGAAACCAGGGACTTCTTACCAGCAATACCTGTTTATAAACAGCTCCACTCACCCAGACTTGCTGTTGACATTGCTCATCGGATGTCTTTGGGAAAAAAAGGTGATGTTATAAAATTTTATTTTTATCTTTGATTTGATGTTGCACTCAAGTACAGCCCCTCTCAAGTGGCATGGTCACAGTGAGATCCAGTAGGGCTTCCTCTTCATCAAGATGAGGTTTCCTCTCTGTTCCCTAACCCAGTTAATGGCTGTTTGTGGTCAGGTATAGACTTTTCCTATAATTTGACAGAAGCCCCTGGATGGGGACATGGTCCCTAGAGCTTTAGTGACAAATAGAAGAAATCACCATTTTATAGAAAGTGAATAGTCAATATTTCATTTTATAGTTGCCATGTCTGATTTTCACTGTTATTTGGAGAAGATTGAATGAGAAAACTTAATTCATTATTACATTTTAAAAGCTGAATTGGTTTTCTCCAGATTGTTATTTTAGGCTGGGTCTTCAAATGCTGTTCTTTGGCAAGAATAGGGTCAGGGTTGTTTTTCTTCCCTTGGTTATTCTGGTGTGTGTGAAATATTAAAGACCCATTTAAGCTGTTGTCAGTGAAAACACGTTCTTGCTGATTCACACCGGGGTTGCTGTTAAGAGTGTCATCTGCTGAAATGCTGTCTCTACTTTCGGCACGTTGGGCGTCAAGTGTCTGTTGTCACTTTCCAGGTGCAGTGGCCAACACACTGGGGTTTGAAAGAGCTCAGGCACATTTCCCATGGAGAGGGCAGAATTTCCCAGTGCCTCATGGAAGAAAAATTATTAAAAAAAAAAAAAGTGTTAAAAAAAAGAATTGTTAGGGATAGACACGAAAAAGCAGGAACTAAAATGATCTCTGTACACTTTTGCAGTAATATGATAAAGTGAAAAGAATTAGAAATTCCCCGTACCTTGCAATTCTGGCTTTTTTAGACATCAGAATTACTTTGCATGAATATCAACATCATTTGATACTGAGATGTGGAGCAGTTCCAGAGAAGAGCAACGGAGCTGGTGCAGGGCCTGGAGCACAAGTGCTATGGGGAACGGCTGAGGGACCTGGGGGGTTCAGTCTGGAGAAGAGAAGGCTCAGGGGGGACCTGATCGCTGCCTACAACTGCCTGAGAGGAGGATGGAGCCAGGAGGGGGCTGGGCTCTGCTCCCAAGGAACAAAGGATGGGACAAGAGGAAACGGCCTCGAGCTGCACCAGGGCACGTTTAGATGGAGCTGAGGAACAATTCCTTCCCCAGAGGGTGCTCAGGCATTGGAACTGCTGCCCAGGGCAGGGCTGCAGTCACCATCCCTGCAAGAGTTCACACAGCGTGTAGACGAGGCCCTCAGTGCCGTGGGTTAGTGGTGGCCTTGGCAATGATTTTAAAGGTCTTTTCCAGCCTGGTTGGTTCTATGCTTCTATGATCCGCTTAGACGTGGATCTGCTTCTATAATCTCTTAGCATGAAGGAGAGAGGTATTTGCAGGTGGTGTGGGCTGGATTGCTTCTGCAAACAATCTGCAGCCTCTCCTGCTCAGCTGTGACCGACACACAGTGAGGAAGAAACGCAGCCACCCAAACCCAGGCACAGCAATATGAATCACAACCTGTGAGCAATGTGACAAACAACTTACCCACATCTGAGCTGCTAATACATATTTATTCTGTTAACAAGTAATTCATTCCTGAACAGAAAGCTTCAGTGTTGATTTATATCACAGTCAAATCAAGTTTGAAAAA
Source organism: Myiopsitta monachus (assembly GCA_017639245.1). NCBI lineage: Eukaryota > Metazoa > Chordata > Aves > Psittaciformes > Psittacidae > Myiopsitta > Myiopsitta monachus. The sequence continues at coordinate 896,584 of CM029941.1, read as the reverse complement.
GCTGCTAAATTCACCTATATAAATCATGACAATTTTGGTGTTGCTGTGGGCTGCAGTGAAAATGGGAACTGAGCAAACATGGCATTTTATGACTGTTAGTAATTAATAACAGTTAATGAACAGCGTGAGCAATGTTCTACTGTTAAGATGATTAATAATACTGATAATAATTTTAGTATTACGACAGCGATCATTCACAATAATAATGATTATGAACAATAGGCACCTTGGAGTGCCCTCATCACCCTGAGGATGCAGGTGAGTGTCACGGTTGAATAGTTGTAGCAAAGTGTCCACGTTGTCGTTTGCAAGACGCTTTTAGTCCTGATTTGTGGTGTGTGTCAGAATAAACGTCTCTGTGGGTACAGACTCCCCATCAGCAAGTAGATCAGTGTAAGTCATTCCCAGGTGTGGTTGTCTTTACCTAAAACAATCATGTTGTTTGTACGGGATAAACATGCACTCTGAGAAACATGCTGAAGTAGAAATGTTCTGTGGTCTGGAAACCCCAGCATTCCCTGTATTTTTATACCTGCATTTTTTTCCTTCTGATTAAATTAATTCCTCTTTAGAAAGTTATGTTTCTCCTGCAACTTTTGTATATCTTCTGCCTCTGTTCAAGGTAAATCTATTTCTGCTCTAATTTCTGTCATTTTAATGAAAAGCAAATGAAATGGATGTGGATTTCCCGGAGGGGGTTAAGCGTTGGGAGCAGGAATTGCACTGCAGGTTTAAACTCCCTTGATTAAGTTTCCCTGAGAGGTTTAAGTGAGCGTGTCTGCATTCAGATTCAAGTTAATCTACAGTTTTTCATAGACATCATGTTTTAAAGCTCTAAATCCATGAAAGGCTCTTTGGAGCCTTCTGCCTTGACATGGCTGCCCAGTGATAGTGCTGAATTTATTTCATTGCTGATATATTTAACCCAGCACGCTGTAAGAGTCGCCAAATATTCAGCAGAGCCTCGTCCACTTCCTTGCACTGAGGCAAAGCTGAGATGGTGACATTTTCCTCCGTGATCCCTTCACTCCTCTCCCCATTTAAGAGATTTTCGAAGGATACTCAATGTCACCAAGGGACCTTCAAGTTGGCAAAACTATTTAGAAGTGGTTGTTTTTGCAAAGAGGGTACAGTGTTTGGTGCTACCACCTTCTGGACAAGGGCCTGTTACTGGTGGAATCTCTTCCAGCATCCTTCCAGAGGGACCTGGAGGTTGCAAGTACACTGTGACCCCCCATCAGGTGATGCTCAACTGAGGATCCGGACTTTCTTGAGTTCTTGACTTCTTTTCATCTTTCTAGATGGAAACTATGCAAGATTAGTGTAAATAAAATGTAGCCACCTCAGGTGCACACTGAAATTAGGCTGAAGACAATGAAGCCAGCTGCTCTTGATCTTGCAGCCTGAGTGTGAGCCATCGCTCTGGGAAATGGCATCGCGTGGAAAAGGAAAGGAGAATGATCTGATAAGGTTGTATCTGGGGGTTATTTAAGATTCTTGCACTGAAGGGAGGTCATTAGTGTTACCTAGTTAACTAGATATCTGAATTTTCTAGGATAGAGGTGGTCTTTGCATTTCAGTTCCCCAAGTGAGCAAGTGAGGCAGCAGTACTGGATTAGGTGCCAAAATTGGGACGAGAGAAAAACATTACAGATTTAGCTCTCAGGGATGGAGACTAGAGCGATTTCTGTGGGATTGAAAGCCACAGCAGAGTCCCTGAATGCAACAGTTACTGCCAGAATAGCTCCCTTACCCCAGCCAAACATTAGTTTCAAATTCTTGAGGCTTGAGAGCTGTCTATGACAGGAGATGTTACACCTGCGCAATGCTGTTACCTCAGGTAGGTTTTGAGGTGGGGAGTGAGTTTGAAGAGGAAAAGTGTTGTAAGTACAATAGTTAGTAGAAGTAGAAGTAAAGACATATCTTTCCACTCCTCCAAATGTTCAAGTTTTCAATATTTTCCTCTGGTAAGTACAGAAAGAAGTTGAGTTTTGCATGAACTGGCAATTTAAACTGAAGAAGACATCCATCTGTGTTATTTGGGCCGTTTCACTTCAGCTGGTTTGAAAACCATTTTGAAAACAACATAATCAGCTCAAATTGAAAACCAGTATTTCATTTTAAGGGTATCGTAGAAAGAGTTTTTCACCATTTCAAAGCTTTCTTTGCCAGGAGCTCACTGGAAACTGCTCTTTGCAATGAGTGATTTTGGTTTCCGATAAACAAAGGTCCTCAGACCAGATGAATTTTGCTGAAAAAAGGCCATGGCACGAGAATCACCTCATCTCATGTCTCCTGGCAGCCGGTGAGCAGGGTCAGGGAGAAGGGCTCAGCTTTGCACCCAGCCCGGCACTCGGGGATTGCTCCATAGTCCTCCAGCACAAGTCAAAGTCAAACATTGCGCAAAACGTTTTACTCTCGCCTGTATAAACATCAGTTTATTGTCTGTAGAAAGAGATCACTGCATATATGGAAAGATTTTTCTATTTCTTCTCTTTAGGTTCATCCCAATCAAGTCTCAGGGTTTTTTTTTAATTGCCTCTACATGGAGGAGGTTTATTGATCATATTTCTTCATGTTTCTTAATTGTGAGCACAGATGAATGTACTGAGCATAACATTTCAATTGCCTTATATGAGTTCACAGCATTTTGCAATAACACTTGCAATATTTGTTTAGATGAACACTTGAAGGACATCTGTTGGTGCCGGAAACAATGATGCAGGTTTTTCCTTCTGGTTTGGTTTTCTTTCCTTTTTTTTCCTTGTTTTAATTGCTATTTTGTCAGAGGAATGAGCACACTTCTGTCACTTGAGATGAAAATCCTGCTCCGTGTTACCCTGGTTCCTCCTTTCCCTCTCTAATTGGCAGAGCTGCAAGAACGACTGAAGGTAAAGTCTGCTAACATGCATTTTGGAAATTGAGATCAAGATCCTGCTAAGCCATATGCAGGTCTCTCCAGGGGGTTTATTTAGCCAGTTAGTATTTGTGATGATAATAGCACTGTGAGTTCTGTTTGATGTCAGGTTTGAAAAGGTATGTGAATAAGCGATGGCGTGAGTACTGAGCTGGCGTCTGCAGGAGGAACGTGCTTCATATGCTACACATTATGAACAAGATGCCATGCGAAGGGCAACTGAAACACAGGATCAATCAGGGGATCCACATTTGAATCCCATTTTTTGCCCCCAAAGCGAAAAAATAGAAAATCAGCCAATATTTTCATGGGTTCTTGGTTGCAGCAGCTAAATGCTCATTGGGAATGCCCTTGCAGGTGCCCTGTATGGATCAGCCACCTCTCTGGTAGACACCAATCAACTGATGATGGAGGTGTGTGGAGCTCCAGCAAGAACTGTGAACCCATTGCCCTGGGGTGGCTGCAGATGCCCATCCTCCCTGGGGCAGAGAGAAGGGGATCTCTATTGCAAGCTCAGAGGGATCCAAGAGGTCACCTACACTTGGATTTCATGTCCACTGTAATCATTTATCACCCACATACTTTCAAAGGGTCTGATTATTGTTTTCTTGCGTAAAACATAAACATTTTCCTTTGGAATCATAGAATCCCAGACTGGTTTGTGTTGAAGGGAGCTTAAAGCTCATCCAGTTCCAACCCCTGCCGCAGGCAGGGACACCTTCCACTGCAGCAGTTGCTCCAATCCCCTGTGTCCAACCTGGCCTTGAACACTGCCGGGGATGGGGCAGTCACAGCTTCTCTGGGCACCCTGTGCCAGTGCCTCAGCACCCTCACAGGGAAGAGCTTCTGCCTAAGAGCTCATCTCAATCTCCTCTCAGATGTTCGTTCATTTTCTTGGCTGCCTCCACCATCCTTTCTTCTCTTCCTTTCTCTCTTCTTTAAGTAATGTTGGGATAAATAGCTATACCTTAAACAGTGCATGACTTCTGCTGTATTTTGTCTTTGTCTGCAAAGCATGACTACACAGTTTCAGCTAAAGTGTTTCTATGTGATGGGGACAAACACCCTAAAGAAAAAGCAAGTAAGAAAGTGATGTTTCCATAGAGAGACAATCAGTGTTGACTGCCTCCCAGGAAACACCTCCTTATATAAACTGGGGAAAAACCCCACCAAACCCTACAGATACCTACATCTCAGTCTGACTTGCTCACACACTTGTGATCTAGGGCAATATTCTCATTTTATACACCCTGGTGGTGAGGTGAAGGCCAAGCTGGGGGTGCCACCCTTCCCTGGAGAAAGATGTCTGAGGCAGCTGAGCACATTGGCACCCCAAAAAGCCTGAAATCTCCAAATGGCGTTTTTCTGCTGTGTGACTTCAGGCAAATCACTGAATAACCTGGTACATCATCTTCTTGTTAGTAAAATAAAGATAACAGAATTGTAGAAGAATTTGGGTTGGAAGGGGCCTTTAAAGGCATCTAGTCCAACCTCCCTGCAACAAGCGGGGACATCAGCTAGATCAGGTTGCTCAGAGCCCCATCCAAGCTGATCTTAATCCTTCTTTCTTGCCTCACAATGATACGAAGTTCGATATACTGAACTCTGTAAGGTAATTAGCTGTTGTGGCATTAGGTTTAGCTAGTAATTCAAATTAATCTGGTAAGAGAGATGAAATATCATAGCATCTGTTTCCTCTGCTCTCAGTCAAGTAGGAAAACAATTTTTGCAGAGAGAACTTCCATCCAGGGTGACCTTGGTGGAATTATTTTTCTGGCTGAATTTTGGATCTTAATGGCTTGGAAAAAATAGGAAGGAAACCTGAACATGTTTCTCCAGGTTGTTAATTGGACAAATCGATTTGAGATAACGCAGGTGCTCCTGATGGCTTGCTCTGCATTTTGGTTCATTTTAATTCAAGTAACTAACGGTGCAGGAGCTGGTCCTACTGTGTAACAGCTAGAAGCTTTCTGGTTTTGTGTGTCCATAGCAGCCTCAAAAAGTGATGCTTTTGCTGTGGACCCCTATACACTTTCCTTTTGCAAAGCAGGTATACCAGGGGTTATCAAATGTGGGGACACTTATTTTGTTTATTTATTAGAACCATAGAATAGTTAGTGTTGGAAAGGACCTTAAGATCATCCAGTTCCAAACCCCCTGTCATGGGCAGGGACACCTCACACTAAACCATGCCACCCAAGGTTCTGTCCAGCCTGGCCTTGAACACCCCCAGAGATGGGGCATTCACAGATTCCTTGGGCAATCAAATGAAATGTGGGGACACTATTTTTAGTAGGGACTGTTGCCACAGGGTAAGGGGTGATGGTTTTAAACTGAGAGAGGACAGATTTAGATTGGGGAGGTTACAAAAAAAAATTGTTATGTAGATAGATACAAGGAAGAAATATTTTGAGGGTGGCAAAACACTGGACCAGGTTACCTAGAGTGGGTAGATGCCCCATCCCTGGAAACAGTTAAGGTCAGTTTGGATGGGGCAACCTGGTCTAGCTGAACATGTCTCTGCTCACTGTAGGGGATTGGATTTAGAATCATAGAATAGTTAGGGCTGGAAAGGACCTTAAGATCATCCAGTTCCAACCCCCTGCCATGGGCAGGGACACCTCACACTAAATCATGCCACCCAAGGCTTTGTCCAACCCAAACAATCCCTTTGTCCAATTCCTTGAACACCCCCAGGGATGGAGCATTCCAACCCAAACAATTCTGTGATTGAATGAAATCCAGCTGGGTGGTTTGAAAGCTTTTCTGAGCCTTTCTTGATAAGTTTTGATCTTTGCCCCTGTGGTATTGTCCCGCAGTGTTATAACTGAGGTACCATCCCCTCCTGTAGACTTACCAGCATGTTCACTGCAATGTGGTTGCAATGTCTTGTGAGGTGTGTGGCTCAACATTATTGGTGGAAAACAAAATATTTAGCACAATTTTTGATAATTAATGCAATGGTGATTTTTTTTTACCTTTAGAGGCCACAGGTCTGCTTGCCAGGTGCTATTCAGAATATTACTTTGAAAGTGCCACATGACTTTTCCCCAGAAAGCCATTTAGGAATTAGAAAACCCTGAGTCATCTTCTTATCAAGTTTATATGCCGGCCAAGCACACATTCAGAATGAATGCTGAGAAGTTTGCCAGCCAAAAAAACCAAATCAATTAAGCCCACAAGATTTATGATGTGGGTTTTCAGGTGTTTAAGGGGTAGGAATCACTGGACATTTTCCAAGGATACAGGATGCATTTTGTTTTACCTTGCTGCTTCAGCATGCAGGTAGAAGAGTGTCACTGGAGCGTGTGATGTGAACTGAGCTGGAAAATGCTGCACAGAAGTGTTATGCTGTGGGAGGATTCATCATCTTGTCCCTGGGGACTATGTCTTTTAGGACAGAGTTTTGGAGGACCAGCTATATATATACACACACACATATATGCATAGTTCTCTTTTCCCTTTGCAGTTTATTGATTGCAATCTGGCATATATGTATGACTATGTATATGTATATATTTGATTAAAATTACAAAGGAGGTGAAGATATCTTGGGTAAAATCACACACACCGCCCTTGGTATCTCTGAGATAATATGTCAGAAAAACTGGGGCAATGATGTCTGTCTTCAGACAAGTGCAGGGTTATGGGCATCATCATGTATGGGGGCATTGGGAATGGACCTTTGAACAACTTGGTAATTCCCAAACCTCCATCTTCTTCATCCATGCTTGAGCATCCCAACCCCCTTGAGCATTCCCACCACCACCTCCACTTGCACAAAAGGCTGAGTTTTCCTAATAGATATCCAGATGTTTGACAAAATATTATCTGGTATCAAACATGTATGAAAAGTAACCTGAAAATAGCAAAATTAAAAGGATTGATTGGTCATTTAATTATAACCAACCACCAGTAAGCCAATGCACATTTTAACATTTCTTTCTGTGAGTCACCAAAAATGGTCAAACTTGAATGGTACTGGGAGGACACAAAGTTACTGCATAAAGAGATTTGTACACCTATCAAATAACGGATTTTAATGGAAAATAGCTGGTTGAAATATATTATGAATGCATTGAGTGGGGAAAGTTACACAGCTTATTACCACTGAGCATGTCTACATCTCTGTTAAACTGATTTGGGTTTGGTAGGTGGGTCAGCAGACAGCTGGATGTGGGGATGAAGAATTGCTTTTCTTATCCCCAAAGGATAACTTTTGAGTGGGATTTTACATGACAGCCTTCCGTTTCTACCTCTCTAATATTTCCATTATCCTAATTTTATTTCCCACACACAAATCACCTCTGACTGAAAACCAAGTTTCCTTATTCTCATTGATCTGCTACATGAATTTAAAATTACCTAAAGCTGCTCCTGTCGTTCCTTCACATCCTCAAAGTGACACTTTTCAGATCTGTACTTGCCATGTTTCCATTCCTTTATGAAATGCTTCTTAAAACAGTTCTTGTTTCCATTTGCAGTTGTCATGGTTTAAGCCCAGCCTCAAAACCAAGCAGCCGCTCACTCACTCCCCCTCCTTCTTCTTCGCCCCACTCCTGGAGGGATGGGGAGGAGAATGAAAAGAATGTGACTCCCACAGGCTGAGATAAGAACAACCCAGTAACTAAGGTACAACACAAATCACTGCTGCTGCCACCAATAATAATAATGACAAGGGAAATAACAAGGGAAGAGATACAACTGCTCACCACACACTGACCCATACCCAGCCCAACCCAAAGAGCTATCTAGTCCTTCCGGGTGACTCCCCCCAGTTTATATAGTGGACATGACGTGCTGTGGTATGGAATACCTCTTTGGTCAATTTGGGTCAGGTGTCCTGTCTCTGCTTCCTCACAGCTTCCCCTCCTCCTTGGTCTGTCATGAGACTCATGAGACTCAGAAAGTCCTCAGTTGGAGTAAACATTACTTAGCAACAACTGAAAACATCGGTGTTATCAGTGCTGTTCCCAGGCTGAAAGTCAAAACCACAGCACTGCACCAGCTACTAAGAGGGAGAAAAATGACTGCTACTGCTGAATATGGCAATTTCCAGTCCCAATCTTGACACAACTTTTGTGATATAGGCCTGATTATTATGAAAAATCACTCCCTTTCCAGCTGTTACATTTCATTGCACAGGACCTGGGTGCCACTTGTGTACCTTGCCAGTGAGAAACAACTAGATACCTACGGAGTTGTGATACAGGGAAGATTTTAGTGAGTAAGTATAGACTTGTAGGAGTGAAAAATAAACATAATACAGGTGAAACTACTCGTGGGATGTTGCTAAAGCTTCCAGTGGGTTTGATACTATGGATGCATTTCTTTATTCTTGCTTTCATGTGTGCTGCACAGTGCCAGCTCCATCGAGCCCTCACTCCTTTCAATGATCAGGCTACCAATGCGCCATTAAAGGAAGGGCTTCACATCTCTGCCGCATTGCAAATGGATCATGAGGCAAATTCAGTCTGTGTGAGAGAGGCAGAGATTCATCTGAAAAATATGTGGGCAGTGCTCCTGGGGAAAGCTGTGCTTGAGGGATGCATGGGGAGAAGCAGGTTGCAATGGCAACGCCAAGGCAGCAAGGAAGTGGGAAAAGATGCAGCAAAGTGGTGAAGGAGAGAGGGGAATTGGCAGTACTGAAGTGAAGTGAAAGAGCAGCTAATTCCTCTAATGAATGTGTAAAGGAGGGGAATGAAACTCGTAAACTTGAGAGCACAGAAGTGTTTCCAAACAAATAGACGGCCACGTGGAAATGCAGAGATTGTGGCATTTATTGTGGGGTTTTGGGGTGCTCAGCTCCACGTTGGGAGCCCATAGTAGAACAGGAGCTTTAGACTGGACATTAGGAAAAATTTCTTCACCAAAAGAGTTGTCAAGCATTGGAACAGGCTGCCCAGGGCAGTGGTGGAGTCATGCCTGGAGGTGTTTAAAACACATGTACATTAGGCCATTAACGACACGGTTTAGTGGTGGACTTGTCAGTGTTAGGTTAATGGTTGGACTTGGTGATCTTACAGGTCCTTTCCAACCTAAATAATGCTACGATTCTAAGAAGAGCTGGGAATGGTCTGCATGCTGAGGGTGGATGTCTTGAGGAGTTGAAGAGGTTAAGAACTCATTTTGACATTTGAGGAATGCAGGAGCTCTCACTCTCATTAGCAGTAAGACTGTTTTGCCCAACTAGCAAGCAGAAGGGCATCAAAGCACACCAATGTGGATGCTTAAGGATGCTTAAACACCTCTTTGCTCCTCCAGCGTGATGGAGTGTAGCCCGAGCCACAGAGGGAATAAATCTTGGGGGCAGCTCTGCAGCTGACACCAATCTCTTGATGTTGCTGAGCTCATTTACACCTTCAAGCACCCAAACTTACACTGTCATCTTAAACCGCCCCAAATCAAAAGGCACAAGGGGATGCAGGAGTAATGGGGGTCACAGTAACTGCATGAAGACCAGTGTTCACCAGAGCTAGGCTCTGCTGCTGCAGCTGGTAGGTTTAATGTTAAATGATTTCCTAATGTGAATCAAAGTGCAATGAAGAAAGGAACAGATTTTTTACGGGTAATGGTGATGGATAAAAAGGCAAGAAGTGGGAATTACAGCATTGGTGAGGTGTGGGATGTGGCACAGACATTATACAGGATGGTATTGAAAGCAGAGATGATGAAGCAGCCCTGGATCCAGCTCTAGGGCAGGGGATCCTTCTGAAGCAACTTCCACTTAAAATCCATGTGCTGCCAGAGGTACAATCCTTGCTCACCCGGTGCTCCACAGGACTCGGGTTCCATTTAAATTCATACACAGCAGTGACAGAGGATGAAATGCTACAAGGAACACAGTGAAACTGCTGCGCGTCTGTGAGCGTGGGAATAGGGGAACTGCTCTGTTTGGCAAATCACTGGATTTGAAGAAGGCTGAGGTTCTTAATGACTTCTTTGCCTCAGCCTTCACCGGCAAATGCTCTGACTACAGCATCCCAGTCTTGGAAGACAGACGCAGGGACTGTGAGAATGAAGACCCTGGGCCCACTGTAGGAGAGTTGCTAAGGCACTGTCCATCATATTGGAAAAATCATGGCAGTCAGGTGAAGTTCCCAATGACTGCAAAAAGGGAAATATAACCCCATTTCCAAGAAGGGGAAAATGGATGACCCAGGGAACTACAGAGCAGTCAGCCTCACCTCTGTGCCTGGCAATATCTTGGAGCAGATTCTCCTGCAAGGCATGCTGAGGCACATGAAAAACAACAAGGTGCTTGGTGACAGCCAGCATGGCTTCATTAAGGGGAAATCCTGCCTGACCAATCTGGTGGCCTTCTATGATGGGGCTATGGAACTGATGGACAGGGGTAGAGCAGTTGATGTCATCTACCCGGACTTGTGCAAAGCGTTTTACACTGTCTCACATGACATCCTTGTCTCTAAGTTGGAGAGACATCAATTTGATAGGTGGACCACTCGGTGGATAAAGAACTGTCTGGATGGCTGCACGCAAAGAGTTGTGGTCAATAGCTCAATGTGCAGCTGGAGACCAGTAGCGAGTGGTGTCCCTCAGGGATCGGTGTTGGGACCGCTCTTGTTCAACATCTTTGTCGCTGACATGGACAGTGGGATTGAGTGCGCCCTCAGCAAGTTTGCCGATGACACCAAGCTGTGTGGTTTGGTTGATACACTGGAGGGAAGGAATGGCATCCACAGGGACCTTGACACGCTTGTGAGGAGAGCTGATGCCAACCTCATGAAGCTTAACCATGCCAAGTGCAAGGTCCTACACCTGGGTGGGAGCAATCCCAGGCACAGCTCCAGGTTGGTCACGGAAGAGATTGAGAGCAGCCCAAGCAGAAGGACTTGGGGCTCTTGCTTGATGAGAAAATGAACATGAGCCGGCTGCAGTGTGCGCTCGCAGCCCAGAAAGCTGCATCAAGAGGAGCGTGACCAGCAGGTCAAGGGAGGTGATCCTGCCCCTCTACTCTGCTCTTGTGAGACCTCCCTTGGAGTATTGTGTGCAGTTCTGGTGTCCTCAACATAAAAAGCACATGGAACGGTTGGAACAAGTCCAGAGGAGGGCCACGAGGATGATCAGGGGACTGGAGCACCTCCTGTATGAAGATAGGCTGAGAAAGTTGGGGCTGTTGAGCCTGGAGAAGAGAAGGCTGCATGGAGACCTCATAGCAGCCTTCCAGTATCTGAAGGGGGCCTATAGGGATGCTGGGGAGGAACTCTTCGTTAGGGACTGCAGTGATAGGACAAGGGGTAACGGGTTCAAACTGAAACAGGGGAAGTTTAGGTTTGATATGAGGAAGAAGTTTTTTACAGTGAGGGTCGTGAGGCACCGGAATGGGTTGCCCAGGGAAGCTGTGAATGTTCCATCGCTGGTGGTGTTCAAGGTGTGGTTGGACAGAGCCTTGGTTGGCATGGTTTAGCATGAGGTGTTCCTGCCCATGGTAGGGGGTTTGGAACTTGATGATCCTAAGGTCCTTTCCAACCCTAACTATTCTATGATTCTATGATTCTGTATACATGCATGCACGCACATATACATGGTCACAGCTGCTCTCTGCAGAGTTCACTTTTATGTCAGAGTTTCCTAATCTGTTTTCCCAGAAGGAAGGGTCACTCCTAGAGAACCTGGTGTGGTTCCTGCCTCTGTGCCCCAGCAGGCATGGGGGTACTGGTGACTCCTCTTGCGCACATGTGGCTTCGATGGCCAGAGAGGCTCCCCCAGCCCTTGCTGTTTGTTGGCAGAAGCCCATCTGACACAGCATTTGGGGTGATGGACGGGGGAGAGAAGGGGAGGAAAGGCTGGCAGGGAGTCCCATGGCCAGCACTGGAAGCCATGGTCCCGCTGGGAAGGTGTCTGGCATTCCACTCCTCCCATAGTCTCAGCTGTTCAATATTTCTCTCAAGCATTTGTCGCTAACATGGACTCTAATTCACTTTATGCACAAAGGACCCAGGTTTTGCAGTTCTGTCTGGGGTTTTTTTGGTTTTTGTTTTTTTTTTTTTTTTTTCATGTTTTTTGTTGTTATTTTGACAGGGATCGTTTTTTCTTTTCTTCTATTCTTGTCCTTCTCCCCTCTTCCCCACTCTGATAAATGATTCACCTGGAAATAAACCAACTCAGGTATTAAGTTTAGAGCCGACAAACTTCTCACCCTTTTTCCCAGTCAAAGCCAAAGTAGCAGAGGCTCCCCAGTATTAATAATACTGTGGGGGCACTGAATGGTCCAGTCTTACTGAAGATGTAAAACCAGACTTGAAAGCCCTGTCAGCAACTTATGTTCCCACCACAGTTCATCTACCAGAGCAGGATGGAGGTTTTTAACCAATAGAGAGTGAAGCTGTTGGATGAGCAGGTATCTCTGATGCAAATGTTAAGTGGGACCACACTTTCTATTGAAGTGTATATCACCATGCTGTGCTGTAAGAAATGTCTCTTACATCCGATTTACACTTGCTGGCTGTAGTTATTTCTCATCTTGGGCTAAGAGGCTGCCCCTCAAGCTGCTGTTCTGTTTATCACCCTCCGTTCCCATGTGTTAATCAGGGCTCATTTCTGAGTTACTCAGGGATATGGAGTGGGTCTGGCTCTCACTGGTGCTTCAAGTGGAGAAGAAGGAGAGAGCTTGGAAGGGTCTAAATACGTGGGAGAAACAAAGCAGGAGGCAATGACTAATTCAAATATCCTTTCTCTTCTGACAGTCTTGAATCTTTGTTTTCAGAGCAATTGAGAGATAGCTCTATTTGGGAAATTAATAGCACTTGCTCTGAAAGACCCTTTTGTCAAAGAAATGCCAAAAAAATTTATGTTCTTGAGCCAGGCCATGTAAGTATTGAATGGAGTGCCAATACATGGTCTTCTGTTTACAGCCTTAGTGAAAGAGGCTTTTCAGACAGAATATGATTTGTACCAACTCCTACCCACAGTTGATCTCAAAAGGACCAATTTAATGCAGGATCTGTTTATTTTATGAGAGTGCTAACAGACCTTTGAAAGGGTCAGCAGTGAAGCCATACAGATTTTCAATATCTATACCATCAAAAAAAAGTCTCTTTCTCAGTTGTGCTGTCAAAAAAACGGTGGAAGGCAAATACTAGACATTTATACCCCAGGATTACCCTGTTAAAGAACACGTTAGAGCTACATGGCTTTTACATAGTTGCAATTAATCTCTTCCCATCTGATCTCAGGGCTCTGGAAATTCAAGCTTACATAGATTGCAGTAAATGACTTCACATGCTGTGCTGTAATAGGACAATTGCAGCCTTTGGTTACTGGTAGTCTAATACAAGGTTTATTTTTGTTGAACAATGGCAATCGTAATGTAAAAATTGCTCAAGAGACTCATAAATAAATATACCTTCTTTGCTGGGAGTAAAGGGAAAACGCATGTCCAAGCAGGGAAAGCATTTTCTCAGTGGAGGAGCTGAGTTTCCTGATAAACGCACTCAAACTTGCACTCCAACTTTGGAAAAATGGAGCTACTGATCATGTAGAGCATCAAATGCCCTGGTTTCTCCTGCATCCTGGTAGGAGAAGAGGGACAGTAGCTCTCTACACACCCCAGAGCTGTCTTGGGCTAAACCTCATTTGCATGGCCCTTCAAAGGATCTGAATTGTCATGTATGTCTGGGTGTAAGGATAAAATCTCCTGCCATTACTCCCGTGTGCCACCCCATCACTGCAGAGTGGACAGCATCTGCCCTGGGAAAAACATGTCCTTTTTTAGAAAAATGTGCATTTTTCAGACACATTTCCTGCACGTAGCTGCCAAAGTTAAGCTGACACATCCAGGAAAGTTAACAGCTCATGTGGGGCGCATTTGGGACATGAAGGGAAGGATTTGTGTGGCCAGATGTGGGTGCGCAGCAAAGCCCCCCCCTCTGCCAGCCCTGCCAGCAGGGGTGAATCTTCCAGTTCCCATGCATGAGCTATATAGGTCAGCCCTCGGCAGGTCGCCACGTTCCACTGCCTGTGATGGTGACCGTGTGCTGCACCCCCTTTCCTTACACCCTCCTGTCTGTGGGGGGAAATATCCATCCAGCCCTCCGCAGACAAAGTGAAGACATCACACGGTGCTCAGCTGATCAATACTCCTCCTAAAAGGCTCTTCATCTTCCCCTCAATGCTGCCTGACAAAGGGTACCAATGTTTTTTGCACTAGGCTGCTGGTACCTGTTTATTAACCACAGTGCTTGTCACATACCTGCCTTTGGCCTCTTGGTCTGTGGGCATCCCCCCCTCCTGTGATTAATGCAGAATAAATATTTAGATAGTGGGATAAAAGCCTTATTCAATGTAATTAGTGTTTTCTTATGTGTCTGTTAGATGAAATATTAAAACATTCATTGTCTTTATTTATTTAAATGGTTGAGTGACTAATGACCTTCCTTCACATGCACATTTAATCTGTAAGTGCCTATTCTGAGGGATGCATAAAAAGCATTTCTTCTGAAATAGCTCAGGACCATATTAATGTGTATTGTGCTCGTTTTGGTACTATGGATGAGTTTTGCGGTGAAGGAGAATGTGATGCATACTTATAAGCCAATAACTTTCAGGTTTAACCTGATTTTCAATAAATCCCAGTAGGAATTTTGACTACTAATAAAAGGTCCAGTTATTTTGTACTTCAGCATGTAGGAAGTGCCGACATTTGTGTGCAGAGACCTGTTCCCATCTAGTCGGCAGTTCTTGTGCCTTGCAGGCTTGCCCCTATCAATGAGTTGGGGCAGTTTCCCGTTCCCGTGGCCCATCAATGAGCTGGGACATGTTCCTGTTCTCCATAGCACATCAGTGAGTTGGGGCACATTCCCGTTCCCCACAGTCCATCAATGAACTGGACATGGTCCTGTTCCCCACCAGCCTGTAGCTCCTGGGCTGATGCTTCTGCTTCTCTTAGGTGGAGGAATCTCCGGTGAAAGGAGCTTGGTATCAGCAGGGTGTGGGAATCATAGAATCATAGAATAGTGAGGGTTGGAAAGGACCTAAAGGTCATCCAGTTCCAACCACCCTCCCATGGACAGGGACACCTCACACTAAACCATGCCTCCCAGGGCTCTGTCCAACCCGATCTTGAACACCGCCAGTGATGGAGCATTCACAGCTTCCCTGGGCAACCCATTCCAGTGCCTCACCACCCTCACAGGAAAGAATTTCTTCCTTATATCCAATCTAAACTTCCCCTGTTTCAGTTTGAACCCGTTACCCCTTGTCCTATCACTACAGTCCCCAATGAAGAGTCCATCCCCAGCATCCCTATAGGCCCCCTTCAGCTACTGGAAGGCTGCTAGGAGGTCTCCACGCAGCCTTCTCTTCTCCAGGCTCAACAGCCCCAACTTTCTCAGCCTATCTCCATACAGGAGGTGCTCCAGTCCCCTCATCATCCTCGCGGCCCTCCTCTGGACTTGTTCCAACAGTTCCATGTCCTTTTGATGTTGAGGACACCAGAACTGCACACAATACTCCAAGGGAGGTCTCACAAGAGCAGAGCAGAGGGGCAGGATCACCTCCCTCGACCTGCTGGTCACGCTCCTTTTGATGCAGCCCAGGATACGGTTGGCTTTCTGGGCTGCAAGCACATAGTGCATCCAGCTCATGTTCATTGTCTCATCAACCAACACCCCCAAATATGCAGAGTTCTCCTGGGGAGAAAGCTGCTCAAAGCATGAAGAAGCAAAGTGTTTTAAAACAATTTGAGGGGTTACTACTATAGTGACGCCAAGCAACGCACTGGGCTGTTGGCCATTGTGTCAGTGCATAGTCTATGCAATGTTGACTCAAGGAACTTCTCGCCACTGAGACCACTAGAAAAGCAACTTGGGTTACCATCAAGCTTCCAGCAACATTGATTTACAAACATATTTAATACAGTACTGTTACTATTCTTGTACACCATAAAACTTCTGTAATAGTTGCTTACTGAGCAGTTTGACATATTCATTTTAAATGACTCAACCATAGCAATATATTCAGGTATTATTACAAGATAGTTATTTGCCAAGGATATTTGAGCAGCCAATAACAGACTTGAACAATGTGGAAAGTGTAAATGGTGTAGCAACTTCTACACTCTGCGAATGACATAATGGAGATGAACGAAGCTATAAGGTTTCTTGCATCTTTCTGTAATTTTTCTTTTTTCTTATAATGATCAGTTTTTGAAGTGGAATTGCACCTTTTTTCTCTAAGTCTTGTTTTTTCTGACTGTGCAGCAGAAAGCTTTTTCGGGTACATGCCAGTTTCCTTTGTGCTAATGGGGAAGAGAGTCTGCCTGATTCTGCTCTTCTACTCAGCTCTGGTGAGACTCCAGGGAGGTCTTATTGAGGCTTTCAGTTCTTAAAAGGGACTTATAAGAAAGATGAGGACAGACTTTTTAGCAGGGCCTGTTGTGATAGAACAAGGGGTCATGTTTTTAAATGAAAAGAGGGGAAATTCAGGCTGGATGTAAGGAAAAGATTCTTTATAATGAGGGTGCTGAGGCACTGGCACAGGGTGCCAAGAGAAGCTGTGGCTGCCCCATCCCTGGCAACGTCCAAGGCCAGGTTGGATGGGGCTTGGAGCAAGCTGCTCTTGTGGAAGGGGTCCCTGCCCATTGCAGGGGTTTGGAACTGGATGAGCTTTAAGGTCCCTCCCAACCAGAACTATTCTACAATCTTATGATTCTAGTATCTAAGGAAAAGGTGTTGGAGGGACTATTCAAAGAGTCTCACAACTAGCTTCAGGTGTTGCATGCTGTCATTTAGTGAGATGAACAAGACCCATTGGAGAGATCTTTTTGTTCTCTTTCCCTATTTGTTCCATGCTTAAACTGTTCCTGCTGTTGAAGGGGTCTCTGGCAGAAATGCCTGGATATCGGAGCTGGAAGGTAAGTGCAAGGCTGACGGCAAAGCAAAGAGTGCTTGTCCTCTTGAACAGATGAAACCATCCGCGTTTAACAGGATGAGACAAGACATAACAAGAAACTGCAAACCAACCTAATACCTTGATTATTTAATTACAATGTTCTGAACCTGAAGAAATTCAGTTTTTGTTCAGTCTGTTTTCAAAAATTCTTCCAATTGTTATCCATTTATATCAAATAAAGTTAAAAACAAAAAAAGGATTATCCCCTTACAAAAAAACCCTAGACTTCTTGTTTTCTTTTGGAGGAACATTCTGTTCACCCATGAAAACGAAAAGGTTTTGAAGCATTTAGAATGTTTTAAGGCATTATCTATTGTTATTTTGAAGAAAGTAGCAGTATTTACATATCAGATTAATATCAAATTTTATCTGTTCTGAAATAACTTTTTACCATGGCAGAGCTTAAATAATGAGTACTCAGCTTTGTTTGCAGTGTGAGTTCCAAAAATCTTTAAATTTCATTCATTGGTTTAATGGTTTCAGAAAAAGTATTTTACCTGGGAAATGAAGAAAAGAGAGGACGGATATGTGCATGCTAGAAAAGTTTGGGAAGCCTACAGAAAAGTTGTGGGGTGGAAGGAAGTGTTCAGAAGTAGGAGATGGGATAAGATAAGCTGCAATGCTTTTCATGCACTAAGAAGAAAAGGAATCCCAGACTGGTTTGGGTTAGAAGTGAGCTTAAAGCCCATCCAGTTCCAACCCCTGCCACAGGCAGGGACACCTTCCACTGGAGCAGTTGCTCCAAGCCCCTGTGTCCAACATGGCCTTGAGCACTGCCAGGGATGGGGCAACCACAGCTTCTCTGGGCACCCCCTGACAGTGCCTCAGCACCCTCACAGGGAAGAGCTTCTGCCCAAGAGCTCATCTCAGTCTCCCCTCTGGCAGTTAAAGCCATTCCCCTGTCCTGTCCCTCCATCCCTTGTCCAAAGCCCCTCTCCAGGTTTCCTGCAGCCCCTTCAGGCACTGGAGCTGCTCTGAGGTCTCCCCTTCAGGAGCCTTCTCTTGTGCAGGCTGCCCCAGCCCAGCTCTCTCAGCCTGTCTTCACAGGAATGAGGAGGAAAGCACCAGAATGTAAGGGAATTGGTATCAGCTGAAGCGGAGCAAGTGGGATGTTGGTGAGGGTGGCTGGAAGACACCTGCAGGGGCATTCAAGGAGGGCAGGATGGAGTTGGAGCAGCCAGTAAGGGCATGGGCACTGAAGGCAGCAGTGCAGGCAGGGGAGGCAGCATGAGCCCTGTTGAGGAGAGGTGTAAAGGAAGGGCAGAAGGTTCATTTTTGTGGCATTGCTCAAGAGCTGAACAGAAGTTTGCTCATGAAGAAAGGACATGTGCCTCAGATGAACTGGTTCTCGTATCCTTGTGGCTGGTGCTCAGCTCCTTTCAAGATGCCTTGAACCTTCATAGCTTTTCTCATATCAGTCCATGAGTTAATCTTCTTCTGTGAAGAAGTTCAGTCCTGGGTCAAGATATAGGGACTGTTTTCCTCCCCTGACACACGCACGTGGGATGGTCCCAAATGATTTGCTCCTTGTCCTCTGCCTGGTCTCTGCTGGCCGGGTGGGCTGTGCTGCCACGGGAGCAGAAGCTGTGAGCTGTGAACATCTTGATCTCTTCCCTCCCAGCTGATTATGCGGTGACAGAAAGGGAGTAATCTATGAAGATGACTCTATAAACACATTTTTGCCAAAGTGATGTTATTACTGTAGTTTTGCCAGAAGCAATTATTTTATTGTATAAGTTCATTGTGTTGCCAGAGGTCTGGCTATGCTTTATGTAGCTTAAATGAGGTTCCTTACTAAAGGAGACTTTCAGAAAGCTTTAATTCTACCCAGCCTCTGACTCATTAGCAGCAGTACCTCTCCTTGCAATTGTTACATCCCAGATAAAGGATGTGAATTAGGATGGCCAGCTCCCGTGGCTAGCAGCACTCAGCATGGTGTGGAAAGCTGGCCCTCGCGTCTCTGATAACGGCGAAAGAACCTTATTTTCGGGGATATTTTCTATTTACCAGATCTGGAGCGGACCCTGTGAGTCATGTGTTGGTGGCTCACCTCAATGGGCACGGCTGGAGGAAATGATTCACCATGGCTCAGGTTGGCTTGGTCTGATAAGGGGAATGAAGCACCAGAGCACTGCAGCCTCTGACAATAACCACCATCCCCAGGAGGATCTCACAGGCAATGCATTTTCATTCTTTCCCCATGATTCACACGCACAGCAGGATAGCTGAGGAGCTGGGCATGAAATGTACCAAGAAGGTTTTCTTTGTTATCTTGATAGCTCTTCCTGGAGCTGTTGTGTTGATATATATGTTGGAACCTGAAAAGTGGCTCCTTTTTCTTATCCCTTTCCTCTTGGTAAGGTCAGAAACATTTCTGCCACACCATGGCAGTGACGGACACAGCAACCAGGGCTCTCTCCCTGCTGTGGACTGTGCGGCTCCTGCAGAAATAGCCAGTCCAGGGTAGACTGCGGTGATGCAGTGCCCATGATCATTCTGCTTCATCCCATGTTACCCACCCCAAGGTTAAGCAGAGAACAGCCCTCCCAGGTCAGATGCACCCCAAGCTTGTCCATCCATGGAGCCTCTGTGTGAGTCTGTTAGTTCCAACTCGTTAGTACTGAACTGATACTCAAAGGAGTCTTGTGAGTGCTGTTATCAGCTTCAAGGTGACCTGCTCAAAGCTGTAGCTCTTATCACTGTTTCTGTTGGGTGGTGGATGTGACCCAACTGTTCTATCATATCTCATGATGGGGGGGAAGAGCAGACTTGCCTGTGCTGTTTGCCATAAACCTCAAAATCCTTTATCTGATACTGTGGAACCTGAGGGAATAAATTTATCTTCAACTGGCATTGCTCAAAGCCTTGGGCAAACAGGCAGAGATGAAGGTTTCTATCTCTTCTTTGGCACAGACTCCCAGGTAAACTAGAAGGATTATATGGTGTGTAAATGCGTGCCATCGGGTTTGGAGGGATTAGGGCTACGTTGAGCTTGTGGTCCAGTGTCCCTGGGGTCTTTTTATGATGGGCTGAAGGTGGTAGTTTAAATTAAATGTGGAGATAAATGAAGTCCAAAGGATCTGTAGGTAGGCTGCTGTTCATTTGAGCAGGTTTGGATGCCTTAGCGCCTTAAATCCAAATACCTGGCCAAAGAAGAGCAGATTTCGCTATAAACCGCCTTTTGTTTTTCACACTGCTTTGGACCTAAGGTGGCACTTCAGATAAGCCCTGTGCAAAGCTTGTCCCTTCTAACCAAGGGACAGTGCTTGGTCTGGATTTCCCTGAGCTCTCTTTTTTTCCCCCAGCTCAACTTTTTATATGACATATCCAGGTTTCAAGCCCAATCTCCTGAATTCTTTCAAAGACTTTGCACACCTTCTGCTACCGTGCTCCATATAAACACAGTCGGGCTTCCTTTTTGTGGCTAGAAGTTGATCTAACTTCTCTCATCATGCCTGTACCTCTGTTTTATATAGTTAGGTTAAGAAAAAAGAGTCACGGAGGAGCCCTCTGGCAGTGCTCAGTGGTGGCACCGTTCTTCAAACTGGTACCTACATATTACACCTTATCCTGGGATCCTGAAACCCAATTTTTCTGTGTAGATAACAAATTGGCAGCTCTCTGCAAATAACCTGGTAGTGGCTTTGCACAGCCTGACCAAGGCTGGGTTGTGTATGCCCTCTCTCCTGCAGTGTTTATCAGCTCCTACACATTTGCATTAGAGAAAAGTCTGCCTTTGGAAGAAGGACTTTAATCCAAAACTTGGATTTAGATCTGGATTCAGCTTCTAGCACATACCTGTCATTTCGCTTAATTAAGTGGTTGCATGGCGAGCAGTTCAGAGAACTGCTATGCTCCCTGTATGATTAATGGAACTGAGTGGTTTGAGTCATTTTACAGGACCACATTGATAGGGCAGCAAGGTGCCTATTTCATGCTCATAAATCAGGTACCTAAAACGATGTGAATGTCCTCATCAGAGCTTTGTGCAATAAGAGGATGAGTTCTGCCTTCTGGAATCCAACACTGCAAATAAAATGCACTTTTGAACCTGCTGCAGCAGAAGACACCGGGACACGCGAGCTGGGACACGTGAGCTAGGACTGAGGAGGTCTGTATGGCTGGATAAGTAAGTTACATTACTTGTGCCGCAAACCCCATCCTGAGGTTACCCACTTGGCTTCATGGCTGCTTTTAGGAGGCTCTTCATGAGCCTACTCAGCTTTGATGGCAAGAAAGCTATCCCTTATTTTGACAGTGCATGGGTCCCTATCTGATTTACATCCACGGGCTCCTGCAACAGCCGTTTTTAACCTGGCTGAGCTCCTCTCATCCCCAGAGCTTAGACAGGATGACAAAGCCTTTCAGCTTTTGCCACTGCTAGGTTCAACAAGTTACACCTCTATAGTTTCCCTTTGCATGATAAAGTAAGTGTTTGCCTCCTTTTGTAAGCCTGGGAAGCTTCCTCTGCACCTGCACAGGTCTGAATTAATCTCTCATGGTCACAGGGGACCTGAATTGTGTGTGCTGTTCCAGAGAAGGTCTCCCTCATGCCTTGTTCAGTGAGAGGCATTAATGTTTTCCTGTCTCTGGGGAAAGTAGGTGATGAATCCCAGAATTGCATTAGCCTTTTTGAAGGCCTCAGTGAATTAATTCGGACTGTAATGTTGCAAAGGAAAACAAAGCAGTGGTGAAATTAATCGAGCTGGCGCAACAAATGGGGCCTTATTTACAAACCACTCTTGTTCTTCTGCATTACTGGGTTCATTTTCTGATCCTTACTTCAAGCTCAGTGGTTGAAGAGTGGCAATTGCTATCTCAGAAGCTGCTGCAGCTTTGGAGAGCTGTGATTGCACCCTGACAGCATGGGGGTGTGGTACTGGCATTGATGCCAGTGAATAGCTGCACACTGCAGAAGCGTGTCCAGCTGTGGATGCTATGGAGGGTGAGGAGGGCAGCAGTCAGAGCTGGAGCACAGATCTGCTCCAGAGATCTGGAGCAGCTGAGAAATTAATGTATTGCTGCTCTCTGGGTGCAGTGAAGCCAGGACCCCCTGGCTCAGTCATGCCTGCACTGTGAGAAACCAGGCTGTACAGCTAGGACTGTGATGGGCACTGCTGGCAGCATCCCATGCATGGGAACAGTGGGTTTTCACAGTGCAATTTTGATTACAACAGCAGCAAAAGCAATCCCTCCTCCCTGCCATGGAGGTGAATGTACACAGCATCTGTGATGTTCCCGCACCAGGCAGCTGTGCTTGTTGACAGGTTATAATCAATTCTATCAAAACCTTTAAGTAACTGAATTCCCCAAAGTGGTGAAACTTCAGTTCATAATCAATTCCCCTAACCCAATAATTGGAGGGCAAATTATTAGCAAGTGACAGCAAGGAATGTAGCTGGGGGGAAAGAAGGATTCCGTCTCTCACACTGCCCTTTCTGGAGGGGATAATGCTCATATCTCTCCTTGCTCAGAGCAGGTGTATTGTTGCGCAGCGACCAGCAAAGTGCTGGCAGAAATGACTCTACTCCTGAGAATGTCTCATTTCATTGCAAACAGTGCAAACACATTGACTTGACATAACAAAGATTCTATTGCAGATGGGAGGGGTGGATTGTGATGCCCCAGACTGTCAAGGGCAGGTCCCCAGGAGGCAGCATACAGCAGCAGTTCTGCCTTACAGGGTATCTGCCAGCACATACCTGCCAATGACTGAGAGATGATCGAATACGGTTGTTCTGAGGTCCGTATAGATCATGTTGATACACCAAGCACAGCTTTTAAATCAAGCTCTGTTCAACGGAGGAACCTTGCAGATGCAGGGCTGGTTGGAAGCCTTGCATCTCTCCAGAGATCAGGAGTTTTCATACTTTGGACTGTGGGCCTTGCCGTTAAAGGTGATGGGTGCAGCGTGATAACTGGGTAGTCCCAAAATTAGTTTTCTTCACAATAATTTAATCTTAGTATCACTGCAACTATTCCCTGGCTCCGGCCCATGAAAGCTGTATCACTGGGAAAGGCTTCCATAAATTTAGTGAATATTCCCCATCAGTAAGAGGGGAAGTATAAAACTTGACATTTTTTTGCCCTTTGACACATAAAATCTCTGAAACTTAAACCATGAAGAAACAAGCAGCCTTTCAAGCACAAAGAAAATCCTCTCCACATCCATCTTTCTCCATCAGTTTTAATTTCAGATATAACCTGCTGTGACCAAGCTGTAGTTTTAACATCAGAAATATTCTGTCTGAAATGGCTGAGACTGTGCAAAACAAGAGATCTTTTGTGCAGCTGGCATAAATCACTTGCCCTGGCTGCTGTTTGCTCAGACCCAGGGTCAGACAAGCTTGTTATTTGGAGGTCCTCATCTGTTCCTAAGGTCCTCATCTATTCTCATGCTGTGTAGCTGCTGCATCCCAGGTGTGGGGAGGTCAGAAATTCCACTTGTGAATCTCCACTGTGCTCGTTTATTAACCTGTTGGTCATGTAATCTGCAGATATGTCTCAAGTCTGTTAGATAAATACGGTGTTTAGCACTTTACTCCATACTCCACTCTCCAATTAGTATTAATGGGACTCTCACATCCAAAGGCATCCACAGTTTATGAAGGTTCCCACTATCTAAGTTTCTCCCTGCATCTTGTGCATCGTTTTTTGAATAGAAGTACTAATGCACTGCAGTTTTTGAGGTTAGCTTTTGATGGCAGAAGTAAATATAACTGGCTCATTGGAGCACTGGCTTCAGCTTGCTCCATTTTGGCTTGTAGTCACTCATTTTGTCTTTGGCACTTAATTATAACTTGAGGTCATACAGAGGCCTGAAACCACAGGTATCCCACAGTCCTTGGGAGCCATACAGTTGTATAATTGGACCCGTGTTCAGGATGGAAATGCTGCAGCTGTGATAGTCTCTGGATGTGGGCACAGCAACCTCCTGGGCTGGGAGCCCTGCACTGCAAGCGCCCTTCCGCAGCTCCATCCCTTTGAAAGCTGTGCATCCTTGCATGCCTCTCCCAGTACCAACTCCTGCCGCCTGATGGGGCCCAGCTTCTAGGGAAAATGGGAAACAAGCCTCTGAGTGCTCTAAAGGTCATAGGGACACCTGCAGCCAGCCCAGGACACTAATCATGGCATGCCCAGAGGGATGGGTGGCTGCTGCTTGCTGGACCACGGGGCTTATGATGCTGCCACATCACAGCTGAGCCCTCGTGCGAGCTCGGGATGCGAGGAAACAACTCGTGACCTTGTTCAGACAACAGATTTGCTCTCCTCCTCACAAGGAGCATGCTGTATGAATGAAAACCTTCTAATAGAGATCTCCAGGGGGTTGTGAACCATAACTACTTGGTTTTGCTGGATCCCAGGGCTGCCTGGCATTGCACAATTGTACTGCTTGGGCTTTTACCTCTTGCTTGACCCAGGAACAGGCAGCATGCAGAACTGATGTCAAACCATTCATTACTGAAAGAAAACATCAATTAGTATCAGCCATGCTGCATTCATTATTATTTCTAAAATTAGTATAAATGATCAATCAAGGTTATGCATAATGAGCAACAGCGATACCTGAATTATGAAGCATGTGGAAATAACAGAGTTGACAAGCAGAAATAGCTTTCCTCTGGGAGAAAATATTAGGCTTACAGCAACAATTTACTACCTTCTTTTGTTTGAACACAGATTTGAATTTCACTCCAAAATAACATTAAGAGCCATAAGGAAATTAAGCTTATATTTTTGCTTGGTATTTCCAAAATAAAGGTGCTAACTTTTTCTATAAAGACCTGTTCTGGCTATATAATATGATTGAGCTCAGGAAAATCAGTCTGAATGTGCTGAGTTTTACTCAGTAATGAAAAGTGTCTATGTATTGATGCATGAAAATTATTTCTAGTAAATACAGAGATGAAAGGGTGATGCAGGAAAAATGGGAAGAATTCTTCTCTGGAGTATCTGCTCTGAAAAATTCCAAGGTTTAGTTTGAATCTTTGAGCCTTTTTTTTCCTCCTTTTTTTTTATAACTGGGGAAAGAGGTATTTGGACTAAACAAAGCCCATTTTTTCCTTCTGGTGGGGAACCCGTATGGAGATGATTAGAGGCAAGGAGTTACCTTTTTGTACTTCCATTACTTCTGGTTTCCAGGGATGAGGGGAAGCATGAAGGAGCCAGAGGAGGTGGCAAGGATGGTGAGGAGCTAGTGACTGTGAGGAGGGGTTGAAGGCTGCTTGAGTGTTGTAAAGACAGAGCTAAGGGCGATACCATTGCAGGCCAGCAGCACTAGAAAGGGTGTTATGAAACTGATGGAGACAAACTCTTCTTGGTAGCGTCAAGTACAAAACAAAGAGCAGGGTCCCCAGATTGTGACTTGGGAATTTCATCTCAGGTATTGCAAAATGCTTCTTGATGGAGAGCATGACATAGACCTGAAGAAGTGGCATTTCTGTCCTTGGAGGTTTCCAGGGCTTGGCTGCAAACTGATGGCCTCACTGCTGCCAGGAGTCCTACGTGGAGCAGGAGCCAGGACTGCAGACCTCCAGAGTTCCCTTCCCACTGATGATGCTGTAATCCTTGGATTTGCATGCTGCTGTGATGTACTGAGATCTAGCAGCATCCAGCTCAGGGAAGAAAAAAAAGAAATGAAGAAAAGCAATGATTTAGGGATGTCAGAGCATTGCAGTAAAAGTAAAAAAGGTGTTCAGAACAAGACGTGGAATTCTAGCATAGCTCAAATTCATAGGCAAATTCAAGTATAACTATCTCTCATTCTTTCTGTTTTGGAAGTGGTGATGATGATCCTGGGTCAGTATTCTGGAGCATGCAGTTTACTGTGGGCTTTCAGTCCTATGGCATTGCAGGTGCTGCTGATGCAGCCCTGCCAGGGATGCTCCCACCTGGAGATGAATAAAACACACAGCGAGTGCTGGAGCTGTGCAATGCCCCCGATGGCATGGGTCATGCTGCCTCTCTGTTGAAACCTCCCTGTAGCAGATGGCAGCAAAACGCTGCTGTTTGCTTGTAGCTCCTCACTGCAATTCTGCTCTGGGATGCCTTGAGATCTCTGGCTCATGCATCCTCTCTAGTTAGTCTCAAGTGCGGCCAGGGAACCTGTGCATGTGTTTGATGGTACTTGTCTGACTTTTGAGAGGAGAAAGCAAAGTGAAGTTCCATGTCTCTTGCCACGTTACCTGCCGCTCCATCTCCCACCTTTTCTCCTTGCAGAGGGAAGAATCAAAGCGTGGGGGAAAGGGTATTTTTCATGTGCGTATTTGGGTACATGGTAGGTTTTGTTGCAACAGGCTGAAGCACAGGATCTTCAGGGCTTTCTTCCTGGTTTTCTGCATGAGGCCATGCACACACTAATTCCCTGTCACCTGCTTCCTTGGCCGCAGGGAGAGCTACCTGAATGCAGCTGCTCGGCTCCTGCAGCATCCCACATGGGTACCAGCCCCTGTACCTTCTGAAGCATCTGTTTTCTACCCGTTCAAAGGCTCACTGAGCGAAACTGCTCTCCTACATTAACATAAAAAGCGTGTTCTCAGCATTCTGCTCTCTGGGGAGACCCCCCCTGCAGTGCTGATCCAGCTCTGGGGCAGCAGCACAGAGGGACGTGGAGCTGCTGGAGCGAGGCCAGAGGAGGCCATGGAGCTGCTGCGAGGGCTGGAGCAGCTCTGCTCTGGAGCCAGGCTGAGAGCTGGGCTGGGGCAGCCTGCACAAGAGAAGGCTCCTGAAGGGGAGACCTCAGAGCAGCTCCAGTGCCTGAAGGGGCTGCAGGAAACCTGGAGAGGGGCTTTGGACAAGGGATGGAGGGACAGGACAGGGGAATGGCTTTAACTGCCAGAGGGGAGACTGAGATGAGCTCTTGGGCAGAAGTTCTTCCCTGTGAGGGTGCTGAGGCGCTGGCACAGGGTGCCCAGAGAAGCTGTGTCTGCCCCATCCCTGGCATTGCTCAAGGCCAGGTTGGACACAGGGGCTTGGAGCAACTGCTGCAGTGGAAGGTGTCCCTGCCTGTGGCAGCGGTTGGAACTGAATGAGCTTTAAGATCCCTTCAACATAAACCAGCCTGGGATTTTGTGATGATTCCAGTTCATTGTAAGCCCATCAATTACAAAAAAAAGAACAATTCAAAACAACAACCGCAACCTTTGAATTGTAACAGCTACGCTTTTTTCAGAGCAATGATTTCCCATCTAATTGCATCACTCCACAAGAAATATTCACAGACAGGAACCAAATATCAGAAAAAAGTACTTTTAAATCCATGGAACAGACTCAAAGTCACATCATTTCATTTGATGGGAATAATGGGTTTGTTTGCTTACAAAAAAAATCACGATAGTCTTAAATATTCTCATTATGTCCTTACCGTTAAGCGCTGCACGGGTTTTGTAAATGTCACTGTTACTTAGCAACTTTGACTAGTTTTTTAAACACTTTTTGATTTTGGAGGATATAAACATGAATGGTATGTTTTTCATAAACAAAGAGCAAAACATGTATTTCTCAATTCAGGCACCTAATTTTAGATTAAAGAAAAACAGCCATCACAACTGTGGAAAAATCCTCTAGGAAAAAGATCACAGAAATGAACGTTTTCAGCTTGTGAGTCTGAAATGAACTGTAGCAGCAAGATTAACTGGGCAGGGAGAGTGGGTTATATTTAAAATTGTGATATCCATCAGGCAAAAAGACATCTTTTAGTTATGTGGCTGCATATATCACAGCAGGCAGGCTTATCAGGTCAGGAGGAAAAGGACATGTGTGATCCTGATACGTGTTATACAGAATGGGGATCTGAGTTATACAAATTTGAGGATTCAATAAGTAATGGTACTACGACTGAGTATATTGGGCTATATGGAAGCTGTAAAAAGAAAAGGGGGAGTTAACATTAATGCTGGGTGAGGTAACTTTAAAGGGTGTTCCCTTAGTATGTCGCTTTACATATTTTTATATTTATTAAAAAATATTCAGAGCTTTCCAGCAGAGAATTTTCTTTACGTCAATATAGTGGACCTGTCTCATTACAGACATTAACTAGACTGCTGGGGCAATTCTTTTAGACCCAAAAGATCTCATGATAAGATCTTGACCTGGATAACATTCACCTTTACAGCTATGTTCCAGCACTCCATTCCTCTGGGGTGGATCTGTCTCTAAAAAATACAACCAAACAAAACCAACCCCAAAACTCAAACCTTAGCCTTCTTGCTGAATTGGATGCATTGATTTCTGTGGAAATCATCATAATTTGGTGATTGTTGTAATAAATATGGCTATGATTATTATAATTTAGAAAATCGAACACTGTGTGTCTGTTCATGTCTTCCCTAATACCTTTTGCTCCTGTTTGGTGGGAATGCTTAGATCAAGAAAAGCCCAACTGTGCCTGCAGAAGGAAAACGACTGACATCAGTCTTCAGCCCTTATCTGAAACCAGAGAGAGCATGAAGAGGAAAGCTGCTCAGAATGGAAAGCTCCAGGAAAACAGGCTTCATGTATTTCACGGCTCACAGAATTGCGCGTTTTCAAACTTCTTTTTCTTCTGCATGGACAGAATTCATGTTTTTTCAGCCTACTTTAATGACTACTTGACAAAAAGCAGAGAAAAGAAGCAATGTAAAAGTAAGACTCTTTGCTAAATCTACCACTATGCTCTTATTGACTCCACACAAGCCCTGCAAGCATTTTATACCCATCTTTTCTTTCTGTTGGAAAAAGGGTCTATTTTCTGGAGGGCAAAAGTCCCACCTCCTCTTACTGTAATCAATATGGTGAAAAAAGCTCTGTTTACTGTGAAGTGCTCCTTAACTTTTAACAAAATATTTAGCAAGCTTTTTCTAATGCTTGTTAGACTATAAGGAATTTTTAGAAGATCCGTTTTTTTTTCCTTTTTCATCATGCATTGATTTTTTACAAGTGGTTCTTTCTGTGTCATTTGTGGCAAGGTGCTTTTGAGGAAGGTGAAATGGGGATGTTTGCAATAACTTGAAAAGTTGATCCTCTTTGAATGAGAATAAGTAACTCTGACCTTTTGTTTTTGCCAAATTTTAATCAGATGAGAATTTTCCACTCAGGTCCACGGGCTTTGATATAGGCCAGACATGTCCCTTCTGTAAGTCTGCGCTCAGTAGGCTTATATGGGAGATACATTTTGGTCCGTATAGCTAAAGAATAAAGTTACAGAATCAATATCCAGTTCCTAATCAGTGCCTGAATGGGAAGTGGCTGTCACAGTAGTATTATTAAAAAAGAATAAAAAATAAATAAGAAAAAAAATAAAAAAGAAATAGTAAATTTTTTTTTTCAGATGAAGCTCCAAACTGTCCTCATTGCAGCCACGTCCAGTACAGAAAGCAAGTAGATATGACTGTCGCTGTGGTGTCAGGATCCCTGGCATCAGGAGAAGGCCAGTGCAAGCAGCAGCATATAGTTAGCAGTGTATTTATACCACTGAACTTTGGCTCCTGGGATTCCCCTGCCTGGAGCTGTGAGCCTCTTTCTGCTGACTGCACAGGAGTGTGAATTACACACTCCAATGTGTGAAGGATTGATGTCTAAGGTGAGAAAAGTTTTATTCTACCTGAAGATGTTCTCTATGCAGAAGGCTGCACAGAGACCTCAGAGCAGCCTTCCAGGATCGAAGGGGGGGTACAGGGATGCTGGGGATGGACTCTTCGTGAGGGACTGTAGTGATAGGCCAAGGGGTAACGGGTTCAGACTTAAACAGGGGAAGTTTAGATTGGATATGAGGAAGAAATTCTTTACTGTAAGGGTAGTGAGGCACTGGAATGGGCTGCCCAGGGAGGTTGTGAATGCTCCATTGCTGGTGGCGTTCAAGGCCAGGTTGGACAGAGCCTTGGGAGGCAGGGTTTAGTGTGAGGTGTCCCTGCCCATGGTAGGGGGGTTGGAGCTGGATGATCAGAAGGTTCTTTCCAACCCTAAATATTCTATGATTCTAAGATTGCTGCCTCTCATCTTATACTTGCTCGTAATTAGATCCTTGTTTCTATAATATATCTGTTAATGTGTCCCTGGTCCTAATCTTTTCACTACCAGGCTCTCAAGAAGCCATCTTTCCTCTTCTGAATTGATTCAGTTAAAAAAAAAAACAACAGCAAAAAAACACCAAAGCTTTCCAGTTGAGGGCAAGACAATATATTCTGGATGGTACTTCCGCACTTTCAGTGCTATTTTCTGACCCATTTTTTTGCCATAGCACTTTACCTGCCTGTACATTACAGAGGCTTCCACTGAACCGTGTTTTGCTATTTGTTGCACATTTTTTTAATGTGGAATAATGGCTACAGCATGCTCAGCACCCTGCAAGATGTATGGCTAGTATGGGTCAGGTCTTCCAATGTATATTGCATTTGGACAATAAAATCCCAAAACTTCATCTGCATTTATGTGGTTCTTTCATCCAGGTCCCTTTTTAAATCTTTTCTTTCCTCCAGGTAACTGAAACACTTTGGGTCAGCTGCAGTTATTGCCATTTTACTCTTTATTTTTCTTTTCAAATAATAAAGAATTAAAAAAAAAGTAAAAAGAAACCTTACAAGAATGCACAAGCACCACACTGACAGATTTTGCTCAGATTTTCATAACAGTGCAGTTTCACAGGCTATTTC
The DNA here is from genome assembly GCA_017639245.1 of Myiopsitta monachus. NCBI lineage: Eukaryota > Metazoa > Chordata > Aves > Psittaciformes > Psittacidae > Myiopsitta > Myiopsitta monachus. Next base: position 866,128 of record CM029941.1, on the reverse strand, counting down.
AATCAAACCCAGTGATATACAGCATCAGTTTAGACAGTATTAGATTGCAATTTATTTATTGAGTAGATGCAAATAGCTGTGATAGGGAAATTTTCATCTAAAGAAAATGATTCTCCTGTAGTTGCGCAGAAATGCATTCTTGGTAATGTTCTCCTAAATAATCGTCATTGATCATCTGCAGAGAAATACAAATGTTGTTGTGCATGAAGTGTGGAGGTTCTGCTGGAGTTGGTGGAACAGTAAAAAAGGTGGCTGGGATAAGAAATGGATGAGGCTGGAGTTTGAGTGGGATATGATATCATCTGGAAGAGGGTGGAGTTTGGGGCATTGGAGGTGTCTCAGCAGACTTAGACAAATGTTCCCAGGGAACTGAGATTCTCCTTGGACACTGGCAGTTCTTGAGGATAAATACCTACAGCAGCAGCCTTCCAGGACCATCATCAGCAGAGCCGCTGCTGCCTTGGCACAGAAGAAAGCTCCAGATAAATCTCAGCATCTCAGACTAGTTTGCGTTGGAAGGGACCTTAAAGCTCCTCCAGTTCCAACACCCTGCCACTGGCAGGGACACCTTCCACTAGACCAGGTTGCTCCAAATGCCATCCAAACTGGCCCTGCACACTGCCACAGCTCCTCCTTTGTTTCCTCTTGATGTTTTTGAAGCTTTCTAATTTATTTTCTCAGAATCAGTCATTACCTTACTACAATGACTTCACATGCCTTAATTTTTCAGGAAATAAATGATCATTTTCTCTCGAGTTTCCTGGGCACAATTTCCAGTAACTATTTATCCTCTTCTTATTCAGCTTCATATGTGCCACTGAAAGGAAACAAACATTTTTTTTTTCATGATGCAAATATAAATCAACACACATAAAATGCAGACAGTCACACATGATTTTTAAGGTCCCTTCCAACCCAAACCATTCTATAATCCTATCCTATGTATACTCACATATAGGCACAATACCACCTTTGCAAAATATGGCTTTTCTCATAGATTTCCCCTGTCCTCCCTTTCAAAAATATCAGGCCGGTTTGGCTGGCAGCTTTTGGTTAGATTAAAAAATTGAGCATCTATTCATATGCCTTGGTTTCTGTCTTTCATCTAGTTTCTATGACAATACTTTACCTTTTACCCCTTAGTTTCCTTAATAGCATCTCATAAAGGAGTTGTCTAAGGTTTTCTGAAAGTCCATGTAAACCATCTGTCCTTCTGTTTACAGAAATATAGCTGAGAAAAGAGAGAAGGCAGGAAGGATAAATTAGTTATTCAAATCCAAAGAGCAGGTTGGTTTCAGAGAACCAGGGAAGGAACCCTAGAGCCCGGCTCCTCCTCAGCTGTTTATGGCATTTGATACTACTTTCCCTGCAGAAACATAGGTGCACTAAACCAAGCAAATGCAGGTAAAAGGAGAACAGGATGGGTGATAAATAAGTAGGCTCATTAGTTCCTTGATCAGTAATCTCCAGACTGTGTTGAAACCGGCTTCCCAAAACCCAGTCTGCCATTAATAAAGGACCTGTAAGTAAGTACACCATTAGAGTCAGCTTAGCAGGAGTGTAATGGTCTGTGAGTCCTCTGTGTGCTGCATGTTGTTCTGCAAAGAGATAGAAGCTGCAGTGAGGAGGAGGGGAAGCAAAGGCGGCTGTGGCAGAGGAGATGAGGCACCATCAGGGACTCGCTGCAGAAACTGACAGTGCTGCACAAGGACAGAGATGATAGGAAAAGGCTCAAGTGCACAGCCAAGAGCAAATGAAATGCCTGATCCTCAGGAATGTGCATTGATCTCTAATTAGTTTCTTATGTGACCAATATCTAACTAGCAACAAATCGACTGGGTGGCTCTACTTACCTTTCTGCGTGTATAGTGTGTTTTGCACGCAGGTCAACACATCGGGTGTTGGGCTGGAGGAGCCTTTCTGGACAGAGATGCAGGGCTGAGAAGTCAGCCTGGCCATGAGAACATCAGACTCACGTAATTCATGGCTGAACACGTATCCACCTGCCTTTCAGTGTTTTCAAGATGTGGAGAATGCAAGAGTTTTCAGTTGAATGTGTCAAGAATTGCAAAAACCATTAACTATCACTTATGCAGTATTTCCTTTTGAATTTGGAGCTTTTGAGTTGAGCGATTACACAAGACTCCTGTTATTAACCAGTGAAAAAATGTTTCTAGTCATAAAGAAAAGTGGAAATGGCTTTAAGGCACAGACTCCAGAAGGTTGCACACTAGACAGCAGTACCCGTAACTCCTTCAGCCCTCAAGGTTGTTGAGGGTAGGTGGGGGTGGCTGCACTGCAATGCAAGATGACCGTGATATAATGCAGAGGTGGTGTGAAAAATCAATTAAAACTCATTTAATGTTTTGGAAAACGGTTCTGAAAGGAATGAAAGATATATATGTATCTTTAGACTATCATACTATACAAACGTTGCCTTACCCTGGCAGAAATACATGGGTCCATATAGATCCACTTCCTCTGCTCTGTTAAAGCCCTTTCTCTCACTTGAACAGGGTGAGAGAAAGGCACAGAGTGATGCTGGTGCTCTGCATTTCACACTTGGCCTGGTGTCCTGGGAGAGCTGTTGGAGAAGAGCAGAAAAGCAAACACGAGGCAGTCTCCACATCATTCGGTTTGTTGTGCCTCCCCACTTGGGAAAGAAGAGGGACTATTTCTTAAGCTTTTTTTCAGCTTGCCTTGTCCTGCCAGGTCTAAGTGAGTGACTGGACTCAACATTCATCCATGTTTCTCTTCTGTGAGGACTGGTACTGCCTTTTTAAACTGGCAAGGACTGACAGCAACTATCTTCAACAGCCCCCAGACCTGAGTGTTTCCTGGCACTAAGATAAGTGCTGACTTCTGTCTGGTTTGGAAGGCGAATTTTAACCTCCTCTTACTTCCTAGGAGGGTGCCTCACTGCCAAGGCATCTTTTATGAAGTCTACCTCCTTCTTGCTAGCGATTCTCTTTCAGATCTTAGGAGCAATGAAGCACTCCTTCGTGCAGACGTGAGATTGTATCTGTGCTGAGGAATCTGAAGGCCAAACTTTCCAGCTGATCAGAGTGTCTAGCCTGAGGAGGGCAGCGGGAGCTGCATTTAGGACAAACCACTGGCACACCAGGGAATAGCATGGATTGGAGGGAGGGAACTATTAATATATGCCCTGTGGCTTTGCGAGCATAAAAGTGTGCACCTTCCTAAGAGGCAGAGAGGTGCTAGCACGCTCCGTGTGCCCTGCAGTGCCATCACCATGATGTGAAGCTGTTCCTGATCTGGTCTGCTATGAGGTGACATGGGGTTTGTAAAGAGTCGAAGTCATCCTGTGAGGCAGCACTGCCCCCTGGACCCTTCAGAGCTCTCAGACGCATTATAGGTGTACCTTCAAGATCTTGCTGCCCAGGGACTGTTATTTGCAGATTAGTTATCCATTGCAGAGGGGAGCATTGCAGTCAGAGGGACTGCATGAGGACTGTAATGCAGGGATTACATTGGGGTCTACACCCCTAGCAGAACCGCAAGATGCCTTGGTTCAGAGGTCTGTCACAAACTGGCCAGGGACTTGCATTTAAGCCTGATTTCCTGCCAGCATCCATTAACACAGAAGCGCTTCATTTTTGCTCAGTGCATCCTTAACGTGATCCATGCAGGCTGGAGCAAAAGGAAGGGCAGAGCAGTATGAGACAGTACAGCTCTCACAGGCAGGGATTGACCCAAGACCTACCACCCTGTGGATGAATACTTGCTAATGTGAAGCAGTTAGGAAGCCAAGCTATTGGACGCAAGCAGTAAAACATTTATGGGAGCAGTATTTAAAACACTTTCTTCTTTCTCTGTTTTTTTTTTTTTTTTTTCAAGGTCAGGGTGTTTGGAAATGCAGACAGAATCTCCGGGTTTGGAACAGTTGGGATGCTGTTTTCCAGATAAATATGTATTCACAGAAACCTCCTTGACTTTAGTGAGTAGACAAGAGGAGGAATTCTGCATGATACTACTCTGCGTTGAGCACATTAGGGGAGCTCTCAAATGCAGCAGACCTGGTGATGTCCCCTTCCAGCCCAAGCCCAGCTGGAACACAAGCCACAGGGAGCGCAAGTACAGATGGCCCAGACCCACCCTTCCTCTGCAGCTGATTGGGACTGAAGAAGGGAGGGACCAGCCCTTTTCACTGTATGGTTTTGTTGTTACGTATGCGTTTCCTGTTCAAGTTTGTGTTTCTCTCCATCTGCTCCTCCTCTCCCTGTGTGACAGGCTGCTCAGTCTCCTCGTGGGAGGGAGCCACAAATTCAGCTCATCACCTCCTCCACCTTTCTTGATGTGTAAATCTTTGTTCATTTTTGCTTGCTGCTGTGGTGGTTGACCCTGGCTGGGTGCCACGTGCCCACCAAAGTCACTCCATCACTCCCTGTCCTCAATGGAACAGGGACAGAATACAACAAAAGGCTCATGGGTTGAGATACGGACAGGGAGAGATCACTCACCAGTTAGAAAAAAAACAGACTCAATTTGGAGAAATCAATTTCATTTATTGACAATCATAAAAAGCATAAAAAGTATTAAAACCAAATTTGAAACCCACCTTCCTCCACCCCTCCCCAGCAAACCTGGGGAGCTCCAGCTCTCCAGGGAGCCACAGGTCCTGCCAAGAGCCTCCTCCAGCATGGACTTCCCATGGGGTCACAGTCTACTTTGACATCCCCCTGCTCCAGCATGGGGTCCTTCCCAGGCTGCAGGGGATATCCGTTCCACCATGGACCTCCATGGGCTACAGGGGATGTCTGCTCCACCATGGACCTCCAAGGGCTGCAGGGGATGTCTGCTCCACCATGGACCTCCAAGGGCTGCAGGGGATGTCTGCTCCACCATGGACCTCCAAGGGCTGCAGGGGATGTCTGCTCCACCATGGACCTCCAAGGGCTGCAGGGGATGTCTGCTCCACCATGGACCTCCAAGGGCTGCAGGGGATGTCTGCTCCACCATGGACCTCCAAGGGCTGCAGGGGATGTCTGCTCCACCATGGACCTCCAAGGGCTGCAGGGGATGTCTGCTTCACCATGGACCTCCAAGGGCTGCAGGGGATGTCTGCTCCACCATGGACCTCCAAGGGCTGCAGGGGATGTCTGCTCCACCATGGACCTCCAAGGGCTGCAGGGGATGTCTGCTTCACCATGGACCTCCAAGGGCTGCAAGGGATGTCTGCTTCACCATGGACCTCCAAGGGCTGCAGGGGATGTCTGTTCCACCATGGACCTCCAAGGGCTGCAGGGGATGTCTGCTCCAACATGGACCTCCAAGGGCTGCAGGGGATGTCTGTTCCACCATGGACCAACATGGGCTGCAGGAAATGTCTGCTTCACCATGGACCTCCAAGGGCTGTAGGGGATGTCTGTTCCACCATGGACCTCCAAGGGCTGCAGGAAATGTCTGCTTCACCATGGACCTCCATGGGCTGCAGGGGATGTCTGCTCCACCATGGACCTCCAAGGGCTGCAAGGGATGTCTGCTCCACCATGGACCAACATGGGCTGCAGGAAATGTCTGCTCCAACATGGACCTCCAAGGGCTGCAGGGGATGTCTGCTCCACCATGGACCTCCATGGGCTGCAGGGGACGTCTGCTCCACCATGGACCTCCAAGGGCCGCAGGGGATGTCTGCTCCACCATGGACCAACATGGGCTGCAGGGGATGTCTGCTCCACCATGGACCTCCAAGGGCTGCAGGGGATGTCTGCTCCACCATGGACCAACATGGGCTGCAGGGGATGTCTGCTCCAACATGGACCTCCAAGGGCTGCAGGGGATGTCTGCTCCACCATGGACCTCCAAGGGCTGCAGGGGGTATCTGCTCAGCCTTGGCCAGTGGTGGGTCCTTCTTGGACCCAGCTGGTATTTACTCTTATCAAACACAGGGGCGGCTTCTAGCAGCCTCTTACAGAAGCCACCCCTGTAGCCCTCCACTACCAAAACAAATCCACACAAACCTGATAGAGCTCCTAGGTCTGGAGCCAAGCCTTGCAGAAAGCTGGTAATGGGGCTTTAGCTAGACACCCTTCTTCTCTGCTTTTCCTCAGTTGGAGTGGTCCCTCAGTAGCAAACCTGAGCAGAACAGTATTCATCCAAACAAGGTGGGAAGTTCTAGCATGTTTGTGTGAGTGGGTCAGTTCCATTCACATGAAAAGCCCAAGAAAGCAGCTGGCTCCACCCTCAGAGCAGGAATTTATTTTCAGATACTTTCGTCTACAAAGTTTTACATAAATTCAGAATGAAATAGGCTATCTAGAAACTCCCCATTCAAAACACTGCATTTTCCTGCAGCTCAGCTCGCCGGTGGAGGTGTTCAGCTGGAAAGGGTCACTGGCAAATGACAAAGCATCCTGCCAGAAGGGAACTGGGGTGCCCAGAGTTGCACTGGAGATGCTGTGCTCTGATGTGAGGTGGGGAAGGAGCTCTGAGCTCCTTCATCATTACCTGGGGAATGAGTGTGTGACTGCCCTGGGGCCAGAATGAAGGTGGCTGTGGAAACAGGAAAACAAACTGCACTGCTTTTACTGCTGGGTGTCATTTTCTCCACCTCAACTCTTTTCACTATTGCACTGTGATCTTACAGGTACATTTTCCCTACATGCATTTTTGGGGAGGATTAAAGAGAACTGGTTCTTTAAATACGGCAAAGCTGTAAAAGCAACTCATTCAGTTTTGCTTTGGTCTTTTTCTCTTTTAGCTGTCAAGTCATGTTAACCACTGATAAATTTGCTTTTATGTCTCCAAAGCTGGTTTATTGTCTCCTTGCATTTTATTTTCAACACTGCAAACTACCTCAGTGAACTGCCTTTCTCTCATGGGTTGCACCAAAATGTTTGCATTATGATTCCCACAATAGGGAGGATGCTTTGGCTCAAAGGTTGACTTGTTGAAAGTCTGTTTTCTTTCAAGGTGGTTTGTCACAAGTGCAGCAAGAATATGGTATATTTTAAAGCCATTTGGTATTCCCAGATGCTCAAGTCTGTTAATAGTATGTTTTCTGGATATAGCCTGCTAACAGCTAATTGGAGTTTGGTCATTGCACAATTTCTCTGAATCATTTCCCCAGGAGACAGCAAGAGTATGTGTATTTTTCTGGTTTTGTCTTTTAAACTGAAAGCTCATTTAGACTTTTACAGGTAGGGCTTTTTACATGTTTTGGAGCTCAGGGTCACTTATGAAAAGTAGCAAAACCCCAAACCTCACTGAATCAGAGAATCCCAGATTGGTTTATGTTGGAAGGAACCTTAAAGTTCATCCAGTTCCAAAACACTGCCACAGGCAGGGACACCCTCCACTGGAGCAGTTGCTCCAAGCCCCTGTGTCCAATCTGGCCTTGAACACTGCCGGGGATGGGGCAGACACAGCTTCTCTGGGCACCCTGTGCCAGCGCCTCAGCACCCTCACAGGGAACAGCTTCTGCCCAAGAGCTCATCTCAATCTCCCCTCTGGCAGCTTAAAGCCATTCCCCTGTCCTGTCCCTCCATCCCTTGTCCAAAGCTCCTCTCCAGGTTTCCTGCAGCCCCTTCAGGCACTGGAGCTGCTCTGAGGTCTCCCCTTCAGGAGCCTTCTCTTGTGCAGGCTGCCCCAGCCCAGCTCTCTCAGCCTGGCTCCAGAGCAGAGCTGCTCCAGCCCTCGCAGCAGCTCCATGGCCTCCTCTGGACTCACTCCAGCAGCTCCACATCCTTTTCGTGCTGCTGCCCCAGAGCTGGACCAGGACTGCGGGGGGGGGGGGGGGGGGGGGGGGGAATCTCCCCAGAGCACAGCAGAGGAATCCCCTCCTGCTACCTGCTGCTCGTGCTGTGGGAGTGCAGCCCGCCACGGGCAGTCCTTCTCCTTTTCCATCCTTATTCACCTTGGCCAGATTAAGACTGATTATTTCTCTCCAACTTCAGCTGCTGACATGATCCTCTTGCTTCTGTCATATTTTCTTTTTGGCTTTAGCAGTACCAGTAAATCTGTCAGACTCCAGCAGACCCCTGTGAACCTTTGTAGCTCAGGAAGTGCCACGTGAAAGCGAAGTCTTGGCAAGGCTCTTCCTTGGTCCGTGTGGCACCCATGAGGCCACCTTTGTGGGGTGCAGAGGTGATTTCACTCTCAGGTTTGCTGCTAGAAGCAACGCTACTGCTGCTTTTCAGGCACGGACATTTCTGGTGTGCTGAGGAGTTAGTCCTGTTCATGCTGGGTTTGGTTTTCCCAAAGACCAAATCTGCCCCAAAGAGTCAAGTGGGAGGAATAGGCACAAAAACACAGCCAGAAGATCATAGAGTTAGGGACTGGTTTTGGTTGAAGAGAGCTTAAAGCTCATCCAGTTCCAGCTTTTGCCATGGGCAGGGAAACCTGCTAGAGCAGGTTGCTTCAAGCCCCATCCAGCCTGGCCTCGGATGCCCTGCTGAGAGGTTCTGAAAGGAGAAAGCTCACACACTCCCAGGCCAATCCAATAAGAAGGAAAATAGAATTATATGTTTTAAGGATGTTTAATCAAGTTTTTTAAAGAAGATAAAAGTCCCCCAGCTGATTCTAAGTGTCAAGTACTGCCTGTGATTCACTGCTGCATTGCTGAAGTGACGGAAACAAGTAACAGTCCTGTAGCTCTGGTTCATAGCTGATACTAGATTTTCCTATGAATCTGCTTTTAAACAAATTGCATTTGGAACCAATTCTTGAAATATTGATGGCTATACATCTTGCAGTAGAAGACACTCTAAAATCTGTATTTAAGCTGGTCAGTTCACAGTTTTGCTCTCTCTGAGCAGACCTACAGCTGCTTAGCTGTGTATCCTAGCTGCTGAATTGCTAAGCTAATGACGAATTGCTTTCAGTTCTTCAAAAATACAATTCCTGTGGTCATTATGGTATGTGAGTTGGCCTACTAGAAACATAAAGGAAGTGGGCCCAGACTGCAACTGCAAAGTGGGAAGATCCTTGACCTGGCTGAGCCAAGTGAGGAGAAGGAGAAGGAAGGTCTTCAGGATCTTTAGGACACCAGGTTGAGGAGTTGCTGCAGCGCTGTCTTTCCAAATAACAACTCACACCACGCTATGCCTTGCTCTGAGTTAAGTCACATAAGGTCATTTTGGGACTTTGGAGTCCAAGCGGCATTTTGGGAGGCTGTGATAAATGCCTCCCTGTGGCATAACTGCTGCCTGGCTGCCCTGAGGGAAGCTCTTTGGAGGAGCTGGCACTAGACAGCTTTACAGAAGGAGCCACTTCTTCCTGAGGTGAGACAGATCCTAGGGGATGGAGAGAGATTCCTGAATTTGATGAAGCCTTTGACTAAACAGTTTTTGCTATTCACATTAATGATGTTTACAAAGAAAGGAAAGAAACAAGAATCTCTATTGTCAGATGTTTGCTGCTTCCCCCTGAATACACTATTGGAGTTATGTAGGGACACTTCATCCTTGAGAAAACATTACCCTTGTAGTGCAGCCAAGGTCACCGGCTTGCATGAATTAACTGTCATGTCAGCTCTGGTCATGGGGGTGATGTGAACTTCAGCACCTTACTTCTCAAGTCTACATTTTGCCAGAGTACGTCTTGTCCTTTTGTGCTGCCTCTTCTCTACTTCCGCATTCTTGCTCAGAACTGCACATTGTCCTCACTCACATACAGATAGTACAGACTGTATGGGCCAAACGCAGGGGTAGAGGCCACGGAACATAGGAAGGAGATCTGGGACTCTTTGAGGGTAAAAATAAATGATCTGGCAATGAAGGCAGGCAGGAATTTAGAAAAGCCGGCCTCAGATTTTGCTTTGTAGGATGAAGGAGCTGTCTCTGTGATGTTTTGGCACTCACTGTGCCTTTGCTGTCATTTTGTAAGGATGTGACAGTAACACTCCTGCCTGGACCCAGTGATGCTCACATTCTGGAAGGGAGAGGCTTCACACTGTATCTGGACCTATCCAACTCCTCCCTAGGCATTTTGAGCCTTGCCTTCTGTCAGCCTTATTGTCCATTTGCCATCCTTAGTGAGCCAGTTCTGCTCACTAGCCCAGCAGTAAGGGAGAGGAAAAAGATGTTTTCTGCTGATTTAATGATTTGAAGGAAGAAGGGAGATCGGAGATCTCTCAGAACAGAGCAGGGTTTCAACTTTCAGCATCCAGCTTACAGCTGAACACATCTGAGGTGTCATCCAAGGAACATAGGAGGCCCAGTGGTTGTCCCAGGCAGAATAGGGGCACTCCAGTTACCATGACCTCTCTCCACACTGCTGTGTGCTCACTGTGGGCATTGTTCTTCTGAGAGCAGCCTCTGACAAGGGGTTTGTTTTGGTCCCTCATCTTTACATGCCCCTTGTCCAAATGAAGGGGTGCTCACCTTTACCTCCTCCCCTGCAAACTCAAGTCTTTTTGAGGTTCCTAACAAAAACATGGTGTGAACTTTGAAGGGGCTCTTGCTGTTAGCAAACAGGGCTATGAATAAGAAACCACAGAGAAGGCATATGTTTGACAATTAAAGGTAGGAAGCAGGAGCAGGGAGGAAAAAATAAAATGGTTCTCCTTCCAGCGTAATACAGGGCTGTTCCTCTACACAGACAAGCTGAAATCCCATCTTCCCCGATCCACGGGCTCCTCCATCCCAACAACATTTTCCCCACTGCACGGAGGATATTCCAATGCATAGAGGGCTCTGAGCTTTAACTACCCTTCATCTCCAAAATTGCAAGAACCTGATGTAACTCACAGCAATCTCAGCTTGCATTAGTCTTGCCTCAGAGTCCTGCTCAGTTTACTAGATCAAAGGAAGGTAAAAGCTATATTTCTATCCCCCTATATTCTTGGCTTTATCAACAAACTTCAAGTGCTGATGAATTCTGTTCAGGAAATATTTTAAGGTATCTATCTATTTATCCATATCTATCTATCCATATATCTATCCATCCGTCTATGCATATATCCATCCATATATCTATCCATATATCTATCCATCCGTCTATGCATATATCTATCCATATATCTATCCATATATCCATCCATCCATGCATATATCTATCCATATATCCATCCATCCATCTATGCATATATCTATGCATATCTATCCATCCATCTATCTATCTATCTATCTATCTATCTATCTATCTATCTATCTATCTATCTATCTATCTATCTATCCATCCATCCATCCATCCATCCATCCATCCATCCATCTCAGGTTTTTATAATTGGACTGTGCTTTTTCACAGGAAGGAGTACACTGCCAAGTGCTGCCAATTGCACTAATTTAAGAAGCAGAGAGTGTTGGATTTTCCCCAGGTTTATACCTGAGTGCAAATCCCCTTCAGCTGGAAAAAGCAGCACTCTGCTCACACCACATTAGGGGCCAGGTGCGTAATTGGTATTTAGGGAAGGGAAGGAAAAGCTTCCTCTGAAAAGAGAAGGTAAAAAAAAAAAATTTGGGCTTTTTCTGCCTTAGATGTCTTGTTTCAAGTGGCCGTGAAGCCGATGTTCACATCAATGTTTGTCCAGAGTCTGTTAAGGAACTCCTAAATGAAAGAAGAGGTGTGAGTGCCAGCAGTGATGGTGTGTGCAGGGTGGCCTGGGAGAGGGGACCCTCCACAGGGAGGACTTAGTATGGATCATCCTTCTTTGTCAGCATCATCATAGGATCACAGAATAGTTAGGGTTGGAAAGGACCTTCAGATCATCTAATTCCAATGCCCAGAAAAAGACCGTAAGGAAAGCTGCATGATGGGGGAACTCCACAGCATAAAGGTGTTAGAAGGATAAAAGGAAGTGTGGGGTGGATCATAGAATTCCAGACTGGTTTGGGTTGGAAGGGACCTTAAAGCTCATCCAGCTCCAACCCCTGCCATGGGCAGGGACACCTTTCACTACAGCAGCTTGCTCCAAGTGTCCCACCTGGCCTTGAACACTGCCAGGGATGGGGCAGCCACAGCTTCTCTGGGCACCCTGTGCCAGCGCCTCAGCACCCTCACAGGGAAGAACTTGTGCCAACACCCCTCAAAACTTAACCTTCCCTCACATTGCTGTGGGATCTGGGCCGCCTCCATGTTCTTCATTCCCGGCGGACAGGAGGGATATGGGCAGAGGAGCCTCTCACTCCTTTGAGGAGGATGCCCCCTGTGCCTTAAATGCGAGGCTTCCTCATGCAGCAGCCTTCTTCAGTGTGGTCTCACCCCAAGAGGTGCACCCAAGAGGTGCTGGGGAGCCCCAGGGCCATGTTTGATGGGCTGAGGGGGCATCGTGCCTGCACGGCTGTCCACAGCGGAAGGCCCCTGCAGTTGCCCCTGTGCCATGGCAGACCCCAGGGTCTGCAGGTCTGTTTCCACCATCAAGCACAGCGGGATCCAGGTAGAGGCACAACTCCAGCGCTGAGCCCGCTGTGGCACCCTGGCAGCCCTCCATCTGCTCGTGCTGCTCCTTCCCGGGCCAGGACAGGCTCTTTCCCAGCTTGGAGACCTCCATTCAATTTTCACGCTTTGTCTTTTATTATGGATATAACCGGAATAAAATAAGATAGACTTTCCCCGTTATTATTAGAGGTGATAATTTGCAGCCTTTAAGTGCGTTGCCATGGAGACGCGAGAAGCCCCCGAAGAGGGAGGCCGGGAGCCGCGGCCTAATCCCGAGGTGATTTTCAATAGCACCAGCTGTCCCGGGGCTGAAAGGCATGGCAAATTACACCATTATTGGAGGGAAACAGGGAGGCTAAGCTAATTATTCCTGGGCTTTAGACACAGGTGTTCATAAAAGCGGGGCCGTGCGCTCCTCATCAAGGCCGGCGCGGGAGGAGGAGGGGGGAAGGCCCGGCGGGAGGCCCCGGCCCTCATTTCAATCACAAAGGGCGGCCACGGGCTGGCTGCTGCTGCCACGGGGCCTCGCTGCAGGTAACCGCTCGGCCGAGGCGCTGCCGGCTCTCTGGGGAGCGCTCTTTATGCTTTAACTCTTTTCCTAACGTTTTTCTGGGAAATGGTGTAGGATCCCGGGGGTCTGGGGGAGTGCTGGGGCTGAGATGCGGGGGGGGGGGGGAAGCAGTTGAGGGCCTGGCGCTGTGATAGGCCAAAAAATAGTTGTAATTTGGTGTTTTTAGTCTTTGATATTTGGTGTTCCAGTGAGTTATTTCTAAGAGTAAAAATGGATTTCTAAGTAAAGCAGTTTCTTGCTTTTAGTGGCCAGGAAATAAAGACTTGATTTAGTTTCTCATCCTTTGAAAAGAGCGTGTAAAGGAGAAATGCTTGGAAAGAAAAAAGTGCTGTGTTAAAGTTTACACTGCGTTTTTACGATTCTATGTAGAACTGACCTGATGAGTCTGAGCTATTTTTTGGTGTAGTCATAAATAGGCTCTTGTGGCCCAGGAAGGACATAGAGGATGGAAGAAGTACATTCCAGTAACTCAATTTGATCAGTGATAAAAAGCAAAGACCCTTTGAGGCATATGGAGTCTTTAAACACTTTGCCTGCTTTTGGGGGCTTGGTGAATAACGTGTGTAAAGCTCTGCTAAAACAGATCGTGCCCTTTCATCTAAAGTGGTGTAGTTTTGCCTGGAGAAAGCTTTGGTGTTTGTGGGTTTTTTTTTGCCTTTTGTGGATGTACTGGTGAGAGCAAGTAGGCGTATACAACTAAAATTCTTGTTTTCTCAAAACAAGCTTATTACAAGCAAAACAAGGAATCTGACACAGGGAAGTGGTTTCTTGGTGATGAAAATCCTTCTGTCTGTGTATTATGTTTATGTGTGCATATGAAAATATATTAGCTAAGGCTCATTATTGCTTTTTCTGAGCTGCTCTGTGCTTCAGGTTTTCAAGGCTGCTTCTGAATCCTGAAACAGGATTTAAAGATTCAATTTTGTGGACAACAGCTCAATGACAACATGCAGACCAGTGATGAGTGGTGTTCCTCAGGGGTCTGTACTGGGACTGATCCTGTTCAGCATCTTTGTTGGTGACAAGAGCAGTGGGATCGAGCACCCACAGCAAGTTCACCAATGACACCAAGCTGTGTAGTGCAATCGAAATGCTACAGGGAAGGGATGAGATCCAGAAGGACCTGGACAAGCTGGAGAGGTGGGGCTGTGTGAACCTCATGGAGTTCAACACAGACAAGGCAAGATTCTGCCCTAGGTCAGGGCAATCTGAGGCACAACTACAGCTTGCATGGAAAAGAGACTCAGAGCTGCCCTGAGGAGGAGGAGGACTTGAGAGTGCTGGGTGAGGAGAAGCTCCCCGTGACTCGGCTTCAGTGAGCACTTGAGCACAGAACCACCCCATGTGCTGGGCTGCATCCCCAGGGTGTGAGCAGTAGCTCAGGGAGGGGATCCTGCCCCTCTGCTGTGCTCTGGGGAGAGCCCATTTAGAGCACTGCGTACAGTTCTGGTGTCCTCAACCTAAGAAGGACATGGAGCTGTTGGAGCAAGTCCAGCGGAGGCTGCAATGATGATCAGAGGACTGAAGCACCTCCCATATGAAGTCAGGCTGAGAAAGTTGGGGCTCTTCAGCCTGCAGAAGAGAAGGCTGCGTGGAGACCTCAAAGCAGCTTCCAGTGGCTGAAGGGGGCCTGCAAGGATGCTGGAGAGGGACTCTTCATCAGGGACTGTAGCAATAGGGCAAGGATTGAATGGGTACAAACTGGGACAGGGAAAGTTCAGGTTAGATATAAAGCAGAAGTTCTCCCCTGTGAGGGTGCTGAGGCGCTGGCACAGGATGCCCAGAGAAGCTGTGGCTGCCCTATCCCTGGCAGTGTTCAAGGCCAGGTTGGACACAGGGGCTTGGAGCAAGCTGCTGTAGCGGAAGGTGTCCCTGCCTGTGTCAGGGGCTCAAAACTGAATGAGTTTTTGGTACCTTCCAGTAAAGCCACATCTGTAATCCTATTTTGGATACTTTAAAACTTAAATGTTTTTGGGTGTGTATGTTAAAAAAATGTGTGACTGTAACTGTAAGTCCACTCTGCAGGTGAGGAACTTGGTAATGAAGGCTAAAACTTGGTGAAATGACCCCTGTGAGCATGTGTCTTGGCCTCTGCTGATGTGGAGGATACCTGGTGCTTTCAAAAGGGATACTCTGTGCCATATATTGTGATAGGTCCTGGACAAAATGTTTTTTTGCATGATTTCAGAGATAACAAACCAGATTTGTTTGGGAACTTGCTTCCATTTCATTAAAGAAGGGAGATGTTAGTTTTGTCAAAACTGGCCATCTGTCTAAAGGAAAAATCTTTAAACAAGCTTTTTAAAAAAATACCTTTTGTAGTTTCTTTTGCCTTTTATTAATCTTAACATTTCTTTTTTTAATAACTATGTTAATTAAAAAAATCCTTTATATCTAATTGCCAGATAAGCTTTGTGTTTGTTGCAGCCTTAATGAGTGCTTCCTGGAAAAAATGCAGTCTCTGAAAAATAATTCCAAGAAAAATCTGTTGTCTCTTGGGACATCTTGGCCAACAAAGCTGTGTCTTGCTTGATGTCTGACCAGGAATCTCTGGTGGCACAAGGATTTCATAGAATTGTTGGATGATTAGGATTTGAATCTGAATTTCCTCAAGCTGGTGGTTGGGCTGCCGTTAGTGGAGGATTGTTTTTGCAGGTGTGGTTTCAGCTTGTCTGTGCTAGGTGGAGTGTGTGTTAGGAGTAAATATGAATGTTTGCAGGCTGAAAGCTTAGGGGCTGATGTAAGCCTAAGAAGGCATCCACTGGAGAGCACAGCAGGGAGAATTTGTCTCAGTGTATTTACTGTGTAAATGTACTGCCTCTCTGTGCTAGAGCTTTCAGATGCATGGCAAAATAAGGGGATTAATACGTACTTCAAAGCCTAAAAAAAAGTTGTGCAGTGTATGACATTATTTTTTTCCATAAGATAACAGTATCAGAATACTGTCTGTTTTGCTGCTGGAAAGAGCCCATGATCATACAAGTGTACACTCAGATTGTATTGTAAGTTAAAACCACATGGTATTTTATACGTAATCTTTTTACTGCCTTTTGGAATAACAGTGCAGAATTGATGTGAGGTTGTGCATCTTCCCTCAAGGTTAAGAACTGAATCTACTAGTACACATTATGGTCATCTCTAATGTATCTTTGGGGGGAGGAATTCAATATTGGGTTCAGGATAGATTACTCAGATCAGCAGTTGTGGCCACAATTTCTTACACTTTCTATTTTTTATAGCCTTTTAAAAAATAAATGAAAATGTTGCATATTGTTAAATGTGAGAGTACCATAAAAAGTTCACACTTGATAGCTTTAAATAGCAGAGTGTGGGCTGACATGGCCAATTGCTTGTCTTCCAAATAATAATACCATAATGGATTTATTACCTTGCTGCTGTGATATAATGAAGTAGAAAGAGCTGCTGTCGGTTTTATGCACTGTGTAACCAAATATATTCACAGTGCAATAAGATTAGGGCTGGTAAGTGTAAGCGTTTATTCCATACTTGCATGCCCCTGGCACTTTGTGTGTAGCCTTTAAGCATTTACAGCAATTTCCTCTGTGACTTTGTAGGCAGCATTGTTCCCAGCTTCCAGAAAAGGCTGCTGCCTCTGAAGTGAAGGAGATACCTGAATCTATGAACAGAGGCTGTGTCTCAGTGCTGAAAGTAGTTTGAAGTGTGGGGTTTTGCGTGCCTCAGTTATAACTGGGACCTTCCCAACCCTTGGTTCTAAAAAGAATGCTGATATTCCCAAATGGCCCTCAGCCAAGCCTACCTGTGCTAAGCTCTTGCAAATGTTCCTTGTTGGGAAGGTTGTAAAGAAAAGTGGGATTTCTTGGTGCAGGTGTGCCCTGTGTTGAGCTTTGCAGGCAGAAGCAATTGACATATTTGTGTATCTCGTGGTTCGGTGATCTGTCAAGAGAAATCTTGGTTTACTTTTTCTCTCCCTCTTTTGTTTTCCATAGAATTATTGGCTATGTGCACTTCATTAACATCTGAAGAAAGCATGACACGAGATGAGAAGCCAGTGGAAAGCTATGTCAGGTGGGTCCTTGTGGAGTTATCAGAACAGAGACTGGGCTTTGAAGCCAAGTTCTTCAGTGTGGTATTGCTTTACTGCTGTGCCACATATGGACACTTACAGAAATAAGGAAAGGAGGATTTAAAGCTGTTGTTAGGGTGGCAGATGCTCTTTTCCTGCACTCTTGAATGCAGTGTAGCATGTGCTGTTCTTACAATGTCCTTTTTAGACCTTGAGGTGTTGTAGTAGCTGCCAGATAAAATGATGTTAAAAAGCAAAGATGCTTCATTAGAAAAAGAAAGAAAAATGCAGTGAATAGTGATGAGCTGGCATGGGGGGGGGGGGGCTGTGTGGGAGGAGGAGAGCTGTGATCCTGTAAGGGGCTTACTGCATAACAGCAGCCCATGTAGAGAAACAGGGAATTGGCCCATCTAGGTGTGTCTGGCTGACCAGGCCAGATGAACTACAGCAGGACCCAGGGACGTTCTTTGTGGAAGCCCCTTGGAACACAGATGGTGCTGGAGTAGGGGATGTTGCTTTGGAGCAGGTTGGGAAGCACTGGAGCTGAGCCTCACTGTAGCCGCTGGAACCCATTAGAGATTGTGCTCATAGTGGTCTTTAGTTGATGCTTTGTTGCTTCATGATGGGGTGAGGCAGAATGCTGCATCCTCCTTCTGCCTATGGCCTGCTCAGAGAAAGCTTCTAAGGCTCTTGAACTTCTCTGTCCAAAAAGGTGGCAAAATAAATCTCACTCCCTCATCACCTTCCTGTAGGAGCAGCTCTGCTCTGGAGCCAGGCTGAGAGAGCTGGGCTGGGGCAGCCTGCACAAGAGAAGGCACCTGAAGGGGAGACCTCAGAGCAGCTCCAGTGCCTGAAGGGGCTGCAGGAAACCTGGAGAGGAGCTTTGGACAAGGGATGGAGGGACAGGACAGGGGAATGGCTTTAAGCTGCCAGAGGGGAGACTGAGATGAGCTCTTAGGCAGAAGCTGTTCCCTGTGAGGGTGCTGAGGCGCTGGCACAGGGTGCCCAGAGAAGCTGTGTCTGCCCCATTCCTGGCAGTGTTTAAGGCCAGATTGGACACAGGGGCTTGGAGCAAGCTGCTCTAGTGGAGGGTGTCCCTGCCTGTGACAGGGGTTGGAACTGGATGAGCCTTAAGCTCCTTTCCAACCCAAACCGTTCCATTATTCATGGTCTGGGTGGTGATGTCAGGGACGGCCCCTCTCTGTGTGTCAGCGACTCGCTAGCTCTGGCAGCAGTAGATTGGCATAAGACTAATTCCATGGGGAAGAAGAAAAAGAAAAGAAAGAAGAAAATAAAGAAATGCTTTATGTGGATGATAAACTATTTGGTGCTGGTAAATCCCCAGGGCATTGTCCTGCCAGTTCCCAGGCCAGGCCTGTGCCTCATCTGTGCTAGCACTGTGCCACCCCATTCTGCTGTGTGCCCAGCTGGCCTTCAGCTGCAGCCCTGCATGGGGAGACCTGGGAAGGCAGGGCTGCTGTTGCAAATTAGGGGGGGTCCTGATGACAAATTTCTCTGCAGAGGGCAGAGGCAGTGATGGGGAATATTCTGTAGGCTCATCAGTGCAGCGCAAGCTGGCGTTGCCCTGAAATGCCTGGGGAGAAATAAGGGGGTTCCTTTAGAGCTAAAGGTCCTATTAAACTCAATTCATTGTACTATAATTGTTGTTGCCCCTTATTATGGGGCCTTCTGCTGATTGTGTTTGGCCTGATAAGCAATTTTTGGGTAAAATGAGCCATGAGACAGCATGCAAGGGAGGAATAGTTCTTGCAGTAGATGGGAAAGCTGCAGTACTGGGCAATGGTTAGCATTTTATTTGTCTTAAGAGCAGCTGATACTAATCAGGAGAATGTTTTGCCTCTGCCTATGCTTTCAGTTCATTACTTCTCTGAGCGCAGCACAGTGCTGTTATTGTTCAAAGAATCAATCAATTGAGTAGTGTTACTGATGGGTTTTACAATTTTCTTCACTATGGGAGCATATCTGAGGGGTGCTACTTCCTCTGCTCTCGTATTTTGGCCTGGTCTGGAAGGAGAAATCATGTCAGATGTGATTTTTCTGCAACTGTGCAGGGTATGTAGCTGCTTACTACTCTGCAAGGTTGATGTGGAAAACTTCTGACACTATTTTTTTCTAGTTGGGTAAAGGCAATGCAGAACAGCAGTACAGATTCACATGCTAAATGGCACTTGAGTGCCAGTGGAAAAGTGAGGAAACCTTTACTGAGTACTAATAAACAGAAATATAGCCAGCCTCATGAGTCGTGAAAGCAAATAAAACCTAAAACCTGGAAAACATGTAGTGTAGTGACAGCAAAAGAGCAGGTGTTTGAGGATCCTAGCTTTTGATTGTGGCTCTGACACTGTGTGATTTTTCTGTGGAGTACTTGACCTCCTCCTGCCTGGTTAACCCAGCTGGAAAATTAGGGAAAGAGAGCAAAAACCTCAGTGAAACTCGGATAGCACATCTGATCCGAAGTCTTTGGGGAACAGGGTTTACAAAACCTGTGGTGATATTAGATGTTTGCTCTTTAATGCTTCCTTATGCAGTATTGCATGCCTGCGAGCGAGAGGTTAGACCTGCCACGCAGGAACATAGCAAAGCAATTTTTAAACGAGCTATCTGACCGGCTGTGGGTGTTGCATCGAAGTGAATACCTAGTTTTAGCTTGTAAAGATTTCCTTCCCAGCTGAAGGGTGACCCTCTGTGGGTTTTAACATGGAGTAAGGATATGCAGTTGATTGCCCCTGTGGCAGATGCTCCTTGCTGTCATATTTGGCACAAGGTTGACTTCTCTCAGACTTGCACGTTTTAAAAAGCAGCTTTCTATAATTCACTGTAAGCAAACATATACATCCCAGGACCAGCTGCTGCTGATGTTAATGGAGGCTGATGTGTCTGTGCGGCCGGGTGCGTGTGTATGCATGTCCCCAGGGAACCAAAAATAATGACAGCTAAACTACAATCTTGGTCCCACTGTTGCAGCTTGGTTCACTCAAACCACTCCTTAATAATAGCAATGCTTTTTCTTGGACCATTTAATCTCATTTATAGTTTTTAATGGGGATAGCTAGTTAAAGCCACAGTGTTCTCATTTGGTGGATGCAAAGCTGTGGTGGGGTGCTTTGCCAGAAACAGGGTGTGGGGTATACAGAAAGCTATTGCTGCTGGAGGCCAAGTGGCACATCCATCTGGCTCAGAACCATGCTGCTTTTTGTGTCTTCCCATGCTAGTAATAAAAAAGTACCTAATTTGTCCCTGATTGATGTTCACCTGCCGCCTCTTTGACATGAGACCTCAGAATGAAGTTCTGGCTTCCATTAGAAATAGAAAAGACTCTTAACAATAAATGAGGTGGAGACAACTGGAGCAGTAAAATTGTTTAAAAGAAGCTCTTAGCTGGGTTGAAATAATTGCAGCAACTAGAATGCTCACGGCAGGGCATCCCATCTGTAATGTGTGAGGGACAATGACACTTAAATTCTGGGAAATACAAGTATCCAAAAACTAAGTGATGGCACAATTCAGGCTGAAGCCACTACCACTGTGAACAAATACTGTATAAGCTCATTTCATGTGGCTCTGAAGAGTACAGATGGCTCATAACTTTCTGTAGCCACATCTAGAATCTGCAGGGTATGTTTTTAGCTTAGTTGTATAGCTTTCATCGTCAGTACCAGGTTTTAATTGTTGCTCAAAGAAGTCCAGAGTCATGTAATGGAAATCTGAGAGGCTCTATCTGCTAAAAACACCCTGGATTCTGAAGGGTGCTTTGGGTGGAGGTAAGGTGCACTGAAGGGGAAAGAAGGTGTGGGTAAAGAAGCAGAGAGGGGCAGTGGGAAAAAAGGGGTTCTTGAGGAATTGAGTGAATAACAAGTCTATGCAAGCAATTACTGGAAGCTCTGGGGTGGAAGTTTCACTTGAGGCACATGCTCAGTATGAAAGTGTATCTGCCTGCTTACTGCTGCTGTGTCCAAAGAAATTCTACTCTTTCTGGACATGAGAATGCCTGTGTTGATATGGAAGTGATGACAGTAAGATGGCACGCTCTCTCTGAATCTGTAGATAGCCTGGAACAAAATGGGGGATGGTTTTATTGGGATGTCCCTGTGCATAAGTGATTTTTGAGCAGTGGGTGGCTTATGTCAGCTGTGTATATTTCCACCATTATCTAGTAACCCACCAGCTCAAGCCTGAGGAAAGCACAAGAATACTTCAAAGGTCCTTTAGCATTTGTCCTTCTGATGTCAGCTACAGCTGTGAAGCTGAACTTGCTCCTTTGCTGCTTTGAGTGGCATCTCTTTATTTTCCTTCCCCGTTCCCCCTTCTATTTGCCAAAGCAGATCTCAGCAAATCCCTCCTGAACTCACAGTGTTGGCAGGCTTTTGTTCTAGTTTGCATTTTTCCTGAAACACCCTCTTGGTTTCTCTCACTTAACTTGAGGGAAAGGCAACTGATGTTAAGTAGTTCCAAACAGGTCTCATCCTGCCTGCAGGGTGTGAAGTACCAGGTTGGTTTTGGGTTACGGCATTGGGATGTCAAACACCTTTTATGATCCTCCATAGTTACCATGGTTTGTCACTGCCAATTGATGGGTGCAGGCAGATGCTGGAGGCAGGTTAACTTGGGAGCTGGCCTGGATCTTCTGTGTGTCTGTAGTGCTTGGAGTCACTAAAGGCAAGAGTTTGTCCTCAAGGGACATGACCAGTTTGTGCTGGACTGTTGCACTTATACTGTATGCGTAGTAGTCTGCTTCTAGAATGGAGCAGTTGAAAGTGTCAACCTGGAATATTCATGAAGAAAAATACAATTTTTTTGGAGGAAGGATAAAAAGAGGAAGAAAAATGGCATGTTTTTGTTTAAAAGCATCAAAAACATGGGAAAATAATATCTAGAAACATTCACAGGGAGGAGTAGAAGCATAACCAAGGTGATTTTGTTTACAAATGTAAACAAGCACTCGTGGAATTTCATTGCAGTATTCCCCCAGCTGTAGTTGTGGCTGACCTGCAGGTTCAGAGTCATCATTCTACAGTCAAAACATGTTTATCTAATGCTGAACTCCTTGATCTTGCTCACTGACTACACTTCCTATAGCGAATTATTAATCATTTTGGAGAGCAGCTTTGCTCTGAGAATTTTTCTGTAAAGGTAACTGCATTTTGTGTTGCAATGCACTGAAATGGTTTAGGTTTTTCTGTCTCGTATCACAAAGTCACCCTGTTGCCTCCCGTGTCTCATAGCAGCGCCTTTAGGACATCTTTGACAGTCCCTTTTGTCCTGATCATTGCGCTCAGCTAGGGTAACAGTCACTGCCATGCAGGCTTGGAAGACCTTGTCTTGCAGAAACAACAACGGACAGGGAGCAAGCGCATTACAGTATTCAGTCTGTACATTGTGCTAACAATGGCAAACGTTATGCAAGGCCCTCAGTTTTGTATCACATCTCTTGTTTCAGTTCACCAAGCTCAAAGTAAATCTGCAGTCAGCACCAGATCCCTGTCAGTCCAGCTTGTCAGCACAGGTTTCCATCACAGAATGGGGAAGCTGAGAGCAAGAGGAGATGAACCTTTCATGAAGCAAAGGAAGGCTTCCCTGTGACAGATGATATCTTGCTTGCAGAACCTGAAAGATGGGAAAATGTTTAACCACCATCAGCACAGCCAAGTTTGTCTGTTTCGTCTGTCTTTTCTTAATGCTAGGGTAGCAAGTTCTGGAAGAAAGAATTATTTGTGCAGTGTATGCTTAAGATTGCCCATGAGCTGAACTCATTCATTTTACAAAGTCTTATTGTAATTGTGTGTAATTTCATCCGTCTTCAATTGATTGCTGAAAGTTTTCAGCCTAACTTGTGCTGCAGGCTGGATCTTTAAGGACTATTTCAACAACAATGGTTTAGACATCTAAGAATATTTGGGAGGGGGGAAAGGAAGTATCATTTTCCATTTAATATTCATCTGCAGCTGGCCAGCAGATAGGATGTTGTTGTTTGTAGTTTTTGTTTCCCTGGCAATATCTATCCTGGATATAGGTATGAAGGTTTCTCATGGAATATGTTTCCGTGTTAATGTTTTTAGCAGCTGGAGCCTCTAAAGGTTTTGCACTTCAGAACCAGAGGCCTCAATCTGTCATAGTCCCACCCAGACAGCACGGAAAGGGATTAGCTGGGCTTCTTGGAGCCAGTTTCCCAAGCTCACCAAGAACAGGAGTGCTGAACCAGGGACTCTTCATTACAGGATGTAGTGGTGGGACAAAGGGTGATGACTTTAACCTGCCAGAGGGGAGATTGAGATGAGCTCTTAGGCAGAAGCTGTTTCCTGTGAGGGTGCTGAGGCACTGGCACAGGGTGCCCAGAGAAGCTGTGACTGCCCCATCCCTGGCAGTGTTTAAGGCCAGGTAGGACACAAGGGCTTGGGGCAAGCTGCTCTAGTGAAAGGTGTCCCTGCCCATGGCAGGGCGTTGCAACTGGATGAGCTTTAAGGTCCTTTCCTACCCAAACCAGTCTGGGATTCTACAACATGGGGAACTGCGCTGGTGCTGGTAAGGAGGCTCTGGTGTGGTATGAGAGAGAGTGGGGAAACTGGACATGGAGAGCAGGGGTGATGGCTGAGGCTGGGGAGAGATCTCCAAAATGAGGACGTGCAGATTGCTGTAAATCAAGTTCTGCCAGTTGAAGCCATCAACTTTGGTGATGAACAGGGCCTTGGCTTTCTACAGACTCTTGCCAAATATGGACTCATCATCTGCTGTCAACAGCTGCCTCTGAAACTCATTGGGTATGTTTTGTCATTCCCTCTCATCCATCTAGGCTGATAACTTGCTTTCTTAGTCTGTTCTATTGGTGTTCCAGTGCATGGAATCAAATGAGACTGCAAATCCTAGGAGACTGCATCCAATATATGTTCTTTTAAACTACGGAGTTACAAAGAGGTGCTCAAAAACTACAGAGTGCCAGAGTGAGTAGTTTCTGGAAGACAAGGTTGGCTTCTTGCCACATGCACTGGGGTACAAGGTGGAGTTTGTGTCCTGCAGCCACCCCCTTAAAATTTATCTGTTTAATCTCCCACTATAATGGAGAAAGGTAAGTATCCCTAGAACATTTTTTTTTATTTCATGGATTATAAATTGTCTAGGCAGCTAGTTAGGCAGGATACCTATGGTGTAGTTCATACAACTAGCAGCAGCAATTTGTAGGGTTCCCTGGGGTCCCTTTATAGTCAGCAGAGAGCTTGTTAATATAACAGCAGACCATAAGAAAGGGTCAAATGAATCACTCTCTCGAAGTGCCTGGTTCTCTCTGCTGACGAAGTTAATGGAGGAATGCTTCAGAAGCAGAAGGCTGGGTCTCGGTTGGGCTGGCTGGCTCCCCTCAGGCTCTGCGGGGACACCTTGTACTTTCCCTGTACCTTCAAGGAAGGAGCTGGACAATGTGTGACTGGTGTCCACCAGCAGCACTCCAGCATCCTTTGCTGGCCCCCTCAGAGGTGTGTTAAGAGCAAGGTGATTGCCTGGAGCAAATGGATAGCTTTGTGTGTGAGGATGGGGAGAGAGAGCCTTGGAGAGACTGAGATCATCCCTGCTGCTGCTGCTGTGTTCAGTGGGATGATGAGAAAATTGTTTAAACTTGCCTTTTATGAGTATTTTCTCCTTTTTGAGGTGCGTGTCCTGATTTCAGGCTGCAGGATCTAATTGAAGTGCCACGTTCCAGAAGCTGTAACTAAACTTTGAGACACCCAAGGCAGTCTGTGATGCTGGGGCATTTTGGAAAATTATGTCTTAGGCAGCTCAGGCTACAACCCAGAATAAAGTCAATTTTTCAGCTTGATTTTTCTGCCTCGGTGAAGCAGAGATGCTAACAGCCTCTAGCCTCCTTTGGTTGTTGTAAAGCTAAATAATATTTGTGAAGAACTTAGTGTAGTCATCAGCATGGTATAAAAGCTGTGAGGAAGCTAATAATCCTGTCCTCAGGGTATTTAATAAAAAAAGGGGGAAAATGATATAAACGGGAGAACAGCGGCTCAAACACATGTAGCAAACTGTGATAAACAGTGCTTCATCCTAGAAACATTTATCTCTTTTTGTATTTCTTAATAACTGTGGAAGATGTGGATAACTTGAGTTGTGTTTATTGCTGTGTACTTTACTGATTTCTGTTTTGGAAAAGGGAAACAAATCAACCCAGAAAGGTATGCACGTACTGGGTGTTGTACAGGGGACTGCTGGGGCTGGGCTGCATGAAGATCAGTATGGACTGAGGGGCACTACCTTTCCTAAAGGGGAGATGCTCCCTCATCATTCGCTGCCTGTTAAAATGTGTCTGTGAGTATCATAGTCATTAAAAAGGTGACCTGCCGTGCAGGTTGCTTCATTATCTGGAGAAGGACTGGCATCCTTCAGGGGGTTATTGCAGAAGTGAAGACACCTCTCAGCCACTTGTGTGAAACTTGTAACTACAGAAACGTGTAACTACAAAATGAGCACTCAGCTCATGTAGAGAGATCTGGCACCATGTTGGTGAGCTGTATTGGCACATCTGGCAGCGTTACTGAGCTGCTGCGGGTCTGATAGGGAGTGCTTCTGACTGTCTGGATTTTGCTATGTCTTGCTGCTGTGGGAGCAAGGTGTTTGCTGCTGTCTTCTTGGCAGGCAGTGGAGCCGAAGGTGGGTCTTGCCCCATGGTAACTCCACCTGGCTTGGGAACACTGTTCTTGAAGTTGTGTGTGTTTACTGGAAATAAGCTGCTTTTTGTCCAGTTAAAACTACGTTGGTGTTCTTGGATATTTTGTTACCTTGTTTTCAGCTGACAGCAAGGGTAAACATTTCATAGAACCATGGAATCAAGCAGGTTGGAAAAGACCTCTGAGGTCACAAAGTCCAACCATTCCCCAGCATTGCCAAGGCCGCTGCTAACCCATGTCACTGAGGGCTTTCTACATGGTTTGTGAACGCTTTCCAGGGATTGTGACTCCAGCACTGCCCTGGGAAGCCTGTTCCAATGCCTGAGCATGCTTTGGGCAAGGAATTGTTTCTAATCTCCAGTATAAAGCTCTCCTGATGCAGCTTGAGGCCATTTCCCCTCCTCTGGTCCCTTGTTCCTTGGTAGCAGAGATCAGCCCCCTCCTGTCTCCATCCTCCTGTCAGGCAGTTGTAGAGAATAAGGTTTCCCACCATTTGTGTCTGATGCTGCTCCTTAGTGAGGAGCTGGTAGTGTTCACTCCTGTTCTTCATTTCTCCTTCCAAAAACTGTTGTGTGGCACAAAGCAGCTCATACAAATCTCTCAGATGGCTGTATTCCACAGCCATTGCAAATGGAGTCAGGCATACAGCTTGTACCTGTCTGTGGATCCTTTGAGCTAAATAATATTTATATACAAGTAAGAGCAGGCATTTACAGATGAGAGTTGATAACATAACTGGCTAAAGGTAAAACTGGCAGGAGAAGTATTAAGCTGCAGCTTGGATCTCTGTGCCTGGTGTTTGTAGTGATGCTTCAGGTGTTGACTGACTTGGCAAAGGAAAAGCGGAGAGGCAGCAGTTGAGGTGTCTTTGCAGTCACTCCATATCGTCTTTACAGGTAGATGCGAGCAGTTGTAAGTCAGGCACAGTGCCTCACAAGAAGAGGTGTGTTACCTGGCACTGGTTCTCATCACTCTTTCCACTAGAAAATGACACTTCTGATGTACATCTTAAGCTTTTCTGAAGCAAGTAACTCAGTGCTGGAGTCTGCTCCCAGCGCATGGTGAAAGGGGAACCTCCTGAAAAGTAAGGCATTGGAGTGTGGATAATGGAAAAAGGCTGAAGGCAAAGGAAGGAATGTGTGGTGCTTTTCTGCAGAGGGAATAATTTGGAACTGGGCTGGGAAGTGGCATGGCAGAGGGATGGGGGGTGTGCAAAAGAAGCTGGAAGAAAACCAGATTGCACAGGATGTCAGTTGGGGTTTGTGCTGTTTCCCCTACTGATTTGAGTGGATAGCCACAGTTACTCAGACTGGGGCTGTTCAGCCTGGAGAAGGGAACATGCATGGAGACCTCAGAGCAGCTTCCATTATCTGAAGGGAACTACAAGGATGCTGGTGAGGGACTCTTCATTAGGGACTGTAGTGACAGGACAAGGGGTGACGGGTTTAAGCTTAAGCAGGGTAAGTTCAGGTTACATATAAGGAAGAAGTCCTTTCCTTGGGAGGGTGTCAAGGCGCTGGAACAGGGTGTCCAGAGAAGTGGTGAATGCTCTGTTCCTGGCAGTGTTCAGGACCAGGCTTGACAGAGCCTTGGGCAGCATGGTCTGGTGTGAGGCATCCTTGCCCATGGCAGTGGGTTGGCACTGGATGATCTTAAGGTCCTTTCCAACCCAATCCATGCTGTGAATCTATGGATTTGATGCATTATAATAAAATCCACTTCTTTGAGCTGCTGTTAATTACAAGAAGATGTGCACCAGGCTCTGTTTCCCTGAAGGCTGTAGAGATGGCTCCCTTCAAACCCACACCTACCATATGGGGAGTCCTCTCTGTATTCCCTCCACTTCCCCGCTGAGGTTGTCCTCTCCCTGCATGCCCCATGGTGCAATGAGAGCTACTTAGCAGCATGTGATGGCCATCCCATGGCACTGAGCTTGGGTATCTCCCCTCCTGGATCCAGGTCAGCAGCAGGGTGAAGAAACTTCCTGAGGGCTTACCTATGAGGCTGTGAGATGAAAATTCGTGTTGCCCAAGCTTGCACTGATCCTCTGTGTGCTGCATCCCAAGAGGGCAGTGATGCCGAAGAGAATACATATTAAATATTCATATACTTCAGGCATATGACTCATGTGAACCAAGAGCTTCAGCTTGCAATTTGGTTGTCAGAAAAGATAGTCTTGTAAGTTACCTTCCAGAGAGTCTCCATGGTCTGTGTAAATACATACATACATATGTATGCGTGCATGTATACACATATATGCATATGTAAAAGCATATAGAGGAGCACTGAGTCTGGCTGGGGTGGAATTCACTTTCTTCATTGCAGGCTGTATGATGCTGTGTGAGGCTATATGTATGTGTGTGAGTGTATGTATACACACATAATCATCAGAGATTTGTAAATCATAGATTCATAGAATGGTTTAGGTAGGAAAAGAGCTTAAGCTCATCCAGTTCTAACCCCCTGCCATGGGCAGGGGCGCCTTCCACTAGAGCAGGTTGCTCCCAGCCCGTGTCCAACCTGGCCTTGAACACTGCCAGGGAAGGGGCAGCCACAGCTTCTCTGGGCACCCTGTGAGGGTGCCGAGGTGCTGGCACAGGAAGAGCTTCTTATATCAAGCCTGAACTTCCCCTGTCTCAGTTTGCACCTGTTCAATCCTTGTCCTATTGCTACAGTCCCTGATGAAGAGTCCCTCTCCAGCATCCTTTTAGCTCCCTTCAGCCACTGGAAGCTGCTCTTGAGATTTCTAAGCTGCTTCTCTTCTGCAGGCTGAAGAGCCCCAACTTTCTCAGCCTGTCTTCATATGGGAGGTGCTTCAGCCCCCTAATCATCCTCATGGCCTCCTCTGGACTTGCTCCAACAGCTCCATGTCCTTATGCTGGGGACACCAGAACTGTATGCAGTGCTCCCAGTGAGATCTCACAACCTTCTTTTACTCTGAAACTCTGGTTCTATAACCAAATTGCTTTCCTGTGGTCAAAAAGGAAATAAAACAGTAACCCAAATAATATTTATTTTAGAACATGGCTCTTTGAAGAGGTAGTATTTAGAGCGCAAGGTGAACCAATGTAGAGATTAGATGTAGGTGTGTAGGACTTTGGGATGTCCCGTCTCCTTTTGGGAAAGAACTGCTGGTGGTCCTTGTGCTGGTCTGGCATTGGGTTGTCCCTGGTGTGAGTGGCTTGAGCTGAACCTTTTGTGCTGTTTTGATGAAGATGGCTTTTGATTCCTCACCCTCACTGTGTCCTAGGCTGGCTGCATGGCAGCTATGTGTGTAATTCTTTTAGCAGTTCCGTGCGACTGCTGTTGAGGTATCACAGCCTAGATCTTTTGTCTCCCTATTTTCTGTTTAGCTTAAAGCTTCTTGCATGCGTACACCCCAGGGTCCTGTTTTTTTGCTCTCCCCGTTGCAACTGGTGTGCCCTCTTGCTAAGGTCATCCGAATCCCAGCCAGTCCTCAACCTGTTGGCATGTTTCTAAGTCAACAAGAGGACGTTGAACCTTTATGACCATATACCAGCCTTCTGTTGTCAGATCTGATTCCCCAGGTCGTTTCCATGCTCTTCCTTTGTAAAATGACCATATGAAGCTTTAAAAATACAGCGAAGACAAGAAAGGCTTTATGGCAGTTGTCCAGTCTATTACACTGACTGTAATATTTTCTCATGACATCTAGAAAATAGAGAGTAGAGCTTTTGGTCTCTCTTGATGGAGATGTTTTTTGAGTTCCCTTTCTTATGCATCACAGCATTTTTTACTTGTCGAAGAAGAATGATTGCTTCAGCCTTTCGAAGATGAGGAGGTGGAAGAAGAAGGGAACCATAAAGCAATAGAGTAGGGAGGAGGAACGAAGGGGAGGGAAATGCAGAAGTCAATGTTAGATGTGTTTACAGCATGTTTTTTCATAGGTGCTGTAAAACTCTAATTAAATGCGAGTACTTTTATGGGTCACAGCAAAAGTTTGGCAGTGAAAGCTAGTGCTATTACTATATTATGTTTTACTTCCCCCGTGTTGGACCAGTTTACAGCTTTACTTTCAGACATAATTACCACACCATGAATCAGGGCAAGGCCTGTCAGCACCAATGGTGTTACCCTTGTGCAAAGCTGACATAATGGAGCTGTATCCCATTTCTAAGTGACCTGGAACGATAGCCTCCTATTTTAGCCACGATCAGTTACAACCATAGTGGTTTTTATGTGTTTTGGCTCTGTTAAATGTATCATTGTTTCGGATAAAGAGTGACTGGATAGTTAATTTTTTCCTATCTCTTTTAAATCTGCAAGTAATGAGGAAATCATTCTTGAATGTGTGAGTTAGGAGGATTCTTTTTAGAAAAAAAAACAACAGCCCAAAACAAACCAAACAACTAAAAACTGAAGAAGAAAGCCTTGAAAAAAGTGATAATAAGAGCCGTCTTGCTTATGTGAGTGAGAAAGTAAAGGTTAAGGAAGAGGTGAGGCTGGGTGAGATGCTCTGGGGGATCCCTTAGCTTGGCTTCAGCAGCCTTTTATCTTCTATGGGGATAGCATTCAGGTTATTTAGCACCCAGAGTCATCGCAGCATGGTGTCAGCCATGTCTTCCCTCTCCCACTCTCACAACATGTCCAACCTCAGGTAGTATTGGCTGTTACCTCGTCTTGCAAATGGGATGAAAGGTAAGGAGATGGTGCTCCGTCAAGTAAGAGGTAGGGGTGGAGACCTCCCCAGTGGGTGCTGTGTTAACTGAAGCTGCTGGAGAAGCAGGAAGGTTTGCAAAGGGACTGCGGCAGGTCCTGGGCACAAAGCATGTTGTTGCTACAACATTCAAGCATTGCAGGATTTGGGGGGGGGGGTGTTTATGTGTCACATGGAGGCTGAAGAGCTGTGCTTATGGCTTGGGGAATCATTAATTATGTCCTTATCCCCATATCTCTGTCTCATCTGTCTCGGTGAGTTTGAAGCGGCTCTGTGTGCTTTAGACATTAGGACTATTCTCCAGATACTTGCTCATTAGCAGGCATTACAATTACTGCATAGTTTGAGCTGATTAAACAGTCTAATGATCATTACTTAGGGTAGTAGCTATTCTAGTTAAGAGTGCAATTGGCACATCAAAGTCTTACAATTTAGAGGTGTAATTCTGCCCCTGGGGAAACCCCCCCCCCCCCATTCCTACTTCCTTCCAGGCACAACAGACCATTGCAACTCTGCGTGAAAAGGGCTTGAATAGGATTATTTTCCTTGTCAGCATCAGCTGCTGGCTATGGCAGAAAGGATGTTGGATGGTCTGGAGTAGTGATTTGATCCTGTGTGGCAGGACTGAAGCTCTTGTGTAACACTGCCTTAGGAATTACAGCTGTAAGTGATGCTGACATGAGCAGGCTTCATGGGCTGGTGTATGCGTGCCACCATGGATGTGCTGGCCTGCACAATCTGGAGAGAGCACTCTGGGAGATCTGCATTGCTTTCCTTGGTATGCTGTAAACAGAGTTGTGGGGGGTTTTCTTTTAGATACTGTATTTTCTAACACACCTGTTCAAAATACTGAAGCTTTGTCGCTTAGATTTGGGATTGATTTAAAAGAGAGCCACCTTGGAGCAGCTAACGTACGCGGGCCTTGGATTACTTTCCATGTAGGTGCCTGCAAATGTGTGCATGGTAATATAGAGACTGTGCCTGGGACTGCCAGCGTTACTGCAGAAGAGGAGATATTAGAATCTGTGTCTCAGAATATTTACTTCTTACATTTCATGTCTGGATTCATTTTAGTCTTGTGTTCACCTTGTGATGGAAGTCATACCTGTAATGTTATTTTTACACATTTATGCCTAGTGCCATGAACTATGCTGCTTGTAAATGCTTCAAAGGGTGGATAAAGCTTCCCTTGTGAAATGCCCTGGGCAGAAGACATTTGCTGCAAGGTCATGTGTTCTAAATTTCAGTTACCTCTTTGGCCCTTTGCATGTGTACATGAGTTTGCTTGGAGGTGAAGACAGTACTTCTTTCTCATTGTTAGTGTAGTCATTTTTTCGTGAATTACTTTGTGTTGCAATTCTACCTCATTCTATATTGCTGTAATAAGGCTAGCTGAGATGAAGAATGATATCAAGTTGGAAAAATAGTTGAGCACTACATTATGATACAAATGTGAAAAATGATACTTTAAACTGCTGAAGGAAGAAGAGTTTCTAATATCTGCAATAATCAAAACTGTAAAAAAATAAGGACAATTTTCAGGAATAATGTGGCAGTTAAAATGCTTATCTTTGGATATGATGATAGTTAGCATTAAAGTGGTGGTTTTACATCTTTTAAAATGCTGTACAAATATTTACTGATTCGTGATACTATTTGGAGGAAGATAGGAGACTGTAGTTGTCTGGTGATAGGGGCTGAGATAAAGGTAACATGTACTCCCAGTCCCAATGTGCTCCATAAATTCTTTCATCATTAAGGAAAACAAGAAGTGCTTTTGTCAAGTACTTGGGATTAGATCCAGAGGGGATTTATGAATGTGGGTGCTGCAGTGCCCATGGCTTGTCCACCTGACCCCGGAGACAGCTGGGATGTAAGAGTATGTGTGGGAATAGACAGCACTGGGGAGGATTATTAAGGCTGTGTAAAATTGGAATGTTGGTATTTAGCAGTCATTATGTGCTTGCAGGAAGCTCAGGACTTCTCTGCTCGCATGAAGCACACGGGGGTGATCGCTGTGCCCGGAAGAGTGGTGACAGCCATAGCAGGAGAAAGTGTGCACTTTGGGAGGACAGGGGTTTGTCTCTGAGAGAAAATCCAGAGTATCTTGTTTATTTCTTTACACTTGGACTTTCCACTATGTTGTTCAGGGTGGTACCCAGAAAGATCTGCATGGAGGGTTGGAAACAGGCAGTCATAAGCATAGTGGCTGCACATGTAACTGCATTGCTACGCTTTGCTATGAAACAGGAAGGTTATTTTTCAAAGGCATCAAGGACCTGAGGGCTTCTGAGTGTAGAACGAGCCCTGGATAAGCCCCTGGTTTGAGGCAGCGATTAGGTGCAGGTCGAGGACCAGACTGCCACATTGCACCCATGGGAAGTTTTCTTTAATAGCTCAGTGCTGCGAGTTCTGTGCATACACAGCACTATAAATAGCATTCAGCAACATTGCGACCATCATTTGAAGCAATGTGACATATTGCAGAGTGCCACATGGCAGTATGCTGTAATACCCCGAGATAATAATGGAAATACAAGCGACTGTGAACAGTCTATACGTTTAGTTGATGTACTTAATTGAAAATATGTTGGCATCACCTGGAGTGAACCAAAACCTATTCCAGGAACAAATCACAGTATCACAGACTGCTTTGGGTTGGAAGGTGCCTTACTTAGTTCCAGCCCCTGCCACGGACAGGGACACCTTCCACTAGGGCAGTTGCTCCAAGCCCTTGTGTCCAACCTGGCCTTGAACGCTGCCAAGGATGGGGCAGCCACAGCTTCTCTGGGCACCCTGTGCCAGCGCCTCAGCACCCTCACAGCAAAGAGCTTCTGCCTAAGAGCTCATCTCAGTCTCCCCTCTGGCAGTTAAAGCCATTCCCCTGTCCTGTCCCTCCATCCCTTGTCCAAAGCCCCTCTCCAGGTTTCCTGCAGCCCCTTCAGGCACTGGAGCTGCTCTGAGGTCTCCCCTTCAGGAGCCTTCTCTTGTGCAGGCTGCCCCAGCCCAGCTCTCTCAGCCTGGCTCCAGAGCAGAGCTGCTCCAGCCCTCGCAGCAGCTCCATGGCCTCCTCTGGCCTCGCTCCAGCAGCTCCACGTCCCTCTGTGCTGCTGCTCCAGAGCTGGATCAGCACTGCAGGGGGTTTCTCCCCAGAGCGCAGCAGAGGTTCAGGATCCCTTCCCTGAGCTGCTGCTCACGCTCTGAGGGTGCAGCCCAGCACACGGGGAGGTTCTGGGCTCAAGCGCTCACTGAAGGAGGGTCATGGGGAGCTCCTCACCCAATACCTCAAGTCCTTCTCCTCAGGCTGCTCCATCCGGTCTCCTCCAGACTGTGTTTGTGCTGGGGCTTGCCCTGTTCCAGGGTCAGGACCTTGCACTTGGCCTTGTTGAACTCCATGAGGTTCACACAGTTTCACCTCTGCAGCCTGTTTAGGTCCCTTTGAATCCCTTCCCTCCATTATGTCAACAACAGCATGCGGCTCTGTGTCATTACTAACTGTCCATGTCACTGAGAAAGATGTTGAGCAGCACCAGAGACACTTAGGAGCAGCTCTCCTGAGAGGGCTTAAGAAGTTCTACAGCACACAAGTAGGTAATGAGGACAACAGGATCCAGCAAAAAGTTTATTTAGTGAAGATAAAAGTGCATCTCCCTGGTGTAGCTTTGCTCCATATATATTTTTATGGATGTGTATGACAACTTTACTTTGCAGAAATCTCTATATAATAGTAAACCCAGAAATTATGTTGCTCACCAGGAGCTAAATTGTCCCATATATTGTTAGATCGGGTAAATGTTTTCAGGCTGCTATAATTTTCAACTTTTCCTATTTATTGCTGCAATTATTGTTTCACTGTTAACAATAATTTGGCTCAGGGTTTTGTTTGCCAGGTAGTTGCTTTGTTTAAACACCAGAAAATGCATTCCATAAAAGAAACCTTTGTATTTGAAAGCATTTGCGTGCAAATTTGGCAGTGTTTAAAATACTGAAATGCCTTTTTTTTTTTTTTTTCCTCTTTTGTTTTCTCCTCACAAACAGGTCAACACTAAAGATTGATGAGCTCTTTGGATTCATGTAATGGACTTGTCCTGCAGCTTGGGAGATGCTGAAAGGTTCACTTCTCCATTCTGTGCTTGTGCAGCTGCAGTGGAAGTGGAATCTGAGTTCCCTTTCTCATCCCGAGATTGCCGTAGTCTGTGACTGGGGGGTGTAGAAGGAATTTGCAAGCTCCTCAGGATCACTAGAAGCCTCTAATCAGGAGCTATTGTCATTGCATCAAACTCAATTTACATCGTTTCCCAGACCCAGTTTTGTACTTCCCCTCTGCAGTAATTTTGCAAACACTGTCTGTAGATTAGTGATACCTTCCCACCAGCCTGGCTCACCCTGGCCACAGTGCTGCCCTCCTTGGGGCAGATTTGGGGAAGTGTTCTGAAGTGTGCAGGTTTCTGGGTCATCAGACTGAGGCAGTGAAGAGATCCTGTGATAGTTAAAGGGAAAGCCTTAAACCAGAATGAGTCTGTACACCACAGCCGTTCACAAGTCCTAGGTAACAGACTGCTGGTTTTGGGTCAGCTTTAGTGCTTCTGGCTTTTTATTCTATAGACAGAGCGGTGAAGTTTCTCTGTTGGAGAGCATTATGGCTGAGGTCTGTAGAAGGTCATGTGTGGGCAGGAAACGGCCGGCTGAATCAAACCGCTTAATGTCATCCCCATCTCCTGCACAGGGGTGACCCCCCTGCTGTGATTTTGGTAGGTGGCCTTGGCTCAGGCATGGATTTGTGGGCACCGCGACTGGTGTCCCTGTGGGTACTTGCTGCTTCTCCCACCACCCTGATGTGAGCACAGTCTTGCTAGAGGAGTAGGGAAAGAGAAGAGAGACCATTCCTGTTCTTGGATGGCATTCATACATTGAAAAAAAAGAAAAGCCTACTTTTGCATTTAGCCTCAAACTAATTCATAATAAGGAGTCACTTGGAGAGCAGCCCTGGAGTTGCTGATATGAGAGCTGTCTGCCTGGAGGTCTGCCCTGAGATGCAGGTGCTGAAAAATGGGGCTGTCTGCCTGCCAAGTGGAGTAGCTATGGGGATTCTGGGAGCATGGCTGGATAGGAAATTGGGCGGAAGCCGCAGATGACATAAGAGGTCTTTACTGCCAGAGTTGTCTGTAAGTAAAGGCTGGATCGATGGGCTGAGGCCAATTGTATGAGGCTCAACAAGGCAAAGTGCCGGGTCCTGCACTTGGGTCACAGCAACCCCATGCAATGCTCCAGACTTGGGGAAGAGTGGCTGGAAAGCTGCCCGGCAGAAAAGGATGTGGGGTTATTGATCTGTAGGTTGCTGAAAATGAGCCAGCTTGTGTCCAGGCAGCTAAAAAAGCCAATGGCATCCTGGACTGTATCAGCACCAGTGTGGCCACAGCGGCTCTTGTACTGGGCACTGGCGAGGCTGCACCTCGAATCCTGTGTTCAGCTCTGGGACCATCACTACAGGAGAGACATTGAGGTGCTGGAGCAGGCCCAGAGAAGGGCAATGGAGCTGGTGCAGGGCCCAGAGAAGGGCAATGGAGCTGGAGCAGGGCCTGGAGCGCAGTGTGATGGGGAATGGCTGAGGGACCTGGGGGTTCAGTCTGGAGAAGGCTCAGGGGGGAGAAGGCTCCCTGCAACTGCCTGAGAGGAGGATGGAGCCAGGAGGGGGCTGCGCTCTGCTCCCAAGGAACAAGGGATGGGACAAGAGGAAACGGCCTCGAGCTGCACCAGGGGAGGGTTAGATGGAGCTGAGGAACAATTCTTGCCCCAGTGGGTGCTCAGGCATTGGAACTGCTGCCCAGGGCAGTGCTGGAGTCACTGTCCCTGGAGACATTTAAAAGACATATAGATGTGGTACTTGTGGATATGGTTTAGTGGTGGCCTCGGCAGGGATAGACTAATGGTTGGACTTGCTGCTTTGAAGGTCTTTTCCAGCATTCTATGATTCTAAAGGTCTGGGCTTTTGGGCCACATGGACTTCTCTGACTTTTTTCTTAGAGTGTATCTCCTGAACTGCTGCATGCAGAAGGAGGGGGACCTCCTTTACAATGGAGTAGAGGCAAGTTTGTGTTGTGAAGAGCGTCACAAGTGTTTTAGACAGGAAAGCTACTGTTAGCCCAAAAAAGCTATATTCTGTTGACATCAAGTGAGTTACTCCCACTGGTTTCTGAATTTTGTAGCATGCAGATTCCTGGAAAGTCTGTGCACATGTGAAAATACTTAAATAGCACATGTTTGCCATAAGTGCCGTGAGGTACCGAACAGATACACTGCGATGAAGTTTAATGTTCTAAATATTCCTTGCTGAATAAATAGAAACAGATCACCCATGAAGGATGACTGTTTATCCCACTCATGAGAAGACCTTGATCATATATTAATGAGGAGCATAATAATTAACCTTCAAGGGTGAGATACCCTATATACATGCAGAATCTCATGTTGGCACACCTTGAACTTTGTGTAACAGTCAGATACCTTTGCTTCACTTCTAAATGTGTCCTGTATCTATTTGCCCTGTGTATGCCTGCGCTTGCATTATGAGGTAATAAATAATGACATCTGGGGGTTAAAGAGTCTTCGTAAGAGCTGCTCCAAATCGATTAATCGGTAACTATTGATTACCAGCATGTTCTATTAATTTCATTATGATGTCTAAAGGGCAATCCATAACAATTAAATAAAAAGTCATCTGATAGCTTGTGGTAATTGGGTTTGTAAATTTATTAGCTTATGTTCATTTACTCCAAATATGAGTAATTAATATTTTATGCAACTGCTTTGAAAGTGAGGATTCTGTGGGGATTCGTTTAATTGGGGCAGACAAACCTAGTTCACTGGGAACCTCCAATGTTGAGAAATCCTAATGGTGTGCAAATAAAGGAAGGAACTTGTAACGGAGCTTCCTATGCACAGTATTTTCTGCGTATGTGCAGAGAAACAAATACACCAATTACTGATTTCAAAAGGTTTTCGTGTTATTGTAAATATTTTCTTACCTTTGTTTGTATTTCTGTAGTCTTCATTTGATTTTAGTGCAGTGTTTCTGCTGTTGACAATTGTAAAAGGTATTTCTGTCATGGGAGAGGGCCCTAGTGTTACGCCTTCTCATTTCCAATGCAAAACCAGCTCCAACTTTGAAATGAGGTGGGGGGCGGGGAGGGGGAAATGGTTTTCTCCAAGTTAGATGGACTGTCCTGTGGTAAATACGAGGACATGCATTTTCAGCATTGATTGTAACTTCACACAATCATGCTGATCGCTTGGAGAGATGGTCTACCATTTGGAGTAATTATTCCTTTGGATTATGCCATAAATATGACTGCTAGGTGGAGAAGGAAGAGCAGTGTTTCTCTCGTAGCTTTCAAAAGCATTCTGATTTTTGCTTTCCTTGAAGTTAATAACTGGTATAGAGACAAATGCAGGCATTATCGGCCAAAATTAAGGTATAAATCACCAGAGCGAGAATCTCAGCGTGGCTCTGCAGCGGTTGGGGGAAATCTGATTTTGCGCTCTGCATTCTGTGTCATGTCTGTAACTCTGTCACAGCCCATTTGTTTGCCATCCCTGGCACCTCGTTCTTCTTCACTTGAATGTCTGGCTGATAATGACAAGCCAGGTGAAGGGGTATCGGGGGCTCTGTCTGTGCTGGAGGAGGCAGCCATCGGTAACCAGCTGCAGTAGCTGAGCTGTGGCCACTGCTGCCTGCTCTGGCTTCATGCCTGTGGTTGCAGTTCAGCTGCAGTTTGTGCTGGTATTGAGGCTTGTTCTTGTGGTGAAATCACTGTTCCTGTGTTCGGACGAGTTCTACCATTCCTATTCAGATTAATTAATTGCAGTGCAGTGATCTGGGCTGGACTGGGCTAGCCTGCCAGTTGGAGTAATTGGACAGTAATCATTCCAGTGCTAAGGCAAGTTTTAGGTTAGGATCTGCTGTCATTAGTGCTATGTGGTAAACTGTAGATCTCTTCCTGTAATGCAGAGGGAAATTTGGAGTGTTATATAAGTTTAGATGTAGGCTGCCTCTATTGCACTGAAATGGGCAGACAGACCTGCTCATCTGAGCACTGTTACAAGAGTATAGCTGTGAGGCACTAAAGTCACAGGCACTGAAGTTACTTTCTGTTCTTGATCCGAGGGTGCAGAGCTAGTGCAACGAGAATAGCTGTACTATGACTGTAGTGCTGCCTGTTAAGCTCTGGTAGATTGAGAATGTGTCATAGGATTGTCACATCCCTGTCAGTGTTCAAGGCCAGGTTGGACGGGGCTTGGAGCAACCTGCTCTAGTGGAAGGTGTCCCTGCCCATGGCAGGGGATTGGATCTGGATGAGCTGTAAGGTGCCTTCCAGCCCAAAGCAGCCTGTGACTCTGTGATTTAATTGTGAAGGTAGTGCTTCACTGCTGCAAAGCCATGTGACATCTGCAGTCTTGTCACAGAGAGGTAGGATGGGGCTGAGGTAGGATGGGGCTGTGGGGCTAATTACAGCAAAGACAATTGTGGCTCTCTTTTGAGATTGGAACAAATGGAATATTTTAGCTAAAATCTTTGCTCTTTCCAGAGGAATGGATGCATCAGCTTTGAAAGGAAAGCTTTCCATCCCCAGGATGGGAGTTGTTGGTCAAAAAAGAAATGTTGCTTCTTGCACAGCACTTGCATTGGATGCTCATCTTGGCATTGAAGATCCATATCAATCTCCTGCCTTAAATGAGATGGTGAAAGGATGTAAATCTGGATCTTTGGTGTGCTATATGGCTTCACCATCCCCTGAGCTGTTAGCTGTAATGGCTGTTCTGTGGCATTTTTTTTTTTAAGTAATGTAAGTGGTTGTATTATATCTATATCTCTGTATCTATATATCTCTGTATCTCAATCTGTGAGTTGACTGTGTCCACCACTGGAGAATATACTCTGCGAGACTGAGTCATTCCTGAATGTCCAACTTCTATTACTTGTTTTGTGACTTCAGGTTTTTACTTTTCCTTGAACCTTCCTCTGTGAAATATAGGGAAAGAAACTTCTTTTCATATAATCATGGAATGGTTTGGGTTGGAAGGGTCCTTAAAGCTCATCCAGTTCCATCTCCCTGCCACGGGCAGGGACACCTTCCACTAGAGCAGCTTGCTCCAAGTCCTGTCCAACCTGTTTCTTATCATCAGATATGGGTACAAATTCCTAAATAATTATTTTTGTTCATCTCTCCTTTTTTTCCAAACTTCCAAGGTACAGCACTGAAAGATGGCTTTAGCCTGGTGGGGCACCAGACTGCAGCATCAGTTCTTTACTCAAGCTGATGTTTCCTGTGCTGCAGGACAGACCACACTCCTCCCGCAGCTCCTTGGGGCTGCATTGGCTGTGCAACAATGGGAAACGCAAGCTGCGCAGCTTGCCAGATCATCTAGATGGGGCTTATTTTTGCTGACGTCTCCTATTTATTGCTCTCTTATTTCTGGTGGCACCTAGAAACCAGAGTTCCTGGCAAATTTTTGTTTGTTTTCTTTTCCTCAGATCCCTGAAATGCTGCACAGCGTATTCCCAGCAACAGCCAATGTGGAGCTGCAGTGGGAATGCTGTGCTGCCATAGAGGATTCCCATTCTCAGGTATGTCTTTAATCCATTTAGCATGGCCTAAACTGATTTTCCTTTTTTGTGTTGTCCTACTTCATCAGACATCATGCACTGCAGAGTGAAGTGTTTAAGAAGGATGTCTTTGCCAATAAGCAGACCATAATGCCGGCAAGGTACCCTGGAAGCTAAGTGCTAGTTTCTCTGAGCTCCTGTTGATAGGTATTAATAAAAGATGAAGTTAGGGTAGTGTGGTGTAGTCTTTCATAGCTGATATTTTGCACTCCAAAATTGTCGTGATGTTGTGACTTTCATCCTGATAGCTGTAAGTTGGCTGGCTCTCTCCTAGATATGGCATGTGAGTGTTTGTTGAACACTGTTGCCTTTTTCTGTTACCAATTCTACCACTTGTGTCTAGTAATGGGTTATACTAATATGGATAAATCCACTAAATGGATTCATTTGCTGGTAAGACGTAGGTGGTGTCTTTGAAAAGAATAACACCCCAGATTGTTTCAATTACATTGGTCACAGACTTCTTTTTATGGTCCTTTTACTTCCCTTATCTGTACTCCACAGTTCTCAAATTCTGTCACGTATTGATTACCATTAGCTTCCTCTTGAGTTTTCAGATGATAATTAAAAATATTTGCTTTAGTTGCTTTCCCTTTAAGCAACACTGGCAAGCCTGTTATAAAGCAAAAATAGGGATGTTTTTCCCTTTTGTGAAATGGTGTTTCTTTTGGCATCTGCTGATGGGTTTTTTAAAAAAGAAAAAAGGCACATGAAAACAGAATAATTTCTATTTATATTTTTTGTCCTCACTGACTTACAATAATTTTGAGTTTCATGAAATTGGCCCTTTCAAAGCTGTGTGTGTGTGATTAGGGTGTAGACTATCCTTTCCTTTTGCATAATAAATGTAATCAAGTCATGATCTGTTGCACTCAATAAACAGTTGATTTCCAATTTTCTAGTCAATTCTTTCTTATTTGCTAAGATTATGACCAACATGTCAGTGACTTTGTCCTCCTTTCTGTACTGCCCCCATGGCTGTGATATTGGGTTAAGAAATGCAAATTTTGTAACTAGTCGAGTTCTTTGTATTGGTTGAGTAGTGATGAATGATGTTTGGTCTAGTCATCCTGGGATTGCAAGAGTTTTTACTCCTTGTGTGGGAATTGCTCTTGTGGAGTATGTCATTAGCAGTAACAATGATACAGATGGAAGATTCAATTGGTGTAACAGCACAGTGATCAGCTTTAGAGGGAAGAAATGGCCTAGTGGGAGTTCAATTGTTGGGGATACCTATGAGTCTAATGTAAGGTCTTCACAGTCTGTGTATTCACAGTTTCAGCATCATTGATGTCCAGTGGCTTTTAGGGTTAGGTCAGGCTCATCAATCTCATCTGTGATATACAGGATTTCTAGAGATAGTCAGGCAAGCAAGATGAGGATGATAGCTGGTAGACCACTGTCTTTGAAAGCTATTTTAGGACTGCTGTCTGCACTTGAAGTTCTTTGCTACCTGAAGACTCCGGGGACCGTTTTAGAGGCTGTGCTTTCTGTGTTAGGACACTGCTTCATAACTCAGAATAATTTCTGCTGTCTTCCCAGGGACTTGAACCAGGGGTATCATTTAGGAGTGGCACTTGTCTTTGCTGCCAGGCGCTTTCTGATACAGCTGGGAAGCAGAGACTCAGCCTGCACCTGTGGAGATCTTACTACCTGCATCCTCGCTACAAACCTGGTGGGGACTTCGCTCCCATGCAGCTCACCTGCCCTCACGCCATGCTTAGACAACTGAGGTGTGGGGTTTCTGTTGCGTGCTTTGATTAGTGTTTGTCTCATGCTGTAACCCTGTGCAGATCACTTTTGCGTGGGTTCACCAGCCTCTGCGAAACACCTTTGCTGTTTGCATACTGTGTAAACTGTACCTGCCTTCTTTGCTTGGAAGGGACTTAGGCTTTCCTCTTGTGCATCTGTTCTTCCATTTCCTGGGAAATTTATTTTAGGAAATCTAGCTGGGATACTCCTGCCCTGATTCCCGTTTCTGGTGTGAGAGTCCAGGAGCCCTCTGCAGAGCTCTTAGTGTCCCCTAAAGCCCCTTTGTGCCCCCTTGAAAGTTGGGCTGCGGCTAATTCCTGCCTGCTGCAGGGGCTTCTTCCTAGCCCTGTCCCCGGATACACCCCTTGGAAGATGTTTCTTCCCTGCTAGTCTTTCTAGCCCTATTTAAAAGATACAAACCTCATGTAAAAGAAAGGAGGCAAAACTCAAGGTTAAAAGGCTGAGGCTTCCCTGTTTACTGGGAGGGAGGGCCCTGGTAAGTTGGATTTGCTTGTACTTCACCTGTACTGGGAGCTGGGGATCTCTGGGTTGGGTCCCCTGGCTTCCCTGGAGGGGAGGAAAAGCAGTGAGGCATTTCCTGTGTTGGGAACTGCTGGATGGCTGAGGTCAGGAAGCTTGGAGCTTGCTCTGCACTTATCAGTAGTATCAAACTTGGCAATTCTTCTTTGAAGGTTGCACTCAGTGAAAGTTTTTTTGTGCTAACTAAAGAAGGCAGTAGACAGAAGCCACAAAGATGAGCAGAAATCTATCTCCCACCTCCGACACTGCAATCTGGTTTTCTTCCACAAAGTCTGAAAATGTGTAAAAAGTATGTATTTTGGGGATACAGGGAAGAAATGCGAGACCCTTCACAAGCTCAGTTGCCAGGTCCTTGTAACTTACAGTGTGCGTAGATAAGAGGTTTCTTTTTTTCTTTTTCTCATGGAAGTCATACGGGAAAAGATTCCCTTCTTTTACAGAAGCAGTGTTCAAGAGTTCTGGCATAAGACTTAGCAAGTATTACCAACTCTGTAACTGGAAAATGTGAACACAGAAGGCTTGTCCATGATTTTTTTTTTCCCTAGCATGAGGGTGCCCGCGTAAGCTGCCGCCTGTGATCCAGGTTGTCCAGGTCAAAAGACTTCAAAGTAGCGTTGGCAGAGAATATCTTCTTTCTGCATCTATGCATGCAGAGGCTGAGATTAGCCCATTTGTGAAATCCTTTTATGTTCCCTTCCCTTGGCTTCTCCCTCCCTTTTTCTTTTTAAGACATCTGTTTAAAACTCAGCATTTAAGGCAGACAGGGGTCTCTTGATTGCACAAGCATGCTCCTGGCTTTCTGATTCAGCCAATTAAGGGCTCAGGGAGCTGACATTACCATTTTAATGCTACTTATTGGGTGGCACAATTTGCTGCATGTGAAGAATAGAGTTCATGCCCCGCTATGTGCAAAGTGGCTTATTTGGCACATTTGTTGTTAAAGAAATCTTTAATTAACAGTGGTTGCAGTATTTGCTTTCTCTGACTGAGGTGGGGATGGGAAAATAGAAGCAAGCAGCAAACATGGTGATTAATTGTAAAGTTAAACTGTTTATACTATTTTGCTTAGGGTCTTGTTACAGTGCTCATCACTGGATCATTTCAACTGTGTTGCTGTTTTTGTGTTGCATAGATTCTAGGAAAATATGGTGCCTGATACTGCTGCTTTTAATGTGAGAGTTAATCAGGGTGAAGTCTAAGTTACCGATTGCATTGCATTGGCGCTGGATTGACATAAGCTTTGGAAATAAAAAAAAGAGCTTTGTTATTCTGAAATTACTAATGGGCAAAAAAGAACACACCCTAAATGCAGTGTTTTGAATACGTTAGTCTAATAAAAGTCTTAATCTTATCAGAATATGGCTAATGGGTATTATTAGTCCAGTTACAATGACAGGCACTCATAGTTCAAATCATGTAGTTAATATGGAAAAGGTTGGCTAATGATAGAGCCAAAGGCATGCTGTTCCTCCAAGGAGCAGGATGGTGATTCAGGACAGCTGGGCTTCAGTGCTGGAGGTGGAGGTTGGTTTTTCATGATCGCTGCAGTCTTATTTATGCACTACACATAAACAATTATACTGCGTGTGGGGACTTGGAACAAAACTGCATAACTTTCAGCATGAAAGGGCTGGCTCCTGGCTTGGGAAATACAGGCTAAATGTAAACCTGAATGAAAAAAACCCTGGGTAGGTGGATTTGAGGGTGTGATAGCCTGCAAACACATTGCAAATGCAAAATCAACCTGTGCATGGCTTGGGTTAGAGGTCTCAAAAGTGTGACAGGCATAAGTAGGGGTTAAAAGAAGAACAAGTTTGGGTTTTTTCTCCGTAAAAGATTAGCCTGCGTGTTGGTAGCATTAATGAACTGAAAGCACCTCGCTGAGGTCAGGGTGGTGCACATCAACTCTACATAGGTGCAGTGATAATGATTTGTAACTACAGGAAAGAAAGAGCCCTGTCAGGATGCTGTACGTTAGAGCAAGGAGCAGGGAGAGAAGAGGACAGATGCCTTGGGTATAGCTGTGTTGTGAAAGGCTGCAATAGGCTAATTTAAAAACCAACCAACCAAACAACAGACGCACAAACAACCAAAACCTGCCTCCCCCAAACGTTGCCATACCACCCATGGGAGAATCAGGAGTTGAAGAAAAAAAGAGTTTAAACTGTAAGGACAAGCTCTTTAGATAAATGTGATTCAAGTAGCCTCCGCTGGCCTTGCTCTTTAAGATTAACATTGATGGGAATTAGGTCACATGTCAGACAAGACACCATTATCCTTCCTTTTCTTGGCATCTTCTTTTTTTCCTGCTCTTTG
Source organism: Myiopsitta monachus (assembly GCA_017639245.1). Taxonomy (NCBI): domain Eukaryota; kingdom Metazoa; phylum Chordata; class Aves; order Psittaciformes; family Psittacidae; genus Myiopsitta; species Myiopsitta monachus. The sequence continues at coordinate 821,545 of CM029941.1, read as the reverse complement.
GGTGAGAAAGTAAGCCTTTTCTCATAAAATATCTTATGTGATGAGGGAGTGCAAATCCCAGTGCAGTGGTGGAATTGCTGCCCCTGGCGGCATTAAGAAGATGAGTAGATGTGGTGTTTGGGGACATGGTTTAGTGGTGGCCTTGGCAGTGCTGGGTTAATGGTGAGACTTAATGACTTTAAGGGTCTTTTCCAACCTAAACAATTCCGTGATTCTATTGCCTGCATTTCTGTATGGGCTATTATGTACATTAGAGTGATGTGTGAGTGCTCATGGCACAGGTCATTACATGTCTGTGTCCTGTGTCAGCAGTAGCTTCTCGTGAGTGTTTTGTGTGGCTCTGCTTATTCCACTTGGAAAGCAAAGCAAATACACTGCTGTAGAGAGCTACTCCTGGAGCATACTAAGAGCATTTAAGTATTTTTGGTGCTTGCTAACCTTGTAGCCTTGAAATAGCTGAATAGCCTCCTGTTAGGATGCTTTTCTTTTTGTTTGTTTTCTTTGAATTCTGTAGCTTGAAGCTGTGCTGGATAAAATTCTTCAGGGAGTCATGTAGAGCTAGCGCTAAACTTACCCAGAGAAATTTATTCTTTTTTCTGCCTCTTATTTCTATAACTTTTTGGTTGTTGCTGTTTATGAGAGTCAATCCTAGAATGGTTTAGGTAGGAAAAGACCTTAAGCTCATCCAGTTCCAAACCCCTGCCATGGGCAGGGACACCTTCCACTGGAACAGTTGCTCCAAGCCCCTGTGTCCAACCTGGTCTTGAACACTGCCAGGGATGGGGCAGCCACAGATTCTCCGGGCACCCCCTGACAGCGCCTCAGCACCCTCACAGGGAAGAGCTTCTGCCTAAGACCTCATCTCAGTCTCCCCTTTGGCAGCTTAAAGCCATTCCCCTGTCCTGTCCCTCCAGGCCCTTGTCCAAAGCCCCTCTCCAGCTTTCTTTAGGTAATGAGTAACATCTTTCTCAGTGCTGTGAGGGAACAGCTTCGCTCTTTTAATATTGGAGAGGAGATTATTGTTAAGGAAAGCTGAAAGTGAGGTGGCAGCGCCTGGCCTTGGGCGTGCAGAGCCTGCAAGCAGGGTCTTCCCTCTGTCACTCTCTGGTTCAGGTGGAGCTTTAGCACAGCGTGTGGTCCGTCGCCATTGTCTGCAGCACCACAAAAGCCTTGATTGCTCCTTCTGCAGAGCTGAAAAACAGTGTGCCGCAAAGCCAGGCATGCAAGACCCATTGTACCTCCTGGTGTAGCATTATCAAACATTTATTCAGTACAATGCACCATCCAGAATTCATAAAACTTCATAATAGAAAAATACAGTAATGATGCCAGACAACAGGGAGGATGTGATCAATGGTGAGACACTCAGTGTTGCGAAGCTTCTCGGCAGGTTAAATTACTGGGGAGGATGGGGGAGGTTAAGAGTGCAGTTGTTTAAAACAACAACAGTTGCTTATTTTTGAGGGGTTAACAAACCCTTGGGGGGAAGGGGGTAAATGCTTAACAGCTACCCAAAAAGTGAGGAGTTAAAAACCAGGCGGTATGAAGACTTGTTTCAATGCAGGGTAGATAAAGAATCACAGCGTCACTAGGGTTGGAAGGGACTGCTGGAGATAATCCTTTCCAACTCTCTGCCAAGGCAGTGCCACCCACAGCAGCTCACAAAAGGAACGTGTCCATGGTGGGGTTTGAATGTCTCCAGAGAAGGAGACTCCACACCCCCTGTCCCAGTGCTCTGACACCCTCAACGTAAGGGATTTCTTCCTCATGTTGAGGTGAAACTTGTTGTTCAGTTTATGATCACCACTCCTTGTACTGTCGCTGGGCATCACTGGAAAGAGCCTGGAACCATCCTTCTGGTGCCACTTTTATGATATTGGTCTGCATTGAGGAGATCCCCTCTCAGTCTACTCCAGGCTAAACAGACTCGGCTCCCACCATCTCTCCTCATAAGAGAGGTTCTCCAGACCCCTGAGCATCCTTGTGGCCGATGCTGGACTCTTTCCAGCAGCTCATTGTCTTTCTTGTACTGAAGAGCCCAGAATTGGAAACAGTGCTCCAGGTGTGGCCTCACCAAGGTGGAGTAGATGGAAGCAGTGGGGTAGCAGGAAGGCTTTGAAACTCACAGAATGGGCTCAAAACTGGTTTTGTGTGTATAAACATGTGTCACAAATAACCCTCACAGGTTGATGGGGAAAGAGCCGTATGGGCAGCATGAAGCAGGTGAAGGGGATGAGACCCAAGTGACTATACTGAAAGCCCAAACAGTGCCCCAAAGGAAGGTTCCAGAAGTAGGAAAGGGAAGTCACGGGACGTTCCTGGTACCTCCTCTCTTGACTGACTGGTGTCTCAGCTGCGCCTGGAACTGAGGTGAGGGAAGGTCCCAGAAGTCCAGGAACTGGGTATAATAAATAGGGGTCCATGCAAGCCTCTGTGGTACTCCCTCCATCCCCATTGGCAAGTCTGATGCTGCGTCCAGGACTGATGATCTCCCAGTCTCTTCCCTGCTTCTCCCCTTGTAACACAAGGGCTACCTTGACTTACAAAGATCCATAGCTTAGGTGGAATAGAATTGTGAGAGGGTCAGTGTTTACAGGGTATTTGTTCCATTACAGTTGGTGTTTATGTACAGACCTTGAGTGTTTTCTCACCTTGATCCCAGGGGATTTGTGAATCTTAGTCATTCCTCTTTCTGTAGTGGGATGTGACAGCAGGGAGGAGGCTGATTTCTGTGCTCTCTTTTTCCATGCCTCTGTGCTGCCTGTTGTGCTGGTGCTGCTTGTTTCTGTGTGGGGACTTGGCTTTGCAAAGAGGCATTCCTGCCTGGTGGGGCCAAGGGCACTTTGTTTTTTGGGATGTGAAAGCTCAAGCCTAGAAGGGCCAGACCTAGCTCTTAGTGTTGTACAAAGGCATCTGCTTCCACTGAAGTTTATGGAGGACCAGGAAGGAAAATGACCTGCTCACCTGCACCAGAGACACAAGGTCCAAAGGGTCAGTCAGGTACTCAGTCTGTCTGACGGAGGTGTGCAGCTGAGCTGGGTGACAGCCAGGGCTTCAGGCATGCTGTTCTCGGCTTCTTATGTTTGTTTTTATCTTCTTCTTTAGCTGTTGCGACACTCACTCAAAACACCACTTGGGTACCTTGCTTTTCCCAAAAAGAACAACATTTGATGCAGATGCATGTAAGGGTGTCCTTGTCAGAAGTCCTGCCCTAAAGGATAAGAGAAGGCTTAGGGGAGACCTTGTAACAGTCTTCCAATACTTAAAGGGGCTGCAGGAAACCTGGAGAGGGGCTTTGGACAAGGGATGGAGGGACAGGACAGGGGAATGGCTTTAACTGCCAGAGGGGAGACTGAGATGAGCTCTTAGGCAGAAGCTCTTCCCTGTGAGGGTGCTGAGGCGCTGTCAGGGGGTGCCCAGAGAATCTGTGGCTGCCCCATCCCTGGCAGTGTTCAAGACCAGGTTGGACACAGGGGCTTGGAGCAACTGCTCCAGTGGAAGGTGTCCCTGACTGTGGCAAGGACTGGAACGGGATGGGCTTTAAGAAACCTTCCAGCACAAAGTAGTCTGTCGTGCCATGAATCTAAATTCTGCTCTGAAGGGGAGTAAGCAGTGATGGTGCGTTTTGACTGCTCATATGAATTGATGAGATGGGAAGCATGGGGAAATACTTCATGGAGCTGCCTTATCTGTGGAAAGAACATCTTCCAAGGCAAGCTACGAAGCAAGAAGCTTTAATTTAATTGTGACCATAACAAGGAACAGTGCAAGGGAAGAAAAGCCTTGTAGCTGAAGCACCCAGGTACTACTCAGCTCCTTGGAAAAAACAGCTGAGATGCGTGCCTTTCAGAGAAGTGGGGGAAAAATACAGCTCATTTTATTCCAGCAATTCATTTACTTTTAGAGAACTACTTAAAAAATAGTGGCAGTGAATTACCAGAACAGAGCTTTATGGCAAGAAGCTAATGACTTCAAAACCCGATTCATTAAAAAAGAAAAAATAGAAACTTACAATCAATGTTCCCTTGGGCTTGTTGTACAGTTTATTTGGAATGTTTTGCAGTAAATTATGACTAATTTGAATTCATCCATCTCCTTTTCCGTACATACACATTAGCACGCAACTGCCTATTTAAATATGATATGCTTCTGGAAGCCAGGCAAAAGTTGTGTCCTCTCCATCAAATCACTGTCCCAGGAAGTGGTAGCAGAAACTCTCTGAAGGGTTTGGGTGCTAAACACAGATTAAGGCAGAGATCTGGGAGCAAACCAACCTCCTTCCTGAGAGTGCTACCCAGAATGCTGTTGTACTCCAGGGAACTGATTTCAGTACCAGCCAGCATCAACCATCATGCAGTAGGAACCCCTGGAAAAGTGGAGGAGGATTTCCTCACTCCAGGTGGGACCCTGTAGGCGTTATTGCCTGCAACTTACAGCAGTTTAAGGATCTGTTTGCCAGTGTGGGCTGCTGTGGGAGAGCAAGCAGGGCTCAGACTCTCTCATGGGAAAAAGACCCATGTTGCTGGGATGCTGAGGGGTACGATGAGCCCTCTGCTGAGCAGTGCAGGGCTGCTCAGTGATGGAAAGGGTGTGGGATGAGCTTCCTGCCATCATAACTCTCTCTGGGCTGTTGGGAACTTTACTGACCCTGGGGCAGTAATGCCAGCTTCATGGGCATTTGTGCTTACTCTTTTTCCTCCTTCCTTTCATAGCTCATGTCTGATCTCCATCACTGTTTTGGTCTAGGGCAATTGGAGAGCTCTGTTCATGGGCTCTCACTGACCAACAGAGTGTGGGTGTCCCTGTGCTGTTACTGGAGACAGTAGAATGTGAACTCAGTGTGCCCCTGTTCCTCTGGTCACTGCTGTCTATTCTTCCCCAAAAATATCATAATGTGCCCTAAAACTTACACTGGAATGCAGATGGGAGTCAAAGGGGGGAATGTGGTGCAACAGTCCAGTCCCATGCTCCGAATTCTGCTAATGTTCAGGGACGCAGGAAAAAGAAATACTGCCATATTGCCTAAAGGGAGTGTAAATTCAAACCATAAATGTAGAATGAATGTGAGAATTATCTGTGCTCTGCAAGATAAAGCACATGACACTTCCGCTGAGCTGCCTAAGTGGACCTGGCTGAAGGCTATCTCACTTTCTGGCACAGAAGCCTCTCCAAAAGTACACAAGTGCTGAGAGCCATAGCTCGATCTGCCTTCTGTTGTGCCTCCCTGCCTACTGATCTGTACCAGAAAAAGGATTTTCCCATGGAAAACCAGCTGTGCAGGGGTGACTGCCAACTGTATTGTGAGGCCAGCACACATGCAGCTATACATGGGAAGTCATACACATCTATTTGTAGAAGTGGCATCTGTATAAGTGAAGGCAGTGCTGGCAGCCTGCTGAAAAGGGTTTCTGCAGAGTTTGTACCGCAGCTTGGTACTTGTCATGCAAAAATATTCCTTGGAAAATCCCAAATGTAGCTTGTAGGAAATGGAGGAGGAGGCTAGGACACTTACATTACATTTTTGGTCCCGCATCCTGTTTTACTTGCATTTTTACACCACTGTTGTCATGAAGGATGCTAGAGTGGATTCAGAAGCATATGGCTGTGTTCAGTGTGATGTATCCTTGGTTTGCTTATACTTTCTACTATGAACCTCATTTTCTTTTGGTATTACAAACTGAGCACTCTGATAGCCGCTTCTAAAACCTTTAAGCAGTTGGAATGGAAAAGTGGCTGAAATAATAGCTCACTTCTCTAACTGGAAATGGGATTTTCTTCATGAGGTTGTAGAATCTGCTGATGGAGGTTTTTAAGGGTGGGTTAAACAAACACATATTGAATATGATTTTGCTTTAGCTTAGGAGATGGAAAAGTATTTAAGTGTTGGCTCTGTTTGCTAGGATCCCTGATAAGCAGCTATCTTCAAAAATTGTAAGTGAAGAGGAAAATCCCAGAGGACTGCAGAAAAGCAGTGTGTGCCAGTTTTAAGCTATCCTTACCATTAGAAAGTTTTCCTGATGTGTAATCTCAGTCTTGCATCTCTAGGTCTGTAACTTAAGCCTGTTACTTCATACACTATCTGCAGAGGACAGGCAAAAAACCCCTATGTTACTGCCGTTTCCTTTGCATCAGCATTTTCCTTATTAGGAAAGTTATGTGTCTCAACATATTCCCTTTTCTGGACTGTCGTGGTTTAAGCCCCCCACCCATGCAGTTTTCTCACTCACTCACTGTCCCTCCTTCTTCCCCCAGTCCCGGGGGCATGGGGAGGAGAATCAAAAGAATTCAACTCGCACAGGTTGAGATAAGAACAGTTTAGTAACTAAGGTACAACACAAATCAGTATTGCTACCACCAGTAATAATACAAGAGAAATACAAAGAAAGAGAATACAACTGCTCACCAAGCCCGACCCAGCCAGTGCACCCCCAGCAGCGAACCCCCAGTACCAAAAACCTGACCATGCTGTGCACCCCCAGTCCACCACCACCTTTCCAGGTCTCTGCTCTCTGTTTTCACATCCTGGACATGATATGCTGTGGTATGGAATACCTCTTTGGTCAGTTTGGGTCAGGTGTCCTGTCTCTGCTTCCTCCCGGCTTCCCTCCTCCCTGGCATAGCATGAGGCTCAGAAAGTCCTTGATCAAACCAAAACATTGCCAAGCAGTAACTGCAAACACTGGTGTTATCAGTGCTGTTCCCAGGCCCAAAATCGAAAACACAGTGCTGCACCAGCTACCAAGAGGGAGAAAAATGACTGCTGCTGCTGAGCCCGTGACATGGACTAAAATCCCTCTCACGTGCTTTGTTCATGGGCTGTTTCTTTGATTTCTGTTCATTGCTGATTTTTTCCAGTTGTTTTACTGTGGACCAGTTTATTCTTACTGTGTTGTCCACCCTTTTCATAACAACAGAGACCAATTCCTGTTTGGCCAATGATCGGCTCTACTGCTTGGATCCTTTTCTGCAGAGCTTGTGTTCAGCCTCTCATTCCTCATCCTATGTTCAGACAAGTGATCTTTTCTACCTCTGTAGATCTACCTCTGTACTTCCACTACCATTTTGAATCACCTCCCATCTCTTCTTCTGCACTGTTAAAGAAATTTGAAAAAGTAATTGCAAATTCAGATCACACCCTGCAGAAGAATTGTAGTTCTGGATAGCTTTGTTGATTGTTCACAATTTAATAAGAATACTCATGATTTAATGCTGCAAGCATGAAGATACGAGAGACCATGACAGGAGGGGAATACTTGCTCGTTATACAGTTCTGACTTTGCAGTGAACCACATGGAACTACTCTGTCGCGAGGAATCAGATTTGCACCCACGTGTAGACACTGCCAGTGGATGGTTTCCTAGGCTGCTTTGCAAAAAAGTGTGAGAAGCAAAACTTTAAGGGTCATGGTGTCTGGAGCTTTTCCCTGACTGCAGGGTTTCTTGCCACATGAATAAATCACTGAGGTTCAAGTACCAAAGGTACAAACTGAATTTCATGCTACACAGAGGAATAGATATTCTCTGTTCTCTTCCATAGATTTGTTGGCAAGATCTACTTCCTTGTTCCAAAACCAGCTGTAAAATACAGAGGGGCTTTGGGCAAGAGCCTGTAAGGGACAGCATAAGGGGAACGGCTTTAAACTGCCAGAGGGGAGATTGGGATGAGCTCTTAGGCAGAAGCTCTTTGCTGTGGGGGTGCTGAGGCGCTGGCACAGGGTGCCCAGAGAACCTGTGGCTGCCTCATCCCTGACAGTGTGCAAGGCCAGGTTGGACACAAGGCCTTGGAGCAACTGCTCCAGTGGAAGGTGTCCCTTCCCGTGGCAGGGGTTGGAGCTGGATGAGTTTTAAGGTCCCTTCCAACACAAACCAGTCTGGGATTCTATAATACCTGATGTATCCCAGCCTTCTCTCCTGTTCTTTTTCTCTTCTTTTTGCCCTTTTCTGTTGTTTGCTCACTGAAACATTGATTATTTTTTCTAATTTTGTCTACTGTGCATCTGTCATTCCTCTGTCCTGAGGTAGTTTGGGTCTTTGATTCCTATCCTTGCAGGACTTTCCTTCCCACCCTCTTTCCCTTTCTTTCTGTTCCAGCTGTGAAGAGGTCCCTGAAGCAGGCCCATCTGTCACCTCCTGTGCTCTGTGGCACTGGGGCTCACTTGCCAGCATGCGTGTCTGTGGCCTCTCCCTGCCTGCTCCACTGCCACCTTCATAGAATCATGGAATCAACTAGGCTGGGAAAGATTTTTAAGATCATCCTTCCCAAGGGATTTTACTGCCAGATTGCTGAATGACCAGGACATACTTCTCTACACTCCCTTTTCCTTCCTGACCTGCTTTTGGACCATTCTTCCTTCAGAGCAAACTCACCATCTCTTTGGCTCAAATCACCTTTCTGTCTTTCAGACTCCCAGCCAGCCCTCCCTTGTCATACCAGGGAGCTGTTTTATTGCAGAGAGGAGGAAATAGGCTGTTGATGTGTGTATTTGTTGTTTTTTTTCCCCCACACCTGCTCAGGATTGTGCTGCCTTTTGCTGTTCTCAGTGGATTGCCTGTGCGCACACACATATACTGACTTACAGAAAAGTGGCACAGAGCAGCTTTCACGAGGCTGCTTAAAAAAGCAGGACAGCAGAAATATGCAGGCTTGGCCATGAGTAAGTTGCTTGCATCTGAATAAATGATTAGAAAGCAGTCTAAGTGAGAAAAGCTCCCTAACAGTGGGAGGCTGGCAGGTTTGTGAAGGAGGTAATATCTCTTATTAGACCAATTGATACAGTTCAGAATAACAGGAAAGCCTGAGGCTCACAAGCATCAGTGTGCAAAGCTAGATTCGATTTGAAGACTATTGCTCTGAGCTTAACCAGATCTGATAATCATGTGGACTGTGGGAGAGAAAAGAGACACTGCTTGGAGCAGAGGGTAGTGGAGATTAGCAGGTGAGGAGGGATAATGTGGCTTGCTCTGAGATGAAGAGGAAATTTATGGCTATCAGATCTTGCAAGTCTCTGCTCCTGAACATTTAATGTTTCAACTTGTCCTTATGTGTTAGTCCTTTCTGCTTCCTAAAACACGAGAGAAGGAAAGGCAATTTTTCCTCCTGTGGAAAGCAGAGATCGGCAGTTTTGCCCTGCGTTAACACAAATGGTAGCTCTTGGTTCATAGCCGTGTCATCAGGGATGCCACTGCTGGGGAAAGGCTGCGTGAGACATGGCTCATATACATGGAGCAACACAGCTGTTTGGTAGGAACAAAACTCTCCCTTCTGCTTCCAATTTAGTATCCATAAAATAGCTAGATTAGCATCAACAGCCAGGCAAAAATAATGAGCATTTTGATTAAGACAAGCTGGAAAAGGGCCAAATGCTAATAAAATTAGAAAGAACCTGGTCTCTTCAAATTAAATGAATTGTCTGCGTAATGAGAAAAAAGTTTAAATTAGCTAACCAGTGCCCCAAAATGAAGCATTAGAAATCTTTATTACTGGAAACCTGTAGAATCTGAAAACAAATTGTCCTATTTTTCATTATTGCTTTATTTAGCTGATAAATGATTCTGCAACTCTATTCTTAGGGGAAAGTGCTATTATGTGAGCTGTGTTGAGGCCTCCCTGGTGTGTGCTGGTGTATTCTGGTGCGGTACAGGGTTTACAAGCCCTGCCCAGCGCAGTGGTCCTTCAGGCTTCTTCCATCTCTGCAGGTGAGCATCTCCCTTTGCTCAGTGTGGACTGGAGGGATCTGAAAGTTCATTTTGTTATAAAGGTGATCATTTAGAGACCACAGCTTTTGCTTCTTCAAGCTTGTAGAGAACACTGAATGTCTCAAACAGGAGCCTGTTTGGGTCTTGCTGCAGTGACAGTGGTCGTGTGAAACTGATGGGGATCAGGGAAGCTTTGTGGATTAATGGCACTGAAGGTAGGGGCTAAACCAAGAGGAAAAGTCAATATATTGGATCAGATGAATGGAGTTCACCTCTGAGCAAAGCCCTGCTTAATGCGGTCAGTAGTAAGCAGTAGAAGTAGGAGCTCTGTTGCTTGGAGTGGGATGCTGACTTTGCAGTAGCTGAGAAGTCATAAAGACTGTATTAAAATGTATGTAAACATAAATGTTCAAACAGAGTCAGATTCAGACTTGAGAGGCAAGGCTGAAATTCACTGAAAGCAATTTGGTATCTCTCTCTGAAGATATGGGTAGGGTTTTTTCTTTTGACTAAAGAAAAAAATACCCTTTAGAAGTAGTTTGAAGACATCCGTGGTGCCTGTAACAGCTATCAGTTTGATACCCTACCAAAAGTTTACCTAATCCTCCTATGTCAATAGGAAACTGGTTTGGGGAAAAACACATTTCTTTAACGTTATTGTGGCAAAAGGAATGACAATGATATTAGAGGAAGGAGGAAGGGGAGGGCTGATGTAGAGACTCAAGCTGGTCCAGGCTCAGAGAGGTGATTGCTGTGATTAAGAGTTCAAGTTGTACTCGCACTCGTAAAGTGACTGTATGGAAATGGCCTTTTTACTCAGCAGGTTCCTCCCTGTCTTGGTGCACTTAGGAGTGTCTCTGCTGTGGCAAACAGCATATGCAGCCTTTTACAGCTGTTTTTTCCCCTGATGATCAGTTGTGTTGGATCTGTGGGCTGGAGGGAGGCAGGACAAGCTGCATGCTGATGCTGAGCCCTGGCCAGGTTCAGTGACTGGCATGTCTGTTGGGCTCCGATGAGCAATAAGACTGGCATGCATTGCTGGATAGAAGGAGGGAAACACTTCTCTGCTGCAACTAGTGTTAGAAAGCAACTGGCCTTGTGATGTTACAGAGGAGAGATAATAGCATCCGCGTCCTGAAGGCTTGTATTAGCTGGGAAAGGGGAACTAGTGTTCTTCATCTGCTTCCCATGCTCTTAAGAACAAGCAGGGTTCCTGTGGTGGGATGGTGCCCTGGGTTCAGCAGTAGCAGTCATTTTTCTCCTTCTTGGTAGCTGGTGCAGTGCTGTGGTTTGACTTTCAGCCTGGGAACAGTGCTGATAACACCAATGTTTTCAGTTGCTGCTCAGTAATGTTTACCCTGACCAAGGACTTTCTGAGCCTCATGCTATGCCAGGGAAGAGGGGAAGCTGTGAGGAAGCAGAGACAGGACACCTGACCCAAACTGACCAAAGAGGTATTCCATACCACAGCACGTCATGTCCACTATATAAACTGGGGGCAGTTACCCGGAAGGGTGAGATCACTGCTTGATCGGGCTGGGTATCGGTTGCTGGGTGGTGAGCGGTTGCATTCTCTTCCCTTGTTATTTCCCTTATCATTATTATTATTGGTGGTGGTAGCAGCAGTGGTTTGTGTTATACCTTAGTTACTGGACTGCTCTTATCTCAGCCCGTGGGAGTTAACATTCTTTCGATTCTCCTCCCCATCCCTCTGGAGGAGGGGTGGGGAGGAAGGGGAGAGGAGACTCCGGAGACTGTGTGGTTTTTCTGAGTTATGGCTGGGCTTAAACCACAACAGCTCTTTTCAAAAGAACTGCTGTTATCTCAACCCTTTGTTCCCCACTTTGGGCTACCACCAATAATAATAATAATGATAAGGGAAGTAAATGTGGTATGGAATACCTCTTTGGTCAGGTTGGGTCAGGTGTCCTGTCTCTGTTTCCTCCCGGCTTCTCCTCGTCCCTGGCAGATCATGAGACTCAGAAAGTCCTTGGTCAGAGTAAACATTACTGAGCAGCAGCTGAAACCATTGGTTGTTATCAGCGCTGTTCCCAGGCTGAAAGTCAAAACCACAGCACTGCACCAGCTACTAAGAAGGAGAAAAACGACTGTGACTGCTGAACCCAGGGCAGGTGGTTTCTTCTCTACCTGTTGTCTACAGCTGGTAGCATCCATTGCAAAGTAAGTTGTATTCCAGAGTATTTTACACTTGCTCTGACGTGCAAATAATTGCCTGGGGCAAAGGGAACATCAAGTGAGGCTCAGGTTTTGGCAGCAAGAGCACTGTGACCTCCAGCAACCTGTATCGGCCAGCATCACTGGAGTTTCTTTATATTCCCTATGTGTTTGTCACCTGCTGGTGAAGCTAATAACACAAGTAAAACCACTTGTATAGTTGCGTAGCATTTAAGGACAGCAGTGCCTGGTTTCTTTGCTGCTGCCCTGCTGTGTCAAGCACTGGGCAGAGGCGGCTCCCACAGAGGTTTTACCCACAGAGCTGCAGGTTCCTCTGGTTTTATGAAACGAGACTTCAGTGCTACCCAAGCTTGTGAAAATCATTATCAGAAACTAGCAGCGAGTGCTTGAATTCAGACAACAATAGTATTGACTGCAAAGTGAAACAAGGTTTGATTTAGCTGCCCGGCAGCAATACAGCCCTGTAACAAATTAAAGAAAGATGATGGGACAGTTTAAGTGTTAAATTACATTTCTTGGGGATGGTGGTGACCCCACTATCAGCATTTAAATTTGATGAGTAGTGCTGGCTTTCCCTACTGTGAGGGTGCTGAGGCACTGGCACAGCGTGCCCAGAGAAGCTGTGTCTGCCCCAATTGCTGGCTGTGTTCAAGGCCAGGTTGGACGGGCCTCGGTGCAAGCTGCTGTAGCGGAAGGTGTCCTGCCCGTGGCAGGGGGCTGGAACTGGATGAGCTTTAAGGCCCCATCCCACCCAAACCGTTCTATAATACTTATTTTCTATGTTCTACTTGGTGTTTGGACTGGCTTTGCAAACAGCGTTCTTGTTTATAATGCTGTTTTCAATTTCTGTGTTGTTATGTTGCTATATTTGCCACAAACCAGCACCTAAAGCTGGGATGATGTCTTTGGAGTGGGAGAAATTTCTATGCAGCTCAAAAGAGGCAGGAATAGATGAGAATTAGAAAAATGTGTTTGTTACCAGCTGTCGTCAGCAGCATTGTCTGCTTCCTTGGATGCTTCGGGAGCATTTTGCTTTCAACTGATAGAATTTTGCAATAGATGCTTCCTGGAAAAAGCCTTTATGGAAGTGCATCTGTTTCAAGTCAGCGTCTGATTAGAGCTTTAAAGATTATCATGGTACTCTGTCAACTTCTGCTTAATTCATCTGCGACTTGGCTTCCAGGAGAGGCTATTATTTGCTTGTTATTTGTTTTTTATAAATGACTTTTGTTTTGGTTGAGTTGCCTTTAAAATGAATGCACGTTTTTGATTATGTTCTCCTGTTTTATCTTTTAAATGAGGCAGGTGCTGCGTGTTGTAAATAGCATATGGAATTTGGTACCTAGAATATAGAAATAACAGATGTTGAGCCATACAGCTGTGGCTACAGGGGATCTGTTTTTACAGTTATGCACAGGGACAGAAAGGTTCATCTCCCCTCTTCCCATTAGTTTATTAGGTCATCAAGCAACTGGAAGAAACTCCGAATTCTTCTCCTTTCCTGATTCTTGTCTCCCAGACCGTGCTCCAGGCTGTGAGGAATCTTTGAAGACTTCCAAGTCAAACCGCCTATACCAGGTCATGGGTTAATAACATATCTTTAGCTGTGACATGCAAATAAGGACATGGCAATTAGAAGGTGGCTCAATTAGGCTCCACAATGCTAATACAGGGTGGTGGAAGGAGAGAAAGAATGCCTCCAGCTATGTGGCAACCTTTACAAAAGACAATTTACGGATTACTCATTTCTTTCAAAATAGACATCAGTTTTTTCTGTCAAATGATCGGTGTGTTTAGTCTAGGTTGTGCTTGGTGGGGAAGTCCTGCATATCCTTGCCACCTCTAGCAAACTTAAGCAATGCTTAAATCTGGTCCCTGGTGGCTAATGCAGTGGAAATCTATAGCTGGTGTGACTTAAGCAGATGTTTAAGGGTTATTGTGGATGGGGATAGTGATGTGAATGAAAGACCAGATGTGTAATGCTTTGGGAAGCTTTTCATCCTGATTTCAGCTCTAGTACCTGCCGTAGCCTCTCTCAAAAATGGAGTGAGGTGTCAGTCACTCCCCTGCCCATAACTGCTCTAAGACTGACTGATTCCTGACCAAAGGAGATAGTAATAAGGCCCGTGCATGTATCACTGTTACATGATTGTATGTGGTGTAGCTGCTGATGGTTGGTACAAATTCTAAAATGCCTTGTTCAAAAGAGCATTGCACAAAACTTGCAAATGGCCTTGCTGGACAGGAGGGTGTTTGACCTTGGGGAAGGTAAAGGCCTTGGGAACAGCTCCCTGCAATGCTGCAGCTAGTAGTATAGTAGGGGGAGGACTGAAACTGCCTTCTAATTAAGTCAAGGAACAAAATAGCCTGAGGGGAAAGATTCTGAATTTGAATAGACCTCCAAGGAATCCTGAAAGAAGGGATTAGATACAAGAGCAAATGCATTCCCAGTCTGGGGTAGGCTGCTGTAGTACAGCCTGTGGAAGATGTAAAGCCTGCAGAAAACATGATTTTACATGATTTACAGCTAGGTAGGCGTCTAAGGCTTGTGATCTTGGTGAGAACGGAAGAAGCTGCTCATGCTAGGATCAATGACAAGAAACAGCATCTGAGACCATGTTATTTGGATTTCGTAAATAATTCTGGATTTGTCCTGACTTAAGTCAGGCTGTTTTCCTTTTGCCTTTGCATGTAGGAATCTTTTTATTCTCCTTGTAGTTGCAGTGCTGGACTATGTTGGAGGCACTTTGCATCCTGCCCAGCTTCTTCAAGGCACCACAAGGCAGGAGGAAGCTCCTCAGCAGAGGTGTATGTGGATGGAGTTGGTAATGTGAAGGTCTTCACGCAGAGGTCATCCTTCTGTCCTTCTTGCCTTTCTGTTCTCTGCTGTCCACATGGGGATAGAGTTTCCACCTGACAAAGGTTGGCTGTGTTTCTCCTGGGATCTGGGCTGTATTTGTGCGATGGTGAAGAAGCTCACTGCAGCATGTAAATCTTGACTATGACTACTGTGTTTGCCCAAACTGTCCTATGTTGTCCTCAAATGTGATTTAACTAGGGTTATATCTTGCTGGAAGAGTACAGGTGGTTACTCTAAATACAAAGATTTTGCAAAATGTGATGATTTTATCAAAGGCTTCATTCTCTTCATCTTTGATTAAGGAGAGAAAACCCAGAGAGTTTTTTGCAAATCTTCCTTCACATAGACTACCAAAATTATTCTGGAGGAGCACTTGGAGTTCGGGTTGCTTCTGCGTGTCAGCTGCTACAGGGTGTTATTTGCTGCAGTTGTCTGTGAAAGAAAAATAGGAATGCATTCCCTTGCCACTTATTTTCCTGTCCTTTTCTGAAAAGTTCATTTTTCTGTATACCTACGAACTTTGGAGATTTACTTTTCCTTTTAATGGAAGCACCAGCTACATAACTTTCATCTCCTTGCTGCGGGAGTTGCATATACCTCTAACATGCTCAGATGAGAATGTGCTCTGATGGGTTCTGTGATAAACAATTAACTAATTTTACAAAGTAATTCTATAAACAAATTAGCAAAGAGGCTAAACCTGGCAGGGCACTTCTGAGAGCAAGTAACGCACAAGATGTTAATTACTGTATTTTCTTTGTTCTTCTGTTGGTGAGGGAAGCCTGTTTCTCTTATCCATTGTTGTTATTTATGTAGTAGCGTTAATTAACAAAAAGAGCTGTTATTTCAAGTGTGGGGATATATAATGGTAGCTAGCATGTGTAGGAGGAACTCTTGTGCTTTTTTCACCTTGAAGGCAAGGCACAATTCTAAATGTCGTGGTGGTGGGTGCAGCATAACATGACAGATTGATTCAACCAATCTTTTCTTGGTTTTGTCCTGCCTGATTTCTTGGATTTGCACATAATTGTATAAATTAATGCTGTGCTATGGCTTTAGGATTTAGTGCATCATTAGTTCATGCCTGCAGTTGAAAAATCTAAGACCAGGCCAGGGAATTGGTGTCTTCTCTGGAGTGGCTGCTGAGAAACAAACACTTTGAGAAACATTGCAGTGAAGTATCCAGTTAAATAAAACATCTACTTTTCATCCCAAGCTCCCAGAAGATGCTTTTCTGGTATCTAAGTGTGCATTCTAACTAGTCAGATAAAAGAGCATCCTTGACAAACATGCTGAAGTTAACACCTCTGACAACCCATCAGTCCTTTTCCCACAGCAAAGTGAAATCTTGCCAGTTCATTGGCAAAACATGGGAGAAACAACAGGTGGTGATGGTGGTGAGGAAGGGAAATAAAAGAGGATAAAAGCAAAATAGATTTTGCTGAAGGGATACCTAACTGTTATAAAAGTTATTTTCAACTTAATAGCACTTCTCGCAGCTGATAGTACAGACACACGAACAAAAGAGCTAAGTGCACTTGGAACAGCTTGAAAGGAATGTTGAAAGGGTCTAAAGTAGGGAGAGAATATTAACTGCAGAGATTTAAAACTGCAGGACTATGCTGTGTTAATTGCTCAAAGTTAGCCTTACTGCAGTGTCAACACTGGCTGGCATTTAAAATGTCACAGAGGGAGCCAGCAGCGCCTCTGAATATGCACGTTTAATTTAGGTGTCTAACCGGGAGTGGAAATCTTCAGAACATCTGGCCTCATCTGCACGTGTGGAGCACTTGAAAAACCTAGCACTGTGCACAAGGGACGCAAGTATCCCTAGGGAGCTTCTCAGGGAGAAAGGAGCCTGTGGAACATCCAGCAGAGGTGCAAGGCATGCTGCTTTGCATAGGGAAAGGAAAGCATGATGTAGTGGCTCTGTCGTGTAGGGCTGGGAGATGAGAGCAGTCCTTTGTCACTGCCATGGGTCTTCTGCTCCCTGCAGCACTGGGCTCCTGCCAGACCCTATACAAGTTTTATGAGCAGTCTGTTCTGTCCCCTCACATTCAGCACACGTGTAACCAGCAAGCAGGCTCTGGCCAGCAGGGTTTGCTGTCTTTGCCAAAACCTGTGTGTGGATCTGTTCTGGTTTACCCCACTTACACAACTGTATGGCTGGGCGCTCTGCTGGAAGCAGTGATTTTAACCGAGCACTGTGCTGGAGGTACAAATTTGGACTCTACTTGACTCATCAACAGGATCAAAATATATTTACTCTTCCCTTCAGTAACCATGATGAAGCAGATTACCATGAAGACTTATTGTTTGGTGCTAATCACTGAAGAGATTAAGAAATTGAACTAAAGCCAAACTGAGCATATGGTAAGCCAGTTCCAACCTACTACAGTGATGAGCTGACACTGTTTGGAGAAAGGTGTCTAAATAGAGTGTCTGGTTACAAAAAATTTGCTGTTAAACTGATCATCTCTGATAAAACATGTCCATTTGAATTGACCACCGTAGTATGAAGGGTATTTAGCTGCCCTCTTTCCTAAGAGTGAATCCTGATGATCTTAAGGGTCTTTTCCAACCTACTTGGTTCTCTGATTCTGTGACTTGTGGGATGTGTGTACAGTGTCTATGTGGGAAGACATGAAAGTATTACAACTATTTTCAGACCCATGTGCAGTACAGAGGTATTTCCCTTCTGCTTGAATCTTTGGGAATCCTGGGGGAACGTTCTGGTTCAGGAGCTATTTTAAGGAGGGTGTTGAAGATTGCTCTCTGTTTATCAGTTAGATGAGCTCTTGGGCAGAAGCTCTTCCCTGTGAGGGTGCTGAGGCGCTGGCACAGGGTGCCCAGAGAAGCTGTGGCCGCCCCATCCCTGGCATTGTTCAAGACTGGGTTGGATGGTGTTTGGAGCAAGCTGCTCCAGTGGAAAGTGTCCCTGCCCATGGCAGGGGGTTAGAACTAGGTGAGTTTTAAGGTCCCTTCCAAACCAGGCTGTGATTCTATGAAACCAGTACTCCTGAGACTGTGGGTGGGATCACAGAATCATAGAGTTCCAGGTTGGAAGGGACCACAAGGATCGTCTGGTCCAGTCTTTCTAGACACAGCATGACCTAGACTAGATGTCCCAGCACCCTGTCAGTCAAATCTTAGCAGTGTCCAGCTCTGGGGATTCCAGTGTTGTCCAGCCCTTCCTTGGGGAGATTATTCCAATGGCTGGTTGTTCTCATGGTGAAAGACTTTCCTTGGTGTCCAGTCGGAATCTCTCCAGGAGTAATCTGTGCCCATCACCCCTCATCTTTTCCATGGGACTCCCTGTAAAAAGGGAGTCTTCCTCTTCTTTGTAGCCATTCTTTAAATACAGGAATATGGTGACAAGGTCTCCCCTGAGCCTTCTTGTCCTCCAGGTTGAGCAGACCCAGCTGTAGCGTGGTACTGCCAGGGAGCTCTGCACCAGCCTGTGGGGTGAGTGACGGGGCATGACCGCAACTTTTGCATTTTACCTCCCCCAAAGGAGAGGAGTGGGGCACACAGGTCCGCAGGGGCTTTGCTTTCAGGTGCCCTTTCCAACTCATTGGTTAGAGAAGAGTAGTTCAAGGGAAAATTCATCACATAAGACCACTAAAAATGGAGTTTTACATCGAATTTAAAACAGACCACTAAAATCTTGTCTTTTCCCAATTTCATCATTTTCTGTGTTTCAGAATTGTTTGGTTTTGCTTTTGTCAGCTGTGCTTTACGGACAATGGGAAAGCTGTAACCTTCCTTTGTCAAGTAAGTGCTGAGCCTAATCTGTGGCAACCCTGCTGCTCAAGGCCATCTATATCAGCTGATACTCTTCAAACATGATTGCCCTGGTCAAGTAAATTAGCACTGATCATTAGAGAAACTTTGAAAAAGGTGATGGTGGAGAGACCTGCCCCAGTAACCATTAATCTAGGTCCTGCACTGTGGAAATATATTGGATGTTGCTTTCTTTCTTCATCAAAATTCAGTGTTGAAATATGGACTTTGAACAGTGCATGGGTACACTAAATTACCTTCACTTTGTATTCCTTATTGGTGGAGCAACATCTTCTCTAATTGTGTGTTACTTTATGTTGCTTCCTGAAAGGGAATTGACTTTTCAAACTGTAACAGTATAGGTTTCTTATACTTCTGTAATGCTTGCAGATCATATAGATAACGTTGAAGTCCCTCTTTGCAGCACTGATGCGATTGTATTTTCCTATATTCCATTTATTAGTGCTTTGTCCTGTGTTTTGAGGTATCTCATGTGAAGAGGTTTCTTTTTTCCTGTCTGGGGTAGTACGCACCTGCTTTTCTTTATTGAACATAAAGGTCTAATTCTGAGTGTTGATCCTCTAAGGGAATCTTCTGGTGTTTGAGACATACAAGAGGAATGTGAATGACAGCATTCGTGAGACAGAAGGACACTGAAGGTCCTTTCCAAGCTTAATCATTCTATGATTCTGTGACACTTAGGTGTGTGACCAGGAGAGGAATAAGAGTGATACGAGATACTTGTACTGTGTTGCAGGAGAAAAGAAGTTTTTAATCTAAAGAGACTTCTGGCCATGGTTAGCTGCAAATTCAGGGAGCATGGTCTCAGTCAAATGCTGCTCACTGGCTAGCTTCTCCTGCTGTGCTGTCTAAATCTAACAAGGGAAGGGCAACATGCTGATAAAAAGCAAGAGGAGTATGGAGCAGAAGACACAAAAGGGCTAGAACAGCCTCCGGTCAGCTCAGGGGCCAGGCAACCACTCTGAGCAGAGCGAACAATGATGCTACCAGCAAGGAGTGTGTAAAATCCATTTGCATTTATGATGCTCCCTTTTGTCAAATAACCCACACGTGGGAGAGGAGCTGTAACAAAGGATGAAGTAAGGTGATTAAGGGGAGGCTCAACACATGGGCCTTTGAGTGTAATTCCCACTCCAGACTTGGGATGAAAGCTTGACAGCGGACTTACGTCCCTTGCCCAGTAGAGAACCACTAGGCTGTAAAAGAAGTGACAACATGTGGGTGAGCAGCGAGGGAGGAGACCACTGGCAAAGGCAGGAGACAGAATCAGAGCCTGTGTGATACGTGTGAGGACAAGCACCAAGAAAAAGTGGGCAGGAAAAGTTTGAGAGTGAATAGGGAGGAAGTTATCACCTTAAATTTGGATATATACAATTGAGCTCTGCGAACTAAAATAGGAGGAGTGCAAACAGTAGCCCAGATTTTAAAAGAGCAGCTCTGATTTGTAAATAGAGAGTACGTGGGGGATTCAACTGTATCAGTTTCTCCTTTTAGTCCTCTCCCACATTGCCATGAATTCCTCTAGGTTGCAAGCTCTCTGTTTTGATAAAGTTAATTTCTTCTTCAGTGTTGGGATTTCTTTTCCTGAGGTTTTTAGGCAGCTCAGTGTGTTTTGGATTCCAAAGCTTAAACACACAAACATGATGTATTGGGCAGGAAGTAAATTATGATCTGGTGCTATTCTGGGCTTTTTAAATAGGCTTTTCAGGGAAAAAAATCTTTTCAGTGTTGTCAACGGAGCCAAATCCAAGTAATTGAGATCAGGATCTGTCTGTTTACCTACACTGTAGAAACACGGTGCCAGCATAGCAGTTTGCATACAAGTTAAATAACTCCTGTTCCTGTGACAATTTCATCTCTTCTTCAGAGGAATATGCTATAGAGTGGTGCTGTTTCCACAGTGACAGTTAACTGGAACTGTAGGCTGTCGCCATCAGTGGACTTATTTTTACAACTTATTCTTTTTTCCTCAGTTCAGATGTAGACTTGTAATATTCTCTGCCTCAGAAATACCCTTCTGCATTATCCCAAGTGGCATAAAGGCCTCTTGGTGCTTTCGGTCTGTCCCAGAATTCAGCTATTTTGGAAGCATTTTAATATGAGCTAAACAGAGCCATTAGCCAGGACAGTAACAGGCAAAGGCAACAGAGTGTGCAAGAGAGTGTACAAGTGTGTGCAAGGTCAGTAATTTGAAATGATAAACCTTCCTGCCAACAGATTTTCCCAGCTCTTGGGCAAGAATACCTGATGCCAGGAAGGTTGAAAATTTGGGTGTAGGTGGGGTGGTTACAACTGAGTGAACTTACGGATCTGTGAGGAGATAATGGTCCATGCTAAAAGTCCTTGTCCTAGGGACACCTTCCTCTGGAGCAGTTGCTCCAAGCCCCTGTGTCCAACCTGGCCTTCAACGCTGCCAGGGATGGGGCAGCCACAGCTTCTCTGGGCACCCTGTGCCAGCGCCTCAGCACCCTCACAGGGAAAAGCCTCTGCCTAAGAGCTCATCTCAGTCTCCCCTCTGGCAGTTGAAGCCATTCCCCTGTCCTGTCCCTCCATCCCTTGTCCAAAGTCCCTCTCCAGGTTTCCTGCAGCCCCTTTAAGCACTGGAGCTGCTCTGAGGTCTCTCCTTCAGAAGCCTTCTGTTGTGCAGGCTGCCCCAGCCCAGCTCTCTCAGCCTGGCACCAGAGAAGAGATAAATCATCATTCCTCCTCTTCTGTGTCTCCTCATTGCTGTTGTTAGATCACCTATAAAACTCGCACACATTAGTGTCTGCTAACAAATAAATCTTTAGAAGAATTAAATAATCATTCAGAGGTGATTCATACTCCTGGTAGTTTGCTTAGAAGAAAACCACAATGTAATAGATTTTTTGTGTGTGTATCAAGAGGTGGCTCCCAGCCTCACTGACCTTTCTGCTTGCTGGAGTAAAGACAGTGTAGGAGAAACATCAGTGAATTCCATTTATGTTGATGAACAACTTACAGTTATTTCTCTTGCTAAATAATTTCTGTGTTTTTTCTTGCTCTGTGCCTTCAGAATATTACCTAGTTCCCTGCAAGGGGTATTGAGAGGTTATTTTGCCTTTCATATTACTGAACTTTGTGATCGATCATGTACTCCAGTACTTTGTGTAGTCAGTGGCTGTATCAGAATGTGTATGCTCCTCAGGAACAGGCTTTCTCTTTGTGTCTGTGGTACTGTAACTTAATTTACCATGAAAAAAACCCAAAACTGGGCACAAAAATTGAATTTTGAAGACTTTTGCCTGGTCAGAACGGGACTTTGTTTTTTTAATCTCCGCTGATGACCTGAAGAAGGCAGAGGCTTAAGCAGATCATTATTTTAAAATAAATGTAAAGAGTCTGTTTCATGGATTCTTAGTCAGGCTCAGTCTCCATGAAAAGCAGGCCTGTCAGCGATCCGTCAGGCTGTCAGCTGTCCTCTGGTAGCTGACAAGGAGCTGGAGCAGCAAGGTCCCTTGTAAGCTGAGCAGGGAGGGGAGATGCTGGTATGAGCAGAGGTGGGAGCATCAGGCTTCAGGTCCATGGACTGAAGAGCCCAGGGCTTAACCCTTTGCAGTGAGGTTCTCCCCTCTCCCCCGTGGTAGTTTTCTTCTGCGCGGACCTCTTATGTTGTGCTGAAACACAGCCTGGTCTGTGGACAAACATCAACATGCTGGACCGCATTCTTCCTAACGTTTACATTTTATTCTTGTTCCCCTAATGTGGAATAGAGGTGATTAAGATGTATTCAAGGCACTCTGGGGATGTTTCTGACCCGGCGGAGATTTCCCTCTTGTGAACTTCCAATAGCTTCTCTCTCAAGAGAGCAGAAACACAAGTTGTCCTTCCCCAGACACAAAGGCTCTTTCTGTGGCCACAGTGACCGCAATCATTAATCCTTCAGCTGCAACTTTTTGCTTCCTACAAAAAGGGTGACATGCCGAGCACCAGGAGCAGATTTTGGGCACTCAGCTGAGCTCCAGTGTGCAGTCTACAGAGACGTTTCCACCCTTTTCCACCTCACTGCTACCTTTACAGCTGACAAGGAGAAGGACTGATGACTGTGTTGGCCACTGGACCACAACCATGTCCAGCTGGTGATGACCTAAGTGGTAACAATGGCGTGGACACTGATAGTGTGGCGTGTGAACCATGCTCCTGATCTGTGGTGGGATCTTTTTGCTTACCGTTGCAGGGCTGAACCCACACCAGCTGTTTCGAAAGTGACCCAAAAGTGCAGCATGGGAGAGCTTAATAGCTGGAAAACATAATCTCTTGATTCGCCCAGAAGAAGTAATTTTTTGCAATTTCTTTCACATACATGTTGCAGATATTCTGTGTCAAAATCACTTATTGTCAGAAGTAGAGAAGTTAGAAAGAAAAATACACACTATAAAAATACTCCCACATGCACTTCTACCAAAACCAGCTCTTTTCCTGGATCACTGCATGCCTTGAGTACATGTGTATTTGTGACACACAACCATGGAGAAAGCTACACGTTGGAAACAAGGCATCAGCAGGGTATGGCTCTTTCTAAGGTCAGCTGCACAAGTGAAGAGGAAGAATGCAATGAATTCTCCAAAGAAGCCCATGTGTACAGTCTGACACCACAGGTTAACTACTGCAGTAAGGTTGACTTCATGTCCAGCTCCTTTCTCTCTCTTCCCTCTCTCATTGTCAAATGGCAGTGCTTTACAGCAAAGAAAAGCCTTAGCATCATTTGGTGGTTTGTGGGGTTTTTTTTGGTTTTGTTTTTGCTGTTCCTTAACTGTGTTTATGCATTTCATCTCATAAATATTGAAGAGCTCATAATATGAAAGTCTCATATGAATTCTCACGGTGTATGAAAAACATTATTGAGAACTCCATCTCATTGTACTGATCAAGGATAAAAGGGCAAAAACTTCATAATAATGCTGATTCCCTCACATTGTGCTGTTTTGGACTGTAAAGTCATGATGCCTTCTCAGAATATGTGCTTCAAAGAGGAATTTTGGAGCTTATTATAGTGGTAGCCTGAAATCCTATGACGTGTGTTACACAGAGGTTGGGCTAGATGGTTTAGGAGCCCTTTCAGGAAAACCTGTGTCTAACCAAAGTGTATAGGTCCCCTTTGAAGACTGTTTGGGTAATGCACTGATCCCTTTTCCTACTGATGGAAGAATCAGTGGTATTTTGTGCAACTGATCTGTAGCATAACAAAAGCGGTACAACTATAGAGAAAAAACTTACTCTGTAAACAGCTCCCTACATAACCACCCACTCTAGGAGAAAATGTATGGCAAGTAATTGAGATACAGTATGATCAGGAAAGGAAATTTCTAAGTGAATATTTTTGCCTGCAGAGGAATAAGTTTTATCTTACTCCTCCTGAACGAAAATTCATTGGGATAAAATGTATCTTTAATTTTTGGGGTTTGTTGCCTGGGAGAAACCTAAAGCTTTTTATTTTTTTGTGAGCTCTAAAAGGGAAACACATTCTTCAACTTTTTTGAGAGAAAATCTAAATATTTTTGTGGAGTATATGATTTTTTTTTTTTTAACTTCTCTCCTCTCTTACTGTGTAACTTGTTTGGGGCATTACACTTCTGCTTTGTGATAGATTTTAAGCTTCAGATTTGTTTGTCCTGTCTCAGAATTCCATAAAAGAAGTTGTGGACATGTTGTGAATTTGACTTCAGGGACAGGGCCCCGTAGGGGTTATGTGCATGCTGTTTTTTTCTGCTCCATCCATCTCTTCTGCCCAGTGGATTTCGGCAATAAGCCATGGTGGAGAGGGTTCCAAATGTCTAGGAGCCAGTGACAAGCTTCACTCCAGGCTTTAGGAACTGATCATGTAGACCCTCTAATCCTCAAGGATTTGAGTTAACTGTGATTGTAACACCTACATCATCAAGAGTAACTGTAAGGTGTATTCCTAAACCCAACAGAGAGACCCAGTACTGTGCAATGTCTTGAGACTATGACCTTCGAAGTCTGGTATTGAAACAGCTATGTGAGCTTTGCATCAATAGCTCATTTCTCTGAGCTCCCCTCTTGCTCTAGAGTTCACCAAGGGATTACAGCAGCACCGATCAGTGCCACTTCAGGTTACTGTTGTCCTATATGCCCTCTTCCTTCCTTCGGAGATAACCTTCTTGCTTCTGTCATGTTAACCAGCTATAGCACATAGAGGCGTTATGGGCTTATGGTAAGAGTCACCCATTAATACAAAACGGTTGCTCAACAGAATCCACAATTACCATTTCCCCATGCAGCTCCACATTATAGCTTTATTTTACATGACAAAATGTCCTAAATGATCTAATTTAGATTGACAGCACATGGGCTGCAATTCTTCGCAGACGGAAAAATCAACGAGCGCACATTTATTTATGTGTGGAAAGCAATGTGAACACCTTGTCAGTGCTGCGGCACATCAGAACTCTGACAATACATGACAGTTTGGCGGAGATGAGCCAGGGAATCTGAAGCATCTCAAACTGCCACATGCAGATGCCTCCAGGGCAGAAGGTGCAGCACCCAAGTCTCCCAGGTTCTGCAGACTGAGACCTTGGTTAAGGCTGACTGGTGAAGGGCCTGGAGCACGATAAAGTAGAAAGAATTAGAAATGCCCTGTACCTTGCAATTCTGGCTTTTCCAGACATCAGAATTGCATTGAATGAACATAAACATCATTTGATACTGAGACGTGGAATGGGTCCAGAGAAGGGCAGTGGAGCTGGTGTAGGGCCTGGGGAACAAGTGTCATGGGGAACGACTGAGGGACCTGGGGGGTTCAGTCTGGAGAAGAGAAGGCTCAGGGAGGACCTGATTGCTGCCTACAACTGCCTGAGAGGAGGATGGAGCCAGGAGGGGGCTGTGCTCTGCTCCCAAGGAACAAGGGATGGGACAAGAGGAAACGGCCTCGAGCTGCACCAGGGCAGGTTTAGATGGAGCTGAGGAACAGTTCCTTCCCCAGAGGGTACTCAGGCATTGGAACTGCTGCCCAGGGCAGTGCTGGAATCACCATCCCTGGACATGTTCACACACTGTGTAGCCGAGGCCCTCAGTGCCATGGGTTAGTGGTGGCCTTGGCAGTGCTGGGGAACAGCTGGACTGGATGATCTTGAAGATCTTTTCCAGCCTGGCTGGTTCTATGATTCTGTGACTCTCCTCCAGAGAAATAAGCTGCGTGAAGTTGTTGAGGAACACGGGAAGAGCTGCCTTCCAGTGAGTGCTGGAAGCAGCTGATCTTCCATTAGCTTTCCAAACTGGCCAAAACCAGCCCGGAGCCAGGGTAATTGTGAGTGACTGTGCCTGAAAGTCAGATTAGACCTTGTTTCAAACAAGAAACCGGCTCCAAGTGGAGTAGCAGGCAGGATTGCAGAACAGAGTTTCTTTAGGAGCACGAGAAACAAAACCAGAAGAAGGTTGAAACCTGAATGAAGTTGAATGAGGCACTTTGGGAAAAACAAATACTAAAGCCATGTAAAGATCTTATTTTATTTCTTCCCTCTCTTGAATGAGAACATGAGTGAATGAAGATCTGTTCTTTGGGCTGCAAAGAAGACACTGGAGTGGACTTGGTTTGACTGGTTTGGGGAAAACTAAGTAGGCAGATTGCCAAGTAAAGGTGACAAACCAATCTAATGACCAAGGACTTCCAGCTGTTTAGATTCATACCATAAAGCAAGTAGTGGAATCCAGACTATCCCCAAATGAACTATAATGCCTATGGCTGCTGGAAAGGGTCTCCATTCCTTTGTCATCTTCAGCTCCCTGGGATAAATATCTTCCCAGTAATACTTCAGTTGGTGATTGTTACCGTTTATCATAGCCCAGCTTATTCTCCCCTGCTATAAATTAGGCTAACCCCTTTAAAAACATTTGACCTGTACTGGTCTACACTAGCCATAGTGGTGGTTCTGACACCCATTTTAAATTCATGGCTTCTTCTGACTATTTCTCCCTACTCTCTAATTTATTCCTGATAATTTTTTTTCCTCTATGTTCCCATGAGATTCTGGTTTACCCCCACAGATAGGTTGAGAAGAGTTATGCTGTCATCCAGATTATGCCTGGCTGGAATCAGATAGTTCCCTTCGTTTCTTCCCAGTTGCTCTTTAGTATGTTGGTACATTTGCATGAGAAGAGGATCTTTGTGATCTTTGTTCCTTAAGGGCCCATCTGCTCTTGCCGCTTATTTTCCTCCACCTGAAGTCATAATCCTGCTTTTGATATGACAGTAGCATGGAAGAAATTAAAGTGATGTCACAGAAAGAGGATTATGGCACTTTCAGGTACAGGAGCAGATGGACTTTACACAAGCAGGGTGGCAAGGTTCTCACTCACAGAAAGCAAAAGGATGGGAGAAAATGGAAGAAATGGGTGCAAGTATTCTGCCAAAATGTGTCTGTATGTTGCTAAATGGATTATTTTTCTTCCAAACCAATTATGATATGTGCTTAACTCTTGAGATCCCGTGCTGATTAAAGCAGAACAATATTCACGAGGCAGCTGTTTTATCAGTTTATGCCTGGAGAAACTAAGAAATCTCTGAAGGAAGTCAAAGCCTCAGCGTGCTGCATGTGGAATGCAGCCGCAGTAAGAGATTGCACCTATTGTTAAAAATGTGTGAGAAAAGTTAACACTCCTGTGAATAGGAGTCTGGGTTGGTGGTTTGTTTTTAACCCTCCCAGTGTGGTTGCTGAGGCACAAAGTGACTTTGAGGAGTCAGTGAGTCAGTCAGGGTATTGCTCAGTGTGACCTGGCATTTCGCTTGTACAGGTTGGTTGCCTCTGTCGTGCACAGAGGCTCAGGAGAAAAAGACAGTTTCCCATGCCAACATCTTGATCTGCAACAATCTTTTCTTCCCTGCAGTATTTGCCCTCCTTCTGTCTCACCACTGCCTGTGCAGAAGCAGGTTCTCTCCTGACAGTGATCAGAAGTTAGCAGAGTAATAAAATTCCTCCTAAACTTCGCTCCTGTTAATTCAAGCTCTTGCTGTCCTTTAGCTGTCATTGGAGCTACCCTCTGCTGAGAGTGTATATTCTTTTCATTCCCATAGTCTTGATCTTCTGGAAATATTCTTTTTTATGTTTATACATATATTTCATTTGTTATTGTGGTGCATTGCTTATGAACTAGCCCCAGAGCAATACTTTTGACAGTATTTTAGGCTTTGATGGTATTATCTGTTCCCTGAATAGAGAGAGAGAAGGAGAGGGAGAAAAGCTGGTGACTTTGATTTTGAAGGATAGTAACTGTATTATCCTGAAAGCACACAAATGTCTGTGCTCCCTTTCTTAGACACTTCCTATGGTCATGGTAACATCCGAAATCAATGCTACTAATTCATCCCTGACATAACTCAAATGATGGCAGCTGGCCTTACGCCTTATTACGCATGGATACCTCCTGCACCATCTCTTCTTGCAGAGCACGGAGAACTTGCTGGTTTGGCATCTCAAAGTCCCACGGTCGCACCATCATTAAATCCCACTAAATCCTGCCCTCAACACATTCTGTTCTCTTCCCCCCCCCCCCTTATTTTTTTTTTTAGGTAATCATGTAACAGACAACATTTAAATTGAAAACAGGCTGGATAGCAACAGGAATTTTTCACACGGGTAACACTGGCAGCTAAGGGAGAATAAAATTTGTGAGGCTCCTTCCTTATGCTCTGAGGGTTAAAGATTGGTTGCCTTATTGCTTTAAGGCTCATTGCCAGACTCAGAGATGCAAAAGTTCTCCCTTAAGGGGACTCTGAGCCACAATTTTGGCAAACTTTAGGGGATTTGCTTCTATTTGCAAAGAGTCTAGGATTTGACATTGTTGGATGCAAGACGTGCAAAGGATTATTATGGCAAGTTGTGTGATCCAGCTAATGTGACTCCATATGCTTTTCGTAGAAGGGTGGAAAGTTACCTGTTGTTGCTTCCAAAAAAGTCTTCCTCAGTGCCAGATTGAGCATATGTTCACATTTGAATCATGTGGAGATGACCCAGAGATCCAAGACTCCTTCAATTCGTCTTGTAGTGGGTTTATGGAATCCCTTCTTACAAGCAGGGGCTTTCTTAATTCTCTTAGATGAGATGGAAGAGGGATTTCTTTCTTGAGTTTTTTATGGTTGCAGTCCCATGATGAGCTAAAAGGGGTAGGAGCTGTTTGGAAAGCAGTCTGTGTAGGGAGGAATGATGTGCCTGCCAAGACTGGCTGGCAGTGTTTTGTCAAGTGATGTTCGGGCAGGGTGCTGTATGCTTATGCAGTTTGCGCTGTTCAGAGGTTATTTGTCTTGTCTTCTTGCTTTACCCTGGAAATGTGGGGGACAGCTGGTTCCCTTTATCTGGGCAGTGCCTGCAGTTACGGAGTTTCTCGCGTGTGAGCATTCGACCACTTTGAGACAGCTGTGATTTATCTGAATCCTGCATGTGTGCTGTATCTCTTTTGAAAGCAAAACCTCCTCTAGGCATAAAGCTGATCTACCACTGGAGGGAAGATACATCGCAGACTTTTCTCCTCCAGTTAATTTAGCATCTATCCAAATTGCCTCACAGGCAATCTATGTCCCACAGGGTTGATATTTTCCAGCTGGAAAGATACAGCCTGCAAATAAAACATGGAAAAGAAGCAGAAAGAGAAGATGGCTCAGTAGTTCCAGGGCAGTCTGGGGTCCTGACCTCAGTTTCTGCTGGCCTTGAATAAGTCACTTGACTTGCTGTGAGGAGCCACTGCATTTATATGCTCTGTTTTTCCAGCTCATGTTTCTTGGGCACTGTTGTCTTTGGTTTCCCCTGAATTCCTCATCAACTTATATAACTCTGCATCTTATTTATGCTGCAGCTCCTTCACAAGCCAGTCAGGAGTTTGCTATGTCCAGAATTCTCCAAACTACTTTAAAAACACCAGCTCCAATGCGCACGTATCCATGGCTCAGGAAACAGCGTAAGAGCAAAGGGGAGATGAATCTCATTCCTTAACATAACCTTCAGAGAAGATTCCTGTAAAGTAGCTCTGAGGAAATCAATAGTGTTTGTGTGCATGCATGTAAGCGCTAGCCACCCATTGGTCAAATCTAAATTTGAGCTAATGCAGTTTAGTAATGGTTATTCATTGCTTTTTATCTGCAAAATCATTAATATCTCCATTCAGAATTGTGCTAGGGAGGGGAAAGAAGTTTTTTCCCAGCCCTCCACAATAGGCTTGTGTCAGAATCACAGAATCCCAGACTGATTTGGGTTGGAAAGGAGCTTAAAGCTCATCCTGTTCCAATCCCCTGCCATGGGCAGGGACACGTTCCACTAGAGCAGGTTGCTCCAAACCCAGTCCAGCCTGGCCTTGAACACTTCCAGGGATCAGGCCAGCAGCTTGGCTGTCTGGATGACTGCGGATCAGTGTCCGAGTCCCTTCTGTGACCCTGGGTGGTGTAGCCCTGCATGTTAACCTGCTGTTGCAACTGCTGGATCGTGTCCTGCCCGACACCATCCCAGTGGTGAGCACCAGCCAACTTCTTTTGACACATGCTGATTCTTAGTGCTAATCAGTTAGAGTACACTGATCTGACAGCACAGAGCAGCCAAAAATATGTTTAAATGGCTCTTGAAAATTACCTTTGTGCAAAGAGGATCTTGAGAGCTTGTTGCCAAAGCAGCTTCCTAATAAAGGGGGAAAACAGGACTTGGCAGCGATTCTCATGCCAGAATACATCCTTGGAGCTACAGGATCCAGCCATAAATCTGATTAACTTTCTGATTGCTCTAATTCATGTTGAGATGTAGATGATTTAGGCTTCAGTCTGGGAGATCCCAGTGGTGGCTTTAACTTCTCACTCTGGTCAGCCTACCACCTCTGGATACTTTGGCCAGAGCAGAAAGTTCTGACTCTGTGTTGTCTCCTTCTTCCTCCTGCTCCCAACCTAGCTGTAACCCTCATCTGTGGGACTCTGCAGATGCAGGCTCTGCCTTGGCTGGATTCAGTGCCTTTGATAATGGTAGGGAGGCAGATCCATGCCTGCCTCAGTTTGCCTTCCTTAGTTTAAATGAGCTTTTTTGAGACAGAAATGCCCTTATAGATCCATCACATAAGATACAGAAGCCTTAAGTTCTGAGAGGGCTGTATTCTGGGAAAACCAACCAGGTATGCATTAAGATGGTGCATCCTCAGGGATCAGTATTGGTACCGATCCTGTTCAGCATCTTAGTCAGTGACATGGACAGTGGGATCGAGCACCCACAGCAAGTTTGAAGATAACACGGAGCTGTGTGGTGCAATTGATGCTCTGGAGGGAGAGGATGGGATCCAGAGTGACCTGGACAGGTTGGAGAGGTGTGACAGGTGGGACTGTGTGAACCTCATGGAGTTCAACAAGGCCAAGTACAATGTCCTGACCCTGGAACAGGCAACCCCCAGCACAAACATGGGTTGGACAGCGCAGCCCGGAGGAGAAGGACTTGGGGGTGTTGGGTGAGGAGAAGCTCCCCATGACCCTGCCTCAGTGAGCGCTTGAGCACAGAACCCCTCCACCACGTGTGCGGGGCTGCACCCCCAGAGCGTGAGCAGCAGCTCAGGGAGGGGATCCTGAACCTCTGCTGCGCTCTGCTCTGGGGAGACCCCCCTGCAGTGCTGATCCAGCTCTGGGGCAGCAGCACAGAGGGACGTGGAGCTGCTGGAGCGAGGCCAGAGGAGGCCATGGAGCTGCTGCGAGGGCTGGAGCAGCTCTGCTCTGGAGCCAGGCTGAGAGAGCTGGGCTGGGGCAGCCTGCACAAGAGAAGGCTCCTGAAGGGGAGACCTCAGAGCAGCTCCAGTGCCTGAAGGGGCTGCAGGAAACCTGGAGAGGGGCTTTGGACAAGGGATGGAGGGACAGGGCAGGGGAATGGCTTTAACTGCCAGAGGGGAGACTGAGATGAGCTCTTGGGCAGAAGCTCTTCCCTGCGAGGGTGCTGAGGCGCTGTCAGGGGGTGCCCAGAGAAGCTGTGTCTGCCCCATCCCTGGCAGTGTTCAAGGCCAGGTTGGACACAGGGGCTTGGAGCAACTGCTCCAGTGGAAGGTGTCCCTGCCCGTGGCAACGGTTGGAGCTGGAGGAGCTTTGAGGTCCCTTCCAACCCAAACCAGTCTGGGATTCTGTGATTCTGTGATAAGAACATGGGGATTAAACTGAGTAGGGGGGGAACGAAAACACTGAAAAATGTCAGATTTCCTTAGGAAAAATAAAATTCATCCTTAAATTACATCTGATCAGAGGAATGCTGCAATGTCAGTCTTCCAGCAGCAGCTGAGTTTTCAGTTCAGTATAAGTGATCTTTGCAGTCACTGCCATTGTGGTTTCATGCTCAGAGTGGATATCTGCCCATGGGGAAGAGTGGCTGGGATGCTCATCCATACTGTTTGTACTTGGTGTCCTTTGGCAAAACAGGAGTGGCTTTACTTACTTCTTTTGCCTGGCTTTCCTATCTGGACAAAGTTGGAAAGTCTGTTTCAAAAAGGAGATACCGTCCATAGTATCTAATCACATCTAATCATAGGTCTAAATGCTTGGGTCTAGCATCATTATCCAAAATTAATGTTGATGGTCTTTGAAATGTAAGGGAGCTATGGGGAGGCCGGGAGAAGGCGGGTGAGAATTCCATTGAAGAGATTTGGCACAGACACAGCAAAGTACTCACGGCATATGGGTAGCTCCGCTCACGGCTCTCGTGTTAAAGTTCAGCACATGCTCAAGTGTGTTACCAAATCAACACCTTTATGACGGTGATGAGTGGTGAGATGCCCTTTTCAGAGCGGCACTAGAAGTGCCTTTCTCGGCGTATCTAGGGTGAAACTGGGTATTTGGTGGCAGACACTGGAGTCCCTGATGGCTCCTCTCAAACTTCATCTATTTTTATTTCATTTCCTATAGAAGTAAAGTACTTGTCCCCAGCTTTGTGTGTGATAGCCTGCTGCAGCAGGCGCTGCTCATGATGCAGAGCAACCCTGCTACCACACTGGAGTGTCCTCGTGATAGAGTCTTTAAGATAATGTGTGTGTGGGGTGGTGTGTGTGGAAAATTCCATCAAATTAAAGCAGGAAGGAGTGTCTTTGAGAGGGAGAGAAGGCAAACCCTTCTCCAGCACAAATCGCAGTCTGAGGATATTTGAGGGAACAGCAAACTCTTTTCCCTCATAATGTACTACTAGAAGTCTTGGGGTTTTTAGGGATATGTTGTTTAAAAAATCAGCTTAAGGGAAAAAAGACTCTTTTGACTATCTGGTGACTGCCAGGATTCAGGAATTTTATGCAAAAAAGGGGATAAATTAAAAAAAAAAAAATCGTACTGTATCAGAAAGCATTTCCTCACTTGCAGAGATTTTTAAACACCTAGAACACCCAGCACACCAAGGCTAGGGAAAAAAAGCTAGCATGGTGTTGGTAGGCGAAGATCCCCCTTGGATGCAGTCTAGACAGAGATGCAGGTGAAAGGAAGTCTGCTTTGTTGAAAAAGCCAATGCAAATGCAGCGTATTTTGGTAACTGGGGAGGAATGCAAGGGAGTGAGGATGGGAGCGAGGTGCTGTTTATTGGGCAGCTGTGTCCCTGTGTGTAAGGTCTGCAAGGTACAAAGGCAGATGTCGGCACTGGGCTTTTGAAGGTGAGGTTGTCAGGGCTGCAAGTGCATCTGGTCCAGCATGGAGGACAGCTTACTCAGCATCACCTCTGAAGCAGTGTTATAAATCCAACTGTTTGCACAGACTAAAGCAGAGGGATCAAGCTGACCTTTACCTGGACTGATCCACGCTAGATTCAGCACCGCTGGAGGAACAGGCAGAGCAGGACCAGATGGTGTGGCTGTTTGTCTGTCTTGGTCTGTTATACTTGCTGTGGGTTGGTTAACCCACCACAGTCTTTGCGAGCCTGGTCCATGGTTACATTACTCTTGAAGACTTGTACCACACTTTAGGTTGAGTTTCCTTTTGTGGTCAAAACTTCCAGTTGCTGATTCTTGTCAACATATTGCACTCTGAACTGAGAAATCCTCTATTAATTTTGAGTCCTCTGTAGTTATCCTCACCCCTTAATTTTCTTCCTGATGAGTTAGAACATTACAGCTTTTCTTATTCTCTGATTTATCTTGTGGCTTTCGTTTGAGTCCTCAAGAGTTTCCCCATACGTTGCTGACTGGTAGCACAGGGTAGGACACAGTGATATTACCCCCAGAGCCATTCCCAAAGGTAATGTCACTTCTCCTACTCCAAGGCTATTCCATTTCAGCATTCTTAATTATTTTGTTCTGTCATTCAAGCCAGCGTCAGGCAGAGGGCTGCCATTTAACAGATTATCTTGATCCCTCCCAAGGTCCTTCCAGAAGAGCTGGTTTGCAAGGGAAACAATCCTGCCATGGAACTGTATTGTGTTGGATTTGAGGAAAATGGCTTCGTTCCGAGCCATTAGTCATATTAGAGCATCTGAATCATAGAATAGCATGAGTTGGATGGGACCTTCAAAGCTCCTCTATACCAGTCCCCCTGCAATGAGCAGGGACATATTCAACTAGATCTGTGCCCAGGTCACCAGGTCTTTCTATGCTGGTGACTTGGTTCTGTTGCTGTTGACCAATCCTTAAATGTTCTGTCAAAGGCAGACTTGATCAGAGACCAGTGGATATGTTTGGTTGTAGATAATAGATGTCAAAGTGCAGTTTAGCTGACAGCTAGTTATTATGAAACCTTCTTAAAAACAGAGCTCAATGGGGTAAGCAATGCCCCATCTGCAGCTATGCTGGAGAACTGCCAATAGGTTTGTCTTGAAGTGGTTTCTAAAGGTGACCTGGAGCTTCACGGGCATGTGAGTTCTCATGTTGGTCATTCCTGATGATTGCTGACATCATCATAATGAGGTGTCCGGAGCCCTTTGTCTCAGTGATGTGTATTTTCTATTTTCCTTTTCATCTGTGCAGTTTCACTGAACTTTGCGTGAGAAGGAAGTGGTCAGCCCAGGGCACCAGCACCTGCATGTGTCCAAGAGCCACCTATTTTGATACTCCTTATAAATAAGTCTTGTCTGATCATTCTGATGCAGTTGTTTGAGGGCATGAATCACTTACCAAATAAAGGATGAACAGCTAGTAATTTCTCAGCTGTGTTGCTGAAATTGTTGTAAATCCTCCCAGTGAGGGTTTTTCTTTCCGTTTTTTTGTCACTTAGGAATGTGAAACTCCTGCTCTGCTGAGCACTCTCCCATGCTGTCTCAAACTCTCACATCATCATTTTATCTGCACTTTTCTATAGGAGAAATAGAGGCTGAGTTAAATTATCCTGTGCTTTTACCGGATCCACGCTCTGCAGGTGGTTGTTGGCCTGATGGCTTTACAGGCACCTGGGAAATGGGCCTTGGCAGAATCCTGCCTGCAGAGCTCCCTCAGCTGAGAGCATTTTCCATAGGGATGGGCAATGTCCACTGAGACTTGTCGGCTACAGAATTTTTCAGTTCACAGTGTCTGTGAGCCTGTCTTCTCTTTTCTCTTTAAGGATTATACATGCATGTATGTGTATTTATGTGCATGCTGGGGATTGGACTAGGTGACCTGTAAGATTCCTTCCAGTCCAGCCCATTCTGTGAGTCTATATTCAACCAGAAAAGAATTCTGTCTTGTACAGGGGATGCAAAGGCAGATTGTAAATGACACGGAAACTGGAAATACGGCGCATGTTTGTAACTGTGAGGGTAATTAAGCATTGGAATAACTTATCTCCTTTCAGAGTATCCTTTTCCCAAAGTCTTTACTTGAGTATCGCATGCTTTTCTGAAACACAGGCTATAATTCAGTTAGTGGTTCTTGGGCTTGCAGCTCTGTGAAGCTCTGTGGCCTGTCAGAGGTCTCCCTGGGTGATGACAATGGTCCCTTAAGGCAACAATAACGGAAACCAAAGAGGGTTGTTTTCAGGGAGCCTGAGCTCTGCTGCTTCCTAGTGCAGCAAATGGAAACCACGGGGTGGTTTTATTTAGATGTGACATGATGGTTTTTAATGAACCAAATAGACAACTGGATAGCATAACCAGTGCTGTAGACTCTTCAATTGCATTTGTCTTACTGTGCCAAACACCTTGCTTTTTCAATGTGCCAAAAATGTTTGTATTGACAATTTATCACTGTGAAATCGCATCTGGAGGTTTGGTAAGGGTAGAGACAGATGGGGTTTCTGACCTCTGGGGAGGCAATTTGAGATAGAAAAGAAGTATACTAACAGAATAAATTCTGCTAAAATGGTGGTTAAGTGACTTGCTAAGAGTGGTGACCTTTGAATCACCATATTTAAGCTTTGAAGTCAACAAATGATCAGGATAAGTGAGGTGGTGCTGAAGAGAATGAATTGTTGCTGTAGGCTGTCTGCAGACTCAGGAAGACAATGCAGTATTGATGAGTTCATGTTTGAAACACTCTTATTCTGTCAAGAGAACATGTTTTTAAGTGGACCCTTAGATCTGGGACACAGTCCTAGAAATTGCAGTGTATGTGCAGGTAAAGTGAGGCAGCTTGAGGAAAAATGTGCTTTGAATAACAGATGTGCAAAGCCAGCAAAAGGAGAGGACTTGGGGATAAAAGCATGCAGTAATTAGAAGGTAAAGATCCAAGTGTGTGCCAGATGCAGGAGAAGCTAATCAGGTCTTACGGTGAATAAGCAAGAGGATTAGTTAAAATCAGGAGCAAGAATGGTTTCATTATTCAAAGCCTTGTAAAACCTCATTTGAAATATTAAGTCCAGCACTGGGCAGTGGGTTTAAAGAAGGATATTCACAATATCACCCGAGTGTAAAGGCAGCGTTACAAGGCTTATTGAGGCATTCAGAGGGTGAGCCTGGGAAGAGTCTCCAGGAGCTGCCTTGACAGAAGAGGGAAGAGAGGACTTGGCTGCATTTTGTCAGCATTCAAAGAGGCTCTTGAGAGGCTGGGGAAAGGGAGATTGGTGGGTGATGACTGTTTAGGGCCAGGGGTCTTTTCTGACCGTAATGCAGTGGTATAAAGAGCCAGTGGTTCAAACTGCCATGTGCTGTCCTGTTGATGGTCACAACCTCAGCCTTACAGAGGGTGCTTTGGATAAAGCAGGCAGAGGGTGAGAGCACAAGGTTTGTCTCGCTGATAGGCTTCTCAGTATTGATGTATTGAGGCCAACCACTTTAAAAATAGTCACAGGCTTCCATGAGACAGTCCTGGAAGTTGAATGACAATTAAAGCACAGGGTTGAGCAAGAGCGTGAAAGCACAAATGCCTGTAGAAGCGCTGGTCCTGAACACAGGGCAGGCATACACTATTCATGAAGAGAAAGGAGCAGTGCTGGGACCAAATGCACCAACATTGCCTCCTCCAGTGCTTGAGAGGTGCTTGGAGACACCATCCCACAAAGTCCTTTGCAGGTGGGAGTTAGAAGGGAGAAGGAAAGGTTCAACTTGCAGTTATAAACAGGGGAGGATTCCACACTTGTGTTTGTGCTGGGGAGTGAATGAAGAGATGAAAAATGTGATTTAACAGAAGAAGTGTTGTGAGAGGCAGATCAGTGATTAATTCAGCTTGTGGTTAGAACAGGACGTAAGGCAGAAACTTAAGTAAAATCTACTTTGAAAAACAGTGCACTGGTTTCTCCATGGAAATTCATTACCAAGGGAGTTGGGCCATGGTGACCTGGTGACAGCAACACATTGCAGATACCCAGCTCCCATTCGTTGAACTGGGCATCAAATAGGGTCACTACTAAGAAGAAGCCTTGAATAATTAATTGCCTTTCCTCTTAATTTTTCGTGAGAAATAAAGATCTTTTTCTCTGCTCCAGGGCTGAAGGCATAGGCATTCAACAGTGCAGGTATGTCACTGCTCATTTCAGTCTTATCACAAACGTATTGGAATTTTGATTATGTTTGTTCATCGTTCTTAAAGTCCTTCATGCAGCCTGATGGAACTGAGCTTGTTTATGAAGATGGAAAAGAAGGGGAAAGAATTATTATCACCTTTATGAGGTATTACAGTCCCACCGATCAGCAGCCTGTTCAGTTCTGACTGGTAATCAACACGCGCGTTTCATCTCATTTGCTTTATGCTTCTACTGTGGCCTATAGTCTGCCAGACATGGGCATGTAAAACAGAGAATGGGCAATTAATAATTTGCATTAGCTTGCCTGCTTGCAGTATTATAGAAATATGCATGAGCATGCATAGAGAAACAGTGCTCCAGTTCTCCACAGGCATCCAACCATGAAATTTTCATACTTCTTGAAAAAAATAAACCAAGCCTCATGTTTGAATCCCATATGGGACAAAAGCAAAGGAAAACCTGGCTTATTAGAAAAGTCAGAAGGTGCCAGTGACCAGTATTAAACATTTTTTAAAGGTACTCTGTTTTGTATGGTAACTGCAAAAATGCACACAGATGTGAATACTCAGATTAATGAAAGCATTGTGAAATAGTCTGAAGAAGCTCTTCCCTGTGAGGGTGCTGAGGCGCTGTCGGGGTGCCCAGAGAAGCTGTGGCTGCCCCATCCCTGGCAGTGTTCAAGGCCAGGTTGGACACAGGGGCTTGGAGCAACTGCTCCAGTGGAAGGTGTCCCTGCCTGTGGCAGGGGTTAGAACTGGATGAGCTTTAAGGTCCCTTCCAGCACAAACCACTGTCTGAGTCCATGATCTCCCTCTCAGTGCCTCATGTTCACAAGAACACCCCGTGCAGGGGCTGTTTTCTGAGGAGCTGCCTTCCTCTGTCAGACCTGCACCTCTCTCTGGATCCATCTTCACAACCCTGAAGATGCTTGCTGAGAGATCCCAGGCCCTTGCACAGCTGGATATTTTCAGTAAAAGCAGTAATTTGGCTCTTTCTGAAGTATTTATGGCTCACATTCGCAGTTGCTCTTAACTCCCTCCAATCACCTCTTTGAGTTACTTACTGAATGTTCTCCAGTACAAGCAAGCAAAAGATTTTCTTTTTTTTTGGTTGGAATCTTTGCTTCTCTGCTACTCTACTGAGATGCGCATTTAAAAATGCATACTCATGAATATGGAAATCAGCAAAATTAAATAAAGAAAAATGCAGGAAAGATCCAAGAAAAAATATCCTCTTTCCTGAAATCAATGGATTCTAAAGGGCTGCTTTTTTTTTAAATTATTATTATTGTGTATTACTTATTACTATTATTATATATTACCATGCCAAGTGCAAGGTCTTACACCTGGCTTGGAGCAATCCCAGGCACAGCTCCAGGTTGGGCAGAGAAGAGATTGAGAGCAGCCCAAGGAGAAGGACTTGGGGGTGTTGGTTGATGAAAAACTTAACATGAGCCGGCTGCAGTGTGCGCTCGCAGCCCACAAAGCCAACTGTATCCTGGGCTGCATCAAAAGGAGCGTGACCAGCAGGTCGAGGGAGGTGATCCTGCCCTCTACTCTGCTCTCCTGAGACCTCCCTTGGAGTATTGTGTGCAGTTCTGGTGTCCTCAACATCAAAAGGACATGGAACTGTTGAAACAAGTCCAGAGGAGGGCCACGAGGATGATGAGGGGACTGGAGCACCTCCTGTATGAAGACAGGCTGAGAAAGTTGGGGCTGTTGATCCTGGAGAAGAGAAGGCTGCGTGGAGACCTCATAG
The DNA here is from genome assembly GCA_017639245.1 of Myiopsitta monachus. Lineage (NCBI taxonomy): Eukaryota > Metazoa > Chordata > Aves > Psittaciformes > Psittacidae > Myiopsitta > Myiopsitta monachus. The sequence goes on along the minus strand of CM029941.1, from coordinate 782,412 downwards.
CAGCTTTCCAGTATCTGAAGGGGACCTATAGGGATGCTGGGGAGGGACTCTTCATTGGGGACTATAGTGACAGGACAAGGGGTGATGGGTTCAAACTTAAACAGGGGAAGTTTAGATTGCATATGAGGAAGAAGTTCTTTCCTGTAAGGGTGGTGAGGCACTGGAATGGGTTTCCCAGGGACGTTGTGAATGTTCCATCGCTGGCAGTGTTCAAGGCCGTGTTGGACAGAGCCTTGGGTGTCATGGTTTAGTGTGAGGTGTCCCTACCCATGGTAGGGGGGTTGGAACTGGATGATCTTAAGGTCCTTTCCAACCCTAACTATTCTATGATTCTATGATACTATGTCTGTGAATGCATCACAGAGAATAATCAGCCTGGGCTGACAGTAATTTCCAGACCATGCATTAGAGCTCTTAATCCATAAGGTCTTAGGGAGATGATGCACCAAGCGACAAAGCACAGGCTGAACTGGCAGAGCCATTCAAAGGGCCTGGCCATTCCTGTAGCCATAGTTGGAGAAATGGTTCCTGCATTTTCTCTTGAATTGCTTGAAACTGCACCATACTGACTACTCCTTTATAGCATAAAGTGTAATAATTAGGTTAAACATAGAATAAAGTATAGTTATTTCACAGAATCACAGATGGTTTATGGGGGAAAGGACCTTAAAGCTCATCCAGTTCCAACCGCTGCCACAGGCAGGGACACCTTCCACTGGAGCAGTTGCTCCAAGCCCCTGTGTCCAACCTGGCCTTGAACACTGCCAGGGATGGGGCAGACACAGCTTCTCTGGGCACCCCCTGACAGCGCCTCAGCACCCTCACAGGGAACAGCTTCTGCCCAAGAGCTCATCTCAGTCTCCCCTCTGGCAGTTAAAGCCATTCCCCTGTCCTGTCCCTCCATCCCTTGTCCAAAGCCCCTCTCCAGGTTTCCTGCAGCCCCTTCAGGCACTGGAGCTGCTCTGAGGTCTCCCCTTCAGGAGCCTTCTCTTGTGCAGGCTGCCCCAGCCCAGCTCTCTCAGCCTGGCTCCAGAGCAGAGCTGCTCCAGCCCTCGCAGCAGCTCCATGGCCTCCTCTGGCCTCGCTCCAGCAGCTCCACGTCCCTCTGTGCTGCTGCCCCAGAGCTGGATCAGCACTGCAGGGGGGTCTCCCCAAAGCAGAGCACTGCACTGTTGGCTTATCTGTGTAGTGGTGATGCCCTGTCTCTGAGACGCATCTTTGCTTTACTCAGAATGTATCTTTTGCTGCCTGCATGCTGTGTTACATGACATCTCTATTTGATTTATCTGGGTGGACTGTTTCTGCTACCCATCAGCTGCTCTTTTGATGATGGTAGTGGAGTGGTCCTACACTGGGCTTCCCAAAACTGAGTGCAGAGAGGAGGGAGATGGAGGAAGAGGCAGAGAGAGAGGCTGTTACCAGCTGGGGATACTCCTCATCTGTGTGAGCAGGGTGACTGTTTCAGGTGTTGGACTTCAGAGTGAAAAGCTGCAAGCTGTTCTGTCTGTCGTAGAACTGGGTACTGTGCAATGTCAAACAAGGCCCTGCTCTTTCCTCCAAAGCTGCTTATGCAGTCCCTGCTACTCTAAGGCCTGAAGAATTCACCAGTTTTAAGGGAATTATCTGTGTAACTGTAGGGTAAAGCACAAAGTGGTGGCTTCAAACACCAGCTGGTGTTGACCTTTTGGCTTTTCCCTCTTCAGCAGTATCAATTATTATCTGTCTTTCACTGGTTTCCTGTCTTCTCAGCCCTGGCAAGAGGGATGTGATATTGGAGGGCCCCAGTCAATAGGAGGAACACGATAATTTATGTATCCCGCTGATGTTGGTGGGGAGGAAAGTAAATTTATGACTTGTCTATACACGTCTTCACTGCTTTGACAAGATTGGTAGGATGAACAGAGCAAAACCCTATCTGCCAGTCCAAGGACAGTGAGTGCCTGGCCTGCAGCATCAGGGACTGGAATACAACTGCAGCACAGAGAAATCACCGTCTAGCTCGGTATTTGAGGATGTTATCCCGAGGGTAGTTAATGCATTCGTGTTAGTGCACTGTCTTCTATTGGATTCAATACATCAAAGTGTTACTCAATCTATTTTCTATTTAGTTTGCAGTAACCTCTGGTATTAACCTTTCTTTCTTTAGCGTGTGCTGGAGGAGCAGAACTGACAGCAAATAGAGATCTGCCTGAAATTATGTGGCATTTGCTGAACATATAAATCTATTTGCAAATGTCTTGGAACAAACTTTGAGTGGGTGAAGTTAGCTAATAAACTAGAATATTCATCTTTCATGTCGCTCAAATAGTTGCATTTAAGTTCTTGCTAAAGCAGTTGGTTTCATGCTGCATTCGCCTTGGAATCCCTCATTACTTTCAGGGAACTGAGGCATCAGTTATCATTTGCTATTAAAAGAATTAAAAGAAAAATGTCCTAGAGTATGAAAGCCACAGACAGTGCTGCCCATGAAAGTGTGGAGACCCTGCTGTCAGTGGAAACGTGTAGCCATGCTAAAGAAGCACTGCTCCAATGCTGTTGGAATTTGGAGTCACATTAACCTGGAAATACCCAAATACCAACCAAATTTTACTCTATTTGCTGATCTAAAATAGTTTCTTTGGGCAAAAGAAGGAAAACCCCCCAACAGCTCAAGTAAAAACAACTGGCTGAGAGCATTTAATTATGTCAAAATGTCATTGTTTGGGGTCATGGTGTCCTTGAACAAGGTGATCACAGCTTTGATCCTAGCTCTCCTGATGGTTTCCCACCATTCAGATACAACGCCAGAGCTCTTTGGGTCCGATCAGAGTGACATCTGGCATACAGTATCAGAAACGTTTTTTTGGTTATAACTATGGAAGGTAGCTTTGTTACTGGGGACTTTACCTTCTTTTTCAAATTATTTTTTTAAGTAAATGATGTAATAATATTTTCCATTAGAGCTGAAAGTTGAGTTATAGAGAAGTGAAACTGAACTTTTTTGTTGCATGCATCAATTCTGGATAATTATAGCTTTAAAATACATACTTTCCTGCATTGTTTAAAAAGAAACTGACATGGAAACCTTTTCAAGAGAAGATTTCATTATCCTGGAACAATGTAGTTGGAGAAGACAAAGAAAGAAAAGGAAAAGAAAAAAAAGGAGTGGTAATTAGTACTGAAATCTCACCAGGAAGCATCTTGCAGCTGTTTATCCTCTCCAAGCACCACACACTGTCACATGCTTCTTCCTATTTGCCTTATAGACAATACAATAGAGTGCCCTAAAAAAGAAACAGAAAGCTTGAAGAGCCAAATAGTACATTTGGAGGTGCTCCAGAACGGAACCTATGCCTATTTTGCTTTACAGCAGCTGATAAAAGTCCTTGTGGGTTTGATCCCCATAGTTTTCCATAGCAAATCCTTCCTTTCTCCTGCTTTCCAAATTATCTCATTACCAGGGAACGCACAGCACAAAGGTGGCACTGCCGATATTTCTAACTAGGGGCTTCAAACAACACTGTTAATCGGCCACCCACGACAAACCTTCTCGTACTGACAGAAGGGAGTTTGTTTCAGACAAAAGCTCTTTCTCAGATCTGGGATCCAAGTGGGCAGGGTAATACTACTGGGCTAACAAACATATGTTTTACAGACTTACTGGAAACCTTCCCACTTTGTTCCAAAAAAACATCGTATATGCTGAGAGTACGAGAGGAAGTTAAATGTACCTCTAAGGGAGCCAGTGAATTCCCATCCAGGGAAATCTTTGGGAGTGTTGCCATTTGACACAATCTGTTCTCCACCCAGGGCAAAAGGAAAAATAAGCTCCTCAGAAGTACTTCTGTGACCCTCCAGGCTAAATTGTTGCTGGCACTGATGAATTAGCAATATATCCAGACAGGGATTAGCATTACCAGAGGCAGGGAAGGAGGCCCAACCTTCCTTCCAATTTGGTGATTGGGTTTTAAAATGGGGGCCTTAATGAAAACACTGGAGGAAACTGTAAAGAGATGACACTAACTCAGGCAGAGAGACAGAATGATTCCTGAACTCCAGATAAAGAGGGGAAAAAAACCAAACCAAACCCAAACAAATGTTTTGATGATATTTATTCATGTGCTTTACAAACCCCATTGAAGACAACTTTGCCAAAAGAAGCTTTTGCCGTGTTCTGATAATTTTGTCTTTTTGCTTTATTTGCGTGCTCATCAGTGCTGGAAGGCAGATGTCAGTCTCTGTCATCTCAGACAGGTTCTCAGGGTTAAAGGGTCGAGAGTCACAGATTGGAAGCCAAAGCAAGATGAATTGTGAAAAAATAATGTGCACGATTTTAACAATGAATGCAATTAACTGTTGGGATAATTTACCTCGGGCTATGAAGGCTTCTCCATCACTCGAAGTCTTTAAATCATGACTTGAGCGGTTGTCTAAATGGTGTTGTGTAGCTCAGAATTAAATTATGTTGATGGAACAGTTGAGTTTTTATGTGGTGGGGAGGGATTATTTGTCCTTTAATGTCCTCTATGTACGTGTATGTATACTTAGACATACACACACCCCCACATATATATAAAACTATAAATATAATATCCCTACAAGGTAAAATGCATTGAGCACATTTGCATGTTTGGAACGCATAAGCCTTTTCTGCCTGAAGTTCCAGGTAATATTAGCATTAGATACCCTCTCCCATGTGTGTATGCTATCATTGCAGATTAGCATTTCCCCCATAGAAAGCTGTTAGAGAATAGCTTAAACCATGTTCTGCAGTCCAACAGATTTGCATGCAATAAAGAATCTCTGGTGTCAAAAGAGGTTTTAAGTTTTCATAGTTCTTACTGTAAAAAAAAGTCTCCATCTCCAGTATAAACATTCAATAAATATTGCTAAAACACAGTTTCAATTGGAAGAACAAACTAAGCGCTGCTGTGTGATGAAATGGGACAAACTATTTCTTGCTGAAAGATAAAACCTTATTTTTTTCCTGAAAAATTTGCTTGTATTTTAAAGACAAGCACAGGTCAGGTTCGATTAGATTCACAACCTGTCCAGCTCCCCCGTGTATTCGGAGCCACAGGAGAATCGTGCATAGTGCTTACACGGGGCCTCACTGCAGAAAAGGGAGCTCCTCTGCAAGAGCTTCACCACGATTCCTTGCCTGCAGCTGCCTTCCCCACATCTTTCTATTGATTCATCGATCGACTTCATAGGGGCTGCTCTCCTTTGATAGTCGCTTATCTTCCTGGACATCATCCAGATGTACTTGGAGAGGTGCAAGGGGGAGACACAGACCAGGGGCAGGGATCCTCTGCTGCCATGTGAGCATGGAGGTGTTTGGTCCCCTCTACTGGAGCCGCAGTGATAGCTTCACTCCTGTGCTTAGGCATGCATTCAAGAAGCACAAGGTACTGCTGATGCTGCAATTTCAGCATCATCCTAAAAATGCTAAAATTTTGGTCCTTGTTTGAAAGGCTTGAACGTTAGGGAGTAGTAAAAATATTGCGGTCCTCACCAAGATTAAGGCTCTACTTATTCAAACACAGGCAAGATAGGATCATTATTTCAGCCTAAGGTTTCCACTGACTTTAAGGATTTGTTTGATGCAACTGTCTCTGGTTTAGGGAGGCTGCGAAATGCTTCACTCCAGAGTTTCCCTTCTTCTTCACCTGCCCTCCTTTAATAATGTCACCACGTAAGTATGCATTTGCTGCCACTGGCACGCACTGAGGGTTGGATGTTGAAGGTTTTGACAGCCTGATCCTTCATGCTTTGAGCTGGATAACCTGAGTAGAATGAGGTGCCTGCCAATCGTGGTGAATGAGTCGTGTGTTGGGGCGGAGACTGTCCGTGTTGTCAGTACAAGTCAGATCAATTACATTTGAAACAAATCTTTTGTTTTAAACTTAAATGATCTATTTAGGTCAGCACCTTAGAAAGCAGTTAGAAAGCCCCTGGCTGTGCAGCTGGTCCTTATTGCATACTGCTTATTCTTAATAAGAGTTTAGATACGGTTTTTCATATCTGTAGGACGAATGTCCTACATATGTAGGACACCTACACATGTAAAGCACCTAACTTTCAGTTGAACAGTTTCATGCTAAAAACATGCTGCTTCAGCACTTTCTAACTATGCCTAGTAGGTAGTCACTAGGGAAAAATAAGTAGTTATCCTCAAAAGAGGATGAAAGATGTTCTTTAAATTCCCACTGTTGCCATTTCATACTGCAGCCTGCAGATACATCACTTTTTTCCATGGCTGCTCTGTGAAACAGTGTAAATTGGGATTGCCTTGGGGTTTGTGCAGGGATCTGGACAGCCAGACAATTGGGCTGTGCAGGCAGTAGCGGGAGCATCTTGATCCATCAAAGCCAAGAATACACTGGCTTAGATCTGCTGCCCACCCAGTCAGGACCCTTCTTCCACAGTGCTCAGTGCCAGATGTTGCAGAGGTATAAACCACCACCCCCTCCCAACACTTGAGTTATTTTGGTTACTAAACAGATTATTCCCTGAAAATCCAACCAGTTGGCTCTTCTCAGCTCCTCAAGTGTCCTGTCCTCCTGTGAACATTATTTTGAATGTTCTTTCTCCAACAAAACATCTCCCATTCTTTACTCGTATACATCATTAATCACTGGGGTGATTTTATTTCTAATTTATATTTATTGTTATAAAAATATTTATTACCCAAAGTAGTCTGTTAATAATACAGCATTTTGAATGAAATTGAAAAAATGAGGTCTTAATTCCTTTGGATGGCAGTGTGTCTGAATCAGGATAGCAGTGTTACTCTGATATCCAGCTTTGGATAATGGCATACCCTGTGCCTGCTTTTCCTTTTCCTTTGAGTTGGATTGGGAAATCTTCCCTGACCTTGTGCTAACTCGTGGATTAATGTGTCTGATATGTTTGCAGCAGTGAAATGTCTATGAATAAACATTTTTGTCTTCCTTTGCTACTGCTGGCAGTATTCTGAGGTCATTTGAATACAAGCATAAGTTATTTTTATAGCTGGTTTGCTCCTGTGCATGCAACAATGGCAAATCACAGTCCAGTGGTGTGGACAGAGAGTTCAGCAGAACTCAGTGCTGTGTTTTAAAAATCCCTGCTGTGTTATGGGTTGTGCAATGCAAAGACACTTCTCCTATTTAACTGATTTAGAATTAGAGGGAGCCATTTTGCTGGAATAGGAAGAATTATGCGTCTGGGCAGCAGCGTGTAGAAGTTACTGTTTGTCCTTCCAGGAGGAAGGGCTTTTTGGTACCAGGGATGGATGTGCACAGACATGTCTCGCTGCTCTACTGTTCTGCCTGGTGCAATGGGCTCCTGAGGTGTTCTGAAGATCAGTGCATCCTGAGGAAAGTTGTATCTCACATGGATGCTGTGCTGCTCCCTGTTTGACTGCGTGTCGTGGATCTCTTATAGGTGGGATGATAGAATGCTTTCACAGAGTCATAGAATCAAGGTTGGAAAAGACCTTCCACAGCAGCAAGTCCAGCCGTTCCCCAGCACTGCCAAGGCCGCCACTAACCCATGGCACTGAGGGCCTCATCTACAATGTGTGTGAACACTTGCAGGGATGGTGACTGCAGCCCTGCCCTGGGCAGCAGTTCCAATGCCTGAGCACCCTCTGGGGCAGGAACTGTTCCTCAGCTCCATCTGAACCTGCCCTGGTGCAGCTCGAGGCCGTTTCCTCTTGTCCCATCCCTTGTTCCTTGGGAGCAGAGCCCAGCCCCCTCCTGGCTCCATCCTCCTCTCAGGCAGTTGCAGGGAGCCTTCTCCCCCCTGAGCCTTCTCCAGACTGAACCCCCAGGTCCCTCAGCCATTCCCCATCACACTGTGCTCCAGGCCCTGCTCCAGCTCCATTGCCCTTCTCTGGCCCCGCTCCAGCACCTCAATGTCTCTCTCGCAGTGATGGGCCCAGAGCTGAGCACAGGATTTGAGGTACTGCATCACCAGTGCTGAGTGATTGGTTTGGATATGATTGGGTTTTGTGCCGTTTCCGTGAATAAAGGTATTTAGTGTAACGGAACTTGGTTGAACAACGAGCTATTTTAACTTGACTTTATCTTCTGAGTTGACAAGTTTATTGTGTGAGTGGGAGAGTGGGCATCCCTGGAAGAGCCCAGATGTTTTCTCTCCTCAGCCTTTAAGCACTGGAGGTGTTAGCAAAGAGCATTTGGGGAAGAGAAGCTCTGAGGACAAGGACCTTTTTGCTCTCCTCTGTGCCCAGCTGTGTAAAGAAACGCCACAGAACTGGGAGCTGATATGAAAACACAACCTGCTCATCAATTTTACTATGTTTTCTTGCTCTTGAATTATGCAATTGAATAATTTTCTCAGTATGCATTTTACATGGCTGGTCTTTTGAGCCTAAGAATTATGCATGAGCAAGGACCTAAGGCCCCACACATGCAAGTAGGCTGTGCATGGCTCTTATTGCAATGTAGAGTTTCAATATTGTTAGTGACTCAACTAGATTAAATCCAAAAGAAACGGCTTATTGGGTAAACGTAAAAAACACGAGACCCAAAGCAATTGAAGAGTAATTCCAATAGGAACGAACAGCGGCATACAAGACAAAGGTGGAACAGATAGAGATGTTTGTAGGCTCAGTATGAAGTTGTTTGCACTTCAGCTTGACTCAGTGGTAGTCAAGTTTGTATTTCTCATGTGCATATTTGCCCTAATGGGCGGTATTCTCTGGAACTCATGGCATTGGTTTGTACCCTGATACTGCTTCTGTGTGAAAACCACCGCTTTGTGATTGCCATGACTTGGGGTTCCTGGTCTGATCCTTGGGTAATATGCTCTATTCTGTGGCAGAGGAACTTCTTGGGCAGTGGGGCTGGTCTGCAGAGTGAGACGGCTGGTGCTGAGGACTCGATCTCTGTACAGCGCATTCATAGAATCATGGAATCAACCAAGTTGGAAAAGACCACCAAGACCATGTAGTCCAATTGATTCCCTGTGCTCTGGTTCTATGGTTTCATTAGCAATCAGAGCTAATTCTCTGCTTTATTTTAACCAAAAGGAATCTAATTTGTGTGCCCAGAGGGCGCTCGGCCATGACAACCAAATCTCGGTTGTGTGCATGGCCAGAGAGTACCTTCCTCCCTGAATTATAAACTACTGTTGAAACCTCCCACAGGTACTACCATGGCAGGCTGGTCCTGGACCAGTGTCTCTGCTTGTTCCAGCGTGGCAGGGTGCTTAGGGAAACCTCCAGCCTGAAGCACTCATATGCTCCCGTGCACTGCCTCCTCAGAGAGCCCAAACCTGCTCATAAGGCCACCAAGAAGAAAAGGTTTTCCAAGGATTAGTCTTGTTCTTTGTTGTCTTTAGCCACTGCTGATGGCTCCTGGATACTCTTGATGCTGAACGTAGATCTGGTATGTCTGGACCTGACCCTGGGACCATGCAGGGACTTCTCTGTCACCCATTGCTTGAGTTGCTCAGTTTTTTTCAGACAGCAATTTCACATTGATGTAAAAAGAGATCTTTTCAGTTGCAGCACTAAAGGCATCAGGATAAGGGATTCCAACCCACACCCTTCTATGCTGACTTGTCAGACAAGACAGGGAATGATGGCTTTAGTCTGCACTCGGACAACAAGTAATTCTCTCAGACATAAAATAACTACAGTAACAGTTCAGCTTGTGCAGTGGTGCCCAGTGCCAGAGATCCCTCTCTGGAACCTTGAATAAAGCTGCAGTGTGTGTGTATTGATAGCAAGCGGGTGAACATTGTTAGCATTAAATTTTTTTCCGTTATGGACAGTGGAAATAAACTTGGTCCAATACTTGTAAGAGCAGAATGGCAACTTGCAGTTTGATTAGTGAAGGCTCATGATTATGCCTCTTCTCTGCTGTATGCAATTTTGGATCCCGAACTGTGCTGCGTTGCATATTTAAAGTAGTGGAGATCACGCCTTGCTTTGAGCAGGGGAGAGCAGCGCTGGACATGTACATAACCAGCAGTGATTAGTTCCTGCTGTGCATTATCAGTTTTGTGCTCCTCGTGCAGCTTTGGAGGCAGAACGTGAAGTTGTTTGGAGGCATGATCCAGAAATCCGGAGTCACTTCCCTCCTGGATCCTCCTCACCCGTGGTTGCTGTTAGAATTCTCTCACATGCTGAGGCTATCTCACAGCAAATGTTGAAGTGGGGCTGCTTTTTCTAGAAAACAGTTGCTGTTGGCACAATTCTCATGTGTTTGCGGGCGTCTTGCGAGCTTCCTCTGCCAGATGTCCCTGTGAGCCAGTCTCAGCACCTGCGTGGCTGCAGGCATTGCTTGGCTGAGGTACCTTCTTTGTGCTCCTTCCAGTGCCTTGCGCCTGAATGTCACAAAGTATTCCACACGGTAGTGACTACTGAAGCTTTATCAGTAGTGCAGTGGGGTAGCTGCTCTGGTTAAATGTTCTGCTGGGGGGTGAGATGCAGAAGTGCTGCTCCAGGCAAGGCTTGAGCAACTAAAAGTGAGATGCGTTGCTGAGCCCTCTGAAGCTTGGAGGAACATAAGCCATCTCTTCATCTCTCAGGAAGGGAAGGTGAAGAGGCCAGTGGCTCGGAGCATGACTAATCTTAAGGGCAGCAGAAATGAGGTTATTAAAGTAATATTCAAATGAATCTCAAATAGTTTCACTTTTGGGGCTGTGACCCGAAGTCACACAAGTTTTGACTTGGTTATTATAGCTAGGTCTGTTAGCAGTGTGAGGGGAAGGCAGAGCATAGTTATAATGGAAATTACAGAAATGCAGGGGTGAGGATTAATAGATGGATTTTGAAATTAATTTTAGCCTTAATTAGTTGGGGTAAAAGCACGGCGTGCAGGGGGAAGCCTGAAGTAATGCACATCAGTGGAACTTTTTGCTACTGCTTCTGTTCTGGCCACATGTCTTTTTCTTCCTCTGTCCAGGGACTGTGTCTCTCCAAGGTCTTCCTTTGCAAACTGGTCTGTACTGCTCCTTTCTCATTAGTAATTTTAAAAGATGTACCTTCCAAACAGCTTTTCTTCTCCTTCCTTCTCTCCTCTTGCTCCGTACTGCTCATTATGGAGGTGACAAATGAACTAGAGGTGACTGAGCCACAGACCTTCAATTGTTCATTGACCTACGTTGTCTTTCCTCTGAACAGATCCTAAAATTACAAATTACACATCTGCTATGATGCTGTTTAGTTTAAGCAGTATGTTCATTTTATGGAAAGAAGGTTACTGAACTCTTGACACTCTAGTGTCAAAAACCTACATGCTCCTGACACCCAAATGACTTTGCATGGTGGAAAGAATAATCCATCATTACTATGCTGCTAACATTTATTGTTGCTGCGATTTTGCATAGCTCCTGGAACTCCAGAGTTAAAAAAGATGAAGTGTTGATGGTTATGGTTTTAATGCTTGCTTCTTTGTAAATTGCTATCTGAAGTGTCAGTGAAACAAATGATTTGTAAGCATGATGGTGCACTTTGCCAGCTGAGCATCTCATTAGCACAGTGGACTGAAAACTGCTTTATCACTTGCTATGGTTTATAAGTGCATTCTAATAGCTTCCTCCGCTCAGGGAGGTAATGTTTTGTTTTGTAAATGTGAGCCTATTATATATACATGTTAATCAGCAAAATCAGTATTCCCTCTTGTGAAGATACCTGATGGAGAAAATACTTGCAGGCTCCCATGCATTATGGCCCCTTTCTTGTTGCCACGAGAGAGCAGTCAGATGTGCTTTGCATACATCACTTCCCTATAACTCTGCAGCTTGGTGAGGGAAGAACTTTTAAAGACCAGCTCTCTACTATCTCAGGCAGTCACGTCCTGTAAATCCTTGCCTTCTCCTTGACTTGCTCACCCTCCTCTCTGTAACCTTTGGCTGTTCCAAGAAGCTCATGTGCTTGGCTGGGCCATGGCTGTTCTTGTGCCAGCCTTGCGCTGTAGCTCCAGAGGTCATCTCCTGCTCAGTGCTGTCCCTGGGAGCCAAACCAGACACAGGTTTGGGGCTTGGTGTGTGCCTTGTTTCTTGGTTTTTCTATTTCTGCAAGCAGAAATAAGTTCATGTACTGGAAGTAATGTGAGTCCCTTCAATGACACTTGGTTCATTGGCAATCTTACGTGTGTTATTTTAACTGCTGTAAGTTCTCTAATGAGTTTTCTCTAAAAAAGATCTATTTATCTGTGTGTGTATGTACACTTCTCCTTTGTACTTTCCTTCTTCAGGCAGAAAATTACAGTTATGTTGCAAGCACTGACTTTTTTTTTCCCATTCTGCTTTCTTTTGCCTAATTATAGGATGAAGAAGTGAAATACAATGAATAAGAAGCCTTTGGTGTTTTACAAGTAGCATGAATTAAAATGAAGAAAAGTGTAGCTGTACTTTAAACCTTTAAATTGGGTTTACCTGGGCTGAATTCCAGGAATAATTGGTGTTTGTAAGTGAGGTACCATCACTGCAGCCTGCTAATTCCATCGTTCTGTTGCTGTATAGAAGGCTTTGGCTAATGGCTTCATAAATTCTTCTTATTTCAGTATTTGTATATCTCATATTTAGTATTTTAGTAATCAGTGTCATGTCATAAAGGGCTATGGACAGCATTTCTAAACTCAGCAGCTTACTTTCAGGTCTCTCCGTTGATACTTCAATGGAGTGTTTAAGTTAATAGGCAAAGTAAAATCTTGACTTTATCCTAAAAGTTAAGAAATAAGACAGGTATCTTAGATATATAATAGTTACATTCAGTAATGCTTAAAACTCTCAGGGGCCTTGTATAAATGACATTTTTTCAGGCTTTTATATAAGTGCACTTTGGAAAAGAGCAGACTGAAGCACAATGCCACCCGATGCACAAGGCACTGAAGCACAGTATGAACATTTGCATGAGTTCAGTGGTTGCCTTGTAATTGAACGCAGTGAAGTTTGAGGTACGCTAAGCCTTTAAATATCAGTCTCCTTTACAGATTACCTATCCACAGGCTTGGAAGTATAGATCGAAGCATCCAAGACTCCAAGGCTTGGATCCAAAAGCCCTGTGTTCCTACTGCGGAATAACAGTCAATGTATGTAAGTAGAGAATGTTTGAGTGTCCTTTCTTCATATATTAAATGCAGGAGACAATAAAATGATGTCTGAAAAAATAGTGACTGAAACAGTTTACGTTTTTTATCATCTATCACCCGAAGCGCCTCTGTTTGACAGCCAGAATTTGCTCTTGGATTAAAGCATAACATCCAAAACACAGTCAATGGAAGCTGGACAGAGACATCTGAGGACAGAAGCTGGCCCTGCAAGCCCTACATATGGTACCACTGAAAAGCTGCCAGGCACCTTCAGGATGCAGGACAGAAGGCAGATGGGTTAATAGTGCACAGCAGGCTGCCCTGCGGCATGATTAGAGAAAATGTTGGCTGAAGATCTTGAGGCAAAACCAACAGCAGTACTGCAAGAAGGAGAAGGAATCTGGCTTCACAAATGGCAGGGGACAGTGAGATGTTCTCAGAGTGATAAGTAATCCCCAAATCTGTCCTGAGCGGAACAAGGCTTAAGCCTTCATGGTATTTTTCCCAGCTATTTCGGCCAGCTTCACCTGAGCGTACCCAGGCTGTGCCAGTGCACCAGCCAGCACCACAAGATCTTTGGTTGGCAAAGCTGAACTCAGTCTGAAGGTGCTGTGTGTTCAGGGCCCCAAGTGCTGCACAGCCACATGAGGGACCTCAGGGAGACCTTCCTTCTACTTTCGGAGAAGACGTCAACTCTTCTCCACTGAATGATTGAATTTATGATAAGCAATAATCAAGCTGAGAGTGCGAATGAAACCAAGGAGTAGGTGTTGATTTGGCGCATCCTTGGTGCTCCTAGTGAGAAACATAAGAACACATGGGCTTTGCAGATAAAACTCTGCTAGTGGTGGGATTTTGGGAATCTAAGGCTCTTTGGAAACTCTAGCTGATGTGGTACCCTTCACAAGTGATTGGGAAGTGCTTTGGGTTTTGAATTTTGGATGTTTCCTGTGTCATAGCCTCATCTATTAAGTCACCGACTTCAGTGTCAAGAAACTCCAAGGGGTGGAAGTGGATGCACATTTCTCACTTCTGCTGCTTTGAAAACATGACTGCAAATACCTAGCATGGAAGTTATGTACTTTTATGCAAAATGCTGAGCAACTTCTTGTTTCTCCCTGATTGTACTGTTTTGAATCGGCTCCCAGGAAAAGCCTGAGCTTTTTTGAAAGGTAGAAAAGGAATCTCTCACCAACACAATTAAAAGTACCTGTGAAAGGCTCAGGCCAAGGAAAAGGACTTGGGTGGATTTCCCTGGATTTGTCCTTTTCAGCTGAGGACGAAGGGAAAATTTCGGGTCAAAGCAAAAGCTTACATTTTTCTATTTTAAAAGCACACTATGCAACAAGTGTTCTGCCAGATTCAACGTACTCAGGCAAGGTTTTAGATAAGGAGGACACAATAGTTTTGTATGTGCATTTTCTGGGCAGGTCTCCTACTTCAGCAGAGCTGTGGTTGGTGGAAGGTACAGCGGGTTTGGAAGAAGAGAATGGAGACAATGTGGCTGTAGGAAAGAGCTGATTTAGAGCAGTCTGGCCCCAGCCTGAACTAAATCCAAGTTGTCAGGTAGCAGCTGGTAGGAATTAGAGTTGAACCACATACCAGTGCAATATCTTCGTCTTTCTGAAAGGGCCAGGAAAGAGAACGCAGGTGACCGAGGGCTCTGTGCTCCTCAGCAGAAATCGTGGGCTTAAGGAAGGTTTGTAGCCGGCATTATGTGACCTGACTGTTCCTGCTGATATTTTTTCTTACCCTTGGTCACATCTATTTAGCTTTTGATCAGTATGTGTCAGGGATTGTCTTTGTAATAGGGTTTGCTTTTCTGCTGAGGACATCAGTAATATAATAACTTATTTTCTGAGCAGATGTGTGCATGGGAGAGGTTTCTGTTTTTTTTTCAATAGCTCTGTGTCTCCTGGATAGGATTTTCTACTGACTATTAACCTCTGACTGAGGCTTTTCTTGCTTTAATGTGGGCTATTTATAATATTTCTCTGTTCTGTCAAATTCAGTTCCAGGGAGCCAACATCTTAAAAAAAGAAGAAGAAAATAGGGAGAAAAAGGACAGAATGACCGATAGATGGATTGCATGCCATGAGTCCTTTCTGCCTTAAGAATCCGCATTAAAAACCTACAAAAGGATGAAATAATCTTCAGTTGAACATTTTTCACCAATTTACTGGAAAACACTCGAAAGCGAAGGCCATTGCCAACTGTCCGTTTTTTTGGACAGTTTTTTGGCGTGTGCCTGCTGCACCTTCTTGGCGTTTGCCACCGCTTCATCTGAACACATGCAAATTGATTAACTGAGCGTTAATCCGAATTACCTCACATGGATTTGTGAAGGTACTGAAAGTCCTTTGGTTCTTCTGGTAGAACGAGCAACTCTTGGAGACAGTTTTTAGGACAGGACAAGGACTTCTCTTTTCTTTGGAAAACCTTCCCAAACCGTATCACAAATGTGCTGGTCACTGTGGTGCCGATGCTGGTACATCAAGGTTTGGATGGGACTCACTTTTGGGGTGATGAATGACCGATTTACTGCTGTCTGTGCGTTCGAGGCTGTATTTAACTAACCCTGTGCTCTGCTGGCCTTTGGACAGCTCTGTGTTTAATTTATTCTGAGCCCTCCTATGCCATTGTGAGGCTCAGCTGGGACATCTGTAACGCCTCTGGAGTGATCACACCGGCATTTCATCCAGGGCTGTCAGTAAGAATGGTTGTATCCTTGTAATTACAGGAGTCACGATACCTCACTGCTGAAAAACGTCATTGCCTGTGTGGGACAGACCAGGTTTCTCTGGGTACTTTGAAGCAGAAGGTCAGTTCAAAGGGCATGGATATTTACCTCCTGCTGATTTCCATAGTCCCAGAGGACAGGGCGGTTGCTCTTTCAATAACAAGGAAACTGCATTCTCCAGGGTTTTTGTAGCCACCTATTTCTCCAGTTCCAGGCTACCAGAACGGCAGGTGGGACTGGAGCTTGGATCATTTACAAGCAGCCACTTAGGAAGAGATTGCACAAGATGCAGAACGGACCCCAAAACCAGAGCTGAAATCAAAACAGAAGGTAATTGGATGTATTCAGCAGACACTGTTCCAGAAGCTGGTGATCTGATCCTCAGCTGGACCAGATGTCTGTATCTGCCTGGGTGATGCCCACACATTCTCTCCTGTCTCTGGCTGGGGTTTCTTGGTGGCGTTACTCTGCCTCAGGCCCATTGTTCTGTAGGGGTTCACTGCTGGACACCAAAGACATTGTGAATCTGCTGAGCCACTGCAGATGCATGTGGTACTTCACCTCCCTTGCAGCTCTGCTTATGTGCCTCAAGAGCAGTCTGGCTTTTTGTGTATTGTAACTTTTCTTCGCAGTTGCTCGAGACCTGCACATAGATTGTGCCCGTGGCTCCATGAATCTCAAGAAAATCCCTACCCTGAAAGTCAGATTTTGTCTGTCTAATGGGTTTAAGTGTTGCTGGATTTGACACAGAGCTTGGAGTAGGTCAGCAGTAGCTGTGGCTGTGTCATGTACCAGGAGAGACAGAGAAGTTGGTTGATAAAGAGAAGGAATAAAGTTTTTGCAGGCAAATTTGTCAGACATGGGAAAGGATTCCCACATGGAAAACATTGGTTCCAACTTCACTAAACAGTCAGTGTAAGCAGTTACTTCCTCTGCATGGGAGGAAGTCTTGAGGTCCCTCTTGAGCCAGTTGTGAAACCTGGCAGGCCCCATGAGTGAAGTTTTGGAGGCTCTGGGTTGAGCATCTTCCTTTGCTGTAGATAGAGGGAATGAGAGAGGGACTGTGATAACAGTATTTTAACTGTTTGCTAAGGCAAAACCAACACCAGTGATTTGTTTGTCTGACAAAAACAAACCTTTGACAGTTGATGTTTCAGTTTTCTCCTCAGACCTTGGACTGGCCACGGTGTCTTCCGTGAAACCTCATCTCATGCACATCCTTCAAATTCTTCGTTGCTACTATGTTTTTCTAAAAAAAGATATAATTGCATCTCTTTAGGTGTTAATTGGAATATAGTACATAAAGGTGAAGTGATGCTTGAAGGCTAATGGGTAGCTCCTATCATATTCCCAGGGAACAGTGAGAGATGTGTGAGCCTGTAACAAGAAACTTAATTTAAGGGTTTCAGATACTGCTGGTGCCCCCGCAGATTCTATCCACTTCTTTAACAAGCGGGCAGGGGGGATTCTGTAGAAGATTAGGATCTCTGCAGCAATCCGGAGGGAAAGAGCGGGACTGCTGCCTCCCCACACACCAGACCTGCTGCCAGCGAGGCCAGGCAGCAGCTGAAATATTCAGCTGGGTTACTGGAGAAATGTTCCTTCAGTGTTGCCTATTTGGGTGCAGCTGGGAGTAAAGGCATTCAGGTAAAACCACAGAGCCGGGATGGGGGTCTCTGGAGCAGAGGGAATGGGCTCCCCGTGCTTTTGTAAATGCATCCTCATGCATGCACCATGTGGACCACAGCACTGCTGTTTCAAACATTAACCTGTTGCATCTGGGAGATTTCTTAGAACACAAGAATGGTTTGGGTTGAAGGGACCTTAAAATTCATCCAGTTTCAACCCCTGCCACGGGCAGGGACACCTTCCACTGGAGCAGTTGCTCCAAGCCCCTGTGTCGAACCTGGCCTTGAGCACTGCCAGGGATGGGGCAGCCACAGCTTCTCTGGGCACCCCCTGACAGCGCCTCAGCACCCTCACAGGGAACAGCTTCTGCCCAAGAGCTCATCTCAGTCTCCCCTCTGGCAGTTAAAGCCATTCCCCTGTCCTGTCCCTCCATCCCCTGTCCAAAGCCCCTCTCCAGGTTTCCTGCAGCCCCTTCAGGCACTGGAGCTGCTCTGAGGTCTCCCCTTCAGGAGCCTTCTCTTGTGCAGGCTGCCCCAGCCCAGCTCTCTCAGCCTGGCTCCAGAGCAGAGCTGCTCCAGCCCTCGCAGCAGCTCCATGGCCTCCTCTGGCCTCGCTCCAGCAGCTCCACGTCCCTCTGTGCTGCTGCCCCAGAGCTGGATCAGCACTGCAGGGGGGGTCTCCCCAGAGCAGAGCACAGCAGAGGTTCAGGATCCCCTCCCTGAGCTGCTGCTCACGCTCTGGGGGTGCAGCCCCGCACACGTGGTGGTGGTGGTGGGGTGGTTCTGTGCTCAAGCGCTCACTGAGGCCGGGTCATGGGGAGCTTCTCCTCACCCAACACCCCCAAGTCCTTCTCCTGAGGGTTTCTTTCAGTCCTTTCTTCTTTTCCACTTCCTCCACATGGTGCCTTCTCCTGTTATCCTAGATTTAGTTATGTATTTGAGCCTCTCTGATTCCTGCTTCCCAACACTTCTGGGTGCTGCATAGCTCTAGGAAGGGCTGCTGCAGTTGCGGGATGCCAGCATGTGCTCGAGGTGGCAGGTTTTCTCCTGCTCTGGGCTGCTTTCTGACCGTGTCGCTGGTGAGTGATTAAATTACACATTAAACACAGAACTGCTTGTCAGGCAGGATTACTAGCTGAGGTGTGGATTAGCCCAGCTTTATTATTTAATGTACCATGGTGTGCAGTCACTTGCGGTCCCGCTGCATTCTGGCAGGATTTAGTCCCTTGGACAGAATATAATTAGCACTTGAAAGCCCGTAGGTCTCTTGCTAGTTTTACTGGTGAAAAAGGAACGCGTTCTTATGTATAAGTAAGAGCAGTTTGTTATCTCAAGACATTTTAGACCTCAAGGAAAATCTTTGACTGTGTCGTTCTGCTCATTACAACAGGTATTACAATAGATTCCCATGGAGAAAAAGGCCTGGGTGATAACGTTCAAAGGAAAGTGATTGGAAAATCTACATGGTTTATAAAATACTTCTTCCTAAAGCACATGAGAAGTGTAATGAAAGCTTAATAGTAATTATATGAAATCCATACAAGGGATTCATGCTGATATGGCGTTTTGCAGCAAAACCAGATTCATATGATGAAAGGAGAAACGAGACAAGGGAGGGTGGTTTTTAAAGACATCATCGGGTGAACCTGAATGTCCTGGAAAGGTTGGTGTTGACTGAAAAGGTCAATTCTTGTTTTTGTCTGGAGCTGGCAAACTGCTGAGCCAGGCTGTCAGGATTGCTCCAGCTTCCCTTGTGGAGTCTGCTGTGGGCAAGGAAGAGCAGGTAAACTTTGTAAGGAGCAGAGGTGCTGCGCAGCAGGAGGGCAGCGAAGCTGTGCTGGGATGGATGGATGAGTTTCAGATGCTCATTTCTGCCAATGGTATCATTCAGTTTTTACCACTTGCAGTTGCGTAGTGACCTCAGTAGTTGTTTTTTTCTGCTACTCTTGAGTAGCTACTTCTTGTAGCTGGGTAATTAGAAAGCGTGTCGGAGAGCCCACAGCATTAAAACTTTGGCTGAGGCAATTTGAGTCCATTGGTATTGCCAAAAACTCTCGTGTTGATTTTTTAATGCAGTTTTATTTGAAAAGGTATTATAAGGCTTATGCTCATATCTCTTATTTTGCAGCGTGCACTGAGTGACAAACTAATAACTAGTATTTCTGCCTTGGAATTGCTTTGCACATATCTCTACTATACCTCTACTTCCTGCTCTGACAACAGCCCAAAAGTGTTATTTCATTTTATCTGAGCTATTTTAATCCAGAAAATAAAGCAGCACACTTCAGTGAGCATTACATTGCAGCTGCTGTAAATTATTCAGGACATAGTATTTTAAGTATTTAATTTTAATGTTATACTGTGGCATCAAAAGGTGTAAAGTAGTTTTTAAACACATCATTTACACTTGTATAACTTTGAAATATAGGTGGGTATCTTTTCCAATACAAATTTTTTGGGTTTGTGTCATGAGGGTTTGTCTTTTTCTCTGTGTTGGAAACATTTGTTTTTACTGCAAGGAGGAAAAAAGAGTGAGTTTCAGTGAAGAATTCTAGCTGAAACAGTGTCTTAGACCCAGCTGTTCTATAGGAATGCTGTGAAGGTCCCAGTAAGACTTTATGTAGCCCTGTGAAGGGTGATTCATCTTGCTCTTAGGCAAGTTTTATGCTAGGTTGGGTGAATTACCTTTAGAAGGACCTGTATCTGAGAGTTAGCATTACAAGGGATGAAGGTGCTTAGCTTGGGCTAAGATAACTAATTTTGATGTGCTAAGTTAGACAGAATAATCTCTTGTTTGAATTCCTGCAGCAGGCCTTGCTCTATCATGCTGATTCAGTGCAGCACGAGAATGGGGTGGAAATCAAAACTCAAAACTTCTCATCTCTTGAGACCATTTTCAGCTAAGGCTGGTGCTGGAGCCACGTCCAGTAAAACCAGAAAGTGTATTTCCGTCTTGTTCAGCCGTGTGGGAAATCCAGCCTTCCCTTTCAGGCACATGGAGACATGAAATGAAGGAGTTTATCTTGTGTGTGTTAGATGTGGTGGTGTGATGACGAGGTGTCAGGGTTCTCTCTGTTTCTGAAGCACAGCAAAGTGCTCCTTACTGCCACGCTGCTGTTTCGTATGCTGGGAATTGGTGAATAAATAACTGCCAGCCAGTAATGCTTCTCCCTTGCAGATACACATTCCTGGCACTGAAGGATTAATGGCTTGAATAACTTTTTCAAATACCATTCTGCTGAGACAGCATCAGCAGGGCTCATGGTCACTTTTTGTCACCTAATATGAGCCCTGAAAGGTTCAGTAAGCGACACTGCTGAAATGGAAAACCAGATTAGCTGTCCTATCTTGCCACCGAGCTGCTGTGGGCTGTGGGGGAATGGGTCCGGGCTCACTTATCTTCCTTAAGCTGCAACCAGTGCAGACCTTGTGGTCAAAATACAGCCTCTAATTTCTTTTTCTATCTTTAGTACATATTTATTTGTGTGTCGTTGAATGTTTTCCTTCATTTGGATTTCGTTATGGTGAAGTAATTGATGCTGAGTGGAGTACATTGAGCATGACATGATTGCTGGTGCAGCATGTGATAATGTGTCGGGGAGGGATGGCTCCTGTGGCTGTAATAGCAGGCAGAGCTCTTCATCTCCGTGTCGGATTCAAATCCCTGACATGAAATGAATTAGGAGGATCAGTCTAGCCTGTATCCTAGCGGACTGATGCCCCTCACAAAGCACATTATTGCTCTCATTCCCAATTTTCACCTTTGTTGCAAACAGCCCGCAGTTTGAGAGCCTGAAAAGACATGAAAACAGAAAATGAGCTTCCAGCTTTATCCTGCAAGCTCAAGCCCAGGCCACTCAGGATTGAACAACATCAGGCAGAGAGTACAGGAAAGCTGCTGTCCTGAGTGAAAACATTCAGTAGGTAAAGTCAAGGCTTAATGCTCCAGGCACTACCAATTCAAAAATTGCGACCATTGAAATTAATAACAAATTTCACCTATTCGTAGTTCTTTTGGTTTAAAATTCGCGGGGCCTCACCTGGGAAAATTTAACCTCATCATGACCATCATAACCTCATTTAACAATTTGCAATTGCAATTTTACAATTTACATTTGGGAAAAACAAGGCAGAGGTGACATGAGGTAGTGCTGCAAGGCAGAGGTGATGCTGTTCCCCTATTGCTGAACCGTGGCCCAATGGCTATAGTGCAAAATGACCTGTAGTTTGGCTTTAAAGTTGCCCAAAATGAGTGTTCAGTTTTCATGAATAACATGATGCTATCAGATTCTTTTCTTCTCCATACTATGCCAGAATCTTTATTTTCAAGCTTTTTGGAAGCAGACCTGTTGCTTGACATATATTTATGTATACCTATTATAATTACATCTGTCACTTACTACTGATACACAAATGCGTTCAGATGCAACTGATTGAAGAACTGAGGGTTGAGTTTCTCCTACTTAAACTGAGGGTACAGTACATCAGTAGACCTGGCCCTTAATTGCCAGTGCTCATGTCAGATAACGAAAGCCTGATCTTTCTTCAGAGCCAGCTGCAAATTCATCATTTCCAAGCTATGAGTTTGCACTCCTCTGTCTCTGTAATTCAGTAATCTGTTACAGTCCACAAGACTTTGATTTCTGGCTGTCAGCACTATGTAAATCCCCAAGTTTCCGAAGCAATGTGGTTTTCTTTGCAGGGTGTACTCAAGCCATCACCGGAGCCCTGGGCAGCAATGCAGTCATGAAAAAAGTGTGATTTACATGTCTGCAATGGGGAGAAGCGGGGTTATTTGAGCTGCTGTGGTTATATAGGCTCCTAGAAACTAACTTCTCTCTTCTGAAAACAGCATCTAACCACAGCTGATGCTCGAATCATTATAAAGGATCCAAGTCCCAGTGGCCTGAATACGGAAGTGGGATTCAGGATGCTTATTTGTTGTGTGACTCAGGCAGGTCACAGTTTCCCTGCCTCTCACTTTCCCCTTTCCTAAATCTCAGAAAATTGGAGAGGTGTTATTTGGTAAGTACTGTGGGATTGAGCTGGAAAACAGTAGCCTCTGATGTGCCTGAAGTTATGCATTCTAACTGCAACATTACTGTGTAAAATGTATGTTTACACAAAACACCGATATACCGATGTCAAACTCTTAAATATCTCTTCTAAATAAATTCATATGGACAATATTTGCTCTTTAGTTTTCATCTTCAGAAAGCCCATTTTACTGAGAACATGCTGTATGGGGGCAGGGGGTGTTATTTTGGAGACAGCAGGTTTCCCTCAATGGTACGCAAATAGCCAAAAGTAAGTGCTAATTCATAGAATCACAGCCTGCTTTCTGTTAGAAAGGATCCTAAAGCTCATCCAGTTCTAACCCCCTGCTATGGGCAGGGACACCTTCCACAAGACCAGGTTGTGCAATTGTGTTGTGGAATGGAGGTACCAAAAAAACTTGTTTTATACACCAAAAAGAGGACAAGGGAAGCAGAAAATGGGAGAAAATGCACAGTAAAATAGGTGTAGACTAAAGAATCATATTTTAACAATTTACTACCATAGAGAAATGTCTACAAAGAAGCAGCAACATAAGTAACATGCTAATTTCCAAAAGCGCCAGAAGACACAAATAAAACTCCATCTTTCCCAAGCAGCTGGTGCAATGAAATTGTGTATTACTGCATGTGTCTGGCAAAGGGAAATCTTGTGGGAAGAGAAGTTATTGAAGAACTACCGTAAGCCGTTTTTACACCTTTGGAAGCACATGTGGAACATGCTTCAAAGAGCAGTTTGGGATGCAGGGAAGAGGGTGTGAGTTATTTTGGAGACATGAATTCAGGCCTATAGACACAGGGGTCACCCTTGTGGGCGGTGGGATGCAGGGATATTGGTGCCTCAGGAATTATGGACTGTATGGTGACCTCTCATAAATGGGCAGGTGCCTGGCTCAGCCCCTTGCCCTCTGTTTTAGCATATCCACAAACCCCCAAGCCAGGCACATACCACACCGCACGCTGTGATTAGCAGCGCAGTAGGTAGAGATAAATAGCGAGCAGCATAGTAATAACAGTCCTGACAAATAAATAAAATAAAACCTGCTCGTTGTCATGAGAATTGCAGGCTCCTGGGAATTGAAATCTGTGGCTTGTGCTGAGCAAAGCCTTTGCCTTTTCATCACTGTGCCGTAAGATGAAGTGTCTCTTTCCTGCTTTTATTTTCTTTTAAATGTTGCTCTTGGGCAGCATACAATTACAGCAGTTTGCACATTGCACGATGTGGGACTATACCTTTCCAATGCCGGCATGCAGCAGAGTGAGGCAGGAGCTGCGAAGCCTTGGGAATCCTAGGAAGCATGTGCTGACCCCGAGACCTGCAGTTGCTGTAGTGCCAAAGGAGTCAGACTCACTTTTGGTCTGATTACCTCCAGTGCGAGGATTCCAGCAGAGGCCAATGCAGAAAGCTTCTGAAAAAGATGTTCCTAATTCCCACATCGCCCATCTAATTCCTCCATGCTCCTCCAGTTTCCAGTCATGCTGTGCCCTGACTGGGGCATCACTTCACTACCTGCCATGGCAAGCAGAGTTATCCCCTGAGATGTAGGTGGCCGAGGTTTAGAGCTGGAAAGGGGTAGATGGCTTTTTGCTCTACCTGTTTCTACACTCTGAGCAGCGCGTTCATTCCTGTACATGAGCATCATGGTAGCCCCATGACCCTGAGCAACTCTTGATATTATTAACAGGAGTATGCTGTCCAGCCCGAGTTACAACTGAGTCCTGAGAGCTTCTACTGCTGCACACACACTACTGGTATTCTATTGATCTACCAGCCATGGTTTCTAGATCATTGTTGACAAACTTCAATTCAAAAGGCCATTGATTTGGTTGTTGGAGAAGGTTGGAGGTGGAGGATCCCTGGATGCAGCTCCAGGAGCTTGCTACCCAGGGAAGGGACTTGCCTGTGGAAGCACAAACCCCGTACTTGCCATATCTCAGTGATGGGGTTAAATGCTTAGTGAGACTTTATTGTTGTCACAACTTTTGCTGACATCTGGCACGTAACACAGACGCATGAAATTTTAAGTATGAGAAACATTAACAAAGCAGAATGCCTCTGCCTGTGTGTGTTTCAGAAGCCTTTATTCTACAGCTGTCCTACGTCTTACACTGTATATATATATACAAATACACACACACTGTTGCTGTGGTCTGTAAACTCTCTTCATGACTGCATTCGAATAACAACCTCTTGTCTAGCTAAAGGGGAACATTTCATGATATTCCAAGCATTGACAATGACATTAAATGATCGTCCACAGCAGGAGAGAGAGAAATAAAACCCCACCCTTGATAACACGCTGCTTTAAAAAGCTGCATGATGAATGCAGACCACAAGGACCGCTCTGTTATGAAAAGTATTGTACACTGTTGTGTATAGGTCCAAACCATTTCAGAGAAAGAAGTGTGCAAGTGAGCTCTAAGCCTGACATTTTAATAAGGAAAATATCTCATTTTAACTGTGTATAGATTATTTTCCCGTGAGGTGGATATTTATTTCTGTTTTATTTTCTTTTTCAGATAAAGGAAACAGGAGAGCTATCGGCAGCCACAGCCGGTGTATGGGACATTTGAAGGCAAACTCCCACAGTATACAGCAGAAATACAGCTCAACACTGTATTAATAAATATGTACTTACTCATACATTCTCTGACAAGGTCTTCAAAGGTATAATGAAATACAGTGACAGAGTTCATATGAGTGGGAGGTTGGGGTAAACTCATGCATACAGCTGGAGAAACATGCCTCTTTATAAGAAATGGCCACACCACACTGCTCTTGCTCCGGGTAGGACCAGGGACCTATTTCTGCCTACACTGGCCAGACAGGCTTTGCTTCTTGTTCCTGTAAGCAATCAGTGTTCCCCACGGGTGTTCTGCTAGTAGGGGCAGGAACAACCTGTGATGTGCCTCAGGTCCCCACCACCAGCCTTCTCTGCTGGGTTTCAGACTTCATCTCAGCCTGTATTGCCCACCCTCATGTTAACTCTTCTTCTCACACCTGCTTCCCTGATTTTCCCTTGTGTATCAAGACAGCAGTTCTGCCGCATCTTTCCAAGAGCATGTCCTCGCTGCTGCCCACCATCCTCTCAGGACAGATGCTTTCAGAGTTAGTACAGTCATTTGCCTGCCAGGGAAACTGGTTGTGTTTCCAAAGATGTGAGGAGGCTTTGAAAGTCATAGAAACATAGAATCAACCAGGTTGGAAAAGACCTTCAGATCACCAAGTCCAACCTTTACCCCAGCACTGCCAAGGCCACCACTAACCCATGGCACTGAGGGCCTCATCTACGCAATGTGTGAATGCTTGCAGGGACAGTGACTGCAGCCCTGCCCTGGGCAGCAGTTCTAATGCCTGAGCACTCCTGGGAAAGGAATTGTTCCTCATCTCCATCTAAAGCTGCCCTGGTGCAGCTCGAGGCCGTTTCCTCTTGTCCCATCCTTTGTTCCTTGGGAGCAGAGCCCAGCCCCCTCCTGGCTCCATCCTCCTCTCAGGCAGTTGTAGAGAGTGAACAGGTCCCCCCTGAGCCTTCTCTTCTCCATCTGAACCTCCCTCAGCCATTCCCATCACACTGTGCTCCAGGCCCTGCTCCAGCTCCATTGCCCTTCTCTGGCCCCGCTCCAGCACCTCGATATCTCTCTCGCAGTGATGGGCCCAGAGCTGAACACAGGATTTGAGGTACTGCATCACCAGTGCCCAGTGCAGTGGCACAATCCCTGCCCTGTCCCTGCTGCTGCACTGGTGCTGATACAGCAGGATGCTGTTGGCTTCTTGGCTGCCTGGGCACAAGCTGCTCGTGTTCAGCTCCATCAGTCAGCATCCACAGGTCCTTTTCTGCTGGGCAGCTTTCCAGCCACTCTTCCCCCAGGCTCTAGCATTGCATGGGGCTGTTGTGGTTATATCTGAGCCTTCAGAGCCAGGTGTGTTGCAAGGTGAGCCTCATCTCAACAGGACAGAATCACAGTGGTTTATGGTCCTTCTTTTTGTTTCCATCTCACTGCTCAGGTGGGATTGGGATTACCTCTTCATCCACTCCTGAGGAGCAGGAGACCCTTGGGCATAGAACTTACTGTCCACTTCTAGCAGCAGCCAGTGCCAAGTGCTTCAAAGAACTGACTATTTAGCACAACTGCTACAAGAGTTTTGCGGTAATATGGTCTGTCCAGAGCCCTTCTTCAATCCTCTGACATCCTGGTATAAGCAAAAAGTTTGAGCTATTCCTGTAGGCATCTGGGTGACGTTTCTTTTTTCTCTGTATCTAGTCATGATCTCCGACTGAAAAGGGCTTTCTTGTGTGTTATCTCAAATACTTCTGCTGTACATCTGCACCATCTTAAGATCTTACTCAAAAGCTTCTCTCTTCCTGCCTACACTTCATATTTTCCCGTTGCTCATTTTTTTGTCCAAACCCTGAACCTAGGTATGACCAAAAAGTAGTGTCGGCAAAAAAACCCAGCCAGCCAACCAACGTGTGGAAGCTTGTCTGATGAATGCACTTTCAGTGCAAACTCTGTCGTAAAAATCATGCATGGTTTGGTTGGTCATTGGTTTGTCTTTAACACAGAGCATGCCTGGAGGAGGCAACGTATGTTATGCTGTAGTCTCCACTTCCACTCTTGGGAGTTGTGTGTTCTGTTTCAGTGCGCAGGTGTAGCGTACATGAAAATCCTGTGCACACAGAGCTACTGATACTTGCCCAGATCTCTGGAAGCTCAAATCTCTCTTAATCTACTATTTCACTCTGCTCCTAAACGTCAGCTTTTGTTGCATGCTCCCTTTCTGAGATACATAAAGCCCCAAATATCTTTAATATCAAAATAAGAGATGGATTTATGTTCTGTAGGTTGCCGTTGCTTACTCAGTTGTTACACTCAGATATTCAGTGGTGAGCTTTTTATTGTATGCTATCAGTTCCTTAAAAGTGTCACTGTTTTGTGATTTGGAAGACTTACAAAAGACTGTTATTTGACATATATCACACTGGGACGTGTTTTGTTGCCCCTGGCATGCAGGACTGCTTATTTTATTGACTTGATTACTGGCATTTGATAAGCCTAATAAAGAATTTCCCAACATCTGTGAAGCATTGGGAGAAAGAAGTTAATCCTGACATCATCAGATGATAAGACTTGTTTTGTAGAGCAACTGCCTGAAATCGTCCTTCATTCTGGAAATAAGTGAAAAGTAATTAAAACCTTCCGTTTTCAAGCAGGGATTACAGAAACTGAGGCCATTTAGCATCAATGATAGTACAGTGAGACATTTCTCTAGCCAGGTTTCACAGCCAGAGCTGTAACTGTGACTCAGGGAGGATGATTTTCTCTTCTAAAGCAGAACATTCCCCTGTGTTGTACTCCTCTTATCCTCTTGCTGGTTACATTTCTCAAGTTATTATGGTACTTTCATTATATTCATGCGATAGTTTGAATTAACATTAAAAGAAGTGGAGAGGGATGAGAAATCCTGGAATAGAACTTGATACGAATTGACAGGTAGGAGCTATGTTGATTTATATTCATTGGGAAATATAATCTAAATATAAAAAGAAAAGCGTTAACACCATGTATAACTTCAAATAGGTTATAATATTAGCTTTGCCTTGTACTTCCCATATCACTCCTGAAATTTGAAAGGTTTTTTTGCACTTCTGGTTTTCTCTTGCTGCCTTTGGTAGTGGAGTTCTTCTTGCTTTTGGTATTGGACAAAGCAATAGGATTGATTTATAGAAAAAAGCTAAAATAAATTAGCAAAGTAGAAAATGGTGGGGTTTGATGGAAGGTGTGTTTGTGCGTGGACATTAGTTAATGAGTTTCATATGCATATCTGATTTTGAAGTATTTAGACATCCATTTTATAGCACTGATACTGGAAGTTCTGTTACGATGCTGTGATGGTAAAACAGTAGTAGCACTGAGAATTTGCTTTGGTTCTGGACATCCTGAGCAAAACAGTGTCCATCCTAGGGAAGGACACACCGCATACTTCATTCAGCAGCAACGTAATGCCAGGAATGCTGCTTTTGAGAGATACCGAGCAATGCCTGTCATTAAATTACAGTTAGAGCACTCAGTATTTCCCAGGAATGTCCCCTGGGGACAGAGAGTTGAGAGTGAAGATTCACACCTCTATTTTAGGCAGCATCAGGTAACTAATTGGGTTGTATTTGAACAAAGTCAGAAGCCTGATTTCCTTACGGAGCCGGTGGAGAAAAATTAGGTACCTTTGGGGATGTGTCTGATCCAGAATGTCAAAATGCTCCTAGAAAACATATCCCATAGGAAAGGGCTGTTTTCTGTAAAAGTCAGGGCTCCGTTAGGGTATTTTGGGGTTCCAAGATCTGTTTTGAGTCTCAAAGAACATTTGCCAGCATGGAGCAACCAATGCTGTGTAGTCACATGGAGAAACATTGAACCCATGGCAGCCTCTCCTAACTAGGATAGCTGCAGGTGCTGAATTTATTCCAGCAATGAGAAAGTGTGACTTTGAGAAAGAGGATTGTTAATGACTTCCTCTTTGGCAGCCCCAGCAATGATAGTACAATGAGATTAAACAGATGTAATGGTAATTTGTCTGCAAGTATCAGTTTACTTTCCATGTAAAAATACGTTAGCTTTCAAGTTGAAACATGGATTTCAGAGCAACAAGGGGTCTATAGGAAAAAAAGAGGTTTGGAAGTGGCAATAACTAGTGGCTAACATTTGGGCTAGCACTAGGCAGCGTTTTTCATTGTTCTGTTTTTCATTGGAAGCCATGGCTCAGCTAGTGAGCTGAGCCACTGTGGGCTCTTTCTCCATTCACTGTAATTTTTGCCTCATCTTGGGCACAGTCCTCCTGGTAAAGGACTACACATTTGAGCAAATTGCTTCTCAGCCTGAGTAGTCGAACACAGTGAAGAAAAAATGACCAGATGCTTGTCTGTTTCCCAGAGGAAAGAGTGCAGTGGTCTAGCCGTCAGGTTTGACATCTCTAATCAGCAGTTCAAGCCCTGGCAGTCGTTCAGAGGTACATAATGCAGACTTGATATTTTGGCTGGGGACTGGATGGTGTAAAGAATCAGGCACAGGCAAAACAGTTTCCAAAGAGAGGTGACAGGAGATGAAAACAGAATTTGTTCGGTGATGTAATTTGTTGTCAACATGACTGCTCTGAGTCCACAGGGTGTTGGGACAGGTGTCTTCTGAACCATGACACAAGAAAATCCACAGGAAAGCAGAAAAGAGGCTTAGCTCGTGATGCTGCTGGGAGGCTACCTGCTCCGCGGTCACACAGCCTGGTCGCTTTAACCTGTACTGAGCACTGCCCCTGCCCCAGTTTGGTCAGGCAGTATGCATGAGATATGAGAGAGGATCTCAGTTGCTTTGACAGTCTGTGACTCTGTGGTCCCCTGCCCAAGGTATGGCCCTGGGAACTTGTTGCAGGTGCCACCTCTGCCTGTGCATAACTAATACCCTTTCTAAGCATTATATAATATCCTTTTTTTTTTGGTAATTAAATATTATGAGTGCTGTCACTTTTCCTGCAGATTTCCACAGGGAAGGATTCAAGGCCAAAGAATCCCAGACTGGTTTGTGTTGGAAGGGACCTCAAAGCTCCTCCAGCTCTAACCCCTGCCACAGGCAGGGACACCTTCCACTGGAGCAGTTGCTCCAAGCCCCTGTGTCCAACCTGGCCTTGAACACTGCCAGGGATGGGGCAGCCACAGCTTCTCTGGGCACCCTGTGCCAGCGCCTCAGCACCCTCACAGGGAACAGCTTCTGCCCAAGAGCTCATCTCAGTCTCCCCTCTGGCAGTTAAAGCCATTCCCCTGTCCTGTCCCTCCATCCCTTGTCCAAAGCCCCTCTCCAGGTTTCCTGCAGCCCCTTCAGGCACTGGAGCTGCTCTGAGGTCTCCCCTTCAGGAGCCTTCTCTTGTGCAGGCTGCCCCAGCCCAGCTCTCTCAGCCTGGCTCCAGAGCAGAGCTGCTCCAGCCCTCGCAGCAGCTCCATGGCCTCCTCTGGCCTCGCTCCAGCAGCTCCACGTCCCTCTGTGCTGCTGCCCCAGAGCTGGATCAGCACTGCAGGGGGGCTCTCCCCATAGCAGAGTGCAGCAGAGGTTCAGGATCCCCTCCCTGAGCTGCTGCTCACACTCTGGGGGTGCAGCCCCGCACACGTGGTGGGGGGGTTCTGTGCTCAAGCGCTCACTGAAGCCGGGTCATGGGGAGCTGCTTCTCACCCAACACCCCCAAGTCCTTCTCAGGGCAAAGAAACCCAGCCAAGGGTGAAGCTGGGTATGTGGCTCTTGTTTAGTATGTTACTTCACTCCCTCCTCTTAGGATCACTGATAACACTGATAACACAGGTTTCCAAGTTACAGCTATGGCAAAAGTTCAGTTTCTTCTACAGATTGGGTGCAAGAGGACAGCAGCCTCCCTCATGATGATTGGATGCTTTTAGATGAACAAGTGTGTCCTGAGGTGTCAAAATCTGCATCTTCTACAAGCAAAGGGACTGGAGGGCTACATATGCCAGAGTATTCAGTCTGTCACGATTTAGCTGTAAGGTGTTACTAATGCTGCACCTAATGGAAATCTCTTCCATCCCTGATTTATATGAATTGCAGGCACTTCCATACAACATTTCTGGCATTTAAATTTCAAGGTCATAAATTATTTTCTCATAATGTAATATTAGCTATAAAATATCCGTACTTTAATGTGTTAGTGTAGCATTAGCTGTAATCCTCTGAGACCTGCTGTTGATTGAGAGTCTCGCAGAGCTTTTCAGCTCTTGCTTCCTTTTGCTTTTGTGACTAATCTGTTGACATCAGTGGTGTTTGCCTGATTGTTCATGCACTTAAAATCAGACATGTCCCTGACAGCCTTTTGGCAATCTGTGAGTAACTTCTGTGCCTTGCTAATTGTATAAAAATGGCTTGCTTTGTTTTTGCAGAGGGTTTATTTGATGGAGTGTGAGGGTCATCATAAAGGATTAGGATCTTCCAGAGTTTCCATCACCTGATTCTAAAAGAGATGTCTAAGAGCGATACCTTGAAACTGTGTTGTTTCACTCTACTGACTGTAATGAAGAATCTCAGATGATTAGGTCAGGTGGAGACATCTGCATTTTACATGACAAAAATGTGATGCAAAAGAACACGGCTGGGATTGTGCCAGTACGTGAGGAATCCAGCTTTTGCTGTCAGCACTGCCATTTGTCTCCCAGGGTTGTTTAGGACAATGGGTTAGTGAGGCTGGAGTTCCTCCAGCACCTCCTCTGGGGAGCAGCAGCATTTGCAGAGGCTAAAGATACAGTGATCAGGATTTGCTTTGAACTCTAAAAAACTCTTGTGGAGGGGATGCAAGGGCTCCTGAAAGGAAATCAGTGCTTGCAGAGAGGTGCCTGTGATGGGTAGGACTAGCCAGAGCCACAGGAGCCCCTCTGTTGGAGAGAGTTGTTCTGTCTCAGAAAGCTTTGCTCCCTGGAGAGCTGAGTACAGAAAGGGCACCTCGAACCCGGAAAATACACTGAACGGGTTACTGAAAGCTGCTGTAAAATGAGCGTGGTTTCCAAAATCATTAAAAATGAAGCAAATTCACTTTTCAGCCTAACTCTTACAGGCAGCTTCCCCATGTAAGCACAAGGATTTCTCAGAGGGTGTGCTCTGATTTCAGTAAAACATGGGGCTATGACACAGAGTTAGGCACAAGCAGACTTCAAGATAACCTTCAGGAAAATGCAGAGAGAAATAGGTTTTTGCAGAGGCATGAATTGCTGAATTTCTGTAGCATGTGCTGGCACGAGGTACTCTGGACTTTGCCCTCACTCTCTTTAGGGAAAACAAATCTTTCCAGGAGACTTCAAAACTGCTTTAGGAGAAGAAACATCTTGGCAATCCATCAGAGAACATAATGCACCAGAGGCACCTGAACATCTGATGGTAAGTCACTGAGAATTTCACAGCCACATTTTACTCTGAAAGAAGGTCACGTTCATAAATTTATAAGGCTGAGCCGACTCCCACATGGCTTGATGTCCAGAAGAGTCCACAGCTGATACAGCTCGGACAGGACCAATACCCACTGTGTAAGAACAGAAAAGGTGGCAGGTTTTGTTTATGATCGTCAAGCAAAATGCCTGTTAAACCTTATGTAACCTCCGGAAAGAAAACTTTTCCTAAGAAAATCCCCATCTGGAATTACAATGAAGATCAAGGAAAATGAAAGAGTTCTGACCTTGAGAAGAGCAGAATGTGGGTGAATTTGTTGAGACATTTCTCACTGCTTATGCATGGTAACTTTGAGGGGATCTTGGCTGCTGAAGTCCAGGATCATCAGAGGAGAAATGACTGGCATCTTTTAAAGTTTGGATATTGCAGCAGACAAACCTTTTAATCCTATTTGTTACAGCAGATTTACTGTCCTTTGTTCAAGTTATAAAGTCGCTGTGAGAGGACAGAGGAAGAACTCATTCATTTTGATGAAATAAGGGCGGTAACAGGAAGGTCTAAAACACAGCTGTGTCCCTATAACCTGGCAAGTGAAGTCCAGAAGCGTGGCTGGTGTCCACATACCGTGGTATCCTCTCACTGTTTCTGACAGTGCCGTGGTTGCAAAGCCTGTATGACAGATCAGCCATCAGCCCTTGCTAAGTGAGGTTGCTTGTAGAGTCTTTGGGCTGAGGGTGCATGTGATCCATGAAGGGCTCTCTGGACCAGCACAGAAGTATGACACAGGCAGGCTGTTACCTTCTCCGGTGGTGAGAACTGGCAACGGTACCATGCTCTGCTGGAGGGAATTTAAAAGCAGGTGAGCACCTTTACCTGTGATGATCATAGAATCACCGAATCAATCAGGTTGGAAAAGACCTTCAAAAGCAGCAAGTCCAACCTTTACCCCAGCACTGCCACAGCCACCACTAACCCATGGCACTGGGGCCTCATCTACGCAATGTGTGAATGCTTGCAGGAAGGGTGACTCCAGCATTGCCCTGGGCAGCAGTTCCAATGCTGAGCACCCTTTGGGGAAGGAATTGTTCCTCATCTCCATCTAAAGCTGCCCTGGTGCAGCTTGAGGCCGTTTCCTCTTGTCCCATCCCTTGTTCCTTGGGAGCAGAGCCCAGCCCCCTCCTGGCTCCATCCTCCTCTCAGGCAGTTGCAGGCAGTGATCAGGTCCCCCTGAGCCTTCTCTTCTCTATCTGAACCCCCCAGGTCCCTCAGCCGTTCCCATCACACTGTGCTCCAGGCCCTGCTCCAGCTCTGTTGCCCTCTCTGGCCCCGCTCCAGCACCTCAATGTCTCTCTTGTAGTGAGGAGCCCAGAGCTGAACACAGGATTTGAGGTACTGCATCACCAGTGCCCAGTGCAGTGGCACAATCCCTGCCCTGTCCCTGCTGCTGCACTGGTGCTGATACAGCAGGATGCTGTTGGCTTCTTGGCTGCCTGGGCACAAGCTGCTTGTGTTCGGCTCCATCAGTCAGCATCCACAGGTCCTTTTCTGCTGGGCAGCTTTCCAGCCACTCTTCCCCCAGGCTCTAGCATTGCATGATGTGATGCTTTATTGTTAAAGACTGAATCATTTCAGCCTAAGTATTGTAAGGACACTTAGAAGCTCCTCAGTGCAGCACAGGAGAATGTGAACCAATGCAAGGGTTGTGCAGAAGAGAGACAACATTTAGATTTACCAGCTTGACTCACAAGTGGCAAAACAGGAAGGGTGATTAAACTCTAATCACAGGAAAACAAGAACTTATCATACAGCATTAGAACTAGATTTCTCAAGGCAGCAAATCCAATACTCTACTTCAGAGGAGGGTGAAGCCACAGATGCCCTGCTTCCTTCAAAATATGTGTCAAGGCAATTGAAGTAGTTGCTTGCCTTGCCAAAGCAGAAAGTATTTTTTTGTGTCTGTATGAAAACTAAAGGCTCTTAACTTTATCTCATCTGCCTAATAATCTCATTAATTGTAAGCCACCTAGTTATTTGAAGGTTCTTTCTAAGAGGGACTAAATTCTCTTCAATGTTGTTGTACTTCTGGAGTAACATCAGCATGACTGTTATTGTGGCTACTTAATACTTATGTTAAGAAAACCACAATCTAAACAAAAAAGCCCAAAGAAGTTAATTGTAACAAAAATATAAACTCTGTATGATGCATTAGAGGGCACTTCACAATGGAAGGATGCCACAGACATGGAGGAATGCCACAGACATGGAAGAACATAAAAAGGATGTTTTTCTGATCCTTGTTGTAGGTGGTAGGAGGTGTGCTTGGCAGCAGGTGGACATAGCAGAGTACACATGCACTGGTAGGATAAGGGTCACCATGCTAACACTGTAATGAAGCCCTGGGATTGACAACAGCCTGCATCAGGGAAAGCAGCATGCTGATGAGGGCTGGTGGGAAGAAAAACAGGTAAGAAAGGAGAAAACTTCACTGCCGCTTGCAGTTTGACTTTCACCAATTTTCTAATTATGTTTAAAAGGCACTTAAGTAAGTGTGATGAAATTATGTGTTCTGATCTGTGGCGTAGTTGGGTGAATTCATAAAGGTGTATAAAATATTCCTTGTAACAAATGAAAGGGGAGTGGTAATTCTGGAGAACAAAATTACATGAGAAGGAGGTAATTGCAGATAATCTTACAGTGGATAATAGTACCTTAAACATGGTTATTGGGATGTAAAAGTCAGTAAAAGAAATGTTAAAGTTTTTGAGCAGGTCTCTTGAGGTAGAAGAAACCAGATCTTAGAAAAAAGTGGTAATGTGTTACAGAGTAAACTCTGCAGACTTCTGCCTTGAATAGTCCATTGAGCACTGCACATCCTGCGGAGTGGGAGAAGGAAAAGCCTACTTGCTCCTACTGGGTGAGATGTACAGAGGAAATTGCACATGGTGGAGAGCGTTACCACAGACGGGAGATCCTGCGGCCCTGGCTCAGGCTCTACAGGGCTGATCAGAGGCTGGGCTGTACCCAGTGACTGGTGGATTGGTGATTTTAGTTTCCTGGACTGGTCTGGAAATCTCCTCCAGCCTAGTGAGTGCTTTTAACCCTTCACCTTCAGCATCACACTTGCTCTTAGAAGTTCTCAGTCCATGAATCTCCAGTGTTCTTCTGGCACAGTAGAAGGGATGGGTTTCGGCTGAGGAAGGCAACAGGTTTTACTGGAGAAAACATACATGCAGAAAAAAGCTTGTTGGTAATATGCCTGAAAGTAAACCCAGGACTGGTTTTTAATCTCTGTTGCCAGATCTCCTGCAGTTTTTAGGATCTGGATCTCACTTGAAGACCCTTCCCAGCATTTGGCTCTAGGGGGAAGGTAAAACAGCAAGACCCTTCCATAATGGAAGAGGGCACCTGAGCAACTGGGGCAGTTGTTGCCCATCTTGCTACATCAGGATGCTGTGACTGACCAGGCAGT
This sequence comes from Myiopsitta monachus, assembly GCA_017639245.1. NCBI lineage: Eukaryota > Metazoa > Chordata > Aves > Psittaciformes > Psittacidae > Myiopsitta > Myiopsitta monachus. Next base: position 746,569 of record CM029941.1, on the reverse strand, counting down.
TGTTTGTTCCAGGACCCAGGTTTGGCTTTAGAGGTCTCTGTATCACCTTGCTTCCTGAAAGACCAGCAACGCTTGCTTCCACTGATGTGAACCCAGTTGTTCAAAGGCGCACACCAGCTCTTCATCCCTGAGGAGATGCAGAATGAAAGCAAAAAAATGAGTTGAGTGGTGGAAACCTGGCTCACCCATTTGTGAAGCTCATAAACCCCCAGTGCACAGCACAGCACAACTGGCAGTCTGTTCCTGAAGAAGCTCAAGGCAAAAATAAGAGAGATTGCATGTCAGAAGAAAGCACAGCACTTGCCTGTTTTCTGCTTGGTTCACGCCAGTTCTGTTTGTCCTCCACTAAGTTGGGAAAGAGCAAGCAATGGCCATATAACTCTTCCAGACAGCTTGAGAGAGAGTGGCTGCTTCTAATATTCTGTCTTTGCTTGTTGTTTACTTTCAGTTGCAGTTCAGCAAGACTTTATTATGTTTTCACTACTAGAATACATGCAAAAGTTAAACAGAAAACTGAGATACAGAACTTGCAAACTGCAATGCAAATACTCTGTGACACCTTAAAGCAGCTGAGCTGCTGTGGCATGGTTGTACCAACAGTCCTGTTAGCTCCTCAGCCTTAGGCTGACCAAATTTTACATGTCTTCTTTCATAAATTGGAAAATTTCCTTGCTTCCTTCATCACATTTAGCTTTGCAAGCTTCATACAGTACATAAAGCCATGTGCTGGGTGATTCCAGTCCAGCTTGTGGTGCTCTCCATCACAGAGACTTCCTCCTGAAGATGTTCGCTCTGCTTTGAAGTCATTTGTGCTGTTTCATAAGGAAAGGTCTGCTCCCCAAAGGACTGGCAGAATCTCAGAGAGAAACTCCCATCTCGGTGCAGCTACAAGTTGTGAGATCAGCACCATATGTTGCTCTGTGTGTTCAAATAGAAAGGGTCTTGGTTGCATACTGGCGGAAGTCTTGGTTCTGTTTAAAACAGAAGCGTGCCTTTGCTCAGCTTGCTATTTCCATGGAGCCACGTCTGTATTTGGAGTTTAGGCTTTTTTGTATTTGTAAAATTAGGCTTTGCAGGGTGCAATGTGTTTCTGCAGACACTTAAGGAAGGGCTGATTTTGGAAGGACAGTTTTTAGAAGCTGGTTGTGAAGAGCTGCTTGGAGCTCACGCTGAGAACCATGTTGTCAGCTCATGGTGCGAACCATATTGTTAGTGCTGTAGAATTACGGAATCACACGTTGGAGCATGCCGGGAAAGCAGAAGGGAATAAACAGATGCCCGTGGCAGATAGTCCTTTCCCTTTCAATATGCCGCACTGTCTTTTAACCTTCATGATAATGGACCAGATGCAACTCATCATGCATAGAATCACAGAATCAACTAATTTGAAGAACATCTTTAAGATCATCAAGTTGTGAGAGGCTGATCTGAAATTAGACTCCACTGTCCATTGTCTCAAAGACTGGTATGAGAAGCTGAGATGCAATTCCACCTGTCTTTTGTCTCAGATATGGGTGGGAGGAGTTGAGACAAGATTCCAATATCCATTGCCTGGGAGAAGGGTGTGGGGGGATGAAATGGACTCCACCGTTCATTGCCTGAGGGATGAATGGCAAAGAGCTGAGGTAAGACTCTTCAGTCCATTATGTTGAGGATTGGTGGGAGGAATTGCTGCCCATTATCCCAAGAATCGCTGCAGACGCCTGCAGCTGAAGAGCTGGCTGCAAGACCAGGGAAACTGGTCCACCAAGAACGTGGCATGGAGAATAGAGGTACTCCCTATGACTCATAAAAGGGGGGAAAGGTAATCACAAAAAGGAGCTATTGCCATGAGAAAGACTCCAGAAGGACACTACTATGGATCCTGAGGGAAACCCTCCATGTGACATAGCCATGAGGGCAAATCCACCAGGACACCTCTAGGGGTACCTTCAAGGGGACGACTCCAGAAGGACACCTCCACGAGTACATCCACCTCCAGCAACTACTACAGATTCTTGGGGGACACTGCTCTGATACCGACTATGAACTCTGAAGGACTCCCACTACTGACAATGATGATGACAGATCCCTGGGGCACTGCTGGATCCACAATGGTGACTCTCTCTCTCTCTCTCTGCACCCCTAATCCTTGCTTCATTTCCATCCTTTTTCCAATCTGTCCTATCACTATCCTCTTTATTGCAATAATTTCCTTTTTTGATAATAATTGTCTTTTTGTAATAAACCAGCTGATGGATTACGGTACTTGACCTTGTTTGCATCTTAATTTTGCTCTTGGGATCATGAACGAAAGAGGGTCCCAGTTGGACCGTGACACAAGTCCAGTCGTTCCCCTGCACTGCCAAGGGCACCACTAAACCATGTCACTGAAGGCCTTGTCTACACAGCTGGTAACACTTGCAGGGGCGATGACTCCAGCATTGCCCTGGGCAGCAGTTCCAATGCCTGAGCACCCTCTGGGGAAGGAATTGTTCCTCATCTCCATCTAAACCTGCCCATGTGCAGCTTGAGGCCGTTTCCTCTTGTCCCATCCCTTGTTCCTTGGGAGCAGAGCGCAGCCCCCTCCTGGCTCCATCCTCCTCTCAGGCAGTTGTGAGAGCAATAAGGTGCAGTTGTCTCATGCTGCAGAGCACTGACTGAGAACACAAAATGGAGGGGGCTGTTCAGAGAAAATACCTGTCTGCATCTGTGGGAGCCCAAGAGCATGGAGGTCTCTGACCACCAGTAACTAAGTTGTCATTGCCAGGGCAGCACTGACCACTCAGACTATAATTTTGGGGCATGTGTGGTAGTAGTGATGGTGCTACTGAAAACAGAGATTAGGCAGGTCACAGGAAAGAAAAAAGACCAAAATATGAGCAAAACCAGAGAACATCAGAGCCAAGACAAACAGCAACAAGTGCCGGAAAAACAGCCTTGGCAGAAAGAGATGCCTTACGAAGCCAGAGCAGAGGATCTGGCGTGTGAAGGCTCCTAGGGTCAGCAGCAGGAGTGCTCTCAAGTGCAGGGAATGGTGAGGATGGTGGAGCAGGGTCAGACTGTTGTGTGCATTAGGGTGGCAGTGGTCTTCCCCAGGATCCTCAAATCTATCCTGGGTAATTTCTAGAGATAGCCCCAAGAGTGCAGAAGTCTGTAAGCAGGAAATAAAGGCATTTCTGGAAGACTTGTGCCTGGCCAGTGGAAATTAACTCAAGCCAATTAGTTGTCTGAAAGCCTCAGCTTTCATTTCCTACCTGTCGCATGCTTTTTCCAGAAGCCAAGAAGCAACTGAAATGCATGTGGCAGCTCAGTATGTTCTGCTTGCATGAAAAGTGAGTGGAGAATGGCCAAGTAAGCTGTGCAAGGTTGGGGCTCCTCAGCTGCTGGCAATGCTTTTGCTGCTGTGGAGACCACAGTTTGACCTGAGGCATGACATGCTCCAATTAAGACAAAGCAACGATTGCAGGCTGAGCGTATTGGTTTGATGGTTATTTTACTCCTGCATAAAGCCATGCCAAATTGGAAAGTCAGGGTTGCAGAAGAAAAGCATCCAGGCTGCAGATGTGTGCCTGGGATTTGAATCTTGTTTCCACTGAGGTGCACTTTATGTAAGTGCTGGAGCTGCTGACGCTCACTCATCCCAAATTCACACTCAAAACAAGACCCGGCCAGTACCACCACCATGAAGGAGAAGCCTGCTTAGCCTTGTCCCTGCATGGTAAGTACCCTTCATCCCCAAGCTCCTCCAGCGATGCTATAAGCCCTCTCTCATTCCTTACAGCCAGCAATGGGGGCTGTATGGGGGCTTGGTACCCAACTCCAAGTGTTCATCACTGCAACAGGTTATCATGCAACAGCCTAAGAGCTCCTTAACTGCATTTTACCCTCTTAGATCCAGCTCACTCCCTCTTTGATTACAAATGGAAGTGCTCAACCTCTTCTTCTTAACATTTCACTGTAAATGATGGGCTTTTTTTGGCTTGCATTATGTGTATTTTGGGCTGTGTTTGGGCTGCTCTTCAGTCATCCATAAGGTTTATTACAGCCCTTTTAGCTACTTGAGACACTGATCCTGAGGTTGGATGTTTCTTGCTTTGGAAGCGCTGGTGCTGATCCTCAGCTGCGGGACCTTCCCAGTGCTCTTCTGGTCTCAGGGCTAATTTGTCTGGTGCAAGCCTTCATTTTCTTGACCTGGCTTTCTGATTCTCTCCTCTTTAGGTAAGGTTTTTTCCTTGAACAGAGTTAGATGTTTGGGAGACTGTGTCTTCCTCTTACAGATCAAATCTCAGTCCTAGGAGAACTGTCTGTGTGGGTTTTGTTAGCCTTTGCATTTCCATGGAACAGCTGTAAAAACCCAGCTGTGATGGCTTGAGGTGTTTGGAAGAAACTGGGAAAATCCCATGGAGAGATGAAGGAGATGGGTTGGGTGGTGGGAAGAGAAGAGGCACTGCAGCACTGCGGAGTGGGGATGTGAAAGCAGAACAAGGGAAGACAGGCTGAGAGAGCTGGGCTGGGGCAGCCTGCACAAGAGAAGGCTCCTGAAGGGAGACCTCAGAGCAGCTCCAGTGCCTGAAGGGGCTGCAGGAAACCTGGAGAGGGGCTTCGGACAAGGGATGGAGGGACAGGACAGGGGAATGGCTTTAACTGCCAGAGGGGAGACTGAGATGAGCTCTTGGGCAGAAGCTGTTCCCTGTGAGGGTGCTGAGGCGCTGTCAGGGGGTGCCCAGAGAAGCTGTGGCTGCCCCATCCCTGGCAGTGTTCACGGCCAGGTTGGACACAGGGGCTTGGAGCAACTGCTCCAGTGGAAGGTGTCCCTGCCCGTGGCAGCGGTTGGACCTGGAGGAGCTCCACGGTTCCTTCCAGGGTTCTGTGACTCCACGAAGGCAGCGGAACCCCCAGGCCCCACGGCGGAGGTGAGCGGAGCCGGGCCCCGCCGCTGCCGAGCCCCTGCCCGCGGGACCCCGCTCTTTGCCCCCCTTTCTCTCAAGCGGTGCTCGCGCGGCGCTTCCTCCAGCGGCCCCCAGAGGGCGCCCGCGCTCCCGGCGGGAGCTGCGGCGGCCCCGGCGAGCGCGGCCCGACCTGGCCCGGCTCCCCCCTCACTGCCCGGCTGCCCCTCATCGCTGCCCCGACACAGCCTCCCCTCCGCCCCCCCCCCCATTGCCCGGTCAGTCCCTAGTGCCCGGCTTCCTCCCACTGCTCCCCCCTCACTGCCCGGTTCCCCCTCACTGTTCCCCCTCAATGCCCTGTTCACCCCGGCGACCGACTCCTCCTCACTGCCCGGTTCCCAAACCCCAGCGCCCGGGGCCCCCCTCACTGCCCGGTTCCCCCTCACTGTTCCCCCTCAATGCCCTGTTCACCCCCGCGACCGACTCCTCCTCACTGCCCGGTTCCCAAACCCCAGCGCCCGGGGCCCCCCTCACTGCCCGGTTCCCCCTCACTGTTCCCCCTCAATGCCCTGTTCACCCCGGCGACCGACTCCTCTTCGCTGCCCGGTTCCCACTCCGGGTGCCCGTTTCCTCCTCAGTGCCCGGTTCCCCCTTATTGCCCGGGCCCTCCTCACGGCCCGGGTCCCCTCCAGTACTCGGCTCCCCCCTCACTGCCCGGTTCCCCCCTCAGGGCCAGGCTGCCCCTCACTGTCCCCCCCCAGTACCCTGTTCCTCCTCAGCACCCCCCAGCGCTCCTCCTTCGCTGCCCGCCCCCCCCTCACTGCTCCCTCCTCACGGCCTGGCCCCGCCTGGCCCCCGCCCCGCGGCTGCCGAGTCCGAACGTCCCGGCCCCGTGGCTGCGGGCGGCAGCGCTCAGACCCCGCCAGGCAGAGCCGCAGCGCGCCCTGCGCTGCCCTTCCCTCCGCTTCCCTCCGCTCCTCGGGCGGGGAGCACCGCCGCTGTTACCCTCCACATCACCTCATCTTTATTATTCTGTCATTCTTTGTACTTGGCGCCGCGTTGGACATGGAGCCGCCGCGGCTCCTCTGACGGCTTTTTTTGGGGGGCAGGATTCTCCTGTGTGTCTTCTTGGTTGGTTTTCCTTCCTTCCAGCGGTGGGAGGACCCTTCCCCGTCTCCTTGAGTTAGTTCCTTGCGCGCTCGGCAGCCTCGGAGCCTCCTGGTGCTGAACGCAACTTTTCCTCCTCCCTCCGCACCCGCTCCCCCTCCGCTGTCAGCGGGGACCGACGAGGCAGGCGAGCCCCGGCGAGGAGGAGGAGAAGAGGAGGAGGAGGAGGCAGGAGGGGTCTGTGTGTGCATGTGTGTCTGCTGCCGGAGACCGGGACCCGGCGCTGGAGGTGTCCGCTGAAATATGGAGCATAGTCTTGGATGTGTTTGGGTACCAAAGCTGGTTTTTCTCCTCTTGGTGTTCTCGCTGGCGAGCCTGCATCCTCGAGTCGACGGTAAGTCATCTCTGCCTCGTTTGCCTTCGCTCTCCCGGGCCAGGGTGTTTTTTCTCCGCAACCTGCCCGTTCCTCTTGTGCTACCGCACTTTCTCACCCTCTGCAAGTGCGATTTGGGGTCTTTTTTTCGGGGGGTTTTGTTGTTGTTGTTGCTGCTGCTCGGTTTTTGTTGTGAGCTTTGGCATCACCTCCCACAGATGGGAAGGGGGAACCGGGGTTAGAAGCGCTTTGCGCAGCCTTATAGAGAAAGGGCAGCGCTGGAAAGAAGGAAATCCATGGAAAATAGATGAGAAATGTGGCAGGAGGTGGCTTAATAGGTGTGTAAGTAAGTGTGCGTGCCGTGGTGGTGATAAGGTTAGTTCCCATTCTGTTTTGCACCTGATCCGTCTTTCAGCTGGATACATTCGCCTGTAGCTTTTTGGGTCGGTGTGCTGAAAGCAAGGGAAGGGGCTGCCGTTACTGAGCAAAGGAATAAGAGCAGCGGATGAGTTAGCGAGGCAGAGATCACAGTTAACCGCAAAGCATCTTCCAACTCTATCAGGCTGCGATCCTTCGGGGCTGCACCTCTCCTGCCGCGCTTGGCAGGCACATTTTCTAATTGAAACCGGCAAAGCTGGTTGTGTGTGGAGCTGGGGTGAGGGAGCAACTGACACAGCGATGCTCCGGGGCTACTTGTGCGGGAGGTACAGAAGGGCTCGGCGGTGCACTGATCTCTTGTTGAGAAAGAAGGAAAAGGGGAATGGGAGAATGAGCCAAGAAGTGTTCGGAACTAAGAAAGTGCAGCTCTGATTTGCAGGAGGCTCTGGGTGTGTGAGTGCGTGGTGGAGGGAGATGCGTGAGAGGAAATACCAGTGCTCATTTAATTCTCTCCTAAAGAAACCAAGGGACACTTTGGTTGGAGAAGCCTTGGGAAGGGGGGAGAGGAGAAAACGCACATGTCTCTGCACGCTGCTCTCGCAGCAGCGACAGAGGAACAATGGGAACCAACTCGCCACACCACGCACACCAGCGCTAGAGCAGATTTTTGTGAAGGGGGAAAGTGCTGCATGCGAAGTGTTTTGCTAAAAGATCCTCGGTGAAGCTCAGGTTGTCAGCTGTATGCAAATGGCAATTGCCCATGGAGGTGGTGCTTCCTTTACACAACCGGGGTGGTGGTGGTGGGGGGTATCTTTTGATTGTCCTGGTTTTGGAGAGTTAGCAAGTAAACTGGAAGGTGCTTCTCCAGCAAACCCCAAATGAGGGTTATTTTGAGTGTGCGTGTCCCCAGCATTGTCCTCTGCAGTTCCTTGTGTGGAAGGTGGGACCTGGGCAGTGGGAGCAGGATGAGGAATAGGTGTCTCTTCTGCCTTTGCAGCTTAAAGGCTGGGAGATGGGAGACATGGCAGTGATTCTCCTTCATGAAAGATGATTGACTTGCAGGCTCTTTTTCTGCCAAAGGGGAGATATAGCCAGAAGGTCTGTGTGCCGGTGCCTGGGGAGCTAAGGAGGCCGTGTGCTGTGTCAGGGGCCGAGCACGCTGCAAAACCATTGCTCCCATTGGCATGGTGTAGGTGTTGTTTTGTGGTCCACGGGTGAAACAGCCACATATTTACCAGCTACACATATTGGTTGTGTGTTTCACACGCCACCTATGATACACAGGTGTTCATCGCACTGGTTTTGAAGGTGGCATCTCTGGCACTGCACTTCACAGGCTGCAAGTGGGCAAAGTTTACCCAGCACTGCAGCCCTGTGGGCTGTCATGAGTTTGTGCTTTCCCGAACATCCCTGTCACCGTCCTAACTCAGCCAACGGATCGAGTAAAGCAGACTTTTGGGGCAAGGCTGTGCCCTCTGCTTGCTCATTGTGGTGTTTCCAATGCCAGGCAGGAGGTGCGGGCAGCACTGTGCTGGCACAGTCCCCACGCAGCAGGGCATGGGCAGGCAGCAAGCGCTTCTAACAAAGGGCTCCTGGAGATGCTGCACAATGGGGCCAGTGCCTCTCCTGCTCCCTGCCCAAATCCCGGAGCCGCTGTGGGCACGGAGGTGTGTGCTCAGAACTTTGGTACCGAAGGGTAGTGGTGCAGCCATGTGCAGGCAAGGGCGCGCCGCTTCTGGCTGGATACAAGTCCTGTTTCTGTTGTTTGCCATTGTGTGTGAGAGGCAAAGTGTTTTGGGAGGGATGAGACAAAAAGTAGAGCACAACGTTGGACTTGTCCTCATTAAAAACATGTATATGTGAATGGGGAGCAGCAGCATTTGCCATTTTGGAAAGTGACCGTGGAAAACATGTTTCTGATCAAGGCAGATGTAAATGATGTGTTTGATTATTGTGGTGCTGTATGGTTTGTTCTCTGTGTGTCTTAAAGTAACTACAAAATATCTTTTTTTTAATTTTTTTTTTTATTTTAACCTGTAGGTGGTGATTTAACTCAATCTTCAAAGCCTTTTTTTTCTGAATGGTTTCTGTGTTTGGTGTCTTTGACTCCCACTAGCTCCCAGTGAGAAATTCAGTGTTAGTGCAGCACGTCAGAGCCCAGCGATGTCTGGGTACGATGGCAATCACTTCTCTGAGTGGTGCAGTATAAATCACCAGTGACCTGTCACAGCATCCATTTCCCATGCGCTGCAGTTGTCCTCTGTGTTATGAGGCCCATGAGCCACCACACATGTTAACAGGAGTGGGAGAACCGCGTGTGTTCATGAGAGTATTTTTAAAAATGGAAATGAGCTCAGTCAAGGATGAGCCATTTACATATAAGTAGTTGTCTTCTTTGTATAGTTTGATAATGTTTTTATATTCGGCTGTTGTTGCTTTATGTCTTTTTGTCCTCACTCCCCCCTTCTCCACGTCCATATGGAAACAGGACCAGTGCTGACTTTAAATATGCAGTCAGGAATGTTTGTTTACAATGAGATTATGCCAAGTGCAATCATCTCCAGGTTTCACACTTGGTTCTTTTATCCTTCACTACTACTCCCTTGTTCTTCCCAACACAAAACTTAGTGTGAAAGATCTGTTCCAGAGCAGAAGACGTGGTAGCATCATCAAAGCATTCTCCCTGTATTTCTGTGTCTGAACCCTTTTTTGATTGCCTGTTTTACTCTGGGACAGCAAGGTCTTTGGGGCAGGACTATGAGGGCTTTGCTGTTCAGATTCACAGCAGGATGATCTTAAGGTCCTTTCCAACCCTAACTGTTCTACGATTCTATGATCAGGATATGCAGCGAAGGCTTCCAGGATCAAAATGATTAATGAACAGAAGAAAGCCTGTGAGACTGCTCCTTCAGGGTGCAGCTTGCAGTCCAGGTGAGTTGTTCACATCATCTGGTGGAGCTTAAGTTTGGAGCTAGTGCTCTGACCTTGCTCTTTGCATTTCCCTGGAGCAGCCTGGGTGGAGTAATGGAGGAACCAGTGCTGTGTTCTGTCAGCCCACCCAAGCTTCCCCTGCACTGCCAAGGAAGCAGAGAGACTTGTTTTGCATCGCTGTCCTGTCTCACATTCAGACTGGTTAAGGACTGGTGCTGGATGTAGGCTGGTATTTCCCAGTAACCTGTAGTTTAACACCATCCTGCAATAACCTATGTTCTGCCCCAGCTCGGTTCCTGAAGTGTGTGTTACATGTGATGGCTAGGTTGGCCTCTTCTAGCAGGAGACTGCTGTCAATCCAGTGAGATGACAGCTAAAATAACTCTTCCAGTTTCAGTCAGAGTCATTCACCAGATGATCAGCGCACTGATTTTCCACCAAATGTCCTTTAGAGGGCCCATACCGATTTTTCAAATGTTATTTTTATGAGATGAAGTAATCCCACAAAATCAAGTGTTTCCTGTGAGCCCGCTTGCCCGGCATATCCAGCCGCAGGGATTAAACTGCAGTGGGCTTGCACCTCTATTCTTGGTGAGAAGGGTTATTGTAGAGACTTTAGAAAATGTGCTAATGTGAGTAAGCTGTGAAAGAAGTTTGCCCTTTCCTGGTATTTAAACATCCTACCACACTAAAGCTCACCGGTTCTCCTCCATGCCAGCCTAAGACAAGGCTTAGCTGTGCCACTCTGCAGGCGTAGGGGCACTCGGATCCAAAGGATGCAACAGGAGCCAACAGGTATGTTCTTGCCTCATGTTTGCTGTTGCAAATCCCTCGATGGATGTGATCTACATGAATTAGTTGCTTCGTGTATTGAATGAGGTGGTTGTGAATGAAGCTACCCCTCAAAGAAGTGAACACATTTCCACATGCCTAATTTTCCCTGCTGCTGAAATGCAGCTCTGTAGCAGTGAGTCAATGCAGCCAATCTCTTTGTTGTAATACAAATAGATGGAAATTTCTTAAAATGTTGGCCTTGCCTGAATAAAAAGTATCCTGACAAATTCCAGTGAGGTGTTCATGACTAATCAACTAAAGGAAAAAAAAATTCACTTGCTGTGTTAAAATTATCCCTTCGGTAAAGCATTGACCTAAATTTTTCTTTCCATTGGAATCCAAAGTAAACACACTGGCCCTGTCCTCATTTCGTTTGCACCCCTCTCACTGTGTCCTGAGCTGGATGGAGATACTCCTGCCCTGAAGTGAAAGCATCAGCAGCACCCAAGTCCTCTGGAAGCCATCCACCAGCTACCAGCTGCTCTTTCCTAAGTCCCTCACCACCCTTACCTTGAATTTCCTCAGGTGAGTTCCTTCCTCCATGCTGGCCTGAACGTTCACCTGCCAAAAAAATAGGCACCACAGTGTTCTTCATCTGAACTGTGTGATTGTGCCGCGGGCAGGGATGAGCTCAGGTGGTTTGCAGGAACTGGCTTCACTATCAGTGTTGGTGCCATTTGCTGCCCAGCCCCCTGGTGCATGTTCCTGTTGCTTGGTTTACAGGATTCCTTCTCATGTTTGCTGTGGGGATGGCTTAAAAAATGTTACTGGTTCAAGTCTTTGGGAAATTAAATGTATTTCATATGTCCATTACCTTTCTCCTCCCCATTTCCTTCTATAAACTTCCCAATCTGTTTGACCACTTCTGCTGTTGAAAAGCATCTGTGCTCTCCTCAGCAAGGTAAAGGATGTTTGATGCTTTAGAATCTTTATCTAATATGGGTACAGAGCCTTGGGAAGTTGATATTTACTCCACTGGGTCTTCTGACCTGATTGGATGAGACTTTGAGCAACCTGGTCTAGTGGAAGGTGTCCCTGCCTGTGGCAAGGGGCTGGAACTGGATGAGCTTTTAGGTCCCTTCCAACACAAACCATTCCATGATTCTGTGGCCCTACACATCTGCCTATACAGAAAGCTTTTGAATTATGGAAAGCGATGACTGAAAGTGAAGTGCATCTCTTGATTTCTGGCAGTTAATTCACTGGTAAAATGCAATGTATTATTCCTGAAAAATAACACATCAGATAATTGTAAACCTAGCAAAATTGTTTCTTTCTAACAATGTTTCTCAATTTCAGCTTTGATGTGAAGGGCTACAGCTAAATTGGGCTAATGACAAACAAGAACATTTCGCTCAAGAGTTTGGAGATGTCTGCACTATAAAGGAAACTGAATTCTCAGAGAGGCGTGATAAATGCACAATTAAATGTCTCAATTTCTGTCTCGATTGATGGCAGTCATTTGTAGATGGTAATGCCAATATGTGCTGTAATTTTATAAATGCTCTGAAGTATTCAAAATACATTGAAAACTGCTCTAAATTGCTGCCTGAAGTTTCAGCACAATATTGGTTGTCAAACAGAGAAGTTGAAAGAATAGTCTCTACTTGGAAATCGCACTACTGCCTGAATACTGGGTGTCGTCTCACCCTGGAAATCAGAATTTAAAATGGTGAGACTACTGAAGTTTTGGTGATTTTGTTTTCTTTTAATGGTGCTTTACGAGCAGATTTACTGGTCTGATCATGTGAGCCCGGTCCATGGTCACACTTTCCTTGGATGGAGGGCTCAGAAGGTGCCTCCTCTCCCAGCTTGGAAGCAGCAGGCAAACAGCCCTCAGCTTTGTCATTTCCAAGGCTTTGACACCAATTTCCATCCTTTTTGGGAAACATCCTTACCAGCTGAGCAGTTTGACTCATTGAAACAAATATTCACTGTTGTTCGCTTCTGGGGTCTTATAGCAATAACAAAGGGAAGCAAAAATAGATGAAGTGTGAAATGAAGATGCTGGAAATCACACAGAAAAGCTCCTGTTCTGTGCACAGAGCTTCCCGGGCAGTGCAACAACCCCAACTCAACCATCAGTGCAGGTATTTATGAAACTTTAGTTGGAGAGGGTGAATGTGTTGGATGCTTAGTGTGACACTGCATTAAGAATCACAGAATCATCCAAATCATGGAGCTGGTGCTTGTGTGATGTGGATGTGCCATGGAATGAAGGATGTACCGTGGGAGGTGGGGCTGCTCGTTGGAGAGAGGATGGAGAGCGTGATAAATTGCAGGGTTATGGCTCTTTTGAGAGGCTCTGTAGATTAGCTGAGCTAAGGTCAGCTCTTCAATCACCAGAAGAGCTCTGCAATGAATGACAGTCTCTTAGTTCATATTTTTACCATTTATATAATAACAATAGCTTCCCAACCTGGTGTCCATGTGCTGTATACCCTGTCAGTCAATGGGGTCTTCAGGTATTATGCTGACAGATACTATGTTGTATTTGTCCTGCACAGGTGAGGAGCTACGTTTCTGTATTTCCAAGTTGCCGTTGCTTACTGCTGTCCTTTTTTTAACTCAGCATCATGGCTCCGTCCTTGTCTCCTGTTTCTCAAGTTTCTGTTGACTTACACTTCCTGTCTTCTGCCATCTCCCCAGTTGCCCAGTGTCACATCTGTGCAGCAACTGGAAGTACAGGCTGTTGTAGTGGAAATAGCAGCAAGGTTACTCTTGGTTGTGGGTAGTTTCTACAGTGAAAGACAGTAGAGAGGTTATCAAGGTCTTCAGGGAGACCTTAGAGCAGCTTTCCAATACTAAAGGGGGCTGACAAGAAACCCAGAGAGGGGCTTTGGGCAAGGGCCTGTAGGGACAGGACAGGGGAATGGCTTTAAGCTGCCAGAGGGGAAACTGAGATGAACTCTTAGGCAGAAGTTCCTCCCTGTGAGGGTGCTGAGGCACATAGGGTGCCCAGAGAAGCTGTGGCTGCCCCATCACTGGCAATGCTCAAAGCCCGGTTGGACAGGGCTTGGAGTAACCTGCTCTAGCGTAAGGTGTCCCTGCCCATGGCAAGGGGTTGGAACTGGATGAGCTCTCAGGTCCCTTCCAACCCAAACTAGCCTTGGATTCTGTGGTTCTATTATTATAACATTACAAATTAGTTCCCTGCTTGGTCTTGGGTACACTGGGTATACAGAGATTTTAATAAAAAATAGTGGCACAAAGTTTGTATCATCTGCTTGGCTGGTCACATATTTGAGTCTCAAGGCAAAGCAATGAAGGACAAGTTGTTGCTTGAGCCCTGTGTGAGATATATGTGTGCATGTGCTTGAGATCTTGATACCAGGATGGGAACAGATAATATTTCCACTAAAAGAGGAATCATTTGCTCATTTAGTGTGTTCTGCATATGGACAATCCATGTAACTTCAGCCATTTACCTTGTAGTGCTGTGATACTTAAGTGATGCTTGACATAAGCTTGTGCCTATGCTGTGATCTGCAGATAAACTGGTGGGCACTTCTGTCTGGCTAGCTGTTGAATTCTGAGAGTGATAATTAGACAAAACATTAGACAGCTCTGGACAAGATCAATAGATATAATTGTGTGAAGTCTTTCTTTCTATAGGCGGGACTCCCCAAAGCATTGCAATTAAAAGCTGAAGGTTGCTTCCCTAGGAGTGCAGTTGATGTAGGACAAGGAGAGGCTATCTTGGAGCTAACATCAGGTACCTGGCAGAGGTGCGTTTCATTCTTAGCCCATGGCTAAGGGCTTATTCATTGCAGAGTTTATGCATCATCATCCTTCCCCTTGTCTCTCTGACACTCCTTTCCTCATTAGCCAAGGACTAAAAAGCATTTTAAAAGCACTCTTTTGAGTTTTTCTGTTATTTTGTATTCCTCTTGGAAGTATAACGGGAAGAAGAAAGACATTTTAAAAGGTTCTGATGGGCCTTCATTTGTATTTGCTTTCTTTTTCCTTCCCTGCCTTCTGAAGCACAGAAGAAGGACAGCAAAAGAGGCCTTAAAACTTTTCCTCTGCTCCTTCGTGGTGCTGAAGACACACAATGAACCGTGGTTGTGGTGGTACCCGAAAGCACCAACCTGTTTTCTGCTGAAGCAGCAGTGTGTATTCCTCCTGGGATAGAGGCTTTGATTGACATTGTCTTGGTGACAGGCGCTCGTGTCCTGTGCCAGGGAAGGACCTCTGCAAGTTCTCTGTAGGACTGTAATTAGTAATCACAGTTTTACCACAGTCACAGTTTGTGCTCAACTACCTCCAGAATCACAGAATCCCAGACTAGCTTGTGTTGAAAGGGACCTTAAAGCTCAACCAGTTCTAACCCACTGCCATGGTTCTCATTTCAATCTCCCCTCTGGCAAGTTAAAGCTATTCCCCCTTGACCTGTCCCTACAGGCCCTTGTCCAAAGTCCCTCTCCCGCTTCATATGATTGCAGTTATGTCGAATTTTCCCTAAGTTCATCATATCAGTCAACATTCGTTCTCATTTTCAAAATGTCATAGTGATTGCACTTCTCTTATCCAATGTGAAAATCCTTTTTCCTAGTTTGCTCCTCGTTTATTGTATTGTAGATGCTGATGAACATGCTGTTGGAGTAACTGGTAATCCTAATGTCTTATATGGTGTATATAGATACGGCAAAAAGGCTCATGATCCCCCATTCTGCTTTGGAAGGAAGCTTCCTAGATTTTTTTTTTACTTAGAAGGTTGAAGATGTTTAGATGAATTATTGAAGAGGAGTCTGCCATACACATGAAAGTAGTTAACAGTCTTAGATTTAGACTTTGCCCTTAAAAAGGACATTGTGATTTTTACATATTTATTTATGGGGCCTCCAGACCTGTTTATTTTCCCTGTACGAGATGAGTACTGTTTCCTCCTGCGTGAGAAACAGCATGAAGCAAGTTGAAAAATTAACTGAGTCTGACAGCTCTTGTTTTACTGTTCATGATTAGGAGGACGCAAAATGGAGATTTTTTTTACTGGTGGATGGTGTCAGAGCAGCTTTTTTCAGTGTCCACAGAAATTTTGTGTGTCTGTGACAGAGATGCCAATAGGGGCTGATAGGTCCCATGGTCAAGGTGTCAATAGGACATTCAGTCAACAAGAAGTATAAGGATGCTCAGAAAAAGGCATCAATGCACAAGATTTTTAAATGCTGTAGGACTGAGGGTGTTGCACATTTAGTGCATTTGCAAAAAGCGTGTGGTTTTGTGTTTTTGCATGTATAATGCTAATTGTTTTTGACACTGGAAGTAAGGGGTACTCTGTGGAAATTAAAACAACTATGTGCTTTGGAATAGCAGGTGTGTGTTGTAAGAAATATATTCAGGCCTGGCAGAGGCTGTGACACACGGCAGTTTGCTCTGATCTCCCTCTCACACAAACATTATTCATTTTTTGGTTTGATTAAGCCGAAATAAAGGTCATCTGTGTGAAAGATTCAAGAGAAAACTGGGTAAACAGCTATATTTCCATACTGCCCACAGAATTCTCTAAGCCCACAGTAATGGGAATAAATCAGATTTTTTTTTTTTTTTAATCCATCAAATGTTAATGATTTAAACAATTACAAAAAGAGAGAGAAAGATTGTTTCAGTACATTAGACCAGGTTCCCAACCTGAATAATCTTCACTGACTTCCACGGAGACATCTTCACATCAACAAGTCCTCCTAACACAATTTCTGGTTGATCATTTGCATTCCTTGTGAGCTCGCATAGATGCTGATTCCTTGCAACCAAATAGTTTTGCTCTAGCAGGTGTATTGATATTAAAAGGGTTGTTAACGTCTCTCCAGAGGGGGATATTCTGTTACCAGTAACTCTATCAAGCTCTTCCGTCAGTGTAGGGCATTTGTCAGAAGCTGGTACTATGTTATTAAAAGTATTAGTTATCTCTTGATTTGTGTCTAATTGAATTACATCATTAATAGAACTCCATTACAATCAATGGAAAATGATACCACCACAAGGACAGCGGCCTTTTGAGGTTGAGAGTAATGTTCTATGCTCAACCATCCATGCACAAGTAGGGCAGTGTCATGACTCTCTTAATGAGCAAATTTTCCCTTCCTGACTGACGGGAAGTTTCGTACTTAAAGGTGTACGCTGACTTGGAGCCACCCAGATCCCTCAGCACTGTCGTTTCATTGCACATTGTTTTTTGGGAATCAAGTATGAATTATAGAATCATAGAATCATAGAATAGTTTGGGTTGGAAAGGACCTTAAGATCATCTAGTTCCAACCCCCATGCCATGGGCAGGGACATCTCACACTAAACCATGAAATGGTTTTGATCTCAAGCATGCAAAAAAATAATACTCTGGTTTTTTATTTCCTCCTTCCCCTGATTCTCCTTACATAAGCTTAATCTTCCTGTATTGCAAATTGTTGGTGGAGTGAAGCCATTGATGAAAAACCAAAGGTGATGAATACTCCATCCCTGGCAGTGTTCAAGGCCAGGTTGTACAGGGCCTTGGGTGACATGATGTAGAGTGAGGTGTCCCTGCCCCTGTAAGATCTTAAGCTTCTTTCCAACCCAAACCATTCTGTGATTCTATGATTAATCACAGGGGGCATCCCTGTGTGTGCAATGCCCAGGCTCACATTGCTCCTGCTTTTCATCGTTTTTCGTAGGAACATCTCCCAGCAATGACAGTTGCATCTGTCAATAACTACAAAACTTCACTAGCTTTCCAGAAGACACCCTAATCCATGAGATGTGCGAGAACAAGCTCAAATCCAGAGAGAAACCAGAGCAGAGTCCAAAGTGGGTGTATCAGTTTTTTTCTAAGTAAGTTGGAGACACTGGCCATAGAAGTGAAGCATTGTTCCTTGGGGAAGTGGAAAGAAAGGCATAGACTCTTGGTTGGTTGTTTAATTTGCTGCCCACCAGCGATGGCCACCAACTACTACTGGTGTCAATGAGACCTCTGGCTGCAGCTGAAGTGCAGACGAAAGATACTACAGTGACAATACAGGACAAACAAGATTATTCATCATACACAGGACTTTGAGAGCTGTAACGTCAGGAGTACGTTATAGCAGATCCCTGGGCTATATTATACCATTAATTTTTTTAAAAGCAATACTCTTGGCAGGTTTTAATGGGAAATTCCACTTACAAATCAATGGTGTGATTCAGTCCTGTATTTATTAACACATTCCTCAGATTGCAGATGAGTGAAACTACCTGAGTACAATTCAAATGGCCCTTAAATGTGGAGTGTGATAGTATTTGAGTGTCCGATAATTTATATTGCCAGACTCTGTCTTGGTAAATGAGATCTGTCTCTGTGCATTAATATTCCAAATACCTGATAGCAATAACTATTTCATTAGTTCTGATTGTTCCTGACATCTACATTGCCAGGAGTTTCCCTGCATCACTTTTTGCTGGGCTCCATGCTTTGCCACTAAATGCTCTGTTCCCATATGATAGGTAAATGGGTTGTGTCAGATATAAGTAAACCTTTATACAAGGTCAGTTTGGGTCATTGCGTGACTGAAAAACATCAAAAAATACAGCCAGATGCTTCTGGAGCGGGGGTTAACTTTCCTGTTTTTTCTCAGTCCGACAAATGGATGCTGATGCAGAGGTTTCCATCCCAAGAGCTTCTCCTTGACAGAGCTGTAGAGCTAAAGGTCCCAGGGTCCTTCCCATGAGGAAACCTGATAATGAGGCCAGTCCACTCTGAGGTATAATTCTTTCTCTAATTTTCTACTAGGTTTTCAATCATCCCAGTTCTAAAATCTCATTTTACCAAACTGCACCATGATGCTGCCACAGCCTTATAAGTGTCCCGTTGCTGCTTCTCCCCAAAATTAAATAAGGATGAGGAGGTGCTAATCACAGTTAAGGCTAAACAACTGCGAATGCCTACAAAGGATGGTAAAATGCTTTGAGATTCCTGTAGTAAAAGGGTACAACACAACTGTAAAGTATGACTGTCATAAAATGCTGATCTTCCTAGCTCTAGTAAGCTCCAAATGAGGCTAGGGTTAGACTGACAATAAATTACATTTTAAAAGGTAATTCAGTGAATGTATGATGAAAATTTGTCCTCTTAGTATGTGATCTGTCAGCAACTTAACTGAATTTGTTTCTAATTTTTTTGTAGAGCATTTCTTGGTAGCATATACATTATTCTTTAATATAAAGAAACAAAAAGCTGATGATTTCCAAAATTCATCTCTGTTTAGCTCCTGGGAGGAAGATGGTCTTCTAAATTTACAATCTGTAAACATATTCCCCAGAATCTTTTGCAGTTGTCTCCCGAAACTCTGACTGAAAACAAAAACCCCAAACATACTCCTTCCCTGTGGTCAGTAGTCTGAAAATGGGAAGTGTTGTTAAGTGCTGAAGGCCTTCCCTTAGCCCTCTGTGACTGTAAAAGACATTCATGAATTGGACTGCTCAGCCTGGAGAAGAGAAATCTCCTTAAGAGGAGACCTCAGAGCAGCTCCAGTGCCGAAAGGGGCTCCAGGAAACCTGGAAGAGGGGCTTTGGACAAGGGATGTAGGGACAGGACAGGGGAATGGCTTTAACTGCCAGAGGGAGACTGAGATGAGCTCTTAGGCAGAAGCTGTTCCCTGTGAGGGTGCTGAGGCGCTGTCAGGGGGTGCCCAGAGAAGCTGTGGCTGCCCCATTCCTGGCAGCATTCAAGGCCAGGATGCACACAGGGGCTTGGAGCAAGCTGCTGTAGTGGAAGGTGTCCCTGCTCGTGGCAGACGGCTGGGACTGGATAAGCTTTAAGGTCCCTTCCAACCCAAACTAGTCTGAGATTCCTGGTATTCACAGCCCTAAAAGACTGCGGAGGAGATGAAAAATACCCCTCTGTGTTCCTTTGAGCTGCAGCAGCTGAATTCTCAGAATTGTTCATAGTAATTTTTCTGCTTGTTAATGGCCTTCCTGGGCAGATGAATTGTAACCTTGCATGAAATGGAAATGCTAAGTTAACAGGCAAATGACAGAACTGGAGGTGAGTATTGCTTCTCAGTTTGTACTTAAGCAATAACCGTAATGTTTGCAGCCCCGGACTTAATTGTCAACTGTCAGGACCAGAAGGGTTACAGCTAACAAACACCTCCTGTCCTCTGCTTCTGCCCACACACTCCCAGCTAAAACAGCTTATAGATACAGGATACAAAGGGAATTTTCCCCTAATGACTACATTGCCAGGGGCTGTTTTTCTGACTTTTGTGCAGAGTGAGGTCTGCTGGGCTTTTAGTATCTCCTGTCACACTCAGGGACATGAGTATCACCAGGTCTCCTCTAGTAGTTACAGTTTCTGGTCCCTATAAACTCTTTAGAAGGGTGCCTGTATGTATTTTGAGGGTTCATGGCATTCAGTGAAGCTCTGTGGACTTTTCTGCAGGTTTCCATTGTGTAGCAATTCTGTGGATTGGGCTCGATGACCCTGGTTGCCTCATCCCATCCAAAGCCCTGTGTGGGATCATTCCTTCTACACATCTGGTCAAATTGGAGCCCTCCCTGTTGGGACCTCCCTGATGTGAGTGAGACTCAGTGGGAAAGCATCTCTTTTAATTTCACATTCCTGAAGCTTGTCTTTTAAGGCATGGTAACATATATTAACTTGTGGAGAAAAATAGTCACCTCCAGGTGGTGTAATGTCTGACCTGCCTTGTTGTCTATCTTGAGATAATGCTAACCTTCACAAGGTACCTACTTTATTCCTCTGTAATTGAAATTTATTTCTATGACTGTGTAGTATTAAGACAACCTGAACATCAGTATTATGAAATACACTGTTTTTTTCAGCCTTGGGAAAATGATTTCTAATGCAAGTTTGGTATTGAATCAACGAAGTGACCTTTGTGGCATTCACCTGAAGCACAAGGCATGGGCAGAGAGTGTGGAGTCGCTGTAATTAGGGGCACTGCAGACTGGGAGGCTCTCCTATCAAAGCTTGCCTTGGAGCATTGGATGCCTCAAGCAAGAATCTGTAAGTAGAGGCAGAGGCAAGGAAATGCTTGTTATCAGAGGGTTAGGGCAGATCCTCTTGAAACTTTGTTGTCTACTAGATTATGGTAACAGAAAAGGAGCTGGAAGTCTCCTGTACATCAGAGAAGTGCAAAAGGCCGTTTCCTCTGTGCTGGTGTTTCCACGCTCTTCCTGCAGCACGGCTGAGATTGACCTGTTTGACGCCCTCCATGTCTTAGGCAGTAACTCAGTCAGGGAATTGTCTTTTTTTTTTTTTTTTAAGTGTCCCATACTAATAGACTATACATTTATTTTATTATTTTTGTAACAAATTGACTGTAAAATAAACAGAAATATACTTTCTGTCTAAATGGACTGGGACGTATCCCTTTTTTCAGTCTGATGGCTTCTGTGGGTGTTGTGCACATGCAGACAACGGATGAAATCCTGTCCTGTGAATAGAGGCAGTTTAAACTCTACATATGTTGAGTTTGTACCTGTGTTGCTGAATAAGTGTTTGTCTCCATTTTGCTGTATTTGCATGTTGTTTTGTATCTCAGGTATAGCTAGGTGGGCATATATGTGCACATTTATGTATATAATACATGTGTGTTATATACATATCTATATTGAGAGAGAAAATGTAGGCTCTTGGTAAACTAGAGTTAGAAAAGCTAACAAGCATACTGGAAAAACTGAAATTAAAATTACATTATAGACATTGTATTACAGTTACAGAACTGTGATAATTATTTTTCTCCTTTAGACTGTTTGAGTCATAGAATCACAGAATCTGAGACTGGTTTGGGTTGGAAGGGACCTTAAAGCCCATCCAGTTCCAACTTCTGCCACGGGCAGGGGCACCTCACACTGGAGCAGCTGCTCCACGCCCCTGTGTCCAACCTGGCCTTGAACACTGCCAGGGATGGGGCAGCCACAGCTTCTCTGGGCACCCTGTGCCAGCGCCTCAGCACCCTCACAGGGAACAGCTTCTGCCCAAGAGCTCATCTCAGTCTCCCCTCTGGCAGTTAAAGCCATTCCCCTGTCCTGTCCCTCCATCCCTTGTCCAAAGCCCCTCTCCAGGTTTCCTGCAGCCCCTTCAGGCACTGGAGCTGCTCTGAGGTCTCCCCTTCAGGAGCCTTCTCTTGTGCAGGCTGCCCCAGCCCAGCTCTCTCAGCCTGGCTCCAGAGCAGAGCTGCTCCAGCCCTCGCAGCAGCTCCATGGCCTCCTCTGGCCTCGCTCCAGCAGCTCCACGTCCCTCTGTGCTGCTGCCCCAGAGCTGGATCAGCACTGCAGGGGGGGTCTCCCCAGAGCAGAGCGCAGCAGAGGTTCAGGATCCCCTCCCTGAGCTGCTGCTCACGCTCTGGGGGTGCAGCCCTGCACACGGGGGGGGGGGTTGTTCTGTTTTCAAGCGCTCACTGAGGCCGGGTCATGGGGAGCTTCTCCTCACCCAACGCCCCAAGTTGTTCTCCTCAGGGCTGCTCCCAACAAGCTAGAAAGATGTGACTTGTACTGAAGCTTACAATTCATATTTGTAGGGGGAAAATAGTGATTATATTATCCAGACTTCAGGAATCAGTTCAATGCCAGGTCAAACACGTTCTAGTAATCTGTTGCCACTGCACCAAATGCTAATTTTGTAAGCTGAAATAATGTGTGTTGAAAGACAGTGAGGTGGCAATCTCCCCCCCCCCCATAGAGAATCAGAAAATTTCACCCTGTTTTGATCTATAGTGTAAATTAGGGCTATAAAGTGGAGTGCTACATCTTCATTAAACGAGGAGAAAGTAATCATGAGACCATGTAGCGTGATGGTGCGGCACTTTCAGTTGTTCTTTTGTTGCTGGGTGGGTTTTTTTTGGGATTGTGACTAGTGAATATTGATTCTGCACTCGTGTAGCAATATGACTTTGAAAGCAAGGTGTGATGCACGGAAGCGTGCACACATTTTAGTGTAAAGGAGTGGCGCTTTATTGAAATATTTTATATTGCTTATCAGTGCATGGATTCCTTAAAAATATTTTTTAAGTAGGAATTTTATGTCTTTTCCTGTAAATTATAATACTGAACATTACCCAGGGACAGATTTTATGAGCATAAAGCAGAAGTATGACTTCATGCCAAGTTTTGGCCCCCCAGGGTTTTCTATTTTCACTTCCAAATAGCGATAAATTATGTGTTTTGCATACAATTAATGTGTTTTTAATGAACAATTAGAAAATTGCTGTGGGATGAAATTACTGTAAGGTAAACTTTGACTTTCAAAGGAAAAGCTGCCCTCTGTATTTATACATGTGCCAAACTTTTTTTCTGTACAGGTTTTATTGCCTTGGCAATCCCTTTTGGGGTTTTAACTGAGCCTGGACCTCTGTAAAAGGTGCTTCTTATGCGATATGAAAGAAGCTGTTGATGTTTTGAGGTTTCCCCATGTTGGAGCAGATTTTGGGCAATGACTGGAAATAGTACCTTGGAAAAGCAGGGTCTGTAGGTCTGAGTTCTTTCCTATTCCTGCAGATCAGTGGGCACCTTAACCAAAGTGGTTGCACCCACGTAGAAATACTGGGACAGAATACATGAGGCATCATTTCTGCACCATGGTAAATCTCAGGTGTCCCTGTGATCTCAGCCTGGGTTGCATTTGGGATTAGGATCAGGGCTTTAGGCTTGATAGTCACCTGCAGAGATTTCAGCTGTTGTCTAACATGGATTTATTGTGTTTGACAGAATTTAATTCTGACTTTTTTTGTAGAAATCATAGTAATTTTCTCACATGTGTGTTTCATGAGATGATCGGCTTTATATGAGCAGAGAAAGTAAATGTGAGAGGGGAAGGAGAAACAGTGATTTATAATGCATTGAGCCTGAGCTTTACATATGTAATGTGTCTCCTTTATTTTGTGATGGAAATTGCAAGAATGGTTAAGCTTTCAGTATTTTCCAGATTGAAACCAGTGATGGGTGGGTTTGGTGTATTATATGAACACACAGATGAATATCCATCCTGACAGTAGAATCTGTGTAAAATGAGAATCTTTTCCCATTTTACTGTCCTGTAACTGTGAGGAGGACAACACAGCTGCAACCAAGCATCCCTTGTGTTGCCTTTGGTTTTCTCAATGGAAGTGCTGGGTTTTCAAGCACTTAACATTTGGTAAAGTGCAAATTTAAGTGCAGTTAAAATTTCTTACAGAGTTCAACAATCTGAAGTTCTGGCACTTACAAGGTGAAACAAAGACACAAAATATCTCTTGTTCATTTGCAAATTAAGCACTTGTTTGAGTCTCTGTTTTCACAACCCAAATCCTGTTCCGGTATAAAAGTTTACAATATTGTGTCTTCCCACTCCTTCACAAGGATCAAAAGGGGCTTTCTTACACTATAGAAGCTCATGTTCAAGTCTGCGTTTCCGCCAGATTTGGCTTTGACTGGTTAGAAGGACAGAATAATTGATTGGTTATGGTTCTACTTCTGGGTTGCTCATTATTTTTAAGTGAAGCACAGTAAATGGGCAACGAATATCAGAGTAAAGGTACATGACACCACCTTCTGTCACGACAGATTTCTCTTCCTTTGTTTTGTCATTTTGGGAAGTCAAAAGACAGAGGGAAAACTACAGTCAATTGTCTGCTGTGACCAAACCTCTAGAAAATATCCTGTCTTGGCATGAAGCTCCCTCAGTCTCCTGGGATCTTTCCAAGATGGTGAAAAGTTCTTTGGTATGCTTCCATGAAAGGTCTCACATAAGTGGAGACCACATTGCCCAGATTGGTTTCATCTTAACTGTTGAGCTGCAAGAGTCTTTTCAATCGAATTTGACCGAGGGGTTGAACTGCCAGGGAAACTGGGTGTTTCCGACACAGAGATAGCTACGAAGAGCCACTCAAGGAGAGGCAGCAAGGTTTGTGTGCTTCTTCGGAAAAAGAAAGTGACCCAAAGTCAAGACACCAAGCTGGGCTCTGAGACTTTGGCTGATGCCAGATGTGTCTGTGATGGAGAAGGGTGGGAACAGTGTCTTTCAGTGCAGAGCCCCCTTGCCCTGCAATGACTTTTCATTTTATTTATGTTCCTTTTCTCCAACAGAAAAAAAAATAACAGTAAGAAAGGCAAAGACTGAATAATAATCTTCATTTACTGTAAACCGCCTTTTCTTGTGTATACCCTTCATTCCTTTTAAGAAAGTGTTTTATAAGGTCAAAAGCAATTGGATAGAAAAGTCCATATAAGAAGGAAAGGGGGATTTAGTTGGCCTTTATATGCCCTGGAGGGATAAATTTTTGCTATCTTCAACATAAAAAGGATATGGAACTGTTGGAACAAGTCCTGAGGAGGCCACGGGGATGACCAGAGGACTGAAGCACCTCCCATATGAAGACAGGCTGAGAACAGTGAGGCTTTCAGCCTGGGAAAGAGAAGACTGCTTGGAGACCTCAGAGCAGCTTCCAGTGTCTGAAGGGGGCCTACAAGAATACTGGAGAGGGACTCTTCATTAGGGACTATAGGGGTAGGACAAGGGGTGATGGGTTAAAACTTAAACAGAGGAAGTTTAGATTGGATATGAGGAAGAAATTCTTTACTGTAAGGGTGGTGAGGCCCTGGAATGGGTTGCCCAAGGAAGTTGTGAATGCTCTATCCCTGGCAGTGGTCAGGGCCAGAGTGGATGGAGTCTTGGGTGACATGGTTTAGTGGGAGGTGCGCCTTCCCATGCAGGGGTTGGAACTTGATGAACTTAAGGTCCTTTCCAACCCTAAGTATTCTATGATTCCATGATTCTATGATTTGCCAGCAGTAGTATTTTCCACCCTATGGAGGCGGGCAGGAGTTTCATAGAATCATATGGGTTGGAAAAGACATGTATGATCATCAAGTCCAACTGTTCCCAGCACTGCTGAGCCCACCACTAACCCATGGCATTAAGGGCCTTGTCTACGTGGTTTGTGAACACTTTCAGGCACAGTGCCTTCACCACTGCCCTGGGCAGCCTGTTTCAGTGCCTGAGCACCCTTTGGGGAAGAAATTATTCCTAATACCCATCTAAACCTCCCCTGGCTTCAGTAAGTGTTTCACTTTTCCTTGATTCATCTTTCTTCAGCTCTAAAACTGGGTCGATCCTGTAGCACTTATCTGAGATGGCGTTAATTGGGCGGAACCTATATAATCTGATTGTGGTGGCAGGCAATGGTGAAGGATCTTCAAGAAAAAACTTAGCAGGGCAGTTATTGGTAAGTGAGTTGTTGCATGAGCTGCTCAGAAGAAAAGGGAAGAATAGCATAAAGAAGAAAGTCAGGGAGAAACTGGAGAAGAGAGTTGGATGTCCAAATTAAATGCAACAGCAGTGATTTTTAACATGAAAGAACCAATTTATAAGAAGCTAGTGAAGTGAGAAGTGAGGAGAAATGGTGAGAAACTAGGCAAATTGCAAAGCAGGAGGACTTTGCCTGTGGAATGAAAATGTGTAGAGCGAAGGCAGGTTAGAGAATCACTGCCTATGTGGGGAGGGAAAACCTTGTGTTAATATGGTAGAAATGAGTGTGAATATGCACATATAAATCACACACTGTAGGCACTGTATGGGACAGAATAGCCAGGGAACAGCCACACATGTTAGACTGAAATTGTAAATCCCCCATTCCTAAATACAGTCCCTCAGACCCTTTTATTTCTACTCGTTAAAGCACATGTGTGCACACTTTCAGGCCAAGTTCAAGGAAAACTTTTGAATAGTTTCAGCTGGAAAAAATACCTCATTTGCATATCTCACTGTTGATTATCTCTTTTCTTTTTGTGCAAAACCATCTTTGTCAACCTAATGCTTGTGTTTGTATTCCCTGAACTAAAGAGCAATTATTTGCACATTAATAGTGAGAGATCTCAATGACAGGACATTTTCTTCACCATTGTCCATATACATGTGCACACATGGGTATTTGTATAGCATGGGATTTCCAAATATAAATAACCCCTGTGTATTTCCTTTCTGTATAAGCTGGATTCTTAAAATATGGGAGATTTCAAGTACTTTAAAGGCATGTTTCAATTTTCTTACTTGAAACTCTGTTTTTCAGTTAGTTGGAGGCTTTTCTGATTAATACTCAGCTGAAAAGTGCTCAAAAGTTGTTTATCACTTGTTTCAATTTCTGGTAATTACAAACAGATTGAAAAGATTTTATGCAAATTTTGTTCTAAAAATTAATCACCCTCCACAAGAAGCCAAAACATGATGTTCCTTAAGAGATCTGTTTTCAATCTTGGACTGTATGCATGCTGGGCTGCAGTGATAGATGAGCTCAGGGCTGTGCTGTGACTCTGAGCTCAGAGATCAGATGCTTGATGGATGCTCATACAAATGTCTGATGCTTCAATAACTTACTAAATAGCAAAAGGTTTGGAGTATGACTTCCAGGACTGACCAGTCCCGTGGGACAGTGGGGATGGTGGGATGTGAACTAATGATCAGTCCCTTGAGCTGCTTAAGTCAATGAAGAGCCAGGACCGACTGACATTTATGTCTTGCGTGCCCATACAGGGACAAGATTTCCAGAGGGGCAGTAGATTTTGCAAATGAATATGAGGATACTGTTTCTAGCGGTGCACTCACTGGTGATTAGAGGTAGGGAAGAATGTGCAGCAGAGATACGTGCAGTGATGTGCCTCTGGAGCAGAGGTAAGGCAGTGGATATTGTGTGTTTTAGTGAACTCAGTACCAGAAGCAGAAAAGGCTTCTTGGGTTGGTGTTGCTAGAGGGTATTTATCGTAGAACCACAGACTGGTTTGGGTTGGAAGGGACCTTAAAGCCCATCCAGTTCCAACCGCTGCCACGGGCAGGGACACCTTCCACTGGAGCAGTTGCTCCAAGCCCCTGTGTCCAACCTGGCCTTGAACACTGCCAGGGATGGGGCAGCCACAGCTTCTCTGGGCACCCCCTGACAGCGCCTCAGCACCCTCACAGGGAAGAGCTTCTGCCCAAGAGCTCATCTCAGTCTCCCCTCTGGCAGTTAAAGCCATTCCCCTGTCCTGTCCCTCCATCCCTTGTCCAAAGCCCCTCTCCAGGTTTCCTGCAGCCCCTTCAGGCACTGGAGCTGCTCTGAGGTCTCCCCTTCAGGAGCCTTCTCTTGTGCAGGCTGCCCCAGCCCAGCTCTCTCAGCCTGGCTCCAGAGCAGAGCTGCTCCAGCCCTCGCAGCAGCTCCATGGCCTCCTCTGGCCTCGCTCCAGCAGCTCCACGTCCCTCTGTGCTGCTGCCCCAGAGCTGGATCAGCACTGCAGGGGGGGTCTCCCCAGAGCAGAGCGCAGCAGAGGTTCAGGATCCCCTCCCTGAGCTGCTGCTCACGGTCTGGGGGTGCAGCCCCACACACGGGGGGGTTCTGTGCTCAAGTGCTCACTGAAGCCGGGTCATGGGGAGCTTCTCCTCACCCAACACCCCCAAGTTTTTCTCCTGAGGCTGCTCCATTCAGTCTCCTCTAGCCTGCGTTTGTGCTGTGGATTTTAAAGACCTTCACAGGAAAGTCCTGTCTGTTCATGTTAGTGCCATGCGCGAGGCAGGCAGCCTGGCCCTGGGGATCTTCAAAGTCTTCAGGCTGCTGATGGCTTCAGTAGGCACCAACATTCATGTGTGTGCTGGAGACTGAGTTAGAAGGGGTCGATTTCCCTGGCAGATGCTTTTCTGCCTTGTGAGTGGTCAGTGAAGGAAGATGGACCTCTCCAGGACTTGCTAATTATCTGAAAGGGCCCTTTGCTCTCCATAAGTGGCGGAGGAGCAGGAGGGGCAGAGCTGGCACCCCCCTGGTGCCCAGTGCTGGGTGAACCATAAGGTCATGGCGAAATGTCTCACAGGCTGGTTAACTGGGTCTGACAGAGAAAAATTGCCAAGGCATCTGTGTATAGGTATTACTGATGTACACACGGATGAGGATTAGGCAACATCTATACCCTAACTGACCCTGTGAATGTCATGCATACCCATGGCCATTTATAGGTGATTGAATCTTGCTGCTGAATGTCTGGATTTATAAACCAGCCATCCCTAGGAGTGAAAAATCAGAGACACAAGCAACTTGGATAACACAGGTGCAGCATTTGCTTTAGCAATGAGCTCTGCATGTC
Source organism: Myiopsitta monachus (assembly GCA_017639245.1). NCBI lineage: Eukaryota > Metazoa > Chordata > Aves > Psittaciformes > Psittacidae > Myiopsitta > Myiopsitta monachus. The sequence continues at coordinate 718,024 of CM029941.1, read as the reverse complement.
TTTTGACTTTGAGCTTTATGTCATGGAGCAGTGTGGAAATCACGGAGGACAAAATGACAATAAGCTATGAGTGATAAAAGAAAACCTATCCGAATCAATTCAAATCGTTCAGTGAATGATGGGGAAAGTATATGAGGATCCTAAATTTGTGTCACTTGTCTTATGAGAGTTTAGTGATAAATTGCTCTCCCCTAAGCAGGACCTTGATTGCTGTGACGGACAGGCGGCTGTGGAGACTGGAAATCAATAGCTGGGATAGATTCAGACAGGAATCATTAGTTTGCAGTCAGTAGAAACTGAGATCTGCATGGCTCAGCCACTCAGATGTGGCTTCGAAGGAACATTTTCTGTCAAGTATGGCAGGATTTGGCCCTTACTATTTTCATAAGTACTTTGCAGAGGATGTATGAATATGCTTAGGATCCAATCTTATTAGTATTAATTGTACTGTACATCAGCTTACTATGACTGAACATTTCTCCTTCCTGCATGTGGTCTTGGGGCAGGAAAGACTATTTACTGCACAGTCAAGATGCACTAATTTGTTCATTAGCCTTTGGTTCTCTTGGGAACTTCTATCCTTCTCTGCATATCCAAGCTCTTTTGCCAAGGAGATGCTTTGTTGCAGGTAAAAAGATTTGTGTGAGGACATGGTAGGAGATTCAGATTTCGCTGCGGAAAAATCATGACTCCATTCCCTGTGGTAAAACCAGCAGTGAAGTTGTTGGCAAGTCCCAGCTGGTACTTGTGTGTGCCAAGTGCTAGTTTGGTGAAGTGACCTCAGGAACTGTTTCTACAGTAGAAAACCATAAATGGCTTTGCTGAGACGCAGAGACAAACCATTGGGTCCATAATGGGGAGCAAAGAAAACCTGCTTGTGGGAACACCTTCCCCCCAGGTCTGTGGCCTTTAGAGCATCTTCCACCTTAACAAACTGCAATAATCATAGAATTATTCAAGAATAATTCCATTTAAGAGTAATTGCTGTTGGAATAATTTCCCCAGGGAATGATGGACTCCCCAGTATTGGATACTTATGCTTCAGCTTGACAGGGTGCTGGGACATCTACTTTTGCCATGCGTTGCCTAGCATGATTGGACCAGAGGATCCTTGAGGTCCCTTTCAACCTGGGATTCATGTTTCTATGATTAACAAACTGTTCCTATGAACAGCTGGGGTTTCTGTGTGCCCTACATGGTTTCTGAAGTTGCATTCATCTTGAGTTGGAAGGATTGCTGATTTCTGACTGGAAGGCAGAAGGAACTGGTTTTTCACTTTTATTTTGATTGTGTCCAGAGCTAAGGTCACTGGCCTTTGTCTACAAATGAAGATGGTCAAAATTAGCGCTGTATTATTTGCCAGTGCCTGCCAGGCTCTGTGTGACTCTTAGATGATTGCATTTGTGAGCAACTTCGTTAAAAATATTTTTTTTGAACTTTATATTTGAGTCAGAGATACTTTGGTACAGATAAATAGGTGTAGATAAAACCATATAGGTATACACACGCACAATTACACACAGTTATATACAGATAGATAAGGGACCCTGGGGAGATTTTTAGATACTAGGTTACTACTAGAGGGAATAAATATGTAACCCAGTCACTTCCTGTGGAAAGGTCAGCATAAAAACAAAGGCTATAAGAACATCGGAAGTATTTCCAGAAACCTGGAGTATTTTTTTCTCCAGGATGTGGTGGTGAATAAGGCAAATGATGGAGGAATTTAATGTGGCTCATACTACAAAATTTTAGAGTTTAATTAGTTATGCCGCTTCTGTCGTTTCATCCTCAAGCATTGTATTAACTGAACAAGCGTTCAGTGATGAGCTCAATATCTTGGACTTAAAAAAATTAAATAAAGTTTTAATGCAATTTTTTTCTGAGTAGAATTAACTGCAGAAGGATTTTTCTGCCCAAGCTCCAACATTATAGCCAATCTAATAATAAAGATTTATTATTATTATTATTAACAAAATAATTTCACATAGTATTACCCATCCTGGATACTAGGCTCTTGTATTCTGTATAGTGTTATTCTTTCACAGGAATTCATTTCCTAACCTACATTTTTGGAACAATATGGCTTTAAATTCAGCAGAAAAAAACCCACAGCTCCTAACAACTTAGCTTTCAAGTTTATGAATTTTAAGGAGTGTTGTAATTTTAACGAGTTTGGCTCCTGCTGAGGAAGAGAAAGAAGACAGGTTGCATTGGGATGTACAGAGGTAGAAATTAAATCAGAGATATTCAACAACAGACACTGATAGCAGATATTAATAGCTTTAACCTGCCAGACGGGGGATTGAGACGAGCTCTTAGGCAGGAGTTCTTCCCTGTGAGGGTGCTGAGGCGCTGGCACAGGGTGCCCAGAGAAGCTGTGGCTGCCCCATCCCTGGCAGTGTTCAAGGCCAGGTTGGACACAGGGGCGTGGAGCAACTTTAGTGTAAGGAGTCCCTGCCCATGGCAGGGGCTGGAACTGGATGAGCTTAAAGTCCCTTCCAGCCCAAACCATTCTGTGAGTCTGTATTTATATTAGTAAAAGCTATTGTGTTCACCTGTGTTTTCTTATATCTACATTAAATCCTGCAGCTGTTACTGGCAAAGGGAAGCAGATGAGCATCCTCACTCCCACTGTTCAGGAGAGATTAACAGAAGTGCAACAGAGCACAGTGTCTGCTTCCCTTTCGCTACTCTGAGGAGCTGCCCACTCTTCCCCATGTGCCTGGGGGCTTTGCTTGGTCTCTTCTGTCCCTGCAGAACCCATTACAGCATCCCAGGAATGGGTACCAGACGTCCTTTGCGAAGTCCCAGGCAGTGAATTAAGAGAAAACCCCAACCCAAAACTTAGTAACACTGAAATCAAGTCTCTTCAGTTAATAACTGTAGATGAAATCCTGCCAATTGTCAAGAAATCAAATTTATTTGCCAAGCACTTCCGTGTTGTCTTGAGTCTAGGGATAACAAAGCACTTCATAATTAAATTAATTTCACAGCAGCACTGCGAATGGAAAAGCACAATCACTCTTCTCATTTTCAAGACTGTAGCTTAGGGCTACATGGGTAAGATTTCAGAAGTGGCTGGAGTCTTTTAGCTGAGAACTTGACAAGCAAACGAAGCCTTTGGATGCAAGCTTGGCCGGTGCTTTGATTTAAGAGCCACTCTCCACATCTTGGGGCAAAGGGGGATTGTTCAGGATTCCCTGGGGCAAAAGCTCCCCTTCCCTGTATCTTCCCTTGTGCCTGGGATACGCATCTGGGGGGCTGAGTGCCAGGGGCTCCCCAGCATCATCACAACTCTGGCCAATTGGAAAACTGCATAGAAAGTGTATTTTTGGTAGTAAAGTGGGCCATAAAATAGAATGGATGGTAACCGATGTAGGGAAGTTTCTTGTGTCCCCAGCCGCATCCCATGGGCAGAGTCCCACATCCCATGAGCCCCAGCTGAAGCACCAAGTCCTTTTGCCAAATGGGTGAGGTTTCTGGGGAGGAAGGTTTGTTTCTGGCCAATGGTAATGTTAGTCCTTGAATTTTATTCTCCACGGTGGTTCAGGAAACAAAGGGACACTTCTGTCCCTTTCCCACTTCTGTAGACACCAGGTACCCCCACCACCTCCTTGCTGGGGCCCATTGTTTCTTCCTAGAGAAGCCAGGACCTATTTTGGGAACCCTGGACTGATACAAGCTGTGACCAAGACTTCGTATGACTTTAAATCAGCGGATATTGGGGCAGCAACAATGTAAGTCACGGTTGGATTTTCTGTTGGCATTTTGCATTTCTTCATTCGACATTAAAGGAAATAACTCATATTACCTGATATCCATGTTCCCACAAGCCACCTGCCTCCTGAACATGCAGTTAATCAAAGTGACAAATCTGGAGCCTGTGAAAATGAACCAATTAATTGAACTCTGTGGATTTTCTCCTAGTTCCACTTAGATGAATGTAGACCATTAGGTTATTTTCCATCCTAAATATCCAGCAAAGTATCACACTAACACAGAGATGCTGTTCCCTGTAAGGAGTAGAGTGAAACACTGTAAAAGCCTTAGGGAAGAGGGCACCAGTGTTTCAGCTAGAGTAGGCTTTTCAGTATAAGAGATAGTGATGTGTTTCAAATTCTTGTATTTCTATTCTAAGCTGCAGGGACTTCACTTGGACCTTCACCTTAAGTTGTATTAAATAGTGTCTGTATCTATTATGATATTTATGCCTTTCTGTTCACAGCTGAGATTTAAATACTGACTTTTTATACCCATAAAAAGTGCAAATGAAACCAGAATACTTACAGATCATTGCAAACCATGATTCATTTCCTTCTGGATCGCTTTGGGGCAATCACCAAAGGGATATTTCAGAAGTTATGAAATAGTTCCTTCCCCTTCCCTGGCATTCAGTATCTCCTTGTCAACTCCTAAATTATTTTACAACTGGAATTTTGTGATGCAGACCATTTATGGTTTAGGTTTCACTGATTGTGAGGCTGGAAAAAGCTGGTGTGGTTGTCTAGCCCAGTCTCCTGTAGGGTATTGGATGCTGCATTTTCCCTGTGGCTCCTGATCAGAAGCTTGCAGTGCCTGGAGCTCTGGAGAGGTTTTGCAGGGTGCTGGTGCTGCTGGTTTGTGTGGTTTAGTGTGTTACTGCAGGTGGTTCATGCCTCTGATGGCGCTTTGGTTTTATCGTGTGAGTGGGAAGGAATTAGGGCAGATATGTTGTAAAGTTGTAGGGGCCATGGCGCTGGTGGAGAGAAGGTGAGACTGGGGGAGAGCGGCAACAGTGACTGCTGGTCCGAGCTGGTAGATGGTCTTTCAAAGACGGAGTGCAAGTGAATCCAGATATTTCATAGAATCACAGAATGAACCAGGTTGGAAAAGACCTTCAAGATCATCAAGTCCAACCATTTTCCAGCACGGCCAAGGCCACCACTAACCCATGTCACTAAGGGCCTTGTCTACGCTGTGTGTGAACCCTTGGAGGGACGGTGACCCCAGCACTGCCCTGAGCAGCAGTTCCAATGCCTGAGCACCCTTTGGGGAAGGAATTGTTCCTCATCTCCATCTAAACCTGCCCATGTGCAGCTTGAGGCCGTTTCCTCTTGTCCCATCCCTTGTTCCTTGGGAGCAGAGCTCAGCCCCCTCCTGGCTCCATCCTCCTCTCAGGCAGTCATAGGGAGGGACAAGGTCCTCCCTGAGCCTTCTCTTCTCCAGATTAATCCCCTCCAGGTCCCTCAGCCGTTCCCCATCACACTTGTGCTCCAGGCCCTGCACCAGCTCTGTTGCCCTTCTCACAGAGATTTCCCTGGATTCAAGTTGTATCATTAAGTGCTAACATGGAAGGAAATGGCAAATCCTTTCTTTCCTGCAGTTCAGAAATAAGAGACATTCAGTCTTAATGAAAGACTGAGATCTTGTATAAGCTGAGATGGAAGGAGGACACCAGTGAGGCAGTGCTGTCTCTTGTGGAGTGAACCCACATGCAGCAGGAGAGGGACTGTTTGGGCAAAGTGTCTCTGTTGAACATCTCTGACTCTCACACTGTACTAGTGTGCTTGGAAGGGACTGTCTGTGCCAGGACCTTTAGGTTATGCCCATGCTGGCATTATGGCTGATGGATAACAATACAGGGTATGGGTACCATAGATGATGGTGAGAGGAAGGGTATCATTGGTGTCCCAGCAAAGCATGGCTTTTCTCAGTGCTGGTAGAGGCAATGGCAGGTTATTAGTGGGGAGGTTCGCAGGCTGGGCTGGATGTTGGTGGATGGAGAAGAAGTAAATTAAGCTTAAACTGAGTAGTGGTAGTGCCTTTCCTGCTTATTCTGGGGATGTCTTTTCAAAGGCAGTGTCATCTTCTGGTGCCTCCTAGCAGCGAGTAAAGTTTCTAGATAGTTAAATGCAAATTGCTCCCTTCAATATATGCAGTTCACTGGCACTGGGGGAGTTACACGGATTTGACTGGAGTCAGGATTTAGCTACAATTATGCATATTCATGGCATTTTCAAAAATCAGAGTCCATTCAAGGGGCTGCTTCAAGGCTTTGTGAGACCTGGGGCAGGATCCGCGCATCCTCCCTGCTCCCCTCACAGCTGATGGGTAATTGTCAGAAACCCAGAAGTGAGCAGGTAGGCATGAGTCTCTGCCAGCCCAGGATGCACTGTGATTGACAGCAGGCTACTGATGTCTGCAAGATTACAGGCTCTGACTTCTAAAGAAGAGCTTAATTAGCTCCGCTCCAAGAGGTCCATTCTCCCTTTCGTATGTGTGCATAACTCCAGTTGACATTAATGTGAGTTACACACGGGGAGGAGAATAGGCCCAGAAGAACATGGGGGAGGTGTGGGGCAGAGAGAAAGGCAGAAAATGAGATGGTGGGGGAGGAGGAGTGAGAGGGAGCACAATGGGAAAGAAATGTTGGGGGAGTAGGTGCATGCCTGGGGAGCAGAGCAGACTTGCCCTGCTGGCCCTATGGATGCTGGGAGCATGGGAACATGCTCTTGGCTTCTCCTTTTCTTGCCTAGGGAAGTAAGAGCACAGCAGATGACTGAGGACTCTTCCCCATTGTTAAAATCCTTGGGAAATCTACCTCCCTCACCTCTTTTCATGGAATCACGTAGGTTAGAAAGGACCTTTAAGATCAAGTCCAACCGTTAACACTGCCAATTCCACCACCAGACCGTGTCCCTAAGCAACACATTTACACAACAGAGAATCCAGTTCCCATCCTGTTGCTCCGTGAAGCACATGACAAAATTCCTCCCAGGTTTCAGCAGCAGTCAGATATGGGACAGCCATAGACATGGACATGTAGAGATTAGGGGATGGAGAAGGAAATACGCTTGTGCTGCGGGAGTGGGGCAAGTGGCTCCTTTTTATAAGGAAGAAGAGAGGGTTGGACGCATGAGCAAAAGCTCCTATTTAAACTCTAGTAAAGACAAGAAAGAACTGAAATAGAATAAGACATAAACTATAGAAATGATGAATGGCTGCTCTTGGTGTGTCTATATATGGGAAAGGAGCTGCTGTGCATAATTAAACAGTGGATAAATGGAAATGTACATGGTCACTACTAACTAAAGAGCATGATAAATGAGTTATACTCTGTCATGTTCATGTATTGCCTGCTGCAGGTTATTGGTAATGCATTTGTGCTATTTTACTTTCATTGCTTCAGCCAGCTGATTTGTGGAAGTAAACGAGACACAGTTTGATTCCTCTGCCCAACAGGTCTGTGAGCCCATGTTCCTGCAAAGTCTTTCTATATTTACTGATAAAACTCTCCCTGGTACAAGAGAGAAATTAGAGGCTTCTCTTGAAGCCCTATTTTTCCTGTAGAACTGAATAAGCTTTGTGTGCTCAGACTTAAATGAAGCGAATTGATGATAAGCCTCCCATTAGGACACATACTGAGTTCAGTAAAAAAAAATCTCAAAGTTCAGCTTGCCATTGGAACCTTTGCCAGGCCACTGGAACCAAGGTACTCATTTGAAAAGTAAGCAAATGTCCCTAATTATTTTAAAATAGATTTTTATTATGCGGAGTCCGTACTGTAATGTATTTTTAGCATTGTTTCTTCAAAAATTAGGCAGTGATGAAACACCTGAGATGTGTGCTGGGGAAGCTCCTGCAGAAAGATGCGGCTTCGCAAAGGCACATCTCTGTACGCTGGAATAGGTTGGTGATTAGTGAGGTTCATGACTGCCATGAAGGATGGACTTCTGTGTTGATAGATGCTCATCCAGTTCCAGCCCCTGCCACAGGCAGGGACACCTTCCACTGGAGCAGTTGCTCCAAGCCCCTGTGTCCAACCTGGCCTTGAGCACTGCCAGGGATGGGGCAGCCACAGCTTCTCTGGGCACCCCCTGACAGCGCCTCAGCACCCTCACAGTGAATATTAGAGGACACCACTTAATTCCCTGCTGGTCTGATCCCTTAAATCCCACGCAGGAGACCCATGCAGAGGTTGTATGCAGTGATTAGATCCCTGTTCTGTGTTGGGACCTATGTGGGCCAGGGTCATTTGCTGGTAACACAATGCAAATAATAAATATGTATGATGCAAAGGACCAACCCTTTGCTGCATTATCCTGCTCTCACTTTGTGGTCTGAGAGCACAAGCTCAGAGAAGAAACAGCATGACCTGAGAGCTGTAGAGATGACTGTTAAGTGTGTTGCCATGTTTAAGAGTAGCATCACTGGATTCTTATTCATTCTTTTTCCTGCCAGTGGAAATAATACTGTGCATCAGGGCAGCTTATATTATCAGTGTGTATCCTGATATGTTACAAATACCTCAAGAGATGCCTGAGATAGTAACACTTTTCAGTGGAGGTGGCTCCCTCCCACAGCTGCCATTCATTAACAGTTCTGCAGAGTACCAAGAAATTAAACCACTGCAGTAAAAATAATATTAATGGACATTAATGAAGGTCAGAGAGGTATTTTCCAATGAAGGGTTATATGTCTGTATTGCATTAAGCCACATTTCTAGATTTTTCAGGTATCTTCATTCAGCTGCTCTATGGCATCAGCACAATGTGCCTTAAAACTCAGAGGAAAATAAATGGAGATTCACAGTAAAAATGCACACAAATGCAGATTATGTTGAGCTTTTCCTTCTTCTATTCTTCTACCTCTACTTTTTTTGGAATTTGATTGAAAAACATAATGAGTATTTAAAATGTCTCCTCAGAACATAATAAAAGGTTGGATTAATTTGCACAGATAGCATTAATGGGTATATTTAAATTACAGATGTTTAAGTAATCATAATGTACAGCCCTGCTACAAACTGAAGTTGAACTTGAAATGCCTTTGGAAGATAAAAAAACCCCAGGTAATAGTGACTCCAAAAATCGAACTTGCCGATAATAGCCTTGAGAAATGTCCCTGTTAGGATTTTTCACAAAGAGAGTTTGGCTTGCAACTTAGGACCATGGATGTTAAGGAAAGCATCAGGGGGATGTGTGTGTCTCAAATGGATTAGAAGTGACCACGAGTGTGACAGTGCAAACATGGCAGCATGGGCACTTCTGGAAGTGCACACACTGCTGCTGAGGTGTTTTTTTAAAGCTTTGGACCTTCCTGCTCTTCACACGGGTCTCATTTTTATTGTTGTGCTTCCAAATGTAAGATATGGAAGACTCCTTAGACCAGGCTTACCTGGGTACCATTGTGGTGCTTGCTGAGTTGACCACGTGGCGCTGCCTGCTTCATGCATGCCCTGAACAGCGATTGGAGCAAAGGATCTCCACAGGCTTTTCCCAGTCTCTTTCCATATGTTCTCCTTGGATTGAAAGGATGCAGGTTGCTCTCAAGCCCAAACCTCAAAGGCTGAGCTAGCAGCAATAAGGTAGGGCTGTCTAGAGGGAAGTTAAGAGCTTCAAACTCCCCATGTAGCTTCTGAAGTCACGTTGAAGGCTTGTGGCTGAAAGCCAGACTTCTTCAGCAAGACTGGGAAGCTCTGGAAGAAATCCTGAGCAGCAGCAGCAGCAGTGTTAGATATAGGGCAAGTTTTGATGTTTCATTGACTGTGCCTATGTTGAGGTTCAGATTCTGTAGACTAAATCTGAGTATTACTTTCTTTTTTGAGAAAAAAGAAAACTTCTGTCCTTCTGACACAAGCTGATGCTGCTGATAACTGCAGTCCCTTCTTTTTGTCTAAGTCTGTGGCTTAGTTGCTGAGCTTCATTGCTACCTGACAATCACGATATAGTTAATTTTCTTCTGAGAACAAAATGTTATGAAGAGAATATGTTTCCCTTTTCTGGCTAAGATGAGTGCACTTTTTATTGTAACCAAGTTCTGAAGGCAATAAACATTAAACAAAGGAGAAGAAAGGAAAAAGACACATTCAAAACCTGCTCACATACTCTGTGCTTTCTGCTGTTATTACTATGGATCAGGTTATCAGCCGTGGATGGGGAAAGGTTTTGAAGGGTGATCGACATCCACCAGCTCCTTATCTTCTCCAGATTTCCCCCAGAGAGCGCTGGGCTTTTCGCAGATCTGTCTGCTTGTGTGGCTGTGCAGCAGAGCCCACGGGAACTGGCACATCCCCATCGGTGTTCTTCAAATGCAGAATGGGACCAAAGGAACCTTTCTGTTTTGATCATGACTGTGATGCTGACAGGATCCTGCACCCACAGTAGATCACTTGGCTTTACCACCTTCATTTATCCTGGTAGTAATTCTTGTCTCTGTCTCCATCACCCCTTGCTGTACAGAGGCAGTTCTGAGTCCTGATAGCAAAGCACACCTTTCCGACGATGTTTGCTGGGACATGAGAGGAATAGCAAGCAGCTGCTGCTCTGTATCCCTTGAGACCGGTGATGAGGCCTCTTTACTGAAACAGTGAAGGCTAAATAAATAAATTAAAAATTAAGGAGTTATTCCCCCAGTGGAGGAATCAATTTGGAGCAAATGCACTGATAAGTTGTGTTAGTGCAGTAGATAAATACCTGCCCTTTAGCCATTGAGGAGTGAAGTTACCTCTGGGCTTGTGCAAAGAAGGTCTTTTGTTAGGGAGAAAGCATGGTGTTTGTGGAACTTGTCACAGCAATTCATTGAAATGCCATTGTCCAGGAAAGCTGCAGCTCTGGGGTGATTTGGTTGTCCCGTAGAAACATGGAAGCTCTTACAGCTGAACCCAGGACAGTGTCCCTGTCCGTGGCAGGGGGTTGGAAGTGGGCGAGCTTTAAGGTCCCTCCAACCCAAACCAGTCTGGGATTCTATGATAACCCCTCTGAAGCTCACAGCAAAATCAGCTTAGAAAAATAGCAAGGCATGGGGAGCTATCAAACATGTGGGCAATAAGTGCTGCTGTCTTACCATCACACTGTGGCACCAGTGTTACGCCATCATCATCTAGCATGGATGTTTCTGAGCAGTTTGTTATTTTGCTATGTAAAGTATGTAACGAACAGTAGTTTCTTCCTTCAGACCCACTCATTCTTTTACGGTGATTTAGGATGGTGTTAAAGAGCTGTTTCAGACAAACAGACATGATATGAGGAAGTAGAGATATGAAGAAGGAAAAGATCCACAGCTCTATGAATCCGCAACTGGCATTTTTTGTCAGGATCAAGTGTGCTACCAGAGCATATAGAGCTCCAGGACACACAATGAAGATGCATAAATTGTGGGTGAGTGGAGGGTGTCTCAGCTCCTTGTCAAGTGTTTCTATGAAGTGAGGCAAATTACCATGTCTCATATGAGTGACCTTTTCCACTTCCGATACCTTCCTGTTTTTCTCTCTGCATTCATTAGCACTGCCTTCTTTTAGCAGCTCTCCACTTTGCAAACAGCCCCAGCACCACAGCCATCCCATTCTGACCTATCTCTCCACCCAGGCTCGGCCTGTCACATCCCATAATGGCTGGTGAACATCTTCCGCTGACTTTCTGCACTGAAACTCTGGCGTGCCTCTTGCTTTTCTCTTTCTGCAGTTACTTGACTCTGTAATTGCATTATTCAGCAGCAGCCCTGCGAGGCGTTTTGCGGTGGCAGTGAGGGCACGGCCGCGCAAGGAGCCAAACCACATTGCCTCGCAACATCCGCACTTGTTTTTCCATGCTGCACTTCTAAAAAAGGCTGGTGCTGAGATCAGGGTGTCAGAGTCTCAGGTCAGAGGTGAAGAGAGCGTATTTTATCCCAGCTAAATACTTTCTATCATTTCCAATGGGGAGATTTATAGCATCTGATTATAGTAACACCATTACCCATGCATCTGCTGTCTGCACAGAGGAACAGAACTGGCCAGTTAGCTCAGATACTCTGTATGTGTGCGAATGTGTGTGTACTAGCATCAGAAGGAGCTGCTAGTCAGCTTGGTTGCTGGACACAACCCCTGAAGCTACAACTCGCCCCTGGTGGGAATGCAGTGAGGTTTTTTTGTTTGGGGGTTTATGCTGTTTATTCCAACAACAGTGAAGGGAGCTTTGCTCTCATTGCTTTTCATGGTCATGGACTGATCCTGCTGCCCGTGGCTTGGTCCCGCATGCCTTCTCTCCTTCCTCCTCTGCTCACAAAGAATGCTTAATTTATCTCCTTTCATAGAAAATTCCCAGTTTTCTATAAAATACTTCTAGAAGGCACATATACATGAAGTTATGGAAATTTTGCATAGCCAATTTTGCTTGTCTTCCCAGTATACATTGGTTTGTATGTATAATTAAGTCCAGATCTCCCAAACTTAAATATAACTTCTATAGCACTGTTGGAATATATATATTAAAAGAAGCAACCTTTCTCTGAGTGTCACCCACAGTGACGGGCTCACATTTGAGATGAAAAGGGACTGAAGTGAAAAATGTGGCCAGTAAAAGCCAATGTGGACCTGAAAGGGCACCAGAAGGATTTCAGGGAGAGTGAGATGGTTGGTTTCCTTGGCACCAGTGGGAAAGGAGACTGGATTCTGGCAGTGACTGGTGTCAGAGCTGTGGCACTTAATGTGTTGTGAGAGGTGAACTGGGATGGGAATTTGAGACCTGATAGTGGCTGCATTTAGGACCCAGAAGAAGATATTAACTGGTGGTTGAAGAGCCCTCTGACACAGCACGGATGCCAGTTATTAGCCTTTTTTGATAATTAGAGGTTAATTAATAACTGGCTGAGGACAGGAGAGAGATTTGCACATCTCTACCCCTCTGGCAGTTGCACCAACAGGCAGAAGGTAACAGGTCTACCCAGGACCTGTTAACTTCTCTTGGGGCTGTATCCTTGAATCCAAGGTGAGAGCTGGGAAAGGGTGGACAGCTGCTAACACATCACTGGTGTTCTGTGAAGAATCTGGGAAGCAACATCACAAATCCCACATGTGCTTGGCAGTCTGGTTAAAAACCAACTCCCTTCTCACTGGAGGGCATATGCTGTGTAATCTAATGTGTAACATAATTATGGGGTAAAAATGGTTCCTAAATGCTACTTGGGACTAAAGAACAACCCAGAGAGGTTTTATATGGGCTCCAGATGACAATGACATTGAAGGCAGTGTATCAGAATAGACTGTAATCCAAGCAATTGGCACAGACCAGTGATGCAGATAATCCCTCTTCTTCCTCCTCACCTGCAAGAGCTGAGGGCATCCCATAAATTCTTCATCTGCTTTTATTGCTGAAAGCCAAAGACTGGGTTTGGTTAAATAAGAAAAAGGTAGAGTTGAAAGATAATTGTACCAGAAAGTTTGAAAATATACTTCCACTATGTTGCTTCAGACTTGTGCCTATTTTCAAACTTCCCAGTTTGAGCAAAATGGGAATTGTGTCTTCTGGAAACAGTATTTCACCAATGTGTTTATTTGACATATTTTCAAAAAATGGGTCCTGGCAGTGTCCATTTTGGGATGGGGAAGGGGTTGGTTTTGTTACTTTTTAAGGCTTTTGTAAAAAAAAAAATAAAAACTTTTGAAACCTTTCTAGCACAAATATTTTAATCTGTTGGTGAAACCATTAACAAGTGCACAATTTGAATGTGGCAGTTGTTATCACTTGTGTGGGCAGCTGAGAGGTGTGTGTCTGCTGCAGCAGCGAGCAGAAGAGCAGCCTTTCCCTGCAGCAGCATCTGAGCAGTGTTTCACACACTGAAGGCAGAACAAGTGCTATCGATCTCAGCTATACTCCAGAGGCTCAGAAGGGGAAAGCAAAGCAGCATTGATTTGGAAATAGTAGTAATGGAATTGAGGGGTGTTGTTTGCTAGGAATGGATAAAAATGAGTGACCTTTCTGATGTGTTCTATCTGCTTAAATCAAACTGTAATAAATGAGGCAGCATTTTTGGACAAACTAATCAATAGGCCGGCATAGCCAAGGAACCTCATTTCACATAAGCTAACTGGGTTGGACTTCATCATGTGAGTTACAGCCTTATTGGGCTCTGTGATGTGCTTGGAAGCCTCAGGAAGAGCTTGGAGAAGCAGCTCATGCCATGGGATGCCCTGGGAAGCATTTGCTATAGCCCTCCTGCCCCCATCATTTCTCAAATGGCCAAGTAAATGGGGTGCTGCTGAGAGAGCCTGGGCTGAAATCTCTTTGAGAGGCTACTAGAAATCCAGTTTTCCTGGGAAACATTACCTGGGAAGAAAACGTGCTGGTTGGCGGCATTTTCCTCAAGTCCTGAGCTTGCATGTGCTGGATGCTTGCAGTCTGCACAGACTACAAGACATTCTGGGGGTTGGAGGGAATCCTCTTGTTTAAAACTTGTAGAGAGCTGCAGAGAAAAAGCCCTTAAATAGTAATTATCTGTCTCAGTAGCGGTGGAAATGACCTGATTATAAACGGGGAAAGGCTTGGAGTGGAATAATTGTGGGAGTGCAGTAGGGACAGTTCACAACATGATGTTGATTGTGCAAACCTGCCAGATGCTGGAAAATATTAGCCCTCAGGACTTCACAAACTGGACCTGTGAGGCTCAGGTTGTAACCCTTAATTCTATAGGAACATGGTCTAGTCCACTGGTTCCAGTTTGGCACCTGGTACGTGGAAAGCATCGTGATGGTACCTAAGTGACACCTGGCAGTTTTTCAAAAGGAGCTTGGAGGGGGTTGCCATATATAATTTTAGTTATCTGTCTTGGTTACCTTATAAAAAGATTATGCAGAGCCACATTGTTCTTGGAATAGTTAATATTTACTCATTTTATGCACTATGCCTAGATCTGTGGCATCCATATTATATGTTGTGGAAAGTAAGGACTTCATCTGACTGACTCTAGTGGTCCACCCCTTCATATGAAGTTGTCTCTCAATTCAATTATTTCCTTTTTTTGGGGGGAGAAGTTATTAGTTGATGCAATTTTGATTTTCTGATTTGGTTTTCTGGTGACTGATTGGCTATCCACAGGTTTTATTATACCATGTTTGAAATGTTCTGCATAATAATACTAATAATACTTTATACCTCTGCAGCAGTTCTTTCACACAAAGAACTGAGAATACTTAAGGGAAATTCTCAAAGTATATGTGACAGTAAATCAAAGCTAGCTGTTGTACTGCTACTTGTGCCTATCAAATGCTCATAACAATTATTAGCCTGTATTCTGCAGATAAAGACTTTAAGAAAAAGGTCTAGATGATGCACAGTGAGTTAGTGGCTAAGATAAACTCTTCTTTGGTGGGTTAGACACAACACCAAATGGACTCTGAAAGGGGTTTTCTGCTGGTTAAGCTTAATATATCTTTTTCTTTTTTTTTTTTTCTTTCTTTTTTTTTATTTACAAACCATTTCCTCTGTGTTTTTCTGTGTAATTACTAAGAATAATGTCACACCCCTTTCCCCAGCAGCATTCTACATGCTGATCTTCACTGTAATTATATTTTGCACTTGAATAATAGTTTTCACTCAGATTTCAAAGTGGTTTACAAAGGTGGGAAAATCTTCTCTGTGCAGCCTCAGAGCTGCATGTGATGTGCCCTGAACGCAAAGGTGCGTTAGGAACTCAATGCTCCAGCAGGATGGGAGCGTGCCCTTTCCAGGCACAAATGGAGCTGCCATTTCACAGCTATTATTTCCCCTGCTTCCGTGAACAGGCCCTGTCTTTTACATCGTCATTGAAATGGATTCTACAGTCTTTGTTTGGGCTTCTGGTAGTTTATACGCATCCTTTGTCTGTGTACAGTCCTTTGGGTAACACTCAGTCCCCAGGACACATGCAGCAGCTCTAGCTAAAAGGTGCACTTACTGATAAGGGCTCCAAAAACTGGTCACCTCTTGCTTTTATCCTAATAAATACACAGATGTCCTTTTCCTACTCAAAGACATTTCTTACTTCTGAGCACGATGAGATATTACATGAGAGAAACACCAGAGCTCTTTCCTTCCAACACAAGCTTTAAGAAGCCCCCCCACTGCAGCTCTGGTGCCCCCAACATCAGGACTTGGAGCTGATGGAATGGGTCCAGAGGACGCCACGGAGCTGCTGCGAGGGCTGGAGCAGCTCTGCTCTGGAGCCAGGCTGAGAGAGCTGGGCTGGGGCAGCCTGCACAAGAGAAGGCTCCTGAAGGGGAGACCTCAGAGCAGCTCCAGTGCCTGAAGGGGCTGCAGGAAACCTGGAGAGGGGCTTTGGACAAGGGATGGAGGGACAGGGCAGGGGAATGGCTTTAACTGCCAGAGGGGAGACTGAGATGAGCTCTTGGGCAGAAGCTGTTCCCTGTGAGGGTGCTGAGGCACTGGCACAGGGTGCCCAGAGAAGCTGTGGCTGCCCCATCCCTGGCAGTGTTCAAGGCCAGGTTGGACACAGGGGCTTGGAGCAACTGCTCCAGTGGAAGGTGTCCCTGCCCGTGGCAGGGGTTGGAACTGGATGAGCTTTAAGCTCCCTTCAACATAAACCATTCTATTCTATGATTCTGTTCTAAGTTGTATTCTCCTCTTTTTCTCAGGCACAGGCAAGAAGTGCCAGTCCATGTGCCTGTGTTATTCTCTCTCCTCTCACCTCCTGCATGGCCAGGGAGTCTCTCTTACAACTTCCAGTCACTGTTATCAGGCAAATTTCTGTTTATTTATATATTGGCCATGCTTAAATCACAGAAAGACTTCACTGAAGATGCACTGTCCATTCACACAGAAATAACTGGGTAACTCATTCCTAACAGAGCCTCTTTGGAGGAAATGCATACTTCCTTTAAAATAGTAATAATGATGGGGAAATAATTCAATGTGGCAGAGTTAAGGTGTGATAAAACATTTATTCTTTCACACATGACAAGAAAAAATATGTTTGTGTTTATGTGGCAGAGTAAGATTTATGATATCATTAACTATTAATTTCCCTGCCTTTGACTGCTTGTTATTTTTAGATGATGTGATAGACAATTGTGTTGCCTTCATTTAGCAGTGTTAAAAGTTGTGTTTTCTTTTTTCAAATGACATTTTTGGACCATTGCATTTTATGAAAAGATAATATAGTACATTGAGGAGATGATAAGCTTGTCTGAGGTTGCCCACTGAGTTGGGATCAGATCCTGCCTCTCTGATTTGCTGCAACAGGGGTGTTGGGAACCAGTCTCCCCTTCCACAGTAAATGCAGCCTGATAGCTTCACCTTCTGCATACACACAACATAGCTTTCATTTTTCCTCACAGTCCATGTGCTTAAATCCTCCCAACATCCCATGACTCTAATCTTCCTGCTGCTTTCTCCATACACCTTGCTATGCCCATCTTGTATTCAGCAGGGAGTAAATGACATTTGCACTCTTGAAGATGGGCTGAAAAGTTGAGGAAGATGCTGGCATGGCTGCATGTGTCTTAGGTGTTCAGAGCGTAACTCAGACCTAACTAATGCATGTGCTGTTAATATCATGATGCATTTCACACCCCAGAAGTGCCTTATTGTCAGTGCTTAGTCTCAGCACCTGCGCTACTAAAAGAAGTCCTCTTTAATGTATATTTTATGACTGTAATGCAGCAAGGGAGAAAAAATTATTATTTGGAAATCTCAATGTCAGTACACATTGAGTTGGGACTTAGTCATGGGCAATTAGCAAGCATTGATCCACATAGTGATTTATACCATATTTTGTGAGCTAAAGATAGTAATTTTCCTGAAGAACAGAAGTTCTGCGTATTAGAGAAAGGATGGGGTTGGTGGGACGACCAAACCAAGCAAGAGTAGCTGAAGAGAGGTTGAAAGAAGGTTGTTCCCCCAAGCCCTTTGGTAACAGAGACACAGACCTGAGCTGCAGCCCCAGATAGCAAAACTCAACTCTGTTCACTTAAATGCAGAGGATTACTAAAACCTTTTATCCTCTTTAAAGCAGGAGACTAATAATTTACATAGTACTGGGGTGTAATGAATTGCAGTTAAGCAAGCATCATTCAGCATCTGACCTTCCAGACTTCTGGGAGGGAAAAAGAAAGTGTGCAAGTATGTGTTTCTCTGTGTGTGTGTAAACGAGCTGAAATGGTAATTATTGCACAGTTGTGCCACTCTTTTTTTCTATCCATCCCTCTAAAATTGGTGGGGATGTGGATTTATTCTAATCTTGATACTTCAGAAGAAACTAGAGGGGAGAAAATCGAGGTGCGATGCCACTTCTATTAATAAGATTCTTTCTCTTGCCATCACTCAATAAGACAGTCAATAGGCAAAACCACTCTAAGTGGCAATACACTCTAGAAAAATGTTGCACTTATATTATCCTAACTGAAAAATAGGTGTAGGGACAGTATTTACACTCGATGCCTTTTGCTATCTATTGATGTAAAAACAGGAAATCAAATGAAAAAAAAAATAGAGATGAAGTTTTGGTTCTTTTTTGTATTTGGCACAAGAACAAGCGTAAAATCAGTCTGGAATTGCTGCATTATCTGTGCCCATGGCTACTGGAGAGAAGTGGCTTAGACAAGGTTTGATGCCAGGGAAGTAGGTGAAGGCACCTGTTACAGCTTGGTAGCAGTTTCTGCCCTTTCATCTTTGGATATAAACAATTTTAGAATCATAGAACCATAGAATAGTCAGGGTTGGAAAGGACCTTAAGATCATCCACTTCCAACCCCCCTCCCATGGACACGGACACCTCACACTAAACCATGCCACCCAAGGCTCTGTCCAACCCGGCCTTGAACACCGCCAGCGATGGAACATCCACAACGTCCCTGGGCAATCCATTCCAGTGCCTCACCACCCTCACAGGAAAGAACTTCTTCCTCATATCCAATCTAAACTTCCCCTGTTTCAGTTTGAACCCGTTACCCCTTGTCCTGTCACTACAGTCCCTAAAGAAGAGTCCCTCCCCAGCATCCCTATAGGGCGCCTTCAGACACTGGAAGGTTGCTATGAGGTCTCCATGCAGCCTTCTCTTCTCCAGGCTCAACAGCCCCAACTTTCTCAGCCTATCTTCATACAGGAGGTGCTCCAGTCCCCTCATCATCCTCGTGGCCCTCCTGTGGACTTGTTCCAACAGTTCCATGTCCTTTTGATGTTGAGGACATCAGAACTGCACACAATACTCCAAGTGAGGTCTGAGGAGAGCAGAGTAGAGGGGCAGGATCACCTCCCTCGACCTGCTGGTCATGCTCCTCTTGATGCAGCCCAGGATACTTGGCTGGCTTTGTGGGCTGCGAGCGCACACTGCAGCCGGCTCATGTTTATTTTCTCATCAACCAACATCCCCAAGTCCTTCTCCTTGGGCTGCTCTGAATCTCTTCTCTTCCCAATTTTATTTGAACTGGAGATGGAGTAAATCTGGGTTTTTTTTATGTGTTCATGGTCTGGGGTTACGTGATTTTGGTCTTGATTTGTGTGATCTTGGTCTCAGTTTACATGACCTTGGTCTCAGTTCACATGACCCTAGTCCAGTTTGCACGACCTTGGTCTCGGTTTACATGCCAGTGATAAGTTTCCTCACCTACATTGAACATAATCTGCAAAAGATGAAGAAAAAATATTGAGGTATCTTTCTGTATTCTTGATTCACCAAAGTCCAGAGAACATTGGCTCAGCATCATATCATGGACAAGTTTTCTTCCTGTCAGTTCATTTGCTGGATTATGCATTTTGCACAAAAATTCTTCTGGTTTTTCCAAGTATTTTCTATCAGTGCATCTCCTTTGACATTGCATCAGCGTCCTCAAAGGCAGCAGTATACAGTGCTACAGCTGGGGGGTGATTACTAACAAGCAATTACTTTTGCAACATTGCTTCTTTCAGTGGGATTAAGTTGGTATTTGATCTAACCAGCCCTAACTCTTCCCAGCTATAAGTGATGCTTTATTGCCATGTTTGAAAAGAAGCTCTGTGTCCTGAGTTATGGATGCAAAGAGCTTTCATTAATGAATTTTTCAACTTTAGTAACCCAGGAAATTGAAAATGGGGGAAAGAGAGGAGCAGAGAATATATTCTTGTTATGAAGCAAATGCATCTAAGATCCAGAAATAAAAGATGGTAAATTAGTTACTGGGTATTTTATGTTCTCTATTTTGACTTGTCTCTTTTCCAGTTTTTCATAAACGAGACTGCCTTAAAAGTTATAACCCCATTCTTACAATAACTGGATACCCGAATAGTATGCCAAGTGTATCTGGAGGCTGAAAAAAAAACAGAGGCACATGGGTAGAGGATGCACATAACAATTCTTTTCTGGTCCTTTTCCAGTTGTGAGGCAGTATTGACTCCGATGTCCTGGGCAAATAGGAGCAGCTAATGAGCAATGTCCCCTCATTTTACTGGGATACCATTTGGATTCATTCTACTCCCAGAATTTCAGAATTGCTCCAGGCTAGTTTTATGTCTACCCCAGATCATTGAGTCTCCCCTCATGGCTTTGCCAAAACCACACAGTCCCAAAATCCCACGCTGTGAAGGGCAGTGTGGTTCCCATTTCAGCTGCATATAAAGCTCTTATAAAGAGGAGCTGCCAGCCCTCAGATAAATTCCTGAATTTATCCAACTTTTTGACACCAGAGATTGAGGAGTTTAGCCTTGATGACTTCCCTCACCGTACCCTCTGAATAATAATCGCTCACTCAATAGGAAGGACTTGCTGGAATCAATCAGCAGTCAGTGTCTAGAAAACCTGCAGAGCTGGAAAAAGCTGAAGAATACCAACTTATGTTTTTTTTCAACTTCAAATAATAGTTGATAAGGCAAAAAAATATTGCTGTTTTCAGTCATTTCACTGTAAACACCAACTCTGTGTTTTTTCAGGTTATGTATAAGGCGTGGGATGAAATGTTTTATACAGGGCATATTTCCTCATTCCTCGCCTCTTCACTGTTCTGTCTGCTGGCGATGGTGAGTTTTGAGTGGGTAAAGAGTGAGAACTGAAGTGCTGAATGCAGGAGGAGAGTCCAACGTGGCTGATAAGAGACCCAAGGAAATGCCATAGTGTCAGATCAGCAGATGGGTACCATAGAATCGTCGAATCCCAGATTGGAAGGGTTGCAAAGGTCATCTGGTCCTACCTTTCTAGGCAAAGCATGACCTAAACTAGATGTCCCAGTGCCCTGTTCAGCCTAATCTTAACAGTGTCCAGCATTGGGAAGCACGGCACTTCCCTGGCGTGATTATTCCAGTGGCTGGTTGTTCACATTGTGACAGATTTTCTTCTTGTGTCCAGTTGGAATCTCCCCAGGAGTAACTTGTGCCCATCACCCCTCATCTTCTCCATGTGACTCATTGTAAAAAGGGAGTCTCCATTTTCTCTGTAGCCACCCTTTAAATACTGAAACATGTGATTGCATCTCTCCTGAGCCGCCTTTTCCCAAGGCTGAACAAACCTAACTCTCTCAGCCATTCCTCATAAGGCTTCCCAGTCCTTGGATCATCTTTGTGGCTCTTCTCTGGACCTTCTCCAGGTCCAGTCATGGCTGCTGGAGTGTACAAGGGCTGTCTCGGCTTGATTGACTTCATTAAGATCTCAGGTCGTTTGTCTCCCCGGGTGATGTAATCATAGAATCATAGAACAGTTAGGGTTGGAAAGGACCGTAAGATCATCTAGTTCCAACCCCCCTGCCATGGGTCCAACCCCCCTGCAATGGGCATTATGGTTTGGGTTGGAAGGGTGGTTAAAGCTCATCTAGTTCCATGAGCAGGGATACCTTCCACTAGACCAGGTTGCTGAAAGCCCTGTCCAACCTGTCCCAGCACATGGAAAGCCTGGTGGCGACTGTGATGGGCACGTGTCCTGGCTCCAGGAGAGCTTGTCTGCTCCATGGGGAGAAGAAAGCTTTGTGAATAAGGCTTTGCTGCAGCAAATCCAGAATTATAATAAACAGAAATACTGAAGCATAAATGATACTTATCTGCAAAGGTCAAATGTAGAAGAGTGTATCTTTTATTTACACCAGTGAGGGATTAAGATGTTTACCTGAGAAAAAAGTAAAACGTATCAAAACTCTTAAGTAGCTTTTGCCTAAATCACAGAAAAAATATTTTTCATTGCTTTAATTTAACAGTAATTGTCTGCTTTAATTAAAATGCTCTGCTGAAATATTTTGCAGACTGTAGCAATTTGGTTCCCATGTGCAGGCTTTTTCCTTCTTTATTATGGCTTCTCTCTACCAGAACTCATCTCTGTGTGGACATGGGTGTGAGCAGACATTGACAGGTAGTTTGGGTAGTGGAAGGTAGTTTGGGTAGGAGCTGGTAGTTATGCCTGACCTGGTAGGTGTTTTTGTGTGCGAGCAACATGCAATCCCCTTGGCTGTCTCTCAGACAGCAAAAGACTCTAGTGAATGCGCTGTTAAAATCAGCCCATGATTCTTCACAGGAGGATCTTCCTTTAATTGAAACTCCGTAGATGGCTATTATTAGCACTGAAATGCAAGCTAGTTCAAACCAGGGTTGCTTGCTTCTGAAAGAAATGGCTGAAAAAAGGGTTTTAAAGTACACACATTTGCATCCCTAATGCCAAGTCCATTAAACCATTTTTAACACCTTTTATTTTTTGTTTTACAGCACGGTGGTTCTTTATTTCAGGCTGCAGCTTGAACTTTATAAAGTTTGCCTAATCCATTCTGATTAAATATGTTATTGTAGGCCCTGATTATGTGTGTGCGCGTGTGCTTGTTTTTGTATGACCTAGCTTTGGTGGCAGGATGCCCAGAAATCGGTACAAACTAGGTTTTGCACTGAAAACCTTCCTGACAGAAGAGGATTTCAACTATATTAGAAGAGTACATTAAGAAGTGCTGGGACATCCTCAAATATATGAGCACTCATACGTAACAAGCAGTCTCATCAGTGGCCCATTTATACTGGCTTTCCAAACAAAGCATGAGAAATGGCTGTGCTTTGTCCTTGCAAGTACTAGATAAATTTAAGCCCTAAATCTGAATGCAGTCGGTGGGACCCCGAAGAGCAGAAGCTGCTCCTAGATAGCAGCTCCACAGCCAGGCAGACCCTTGGTTTTACCACAATACCAGCCAGGTTAATCCATTGCAGTGCTTTTTTTCCCCTGTGGAATGATCTGGACTCTTCAAGGTGATGGGATTCATGATGGGTCATTCGACCACTGCTATGCAGCGAATGCATCATATCAAGGAGTTTATTCAATCCAGGAGTAATTCAAGAGCCTGTTTTGCAAGGAATGGATTTAAGCCCTATTGACAGAGCTGACTTTTATCTCTGAATTAGTCCCGCATAAAATAATTGCATTTAAAAAGGACTCAGCATGCTGCTGTTATCAAAACCTTTTGAAAGGCCTGTTCCGTTTGATATTGCCGTGAGGATTTTTTTAAACAACATCAAAGAAAAAAAAGAAAAAGACAAAAAAGAAAAAAAAAAGAAAAGAAGAAAAAGAAAAAAGGAATTTATAAGAGACATTGCAGTGCACACGAGCTCACCCATGTCCCTGCTGTTAAAATACACCCAAGCAGGCTCAGGACACCATGTGGCACTCTGTATTGTGCTTCAGAGCGGTTCCGGGACAGATGCCGTTTGATGGCGTGCTGCCTGCGGAGCTGCTTGTGTGGACTGCATTGTAAGGAGGTATAATCAAGGTTCACCAAGAAAGGGATCTGTTTGGGTCTCTCTCTGTTTTTTTTAATGAAGTTCCTAGCTGGAGGATTGTCTGCTAAGAAGCATTTCTCCATTTGCTGACCCAAGGAGATTGTGGTTAAAGACTCACCTGTACGAGCCAGCATGGCTTTGGTTTTCGGTTTGGCCAGGGCTGGGCTACCTGGGCTCATGGGGAGATTGTGGGAGATCTCTACTGGCATAGAAGTGGGTTTGAATCATGGAGAACAAAGAGGAAAGGGGAACTGTATCAGGAATGAACTCCCACACCCTGCCTGGGAATGAAGCTTCTTTGAGCAAAGCAAGGAATGACCCCGTGAGGTTATTCTGGAGGTGGAATTACACCAAAATGTGTTCATTGCTCTGCTCTGTCCATGTAGAAGTAAAATTATGGCTTTGTACACAAAAAATCATACACGGTGTTGAGTGCCCATACTTCCAACCAGTTGTGAATGCTCCATCCCTGGTGATGTTCAAGGCTGGGTTGAACAGAGCCTTGGGTGATATGATTTAGTGTGAGGTGTCCCTGTCCACGGCAGAGGGGTTGGAATTTGATGATCTTAAGGTCCTTTCCAACCCTAACTATTCCATGATTCTATGATTCCCATCACAGAGCTGGCTCTTCTGAGGAATGCATGATGGACAAGCCTATGTGGGGATCCTGACTCTGCCTGACTTTGGTCAATGCTCTGGCTTTCCCTGTTGCAGGTATTCCCTAGGAACTGGCATGGCTGGAGGAGATATTTTATCACAGCCCAGATTAAAAATTCAACAGATGTAAGTGCCTTATGAAAATCCTAGCAGAATAAGAGATTAAAATTGGAGAGATCTGGGGTTAGTAGGCACTGTCCTCTGTTCTGCCATAGGGGGATCTCTCTCCCAGCAGAATCCACAGAGCCATCTCTGTTGGGGAAGTGTTTGCATCACAGCCATTCTGGTTCAGCAGCTGAAACGGAAAAGAAAAAGGGTGTTGGATTAAGCCAGATTTATAACTTTTTTTTTTTCTTTCCTGATAAAAATTAACATCTGAAAAATTCAATTAATGTCAAAAGAAATTTTCTGCTCAACCCACATCAATGTATTATGCTCTCAGTTTGTCTGAGAAATGAAAAACTACAGAAATGACTCACCAAGGAGATGGGAGAGAGATGGGCCTCCTCATCTGATGGGGCTACATGGTGGTGGGAAGCACCAAGGGGAAGGGGCTGGCCCCACACCCACAAATGGAGTGGACCAGCACCCCGTCCTATGCCCCAAATCCTGTTGGAGTGGAGGGGCTTTCAATGCTCCTCTCACATTGTCTCTGCACTTCTAGATGTTTGAGTATTTGGAAGAGGGGTAATTCCCTGTCCCTCTACTCACCTCTGTGATGGGAAGTCAAAGTCCTGGACTTGGGATCAAAAAGTATTGCTTTGTCAGTTTCTGGCAGTGCTCAGAAGAGGCTAAAATTGGTGGTGTTTCCCTGGGGAGTAGGAGAAGAAGTGTTCCCTTAGGCAGAGGAAGAGAGGGCTGTGCTCCTTTAGGCAGAGGAAGGAAACCAGCGCCATAACTGGACCAAGAAGACTTGACACCATCTTCATTCTTTTTGCTGTCTTTATTTCTTTGCATTGTTTCCTTCAAATGCAATAGGAAACACAAATTTTTCCCCAACTTCTCACATTGGCTTCTTTCTGGTAAACTCACTACTTGCCATCAGTTCCTCTTCTTTAGCTTTCTATGGACATGTGAAGTCATTATGTCAAAGCATGCAGTAATACATGAGCTGCCTGGGGTCAGGTGGGAGCAGAGGGCTTCTGTCAATTCTTGGTGATAAACAAAGCATTGTCTGCCTTCAAGCAGCCCATCCCCAGGAGTCCTGACCAAAACATCATCTTGCACCTTATCACACAGCTCAGTGTTTTGTCTGTCCCTGCTTTGCATCACTCCTCTGCCTGCTCAGCCTGCTGCCACAACTGCGGAGTCATAAAAGGTTGGTCAGTGATGTTTTAAAGTGGATTTCACAGAAAGAAATATGCTGAGAGTTTCCTGGGTGGTTCAAAGACTCAGCTCCAGCGCTGAGGGAAATTATAGAATCATATGATGAATGGTTTAGGTTGGACGGGACCGTAAGGATCATCTGGTTCCAACCCCTTGCTATGGGCAGGGACACCTTCCACTAGAGCAGGTTGCTCCAAGCCCCGTCCAACCTGGCCTTGAGCGCTGCCAGGGATGGGGCAGCCGCATTTTCCAGTGCCCAAATGGAGCACCAGCTAACCCAGGAGGGCGAGGTTATATTGAGGCTAGAGAAATTTTTATCAGTTGTGGTACTTCTGCAAGTCGTGTATTCATTTTATTAACTTTAATTATAGGAGCCATATAACATTTTCCCATTCCGTGCTGCATGAAAAATGCAGCAGTTAATTGCTCTTGACATTTCACTGGTTTGTGTTTCCCTCTAACGCAATCTTGTACTCACAATAGAGACGAGGATACCAGTTGGCTTGTTTTAGAGATTGGAGGCTATGATCACACCATGAAATTAGTATTTTTGCTACTTCTCTCATCAGGTTAAAAATATGGATGCAAATGCGTGGGTTTGCAAAGGGTGTTCTTTGACTTAAGGTGCTTTGCTTGCTAAATAAATACAACAGGCTTCCTTTGCTCCATGCTCTACCTACCCAGGCAGGCCTGCACTGTTGTTCTTTTTTCACGTTTCATCCTTTCCTTCCTTTCCCTCTCTACAGATCTGTCATATTTTTTCATCCTTGTAGGTTTCAAGCCATCTGGACTTGGAGCTGTCTTTGTTTTTTTTTTCCAAATGTCAATTTGTTTGCTGTAAAAAAATAATAAAAAAAAGGCACACGGGATCTGAATATTACCAGTTGTAATGTCTGGTGGCTGGATAATCTCTGAGCTCAATGTGGCAGCCCTTCCCCCATCCTGGTGGCAGTCACGCACTTTGGACTCCATCCATTAATATTCCCTTTCAATCCATGCTTCTGTGAAGAATAAACCAATTCAATCTATTTGGGAAAAAATGGTTAAAATTCAGTATAGAATAAATCTGAGTGGTATCAAAAAAGGTAACCACTTATGTATTTGTCTGTAACACGGAAGTATTTTCCAGCATAGTTATTTTAAGGAGATATTCAACCCTCCTGCTCAGCGAGTACGGAGGATAAAACGTACGGTGTATCTTGACGGTTGTGAAGATGCAGAGATATAACCAGAAAGAGTGATCATAGAAACATAGAATCGTTTGGGCTGGAGAGGACCGACAGGACAAGGGGTGATGGGTTCAAACTTAAACAGGGGAGTTTAGATTGGATATAAGGAAGAAATTCTTTCCTGTAAGGGTGGTGAGGCACTGGAATGGGTTGCCCAGGGAAGCTGTGAATGCTCCATTGGTGGTGGTGTTCAAGGCCAGGTTGGACAGAGCCTTGGGTGGCATTGTTTAGTGGGAGTTGTCGATCACCCAGCTCCAGCCCCCCTGCCATGGGCAGAGATGCCTCATGCTAGACCATGTCTCACAAGGCTCTGCTCAACCTGGATGTGAACACTGCCAGGGAAGGAGCATTTACCACTTCTCTGGGCACCCTGTGCCAGCGCCTCTGCACCCTCACAGGGAAGAGCTTCTGCCAGATATCTAACCTGAACTTCTCCTGTTTCAGTTTGGACCCATCACCCCTTGTCCTATCACTGCAGTCTCTGCTGAAGAGTTCCTCTCCAGCATTCTTGTAGGCCACATTCAGACACTGGAAGCTGCGCTGAGCTCTCCCAGCAGCTTTTCTTCTTTAGGCTGAAAGCCCTGATTAGCAGAACTGATATTCTTTTATTGTTTTTTAGGGTATAGAGAATAAGACTAGAGAGACAGCTAAACAAAAATAAGAAACAACAAAGTTGCTGCTAAATCCACCTTTTATGCTAAATCAACCACAGATCAAAATCACCACGAAAACATGGATGTGAAGGTTTCTATTGAGTAGAAGACTGTATTCAGATTCCCACCAGAACCTGGGATTAATCCAACAAATTAGCTGTTGATCCTACCATAATGTAAATTTATTCCCTTTGAATTTACTGATTTTCAGCTGAAGTGTACTAAATGCAATGTCTTTAGTCATATCATATTTTCATCTTAGACTGCACAGGAGAAAGAAATCGTTGCTCTATGTTTACCGTTGAGACCAGGAGAATATATTTATACATAGAATGAGTACGTCTATGTAAGTAAATAAATAAGTAATATTAGCACTGTGGTGTGAAATGGGGAAAAAGCCTGGAATGGTTATTGAAATGGCACTGTTTTCTGTGTCATAAATTTCCTGCTCCCCTGGGTTACCGTAGCATTTCAACCTGAGCTGTGTGCTGGCACAGCGGGCCGGAGAAGAAAGATCAAAAAAAGGAGATAAAGACAAGAAAGAAAAGACTGATGCTCGTATTATGAGGAATGTTGCAGAGAACCAAATGCACTGCACAGCACACCTTATCAGGGTAAGAAACATGCCTGGCTGTGGCTTGTCCGGGCAGCGGGGCAGTGGATTCCAGCTTGGATTACGTGGCACAGCTACAGGAAACAGAGTGGAGACTGCTACTGAGTTACAGCACCTGCAGAAACTGCTGCCAGGGCTCTGTGGCTCCAACCCTGATAAACCTGGGGCTGCACCCCCAGAGCGTGAGCTCAGGGAGGGGATCCTGAACCTCTGCTGCGCTCTGCTCTGGGGAGAGCCCCCCTGCAGTGCTGATCCAGCTCTGGGGCAGCAGCACAGAGGGACGTGGAGCTGCTGGAGCGAGGCCAGAGGAGGCCATGGAGCTGCTGCGAGGGCTGGAGCAGCTCTGCTCTGGAGCCAGGCTGAGAGAGCTGGGCTGGGGCAGCCTGCACAAGAGAAGGCTCCTGAAGGGGAGACCTCAGAGCAGCTCCAGTGCCTGAAGGGGCTGCAGGAAACCTGGAGAGGGGCTTTGGACAAGGGATGGAGGGACAGGACAGGGGAATGGCTTTAACTGCCAGAGGGGAGACTGAGATGAGCTCTTGGGCAGAAGCTCTTCCCTGTGAGGGTGCTGAGGCGCTGGCACAGGGTGCCCAGAGAAGCTGTGTGCCCCATCCCTGGCAGTGTTCAAGGCCAGGTTGGACACGGGCTTGGAGCAACTGCTCCAGCGGAAGGTTGGAACTGAATGAGCTTTCAGGTCCCTTCCCACCCAAATATTCTATGAGTCTATGAAATCTGTGTTTTCCCCTGGGTGTTTTAATTTTTGTAACACACGGTGAGCTTGCAGCATGTCTGATGTGCTTGGACAGAGCTGCTGAGACAGGAGAGGCAGTGGCCTTCCTCCTCTCCTAGCACCCTGCTAAGCACCCTGCTAAGTACCCTGCTAGGCCACAGCATTCCTGGGTGCATTTTCTTTACTGCTCTTCTGTTCACTTCTTTTCACTTTAAGTGGTTACAGTTTTGGTTGTGAGGTATTTAGTTCATGGTCAAATACTGTAACTTTGCAAGAGTCAAGGAAAAATCTTCTGTGTTTGAGGCTTTGGTATATAAGTATATACAGGTAGTGTGCAGAATTAGGGCTATTAAAAGAAGGGATTTAGATAAGAACATCTTTCATTTTTCTGAGCTCTCTCTGAAGAACAGCAATCAATTAAACCTGTCTGAATGGGGGGATTTGGGTGGGGGTTTTTGAGATGCCATGATTGACTGTTTATGCAAAAAAAATTGGAGGAGCTGGCAGCATTGCACTCTGCAGTGTTTTCATCTGTAGTGCCCGTCGTATTGCAGGGAGCTGTGCCGTGAACTTCCCCTCATTGCCCTGGCAATGAACTTCTCCATGCATCTTGTAAGAGAGCTGATTCCCTCAATGCATTAACCTAGTTTTGGCTCTTTAGGGCTCTGCAGCCAGGGCAGCTCCTGCAAACCTTCAGATGCATTTTGGAATCCATTTTAGTGCGTTTTGGATTAAGTTTGAGCTGTAACTCCCTTAAGGGATGTCAGTGTATTATATTTGTATACATATGTAGTTTATGGATTGATTTTTTTTTTTATGATCAATAAAACAGAAAGAGTACATGAAGGACCCTGAGTATTATAAATGCCCTCTGAGCAGTTTATGGAGTGTCGGTTTTCTTCATTCTCCAACTGCTTCTTTGAACGATTTAGAAGGGCTCCAATCTTCAGCATTAGGGGTCTGCTCCCTGTGGGGCACAGAAGCATATTTAGGAAGTCATTTCCTTCTGAGCAGAGGAGAATAATGTGGTATTGGCCAATTGCCTTGGCTGAGCATTTGTGTACTCCATACCCTTCAGGCTCCACCAAAACCTTCAATGTGGTTTGGGTTTATGTCAGCTACCGGGGCCTTCAGCATTGTCTCAGTGACGCTTCAGTAGGAAGGAAACCAAGCAGCAGCGTAAAGATCTGTTTTATGTTGTAATAATTTTTATGGTAATTTCTGTACGCAAAGTTCACAGCTCTTTACTTTTAGAATTGTAGAGTTTCCTCTCATTTTGGTTCAGTTCATTCTGCACTTTTTGATATTGTTTATTGGTGCCTTCATCAAAATGAGTGCTCCTTATTGAACTCTTTTCAAGGCTCGTATTTTCTTTGGTCAAAGCACATTGATTTTCTTACATTAAAAATTTAGGAATTAATTTCATTTTTATCTTAGTTCTGTCTGGTTTCAGCTCTGAAATTGGCAGTGGGGCATGACAGCTCGCTTGAAGTATGATTTGGATGTTTTCTTTAGGTTAAAACCACAACTTGAGTGGCTAATCCATGTCCCCAGCAAAATTTGGTCCTGTTTTAATCAGAGCAGCCTTTGTTACTGGGAAGAACCTCAGGTAAGGTACTTGCAGCCTGAATTGCTCATGGGGAGTTGTGGTACAACAGCCACAAGAAGAGTTTGCTTTTCTGGTGGGAATGTGGTAATGCATTTCAAACATATGCCTTGCTCCTCATTTTCTTTGGCTGATGCAAACAGGATTCATTGCACTCTGTGCTGGCTATGTCCAAGGCAGGTATTGATGCCAAAGATGCTCTCCTCAGCTCCTTGGCAGGCAGAGGGAGCAAGAGCAACCCTTAAACTGCATCTGTACCAGCAAATTACCCACATGTCCACTTGTCCTGCACTTCTGTATGGGTCTCTATTGCCACTGACTGCTTTTCCACTAATTACTGTGGCTGCAGTAGTGTCACATTTAAAAACCCAGAGCTGTATAAAGCACAGCACAATGCTCATAGTTTGCAGTGCCAGGCTGCATGTATATTGCCGGGGTGTCCTGAGTCAATGTAGGTAACGCTAGCAGAAATGACAACAAAAAAAGTTAGACAGGTTGTGAAGTCTCTTTGTTTTCCAAGAATTGCACCTAAAGGTGAAGTGGGGGTGGCATGAGGCATCTTTGATCTTCTTCAATGCATCTGCTCCTGCTGTCTGCTTCAGACGAGAACCTAGGCTATGTCTGATCTGGTGGAGTAATGCGTCTCAGACATTTCCTTTTCAGGAACAGTCGAATAGGAATAGGCAGGGATAGTTGTGGGAGACTGGAACCAGCGTTAGCACAACACGCCTGGATCATGCTGACAGCATTTCCATGGGAGTCACTGTAGGAGCCACATGGGTAACAGTTGCCAATGCCTTCAGCCCTGCTGTAGGTACCCAGGGAGAGTAAAAGAAACAAATCATCAAAGGTGAGTGAGCGGTAGGATGAGGGAGGGGATTCTGCCCCTCTGCTGTGCTCTGGGGAGGCCCCCCTGCAGTGCTGATCCAGCTCTGGGGCAGCAGCACAGAGGGACGTGGAGCTGCTGGAGCGAGGCCAGAGGAGGCCATGGAGCTGCTGCGAGGGCTGGAGCAGCTCTGCTCTGGAGCCAGGCTGAGAGAGCTGGGCTGGGGCAGCCTGCACAAGAGAAGGCTCCTGAAGGGGAGACCTCAGAGCAGCTCCAGTGCCTGAAGGGGCTGCAGGAAACCTGGAGAGGGGCTTTGGACAAGGGATGGAGGGACAGGGCAGGGGAATGGCTTTAACTGCCAGAGGGGAGACTGAGATGAGCTCTCAGGCAGAAGCTCTTTGCCGTGAGGGTGCTGAGGCGCTGGCACGCGTGCACCATCCCTGGCAGTGTCCAGTGCCAGGATGGGGCTTGGGGCAAGCTGCTCTAGTGGAAGGTGTTCCTGCCCATGGCAGGGGTTGGAACTGGATGAGCTTTCAGGTCCCTTCCAGCTAAAACCATCCTGTGATTCTGTGGTCCTATGAAAACTTGCTTTATGCGTCTACTCTTGCAAGTGGTTTAATGTCAAGTTTAGAAGTGGGTGGTTGTGCCTAGTTATTATGAACATTTTATTACTTGTTTCTGTTACTCATGTCTCCTGGTTGATCACTGTTTTTGTTTGTCTGGTTTGTATGGCTTAGAGAGAGGAAAATCTGTGAGGACCCCAACTGTTCAATGAGACAGCCAAGCTCTGTCATTTCTCTCCAGGCTCTTTCACCCCCTTCATCTGTTTTTCACAGCAGGAAGGAGTTCGGCCTCAGGGTTTGTATTCCGTATTCGTGGTCAATGCCACCGTGCACAAGCCGATACAGAGCTGAATTTCTAGGTTAACTTTTTTAACATTTTTTTTCCCCGAAAATACTGATTGTCTCAGCAAGGGATAGACTTGAAGCCTCAGATGCTGTGAGCAGTGTAGGCTCTCACTCCACGAGAGTTCTGTTTCAGTTATCAGTTGGCACTTGAAGGGAGGTGACAGCACCATCACCACAATGGCTGGGAATTTGTTTGTATGTGTGTTGCCCTCTCTGTTTACCCCAGAGCTCTGTGTGCCAGATTGCTTTTCTTGTATCTGGACATCGCTGGGGCAGGGATTGATGTCTCCAGGCTGGGCTGAAATGGGGTCCCCTCATGCTTACGACTAAGCAGGAACATTAAGGCCAGGGCATCTTAACGTCTCTTGAAAAAGAAGAGTAATCCTTCCTATTAGCAGAGAAATGAGCAAGCAGGTCCCTGGCTGGAGGATCCCCTCTCCCCTCTTCTCCTATACTCCTGTTCCTCAGACTGGCACATCCCTGCTCTGGTTTAATCCCTGGCCTACATCCAGCATCCAGGCTTCCACTTCTCATTTCTCTCTGTGAATATTCTTTTCAAGAGAAGTTGGCTGAAGGATTTCCTTAACATGTTACAAGACAAACAGAGTAATCTTTCACACTGCTGATCTGGAACCAGAAAAAAAAACCTCTACAAATCTCCCCTCTGCTCATTCCTGTCACGTCTCCACAGCTCTATTGTCTCTCCTCCTGTCTTGGCACACATCTTCACTTCTTCCTTGGCCTTGCATTTTGAATGCTACCCTCCTTATCTATTTTTTTTATCCACATTCACTTATCTTTTGTCCTCTATCCACAAATCATCATCCTTCCATGAGCCTTACTACAGCCGAGTGTGTCTCCTTGCATAGTTATTAGCCATCTAATTTTTCTGCTTGGTAACACCCAGAACCTTATTTAGCAAAGTCATTGTGTAAGGCTCTTCTAGGCAGGAATGACTTTAATTAAGTAGCTGTATGCTGTTTGCTGTTTTGGTTTCATTTTCTTTTTGTGCTTAGTAAAATTCAAGAGGAAAATAAATTTCAACTAGTCTAAAGATAAGCACTAATGCCTTACTTTGGTTTATTTTACTAATTTTTAAGAGTACAAGAGCTTCAAAAATGCCCCAGATAGTAAAGCAAATAGAAATGCCAATTGGAAATCATATTTCACTGAACTACTCTTTGGAAAGCCTGTTTTAGACCGGGATTCTGTAATCACAGATAAGGAGTGGAGAAGCAAACCGTTTTCATGCAGGTATTAGTAAGTTCACCTCTTTTCTTCTAGTCAGCACACTGACTCTATGACAGTAGGTGGTACTGCAGTCAAGTAGATTTCCCAGATTGCTGGGGTGTGCAGAATGACATCCCTGGTGCTGTACATGAAAAGGTCTGGATGGCTGCATCCTGCTCCCTGGAGCACAACAGTTAAACGACTCACCCAGCCCCATACTCACTCCCTTATCCCTCTTACCTTGTACATCCATGGCAGAAGAGCTCAAAGGATCGAGCGAGTGGCTGGAGGAGGTTGGATAGATAGATGTGGAAAATACGTTCCTTTCTTATTCACATCAATGGCTCTGGAAATAACTGGGGGTTTTATCAGAGAAGCTGGGTCTGCCATCCCTGGCAGTGTTCAATGCCAGGTTGAACGGGGTTGGGGCGACCTGGTCTTGTGGAAGTGTTCCTGCGCGTGGCAGGGGGTTGGAGGTGGATGGGCTTTGAGGTACCTTCCAAGTCAAACCAGTCGATGGTTCTAAGATTCAGCCCATTTACTGATGCAGAAGGCTGAAGAACTGAATGGTTGTAACAGGAAATGTTCAGCAGTTGGTTTCACTTCATATTGAATGTTCCATTGGGCTCCAAAGCAAAATATTCAATTAAAAAAACCCAACAAAGCAGTGCCAGGGAAGCAAAACTACTGGAAGAAGATCACTGCCTCTTTACACTATATCTCAGGAGACTACTTGCTTTGGATGCTTCAGATCAAGGTTCAAATTCTTTCTCCTGCTGGAGAGTGTGTGAAGACACATCTGTCTCCCACTGAGAGAATGTCGTAACTGCTAACGGAAGGAGTAGATCTCACCACCTTCTTTGATGATGTTCCAGCTGTAAAAACTGTTAAATAGCAATAAAAGGAATTGTCTAACCTGGCAGGTTATCTATATGTCTAAAAATACTTTTGGTTTCTTCTTACGCGTCGCACTTGCTCAGATTTTAGTGGTTCCAGTATTAGACCTCTACTTTTTGACCTCTGAAAGGATTCTTTCTTTGCTGGTCTGTCTCAAAATTATTCCATCTTATTAATTCTTTTCCTGAGGTGCTTATTTAACTAGGCAGCTGTGGAGACCCTTGCCAAAAATATTTTCTTCTTTCTTTGCTGCGGATGTACATTCCAGACAGCATTTACACTTGGCATTTTAATTCAAGCCCTGCCTACGCTGAAGTTCACAAGATCTTTAAGGGCATTTAGAATAGACAGACTGAAGGAAGTCTGTCTTTATCATGTGTTTTGCGGTGTTCTATCTAAAGGAAGGATCTTTGTTCTGAAGATATTTCCAGTGCAGCTGTAATCAGAGGGGACGAAGTTATCAAGGTGGTGTTGGAGGCTACTAGAGAAGATGGATTTGGTGGGTCATGGGAGTCCGTGTTGTCCAAGATGCTGAAAAATGTTCTTTTTTCCTTTTTTGTTTTCTCTTCTTTTCCTGGTAAGACTTGTGCTTTTGTGTCACACACACAAAAAAATCTTGGATCATTGCAGGCTTTAACTTTGCTTGGCTTTTTAATTTCCTTTCATTTGTTTTCTTTGCTGAGGCATCTTCGTAGGCCGTAAGGGTCATCAGAAAGAGCAATAATTGTCAAGTATGTTTTGGGTTTTTTTTTTTCATCTCCAGTGCTCTCCACGGGTCCCCTCCTCTTCTGGGAGCTTTGTTGGACCTTCAGTCACTGCAGAGTAATGGAGATGCTCCCAAGCTGGTTTCTGGCCAGTGAGCAAAGGCACCTACAATGACCCAGAGCTCGGCAGAGGTTGTCCAGGAATGAGTGGTAGCCTTCCTTGGGCCCAGTTTTGCCAGGCTGGGTGATTAGCCAGTTTCTGATTGGTGTCAATAAAGAGGGGAAGGCCCCAGGACTGCAGTGAGCAGGGTATACCATTGACTGAAGTTGTCCTGGAAAAACAAGGGTCTGACCACCGGTGGAAAGAGACCCTAACTTTTGTACAAGCTGTGTTGCTGGGCTTGTATGTGGCTACTATTAAGATGCATCATTCATGGCAGGAATAACTGCACTGCAGTCCTTTGCCATATTTTTCCTTTTTTGTACATTTTTCTTTCTCCCAGCAAGTTCTCTGTACTTTCAAGCTGGTTCACACTCCCTCTCCTTCGGGTAGGAAAGGGATAAGGGTTAGACATGCCTTTTCTCCTCTCTGTGCTGGGAGAGAGAGCACCCGGCTGGATTGGCTGAGGTCCAGACCTTCAGCAAGATCTTCAAGTTTGCTTTTAGTCTTTTATTCTCCAGGGTTAGGAGAAGCTGTTTGTTTTTCTCCCTCTCACTCAAGATTAAGGAGGACAAGAGAGTCTCTGTGTATGTTACCTTCCATTTTTTGACTTGCATACAAATGAATCCTGCTGATGATGTATCTAAATATCAAGTCTCCCTGCTAGAAGAGGCTATAATCTCTGGGAGGAAAGGAAAGCTTTTTATCTGTGTTATGGAAAGCACAAAAATAATGTAGATATATGGAAAGGCTTTTGCTGTTAGTGCTCTTGGTAGCTTTTAAAAGCTGATTCCCTAGCACCTGATTAGTGCCATAAATGAGGGGGGTGAAAACCCCAAAGGCTGAAACCATCCTTACAAAATGATAAACTCTATCAGTGTGTTCCTGTCTGCATTCTATAGCTGTGATGTTTCTTGTCTCTCAGATCACAACTTGTGCATCTTGCCAGACAAAGCAACACTGGTGGGGATGTTGTGCTGACTCAGGCAGGGAGTTTCTTTCCTATTGCAGTATTTGTCCTTTTGATATGTCCACAACAGGTATAGCAATATACTGCCACGTGGGTAAGTCCTGCCTGCTTTGCTGAAAGCTGTTTGTTTTCCTCATCCCATCTCCAATGCCCCTTTAAAGCAGAGCAGTGGCATAGCCCCCCACTATTACCCAGGGCAGCTGTCCCATGCAGGGTAGTCAGATTCAGTCTGTGATGGAAGCACTGAAACAGATACTGTTTAGAAAATACAGGAAAAGTAAAATAGGCTCAATGACATATTCATGCATCATGAAAGAGTAGGGGTAAGTTCCTCCAGAGTCACTGAGTATATTCAGAAGAGCAAAGGGTATTTTTAATACTATATTTTTTTAAATAATCATATCTCACCTGCTGTTGCTGTTTCACAGGCAAAAGAGAGCCCATTAAGTCCCAATTCTACACGAGGGTTATAGCCCTAGTATCATTTCAAGCATCCTTTCAGGATGTATTTTAAGGTGTGGAATGCAGAACTTCCCAGCAGGACCCCTGGGGTAGCTGAAGGAAGTTCTTGCAACTTCTTGAAAAACAGAAAAACAGGAATGTGGAAGTAATGACTCCTCCTAACTCCCCTTTGCTCCTCTATCCCCCTGCCCCAATTAAGGAGAAGTCTTGTCCTGCTTCACTCATTCCCCCAGCTTCCCCATCAAAGTGATGGCCCTGCTCAGACCTCAGCAGAGCATGGTGCAAACCCAGAGGCCAAAGTTTCAACAGCTGCTGCATAAATCTTCAACTTTATATTCAGAAATCTTTTTTCTCAATTGCTTGTTTCTCAATGAAATCGAGAAATGGCATCTCTCGATAATTCGTTTCCTCTATGATGTATTTTACTTCCACATAAATCTATGACTGGGTAGCTTCTGCCTCTTCTCTGTCCTCGGTGGTGCTTGAGTTGCTGTGTGAAGCTGCTGGCACTAATTTATCCTGCAAGTGCCACTTCTTTGACAATTTGAGTAAAATTGCTAATTGTTCTTCTGTGCAGACTTTTTCTAGGAGATGTCTCTGCTCTAATCAGTTCCATTGCATCTTTGATGATGATAGCAATCACTGCAAGATTCATCTACAAAGTGCCGTGAGTGCCCTTCTTTGCAGTGAGCTGGTCCTGACTCACTTGCCTGCACAGTGGATCATAAAGATGCTTTTCAGATGCAACCTTGTTGTGTCTTATAGCTCCAAGTCTACACAGCAGTGCACAGCCTCTGTGATTGTTTCTGATCTATTTATTTTTTGCAAGAATTAGAATGGGAATAGTGCACCAACAGTGATTCCTTATGAGTTTGGGTTACAAATCTCAATTCACCCCCGATGCCAAAGCTTCTTCCCCCAAATATTTATTGTTGATGAGTCTCAGACCCTCTTCTTCTCCGCAGCCTTTCTGATACTTCTCAAGACCATTCAGCTTCTGGAATGTTGTGGAGTTTTTTTGTCTCTTTTTCTCAGCTTTTCAGGTCTGAATCAGTGGTCTCCAAACATAGCGTGCTGTGCCAGCTAGCTGCAGTCATTATAGTCTCAATTGATTACTGCAGTGAAAGTGGTTAGATGGTTGCGCAGTGGATTTTAGGCTCAGAAAGGCTCAAAAATGTTCAAAGCATAGCAAGTAATAGCTTGGGCTGGTTGGGGTGGCCGAAAAGACTGTATTCACAGCTAGTATTGCTTGAGGGAAATTGCTGGGTATGTGCATTTGCTTCCTTTAAAGTCTTGATTGCTAGAACTTGTCATTTGTTGTTGGTCACTCACAGCAAGGACAGTAGCAGTGTGGTGGTGACTGCTCCTGTCCAATGCAGAACTGGCACAGGGGAAGGAAAAGAGAGTGTGTTACACACCAGAAGTGTTGTACCCTGCTGCGGTGGTTTGTCTTGATGAAGAGGTAAGTGTGTGAGGCCACCTCCTGGTGCAAGAGCCAGGGTAGCTTTGAAACAGCAAGTCCTACTACTGCTGGATCCCAGAAAGCAGCCTAATGAGCTTGCCTCAGTGCTGTGCTCCTGCTCCCAGGGCTGCAGGGACCTCCCCACCTGCTGATTTCTGCAAATCTGCTACTGTGGGCTCTGCCCTGAGTTGCCTGGGAGAGGTCTTGTTTGGAAGGGCAGCAATCCACAAGCTGTGGCTGCTCCTGCTTTTCCTGTCCAGCTGGAGCAGTACAATTAAAGCCAGTGGGAATCCACTTGTTTGAGTGAGATGAGTCAGGGTGAACTCCTGCCCCTATAACACCGTGATAACACCTATAATAGCATGACGAGGGAAGGGCTGGGTGCTGCAGAAGAGCTCCAGAAGAAAGCAGGTTCTCTTGGCATGGTTTGTCTAATTTAATTGTTGTGGCATTTAGCAGTTGTTGTAGCACTTCATGTTATCCTTGTCTAGTATTCTTTTGGGATAATATTTATGATCCTTTTACTTCCAGACACTGAGAGGATTTTCTGGAGTGCCTATGACATCAATACCCTACTTAAATGCATGGAAAACATTTTCATCTGAGATGTGAACATACAAAGGAGAAAGAAAACCCTTGGGCTTTCCTAACTAGGCAGGTTTCCTCTCCATCTGATGTGTTTTGCTGTAGACAAGCATATATCTGAGTATCTCGAATCACTTGATGGTAACTTTTACTCATCAAAACGCGGGGAGGGCACAGAGGCTTCAGTTTCCAAACATTCAGGGAGTGGTCCTTTAAACCTTTCCAGTAGAAAATACACTCTCAGCCCCAAAAGCTTAGAGCATTTCAGCAGTGCATCAGGAATGTCAGACTGGCCTTTATTCATGTCCCCTCTTCCCTATTTTACGTGTGGTTCACTTTTGTTACCCTGTTTACCACTTCTTTCTCTCCCTGACAGGATGCTTTTCCCCCTGCTGTCCAGGCTTTGAAAACTTCCATCTCTCATTAGCTAC
This sequence comes from Myiopsitta monachus, assembly GCA_017639245.1. NCBI lineage: Eukaryota > Metazoa > Chordata > Aves > Psittaciformes > Psittacidae > Myiopsitta > Myiopsitta monachus. The sequence goes on along the minus strand of CM029941.1, from coordinate 679,137 downwards.
TCCTTGCACCTCTCTTGAAATTTCCACTGATCACTGCTTATCTTTGATATCTTGTGTGCTTCCTCTTCATGTTTCTTTAGGAATGCATTCTCTTCCTTGATGCAGCTTAGAGATGCCCATGGGATGCTAAAGTAATACGTCACTCTACCCTATAGACTCTAATTCCTTTACATTTGAGTGCATTTTCTATTCAGCCACAGGCTCCAGGTGCCTCCTGTACCTTATTTGTACAATGCACATATTTTCTTTAGAAATTGAAAGCCTAACAAAATAAACCCCAAAAGGTTGGGGATTATTTTAGCTTTCATCTGTTTTCTCTTTGCTAAGCACCCTATAGCAGCATTAATAAAATCTGGGGTTTTTTTAATTCTTGGATGTATAACAGGGTTTGAACAAGGTGAAAGCAGCAGACTGCAGAGATGGTGGTGTTGCTTGTCATCTGTTGTCATACCAGAACAAGTTATGCCCCTGGTGGAGCATGTGAAGAGCAACAGAAATGAGATCTTGAGGAGTACTTAATTTCTCCTTAAAGTCTTCTCATGCCATTTTTGTCCTAATCTGATTTTATTCTCATTTATTAAAGAATAATAATTAAAAAAGGACGCATTTTCTCTTCAAGACCCACACTGCTGAACATCCAGAACAGGCTTATTTGAAAGCCTGAAAGGTTTAAAATCTTCAGTTCTTCCCACCTCTTAGCTTTATTGTATGTCTTACCAGTTTTGATAGGATAGAGGATGTTTGACAGGAGCCTGTATGGACAAGACAAGGAGAATGGCTTTAAACTGCCAGAGGGGAGATTGAAATGAGCTCTTAGGCAGAAGCTGTTCCCTGTGAGGGTGCTGAGGCGCTGGCACAGGGTGCCCAGAGAAGCTGTGTCTGCCCCATCCCTGGCAGTGTTCAAGGCCAGGTTGGACACAGGGGCTTGGGGCAACTGCTCTAGTGGAAGGTGTCCCTGCCCGTGGCAGGGGTTGGAACTGGATGAGCATTAAGGTCCCTTTGAACCATTCCATGAATCTATGATTAATACAGCACTCAGAGGTGGTGCAAGCAGACCCACGGATTCTATGCGTCTGTCTAGCTGTGAATCTACCACAACCATTTATTACTAGTAATGACTGGCCAGCATTGAACTTTTTCCTCCAAACCTTTCTAGCCTTTGCAAAGATGTTGTGTTTCCCCTTCCTTTCCTCCCTGCATCAACTTTGTCTCTGCAGCTGTCATTAGTTATCCAGCTGTTTGGTAGACAGATACGGCTCATCCTTTCCACTCCTCTCCTAGCTGAACTCTGGCTTTTTCCACTCAGTGCTGTTGTTGTCTTGGAGTCAAATAGCAACGTTGATGCTTTTTATGTCTTTTCTGTGATCTGCTAACCTGCTTACCCTTCCCACTTACAAAACTGCTGCTCCAAAAATTCTACCTGCCAGCTGACCGATTGCTTTTCTGTGCTGGATACTTCAGAAGCTTCCTCTCCAGACTGACTCAATCTTTGCCCTCCTGTGTCGAAGCAGGAAAAACCACTCTGCTTCATGAGGCTGCACTCCACAAAGAGCATCCATTGCAACCCCAGCAGTAGAAAGATTTGTTCTGTTTCTCTGTTGGTTCTTTTTTAACAGGTGGCAAAGAAGATAAAAGCACTAAAATAGGTATCACTGTTCTCTCTCTTTCCCCTGCTTCCACAGCCCTGATGGGGAGACTTGCAGAGGAGGTTGGGGCAGCTGATTGCCTGCAAAGCTCTTATTTGTGATTCTGCAGACGAGTGAGTTGTTCCCCATCCTACACCTGTAACGTTGTGGAGAATTTCCCATTCATCACTGTAATGATAGCAGTCCGCTTTGCTGGCTGCCTCCTCTTGGGTGATGCTTGCTTTCTAGCTGCTGCTGAGATTGATACTTGCCATTCCCTATGATCCACATTATTTGGGTTACCGTAGACAAGTTATCTAAAATGGGTGTTACTGTCTCTGCCAGATAGAAGAGCTACTCCATTTCCCCACCTCTGATTACCGTCCTGGCCCCAGCCCACATTTTCTGAGGCAGCTTTCAGGATGCTGTTCACAGCACCACCTGAGGATCTCTGTCAAAAGGAGATACAGGGATAATAAAAATCATAGACTTGCCTTTTTTCTTTGCCAAGCTAAACCCATCCTTTGTTGGGGTAGGAATTTGAGCTGTTCCTGAGAATCAAACAGGTTCATAGAATAACAAAGAGTAGAGATAGAGAGGGTATTCTGGTCATCTAATCTACTCCTCCCTACCCGTCAGCACAGATTTTTCTCCCCATTGTGCGTTTTTCAGGTGGCTTTGTGGTGTGATACCCAATTCAGCTTCAGCTATCCCAGGCAATAATGTTCTTCCTTCTTGTCTCATTGCATAGCCCAGTGAGACTCAACTTCCTTCAGTGAAACATGACCACTCGTGTCTGATGAGAAATCACTTCTTTTAGGTAGAAGATGTAGTGCATGGCGTAGACGATTAGAGTGTGCTGCTTTTTCCGTCAGGATTACCTTGTTAAAGGAAACTAATCCAGGGCTCTTCTGCTCATTACACTTGCTGCTTTTTTCCTTTGCCTCCAGTTCCATTGTGCTGGCAGTGCAGTCAAATGAGATGCAATCACACCTTTGCTTCATGCAAAATGAATGCAGCCATCCCGAAACACCCATTCTCCTTTTCAGCTCCTGGCTTCAATCAGCAGAATCCTAGAGAACTGCTGAAGCAGATGTTGGTTTGGGTTGCACGGGGGGCTGTAACAAGATCCTTCTGCAGCACAACTTTATTAATTTTGTGCCTTATTGCGCCCCTGCTTTGCTCACCCTATCTCTTTGCATGGGACCAGTCTGCAATATTCTGTAATGCACTGAAGTCAAGTAGGGAATACAATACATAGCCCCCTTGAAATAAACATTCTTAATATAAAACATTGAATTAAGACCATTTCAGAAATCATAACCCTTGCTCAAACAGTTTTGCATGAAGTGAAGACTAGGAGATATTTCAGATCAGTGATTGATATGATGTATGGCCTTGTCTGAACCATCTCAAACTAAAGGTTACACTTCCTGACAGTGTTCAGGAGATGCAGGAGCTGGTCACTAACAGGGCTTGTGCTCCTAACTGATTTAGGGAAAAAGCTTTTGGCATCCCACTCTCTGCCTATATTTTTCTGCTTTTCTGCCTCATGTCCTTAAATCCTGAAGAAGTAGAAGCCAAAAATATGAGATGTGATGAACTAGTGATGAATTAGTTACTATACTTAGGTATTGTGAACCCATGGGATGTGCTGAGAAGCTCTTTGAGGTGGGTGAGTCTGAAGTGATGTTAAGATTCATGGTCATTTAATGGGCTGTGGGGCCCCTGTGAGTGAGGCCGTTTTCTTGTGTGCAGGGTTTGAGTTATAGTGCTGAAATTTAATGGTGTAGTCCATCTGTCAGCTGCCTCCCTCTGCAGAGAAAGGGAATTGTTATGTTGGTTTTGGTTTGCTGTTTTCTTTTTCTTTTTTTCCTCCTTAAAAATGGGGCTGTTTCTAACCTGCAGCATTTAGCAATGTGCTTTTGATTTTGTTTATATATAGTCACTGAGGTTTCTGAGCTTTAAGCACGGTTTCTTTATGAACAATTCAGGCCCTTCTGCAGCTGACAAGTTCTGATAGATTTATGGCAGTCATAACACAGAATGAATTTGCCAATACCTGTGTTTATAGTAGCATTGCTGCTCTAAGAGTATATTTGGGTTTCACGAAACACTGGTAATACATGAAGCAGATCTGTGTGTGATACTGTCATAAGGAGACCGTGGAAGCTTTGCAAGATTTATTAGGGGTCTTGCATTGAAAGTCCCAAAACCGAACTCACCAAGAGTATTACAGGGCATATGACATTTGGGTAGGATATTTTTGTGCGTTTGTAAGACCGCTGATCTGATCTGTGAGCACTGCGACAGCTCGGGGGGGGACATGGGTGCCCTCGGTGCTTCAGCCTTCTCCAGGGATGGTGGAGGATGCTCTGTGTGCAGCTGATTTTGATTTATAATTTTTTTCTCACAGCTCCAAAAGGAGTTTATGTGCCTTATTCTGAAAGAAGAGTGCTCTTCATTCAGTCTACCTGTGAAGCCAGAGAGCACCTTCAAAGTGTTTTGAAATAGGTGTTTTTTGCTAGAAACCACCAAGAGGTACTTCACAGAATCATTTACAGCAAGATATTACTGCCTAATCTGCTGTTCACTTGCAAATGACAGTTCAGAAGTCTGCTAGCTGCGTTTGGATTTACTTTGATTGTTGGCTTAGGAAACATCATGACTCTGCTGATTTATTTCCTGGGGGGTTCCCAGGGGAATGTGGCAGTGCCTTGTCCTGACAGTTCTGAAGCGAGGGCTGTGACCACAGTAGGGTGGTTTGCTCAGAAACATCTCTTTGAAAGATCAGAGGTTCTTACCAAAGTACTGCAGCTTGGCTGGGAGCCCTGTGGAAATCCCATGGACTCATTTTCAGCATGAGAAGCACAACTACGGATCCACCTGTGTGGAACCTGTTGCTGCATGGGTTTACCAAGTTTCACCCTTCCTGCTTGCCTGTATAAACTCTGAATAAAGCACTGTTTCTTACTCTTTTACTGTTGTTGTTCAAAGCAGTTAAATAATGACTTTTAAAACTGCTTGTACTTCACTAGTAGTCAGAGACCTCCTGAACCCGTTAGCCCCACTTCCATCTTACGTTCCTCAACAGGCACATCTGATGCCTTCTGCCAGCAGGATCTTTCATGCATTTGCTCTACACTGACATACTCAGTGAAGTTCAGGTTCTTTCTAAGAGGGTATCTTCTTTTTGTTCTCCTTTGCTGACCTTAAGCATAAAAGGAAACCTACCTGTGTTTTCAGCCTTTGAGGTGAGTTCATGTTTAATAAGGAATAAAAGTTCAGGGTATGTCAGGCCTGCACAGTGAAACTGAATTTATTCTCTGACATGAAAGCTTAGGGAGTGGTTCAGAAATCCAGGCCCACCCTCTCTTTCCCCTCTCAGATGGGTTCAATGTGTAGTAATTATACAGAGGCCTTCATGAGGATGCTGCTGGTGAAGGAAGGCTTCCAAATTCTGCCTGCAGATGAGATGGGCACTGGAGCTGTTCAGGCTGGAGAAGAGAAGGCTCCTGAAGGGGAGACTTTAGAGCAGCTCCCAGTGCCTAAAGGGGCTCCAGGAAACCTGGCGAGGGACTTTGGACAAGGGATGTAGGGACAGGACAGGGGAATGGCTTTGACTGCCAGAGGGGAGACTGAGATGAGCTCTTGGGCAGAAGCTGTTCCCTGTGAGGGTGCTGAGGCGCTGGCACAGGGTGCCCAGAGAAGCTGTGGCTGCCCCATCCCTGGCAGTGTTGAAGGCCAGGTTGGACACAGGGGCTTGGAGCAACTGCTCCAGTGGAAGGTGTCCCTGCCTGTGGCAGCGGTTGGAACTGGATGAGCTTTAAGCTCTTTTCCAATCCAAACCATTCTAGGATTCTGTGATAAGAGCCTTTGCTATAAAAATCCCCTTACCCAGATTTTAGCCTATTGTTGATTTCAGCAGTCATTAAACAGCAAAAACTACAACCAAGTAGTGTTATATTAAAGTCAAAGTTCACAGTCTGTTTGCTGTTAATGAAACATAAGCTGGTGTTTAGAAAAGCCCTCTGGGCATAGTGTGTGCTTCCCTTGTATCCCTGCAATGTGGCATGGTGTGAACGACCCCAGTGAGACATTCTATTTACACCCAAGGATCTCTGCAAGTGGGAATTAAATGGACTTGGACTTGGCCCCCCATGTGACAGATTAAACTGCTCTGTTGGTACAGACTATCCCGTTTTCTTGATGCAATGTGGTGGCATCATGGCAGTTTTCTGCTACTGTCTGAACCTTGTCTATTCACTTAGGTGAATGTTTTGCCTGCAGTAAGGGGCCATGAGATTACTGTTGGTTTCCAGTGTAACTTGGGTCTTTCAGACAAACATGAAACTTTATCCAGCTCTTAAAGTTGCTTTAACGAGGGCATTTATTCATTCTCTCACTGGGGATTGGCAATAGCAGTTTCCCCTGATGGAGTCTGGTCAACTTCCCACTCTACTCAGCAAACAGAAAATGCTGTGAGGAGCTGAAGTGAAAAGTCACAGCAAGAAAAGAGGGTCTCTAAAATCTGGTGCTAGAGTAAGGAGCACTTGACTTCCATGGAGAAAAGATTAATGAATTGTTGCTAAACAACGCCAACTGTATTCCTTCACTTCCAGTTACTGAGTGATGAGATAAAAGAACTAAACAAAAGATCCAGCTCTTCTCAAAGCCTTCTTAATCTTATGTTTTACACATTTTCTTTTTTTTATGGTTAACATTATGTTGAATTATGTTTTTAACCCACTGAGAGTAAACTTAAAAAAAAAAAACGTTTTTTCCTCTAAAATGGTAAATGACATTAAATTATTTTTGCTTCTCATTCATTTGTCCCTGAACCTGGGACACATATATTTCGGTGGTATCTTGTATATCCATCAAAGAATTCTTCATGCTCTTGAACTTGAACACCTGACCAGTCTTTATGATGGTGCTAAAAGTATTTGATGGCTCCCCTGGAGCCATGGGACAAACTGAAAGAGAAATTGCAATCAGTTAAAAACAATATTCATTTTGTTCTAACACACCTCTCCAAAAAAGAAAAAACCTAAATCCAAATCTAAATTGCTCAGGACAGTGGGTTTCTATGCAATGTCCTTCAGATGTTGGGTGAGACAATTAAAACAGGAGCCCAGAAAACCCCTATATAACTGTGCCCTGAAGTCAGCAAATTGCGACAGTGCAAGTCCTTTCATTGTACTAACACAGGCAATTACTTACATTATTTACATTAACTCTGCTGAATCCAGTGAAAAAAATCAGGTTTTAGCACTGGAAATGGTTGTTTCCAGCACTGTGCCCATTTAGTCTAACAGACCTGTACCCAGAGCTGTCTGCCACCCAAGTATCACCTGGAGAGCTTGCCTGCACTCTGCAAAGAACCAAAACCTGCTGAAACATGAAGAGGGCATCCTGCCACAAAGTAAAAGGGAAATCCTAAACTTAGGAATTTCAGTGAAGCCATCAGGTATCAGGTAAGGTAGCTGGGACTGCTAAGGTTCAAGGCCAAAGTGGAAATGAAAGTCCTTTTGGTCAGGCCATGGGGCTGGGGGCTGTCAGGAGCACTGGGCTTTAGCTGATGCAAAGCCTGGTGGGGTCTGTGGTGGAGAACAGAATAGTGTGAGTAGAGAGCAATGCAACTTAGAATAGAATAATGGAAAAGAATGGTTTGTGTTGGAAGGGACCTTAAAGCGCATCCAGTCCCAAAGCTCATCAAGTCCCACCTTCCACTGGAGCAGTTGCTCCAATCCTTGTCCACCCTGGCCTTGAATACTGCCAGGGATGGGGCAGACACCGCTCCTCTGGGCACCCTGTGCCAGCGCCTCAGCACCCTCACAGGGAAGAATATTTTCCCTGAAGATAGGCTGAGAAAGTTGGGGCTGTTGATCCTGGAGAAGAGAAGGCTGCGTGGAGACCTCAGAGCAGCCTTCCAGTATCTGAAGGGGCCTATAAGGATGCTGGGGAGGGACTCTTCATTGGGAACTGTAGTGAGAGGACAAGGGGTAACGGGTTGAAACTTAAAGAGGGGAAGTTTCGATTGGATATGAGGAAGAAGTTCTTTCCTGTGAGGGTGGTGAGGCACTGGAATGGGTTGCCCAGGGAAGTTGCCCAGCTCAATCGCTGGCGGTGTTCAAGGCTGTGTTGGACATAGCCTTGGGTGGCATGGTTTAGTGTGAGGTGTCCCTGCCCATGGGAGGGGGGTTGGAACTGGATGATCTTAAGGTCCTTTCCAATCCTAACTATCCTATGATTCCATGAATCATACAATCATAGAATTGTTCAGGTTGGAAAGGACCTTAAGATCATCAAGTTCCAACCCCTGTGCCATTGGCTCTTTGCAGGAGAGAGTGAAAGGGGAAGGTATGTGAATATCAGAGCCCCCAGTACAAGTAATTTGATCAAATCAGATCAGGAAACTAAACCCAAAAAGGAGTAGTGCCCTGATTTTACTTGCCACCCTTCAACAGGCTGCCTCATAAGCAAGTGCCTTTGACCCAGCCAGTACTGATGGTACTGCCACAGGCACAAATCCAAGGTTGTTTGTCTCCTTCATAGTTCAACCAGGAATGAACCCAGAGTAATGACATCTCCTTGGGGACCAGAGGGTTATATGGCATGCAAGGCCAAAGAAGCATTTGAATTTAACTGATTGATTTTTGGTTTCATGCTGTGGGAAATCCTTCATCCCCTGCCTGGCATAAGCAGAGCTCTATGACTCCTCTGCCTCCAGGCTTGGCGAGCTTCTGCACTGGGTGATGACATGGAGGACCTTTGCAGACTGTTTAGCATTAATTTAAGGTCTGCTTCCTAAGACAACATTAGGCTAAAACTTCTTGTCTTTATAAAGTATTTTTCCCCTTCTGGAGAGAGCAGTGAAACAGCCACAGCTGCAGCTAACACACACTGGCAAGCTGAAATAATTGGTTGGAATATGTGCTGGCAGGGCTCAAGATTGGCACTGAAGACCATTAATGTAGTGAAGCTGAGTAACTTCTCAAAAGCACCCGGAATATACGATTCAAGTAAAATAGTGAATTGCACATTCTTTCTTCACCACATTGAGTAGTGCCTGAACTTCTAAATGCAGTCATTTAGCCCTAGCAAAATAATATAATCTGGGCAGTAGTAGAATAATGATTAGTTCAAGTCTTGGTAGAACTGAATGCAAACATTTTGACTCAATCATTATGATTTTCTGACTGAATCCTGGGGAGCTGGACAAATCTGCAGTCTCTGTTACATTGTTAAGTGAAGCTGAATGCAGTAAGAACAGGTGCCAATGCACAGAAACAAGTGACTTAAATTAACGTTATCACCAAAATCCCTGAGGAATTCCTTTAAACCACCTTCAAGGGAACCCTGACTCTAACCTTCAGTTCCAGCAACTGAGGTAGTTGTTGCTCAAATCACTGTAATATTGAACCATTTTAGAGAATGAGGTTTCCCCAGTGATAATTTTGCATGTTCAGTGTTTTGGAGCATACAGAGGAGATACAGAAAAGCATCCTGGAGGCCACGTTGACTCCTGATTCATTGGTGTTAACAAACTTCAGTTAAAGTCAACAAGGATTTTGAAGGAGCAAGTCTTCAGAAGTGGCTGTGGATACTTCAGGACTCATGAAATCCTGGGATTATTTTAACTTCTCGTTGTCTACATTTTGTTTAGAGATTTGGAAGACTGATAAACTACACAAAGGCTGTGATGATGAGATTTGATTTTTTTGAGCTTATTGAGGCATAAGACTCCCTCCATTGGTTTGAAAACCTATTTCAGTTGAGGTGGAGTTCTTGTTATTGCCCTTCTAAAGAATAAAAAACATAATAATGAATTATTGACAAGGACGCAAGGCAGGGCAAGTATAGCTAGGGTTAATAATTACGATATACTTTCTAGCCTTCTCTTCCTTTTATGGCATGGCTTAAGCATACAGCTTTTTGAAGCCCAGCCATAAATATCTTTCTCATGCTTCTGGTTGCATTTTTGATGAAATAACCCACATGCCACGTGTCTGCTCTTGAGATGAAGCTGTTGGCGATGCATCTACTTGTTTTCTCTGCTGCAATCAGCATTTTATTTGCAGATCTTTGTAATTCATCTTAGTTAAAAAGACACTGTTGTGACTGACGGAAATGAAATCCAACAGTCCTTAAACCCCACAATAAATATGAATTCATTCTTTCAGACTTTCCCCTGAGGCCCAACATTGCAAAGTGCCAAAAAACTTGTATTCACACTGAAATCAATGAAACTACACATGCCACCCCTGCAATGTGTTCTAATCTATGAAAACACCCCCCTTTTTTCAGTTAAATTAAAAAAAAACCAAAACAACAACAAAAAAAAAAACTGCTGGTAGAGACCCAACAGGGAGAAGTGGACGGAATAGGCAGTTACAAATATATTTCAGATTTTCAGATAGACTATGAAGTCTATGAGGACTTTAACAAATCACATTTTGGTGGGAGAATTTTCAGGGGAGGCATTCCTGCCGGGTTGCTCAGTACTGCTCAATGCTGCTGATGATTAGAGGCAGGGTCAGGGCTGAATGTAGCTTTGATCTGCACCAGTGCTGGGAGCCTCTGAGATTGTGCTTACTCTTGGTTAACAGAGATAACCCGCTCTGCAGTCCTGCACACAGATCTGGGCAGCAGCACAGAGGGACGTGGAGCTGCTGGAGCGAGGCCAGAGGAGGCCATGGAGCTGCTGCGAGGGCTGGAGCAGCTCTGCTCTGGAGCCAGGCTGAGAGAGCTGGGCTGGGGCAGCCTGCACAAGAGAAGGCTCCTGAAGGGGAGACCTCAGAGCAGCTCCAGTGCCTGAAGGGGCTGCAGGAAACCTGGAGAGGGGCTTTGGACACGGGATGGAGGGACAGGACAGGGGAATGGCTTTAATTGCCAGAGGGGAGACTGAGATGAGCTCTTGGGCAGAAGCTATTTGCTGTGAGGGTGCTGCGGCACTGGCACAGGGTGCCCAGAGAAGCTGTGGCTGCCCCATTCCTGGCAGTGTTGAAGGCCAGGTTGGACACAGGGGCTTGGAGCAACCTGGTCTGGTGGAATGGGTGCAACCCATGGTCTTGTAGCCAGGGTGCTCATGCTGTCCCCAGCCCAGAAAGCTGCAGAAATCTTCTCCTTGAGACTAAGGAGGCCAACCGGTACCATATCCAACCTTCCCCTGTTCCTGGAAGAAGGGGAAGCATAGCACTGGTCCTCTGATTTTTAGCGCTGTGTTTTCAGTGAAAAAAGACATTTTCACTCCTCCTCTAGAGCAGCATCAGCCCTGGAAAGCTTACCCATTATTAACAAATAAATACGGTGCTGACAATCTCATCATTGCCAGCCCTAAGATGAGCTGCGCACTGTAATGAAGTTAATGACATCTGTGCCATTTTCCAATGACACTGCTCCTAATCAATGAAAAGGGACCCATTAAGCGGACATCTCCATGAAATCCCTCACTGGCTGACAATGGCAAGAGAGGCTGAAGAAGGAGCTGGCATCTAGAAGATCATTTAGAGAACTGCTAAATTAGAAGGCAGCCAATGATACGAAGTGCACTCGCTTTTAGACGTAGCATCCTCCTAAGGTGCAGCACTTAATCTCATTTCCATAGTTATTGCTGCTCACCACCACCTGCCCCGTTAGCATGCAGATTAAAATTCGTTGTTGATTTGGGGAGTAGGAATTCGACAGCTTTCTCTGCAAGATGCCACTGATGGGAGCAAAAGAGCTATTTTCTTTTCTGCCAGGGAAGCAGCAGACTTCTTTAGGTAAAATGTTATCTTTTGGCATAATTAGCATTTGATTTTCAATGTAATTAGTTGCGATTTTAGTCTAATGGCTGGGGCATGCATGGGGATAGAGACAGGTGGGACTGTTTTTCTGCAGGGTTAACAGAATGCATAAAAAGCTTTTTTTCTTTCTATGAAATTTATTCAGGGCTGCAAAAATGCCTAATTAATAAGCAAGTCCATAATAATCTTATGTTGCAACAGGAAAGATTTACATGAAACCATTAATGAAGTTAAGACTGCCATTTCATAGAATCATGGAATAGTTAGGATTGGAAAGGACCTTAAGATCATCCAGTTCCAACCCCCCTCCCATGGGCAGGGACACTTCACACTAAACAATGCCACCCAAGGCTCTGTCCAGCCCAGCCTTGAACACCGCCAGCGATTGAGCTGGGCAACTTCCCTGGGCAGCCCATTCCAGTGCCTCACCACCCTCACAGGAAAGAACTTCTTCCTCATATCCAATCGAAACTTCCCCTCTTTAAGTTTCAACCCGTTACCCCTTGTCCTCTCACTGCAGTTCCCAATGAAGAGTCCCTCCCCAGCATCCCTATAGGCCCCCTTCAGATACTGGAATGCTGCTCTGAGGTCTCCACGCAGCCTTCTCTTCTCCAGGCTCAACAGCCCCAACTTTCTCAGCCTATCTTCATACGGGAGGTGCTCCAGTCCCCTCATCATCCTCGTGGTCCTCTTCTGGACTTGTTGCAACAGTTCCATGTCCTTTTGATGTTGAGGACACCAGAACTGCACACAATACTCCAAGTGAGGCCTGAGGAGAGCAGAGTAGAGGGGCAGGATCACCTCCCTCGACCTGCTGGTCACACTGCTTTTGATGCAGCCCAGGATACGGTTGGCTTTGTGGGCTGCGAGCGCACACTGCAGCCGGCTCATGTTCATTTTCTCATCAACCAACACCCCCAAGTCCTTCTCCTTGGGCTGCTCTCAATCTCTTCTCTGCCCAACCTGTAGCTGTGGCTGGGATTGCTCTGACCCAGGTGTAGGACCTTGCACTTGTCATAATTAAACTTCATGAGGTTGGCATCAGCCCACCTCACAAGCATGTCAAGGTCTCTGTGGATGGCATTCCTTCCCTCCAGTGTATCAACCGAACCACACAGCTTGATGTCATCAGCAAACTCATAATCCCTGCAGGTGAAAATGTGCACGGTGATGGAGTAACCATGTTTTGTTTTGCATTTTATCACTTGGTGTTTTCATTACAGGTTTTGCAGATCAGTTATCTTCTCCAAGATTTACTGATGATATCTTTAACTTAAAGTCCATATATGAGAAATAACATTTTGCTGTAGGGGAAGGAGTTTGAGTTGCCTGAGACAAGGTTGTGAATGACTTCTGAGGAGCCATCTGAAATTCCGCAGTTGTGATCAATACATAAAACAAATGTTGCATGAAACCAGATGCTCTCTGCAAGCCAAATTTATATCTGAATGTATGCAGAAGCCTTAGCCTCTGAAAAGTGCTAAGTGTGCACTTTCCAGCTCATGTCCGCGGCATGTACAGTTGATGGAGTCTCAGATGAGTCTGGGCAGGTCTCGTACGTGTACTTACTATAAATTGTACTTCTTTACCCCTCTGTGGTCTGAAGCTAGGGGTAGCGTTTACATATGTGACTACAACTGCATCAGAGCCCAGAGAACTTGCTAAGAGCCTCAATGCACTCTCACCAGCATACATGACACATTGGTCCTCACATCAGAGAGGATACAAGGGTGAACCAGCTCAAACTGAGAAAGACTTAGATCTTCAGCTCAGTTTGTTACAGATGACTGCTTTTACCTTTGAAATCCTCAGTTTAGTGCCTGATATTTTGTCCTTGGTGGCCATTGTGCAAATGGCTGTGAACGTACAGGACCAGTACTTGGAAAGTTATTGAGTGGCAACTACAAGCGAGATTGCAAATGGGTATGTAAAACATGCATTTTGTGATATTAAATGAATAAGATACCACAAGAAAGGGATTTTTTTTACATTTTAAGCCATCTGAATTCATTGCTTATGAGCTTACTTCTTGCTTTAGTTCTACAGCACAATTTTGTCTTTAGGAGTTGGACCTAATTTTTCAGAGCACAGTCTGGGCATAGCTGCAGAGACAAAGGTAATTCCATGCCTTCAGAGAGATAAAACCCAGGCCAGAGACACAGCTAAACTTAGAAGAAATGAGTTAAATTCACTGACCCTTTTGAGTCACTTCACTGTCCTCTCCCCTCTTCTCCAGCAAAACCACTGTCTCTTTGTGATTGAGCAGCTCTAAAATCTCCATCTTGTCTCAGACACCAAGAAATTTCCACTTATGTTTTTCAGAGCCATGAACTGGTGTATTTAAATGTGTATATATTCTCCTTTGCCTGGTAAAGTACAGTTCCTACCAACCTTTGCTAGCCTGGGGTGGCCAAGAGGATTGTATGTGCAGTTGGGCTGGGTATGAAGGCTCTGCACTGTGATAGAGAGACTATAAGATAAAAATACTGACTGAAAACCAAGGCTTGAAAGGGTAAAGATGCTCCAACAAAGATAAAAGGAAGGAGATTTTTAAAATGACAGACTGAGAGCAGTTAAATCTGTATGAAAGGATGGAAAACAAATCCATGAAAAATGAATGAACAATAAGTGCATCAAGATACGAGTTGAATAAAAAGAAATGAGAGAAGAGGAAGGTTAAATAAGAGGCACAACATGTTTACTGATTTCTATGCAATGTTAATGGTAATTCTACTTGTCTTACCCGTGTCAGATTCCAGAAATATTGTCAGCTACAGGAGAGCTTATAGCGTAGCACCATTGCCTTGCTTGCTTGAATGTGGTGGAGTGGTGCACACATGTTAACATGACGATTTTGGTTTCCATGAGGTGGAGGGATGAAGGGCTCAATAAGTCTATTTCCCAGCCAGCAACATAATCCATTCCTGACTTCAGATCTGCTTCAAACCACTAGATTTTTACCCAAATTTTAATCTGAAAAGCTTTAAAGTTCTGCAGATGTTTTATTTGAAAATGAAACTTTAGATGCTGCATACAATTGCACCTTCAGGACTTGATTTTCATAACAGGTGGAAATCAAAAGTGGCTGTTTGCAGTAAGTGAACAGACAAAGGGAAGCCGCATCAGCATTGCATTGTCTTTGTAAGTTAGCTCAATTAGCTTTGCTTTAAATTCTCCCTGTTCCATAACTAGCACAGCACTGTGTTACACCAGTGTGTTTGGAAATTTAATGAGTAGAATAATTTAATTTATTACCAGCAAAACGAACAGGCAGTGCTAAAAAGCAGCAGAAGCATATTTGGCTTATGTTTTCATTGGTAGTGGGAGCCAAACCAACCCAAACCAAGAACAGGTTGGACAGAGCTTTGTGTAACCCTCTTGAGTTCCGAGAGAGACTAGGACATTTAGGATATGATTCTCTTTTGTTTCTTAGAATCCCAGCCTGGTTTGTGTTGGAAAGGACCTTAAAGCTCATCCAGTTCCAACCCCCTGCCACAGGCAGGGACACCTTCCACTAGACCAGGTTGCTCCAAACCACATCCAGCCTGGCCTTGAACACTGCTAGGAATGGAGCAGCCACAACAGTTTGATGAAGAAAGTTTTCCTTTTGATAATTAGAATGATGGTGGCAAACCGCTACTCAAAATGATGGGGGAGATTAGGTCCTCATCAGGCCCTGGGCATTCATGATGGCTGTGGAAATGGTTGTGGGGCCTCAGCCAATGGTGGATTTTCCTCTTCTTTGCTTCTGCCACTGAGCTCAGTCAAGTGTGGTTTGTGATGCTTTAATGTAGCTGAAATCTTTGGACTTAATGTAGGTGCAAGTCAGTGAAACTTAACGGCTTGTGTCTGAGATCAGACAGTGTGATGCTCCCTTGTCATCTTGAATTGAAACTATAGAGAACTTTACTAGTTCAGTCCATATAATTTCATCTGCTGCTGTAAGATTTCAAAAACCAGCCATTGGAATAATCTCCCCAGGGAAGTGGTGGACTTCCCAGCATTGGGCACGTTTAAGATTAAAGTGAACAGGGTGCTGAGACATGTAGTCTAGGTCATGCTTTGCCTAGGAAGGTTGGACCAACCTTGAGGTCCCTTCCAACCTTATATTCTACGATTTTTTTATTCTGTGATTCATACAAGTAACAGTCACTCCTTATTCAGTATTTTGGGACTGTATGATGGCATCAGCACATGGAAGCTGGCCACCCTGCTCCGTGAGAAAGGAGTTGTGGGTGAGGTGAGACCTACCACTGGAGACTAGGCAAGAAATTGTGAGTATCCCTTCTGCCAAGCAAATTTTAACTTGGGTATTTCTACATTTCCCAGGATTTCTCCCCTCTTTTAATGCTTAAGGTTTGCGGAACTGAACAGAGTCCATTTTTTATCCCAGTGTATTCAGGCAATCAGATATATCATAGGGCAGGATAAGAAATTTCTGGTTTACAGGCTGAGTAAAACCTGCAGGTTCGTTTTGCGTGGCTCATGGCTGCATGACTTTTAAAATGTTTTTTAACAGTTTTTTGCATAGCAGTAAGGGGTGTGTTAAGCTGCCCTGCATCCTAGTCCTTCACTGCCAGCAAGGAGAAGGTTTCCTGCCTGTGCAGTGGTGGGAAGGAAAGCTTGCTCTTCGCTGTCAATTGCCTTTCCACAGAGCTACAGCCCAGAGGAGCTGTTTGGAGCCACGAATTCCTATTGATAATAAACGTCAATGAAATCCTTAATTAAAAAAAAGAAAAAGACACAATCAGAGCAGAGAGAGTGGAAGAATTGGCCTCCCGTGGTGCGGTGTGTGGAGCAGACATTAAGGGGATAAGCTGCATTGCCTGCTTCGCTTGGCAGCTGATAAATCACCGCTGTAATCCCTGCACCAGCAAGCAGGGTGAATGGTTTTACACTGGGATGCTGTGGTGGGTGCGTCTGGAGCCTTGAAGCACCACATGCAAGTGACCAAGTTGGACCTGGGCTCTTGGACAGCAGTCCATGGACTTTCAGGGAAGGCTAGGAAAGGCAGAAAGTGCTACAAGACATGGGATGAATCAGCCTGTTGAATTTTGGGCTTCTTTGGTGGTGTTAAATTGAATTCTGGTCCATTAAGCAGGAAGTTGGAATTGAGTAATACTTGCAAATTCTTATGAATAATATCTATTTTTAATACCTCTGGTTGGCAACGGAGGTGAAGAGCAAAGCTAAACCAGAAAGGCTCTAAAATGAGAAATCTTTTGTTTGCTTCATTTTTTCCCCCTGACTGCAGTGTCTTTGCTCAGTCTGTAATGCACAATATTATTTCTCGAATCCCTCTCTTTAATTAGAAAAATTAGAAACATGTAAATATCAGCATTACTTTTAAAGGAAAGAAGCACTGTACAAAACCAAGTATTGCTAGGTTTTTTTTGGTGATGTTTTATTATTGCATTTAGGAAATGGGATACCATTTCCCTAAAAAGAAGTTAGTTCCCAGCTTCTGAGCATAACAGAATAGATGGGGCAGAAGAAATAGCATAGAAAGATGCAGCTGTTTTCTTACCATGGGAGAAAAGCTTGTGCTTGAGTGAATAATACTAGCAATGTATCCTAGATAACGCAGACTGTTTTTGTAAAGCACTACTAGTTAGATACAATTACAAACAGTTTATCTTTTGGCAGCATTGTATAGTTGTCAGTATCCCTGTTTGTGTAATTTGTAACATTTAAGACAATTGAATGGATGCACCGTGTGTAAAATCTTTGATTCAGCAGAGTTCCTGGACCTTCAAAAAGCTACAGGAATTTTCTATTACGAACACAGCTGATGAATCCTGATGGTAAGAATGGACTGTGGGGTCTATTGACTGTTAAAAATAATAATAGGCTTTCTATCAGGATTTATGTCGCAGTGATAGGGGATAAGTGAGATGTATCTCACCATTTTAGTCCACGAGATTGTGGAGCCTCTTGGAAGTGTTTAGATTGCAGCTTGGTCCTGAATTTGGCTCTGCAGTAGCGCAAGTACATATATTTCAGTTCTCCATATGCTTATTTAAGTTAGCAGCCTATAGCAAGGTAGGGGATGTGATAACTGCCTTATTAAATTATAGACTGAAAGGAGAAATGTGTGTGTGGAGCAAAACCAAGGTTAGTTTTTGTTAGGATGGTTGTGCCTTGCTCAGCGTAAACTGTCTGACCTTAGTGCTGTCTGGAGACTGAAGTGTGGGATTTGATTTGTAAAGGTCTGAGATCTTGGGGAAACTCCAGCAGAGCATTTAAACACATACATGGTCTCATTAAAACAACACGTTCAGATGTGGAAATGAATTTGTGGCATTAGCCTTGTCCCTGGGCTAAATACTCCTCTCCTACATAATAGTAAAAAGGTGGACTCGGGAGCAGAGTCAATTACAGCCGGGCATACTGTCCCCAGGGGAGCAAGGGGTTGCGAAGCTACTGAGAAAGCAGGAGGGCAGATGTCCTTTGATTAATGGGACACCCCATGTATTTTGGGCATCTGGCAGGCAGGCGGATGGCCCCTACTGCTGCTTAGGGACTGCGGCCCTTGGTCGATGCTGTAATTGTTCAGTCCCTGTGTTACCGCCCAGTCACTTGTCTCTGCTGGAGGGGGAGCAGGAGAGCACAACCAGCCCAGGGGACACAGGCGGCTGGATTTGGTCCCATAGCACCATGGGCCACTCTTCTTCATGCGAGGCAATGCCTTCAGCTTCGGGGTCCCTCTCTTTTGTGGTCAGACAAAAGGATGGTTCATAATAGGAGTTCCCTTTCTTGTTTGAAAAGCAGGTTCATACCCAGTGTGCCATAAGTCAATTCCACGGGCTCTGGAGAGATACTGTGTTTATTCAGACCTGGCTGCTCTGTGGATTCTTCCACAAATCAGGCACACCAAAACCAAGTTTCAGTGCTCTTTTATGCAAAAAAGTCATGGATTAGTTACATACCTGCTATGTACTGATTAATTAGCATCCAATTACTTATTCATTCATATAAATTCACATGCTCAGAGGAGGGGTCTTCACCTTGGCCAGAGTCTGTGTGACCTGTGGGTGTGATTTTTAATACATAATGAAGGCAGGTCACTTCAGGACACCTTTGAAGTTAGTTTTGTTGCCAAGTTGGTTAATCAGATAGTCAGTTTGCCAAGCTGACAAATAACTTACCCTTACTACAATCAATCCTGGATGTTCTACTTTGACCTTTGAAACAAGACCATGGTTTTACTCATTAATTCCTTATTGTTAATGAAGGTTATCTTGACTCAGGTTCAGGATCCTAATCCATGCAGTAACTATGATTACTATATAAATAAAAATATAAATAAATAATATAAAATATTAATTATAAACACATATAAATAAATAATGTCCAGGTAGGCCATGTTACAGCACAAGTAAATAAATGTGTAAACCACATTAACATGTAAAACACCTGGACCTGCCGATTGTACAGCTCATAGAATAGAGTCGCATGTTGGTGTTTATTTGTGCAGAGAGCAGAGGTGACCCAGAAGTGGCACTCCAAGGAAGCTGTTCCTCACTGCACCACTTAAAGCCAAAACAGGTCCAGAAGGAGTCCACAAGCCCACCCAGGCACACGTGAGGACATTGACTGCAGCAGGAAGGGGGTAGCACTGCGTCGCTGCACAAGAGCTGCTGTTTTTTTCTGTCGCTTTCTCAACACAAATGTGCTTTGGTCCCCATAAAGAAAATTATTCCCTTGTGGGTAACTAAAAATGCACTCCAAATCACAGAAGAAAACTACACCGTTTTCTCTGGCTCCTTTGTTGCTTGCGTGAAAAGCTGGAGAAGATAGATGGGTCACTTTGCATACAAAAGGTGCACAAACACACTGTCCCTATTTTGCTCTTAAAACATAACACAGAAAGAGAAAAAATGCAGATACATCTTCTTAACTCATATGTCAGCATTTACTTTAAGACTCTAAAACATTAGTGAACGTTTTTAAATGTGTGCAGTGGGATATTAGCTTCCCAGTACTATGTACATATGAAATTACTTACGCTGTTGTCTTTTGTTACCTGACCCATAACTACCAACATTTTAGTATTCACATAGTTAAATTTTATAAGTAGAGTGGTGGTTAACTTTTTGTGTTGTAAAAGGAATGGGTTTAGGTCTTTGTTCATTCAAGTGATGCATATATGTTTATCATAGAATCATATAATCCACCATGTTGGAAAAGGCCTTTAAGATCATCAAGTCCAACTATTCTCCAGCACTGCCAGAGGCCACTGCTAAACTACATCACTAAGGGCCTCATCTACATGGGTTTTGTGTAGATGGTGATTCTACCACTGCCCTGGGCAGCCTGTTCCGATGCCTGATCACCCTTTTGGGGAACAAATTGTTACCAATATCTGGTCTAAACTTCCCCTGCCACTATATATACATATGTATATGTATATACACATGCATATATAACAGTCCTGTTTTCCTCACATTCAGAAGCACCAGGATGCAAATCCCACCAGACCTCCTGCTGCTCTTTTGTAGCACATACCCTGTGGGCAGGAGAGCATATGAGACGCAGGTGAGGGTGAAATAAATGGGGAGGACATTGGTGTCCATGGCTGGGATGGGTTTTGGGGCTATCCCAATGTGGGACCCCACATTTGCCAGCACTGGGCTGGGTCTTGGGTGCCCAGGGCTGCCAGCAGTGGGGCCACGCTCTGCTGTCAGACACACACAATAGACACATCTTGTTGGTGGGAGGAGGTGGGTTTTTAAGCAGTCCTGGGGGGAGCTGGACAGACAATGGCTATCTAAAGACACCACAGGGGCTTTGTATGAGAAAAAGAAGCATCTGTTTAAGGTCTAGTCCTTGGAGCGGCTCTATTCAACTTGCTGGAGTTGGGTTTGTCCTTTTTAGTTGCCCTTTGTGTTGTTTAGCAGGAATGTAACACTTTCTGAAAGTGAGAAGGAAGAAAAGTTGATTTTTTATTTTTTCTTTTTGTGGGTATGTGGCTTTTTCTGAGCTTGTTTCCAAGAGATTTCTGCTCCTTAACTGCCTGCTGTTGTCTCCAGCAGCTGTCTAATACCAAGCTAACAGGAGGAGCACTGCAGGAGCAATTTCATCTCTTCCTTGGCTGTCTCTGCACTGTGTAGCTGTCTCTGTCTTTGGCTGCACCAGCATAAATGAGGACTGTTAACTCCTAGTAACTCTTCTCTGCTCATGCTGTTGACTAGATATTTTCTGGGAATGTTGGAAACCAAGTAAGGATTGGCTCCAATGTGTTTGGGGTTGCAACAGCAATGAGCAGGAGGGCTTCTTTTTCATATATTTGTCAGGTACATAGAAAAGACACGCTGACAATCTGAGCTCTGTAGTGCCCACCGTAGTGAAGTTGTGGCTGGGGGGGGGCACAGTCCTGCGCTGCTTCTGCCACATCACAGGAAGAACTGGAGTCCAGGCCATGTTACTAAAGCAGGGACCTGGTTTTCTTTTAATATTCTCCCCTGCTGCATTCAGGTACACCTTATTTCTCTTCCCACCTTCTCCCTGAGGTATTTCTTTGCCAGCCCTAAATAGGCATCATCCTTAGGACATACGTCCATGTGCACAAAAGGGGATAACTGATGCAGAGCTGCTATGACAAAGCACTACTGCTTCCCAATGAGGTTTAGAATGAGCAAGAAGGCACACTAAAACCACCCTGCTCTGAATAGCTCCTCTCCTTAAAGCTCCCCTCTGCATTCCCAGGGTGGTTGGTTGAGCAAGATGGATTATCTCCACTGTGCCAAGTGCTGGCAGGGTGAGAGATGTAGATCCTGGGATGGGTGGGCAGGACTGGGAGGTTCTCCTACACCAACCTTCCCCTAGCTTCTCACCCCTGAATTGCCTTGGGCTCCAAGGCTTGAAAGCCCTTCAAAGGTCTAAGAAAGGGTGCACCTTGCAGTGCTTTGACAGTAAATGAATATTAATTCCCATTTGCATTGTGTCAGTAGAGCTCCACAGTTTGTGCTGAACAATGGTTCAAAAGACTTCTCTTATTGCACGTAACTGTAAACCAATGGGGTGTGCTGGTGACTGATGTGCAGCTATATGGATTTGCCTTCCCCAAAACAGCATTTCCTGTGACCAGCGTCATCTCACTAACTAAAGAAAACAGTGGAGGAGAAGTGCAAAGACTTCAAGACATTCTCCTGGTCCACGTAATAGGCCAATCTGAGGACCAAACTCAGGACTTTCTGAGTATCTTTTTCTAGTGTCTTACCTTCGGTACGCTGCATTTTTCCCATGTATGCTGGCTTCTCACCATGACTAACTGTTGTGATTTTAGATACTAGGAAGAAAAATAACTGTTGCAGCTGAAATTAGGACATTAGCATACTCCTAAACTGCTTCATTTCTGTTCTATACTTCCTGTGGGATACTACACGTGCTCAGACCTCTTTGTGAGAAAGCTGTGTTGCATTATTGTGTTTCCCACACTGCTGAATGTCTAAGAACTCCCTTTCACTTTGCTGGGAGATAAGAACATTCTTCTCTAGTGGAAGCTGCAGGGAGCTGTTTTAAATATTTAATTTGCATTTTTGTTCCAAGCTTAATAATAATTAAAAAAAAATCCCTATGAGCAAAGGGGTTGCTTAACAACAAGAATTTCTCAGTGCTTTAAATCATGCTGAGAGTATGGAAGACATATTTACTGCTGATGTAACAAAACAAGGAGCTTAGCACACACTTTGTGTTGAGGTTTGTCTGTTTGCAATGGCAAGTTGTTTTTCGGGTGTTTTTTTTTTTGTTTGGTTTTTTTTTTTTTTTGCTATTTGGGGGCTTTTAAAGTCAGTTGGTACATAATCTTTCCTCAAAACAAGCTCTGGGGCTCTGCAAAGGTTTTTCTTTTATTTGCCCTAAGTTTAGCAGGTATTATTAAATGAGGAGAGATTAGGAAGTCATGCATACACTTCCCCAGCACCCTGCCTGTCCTTTTGACTCCTTGTGAAGTGCTATTTCCTTGATGGTACTATTTAACTCTTTAAACTGAGAATGGAAATTCTTCAGCTAATTGGAGATGGACACTGCCATGAATGGCCTCAATCTGCTCACACTCTCTTTAACATGCAAATTGAGGTTTCCTCTATCACCAACAGCCTTATTCCAAAAAACAAGAAAGAGCTGAACTAAGCAGGGCTAATCTCACTGCCCAAATTAGCAACCTCAGAGCAGGGCTGTTCAGAGGTGGCCTGCAGATCTGATGCAAGCCCTAATGAAGATCAGATGCGAGTCCTAATGAAGAGAATACAAAATTAATCGCCTAAACTTCAAAAGCGTGAAAGCAAGAATATGTTGTCCCTGTGAACTTCCAAAAATGCTTTTGTCATCACAATAATGAGTGTGTCTCTCAGGGATATGTGTTGGGACTGGTCTTGTTCAACATCTTTGTTGGTCACATGGACAGTGAGATTGAGTGTGCCCCAGCAAGTTTGCTGATGACACCAAGCTCTGTAGTTTGCTTGAAGGGATGCCATCCTGAGGGACCTTGACACACTTGTGAGGTGGGCTGATGCCAACCTGATGAAGTTTAACCATGACAAGGGCAAGGTCCTACACCTGGGTAGGAGCAATCCCAGGCATAGCTACAGGTTGGGCAGAGAAGAGATTCAGAGCAGCCCTGCGCAGAAGGACTGAGGAATGTTGGTCGATGAGAAACTTAACATGAGCCGGCTTCAGTGTGTGCTCGTAGCCCAGAAAGCCAACCGTATCCTGGGCTGCATCAAAAGGAGCGTGACCAGCAGGTCGAGGGAGGTGATCCTGCCCCTCTACTCTGCTCTCGTGAGACATCAGTTGGAGTATTGTGTGCAGTTCTGGTGTCCTCAACGTAAGAAGGACATGGAACTGTTGGAACAAGTCCAGAGGAGGGCCACGAGGATGATGAGGGGACTGGAGCACCTCCCGTATGAAGATAGGCTGAGAAAGTTGGGGCTGTTGAGCCTGGAGAAGAGAAGGCTGCGTGGAGACCTCAGAGCAGCATTCCAGTATCTGAAGGGGGCCTATAGGGATGCTGGGGAGGGACTCCTCATGAGGGACTATAGTGATAGGACAAGGGGTGATGGGTTCCAACTTAAAGAGGGGAAGTTTAGATTGGATATGAGGAAGAAATTCTTTCCTGTGAGGGTGGTGAGGCACTGGAATGGGTTGCCCAAGGAAATTGTGAATGCTCCATTGCTAGCGGTGTTCAAGGTGTAGTTGGACAGTGCCTTGGGTGGCATGGTTTAGTGTGAGGTGTCCCTGCCCATGGGAGGGGGGTCGGAACTGGATGATCTTAAGGTCCTTTCCAATCCTGACTATCTATGATTCTATGATTCTATCATGATTCTGATGCAGTAACTTTGCCGAAACCTGCTTGATGTTGACACGTGCACGGTGTGCATTCATGTACCCACCGTGCTCTTCTGCTCAAGTTTGGAAGATTTGGGAGTTAATGCATGCATGGGAAAACTTCATTGCTTCATGGTTTTATTTACAGGAGTGAGCACAGTTATTGCCAGTACTTAAAAAATCTTGTCTTGAACAATGCAGAACATGTTTTTAGCACTCAGAAAGGAGCCTCAGAAGATGCAATGTGGCGAGGCTCCCTGTCACGTCCATGAGTGCCTCTCACAGCTGTAGCAGCAGACCACTTTCTCTGACTATTGCATTGCATTTGATAAACCAGTTCTCTCAAATTTGTGAAGTTCTCAAGGATTTCATGAGCTGGGGCATATTTGTCAACTCTTTACACAATGCTCTTATCCAGAAGGATGTCATGGAGCTCCATGTGTCTTGGAAAACACTTTGCCTTTCCTGGGTCTGTTCAGCCTTGAGAAAAGAAAGCTCAGGGGAGATCTCATCACCATGTTCCAGTATTTAAAGGATGACTGAAAATGGAGACTTCCTTTTGACAAGGAGTCCCAGGGAAAAGCTGAAGGATGATGGCGCAAGTTACTCCTGGGAGATTCCGAGTGGACACGAGGGGGAAGTCTTTCACCGTGAGAACAACCAGCCATTGGAATAATCTTCCCAGGGAAGTGGTGGATTTCCCAGAGTTGGACGCTGTTAATATTTGGCTGCAGAAGGTGCTGGGACATCTAATCTAGGTCATTTTTTCCAAGAAGTTTTGGACCATATGATTCTTGAGGTCCCTTCACACCTGATATTCTGTGATTCTATGACTTCTTAGCACAAGAAAAGGATTCTTCAACAGCACAAATTTCTATCTCAGTCTGAATAACTTCTTATGGCTCATTAAAGTGGGTCCATGCTGCAACAGGTAAACACTGACACCACACCTGGTGGGTATGGGACTGTGGCCTTGATTTCCGGTCATCCCTTCAGCACACTGTGTTTGGCCCTACTCCAAATTATCTTGATTTCTTCTTAATTTTGGTAAGGTGCACCCTTGTTTTCACTTAAGCCCTATGGATGTGAATCTTGTCTCCCTTAAGACATGTAAACCAGGAGTAACTATTGGGTCCTTGTCACCATGTACTCTGATGAAGCTAGAGAGGACTGACGCAGATGGTGTGAAAGCAGTTTTAGCAGCACCCTGTATCTCACTTTGCTTTGGGATCCACTGAGAGCTTCACAATCTTGAAAACCTCTGTCATCTCCAAACTGCTTATAGTCATCTCTGACCTCTTGACTTAGAGAAGCGATAAAACAATTTTGTCTGAAGAAGTAATGCGGTTACAACCTTTGAGATGTTGCTAAGAACATTTAGGACTAATCTCATTGAATCTTCGGGAGGGCTGACAGCTGGAGCCCAGCCTTGAGCAGGGGAGGGAAATTAAGTATGAAAAAATTGCTTCAACTTTCTGTAGTTAAATCCTAATAGGCTTAGTAGGAGAAAATAAAAGCAATTCATTTAATGTTACAGTCGTTTAAATAAAACAGAAACAAGTGGGGACAGAGAAGCAGAGATAGAGCCCTTAAAATTAGCCAGCGTTTCACGTCTTTTTCTCCTCGCTGTCCTCATTTGCCGATTTCAGGCTTGTCAAAAGCATCAGTATGGGCCTTCAATCTTGTGACAGCAATGAATTTTCGTGGCAGCCCTCGTGGCCTCTTGACACAGGGTATCAGCCAAGTCTCCTTCACCCGATGGGGCCACCCCTGCCCCGTGCTGACATGGGGGAGGCCAAATTAAATTTCAAACAATGATGATGAGTGGAAAATCTGACTTGTCTGTGGTGGCAGGGGGAGGATGGCTTGCCTCCACGCTCTTCAAGTGTGCGTCTCTCATGGGTTTTCTTGATTGGCTTCAGCTTCCGTCGCTGTAACCCAACCCAGCTCCTTTAATTTGTCTTTGTGACAAAAATTGCTATGCAAAATAATGATGATACTCCCTTAATTAGTCTGCAAGATAGCCCTGCACAGAGTAGGTAAATCTGAGTTCATGGTCAA
The DNA here is from genome assembly GCA_017639245.1 of Myiopsitta monachus. Lineage (NCBI taxonomy): Eukaryota > Metazoa > Chordata > Aves > Psittaciformes > Psittacidae > Myiopsitta > Myiopsitta monachus. The sequence goes on along the minus strand of CM029941.1, from coordinate 653,333 downwards.
GGTTCCATTTGTTGTCAAGAGATTATGTGTGTTTTCATTCCATTTTGTTTGTTATTTAAAATAAATGCATACAATGGCATTGCATTTTTGCTTTATGGTGATTGCCAGCAAAACAAGGGCAAATTATCAGCAGCAAGGTTAGGTGCTCTGACAGAAAACTACTGGAGGTTTTAATTAGAGCAGACAACAAAAGGCGTAACAGTAAATAGTGGTTGTCATTGATCAACAGTTGTTATTACTGTATCTGTTAATAAATGCTTCCCATTTTCCCATTAAGAATCATTAATGCAAGCTTAACTTCTAAAGCATAGCCTAATTCCCACAAAGTTTTCTTTCAGACACACTGCAAATTCTGCAGAAACATGCAAACTCTTGAGAAAGCATCATCTTCTGCAGGTGCAACGGCATAATTTTTGCCCTGCTGGGCAGGAGTGGGAAATAACTGACACAAGCTTTGGGGCGAGCAGGGCACAGGCTGTCTGTGAGTTTGTATTCTTTTGTTGAGACCACTCTGCATAAGTAATAGCAGAGTTATGTAGTTATGAAATGCTGCTTTTCTGGTAATAGAGAAGCATAAAATGAAATATTTGTCTTTTGGAGTTAATGGCTTTTTTGCCATTAACCTCGGTGACAGTAATGTTGGTGTTTTTTTTTTCCTATGGCACTTATTTTAAAACTCATTCATTCCTTCTCTTCTTTCACACCATAATGAAGAAAGATGCCATTTAACTACTAAATCTGTCTCTCTTTGGAAGAAAGGGCTGGGTATATTTAACATAGCTTGAGTACAGCCTCCTGCAGGGCAGTGGGGTACTAAAATTCAGAAAAAACTTTCAAAATACCTCCTTATTTTCCTTGCTTGGGCTCTTCAGTTCCAGTGCTGCTGCAAAACGCTGAAGCACGATCTGAATTTCAAAAGAAAATTGTGAGAAAAAGATATTTGCAGCCAGCAAGCAATTAACATTCACAGGTTTTTTTCAGAGGGGGACTAATTCTTTCCTTTCTAGTTCATAATCGTTTAGCATGCTGTGTTATAATAAAGCAATGTGGCTGCTTCCACCTGTTATAACTGCTGGTCATTATCCTCAATTCCACACTGCTTCAAATAGAAACCAGCTACTCCACAGAAGATGAAAAACTGCTGGGTCCATAGCCAAGTTGGGAGACAGTAATTAATGAGCTTCATGCACATCTCCTGAAGCAATAGCACTTGGGGTTCCAAAGAGATTTTGTCTCTCAAACTGAGAGACTTGTATTACTACTTGCATAAAATCTTCCCGTGAATACTCAGCAATAAGTTATTAGCATCACAGAAGATGCACTCTGCCCTGTTTTATTACTGAACTGCTGTTAGAAGGCTCCGTGAACACAGAGAAGGTTTAAATTCACAGTTTCATGACCTGCAAGAGCTAAGACTCCTTGATTGCTCGCGCCAAATTTAACAAATAGATGTTACCTCTACCAGCCTGTGCTTACTAGATACTGGAGAGTCTATTCATGTTCCAGAGGTGCCACGATGTTGTGGTTCTGCTATGGCCAGTCTTGCTAAGCATGGTGAAGCCGCATGAAGGTGGCTTGCAGACCTGGCAATCACAAGCAAGCTGGTTTGCTCTGCTATTTGGTCATTGTGCAGTGTGATGTGATCAGGGTCAGAGTATTTTCATATAATCATAGAATAATGGACTGGTTTGGGTTGGAAGGGACCTGAAAGCTCATTCAGTTCCAATCCCCTGCCATGGTCAGGGACAACTTCCACTGGAGCAGAGTGCTCCAAGCCCCTGTGTCCAACCTGGCCTTCAACACTGCCAGGGATGGGGCAGCCACAGCTTCTCTGGGCACTCCCTGACAGCGCCTCAGCACCCTCACAGAAAAGAGCTTCTGCCTTAGAGCTCATCTCAGTCTCCCCTCTGGCAGTTAAAGCCATTCCCCTGTCCTGTCCCTCCATCCCTTGTCCAAAGCCCCTCTCCAGGTTTCCTGCAGCCCCTTCAGGCACTGGAGCTGCTCTGAGGTCTCCCCTTCAGGAGCCTTCTCTTGTGCAGGCTGCCCCAGCCCAGCTCTCTCAGCCTGGCTCCAGAGCAGAGCTGCTCCAGCCCTCGCAGCAGCTCCGTGGCCTCCTCTGGCCTCGCTACAACAGCTCCACGTCCCTCTGTGCTGCTGCCCCAGAGCTGGATCAGCACTGCAGGGGGGTCTCCCCAGAGCACCGAAGAGGGGCAGAATCCCCTCCCTGAGCTGCTGCTCATGCTTTGTCATGAACTGGTTGAAGCACTTCTGACTGCATGAAACAAGAAAAGTGCTGGGCACAGTCCCCAGTATGTTAAGTGTTAAGGGACCACTGCCAGGTGGGCATCATCATCTGGTATTTGCATGGGGTGCAGGACATATGGAAGTGCTGCATGGTCAGCATGAAACATGATTTGCCCTCTCACTCTAGAAAACATGTGGCAGAATTGTGGGGAATGGTGTTTGAGACTGACTATGGCTGTGTTTATGCAGAGCAGAAACTGCTGCATAACTTGCTGGCTGATGGGAGCTACGTTACTCCTTTAGTTTGGAAGAAGCCTCATCCACTTCTGCTCTTGACTACTTTGACAGAAATTTGAATTTCATTAATTTTAGGTTTTTTCCTTGTAAAATTCAGACTTGCATTTGCTGGTAATTCAGTAGAATTGTCAGGCATGAGTATCCTCTGAACAGTCCTTATAATGCTTTATAAACCCTGACAGAAGGAAGAAGAAATGGCAGTACCAAAATGGGACTTAGTTCCAGAGGTTCAAGGTCAGTTTTCACATGCCATTCGTGTTGGAGTTAAAAGGATCCTGCAGTAACTCTGGCACATAAAATGTGTAAATTGGTTCCAATTTTTTCCTTGCTTTCTTAGTTTTAGCTTGCCTTAACTCTGAAAAACAACTTCAAAGTGGTATTTTGGAAGGCCATTTTTTGATGATTGAAACAGCTCCTGTATCCCATTGGCTTTTTACAAGCTCAGATTCACTTCTGTCTGTCCTGAGAGCTCAGAGCAGATTCTTTGCAGCTTAAACACCATCACTGGTGGCAAAGATGCTGCACTACAAACTTCATTAGTTTTTGTACTCATATTTTCTTTAGTGGTGTATTAAGGTGATCTCTTAGGCAGAACCTCTTCCCTGTGAGGGTGCTGAGGCACTGGCACAGGGTGCCCAGAGAAGCTGTGGCTGCCCCATCCCTGGCAGCCAGGATGCACACAGGGGCTTGGAGCAAGCTGCTCTAGTGGAAGGTGTCCCTGTCTGTGGGAGGGGGTTGGGACTGGATGAGCTTTAAGGTCCTTTCCACCCCAAACTGTTCCATTATGTGATTCTGTGATTGTTCTGCTTTTTCAGATTGTTCAGCTTGTTTCCTGAGATGCCACTCCTCACTTTGGGGAAATCTTACTGTAATAAATCTAATTTCTGGAAGGGGCACCTACAGTAAACGTTTATTCAGAGACGACTGAAGCCATCAATGCTCCTTTGGGCTTGTGGGACAAGACTGGGACATGCCCTGTTAGTATCTGTGCAGCAGGATGCAGCCTTGCAGGAGGAGGCCACTGGCTGCAGTGTGTCAGTGCAGAGAACTAGGCATCCGTAATCACTGAGGCTGGACTGAAAAATTCTTTTCCAGAAGTGCAAGTTCAGACCAAATTTGTCTTCAGGAAATGCTGAAAATATCTTTATTTTCAGAAATGCTTTTCCTCTGTAGGAAGGTGTAAAGCTGACAACACAGCTTGGTTTTCCATCGTCCACAAAAATCTGTAGAACACACTGTGGGATAAGGTAATGTCATCCCAATGGCAGCACAGTTTATTTTGCACCTCCTGCCTTCCAGAACAGCAACTTTTTAAGAATCCAGGTCAACTACAGCTTATAGTTTGGCTAAGAAGTGCAGTTAGATATGGAGCATAGGATGTAGGAAATACCCAAACCTATGCATTATTATTATAAAAGCTTTAAATGTTTAATTTGCACATCTTCCAATGAAACTTCTATATATTTCATTTTAAGCAGCACTTTATGTTTAATGGGAAAAAAAGGTCAAATGTAAAGGTTAAATAAATTGAATGCGTAATGAAATATGCAATTTGGGGTGAAACAGAGCATTCCACCTCAATGCAAAATAAATGTTTGAGGGGCCGCAGTGGGAGGAACTCATTTGGCAAGATGCTTCCAACCTTTCCGTTTAAGTTTTACCAGAGCAGCTTTTTTACTCTCATTTTATGTATTTTTCTTAGCAAAACCTGAGGAATCTGTTCCCTATCCATCTCTGGCGCTGTGCACACCATGGCAGACCATGCTTAGCCCTAACGCTTTTGATCTGGCTACCCCCTGACACGGACTTCATATTCTTCTCCTGCTAATTCCAAAACCATGTTTGCAAAGATTTTCTTCCCCTCCCATAACTAATCCATTAAGACAGAGTTGAAGGATAAGTACCGACAACATGCTCTGTTAGCTTGAATTTGATCTTTGCTGTCCTAACATGCCTGCAGTGGAAAATCAATAGAAGAAATAGAGAGAATCAAGAGAGACCCCGCGGCGGAGTGGGGAGAGCCTGTGTCTTCAGAGTCTTTTGTTATTCCAACTATCCATAAACTATGTGTCATGTTTCCAGAATATAATAATTGGTGTTAGTCAGCATTCATGCACGTGGGTACATATTTTGAATGGAAGAAACAAAAGAATGATGGTCTTTTCATCCCTTGCTAGTAATTAATTGCAGAGTAAGACTGGTTCAACAGCTCAATGTGTGAACTTCCCCTTTGCTACCATGCAGACTTCTGTGTGAAAATCCTTTACAATGCAATGCAAAATAAATTCTTCATTTTGTAGTGTTCACTGTTCAATTATCCCCCTGCACAGAACCCTGTGCTTTATAATTTAACTGTGTCTATTAATGAAATTCTCATTGTTTTTCAGAAAGTCAAATTTCCGTACAAACTTAGTCATTTTCTGCAGACACTGGCATTAATCCTGTCACTTGCTTCAGCAGCTTCCCACAGAGATAGCTTTATCAGTAGGCTTTACCCCGATTCAGCATCTCAGTGCCTTGAGATGTCAATCATTGTCATAGGGACTCCCTCCCCGTTCTTCCTGTGCCATCAAGGTGGTGCAGGTATACATTAGGTATCCATTCAGGATCGCATTCAGTCCACTGGTGGGGAAGTGAGTCACTGAGGACACTGACTCAAGACCAAGGAGCACTTTATTACAATTAGGGCACTGCCCATTAATCTCCCTCACTGGAAAGAGAAGATTTTGGAAGAGAGGGGATGTTAGGAAGGTTTCTAGGCAAGGAATTACCAAGAGAGCAAGAGCAGTTAGAAGAGAAAATCTGACTATCTTTCCCTGTTGGTGGAATGTATTTCTTATTTTCCCCTCACTGGGATTTTTTTCTTCATCTCACTCCATCTCTGTTTGTCTCCAGGTTATATGTCTCTCTTGACCTTTTCAGCAGCTATGTGTAACCTATCTTTGAATTGCTAGTTTGTGGACTCTTTTTTTTTTAGTGGAGAAACTGCACAGAACTCTATACATTAAAAGGGGAGGCTGGCAGTGGCTAAAGGCACACATATCTTTGTGGGGGGACAGGGAGGAAGGGAATGATGTGCCATCAGCCTGCTTCTGCCACTGCATTCTGCTTTCAGTGGTTTCCTTTTCTCCCAAGCCTCTCTTTGGATTTATACCACTAGGTACATATGCATGAGAATTATTTATAGTGAAATCAAATGTATGCAGTCAGTCAAATATGATGGAGTTTCTTCATTCCTACTCCAAAAACCACTATAGCAAGACCTGCCCAAAATCTGGAGGAGATCCAGAATCTGCAGTTGCCATTAATTTTTCAGGGTGGAAATTAATTTCCAGTAGGCTGTATGCAATCGTGGAGTATCATCTCAGGAGATAAGTCCCCAGTGTCCGTCTAAGAAAAGTCATAAAATGGTTTGGGTTGAAGGGACCTTAAAGCTCATCCAGTTCCAACCCCTGCCACAGGCAGGGACACCTTCCACTGGAGCAGTTGCTCCAAGCCCCTGTGTCCAACCTGGCCGTGAACAGTGACAGGGATGGGGCAGCCACAGCTTCTCTGGGCACCCCCTGACAGCGCCTCAGCACCCTCACAGGGAACAGCTTCTGCCTAAGAGCTCATCTCAGTCTCCCCTCTGGCAGTTAAAGCCATTCCCCTGTCCTGTCCCTCCATCCCTTGTCCAAAGCCCCTCTCCAGGTTTCCTGCAGCCCCTTCAGGCACTGGAGCTGCTCTGAGGTCTCCCCTTCAGGAGCCTTCTCTTGTGCAGGCTGCCCCAGCCCAGCTCTCTCAGCCTGGCTCCAGAGCAGAGCTGCTCCAGCCCTCGCAGCAGCTCCATGGCCTCCTCTGGCCTCGCTCCAGCAGCTCCACGTCCCTCTGTGCTGCTGCCCCAGAGCTGGATCAGCACTGCAGGGGGGGTCTCCCCAGAGTGGAATAAAGTGGAACAGAGTTTTTGTGGATTGAAGAGTCTGTGAGTGATGTACATGTGCTGTCAAGTGAAAATGTGGGGGCTGCATAGTCTGTCAGGGGTAATTATTCCACTCAATAATGATAACACTTCCGTTCACTGCCAGCTGTCCATGGCAGTGGGTTGGAACTCGGTCATCTTTAAGGTCTCTTCCAACCCAAACCATTCCGTGATTCCATGAATCTGTGATTCTGTCAGAGCATTGGAGGGGGAGACATATTCTTGTTGAGGACAATGTTTATTTGGTAGTAATGATCTTTCACTGAGAAGTTAAGTGTAGTTACCCCGTCATAGTAATTACCCAAATTTATATTATTATAAATGAGTCCAGAATCAGTCCAAAGGGAGAGGGTTCAGACAAACAGCACTTTTTGCTTGCAGAACCTGAGATCTATGGTGTACCTCCATCCAAAACTAAATACATATAGCTGTACATCCAAAAGCAAAAAGAATGATTTCACATAACCAGACCTTTCCTTGTAGCCCAGAGGAGAATCTAAATTACCAGATTTTATGAATAAAATTATTTTTTTTCTTCTTAATTTTCCATGTTGGACATGCATACTTTGACTTGAAGATATTCTATAATAAGATTTTATTAAAAATTCATACTTTTTAGTGAGCATTTCTGGTAATGACACATTCACACTATCATATAGAAATCATTACCTAATGGAAAAAAGAAATTCTGACACTGTTCATGACCCCTGTCTTGTGACTAATAGCTGTAGTGGTAGCATGACCAGCTTCCAAAGCCAGAATGAAATAAGGCCACCCTGTAACTGCAGTGGGGCTGAAGTTTAGAGGGGATCTCTTGACCCACTGTAAATTCCCATGACTAACCAGTGTGCCTGGTGAGAACTGCCAGGACTCCAAATATTATCGTGTTCATACTATTGGTATTATTTTTATTGCCAGGACCAAAGGAAGACAGACTTTGTAGGAAATTTGTTTCCATTCTGGATATTCAATTTGTTGTACAAATCAAGCCACTGGAGGAATGCATCTATATCCATCAACTCTCAGTGGTGCTATGTAACATTCGCTCTGCTCATGACAAGCAGGGTCTGGTTTTCAATTCCAGCTGCTGACCATGCACCATCCCTCGAGGGACTGACCAAAGTCATGCAGGTAGCTTTTTTCTCTGTATATTTTGGCCACCAGAAATAGAGGTGCAGTAAAAGGACACAAATTTCTAAAGCTTTGGGGGATCTCTGGCTGATTTTTGGAAGGAGAAGCAATTTTGCAAGGCTTTATTGCAAAATATGCGCTAGATACCTACTTATTCCGTACATGCATTTCTTGTGATTGCATATGCTACTTGTGTATATATTTAGAAGCAGCCAACAGTTAGGTGTCCCATTTAGCTGGGAAATCTTATGCACAGATGCCCTATGCATGTAAATGTATATTTGTGTATTGCAACACTTTCAGTAACATTGCAAAATTGCTTGAATGTATTCATTATTTCCTAGGATTTCAAATATTTCAAAGGAATCTCAAATTGACTGGATATACGAACTGTAAAGACAATAATTGCGTTCTCTGTTCATATTTGTGCATGCACAAGTTTTCAAATTCATGGTTTTCTGCTTTGAAACCTCAGTCTTTTACGCAAAGGCATTATTCATTCATGCAGTTTGGTCATAAAGTTGTCTACTAAACATGTACCCAGAAAAAATGAAAGGGAAGATTTTTCAAAACAAATTCAGTCTGGTTGCAAACATTGTTTTGTGAAAAGCTGTTTCAATAATGTCCCTTGAAGTTTCTGTATCTGATGGGAAATTAGGCAAGTTGGGAATTAAGCTACCAAAACACAGAAGAAAAATATCATCATGGGTGTGGAAGGTTCAAACATCCGTTGCCTGTCAGTAGTTTGAGCAGCCATGCCATGGAACCTGGGTGGAGATTTACTTATCTGCCAGAAGTCCCTTCCAACCCAAATAATCAGTGATAGTCTGGCCAGATTATTTATTGATGCACTGTTGCCCTTTTTGACAGCAGAGGTATTAAGTTTTACATCTTTTATTCTTTTCTTCTTTTTATTAATGAGACTCTTGATACCATTGCTATAACATCACCTGTTTCAGGCCATTATTTTTTCCATACGTATTGGTAGTTAGCGATAATATTGTTATGCCTCTTAGGATATATAAGATTGATGAAGAAAGTGGGTATTGCTTTTTTCTTTGCTGTGATTTGCATACTGAATTACAATGGTCATCACTTCTTCCATGAAAGCATTTCCTTTTAGCAGCAATATTTACTGCAATTCATTTAAGAAACCAAGGCTCTAATTTTTTAGAGTGAGGTGTAGGGTTCTGACCGCATGATTCTAATTAAATTCAATAGGAAACTTTCAATAATTAAAACCTATTTTTCATTGGGGTTGCTTCTCTGTCATGGAGGGAGCAAAAAAACTAATTAAGAAGAATTCTGATTCACTGAACTCTTGCACACCATTAGACCACTGATTAGCAGAGTTGCAGCAATGCAAGCAAGCGAAACCCTCTCACCCGGCTCTGTGCTGCCAGAGATAGGGATGAAAGGATAAAGTGAAGGCTAAAAAGGAAAGGACAGCTATTCTGACTACATTGACATTTATATACGAGCTAACCTGAATAAACTAATCATTTTGAGGAACACAAGGCAGTGAATATTTAACTGTATTGGTAACAAGGAGCAGAGAACCAGGAGCTTATTTAGATTGTAAGTACTTATTAAGTCTAACTGGCCTTCCAGGTTTTCCTTGAACAGCCATTGTAGTGATAAAAAGAAAATTGTGATATTTAATTGGAAAGACTAAACACTGATCCACATCGTTACTCTTCCTCTAGTATTTCTACTCAAGGATGTATAGCGTTAGAGGAGACTAGACAAATTCCATTCATCTGGAAAGGCATGCAATGGAGTAACATTTTTGTTCTTGCTTTGAAAGTGTGAGCCTCATAATTCATGCAAGAGGTGACATTTTCACCATCAGTCGAAATGGCTTGTTTTACATTTGTACCAGAAGAAGGGGAGCAGAGTATTTTAAAAACCTTGTTAACCTCTCATGTGGTAGCATATTTCTGTTTCAGAATAATAATAAAGTGTTATCCTCGATCCTTGGGAAGGCTGCAGAAATTCCAGGGAGAAAAACAGTCTCTTTTCCATATAGGTGATGGTCAGAGGATGTGAAGGGAAGATGCGTGAAGCCAAGGCAGCACATCACCTTGTGTACCCCCAGTGAGCCACTGATGTTTTGTTCTAAGAGCTCAGTGAACTTGGCCTTTCTGGAGCAAATTTCTGAGGTCTCGGTGTCCATGAAGTGATAACAGATATGTGTATCTATAGATAATCCTGTCCATCTCAGGGGATTGGAACAAGATGATTATTGGTTTATCTATTGCTTTTGGATGAATTTCTGCACCAGCAAAAACCTGAGCAAAGACTTCCCCATGGCGCGAGCGCACCAGCCCACAGAGGATCACAAAGGTATGAGGTAGTTAGAATCACAGAATGGTTTGGGTTGGAAAGGATCTTAAGGTCATACAGTTCGAACCTGGGCAAGGGATGCCTCACACAAGACCATGTCACCCAAGGCTCTGTCCAACCTGTCTTTGAACGCTGCCAGGGATTGAGCATTTACCACTTCTTTGGGAAACCTGTGCCACTGCCTCACCACCTTCTCAGTAAAGACTTTCTTCCTTATATTTTTGCCTGAACTTCTCCTGTTCATTGTTAAACCCATTGCCCAAGGAAGTTGTGAATGCTCCATTCCTGGCACTGCTCAAGGCCAGGTTGGACAGAGCCTTGGGTGGTATAGTTTAGTGTGAGGTGTCCCTGCTCATGGCAGGGGGGTTGGAACTAGATGATCATAAGGTCCTTTCCAGCCCTAACTAGTCTATGATTCTGTGATTCTATCACTACCCCTTGTCTCATAAACTAAAAAAAATTAGCTTTTTGGAAATGACCCTTGGTGTTTCCAGGTGATTTGGGTTTCACACTTTCTTGGAATAGCAGATTGCAGTTTATTTCTATTACATTTGTTGGGAGTTGGATTATAGAAATGCAGACCCAAATCTCCTGTGTTCTTTTGGCATGTCTTTGGATTGTTTATTGAACATAAAAGCCTACAGCCTGACAATTCTGATAGTTGCCCCTTCCCCTCTCAGGGATTTCAATGGCAGTATAAATCCTTTTTCTTCTGTAACCAGTCAAGGATTCCTTAATTTCTGTGCCAAGTCTGGCGATGGCTCCTTTTTTTCATTGATATCCCATGAAACATCTGAAAACCATCCTGGTACCTTCCCTGAACCTTTTACATCTTAATTCTGGGAGGTGTGGAAGCCCATACAGGAAAAAGAAGCATCTGTCCAATGACTTTCTGGGGAAATATTGCCAGTTTTGATTCCAACCTGTCTTGATGAATGTACGTGTCAGTCAGAGCATCGCTGCAGCTAATACAGTACTGCCATCATTAGTGTAATAACATTAAAAATATAAGCTGTAATGATGACATCTGTCACCTCTGCACTGCTAGCAAAGACTTGCCTGAAAATGACCCACATTTCCAGCAATCCAGGCTGACAAAACTAAAGTCTCATCATCTTATCTCTGTGACCTTATCAGGGACCACTCTTTTTTTCCTTTGATTTCATTTTATCACCAATTCAAGCTGTTTATGTTTCTTTTTATACATACATTAATTCTGAACACTGGAAATACTTTGACAACGTATTATTCTTTCATAAGGTTTCTGTAAATACAATTAGACTGGATGTAACTTTAAGTGCTGGTAGTCCTTCCAAGATTCTCTAGACTTCCCATGGGTGCTGTTTAGTCCTTAAATTGCTTACTAATGTAAAAATATCATTGTTAGTACAGTATAAATCATGACAATTTTGTCCCACAAGAGGCTAAGAGCAGCTCGAGATGCCATAATTAACATATACTAATAGATCCAGCAATTTATATAACAGCAGCTTTTAACAAGGTTAAAAAATGGTAGCTCATACTGTACCAAAGGCAGAAAACACAAAGAAAAGTAGGTCCAGTTTGCCACAAGTGGGTGTTTATCTGAGTTTCAGTATTTGTGGGATCAGCTGGGAACCATTAAAACTGAACATGTGGATTTTTCTTAATATGCTCATGTGCTTTGTAAGTCTCAGATATTCTCAGATGGGTATGTTGAAGTCTTTGAACTAGGACTTCCTGAACTATGTCAAAATTATTCTGGCTGTCTCCTTATAGGATTAGAACATGTAAGCTTTTTGACCTGCCTGAGGATTTAAGGTAATTTGTGTCCCTATGAGGAAAGTTTTGACCAGCATGAAGATGCATAGGAGCAGGAGCAGAGAAAGAGATTTAGGAGCTGGTGCCTGCTCCCCTGAGGCTGGCAGACTTGAAAGGGCCTGTTCCCAAATTCACACCCTGTACTTGACAGCAGGGTTTAACCACATCTCCTGGCCCTGCGATAAGCATGTTTCTTTTTCTCAAAATGAGCACGGAAACGCAGGAGAACAGCAAATGTTGAAATCATTGCCTGAGGCTAATAGACCCTCAAACGATTGAGCTGTGTGCCCAGGAGTCATAGAATCATAGAATGATTGGGGTTGGAAGGTTTATGTTGGGAGGGACCTTAAAGCTCATCCAGCTCCAGCACCCTGCTGTGGGCAGGGACACCTTCCACTAGAGCAGGTTGCTCTAAGCCCCATCCAGAGCAGCATAGCTGGGACATGGTCATGTCCCCAGGCTGTGCCCTGGCAGGCAAAACACTGGGGACCTGAAGTGCCACTGTGCCCTGAGGGGCATCGGTGCGGCAACATGCTGTGCAGGGAGACCTGGAGTACCACAGGAGTTGGGCTGAGGTTTGTGTGGTGCTTCACACTGGTGTCTGCGTGTCGCAAGCAGGGCGCAGGAGCCAGTATCCAAAATAGATATGAAGTCTCACGGTATTGCGAGCCTCTGTTCCCCAAATCTCTTCTGATTTCTTGAGGCTGCACAGATTGTTACTGTCATTGCAAGTACAAAGTGCTTTTACAGTGTACCTTAAAACGGTAAATTATAAGAACCAATTAACAATTCCTGGAGCAGCTTTGGGACTCCCTTTTCTTTGCTTCTCTGAAAGAGGACTACAGTTACACTCCAGCTCCTACCCTCTGGACCATCGAGTCTTGACATTTCTCTGTACAAAGCTGTGCAAAACACAGTTGTAGAGGGGCACTCATCCTTCCATACCTTGACCAGAGCAGCAGCCTGGGACCTGGGGATGCTCCTGTCATGAGAGACATACCTACCCACCTTGGGTGACCTCCTCCCTCCAAACAATCCACCTTAATCACTCAGATTCATTTTTATAGGTTTCTCTAGCCTAAATGATGGGGTTTATAGTGCACTGTCAGATTCCTTAATCACCATGAAAATATTTTACGACAACAAAGGTGGTAAAACACCAGCTTTGTGCGAGGTAGCAGTAAATTCGGGGTTGTAAGAGAGACCACAGAGAGTTGTATACTTTCATAGATGCCTCCCTGAGTGGTGCTCTTAATCTGTGTATGTATAAGAGCAATTTTACTACTTAAAAGCACTGGGAGTGAAGTGACTGGAGTGAATGGTGAGTCTCTGACTTAGGACATCAGTCCTGTAAAAGCTCACTAAGAAATGCTCTGTAGTTTAAAGGCAATGATTGCAAACTCAACAAAGGTTTATTTTATTGAGAAACGGGTGGATTTTCTATTGCTTTCTGGGATTAATTAACTACCCCAGAAAAAAAAAAATTCTGGAGCCATGGCAGAGATTTCCATGGTTGACTGTAATAGAATCACAGAATGGTTTAGGTTGGAAGGGACCTTAAAGGGAAGAACTGCCCAAGAGCTCATCTCAGTCTCCCCTCTGGCAGTTAAAGCCATTCCCCTGTCCTGTCCCTCCATCCCTTGTCCAAAGCCCCTCTCCAGGTTTCCTGCAGCCCCTTCAGGCACTGGAGCTGCTCTGAGGTCTCCCCTTCAGGAGCCTTCTCTTGTGCAGGCTGCCCCAGCCCAGCTCTCTCAGCCTGGCTCCAGAGCAGAGCTGCTCCAGCCCTCGCAGCAGCTCCATGGCCTCCTCCGGCCTCGCTCCAGCAGCTCCACGTCCCTCTGTGCTGCTGCCCCAGAGCTGGATCAGCACTGCAGGGGGGTCTCCCCAGAGCAGAGCGCAGCAGAGGTTCAGGATCCCCTCCCTGAGCTGCTGCTCACACTCAACACACGGGGGGTTCTGGGCTCAAGCACACACTGAAGCTGGGTCATGGGGAGCTTCTCAGTGACCAACACCCCCAAAACCTTTTCCTCATGGCTGCTCTCAGTGTTGTGTTGCGATGCTGTGCTTTGGTCAGCAGGAGCACAGGGCTTCACCAGGATGGGGTTGTCTGATGAAGGTGGTTTTGGAGCTGTGTTCTCAGGCACAGACGTTGTGCCGTGTCACTATTAAGAAGCTTCAGTAGGGCCTGGAGCTACCTGCCTCTGATCCGTGGTTGCTGTCTGAGCCACTTGTAGCTAGGTGAGACTTGGCCTCTGTCACACAGCAAGTATTTCAGGCAGAAACCTGCCCCAGGGGCATCTTTTAGATCCTGCTTTGCTGCAATATGAGTGTGCTGGAGGGACTCATCCTGCTTAATAGTCCAATTCACACTGGAAATTACGCTCCATTTGTGTTTACTATTCAGGAAGCCTTTAGTAACATTCAGCTTTCACTAGTTACCACAGTTACGTTTTCCTGCTGTTTTAGGGGACTTGAACCCCCTTGATGCAGTGAGGAGCACAGGAGAGAAAGTCACTGAGTGATGCTTTGAAGAACCGTGAAACTGAATATGTAGAAAATCTGTCTGAACACAGAAAACCTGTTTGAATGCAGAAAATCAAACGCTGAGGGATGTGTTTTCCCCTCTATTTGCTTTCAATTATGGCAAAATGAGGTGTTATTTGTTCTATTAATTTAAACAATTTTCAAGTTTAAGTTTCCCAAAGAAGTGGTGAATACTCCATCCCTGGCATTCAAGTCCAGGTTGGACAGAGCCTCAGGCAATATGGTCTAGTGTGCAGGGTCCCTGACCATGACAGGCTGCTGGAACTGGATTAGCTTAAGGTCTCTAACAAACCAAACTGGTTTGTGAGTCTATGATTTTACAGGTTATCTGTAGGTTGAGTATATTCTTTTTAAGAGCCGCGTAAAGAGAATGGATTGCATAGCAGGTTTAGAAGAGACCTTCCAGAAAGCAAGAAGGGGTTATAATGGACCTTATGGTCATAAAAAATACATCACCAGGCTCTTTGCTGCTGTGAATTACTACACATTGATTGCCTTCAATGGGAGGAGGTTCTGTTGGACCATAAGTCTGGCATATAGTGGATGCAGAGCTGAATGCCTGGGATACAGACCAGCAGGCTGTGAAAAAAATAAAGTGAATGGAGGGACAGGGCAGGAAAGAAATTTGTTGGTTTATACCTGGTTCAGACAGTGCTCAGCATCTCCTCGCTGATTGCACACAGACTTGCCTGGAGCCCTGCACTGATTTCTAGTCACAACATTGAATAATTCAACTTCCAGCGTCCCTTGCTGAAGTGTATCCTGATTTTTTTCAGATTTCATGGCAGATATAATCCTGGGGGCCCTGAGCTTCAGGGATGTGTAGGTATAAAATGTTCTCCTTTTTCAGCCGCGTGGCAGACCAATTTCAGGCTATCTCGTGATGTTAAATTTCTATGAAAACTTAAAACCCAGATAAGCTTCTGCGTATGCGTGCGTGGACTGTGTATATGAGCATCTCCTGCTCAGGCAGCATGAAATGGGGGTGCAGGGCTGGGGCAGGACCATGGACCCTCTGGAACAGGCAGCATGGAGGGATGCACAGGGCTGAGCCTCCCTTCCCCTCCCCTGATTATTTGCAGTAGTATTTGCACTTTGTTTCACTGAACATATATATCTGATTCATTGGCATCTGTTAAGGAAGAGGCAGAGAGTCAGCCGTGCATATGGAATTTCAGGGAGTAACATCTGCATCTCAATAAGCTGGAGCTGTTGTTACCTAGCCATTTATTATGTGGTCTTCGGGGTCTGACAGGCAACACCCATTCTGTTTCTCATCCGTTTAAATTCTGATATTTACTTACAATTGGTTCACTATAAAGGCTTTCCTTAAGGTCGTGCATGTCAGCCTCATGATGAAAACATCTCTTCTTCAAACCTGGTCTGCAATTGTTTTGACATTTAGATATATCAAAAAGGGAGTGGCAGAGAGAAACTGGAGGACAGAAGTGGATGCTAAGAGCTGGCATGGACATCGTTATGCTCTCTGCTGCCTCGGAAGAAAATAATCAAGGGCTCACAAGCATCAACAGAAATAAAGACTGGCCTCAGCAGTGGTAATAGATGTCATCAGGTGCTTGGTGCATTTTTTGAAATCCTCATCAAAGCCAACCATTTTAAACAGTTTTTCTTTAGAAATAAATAAAAGCAGTACCCTTTAGGAGGATGTTATTCAAGGTGCCAGGATTCATGCTTTGTGTCAGGAAACAAAAGATCTGGTGGGAATGCACAGAAGTAGGGATAGGAAGATTCTGGGTAGGCAGAGTGCATGACCAGGATTTGGGGCATAGCTGCAGCCAGGATAAGCCACTCTTGCAAAAAAGAGCAGGCTGGACTCTGAGATGAGTTGTTCCTGAAGTATTTTCAGAGCTAGCACTTGCATCCCTGTCCTAACTTGTGTTTGTCGGTGACTGCCTGGGAATACAAAATCTGTTCGGTGTCTGCGTGGTGTTTTCTCAGTTGCCCCAGAGCAATCTGGCTCGATATTGCAGGGTCATTCCCAAGTACAGGGTTGCTCACATTGGTTTCCCACAGCAAAAAGAGCAGTGAGACAATCTTGGAAGATGCAGCAAGCCAAAAGGTGTTTGGAGCTTCCAAGAGGAGACGGGGGTCTCCAGGTAAGGAGCAGCCAAGCCTGGAGCTGGTTGCTGTGGATGTAACTTGCACTCTAGCATTAGGGATCCATGTGGTGAAGTTGCATTTTGCCTTGTGGGGGTAGTGATGTACGTGAACGCTCTGCCAGTCTCCCTGGGACTCTCATCAGCAGGTTATGCTGTCATACGCTTACCACAGGGTTCCTTTTCCTTTGTTTCTTCTGAACTGTCAGGCACCATCAGCAGTTGGAGCAGACTATGGGATGGGTTTTGCCAGATCTGCACAGTTCATAATAAATTTATTTTGAACCAACAATGAAAAGCATTGAAATAACACTGCATGCTGTAGCTAGACTTCCCCCCACTGTTTTCATGTCATCTCGCTTTGAAGAGTTCTGGGTGGCTTTGTGGCTTGTGATACTGGAAAGTGGGCTAAGTAAAGAACTGGGGAATGTATTAGAGGGAGCACTAGTTCTTTGTCAAAGGAATGGTTTTGTTGATGGGACATCCCTAAAAGCAGCCACTTACTTTACCAGTGATTACTGCTACTCTTCGGAGGGTATTTTCCACCTGTAATGTGTCCCCTGTATTCAGTGACAGTATAATATTAACATAATTGTCATTAGTTTTCCTGTCTCTCCGTGCTGAGGAGCATCATTGCAGGTGGCAAAGAGCAAGCGCGCTGCTTTCCTTTCCCCGATACAGCAGAATGACAACACACCTTTTATTTTCTCCATCCTACATGCAAAGTCAATGCCTGTAAAATGTCTGCAAACAATGCTGCTCAGCGCTCCTCTGGTAATGCATGGGTGCATGTGAAACATTCATGAATTACAAATGAAGTCTCAGAACAGAGGATCTCTGACTAGGTAGTAATGGATTAGCAAATTAGGATGTGATTTGTTACATAGAAATTTGCTTCTTCCTATTTAATTTATAGGATTTATCATTTTGTGAAGGAGGCGCTGGCCCTTAAGTCCTAATGTAAAGTAAAATAAAAGAAAATGGTTTTACAGATGTCATGCATGATAAAATAATGGATTTTTGCCAAGGAAAAAAATAATTTGAATATTTTTTATACTACGAATCTAAAGCCCCTTCAGATTCTTGAAGTTGTGTGTAAGCTCAGGGACAGAATGTAATTGCACTCCCAGATGGAATTGCTGCAGTTTTATGCCTCAGCAAGCGACAACTGAGCAACAGCAATGCTCAGAGCAGCATTTTCTGAGGTCTTTTTTGACTGTCATGCTAAAGAAATCTAAAATATGAAAGACAGTCAGAAGAAACAACCATAGCTCCATCGGAATTGAATTTGTAGGAAACCTGTTGAGCAGCACTTGAAAGAACGCAATTTGAACATTTGTGACTCTATTTTCTGTGCAAGACAATGGGAGACATGGGGTCACAAATAATCATAGAATCAGAATGGTTTGGGTTGGAAAGGACCTTAAAGCTCTTTCAGTTCCAACTCCCTGCCAGTCCCGTCACTACCTGCTCTTGTACAAAGCCTCTCTTCAGCTTTCTTGTCTGCCCCTTGGGGTTCTTGTAGGGCCCCTTTATATCTCCATTTCCCATGTGTGTCTCTCTATCTACTGGTGTATCTGGATGCTGTAAGCAGTGTAAGGTGCCACTAGCTTTGGTGATGAACAGCAGAAAGAGTGAGGTGCAGGGTCACTCCCAGTCTGGGAGAGGTTTTCTTCCCTCATCCTAGCTGGACTTGCTTTCCGTTTGCATCTGAATCCAGGCTTTTCCCTTTGCAGTCATTACATCTCCCAAGCAGGGTTCAGGATGTCCTGCATTTGCAGTGAAGGTTTCAGCTCATCTCTCCATTTTGGAGTGGTGCCTTCCTGCCTCCTGCTCCAAATACTGGGTGCTGCAGTGTGTTGTCTGTGTCTGTCTGCTGTCAGACCTGGAGATGGTTGTTTCTGTATCACCAGAAATCCTTTCCAGCTTTTCTACGGTCATCCTAAAAGGAGAAGTTACTCCATTTCCTCTGGATTAAAAGTCTGTGATTTTGACCTGTTCTGTTGTGATGGAGTTTTGCCTTTCGAGTGGAATGGAGGAAGGGAAAGAAAACATCCAATTTGTGTTTGATGCCATTAAATTTTTAGCAACAGTTGAAGTGAAGTTCAAAACTCCTCCAGAGAATTAGCAAGCACTTTCAATGCACTTGTTCCAGGGTTTCTCCATCGTGCAGTGAGAAGGCACTAGAGAAGGATGGTAGTGCTGGAATCGGGACTCATCCTACTTGGCTCTCTCTGTAGCTGACTTACAGCATGGCTATAGGCAAGTGATTTAACCTCTGCTTGCCAGACCCTCTTCTCAGAAGTGTTGTCAGCACTTCGGATCGTTAAATGTTCAGTGCTCTTGTGGAAGTGCGTTATTGCCCTTGAAAACCAAAGGAAAAGCATTCACAGCTCAAATATCTCAAGGCTATATTTGCACGCGGTTTAGCTAGCATAGGATCTCTGTCCAGTGGTGGCTAAGAAGTAGAAACAACCTAAAATATAAACACAAAGTATATGCGTCATCATATTAACACATAATTTCAAGGAGGGACTTTATTCATAGAATCACAGAATCACAGAATTGTTTTGTTTGGAAGGGACCTTAAAGATCATCTAATTCCAACACCGTGCCATTGCAGAGTTGCACACTGGATGTGCACGTATGGTGGGTCCTTCTTGTCTAAACCCCTTGAGGTCTCATTGGAGTAGGATTTGGTGCCAACTTCCCTTCTGCCTCCTTATTAGATGTCATGGTCCTTTTCTCTCACAAAATAGACTGGGTTTTATATAAAAGTAATACCATGGGAAAGACTCAAGATATCCCCATCCTTGCAAGATGTGATGCTGGTATGGACTCTCCCTCACCCTCGTAAACTAACCTGGAGGTACCCAATATCCTGGATATTGGTGATGAGCCCAAGGTCATCCCCAAGTTTATCTAGTTCAGACGTTTGCAGCAAAAGTAAACTGTTTGGGAAGCTCAGCCCAATGATAATTTATTCACAGATAGCGCAGATTATTTAATCCAAGCTCATTATGGAGAGGGTAAGACAGAAAATACTACCTGTTACGTGTAATGGTGTCATATTTCTGCAGCACACTTGCTGCTGCTCAGCGTGAAGTTGCCTGGGGTTTTATATGCATGGCACAGCTCAATACATCATATGCTTATGGGCAGGTACAGTGGGGCCCTGGAGGCCTACATATTTCTACATATTCTGATTTCTGTTTTCCTATTAACCAGCCCTTGGGGAGATTTCTGAGTACCTGAAAATATCTTTCTTTCTCCAGCTTCCTCATGGGTACACACCACCTTTCTGTTTCATCCTCCCCACTTTAATGGCAGACTTCTGAGGCACCTCCAGCAGCCAAGTTCATCCCTGCAGTAAGAACTTTGGCCTGCACAGTTTCACGCCAAGGATTCATTTTGTCACTAGGTATTGGATAATCAAGTGAATAGCTATGCTATTGTCATTTCTCTTGGAACAGGTAGAAGAAAGTTCATTTTTGTGGTCTGCTTTTTGTTGGTTATCTGGCTTTGGTGACATTTGTGCTTAATTCAAATTTCCTTCTGATGCTGACAGGTAACGTGCCTGTCTTGCAGTGCCTTTCTGTGGGACTGCAGCTCTTTATTACTGAAAATCTGTCATCTATGTAAATCCTTTACCACATTACCATTTCTAAGCTGGGAGAGAGGATTCCCAGCTCCTGGAATCAGTATCCAGCAGATAGAGATGATCCAGGTATGAAAGCGCCTGAGACAGGCGGGAATTCTTCCACCTTTATCTGTTCTTTGCAGCTGAATTTCTCCAGGGCTGATTCATGTAGGTCCAGGAGACTGTGTACTGCTTTATAGCTAGGTACTGCTATCAAATGCTTGCTAGGCTGACAAGCTGGCAACTTCTAGGTTTTGAAGGATACTAAATTAAATTAGAGTTGCAAGATCCCAGTCTGTTCTCTATGCAACACTGACTGCATCAATCTATCTGGATTTGAATGCTATTTCCACTTGCACATACTCACGATATCCCTCCCTGACACTTCACCAGCATTTCTCTGGTCTCCTTTGATGCCTGCTGTTACAGATAGACTAGCAAATTTCTCAACGTGCCAGTGGTAGATCCATCAGCCATTTCTTCTTCGTTCAACCATAGAGAGAGAAAAGAGAGCTGGGTGGTGTAGGATGTACTCAGTGGCAGTGACTGGGAAACAGTATGCCAGGAAAACTGTTATTTTGTCAGAAATGGTGTAGAGGGAATTTGTTTGATGTAGAGGCAGAGGCTTTGAGTAAGGGATTAATTCAGTTGGCTGATCTAAGACACTTCTCCACAGAAGGGATCTCGGGGGTTTGGGGTGAACTGCCAGCGGAACTGGCACAGTTCCTTGATCCACCCCATTCCATTCAGCATGGGAGCCCCACTGCACATCTCAAACTCAAAGATGTCAAAAATTAGTAATTGGATATTCCTAAGCAAATACATTTGAAACATTACCGAAAGCACGGAGCTGTTCTTCCCAAGCCTTATTCCATTAGTGAAGCTACTTTATACACTCAAGATATGACATTAGGCTTTGCAATCCTGCATTAGTCATTTCTGGTTTTCTCACTAACCTGAAGGAAAGAGATTTGCTAACCTGAATGAGCACCAAGGCTGTTTTCGAGCAGGCTGCATCAGGCTTTAACATACCGTATGTGCACATGTAGGCAATTGTTGGCAATTATGGGCTGTGCTGCTGTCGGGGTTTTAACTTGTTCCTTCTTTGTCAGCACAGTAATTGCTGGTTTTACCCGGTGGTGGCTGTTGACCCAAGCTGTCCCCGTCCCTTGGTGCCAACAAGGACAGCATTTCTAACACTGGGAATTGGGACAAGTGTTACTGAAGGGGTGACATTTGCAGGAAGATTTAAGATATGCTTTTCCTCGGGATGTTGCATATCCTGACGGCAGTTGAATTTCTCTTTGGAATAGTCTGATCCTCCCAAAGATGCTGCTGCTTTGCTCCTCAGTGCCTTAGGCACTATCCCATGAATTGTGGGGTTTGGGTTCAGTCCCTCACTCAGGTGGGTTCCCTGCTCCCAGGATGTCAGACTTTCCTGTGCTGTGAAAGGGATCTTTTTACTATAGTGAGATCTGAGGGAAGAGTGGGGGATGGATGCAGGAGGTGTTGTTTTAAGGATCTGAAGAGTTGCATTGTGTTCTGCAAATTGGCCTGGGAGCCAGAAATTATGTCCAACTGTTCCTCATTTTGAAGGAGGGAAAAAACCCCAATCAACAAGAAGAAAGAAGCTGTGAAACATCTGTGATAGTTTAGATGACTTGCTAACGCATATGCCATCCTGTTAGAGACCATTAAACAAAAACCTGCACGATTTGTTGGCAGGTAGGTTGGGCTGAGGCACAGGTGCTCTCCCTACCCCCAGTGACCATGTGCATATCTGCACCTTGGTTTCTGCAGAAATTGCATCTATTCATATAGATATAATAGCACCTTATCTGATTTTCTTTCTGGTCTTGCAGTCCAAAACTCCCAAGGATGCACAACAAATGAGTAGTCATAATCTTGCTGTATCAGAATCATAGAATCATAGAATAGTTAGGGTTGGAAAGGACCTTAAGATCATCCAGTTCCAACCCCCCCTTCCATGGGCAGGAACACCTCACACTAAACCATGTCACCCAAGGCTCTGTCCAACCTGGCCTTGAACACCATCAGCGATGGAGTATTCGCAACTTCCCTGGGCAACCCATTCCAGTGCCTCACCACCTGTACAGTAAAGAACTTCTTCCTTATATCCATTCTAAACTTCCTCTGTTTAAATTTTAACCCGTTAGTCCTTGTCCTATCACTACAGTCCCTAATGAATAGTCGATCCCCAGCATCCCTGTAGCCCCCCTTCAGGTACTGGAAGGCTGCTATGAGGTCTCCACGCAGCTTCTTCTGTCTGCTTTTGTTTCATGGAATTAAGATTAGATAAATAGCACTCGTTTTGAAAGAGCAGTGTCCAGTTTACAGTGCTTCAGCTTAATGTTTCTCAGCTTCCTGTTTCTTTCTGAATGCATGGTTTGAGTTCACTAAAGGCTTTTTCACCTATTGCGCTGAAAATTCTCCATTGAATAACTACAGCCTGAATAGAAAATTCAAGATTAGATCCTGTGAGATGATCATAATGTCTGCGCAATAATTATTAAGCGATTAATGTGAATAATGCTCTCTGTAAGTGAAAGATTTGGAGATGTATTATTATATTAGCAGTGTTTATAGCAAAACAGGTAATAGCATCCCAATTAATGTCACAGCGTGTACTCATTAGGTTTTCAGCTGATCTTAGGAAACTTCATTCTTATGACAAATAAGAACTTTCTGGTGGAATAATAATAATATTAAGAAAAGAATTGCCCTAAATGAAGCCTTGACAGAAATACTGTGTAGAATAAGTATGCATAGCCAGTCTTACTATGCTGTCTAATGGTTTAAAGATCTATGTGAAGATATAAAATATACCAGGGCTTATAATTTGTATCAGAATAAGTGAGTTGCTGCAGCCCCGTCAGTAGGCTACAAAGCCCATAGAAATGGGAGAGAAGGCATGAGTTGCTGCAAGGAGAGGAATATGGGATCTCCTCTGAGTTCCTCCCTGGTCAGGAACTCTCAGGGTGCCTTCTTAATGCAGGCTTTTGATGTTGGCACATTCGCAAGCTTTTCTTTCTCTCCACTGAGCAGGGAAATGCCATAAGCGATTTGCCCAAAGTCTTTGCCAGCGACAAAGCTGGAAGTAAAACCCAACTCTCATTTTCTAAATTACTGGGAGAGTAAAATAGACTGTATGGTTAACAAATCTGCAGATTACCCATCCTGTGGGGGGAGAACTTGGGAAGGAAGGAGTCAGACTTGATCCAGGAATGGTAGCTTGGAGAAATTATACCAAATTCAAAAGACAAAGTGAAATAAAGGAAAGACAATGAAGGCAGGATACCCCAAAATGCTTGAGAGGGGTTTAAGCTCAACAGCACTGTTACCAAAAGAAGATCTGGAAGAGATCATAGAATCATAGACTGTTTTGGGTTGGAAGGGACCTTAAAGCTTAAAGACTCTAAGATCTTCCCTTAAGGAGCCTCCTCTTCTCCAGGCTGAACCAGCCCAGCTCTCTCAGCCTGGCTCTATAGATGATGGATCCTGTAACCAAAAGCATGAAGCTGCCGTGAAAAGACAAATATTGCTGCATTAACTGAAGTGACACATGTAACAGCACATGGAGGGAGTTATTCCTCTCCACTTGACACTGATGAGACCACAGCTGGAGAAGAGGGCTCAGGATCAGGTACTGCACTTTCAAACTCTGCTGACAATCTGCAGCAGCTTGGGGAGTCTTTGGAGAACCCTTAAGTGACGGTTTCAGCTCTAGTTTGGTTGAACTGGCAAGAGAAGGTTAAAGCATGAAGATCTTACAATAAAGGAAATATTGTAGGGGGGGATGTTACCAGCTATTTTCCATATTTACTGGGGACATTTCTGCAAAAGGCCAGCTGAATAACCAGCAGAAGCTTAAACAAGAAAAAAAGCTTTCCAAATACAAAAATAATTCTGGAAAAGTTTTCTTTGGAAGTTCTTAAGGACAGGAGTGCCAAGCATTGGTTGGGATGATTCTGCTGCTTTTCCACAGTACCCTCATGAGGTGCTTTCTGCCCCCCCCCCGTAAATGTTTCTCCCCATACCAATGCTCAGGGCAATCTCTATTAACCAACAGTTTTGTCAACCACTTAAGTGCCTGCATAGGCCGGGATTAATTGTGTTTGTCTCTGTGATAGATGCTTTTCAGCAAATATTTTCATGAGGGAATCAGCAAATTAGACCACAGTGATCTTTGCGCTTTAAAACTGTGTCACTGGAAGAAACCTTGGTGCACCTTGTTGATGCTGCCACAATTAATGGCTGTGCTAATTTGTCATCTCTTCCTCCTCTCTCTCTAGCCATTGCTGTAACTTCTTGGCCCTATCACACCCCCTGCATTTCAATGAAATATTCAGGAACAATCACCCACGATAAAATGTGTAGGTAATCTGAAGTGACAGTTGTTGCATGTGAATCATTGATATTTTAGATAATTGCATTTAAAGTCCAGTCTCTCATAATGGTTTGTATTGATTGAGGATAGGTAGCCAGATGTACTGTGGAGCTGCACTGGCAGCTGGATTTCAGATAACAGGAAAGCTTTTCCATCTGGGAGTGTTAAAATCGTGCCCCCCCACCCCCACCCCGGGCTGGATGGGCAGGCTCAGACATGGATCCTTCAAGATCTGAGCAGGTCCTGACCTGCTGAGCAAAAAAAAAATCGTGGATCCTCAGGGCATGTTGCAAAATGTCCCATTATTTTCAGTTTTCCTTGCTGCTGCAGCATCGGCAATGAATTTGCTGGTGGGTAACCAAGGTCCACAGGATGGTTTTGGGCTGCCACACGCTGTGAGTGCTACTTGAGTTTTTCTGTGATGTCATGGGTGGATACACCTAAGCAGTATGTACCCAAAATGCTTGTCTTTAACTGAAAATGCTAAATCTACCAGTTAAATACCCTGTTTATAGGGTTGGTTTGCTTTCCGTCAGTGGTCTGTAACTCCGTGATGTCAGGCTTCTCCAGCAACATAATGCAAGTTGATGTGATCAAGAGATGTAGAAATTTTGTCAAGACTTGAGCACTTGCCTGTGACTGAGATAATAACACACTCAGGACTGTCTCACCATCCCTGTGCCTGTCCCTTTTTAACCCCAGTGCTGCGCTGCCTGCTTGTCATAGCCAATAAAAATTAGAAGTGTCCATAGCTCATGTACGTTAAGAAACAACCGACTTGTTTAACAATGTCTTTGATTGTAGATCAGCTGTCTTCCTCTTTAATGAGAACCAATCAGGTCTAACTAATTACTCACATCAAATGTGTCAAAATCTGGTAAGCAAGAAAATGAGAAATGGGATGTTATTTCTCATCACTTTTTTTTTAATGTTCAAAACACAGTGAAGCCTGTTAGTTGAGTGTTTGCAAATACAGCACCAGCAGGAGAGCGGGCAGCAGTCTGGAATCAGAATGTGTGCTTGGTCTCTGCTCTGCTGGAATGATTAACACAGTAAGAGGCAGATGAAATTAGGGATACTGTAGAGTAAGCCAGTGCAGGAGATGTTGAGTTTATTATCCGAGAGTATTCTAATGCTGTAAATAAATGTTATTTTGGGATGAGGAGCTACAGAGAAGCCAGAAATTGAGTACTGTAACATGGAAGTGTAGAATCATAGAATCATATAATCAACTGGCTTGGAAAAGACCTTTAAAGATCATCAAGTCCAACCATCATGGACATGAAGAAAAGAATGTCCTCACATAGGTCTTCATGGCTCCTGCCTGTGATGCTGGGGGTGAAGAGGAGTTTGCTGGGCTAAGGAGGAGTGCAGAAGTGTGATGCCACATGAGAAAAAGACTTCTTGCCATTGGGTTCCCCAAAGAGAGAGACAAGGGCTAAGTCAGGTCTGGGGCAACTCTTGCAGCACAGAGGTTTGTGATGGGTATTTATTCGCTGAGCTCTTTATAGATGTTGACCTCAGCCCATGTCCTGGCTAAGATGTGAGCTTGGACAACAGCAATGCACCCTCTCTTGGACACTTCCCATTACTCCAAGGTTGATTTCCCCTCTCCAGTTGCAGCAAGACCCTATTTTCTTTATTTTGCTCTTCACTGCGGCAACAACGCAATTGTTGAGTTCAAGAGGGACATGAATCTGCTGGAGTGAGTCCAGAAGTGGTCATGGAGATGCTGTGAGGGCTGGAGCAGCTCTGCTCTGGAGCCAGGCTGAGAGAGCTGGGCTGGGGCAGCCTGCACAAGAGAAGGCTCCTGAAGGGGAGACCTCAGAGCAGCTCCAGTGCCTGAAGGGGCTGCAGGAAACCTGGAGAGGGGCTTTGGACAAGGGATGGAGGGACAGGACAGGGGAATGGCTTTAACTGCCAGAGGGGAGACTGAGATGAGCTCTAAGGCAGAAGCTGTTCCCTGTGAGGGTGCTGAGGCGCTGTCCCAGGGTGCCCAGAGAAGCTGTGGCTGCCCCATCCCTGGCAGTGTTGAAGGCCAGGTTGGACACAGGGGCTTGGAGCACTCTGCTCCAGTGGAAGTTGTCCCTGACCATGGCAGGGGATTGGAACTGAATGAGCTTTCAGGTCCCTTCCAAACCAAACCATTCTATGATCCTATGATTTATACCCCCTCTCTTACCCAATGGCTATATTCCTGTTCTCTGAATCTTCATCACAGCCCACCGTAAAAGACTTCTTGTTGCTGGCATTTTTTACAGTAGTGCTTGTGCTGTACCAGGAGCTGATGTTATCTGCGCTGGGGTTCAGTGAAGATGTTGCTCCATCCTGCCTGGGTTTGGGAGCCCTATCAGGGTAACCAGGCTCCAGATTCAAATCTCTGTGAAATGCCAGCGTCCCATGAAAGTCTTCCAACAGCCATCATGCCAGAGCTCAGGACACCTGATAGGAGCTTCCAACTTTGCACACAGACCTTTGGGTCCTTTCACTAGCAAAATATTGTTCTCATACATCTCTGAGGTGCTTGCACTTTCCCAGACTCAGCTTAAAATTAAGATGTGGAAATACTTTACCTGCGCCCATTCACTCCCCTCTGTGTCCCAGTGTTCCCCTCAGCACTGGGACAAAGCGCTGCTTGGCTATGGTGGAATGAGCCGCTGAATTTCTCTCTTCCATAGTTTCCCTATCTGTCCAAGAGGTTTAATAACAATAAAAGCTGCTTTTCTCATAGGGCTGTCCTGACTTTCAGTTTATAAATGTTGACAAAACACTTGGGGTCCTCCAGTGGGACATATGAGATGGAATGATGCAAGGCAGGGAATGAGGCATCTTTCTTTTCAGCCATCGGTGGCTTGGAAGATAGCCGTGCCTAGAAATAAAACTCTTTGCCTCTGTACAAATCTCTGTATGAGAAAGGAAATGAGAAGAGCAGAACTTTGACAGGCACTTTTCAGGTATTAATCATAGTCTAAGCATTTACAGAGTGTTCCCATCTTATTTACTTTCCATCTACAGTCTGTATTTTGCTCATGCTGCTTGTATGGACATCTGAAGTCCTGATCACTTGATGACCCAAATGGCATCACAGAATCATGGAATAGTTAGGGTTGGAAAGAACCTTAAGATCCTTAAGTTCCAACCCCCCTGCCATGGGCAGGGACACCTACCACTAAACCATGTCACCCAGAAATACTAACTAGCCTGCCCCCTTGCTTAAGTGTTTTCTTACAAACAAAAGAAAGTCCTCACCAGGCGTATTTTGTAGGCAAAACATGGAAGTTTTCCTTTGTCTCTAGTATGGATTTTGCTCCCTTCCTGGATGAGCAAGGCAGAATTTTTATTCAACAGACTCTCAGAAGTGGAAAAACAACCGCCCTGGGTTTTAAACCCAAAATATCTGTATGATATTTTGTTTTATGCAAAAAAAACCCACCTAAATTACGTACGGTGTTTTCTATTTGATGCCTCTGTGATAATGGGAGGGCGACAGGCTGCAGATGTTAATCTCCTATGCCAGTATCTCAGGAAAAAAATGTGGAAAGCTGTATGCAGAGCTGCAGAGAAGTGTGACAAGGAAAAAGAACTCTTTGCTATGCTTTTATAATCTCCCCAACATGCTCTCGTTCCCAAGGAGAAGTTAAAGAAGAAGCACTCAGGTGCCAACAGGAAAGGAGACAGTGTTTAGCTACTTCGGCATCATTCTGGTCTCTCTTCTGGCCCTCTTCAGGCGCCATGCAGGTTTCTAAAGTGGAGCCCTGGTGGGATCCTCTGCTGTAATTCTCTCTTATCGTGCAATGCCTAAATAATGTAGAAGTGAGGAATGGAGATAATAGGACTGCTGACATCTGGCTAATTGCCATGCTAGCTAGGGGCTGCCTGGCAGCTGAGGGAGACGATGTGGGGCTGAAGAACTTCTAGTGAACCGTGATGGACAGCAGCCATCAGAGAGAGACAGACAGAGAAAGAAAATACATGTTTTTTCTCTCTAAATGGGTCTCAGTGGTAATGCCATCACCTCTGGTATCATGCGGCTTCAATCTATCAAAGATAACAGTTTCAAGGATGGGAAGGTGTGGGCCCTGTTTAGCAGTTGTAATATACTGCCTGGCAATTGCTGCAGCTGAATTGCAGCGTAATGTCAAGACACATCACCTGTTTTCT
Organism: Myiopsitta monachus; assembly: GCA_017639245.1. NCBI lineage: Eukaryota > Metazoa > Chordata > Aves > Psittaciformes > Psittacidae > Myiopsitta > Myiopsitta monachus. Next base: position 624,687 of record CM029941.1, on the reverse strand, counting down.
GCACGTTTTCCTGTTGAACACTGAAGTAAGTAGTGGGAAAATTCAAGAAAGATCTGCCTTTTTTTTTATCACTCTACAAATTTGTTTTTCTCCCCATTCTAACATGATTTGAGACCAAAAAAAAGAAAGAAAAAGACAACTGCTTTTGTAAATTCACTACACACTAAGGAATGATGACTGTGGTTTGAATGACTGTCTCCCCCTCCTATCCTGTGTTGTTCTCTTAGTTTTGAAGCTGTTTCAGGTAAACATCATGTCTCTGTAGGCATTTGGCCTCTGGAGTATGACTATGCCATTAATATGTACAGTCTTTCATTTTTAACTTTATCCATTGGCAGAAATACATATCTTTAAAAATATGAGTTCTATTTACAACTTTCTGCAAAGAAACTGTAAAGGGACTTCAAAATCACCCACTACTAAAGATATAGAACTTGATTTTGGACACCTGTTTTGCAAGGATTGGAGAGAATGTGGTGAAATATGTGTCCTGTCATTGAATTTGAAGACAAATTAATTTTTCCAGATGGATGGAACTTTGCCAATTGAAATAGAGGCTCTTCAAGATCAACAAGCTGTTTGGAGAAGAAATATTCATAGAATGGTTTGGGATGGAAGGGGCCTTAAAGCTCACCTAGTTTCAACCCCTACCCATGGGCAAGGACACCTTCCACTAGATGCAGTGTTACGTATAACTTTTATACTTTCTTTATACTTTTGTACTTGCATTAATTAGGTCATTTGGAATCAACTCCAAACTTTCAGTACAAGCACTGAGTTTATTTCAAAGGGAATAAAGATTCTGATATTGTATTCAGGATTTGCTTGGGTGTCAGATACTATTGCTTGTGGTACCATTTGAACTCGGTATGGAGTATGAACTCAGAATATGAACTCACTATGGGTGGAATGGGACAGCAAGCTACTTTTGTCCTCTAAAAATGGAATACAGCTACCAATATTCAGTAGATAACACTGGATATAGCGTCTTCTACTATTTCTATTTATGTACGCTCAGTGAGATACTGAAAATGTTCTGTTCTTCTACAAAACCAGTATATTTTTGAAGACCGTCATTGTATAGCAAAGAAAACACCTGGAAAAAGCAGCAGTATTTTGCAAAGTGGTGCTCGCAAACACCCACTTACTTATACACACATATTGCTGTGCTGTTATTCAGTGCTTCTGTTTGATGGTTAAAATTTTAATGTAGAGTCTCCGAATATACAAAATGTTCAGAGGGTAAATCTTAACTATTACCTTTACATTATGAATGCCGCTGGCTACATGTTTATTGTGCAACTTAATCTAGAGAGGTTCTTTCATGAATTTTCATTAATTTTTCAACAAAGCCCTGTTGCAAATGGTGAATAATGCATTAACATATGTTCATGCTAATTTATACAATGCTGACAGCTTTTTGGCATTGGATCAGTGACTAACATTTATATTTCTAAAGTTTATTTATTGATAATATGAAGGAAATTGGGACTACCATTCAGTAAGAGGCAAGGCATCTTCTTTTCGGTCACTGTTGGGTTTTTATGCCAAAGTAATGAGTGACTGAGTCCTGGATATGTGTGTGAGTTCACGGTGTGACCCATAGCTTTAACAGATGTCAGATTTATAAAACAGGTCTCAGTTGACAGTTTGACCTATTTAACTTCATAATGTTGGTAGGTTTTTTTAACTGAGGAAAATAATGTGCCCATCAATATATGGAGAGTTTTGGTGCACCCCAGGATGCAGCAATGCTTCTGCCTTGATCTCTACTGGAGTTTTATGCCTTTTGCCACAGGGCTAATTGCAGTTTTCTGCAATTTTAGGAAGAATATGCAGAATTGCTTGTTTTCAAGCAGACAAAGTCAGTAAGCTGTAAACTAATGGCTAAACACGGGCTTAGCTGATGGGTCAGGAGGATTGGAAATTTTGGTGTTTTTGAAAAATATGGTCTTATTTACTCTCATACAAAACAGAAGGATGCATTTGGAAATAACAGGGAGATAGAAAATGGAAATTAAATGCAAGCTTTTATGACCTGCTGGGAGACAAGCTAGAAAGCTAAGAAAATACTGGTGTTTTGTTGCATGGGGTTTTTTTAAGTCTGCAGTCTGCTTTTGCAGTTTTTTCCCATGATGACATTTCTGTGGCCTGAGACATGTGAGACCTAAAGACTGAGCATAGTGATTTTAAAACAGTGTAGAATATATATGATGGAGAAATTTCTAGTTAATCAATAAGGGGTTACTGCTGTGGTGAAATTTCTTTAGATATAAGATGGCATATCATAAATATGGTAAGAAATACTCAGATAGGAGACCAGAAGTGCACTCAAATATACGCCACTAACAAGTATGCATTATTGTAATCCATTCCTTATCTGTTTTAATTTGATGATGAGTAGCCTTGTGAACCACTGGATAATGGATAGATTGTTTTGTTCATAGAGCCTAGTTCCCAAGCAGGAGTTTAATTTTTTAAACTCAAAAGTCTATTAAAGAAAGTCAATTACATTAACATTCATACATTTCTTTGGCTCCCTAATCAGTCTCCACTTAGACTGTCATGCTCTAAATCCCTTAGGACATTCAAATAAGCACCCATAGGCAGGAACAAGTTTAGGGGCTAGAGGAAGGATCTTGACCTCACAGAAATAAAAAGGGTAAAACAGGCATTTAAGATGGAAAAATCCATACTAGGTTTTTCTGAGGAGCCAAAGATCAGCTTAGGCACTGCTTCCTGTTCCCTCTTCCAAGGATATTTTAGACCCTAATTTCCCTAGTTTCTTTGGAAATGTCAATTATTGACATAAAACTGTGACCTTGTGCTTTTGGAGAAAAGCACCGTCCTTTTGTTTAGTGCCGTTGTAGTTTTCAGCACAGTGAATTATCAGACCATTTCTCTTGGGTTTATTGGCACTTGGCGCAGTACAAATGAATACATCCCCGTCTCAAATTTAAATCTAAAGGATTTTATTGGTTTGGTGCAAAGTCTTTAGTAGCTGCAATTTTTCCTCAATGCCTTGATTGGATTCTCACACCTGTTTCTACCTCATAGATTAAGTATCTTATGGTTGCAATAGAGGTGTTACGGTTATTTGTCTGACGTGATCTTATTCAAGACATCCCTGCTCTTGTTCAACACCTCTCCCCCAGCCCTCCCTTTGCCAGCTTGCACTTATTAATCTTTTCTACCACATGATTAGGTTTTCTATAAATACTCTATAAATAAACATACTTAATGATGCCACTAATGATTAATTGGTTCATAATGGTTTACTGGTCATGATTTATGGATGACAAGTTTAAGCAATTATTAAGCTTAATTATACTTAATCGATGGGGTATTATACCATTGTTTATCACAGTGTTTGTTAGCAATGTGAATGAAAATAAATGTGGTAGGAAAACCTGGAGTTCAGTAGTTGTTAAACGGGTGTATTAATTCTTACATGTGTAACTGATTAAATGTGCTCCTGTGCACTGAACACAAGGCTGAAAGGGTACTTCCCATACCATGTTTGGGCAGAAACAGGGAAAAGATTTAAAAGAAGTCATTTTGATTTTGAGAAAAAGTTAAACTGCGCTATATATGTGCTATAATTGAGGTGTATGTACTATATATATGTGCATTCCTATGGCTATATATGTGTATGTATATATACTCATATAAAAAAGGGACTGATGCCTACTGATGCTACCTTTCTTTACCAAATATGAGATTATATAGCTCTGCTGAATGCATGATGTTTAACCAAGCATGACAGTGCCATCTGCTTGGTGGTCTGAAGGCCGTATCTTAAATAAATGGAGTGCAACACAGTTGCCTTCATGTCTCTGAGCACCAAATGCTTTGATGAAGCCTACATTCCTCCCTGTGATACATTCAACAGTGCCTAAATTTACCTCCAAACTTAGGTGACACATGATGAATATCCAGCAAGGAGCAATACAATATTTTCCTTTGCTTTGTTAATGTAAAGGTTTAACCAGTATGAGCTCAGATTCAGTGTTATTTAAAATGCTCCCGGTGTTATGCGCATAGCTGGAAGTTCCTGATAGAATGCAATGCTTTGTGCTTGCTTTGTAGGCTCTTCAGCAGCTGTCAGCTAATGCAGATCCTCAGAACTGTGCTTGTCATCATCTGATAAGGGTGACAGACAAATAAAGATGTTTGTTTATAACCGGATTACTTTTGAAAAGTTGGAATTAAGTCAAGGGACATGTTAATTCAGGCTACAGTCAGAATGGAGGAAAACAATTTGTTTGCCACATAATAGAAGGAAAAATTGTTCCAGCGAACAAGAAAACACTGTTAAGTTAAGCACTGGAAAATGTGTGGTGGGTTGGGTCTCTGCTGCGCCAGATAAATGCCTCTGCAAACAGATATCGCCTGCTACAAGGCACCCATGGGGCTTTGCTGGGCACACATGGATTCTCAGGCTCAGGTGGGCAAAGGAGAGTTAAAATCCCCTCCTGGAGCCTGGATGAGGGCAGTGCTGAGCCCCCCTGCGCCTTCCAGGTTGAAATCCCATAGGAGATCATGCCAGGACCAATCACGAGTTGCCCAGCCTGCCCAGCAGTGCCATACATAGGGGCTTAGCTCCACGGGAAAGCCAGGGAATGCTGGCACCCACCGTCCTTCTGGGGCCAGTGCCACCTGCTTTGGGGACAGCAAAGGTTTAACCTGCGAGGGAGCTTTGGCAGGCATTGGGATTTTGCACCTTTTCAGGGATGAAAGTTGAGAAATTCCAGTCCTCTTGATTTCATGACTGGGACAGCTGCCTTCCTGCCAAGTCAGCTGCTCACTTGCTGAAATATCAAGTGATACGGAGTCAGTATTTTGTCATACCATGATAATGCATGGAAATAACCACTAATTAATACGGTATAACAAGGAGAAAGATAAAACCCTTTTCCCCTGAAATGTCAAATGACTGCTGAGTGGTATTCGTTTTCTTCTCTACTCTGTTAATAATTTGCATGGAAAACTTCTTCCTGCTGCAAGCCAGCAAAGCAACCCAAATCCCTTTCTGAGCATCTAATATAAGATATTTTAGCAGGTATTAGTAAATGGAATAGGGCAAACAGATCTGATACTTCCCCCTTAAAGCCCCAACACTCACACTTTAATGTTTTTATTGTAGGAGATTTCTGAAGTCCTGCAGCCCTTCAGGGGCTGCATGAAGGACTTATAGCCAATTTCATCATGGAAGCGAGGAGTTGATTGCAATCAATAATCAATCAAACCACTTGTGACAGTAATCATACATCACTTTTCAACATGGTTACTCTGTGCTGCTGTTTAAAATTATAGATGCTTCTCTTTAAGCAGATTTACTTCCCTGTGATTTTCTTTGTGTTCTGGAAAAAGCCAGCAGTCCTAAACTTTTAGGTAATGTTGCCAGCATTTTTGAGCAGTGATTAAGGGAGTAGCAACAAAGAAATATATTTCAATATAGAGCATGAGGGCTGGGCTTGCTGTGCCTTTGATGGTGGAAATCCTCTGCATGAAAGGCAGTCTTAGCACCATGTCCACCCTTTGCTGCTTTCCTACAAATGATAACTGCATGCCACTGCACGCCCTTACTCACAGCCTTAGGCCAGGGATTTTGTGTAATTAAAATGATCCCACACATGCATTTGGGCAGAAAGTCTCTGAAGTCTTCTTGGTGCTGGTTTTTGTTTTTTGAGTTTGAGAAAGACAAAGCCACGCATCACAGTGAGCCTGAAAAATGCTGCATCTTGTCTCCTCTGTGTTGCTCCTTGATTGTAGGAAAAAGCAGTGCTGGGGTTTTGTAGCTCTCCCTTGGTCTGCTGGTAATGAGACTGGATGGTAAACATGTTTGTGTCTTCCTCTCAAAAACTACAAAGTAGGCTGGAATATTACTATTTTTCATCATACATTTTACAGTGGCAGGAATATTTGCCTGCAGTTTTCACAGTCTTGCCTCTCTTGAATGCATGAAGTGATCTAGACTGAGCACAGGACAGGGCTGTGCTGGGACACATGCTTTTTGGATGGAGGGTTGTGAAGCAGCCCCGTGGTGCTGTGCTGGAGGTGTGTGACCTTTGTCCCATTGCAGGAAGCACAGTGCAACATCCCTTGTGCAATTATAATTGAGAGCTATATATATAGGGGCAGCTATTTCCTTTTCATACCTGGTATTTGATGGTATGTTTACCATTGATATTTGTACTCTGGACCATTGATGGAAAAAAACAAGTCCTTACACCTCATGCTAGAAAGTGCTGTTCTAATCGAGTTTCTTGGGTTCACATGCACATCGCTTCCAGAGTCCATCCTCCCTGGGTTTGAAATGCGAGTGTTTGATGTTTATTCTGACTTGAGTACGCTGGAAAATTTCAAGCAGATCCATCCAGCCTTCTAAGACCTGTGACATGATCACCTTAAAAAGGTGGGGAAAACATTTTTCTCCTTTGGAATAAATAGAAAGCATCCTAAGACGACATCCTGTCTAAAATTTTGCAGATGAAAACGCATGCTGCTGAAAATACAAACTTGGCATTTATTATTAATTACTCCCATTTTTTATTTATTCATAGACCACCACACATTACATCCAAATGAAAACCTTCCCCTTGGAGATTCAAGGTGCCTTAAAGATATGCATGCGCTGCCATTTACAGAATGGAGATATGAAAAAAGCCTGGAAGGATGAATTTATTCAAAAAAGGTCATAAGTTAGCTCAGTGTCACCTCACCTCTCTGCTGTGGATTTCTGTTTGTGAAATGTGTTCAGTTCACTCTTTTTCCATCAGAAGGATGGAAAAATGAATTAAGGTTTTGTCAGAGATGCTCAAGAAATTAATCGGAATTAGTGAGAATTCTGCAATCTTGAAAACTCTCATCCCTAAGTTTTGTGGGTGCTTTGAACATGTGATCTTATAAAAAAAAAGGTGACTAAAATCTGTTCTGCTTCACCAACTGAATTCTTACAGAGCTATTTACAAGCACATGGAGCTTTTCTTATTTTTGTTCTGCTTTTGTCTAGCCAGGCTACCTGAAACTCAGGTATTACCACCCAGTCCATCTTTCCAGGGTTTTCTCTTTATACTGTGAAACTATCTTTCTCTTCATTGCCTAGAGAGGTTGTGTAGTAACCAGAGCTTGTTGATTTGAGGAAGCTGGTTTTACTCTTGCAAATCTTCCTCTCACACATTGTGATATATATCTCCTTTTATCCTCTTCTGTACATTAGGACAAAACAGTAAAATAATCAGTTTTCCTGTCCTTAATGCTCAAGCAGGTGTGTGTGTATTGCAATGAAAAAGGACAGGTTGGACAGGGCTTGGAGCAACCTGGTCTAGTGGTAGGTGTTCCTGCCCATGGCAGGGGGTTGGAAATAGATGAACTTTCAGGTCCCTTCCAATACAAACCATTCCATGATTCTATGAAATAAAGTTTCTTTTACGGTATTGCAAAGTAAACTGGTCTCTTTGTAGCGTCTTTATTGCCTATGGGCAATGATGCAGCTGGTGGAAACCTTCTCCCAACTTGATGTCTGCTGGGACTTGCACCTCCGAGGCTTCTTGATGATCTGTTCAAAGCAGAGATGACGTAAAAACCTCACAGTGTTTAGTTTTGGACAGTTTAGAGACTCTTCTTTCCATACTGCTTGGTTTGGGAAGCAGCAGTAAGAAAAGGCGGGAGGTGGAGGTCCTGGAGAAGGAGTAGCTTTGCATGGTCACCTTTGTCTTAAAAATTGCACTGAGAAAAACAGTTGCACGCGTGTACAAAGTCATTGATTTAAAACCCTTGGAACACCTCTACTTTCACATGTCTTTTTGTTTCTGTATTTTAAAGTTTTTACAAGTGCCTGTTGCAAGTGAGATGCCATGCAGCCGATGCTAGGCAGACAGATGCCCTGATTCTGGCCACTGACTGAAAATGAGGACTGTTCCTCCTAGTGACTTATAGAAATGATGACTGAGGGAGTCACAGCCGAGGCTCTTGGGCTCATCTCCAGGGCTAGTGCTGCAGTCAGATTTCAACTGTTGTTAGCTTTGGCAGCCACTAGCCTTGCGGGCTGATCTGATCATCTGTGATTTTGGAAGACTTTGCTCACTGAAAATCAAATACTTAGTTACACTAATGAAGTGCTGCAAGTCAGTTGTGTGAGTACCAGGAACACGAAAAGCGAGGGAAATAAAAAGGATTGGTTAATAGTTTTAAGATATACGTGAGAGAAGGGAAAAGGAAAGTCTGTCCAGGTTTCTGGTGCCCCTTGTTTTGTAGCACTCAGTCCTCAACTGAGAATTTAAGGAAGCAATTTCCAACTAACTTGTATTCTTAGAAGTAAAAGTGCTTCTTTGTCCCTATTCTTCTCACATCTTGTTTGTGATTCAGGTTACCAACATCTGTGCCACACAGGCAGGGTGTGATTTTAATTAACTAGTTGTTGAGAGCCTTGAGTAGAAGGTACTGCTGTAATTAAATGTTATTTGCAATTGCCTGCCTTGCTTTTTTCATTTGCATTGCGAAAGACTATTGGGAAAGGAATCCCAGTAGAAGTTCCCCTAGAGGACTTTCTACAAGGGCATGTAGAGACAGGACAAGAAGGAATGATTTTAACCTGCCAGGGAGGAGACTGAGATGAGATCTTAGGAAGCCCCAGTGCTCTGGTTCTGCTCACAGCAGATCTGAGCCATTCTGAAGTACCCTTTGGGTGCATGGACTCATCAGGCAGACAGTCAATATTGCATTGTGCTCTGTTCATCACTACTGTTAGAAGGTTAGAAGAAAATCATGAGAATGTTTGAAACCTTCCTAGTAACTTAAACTTTCCTTCCACTTACCTCAAAGTAACTTCTTTATTCAGGTGTGAACCCTCTCAGTGATTTATTATTTGTTATTTTATTCAATCTTGGTTAAAGCAGTAATATCACTATTTAAAGGAAATAAAATCAATACACAGTTCTGAAATCAATCATGAATCTCCATAGGATTTTTTGCTGGCCTCTCTCCTCCACTTCCCATCTTGTTGGAAAAGAGCCTTCTGCTGGTGATTGTTTTTATAAAAGACACTGATCTTCCATTTTGCATGTGGTAATAAGGGTGTGCTTTTTAACACATTGCCTAAAAAGAGGTAGGAAGAGGTAGGGCCCTTTTGGTTTTGGCTTTTTTTTTTTTTTTTTTTGCAAGATAATATTTTGCATTTATTTAGGAATTTCCAGCCAGAAAATTCCAAGTACTTTTAAAGCCTTGAAAAATCCTGGAGGGAGGATAAGTAGAGGGGAAGACTAGTCTCTTGTGGGTTTTATGGGATACAGAGAAGCCTTGGGTTTGACTACCCAGAAATAACCACGTCTATATTCAAATCCAGATACAGGCTTCCTAATTCCGGAAGACACTGAAAGTGTCTGTAAGATATTATACCAGATTGAATATATGGTAGTTTAAATCTATGCTCTGGTGTATTCAAGCAGGAACTGGAACAGACCTGAGCGCCAAAACTAGAACTTTACTTCCCTTTGTAAAGAAAAGCTCCAGCACAGAGCAACCCTTACGGGTGATGGACAAAGGTTCAGTTTCTTCACTGTTGTCTCAAAAATGAAACTCCCCCAATCCAACCACCTTGCAGCGTGTCTCGAGCAGGCAGCAGCTGTTTTTGCAGTGCTTTGCATGGAGCTTGCTGACCCTCCCCACCACTAATCCTCTCTCCAGAAAAATACTTGTTGTTTGTGTGAGCTACAGGGTTGGGGTGAGAGGAATAATGACTGTTCATACTGCTTTGGAGGGTGTGAAAGCCTGTTTTCAGTCCCCCTGTTCTGTTGTCTTTTGTCCTGTAACTTGTACACAGCATTTTGAATTAGGCACTGAAACACAGCTCTTCCCTTTCTGAGTGCCTTAACCTCAAGCGCTTTTCTTCTCTCTGTCCACTCACTAAACCTGGGTTATTTCCAGTAAAGCTGAAGAATGGTGATGCTGGGAGGGAGAGAAGAGGTACCTGGTCCTCGTGGGGCACCCCAGGATGGTGCAGCCTGCTGCTTCCAAACATGAGATATTTTCTGAGCTTCCATATAAAATGGGATCTTCTTCAGTTTGGTCTTAGGAAAAAAAAACAGTTTTTAAGGGGAAGAGCTTGAGTTCTTAGCTTCAGAAGGGAGTAGCAGGCTTCAGTGGGCTGCTGGTGGGATACGGGCATCCTGGCACATCCCTGAGATCCTGAGAGTGGGTTTATTCCACACTAACATCAGCATTGCCTCTCTGATGGGTTCTAGGTAGCTTTCCAATCAGCTGTCACTCTGTCATTGCATTTTCAGATTGCATTTTCTGGCTCCTTGCTCTCCTGTTGCAACCGAAAGAGATCTTGGTCACAAAGATCTTTCAAAAAATAAAAATGGTCTTGGTTTTATTGTGAAAGCCAGGAATCTGAAATGTGGAGATACAGGACATTTTCTTATGGCCACAGTAAGAAGAGATGCCTGGGGATCCTGCAGAATAGTCTCACCAGATTACTTTTTTCCCTTATAAAATGGTTTTTTCAACCTGTTTATTGCAACTGAAAACTTTTTCACAGTATTGGATGTTATTCAAAGCAGTCTTTGTGTTTAAACTCTGATGCTTGTACAGCCCTGACAGGGAAAATTAAGGCCCCCAGTGATGACTTCTGTGGTGCTTTGGATAATGAGTGTAACGTGGGGTGAGCAAAGTCTCTAATGACAAAGGAGCAGATGGGACACTGAGGAGGAGAGCTCCGCTTTGCAGATGTGAGTGTGTTTTCAGAGATGGCAGTAGTGCACGACAATTCTGTTCCTGCAGCCCCTGCTGAGCAGCATGTGAGAGTACATGGAGGTGGACACTTACAGCTGAGTGCAGAGAGATGGCCTCTGAGGGTGATGCGGGCAAGAGGGTTTACAGCCAAGGAGGAAGAGGAGCAGGATCAGCAAGAGGCTATTAGGATTCAGCATTTCTCCATTTTATAGATGGTAGAATCACAGACCTGTTTGGGTTGGAAAGGATCCATCCCTCAATTTCTTCATCACAAATGCTGTGCTTTTGCAGCCGCATGCACTGGGAGGGCACAAGAGTAGGACAGGCATGGAAGTGCTGATGGTCTCGATTCCTGCTGGGGTACAAATAGAGGTTTTCCAAAGAAACTGTTCAGAATTCTCATCAAAATGAGGTCAACTTGTTCTGGAGGTTGAAGCTCATTGTCTGTTCTTCAGAGCCACACAGCATTAGCTGCATGTAACAGATCCTGAGTGACACATTTAGGAAATACAGGGCAACAGTGCCTTTTTGGTAATGGCCGAAACAAGTGACCTGATCTTTTCTGTGTGCCTATAATCATGAAGGCTGACACTCTAATATTGGGTTTCCCCATCTGTAGAAGGATAACAGCTCTTCCGTACAGGAGAAGAGGCAGCCTACCTTAGCTTGCAAAGAGCTTTGTATTAAACAGATGGATCTGCTGCAAAGAGAAGTCCTTTTGTACTGTAAATACCAACACGCCAGTATTTTTGCGTGGTGAGTTAGAAACACAATGGCTGTGGTGCATACAGCGAGGCTGCTGTGGGCTGACGATAATTCAGGTGCCAGAACCTGCAGGAAGAGGGATCTATCCCTTTCCCCAGCACAGACATACCTCTCTGGGATCTACAGCAAAGCTGGGGACACTCAGGAAAGAGAACCTAGCCTTTTGGTCAATATTTACGGGAGTCTAGAAGCGATATAGGATGGGAAAAACATATTCTATATTGCCAGACACTGCTGTTTCCAGGTATGCAGTGTTTTTTTCACTGCCTTTTCTTCATGCTCTGTGCTTGGGTTGGGTTTTCTTTTTTCCCATTTTTTCCCTGGAGATGTCTGTATCTACTTACTGCCTGACGCCCTTAACTGTTTCAGACCTTTCTTCTCTCTGCCTCTTTCTCCGTCGTATCTTACGGTATCCTTCTCTTTCTTCTGTCACTTACTGTCCCATGAGACTCTCAGGACCCCCTGTTAGTTTCTTTCAGCAAAGAAAGCTTTTTGACAGCTAGTCTGAGTCCTACTCAATGATGTGATATAAAAAAAAAAGCGACAATAGGTAGTTTTCTCCCATTTTCAGATCATTTTCTTTGTCATTTCCTTCCTTTTTTCTCTTCACCCCTTCATTTCAAGATGCTCATCTCCTGCTGAAGTACCCCACTGTGATAAGCTCAGGTTGTCATACGATTAATGCATATCTCCAGGCCGGCCAGGTGGTATGGTGGTCTTTGACACTGCTTCCTCACCTGCTTTCCCACCTTAATTTAAGGGGTGGGAGGGAAAAAAACCCTATTATTTTATTTTGTTGGGTTTTTTTTTATTTATATATTTTAATTTTAATTTTGAATTTTCATTTATTTATTTATGACATATTTTCTACTGTTATTACTGTGGTTGCAGAACTATTTATGTTAAAGGAATAAGTGATCCAGCACATCTCTTAACTGGCTTTTAGCCTTTCTCTGAGTCAATAAGAAATTTTGTGGTAGCTATAATACTCTACATTTTTTTCCCCTAGTGATAATTATCACAGATTTGCTGTAAGATACAGAATTTACAGCTCTACATCTTCTGTTTTGGGGTTCATCAGAAATCTACAATTCGGAGTGTGCTAGTGGAGGGCAGGCATTTCTAAAGATGTTAGGCAGGTGATCATGGAAACTGCTCGTGGCCACATAGTATTGTATTGCCATCTTCTTTTATTGCAACGCCAAGTAACACCAGGGGCTTTAAGTCTGAGGTATCCATGATGATACCTCTGGAGATGTGTATCTCCTCAATTCTGAGCATCCTAAATACTTTTCATCTCAGATTGCCTGCGCACAGCTCAAACTCTGTCTTACCCTGTGTTTAAAGATTACAGGTTCATTTTGCTAGGGATCAGTGAGGCAAACCAGGGAATGAAAAATTCTGCAGTTGGCAGCAAGTTAAAATGCACCCATCTTGCTGTGTGTGACTCCTCACACTGCTTCCAGTGAGATGCAGGTATCACGAATCATAGAATCATAGAATCCCAGGCTGCTTTGGGTTGGTAGGGACATTAAAGCTCATCCAGTTCCAAACTCCTGCAACAGACATGGACACCTTCCACTAGCGTGGGTTGCTCCAAGCCCCGGAGTCCAATCTGGCCTTGAACACTGCCAGGGATGGGGCAGCCACAGGTTCTTTGGGCACCCTGTGCCAGCGCCTCAGCACCCTCACAGGGAAGAGCTTCTGCCCAAGAGCTCATCTCAGTCTCCCCTCTGGCAGTTAAAGCCATGAAAAGATTCTCACTTGCGTTATTTTGCTATTTTGCATGTCTTGCTTCACAAGGTTATGAAAGAAGCAACATACATGGCTCCATTTTTAATTCAGGAGTGAAGCAGGTAATGGTGGGAGAGTCTAATGGGTTTTAAACTGATTAATCCAACCTTACTTGAGAATGAAATTAAACAAAACATTCCTGGTGGTTTTAGTTGCAGGGGGTGCTGGAGGAAAATAAATACTTAGGATTCCAATGGATGATCTGTAGGGAAGATAAAGTTCTCAACTAAATTTTGCCAGAACGATTATTTGTTACCTGAGAATTACTTTTCCCCTTCAGGAAACATTTGTTCTTTGTGTTTAGCCTATCATATTATGTAAGATGATTAGCTGAAACTGGAGTTTGTTTCCTATAGAGTTAAGAGCCAGAATCTTGATTGACAATACCTAGGAATACAAAGATAACATTAAAATGGATCCGTAAAAACAGTATGAGAAAAATTCCTGTAAAGGCAAAAGAATTAGAATAAATGTAATATATTGAAATTTCTGCATTGAATGAACTGTTCTCTCCTGACACAGCCAGCTTGAAGCGGTAGGGCCCACAGCAGTAGAGGGGCACAAGAAGATCTGATAGATATGTGTGCCATGTAATTTCTTTTTGCTGTGTCTAATATCCAATTTCTTACGAATGCTAAATATTTCTGGCTGATGTAGCTGTGATGGTTAGGCTTTTTTCTCCATTTGAATACTGAAATCAGAAGGCAGCCAAGTGTCCCATTGCTTGACGTTGAAAGTTTTCTGGAGACTTTAATCTATACAAATTAGATAAAAATAGAAATGAAGCTTTGGCATTGTCTGCTCATGTCTCATTGAGTTTACAAGGCACAGTATTGTGGAATTTGCAGAATTGTTAAAACAACCTTTGACTGTGTTCTGCTGTTCTTGTCTTACTGAAGAAGAAAAACATGATGCATTTTGATCACTAAAATGAAAAAAAAAACCCTAGGAATATCAAGATTGCATCTTATGTCTCTTCCATGAAATTATTTGGAGCTTTACATTATAACATACAGTTAGGTACAGTTAAAAAAGCTCACTGTCCAACAGATACAAAAAGTATGTTTATGTTAGTTCAGGCTTATAAAAAGTTATGAATGCGTCTGAATTCTACTGTGTCCAGCTCTGGGAGCAACAGCACAAGAGGGATGTGGAGCTGCTGGAGCGAGGCCAGAGGAGGCCATGGAGCTGCTGCGAGGGCTGGAGCAGCTCTGCTCTGGAGCCAGGCTGAGAGAGCTGGGCTGGGGCAGCCTGCACAAGAGAAGGCTCCTGAAGGGGAGACCTTAGAGCAGCTCCAGTGCCTGAAGGGGAATGTCTTTAACCTGCCAGAGGGGAGGTTGAGATGAGATCTTAGTCCAGGTAGGATGGGGCTTGGAGCAACCTGGTCTAGTGGAAGGTGCCCCTGTCCATGGAAGGTGGTTGGAACAGGATGAGCTTTAAGATCCAACACAAATTACTCTGTAATTCTATGATTCTATGATTTTGCCTTCTTTTAAGTTGGTTTTTCCATTCTGTAGCTTTTTGCCATTGCCTGAAGCAGTCTGCATCTTCAAGAGGCCAAAGTAGGCTTATAGGCAAATGGCATTGATTCCCTACAAACATTTTGGAACCAGGGGGGCTGAAGCCTGTGCTTTCTCTGTCACCAAAATCCTTTTCTTTGTCTATTTTATAGACGCTTAAGGGTAGAAGCTATTCCTTTTATGATTCTAATATGCAAAATGATGTGAAACTTGGTGGTTGGAAGCTCCTGTCGTGCAATCATCTGGTCAGACCAGACATGGGCAGAAAAATAAGGTCTCATGAAGGTCATCGCTGGCAGGTTACCAGTACAGTTCTTTCTGCAGTAACACTTTAGTTCTGTGCATTGAGCAGGTAATTTTGGAGTTCACTATAAGCTGTACTATAAATCAAATATTTTATAGAATTGGTTAGTAAGGCAGTATTATATATCTTTTCTTACAAAATTATATTGGCTGAAGTTCAGTGCCAAGCATCTGGATCTAATTATAATGTGTTTTGAGTTCACAAATAATGTAGTTTGATGCTTATGTAGAAATTTGAAATCAGAAATTAAAAAAAAATATTTCTGAATTAAGTTCCTCTCTCCAGTTGTGTATCTGAGAACTTTTTGTTGTTTTCTTGCACTGTGTCTCGTTCCTGAACATTTATGTTTAGCAGGTTACATTCTTTTGTCTTAGAGAAGTCATAGAACAGAATCACAGAAGTGCTTATGTGGGAAAAGACCTTTAAGATGATTGAGTACAACCGCTGACTCAGCACTGCCAAGTCCACCACTAACCCATGTCAATAAGTGCCCCATCTACATGTTTTTTAAACACCTCCAAGGATGGTGACTCCACTACTTCCCTGGGTAGCCTGTGAGTTGCCAAAAGAACAAGCAAGAAAGCTGTGGCTCAGCACTGTACTGAATGTTACACATTTGTCACGGAGCTTTACCAGTTAAGCCATTTTTCTAAGTGTTTTTAGATAAGCCTAGCCTAGCACACTAGCTTTGACTCTGCTAATTTAATCACTATTTATCAAATACATTTATTTAACCAGTTCAATTCACAGAATATTACAGGCTAATGAAGAACCACCAGTTGTATATTGACTAATTCAAGCGACCAGTAATTGCACATCCATTCCATTAGATTGTTAGTTGTGCTTTTCAGATAGGCTGTTCCAATGACATGTTAAATATACTTATCTTTATATTTATATATATATAAAATATACATAAATATAAATATACATATTATATAAATATATAAATATATATTATATATAAATATACATAAATATACATATAATAATATATAAATAAATATAAATAATAAAATATTTTAAAATATATAAATATTATATATTTTTAATATATATTTTATAGATATTTATAATATATAATATATAATTTATATATTATATATATTTATATATTTTATATATTTATATTTATATATACTTTTATACATTTTTATATTATATATTATATATAAAATATTATATAAAAAATAAAACATATAATAATATATAAACAAATATAAATAAATATGTAATATGTTTATTATTATTATCATTATTATATATAATATATATATGTATATATATATATATTATACTTATTTATACTTACATATAAATCCCCAGTCGTTCTTCCTGGTGGCATGGATCTGTGGTTACATATACAATAGGAGGATGCCTGTACCTGGAATGAAGTGCAATACGAAGCATCAGATTGGCTTGAAATGGTATCATAGTTTGTTGCTTCTCCTTGAAATTTTAGTGGTAAACAAGCTGTAAACAACTCTGTCCCTTGATATTTCTGTGGGAAATGTCTCTCTAAGTTTATTGATTCTTTGTTGTAGAATGCTGCATAAAAGTATTAATAAAATTATCTATTAATTCTTCTGTAGTGCAATTTATAATTACATCTCATTACAGAAACTTACTGAGAATTCATACATAATCTTACATTTTAAAAAGTTTTTCATTTTTTAAAAGCCTTCTTGAGGGTGAAGTTGGTTTTAAATGCATCATTAAACACTTAGAAAATGTCTAACAAAGAAATACAATGTCCTTTATCCCACATACATAGGTCGCACAACTGTATTGAATTCAGGAGAGTAACAGTGTGGGTGAAACATAGCTCTAGTTCTCATTTTCCCTTTACTTTGCATTTCACATTGTAAAACACCTTCTCCAACTTAGCAGAAGTTTTTCCACAGGCATTTTCCTGCTTCCTTCTGAAAAGCAAACAGCTCTTTTAAGAAAAATCAGCAGTAATTGGAGACTAAAAGAAAGGTAAGGTTGCCCACAGCATCACTTGACTTCAATTGGCATTTTAGGCATTTGAAAGCTTCTCTGTATTTCCAATGTAGATCTGATCTAAGATGTATTTATTATGTTACACATAAAAGCAGGAGTCCAAACCCATAGTTAATCTGATTTCTACATAGTTGAATTAGTAATTATTATGAGTGACTGGATAAAATTGAGGTGAAGATTGGGATGAAAGTCATGAAAATGGCTTTCTTCTTTGTTGTGCTCTTGATTTAAACTGTTGGCACTTTAGCTTCTCATGTAGCGCAGTACTAATATTTTCCTAAGAGCACTGATTTAAAACAAAATCCTAAAAAAATGCTGCACCGTATACTGCTGCATTGGTTTTCTGCAGAAACCACTAGCTCTTATACAGCTGATTGTTTATACACATGGTTTAAGCATGGGTTAACTTGGCATTCACAGTTTGGGATTTTTCAGGGATGACTGCATTTCTGCTTAATAGGTTATGACATGAAGGCTAATTATATACAGTGTGAGTTATCAATTAGTGAATAGTTGGGAAAGATCAAATGAAGAAGTGCGATCTTTTCTAGGGACACATGTGAAGGGTCAAGCTCGCATGGGGAGAACCCTGCATACTGTAATCTAGTATTAATCCCTTTGCCCTAGAGTATTAATAAATAATGCATGTCACTGATCGACTTAGCACCTTTATGTTTTAATTAATGCATTTTCTTCTTTTTCCATATATAATAAACTCACATGTAAACATGTTTGCAGTTAAAATACTTGGAACTGGAACTTTTCTCTTCTTAATGTATCAGTGCTGCTGTGATCCAGTGAGAACACATAGGTGAAATATTTGCAATAAAGCAGTGTATATTGAAATTTAGAAGCATCCAACTATATCAAGTGCTTAATGTTGTTAATTTTCTTCTACATATGTTCATGGTCATGGTCTTTGTGTGCCCTCATGGTCTTTTTTCTGCTTTCTTAGGTTTTACGAGCAGAGTTCTAGAAGTGATGTTGACTTCTTGTTGAATCTTTTGTTGATAAATATTCCGTATTTCCTGTGCTGGATTTCTGCTCAGAAGCAGAGAGGGTGCATGTCATTGAATCTATCATTGGCTTGGTCTGGAGTGTGAATTATTTGAGGTACCACTCCCTTTCTTCTGAATTCAAACAAAGTTCTTGGACCTGGGCTTCCCCCAGTCCTAGTAAAGCGCTTTAACTGCAGTGGTAGCTTGGAGATTCTATAGAGGCTTTCTTTCTTTAGAGCATATCTTTGATAGATTACGTTTTATTTTTATTCTTTTTTTTTTTTCCTGAAGCAAAGTGGATTATTTTTTTAATGGAAAACCGTTTCTGAGATAATAAAATCCTTTCTTACCCATTTTCCCCAAGGCTTCTGGGAAGTATCAATAATAGTCATATCAGCTTGCACCTGCAAAGGAACTGTTACAGCCTGTATCTGAAATTAATTGCAGGCACAGAAAGGCACTGATGTTTTACAGAGAAAGAAAAAAGTGCTTTTAAAGCCAACAGGATCTGTATGTAGGGCTATGTGAAAATCAAGTTCCTCAAGTAAAATCATATTGGCTGCTGCAGAATTCACAACATCTGTATGGTTTCCAAGTCAATTTAGTTTTTTAGCAATAATTCTTTCCAACGTCTTCTTTTTTTTTCCCTTAGCACCATTTCGACTCATACCCAACCTTCTTCATAAATTGTTAGGCACAGCAATAGTTTCTATAATCCAAAATGTGGAAGAGCTCACGAATCTCAAGGAGTGAATTACAAAACTGGACAGATTTAGGTTTAACAAGAAATCTCATGGAAATAAATCCAGTCTACCAAGTCAGTGCTTTCCTGGATTTAGAATATTTCAACACTATAAAACTTTCAGAACTCCAGAGCCCCGGGAATAGGGGATGAATTCACAGCAACAGCTCTGTTGCTTTTTTTCTGTCATGGTTCACTGTGTCTAAAGATACAAACTGATAGTCATCTTGTCCTTTGCTGTCAAGAGGTAGGCTAAAGTTTTTGCTTGCATGAGGCAGGTTGTAATACAGTAGACAATAGATCACGGAAGAGCCACAATTTACTGACAGTGTGCCCCCTCCCCCCCTCCCCCCCCGGTTGAACAGTTTTTCTGGCAAATATGCCACCTTTTCAATGAGTAAATCAGGGTGAATCTCTCCACACTAGTAATGGGCTTCTTTTAGTAATAATACTAGATAGTTGTGCTCATGGACTACACTGTCTTGGCCTCTCTCTCTTGCGTTATTTCTGCAGGCTGCCCTCAGAACATGGTTTCAATGTGATCACTTTTTAGG
Source organism: Myiopsitta monachus (assembly GCA_017639245.1). Lineage (NCBI taxonomy): Eukaryota > Metazoa > Chordata > Aves > Psittaciformes > Psittacidae > Myiopsitta > Myiopsitta monachus. Next base: position 605,269 of record CM029941.1, on the reverse strand, counting down.
CTGGTGATATCTGCATTGATTCCATATAATGTGGTGCTTTTCTGTTTTGTTTCTTCTTCCTAGCTGTTCAAGATGTTTTTAGTCAGTACTAACACATGGTTTTTAGGAGAGAAGAAAGACACTGCTATTAAAAGTTAGGAAATTGCAGTTCTCCATATGGTTCTTTCTGAACTAATACAGACTGAGGGTGCTGTATTGGATTTGTTCCAATGGTGAGAGTTAGGTCTGTAGGCTCAGAAAATTCACATTGCTACACCTTGGACCTCCTCTTTCTTAGCCTATTTGTTCTCATTTAGGCAGTGAGTAACTAGAATAAAATCCATGGCTGATACTGGAGGTAAAACTCATCGTTCCTCTTTCTTCTGTATACAGAGTATACAGCTGTACGCAGAGTAAAGCTTGCCTCCTTTGCTTTTACTTAGAAAGACATTGCTTTGTTTGCTGTGTAGTTGTCCAATTTCACATGAAGGTATCTCAAAGCAGAATACTCTGCACCAATTAGTCTTTGCTCTGATGTCTTCAGAAGTGGGAGATAATGGGCTGGCATTACTGCAAGCTGAGAAAATGAATTCCAGTATTTCTGAAACATGAATACCATTTCTAACTAGGAGGCTATGCCATAAATGATGGACACTTGTTTGAAAGGAGCAAGCAAGCAACCAGCCAATAATCCTACCAAGTATCAGCTCTACAATACCTGCAAAACTTCTTTAATTGGGAGCTATGGCTACTTTGGATGTTGCCAGAAGCATTTGGGAAGACAAGGGGAAGTTATTTGTGTTAGTGAATGATGTGGGAAGAGGTAAAACTCTTGTAAATGTCATAGAAACTGATGAGGAAGATATTGCTGCAGCTGCTCACCCTGCACTGAAATGCAGTTACACAGTACTGGATGTGAGGGTTGAGAACCTGTATAATCAACATGGTCATTTCCAGTTACTGTGATTTCCAAAAGCTTACATCCAGTGACCTAGATGCCTGCCTCTGCCTTATGAGTGCTCATAATAAAAGCAGAAGGGAAAGCAAGTAGTTGCTGGTTTTGTAGTCAGATGTAAATTCAAGATGGCTGTAAGACGTGCAGAGATCTGATTACCTCTTCAAGTCATGAGCCTGTCTTCTGAAATGAGAAGTAATGGACAATTAAAGAAGTGACAAGAGACAAGTTTAGAGTGGTCTTGCCTTGGCGTGTATCTCCTCCTTTGACAGCTGTCATGCAGGAACTGACAGAGCCAAATGCTGCTTTCAATCTGTCATATTCAAGAGCATCTTCAGATCATAGTATCCCAGACTGGTTTGTGTTGGAAATGATCTTAAAGCTCATCCAGGTCCAACCGCTGCCACAGGCAGGGACACCTTCCACTGGAGCAGTTGCTCCACGCCCCTGTGTCCAACCTGGCCTTGAACACTGCCAGGGATGGGGCAGCCACAGCTTCTCTGGGCACCCTGTGCCAGCGCCTCAGCACCCTCACAGGGAAGAGCTTCTGCCCAAGAGCTCATCTCAGTCTCCCCTCTGGCAGTTAAAGCCATTCCCCTGTCCTGTCCCTCCATCCCTTGTCCAAAGCCCCTCTCCAGGTTTCCTGCAGCCCCTTCAGGCACTGGAGCTGCTCTGAGGTCTCCCCTTCAGGAGCCTTCTCTTGTGCAGGCTGCCCCAGCCCAGCTCTCTCAGCCTGGCTCCAGAGCAGAGCTGCTCCAGCCCTCGCAGCAGCTCCATGGCCTCCTCTGGACTCACTCCAGCAGCTCCACATCCCTCTTGTGTTGGAGTGCCCCAGAGAAGAAGGGGAGAATCCCTTGTTGGTCACACTTCTCTTGATGTAGCCTAGGGTACAGTTTGCATCCCTATTTAATTTTCCTGAAGCATTAATACTTTTTAAGTCTCCAGTTGATCTTTCCACACCACTGTCTGTCCGCCAAGGAGTCCCAGCCCATTTTGTCCCTCCTAGGTATGAAAACCACACCAAATCTCATATTCTTCCCGTCATCTTGCTTTAATTTTATGAAAAGGCCAGATTGCTTTTGTATCAGTGATTCCTTTGGAGGCAACATTAGCTATTCAAAGCATCTTGGAATCCCTTCTATTTAGTAATATCTATGTTTTTAATTCAGATAAGCATTTCTAAGTGATTTATCTTGACCTAACTTCTGTGTAGGCTTTGTTAAACTAAAGATAAGGTCCTTTACAAGTGTCATCTTGTGCAGGAAAAGTGATGGCTACTGTTGGAAGATTTACTGTCAGTTTTGTCTTAGTGATCCATTGTTTTCAGAAGCATTATATGTGCCTCACTATGAAATAAAAAAAAAAAAAAGAAAAAAAAAAGAAAAAGAATGCATGTCTCAAGATAGTTATCATAGTTATTAAGTTAACATTCTGTAAAGAGTTTGGAATCAGAGCTTTACGTTTTCCACAGGGGGATTGTTTGGAGACAGCTGTTCTATGAAATGTGGTTTCTAAAGTGAAATCTGTCTCTTCCAAATAAGTCTAGGTTAGTTATTTTGATCTAGCAGAATATGATCACTGCAAAAAAACCAACCCCTGAAATACATCCACTTTTAAGCTAGGAAACCAGAGCTGGTATGTATCTACCAATGTACACCTGGTGCTACTTTCCATTAGTTACACCTCTGCAGGAGCTCCCAGTTCCAAGCCAGTATCAACCCTTTTCCTCCCTCACGGAGGGAAGATGTTGTTAATGTGAATGAATGAACCTGTGAGCATCACCTAAAAAAAAAGAGTAGTGAAAGCATCATGAACTGCCTTTCATTATTGTTGAAGGTGGGTTGTGACAAATGTAAATTGTTTGTCCAACACTGGGCAGAATCTAAAATATTGAATAAGTTGTCTGATTCTCAGAGCCAAGCCTGAGTTAAAAGATGATTCCTTTCACTCTGTTCTTATTACACAATACTTGTTATTTTTAAAACTGAAGAAAACAAAAGAAGAGAAAAATGAAGTGAAGTGGCATGGGTAGGTCTTTGACAAGGGAACATGAAAGATTGGGTTTTACAAGGATAGCTGATTTGCCATGTAACATGCATTGTCATTACACAGTCTGTAGTTGAGGAGGGAAAGCAGAAAAGCATCGGTTACTCATCTTCTGGAGCACAGCCTCCATGCTCTCCAATGTTGGTGCAGACAGTCAATTGCAACTTACTCAAGTAATTATTGATACGCACAAATAAGGCAGTAATTATATTTGATAATTAATTTCTGGGTAGCACAAAGAAGCAAGACTGCTGAAAAAGGGATGAGAGCCCAGGCTCGACTCAGAAGGGAGTGGGATTTTTCTGAGGGGAGGAGGAATAACCAGAATGTTTTCTGCCACTCTCCTCTAGTGAGTGATTCTGTGTGTGAGAAAATGAACAGTGAGCATTAATTTAGAAAGTTCTACCACCAGGACTGAGTGTGAACCTCTTCAGAGAGGTAACTGCTCTTACGGTAACCAGTCAACCTTATAATAATCAAGAAAATGGTTGGAAAACAATGTGAGTGCCTGGTTAAGTTTGTGTTCTGTCCCTGCAGTTCTTGTGAACTGCCAGTTTCACTGTGCTCCCAGGTATAAATTATATCTCCTAAAATGAGTATCTCAAAATAAAGCAATGTTACTACCATTTTAAGGCAGGAGAGGGTCTGAAATAAACCCTCCCACTTTTATAAATAAATAAAACTTCACATTGGGAAAAAACCCTATAGATACATACATGGATAATCAGGTTAACAGCATTAATTCTTGACATTCCTCCAGTTCTGGTGAGTCAGTAGGGTAACGTGATACATAAATCCCCAGAGCCAGTTTAAAGGAAAACTGTAGCATAATAAACATGAGTGATTGCTAACTGAGGCATTCCGTTTTGATTTCTGCCAGATGTATTCTGAGAGTCTTTGGATATATTAGTTATGGTGGGATTGGTTTCCTCTAACTTTGGCTTTGACTAGATGGTTGATAGTCTATGCTTCTCCATAGAGATACGGGTACTGTGAAAGAGCAATTAATACTGTCCAGAAGTAAGGAAGTAAGGAAGCTTGTCATATGGAAGTGGTTATCTGTTAAAGGGGATGCACTTTATATACACACAATAGCTAGCTTAGACAAATTGTACAACTATTTGGGCAGTCCTTTTTGCCCTTAACGTAATGCTTATACACATCTCATGCTCTGAAGCAGTGATTCTGCTCTTCACACTTTTATATCTAAAAAGTTGTCTTCTGCTCTAAGCTCTAATTGTCTTGTTCTCATTGTGGCTCCAACTTAAACTGAAGGTGACACTGCTCTTTCATAGTCTTTATATTTGTTGCCGCCTTCTACATCAGAGGTCAGAGTCCAGGAAAATATGGTTTCCTGTGTTCTCTGGATACACCATCAGAACAGGAGCTCTGGTGGTGGTCATACATGATAATGAAGAGCTCAAGACTCCTCTTTCATCCTTGCTCACGAATGATGGAGTGTCAGCCTTCGAAAAGGAAGAGTTAAGCAGGTGTTTATGGGAACAGTAGGAGTTTGACAACTCCTGGAAATGAGAAACAAGAAATGAACACATTTGATTGAACACAGAGATTACTGCAAATATTCTTACTGGGGAAAGATATTTAAGAGTTATATATATATATGTATTAAGAGTTCTTACCTTGAACGAATTTCCAATTCTGAGTTTTGTTACATGATCTTTAGTGCAACTTCAGCTTTTAAAATCTGCTTAGGTACAATTGTTAATGATTTCTTTGAGGGTCTGCAATTTAGGTTTGTGCTGCTGTTCCTTTCTGCAACATAAGTATAATAATATTTCACTTATCATGGGGTTATTCTGACATGTCAAGAGTAAAAAGGAGCATAAATTGAAAAGAAGATACATGTGCCTTAACAACGTATGTTGAGTGGTTCTGAGAACTGACAAACACTTTTGAGATGCATACTTTAAAGACAGAAATTGAAATGACTTGTAGACAAAAGCTGCTTTCCCCAAGATAGGAGAGGTCCTTTGAACATCCTTTCAACATCCAGGCAGAGCTGCAGTACTTGAAGATACTGAAAAAATCACTGATTATGCTGTACCCTTTGGTCAGGATGCTTTGGTCCTCAAAAATGGCGAGGCAGAACATAACAATTATTTTCAGTTTAAAAATATATGCAGTCAGCAGCACCCACTACAAACAGCCTTGAGTCCTACTGAGTGACAGACCATGGGGGAATTCATAACGTATTAAAATTCTGTGCAGTGGCTCTGATTAAACAGCGGAATCCTGCTGCGAGGTGAGTACTGAGTATTATTTTTATTTGAGAGATGGGAAAAATTGAAGCTTGGGAAGGTCATTCAGAGTGGCCCAGAGTAAGTCAGGAAAGCTGAAAAGAGAACCTGCCCTCCCAAAGCCGATCCTTGGTACTGTAACCAGGAGGAATATTTCATTATGAAACATATTCGTTTATGATCATGAAAACTGTTTCGGTGATAGATGAAAATAAAGTGCTTTCATCCGTCTCTGTTTATTAGATTGCTTTACATTTTTCCGTTTCTGATTTTCATCACAGCTGTCTAGGAGATGACTTCATTACACAGAATACAGGCTCTAAGTTTTTATCTACACTGTCTGTCACCTGGTGAAAATGGGATAGAGTACATTCAGAGAGATGATGAAAATGTATTTAGAACACCTAAGCTACATTGGACGATAAGAACAGCATAGTTCCCTTACAGCCAGATCAGGGGAATCCCATTTAAAATCATCTGACAAGAAGCAAGATGGCCATTTAAAAACTTGAGCTTGTTTTATTAATCTATCACAAAATAAACCACTTCTTCTTTCCCAAATCTGAAACATTTAAAATTAAATTAACATGTGGCTGCATAATTTCCCTAATGCCTTGCTGAAGTTTGGTGAAGAAAATCTTCCAAAGATGGATGGATGGATGGATGGATGGATGGATGGATGGATGGATGGATGGAATTCCAGACTGGTTTGATTTGGAAAGGAGCTTAAAGCTCATACAGCCATGGGCAGGGGCACCTTCTACTAGAGCAGGTTGCTCCAAGCCCATCCAGCCTCGCCTTGAACACTGCCAGGGGTGGAGCAGCCACAGCTTCTCTGAATAATATTTTGTAACACTACTCACCTAAAAATATGTTTTCATGCAGTTATTAAAAAATAATTAAAATAAAGAGGTTCTAATGAAGAGAAATATCCTGGAAAATGGCTCTCCAGGGCTTGCTAATAATACAGACTTAATTTTCAGCAGGAGACCAGGCTGTAGCTCTTCAGGGACATGCTGGTGACTGGCAGCTGGTTGTGTTCAGCAGCATTTGCCATCACTCTCTGGACATAATCTCTCCCGTCACTTTAGAAGCCCATACACCGTCAAGTACCCATCCGAATTTTACGGCCCACTGATTCATTTCTCTTAAAAAACAAAAAGGCACCAATGAGGGATGGTGGCTTGTGCATTGTGTCACCTCAGTGCCTGGCAGGAGCTGCCCTTCAGGAGCATGGCATGGCCTTTTTGAATATCATCTCCTCTGCTGTGTGGCTTTGCGTGTGTAAGTGCATCGTATTTCACCCAGTATTGGTGTCAGCCAGGGAAATGAGGAGTGAAAGCTGGCTGTTATTTTCAGTGGTGGCCTTCATCTATCAGTACAGCACATGATAACGCGTGAGTACTCTACGGTAGGGACTTTTCTGTATTTATCTAGAGTATATATTAAAAAATTTCTAAAAATGGGGAATAAAGAGGAAAGATGGGCTTTTTCTTTTCTGTACAATTACTGTGTGCCTGCTGTGTCCAGGGCAGCACTGCAGGCCACAGCTTCCTGGGTTTTCCTGGAGTGAAGACTTTATGAATGGCACCTAGGAAAAACATGTCTAAGTACAGATGTGGGTGCTGTGATGGCACATACCAAAATGCTTCAAGATTGGTAAAACCTGGCCAGCCAGACATCTGAAAGCAGTTATTGTGCTTCATCTTAGACATAGAATCACTAACTGGTTTGGGTTGGAGGGTACTTTAATGCTCATCCAGTTCCAGCGCCCTGTCATGGGCAGGGACACCTTCCAGTAGACCAGGTTGCTCCAAGCCCCATCCAACCTGGCCTTCAACACTTCCATCTCTGTGCTGCTCCTGCCAGGACCATGCTCAGAGCTGTGGGATAACAGTGAGATTTCCTGTTGACTTTCTTTGGAGCTGAATAGCTTACAGGTAAAACTTGTATAAAAACGCTTGTATTGACAGTGCTCTGAAACATGCTTTTTGTTGGCTTTTTTCTCCCCACCACTTGGCAAAAGTTTCCTATTGATAATTTAATTTAGTCTAGGAGAGAGGACAAAAAATTGCTTTACTCCTCCTTGTGCAGGTTTTCTGCTCCAGGTTTACACTGTCAGAAACCTTGCAAGTGTGGTGTGCAGGTTTGCATAGAAATTGTGACTGCCTGCTCATGGTCTTGAAGCCTGGACCAATTTCAGTTGACTTGGATCAAAGTTACACATACATAAAGATGTATTTTGGTCTCCATAGGTACATGTCTAAATTTGAATTAAGTAAGTGTTTTATTTACAGGCAGGGAAAATAATTGTGTAAATCATTCCTTCAATTTAGAGTTGGTCGGCTGCCTCATGAAAATTTTATGCATACTATTGACCAGCAAGGTCTTGGTGTTCCAAAGTGTCAGGTGGCATGTCTGTTATCAGTGACTAGTGCAAGGTCTTCAGCTGCTCTGTTTTCCACAGGAGGCCAAAAACAAAGAAAAGGAAGAATAGAAAATGTAGGTCTGAAAAACAAATGTGGCCTGGTACCTCCAGAAATACCAGCTTAAAATGTTTTTCATTAGGCCCTGACAAGAGATAAATGAATTCACAGGAACAGAACCAGAGATGAAATCTATTTCTGCTTTTATAAAATGAACATAGAGCATTCTAGAGCTAAAAAGAACATAAATCTTTCCAGAAATGATGCTGAAAACCTGCTGAGTGTTTGCAGTTGCATGTCAGGTTCTCCTGAATTGTGGGAGTATTTATGAGCAAGACAATGCGGGATACAGTATTCTGATGTTTCCTAGAACTGCACATGCATAATCCTCATTTACTACTTGTCACTATCCTAATCTGAAAAGTAAAGCAGGATCGTGTGGTGTTTACTCATGCTTCTTAAATGTGCTTTGTAGACTACTTTGCTCTGTTCTATTTAATGATATGCTGCTAACATCCTACTAAAACTTTAAATACAGCTCTGAAATAAAAGGACCGTTTTCATTTTCCTGTATTTATAATGCCAATCAATTGGTGCCTTCAAGCAATTATTGACTAATTAAAGACTATCTTGGAAGAGACAGAAAAAGCATTAGAAGCTCGTATGTGGCACTAAACCATTTCATAATATTTGCATAGTGCCACAAATGGAAGAGCAAATAGAAATTTGTTGAAGCTTTTAGCAATGAAACTGGAACGCTGGTGACCAGACAGAATAAATCTGTTACCAGAGTGGGAGCCCTTCATGCTTCTTAATCCTTTTAAACATTATAGACAAATTAGCTTTGGGCACCAAGGAATGCCTGTGGAGTTGTGTGAGGATATACATCAACTGATAATATATTCTGCTACCTGCTTTTTTAATTTACAGATGGAATCAAAACTCAACCCTGGAATTTAATCAGCCTATGGTGAAGGGGTGTGGGGATACAGGGCATGCAGTATGTTCCTTTAACAAAGAGGGAGGAGAAACCATGTACAAAAAAATGACCTGTTCGTGCTGTGTGGCATGTTTGGGTGTGGGCACAAGCATCAACCACTGAAGTTCAGAGAGATTTGATTTCTGCTGTCTTTTTATGATTATTTTTTGGTTTATGCTTAAGCTCCGTCTTTTACTTCAGAAGACTCCCTAATCCTCCCCAAGCCTCCCCGACCTCTCAGACAATCATAGGTCGTTCTTCAGACCAGACTGAGTTGATTTATTGTGGTTTTTTTCTTCAAAATCACATGAACTTCATAGCCTTTCAGATTTTTGCAAGACAAAATTCAGTGGTTTTCTTCTGAGCTTTTTTTGAAGTCAGATGGATTGGCAAAGGGCGAAGTGAAAATTAAGAAACACTAAAACCTTTAGATGGTCAAGAACCTATGAATAGTTTTCTTAAGTCCTTGAAAATCAGGTTTGTAAACACTTAAAAGTTAAATCCTCACAAGTAACTTGGGCAAGGAAATAACATGATCACTACTATGGCTAACGGAGTTTGTGCTAGCATCTGGATGCCAAACTGAAGCTAAGTGTCCGTAGTCCTAAGGAGTGTAATTCTTTACATGCAATACGTAGGATTAAGTCCCTGCCTTAGAGAGCTGGATCTCTAAATTGATGTAAGGGAAAGAAGATAGATAGGAAGATAACTGATTATTTTCCTCACTTTAATTATGGTGAGGGAAGAGCAGGAGATGAGTGAGTTGCAGAGTGTCACTGTGGAAGAGCTTCTATCTGAACTTAAATCCTTTTAACCAGAGGGCAGGGTTTTCTTGTACAACACCCTTTTTTGTTTTTTTAAATGGGTATGTATTGACTAATTCAGAGTTACTTACAAATCTCACTGGAGTTAAGTGGAAAGACATATAATTCCCTGTCTAGAGACTAAGCCACCAAGCCTTCATTTCTCTAATAAATTACACATTCATTTCTAATTAATCTTGCTCCAATTAATTAATCCCAGTATCCTTATTAAAACACAGCTCAGTTCATTTATCCCAGACTACTTTGAATGTCCCCTGTGTTTTCAGCCAGGTAGGTGGTATCTGAATCCTTGCTTGATGGCACTCACTGTGAAGTTTGTCTTCTTGGGGTGGATTTTCCCTTTCTCATCATCTTGATAGGTAACTTGTAACAGTTCTAGCAGTCAGTGCTTCACCTGGTGTGCTCTGATTTAGAGGACTAAATTCTGGAAATTTCCATCTTTACCTTCAGTGCAATTTGCTTGACTTCCACAGCTCTGTTGTAAATCAGAGTTTACACAGCAAAGTTCTTCTGAATGAAGAAAGTACTTTTCTACTATTAAAAATATTTACAAAGGAGGTTTCTGATCAAAATTCTTTAACCATTTTCAGAAGATGAAGAAGTTGCTACACTTAGATGCTCTGCCAGGCTCGTAAGAGCAAACAGGCATCCAGCTGTAGTCTTTTCAGTTAAGAGGATGTAAATGCTAGCTTAGAAATGTAAGTTTTTGTACCCAAGAGGATGTCTGTCCTTACAGAGCTACAGGCCTTATTATCAAAGGATTATTTAAGGATTGGGTGCACCTGCATGACTACTTTTTCTTTTTCCTAGGAGTTCTAGGTAAGTAGAAATAAACCCTGAGATAAATCCTTCCCTGGAGGACAAGCTCTCCAGGGACAAGCTCATGGCCTCCTGCCTCTTGGTGTTCAAGAATGTTTGAATATCCAAACCATCTATCTCGTGATCTTGGATAGATGGTTCAGCTTTCAGGTTGCCCTGTGTAAAGTCAGGAATTGGACTGGATGGGTCATTTCCAACTTAGGATAGTCTATGAATCTGTGAATAAGTAAACATAATGTTTTATAATAACCAATATCCATGTTGGTTGCTCTGAATGTCGTTGGGGCTACTTGATTGTTTTCTTAAGAATATAATGATTTGAGTCTTTAAAAAGTCATTAATGGACTTTTCAGTAAATGAAACAAAAGCAATATGAAATATAAATTATTCTTCATCATAAGCAGTCATTCCCAGACATTTCAGCAATTATTCACTTATTCTTTTAATGAAAAGGATATGCACTAGACAAGAAAAGCAGTTTTACATGATGGTAGAGATCTGATCTTACAAAAGAAAGGGGAAAATATCAATACCTAAAGGGGCTACAAGAAATCTGGAGAGGGGCTTTGAACAAAGGCCTGGAGGGACAGGACAAGGGGAATGGCTGTAAGCTGCCAGAGGGGGGACTGTGATGAGCTCTGAGGCAGAAGCTCTTTGCTGTGAGGGTGCTGAGGCGTTGGCACAGGGTGCCCAGAGAAGCTGTGGCTGCCCCATCTCTGGCAGTGTTCAAGACCAGGTTGGACCCAAGTGCTTGGAGCAACTGCTCCAGTGGAAGGTGTCCCTGCCTGTGGCAGGAGGTTGGAACTGGATGAGTTTTAAGGTCCTTCCAACACAAATCATTTGATGGTTCCATCCGTTTATGTTGCAGCAGTGAGGTTCCTGACATCATGTGGCTTAATCTTTCCAGCCTCTTAAGAATGAGACATTGTTCCACAACATGTTGGGGAAAAAAACAAAACTATCATTGTGCAGGTAGAGCCCCTACTGGGGTTGGAGCTTCTCATCCCACTGGCTGCCACCAGGCTCTGCTCTGGAGCCGGCAGGTTCTCCTCCAGTCCTGTAGCATTCAGCGTGCTTTGGAGTCATAACTGTAGTCTCTGATTGTTATTTTATTTGTAGATCTCAAAGTGCTTTTAATTATTGATGTGCTTTAGAGCTCCCTCCATTTATCTTGGTTGAGAATCTGCCCATTGACTGTGGTTTACGTTCCAAATTGAAATTGATGGTGGATAAAGAACTGGCTGGATGGCCGCACGTAATTGTACTCAATGGCTCAATGTCCAGCTGGAGACCAGTAACAAGTGGTGTCCCTCAGGGATCGGTGTTGGGACCGGTCTTGTTCAACATCTTTCTCGCTGACATGGACAGTGGGATTGAGTGCACCCTCAGCAAGTTTGCCGATGACACCAAGCTGTGTGGTTCTGTTGATACGCTGGAGGGAAGGAGTGCCATCCACAGGGACCTTGACATGCTTGTGAGGTGGGCTGATGCCAACCTGATGAAGTTTAAGCATGGCAAGTGCAAGGTCCTACACCTGGGTAGGAGCAATCCCAGACACAGCTCCAGGTTGGGCAGGGAAGAGATTCAGAGCAGCCCAAGGAGAAGGACTTGGGGGTGCTGGTTGATGAGACAATGAACATGAGGCAGCTGCAGTGTGCGCTCGCAGCCCAGAAAGCCAACCGTGTGCTGGGCCGCATCAAAAGCAGCGTGACCAGCAGGTCGAGGGAGGTGATCCTGCCCTCTACTCTGCTCCTGTGAGACCTCACTTGGAGTATTGTGTGCAGTTCTGGTGTCCTCAACATCAAAAGGACATGGAACTGTTGGAACAAGTCCAGAGGAGGGCCACGAGGATGATGAGGGGACTGGAGCACCTCCTGTATGGAGATAGGCTGAGAAAGTTGGGGCTGTTGAGCCTGGAGAGGAGAAGGCTGCGTGGAGACCTCAGAGCAGCCTTCCAGTATCTGAAGGGGGCCTATAGGGATGCTGGGGAGGGACTCTTCATTAGGGACTGTAGTGATAGGACAAGAGGTAACGGGTTCAAACTGAAACAGAGGAAGTTTAGATTGGATATGAGGAAGAAATTCTTTCCTGTGAGGGTGGTGAGGCACTGGACTGGGTTGCCCAGGGAAGTTGTGAATTCTCCATTGCTGGCAGTGTTCAAGGCTGGGCTGGACAGAGCCTTGGGTGGCATGGTTTAGTGTGAGGTGTCCGTGTCCATGGCAGGGGGGTTGGAAGTGGATGATCTTAAGGTCCTTTCCAACCCTAACTATTCTATGATTCTATGAAGTCTCCGCAGAGACTGCAGAGTCCTATTTTGCCTCATTTGGAATTGCATCAGTATGAAGAACTAGGAGGCTGTTAGTTCACAGTCATTTTACTGGAAAATTTCCTTTAATTCTAGTGTACTTGTTTAAATCCTGCTTGGATTTTTTGCTCTGAAGTTACAAATGCATGGAAGACTTAGAACTGGGATGCTGAAAAGAGCCCTCTGGAGACCAGAATTTAGCATTTATTTTTAAAATGATATCTTAACAAGGCACTTTTCTGTAGAAGGATATCATTCTGATATTATGTTAAGTATAATATTCTATCATATCATATCATATCATATTAATTATGAGGCTAATTTTTTAGCTGTCTGTAATTAAGACCTACTTATAGAATAGTTTCTGGGTGCAGCATTTGCAGCTGACTGATAGCACTTGCTTCTGCATGGAGCTGTATAATCTGGAAGCATTCCGTTATTTCTTTTTCTTCCTGAAGAATATTTTTTCTTGGTGGTGGATGGTGTTTGGTGTAAGTTCAGACATAAGGAGCCCACTCAGGAGGGTTTCTTAGGGAAGATGTAGTATAGTCCTACCTCCAGAACTTGGACTGTGTTAGCACTGACTGCCTTCAAGCAGTGCTTGGCCACCTGGCTATTGTTATCTTGATCAATGTGGCTATGGCTTGTTTGGATGTTTTGGGGATGGGTGCCAGCCAATCAGGACTAAATGCAATTTCATATACTAACATCAATTTCCTATGGATGCCTGAGAAATATCCTCTGAAATTTGTGAGCAAATGAGGTTTCCTCTCACTGCTAACAGGGTTTGTGTTGCCAAGCCTGTCACCGGTGGAGCTGACCCCTCTGCTCCACAGAACTGTTATATTGCCTGTTCCAGCTGGTGCCATTGGCTGTTAATCAGAAGTGTTTATACTTTTTCATTCTCACTTGATTTCTGCTTTCCCTGCTCGACTTTGCATTCAGAGTTGGTTCATTATGAAGTATATTGTTCCAACCCTGTCTTGACATTTCACTGTCAGCTGGCAGTGATCGGTCAATATTACTGCTGTCACTTCTCACGATGCAGAAAATATGCTATCGCACCAATTAGGATGTTTACTCACTTTTTTTCTCTGTACTCCCTCTTGCTGGCAAACCAGGCTCAGGATTTTAAAACGGGGAAAGCATGCTAAAAAACCTGCTGGCTGGGGTTTCTGCAATAACTGGCATGGCTGCAACATTACCAGCTTCTGTAAAACAGGAAGCAAGATGGTGATCAAATTCTGTTCTCGCAGCTTTGGAGCTCTATAATAAATCCTCTGGGTTACATTTTGCACTCACTTATGCTAAACATTATCTCTTTTCATGGGGTAAGAGTAGATTTTTGCGTCATTGACTGAAAATTAAAACTAATTACAATTGTGTGTCTGGGAATAGAATTTAATTTGTTGACCATAACAAGCAAGAATCCTGTTTCCCCTCCCAACTCCAATGTCTCATACCTTATTTAATTAAACGTCCTGATTCTTATAATCAGTGTGGAGGCAACACAGACGGCATGTCCTCATGGCTGAATGCAGGGCAATTTAGATGATGGAGCTGAAATGGTTTCCATGAAGGGTTCTGGGGTTCTTCAGTTTTGGATCCCAGAAGTGTGTTTTAGTTTGCTTGTAGTAGTGGTGAATTTGAACCGGACCTTATGTTCCTCCTCTTCAGGACATAATGAATCAAGTGTGTAAATGTATAAAACATGTATGTGTTTTCCCTCCCACTGCTGGGAAGGATAAGGCATTGAGGTGTATGCTGTGGATTACCAGCAAACGTTTGGTATTGCTATGATTCAGATTTAATTTTCTGTCTTCCTTCTATTCCCAGGTATGTTGGTAGGGTAGACTCACTAAACTTAAGAACAAAATCACTGAGTATTGCACTATATGTTTCAGATATTTGCAGCAAGATCCAAAATAGTACTTTTTTGGCATACAGTTCAGTGTCAAGGATGTCATGGCACGAGCTGGGGAATGGGGTGAAAATCTCTCAGATGTATTTTTGAAGCAATTAACATGATTTTTTATTCTCAGAAAGTAAGCATGGTGCCTCTAGTGCGAACCTCAGAGTTCAGTTGTCTTACCACAGCTGAGAATTGAGATGCTGATCTCCTGCCAGAACTCAACTGTGTGTCTCCAACTTGGTTTTGAGGGCACCAGTCTGTTGCATATGCTTCTGTCATACCAAATGTGGTGGTAGGGCTGAGCTTTCCAGTTGTGTGATTTTGCTGTAAAACATTACAGATGCTGATGCAATCTTTCTCAACAGCCACACAGGGGAAGATCGTTGTTAGAGATCTTAGATCTGTCCTTTTTTTCTGACCTCTATATGGTAGCATTTAGGTCTTTTAAATAAAATGAAGCTCTTTTAAACTCTTATAGCAGATTTAATTTTGTTATACTGAGGGGATGTTTGAGGAGAGAAAGAAAAGGAAGATAGCTCCTAGAAAGTGACTTTTTCCCGCCTGTTTGTTCTCTTACTGCAGTTTGTGTTGTGTTGGCCTCTGTGCAAAGTATGTATGTGCTGCCTTGGCCAACGTGTGTGATGTGTAGATTGTTTTATTTCCTCTGCATGCAATTTTGATGAAATGTAATTGCTTGAATTAAATGTATGTGTATGTCCTATGGAATAGGGAAGCTGTTTTCTCTCTGTCTTTGCAAGCAATTCATAGCATATGCTTAATGACCTGCTTCAAAAACCACTGAAAAAAACTGCAGCAACTACAACAACCAAGAACAAAACTGAGGAGCAATTGAAAGAGATAGGTTTGAAAAGAAAATCCTTCATTTTGAAACAAAAAAGGAAATAGGCAGAAGTGAACAAATATGGCCCTTGAAATGGCAGAATGAATTTCACACAAAGTAAGAGTTTCCTCAGAGGGTGTACACAAACCAGTATTATTTATTTGCAAGTTTTGCTAACCTGGTTGTCTCATTTTTTATTTACCCATCAGGTTATGAATATCTTCTTTGGGAAGAGAAGCTTGTTTTCTTTAGATTTTTTAATTCTGTCCCTATTTGCAACTAATCTAAACGGAAGCTTAAGCTGTCACTGTTCAAGAGGCAGATAGCGACGTTGATGTTTTTCTGTTTGCATGATCAAATGTAGCTTGTTAGAATAAGGGAAACACTGTGCCATTCAAAATAATGAGTTTGTTTAGTAAAACACTGCTTTTTACAATACAAGCTTTGTAGTGCAATATCTCAAATTGTCATTGGCAGAGGTTGCTTTAAATTAACTTGTCATTAGATTGTACAACATAACTTTCCTCTAATAATTCATGACAGTGTGTAAGCATAGCTGCTTTTTGACTAGAAAGAAATGGGAATTGTAAGTTGTGATTTGAAAAAGTTAAACTTTTTACTGCTTTTTGCTTGTTTGGGTGTTACTGAAATGGCAAGTAGCTTCGGGCAGTGAAAATGCATTAAAAAAATGTAAGATGCAAGTGATCATAAGCCCAACACAATAGCAAATGGATAAAGTGCCATAAAGCATGTTCAAATCTGTTGAGAGCCACCAGCCTGAAGTGATGTGTATTGGCATTTCCATAATAACACACTTTATTCATAAATCTCTCTTTCAACTGACTGCCGCCTGGCTCTGTTCTGTCAGATTCTAGTTTGCTTTCCCACTCCAAATTTTTCATTGCTGTGTCTTGACTTGATTTTGGATGTCATACAGTGAATGTTACATGATTAAAGACATAATTGATTAGGGATAATGGGAGTAGTTAAATTTTAACCTAGCACTCCATCCTGCTGCGGTATCCTTCAGAAACCCAATCAATACAGTTGCTTAGGTCTTCTCTGCAGTAATGGTATAGGTTGCCATCTGAGGTCAGGGCTCCTGTCTTCTAGCAATTACAGAAAGGCTGCCTGGGAGTCTTGTAGTAGTTTATAATAATCGTGATTGTGTTTTATACAAAATATAGAAATGTGTATGTGTAAATGTGCCTTACATTGTAAAATAGAACTGTAATTATATTTCAGGTATGCTAATTAAATACCCTTTAAGCTGCACTTAATATTGATTAGGAGGGGGCTCCTGTGCAATTTTTATCAGCATCGTATGGTCCTCAGGCAGACTGTTTAAAGTCCCAAGTGGTCTAAATCTACCAAATGTGTCTGCACAGCTGCCTGATGATCAGAAATCCAGAACAAAAATGTTTGTCTGAGAGCAGAGGCAGAGAGTTAGCGTCAATAGTTTATCATTGTTAAAACCTAAACCTGTTTTTCTGCTGTCATGTCAACCACACTTTGCTCATTCCTTGCCAAAATAATACAGAATATATGACAGTCTCTTGACAGGTTCCTAAGTCAACTACTGCTGCATCTCTCTCCCTCTTTGCTCTCAAAGTTGTTAAATACAACAAGGCCTACCGTGACTTCTCATGAAGCCACATTACTTAGGTGGAATATAATTGTGAGACAGTTAATGCTTACAGAATATTTGTTTGTTAAAGCTAATGTTTATGTACAGACCTTGAGTGTTATCTCACCTTAATCCACACCAAAGGGATTCGTGGATCTTTGTCACTCCCCTTCTCATAGATGGGGTGTGAAAGTAATTAGTTTACTTTACTTTTGCTTTTCAGTAGCCCTTATTACAAATCTGTTGTATCTCTTCTTGAAATGTGAAACTAAGGCAATATTTCCCAAGAAAATCAAGCTAATTTTGCCTTTAATGTTGTACTGAAATATTGAATGCACTTCTAATTTGTCTATTTGTAGTAGTCCCACTTGAAAAGTTAGATCATTTTGGAGGAAATACTGACCAATAAATGCCCAATACATGCCCAGTAATGCCCAATATATGCCTAATACAGCATGTCTCTGTAGCCTGGTTATTAGGGCTGGTTACACTTTTACTAAGTGCCAACCAAGTGCTTTTAAGAGTGAGATACTTTAACTATTCGAGTTTTATTGTAAATTCTTAATTAGTTTGCCTGGGGTTCCATTATCATTTATCCAAATTTTAAAGATGAAAAAACAGACTTCTGCAGAGATTTGAAATTAAATGTTCATGATCACCTAGAAGTCCAGTACAGAGACAGGAATGAGATATGTCTTTGGAGGTTCTGGGACATCAGTAATTGCCATCAGTAGTCAGGCTCTTTCTAAGGGCTTGTATGTGGCTGTTACTGCAACACGTGCTAGGGAAGTAGCTGAAGAATGCAACTGTCGTCCACCAGTGACTATTTCACCATAGGCTAGTTCAGACTGGAAGGAACAGGAAGGTCATAGGGTCATTTAGCCTGGAGAAGAGAAGGCTGAGGGAACCTTATCACTCTACAACTGCCTGACAGGAGGATGGAGGCAGGAGGTGGCTGGTCTCTGCTCTCAAGGTACAAGGAATGGGACAAGAGGAAATGGCCTTAAGCTGCACCAGAGGAGGTTTCGATGGAGATGAGGAACAATTCCTTCCCCAGAGTGTGCTCAGGCACTGGAACAGGCTGTCCAGGGCAGTTCTGGAGTCACCATCCCTGGAAGTGTTCACACACTGTGTAGACAAGACCCTCAGTGCCACGGGTTAGTGGTGGCCTTGGTGGTGCTGGGGTAATTGTTGGACTTGATAATCTTAAAGGCCTTTTCCAACCTGGTTGATTCTATGATTTTATGGTTCTAAGATATAGTCCATCTATTGCTTAAAATTCAGGGATTAACTTGACTTCACCTGTGGCAGCAGGGCTGAAACTAGAGGATCTTTGAGGTCATTTCCTACCCAAACCATTCTATGATTCTGTGATTGAGTCTGCGATGATTGACCAGTTGGGTCTTCACAGCCTTCAAAGTCTCAGGCTGCCCAGCTTTGCTGGGTAACCCATCCTGCTTTCTGACTGTATTTCTGTTCTGCAAATTGCAGCTGTAAGGGGCATCTATCTATAACATAAATACAGTGCTGAAACATGAAGAATTTTTCAATGGTGCCTGTGGTGATGAGACTTCTGTAGCCTGTGGTAAAGTGTTATCATAAATATTTACACTGAATTGCAATAACAGAGCATGTGTCTGAATTAGAGACTTGCTTAGCATCCATAACTTTCCACTGGGGTCATACAGGGCTCTGGGATCTGTCTTGTATTCCAGGAGTTACTCATTAACATCTACTCCACTGGGAGCTGGTACTGCAAATTACTTGCCAGAGTTTGTCTTGAAAAAAGGACTAAGTACCCAGTCCTGAGAATTGAACTTTTAGGGTATTTTCATACTTGTAGCTAATTTTCTAAATTGACAAAGACCATCATAACTTACATTGACTACAACACATAGTGACAGCAAATGAATTACCTGTGTAAAATTCATGGCAGTACATTGCCGAATGTTTTCACTAGTATGGACAGTTACATAAAGTATATATAAAGATATCATCATTTTATTGCTTAAAATCAACATTATATGTCAGTTATTATATACTGATGGGCATAAGGGAAAGTTGGAACCTATTACTTAATTCCCTTAGGTGTTAATAAAAAAAAATCAGAATGGAAAATACTATCTGGCAAATGTGAGAAAGAAATTTCTCCAATGCACTGTTTTTGAAGGATATTAATTAGAACTCATCAGAAAACATAAAAGATAACAAGTGGAGGGGGAGAAATAAGTGATAATGTTGAGCTTTCACCTCCTGTTATATGGAAAGGTATGGATTCAGACTCTGATTTCCTTTCTTTTGATAGAGCTCTAAGCAGTGTCATTCTTTTCCCCTGGAAAGCAAAACAATGTTTTTATATAATGATGGGAGAATGTTTCTGTTTTTATTTCTTCATTAGAATGAAATAATAAAGCTATGTTTAAAAATCAAAACGTTTATTCTTTAGCAGAGCTGTTGGTAAGTTAAATGGCTTTTTGAAACTAACATGAAATGCCTCATTCTGCAGGGTCCTGCCTTGCCTCAGCTGCTGGTTCTATTAGGAGATGAGGAAGCTGAGTATCTGTCAGGAGTGGCTCAGTATCCTGAAGAATAGTCCCTTAAGAGCTAAATCCTCCTATCCAAACAGCAGGGTGGATCTCAGATAAGCAGCTCAAATGAAGGATTATCTTGGCTGCAACGCAGACAAGTTGATCTGCAGGATGCTTCTGTGCTTCAAGTAAGGATTAAAGCTGCTTGTGCACCATCACCATGGTGGAATTGCTGTGGATTTTCACCTGTTGTGTTTATGGGCCAAATTCAGATCAGAGTAACTGGACAGTGTAATTTGGTAGGATTTCTTGTAGGCCTGACTTGCATGGGAGTTCATATCAGGATTAATACCATTGATAAAGAGATCTGCTAACATGTAGCTAAAGGTCAGATATGAAATAGTAGTCTCAAATGCACACATCAGAACTATGCACTTAGGGTTTTAAAGTCTTATGAGGTCATATTTGACTTCTCATGGCAGCAGCCAATGGAAGACAGTGGGGAGTAAGGCAAAAAAATACAGGAGACCATTAAACAGAAATACCCATGTGGCTTGCTCAGGTCAATGCCCCAAACAGAGTGGTACACTCAACACACTGCAGGGAAGGGATGGGATCCAGAGGGACCTGGACAGCCTGGAGAGGTGGCATGTAGTGAGCCTCATGGAGTTCACCAAGGTCAAGGGCAAGATCCTGCTCCTGGGTCAGGGCAATCCCCAGCAAAACACAGACTGGGGAGACTGGATGGAGCAGCCTGAGGAGGAGGACTTGAGGTATTGGGTGAGGAGCTCCCAATGACCCGGCTTCAGTGAGCACTTGAGCACAGAACCCCTCTGTGTTTGGGGCTGCACCCCCAGAGCGTGAGCAGCAGCTCAGGGAGGGGATCCTGAACCTCTGCTGCGCTCTGCTCTGGGGAGACCCCCCTGCAGTGCTGATCCAGCTCTGGGGCAGCAGCACAGAGGGACGTGGAGCTGCTGGAGCGAGGCCAGAGGAGGCCATGGAGCTGCTGCGAGGGCTGGAGCAGCTCTGCTCTGGAGCCAGGCTGAGAGAGCTGGGCTGGGGCAGCCTGCACAAGAGAAGGCTCCTGAAGGGGAGACCTCAGAGCAGCTCCAGTGCCTGAAGGGGCTGCAGGAAACCTGGAGAGGGGCTTTGGACACGGGATGGAGGGACAGGACAGGGGAATGGCTTTAACTGCCAGAGGGGAGACTGAGATGAGCTCTGAGGCAGAAGCTCTTTGCTTTGAGGGTGCTGAGGCGCTGTCAGGGGGTGCCCAGAGAAGCTGTGTCTGCCCCATCCCTGGCAGTGTTCAAGGCCAGGTTGGACACAGGGGCTTGGAGCAAGCTGCTCCAGCGCAAGGCGTCCCTGCCCATGGCAGGGGTTGGAACCGGATGAGCTTTAAGGTCCCTTCCAGCCCAACACAGTCTGGGATCCCATTCTGTGATTTTTATGCAAACCTTAGGTTTGCTTGCAGAAACTTTGCAGACTGCCTCATAACACATGCCAGCATACCCTTCCAAGAAAAACGTATTGGAGGCCACTTACTGAGAACATATATTTTGACTTCTTTTTCCTTAGGGAAGGACAAGGGTACTTAAGTATCAAGTGCTGGGTTTCAGGCCTCTTTGCATGTGGCTTCTAAAGAAGCAGTAAGCACACTTGAAGGGCAGTGGTCAGTGGGGGAGCAGCTCTTCCTGATGTGCAGAATTACAGCCTGGTGCAGCGCAGCAATGTGCCTTCATGGCTATGGCTGACAGAATGACAGTGCACCCACAAGTACCGGGCTGGCAAAGCAAACATGGGGAATCTGACCTTCTGAAGTCTGCAGAAATTCCTAAGTGCTCACAATGCTTGTTGCCTGCTGCCAAAGGCATATCCACTGCCTTGATTACATGTTAGAAGAAGGCTTTTCTATCACAACTGTGATTTTATAGCCAATTCTACATTCACAGCTGTAGTCTTAGCATGGCTTTTGAACCACTTTTCATTGCATATTTATTTTGAGTACAGCAGACTTTCGCAGCCTGCTAAGGAAGAGGTAGTGGTGGTTCTTTTTTTAATCTGTAAATTCTATTTAGTGTTTTCCCGATGGCTGTCATATTTATTTGCCTACTCGCACCCTGGCTATAGTGGTTGAAGGATGAAAATTAATTTATCCAGGAAACAGCAAAATCTGACGACACTCAAGCTGGTTTACATAGATGAAAACCAATGTGTCTACTTCCAGCTTACTCTTTTGCATCCCTATACAAATTCGGGTCACTAGGAGGTATCTAATCTTGGTGTGATGCTGTTCAGATCAGCGTAACGCTGCCTCATAGCTGTTTTACCAGACTGCACGCATGCATTTTAGTATTACAATATTATTGCACAGCAATATTGATGGCACTCCATGAGTCAGAGAATAAATTCTGCCCTTGAATGCGTTCAGCAGGAGTGCAGACCAGTTGTGCTAACTGAAGGCAGCAGCTGGGAAACTTCTATGAGAGATTTCTAATGGACCTGCCCAGTGTGAATTAAGGTTGATGAGAGGCTATGGACATTCCTAGTTAATTGCTTTTACATTCCTCCCAAATACACAGACTGAAATACAAATTAGATTGGAACAACACTGTGATGATCTATGAAAACTATATTTCCACTGGGCTGTGAGGAATAGTTACTATATAAATATATTGATTTAATTTGAGCCGGGTGTCAGGAAAAAACAAGTAGCAGGAGAAAGAACAGCTTAAAATAAACTGCTCTTTGGTAAGCACTGAAGTGCTAGTAAATTCAAGTACTGTATTTGTAAGGTTTGCTGAGGTTTTTTTCCCTCTTTTGTCCCTGTCAGAATTGAAACTTTCTGTAGAGAAAAGTCAAAGAATTTTTGTGAAGTATTGATGTTCACAGGTAGAGCTCAACTGGGGAGATATCAAAGCCAGAGGTCTGCTCTAGTTATTTTCACCCTATAGTAAGCAGTAGAGGAAAATACAGGTTCATAGATTGGCCTTTGGTTTCTACTAACTGTTTCAGTTACTGTTAAAATAAATATGACTTTGCTTTTAAATGTTATTTTTTAAAGCAGGGAGCAATAGTGAGATGTAAACAAGAGTCAAAGATATATAAATTCAGATGAAGTAGAATAGTTCATACAAGGAACACAGTATTTCAGAACGCTATGCCAGAAGTGTGAGAAATTTGAAAGCTGAAAGCAATTTGCATTTAAAAAAAATACAGTGGATGGTAGTCTGGGTTCTGTATGCAGAATGGTATGATGTTAATGCTGGCACTGCACTGTCTGCTGGAGAGTTGCTTGTTGCTTAATTAAAGAAGTAGAAAGTTGTTGGGGGTATGTGGTCTCCTCTTCAGGCTTCTATAAACCATCTCGTACTTTTAAAGATTGTTGTGTGACTGAATAATCACTGCTTTTACTCAGACTTCAGTTCTCCCTTGTTCCTTTCCTCCTATACCCTTGCACTCTTCCTTTTTTCCTTAAGTTTGGGTTACAAAGGTGTATCTGTTCTAGCATCATGACAGTGAGTGATGTAAAAAAGCTTAGTATAATTTCTTGAAACACTTTAGAAATATAAGCAGTTTATACATGAAGCTTGAGGAGCTTTTTCAAAAACAAAGTTTTATCTTTTGAAAAAAAAAAGAAAAGAAAAAAAAAGAAATGCATACTCCTGTTAAAACTGGTGTGGTGGCTGCAAAATGACAAAAGATACTCTGAAACTGAACCTCAGTTTCTCCTTTGATAGGAAAATGCAGATGTAGTTAGAACTTTTCTAGTGCAAACTTTCCTAAGAGTTGTGCCACCTCAGGGTCTATGCAGTGATAGAGCACAATGTCGGTGCCAGCATCCACAAGGAGGATGCTAATGAAAGACTTCCTCTCAAACACAATCTTAATTTAAAACAGCTAAATAAAGAGATGTGCTCTGTCTTCTTCAGTAGAAAATGTCACTTAAATGTCAGATTTCCACCTGCCTGACAACAGTTTTCATGAAAATATAACGTAGCCCAAACACTGCTGAAACATCAATTCTCGGTTTAGAAGTATCAAGGCTGTAGGAATAGTAGATGCGTATTGGTGTGAAAGTCTGGCGGGGAAAGACAGTTCTCATCTTCTGGAACCATTCAGGTCTTTGGAAGGTCTTTCTTCCACTATGGACACAAGATGGAAGTTGAGGTAAATGCGACTGGTTTATCTCAGGATCTGCTCCTGTTGAAAGCAGGTTTCTCTATGCCAGTAACCATGACTCTGTTCTGTTGTAGGCAATTGTCATGTGATTACATTTTAGGGTTTCATAAAGTTGTGGAATAGTTTGGGCTGGAAGAGAGACCATCCCTTAAGGAGCACCTAGTTCCCACCATGCTGCCAAGGGCAGGGACACCTTCCACTGGATCATGTTGCTCCAAGCCCCTGTGTCCAACCTGGCCTTGAACACCGCCAGCAATAGGGCAACCACAGCTTCTCTGAGCACCCTGTGCCAGTGTCCCACCACCCTCACAGGGAAAAAGTTCTGCCTAAGATCTCATCAAAATCTACTCACTTGCAGCTTTCAGGGTTGTTTTGTTTTATTCACTAGTGTGACAGGCGGACAGAGTAGCGATCTACCTGAGAATGTGACAATGATTATGATGTCATTATAGCTTTAGAAAAGGTAACACAGTTTAAGAACTTTGCTCTAGTAGGACAAGGTGTTCATTAGGTTTTGGATGACTTCAGTGAGTACTAGATGAGATCTGAGATTTCCAGTAACTTACAAATTTGTAGAACATACAGTTTCATAAATTTGTTGGATGAGTAAATTGTGAGGTCTTTCTTGTAAACAAGGAAGAACCAAGGCTATAGACTGCAAGTCAAAGTTGAAACAGCTGCTGGCCATTTCAGTGCAGAAAACACTACAGGACTGTGACCTTTAGACCACATTTAGATGGTTGTGGTCAGCATCCAAAGTCATGAATTCAGAAGATTTTCACATAGTCATTACATTTAGGGTATCATAAGGCATTTCCAGTGGTGAAGTTCACATATGGGCAGCCAAACTGTGCTTCTGGAGTTGGCCAATTAAACTGGTGTCTAGATCTTGTTGAGTTTTATGATTGACTGTAGTTGAATCATAGACACCTGGTTTGCATCTAAATGCTTAAACTATACCCCAGCTTCGCTTGCCCAGGTAAGATTTAAGCTACCAAATCTCTTAGTCTACTGCTGCTGTTGTAAGTCTTTCTTCCCACTAGACAAAGTATGTCATTGATATTTTATTTGTTTGGATATTGAATTCAAACTTTTCACCTTCTTGGCATACTTCTTAATGTTGTGAGTCTGAAATGGAGGACACTGCTGAAGACCCATAGTGAGAGGTAGGAAGAATAGAATGTCTGAAAAAGTACTGAAATACCATAAATTGCCTAATTCTGGGGAGAGAAGCTAACTCTTCAATTTCATATTTATTTCAATTTACACTTTGGCATTTTTAAATGTGTGAGGGAAGTATATTGTCAGATAAAGACATGCAAAGAGATGAAGGTCAGGGTTGCCTCTACCTTGGTGGACAGGGATCTTGATGAAGGAGAGAGATCCAACACTGACAACCTTCTGCCGTGAGCAAGTTTTACTGCTGAGCCATAAGCTTTTGGCAAAGACTGATGTATAATGCTCAGAGAAAAAAGTATGTATGTCAGTGAGTGCTGATGGAAGCAGGAGACTTGATGCCTGTGGGCTTTTTTGGCAATGTTGTCACCTAGGAAAAGAGAAATATGCCTTAATTATGAGCTGGGAACGTAGTGCTATTTAAGGAAGAAAAGTGATTTTCTCAGAATGTTCATTCAGAGCAATTACCTACTGTATGTACCTTTGAGAACTAAATAACTTACACATTAAGTTATTTAGAAATAAGTGAGATTAGGGGAACTATACATTAGCATGCAGAAAAGTGAGGATGCATCTGTAATTGCTGCATGATCTTCATACTTAGAATCATAGAATAGTTAGGGTGGGAAAGGACCTTAAGATCATCCAGTTCCAACCCCCCTGCCATGGACACGGACACCTCACACTAAACCATGCCACCCAAGGCTCTGTCCAACCCAGCCTTGAACACTGCCAGCAATGGAGAATTCACAACTTCCCTGGGCAACCCAGTCCTGTGCCTCACCACCCTCACAGGAAAGAATTTCTTCCTCATATCCAATCTAAACTTCCTCTGTTTCAGTTTGAACCCGTTACCTCTTGTCCTATCACTACAGTCCCTAATGAAGAGTCCCTCCCCAGCATCCCTATAGGCCCCCTTCAGATACTGGAAGGCTGCTCTGAGGTCTCCACGCAGCCTTCTCCTCTCCAGGCTCAACAGCCCCAACTTTCTCAGCCTATCTTCATACAGGAGGTGCTCCAGTCCCTGATCATCCTCGTGGCCCTCCTCTGGACTTGTTCCAACAGTTCCATGTCCTTTTGATGTTGAGGACACCAGAACTGCACACAATACTCCGAGTGAGGTCTCAGGAGAGCAGAGTAGAGGGGCAGGATCACCTCCCTCGACCTGCTGGTCACACTGCTTTTGATGCAGCCCAGGATACGGTTGGCTTTGTGGGCTGCGAGCGCACACTGCAGCCGGCTCATGTTCACTGTCTCATCAACTAACACCCCCAAGTCCTTCTCCCTGGGCTGCTCTGAATCTCTTCCCTGCCCAACCTGGAGCTGTACCTGGGATTGCTCCTACCCAGGTGTAGGACCTTGCACTTGCCATGGTTAAACTTCATCAGGTTGGCATCAGCCCACCTCACAAGCGTGTCAAGGTCCCTCAGGATGAAATTCCTTCCCTCCAGCGTTGTCAACCAAACCCGCATGGCTTGGTGTCATCGGCAAACTTGCTGAGGGTGCACTCAATCCCACTGTCCATGTCAGCGACAAAGATGTTGAACAAGAGCGGTCCCAACACTGATCCCTGAGGGACACCACTCGTTACTGATCTCCATCTGGGCACTGAGCCACTGACCACAACTCTTTGCGTGTGGCCATCCAGACAGTTCTTTATCCACTGAGTGATCCACCTATCAAATTGATGTCTCTCGAGCTTAGAGACAAGGATATCATGTGAGACAGTGTCAAATGCTTTGCACAAGTCCAGGTAGATGACATCAAGTGCTCCAACCCTTTCTGTCAGTTCCGTAGCCCCATCCTAGAAGGCCACCAGATTGGTCAGGCAGGATTTCCCCTTAGTGAAGCCATGCTGGCTGTCACCAAGCACCTTGTTGTTTTTCATGTGCCTCAGCATGCCTTGCAGGAGAATCTGCAACAAGATGTTGCCAAGCACAGAGGTAAGACTGACTGCTCTGTAGTTCCCTGACTTAATTGCTCTTGACTTAAAATAAAATAGTGAGGTATTTTTCAATTTAAGGCTTTTTTGGTTTAGATTTCTTTATAACTGTCCAATTCAGCAAGCTACAGCCAGGCATGCTTGTTTATCTGGTTTAATCTCATTACACAGTCCCTCTGCATAAAGCCTGTAAGCCAACGGTTTGCAACGGGATTACATACATTGGCTTATTTTATGCAATTTTCTTACAAGGTTATTCAAGGATACTGTATTTGCATAGATTTTTTTTTTTTTCCCTAGCAGCACTTCTGTTTCCCTTACAGTCAACCTTTCATTTTCATGTTTTCAGGTTTCTGTCTGTTATTTTTCCTCACCTTTTTCTTGTAAAAAAAAAAAAAAAAAAAATCTGGAGTTTTGCAGTACTGTGTATCATCTCTTCTTTGCCAGACTTCTTCAATGCTTTTCAAAAAGTCAGGGAAGACAGTGGAATTAATCAGAAGCAGGCATTAGGTACTCTATGACTATATCCCGCTCCCCACCGCAGTAATCAAAACAGTGGCTGCTCAGGTAATGCTGGCTTTTCATAGTGTTACACTTGAGTTTTCTGGTTTTGTTTGGTCTTGGCAGCAAATGTGCTTCATTCTTCCTTTGTCCCCATACAGGAATTTCACTTTGAGGGTAGCAATTTCGCTTTGACATTAGAGGAAGGGAGGATACACCACCCTGAGAAACCTAAATCCACATAGTAAGTTATGAGCATGAAAATCTCCCAATAAAGCACTTTTAAGTGCTCCGGTGCAAACTGTGTTAAATGAGTGTGTCCTTATAAATCCCAGCAAGAATTAAATGACTCGGTGGAGACTTGCATCCTGTAATTAAAACTGTTAAGGTTTCTCCAGACCTAAATATGAAGTGACACTTCTATTTCCTTTTTTATGTGCCTATATTTTTTGGAGATGAAAGATGCCTGTGTGTATGTGTAAGGGAATGGGATAGTAGGAAATAGTTCCCTTCATTACCAAATGTTTCTTAAGGTAAGGATGAAAGGTCTTTATTACAAACCTAATAGCAATGATTTCAGATAAAAATATTTTTGTAACAAAGGAAGTGTGAAAGGGAAGATCTCTAAGGAGAGTAGTGCCTCATGTCTTTAAAAGAAACAAGAAACATGATATTAGTATGGTACTGTTGGAAAGCCCAGGGATATTAATGGCCTTTAGACTGAGATCTTAAAGGAATATGACTTGCTGTGAAGGGCTTGGAGGGCAGAAATTGCTTCTTTGTGCTCCTAGCTAAGCAGCCTCTGGAAGAGCTGGAGCATCTTTGTTCCAAAGCTCTGGAAATGCCGTTGGTGTGTAACAAGCTTGACCCCTTCATTTTGTGATGGGATTAATAACCATGGCGATCTGAAATAATCTCTTTTCTTATCAGCCATTCGCATGCTGATGGGCTAATGACATTTCATAATGACAGGTTTCATTCCTGACCCACCATGCCACAGGCAGGGTCAGAGGATATTGTGGTGACTGTATACTGGGCGTCCTTCACTCCTCGTCCAAGGCTGCCTGCAAGAGAGACAGTTTCTACTGGTGGGTTTTAACGCTGACAGTTGACTTCTGCAGCAATTTCTCTCTGTGTGCAGCAAGATGGATGAGCCAAGCTGCTGATGATTCCAAATTCACCTTTCCCCCTTTGAAATTATTCCAGCTTTCAGTCTTTTGCCTTGACAGTGTATCTGTCAAAAGCCTAATTGCAGCTGGAGACGCCACCTCCCCCCCCCCCCCTCGATTTGCAAAAGCTTGAATTTGTTATCTTACCAGGTATAAATGTTTACCACATAACCTGATAACTCTGTTTAAGAGGCTGATTAAAACTGCATCAGTCATTACTGAGACCTTCTCTATAGAGCTGTGCATCTTGCTTTCTGCTAAAGCTTCTAAAGAATCAAGATTCAGGGTTCAATTAGATCAAGGTTCAAGGTGTCATTCAACTTTTTCAGCTGGAACTAAGTCTTTTTGAAAAATGGTTGGTATTTTAACTTTATTTATGCTCCTAAACCCCTCTTAATATAGGTTTGCTGCTTTGGGAAAAACATGCACAACTCTTGTTTTCCACATGTAACAGTGGAAACAATGATATAAACCCCTTAACTCTTTAATGCTTTGTCCTTCCTGAAGACTGTAAAGATCTCAGGAAAGTGAAAAATGGCCAAGTTATTCTGGAGGTTCATGGAGAGAAACTGAATTGGACCACAGTAATTATGTCATGCCATTATTTGGCTTTTATTTGGCTGCAGGTCATCTACCATGATAGATGCAATTAAGTAGTTTTATTGACAATAATCTTGAACACATTAAAAACCTGTTCGATTTAGTGTTTTGTATTTAAAATCTATATTTTCCCAGGTATAGTCCCTGATTTATGTATTTCACTAAATAATGTGTTCTGAATTGAAATGAAAGTAATATTAAACTGAATTGCATTGCCCATAACAGTAATATCTGTATCTGTAGATTCACAATCTCTCTTGCTGTATGAGGAAATACAAGAAAGTATACTGGAAATATGTCCTTTGTGGTTTTGGATCAGAGAGTTCTAGAAGGTGTTTCAGCTTTAGAATATCAATTTTGACACATTTGTGGAGCTCCAGAAGTTTATTTTGAGAGAATTGGCACCTAAACTCTTTATTTTTATGTCTGAAGGATTCTAATGAAATAAATCAGAGAAGATCCCTGCTGAAACCACAGTATTTCACAGTGCTTTGGATTAAATTTTTGTAAGCATTTTTAGAAAACCTTTGCTACTTATTCTTTGGAGTGCTGTCTCAAACGTTGATAGATGTCTTTGAACATTATAAAATAAATCTTAATATCTTTCATTTTATTGTTAACATTTTCATCCGCAAAGTGAAAAGTATTAAAGTTACTACTTTTATCTTCAAATATTTATTTCTGTTCTCTTGTATCACTAAAGAATGTATTTTCTTTGGCTTATTTATGTAAGATTACAGTAGAACTGCTCATTCATTGATTTGGACACACTGGTTCATATCTCAAACTTACTATTAATTTTTGCTTTGTATTGTACTTGTGTTGTTCCAGGAGGCACCACCTCTAATCTCCATTATTTTGTGATATGGACAATGCAAAAATACCTGGAAAATCAGAGTATTTAAACAAAAAATCAAAGTGATCAAGTCAAACAAGCTGATAATAAAATATACATGCTTCAAAAACATTTGTATTTTCCTATTTGATTTTCATTAAGCTTGTTTTACTGCTACTGAAGCTGTTGGCAGGCATGTATTCTTGAGCAAGGGATAACGTTTCCTACAGACAGCTTCAAAGTCACAATAAAGTATCAGTTAAAGGACTACTGAATGAGGTGATATGTTCTGAGTGCACCCTCCTTAGTTTTTCTGATTCCCGAAAGGGCTTTTTAGTACAGCTGGTGAAATAAATGTCTGGAAATGGTGACTCTGCATTCAGCATTTGTTTTTTTCTGCTGAAGATCCTTAAAACACAGTTTGTCTTATTCCGTAGGGTCTCCGTACCCTTTGCAAAAGTTGTTCATGTTTCCTGCAAAGCTTTATGATTGATTATGCTAATCTCTATATCCCTGCTTAACCATGCTGGGTTTTGTTGGCCTTTTCATTTCCTAAGCGTAACTACAATGAATTTCAATTGAACTCATGCCAAATGTCATCTTAAATACAAAATTTTCCATCCTCTCTTAGTTTCTTCTCTCCTTATTAATGTAGCACAACAAATGTGTGAGGAGCTGTGGTTTAGGCCTGAGCTCAGTCTTAGAAACATCCATAAGGCTCAAACCTGATGTGACCTTAGTCCATGGTGCAGCTCTAAATTGCCATAGTTGTGTTCTGGAAGAGAGTTGAACTCTGTGAGTGTGTGTAACTACTGAGGGGGCACTTACCGCCGATGAGGTGCTAAAAAGTGGTTGTGTCTGTGCTGTATGGTTGTACACTTTTTTCTCTGGTATAATTAGATCTTATTTTTTTCTGGTATAATAAGGCCAGATTGGACGGGGCTTGAAGCAACATGGTTTCATGGAAGGTGTCCCTGCCCATAGCAGGGGGTTCAACTGGATGAGCTTTAAGGTCCCTTCCAAACCAAACCAGTCTGGGATTGTATAATGATTAATGTATCTTGAATAAAATGCTGATTGTGCAGATACTTTGTTTTGGAAATGTTCTATCATAATGCTTTTCTTCAGGTTCCTCTTCACTGATTTAGAAAGGAGGGGTTCTTGGAACTGATAAGGAATTAAATGCTAACATCAATCTATTTCAGTTTGATTTTGTGACAGATTATTTTAGCAAGCTGTCTGCCTTTGAAGCTAGGACTGTTTTATTTATGCATTGTTCTTGTTTTCAGACTGAAACCTGTCCAAGGCATGTGCCTTTTTTTTTGTTTTATTGGTTGGTTTTTTGTTTAAATTTAATTACAGGTACATCCAGTGCTTAGCATTACTGGAACAGAATGATCAAACCATCAATTAGGATAAATAACTGCCTGCTCCATATGAAACTGTTGCTTTGGGATGCTATACTATTTCTATTAATCCATGGCTCGTTTTCCCTATTGAAATTTCTCTTGTTGGCAGACACTTCTGCTAGGTAAAAAAAAAACGTCTCCTTTTGGGTTCTTTCTGAATGACTAACTTTTCCCATGAAAACATCTGAAGGGCAAGTAACTTCTGAATGTCTTCATAAATTGTTAAGGGTTTTTTTCCAGACCATTCAAAGGCACCTGAATGATGTAGTAACTGGTGTGAATGCCAGTGTACAAGTATCTAGATCGTGCAGTGTTCTCAGGGAGTGAAATCGCTGGCTATAAATTTAATTTGATGGCTGTTTTTCAAATTTATTACTGTTTGTCAGCTGTTCCTTCTTGGCAGGATATTGTCACAAGCCTCATAAATAATGTATATCATTTTCACAGTGGTTTTAGGGTATCGGCCCATGAAATACCTGTCTGGAACTTTGCAAATGCATTGTCAAATATATTAATAAATCTAGTAAGAAAGCTATCAGTGTATATATGGGGAGAGAAACACAAACATGAATGTTAGATGTTTCATACATGTGGTGAAGAAAATGATCGACTGTGTAACGGTTCAAATGTCAAAGGCTTATTAGTAGATATATCCATCTCAATCGCAGAGCTCTGAACCTGAGGACAGCTCTGCTTTCTCTTGCTGCACTCTATCTGCAAGTGCTTGGAGTGTTAGATTAGAATTTCGTATCTAGATAGGTGCTGATGTTCTTTCAGTTACACCACTGTAATTTTCCATAACTTCATTACCTACAACATAGCCTTGTACTTGAGAGCTTGGTGACGTGATTCTTCTCCCCCAGTGAAAGGTTTTTTCTGCACTGACTTTAACCATCACTCTTTGTGTAAATTACATAGTCCTAACCCATAATTTATGTGTAAAAGCGCATGTAACTTGAGAAGCAATGTGGAAGACCGTAGCCTTTGAGATACATGTGTGTTTATTAATGAGGGGCTCCTTTGAAAGCACTTTGTAGCCACATGCCGTGGCTGCTAGTCCATGATACTCAATATAAATGGCTTTGCTTGATTAACTCTGCTGTTAATGAAACATTTTTAAGCTATTAGAAGATTTGGGGTTTGAAGTCCTCCTGTCTAATCTCAGAGGCCACATAACCAGTAAAGCCCCAACCAGAGAGTCTTCCTTGGCTCTGTGGCTTGGGCTGTACCAGATTTGTAGCCCTTGTGAGCCAGATCCAAGGGGAAGAGGAGACACATGCACACACACGTGTGTATGCATGCTTTCCTGTTCAGACAGACGCAGTGGCATCAGGTTCTACCTTGTTACAGAAGGTTGAAATGCTTTGTTCCGAAATGCTTTGTTCCTCATTCAGCAAGGGCAAATAACACATTGCTAAACCACTTCTTTAAAGAGTGGATTTTTTCAAGGATGTCTGTGTAATGAGAAAACAATTCTGTTGCCTCTTGTCAGGGTGAAGCAGAGCCATCACAGTGAAGTCTCTGTCAAAGCCCATGCAGAATCACCCTCACTCGTCTATTCTCTAATGTTGTTCACTGCTGTCTGGAAAGGCTGGAAGGAAGTTTCCAGAATTTTTTTAAGCTGGAGGAATCCTTGTGGTAGTTCTTCCTTGGCAGAAGCTGACGGAGGAGGATCCTGGATATCTAGAACTCCTGTATTCTGTGGGGCCAGAATGTTTGTGAAGGAAACACTTTAATGGTGTCTTGACAGAGGTGGCTGTGAACAGCCCAGCATCAGCATTTCTGTGTGGGAAATTGACTGTTACTATGCTTCTTCTAAAAGGGGGGAAAATAGGACACAGAAAGGTTAAATGGTCCAATGCAGTGAGTTCTAGATAGACGAGGTACTGCTGTTTAGTTGAGTGAAGGATGGCGCCTGGAGTCAAAAAAGCCTTGTTACAGTATTGATTTGTTGTGTGATTTATTTTCTTAAATTTTTTCTAAAGAAATACATTCTTCTAAGACTCAACTTCCCATTATTCTCCCTGGGGCCACTAATATTTACCTCCTTCATGGAGGTGTTGCAAGGCAGAACAAATAAAGTTTGTAAACTAGCACGTATGTGAGGAAAATTAAAGTTGGTCAGTGGCAAAGTTGCAAAGTTATTAGAGCCTAGTGATCAATCCACTAATCATGCAGACTCAGGGGACTCTTCTGCTTTTTTCAATTCAGGTATTTTTTTCACCCTGCCGTATTATCTGTCTTTCTTAGAACTCAGATGCAGTATTGTGTTGAGTGCAACTATGAGAATTTGCATATGTCTTCATGGTTTTTCTTACAAGTTTTGCTTAGCTCTATTGACTATGTCAGTGACATGGACAGTGGGATTGAGTGCACCCTCAGCAAGTTTGCTGATGACACCAAGCCGTGTGGTTCTGTTTATACACTGGAGGGGAGGAATGCCATCCACAGGGACCTTGACACGCTTGTGAGGTGGGCTGATGCCAACCTGATGCAGTTTAACCATGACAAGTGCAAGGTCCTACACCTGGGTAGGAGCAATCCCAGGTACAGCTCCAGGTTGGGCAGGGAAGAGATTCAGAGCAGCCCAGGGAGAAGGACTTCGGGGTGTTAGTTGATGAGACAATGAACATGAGGCAGCTGCAGTGTGCGCTCGCAGCCCAGAAAGCCAACCGTATCCTGGGCCACATCAAAAGGAGCGTGACCAGCAGGTCAAGGGAGGTGATCCTGCCCTCTACTCTGCTCCTGTGAGACCTCACTCGGAGTATTGTGTGCAGTTCTGGTGTCCTCAACATCAAAAGGACATGGAACTGTTGGAACAAGTCCAGAGGAGGGCCACGAGGATGATGAGGGGACTGGAGCACCTCCTGTATGAAGATAGGCTGAGAAGGTTGGGGCTGTTGAGCCTGGAGAAGAGAAGGCTGCGTGGAGACCTCAGAGCAGCCTTCCAGTATCTGAAGGGGGCCTATAGGGATGCTGGGGAGGGACTCTTCTTTAGGGACTGTAGTGACAGGACAAGGGGTAACGGGTTCAAACTGAAACAGGGGAAGTTTAGATTGGATATGAGGAAGAAATTCTTTCCTGTGAGGGTGGTGAGGCACTGGAATGGGTTGCCCAAGGAAGTTGTGAATGCTCCATCGCTGGCAGTGTTCAAGGCTGGGTTGGACAGAGCCTTGGGTGGCATGGTTTAGTGTGAGGTGTCCCTGCCCATGGGAGGGGGGTTGGAACTGGATGATCTTAAGGTCCTTTCCAACCCTGACTATTCTATGATTCTATGATATTGTGTTCCTTTGAAGTTTAAAGCATTATAAAACAGCAGCAGTACTTCAGTCCCAGCCCAGGCTCATAGGTTTGTCTAGAGCTCTTCACAAAGAGAAGAAAGTGTGTCCTTTAGCATATGCAGTTGAGAGCAACAGACACGAGATCTCTTCAAATCTCTCAAATCAGTGTTTTCTGCTAGTCGAGAAACATGCATAAAAATCTGCCAGCCTCTGAGAAACAAGGGGGTTTATGTTTTCTTTTGTTCAAAGCCACGGAAAAAATCACTCAAACAAGGAGAAAAATCAATGCATCCAGTCAGTGCTGGTGTCTTGACAAATTCAGACTTCTTTGGTCTTAATTGTAAAGCTGAAGCTGGAGATAGTTCAAAGGATACCTGCAGAATACTGCTCTGCTTCTGTGCAGAAGGTTATTTTATTTCAGGGCTGTCTCCATGCTTTGTTCAGTTCTTGTGGTGTTTCTTGAGACTCCAGATGGGTTAGCAACCTCTTAAGTTGCAACATGGAAACTAGGATGTATGTGGTATTATGCAAATAACCAGGCAACTAAACTGTCTATCAAAATGCCAAATCCTTCAGTAAGTACAGTGTGGCAAATGCCAGTGGCAACCTGCCTTAAAGGGCTCCCTGCTGTGATCTCTGAAGCAGTCAGAGTAGGAAAATCCAAATTGCGTGTTTTTAGCCTGAATAAATGTCAGTTCCCAGGGTTTCTGTTATACATCCAAAGGCACTGGAGTGGTTAAATGACCATGTCTATTGATAACCAAGGAATTTTAATATCAGCCAAGGGAGATACTTTTAAACCCCTTCTGGGATACAGAGCAGGGGATTTCCATATGTTTATTTTTGTGCTTAAATGATTTTAAATAAAGGTCTTCTCTTTAGAGTCCTTGCTAGGTAAGCTTTTTTAATATTACCTCTAAACAGTACCAGACTTTGAGAACTTTGGTGAAATATGAAATGTGCCTCATTTAAAAAACAAAACATCACCACCCCTGCAAACCCCGGACAAAATCAACAGGCAAAACCATCAAGGATCTTAGTGAAATCTTACAAAGGAGGAGTTTCCAGAGTTAATTTTGCTTTAAACTCCTTATTTTCTCTTCATCTTTTAAATCAATAAATTAGGTTAAAGTGAAAATCTGCAGTATAAATATTATGTTGCTTTTGTATCTTGTTTTTTACTATTTGCTATCAACTTTTTATAGAGGCTGTGTACCGTGCTACTTTCGGGTTAGCACTATAGTTAATTCTTCCTAAGGGTACATTGGAAAGAATCCCTTATGTGTTATCTTTATTAATGTAGCTATGAATAAAATCACATTGTTGCAACTTTGGAGCCATTCGTCATTAAACTTTTATGAGTTGATTATTGCTGACTAGAGTTTGATAAAATACTTAACTAATCAGATCCGTTTAATATCAAAAGGCAGTTCTGTTCATGAGGTTTTCTGGAACATCACAGAACATAAATTATGTATAGAGTTTCATTCCACTGTTTTTTCAGAGTTGGAACCATCTTGTTTCCTTCTGTATTTTGGGGCAATTGCTACAGAATGAAAGAAAATGAGGGTGTGAGGAAAGAAACAGGGATGAAATTAAAAACAAGTGATAAAGAAAACCCCATGTACAGTTTGAGATGCATTTTTTGAGCACGTTCTTTAGTCTATGTCAGGCAATTCCTGAGGGACCTGCAGTGAAACCAATCAAGCTGTGATATCAAGTTCTGCACATGCAGTTCTGGGTATTTCATTCTGCATCTGCAACTGACAAATCTTTCACTGAAAAAAAAAAAACCAAACCAAAAAAACACCAGAATTGAAACCTGTCCTCATTTTCATGGGAAGTGTGCGCTTCCTTTTAGCTCATGCTACACAAAGATGATGGACATGTACTCAGAGATACGTTAAACACCCTCCTTTCCTGAAACCAGTTTCCTGTTACTGACTCCCTCAAGCTTTGCATTTCCTGTACCTTTTAAATGCAGTCAGCTTTCCTGTAATTGGAGGAAGAATTATAGTGGGGGATTTTACTAAAGGTAATGGCTAAAATGTTTCTCTTCCAAGGAGGCAGGTTAAGTTTGTCTTGCACTAAACAAAAACCTCAGAAAGCCTTTTCTTCATGTCCCACTCTCCCCCTTAATAATATTAGGCATAACCTGAGGCTTAATAGGATTTTTAGTCATTGTTCTCCATGCGATTTTGCTCCTGGCTGTTCAGTCTTGATGAGAAGGTAGGAATTGTTGCACAGACTCAAAGAAATTTTCCAGCTATGACAGTCTCTTGAAAGTCATCTACAGCACCTGTAATGTGACTTGGTGCAAAAAAGAAGATGGGAGTACTGGAGAATATAACATTTGAGTACTGCGAGCTGAACACTGCCTGGGGATGTTGAGAATTGATGTCTAATGAGTGTCTTAGTTTTAATTATTTGAGCATTATTTATTATCTGTGGTGCTTATTGGAAGGTCTCTTGTTACTGGTTCCTGAGGTAAACTGTCCCTTTTCCCACTGGCAACTTTGAGGAAAGGAGGTAAAGACATAGATAGAATCATGAAATGGTTTGGGTTGGAAAAGACCTTATGATCATCCAGTTCCAACCCCCTACGACGGGCAGGGACACCTTCCACTAGACCTCTTTAAGCAGAGCAGGGTATCACTTCTGAGTCTCAGAGAGCAGTTATCTTTTAATAAGCGATCAGACGCTGCCCTGATGCTGCAAGGGATGTAGCATTGGGTCAATTGAGATTCAGTCATTCAACATCAGAGCATTGTACTTTGTTCAAGCTAGAAACAAAGCAAAATGGCTGCCAGTATTGCAGGGGGAGTGAGTGGCAGGAGAATAGCTTTGGGAGATGCAAGAGCCTATTGCCAAACCCGCCTGCATTTCTGGACAAAGGAGGTTGGATCAGTTTGGGAAGCCTTTTTGAAATGCCTAGCTCAGGCATATTCAGATTTAGCATCCTGTAAAAAAACCCACCTCCTTCTATCCAGTGTTAACAATGATGTCTTTATTAGCATTGTGTACTTAATAGTGGGTTATCGTTAGCCTATTGTTTTTACCATGGTCAACATAATAGATTGCTACAAGCCTGACTTGGGTATTGGCAAAAAGGTCTGCAATGGACTTTTTCCAGCTCTTGGTGACTTAAGAGACAAAATGATGACAAAAAGGAGAAAGTGCCAGAAAGTAGTGAGCTCCTAAACCTAATGCTGAGGAAAAGAATACTGGGAACCAACAGCTGGAAGATAAATGATAGAAATTCAAATGATAAGTAAGATGGGCGTGTTGAGGGTGGCCAGCCCTGGGAGCAATCACCATGCTCTTATAATGCCCGCCTTCCTGCCTTCTTTGTCGAATATCTTTAGTTCAAGATGAGTTCTTGGAGTTAATGAATCATTAATGAATGATCTTTATTAACTTCTTCATTCAAAGAGATGAGGAGATGAAACCCTAGGGTCCAAGTAGTATAACATTATATCCACTTGTTAATGGACAATAGTGTGTACTTCAATATGTAGAGCTGTGGGGTTTTTCCTGAGATTTAGAGATGCACTGGGAATATAATAGGTGAAACAAGAACCATAGAATCCTGAACTGATTTTTGTTGAAGGGACCTTAAACCTCATCCAGTTCCAACTGCTGCCATGGGCAGGAACACCTTCCACTAGAGCAGCTTGCTCCAGGCCCCATCCAGTCTGGCCTTGAACACTGCCAGGGATGGGGCAGCCACAGCTTCTCTGGCCACCCTGTACCAGGGCCTCAGCACCCACACAGGGAAGAACTGCTGCCTAAGAGCTCATCTTAATCTAACAATGACATGCAGGAGTGAAACAGTTTAAAGATTTCAATTTCAAAAATCGTGCTGTAAACTTGGACTTGAATTTCATGCAATTTCTCCACCTGAACAACTGTGTTGTATTCCTCTTGTAATGTGTGAGTGGTTGTAACATTCACATATATCACAGTTCTCTGCTGTGCTTAGCCATTAGGTGGATTTTCATGCCTGGCTTATGTGCTTGTACGTTATTCCACAGAACTGGTTCTCTATTATACAAAGACAATCTTGTCTCAAATATTTCTATATGTTTCAGAACAAAAGAAAAAAATCCAAAGGACAAAAATTTAATTGTAAAACTAGCATAATATATTTTAGTCACTTGACATTCCGTGTGAAATCCTTGATTTGTAAACAGGAATCTGAAATTATTATTTACAGAAAATTGAACTTGAAATGCTTTAGTGACTGCACTTAAAACTTTCATATGTCTCACTTCATATGAAGTTTCAACTTTTATTTTCCATTCTGATTTAAAGAAATCAGATGGAGATTTCAGTTGTCTTGAAGTATTTTCTCAGGCAAAGCACCCTTACCACCTGTGCAATGAAACTGCTTATGCTGTTTATTTTGCAACATGCCATAAATACAAATCTGCCAGCCTTAAATCCTCCATGCATGCGTGCAGGAATAGATTTTCTGTGCTGTATAGTGGAATTGAAGCACTCAAAAAGTGGTGAATGCACCATGCTGAGCAGTTGAACCCAGGCCTTTTTCCATTAACCCATGTACCTCCTTTCCCTTTCAAACAATTACCTTGAGTTTTTAAGGCTGATGCATTGAGCACTATAAATTAAGGCTCATTCAGCAGAGTTGTAGGTGATGAAGCAGTAAGACCTCTTTCTTCTGTAAAGCAGAAGGCTTTACACTCCTTTACTACTAATGAAATGTAGGAATGACTTATTCAAAATTGTTAAGGTGTGAAGCAGAAAAACTATAGTTCTCTTCTGCTCCACAGCCCCTCCCTCATTTAAATAGTTTATGTGAGTACAGTATGAGAGTATATGGTGAAAAAGTGTCACTGCTTGAAGTGTCAGTTATAAAAGAAACAAACTTGAAGAAGGGAGATTGAGATGAGCTCTTAGGCAGAAGCTCTTACCTGTGAGGGTGCTGAGGCGCTGGCACAGGGTGCCCAGAGAAGCTGCAGCTGCCCCATCCCTGGCAGTGTTCAAGGCCAGGTTGGACACACGGGTTTGGAACAAGCTGCTGTAGTGGAAGGTGTCCCTTCCTGTGGCAGGGGCTGGAACTGAATGAGCTTTAAGGTCCCTTCCAACACAAACCAGTCTGTGTTTGTATGAATGTGCAGTACCACAATCTGAAAAGCTGGTTTACTGCAAAAAACAGAGTGGAAGCAGCTGCTGGAGTGGGTGTTGCTGCTGGTTGAGCCTTAGACCTTGGGGACTTAAGAACTAGGCATCAGCTGATTG
This sequence comes from Myiopsitta monachus, assembly GCA_017639245.1. Lineage (NCBI taxonomy): Eukaryota > Metazoa > Chordata > Aves > Psittaciformes > Psittacidae > Myiopsitta > Myiopsitta monachus. Next base: position 565,416 of record CM029941.1, on the reverse strand, counting down.
AGCTCAAAAATTAAACCCCTCATTTGACTGTTCTAATTTACCTCTATTTTGTTGAATGAGTGTTGAAAGGATGTGAGATGAGACATTTAGTGCATGAGCACTCAGTTTCTTACTATTATAGCTCCAGACTTCTACCTCTGCTACAAATTTAAACCTGATATGATGCTAGTAATTTCAGTCCTGGTTAGATAAGTGCATTCTTTGTACATGACTGAATTTTTGAAAGTGAAAATAAACAACAGCTTTTTTTTTTTCATTCTTTGTCATTACAGTTTCCTGGCAACAGAGCTTCCTCTTCAGTAACCCTTGATGTTTTGGAAGGGTTCTGTCCAAGATTCTCCAAATAACCTTAATTCTTCTTTCAGTTTCTGAAACTTGTACAGAGAAAGGTTTGATTTAAGTTTGATTTCCCAGGAAAGGATGTCACTTGCTCAGGCTCTTGTCAGGAGAAACCAATTGTGTTAGTATTAAGCCATTATTTTTGCATAGTTACTTGCTTCATGAATATTTCAGGAATTTGAAGGTTACAGTTTTTACTAACTACAACTATTTTCTGTTGATTATAGAAACATATTCTGATTGTATCAGCTGGGACCAATGTGTTACTAGTGTAGATGTACTGTCCGTAAATAACGTTATTCAAAGCTTTCCATTGTGGGGAGCAGAATTTTGTGTTACAGTTTGTTAAACTCTTCACTGTCTGAAATATGCTTCTCTGATGTGTTCTGATTTAATTTTTTTAGATTTAATTTTCATATGAAATTTAAATCTAATTTTCACATGATCTGTGTCATGAACTTGTGTAGGGATCTATTGAAAGGCCTGCTTCAGGTCTTTTTCTGACACAGGCCTGATTTAAAGTGGTGTAAACCCAAGAGTAGTTGTTATGAAATACATGCATGAGACTATAATCAAATTATATTTGTAACATGTAATGTTAGAATTCTGAAAGTCCTCTTGGGTTTTGGTGCTGCTGCAGCTGTCATGAACAGTGTATATGGCTCTATTTAATTTAAAGTAGTATGTAGACTGAAGGCTTCACTGTGGATGTGAATTTCTGGGGATTTTTTTCATATTGCATGAAGCTCTAATAAAAACTGTTTGTTTGGGAGGGTTAGAAACCAATATGGCAGTTTTGTTACCTTAAAGTAAGGTGAAATAGATGCAAATCATAAACTTACATCTGGAATAAAGCTATTCACTTTTTTGATATATCACTATAGTTGGGATTAGATGTTTAGATTAGGTATCTGTTATACTGATTGTGACTCATATAAAGGAAGGTCGCTGTTTGGATTGAGGAAACTATTAATCTAATATTTTATTTGCTCCCACTTTGGTTTTAGATTCTCATTGTAATGGAGTGAAGTTAGGAATGCTAACACTGTGTGGCTCTTGTCCAAACAGTGTTGTTAACATCAAGAGTTTTGAGAAGTGTACTGGATCATGGCAATACCAGATACACTGCAAAACATCTTGGAGTCTCAGCAGATGGACAAGGTCCCACAGTCAGTTTCATGCTGCAGCTTTGCTGTTGGAATCAGAGTACCTTATTATGCTTAAAACTCTGTTTCAGTGAGACAATTGCATTCTTATGCTAAGATGCAGCTATTTCTAAGGTAATTCAACACTGTGCAATCTCCAAAATGGTAAGTGAAGACTGGAGAAAGGAGTTGTTTTTTGCAGGGATCACTTATGGAAAAACATAATAACATTTGCTAAAGCTGTGGAACTAGTAACCTGCTCACAGAAGCACCCAGGAGAGTTCTGTTCTCGCCACTTCCAAACTAGTGCAGAATGTATTGGGGCATGGAATACCATGCTTATTTTAAAAAGAAACAAAAACAGCTACATGTTTTTTGTTATAAAGCTGGCTTTTCTTTTTCCCCTAACTGAAATTAGATTCACTCAAATTTTTAGATGTGCTGTAGCAGTGAAATCGTTCCTATGAAGAATGGAGCAGAATCTTCAGCCACATTTGGCAGAGTGAGACAAATTGAGCAAGCAGGGCTGGTTCAGCCTGGAGAAGAAGAGGCTCCTTAAGGGGAGACCTTAGGGCAGCTCCAGTGCTTAAAGGGGCTACAGGAACCTGGGAAGGGGCTTTGGACAAGGGCCTGTAGGGACAGGACAAGGAGAATGGCTTTAAGCTGCCAGAGGGGAGATTGAGATGAGCTCTTAGGCAGAAGCTCTTTGCTGTGAGGGTGCTGAGGCACAGGGTGCCCAGAGAAGCTGTGTCTGCCCCATCCCTGGCAGTGCTCAAGGCCAGGTTGGACACAGGGGCTTGGAGCAGCCTGCTCCAGTGGAAGGTGTCCGTGCCTGTGGCAGGGATTGGAACTGGATTAGCTTTATGTTCCCCTCCAGTGCAAACAAGTCTGGGATTCTGTGATGATGGCATATTTAATTTATATGGACCTTTGGCTAAGTTCAGAGAAGGAGGTGAGGTTCAGCTCCTTCTGACTCAATAGAAGTGTCCAATTAATAACACAGAAGTCACCTAAATTCTCAGGACCTTCAAATAGGGTTAATGCTCTGTCACTGGGTATCATTTTGCAGATACAATCATATAAGACTGTGATATAAACATCTCATTAGACAGGGAACCAAAAATAATGCCAAGCATTGGCAAACAGGAAAGGGGGGTTGGCTCTTGGGAATGTGGACTCAAGCTGATGCTAATTATGATCTAACAATTAAAATCATTACGTGAAATTCTATCCCCTCTACCTGTACAGTCTATACCTATCCACTGTCTGTATATATGTCGACATTTATGTAGGCACGTTAACCGGTGTTAGAATAAATCAGTATCAGATTACCCAGTTAATAATTGCCAACTTCTGGATGACTTCCAGACTCTTTCATGCACATCTGCTCCACACATTAACAAAATGTACAGCAACCAATGCTGCACAATTCAGCACAACAATTTAAATATTTTGTAGAATTAATTATATGTAATTAAACTTAATATCATTACATTTGTGTTCTCAGAGGCAAGTATTTTATAATTGCTATAATGTCAACAAATTACTTTTTTCCCCCCAGATCAAAAACCATCTTGGTGAATGATATCACCATACATACTTAGCAGTATTTGTTAAATAACCGTACTCAGAGAATAGCAAAGAAACATCCCAATTCACCAGCTCTCCCTCTATAGAAGCTCTTCCCTCGCCAACATGCACGTCAGTACAGATATTAATGGCTTTCCGGGCAGGCTGCTCAGCACTACAAACAAGAACATTGCCTCCTCCGCTCTCCCCGCTTGCCAAGAGATGGGCAGAGCTCCCAGGTAATGCCATCACTCAGCACAGCCAGAGCCACGGCTGCCTTGTACCTGCCAACCTCCGTGGGTCAGGATTTTAATTATCAAGCAGTGCTGAGAGAGCAGCTGCTTGGTGGCTGGTTCCTCCTTTATTTATAGCTGCACCTTTGCATCCTGAGTACATAGGGTTTTTCAAACCTGCATTTGCATGATGAAGATGCATGCAGTGCAACTTCACCGGCACCATTGCAGAACACTTTCTGCACTTAAACTAATGGCCCATGTCATATATCACCAAGAATGGCAATGAAGAGGTGTCAGGAAGATTTCAGTTTTCAGGCCTTTGTTCTATTGGACTGATTTATGAGGTAGTTATCTAATAAAAAGCTCTTACCAGCTTTCGTATGACCACAGAAGTGTTGAACATTATGATCCGACCTCCTTTCTTGAATGGGTAGCTTGGATTCAGTAGCCGTCAGTTCCTTACCATGACTGATTCTCCTGCACCATTAACCTACTTCTCCGTTTCCTGATCTATGGAGTTGTAGAAAAGGTAGTTTTCATTTTGCAGACATCTTCCATATTTCAGGTTTAAGTTTTGCCCTACTTAGGCTAACTTGATCAAATCCCTAAATGTAACAAGTTTCTGTATGTCAGCAGACATAGAGTAAACTGCCTGTGTATGTCCTAGTTAATAACAAATGCGAGGTTATATGTGCTGTCCAAAGCCTGTTACGTTTTAGGCTCAGCTACATTGCTCCACCTCACATTCGCTGGGGTTAGAACTACAAGCAGGTTAACTACTACTCGCTAAAGCCCATCTCCTCATCCTCCACTTTGGCAATCACAACAAAACCCTTCCCAAGATGGTTACAGCAGAGACCTTTTGGAGTCTTTTATACAAACCTGATGGGCAAATCTAAAGTGAGCCTGGCATTTAGACTGGGCCACTGGGCATCTGGTTTCTTACATCACACTTCTCTTAGCCTCTCTCCAGACCTCCAGGTTTTGGCATAGTCCAGGATCACACTTCATAGAATCATGGTATCTAGAATGGTTTTTGTTGGAAGGGACCTTAAAGCTCATCCAGTTCCAACTCCCTGCCACAGACAGGGACACCTTCCACTGGAGCAGTTGCTCCAAGCGCCTGCGTCCAACCTGGCCTTGAACAATGCCAGGGATGGGGCAGCCACAGCTTCTCTGGGCACCCCCTGACAGCGCCTCAGCACCCTCACAGCAAAGAGCTTCTGCCCAAGAGCTCATCTCAGTCTCCCCTCTGGCAGTTAAAGCCATTCCCCTGTCCTGTCCCTCCATCCCTTGTCCAAAGCCCCTCTCCAGGTTTCCTGCAGCCCCTTCAGGCACTGGAGCTGCTCTGAGGTCTCCCCTTCAGGAGCCTTCTCTTGTGCAGGCTGCCCCAGCCCAGCTCTCTCAGCCTGGCTCCAGAGCAGAGCTGCTCCAGCCCTCGCAGCATCTCCATGGCCTCCTCTGCCCTCGCTCCAGCAGCTCCACATCCCTCTTGTCTTGGGGGCCCGAGAGGTGAATGCACAGTCAGTGAATTTGGGTTGTCAGGTTAAGCCCTATGGCAAAATATTTCACTGTTATGATAACTGCAGGTAATTTGGGAAGGAGGAGTGAAGAGAGCACTCCCATTTTCCACCATGCATGTTTCCAGGTTGTATTCTGTACAGGGATAAATGGTCCCTTTTTTAGCACTGTTTATGTAATGAAGGAGTGAGTTTTGGCTGTATTACAAGCCATGTTACTCAGTTGCTGATGCAATTCAGTTAAGTCCTGCACCTCTCCACCTGAGAAAAGAGTGGGATCAGCTGAGACTGACAACCTTTTCTCCCCATGCAGCCTGAGAAGCCACCGCTCCTCCTTCTTTACACATACGCCCTTGCAGCTGACTGCGGAAAGACTCCGAGCTGCCTGGAAAGCAGCCACAGCTGGCCACAATATTCATTGCCCTCTCTTCTTCTCTTCAGTATTTAATGTACTCTTGCTGTCATCCTACTTTTTTTTTTTCCCCCTAAGTCTCCAGGATGCTGTGAGGAGCATGAAAAAAATGGATTTGTTCTTCCTTTTAAACAGAGGGGAAAAAAGCCTTCTTAGTGTTGGTCTTATAATATAAATCCAGTGTTGACCCCGGGGTGAGGTAACTGTGAAGGGTTTGTGTCCTTGCCTAGTGAAAGAATAGCTGCTAAACCCCTTTTTTTCCTGCTCTGCAGGCGTTACACTGTAAAAGTACGGATTCTTATTTTGTCCACCTCCCTTGCACTGGGATGCCAAAGAGATTCTGGTTAACACTTTCCAGTGGGATGCTCTGATGCCTGCCTGATGAGCTTATTATTCCACATTGACCCTTGAAACACTGAAGAGTTTCTTGGGAATATCATTCTTACCTGGTCTCCCAAAAGCCCCTGACCCTGGTGTGGTGGGAGCCTTCTGCATTGCTCCTGGGCAGTGGCTTCCTGAGTATTCACCAGCCCCATGGAAAACATTTTTGATGCTGTGCCATCTTCAAGTCTTTTGTTTTGTTCTATTGGCTTATGAAGCCTAGGAAGTTGGGTTACGTATTTAAAGGTGGATATGGAGACATAAAACTTGAACAGCCCTTGCATCAATAACTTGTCTTGTTTTGGCATCAAGGTGATTTTGATGTTCCCTGCTGATAGCATGCTCTCCAGTCAAGGTGGCTGGTAGAGTGATTCTAGCAGGTGCATAAGGCTGAGATTTGGTCCTTGAGACAGGCTTGCCATTAGCCTTTTTCTGTCCTGAGCGAGGTCTCATTTGGGTTGAACTCTCTCATTATATCACCCTTTCTCAGCAGCATTTCTCTGAGGGCAAAATATCTTTACTATTCTCAGTCCTGAAAGGTGAATCAGAGCACTGACTCTGAAGAACTTTTGCTGGTCCCCGTGCCAGGGCAGGCAAGGCCAGATCTGCAGATGAGCTGCTGAGGGCAGCCCTGTCCCCATGGCACATGTTCTTCAGAGCTGGACTGTTAAGGAAAGAGAACCCATCTTCCTTGAGTATGCATGAAGGTAAGGGCCTACTTCAGAAATACTCCCTGTGCAAAAAAAAGAAACATAAATGAAGCATGGCTATGGTAGCTTTTTGTACATGGGAAAAGGAAACATACAAAACTGTTCTGGATAAGGTACTTCTTAGTGCAGAGGGGCTGATAAAGTCTCACTGTTGTCAAGGCCACTCTGGAAAAGTGTATTGGTTATATCACATGGAGAGGGACTTTGTACAAGGACATTGAGGGTGAATGGCTTTAACCTGCCAGAGGGGAGACAAAGATGAGCTCTTAGGCAGTTCTTCCCTATGAGGATGCTGAGGCGCTGGCACAGGGTGCCCAGAAAAGCTGTGGCTGCTCCATCCCTGGCAGTGCTCAAGGCCAGGTTGGACACAGGGGCTTAGGAGTGACCTGCTCTAGGGGAAGGTGTCTCTGCCCGTGGCAGGAGGTTGGAACTGGAGGAGCTTTAAGATCCCTTTTAAGCCAAACCAGCCTATGATTCTATAACATGCATTAATGACAAGAAAGTTTCTAATAAACAGTGATTAGTGGAAATACTAATTGGGATTAGTTAAAAATAAAAACCTTACATCTTTGGAATATGTCTTTTGGTGAAGGTAGGTTCAAGTAGTTAACTGATGTATTTTTTGTCTGAGATACATACTGAATATGAGTCATAATTAATGTTCTCACCAAGTGTAAGAAGGACAGGATAACAGAGGCTCCATCACACATCTTGAACGATTTCATTGATATCAAAGCTTATCTTCCATTTAACAACACAAATTAATTTCCTCATGAATTTTAGTGTCAAATGCCCTGATAGCATTTAGACTTGTAGGCCTTATAGCACTATTAAATAATTAATAAGTCAACAATCTATTATCAGTTTGGCAATGTATTTTTTTATCTACATTATTGCCATAATGAAAATAGACGTCTAGTGACATTATTCTGTTATGGCCATAAGTGGATGCTTTGGGCTCAGATCTTCCAGTACAGAATCACTCATTCTGTTTACAGAAAACAGTGGAAAATTACTAAGTAGTTTGTTGTGGAAACTCTACCACAAAACCAGTCAAAAAATTCCAAAAACATTAGTGCAAGAGAAGGAAATGCAAGTTCCTGCCTGTACAGGAACAGATCACATTAACTATATAGCTAAGATGTCCAATTTCAACCTTCTTCTTTCCCTTCAAAATGTGTTGGAAGATACTACTTTCAATTTATGGATTATTCAGAAGCATTTCAAGCACTTACTGCACTGAAATGAATGAATTTGACTCTTTATCACAGCAAGGGCAGATTTAGACTAACTTGTGATGCTGCTGGTTTGGTTGTTCAGGTTTTTTTGGGGGGGGGAGTGGGGTGTATTTTTTTATTTTCTGTTAGTAAAAGAGAGAATTTGGTATAGGTTCCTTGGAATAAGGTTCAATGTGTTGTTAATGTGGTAGCCAGGCTGCTGGACAAAGGTGTGCAGCAGGTTGTTTTCATGAAGTACTTGATTTCAAAATCTGGGTGAAGTTTAAAATATTAACAAGCTAACATACAAGACTTCTCACAAACAGAAATGCTAAAAAGCCTTTAGCTGGTATTTTAAAATAATCTAAATATCTTATATAAAATTGCTTTGCCTTTACTCTTACTATTTTTACTTCTTCCTAATTTCACTCTTCCGCATATCTGCAAGCCCTTCTCTTTGCCAATTAATTTTCAATATGTTCTTTAATTCAGCCAAACTTGACAGAGGAGCAGGTGTTTGTGTAATATTAAGATCCTATAGAATTAGTGAAGATCATAGCTGAGTAAAGGAGGGATCCAAACAAGGGCTGTGTCTGAAGAAACAGTGGAACTGAGTGTTTCAGAGGTGGTGGGAGATGCCAGCAGGGTGTCCCCTTGGTGGGGGTTTGGCTGGAAACCAAACATGGTCAAAACATGGTGAGGCTTTGGTAGGCAGCCATGGTGCTGGTTGGAGGGCAGGAGCTGAGCTGCTGGGGCTGGCTCAGTGGGAAAAGGGAGTAGATTGAAATAAGACCTTCCCTGTGAGGGTGCTGAGGCGCTGGCACAGGGTGCCCAGGAAGCTGTGGCTGCCCCATCCCTGGCAGTGTTCAAGGCCAGGTTGGACCCAGGGGCTTGGAGCAACTGCTCCAGTGGAAGGTGTCCCTGCCCATGGCTGGGGTTTGGAACTGGATGAGCTTGAAGGTCCCTTCCATGGCTGTACAATTGAGTGAGAAGTTGAAAAGTAACCTCAGGATATTATTATTTTAATCAAGTTTAATTCACATTTTTTTGAGTAGTTTGAAATTTCACTTTTGAAGGACTTCCTGATTTATCTTCTGAAACCTTGTCTTTTCTAGTAGGAAAGGAAATGGAAATGTGGGGGCAAGGAGGCAAGATTTACTTCTGGCAAGTAAGCAAGACTTTTATTTCTAAATCAGAAAAGCATTTCAAGGACACTAAATTTTGCTTTGGCTCCAGATTTCTTGGGAGAACCAAATCGCTTTTCTCTCTTAATGTTTTTATTTTTATTCCTTCTGCATGTTAAGCTCTGTGGCTGTGGGTTGCTAGTAATTTCCTCCTCTAGCAGCTCTATTTTCAGCCAGGCTACGTAGCCTCTAAGTGATAGTGAGATGCAACATTCTTGAGTCAGACTTTATGTCTGCATGTGTCAATTGGAAATGATTGTATTCAACTAACCAGAAGTGCAATATTTTTACGCTTTGAAAACTTTCTTTAGATTATAGCACAAAGCAGACGATTTTTTTTCTTCTTCCATTCTTATATCTAATACTTTTGGTTAAACAGAATTTTACTCCAGTTTACACAAGGAGTAAGCAAGTTCATCTGAGCTATGAGTGTTAGAAGTGATTATCTGAATTCTTTCCATTTCCCTGCAAAGTGCCTCCCACAAAACTGAAAGATGTATTTTGGCTACCATTTTGCATCTACTTTACACCTACTTTTGCTAGGGTTTGTTAATCAAGTGTAACATCTTAGCAAATTAAGTACAACATCTTTAAGTAAATGTGTTAATTAGTCAGCTGGGGTTGGTTTCTATTTTAAAGTCTCTACTTTTGAAAACTAGCATCAAGTCTGAACCCTACACCCGCCCATGGAAAAAGCAAAACCTGTGTGAAAGCCTTGAGCATATGGCTTGCATATCTGCATAGATATATATGCAAGGATGGAGGATGGAAATGGTTAGTTACAGCTCTTCTCTGATGCCAAATTTATTATAATTTTAAAATTCCTGTTGAAGGGGATGATTCTGTTAGATATCTGCAGCCTGTAAGGCGGCTGTGAGTGTGTGTGTGTTATCATTATCTACCAAGCATGGCTAGGAGCCGTCAGGACAACACCCTGGCAGGAGGTAGCATTTGCATCTCTCCTTTGAGCAGTGCTGTCGTGTCAAAGCTCATCTCAGAGCCCCCTCCCTCCATTTGACAGTTGTGGCAAATAAGAACAATTTATTCCTGACAGCTTTAGTAACAATATCAACTAATTTATGCAGAACTTCTCCTGGGATAATTGGGATGTGGACATGTTCTGCATAAAAGCCAAAGGGTATGAGGAGACCCCCGGCTCACCAACTGCTACTGACTGGAAGAGGCTGGAGGCCAAGCAGATTGCCCCTTTTCAGTAGAAATTAAGGGTGATAAGGAGGTTGGAAGACAAAGAAGGGAGCCCCGAGTGGGTCATCTGTCAGGAGCCATCCATAGAGCTAGGGAGGAAACAATGGGAACCACTTCAGATCCAACAATGCAACTTAGAGAAACATGCCTTTTTTGTTAGAAAAGGGACTAGAAACATTGGCTCTGGAGCACTTACACAGAGAAACACCTTATTTCTGTCTTTAATTTAAAGCTCAAATAAAATCTACCAAGCAGAAACTTTCATTTTTTTTTTTTTCCTTCTTGTATGTGTTTGTCTTGTTTTGGAAAGATCAGCAAATAAATTAATCAAGTTCTGTCTGACAAAGTGAGGTTTATGGAAGGAGGGCACACTGTGTGGATGCAAGAAGAGGTACAGATGATAATACCAGTTTAAGAGATTATATTGAAAGTTAAAGAGTCTGTTAAAAATACACTAATTCCCTGTAAATTTTCTCTGATCTTTGTAAACGTTAAGCTTTATATTTAGATGGCAGACACAATGACAGTTTTGCCTTTTTTTTTTTTTTTTTTTTTCTGACAGATTAGGTCCAGGTCTACAGATGGTAAATATTTGCATAATTCTGAAGTCTTGGGTATAAGTCTAATTTACACCAGCTGAGACTCTTCTGTTTTTTGTGATCCTGAAAAAAAAAAAAGAAAACCCCAATCAAAAAAATAGATAAAAAGAAGTAGGAACAAGAAGAGATAAGGTTAAATTGAATTTTATGCGCTGTATCGGATGGGCACCTGCTGATTTGGAATTTGTAGTTGATCTGTGTTAATGATGTGTTTATGAGCTTTATTTGCTCATAAAGCTGAATCACTCAGGTTTGTCTTGAATTTTCTTAACGACTTTTGCACAGAAAAGTTGAGGTTTTAAAGGGCATCTATGCAAATATAAGATTAAAAGGCAGTGAGAAGGTTTTTTTGAAGAATAAATGTCCATATTTTGGTGTTATTTCATATTTGTTATTAATTCAAGTGACTCATGCTGGGGGGGACTTAGATAAATAGGTATTTTTTTTTCTTTTTATGAGAAATAGCACATTTTTGTCTGTATGATGAATTTTTGTAAAACAAGGTTAATGAGACAATAAATCCACCCTTTTCACTGTATCCTTCTGATCCTAGGTCATTGAATAACAATCTTTAGGGAAATGACTTTTTAAAGCCACACGAACTAGCATCTGTGACCAGTTACAGTAGGACATTTATGGTAAATAGAATACCTCTGGTATCTCTTGAACCATGGAATATGCTAAGGAGGATTTATGATCTTCTATTGTATTGTTTCTTTTTAAAAAAGCCAAAACATCACAAGGTCTGTATGTTGGCATTTCTTCCGAATGCTCTTTGTCCTTACCGCAACATCATTTAGGCAGACATGCCAGACTTTATTTCTGTAAGTTTATTTTCTTTTCTACCCTATTAATCCAATTACATGATTTAACAATTTCTATAAGAAATATAAAGTGGCCTTCTTACAATGTTACAGGAAAGCCTCCTATTTCCCACCTCCACTAGGAGGACATAGACCTATCCAAAGAAGGGTGTGGAAAATTGCTCTGAAGACTGATCTGTCTTCTTGCTTTGGTTCTACAACCATTTCCCATGCAAATATATGTGTATATTCCACAGTCAGTGGAAGTTGTGACTAACAGACTGTGCCTGAGTTGCCCGATGACCCTGGTGTGTAGGCACAGAAGTTTTTGGGCAGTGCTTTGGCACTTCTTCCCTCTGTGTGAAGGTAACAATTAATCAATAACCAGTGTGAGAGAAACTGTACTTTTTGAGTGCTTTTTAGGACCTGAAGTCGGAAGGGGTTACCTTGTTATCTGTAGATTTATAATCTGCTTCAAAGCTGACACAAAATACTGTTTTTCCTTCACCTCACCTCCCATTGTAGGTCTTTACACATTGGGAATCTGAGCCACATATATCAAGAGGAGACAGGCCACCTAAAAATGCCCACATTTGTTAAAACAGTATTTTTGTATCTGGATCCCCTTGGGATGCTTTTGCTCCTTTTTAGCCAATGTTGGGGGTGGGGAAATAATGTGAAAGTGACTGGCACTGGATGCTGATATTGTGTAATAGCGCATTTTACGGCTGTCACTCAGTTGTCCCTGTGGGGAGCATACACCTCTCATCTGTGTGCCTGGCTGGTGAGATGGAGGGGATGATGCTTGAGCCTGCTCCCTGCCTGCACTTGTTGGGGAGCTGGTGGCACTGGTGCTTGCAGCATCTGGGCTTTATTTTTTACTTCTTTTGCCCACCATTTCATCATCCTCAGAGCATCTTGGTAGAAGTGGCTTTCCTTGGCACCCAAAGTGGTAGCAGGGTTTAAAATGTAGAGAAGTACAAATTATCAGCAAGGTAGTATTGTGGCAGTCCTCCACATTACTGATTAAACATTTGATGGTTAAACACCTTCTCCACGGGTGGAAAGGTGTGATGGCTGCCTCGTCAGAAGATAAAGCTATTATGATCAATTATGAGGCCTAACAAAGTAGCTGGTGAGCCTGTGTTTGGATGGTCTCATGTATTTGCATATGTCTGGCAAAAGGAGAAGGAAAGATCAGCTCTGCAAAGAAGCCGCATCCCTCAGTTTTGATTTTACACATGAGAGGCTCCTAATCAAGCATGTGAAAATCTATGAATGTTGGCACGTAGTGTAGGGAAAGAAGTACAGTAATTTTCCCCTTTTCCTTTCCCTCCTCCCGCCCTGGACCTCTTCCAGCTCTTCCATGTACAGTTATTTTAGTAGCTAGAGGACTCTCTAATTTGCAAAATACATAAATGAAGAACAGCACTAAAAATTGTTCCGTTACTGAAGATACTGTCGTAACAAATGGGAGGCTGGATTCACCTTGGGGGTTTTTTTGCTATCAAATTGTCCTGTTTTCACTGAAATGGGATGACCCACCCATTTCTGTGTGTGGATTCTGATGTAATTTCAATGGGTTTCCATCCCTAAATTGCTCTGCCATTCTGTTTCCCTTGAACACCATTTCAGGACAGCTTAAATCTTTGTTTTCCATCATTTACAAGCGTGTTAAGTGTGGTGAGGCTTGGCTGAAAGGAGGACTAGATGGAATATTGCTCCTGTGATGTTGCTCTTGACCTTTGAAGATGATACTGTGCAAGTTCACTGTTTCTTCAGTAAATAAAACTGTATTCTTTAAGCTCTGGAGAAGTAATTTGGCTGCTCTGTTTTGGACAGATTTATGTGCACAGGTCTGCACAGATCCTTTCTGATAGCCATAATCCTTTGTTATGTGATTTCTGTTGTTGTTTAAAGTAGTTACAGTGCCAGACAAAATGGGACATGTCTAGCTGCTAAGATTTCTTTGTAGGTCAGCTGTTCCACTTTATCTTTCAGAAAGTGAAGTGGTGATTTATGGTGGGATACTTCTGTATGCACCAAGTATTTTTGAGACCAGAGCCTCAGAAAAGGGTATTTTATATATTTACAGTAGGAAAAGTGACTTCTAAAGCAGAAGTCAGCAGAAGATTTAATTAACCTTTTAATTGTAAGTATAACACTGTTGATTGTCTTATCTTTCCTCCTTCCTTTCCTTTGTTTCTTATTCTCTTTGTGGTAGACCACTTTTGTTGCCTGTATTTAGAAATTGCGTGCATCAACTGGTTTTGCTAGCTCTGGCCCATCTCAGTCTCTGAAACCACCTGATTTTTTCATCTCTGTGTCTCCCATAGTGATTTTGGTTGCTTTATTACTTCCTGTAGTCCTGATAAATTTTTAATTGAAAAAATCAATATAGACCCAAGAGTACAGGGTCAGCAGAGAAGTTTTGTAACCTACCAGGAATAAAACTTTAAAATATTAGTTTTACCTCAGGGCTCTATGATTTCCCTTGAAAGAATATTATTTACGGGAGTAAAAGAAGAGAGAAGGTACTGTCTAGCAATTGGAGCCCTACTTCTGAAGGATAATCAGGATTATTTATAGCATTCTGATTCGCTCTCACGTTTAATAATATTTTAGAGTCAGAGACAGTTAACAACGTATTGAGTCCACTTCCGCAATTTCTTCTGCACCCGTTTATGCAAGCTGTGTGATAAGCTGTGCTGTCAGTATTTAGCCAAATTATTTCTTCAGAAATCAAGCTGGATCCAAATTAAGCACTTACTGAGATCCAAACAATATTCTGATTGTGTTCTGTGTTAACCCTGATCTCCTCCTAGATGATGCTGGAAATACGAGATTGGAAAGCTGTGTGATAATCAAAGACAATGAAAAACCCTGTATTTGCATTAGAGGGTTGAGCATCAGCAAAGCAAGGCAGCTGGTGAAGAGGGTCTGGTGTCCATGGTATGATATTTGGGAGGTTTTCCTGGAAGTAGCTGTAGCCTCATCTGAGGGGCCCAATGCCTATGGGGTGCTTCCAGCACAGGTTTAACTACAGCTGGAAGGAATCCAGCTTACGTGCTTGAAGACTGCTCCACCCTGTGGATCATGCACAATAGGTCGGAGATAGCAGAGACTCTGTTAAGTGCTTTTGAGATCCAAATCAAAATGCTAATACGGGTGTTTTCCATCTGTCCCATAATTCTGAGAGAAATCCCAGTGCTGCGAGATTTCATCTGATTTCTGTACCTCTTAACTTCTGCAACAGATGAAAAATGTTTTGATACAATATGTCTGTTAGGGTTTTGGTTATTAAAACTGTTTTTTAAAATTATGACTAACTCAGGAAAAATAACATTGTTTTCAAGCTGAATAGATCTCATTTCAGCTCAGTTTTTAGAAGCTCTACCTACAATAAATCGTTGTTCTTTTTTTTATTGTAGAAGCTTAAAAGGGTATGACTTTGCACATATTTGCACTGATATCAAATACAAGAATCTACCTAGTTCTGCTAACAGTCACCAAGCATATCACAGCTTCAGATATGTTGTAAACTCATGTTAGTTTGTCTGATTCTTCTTCAGGCTTAGTAGAAGTTTTAGACATATCTGACTTAGATATACATATCAGAATTAGGTGATGATGGATATGCAGGCTGTTTTTTTAGTGCAGTCAAAAATTGCAAAGTATGACAATTCAGACAAAATAAAAGCAATGTCAGAAACATGCCAAAAGCTCAGGAAGTGCTTTGTAAGTTTTGCATCAAAATTGAGGATGTTATTTTTTGGCACTTTGCAGTAATGGGTTGTGAAATTGAATACTGTTGGCAGTCTATAAGGTACTTAAACCTTTCTGTTCATCTAGGAGGTTGTCCTTGGATAAGCAGTGGTGCATCTAGCTTGCTCTGCCCTATTATTTCTAGAAATCAGTCAGGCCTGTTCTGAAGTCTATGCGCAGCTCTTGAGGCAAGCTCCAGCTGGCTTGGTGTGAAGTGCCTTGGAAGGCCTTCAGATGAGTTCTTGCTGTTTCATTATAGTTAAATGCCAAGAACAGGAGTACCAGTGGTACTGCTGATTCAGCTTCTCTGTTGTGGGAGGCCAAAGGCAAGCAGCCCTACCTGGAGGAGTTGGAGGAGAGTCAGAGCCCTCAGTGGCTGCAATGTGATTAACCATTGTGCGGGGAGGTGCCGCTCACAATCGTGAACAGAATGGGGGCTGCACTTGGCTAATCCCAGCAGCCCTCACTGATGGTCTTCGTCATGAAACCCGTGAAAATGACCAAAAGTTGAACTTCATGTAGTCCATTTCGTAAGTTTTTCTTTTTTTTTTTTTTTCCTCTACTTAGGTTGGAGCTTATTACCCCCGCTTTCAACTGTCTTGAGGGATTTGGAAGTTGTAACTGGCTTTCAGATAGATGAATTTGTCTTTGTAAATTCTACTGATGTGCAATTAGCAAATATGTTTGTGCTTAAACAGGTTTTTGAATTGGAATGTCTTGAACCTGAACTTTTCTATAAAAAATAGTACAGTAGTACAGATTTAGCTGGAATAAAATTGTCTGCTGTGACTTGTTCAAACATGTTTCAAAGAACTATAAATCAGTTGCATCGTTCCAGCAAGGATGCCTGAGACCTGTGCTGTGATAACGATGTCAAGTTGTAAATTGTAGATCTTATATTTCCTTAACAGTAACGGATTTTTCCTTTAATATGAGTTGCAAATAACTGTTGACCAATTACTGAATGGCTTTGATCTGTGGAAGGCTTCTGGGGCTGTATACTCAATGACGCAGCTCCCTTTGCTGTGTGATGCCTGACTAGCATTTGAATACGATTCCTTTTAAGAGATCCTCTAAAGGCTGTCTTTTCTCATGGATCTGACAGCAGTTTTTCATTCACCTGCAAATTCATTTGTGTGTGCCTATATGTTTGAGAATCGGGGTGAAGGCAGTTATTCATGCTTGACTCTTGTAGAATAAAACTGGCTTGAAGGAAAATGTCTTCATGTCTCAGTGACAACCAGGGTTTGGATGGTGTGTGTCTGGTGGCACTATAACTAGTAATTTAAAAAATGTGACTGATTTTGTCCTTAACTTAAATCTTTCATTAGACTACTTCAAAGCTAATTTCTTTCTTATTTTCCTGAATGCTAAATTCCATTAATTTCACTCTAGGTAATGATACAATTAGATGTAATCATTGACACAATTCAATATGCAATACATCAGGTCCTTTGTGCAGCTACTGCGCAGCCTTTTCAGCTGCTTGGATTTTGGATGGGTTCCATCTTGTGCATTGCCAAGAGCAGTTCTGGAGGCTCTGACATTTTGTCTGACATTAGTCAAGACTGGTAAAGCAAGGCGCTTTGGCAGTGGTTCTGCAAACTTGTCCATTTTGTGAGTGTCCATTTGACGCTCAGGAGAAACGGATGAGCCAGCTAAAACATATTTTCCATATAATGTACTGTCTAAAGTATTAATCTGAGATAAATATGAACTCCTCCAGAAAGAAATCTCCTGGAGATGCGTTATAGCTGTTTCAAGTGGTTATGACAAAAAAAAATTGTATTTGTTCACTTGAGCTATGATTTTGAACACAGAAATTGAATATTGGTTACATAAATCAAAAACTTTTTTATTTTGTACGTGCAGTCTGTGTCTGCTGGCCTTACTGTGTGAATGAGGACTGCAGGACTGGCTGCTTGTTATGTTCATGCGAGCCAAACTTTGCTTTTGTTATTCCAAATTAGTAAGTCACTTATTTTATTTGACATGGATCTCTGCTAATGTTACTAGTCAGAAGGCATGCTGTTGAGCCTCTGAATTTTGGCCTTCAATGAGAGCAGGCACCTGAACATACACCTGCATGTGTGGATGTAAGTGGGATCAAAACCTCAGCCCCTGCAGAGGAAATCCCTGGTCCCACAGATTCTGGCAGTGCACAGGTGATGCTGGGGGACTAGCAATGAGATCAAGGTGTTGCTAAATGGGAATCAATAAATGCAGAGCTATCTTGAGCTCTTGACGGAATGTGAGCCAGGAATCTCCTGGCATTTGAAGAACTCTGTGAAGCAGCAGGGGTAGTGGCATGTGAGCTCAGGAGCTCTGGGGAGTCCTGGGTGGCAGAAAAGGCGATAATGATCCATGTGCTATGGGAATGGAAGAAACTGTAAAATCTGTCTCCTTTTCTTTTCGTGTGTTGCCTGATGCCTTTGATCATTCCATTTCAGCATATTCCTCTGTAAGATTTGTCCCTTTTAAAGCTACCTTTGATAGGAAGCTGTTATATACTTCAGTGGAGTCCCTTGTATGCTACACATGGTCAGGAGCTGAATGATCTGCCACCCACCTCAGCCCCCAGGCTGGCTACCTCTGGCTTCAGGCCCTCAAAAGTGCCTAGTCCCGTTTCCTAAATGATTTTGTAAAAAATATTTTGCTGTCTTTTTCTTTTGTATACTGTACGTGACTGTTCAATGCTGCTGCGTCATCCCAGCTACAATAACCCACTGATGAATTGGGGATGCATGCAAGTATGTTGGGAGACCTGGTACACCCCAAATGTGCCATCTGCACAGCAACTAAGGCATGTTTAGGGAATTAGCTCTTAGCTACAAAGAGGTATCTGTGCCTAAGGAGGTGCTAGGTTACCTGCTGATAGGTCTTGATGTTTTTTTGCATTTTTTCCTGATGGTTAAAGCTCTGCAGTGATATCCTGGGGATAAGAGCCTTTCTATGGGTATACAGGACCATTTTGCAGGATTTAAGACTTTCTTGCAAGAGCAAGTAGTGGTGAGACGAGGGGAATGGCTTTAACTGCCAGAGGGGACATTGAGGTGAGCTCTTAGGCAGAAGCTGTTCCCTGTGAGGGTGCTGAGGCGCTGTCAGGGGGTGCCCAGAGAAGCTGTGGCTGCCCCATCCCTGGCAGTGTTCAAGGCCAGGTTGGACACAGGGGCTTGGAGCAACTGCTCCAGTGGAAGGTGTCCCTGCCCGTGGCAGGGGTTGGAACTGAATGAGCTTTATGTTCCCTTCCAACTCAAACCAGTCTGGAATTCTATGACCTTCTTCCAACATAAGCAACAGCAGCCTTCCACAGCCTGTAGAAAGGGGCTCGTTTTCTATTAAATTCTATGTACTTTTAGAACAACATTAATGAAATCCTGTCAGTTTAGCTCCTGTGAAATTCTGTAGGTTAATTCCACTTGACCATGATGACCAATATTCTGCTTGTCACTGGTAAATTCACACAATAACTGAATTTAGTGCTTCACAGGCAGAACAGTTTGTGAGGAGCTATGGCAACCTGTGCATTCAAGCGAAACATTGATATGCAGGTTCCAGCTTTTAGGAGTTTTGCAGAAGTCTATCACAGTCCTCTTGTGTGATGAATTCCCAGTTTTGAGTTGTTTGGCAGGTACCTTTGAACTGTGTTAATTAGCTGCTAATTGAGGTACAGACACCCTTGCCTGTGCTGCCTCTTCAGGAGTTCCAGAAGAGTGGACAGCTTCCTTTCTCTTCGAAAGGAATATGATAGGAAACAATACTGTGATCAGCTTGTGAAAGAAGTGCTTTGGTTTGGAGTGTTGATCATGGATATTTGGCTAAGAAGGGATGCTCCTTGAAGTGTGCTTACTTTCCACCAGTTGATAAAGATTTGTTTCAAGGTCTTGAAAAAAAAATTGCAGTTTTATGTTAAAAATATGAGTTCCATGACAGTTATTTTAAGCATTGAACAGAAAATATTAAGACCAGTAAGACCAGTTCTGAAGCTATTATTTTTTTTAAGGACAATATTTTCATTCTTTTGAATGGGCCAGGTGGCTCCATTTAATGGCACAATAAAACTTAGAGATATCTATCTAGACACTGTGGATTTTCGTAACTGTTTCTGAGTCCATTACCATGACCTTACATACATGCTTGTGCTATTTCTGTTCCAGCTGCATTTGTATTATGCATTTTATTTTTAGCTTTTGGGTTTTTTTGAGGTGTGTGTATGTTTCTTCTGTTTGTTTTAATTTTTCTATTGGTGATGCTCCTGCATCCTTCTCACCTCTTCCTCCTTAAGGGCTGGTTGGGGGTATGGACTGCAGTTGTACTACCTGCTAGTTACTTGCTTCTTGTTATTTATCTTTTCTATGCATTTTTCAGTAGTTTTGCAGTTGGCAATCATGTGAGGAAGGATGTCTTCTCTCCCTGAGGCTGTGGAGGGGGGTTACAGTAATCAGGTCGGTAGATGACAGCCAGGAACAAAGAAAGGTTTGGACTGAAAAGCCCCTGGAAGTGCCGGGGGAGCATGTCCCCAGGCTGTAGAGATGACTGCGGGAATGAGGGCCTGCCTTTAGAGATGCAAAGTCTGAGCAAAACCCACAGGCCGGACCCTGCCCAAGAAAAGGTCTGCAGAGAACAAGGCAGAAGCCCCACAGGCTGGCATTTTGCGCATTGGAGCTATCTCCTTGTGAGAAGGATGCTGTTGGTCCAAGCCCTGCTCTACCATGGAGAATATTTTCAGTATAAAGACTAAGGTGGTAATGGCTTATTCATTCTGTGGTTCCTCTTTTGTTGGTTTGGTGGGTAGCTTTGTTTCTCTAAGCAGTATTGCTTGTAAAATCCCTGGCACCACTGTAACCATCGCTTTCACTTCATTTTTAGCTCAAACCTTGCACCTGCCAAAGTCCTCATGTACTCACATGTGGTGTGATACATGTAGAGTTTGATGTTCTGGGGAAAGTTACAGTACAGAGACAAATTATTTTGAGGACTGATGAATCTCTGACTGGCATTTTACTACTGGATTTGACTGTTGGATAATAACCTGGTTAGTAAGAAATGGGCTTGTCACTCAGCAGGCTGCAGGAGTTTTCAGCATCTCTAATTATCAAGTGAGAATTTCTTCCTAGCAACATCAGCTTTCTGTAGTACTTTTCCTGTAGGATATGTAACATTTAGTGTATTCTATATACCTTGAACACAGTGTTATTTGGGCTTATTTTGACACTTCCTGCCTTAGCAAACCATGTATTTTCAGTGTACTTGATTAAGAGAATTTATGGCCATTTAAAGAGTGATTAAATAAATCATAGAATCATAGAATAGTCAGGACTGGAAAGGACCTTAAGATCATCAAGTTCCAATCCCCCCCTGCCTTGGGCAGGGACACCTCCCACTAAACCATGCCACCCAAGGCTCTGTCCAACTTCGCCTTGAACACCACCGGTGATGGAACATTCACAACTTCCCTGGGCAACCCATTCCAGTGCTTCACCACCCTCACAGTAAAGAATACATAAAATACATAAAAAATACATAGTTTTAAGTAATATAGCAAAAAAAAAAAAAACAAAAAACCAAATCAACCATAAAAAAACACCAAATAAAGTCAAAACCCCTCAGGTACTGGTAACAGGGAATTACTGTTAGGCTGTAGCCATGGAATAGAGAACTGTTCCTATTTTAAAACTAAAAGCTACTTTAAAATCATGTTGTTTCAAAGCAAACTCTATTTTTAGATTTTTTTTTTTTTACCTTTAAAGGCACTAAATCTGCATTTTACAGAAATGCTGAGTGTACCCCTTCCCAAAGAAAGGTGATGGGTGAATTGCCATATATTACAGGCCTTTGAAAGATCACAGTGCCCAGTAACTTGGTATTTCCCCAGCAAATATAGGCCTTGGAGTGACTCTTCTGGTAGTGGAACTGCAGAGCTCCAGACCTTAAACACTTGCTATGCTGTACATACAGGCTAGAGAAAAGTTAGATCCTTCCTTGAGTTTTAATTCAAACCTACTTTGTTTGTATTGTAATTACATTTTTTTTTGTTTAAATAGACTAATTTCGCTTTTTGAAGTGAAAATCTGAAAATGCTGGTCAATAAAAGCATTTGAAATAGAAGCATGTATTATTTCCTTTTCAGTTAATCAGCAAGCCCTGTTCTTCAGAGTATCCTGGTGATATTCTTCTCCTTAATTATGATGTTAATTATTTAAAGAAGAAAGCAATTCAGCTGGCAGGAGATGGTGTTCTTTCAATCTGGAGTAAGAGTTCTGTCTGGTACCTCTTAGGCAGTCAGTTTGTGATGCCTGTGAGCTCGGAAAATTGTGACTTGTACCTACAAGTACACAAGAGGTCAATACTCATGATCAGGGACAGCTACCATCTCATTCTGTACTTGTGTGGCTTTCACAAAAGGCTGGAGTGAGGACTGACTTCATGCTTCTTCATTTATCTACTTAAGTGGACCTCTTAATTAGTCCTGTCTAAACCCCCTCGTGTAACTAACCACAGTCAGCTTCCTTGCCAGGAGCTCAAATGGGGCAGATGTTCGGTGGACTTCTGACATGTTCAAGCTGTAATTTAAAAGCATCTTGCTTAAAAGATCTGAAGAATTGTTTCACTTGACAACTCCTCATTTGTTAAGTGACCACTTCTGGCGCTTCTTTTGCTGGTCCTACTCTGGAGATTTCTCTCATCTGTCATTTTCTGTCTGTTCTAGGGCCTGTGGGTTCAGATTTCTCACATCTCTCTTCTTTAAGCAATGTGATAGAGATCCAGAGGTTCAATGGTCAATGTGTTTGGCAGGATGCTTCGTTATCTGTAGGCTCCTGATGTGTCTTAGCAGCAGATTCGCACATGGCACTCCGCATACCACACGGCTTTTGCAGCCTCGGCAAGGCTTTGCTTCTCACCTCACTGTGCAAGCAGAAGCCTGCAATGTTTCTGCAGCAACTAGTGAAATTCAATCTCCATATTTGATGAGTGCAGTGTTTTGAGTACAACATCGAAGCATTCCAGGGCATAATGCCTGAGTGATCTATAAATTGTAGCCTGTCTTCTGAAAGACCTGCAGACCATCAGTATCTGTGCTTTTTTGCTGGATGGTTCTCAAATCTTGCCATAAATTCTCCCTTTCCACTGTCGCATGGGTTGCGTCAGTAAATCATAGCAGATGCTGTGAGCTGGGTTCTCCAGTCCTACCTGTGTACAGCAGGTGTCAAGCATTGCCAGATGGTGTGGCTTCACCCCCAGTGAGCCCAAATCACTACTGTCCCATATCTTTTGCAGTTGTCCACATAAGTATGGAGTAGGTATAAAATATTACTAGCCGTATATTATGTTAAAGCTACTTCTCTAAAGAATGATAAATGAATCAATGGGAAGCAAGGGAGCCAATTATTCAGCATGATTAAAAGCAAACAAATGACCTATAATTGCATTTCATAATTAAAAATTTACCGCATATTAATATATTTTTATTATTGAGTTTATTAACACTTCATAAAACGGTAGAACATGCATTACTAATAGCTGCTATGTAATTGTGATGTATTTTACGTTTTCAGCTCTAAATGTATTTGAAATGGGAGTTAGTACAAAGGAAGATAGTGGTTTTGGCCAGATAAAGTCTCAAGACTCTGTGGCTCTTGTTTTTAATTCAGTGTGTCCTTTTAATTCAAAGGACACAACAGTGAAAGATTTAATCCCAGACCCTGGCTATTTCTTCTGGTCTATATCACATCCTTCTGAAAAAACCCAGCCATGTAAGCACTGACTCCTGAAAGCTCCTGGCAGTGACAATACTGCTATATTACATAACATCTTTCTTCAGTGCTTGTACATCCAAATATTGAATAGATGGGCTCTAGCAGAGCTGTGAATGAATGATATTGGTGACTTATATGCTCTAAGATACCTTAACTGCTGGGGGGTGGAGGGATGAATTTACAATAGCAATGTAGAAAATAAGAAATAGATCAGAAGTTTTAGAAAGAAATGTCCTGGGGCTTAAGATTTGAGACATCTGCCAAAGCAGGCATTTGTAGAGCCATGAAAATAATGTTTTAGGATGCTCAAACTCCCATGCTGTGACTGCCAGGCAATTAGGAGACGTAAGGAAGAGCAGTAGTTGTACCAGAATGCTATTGCTGAGTTCAGGGTCATTCAACATCTCTATGGGTAGCCCTGTTGGCCACAGCAAGTGGCAGATTGAAATCCCTATAACTCCCTGGGGCTGGTGCTGAAAAATCTCAGTATGGCTACAAATAAAAGAAATGAAAAAAAAAAGGAGGCAAGTAAAAGGGTGCTATGTGTATGACTTGTTATTATGGAGGGATAGGAAAAAAGCTGAGTCCTTTCATAGACTCATGAATTGGTTAGGGTTAAAAGTGAACTTGGAGATCATCCAGCCCCAGCCCCCTGCCATGGACAGGGACACCTCCCACTAAACCATGTCACCCAAGGCTCTGACCAACCTCGCCTTGAACACCGTCAGGGGTGAAGCATTCACAACTTCCACTGGAGCAGTTGCTCCAAGCCCCTGTGTCCAACCTGGCCTTCAACACTGCCAGCCATGGGGCAGCCACAGCTTCTCTGGGCACCCTGTGCCAGCGCCTCAGCACCCTCACAGCAAAGAGCTTCTGCCTCAGAGCTCATCTCAGTCTCCCCTCTGGCAGTTAAAGCCATTCCCCTGTCCTGTCCCTCCATCCCTTGTCCAAAGCCCCTCTCCAGGTTTCCTGCAGCCCCTTCAGGCACTGGAGCTGCTCTGAGGTCTCCCCTTCAGGAGCCTTCTCTTGTGCAGGCTGCCCCAGCCCAGCTCTCTCAGCCTGGCTCCAGAGCAGAGCTGCTCCAGCCCTCGCAGCAGCTCCATGGCCTCCTCTGGCCTCGCTCCAGCAGCTCCACGTCCCTCTGTGCTGCTGCCCCAGAGCTGGATCAGCACTGCAGGGGGGGTCTCCCCAGAGCAGAGCGCAGCAGAGGTTCAGGATCCCCTCCCTGAGCTGCTGCTCACGCTCTGGGGGTACAGCCCCGCACACGGGGGGGTTCTGGGCTCAAGCGCTCACTGAAGCCGGGTCATGGTCATTTTGACCATAATGTTTGTAAAACATGGATTGTCCCCATACTGAATCATATGGGACTATATCTCCTCATCCTCTGGGATCTAGTTTGATTACAGAGATGGCACTGCGTAAGGTTTAAAACTGCAACTGTTCAAGTGGTAAGAACATGCCTTTGACTGAACTATATTGAACATATGCATCTGCATATTTATATCCAGTTGAAGCTGAATCATAAAACAAACACAATGATAAACATTTTTCTGGTGTAAATGTTATGTGATACGATCAACAGCTACTCTTCTGATTTATTTTCTTTGAGTTTTCTGAGTTTTTTTCTTGGTAACTACAGGCATTTCTAACGGAATTTTCTGATGTGACAGATCCAATGATGTTGCTTTGAAGTTTAACTTCAAACTGCTTTTATTCTTGCATGCAAATATTGTATAACTGCAGGTTTCATTGTCGCTAGGTATATTTTAGTACTTAAAACGTGTTTCTGTGCAGTGGATGCAATTGCATTGCAACAGCAACAGCGACACTGCATTTTGCTTGGAAAATACGCAGATCCATCATCTATAGTAGGTGAAGAAGGAAAGAAAAAACAGAATCTAAACACATTTTCTTCTTCAGATATGCTGTTAAAATGGAAGAAAATGTTCCTTGTTTCACTGCAAAGTGTTCTGAAAGCTAGAGTATTTCTGCAGTCATTTCAACCAGGCACTTCATCACCAGTGTACTACAAATGCTGTCCTGCTCAGCAGATGGTAGGCATGAAGGATGGGTGACGTAGTGCGAGATACGCTTGTGCTGTGTCATCCAAGGGTTCCCTAGAGCCAGGCTGGAGCAGGAACAGATGGATGCTCCATCCTCTGGAGCAGGGATCAAGTGCTCCCTGATCCAGCTCCTCCAAGGTTGATGTCCAAATGGTCTCTCACTTTGTTGGCTTTCTGTAATCATCTGTTCTGAAAACCCAGCTGCTGAGGTTTGTTTAGTAGCTCCTGGAAGTCTGGAGGCTGCTGGGTTTTTACAAGACTATCAATACACAAGTGGTCATGTCAAAATAGAGCATTTTGTGCTGCTTCTGTATCCTACTGGTAGTTGCCTGTCCTACTTCTGCCAGTTGCTTGTGCTTGATTAAAAATAAAAAAGAGTTTACAAACCTGCAGGGTAAATCAATACTTAAATACAATATACTATAGCAAAACACTAGCTACTGAAAATATGACAGCTGAAATCAGTAAAATACAATAGAAAGGGAAAAAAAAAAGCTTAGATTAGGGAAGGAAAGCAGAAGATACCTCCAAATTGAGCAAGGTATGGATGGCTTTTTAATTAATTAACTTCACGAAAGTTTTATTCAAAATTTTGCCTAAAACAGAGATCAGATTTTGAACAAATAGAAGAACTAAACCCCTTACTCAGAAAAGGAATGCAAATGCTGAACCGATTAAATTCTCATCTGATTCACTCGATGCACATCACACTGGATTCAGTTATTAAAAAGTTAAATTAAGGCAAAACCCACTATGTAATGATTGTAGGATCTCTGCCATATGATAGTCTAAAAAACCCCCAAATATATGTACTGAAATGTAAAAATGAAAAACTAAATATGATTAGTTACTGCTGGATAGTAATTTGGACTCCTAGCAAGATGTATGAGCCCTCTTTTTGCCTCTGTAGAGACATAATATTTTTCTGTTTCATGGAGGTATTTAGAAATGGACATGGGAAACAATATTCTTACATAAAAATTGAGGTCTGGGTTTTTTTTTTTTTTTTTTTTCTAAAAGAGAACGATTAAACTGGGGATATGTGCTTTATTGCATTCAATGAAGCTTTGCACAGAAATTGCTGTAATTCTTATAGATAGACTATATAATTGCATAAGCTTTTTTTTTATTTATTTATAAACATTCTCTTCAAGTTTTATGACATTTTTCTTGAGTGAGGAACACCTTCTTTGTTCTTGCCTGGAGGTCTGCGTTAGGGAGCCAGAACCAACTCTTGATTGAAGATGTCTTCTTAAATGGGTTGTGTCCATGCTGTATAGGTGGTATGGGGGCTTCAGGAATATGTGTAATTAAAGTATGGCACAGCATTTAGTATTCCTATCATCTACTCTCTGAGGCAAACCAGGCTGGATAAGTCTTCTTTCAGTTGCCCATGTCAGACAAAACAATGTGGGGCTTCTCCTCATGCCACAAGGTGCCCTGAGGTGGCATCCCATACTGGTCTTCTCTGGATGCTTTGTCCCTGAGGCTGGCCAGCTCTGGCTTACCTTGTCCCTGACTGTTATGTTGAACCAAGATGTGTGTGTTAAGGCAATGTCTGTTGGCATAGAGCGCCTCAAACTACTTTTGGCAAGTGTCTTGAGTCTGTCTTTCTCAGGAGATCTTCAGGGTAGGTGTGGTGAGCCACACTGTATGACAGAGATTAAGAAATAGAATAAAATATTGTCTGGCTGCAGAACAAATGTGCTATGAAGGCATGGTCCTGTCCTAGCTGGAAGCCTGACATCAGGCTATGGTTGCTGCGTGCCATGGTGAAAGCTTGGCCAGATCAAAAATCCACCCAGGAGGCACTTGCTCAGTGACACTTGTTGCAGTTTGCTGCTAATGATTTGGTATAATTTAAAATACAGTGTTTTAGGGGAAAGATGCAGTGTAAATGGAATAAAATTTTGTATATTATTACAGTGATAGTGTTTTGTATTTCTAAAGAAATCTTACTGAAATTTGCTTATAGAACTGGGATTTTTAGAGTATAATTCTACTTGTAGGGAAACATCTGTTCTTAATAGGTGTTTCTTCCTGATCCAGTCATAAGTCAAAGTACGAGGCACGATAGTTGCTGGCTTTGAAGTGACTTGGAGGGCAAAATAATAATTGGAAATCACTATAGATGGTCAAGCTGGAGAAAAAGAATTCCTCTTTGTACTTTTTTCTTGTTGTGCTGCATCCATGTCTAACAAGAATTGGCAGTTATGTCCCGCCACAGAGGAGCCCGATCCAGTCAGGTTTCTGTGGAGTGCACAGGAAGGACACGACAAAGAGCCAGTTAGGAAGCATATGTGCTGGAATTGCTTCATAACACTGGCTGTCAGTCGGAGTGCTTTGATGGATACTTATTAATGTAAATGGATTTCCCTTCTTCCTATCTTTGTTCCTAGAGAAACTGAAGCACCTCTACTCCATCTTTTTTTTCCTAATTAATTGGCATAATTGGTAGAAATGGGCCATTTGGGAGTGAAAAAGCCTTTAGGAGTTAAATTAGCAAATAATGTTTATCTACACAAGTACCAGTAATTTAAATGAAAATGTTTGGTCCTAACCTTTATTCCTTCCCCAGCAAGTAATTTTATTCCTGTATTTTCTGCTACAGTATCCTCACATTTTTGTATTTAATGTCTCCCACTTTCCCTTTGACATGGGAGTAATTTGCCATCAGCATTTACATGCTTTTATTTACATGTAGCAGTGAAGGAATGTGGGCAACTGAATCTCCAAGGGCTTTGCCTGCAGTGTACTGGGCTTTTGAAAGCTGTTGTGGAACTGAAATATCAAAGAAAAAAAATTATAACATTTAGATTTGTTAATTAAAGATAGAGCTTTTAAAGTTATGACGTTCTTAAACAGGCTCATGGGGTGTTTGATATTTGCTCTTTCTTCTTCTTTAATCCTGGGGGAAAAATATCCAAACCAAAGCAGAGGAACACAATTGAGCAACAATTGTGTGGACTCTGATTTGTTCTCCTCCCACTGCTCGGTGCTGGATCTTTTGACATGTTTCCATGTCAGAAAGAAAAAGGAATAGAGATGGCCTAGTAATTTAGTGAAATAAATCATGGTAGTGTCTGAAATCATGTTAATGCTGTAATTTCAAAAAGGCACAAGTCTGTAACACTTTTGTTCTTTTCCTTTTAGTCTAAATCAAGTTCAAGCCAACTTTATATGATTAATTAAGCTGCCCTGTGAAGCACTATAGAATCATAGAATAGTTCGGATTGGAAAGTACCTTAAGACCATCTAGTTCCAAACCCCCTGCCATGGGCTGGGGCACCACACACTAAACCATGTCACCCATGCAGTAAAAGACATCCTGCCTGGTCTACCAATCACAGGGAGATAAATGTCCTTGGGTTCACCTAGTTCCTTTTTTAATCTGTTGGGTTTTGGTTTTGTTTTGTGGGGCTTTTTTTTGTTTGTTTCTTTTTGGGTTTGGTTTTTTTTTTTTTTGTTCTGATGAGCACAAAATATTTCTCTACTCAAAGATAATAAAGGTTATTTGATTTTTAGCTGTCATATGTGAATAAGCTTAATCAGCACTTAGGAGTTTTAATGAATTTGCAGTGTACTGTTACCCCAATATTCATAGAATCAATAGAATATTTTGGATTGGAAAGTACCTTCAAATGTCATCTAGGATAACCTCCTTGCAATGGTGTATCATATAGATATCTCTTTTCCTTCTGGGGAAAGATGACTCTCTAGTGGGAGTACGATGTGTCCTGCTTTCAGAGGGAGGTTTTTAATGACCAAGTTGTATCATTAGACATGCCAAAACAGCTTGCTTATGGGATGCTGTTTCAAGCGTACAGCCATAGCAAGCAGACTAGCAGGCTTTAATTTCATTAATTACCATGGTTCGTGTAAACTGTAGTAAACAATTGATGAAGTTGCCGCTTGCACTGTGCTCTTGGCAGCTGCTTCCCAGTTCAGCTATGCCATTTTGGGGATTTTTTAGCTTAGAAGGATGTCATTCCCAGTGATATCAGGGCAGTGGTTTGTGGTGGGCTGTCAGGTGGAGTTGCAGCAATTTGCGGTCAATACAACTGCTTTTCAACCTGAGATTTTTCCAGAAAACTTCTGTAACTTTGCAGCCAGAGAAAGACGTAGGGTGGCCTGTACTGTGAGGGTTATTGGTATTCAGGGCAGCCAGGGTAAGGCTTGTGGCTTTTGCTCAGCTGCAGAATATGGCAGCCCCCTTTCTGCAGGAGGTTCAGGGAATAAGGTCTGTATTGTGCGACTGTACAACGCCCGCTACAATGGGACACTGTGTGATGGCTGCTGGGGTCTTGAGGCACCACTGCAGCCCCAGCGTGCCCTGATTTCAGAATTTGCATTTAAAAGAAGCTCTTACCAATGCCAAAGGTTATGAAACAACCTCTAGGGCTCCCCACTAACTGTCTTTCTAAGTTCATAATTGCGTTTTTCACAACTTCACTGAAAAAGGTGATGAATATTTCCTTCTCCTATTACCTGCCTCTCATGTGGCTCAGGGATTTGATCTTTTCCTTCTTTTTTTTTTTCTTGAAATTGTGTGAATTGAACCTTTGCCCAGCTCAAATCAAGTGGAGAGCTGGAAGGCACCAAAGAGAAATGTTAAATAAAACCTGTCTTGTCCCGGCTGGTGATGGGAGTTTACTGTAGGATGTGCCAATGCTGCTTTCTGTCGCTTGGCCAGGATTTGTCTGAACAAGTAAACAGGGTGAAGAAACTAATTACACAACCTTAATGTCAAAGGAGATGTGTCAAAATTATAGCGTAAAGTAGGAGAACAGATCAGGGATGGATTGTGAGTGGAGGCAGATGGGCTATTGTCCATAAAGCAATTTGGACTTCTGATTTTAAGGTGCTTAAATACCTCTTATACCTTATTAAGCTGTGGTATAGTTTATAATATCATTAAAGTAAGTAAAGAACCTTTTTAATTTGTAGTAGGGTTGGAGGGATCCCCTTGTGTACAGTCAGAGTGATATTTTTTGTGCAAGTCAGCTTCCTCACGCAAAGGAAAGAGTGGTCAGAGGCAGGAATGGAGGTCTGGGAGAAAATATTTCTAAACAGTTTGACGTTCTTTTGGCCTGCAATGCTTCCTTTGGGCTAGTTTAATAGTTCAGTGTTTTACCTGGAGGACATGCACTGTCTCTCTGGATGGGTGCTTCACCTCCATGGTCTGTATATTCAGGCTGGTGTCTTGGACAAAATGCATTTGTGGGAGCAAGATCTGCAAGGTTTTATGTCTGTATGTCCTTGTGTGTGTGTTTATGCTGGCTGGGTTTCAGTGATTTTTGCTTACAAGCCTTGGGTGGTGTTCGATTGGGGTTTTTTGGGGGGTTTGGTGGAGCTGGTTATGTTGTTGTTTCTTGTCCTGGGTTCAGCCACAGCAGTCATTTTTTTTACCCTTCTTAGTAGCTGGTGCAGTGCTGTGGTTTTGACTTTCAGCCTGAGAACAGCGCTGATAACACTGACATTTTCAGTTGCTGCTCAGTAATGTTTACTTTGACCAAGGACTTTTTGAGTCTCATGCTCTGCCAGGGAGGAGGGGAAGCTGTGAGGAAGCAGAGACAGGACACCTGACCCAAACTGACCAAAGAGGTATTCCATACCACAGCATGTCATGCTCACTATATCAAGTGGGGGCAGTCACCCGGAAGGGTGAGATCACTGCTCGGTCAGGCTGGGTATTGGTCTGAGGATGGTGAGCGGCTGTGTTCTCTTCCCTTGATACTTCCCTTATCATTATTATTGGTGGCAGCAGGAGTGGTTTGTGTTATACCTTAGTTACTGGACTGCTCTTATCTCAACCCATGGGAGTTATATTCTTTCGATTCTCCTCCTCACCCCTTCGGGAGCAGGGGGGAGGAAGGGAGGGGAGTGAGCGAGGGCGGCGTGGCCGATTTGCCGACTGGGTTTAAACCACAACATTTCTTCAATTTACTTTGATCCTGCTTTTTATTTAAAAACAAACAACTAAACAAAAATCCCAAACCTCCCAACAGCCATCTTGATTCTTGATTTTTCCCAGAACCTCAAATAGAGCATGCCAGATATATGGCTACAACGTAAGTCCAAGACCCTAGCTAAGGGATGTAAATACTTTTGGTATATACCTTTTTTTGTGTTCCCAGAAATACTTCCAATCAAAAGGCATTTAGCTGCAGGGATGGCCAAGAGCAGGCACTGTCTTGGCAAAAGGCCCCACTGCCACTGCCCCATCTGCATAGCATTATCCACATGAGTAGGCTTTCTTCATTGAAATCAACAGGACCGTATGGCAATATTCAGATCTGAAATTATTTCAAATGGATTCCCATGTAGCTACAACTCTGTACTTGCAATCTTAGTGATTTCAATTTGGAAACTCATTCAGGTGAATAATATAATGTCGGACTACTCCTTCTGTTTTCCCTAAGAGCTGGCAAACTTGTAAGAATAGCTTTATTATGAGGAAGCTCCTCAAGCTGGGGATAGGACATCAGGGTGTTTTGGGATTTATTTGCTCTATACTTAAAATTGAGCAGAAGTTAATACTGCACAATGTTTTAATAAGAGTGACTGAATTTTGGGCTCTGACTCCAAAGCTTTTTCTAGGCTCAGAAGACTTACTTAAAAACCGGTTTTTGCATATAAATTCTGTTATGATTATATGGGTGAAGGACCTCACTTCCTACAACAGTGCTGCTCCTCTTAATTTGATCTTTCCTAAAGCACACATTCATTGGAGTTGGAAGTGAAATTATCAATACCCTGAATAACTTTATATCCCAGGGTCTGAGTGTTACAGATTTATATAATCATTCCAGAAACAGATTAGTGAGACAAGAATGCAGTATCTGTGATTAAACCAAAATTTCACAGCAAACTCAGAGTATGCCTTCAGGCATTTTGAACCTCAGTGCAGACCATTCCTTGGGGCAGCTTGCCTGAAGACAGCAGGAGTCTCTGTCTTGGTCAGAGTGACTCTTCAGTGATGTGACAGTGAGATGCTCTCTTCAACAGACCTGCAGTGGGAACTGGGTATCAATCAGTGCAGTACTGAACTGTTTGGGCTCCAGTCAAGCACCTTTGTGCAAGCAGACAGGGAAGATGGAGGCAAGAAGTCTTTCTTCTCACATGGCTAAGTGATCACTAATCCCAGTTTGGAGGGCAGGAGAGGGGCAGAGGGGCTTTTTGTGTACTTGTTCCTCTACCAAGTATTGTGACAGATGCAGGGGTAATTACTTTGTAGTGCTTTGAGTTTGCTTTTTAGCTGTATCTAGGCTTATTCAGTGCTCACACAGTGCTCTGGGGGAAGGAGGACCCGAGAGAGCACAGTCTGATTCATTTGCTGGCCATGCTTAGATAAGGAACAGAAAAATGATCTGACTCTTGAGGAGCTGAGGACAGAATTCTTCAGATGTTTCAAAAGCTTGGAGAGAGCATCTTCACCTTTACGAGGAGAGAGTTGGGAAGAGAAAAAGAGATGAGTAAGCCGTAGTGGCTAAACTGTTCCTTGGAGAGAGCCTGACATTTTTCATCATAGCGCATAGCAGAATAAGGAGAAGAAAACGTTCTTTGTGTCACATTATGACTGCTCATCAGGAAACAAAACCCCTGAAGAGGAGAGAGAACAGTAAACCTCACCTGAGTGTTTCCTTCCTGCTCTTTGGTGACACTGAAATACAGAATATTTAAGGGGAAAATGGATGACCAAGGGAACTACAGACCAGTCAGCCTCACCTCTGTCCCTGACAAAATCTGGGAGCAGATTCTCCTGCAAGGCATGCTGAGGCACATGAAAAACAACAAGGTGATTGGTGACAGCCAGCATGGCTTCACTAAGGGGAAATCCTGCCTGACCAATCTGGTGGCCTTCTATGATGGGGCTGTGGAACTAACGGACAGGGGTAAAGCAGTTGGTGTCATCTACCTGGACTTGTGCAAAGCGTTCAACACTGCCCACGCGACATCCTTGTCTCTAAGTTGGAGAGACATCAATTTGATAGGTGGATCACTCAGTGGATAAAGAACTGGCTGGATGGCCGCACGCAAAGAGTTGTGGTCAGTGGCTCAGTGCCCAGCTGGAGACCAGTAACGAGTGGTGTCCCTCAGGGATCAGTGTTGGGATCGGTCTTGTTCCACATCTTTGTTGGTGGCATGTATGGTGGGATTGAGTGTTCCCTCAGCAAGTTTGCCAATGACACCAAGAAGTGTGGTTCAGTTGATATGTTGGAGGGAAGAAATGCTATCCACAGGGACCTTGACACACTTGTGAGGTGGGCTGATGCCAACCTGATGAAGTTTAAGCATGGCAAGTGCAAGGTCGTACACCTGGGTGGGAGCAATCCCAGGCACAGCTCCAGGTTGGGCAGAGAAGAGATTGAGAGCAGCCCAAGGAGAAGGACTTGGCAGTGCTGGTCAATGAGAAAATGAACATGACCTGGCTTCAGTGCACTCGGAGCCCAGAAAGCCAACTGTATCCTGGGCTGCATCCAAAAGAGCGTGACCAGTAGGTCAAAGGAGGTGATCCTGCCCCTCTACTCTGATGTCGTGAGACCTCACTCGGAGTATTGTGTGCAGTTCTGGTGTCCTCAACATAAGAAGGACATGGAACTTTTGGAACAAGTCCAGAGGAGGGCCACGAGGATGATGAGGGGACTGGAGCACCTCCCAAATGAACACAGGTTGAGAAAGTTGGGGCTGTTGATCCTGGAGAAGAGAAGGCTGTGTGGAGACCTCAGAGCAGCCTTCCAGTATCTGAAGGGGGCCTATAGGGATGCTGGGGAGGGACTCTTCTTTAGGAACTGTAGTGATAGGACAAAGGGTGATGGTCTCAAACTTAAACAGGGGAAGTTTAGATTGGCTATAAGAAGGAAGTTCTTTCCTGTGAGGGTGGTGAGGCACTGGAATGGGTTGCCCAAGGAAGCTGTGAATTCTCCATTGCTGATGGTGGTCAGGGCCAGGTTGGACATAGTCTTGGGTGTCATGGTTTAGTGCAAGGTGTCCCTGCCCATGGGAGGGGGGTTAGGACTGGATGATCTTAAGGTTCTTTCCAACCCTAACTATTCTATGATTCTATGATTATGTACAGAGGGTGAACAGCAACAAAATACTTAATAAAACTGATATCCTTTCTTACAATTTGATAAGGAACTTGGCAAGTACATTGAAATAGGTGTTGTCTCTAGCTCAGCACAAGCAAATCCATTGGTGGATTTAGCACATCTTGGTGTTAGAATGCTTGAAGATTCATTTGAGGTATTTCAATTTATGGGCAGAAATGATGTATATTTCCCTATAGAAGTCTGTTTTTCTTGAAACCTCGCTACTAATGAAGAAGGAAGTGGTTGCTTGATCACAGAATAATAATTTGGGATTCCTTATCCTCTTCCCAGTTGCAGGTGAGAATGACTTCTGATTCTTTGTTGGAGTCTGCATTACACAGCCACAAGCTGAGGTAGATGAGTTAAAATTTGATGAGTTTATTTCATATTCCCCCCCCCCCCCCCCCATTTTTTTACCTTATTAAGATGTGCTCAATTGATTGGTATTTAGTAGCTGGCAGAGAACAGGGGCTCTGAAGACATTTGTAGCTGAAGGACAAGTGTGATGAGAAATACTGCTTACTGTGCGAGGGTTGCAGAACCCAGTTTCCAACGGAAAACTATATGTCCTGCAAGTAATCTCATAGCGACAGCTTTGGATGTTACTTAATGTCCCTTCTAGGCTCTGCAGTGTCTTTGAAATCCAGTGGTATTTAGTACTTTTTCATTAGATCTTTATGGAAGACTTCTTAATATTGATCTGCCTCAAAAGCTGCTTCTCTTATTCTGTGGTTTTCAGGAAGAGCTTTACACTATGTCATGATGCAGACTTCATGGCTCAGATACTTTGTGGATGTAAATTCACTTAACAGCACTGTACAGGTCGAAGTCTGACTGGCCAGGCTTGATCTCTAAACCACGAGAAATTCAAGTTTTAGTTGTTATGCTTATCCTGTGAAACAAAAATGGTGCTTTTAGTGATGATAGGAAATTACAAAATAGGGACGTAGGCATATGTTTAAACTGTAAGGTGCTCATTTGGAGGCAAATTCCTTGTCCTGGAGCTTGTGACACTCCCAAAGGAGAGCTTTGTTTTCTAGCTAATGATGTTTATCTTTTTTATTTTTCCCCCAAGATCTGGATTCTTTCTGGGTTTGTGGGAATGTGCTGGGGTATATTTCCTTTTTGTTTGGTTTTGTTGGACTAGTGAAATAGTTTAGGTTGAAAGGGACCTTGGGAGGTCATCTAGTCTAGCCCCTCCATTTTTTCTGTTACTGTGGTTGAGACAGACATGTGGTTAAAAGGAGGTAAAACAAGGAAGCTGTGATTTATTACGAAAGTAAATGGAGTGGTGGTTTTTTTCTCTTTCCTGTTGAAAAAGCTGATGCATTAAGGGAATGTGATGGGAGCAGTTTGATATTCATTGGTTATCCCTCACAATAGCGGTCTCAATTGCTGTTGGATGTTTTATGGCTTAGATTATGCTCAGATTAGACTTTTTTCCCCCTTTTTTTTTTATCTTAATTCTCCTGTGTTTTTCAAAAGCTGAAATGATGCATTCAGGGCACACAGTCCATCAGCTTTGCTCTGTGCTTTCATTGTGCAAAGAGGGAAGGGCTCTACATCTGCAGTGAAGTCCCCATTTGTTTCTTTAATGTTCCCATACATTATTGTAGCAGTGCAGTTTGTTTCCTTAATGAACACCATTCTGGTGTTCCCAGAAGCCTTTTGCTAAAAAGAAGTGGGAGAATTTTAATTTCACGGATTGAATGAAGAATTGTCTGTTTTGGAAATGGGACTAGAGAGAACATCATACTAAGGATATGGTATCACAGTAATGGGAGGAGGGCTCAATCAACTTCCTAATCCCCTACCTTGGGTGCTGCTTTGCTTTGTACATATGTTGGTCTTGGATGTGCATAGGGAGATGCAGGGACACTGTGAAGTCTTGGTGAGGCCATTGGGGCTTGCTGCTGGGGGGTATACATGAGTTATTTTTGGCACCTGTATCCCCCAATATGTTGAAGGAGATAAACTACCCCTGGGGTCAGACGTGCCAGATCAGTCCCACTCATCCTTCAGTGCAAACACAACTCTAGTTTCTAACAAAACCAACAGAAAACAATTTGTCTGTGTGTCATTAGCATAATTGATATTTATTACTTTCTTTGTAATTTTTCTGAGTGTGTTTTGGTTTCAGATGCTGGGTTTAAATCACACCGGCAACAGGCGCTGTTGATGTGGTTGTGTCTGTTATGTTGTCCTGATAGCTTGGGCAGTGGTTTTTACCTTCCTGATGCAAGTTGCTGAGATTGATTAAAGCTCTATGCTTGTCCTATCCAAAATACTATGTAATTAATGTTTCATTATGCTAATGCATGCAAATTCAGTAGTATGCATTTGATAGGAGGGGAGAGAACAAAAAGGATTAAAGAGTTCACTCTAAAGTACAAATTAATTTATTGCATCACTAAATGGCCTCCAAGGAAGGAGGAATGCATTTAAGAAATGAACAAATAAGAAAACAAAAAGCCCCCTGTCTAGATGTTTTGTCTTCCCAAGAAGTGCTTTTATTCTGAGCACTGCCATGTGTGTTTGAGCAGCTTTATTTGGCCTATTGACTGTTTGGGGCTATAATGCTCTCAAATTCAGCACAGAGTTCTCATTCATGGAGGTTGGGTTTTGGGTTTTGTTTCCCCCAATCCTCTTCACTGGTGCTCCTTTCCCTGCTCTTTTCTCCCCTAAATGCATCACCATCTCAAAAAAACAAACAAGCAAAAACAAACAAACAAAAACAGAAAAAAAAACCCAAACTGGAAATTCTGTCTTTGTCTTTGCTACTCTGCCTGTCTCTAGCTTAGAGCTCTTCCAAGGGATTTCCTTTTTCAGCATCTGATTTGTGCTTTTGATGTTTAACTCAGTATATCTTGTTCTTCATTATCTTTTCATCCTCCTCTATTCTTTCTCTCACCTGATTTTTCTCCTCTACATATGTTCCCATGTCCTTGCCCTCTCCGGCCTTCCTTTGCCCTTTCACCTAAGCAACGGATGTCTGTTCTGTTGCCTTATGTCTCCTTCTTGCAATCTGACTTTTTCCACACTAGCTGGTAAAAACTTGCATCTGGCCAGATCTCTTTGCACTTTCCTGCTTACAATCCACTCAACTCTCCCCTCCTAGCCCTTTTCTGGCTAATAATAATGCAATTAAATAATTTAGATTATTTTATTTTGTTTTCTGCCTCTACAGTTATATACCCCAAAATCTCTTTGCTCTGCTTTTTTAGTTCCATATCTGTATCCAGGCATCTCTGGGGTGTCTATTCTGCATTTTCTTCTGCTGGTCTTAAATGTGAAATGCATCTACGGAATGCAGAAGACAGAAGTACTGTTAGAAGACGGCTGGAGCTTTGAAGATTCAGAGTAGGAATATTTCATTCATAACTTACTAAATGAGAAAGTTGTCCTGTAGGATCTCTGAGATGAGACAGACGGTGCTGGTAGCCAGCTTTTGACATTATAGTAACTGTCAGGATGGATTTGACTTTTCAGCCCTGTTCTATTGGGACACACTCGGCTGACTCATAGAATCACAAAATAGTTTGAATAGAAAGGGACCTTCAAGCTCATCCAGTTGCAATGCCCTTCCATGGGCAGAGACAACTTCCACTAGAGCAGCTTGCCCCAAGCCCCTGTGTCCAACCTGGGCTTGAACGCTGCCAGGGATGGGGCAGCCACAGCTTCTCTGGGCACCCCGTGCCAGCGCCTCAGCACCCTCACAGGGAAGAACTTCTGCCTAGGAGCTCATCTCAGTCTCTCCTCTGGTAGGTTAAAGCCATTCCCCTTGTCCTGTCCCTACAGGTCCTTGTCCAAAGCCTGTTTCCAGGTTTCAGGGAGACCCTTTAGGTACAGGAGCTGCTCTAAGGTCTCCCCTTAAGAAACCTTCTCTTGTGCAGGCTGACCCAGCACAGCACTCTCAGCCTGGCTCCAGAGCAGAGGTGCTCCAAATAGTTGTGCTCGTGCTCTCTGCCTTGTGTTTTATGGTTCAATTACGAGTAATCTGATCTGAGAGAAGTGGTTTTCTTTTCAGGGCTGGCTGGTCAAGCTTGGTCTTTGTGTTTTCCTGTTTGCTAGAACCAAAGAGACAGAAGTCCCAGTGTGTACGGCTGGTGTTGGAGGAAGGGATGGAGTGCCTATTTCACTGTGATGTCCTCAGCCATCAGCTGGTGTCAGCCATTGGACTGTTTTCTGAATTAGAGGATTATGCCAAATATCTTTGCTGGGAAAGGAGTCAAGAAAGTCCAGTCAATTAATAGTGCTTTTGGAGACCTCAGTTGCAAGAGGGGTAGTGGAAAGGATCTTCTGCCTTTGTTTGTGTCCTCATCCTTCTTATCACATCCGAGTTTGTTTAACATATAGAGCCAGACTAAATCTGAGTACCAACTGTGTAAAGTGATGTGACAAAGCCATGTGTTGCATGACGGTCATTCATTCTTTCTTTGGCAAGAACTACCCATGAAACTCAGCTTGTTTGGTTTGACAGGGGTTTATTTACAGTTGGGGTCTTTTTTAATGTGGCTGTGATTTGAAACTAGAGGGGCAGCTTGAATGTGGGACACAGGCAATGACGGATCTGCTGAGTGGTCTTAGATGTGGCCCTGATAAAGTCCTTTTTCTAGGTGATGCTCATCAGTTATGGGCACAAAATTTGTTTGTAATGGATGTTTTGAACACTCTGGATATAAGGAGTGGGATTCTGTGGTGTGGAGGCACTACCCTCAGTGATAAATCACCTAAAAGCTTTCAATCAATCACTAAAGCCTTTGAGTGAAAATCACACAGCCAGTTGCTACGTGTTCCTAATGATTCAATTAATATGGAAGGGTTATAATGGAGTTGTTTCAAGTGCTTTTATCTCAATACTGTCCAAAATCCTGTGACAGCAACATTTAAAAAATCAGCAATTTGGAATGCCACGATAAAGTCTTGATCAAAAGTATGTGCTCATTTTTACATAAAGATTAAGCAAAATTTCCACATACCACACACTTGTGTCTTGTGTTGTACATTTCTTGGAGTAGAAATTTTAATTTCCACATCTGAACATCAAATGCAGCCATAAGGCTAGATTTTCAAAATTTTATAGAACTGAAATGAAATATTTAACACCCCAGAAGGCACGTCATAAGTTATAATAAAAACATTAAAACAAGAGTTCTCCTTTTAATATATATTAAGCTTCATATTACTGTATTTTAGCAAACAGATTAAACTATGAAGTTTTGCTGTACATTCTGCATTACCTAAGAATGTAAATAAATGTTTATTAGCCTGACTATTAAGCTAATTTATACAGGCTGTGTAGATGAAGGGGAAAAAAGATCCTCTGAGAAAACATATACTCTGAGTGTCCATAAATAAACTTCATTGTAATAGACTCAATACAGCTACAGAGCTCCACTACGAAATGCCACTTGGACTGGGGAGTATTTCTGCATTCACAGGTTTTGAATCATCTGTGTGCAAAAGTCTTATTCCTTAACAATTATTTGAAAAAGAAGAAAGCTCCAGGGGTGGCCCAGTGAAATGCTTTTGTGACTGTGACATCTCTTCCCTCTCCATAATGGAAGCAACTGTTGCAGAACATGAAGGGGAAGAAAAAAGAAAACCCACCCTGGAAGACTGCATTTCACAAAGCTGAAAGAGAAAGTGGAGTATTCAAAGCAAGGGATTGATTAAGAAGCACATCAGAGATGATCTTTTAAATGTTAATTTCTTCTGTGGCCTAGAGAATGATAACCTTGAATTTCCTCTGATGTTAGCTGTCAGGGTGAGAAGCCCATTAGTTTTACTCCTGTATCACAAAGTGGGTCATCACGTAGGGTAATGTCTTGGTTGCTAAAGCAGCAAGGGACCAAGGATGGGGTCTTTTAGCTTCAAGTTTTCTTCTCCTTTATTTGGTTAAAGGATGTGTGGCTATTGCTAAGGGCACTCTCCTTGACCTTGGAGCTTCAAATCTCCAAGCAGTGCTACAGGCTTGTTTGACACAGATGTGCTCAGAATAGCTGACATGGTAGCTTTGTGTAGGAGGTTATTTAATCTTTGCAATGCTTCTATTCAAGTTTGTAGTGAAGCCATAGATCTCATAAATCTGTATTTGTAGCTGTTCTGTGCTCTCTGTAGTGGGAGCAAAGAGAAAGCACTAAGCTGCCCTGGACCCATCAGTTTCAGCAGCCTCACATTTGCAGGGCCCTTAATGTCCTTAACTCTGTTTTCTTCAAATTTGAGCATGCTGGACCTTCAGTGACAGCTCTGAGCATGCATATAAAAGGTGAATTTACTGAAACAGATGAGGCAACTCTAACTGTTCTGCCCTCTCTTGTTCTGACTTTCAAAGCCTCTGAGAGGTACGGAGCCTGGAAGCAAGTGCCACTGAGGGCAAGGATGCCTTGTGGTGGTGCAGGGAATAGAAAAAAATGTTAACCACTATGAGCGTAGGTTGGTTTTTGCAGACCATGCCGGGAACTTCAATCTGGGGCTCACTGTAAATGTGTACAAGTACCACATCTTGGTGACTGTTAATGCCTTTTCTCAGCTGTTCAATGTCTTGGAGCTTCAAAGTAAGTGGATATGAAAAAGGGCATGACCAAAAATGCCAGATAAAGGGAGAGACCCACTGCCACAGAGAGCAAAACTTGGAAACAGAAAACACGAGCATGTTCTATAGCAAGTTTTAGAAGAGCTCTTCATCTCTTAATTCTCCTCCCTGGCTGCCTTCCTGTTTTCTTCCCTCCTTGCTTTCCGTTTCAGTTGAGCTGCTGCAATAAGGATTAAATTGTAGGCTTAGCAGTTCTGTTTTAAAATGAGTACCCTACTCTGCTTATGAAAATGGCAAAGTAGCTTACAGTGGCAGCCATTTTGAATATGTTTACTGTAATGTACAACAACAAAGAAGCTGCCCAAGGACCAGGAGAGATATTAAAGAACTTTTTCATCATTTTCAGGTTTTAGATATTAAAAAGCTGTGCAGTAGGTAGCTGAAGAGATGGGTGGCTGGGCTCTGCTTTGCAAGCCTGGTACTCGGATTGGAGACTCAAAGGCTGCTCCTGGCTCCTTGGTTTTCAACTCGAGGTCTTCCCCTCAATTTCCTCCTTGACTTCCCTCAGGCAGGGCTGAAGGCATGAAGTCTTTTGTTTCCTGCTTTTGGACAACATGGAAAAAGAAAGCACCCTGCAGTGAGTGCCTCAGGAGGAAAGACCTTCATAAGCTAGAGCTTTGCTTTGCTTTGGTCTTCTTCTTAGAGCAAGAGGATTTTAGGCAGTAGGGATCCATTGGATCTATAGGAGCCACATTAGTAGGGGCTGATCTTCCCATTTTCTCAGCTGCCTTACCCTGAGGAAGCTGCTGGTGGTGGTTGGCTTAGGATTGAACATGAACTAAAATCCTGATGTCTTCAAACAGGAGAGACACTATAGAGAAGAAAAAGGATACAGGGAAATGCTTTTTTAAGCTTGTCTTAGGCCTCAAAGTAAATGTACCATTAAAAAAAAGTTGCTGGAGAAACTGCACTCATTTGTGTTTTCTGCAGTGTCTTAGGAATTATTTCATAGGCAAATTTTTTTTTTCAGGGTGTGTGTATATATAGACACACACATAAGTATGCAAGGTCCTTAGTGAATATACGATGAATATAGAAATCTTCACAGAGAGATCATGTTCCCCTTGGGAAGGACCACCAATTAATAGGAAATGGTAAATAACCTTTTTTTTTTTTTTTTTTTTTGAGGCAAATTGTATTGTAGTCTTCTAGTAATTGGGCTGTGTCTTATAGCTACTTGTCCTCTACAGAGGCTGAAAATTACTTCAGCCTTGTTAGAGCACGTTCAATATGCATTTTGGAAACTGTGCTAGCAGAATTCTCTTTCTCATTGCAATTAAAGTTTAAAGCTTTATTTAATTTGAAATGTGAATCTTTTGTTTCTTCAGGTGACAATCCTTAGTTTTATGCATATATGCATTTAGGAGGAAGGCACGGAGGTGTGCTGTGATCTGGTCTGATCATGTCAGGGATTTCTCTGTCCGTTAACAGAGGCTGAGTTTATGTTCTGAAATTAAATTCTTTTTAGGTGCTGAAATAGATTTATTTATTAGATGTATCCTATTCCTCCTCATAACCTGGTCTAGAGGAATCAGATTTAGGGTCTGCTTCTTGAGGTAGAAATTAGGATAAAATTCTGTGGAAGTCAAGGGTCTATAAGATGACAAGTTTCTGGGGAAGTTCTTAGGTGTAACGTTGCAGCTGGGCTTCATAAACTTAGCTAATAGTTCAAATATGCAAATATTTGAACATAATGCATATGTGCATATGTATTCATAATGCAGGTACTAATAGGATTTTCAAATACTCTTCTACCTTTCTCTTTCAGCACCTACATTCTACAAAAATGTGGCCATTAGATTCTTATCCTACCTAGTAATCTTTTCAGAAAATATGTGGTAATTTTTCTTCCATTTTTCAGATGTCACCATTACTTCTATCTCCAGGAATAGTATTTCCAAGAAGATTTGA
Source organism: Myiopsitta monachus (assembly GCA_017639245.1). NCBI lineage: Eukaryota > Metazoa > Chordata > Aves > Psittaciformes > Psittacidae > Myiopsitta > Myiopsitta monachus. Next base: position 522,912 of record CM029941.1, on the reverse strand, counting down.
ATTTTCCACACATTCAGAATGCTTTCCAGGTTATTCAAGCTGTTAGCTTCCTTGTAGTAAAGCAATTTAGGTTAAATATGCCTTTTGCAAAAGATGTGAATAGCTGAAATTGCAACTGAACTGCAAGGGTAATTGCATGAAAATAAAGTTAATCTTTGTTTATCTTCTGTAACTTCTGCATTTGGTGCACTGGAAGCTGTCATAACGCCATTTCTCCTGTAGAAGTGGATTATTTACTTGTGATAATAGCCACATAAAATCATTAACATGCTGTCATAAACAGCTGTGTTAAAATGTGTTATAAATGGTGGTGACATAAATAAAATGTCCAACAAGAAGCTGCGATTTACAAACAGAACACAGTTGCCTTTGGGAGAAGGGAAAGGAGCACATGCTCTTTAGAGTAACTACTCTTTCACACGTTGTAAATAGACCTCCTTAATATTACCTGTGTTCTAGGGCAGAAGTGCCAGTGTGGAACTTTCAGGCCTGATCTTGGCATTATGCTTCAAGTAACTGAAATCAGAGCATTATAAGGCATATGAAAAATAAATCAAAATTTGACTCCTTGAGGTTATTAGACAATACATTTTATTCTAAGTTCTAATGGTGGTGTTCTTGTTGTGTCTGAAGTACTCTTCAAACTGAGTCTTCCAACTCTTGTTTTTCCTTTGCTAAGTGTTATTAATTTTTTGAAGCCACGCTTTTTTCTGTATTTACTTTGAAGGAAAATCTGGTACACAGCTACGCCAATTAGCGTATAGGTGGAACTAAGTACTTGACAATAAAATTAATTTCTATAAAGAAAATGCCAAGTAGCTGTTTATGCACTGTTACATATATTCATAGAAATCTTTGGTTTGAGGTATAAAATTGAATTAATTAATTGTTTTCTTAGGACTAAAAGGTTTTTCAAATCCTTTTATCGTGTAAGTTTTTGTTTTCATTTGCTCTAATGAGGTAAAAGGATTCATTAAAATCCTAGGAAAGGCACTAAAAGCCATTTTTGCATTCACATGCAGATTTCTGAAAACTCCATTCCCTGTGCATGCGAGCACAGAACAGTGGTGCTACTGCTGGCACCACTGCGTGTGTTTGGTGGAGGTTGGGGAGCAGCCTGTCTGTCTGGGAAAGAGAGCTTGACACCTAAATGAGGAAGCCCTTGGATGTGCTGCCCCTGGACTGTGGCGGGGGGGAGGGGGGATAGGCATGCAATGTGTCAAAACCATTGATTTTACTATGATATAGTGGAAACTTTCTCACTCAAGCATAGCCACTGCAACTTGAGAAAACTCTGTGATCTAAAAATACATGTTGCATGTGCTTTGCCTGTTGGCCAGTTATTAGAAAATGCTTGATGCAGTGGAGATAAAGGACTCCTTCGTGTTTCTTTGAGTTGTGTTTTTTTTGTGTTACTATATCCACAAGTTCGGAAGCAGTTTAATAAATTTTTTTCCTCTGTAGCAGACTTTATATTGTAGCTATGGTCTGAAACCATCTCCCTCTGCCTTTACAGGCTGATTTATCGTAGAATCACAGACTGGTTTCTGTTGGAAGGGACCTTCAAGCTCACGCAGTTCCAACCCCCGTGCCACGGGCAAGGACAACTTCCGCTAGAGCAGCTTGCCCCAAGCCTCTGTGTCCAACCTGGCCTTGAACACTGAGAGGGATGGGGCAGCCACAGCTTCTCTGGGCACCCTGTGCCAGTGCCTCAGCACCCTCACAGCAAAGAGCTTCTGCCTAAGAGCTCATTTCAATCTCCCCTTTGGCAGGTTAAAGCCATTTTCCCTGTCCTGTCCCTATAGGCCCTTGTCCAAAACCCCTGTGCCATTGCAGGAGGTAAAAAACTCAGGTTTTCAGTGCTGTGGTAGGGGTGGTTGCAGCTTGAGCATTGGTACTCTCAACAGCTCCCCTGCCTCTCCTCTGTACAGAGGACATGCTCACACGGTCTGTCTCGTCTCACTGGAAATCAGTGGCCAGGCAAGTTGTAGTGAGGGTGTTCTAGTGAGGAGAACATTGATCTGGTGTGGTGAAGGATGATCCATGAGGCCCAGGTTTTGGGCACTGTGTCTGATAGATGGTGAGACTGCAGTCTTGCTGTGTTTGCTATTAGCAAATAAATGGGAGGAAAGCATTTGAGGCCCAACACTACTTTTGTGCTTGTCACACTGAAATGCATCTTAGGGCATTTGGCCAGGGAAGGTCCTTTGTAAGCTATTCAATTCTCCAAGTAAACTTCAAGATGTATGGTGGTTTTATGCCGCTCTCCGTCTCATATAGTTGTATAGATTTTTGGCTTTCCTTTATCTCTTTTATATGTAAAAGACCAATTTATCTACAAATATGTTTTTATGGAACAAACATATGATTTGTGTTTAGGATTTTTAGTATGTGTTAATAATTTGCAGAGAAACATAGCCTAATTTCTTATGCTTGCCAGCTGTGTCTGTGATGCCTACGGGGGTTTTATTGTAGCTCCTTTATACTGAGTTTCTGTATCTAATACAATATGTTCCTTCCTCCATAGAAATGTATAACAAATATTTACTCCTTGTCTCTTATGGCTTTGCTGTTTCAGGTTCACAGTTTAAGGCTTTTACAGCACTGAAGTTCTTGACTGAGCCTTCAGATGCTGTTACCATGCGTGGAAGCAATGTGCTGCTGAACTGTGCTGCAGAATCAGATCAAGGAGCCCCAGTTATTAAATGGAAGAAAGATGCCGTCTTCTTAAACCTGGCAGTAGATGAAAGGAGGCAGCAGCTGGCAAATGGATCACTCCTGATACAAAACATAGTCCACTCCAGGCACCACAAGCCAGACGAAGGTCTCTACCAGTGTGAAGCATCTCTAGAAGGCGTTGGAGCTATCATCAGTAGGACAGCTAAGGTCATGGTAGCAGGTAGGAAGAAACATTCCTACCTTTTGGATTGGTGGAAATACTCTTTGTAAGACCACGGTTTCTTAAAAAATAGGAGCAAAAAGTGCACATAAAAGCATTTCAGGTGCTTTGGGTTTTCTTTTTTCCCCCTCTTCAAAAGAAGTAATGCTAGATATGACACTTCTATGACAGTAATTTATTTCTGACAAGGTATTATTCTTGTTTAAATATGTCTAATCACCTCTTTGTTGCTTTATCTACTGCATATTTATTGTCTTCAAAACAGATAAAACCTCTGAAGTTTGGAATTAACTGCTTTTCTGATGAATTGAGCATCACAACCCTCCTTCCCTCATTCCCTCCTCCCAAACTTCTGTAGGGCACTAAATGTACAAATTTTTACTGTTTAGGAACTTTTTTGTAGACGAGAACTCATCGCTCGGCTGATTGGAACTGGCAGCCTCTTTGTATTTCTTTCAATGTGCTTGTGTTGGCATATTGCAAAAGGAACAGAAGTTTGTTACCAGGCATTTGAGAACACTTACGTCTTCTCGTTGACTTCACAGATATCTTTGTGAAGGATGTTTGTCTGAAGTTTTGAAGGAGTCTTGCCTCTTCATCAGTCTGTCGAAGGATGTAGTGAGTCCTCAATTGTCTAATTATTGAAAAAAATAAAGTTTGAAAATCTGTCAAATCAAAAGAGAAGTACTTTTTTCCAGGCATCCAGTCTAAGCACTACCTAGTCTTGCTGTCATGCAACATTTTGAAAAACACAAGGAACTGAGCTAATACTGAAGTTCAATCTAGTTCAGTCCAGGAGCTTTACAAATTTTTGTCATCCTGTGTGTTCCTAAACATTTACCAGTTGCACTGGGAGGAGTTCAGACAGCTTTTCTCAGCTGGTCTGGCCAGTGTCCCTCATGAACTTGGTGCTTTTTTCAGTCTTAAGGTTCTTTTGGAAGACCACATCCCCTCCTTCAAACCCTTCTCCATCTGCTAGAAAAGCCATATTTTCTCATGGTACCAGGTTAAAAGAGGTAATAAGAAAGTCATCTCTTTCCTAATCTATCTCCTCCTCGCCACTTTTCTGTATGCATCTCTGGTCACTTAACATCATCAATAGTGTATGTGCTCCTGTGCTATGACTCCTACCCAAAGTGAGGGAGAGCCCCAGAGTTGCAAAAAAATTGGTCATTCTGACACGAAGTCTTTTCTTCAGGGACAGCCTACAGAGCCTCGCTTTGTGAAGGAGAATTTTTTGCCAGTTCAAGTTGTTATTTGGCCTTGAGCTTGGTTACTGGCAACGACTAACTAATAAAATCACTTCAATTACTCTTTTTTAAGTTAATGTATATATGTAAGTGTTCCCTGTGCTGTGTCCAGCTCTATAATTTTACGATTTTCATAGGAAGAACTGTGCTTTTTGTGTCAGGTCCTGATATCATATCCCTGCAGTGGTGGTGGGAAGTTTGGGGTTGGGGGGAGCTGAAACTGAGAGAACTGATCAAGATTTCATTATTAGAAAGACAGTGAACTGGACAAGATGCAGTGTGACCAAAATTAAATACCGGATATTTGTTTAAACAGAAGTATTTTTAGTACAAGGGCTGCCCAGGCAGACTATGAGGGCTCCAACTTGGAGATACTCAAGACCCACAAGCTGCTGGAAGCTGTCCCTGCTTTCTGCAGGGCACTGGACTTGGACGATCTCTTTAGGGGCTTTGATGATTCTGGTTTTTATTTCTTTTCTGAGCGTATGAAAATGACACATATTGTAAGGTGAAGCATAGGGTGTATGGCATTTAAAATTGGCAGCAACTTATTCACGCAGAAATCGTGTTTTGCTCTCTGAAGGATGTATATTCCTGAGTGAGCAGAATTTCTGTGTTGGGTTGCGGAGTATTTTTTGAGGGAGTCAGTGTGCAGTGTTCGCAGAAAGTCATTGACTTGGGGCACTGGCAGATGGAAACATGACAGAGTAAGGAAGAGAGGGCGAGAGGAGAAATGAAGGTCTCGTGCTCCTGTATGTTGTGTTAAATCATTGCTTGACAGAGCAAATAAACGTCCTCTTACTACACAGATGAGGGTTGGGGTAGGAGAGCTGTGTTCAACTTTCTAACCCTTGAAAACTGAATCTTACTGATCTGTTGTATGATGTACAAGTTATTGCTGTTGATGATGGTATGTGTGATTGCACTGTCCTCAGGAATGGAAGATGGTGTTCATGTCAACACTGCAGATCTTCTTTTCACTTAGTCTCACACTGTGCAAGATTTCATTCTTTCAAGATTTTAAAAGAAGTATTGTGATCTTTAATATTTCAGGCAGGCTGTAGGAAAACATTCTGTCACCTAATTGCAATATAACCTTTGGTAGTGTCACTTTGAAACTGTAGGCCTGTTCAGGGCATTTTAAGTACTTACTGCGCTGTTTGGCAACATACAATTCATCAACATTTATGTCTTTGGAGGCTGAAATTACCAAACCGGTGGTATGTATAAGGGATGTATATCTTTCTTTCTTGCAGCAAAGACTCAATGTGGTTTCCCCATGCTTTTCAAAGCATTAACAGTTAATAAAGCAGTCACTGCTAAAAGGTAACAGTCAACTCAGCATGGAACAGGCTGCTCAGGGGTTCTGAAAGTACATTGCCCTTTAAAAGCCCTTCCCTTTATACTTTAATGTCGTAAAGAGGTTTCAATATAGAAAATGTAGCAAATGAAAACTGTTTTTAATCAGTCAAGAATTTTATGCATGAAGCCTGCCATGTATGAGGAAAATAACAGTGTTTCTAAGAACTTTTTGAGGGTCCTTACAGCCCTGACATGCTCCAGCTGTATAAGTATTCCAGGCTGAAGTGGAAATGAAAGCACTGGAGAGAAACCAGGAGCTGCTTCCTTCTCCAGCATCTTATTAAAACTCCCAATTTAACAGACTACTGATTATCAGTATTTCTAGTAATTGCTGGGATTTCAGATAGAGACCACACTGCCCTGTTCTATGTCTCTATTTATAGACTGCTGCAGCATCAGTCTTTCAAAGTTTCTGGCTTTACTCTTGATCTGAAATGTTAGTCATTCAGAGGAAGATAAAAAGAGGAAACAAAGGTTCCTCTTTAGGAAAAGTCCAGAACTTCAGCATCCAGTCCCTTGGAGACCAGTGTGATGAGATAGGAATTCTTTTGTGTGTGGTTGTGATGATTTTTAATTAGAAAATTATGCTGGGAATTATTTATAATAGCCTTGTAAAAAACAAACCAAATGAGATAACCTGCATCACAGCTATAGATCCATTCAGACCAATGTTCTGGCTTTGGTAATCAGCAGTAGCAGGTGCCTAGAGACTGTAGAACAGTGAGTATCATAGAATAGTTTGGGTTGGAAGGGACCTTAAAACTCATCCAGTTTTAGCCCCTGCCATGGGCAGGGACACCCCTTACTACACCAGATTGCTTCAAGCCCTGTCCAACCTGGCTTTGAACACTTCCAGTTTACCTGAATTCTCTATTAGCCATCAATGTGGGCTGTGTGTCAATAAAATCTTGTCATGAGTGAAGCATTTGGACATTTAGATGCCTTTTAGTTTTTCTTGTTCAATTTGTCTTTCTTAACTTATACTTACAACACTTCATTCTCTGCAGTCCTGGCTGAAATCGGAGGTTATTTTGGAGGATGGAGGGGGAAAGAAAAACAAAACACGACAACCAACTATCTAGAAGAATAGTTAGGACATGCTCTGTCAACAGAGTTGAAAATATCTCCTATCTGATAAAGTCAGTGGAAAAGTGCAGCTGGCCAGCTTAGAGGAGCTCTTTGAGCTCCTGAAAGACTTAATCTCATGAAAAAGTTTTAATGCAGTGTTATGGCATATGTCACTAGACGGTAGCTTACGTACAGTCTTACTAGCAGTCTCTTTATTGTGGGAAGAGCTTTCCAGTTGTTCTGAAGGTTAATATACAGTCAAGAAAGAGGGTATTTCTCAAATCGTTGCTGCAGCCTTGTTTAGTGCATGAGTTGAGCAAGTACCAGAGAATAAACAGAACCCATTTGTCATATTTCTCCTTCAGCTGAATGTTGGTCCAAATGCTCCCAAAAGCCTGTTATTTAAGCAATAACTTATTTCTTCAAGAACTTTAAATTGTTTTAAGATGTTTTTAAACAGTTTTTTGACACCATCAATGTATTCCTCAGCTTTGAATGTGAGAGTGCCATTTGTGCCATGGTGTTTTATCAGGTTGCTTCATCAGTATTAGAGGAATAATTTAAAAAATCCCAAGTAAAATTAACCATGAACTGGTTTATAATTGTTCTGATACGAATCAAAATTTTGTTTCGTACTTGTCTAGATAGAACACCAGGAGATTACAATGACACAAGGTAACTGGACTTAAAAATTACAGCCTTGTATTTATTGTGACTGCCCTTTGTGCTGTGCTGCTGTTTTTGTAACAGCACTGCCAGACTTCACAGAATGGCTGAGGAGGGAAAGAACACTGGAGGTCATCTAGTTGAACCTCCCTGCTCAAACAGGGTCACCTAGAGCACATTGTTGAGGACTGTGGCCAGACAGGTCGAATATCTCAGGAAAGGAGACTCCATGACCTCTCTGGGCAACCTGTTCCACTGCTCAGTCACACTCGGAGTAAAGAAGTTCTTACTTATGTTCAGGTGGAACTTCCTGTTGTTTAGTTCATGTCTGTTGCCTCTCGTCCCATTTATTGGCATCATGGAGAAGAGTCTGGTTCCATCATCCCAACATCCTTCCTTCAGACACTTGTATACGTCTATCAGAACTCCCTGGAATCTTCTATTCTCCAGGGTGAACAGGCCCAGCTCCTTCAGCCTTTCCTCGCATGAGAGATGCTCCAGACCCCTCATCATTCTCATAGCCCTACACCGGACTTGCTTCAGGAGCTTGTCTGCTTTGTACTGACGAGCCCAGAACTGGATACAGTATTCCATGTGAGGCCTCATCAGGGCTGAGTAGAAAGGGATGATCACCTCCCTCAACCTGCAGGCAAAGCTCTTCCTAATGCAGCCTGGCACACGATTGATCGTCTTGGTTGCAAAGTCCCATTGCTGCCTCATGGGCAACTCGTTGTCTGCCAAGGACTCCCATGTCCTTCTCTGTAGAGCTGCTTCCCAGCAGGTCAGCCCCCATCCTGTACTGGTGTGTGAGGCTATTCCTCCCCATGGTCAGGACCTTGTGCTGGCAGGGCTTTCAAAACTTCCGTTTCAAAAGAGGCTTCTCTGCCCATCTCCCCAGAGTGTCCGGATCCTTCTGAAGGGCAGCACAGCACCCTGGAGTGTGAGCCACGCTTCCCAGTTCCGTATCCTCGTGCAGAGGAGACACTCTATCCTTTCATCCAAGTAACTGATGAACAAGTTAAACAATACTGGACCGCATATTTGAATAACACAAGTCTAGTTGCTAGGGCAGCTGTTAAACCTAAGGTTAAGATCCTCCAGGTGTGAAGAAATTCTACTCCTCACTTAGGAAAACAGTGAAGCTGTAACACTGAATTATTTTCAGAATATTATAAATCCATTGGTCATTCTGAAAGATCTATGTATGTGCACAAAGAAAAGTGAATACATTATGAAATTCAATATTAGATGCTATTGCTTGCTAGTATTTTTGGATTTTAATGAACTAATGTTGCAAATAAATAATTTAGAATGACACACAGTAGCTAGTTCAGTTCTGTGTTTTGGCTTTAGTCTGAAAACAATGCTGACAGCACACCTATGTTCTAGTTGCTGCTCAGTAGTGCTTACCCTGGTCAAGGGTTTTTTAGTCTCTCATGCTCTGCCAGTGAGGGGGGGTACAAGAAGCTGGGAGGAAGCACAGACAGGACACCTGACCCAAAGTAGCCAAAGGGGTATTCCATCCCACAGCACATCATCCCCAGTATAGAAACTGGGGGGAGTCACCTGGAAGGCCCAGATTGCTGCTCAAGTTGGGCTAGGTATTGTTTGATGGGTGCTGAGCAATTGTACTGTGCATCACTTGTGTTTATGGTTTGTTTTTTCCTCTCCCCATTTAGTTTTATATTCTCTCTCCTTGTTATTTCCCTTATCATTACTAGTGGTAATAGTAGTAGTTTTGCATTATACTTTAGCTACTGGACTGTTCTTATCCCATGGGTTTACATTCTTACCATTCTTCACCCCACCCCATGTGACGTGGGGAACAGAGTGAGTGGGCGGCTGTGTGGTTCAGAGATACCAACTGGGCTTAAACCACAGCCGTGGTCCAAAGTGTTGCAAATTTCTCATTCCCTGGATCTATCATAGCCACTTTTTTAATAAAGGAAGAAAATTGCTTTCATAAATTAATCATTTGGGAGGTATAACTTCATCTAAACTAACTAAAATTAGCCAATACTGACTTAATCTTTTTTTTTTTTTTTTTGCTATTCCTACCTTTTTTATTCCTAACCGCAGGAGACTTTAAGCTATTTAATGTGAATTTATAAACCATAATAAATGTAGTGAACAAAACTAAAACAAACTTTACTTCCCTCACAAACTCATTTTGGAGCTCCAAGAATTGATTTTCTTGATAAATGGAAAAATAAAATAATAATATAAAAAAGCAAGTCAATAACTGTAGAGCAGACATTACAGCTGTGTAGCTAGAAAGCTTAGATTACAAGTATCACCCCTTGACAGCGAATTCAGAAAGGTAGATGGATGTTTACGAACTTTCAGCCAAGAGGTTTTCCTCTTTTTATACTCACACTTTACATGAAAACATACAGCATTTATATACATTAGTATTTACTCCAGTACACAGTGTGTACTGGTGCATAGAGGTTTGCCTGGGAATTAATAGGGACTTGGGTAAGTCCGCTGTTTAACAACTAGAGAGCTGATTTATATATTCTTTTTTTTTTTTTGCGCTCCTTGCCATAAAAATATATGCCCTTGGGACCACTTCTTACATCACTTGATGACCTGTAGTGCTTTATAATTTTTTTTTGTTAATGGAATGGATGATTCCCGAGTGCTCTCTCCATGCTATTGCTGCTTAATGTTCCTTTGTTGTATTTGTAAGATCCACCTGCAAATGAGTCCACAAATGTGTACTCTGTCATGCCATTAAAGCTCATTAGCATGCTCATATTTAAATCAGATCTGAAATGTGAAAAGAAATACCAGGAAATCGGATAATATTTGACTCTTTACATGCCACTCTCCGTTTTGATCCCAGTTTTTTTCCACTGTCTTGTCATGGTTTAGAATAAGATGCACTGCTTTCTTTGATGTAAATGAGGGTGCAGGGAGATAAGCGATCAAAAAGCCACAAACAAAATGCCAGCATATGTAGTAAGGTAGTTGTCCTTTTGATGCAATCACTGATTATTTTTCTTGTTTAAATGGTCATTTTCAACATAGTTCATGGTTATTATTTGTATAAGGTGAAAAGCTATGGGAAAGGTTTCTGTTTGATATGACCAGTCTTGTGCAACAGGCTGTGAGTTACATCCTTAATTCTTCAATGCATTTTTCCCAGATTTAATCTGATGGAACTGAAGCAGCTCCTCTATTTCTCTCTTCTATATTTGGAGCTGCTTCAGGTCTCTCGACTTTCCCCTGCTAAGCTGTGATAGAATTTCTCATTGCCTGACACAACATTTGTACATGATGGCTTTATTTACTTGGGAGTAACCTTAGCATTGGGAAGAAGGCAAGACACTTCGATACTTACTGAATATTAGAACACTTATATCTTGAATATCCAGTCCAGTGAAAGTTTTTAGGCAGCGCTTTTAGTGACTGGCTGTTCTTTGTAATCATAGAATCCTAGAATGCTTTGGCCTCGGAACACACTGCCAGGGATGGGGCAGCCACAGCTTCTCTGAGCACCCTGTGCCAGTGCCTCAGCACCCTCACAGGGAAGGACTTCTACCTAAGAACTCATCTCAGTCTCCCCTCTGGCAGCTTAAAACCACTCCCGTGTCCTGTCCCTCCATCCCTTGTCCAAAGCCCCTCTCCAGGTTTCCTGCAGCCCCTTCAGGCACTGGAGCTGCTCTGAGGTCTCCCCTTCAGGAGCCTTCTCTTGTGCAGACTGCCCCAGCCCAGCTCTCTCAGCCTGGCTCCAGAGCAGAGCTGCTGCAGCACTCACAGCATCTTCAAAGACTCATTCTGACAGGTCCATATAATCACAGTTTCTGCTAAGCACTGAGTGGTTTTGAAGATAATTTTTAGTTTTTTATCATACGTATTTACTGACTTCTAGTGCCCAGAAAAACATAGCAGCCAGCTTCTGCCCCATCACTGAAAATACTGAATTCTTCACTCTGAACAGGTAGAAGGAATAAAAAAGTTTTGGAATCTTCAGAGCCAGTCATCAAAGCCTCTTGGGTGAAGAACCGGATAGAAAGTGGGCGCAAAGGGCAAGAAGAAGAAAAGGCTGAGCACTATATTGGTTATGATTTAGGTATGGTATAATCTAGATACAGTACAACTAATCAGGTATTTTGCTTAGCCTTCACTTTAAACATGCTACTTAGATATTTTTAAAGATAACAAAAATGCTGCAGTTAAACAAATACTTTATTTTGCTAGAATAATTTAGAAGTCTCTTCAAATGTACCTTAGAATCCAGAGACTTGAGGGTCCCATGGAGATCAGGGCAAAAAGAAGCATGTCTGTGACAGCCCCTGTGGTGTCCAGTTAACGCGCAGTTCCGGCTTACACTCATTTCTTCATTCCAACTCTCTGTAACATAATGTTCCATTGGTTTTAAAATAGCGAGCAAAGTAGTAGGTCATGTCTGAAGATAATCTTTGCTAATATTCTACCTCACATTCAAGTGCCTGAAAAACAAAACACGAATAAGACAGTTTCATCAGCTTTTAATTTTACATCTGCGTTGACTTTAAAGTTAATGCAGGGAGTGACTTGGGAGGAGCGGACTCCTGAGGACTGCTCCAGTTGCACATTTCTTGCATGTATCTATCCACGTTGCTTGTGGGTGTGCTCTCTGCCAGAAGGAATAATTAACTCTATATTTAATACAAAAATAAAAAGCTAACTGTTCATTTGCATTAATGATTTGAGTCCTGTAGAATCCCCAGGCGATGGCAGAGGGATGGCTCCCATCTTCTCACTCCAACAAAACTGCATCTGGATTCAGAACCATCAAGGCTTCAGTCTGTGTTCCCCTCTGCTCCCCTCTGAGGGCTGAGTAGAAATCCAGATGCTCTGAGCTAAATTTACTCTTTCACATGCTTATTTTCCTCTTCTAGCAGAGCAGAGGTTATGCATGCATCAGGGCTTTTGATTGCCTGTCTGAAATGCCTTTCATTGCACCAGGGCACCACATTTCATCTTGTTTTGTCTCTCCAGTAGCTTAGTGCTATCTTCTTGGCTTGGGCAGTTCCTCATGATGTGAGCTGCGCTGCTGGATTACAGCTCTGCTGGGAAGGTGCCCCAAAGGAGATGGCTGGACAATTACAGTGCTGTTGCTTCTGCCAGTTTAAATTGTAACTGCACATAGTTAGTTAACCCATATGCCAAAGTCCACCTTTCACACCCTCCTTTGCAGTTAGATGTATGAGTGCTGAGACAATGCTGAAGCCAGGGCTCTAAAGCAATACTCCTTCTGTTGCACTGTATTGTCTCATTGCTTTGCCTTGTTCTCTTGCCTGTCATCCGTCTGTCTCTCAAATTCTACAATTGAAGCAGGAGATATCTTTGGACAGAAACAAGTTTTGGTTTTGGTTTTGTTTTGGTTTTTTTTTTTTTTTAATTCTGTCTTCTATGTGGTTCCTCCAAGTCTGAGGCCGTTGTTCAATACTCCTGTTTGTTGTGTGAGGGAACTGCCTGCCTCTCTGCAATCCCATGTTTTCATAATTAGTGGCAGGATTGGTGGTACTTATGACACCTAAATACAAAGGTCCCTTTAATCTTAGGTAATTTTTTTTAGTGGAAATTATTTAGCTAAATTAAAATGAAAGTTTGAAAATCAGAAATTATTAAATTTGTGTCAACACACTGATTCTTTCACAGTTTTCAATTTTGTAAGTTTATCAACCTGTAAGAGAGCAACATTCCAGACTTAAAAAAAGGTGTTTGAGAACTGCATTAGTCTGCAACACTACTTTACTTTGGGGGCAAGGTGACAATAGCAACGTTATTTTTCTGCAGCATTCTGTAGGCTTCTACTATAGGGGGACTGAGAAATGCTCAGTGGGAGTATATGCCACCTCAACTCTAGCTTTTCTGACCCTTCTGCTGCATAGAAACATGACTTCAATTAGCAAATTTAATTTAGGAAAAAGGTTTTGCTTTCAGTTTAAGTGCCTCGCAGAGATTTACTTAGGCTGAACTTGAGGAGATTGGATTGAAAAAGGAGCAGCCTTGTTTGGCGAGGGCATGAAGTCTCACTGAATTAAAATAATGGGGTGTAATCGATCACAGGTGCTGGAGATGACCACTAGCCTGTAGATATCTGGTCAGTTTACCTTCCAAGAGAGGACTGCTCCCACACTGTGTTTGTTGATCATCTGTCTGCTCTGGCTTTACAAGCCCTGAGTGATAAGAGCCCCTTGGAACTATGTCCTACAGGATCTGTTGGGATGTTTTTTTCCTGAAATTAGTCTTCAGTTTTCTTGGTGTCATCACTTTGTCCCTGTTGCACAGGACAAAGGGGCTGTTTGGGTCTGATGTTCTAAGCCTGAAAACAAGTGCTTGACTTGTAAGTTCTCTTGGTATATAAAATAACTTTTTTAAATTTCCTTCCTGATTATAAAAGAACCTTTCAAATTGCTCATCTTCCCTGGTCTACTGTGACAGAATAGGCGATAACTGATGCAGTATTTTTACGGGGTAAAAAGCTTTCATGATTCTCACCTTCCTAGACCGTGTAGTTTGTCTGAGACTTGATGAAAATCTTTTTACTCTTTGCTGCCTTTTTTGGCGTCTCCTCTTCTTTCATCCATCTCCCAGTGGCAGTTATTTGAGTGAAGAAGGACCTATCTACATTTAGTTCCTGGTGCTGTCAGCTTCACGTTCAGTCCTTTGGGGAGGACTGAGCTTCCTTGCTTTTGGGAGCATTTTCTTCTACTGCTGGGTACAGCCCCTCTGTCTGAGGCCAGTCCCCTCCTCTGGGCTGTCAGGACAGTGGTGCTTGAACCTCCTGCACTGCTCGTGCTTCTGGTCTTCCATGCCCCCAGTTACATATGTTTTCTCCGGAATTTCTACTTTTTTAAAGCAAAAAGGTACTTTTTTTTTTTTCTCTTTTACATTTAAAACTTATGGTTTGAAATTTCTCTTCTTTATGATCTTTTTGTTGTTGTTACCTGGAAGTAGCAATGCTCACCTCTGAGTTTGCAGGGGTCTAAATCTTCCGAAGTTTGCTATGAGCATTTCTTGGTGTGATAGCCAAGTGCTTCAGATGTATTTGTCTGCCTTCTGCTACAGAATACTTTGCAGAAATACAAATAATGCTGTGAAAAATATACTAGTCCAGTTTTACAACAGGGGAAAATAAAGAATAGTTCAAAAAAGAAAACGAAAAGAAATAAAAGGCCACTTGCTTCTGTTCAGATGCTGACTGAAATTAGCTGCCTGAAGCTCCTTCTGGACTTCTGTCTAACCGTGGAGGCAATTAAAACCCAGAGCTGTGGCAGTTTTGACCTCTATTTGCTCAGTGTCTGGCTGCCCCACCCTGTGTGTGCCTGCTCAGACCTGACAGCATGCAGGCACTGGGTGCCCATCTCATTTCTCTGCTCCATGGGAAGGGAGACATTCTTCTGCCTTTCTCCCTTTAATACTGCATGGCAAGTAGTCCTGGCCTGCCCTGTCTGTGCAGGCAGGATCAGGCTCCCTGCAGGAGAACCGATAGGCACGAAAAGCTGGAGGCGATGCTGCTGTCCTTCTGTACCATGCTCCAGGTATTGCAGTAGTCAAAATGGCAATGGAGCGATCAACGGCCTTATGCAGCCTAGTTTTGTTGCAGGACACAGATTTTCTGATGTCCAACGTACATCTTCTGTAATATTAAGGAATATGATATAATCCTTCTATTTGCGATCAAGAACAACAGAGGGATCATTGTTAAATTGCAGTTTAACGCATTAAAACCTTTTGCACAGTCCCCTCATCCTTACTCTTTCTTTTTCTGGACTAAATAAAGGTGGTTCCATGCCCAGGATAGGTGGGATGGAACTGGATGATCTTTAAGATCCCTTCCAACCCAAACCGTTCTGTGATTCTATGAAACCTGATTAAAGTTGTACATGCATCATCTTCCTAAGTATCTTACTGGTTTTTTTGCTTAGCTGGATAACCAGATTATACACCCTTATCCAACAGTGGCATCATTAGTGTCTCATGGCACAAGGTAGCAGGAAAAAGTGAAGGATATTTATATGTCTCCCCAGGGGAGTGATGAACTCCCCAGCGTGGAACACTGATAAGATTCAGCTAAGCAAGGTGAAGGGACATCTAGTCTAGGTTATGCTTTGCCTAGAAAGGTTGGACCAGGTGATCCTCGAGGTCCTTTCCAACCTGGGATTCATGATATACTTTAACAATATATGTTATAGGGGGGTTATCAAAACTATTCTTCCAGGCACTGCATAGTACAATTACTACTTGTAATTGGGGCTGTTCAGCCTGGAGAAGAGAAGGCTGCATGGAGACCTTAGAACAGCCTTCTAGTATCTGAGGGGGGGCCTATAAGGATGCTGGCGAGGGACTCTTCATTGGGGACTGTAGTGAGAGGACAAGGGGTAACGAGGTTCAAACTTAACCAGGGGAAGTTTAGATTGGATATAAGAAGTTCATTACTGTTAGGGTGGTGAGGCACTGGAATGGGTTGCCCAAGGAAGATCCCAGTGATCACTGGCAGTGTTCAAGGCCGGGTTGGACAGAGCCTTGGGTGTCATGGTTTAGTGTGAGGTGTCCCTGCCCATGGGAGGGGGGTTGGAACTGGATGATCTTAAGGTCCTTTCCAACCCTAACTATTCTGTGATTCTGCTTACAAGGATTATAATGTAGGTATCTTGCATGTGTTTCTAATATAGAATAAACAATCAGGAGTTTTTCCTGGGAAAAGCGTACCCTGTAAAGTGAGTAAAAATGGATAATTTCATAGCTGTATTCATCTTAGAGCTCTGTTCTTCTATAATCTTATTTCTTTGGAGAAGTCTTCACTACTTTTGCTGGAATGTGTTATTTTCTTAAGTGTGAGCAGTTCTGTGTAATTTTATACTTACAGTTTGAACTTGGTGTCATGTAGTTTGGGGTAGTTGGATATAATATCAGGACTTCACAGTGAACCCTACACTTAAATTGCTCACCCTGCATATCTTGAACATTAGGGACCTGGCTCTCAGAATAGCATTTACAATGATCAATTGGATCTGAAGTATCATTTATAGTGAAGAGGGAGAATTAAATGCCAAAGAGCAAGATTTGTAGGAGCTGGTACGCTGAATGCCAACATCTGCTGAGGAGGAATGTCTGTAGTCTCATCTTTTTCCTTTATGAGGCTCCAGAGTGGGAAACTACCCTCTGTACTTAAAATAGAGCACACTTGGGCATAGGCGGAATGATGATTCTTCCTCTGATGATGCGATAGCAAGAGTAGCCATGTTTATTTTGTTGAAATTCTTGCTAATGAAATGGGAGATTAGAGTTTCAGACCCATTTTGGTAGATGGGTAGGAACCCGTTGCACTCGTTCTCCAGGAGAATATTTCTACTCGCCTTCCTGTGAAGTTGCAGAAGAGTCCGTCTGAAAACGCTTCTTTGCAAGAGCTGGGCATTGAAACCATTTTTACACGCTTTTATTGAAAGTGACTGTTGAGCATGTTAGAGTCTCTCAAATGTTTATTTGCGTGCCTGGAAAGCAGGGTGGGTTTGTGAATTTTGGGTATCTCAAGGAGCATGAACTCCGAAGTGTTCAGAGAGCTGGGTTAGCCAGAGCAGAAGAGCTTTGGGATATACTCAGCAGTATCATTTTGAGTACTAAAGCACATTTTCTAGTGACAACTCAGACATCTATTCTGCTTAATTTGCGTAAGTGGGTCCTGTGAAGAGTTTTTTGCTTTCTTTCTTTCTAGTTTAGCTGACCAAGTTCTGAGTAAGCATACTCTTTAGATATCTAAGTGCTATTTTGCCTGTGGCATACTTCTGATCTTGGTTTTGGATGAGTGTGCAGTGCATTTAGGAAAAATTCAAATGCAGCAGACTTCAAAATGTGTCTCCGTGTGATTTCTTTGCTTTATGCTAACATCCGTACTGGTAAAACTGCAGCAATTGTTCATGGAAAGTGAATGTGTAACACTGAACAACCATGATTGGGTGGGGATGGGGAATAATTCAAAAGTGACAAGGCTTTCTAGGTAGCTGGTACTTTGCATCTTTTTTCTTTTTTTTTATTAGGTCTTCCCTGATCTCTTGATTTTTACTTTTGTCCCTAACAAAGGTAATGAAGATGTAGTCACCATCAGGTATTTCCTCAGGTTAATTTAATTTTCTGACTTGGAACAATCTTGTGACCACCTTGCATGCTCTCTTGTTTCCAGTTTAACCTTTCTAATGGTTTCCTGACCTTGCTTACTTGAAATCTATGCACGTTTCTGAAGTGATGTTTAATAAGATGAGAGAAGCTGTTTACAACCCTCCCGTTTGTCCTTGATGGCCTCTGTTGGGCAAATGAGAGAGAGGTCAATTGTGATGCCACCGTGTCACTAACAGGGGAGAGATTTAAATTAGCTAGAACAATCTTCAAGTTCCATAAACCACGTCATCCAAGCAATTTAATTAAAAGGGGTCAAGTCTCTCTACCCTAGTTGGTGCCTCTATCTTACCTAGAGAAATAGTTGATATATGCACTGACTGGGGACTTGATTGACACAGCAGTACGGAAATGTAGGTTTCCAAATTTCTCTGCATGCCCTGATTGATGCAGGATGATTACAGGTTTACAAGCTAAAATGTATAATTCTCAAACCTTCTTATTCCGTATTTACTAGTAGATGATACAATCCAGCACTGACAGGGGATTGAAGGGATGACATATAGGTCTCTTCCGTCTCTAATCTTGGATTCTATGAAAACCTTTAGAATGTAAATTGGAAGCATGTTTTATATTCGTAAATGCAAAAATACTCTTGAAAAGCTTTCACTTTGAAAAGATTATAATGATTACCATTTATTATGCTGTTGTTTTCATGCAAAAAAGAAAATCCTGCCCAGATTTTACTGAAATTGAACTTTTGTGCCTTGCATAATAGCCGTGCTGTAATATGAATAAGATTCAGAATAAAGTGGCCAGATAGAAAGTTAAACACTGTAGAGTGAAGAATCCAAATGTAAGCTGCTAACTGCATGTGTTTTAGTACACAGACAAAAATGAGGATGTTTACAAGTAGTATCACAAAGGGCACATGAAAAAGTCTGAGGAAGAAAAAGCAATTTAGTGGAGAGCAAGATGTTAAGTTTCTTAATTTTCTCTACAGCAATAAAATCTGGTAAAACAAGGTGAGTGATTGCATTCATTTTATTACAGTGGTTCCCACTAGTGTAGCTGTAGCTGAGAGTCTGTCAGCATTTCCATTATAAACTCTGTTTTCGTGTGTTTATAACTCAGTCCTAAAAGCTCACCTGGGCTAGTGTCTGGCATTCAAGATCTTAAGTCAGAAATTAATATTTCACACACTTAGAAAATAACCTGTTGTGCTAGATCTAAATTAAACAGTGATTTTAAAATGGACATTGCCTCTCTTCCTCAGTGCTACACTTGAGATCTTGCATAAAACTTCAAAGGCAACATTTTTAAGTTACTTTCTCAGGTCTTACAGAAGAAAAATCGAGGGAGAGAATTGTGCCTTAGGTTATATAGTAAATAATGAAATCAAAAGTTCAGCAGGGATATTTCAGTGTCCTGAACTGTTTTGTTTTTCTCACTTTATTTCCTCTTTTGCTCATTTAAAGCCCACTTGTACACCTTTATGTTACATTGTGCTTTGCAATGCTGATCTATCTATCAAGGTGTATGAAGGGAATGACTCCACCTTTGAGGCTAGACAGTGTGTCATTGAAGTATAGACTGTGATGTTCTGCTCAAGAAGGGGAAAAAAATATGTGGTCAAGGTCTAAGAGGATTCTGCCCCAAAATGTTCAGTGGCTTGGGGTGAGGGGCAGGCTAGGTCAAGTCAAGTCCCTGGACTATTGTGTACTTGAAGGTATTAAGGGTATGGACTTGTTGAGTAAAGAAGAGTAAACACAACTCCAGTCTGCTCTCTAACAAGATCTAACTAACAAATTTGATTTAGATTTCTCAATGGAATTCTGTAAAACAGAATGTTTTAACTATGTTGGGGGGGCAGAAAAGGGGCGTAAGTTACTTGCTTAACTCTTTCTTTTGCCTAGCTTCATCCACATAGCGTGCACATGCAGAATCCTTAAAGTAATGAATGGAAAGTGTGTGCCCTATCACATATACAGATGTTTAGAAGGTAAACATTTGAAATGTTTTAACTATAGAGTATGTTTCCAGGAATATCCAATGAGACCAGAAAATTTGGAGCTCTCTGGAATCTTAACACAAAATGTAGGTTTACCTGGTTGCAAGTGGCACATAATTCCTCTTCTGGTGCTCTCGTGAGACATTAAGCAATCTCTGTCTGGGCAGCAAAAAGCGATGAAATTGGCTTTAAGATACAAATGTGATTGCATGCTTTTTATCTGTTGTCTGGTTTTGGCACTGGTAATTCACTTGTTTCTTAAATGATTTTGAGAGACAGAAGGAAAGAAAATCAAGATCTCTTTCAAGTTCGTGTTTCCAGGAGCTGTTTCTTTAAATTTGGAACAGAACTAATTAGTAGCTGTTTTGCTTGGTGAGCGTAGATTTTTTTTTTTATTGTCATATTACATTTTGGTCAACAAATTTTTTATGAAAAATGATAGAGGCAGCACCCATGGGTAACTCAAATGAATTTATTTCTGTTGCAATCTGTCTTTTATCTTGCTAATTTCTGAGATACAGAGGAAATGTTTCTATGCTATTGGAAGCAAACTTATTGAGGCAGATACTACAGCAAGGAACTTTTAGGCAAATAAAATTATGTCAGGCAGGACTGAGCACTTCAGAGCCTGTCAGTTCCGTGTTCACCACTATGCTTTCAGCAGGGTTTCATTTTACTATGATTAAAACCAACCAGTAAGCCATGAGTGTCAGGAGGAGAATAACAAGAGACCAGAGAGAGTACATGGCAACAAACAATTTATTCTGAGAAGACTCAGTTAAAAGCTGTCTCTGTGGACTGCTTAACTTTATGGAAGAAAGGACACAGCAATTGATGTTGCAGTTTAATGGTCCTAGAGCCTAAAATTTGTGCTCTGGACTGTGGATCCGCAGATGGCCCTCCAGGCTGAGACAACAGTGTGTGAGGTAAAAATCCCAGGTAACTTAAGTGGTGGGGTGCCTCACCAGCAAAGGCAGGCAAAAGCCTGTCCCCGTTGGTGCTGGAGGAATATGATTCAAGCAGAGCTTGCTCTGTACCACCCCGCAGGAATGCAGGTGGTATCCAGACTGCCATAGGATTATCCAGATGTTCATGTTGGTGTGGGAATTTCCTTTTTCTCCAGGGTGGCGTCTAAAGAGAGGGAGCTGATGCTGGAATCTGTGCATCGCTCTTCCAAGCTTTTCTCAAATGATGGAGCAAAGGCACCTTTTCCAGCATTTCCTTTTCCTGAAGATAAATTCATGTACGTACCAGTTAAATAGGAAATTCTTCAACAGCCTGTGCTTATTAGCACAAGAAAAATCTGCTTTGTCCCAGAAAGATGCTTCTGGTTCATTGTTTGGAAAACTAAAAAATTTGTGGAGTAGGACAAAGAACACCTTAAAGGAATTGTTAGTAAGGGATATTTCATTCATTTTAGGCTACTCAGGAACAAAAAAAAAAAGGTCTTAATTTAAAATATTAACCTCTTAAATAGACGACTTTAAAAATTCCTACTCTTTAAGATAAGCAGGAGCTATTTATCTCATGGCATCCTGTATGTGTCAGTGACAACAGATAATGGTCTGTGGTGAAACACACAAAAATAGAAAAGTACTGTTCAGCATGGGTTGTGAGAACATAACCTTGAAAATAGGGGAGTTAACACAGCTGTTAGCAAAAGGGAGTCTTATACCACTGAACCCCTGTTCACATGCTGGCCACGTGTGCGCTGATGTTGCAACTGGTAATTTTCCACTCCAGCCTGAGGGGGGATATGAGGACCTGTGCAGGGACGGATGGGTGAGTAGTTCAGATGCGCACCTTGATTTGGGGACACCCTGACTACTAACTGCCTACCACCCCTCTGACAGGGCAACATGTTCCATCTTCTCCTGCTGGGCAGTATCCCATTCAACCAGGGGCTGGTATGTATGTGACCTGCTTCACACTGATATATATATATATTTGCTTTACACTAATAATAAATAGACTAGAGCATTTGATTGTTTACACTGTATTTGGTGTCCAGTCTTTATGCATGAGAATGCTATGAACCTGGAAGATAATTGGTGACAAGGATGGGATTCCGAGTCTGCAAGACTGTGAGAAACATTTTGGGATAATAAGAGTAGAGTGGGGCTGTGCAGTGAAGTGCACAGCTACCAGGTCGTGCCACACCTCAGTTCTTTATGGTGTTTCATTTCTCTCACCCCAGAATCCCCAGATTCTAGTAGTAAAAATCACTGTAGACTGAGAACAGGCTTGGGCAGTGGGGCGCATAGCTGCACCAAGAGGAGCTATTCGGTGTGCATGAAAGCAGGGCTTGGTCTGTGTGCGTGCTGTCAGGGTCACTTTATGGGTGTTGTGTAATATACTATTGCTATTTCATAGGAAAGAGCCTCGGACTGTGGCTCCTCCTGTGGACTGGCCAGGGTGGATGCAGGAACTGTGGAGCACACGGTGGGATAAAATAGAGGCTTGCACTAATGTAGGACCTGAACCATGGGGAGCTAAGGACCCCATGGGAGTGTTAAAGTATTGGGGTGAGTTTGTAGAACCCTCCCCAGACCCACTTGAAGGAATGACTGAGTCATGCCAGATGCATGACAGGCTGCTTGCTGCTTGACGAGAAAAGCATGGTAGAAAAGAACACAGAGTTGGAGCAACAAGTAGCAGATTTACATTCCGATCTAGAAAGGGTTAAAGCAGAAGTGCTGTTGCAGAGGCAGGCATTTGTAGCTGCTGCAGAGCAGGGGGAGAGGCTTAGGAAGGGAAAAGGTGACACCCTCGCAGAAAAATACACTGCGTTGCCAAAAGAGGAGCAATAAAAAAGATACAAGGGCAGTAAGGCCACAGGTCTGTGCCCTTGTGTGTGATCCAGATTGCGACCCAGAGGCATGGAATGGAGATATTTGGGGTACCCGTGAGTCAGAATCAAATACCGGAGATGAGGCAGACATGAAAAAGAAAGGAGCCTGCTCAGCTCCTGTGTTTAAACATAAGATGATTACTGGGGCAAACAGACAAGTAAGAACAGACAAACTGACAGACTATAGTCATGAGGAGATTAAGAACTTATTGGATTAATTGAAGCAGAGGTCAGGGGAGAAACCCCAGGACTGGCCAGTTTGCCTCATGGAGGAAGGAGCAGATACTGTGTTGCTAGACCAGGCGGATGCGAAAAACCCCATACTGCTATCAGCACAAGGAAACCCCATTGAACAAGTGATTGAAAAGCTAAGCCAGTTAGGGGATTTAGCAGGACTGAGCTTGGACAAAGCAGCTCACGATTCAGGGAGCGTAGGAAAAGAGGAGATATAAAAAACTGCAAGCTGTCCTGTTCTTGCTTTGTGGATGATTGAAGAAGAAGAAAAAGAATTGCTGATAGTGCACCTGGGTCTTGAGCAGGCCAGGGAGTGTTTGTGTGCATTGGTGCAAGACTGGGCTGGGTAACAGTGTGAGGAGTGACTGTTTATAGAATGGAACTTATAGTGACTGAAGACAGTCACTGTGATTGATGTGGTTTCTGTTTGGCTTCATAGCTCAGATCGAAACCCTCTGGTATTCCAGTGTGCCACCCGTATGCCTGCTCGGGCCTGGAGACGAGTGCCTGGATCAGGGCAGGGAGAGTACTTTCGCGGGTGTTCACAGGGGTGTCTCAAGAACCCCATGTGTCTTCTACAGACCGATTAGACAATGCTATACAAAGGCATATGGATGGTCATGGGGCTGCTCGTGCACTTTTATTTTGGCTGACTTATGAGGGTGCAGGTAGGGATTGCAGGGCTGTTTTAGCTCCAGTCAGAGGAAAGTTTACAGACATTGCCGAGTTGGTTGGGGCATGTTGGGATGTCAGAGCAGAGGCTCGAAGGGCTTCTGTTTTGGCTGCTGCATTAATTATTCTGTTTTAATTGGTCATATTAGGTTGCCTTCCAACCTGCCTGGCCCTTTACCTGTAGGTAATGACATAGCTGACTCCTTGACTGTTAACACTGTGCAGTTTACTTCTGCAGCTGCTTCACATCACTTTTTTCATCAAAATGCTTCTGCTTTAAGGAGACAGTGTAACCTATCTTCTTGTCAAGCAAAGCAGATTTTGTTAGGTCTTGCCCTGACTGTCAGTCAGCAGCTCAGTCCTCATTTGCCATGGGTGTAAGTCCTCATGGCTTTAAGGCGAATGTGGTGTTGTGATCCTTTGGGCCCCCAGAAATGGGAAGGGCCAGTGGAACTGATAACCTGGGGGAGGGCGTATGCTTGTGTCCTCCTACCTACAGGTCCATGGTGGTCAGCTACAAAGTTTGCAAGCCATACCATGAGCTGGACAGACAAGTTGAAGAACCCAATGCCTCAGCTGCAGGAGCTAACCTTGAAGACCCCAAACAGGATGAGAGAGAGGAAGAGAAAAAGGAATGATTTGCAAAGCATCACTTGGGGGCAGCTGAAAAGTAACGACTTGAATACGTGTGCTTGCAACATAGCTATTATTAGAGGCTATGATTTTGTGTGTAAACCACTTGCATTTATTAGCTGTTGCTAATAGGAAACTGCATCTTGCATTGTATGGATTTGTCACTTAAAAAAAAGATGTTAGAGCACACAAATTTGCAGCAGCTGCTAGAAAATGCTAAGGCAGAAACTAGAAAGATTCTAATGCAATAGTAATGTTATAAAGCAGATAATGGAACAAATTAAGAGGGTAGGAGAACCCCACTGGTGGGAAGTTTTCTTTGGCTGGTGCCCCACTGCCACCAGCATCTTCAGCATGCTGCTGCACCCAGTACTGGTTATACTCCTAATATAATTCTGTGTGTGCTTTGCCATAGTAGCAACCTGTTTCTGGATGAGGCAGGCGAAACTCTGCATTGACAATGAGGTGCAAGGACTGAGGTTGGCCAAATGCCTCCTACCATAGTCAAGGACAAGACTGGGTTGGCCTTGGCATTTGCCACCAAGAAGAACCTTTAGCTTCACTGTTGGCTGCGACCCAGAAGATTTTGAGCAGTGGGAACACATGCCATGCCAGACCTTGATGTGAGGGATGGCCTCCTCTGTTGTAAGAGGGCCATCCAGCAGGGAAGGGCAGGCCAAGCAGCCTGTGGTTGGCACGAGAAATGATCTAGTCCAAATCCCCTGCTCAAGCATGGCAATCTAAAACAGGTTTCATCATTAGCATAAGTAACTATTATAATAACTATTGTATTTGAATCTTCTATTCTCCAGCGCTAATGTAAAGAAGCTGCTCTTGTGTGATTTAAGATTCCTTAAGCAGAAAAGGGGATAACGAAAGCTGAGGACTGTGTCTTTGGAAGTAACAGCATCTATCTTCAGGTTCCTAAGACTCCCAGTATATCTGGCCAATGCATTGATGAAACCTTGTTTTTGAAGCCTGGACATCACCACTTTGCTTTGTTTATCCTCCATGTCACTGTACTGTGATGTTTTTTAGCATGAATACCTGATGACAGCATGTGCTGGTCTTGTCTGGGTAGAGTTAATTTTCTTTGTAGTAGCTACTGTGGGGCTGTGTTTGGGATCTGTGCTGGAAAGTGTTGGTAGTTCAGGGATATTTCCAGTTTTGCTGAGGAGTGCTTAAACAGAGTCAAGGCCTTTTCTGCTCTTCACCCTGCTCTTCCAGTGAGTCGACTGGGACTGCACAAGAAGTTGGGAGGAGACGGGTGTCTTCAGTATCTAAGAAGAAAATACAAAATTAGACCAGTGATGCCACAGGTATAAATTTGTTTACTAACTGTATTTTCTGTTGTGCAAATGAAAAAGTACTTTGTCAACAAAGGAAGCCTTTATATTAATGCTTCTTGAGAGCAATATTTGTAAAATGCATCTTTCTTTATGATTAAGTGGTTGTGTGAAAAATGATACTTTCTGACTAAACAGCCATCTTCTTTATGAAAGTCGGAATGTATATCATCAGTGACAGAATGAATGTTCAGTCCTTCCTATGTACTTTGAAAGTGCAAAGCTAAGAGGGATTCCTTTGTTATGCATATATAGACTGGTAACAGTAGCGATGTGGTGGCATGTGTCACTCAGTGGGAATCAGGTGGAGACGTTGGAATGATTTAAGTCCTGAAAGCAGGATGTAATTTGTTACTTGATGTTGTCATGAAGGGATGAGACCTGGAGTTTGCTGGGTGGGTTGGGACCTGCACAGACTTGATCATGTAATGTTGTTCTGATGTTGTGGCTGGTAAAACATCTTTGTACAACCCTTGCTGTTAGCAGCACTGCTTATTGCCAGCGGAACAGGTGATGCAGAAGGAAGAGAGAATACAAGTTGACTTCTCCTAGCTCCTGGCTGACCCAGGAGATGCAAATCTCATGAATTACCGTGACAGCTGGTTTGAAAGAAGCCTGTAGCCATGTTGTGAAAGCAAATAACTCTTTCAGGTAACAAAGCTAAAATAAATAAATAGCCTCCTCTTAGGTCCCTTTGTGCCCCAGAGAAGAACGGTTTTGCTGCATGTCACCAGCACAGCTTGTCATTGGCATAAACATTTTTTACCCCTTTAGGTGTGTAGCACGTAGAGCAAATATTTCTGATTCATGGTTAAAGATTTGAGTCACTATGTAGTACAAATTACAGAATCACGGAATGGTTTGTGTATAAAGGACCTCCAAGCTCACCCAGTTCCAACCCCAGCCATGGGCAGGGACACCTCCCACTGGAGCAGTTGCTCCAAGCCCTGGGGTCCAGCCTGGCCTTGAACACTGCCAGGGATGGGGCAGCCACAGCTTCTCTGGGCACCCTGTGCCAGCGCCTCAGCACCCTCACAGGGAAGAGCTTCTGCCCAAGAGCTCATCTCAGTATCCCCTCTGGCAGCTTAAAGCCATTCCCCTTGTCCAGTCCCTACAGGCCCTTGTCCAAATCCCCTCTCCAGCTTTCCTGTAGCCCCTTTAGGCACTGGAAGGTTGCTTTCAGCTCTGGTCAAAATGCTGAAAAGCTCCTTGGGGGTAGAGGAGAGTCTTGTAAATTCTCATTACTTTGGGAGTTACCTGACCCAGTTTTTCCCATCCCAAGGTGGAGAGCACCACCAGGTTTCTCTTTCCTTGAAGACCCCAATGAAGAAAAGATTGAAGCTTTTATTTTTCATCCTGTGATAACTGTAATATTTTCATTAAAGTTGACTCTCTGTTTCACTGTGCTTGCGGAACCTACCAGCAGTTTAAACTTATTTTCTTCCTTGCTAGTTGAATATATATTTGTTGTCTTCAAGGCATGGTGCTGGGTCTGTACATGTTCCTGGAGGACACGGGGGAGGGCAGGCAAAGCAGAGCTGGGACTCCTCACTGGAAGCAGGTACTGGCTCCTTGCAGCATGCTCCGAGGTTTCTTGTGGAAAGAAATGGCTCATTATTTACCTGGTAACAAGAAGGTGAAGTGAATTTGTTGGGAGAGAGGAGGAGAAGTAACGCAGAAGGGAGAGACAGACCTAATTGTGGTGAAGCCTGCAGGGCAGCCTGGCGTTGCACTTGCAAATCTCATCAGAAACAAAATAAAGCCTACTGTGTACTTGCAGTCTGTGCCCCAAAAAAAGGTGACAATGTACTTGGTTAATGGAAAAAAAAAATCCAAAAAATGTTCCCAAAGAGAGGTGGCCTTTTCTTTGTGTGCTGTGATGACATAGATGATGCAAATTCAAATAAAAGCTCTTCTGCTAGTGTTACCAAGTTGTCTCCTGATTCACCCTGCAAGGAAGGCACTAATCTTCATTAGCAACCTGCCGTGGCTTCCCAGAATGCCCTATGTAATTGTGAGACTGACAATGTGATGCTTTGCTGTGATCTCAGGTGGGGAAAAACCCAAACCCATTGATAACAATCAATGAACAATCCCAGGCACAGCAACAGGTTGGCCAGAGAAGAGATTCAGAGCAGCCCAAGGAGAAGGACTTGGGGGTGTTGGTCAATGAGAAAATGAACATGACCTGCCTTCAGTGCACTCGGAGCCCAGAAAGCCAACTGTACCCTGGACTGCATCAAAAAGAGCGTGACCAGCAGGTCGAAGGATGTGATCCTGCCCCTCTACTCTGCTCTTGTGTGATCTCACTTGGAGTACTGTGTGCAGTTCTGGTGTCCTCAACATCAAAAGGATGTGGAACTTTTGGAACAAGTCCAGAGGAGGGCCACGAGGATGATCAGGGACTGGAGCACCTCCTGTATGAAGATAGGCTGAGAAAGTTGGGGCTGTTGATCCTAGAGGAGAGAAGGCTGCGTGGAGACCTCATAGCAGCCTTCCAGTATCTGAAGGGGACCTATAATAGGGATGCTGGGGAGGGACTCTTCATGAGGGACTGTAGTGATAGGACAAGGGGTAACGGGTTCAAACTTAACTAGGAGAAGTTTAGATTGGATATGAGGAAGAATTTACCTACTGTAAGGGTGGTGAGGCACTGGAATGGATTGCCCAAGGAAGTTGTGAATGCTCCATTGGTGACTGTGTTCAAGGTCAGGTTGGACAGAGCTTTTGGTGACATGGTGTAGTGTGAGTTGTCCCTGTCCATGGGAGGGGGGTTGGAACTGGATGATCTTAAGGTCCTTTCCAACCCTAACTATTCTATGCTTCTATGATTCTAAGACCACCCCCAAACAAGAAAACCACCAATAAAAACACAACATCTCATCAGAAAGCTTTGGTTATAGTTGTAAATCTATATGTAAACGTATAGATAACAGAAAAATTAGCAATTAAAGAATAAAAGGTAGTGGGGAAGTGGAAGTACACTCTGCTTATATGCATTTCTCTTCTGGGTTAAATGACAGTATAGCCCCAGTATAAATATTCCTTTAGGAGAAGGATTGGAGTCCATTGTAAAACAGTGTTGTTTCAGTCATAGGTTGGTTAATGTTGCTTGGGGAAATGATGATGCGGTGGGTTTGTAAAAGTAATAACAAGACATTCCTTATCTGAATTTTAAACACATGTATAATAGCAGGCTATCTGTAGCAGCCATGCCCGATTATTACAGTGTTTAAGATGAGTAATTTTATAGTTAAGCATTTCTATATCCTACATATGTTATGGATCAAGTGCAGACTGCTGCTTTTTTTCAGACAGATGTGACAGTCTGACACTTTGATCAGCCCAACACAGTGCAGTTTTATTTATGGCCTGGCAATTGTGTGTATTGCAGCAAGGGCTGGGGAAGGAGGGGGCCAGCTCTGGCAGTAAAAGGCACATCAGAGTGCTGATATCAGCTTCAGAACAGGCGAGTGAAGGGGGAAAAAGGCAGAGATGCTGCAGGCTGCAGGGAGAAGTGGAAGCATTATTATAACGTTGTCTCAGAAATCTGACTTTTCATTAAAATCAGTCAGAGAAAGTCAATTCCTCACCATAATCCTCCCCTCTGCCTCCGGAGTAGTTTTGACAGGATCTGTAATAATCCCGGAGCACTGTGTAATTTTACAAACTCCAACACAAACAAGTGCTTATCCCAACCTCTGCTGGTTTCTGGGTTTTAACATAGGTGCAAGTTTAAGAGTTTAATGTGATTTTTTTTATTTGTTTATTTTTTTCATTAGTGGCTAAGGGCTCATCCTGTTATGTAACAACTATTTCTAATCTTACTTAGTATGAATAAAAAGTAATAATATTCCGCTCTTAGATGCATCTTCTAGGCCAGTGTAGGACTGCCCCAGTTTTTCTCTCAAGGCGGAAATATTGATCTGATGCCATAATAAAATGGGTAAAAGGTCACTGAATTATGGTTGCCATGGCCACTAATGCTTTGTATTGCTAAAAGTCTCCCTGGCACTTCATGGCTGGGAAACGACTTGTGGCCCCTTGTTAGTTGGTGAGTGGTTAAGACCATAAAAAGAGTCCAGGAGACAGGGTGCCGTGGGCCCTTGTGGGGAGCAGCCACAGTCCTGATGGCAAAGAGCAGCAAGGTGGTGTGTCAGACCAAAAAGTTGAGGAAATTTTATATATATACATTGTATGTGTATCTATCTATATATAATTATATATATATATATGCATTTTATGTATGATATTCCAGTTAGAAAACAACAAAGCTGATTTAAAAGAATCTTGTCTTTGGGAAATCCCAGATGGCAAAGTTTTTTGCTTTGGGTAAGAAAAGATGATATTTTATAAGAGGAAATTTGCAGAAGCAGCATGGAATGTTGAAGTGACTTGGAATGAGGGGTGGGAGAAAACTTGACTTGCAGAAATTTAATCTTTTTGTTTGTTATTGTCAGTCAGGTTTTATTACTGTAAGACTCTGGGGAGACCTTAGAGCAGCCCCGGTGCCTAAAGGGGCTGCAGGAAACCTGGAGAGGGTCTTTGCACAAGGGCCTGTAGGAACAGAACAAGGGGGAATGGCTTTAACCTGCCAGAGGGGAGATTGAGATGAGCTCTTAGGCAGAAGCTCTTTGCTGTGAAGGTGCTGAGGCACTGGCACAGGGTGCCCAGAGAAGCTGTGTCTGCCCCATCCCCGGCAGTGTTCAAGGCCAGGTTGGATGGGGCTTGGAGCACCCTGCTCCAGTGGAAGGTGTCCCTGCCTGTGGCAGGGGGCTGGAACTGGCTGAGCTTGAAGGTCCTTTATACCCCAAACCAGTCTGGGTTTGTATGATTCTGTGATGAGGAGTTTTATGCATCCGTGGAAGCAGACTTAGATGGGTGCCTCACCATCCTTATGTCCTCATGTCTCACAAGTCCCACTGCTACTTCTTTCATGAAAACTGAGAAGAGTGGGTAGGTTGAGTAGACAACTTGGAGAAGGTGAGAAGAGAGGCAGACAGCACTATGTTGTTATGCATCAGCCTTTTTTGCTGTAACCTGCGTTCTCCAGGAGTGAAGGAGCCATCACATAAGGTCAACATGTTGTGTGTGCAGTGAGGGGCTGTATACATTGTGCTTTGAAAACAGAAGTACTTCAGCATGAGGATGAAGACAGAGCTCGAGATTGGCACTCAGAGAGGGTCTGAGCTGCTGGAAATGTCTGACTTTTTGGTCTTTGCTTAATGAATCCAAGCATGGCTTATCCCTGGGTGCTCGCCAAGTGCGTGTGTGCTGAGCAGGGTGGGTACTCACATGTTGCTCACTAAGCATTAATTAATGCTGTTTCATCCCATTTGGATGAAGGGATTTGGAGAATTGGTGCTCTTAGGAATTTTTTAACATGTCTTCCAGGAACAGATGCAAGATATGAAATACTGAGGTTTATTGTCAACTCTTTGATGAACAGCTGATTGAAGATAAATATACTGTGTCTACAAGGGAGATAAAAAAAAATGAACCCTCCTAGTATTCCAGTTTAAAAAAAATAATGTTTATAATGGAAGTAAAACAGCTGATTTTCAAAATTGATATTGTGGATAGCACAAGCAAGATGCACAGTACTGATTTGGTGAGAAAATGTACAATTTGGTACTAATTACATCAAGTAGCAAGCTGTTAGACTATTTAGTAGCTAATTGAAAAGGGCGTGATTGATTTTTAATTGGAACCAACCAAAGAAGCAAAAGAACCCGAAAGCCAGGAGATGCATTAGTGAAGAATCATGTTGAGCATTTGCTTCTTGTCATGCCCCACCCTATTTTGCTATAACTTCAGAAATACTTACTCACAGAAGCAATATATTTAATAAAAAAATTCATTTTTATAAAGAGAAGATGTTTTGATGGGGAGATTTTTGTCCAACCTTGTTTTTTTCTGTTGTTTCTATGGAGCTGTCTGGAACATCAGGGTTTGACAATGCCCATGATGATATAAAAAAGAAAATGCTAGAACTGCCAGCAAACATTAATCTTATTGAAAGTTCTGTGCAGGTTCATTGCTTTAATTGCTCTGCCTGAAAACCAAGTCCCTATTTTTTTTTTAAATATTTTATTTTGATCTGTGGAAATGGAGTCTCCTTGCCTTGTGAGAATCTTGATTTTCTTCCCAATTCAAGAAAGAAAAAATGTTGCAGTCAGCTGCAAATTCACCATGTGAAGAAATAATACATTCAATAACACTCAGGCTGATTAGCCTGAGTGAAAGACTAAATTAAAGCCTAAAAGCTGCATTGCATTTAAATTTACTGTCATAAAGCCATGGTAAAGAAAAGTCTCCACCTAATCTCTGAGCAGGTGAAATGTGTAACATTTCGAGGTTGTAGGGTTTTTTGTGTTGCAAATTGGGATGAGAGTAGTATTTAAGTGTTATTAAAAACAAATAAATAAACATAACCCCCCAAAAAGAAGCACACATGTAAAAATAGTGAAATACCTGAGAGACTTCTTTCCTTTAATATAGATGCTTTATTAGTGTCATAGTTTATTATTGTCTGAGTTGGAGTGTAATAGATAACACATAATTCTAGAGCAACTGGGTAGTGCATGTTCTACCTTTGATGGAAAAGATTAATTTTGAAGGTGAAAACTCAACTAACCAAATTTTTGCTTGTACTGTATCTCATGGTTTTCATCAAGTAATGGCATGTGGAAACATCTGTTTTATCAGATTTATTGAGAGTGTATCTCAATTCTACCCTTTTCTGTTAATTGATGTAATCATGTCTTTGCAGGAAATATTAATTGAATGCAATGGTCAAACTTTTACAGTTGTCATTTCTTTAAGAATTTTTTTTTTTTTTATGCAGTGCTGTAGAATGTTTCAAGTGTGAAGCTTGTTCATTATTTGCAAGTCTTTCAATGAAGTTACTTCCTGCTTTTGAATAATTCTTAAATGTAAAGATACTTAACACCTAAAATATATATTTTAGTCATATGGATGTTCAGCTTCTTCATTTTTCTGTAATCTTAACCTATTTTTTTGCATAAATCTCCAAATATTTCAAAAAAACCCCAAAACTTCCAAATATTCTAATTATGCTTGGGAGAGAGGAACTCGTGCTGCTTAACACACTAACATTGTAGGTTAAGCCAATAGCCAAATCTTTCTTTAAAAGATGGAACAGGAAATTAATTTATGATATAAGGAAAATGATCAGTCTAGGTATTTAATAGCCTGCATTAGAAAACAGTATGAAGCAGTGTGAATTTCAGTTCTGTGGGGTTTTCTTATTTGTATAGCCAAGATCCTCCCCTCTTTCTCTGGTTATAGTAAATACTCCAGCACTTCTAGTCACTCTCTGAAA
The DNA here is from genome assembly GCA_017639245.1 of Myiopsitta monachus. Lineage (NCBI taxonomy): Eukaryota > Metazoa > Chordata > Aves > Psittaciformes > Psittacidae > Myiopsitta > Myiopsitta monachus. The sequence continues at coordinate 490,465 of CM029941.1, read as the reverse complement.
CAATCCAGAGCTTCAGAGAAATTTCATATAATGAAATGATGTTCCATAGAGTCGATATAAAATTGACAAGCTGAAAAGGCCAGGCTGGGAGGGGCTTGGGCCAACCTGGTCTAATGGAAGGTGTCCCTGCCTGTGGCAGGGGTTTGGAATTGGATGCACTTTAAGGTCTCTTCCAACCCAAACCACTCAGGGATTCTGTGATTCTAAAAAGGAACACTTGTCCTCTGTAGTGCTGGAACAGCAAAAGAGGAGGTCGTGAAGTTTAAGTGCACTGCATGATAGTGATATCCCAAACTCATATCTGTGCTGTAGGATGGTGTCCGTGATCCGTGGATGTGATGACAACTTCCACCCGAATAAATTCTTGTTAGATATTGAATAATAACTTTGAAGCTTCTCTTTCCTTTGAGTATACAGAAGTAACAACTGAATTAAAAAGCTCATTACGCTTCTGATAAAACACTGCAGAAATGGGGAGTTTGTACAATTTTCCTAATGACCTCAAAATAAGTGCAGTTATTCACACAATTTTATATTTCAGTAGAGCTTCATGTTTATTACTTTTTAAGGTTAAAAACAAACAAAAATTACAGTGTGTTTTCCTTAATCATAATTTATCCCTTGAGTGCGTAGATCTTACTGTTGTGGTCCATGTTTGTCTGTGATTATGTGCATGTTAATTAAAATACACAATGATTACTATTATTTAAAAAAATCATGCTTCACCATAGAACTGTGACTAATGTATACCCTGACTGGGAAAGCAATGCTGGTGTCAGGGATAAAAAATACCTGGAAAGTAATGTCCTTACAGTCCAGCTTCACGAACCTGCTTGACTTATATGTATACATCCCTGTGTGGCGAAGCTCATCCTCGTATTTCTATGTTCAGTACCAAAAATAAGATAGAGTAAGCATTGGTGGCCTTGATGCACACATCCAAGAAGAAAGTTCTGGTGACTTTCTATTCCCTCATATTAATGTCACAGGCTGGAAGCCCTACGAATTACACTGCAAAAAGAATACTGATGCATTACTTGATGTGTATGAAATGTTATTAAATTGAAGATGATGACAATATGACGGGATATGAGGATGCTGTTGAAGCTTTAATGTGGGTATCATGTGACATGCAAAGTAGCATAGTGCAACCTAATAACAGTATAGCCTGTTGGTGGATGTTCATCCCTCCACTTTGAAGTGTTTTGCTGTAGGCAAAGCAGTTAACTCCTGCTTTAAGGCTCCGATTCTATAATACATACTTTCTTAGGTTTATCTGTGTGGGAATGATATCACTGGGATTATTTGGATGTTGGAAGTTGACAGCTCATCTCTTCCCCCTTCCTCTGCCTTTGCTATCTTGTCTTCATAGATGTAATTCTTATCCCTCTCTGTCCCTGACTCTTCTTGCCATTTACTCATAGTTGAATTATCATTGGCTGACCTCATGGTCCATGCCCTGTGGGCTTCTTCTTCCAGGGTTTATGACTGTTTGGACCTCTGTGAAAGTATTTTCCTGTTTTAAGGTTGTCATCATCTAAGCAAAATGAATGACTGTATCCATGTATCTTTAGTATGAAGGTCTGAACCATTTTATTCTCTAAATTATGTTATTCTTAGAAGTTTCTTTTTTTCCTGCAGCATCATCTAAATCCTGAACATTGCTCCTTTCTCTTTTCAGTGACCTTTACAAATGCAGTCTTCCCTGACTTACCACATCACAGTAGAGTAGCACACGTAATTATTTCGCAGCCTGTTGTTTGATCCCAAAGATTCTTCTCCTCTCTGTCTTTTCCAGGGGCTGATGCTTATGGGGCTTCTAGTTTTTCTCTTGGAGCCTTATCTTCTCTTTCACTGTCAGAATATCTGCTCTGATTCTGATGGGACTGACACAGGCTGGGTGACTGCAGCAGTCTAACTCAAACCCACGTTCTTGAAACAGATTCTGAATTTTACCTCTTGATGATGGCCAGTCTAGATGAGGCTTTGAACAACCTGATCTAGTGGAAGATGCCCATGACCGGGAGGTTGAAACTAGATGAGATTTAAATTCCCTTCTAACCCGAACTGGTCTTTGATTCCATGATATACATGTGCGTGTATGTACATGTACATATGCACACACACGTAGTTCTTCAAGTGGGTTTAGATACTGGATATCTATGTTATGATCTGCAATTGGGCTGCTGCCTAACTAAAGGGATTCCCTTGGTGCCTCACACCCCTGGTACTCCTGACTGTCCTAGGCTGTTTTTTCATCCCCTCCTAGTGAGAATCTAGAAATTATTATTCTCCTACCTACAGTACTGGTATCTACTCATAGCATATAGAAGTACTTCAGTGTGCCTGATTGTTCCATCTTGGTCAACACCATTTGGTGGTGTAGAAGATAGTACTAGATGCTTTTTTTATTTTGGGCATTACCGATACCAGACTAGTCATCCTCCTGCTTCCTTGGCTGTGTCCAACCACCCTGTTCAGTGATCTCATACTGTCCCACTCCTCTGTAGCCTATATTCCTCTTTTTCCTGATTTTTGACCATACTTCTTACCATGCACTTTAGATTCAGTGGGAAAAGCAGCAGAAAGGTCTCCTTTCCGGAGTATATGTCCCCCCTCCCTGCCCACCAAGGTACCAGAAGGTCACTTCCCTGCTGGTCATCACCTATGTGTGCTCTGAGGTGCATGGATGGGAACTAGCCTGTATGTTTGCAAACCGTGTTAAGTCATACTGCAGGATTTCCAGCTCATGCACCACTCCTTTTGGTCTAGGAAGCTGCTTTTCTCCTTGTATCTCATAGAGAATCAATCAGCTGTCGGTTAAAAGTGGGGTGTTTGGTATTTGTGGCTGTTACATGTGCTAGGATATATTTCTAGCTGATGTTCTTTTAGTGGAAGCAATGTCTTATTTATCCTATGAATCAGTCAGTCTCAAAAATCCACGTTGTGTTTACCTGAGAACATCTGCTATTTTCCTACCAGTTGTATCACAGCAAGAGACTAAGCTGTATTTTATGATTCCTAACCAGACCGGTTTTTAGTTCGTAAGAGAATAGTTGTGATTTTTCTTACTTCATTTTGAAATTTTCCAGATTAAAATATTGAAGAACAGACATGAGATATGAAAAATCCTTTTAAAGTGTATTATCAAGTGCAGCGCTCAGCTTACGAAAACACATATGTGCTGTCTCTGCACATTTGGAAGATGAAGCAGATTTTGGAGACTCTTTACTGAGGCAGAAGTAATTCTCTTAACTGAGGGTGCCTTCGTGTGTGTGTGCGTATGCTAGGCTTTACCAGCAATAAACAGCAAAGGAAACGACCTTTCATCAGCAAAAACATGTAAAAAAGCTTCTCGACAACAGGGCAACATGAACTCTGGGTTGCAGAGCCATTTCTCAGCAGCAGTGATTGGTGATGATGTGTAAAGCCATCACCAGTAACAAATGCGGAACCCCACTTAGTGGTGGTGGTTGTACCGCCAGGCACAGTAATTAGCTAACTTCTGCTGGAGGATTTGGGCTGCTACCTCGGACATCGGAGTGTTTTATCAAATGTGTGTTTGGAGGAGTTTAGGCAGAGTCATTTCATTGAGGTCCAGTTAAATGGCTTTAAGGTCATTTCCAACCCAAGCCGCTCTATGGTTCTATGTTTGGATCAATTGCTTGAGGATTAATTCCATAGAGCAATAGACCGCAATAGATTTTGGAACAACTGATAGTAAGAAAACACATTTTAAATCAGTTTCCCCCTTTTTTTTTGGTTAAAACTCATTCATTTGGAAACAAACCCTGGAAATTCCTTTATGAAATTGTGTTTTTCAAAGTCTTGCACATGTCACATCATTATTGTAGGGCCAGTCAGGCATGGTGAACTCATGTTGAGCACTCCCACTTTCTTGAGTGAGAGGGAGATATTGGGTTCAGCAGAAACCAGTGACCTTGGTTAGTGCCCATGAGGCTGCATGTGCCATCAAGGATTCTGTCTGGGTTTTAACATGTCTAACAGACAGGGAAATCTTATTTGAAAATATAAACAAGCAAACTGAGCTAATCTCTAAGGCTCCCTTTATAGCTCGTTTTGGCTTTCATCTCTTTGGTACCCCAGGAGAAGATTTTATGAAGCTGTATGTGATTTAAGCTACACGTTTTGTGGAATATCAGCCCTGTATGACAACAGACCCTCCATTCACCTGCAGAAGAACTCAGCAGGGATTTTAAAGCCTATTTGTAAAAGCACAAGCGTCTGTTCGCTGTCACAAACAACACTGAATGATTTATTTTGGGGAAAATCAGTGATAACTTTGTTTTCCTAAAAATGATGTAGTTTATCAGCCATCAGTCCCACTTTCCCTGAATGCGTTTTTTTTCCCCCTTTACCAGTGTTTGCTAGTGGGAGAAACTAACATTAGTTTTCTTTCCCCTCATTCAAATCTTTCATGTCTAGGAATGCCACAGGAGGTGGATGCTCTGATCACTGGCTACTAGGATGTTCCTAGCCTTTTCCCCGCCACAGCCTCTCTAACAGCAGGAAGACTGTGATGCTTTCTCTGTTTTGCCACAGCCTGAAGAAATCTAGAATCTGTTTGTACTCAAGTTCAACCAAATATGATTTTAAATGTAGTCTTGTAAAACCAGAATTTGTACCAGAATAACATCTCTTGGACTGTAGCCTGGCTGCCTGACTTCCCAGGTTAGTGCCCCTACAAGGGGACATGAGGAGAGTCTCTTCCAACAAAGTCTTTGCGAAAATAGAAGTGTCTTTCCAATATATTTCTTCTCCAATAAAACAGTCTGTTGCATCAAAACACTGTTGAGTATCCTTCTGGCCCATAGCCCTTGGGGTTGCAGATCTCTGGCTGTACGGCTAAATCTGTCAACAGGAATGTTTGGTGCTACTGCTAATTTTAGTGTTACTAGAGCTTAAACATCACTGTATGAAGTGCATACTCTCTTGCTATTTTCATATAGGCAGAACAGTTTGCTGGCTGATTCTTGGTATTTGCAAATTTGGGATTTGCAGATACTAATTTTTGGTTACTTGTTATGTAGGCACATTTAATATTGCCTGTGTGGCAGCCGAGGAGCAAACCTAAACCCTAGCATTAACAGAGATTATGTTGGGAACTGAATGTAGTCCTTTCTCTGTGGTGAGGTTAATCCAACGCCCTCTGTTTGGATAGGGATTTCAGAGGGCTGGAGCAGCTCTGCCCTGGAGCCAGGCTGAGAGAGCTGGGCTGGGGCAGCCTGCACAAGAGAAGGCTCCTGAAGGGGAGACCTGAGAGCAGCTCCAGTGCCTGAAGGGGCTGCAGGAAACCTGGAGAGGGGCTTTGGACAAGGGATGGAGGGACAGGACAGGGGAATGGCTTTAACTGCCAGAGGGGAGACTGAGATGAGCTCTTGGGCAGAAGCTCTTTGCTGTGAGGGTGCTGAGGCTCTGGCACAGGGTGCCCAGAGAAGCTGTGGCTGCCCCATGGCTGGCAGTGTTCAAGGCCAGGTTGGACACAGGGACTTGGAGCAAGCTTCTCTAGTGGAACGTGTCACTGCCTGTGGCAGAGCACTGGAACTGGATGAGTATTAAGCTCCCTTCCAACCCAAACCATTCAATGACATGATTCTATGAAAGCAATGAATTGCTGGCACACACAAGCTCAAGCTCACTTTTGTTATGTCCTCCTCAACATGGGATGTAAAAAGTGTATCTTGGTGGATCTTAAGCACTAGTCATATTTGCCTAGTATTGCTGACAATAAACATGCTTTTGAAGAAAGACATTGATGCAAGGCGAGCTGGCAGCATGCTGGAAAGAAGTCATTTTTTGGTGTTTAGTACATTGGAAGAAGCCATTCACCCGTGTAACATTTGTAATGCTGCCAGCGTTGGAGAGACCTGTTGTAGCACAGCATAAGTGCCGGTTATACCAGCTTTAAACATTTGGGGCAAATATGTGGATTCTAAAGGTTGGATCTTAATGTAACATTTACTGGAATGTAAATTCCCATTATGCTGGGGGGGGGGGGGAGGGAATACACTAAATTTCTAATTGTCCATTGGGATGTTTTAATCTCTTATTCTTTCTCTCTGCATTTCTCTTTGGGCATTTCTTCATTATGTGGTTTCCAGGATGCACGCAGGGACTTGATATCCTTTTTATCTGGGAACTGCCTCTGTGGTAAACACTAGCCTTGCTTAATAGCTGAAAAATCAAAAATACTGTCAGCTGACAGCAAGAGTGAAATAGGTGTCAACATACATGAAACCAGGCAAAACAAGGATGCTTTGAATGTACTGAGGTGGAGCAGATGGGCGGTGGAGCTTGCTACCATTGCTAAATGGCATTGCTGAAAGGCAGCAAGTGCAGAGAGCTGGTGACTGTTTCACGTTAGAAAAAAAAAGCCCCCTGTGAAGCTTGTGATGCATAATATGAAGTTTCTGTGTGTACGTACTTCACAAAGGGTTAATGAATGGTTAACATCTCTTTAATGAATAGTTAATCAGCTCCTAGACTATTGGAGTCTTGCAGATTAACCAGATGCTTGTAGCCATCTGTCATACCTCTCACTGATGAATTTTACAATGATCTGCTACATGTTCTCCATATTTGAGTAGGTGACTGGAAGATGTTAGAGACACTTCACGTTTTAGAACATAACTGTTTTAAATATCACTTCAAGAAAAGTTTGACCAGAATGCTTGGATACCAGAGGGAAAGCACACTTCTGTGTTTAAAATAAATGATAAATTGAGCTGTCACACAAATGCAGACTTTAAAAAAAACCCTTAAGTGTTGAATACATACCATCTGGTGAAAAAAAATACAGCCACCCAATTAAAACTTAAAAAATATGTCTTATTAGGCTGAGAATTTTCTAATTTTTTTTATTTTTACTCAATGTCTTTCTAGTATGAATTAGTTTACATTTGAAGCTCATTCATAAACTGAAACTGTAGGAACTGAAGCTTTTGCTGGATCTGAACTCCACATCTATGTTCCATCACCAGCGATGCCAGCAGTCTGGTGCAGAGCAATGCACCTGTTCAAACAAGTACTTTCATATGTGGTGATGTTTTGTGTAGATATAAATCTACAAGATACCCATGGTGAGTAGGAAAGATCTGTTTTACCTGCTGGATTAATGTTGAATTATTCTTAATGGACCAAATTCTTGTTGTTTGATGTACTGACCCATTAACCTACCAGCTATGGTCATCTGCTCTGTTGTTGTAAATGGCATCAAAGGATCAAGAGAGATATTGAGGTACTAGAGTGGGTTCAGAGAAGGGCAATGGAGCTGGTGAAGGGCCTGCCTGAGGCACAAGTGTGATGGGGAACAGCTGAGGGACCTGGGGGGGTTTAGCCTGGAGAAGAGAAGGCCTGGGGGACCTTACTGCTGTCTACAGCTGCCTGACAGGAGGATGGAGCCAGGAGGGGACTGTCTCTGTTCCCAACAAAAAAGGGACAGGTCAAGAGGAAATGGCCTCAAGGGTCAGCAGGGGAAGCTTAGATTGGATATTGGGAAAAATGTTTTCACCAAAAGGGATCTCAAGCACTGAAACAGGCTGCCCAGAGCAGTGTTAGAGCCACCATCCCTTGAGGTATTTGAAAGATATGTAAATGTGGCACTTAGAGTGAAGGTGTAGTGGTGGACATGGCAGTCCTCTTGGAACAGTCGGAGCTGATGATCAAGAATCTTTCCTAACGTAAACAATTCTATAAATTCTGTAACCTTTCACACAGCTTCTGCTCCATATATCCAGGTCCTGCTGCTTTTTTCCACCAAATTTTTTTCACCACGTTTAGCTCTTAAATTCCTTAGAACCTAAGTTCCCCTCCTTTCCTGCCTTAACCTGCATGGCCACCTTCGCAGCTGGGTCCCCAGATTCAGGAGCCTTTCTCTCCACTCTGTAGCTTAGTAGAGAAGATCTTCCATTTGTCTTTTAAGTTCCCTACCTGTCCTCCCTGTTTCTTCACTAGCTTGTGTAATTTTCAGCTTTCAGAAACTTTTAATATCTCTACTACATTTTTACACAACACTTTATTAAAAGAATAGTTTTATGAACCCGTGCTCTCTCATCCTTCAGATTCCCTCCTTGTGATTTATTGAAGCTATAAGAAATCAATTTATGAAGCTATGATGGGGACCAGCCCTAGATAGCTGACATCATATATATCATGCTCATTAAACTGAAGGAAATGTATAGGTGCATACAAGCACTTTTTATACCCATCCACTTTTGGATGCTGCTTGTTACTTTGGAGCTTGATTCTGCATTAATTTTTGAGTTTTTTATTTGACTAATATGATTCTCAGACACACCTAGCACAGCAGCAGAGTCAGTCTCTTCATTTCTGCTTGTGTGGTTTCCAGCACAGCACTCCCAGTAAAGGTGTTTGTGTCTTAATCAATATAAATATTAGAATCTTTAGTCTGCACCTTGGATTGGTCTTTTAATTTACAAGGCTCATGCTGCTGCTCTGGTTTCAGGGTCCCAGAACAGAGGTTTGGTCATCTTGGGACCTGATCACCAGTAGAATGAATACTTAGAGAATATGGAAAACACTGAAGTCTTCTGGCTTATCTTGAATTCCAGAAATGTAATTGTGGAAAAAACAAATGAATAAATAATTGCAGATTCTAGTTGTTAGATTTATCATCTTAACTAATCAAAGAACTGCATAGTTTTGACAGCATTTGTGGTCTGGGCTGTAAACTGCTTTTCTAAATATTTTAGGCAAGGAGAAAACATTGATACAGTTGCATGAGGGGCCAGATTATCTCACCTCGCCTTCCAAATCAAAATGATATTGTTGGTGTTTTGTTCAGTGCCATGTAAGTTTTATTCTGTGGAGCTTAATACTTTCAGCAGTTCTGTTGCGTATCACCTGATATACAGTTTTTCTTTGTCCTTCAGCCTGCAACCTTGCTGTGCAATATGGTCTTTTGTACCCATGTTATGATACTTGGGTCTAAATAAATGCATGCATCTCCTGTTTAAAACTGAAAATATAATTGCAGGTGTTGCCTGTCTTGTTTCTTATGTGCGCTTTACTAAGTGATCTAGTACTGCCTTTCTTCTCCTTATCCCTGAGAAAAATAGTGCAGCCATTCATTAATGCTGTCTGAGATACAGTTATTAAATCTAGTAACCACAAGCATAAAGCAACTCATGCAAACATTTTCCTAATGATTGAACAAAATAATACACTTAAATATAAATGAGTTGAATGCTGTGACTGACATTTAAATCACCCAAAGATTACAGGCAATATAGTGTATTGCTTTTTGAGTGTTGGCTCATAAATGGTGCTGTTATACCTTGATTAGGAAAACTCTCTCTGCCCCTTTATGTTACTTTTTTTCATTCTTTTCTCTCCTTCCTTTTTCTAAAGCACAATCATTTAATTACCGTAATTCACATGGTCATGGAGTGTCCCACATTTAGTGCCAAATGGGTTCAACAAGGTACATGACCTCACACTGAGAGGGTATGTGCTCCTGAACTGCCACCCGTGTTGTTCCCTGCTGCCTTTATGTACTGATTAGAGGGGATGTTTTGGAGCTACAGTAAAGTGAAACAAAAATCAAATTCAAAGTTCACTTTGTGATTTTGAAGCTGAAAGAATGCTGTTCCCTAGTGAATTCAGGAAAGTTGCTTTTGATGTATATAAACTGCGCTGTAGTCATAATCATCATCACTGAATGGTTTTGGTTTGAACAGACCTTAAACCTCATTGAGTTTTAACCCCTAGCATGGGCAGGGACACTTTTCACTAAAGCTGGTTGCTCCAAGCCCCATTCAGCCTGGCCTTGAACACTGCTAGGGATGGGCCATAGTCCTGCTGATGCAGTCTACCTTGAAAACAACTAACCAATGAACTGAATGTGTGGTAGCTGTCATGTAGTTTGAAAGGTGCTGGAACATTGGTACTTATATATCTATATAAGCTATACCTGATTTCTCTGCACCTTTTAGTTCCCAGTACTCCCCTCCTCATCCCAGCCACTTGCTGATGCAGTACATACACGTCCATTGGTACTGCAGCCCATGAGGCAATATTGGGTCTGGTTTGGGATAACCTTGTCACACCTGTATTTTACTTATTTATTGTATTTAGCTGGTTTTCTATTAAAAGTTTAAGTTAATAGTGATGCTCTATGCTAAGCTTCTGAAATTTGATAACTGAAGTTCAGTACAAGTTCACATCTTCATAAAATTAGGAGTTGATATATCACATTAAAACTATGACGCAAAATGTGGGCCCTTAGCCAGATGTGTATTCAATGTTACTTTTTCATCCAATGCCATCTTTCTCTCCAAGATCCAATTCAATGTCTACCTTACAGTCATATCTTTCAAAATTAAAATCTTCCCATTTCTCTCATCCCACAGCTTGTGAAAAGGTTTCTAGTGAATTCTCCACTCATTTCTGCAGCACCCAGGAGCTCCAAATTGTTTTCTAGCAGAGACAAACAGGATGCTTTCAGAATCAAGAGCTCAGATATATTCTAGAATACAGGCCTGAAAGTATCAATTTAATAGATGTAGGAGAAAGACTGTTTAGAGAAAATGCTAACATTCTTTTGAAGTTCCATAAAGGTGTTTGTTAATGGAGATGGTTTGTAGGACGGTGTTTAACTGTAAAATGAGTTTCCAGTGAAAAATTGAAAGAAAACAAAAAGAGAATGTAGATGCCTTTAAGATGCTTTCAGAATCATCAGAAAGCATGAGTATCGTTTTTTGGGTAGACCTAAGTAAATTAACACTCATGATGATGACCCAAATTAGAGAGAGTATCACAAAATCACAGAATCCCAGACTGGTTTGTGTTAGAAGGGACCTTAAAGCTCATTCAGTTCCAGCCCCCTGCCACGGGCAGGAACACCTTCCACTGGAGCAGCTTGCTCCAATCCCCATCCAGCCTGACCTGGAATACTGCCAGAGATGGGGCAGCCACAGCATCTCTGGGAACCCTGTGCCAGCACCTTAATACCCTCACAAGGAAGAACTGCCTAAAAGCTCATCTCAGTCTCCCCTCTGGCAGGTTAAAACCATTCCCCTCATGCTGTCCCTACAGGCCCTTTCCAAAGCCCCTCTCCAGGTTTCCTGCAGCCCCTTTAGGCACTGGAGCTGCTCTGAGGTCTCCACTTCAGGAGCCTTCTCTTGTCCAGGCTGATCCAGCCCAGCTCTCTCAGCGTGTTTAGGAAAACTTTGATTTTTATTCTCCCCCCACCCCTCATAATGGTTTCCAGGTGGAAATATGTCTTCAAAAGTATAAATGAGGGAATGCCAGAAGGAAACAGTCAGGAGGATGTTCTGACAGATAAGGAAGCTGAAAGAAGGACCTCTGCTGAGGTAATGGGAATAGCGTGTATGCATGAGTTTGATGTTAGTGACTGGAAAGGAGTTGGGAAGGTGAGATGGCCGGCAAGGGAAGGTGGGTGAGTTACACGTCTTTAATCAGTGTTATGGATAGCTGAAGTTATGGAGCAAGATCTTCAACTCATTTTTTCTGTAGTTGTAACCATATATTTTCTGAACTAGGAACCTTTATCTGCCAGACCTAGCAGTAACACGTATATTTGAACTGGCATCAGAACAGCATAACCATAATTCTTTTCTTTCTTAACTCAAACCTATGGCTATGTTGCATATTCATAATGAAAGAGCATTTCCAATTTTAAAAAGGTATTTTTGGAAGTTGGGGTGTACAATTATCCATCACATGGTCCAGAGTCGCATAAAGCTGTCTTTGCACATCCTATCTGGGTTTTTAAAAGGAAGATCCAAGCAGTCTACTGCAAAATGCAATTGATTAAAAATGTCAAGCAAAATTAGTCTCCTGCTAATGATAAAGGTAAGATCAAATGGAGGTGTACAGGTGTGTGGTTCTGCTTTGGATTTCCTTGGTACTACTGAAGAATACATTTCTTTGTCTCCTGATATTTTGGTTGTGCATGCTGGAGAATCCTGGCAAATTGTACTGTTTGTCAATAAGAAGTAAGAAATATTGCACAGTGAGTTTCCAAGGGTGAAGGTCACACACCTAGAGTGGGCCAGCACTTACATCTCATAAGCTTCTTGGTTTTGTGGCAACTCTAGGTGCATTTGCAAAATGTAAAACTCTTGTTTCAGACAGCAGAGAAGAAACTGTGCTCCCTTTTAGTGGGGGGAGCTATATTCAGGAGTAACGGAGGCTTTTAAGACCAGTTTACAAAGTGCTTTGTTCAACTGCTACTGCTGAACCCAGAACGAGTCACTTCAACCAAGAAGAGAAAGCATGGAAAGCACATGTGTGGATCTGAGTCTAATTACTAGAGGGGGGGCAGGTAGAGGAGTAAAATGGCTGATTTGAGAGCAATTTTCTGAACCTCTTCTTTTGACAAAGCCACATTTGGTGTCTTTGAGAGCCCACACTGGTACATGGGCTGAATGTCGGTGTTTGGCAAGCACACACTGCTCACTGGTCGGATGAGTGGTCTCTCGCTGCCGGCTAGGGTGGAATTCATGCTAAGAGCAAATTGGAAGAAAACTATCCTTTTCCCTGTGCCCATCACTATGGCTTTTCTGGAATGTTGGGATTTCTGCATTCTGGCAGGTGCCAGTAAGCAGCATGACTTTTTCTGCCTCTTTCTGGCTTTTAATTGCAAGTAATTTGTTGCACAATAGACACCATTGTTTAGCAGTGATGGGGAGGTATCTGTGCCATGAGTTAAGCTTCTTAAAGGTAAAATGTGTTATTCTTCATTCCTCCGGTTTCAGAATAGAGAAAAGATGGCCTGAATCTTGGGTAATGCTTTTCCTTGGGAGGTGGCTCACCAGTTTATCCTTGCTTCCACTTGTGCAGGGGGAGAGAATCACAGAATCCCAGACTGGTTTGGGTTGGAAGGAACCTTAAAGCTCATCCAGTTCCAACCTCAGCCATGGGCAGGGACACCTTCCACTAGAGCAGCTTGCTCCAAGCCCTGTCCAACCTGGCCTTGAACATTACCAGGGATGGGGCAGCCACAGCTTCTCTGGGCACAGAGAAATGACTTCCTTAAAGTCACCTCCCAAACTAAAAAAAGAAACTAAAGTATCACACAGAACAGCCTGGTACGTGCTGGAGAATCCACCTCCCTCTTGAGTGCGTATGCAAAAATGATGCTGGAGTCGGTGCTTGTAGATTAGTGACGTTGTGATGTAGGGCTCCTGGGGACACAAAGGATTTCTGTCTTGTGATAAACTGCATGGCAGGGCTTGCGTATCAGCAGTCTCACAGCTCCAGTGCTGCCTGCAAGCTGTTGAGCAGGAAAACCAATGGGACCTCAGTGGTGTTCAGTCTGTACTTTGCAGGACCACTGCTGGCCAGGTCAAAAATCACAATGAGAAAACGTCATGCTGAAGCATTCAGAAGCAGCATACATAATATTTTTAATTTTTGTCCCAGGGGAGATTGCGAAGCTTCTTGAGTCAATTAACACTTTATAAATTATTTTGAGATCAGTGGATAAATAGCCTTGTATAAATGCAACACGTTATCTGCAACAGCTAAAAAGATGCCACTGTGCCTTTTAACGACTCTTACTCTGTTTTCTTTCTCTGATTTGATTTATTTGCACTTAACATCAGCTTTTGATGCTAGAAGGCTGATGTTGAACAGCTCCTTGCGAAATGCTGATATTTCCACTTGAGGAAGGAACAAAGGAAGGAAAAAGACTGCTTTTCGCATATTATACAGGTTTTCTCCTCTGAGTTGACAAGGCCACTGGAGTTGCACTTGGGGGCAACTTACTTTATTTTGCATTAAGTACCTCTGGTTACCACTGCAATATATCCTTGTCTAGCCCTGACATATTGGAGCAGGGAAGTGCAAACATGGAACATGTAGTATTATCTGTATGGTCATAAAGAAGGAGGGTAACTGAGGATAGCAGTGCAGAAAATGTAATACTGCGGCATTCGCTGGGGTGGTTTGGTTTGATGCAACCTGTGCTGTGCTGCTGATAAAAAGCAAACTTGAAGGCAGAGATTCTACACTGTAAAATATTCAAGTTTCTTATTTGTGCTGGCGGCTACTGCTGATTTATCTTAGATTTGTCGTAAAGCATGACAATGCTGTAGTATTCATCACAGCAGAGCCAGCAGGTTGCTGCATTTCAATGGACTTTAGTTTCCAGTGATTTTCTTACTGTTCTCATTGTTACCTTTTGCTTCCAGAGAAGAGCTAGGCCCTGTCAGAACAGACCATTTTATCAGGAGAGGTTTTTTGGTTCTATGGGCAAGAAAATGGCCTGTGGTAGAAAGGAGTGTCCCACTAAAGTCAGCAGCACTGAAGTCATTGAGAATATGTATGTAAATAAAGCAGGATTTGGCTCCTTGTAGAGAAGGGTTTCAAGAGCAGCCAGTGGCTTTCCCTCGGTATGCAGATGATCTCCTGAGGCAGAGCTTGCTACACCAAGGGCAGGGTGGTATGCAGTTGTCGTGGTTTAAGCCCCCCACTCATGCAGTTTTACTCACTCACTCACTCCACCTCTTTCTTCCCCAGTCCTGGGGGGATGGGGAGGAGAATTAAAAGAATTCAGCTCGCACAGGTTGAGATAAGAACAGTTTAGTAACTAAGGTACAACACAAATCAGTATTGCTACCACCAGTAATAATACAAGAGAAATACAAAGAAAGAGAATACAACTGCTCACCAAGCCTGACCCAGCCAGTGCACCCCCCAGCAGCGAACCCCCCAGTACCAAAAACCTGACCATGCTGTGCACCCCCAGTCCACTCCCCACACCCTTCTGGGTCTCTGCTCTCGGTCTTCACCTCCTGGACATGATGTGCTGTGGTATGGAATACCTCTTTGGTCAGTTTGGGTCAGGTGTCCTGTCTCTGCCTCCTCCCAGCTCCCCTCCTTCCTGGCATAGCATGAGGCTCAGAAAAGTCCTTGGCCAGACCAAAACATTGTCAAGCAGTAACTGCAAACACTGGTGTTATCAGTGCTGTTCCCAGGCCCAAAATCAAAAACACAGTGCTGCACCAGCTACCAAGAAGGAGAAAAATGACTGCTACTGCTGAACCCGTGACAGCAGTATATACTGTTTTCCAGCTAGATTCTCCCTCTCTTCCTCTGCCTTGCCTGCTGTGTGGCACAGCTGGAAAAGGGTCTGTTGGTCACAGTGGTTTGCTAAGTGTTTTTTGTAAACTAAAATGGGATATGTGGTAAAACCTGAGGTAACATAGCTGGCTTTACACAGACCCCATGGAAGAAAGAGGGAGAGGATGCAATGTATGAAGACATGTGCCAGTGGAAGATAAGACATGCATGAAAGCCAGGCAAAGCATCAGGGACCAGATTATTCTGCAGTTACAAACTGGTTTCTCCTGGTGTAATTTTAATACTTTTTTTCCTCATACTCTGTTTCCAACTTTTATCCCAGGCTATTGCTAAAATGTCTGGTGCTTGTGCCTTGGAATTGACTCTGCAGGGCTTTGACTCGCTGCTTCTATTTTGTCCATTCTAGACAAACCTGCTTCAGCAAGTAATGGCAGATGAGAGCTGGAAAACCATAAGGGCCATTTTCTTGCAGCTATATGATGTGGTTGAGTGAATCATTTGCCTTTTTGCCAATGTGCAATCAAACAAGACAGCTTAAATCACTGTGCTTTAAGTAGATGGGTTTGTCTTTCCACACACAGGGGCAAGGAGAGCTCTTAAAGCCTGGGAAGGATGGGAGGATGTTGAAGAGGCAGTTTTGTACAGTCCAGCAGCCAATGGAGAGCAGTAGGTTACTGCAGAGTATGAGCTCTCATCTGCCCTGGCTTCCCAAAGGGCTGGTTTGAGCTAGAAGCTACTGTTGTCCAGACCTAGAGGCCGATGTTCAACAAATTAGCTCGTGCAGATGGGCTCAGATATAGCCTGAACAGGCAGCATATGCTCTATGCATAGATTGTAGAATAAAATGGGGAAAATACCAGCAAATAATGTCCATATCCAAGCACATTCTAGCTGTTTGCTCTGACATTTGGTCAGGAGTAGTTTGCTGATGTGGCACTAAGTTAGCTGGCATTTCCCACTTCATTTTCTTTGCATTTGTCTTATTCTTTCCACTTAAAAATACAGCACCTTGTGCCTACACTTCATTGAACTGGTCCTCTGTGTGTGTTTATGTGTAATAATGGCAACAACAGAGCCATAACACCCACTGAGGCCCCTGGGAATTGCTGTAGCACAAATACCACTGCTGCTAAATGGTTACTTATACACAACGATAGCTGGTGATTTAGGGTTGCATGCTAATGCTCAATAAAATGCCAATTGGCTTTGAGTTTCTCCAGTTGGTATTTGCCTCCACCTGCATTTCTTTCAGTTTAATGGCCAGAGAGAGTATGCTGTGCTCAGTTAATTCATTTATTGCACTGTATTTCAGGGACTTCAACATGCTTTTACCAAATTTGTCTCAAAAAGATATGTCACGTGATACAAATGCTTTACTGGCCTACAGATACATTAGTAAATCTAAGACTAGTTGGTCTTAGTTGCTAGTGGAAGCCTTTGATTTCTTGGGGTTAGAAGCAATGGTAATTTTCCTAGGTTTAATTCTCAGGAAAGGAGAGGGGAGGATGAATACTTAATGTGTGGAAAAACATATTTAAATAGTTCTCCCATAAACAAAGAAGTACTATGGGCTCATGAGGAATTGATTATTTCAGGAAAATATTGGTGCCTATAATGGTAAAACAATTACAACCTGACTCTTATGTGTTCATCTCTGCAGTGTGGGATGTCTTAGCTGGTATGGATTATATGCTGTTGCAACTAGTCCTTGAAGATGAATTAAAAATAATTCTGGCCAATTCCTGTATTTTGTTGTACAATTCTAATTACTTAGGGTGGGGTGTGTTTTGTTGCTAACCCATAGCATTGTGATCCTTATCATTAGCAAGAAAACACATGGTTTCTACTGTAAAGGAAAGCATATAGCCAAGAATGAAAGATCTTGAAAATATGAAATGAAGTTTGGAAATGTTAGCCAACTGAGAAAAACCATTTAACATCCCATTTAATGTCTCATTTAGTCTTACATTATTTCTGACATGTGGTTTGCTTCATGACTTTGAGTTTTTCGATGGGCTCTATAGTATCACGTGTAATCTGTCAGTATTGCTTTTCCAGTTAATTGTTCTCTCTATACTTTTTCTCTAGTTTTTTTCCCTGTCAGGTAAAAGTCATGTGGCTTATACTCTCATGTGAAGAGGATATAAGGAGAGAGAGGTTGGCTTTTTGAGGCAAAGAAGTGTATAGCTGAAGTGCATTGTCTTCAGATGCAATACCAATGCCCAAAGGAATGGGGACTCCCACTTTTCAGGAATCATAGAATCATAGAATAGTTAGGGTTGGAAAGGACCTTAAGATCATCCAGTTCCAACCCCCTCCCATGGGCAGGGACACCTCACACTAAACGATGCCACTCAAGGCTCTGTCCAACCTCGCTTTGAACACCACCAGCAATGAAGCATTCACAACTTCCCTGGGCAACCCATTCCAGTGCCTCACCACCCTCACAGGAAAGAATTTCTTCCTCATATCCAATCTAAACTTCCCCTGTTTAAGTTTGAACCCATTGCCCCTTGTCCTATCACTACAGTCCCTAATGAAGTGTCCATCCCCAGCATCCCTATAGGCCCCCTTCAGATACTGGAAGGCTGCTCTGAGGTCTCCACGCAGCCTTCTCTTTTCCACACTGAACAGCCCCAACTTTCTCATCCTGGAGGGATGCATGCAGTCCTGTTTGTGGTGCTCAGATCCCACTGTGACAAATCCAGTGGGAAGCAGGTATGGTAAATAAGTTGGTGGGTATGCTTTGAACCTTCTTAGTTTCTGGAATAAGATGAGACAGAGTTAAAGCACGTTTTCATGCAGTGTGTCAGATAACAGGCTAGAAAAAAAGGTAAACTTCTAGTTGTTTGTTTGTTTTTTTTTTTTCTTTCTCCTTTTCTGTTTGCTGTGTTGCAGCACTTGAGAGGATGAATGCCTCCTTTGGCACAGTTAAACCTATCAAGGCTTGAGCTGCTTCACATCCTGTGGCTTTGAGTACGTCTAAACATCCTGTTGGTCTCATCTTTATTAATGATGTAAGATTTTCCTAGTTCATGCTTGTGGAGTAAAAAGCTTGATGTTCATACACTTGGAAGTTTGTCCAAACAAAGTTCTCTAACCTGTAGCATCCCTTTAATCACTAGTGACATGTCCTGCCCCTGAGGAACTAAAGTTAGCTTTAGCAGAATAAGTGGCTTTCAAAGATTTCTACCAGGCGGGAGCTGTGAAATGGATGTCTTCTGAAACAAACACTGAAAACATAGAATAGCTGAAAGTAAGTAAAATGGACAGCAGGCAGTACTTCTCAGGTGCTGCACTTGCATCTTCTACCTCAGTGTTCCCCGTCTTCATTTTTTTGCAACTGCCTTGCACAATCTTCTGCATCTTTTCCCAAGCAAGTCCAGTGCTTGGGCTGTATGGCCTCTTTGCCTGCATTGTGACATTTAAGAATGATCCACGTACACTTTTCACACATATACTGCACCATGTGTGTGTGAGATGTCCTATGCCAGTACTCTCTGAATTAAAATAAATTTCCTCTTGTGCTTGCAACTGAAGTTTCTGAAACCTCTGATCTTTCTTCTTGCAAGAGTTTGCTCCACAGTCTGTCCTTGTCCTTGAGAAAGTCTGATTTTCAGCACAAGTGAGATGGATGCTTACTGAAGATGAGTGGTTGAATGAAGCTGAAAATGAAGGTTTTGACTGATCTTTCCTTTAAATAGATACCATGACCCTGTAACATTAAGTGTCTTAAACTAGAAGACTGAGGCCTTGAACTTTATTTGACATGTGGATAGTCAGTGGAGGAGGGAGCAAACAAGAAGGCTTTTGCTCTGAGTTGCATTAGTAGCAATTTATATACATACTGGCTCTTCAGAGCACTGTGGAAGTGCTGGATTAGGGAAGGAGAAGGGAACATGCATAAACATTTCCTCTGATATCTAACTAGAATCTGTTATTCACGGTAGTAGAGTTCTAGCCCTCTTTTCTGTGAACAGATCGACCTTTGACATGTCAAAACTAGTCTGTCACATCTGAAACGTCCACTGCTAACATTGAAGAATAAACCACAGTTCACATCACATTAGGCATTTCAGATTTCTGAAAGATGAGTCTCAAAACAGGCAGCTGGATTCAGAAGCTGCAGTGGGTGGGGTCTGCACATCAGAGAGGTCTGTGGTAGTCTCAAGGACCACGCTAACTTTTATTGTATCTGTATCTTTGCACAAGTCCGGGTAGATGACATCAACTGCTTTCCCCTCTCCATCGGTTCCATAGCCCCATCATAGAAGGCCACCAGATTGGTCAGGCAGGATTTCCCCTTAGTGAAACCATGCTGGCTGTCACCAAACACCTTGCTGTTTTTCATGTGCCTCAGCATGCCTTCCAGGAGAATCTGCTCCAAGATTTTGCCAGGCACAGAGGTGAGGCTGACTGGTCTGGAGTTCCCCGGCTCATCCATTTTCCTCTTCTTGAAAATGGGGGTTATATTTCCCTTTTCCTCTTTTCAGGAACTTCACCCGACTGCCATGATTTTTCAAATATGATGGACAATGGCTTAGCAACTTCATTTGCAGCTCCTTCAGGACCCACGGGTGGATTTCATCAGGTCCCATGGACTTGTGCACATTCAGGTTCTTAAGATGGTCTAGAGCCAGATCCTCTCCTACAGTGAGCCAAGGTTCTTCATTCTCACAGTCCCTGTGCTGTCTTCCAAGACTTGGGTGGTGTGGTCAGAGCATTTTGCCAGTGAAGACTGAGGCAAAGAAGTCATTGAGAACCTCAGCCTTTTCTAAATCCAGGGTGGCCAGTTCTCCCGATAGCTTCTGGAGGGGGCCCATGTTGTCCCTAGTCTGTCTTTTTTTTGCTACATACCTACAGAATCCCTTCTTGTTATCCTTAACATCCCTAGCCAAGTTTAATTCTAAGTGGGCCTTAGCTTTCCTAACCTGGTCCCTAGCTTCCCAGACAACATCCCTGTATTCTTCCCAGGCCACCTGTCCTTGCTTCCACCTTTTATAAGCCTCTTTTTTCCTTCTAATTTTCCTCAGCAGCTCCTTATCCATCCAAGGAGGTCTCCTGGCCCTCCTGCTGCACTTCCTTCTAGTTGGGATGCAACACTCCTGAGTTTGTCTGTGTATTCAGGGTTTCAGCTCTGGCTGTTATTGTCCCCAGGTACAGCTCATCTCAAGCTGTTGGTGGTAGCCCAGGAGCAATCCCTGCTCATCAGAAGCTACATCACTTGTTCTTTCTTTCTCTGGAGCCAGGGATGCCTCTGTCTTGCTTGAAGACTCTGTCCATGTAATGGAAGGTGTGGCTTGAGTTACACCTCATTACTCTAAAGGGTTTTTTCAAGGTTTTCCTGAAGTACTTTAAATGAGTCAAGACACAAAAATATCATGTTGCGTTTGTAGACCACTACATCAAGAGGTTCCTGGTCCAATCAGTGCATCTTTACACTACATCTACAGTGCTTTATGAGAGCAAAATCACTGCTTTAAATGAGGCTTTAAATATGACTGGCTAAATGATGTTAGCCTCAGCAAACTCCCAGTGCATAGCGCACAAATGGGAGAGCCTGCATGTTTAGTGTTTTAATAAGAGATTTTGAAATATGTTCCTTTTTAGATTCTTCAGCAGTAAAATAGAAGGTCTATTTTCTTATTTCTTATTTCATGTTTGAAGAGCAGATTTGATTATTTCATTGGTGACTGGCGGGTAGCCTGCTCTGCTTGCTGGCTGTGTGCCACAGGTGCTGGCAAGAGCAGCCGTCAGGAAGATGAAGAGATTTATACCCTCTGATTTGTGTATTAACAGGGGCAAAGCAGTAGGTGGGCCTGTCAATGGATGATAAAAATTTAGGGTAGTATTTCTTTTCCTCACACAGGTGTAGTGTGCTGCTGTGAATGACAGGGAGTTAGACACAAAGAGATTCAGTGTATCATGTAGACTTGTTAATAAATATTAGAAGTTTTGTGCTCTGAATATCTACTATGCTTTCCCCCCTTCTGGAGAGAGAAGCAAATAGTCATTAGCTAAAAGCTGTGGCAGTATCTTGTGGAAATTGTGAGAGAGGGAAACTATATACAGCCACTGCCTGAAAAGCGACAGGGAACTACAGGTGTGGATCTGTGGAGAGCCATGTTCTGCCTATGACTATAAGAAGGTCTTATTTTCAAACCGTGATCTTAAAGAATAACTATACAGGATATGAACCTGTTGGAGGGAGTCCAGAGGAGGCCATGGAGATGCTGCGAGAGCAGAGCAGCTCTTCTCTGGAGCCAGGCTGAGAGAGCTGGGCTGGGGCAGCCTGCACAAGAGAAGGCCCCTGAACGGGAGACCTCAGAGCAGCTCCAGTGCCTAAAGAGGCTGCAGGAAACCTGGAGAGGGGCTTTGGACAAGGGCCTGTATAGACAGGACAGGGGAATGGCTTTAAGCTGCCAGAGAGGAGACTGAGATGAGCTCTTAGGCAGAAGCTCTTTGCTGTGAGGGTGCTGAGGCGCTGGCACAGAGTGCCTGGAGAAGCTGTGTCTGCCCCATCCCTGGTAGTGTTCAAGGCCAGGCTGGATGGGGCTTGGTCTAGTGGTGTGCTCGTGGGACCAGATGAGCTTCCAACACAAAACATTCCATAATTGTATGAAATAGGTTCTCATGAATTCTGAAAAGCTGAAGAATCCATACTGAAGAGAAAAGCAATCTTGAGGATTGAACTTGAATGATTCAGTTAAAATTGAAATTTTGTCTGTTCTGAATGTATCCTCTGTGTGTGGGATGTTCAGGCAGAACAGCTTTGTGTTAGTGCTTTGAATCAGAGAGGAAGATCTGCAAAGACTAAGTAGAAGTGACCATGAAGGCATTTAATCCTTGATGAAAATCCCCCTGCAGCATAAATATGTGGATGGAAAAAATAGATTGTTTCCATGCGTTATGCTGAGCGAAGCCAGCAAGCGAGCTGCATAAAAGGTGACAAGTAAATTAGATTTTTAAAATTCTTGTGGTTTTGATAATCTGAGCTGACATCAGTAGCACAGGTTAGAGAAAAGTCTTTTTCAGAAAAATAAGTTCATTTATTTCCTGTGATAGGTAAGTGGCATCAGAGGGCATATCCTGGCTTCATCTTCTTTCTGCAAGCCTTTCTTGGTGGAATTAGATTGCTGCCAAGAATTGGTGCTCTAATATTTGTAATGGACTCAACATGCTGGGAGAGAAAATTGCTGTTCTGGAGTAGACCTTGATGTTACCCCGTGCTAGAAAAGGGGATATTGTCTTCCTATATGTGATATTCTGAATCATCTGCTCATGAGCTGTGGTTTGCTTCTCACCTACAATGAGTTCAACAGCACTTGTGTGAACATGTCCAGGTGAGGATAGGGCTGATGGAGGAAGAGATGGCTTCTGAGCTTTCTCTCTACGTGATTTACGAGGAAACATAATTGCACTCCTGGCATTATATATGGAATCTGATCTAACAGTAAAATAGCAGGATTAAAATCTCCTCAAAAGGTGAGGATACCTGGAGAACGGGAGCACTTCCAAGGCTAAGTAGCATCAGGGTTGCAAGACATTCTAAGTATTTGAGACTAAACTCTTCCCTAAATCTTCTCACGTGTTTATTTATATAAACATATACATATACACACTATTGTTTTTACCTTCAGCTATAAAATCCTGCCTTGCCAATTTAGTGGCCTTCTATGATGGGGGTACAGAACTGATGAAGAGGGGAAAGCAGTTGATGTCATCTACCCGGACTTGTGCAAAGCATTCAACACTGTCCACGAGACATACTTGCCTCTGAATTGGAGAGACATCAATTTGATAGGTAGACTACTCGGTGGATAAAGAACTGGCTGGATGGCCGCATGCCAAGTGTTGTGCTCAATGGCTCAATGTTCAGATAGAGACCAGTAACAAGTGGTGTCCCTCAGGGATCGGTGTTGGGAACACTCTTGTTCAACATCTTTGTTGCTGGCATGGACAGCGGGATTGAGCGCGCCCTCAGCAAGTTTGCCGATGACACCAAGCTGTGTGGCTCAGTTGATACGTTGGAGGGAAGGAATGCCATGCAGAGGGACTTTGACACACTTGTGAGGTGGGCTGATGCCAACCTGATGAAGATTAACCATGCCAAGTGCAAGGTCGTGCACCTGGGTCAGAGCAATCATAGGCACAGCTCCAGGTTGGGCAGGGAAGAGACTCAGAGCAGCCCAAGGAGAAGGACTTGGAGGTGTTGGTCAATGAGAAACTTAACATGAGCCAGCTGCAGTGTGCCCTTGCAGCCCAGAAAGCCAACCGTATCCTGGGCTGCATCCAAAGGAGCGTGACCAGCAGGTCGAAGGATGCAATCCTGCCCCTCTACTCTGCTCTCCTGAGACCTCACTTGGAGTATTGTGTGCAGTTCTGATGTCCTCAACATAAGGAGGATGTGGAAGTGTTGGAACAAGTCCAGAGGAGGCCATGAGGATGATGAGGGGACTGGAGCACATCCTGTGTGAAGACAGGTTGAGAAAGTTGGGGCTGTTAATCCTGGAGAAGAGAAGGCTGCGTGGAGACCTCGTAACAGCATTCCAGTATCTGAAGTATATAGGGGGCTATAGGGATGCTGGGGAGGGACTCCTCATTAGGGACTGTAGTGATAGGTCAAGGGGTGATGGGTTCAAACTTAAGCAAGGGAAGTTTAGATTGGATATAAGGAGGAAGTTCTTTCCTGTGATGTTGAGGCACTGGAATGGGTTGCCCAAGGAAGTTGTGAATGATCCATCGCTGACGGTGTTCCGGGCCAGGTTGGACAGAGCCTTGGTTGTCATGGTTTAGTGTGAGTTGTCCCTGCCCATGGCAGGGGGTTGGAACTGGATGATCTTAAGGTCCTTTCCAACCTTAACTATTCAATGATTCTATGATTCTATGATACTAAAATCTGTCCCTTGTATTTTTGACTTTGTTGTCAATACAGAGATTCCCCCCACAGCTGTGCTACTGTTCGAGGTCAACTAAATTAGCTTCCTCCTCAAAGGGCCACAGAGAATAAAATGCAGGGACTTCCCCTTTCAGTCTTCACAGTGGAGCTCTGACGGCTATCTAAAACTACAGGACTTCGCAGCAAGAATATCAAGATGCATTTTCCCATGTGATGACTGCATGCTAAATACAATTTGCAGAAATAATTGTCTCACCCTTAAATATGTCAGCTGAGAAACCTCCCACAGTTTGGGTCTTCTGAAATGAGGCCAAGTGCTTTCTTTGGCTCAGACTTTGGGATGAATCTGGCTGAAAACATCTCATCTGCTTTCCCTCCCTTGGCACAAAGCAGGATGAGTCACTCCTTAATCCAAAAGCAACAAGACACATGCTAAGAGACCAGCGGAAAATCATGTGAAGTAGATTCATTCTTTTGACACTTGTTCAATGAATATTAAACATAGTGGTGTCTGTTTAAACTCTTCCTTTGTTATTTTCTTTTTAAGGTGTCTGGTGATATTAGTCCTTAAGTTTTCTTTGATGAAATTCGTTTTCATGCCTTCTTCAATAGAGCCCACAGGCTTGAATTGTGCTTTAAGCTCATTCATTTCTTTCCTTTCTTCTGAAAGACTGAGAACTTGGCATGAATCTGACTTTCCTTTCCCCCTTCAGCTACTCCCTGAACTGTATTTCTATTTGTTTCAGCTTGTGGGTACCCCAAAGGAAACCCCCAATCAGTATTATAGAAAGGAAGGAAACACTGATATATTTATAGAACAGCTGTGGTTATATAGAAACCTGGCTCACACCCTTTTTTACCTTGCATTTCTCCTTGAGCAAACAAGTCAGTCACCATAGCATTTTCAGAAGTGCCTATTTTTAAGTCTGAGGAACTCAGACGCTGCCACACTTTATGAGCTGGTGGGATGCCAGTTTCTGTGGCTTTGCCACCTTTAGATGTTTGAACCTGTATCTCAGAGACTCAGTCCTTGATATGGAATTGAAATATTATCTCTTGTTGTCGTGGTTTAAGCCCCTCATAGCTCACGCAGTCGCTCTCTCACTCACTCCCCCTCTCTTTTCCCCTAGTCCCCGGGGGATGGGGAGGAGCATCAAGAGAATGCAGCTCCCACAGGCTGAGATAAGAACAGTTTAGTATCTAAGGTATAACAGAAATCGCTACTGCTACCACTAATGATAATTCAGGAGAAATGCAAGGAAAGAGAATACAACTGCTCACCGCCCGATATCTATCCCAACCCCGCAGTGAACCCCCGCAGTGCACCCCCCACACCCTTCTGGATTTCTGCTCTCTGTTTTTACATCCTGGACATGACATGCTGTGGTATGGAATAACCTCTTCGGTTAATTTTGGGTCAGGTGTCCCGTCTCTGCTTCTTCCCGTCTTCTCCTCCTCCCCGGCAGAGCATGAGACTCAGAAAGTCCTTGGCCAGCCTAAACATTATAAACCATAACTAAAAACATTGGTGTTATCAGCCCTGTTCCCAGGCCAAAAGTCAAAAACACAGTGCTGCACCAGCTACCAAGAAGGAGAAAAAATGACTGCTACTGGTGAACCCATGACACTTGTTTATTGATACAAATTGAATACTGTGATAAACTCAGTTATGCAATTATTTCAATTAATTATTATATATGTGTGTATATATAATATATATGTAACTAGCTGTACTTTGGTTAATTTAGAGCTATTTGCCACTGTGCTTCATAAGTAATTATTTGCATCTCAATACACAGTTTTAGTGCCAAGCCCACATCAATCCTGATCTCCTGCAGCCAGGGACATACACTAGAGTCATTCTTGTTGAAGTTTTTTTGAATCAAACTTCCAGACTTGAAACTGTGTCTGCTCTCCCTTTGGTTGCAGCCACTGGATGCTCAATGGTACAGACTGCTGCATTTCGATATCTCCTCTGGGCTGTGATGATAGGTTATAATTGGATTGCTGCGGAAATAACACCTGAGACCCAGTGAAAACAAAAAGAAAGCAAATCAGAGTTGTGTACATTTATTTCTAAGGATGCTGTGTTGCTCACTCTCTCTCTGAAATTCTCAGTTTTCAATATCTTATTTTTTGATGGAACAGTTTAGGATACAGTTGATGCATTGTGTTGATTATATTGCCATTACCCATAATTTAAGTTCTTTCAAACAGCCATGTTAATTTCCATCTAAGTTTGCTTATGTGCACCTCCACAGTCAGTAGAAATTAAAGCTATCATACATTCACATCATAAATCACAATCACCAGAGATATGTGTGTTGCTTGTTTCACAGTGTGCTTGTCTGCAATGTGATCCACCAGTGGGGACCCTGTCTGTGTGCTGCAGTCTTAATTGCAGTACTTTGTATCCAGGGGAGGAGTTTCACAGGATTTAAGTATGCCCTGTGTAGTCAGAATAACCAGCATGGCTTGTATTTAGAATAGGAAAAAGAGATTCTGACTTATTTATAGCTCTTATGAGCTCTTAATTGATTAATCCCATCTGGATATTAATACAATTAACAGGTAGTCACCTAATTTAGGTAACCCCCATAGGTTCATAGGCCACGTGAAGGGAAGAGGGACTGTCTAGAGGAAAGCACGACTTTCTGCACCAATTACACAGTAGATGTGCATTTTAATTTTGGCGTAAAGGACAAAAGCTCACACATTAGTGATGGCTTTATATATCTTATTTTTAGCTTAGGCAAGTGTATTTGTTGCAAATTGAGCACTCATAAGAAGAGGTCATCCATGGTCCCTTGTGCCACTGGCTGAAGTGAAGAGAACAGCTGGAAACTGGGCCTGTAGAGCAAAATTAACATTTCCTTGCTAAGATTTTGTGTTTTCTCTGGCATATTGTGAGTACAGTCCCAGCTGCCGGCCAATAAGTATTATTTGAAATACTCAGCTTCTAGCAGGATGAGTACTTCCAATATCAGATCCAAGTTTAAGGAGCGGTAGAACTTTTCTCCTGTTGAAAATAGGTAATAGTAAATAAGCCTGTGATTACTTAAAGTGTTGTCTTTTGGCCTCACCTGCTCTTGAACCCCTGTGCAGGTTTTTATCATCAGCTTCACAGTCAATCATAGAAGCACAGACTGCTTTAGGTTGGAAAGGATATTCAAGCTCATCCAGTTCCAACCCCTGCCACAATCAGGGACACCTTCCACTGGAGCAGTTGCTCCAAGCCCCTGTGTCCAACCTGGCCTTGAACACTACCAGGGATGGGGCAGCCACAGCTTCTCTGGGCACCCTGTGCCAGCGCCTCAGCACCCTCACAGGGAAGAGCTTGTTCCTAAGAGCTCATCTCAATTTTCCCTCTGGCAGGTTAAAGCCATTCCCCTGTCCTGTCCCTCCATCCCTTGTCCAAAGCCCCTCTCCGGGTTTCCTGCAGCCCCTTTAGGCCCTGGAGCTGCTCTAAGGTCTCCCTTTAAAGAGAATTCTTTTCTCCTGGCTGAAACAGCCCAGCTCTCTCAGCCTGGCACTTTCCTCTCCTTCACTTCACACTGAGGTGCCCTTTGTGGCAAATTGGTTTAAGTTCCATCCGTATAAAATTCAACTGCCCAAATTTAATATATAAAAAATGCAAAGGCATAAAATATCTTATTAATATTAATTTTATTGTAATATTAAAATCCTTCTCTTTGAATCCTTTTCATTAGGCTGGCAGACAGTACTAGGAGTGGCTGCCTGGTGCCGCGCTGCAGGTATTCACTGGCTGGCCATATTGCTGAATGCATATTGGTAACTTGATTTCCCTCTCTGGGAAGTAGTAAGTAGCTCTGAGTAGTGCCTTTTAAATCAGAAATCTGGCTGTCCACATTTTAACCAGTTTTACCTCCTCAAAAAAAAAAATGGTGTCTAGTCCCATAAGGTGGGATTTGCAACAAGAAGTGGAACAATTTACTTAGCTCTTGTTTTTATGAAAGAACCTGTACTTGGATTATTGGGTGAAGTCTGGAGGTCTTGTTCTGTCAATTCTGATGTGCACTACTCGGTGCAAACCTTTTCAGAATTACAAACTGGAGCTGGCAAATGAGAAACCGGCAAATGAGAAAAAGATAGAGTAATTAAAGTATAGCACCTTTTTCGGAAAACAGCCTGTGGAAGAGAGAATTAGACAGCAGTTTCTAAAATGTTTACATTTCCAGATTCACTCACCCGTGCTCTCTCTTTCCTATTTCTGAAGGCAAGAAGAAGGAAATCACTCTTTTTCATTACCTTGGTTTCTTGCCCTTCAGCTATCACGTGAATTGAAAGTGGAAAAAAAGGTCTTGTCTTCATGTTAAGTAACTTTACAGACTTTAATTTGAAACAAACAAAGCATTTAAATCAGTTCTTCTCTGGGGGATTGTACTGAGTGCTACTAAATTGCTGAATATTTAATACCTAAACATGTTCTAGACCCTGAGGTCTGTCCCCCAAATGATAAGCCTTTTTATTAAGCGAACTTTAATTGCTTAATAATTGGGTCTTCTGTAAGGAGAGATGGGAATGCTGATAGAATCTGCCAACCAGACTGTGTGCTAAGTCTGAGTTGGGTACCACTTTCAATTAAGTTTCCTGAGTAGCTTTGGGTATATCACAGGGAGATGTGTCTGCAACCCTTTAGTTACAGAGCAAAGTGTTACCGGGGATCTGCAATGTTTAGTTCCAGGGTCTGTCATGGAAAGTGACTTTCTCAGAATGTATTTGATGGTCTGCTCCCTTGAGCCAGCTCCCGACAACCCGAACATCTGTGTAGCATCAAAAAATGCCTTTAAAATAAGTCAGCATAAGCCAGGAGAGCTTTAAAAATCCAGTGGTAGTTTTAAATCTCATATTTTATTGTCCTGCAGGGAGATGAATGAATTTTGAACATAACCAGGGAAAAAGGAGGTTAGTATATTTTCATCTGGACACTGAAAACAAAAAATATTGGTTTTTTTGCAACATCTTGATCTGTTATGCATTGATTTGGTTATGGTTTTTTAAACTTAAAAGGAGTTTGGATCTCTGCAGAACTGCCTTTTTTGCAGGTACAGGGCAAAGCATGAGCTGGCTGTGTGCAGGTATGGTGCTGGCATGGAAGATGTCCCTCTCTGGCAGTTGTTTTAGTCCTAGTGTTTTACATTAACTTGTTAGATTCAGCCATCTTTCCTCCTGGAAAAATCTGCAATTATCAACAGCTTTCCATCACTGTTCGCACCATGTTTTCTTCAATTTTTTTTTTTTTTTTTTTAATTAAGATGTTGAATGCTTGATTTCCACCTTGCACCAGCTTTCCTGGGGGTGAAAAGCTGTTAATAGTACACCTGTGGCAATGGCTTGGCAGGAAAGTAGCATCTCTGCTGTAACAGGAAGGCATGCAAGGGTGCAGAATGTGACAGGGCTTGTGTGGCTGGCACTGGGGACAGCTGCCTATTCTTCTCTCCGTTTGTTCACAGGGACAACTTGTGAGCATGGCAACTGGGAAATACCACTGTCTGTACAACAGTAGATTAATCTAAGCTCATTTTCACATGTGGAAATGCCATTAGGAAGCCTTCACTGAGCCAGTTCCAGTAT
Source organism: Myiopsitta monachus (assembly GCA_017639245.1). NCBI lineage: Eukaryota > Metazoa > Chordata > Aves > Psittaciformes > Psittacidae > Myiopsitta > Myiopsitta monachus. The sequence continues at coordinate 460,881 of CM029941.1, read as the reverse complement.
AGTTAAAGAATCTCCCTGCCTCAGCTCATGGCGATCTGGGTTTTGAGACCTCATCTGTGCAGAAGCTCTGTGAGACAGGAGCAAAATGTTTGTGAAGAATGGATGTAAGAGAAGGGGGCTAAAATCGCAACAGAAAAGAAGTGTTTGCAGTGGGCAATGAACAAGGGGCTCCCACTCTAACGCCTTTTCCAGCACAGGAAGACATCCCTAACACACTGATTTGCTGCATATTTGTGTGACATTATAGTGCCTAGAAAGCTGAGGTCATTATTCTCTTATTCAGCTTCTTAATAATCTCTAGTGCCAGCTCCTTTTTGAAACGCGTCACTAAAAGTCGGCACAATAAAGTTCCTTAATTCCAATGTAGCATTAAGAAGCAGGCATTATTTATTACAGCAGTGGATGCACGGGGGATAACTCCGTCTAATGTGCATGCCAATTCTTTCAAGTTTCTTGCTTATAAGCATTTACCTTATACATATACATTATCATTCCCAGAAATCTTATGGGAATTATAATTCTACCTAGAACTAATTGACATAGCATATCACCCACTAAGAGCAGTTTATTTTGAGTGAGGGTCCCAGGGTCCATTTGACACCTGGTGGTAGTACCTTTGTTGACCTTTGGTTGAGCTTCTCTTATTATATTACTTTTATGGTCTTAGGTTGGCCTCTCTTCTGACTTTGTGAGGAATGGTTCCCAGTTCACTGAGCTGGAGAGCTACTTTGTGAAGAATGGTTCCTATTTCAGTGAGCTGGATAGGTAAAGAATGCTCTTTACCTTTTGTCTTGTTCCTTGTTGACATATGTATGGTTTTGTTTAGCTAAAGTTTAACTTGGTTTGTCTCAGCTAGTAAAATGAGTCCTCTTCTATCAGATGGGACTTGGAGCAACATGGTCTAAGCGGCAGGGGGTCGGAACTGGATGAGCTTTAAGATCCTTTCCAGCACAAACTATTCTGTGAAAGCCTTCACTGAATGCTGGCTGACATAATCAAAAAGATGCTTCTTCCCTATGTACTTTTTGGTGGCTTTTAGTGACATATTTTAAGGTTTTCACTCTGTTGGACACTTGATGCGTGTTTACACATGCTTCTGAGTGACTGTATTTACTGCTGTGGCTTCAGATAGTCCATGCAGGAAGGTGAATGTGCCCAGGTGGTCTGGGAGGTTCATTTCTAGAGATTGGCCAGGACAGAGCAGGTCCACAAGATATGTCCATGCCATCTGTAGCGCATCGCTGATCTAGTCGCTTCTTGTCTTTCTCATATTTGGCTGGAAAGAGAGATGGTGGTTTCTTGTCCTCTTCTTCATCATGGAAGCCCAGACTGGTTTGTGTTGGAATGAACCTTAAAGCTCATCCAGCTCCAACCCCCTGCCACAACCAGGGACACCTTCCACTAGATCAGCTTGCTCCAAGCCCCATCCAACCTTGGCTTGAACACAGCAAGGGACGGGGCAGGCACAGCTTCTCTGGGCACCCTGTGCCAGCGCCTCAGCACCCTCAGAGGAAAGAACTTGTGCCTAAGAGCTCATCTCAGTCTCCCCTCTGGCAGGTTGAAGCCATTCCCCTTGTCCTCTTTGCAAGTTTATCTGGTTACTTATAAAGCAATGATGTTTCCAGATAAAGGTTCATGACCTAGACTTCAACTTCCACTTGCATTTTGAATATAGCAAACTTGTCAGGTTTTTCCTCTGCACCATGTGAAGGACGTGATCCACATGTTTTTTGCACTGAGCAAGAAAGGGGCACCTGGGAGTTGTGCAATTAAAGCCCCAGCTCTCTTCTCCTGCTCTCCTGAGTCAAAAATGCTTCATGGAAAACCAGACACTGGCCATTCCCTGATTTAAGTGCTTTGATTATGTCACCCGAGTAATTTATTTATCAGATGTTTTTGGAGCATTTTTCTTTTCATTTGAAGGGAAGGAGAAATACAGAAAGATGCAACTAACATTTTCATAACCTCATGTAGCTTTAGTTGTGCCTTCCTCTGAATGCCAGACTGTTCTGCGCAGTTTGGATTGCATGATAGTGTATCTGTACTTTGCTGAAGTTGTTCCTGAGTGGGTTTATAAGCAACAGGTACGATTTGTTACTCTTTATGTTAATAACACATCTTTTCTTTGCTGTTAATGGGTGTCACTTACAAAGGAAAGGGACAGTCACTCTGCCCTTATAGCAATCTCCAAGTAGTTTTCTGAATGTCATGTAAATTATTTAGTATTTTTACTGCAATTTGTTAGCAAAATCCAAATCAGCATGGAAACAGCAGGTAACTGCAGTTTTCTGCAGCTATATAATTGCTTTCTTTTTTCTTTTGCCTGTGTTTGCAGGACCACTGAGGTTTCTTTCCCAGACGGAATCTGTCACGGCATTCATAGGAGACACGATTCTTCTGAAGTGTGAAGTCATCGGGGAGCCCATGCCTGTGGTACACTGGCAGCGAAACCAGGAGGACTTGCTCCTGAATTCAGCTGACAGCCGGGTGGCTGTCCTGCCCTCCGGAGCTTTACAGATTAGCAGGGTCCAGCACGGGGACAGTGGGATCTACAGGTGCCTGGCGAAAAACCCAGCCAGCTCGAGAACTGGAAACGATGCAGAAGTCAGGGTTTTGGCAGGTAAGAACTGAACAATTCAGCATTGCCTGTTTCTCTTGCCTGGTCGTGTCCTTTGGCTCCCTGAAAGAGCAGTCACTCCTCCTGGGGAAGCTAGGCTTTCCTTCTAATTACTTCTCCAAGCTTCCAAATTCTATTGGAGCAAGTCCAGAAGAGGCCTACGAGGATGATAAGGGAATGAGAGAACATCCTATCCAAAGACTGGATGAAAACATTGGGGCTGTTCAGCCTGGAGAAGAGAAGTTGCGTGGAGACTTCAGAGCAGCTTCCACTATCTGAAGTGGGCTACAAAGATGCTGAAGAGGGACTGGGTGACATGGTCCAGAGTGAGGCGTCCCTGCCCTTGGTAGGTGGCTGGAACTAGATGATCTTACGGTCCTTCCCAACCATACCTATAGTGTGATTCTGTGATTCCTCTTCACATGGAAGAGTTTGTAGATCTTTAGAAGCAGTTGGGTGCAAAGGTGAGGAGTGGGCTGTAAAAAAGTATTCATGCTTTCTAGGTTCAAGTACCAAATTTAGAAATGTATGAAGCTGGTCTCCATACTTCTCATCTCAGAATATAATAATTATTGTCCCAGAGAACTCTCTGGAAGAGTTTCTTTCACTCCATTGATTAGAAGACAATCTGTTGGGACTAGCTGACTAGCTGATGACTTTACCTGATCAAAGTTAGGTTGCTTGCACACTTCTGTGCCTGCTGTGATCTTCTGAGCTGCCCAGAGCACAGCCTGAGATCTAACACAGTTTAGCTGTGGCAGATAATGTACCTAAATTCACAGCCAGCTTACATCTTGTTCTCCCTCTTGATAAACTCATCAGCTAAATAGAGGGTTACCAGTCGTCACAATATAGGATCAAGGACTGAACACCAGAAGAGTGGATTGAAGAAGTTGTTGCTGCAAAATCTCCTTCCCTTCTAGTTCTGCATGCTAACGTGTAACCACTAATTTAATCGGACAGAGAGGTTGTGTTTTGAGAATTTTTTATGTACGCATTTTCTAGATAGATGTTTTTAGTTTGCAGGACTTCTCACTGAGGGGTAACTAAGCAGGATTCTCAGGTTTCTGAGATGGTCTACCAGTGCTGTAGGAATAGGGAAGGCTAGGATCAGCCCTGGGGAAGTGTCAAAGTCCCAACACAAGTGATCCTAATTTCTGGGATTTATAGCTCTGGGATTTATTGCAGTGGAATTTGGAGGAATACAGGTTTTTGTTTGGATTTGTCACCAAAACCAGAACCTATCCCCCAGTCTCTAAACCTACAACCATGTCCTCACTTACTGCTACAGTAGCAAATATTGATCTTTAAGGAGCTGCAAAGCAAAATGCAAGGCAGAATAGCTAGCAACAAGGGAAAACCACATCACCTGGAGTTCTCTGTGGTCTTTTTCCAATGCTTTTTGGGACCAGAGCTTGCACCTGAGCTCTGTAGTGTGGACCTGTTCCCCATCCATTTGCTTGTCTAACAGGCTGCCCCAGGGTGGTTGCTCTTGGGGCTTCCAGGCTCACCAGGAGCCTTAGAGCCTTGTGCCATTTAGTATGCATTGGGAAGCACTGAGACATTCCTGTCTCTGTGGTTATTAAAGGCAATGAGATGTATGAGGGAAAAAAAATATTCTTTCTATCTCTTGATTAAAATTAAGAAAAGCAGAAAACTTTGTATTTTAGGCAGACCTAGAAGCTTTCTTTCAGCCTTCTCAGCTCCTCAGAGTATTGTTAATTTGCCATGCATATACATTTCTGATCATTTGTGGATGGATTGATGTATCTTCCTTATTCCAGTTTTGGTTGTTAACATCCTGGTTAAATAGCCTCTCTCAGACTATCTACAGGAGAGAGAGGAATTAATTTATCTCTTCCTGGCATGTTAAAATTTTATACCAGGATAACACTGGAGCAAATAATGAAGAAAATATAAAACAAGGAACTAGTGGAGTCTGTCAGACTTTGGCTTAGGGCAAGCAGCACAAGGTCTCGTTTCAGGATAATGTGAGCAGACAGCAGCTCTTAAAACAAATGAGTGCTGCTCCTGAGACAAAAATTCAGATCTTATTGAGCCTCTTGGGAATCTTGTTCTCGTGCGCACACTTTGATGGTTCAGAACTATCTGATACTTTGCTGATAATTCTGCCTCTCCTATTTTTGCTTGTTGGTAGAAATGTGTCTTCAGTTGCAGCTCTCCTATACCATAATTAGCTGAGGCAGAATACTCTTGTTGTCCTTTTTCCCCTGGTTAGTAAGGAGAAAAAAAAAAAAAGAAAATGCTTTAAATCCTATTCAAAGAAATAGGCAACAAAAGAGAAAAAAAAATTTAGGTAGTATATCGGAATGCTGTATTTTTAAAATGCTGCTTCTTCCACAGACAGTGGTTCTGATTTGCTTGAACACAAAGCATATCTGTCCGGATCTGTGGTAAAACTGATCACAATCCTGGCAAATAATTTCTGATGCTCTCTACAGCTTCCAAAGGTAACGCAGGAAGAAGGAAAGAGGGATAAACATCTTTTGTCATTTATTTTATTTAGTCGAAGAGCCTGTGGCTGAAATATTTGATTTGACATCATGGTGGGTCTGGAGATCTCTGTATCTCCTCTTGATAGAAAAATTGATCTTACAACATGAATACAGGTTGGAAAAACAAGGTGCTTGAATAAAGGACTTACTATGTTCCTGGATTAAAAAAAGTGAAATTCACAGTAACAGACCCAAGTTTGTAGTTTAACTCGACATGTTAATGAAGGAATAGTTGAGCCTTCAAACTCTGTACCAAACAGGAGTTGTTTGCAGGCACTTGCTGTGTCTGAAAGGTGGGGCAAGGCACTAGGAATGAAGTTTTATCTTTGATAACTGAAAGAGACTGTAAAAGTGACCATTTGCAAGAGTGTTTCCCTTGTGTAGTTTGATTCTGCATGGGGAGGCTCTGATAGGGCTGATCAATAAATGCATTTTACAAGCAGCCCCAGCCTCACTAAATCCTCAATCAGAAACTATAGACATGTGAGGGTACACAAGCCATAGGAGAGGAGATTTTGAAGAGCATTTATTAAAAAACCCCAACAAACCTGAGAAAAAATCTTGAGTTTTTAATGTGACAGGTTTCATCTATTACTCTTAATAATAAGAGTGGCTGTTGCAGCTTTTTGCAGAAAGCTCATTCCAGATGCATATTTTTCAGCTTTCTAATTGAAGTGCTCTTGTTTGCTCTGGGGTCCAGAAACTTAATCCCGGAAAAAAAAGCTGAAAAAAAAAATACAGCAAATACTGAAAACATGAGGAAACACATATTCAGGTAACTACATGGACTAATGGACAGGGGTAGTGCAGTTGATGTCATCTACCCGGACTTGTGCAAAGCGTTCAACACTGTCCCAACCGACATCCTTGTCTCTAAGTTGGAGAGACAATCAATTTGATAGGTGAGCCACTCGGTGGATAAAGAACTGGCTGGATGGCTGCACTCAAAGAGTTGTGGTCAACGGCTCAATGTCCAGATGGATACCAGTAACGAGTGGTGTCCCTCAGGGATCGGTGTTGGGAACGCTCTTGTTCAACATCTTTCTTGCTGACATGGACAGCGGGATTGAGCGCACCCTCAGCAAGTTTGCCAATGACACCAAGCTGTGTGGTTCGGTTGATACGCTGGAGGGAAGGAATGCCGTGCAGAGGGACTTTGACACACTTGTGAGGTGGGCTGATGCCAGCCTGATGAAGATTAACCATGCCAAGTGCAAGGTCGTGCACCTGGGTTGGAGCAATCACAGGCACAGCTCCAGGTTGGGCAGGGAAGAGATTCAGAGCAGCCCAAGCGGAAGGACTTGGGGGTGTTGGTCAATGAGAAACTTAACTTGAGCCGGCTTCAGTGCATTCGGAGCCCAGAAAGCCAACCGTATCCTGGGCTGCATCCAAAGGAGCATGACCAGCAGGTCGAGGGAGGTGATCCTGCCCCTCTACTCTGCTCTCCTGAGACCTCCCTTGGAGTATAGTGTGCAGTTCTGGTGTCCTCAACATAAAGAGGATGTGGAAGTGTTGGAACAAGTCCAGAGGAGGCCACGAGGATGATGAGGGGACTGGAGCACCTCCTGTATGAAGATAGGATGAGAAAGTTGGGGCTGTTGATCCTGGAGAAGAGAAGGCTGCGTGGAGACCTCATAGCAGCCTTCCAGTATCTGAAGGGGGCCTATAAGGATGCTGTGGAGGGACTCTTCATGAGGGACTCTTCATGAGGGACTGTAGTGACAGGACAAGGGGTGATGGGTTCAGACTTAAGCAGGGGAAGTTTAGATTGCATATGAGGAAGAAATTCTTTACTGTGTGGGTGGTGAGGCACTGGAATGGGTTGCCCAAAGAAGTTGTGAATGCTCCATTACTGGTGATGTCCAAGGCCAGATTGGACAGAGCCTTGGTTGTCATGGTTTAGTGTGAGGTGCCTCTGCCCATGGCAGGGGGTTGGAACTGGATGATCTTAAGGTCCTTTCCAACCCTAACTGTTCTATGATTCTATGATTCTACATGTACTCACCTAATTAATTCAGAGGAAATAATGCTACCATAAAAAAAAAAAAAACACCACACATACAAAAAAAAAAAAATAAAAGGGGACAAAAGATCTTATGCAAACCAGTACTATGGAATTAATTTATAGATTTTATAATTCTATATATAGAATTCATTGCTTCCGTAAATTAATGAGTAAGTTTCTTTGGGAGTTCTGTACACTTCAGAAATGCAGAGGGATTTTAAATGCAAAAATCGAGTTGTGTGATGCCTTAAAGCTATTAATTCTCTATTAATAAATAATAATCCTTCATTTATCATTAGCTGTTCAGGTAATCTGCCACTGTACTCTTGTCTATTATGGAGGTTCCTTCTAGTCCCTGAGTTTGCTGAGCTGCAGTGCAAGATAACAGTAACAATATCATGTAATTCCTTCATATTTAATGCAAGCAGATTTTGGTTGCTGCTGTGTGATTCAGCTCCTTCCTCACAGTTGCACTTCTGAAGAGAGAAGGGTAACAGCAGCAAAAAGGACCAAATTGAAATGGATCTCATGAGAAGGAGCTTGGAGCGAGAGGTTGATGGTCATGTTTAAGAAACTGCATGCAACAGAATTTGTCCCATGAGCTCAGGCTTGCTTTGATGCCTCAGCAACTCCACTTTTTAAAATAAAAGCAGTTGTGATGTTGGATTTAAATATAACACTGTGGTGCTGACAGAGTTTGGCAGCTATCACTGTCTTAGCCTGATACAGAAGCTGTGACAGCCCCATCCCTGTCAGTGTTCAAGGCCAGGTTGGATGGGGCTTGGAGCAAGCTGCTCTAGTGGTAGGGGTCCATGTCCATGGCAGGGAGGTGGATCTGGGTTAGTTTTAATGTCCCTTCCAACGCAAACCACTTGTCCTGGGTTCAGCTGTAGCAGTCTTTTTTCTCCTTCTTAGTAGCTGGTGCAGTGCTGTTTTTGACTTTCGGCCTGGGAGCAGCGCTGATAGCATTGATGTTTTTACTTACTGCTGAAATGTTCAGTATGACCAAGGACTTTCTGAGCCTCATGCTCTGCCAGGGAGGGGAGAAGCTGGGAGGAAGCAGAGACAGGACACCTGACCCAAACTGACCAAAGAGGTATTCCATACCCCAGCACGTCATGCCCAGGATTTAAAAAACTAAGGGCAGGGACCCAGAAGAGGGGTGTGCACGGCTTGGTCAGGCTCGGTATCAAGTAGTGAGCGGCTGTATTCTCTTCGCTTGTATTTCCCTTGTCATTATTATTACTGGTGGTAGCAGCAGTGGTTTGTATTATACCTTTGTTACTGGACTGTTCTTATCTCAGCCTGTGGGAGTTGCATTCTTTCGATTCTCCTCCCCATCCCTGTGGGAGCTGGGGGAATAAAGAGGAGGGAGTGAGTGAGCGAACTGCGTGAGAGGCTTAAACCATGACACCAGTCTGTTATACATGATTCTGAATAGCCATGTTAGTACAGGAAGCATCTCATCTGAGGACATATGATATATGTCTGTATGGGAAATGAAACAGCTGGAATATACTGAATGATGCTGTTTGGTATGAGTCTGTTGTTTAATATGAGTTTTACAGTTAGGCTTAGTCTTGAGGAGGATCTGGCTAAGTGGAAATGCAAATCTTCTCGAAGCTCAGCCATCAGTTTTTCACAACACACACTTGTATCAATTGCAGAGATAATTTATATGATTTCTTCTCATCTTTTATACCCTGGGAGGATCCCAGTGTGGATGTACATTCCCTTTCTGCCTATAGTTATCTAAGCTGGGTTTTTAACTTATTCTTAACCTCAACAGATAGTGCTTAGCAGTGTTTATTCTTAGATGAAAACAGATTTCCAGCAGATGTGACTAATTTAAAATAAATACTGAACGTGTGATTTTTCTGTTTTTCCTTTTAAATCTAACCAGTCTCACATTAATGTTCTCCAGTGCCTATTTTCTGCAGTGGTGCCTTGCCCTAATTCCAACCAGTACATATGGAAACCCAACCAAATTACAAGAACAAAATTACCAAAAAAACCTACCAGCAAAACCAGTGTTATTTCTAGATGCACAAGTTGCAGGTGTGATGCACGATGCCAGAGATGTTTCCGTTCCACAGATGATTCCAGATTGTGGCATAAGCTGAATTTATTTGTATCAAATGTATTTTGATGCTCTTTTACCAGCAAGGTGATGGACACAAGAGTACCACCATTTAGAGCTGAGGTTGCTTTGCAAAACATTTTTCTTACATGAATACAAACCAAATATGAGCTAAGAGAGTGAATGTTGATAAATTAATAATAGTTCAGAAAAGAAGTACAGTGTTTACTGTACATAGCCTGACTTTCGCTAAACACTTGGGAAATGTACTTTATCAAGGAGAGCTTTATAGACTTGCTGCTAGTGTGCTCTCTAAACTCTTACTTGGAGGGGAGGAAGAAGGCTCTTTAACCTGAAATTTCTTTTTAAACTGCATAAAAAACTAATGACTAGAAACCTGGAGCTACATTCTTGCAAACAGAAAGAAGAGATTTAGCACTTAAACCCAGCAATAGCCATTGGAACTGTTTATTTTCTGCCCTGGATTTTCCATCCATTGCATTTAAATCAAGGATGGATGTTTAGTTGCTGCTGTTTCTCCTGCCTTTCAAACCAAGCAACAAATAGATCAACAGCCTTGTCCTGAGCAGTGCACCAAGCACAGGCATCACTTGTGTTGCTGAACTGATGTAATTCTTATTAAAGGCTTCATTTTTACCTCATTAGAAGAGAACCATTTGGATGGGGCATGCCGTCACAGAACAAGCTGTGTTACTTAGCAATAGTGTAATTACTCTGATTTTTCTTCTAGTGTTGGTCATATTAGGATTAGCTGGGGGTAAATATGCTCTCTTATTTGGTAAATATATCCTTCTCTGATGTCATCTGTTAAAGTCAAGTTCAAAAAGGCATCAATGTGAGAGTATTCACACTTTTACACATGCTATTACCTTTCCATGTGTGCTCCTACAAGGTGAAATCCTAGTTACAAAATATCCACATAATAACTTCCAGTATCTGGGTTATCCCTGCTGCCAGCTGCCCAAAATTGCACTGCTGATGTCACTTTATAAACTAGCTATATTCTGACCTTTCGCAAAAACCCCCAAATGTTAAATTTAAAATGCTTATTAATAATCATGGGGAATGAGCTATTTTGCCTCTCTCCCTTAGATAAATCTGATTAGTGTTTAAGTAATCTCTTACATAATACACATAAATATCCATTTCCCATGTTACAGTGGCTTACCTAGTTGGAAATAAAAAAGAGCAGGTGCGTAGAGACGTAGGTACAAGTCAGTGAGTCCTCTTAGCATGGAGCTGATGTCAGGATCAGTGCAACCACAAGGAGAATAACTCATATCCACTGAAGAGCCATTTGCTCAGCAAATCTCTGGCTGGTTGCCAGATTAATGTTTTTATTTATGAAAATTTCATTTATTTATTTATGCATATGGGTTTCAGCAATTGCTCTAAATAGGGATTGGGTTTAGCACTTGTATTTGAAGCACAGATTGAGTTCAGAACAAGGGCATTAAGAATATGATGTAATTTATTTCTGAACGTATTTGAAAGTGTAGGTTGTTATCGGAAGGTTCCTTGTATATGGTGGTCCTTATGGAACTGAGGTTGCTTGAGGAGGCTGACACTGGTGGCTAGCAGAGCATAGGCTGGATTGCAAATTTGGGTATAGAGGGAGAACAAGAAAGGTCACTTTAAATTTATCACCAGTCCTGCTCTTAAAGTGCAGTTCACAAAGAATACCAAACAAAAGGGAATTCTGAAGTGTCAGAACAGCCTTTGCATTCCTGCTTTGAGATTTGTTTCGTGCTGAGTAGTGCAACTAGAGCTATAATATGGAATGTTATCTCATACTACTAGTAATAACATGCTATTAAGGTATTAATGACTATGACTATTACATGTCCTACATATCAGAGATGATGAGTGCAACTTAAAGTTGTAGCTAGGCTTGTTTTTTTACGAACTCTTGATTATTTTTTTTTTGTTATTTTTAATTGCCTGAAACACTTTGCTTTCTTCCCTGGCCACTAACTCAATTTGCCAGGAAAACATATGCACCTATCTCATCACCACTGCCTTCTATAAAATTACCTCCTAAATCAGAAGAGAATTCCCCTGTGCATGAGTCAGATTAGCAGCCAGAGGGAATCTAAGTGGAATGAAAAGAAATAGCTGTTGGGGAGTTACAGCCTTATCATTACAGTAGATTGGAAGGTGTCCCTGCCTGTGGGTTTGGAACTAGATGATCTTTAAAGACCCTTCCAACCCAAACCATTCTGTGTTTGTATGATTTCTGGGAGGCTTTCTTACCTAAAACAGGAGAGACAGTGAAAATCAGTAAAGGATCTGTATGCTAGATCAGATTTGTACCTATCAAGCCTCCAAATCAAAATAGTTAAGGAGCAAGTACTTACTTTTTTTTAGTGGGAGTCCTCACTAAGAACCAGGGATATATTCTTGATACAGTACTCCCTAATACAGAATATAACAACAAAGCTGCAATTGAAGGTGTCTGCATGTATCACAGTGGTGGTGAATACCAAAGAATGTGGCTCACTAGACAGAACATTATAAATGGAGTAGAATTAAGAAAAAAAAAAGAATTTTAATGTGGTGGGTCCTATTGGCCATGTCATAGGAGTGTCCAGGGGATGAAGCAAATGCTTTCCTGTGACAAACATCTTGAGGTTCATTGTGGGAAATTGACAGAACAAAGGTGAAACAGAGCAGTGAGAGACAAATGAGGTCCCAGTGAGGGTAATGGCAGTGACAGCTGGGTCATGGTGCAGGAGATGTGTGATGACACACTGAGGTCCATGTGATGGAGCATGCCTCACTGGGGACCACGTTTTGAGAAATGCTGCAGGAGGTTTGAAGGAGGTTTAGGAAATGGCCATGAAAATGATTGAAAAGGCTTTCCCATTTATAATTTTAAAACTATGAATAAGTTTGGGGCTGCTACATGTTTCTAAAAATTGAGTAACCAGGTCTCTTTTTTTTTAAATTATTTTAATTTATTTTTTTCATCTCAAAACAGACTGAGACTGGTAGTAAAATCTTTTTCCTCTCCAGTTATATTCGTTTATTACCGCATTGAAAATCTTGTATTAGGTTCTTCCCTGTATTCAGTAACTACCTGGATCAAGCCACTGTTCTTTAACTGCTCGTGTCTTTGCGTCTCAAGGACGATGTAGGTCCAAGTAATGCCTGCCAAAACTCTGATGCTCAGCTGAAAGTAAGAGTGTAAATGTGTTGCCACATTCTTGACTCAACTCTATTCTCCATTTTCAGAGTAGAAGATAATGCAGTTGTGGAGCAGTTCCTCATTCTGTTTTAATTTTGCCTCTAAAATTTTAATGGCTAGAGAAAGAGCTTCCTCCTTTTGTCTTGTAAATACAAACCGCAGTTACCCTTTCCTACCCCTGCATTAATAAATTTTATATTATTTGTTTACCGAAGGATCAAAAAGAGTAAGTCAAAGGCCTATAAATATTTTTGTCTTCATTATGGATGAGGAAACTGAATGTCTCAAAAGAAATCATCATTAAAGTTGGAAATAGGACTCCTGGTGTATGGTCTCATGTTCCAGCAGTGACTTGGCAGAGTTTCCCTTGCACTTTAGTTAATGTATTTTGAAGTCACTATGGTAAGAAGAATGTCTTCAGGCCCTGATGTGTGTTAGTGCTGATGTTACAGTCTTTGTGTGTCTTTACTACTTAGATGCCCCTGGTCATGTAGCATTTCAGAGCTTTGCTGAGCCAGGCTTGTGATTTTGGGCAGGGCAGAAGGGATGAAGTAGGAAAAATGAGGTGGAGGCAAAAAAGCAAAATTCCAAAGTAGTGCTGCATTCTGGTTATACATTTTAATGTGTTTTGTGGATTGAGAGATCGGTATCATTTTAATGACAGATTTCTGTAACACTGTCCACACATAACCCTTGCTTTCTCCTTAGGATTAAGTGTTCAGCCTCCAGGCATGATGGTGAGATCAGGTTGGGGGATTTTGCTGGCCTTTCTTCACTGAAAACAGAAAGCAAAATGGGTTTTACTTGGTATAAATCTTTGTGTCTTTTAATCAAATTTAGAAATGTGACTATGGACACTTAGAGATAGTCTGTCACATCAGTGTCACATTAAAAGCATCTCAGTTTTCAGTACAAAAACTACTGCAATAAGAAAAAACTGTGCTAGTAAAGTGTAATGTTACTCAAATACATTCAGAAAAAAAAATCATGGGTATGATGTGATGGGAGTCTTTCATCAATTGAAGAACACAAAAGCACTGCAGCACAAAATAGCTTAGCACAGTGAGATTCCATACAACAGGAGGCAACACATTTTTATTGAAGCATTTCTTTTTTTCAATACACAATGTAGGTAAACTGCTGCAGTAGCGTTTTTCTCTTCGAGTGCTGAAGAACTGTATTTCTATTGCTGAATCCAAATGAACTGCTTGCAACTTAATTTTCCTTGGAAGACAGAAATAAATCGCATTGCCTTTAGTTCCACTTGCTTAAGACTAACTCGGCATGAGAGTTAAGTATTTCCTCAACTTGTACCAATGCATAGTGACACAAATCTGAGGGTTTGTTGAGAGAGCCATCAGTGATTGACTATAAAATATGCTGGTAAATTTTGGCAGAAGCTATGCTTTCAATGTAAGAATGTGAAAAAACCCTAATTCAAAACTAGTCCCTGCTGCTGAATACATATGCATCCTCAGTTACATGATGAAATATCTCAATTACTCCATCAACCATCTATAAGAAGGAGATGAATGGACTTTCCCTAATAAGGCTTTGTGAAGGTGTACATTTTTTTTGCAGATAACATGGTATTCTCAGGTATCAGTGCAATGGGGAGTATTGGACTCACACACACATTCACAGATCCTGTTTGTGGCTTTGAATCTCAACTATGTGTCATTAATTTAATGAGCATGGAAAATATAGCTGTGCCACATTACTGCACATGGTGTGCTTAAGAAAAAGGCTAAGTAAGTATGAAATGAGAGGTTGTGCTTTGTTCAGGGAAAATAAGTTCTCACAGGTCACCGCTTCTTAATTGGTTTTAGGATTTTTTAGAATTTTTTAGGAATTTTTTAGAATTGTTAACGCATGCTGATGTGGTAAGAGCTCTGCAGGTTGGGAAGCCAGTGTAGCCCTGAGTGCCATTGGCACCAGGCTCCAAGCATGTGCTGTGAGCAAGGGTAGTAATGGGGGTCTATGGCCCGTAGGTGAGAGCAGCTTGCTCCATGTAGTCACAATCAAACAATATTCCTTGGAAAGCTAATGCTGGAAAAGACCAAGAGGTGTCGGGTCACATCCCCATGGGTGGGGGCATTGTCATGAGCTCAGGGCACAAATGACACATTGGTGCCCAGGAGATTAAACCATGGCTGAAACAAAGCCAATGCCTCTAATAGGCCAGGGCTCCACGCGAAGAATTTCTCATCTGCTCAAGCTGGTCCACAGTTAGTTGATTATGTGGGCTTGATTATAGCATGCAAGTACCTTGTCAGGGAGAACACACTGAGTGCTCTTTAATCAAGCAGAAAAGAGTTTAATGAGACCTTGGATATCTTTATAATCAGGACTGGATGCCTTCCTTGAGCTCAGGACGGGTGTGATTCTGTGGTCTGCCTATACAAAATCCAAGATTTAATGACCTGTTAGTCTTAAAAATCTGCTCACTTACTTTTCCTTTTTCTCAAATGTAAAGATTTTATTTGCTGGGCTGACAATTTTCTATTTCTTAGCTGGAAATAACTGGTTGCACTCGTGCAATGGTGAGGAGTTAGTTTTTAATCAGGCAAGCCTGAATCAGGTACTGAAATTGCTGCCTGGGCACTAGATGTGTTCCACTTCTTTCAGCTCACAAGAAAGCCTGAGCATCTCACCGGGTCTGTTGTGTCACTGATGCATATTTTTGTACGGTTTGCTCAGAACATGCTTAATGACTTTTTTTTTTGTTTCTGTTTTTATTATTATTGACCAATTTTTAATTTGTGTATTTTTTCCCCTGCCAAGCATATATGGGTGGAGACCATACCACCTTCACTGTAACACTCTTTTGCAGAGGTTTGCACTCCATGGTCTCACAGGCTTTTTGGTCAGTGAATTCTTTTAACATCTAACACCATGTGGTTGTTCAAGGCAGATCACAGTTCTGAGAGGAAATTGTGGATTCCCTTCCTAAGGAAAAGGTGCTTTGCAAGACTCCTTGGTTCCCTGTAGGGCTATGGTTGAGTATTTGTAGCTCCTGATAACTGTCTTTCGTGTTCTAGTTACCAAGCTCTGGTTTTAGGCCACCTCAGTTTTTTGTATGGTGGCACAAAACCAAGGGTTGTGATATATCAACTTGAATAGTCTGTGATAGCATGTCAGTCCTCCTTACTAGATAGTGTTGTGTGTCACAAAAGCTTTGGGTTTGCTTCTTGATGCTTAAACAAAACGTGTTAGTTATTCCATCCAGACTTCTCCGGTAGTAAAACTGATTCTTTACTGCATGGACACCACTGACTGCTGTGGTACAGCTGGTTTGCATAGCTTCCACCTCCTGAAGGAGACTTACCAGAATAATATGCAAGTTCTGATCTTCCATGGCTTTGAAATCCCAGCTCCTCCACCCTTTTATTTTCTGAAAATAATTAGGTATTTTCTTCCTTTTTTCCTTCCTGTGTTCAAGGCTGGGTTGGACATAGCCTTGGGTGGCATGGTTTAGTGGGAGGTGTCCCTGCCCATGGCAGGGGGCTGGAACTTGATGATCTTAAGGTCCTTTCCAACCCTAACTATTCTATGATTCTATGATATTCTAATGCTATGTGGCCTTAGCCTGCTAACTTTGACTGTACTCCGCACTCTCTGGTCAAGTGGAGACCAAGCAGCAAAATATTGCTTCACAACTGACAAATCTGGTTTCCATCCACTTTATAGCTGTGTTTCCAGGAGATAGAGGGCTGTAGAGAAGATGCTGCCATTTCAGCTAGCAGCTGTATCATTAGGGAGTTCAGAAAAGCTCAAGTGCAAGCCTAGGCTTCTGTTCATGAGGCTTGAACAGAGCAAGAGATGGGAATGAAGAAGAGCAGGTGACAGCAGTGCTGTGTTGGAGACAAGTCTCCCTCCTTTCTCCAGGCAATGCAGAATAGATGAGCAGCAGCCAGCCCAAGGCAATGCTGTATTGCAAGCACAGTTGGCTCCTGGGGGCAAAAGGAACCATCTTAAATCAGAAGTGTTGGAAAAGGGAGGTCAGCAAGGGATGAGGAGCTGATTATTTAATGTTAAGCTTTAATGGGGATGAAAGCAGAGATATATTACAGGGATGTGCAGCCGTGGTAATTTCTCATGCTGAAATTATACGTAGCTACCCATTAAATACAAAACTAATTTTGAATACATTTTAGAATAAAGTATTTCTGACAGTTTTAGATTAATGAAAACATACAATGATAATAATAAAATATACTTACTTACCTTTGAGTCCATCCTCTGTCATCTGCCATCATTGTCTAACAATTTGAACTCCAGTTTGGTGTTGGATGGTGACTTTGCCCTTTCAGTGTTCAGCAGTTTCTCATGTCGGCACCCTCTTAATTTAACCTTGGCCTTGGTCTAGCCGTGTGCCTGCTTACCTGAACACTAACTCCTTTCCTTTCACTTGGATATTCATTCAATTACGTTCTCCAGTAAAACTGAAAATGTTGCCAGACAAATTACAGGAGAGGGGAAAACTTCCTAGTAAAATACTGTGGTGTTTCATTTTGGTTGAAGTATGGTGTTTCTTTAATCAATGATAGTTATTAACTGATCTTTAGATTGGTGACAGAATTATAATGAAAACATTCTTTTCATTGGAGGAGTTAAGACAGTAGTAATGTCTCATTACTGTTGTTTCTAGTCTCCAGTACAACACAAATGAATTATATGTCCATGTAAAATTTGAAAGTACTACCCTGCTTTTTTTCCTTTTTTTTTTTTTTTTTCCCCAAGTACAGCACAGTAATATGCGTTGAAACACTTTTGTGTGGTTTAGGATTTTGCAGCTTTGTCTAATACCCAGCCTATACCAGCTCTGGAATTCCATTTATTCCAGATGTGTTTGAAGAACCCTCTCAGCCAAAGATATTCTATTAAGCCTGTGGTTTCAATTATTAATCATCTCCTTTTTATAACTTAAAATGTAATTTTCATTGGTGTAATTTCCCTATATTTTTACTGCTGTGCTTCTTACTGCTGCTCACATCTTCCATCCTAACTAGGATCGTTATTACAATCAGATGACCTCTTTGTGCTTTCAGAACTGAGTGCTTTTGAAGGGAAGGAGACACTTCTGTATCAAGATCTGGATTCTATTTACAGTTTTTAGTTTGTTTTCTGGTTTTGCACATCTATTTTCGTATTTGCACACCCAACTTTAAAAAAAAATGAAAACAAACCAAACAAAACCCCTTTGGTTTTCTGCTAATTAGCTACCATGTATTCTAATTGTATACATTAATGTAATTTGTGTATTTGTGGTTATTGCAAGAGATACCGTGTGATTCACAGGCCAAAGGTATCACTGTTATCAGTCAAGACATCTTCACAGATGGAATCTATTGAGTTGTGTGTGATAACTTCTGCATCAGTTGCAATTACTGATGTCTGTGAATTGCATGTCCATCTGGTTACAGTAAGACGTTGAAATATGCTGTTGCTGTAAATCTATAATAAATACATGCAGCTAGTTACAGTTTCTTTCTACTTGTATGGAAGAACCAGTTAATTACTTGGAGATGATCCTGTAAGATCTTGCAGTTGTTAATTTTGTGGGAATATTCATTTATATTGTGTAATTTTTATGTTTGTGTCAAGAAACAAGGAATAATGCTTAATGGCTGTGGTCCAGCACATAATTTTCAACATCTGCGGTAAGAAATGAAGTCATTTTCAAGAGAAGGAACAGACTCATTAAACAGCAACTGGTTTCCTTGGCGTATGGTTCTGTTTGCTGGTATTCCACGCATAAAGGGTGGGATCTGTGTCTCAATTGTCCCCTGCTCAGTGGTGATCCACCCATAACAGGCAGAGGCAGAGATTTAGCTTGTGTGTGTCCAGGGTTGTCTGAGATGGCCTCTTCCATGCAGGGCAAATGAGAATTTGGGGCACAAATTTTTCTACTTATTCCTTCGCAATTCAGACCTTTCAAATTATTTCACTATTCATTTTTTGTGCTTTCCTAACCTAAAGCTTTCCCTATCTCCTCTCACCTGCCCTACTTACGAACTTCCCTCTTGCGATTCCAAAACAGTGTCGTTCATCCAGTACCACTCTTAACCTTATGTATATCCCTGTCTTTTCTTGCCGTGACTGTACCTTTTCCTGTGGCTTTCCAAGACCTGACTTTAATACCAGTCATTTTGACTGTTTAATAAACAGTCCTTTCACACTTTCCCAAAAGCTGGTATTTTGTCTGCCTTCAGATTGCTCCCTTGGGTTTAACCTGTAAACAGCTCTAAGGTTGCCATTTGATACAAATCTTTTTATATTTTTGTACTGTGATTTTCTGTTTTTCCCATCAGTAAGAAATGGTGAAAGCTGTGGTCTCTCGGGCCCGTTATTGATCAGATGTTTTATATTCCCCATTCCCCACAAAAAAAAATATTGTTTTGCTCTGTTGGGTGGTTTGGGTGTTTTTTCAAGTGGATGACAACTGTCTCTTTCCTCTTGTAGATCCTGGTTTGCACAGGCAGCAGTTTTTCCTGCAGCGACCATCAAACGTGGTGGCCATGGAAGGGAAGGATGCTGTTCTGGAGTGCTGTGTTTCTGGGTACCCGCCTCCCACTTTTACATGGCTGCGAGGAGATGAAGTGCTCCCCATCAGGTAGCTCAGTCCTTTGTGCATCACGTATCTTAATGCTACATTCCTTGGGCAAAGTAAAGGCAAACCACTGAGTGATGTTTTAAATTCAGTAGGGTGGACTTAGAGGCCATGAGATTTTTCCTCCTAAATAATAATGAGACTGGATGTGTCTCTTAAACTGCTGTTATAATTCATCTTGTGGCTGCCCCATACCCGGCAGTGTTCAAGGCCAGGTTGGATAGGGCTTGGAGCAACCTGATTTAGTGGAATGTGTCCTTGCCCTTGGCAGGGGTTTAGAACTGGACAATCCTTAAGGCCCTTTCCAACCTGTACTGTTCTGTGATTCTATGATAACTCTGGGAAACAGTTCTGACCCTGTGCAATACTGTGACTGATACTATGAACTCTGCACCAAATCCAAGGGTGGAATTTTGTCATAAATGTCACCTGGTTGCTATTTAAAATGGCAGGGTAAATCTATTAACAGCAAAGAGCGTAGATGAGAATTACTTAAGAGTGTAATTTACTGTGTGTATTTTTCTACATAGTGATAACACTTTAACACACTGCGGACGTGTTATCAATGTTTCAGATCCAAAAAATATTCCTTGCTGGCTGGGAGTAACCTCCTCATATCAAATGTGACTGATGATGATTCTGGAACGTACACATGTGTAGTCACCTACAAAAATGAGAACAGCAGCAGCTCTGCAGAGCTGTCAGTGATGGGTGAGTACATGAACTGTGGTTTTCCAGGAACACTTTTAATTAATCCCTTTTCCAGAATGACTCTATTTTCAGAACTCCAAATAACTGCAAACTGTACAAGTCCCTCCCCTAGTCTGCTCAGGTATTCACAACTATGAAAACTATTCTGTAAAGCTGAGAATACCTTCCACCATGCCAAATAGTCTTTCTGCTGCTGAACATCTTACATTTTCAGATGTTAATTGCTACTGCCTAATGCACATGCTCCTTTCCTTTTATTTCTTGCTCCTAAAGCCACATTTTTGGCATTAAAATGATTGTACCTGTTGTGCATGTCGTCAAGCACAGCGGGTTGGAAATCAGGTTTAAAGGTTTTTGGGTTTTTACTTATTTGTCATGAACAGCCAACATGGTAAGATTAGAAAAACCAATGTATTTAGCGTCTTCTCATCAAATTTACAAAAATTCAAATAAATGCATGAAAGTCCTCACTCTGCAGTGATGTTCTGAGGATTCCCACTGTTAAATCTTATGAAAGCGACCTCTGACAGAACTTACTTTCCCCCACAATCCTTCCTCATGGCAAATATTAATGAAATCGAAAATCTGTTTAAATCTAATAGCTGCCTTTTTCTTTTTTGCTTTATTTAAACCACTGAACAATAGCAGAGCACATTAGTGTTACTCAGTAAGATCTAAAGAACAGGCTAGCTAGTACTTAGTCAAACAATAATGTGTTTCAATGTGCTGTTCATTTTGCAGTCTGGCTTTAAACCTTACGCGTGAAAAATACTTTCATTAGTGAATAGAGCCTTAATTTGGATTATAGGATATTCAGTGCTTGTATAACAATATCCTTTTATGAAGCCATAATAAAATATAATAATTACTGTTGATGGAGGGTTCAGTTCTATTTCTTTAGGTACATTAATGTGATACATTCTTTTACTGGATAAAAATAAAAATGTAGCTTTATACTTGTGGAAGCTTATTAATTATGGAATCATTTTCATTATAAGGAATCGAATATTGAAAAGACAGGTAAGTTGTTGGGCAGTACACTTTACTTGCCTCACTGAAATATGTTGACTCCAAATCTAGTGTGCAGCAGGGATTAACTGTTACTTGAAAAGAAGAAATAAATCACACCAATACTTTTCCCCAGCAAGAGGTTGCAATGTCTGCTGGTGAGAACAACTGTGACTAGAGGATCATTGCATAGATCATGTCTGACCATGCAGTTCCTGTGAAAATTAATAGGAGATTTGCATCATAGTCCTTTATGTACTTACTGAAAAATTTTTTCCTGTCTGCAGTCAGTCTGTAATGCATCTAACTTTGCTTCATTATGCTTTTTGCTGTAAGTGTGTCATGTAGAAAATAAGGGTACATAAATTTTCATGTGCATTGAGAGGAGTGCAATGGAAAAATGACATAACTGTAAGAATGAGTATAAGGTGATGAAAATCTCCAGAAGAAGAGAGAATGCCGAGGTAGTGTTAAGAATGAAACTAGGCTGACACAAAGATGAAAGAATTCACAATTGCTGCTTCTCTGCAGTCTCAAGGGAAAACCAAAACTGCATTGCCATGGCCCAACACAATTGCATTCACCCTGTCAGTAGCGCAAAGGTTTATTTAGTAAAGTTTCTGGTCACATAGGGAATTCACAAATACAGAATTGAAGAAAAAAAAAAAAGGAATAACTTAGGCCCAATATTGATGTACATTTCTTGTTTTCATGAGTAAATCACTCATTTGTGACAGACTTAACTGAAAAATGAACATCATGTACATGAATGTTTGTATTAGTAACAGAAAATGCTCAGAGAATTCAAAGGGAATTACATGACTAAACTGGAGAGATGATGACAGAGATCCCCTGATAACTTTCTTGCAGAGCAATGTGCCAGAACTCTGAACTTGTTCAGAATCTGTTTACTTTCTGAATCCATCCTTATTAGTAGGAAACTCTCAAAAGCACTGAAGTTTCTCATGTAATCATTGTATCTCATAAACAGAATAATTGATTGATAGTTTTCTTTTCTTACCTGGTTAGATAAAAATGCAAATATCTCTGTGTTTTCTTAGAGTTAATATGCTTGTTTATTTTAAAAACTGTAAATTGCAAGATCCCATATTTTTTAATATTGATGTAGTCTTTTAATTTTTAGGGTATCTGTAGTGTGAAGGGGAATAAATGAGACATTTGCAGTCAGAGTGCAAGAAAAATTAACAGTCTAATAATTATCCTCTCTGAAGTCTGAATAGATGGCATCAGATCAAAGTTAGTTACATGACATAGTAGCAGGATGCTTTTGATCTTTTCAATAATGAGGCTATTTACAGGAATCAGACAGTGTTTCACAATGGAGTTCCTGTCAGTACTTTTAAAGAGCTAAAAATAGCCTCCTCTGTCTTGGACATAGGTCTAAAATGGGAAGATGTGAATGAATTTGCAAGAACAGATATTGTATTTTGCTAAATTTCAATCTTGTATCTTGGACTTTTAACAGTATTTTACCACACCTCTCTATGCAATGAAAATTAAAGGGTCCAGTGCAGACAACCCAGTTACTATATAAATCATTCGCGTGCTCAATAGCTTTAGAGAGCTTAGTGTTTAAATAAATGTTTGAAGATGATTAAATGCGTTAACCAGTGTCAACTACAGTTATTTTCTAAATATTTCCAAGCTTTCAGAAGAGTATTTTGGGATTGTTCCCTATTGCCCTCTAAGGGTTGGTTGGTTGGTTGGTTTTTTTTCTAATGTAGTTTTTCTGTTTCATGTTGTGTTAAGCCAGTCTGAAAGCCTGCTTAGTGCTTTGAGCCCTGCTCCAACTCCCTGATTGTTCTGAAAGTGACGTAATCCAAAATAAAATAATTTCCATATCCTGTACCTACGTGTAGAATCTCTGATTGCAGCCCCGTCTGTTGGTGGGAAAAAGGCTTGGGATTTCAGGTCCTGGTGAAGATCTAGGAGAGATCTAATTCTATAAACCCCCAGTTTTATGTATGTGGTCATAACTGAATTGATAGATTTGCTGATATACTGTCATACCTCATTTCTTTTTCTTATTGCTTAGTATTTGGAATGTCCCTTAATTGTGTCACAGATATTCTATGGATACAGGGGGGGAAGAGCATTGCATTGTCTGAAAGTTATGTCGACTAGTCATTACATAATAATGCACATAATCAGAATAACACTATCAATGCCTCTAAAGCAGGCAGCAATTTTTAAATAAATCAAGATTGAGGTGATATATTCCTTATTTTATTTCCTTTAAGTGTCCCTTAAGGAGGAATAGAGAAGGTAACAATTTTCTGGTAGTGTTGGGTCAGGAATGCTGGTTTTAGATACTCTTAAGTCACTGCCTAGAGTGAGAGAAAGTAGCAGCAAAAGCAAAAAAACCCTGGATTTGAAAGACAGTGTTCACTGAGAAAAACATGTTTTTTCTGAACATCCATATGTATAAGCTACAAACAACTTGACTGCAATCCGGAAACGTTTTTTGTATGCACATGCCTTTTACTAAGGAATTCTTAATACGATGTGGTTTTAGCACTGGTTTTGTTTGCTGTTGCGGAAGAAAAGCTACATCAAAGTTAAGGCCACACAAGACAAGTGGCTTATAAAATCACTTGGGTTTTCGACAAGGGTGAATGATTGTAAGCGCTGTGCATCTTGGTTAAATCAGTTTTACTTCTGGCTCTGCTGCATAAATTCCTGTGGCAAAATGGTTATTCAGAGATCAAGGTCATGGAAAGTACTGCATAAAGCAGGCATGGATCATCTTGTTGTGTGTGAATCACTTAGGTAGAAAGTAGCATTAAGAAGAAAACTCACATCAGCATAACGTGGTTTGACACAGCAAGGAAAGCATGAAAAATTAGAAGCCTGCTAACATTTTCTTCATAAGCGCTACTTAAGTTGGTCTCACAACTGCGCTGATCCTGAAATATTTACAAAAACAGTTGCAGACTATTGCTAATGTTAAACCCCATGGTGTACCTGATTGGTGTATTTGGAAAACTAATTTCCAAAATACAAAAGATTATCCACCATTATAAACCTGTAGAGGAGCAGGCAAATCATCAGTGGGTGGACAGTGCAGCAGTTGGTGAACCCAAGAAAACTTGAGCAACCTGAGGATCTGTTTCTGTGTGATCCCGTGTTGTGGAGTGAATTAATTTTGTTCATGTCTTGTGATCTTGTTAAAGAAACCAAGCACAAAACAGACGATTTCATTGTCCTCTGCTCTGAGTTTGTAGACTGGACACAAGAGGAAATTTTTCGCAATGAGAACAACCAGCCATTGGAATAATCTTTATAATAAATCATTGGAGTGGTGGACTCCCAGCATTGGACACTTAATGTTTGGCTGGACAGGGTGCTGGAACATATAGCGTAGGTCATGCTTTGCTTAGAAAGGCTGGATAGATGAGCCTTGAGGTCCCTTCCAACCTGATATTTTATGATTCTTTATGGAACAGGATGTATGTATGTGTGAACTGGCAGGATAAGGCAGGACAGTAATATATGCTCAATCTCATGATGGTTTACTTTAGGCAAAAATGAGACAAAGAAGCACAAACCCCAATCTCTCCCCAAAGCAAAGACTGCCTGTCTCCCATTTGTTTTCTTGGTAAGTTTCAATATTGAAAAATTCTTTAATTTGATAAGAAAATTTGATAACATTCCCTGTATTTCTTGCTAGTATACCTTCGAGTTTGTGACATGGCAACATAGGTTTTCCACCCCTACAGCTCCTTTGTCAAGTCAATCAGGCAGAAGCATCCAATGTGACATTCTTTTACCCTTTCCCAGAAGGTTGATGGAGCTGAGAGGTCTAGTTCTTACTGAGATGAGAGAAAATTAACGGTATCTTCACCTAAAAATATGAAAGTCAAGTATTTAATTTAGCCTTTGGGAAGAGACGACTTTTTCAGGGTATTGATGTGGAACAGGCAACCCAAGCTCTTTTGGACATACTGCTGCAATGGAACCAGGCTTTCTGAGATAAAGGTGCTGAAATAGATGGATCAATAAGTCTTCTGTTTTCACTCTCTTTTATTTAGAGAATTTTAAAAATATATTACTTAATCGATAGTGTTCAATGGCTTCTCAGAAGCCAGGTATATTTTCCATTCAGGAAAAAATACATTTGGAGGGTGTTTAAAATTAAATTTATGCCACTGAAGCTGAAACATTTCCCTTTCGGAATCAGTTACCGACCATTGTACTGCTAACAGAGCGGGTGCTATGGTTGCACCGTGCTAAACGCAAATAGTGACAGTAAAATAATGTTATGGGGGTGCCCTGTAAACTGATCTCAAAAGGTTATTCACTGCCTTTCAAGGGTTTGTTTTTTGCTTTCTGAAGGGGTGCAGTTAAAGAGAGAACAAACAAAAGGACAGCAACAGTTTTGAAGGACGGCCTGTTGAACAGGGCCTTGAGCAACCTGGTTCTGTTGAAGGTGTCCCTGCCTGTGACAGGGGGGTTGGAACTATATGATCTTTAGGTCCTTTCGCACCCAAACCACTCTATGATTCTGTGGAGGAGGGAATGGGACTGCCCTTGCGGAGACTGCTGGGTGAAGAGAGTTTTATTAATAGGACAGAGATAGGGAACAAGATAGCACAAGCATGGCTGAACGCCTGGCATGTCTGCAGTCCTGCTGAGTCAGAGCAAGTATTGGAATCAGCAGAGTTTTGCAGAAATTTTTGCAGTTTTCCTTTTACGTGTGAACATGCTTGATGTTCTGATGCTTCTTGGTGGTGGTGGTGGTTTTTTTTTTTGATATATCTTAAACTACATGAAGCAGTTCAAGCAAGCAGGCCAAGCAGTCCAAGCAGAATGACTGGCTTATCCAGCACCTTCAATGAGCCAAGAAATTCGCGTCATGACTGAATGCCCTTCAGACAGACAAAATATTTGAGTAGGCACTTGTGTAAACAACACTACTGCAAATTTAAAGCTGATAAAATTGTTTCTTTTTTTGTAGATTGATCTGAGATTTAACATTGTTTTATTGAATGTGGGTACATAGAACACCAAAGAAAGTAGGATTTCAAGTCTCTTCTGTATGTCTGTTTTTATATAAACAGAAGATACATTTATGTATGTGTATGTTTATCTCTGTGTGACCTCCAGGGCTGACTTAATCCTTTATGGGAAGAAGCATGCTTCTATATAATAACAAAATTATCATATCATATTATATCATGTTATGTTATATGTTATATGCATATAGTATTATATGCATATATTCTTCTGTACCTAATTGCACAAAGCTTCTACCAGCTTACTCTGCTGTTGATACTGGCTAATACTGGCAGTGAGGTTATACTTAAGCAAACACCATTCTGTTCTTTGAGTATTAAAGTATTTTTCTTTTCCAGTACTGTCTGATATCTTATTTTGCTTTTAATGCAGTTTGAAGAATTTGTTCTGAGTGATTTTCCTTTAATGGAGTCTGTGAATAATGAGGTGAATGTCTACTTGCAGGTACAGGGAAGCTCATCCTGGTAATTGTGCGCGATTGAAGGACAGTCAGCTAATTTTTATTGCCATGGATGGAATGGGAGTTGAGTACCTAATTCAGACTAATCTGGAAATGTAATGCTTGTCAATGCATCATGAGTATCAAATACTTATTCTGCACCTGACACTTATAAAAAGCACTTGAGTGAAACTCCAATGTTGCCATTTTCTGATAATGGTGTTTAAATTCAATCTTATTAAAAATAAATATACCTAACAAGCTCTCTGATACAGATGCTCACTTGGCTGATCATAGGAAAATTGCTGTGTCTGGGTATGATCTACAGGTTCATGGTTAATGGAAAAATATTAATGCAGAAATCCACTTGAATCCACAGCAGAATGAATGTTGGAAGTACAACAATGAAAGATCTATTCATGGTTTAATTTTTAAACTTTTAATTTTGTGGCTTAGCCTGCACTAGTTGCAGGGATATTCTGACAAATAGCTCATTAAAGAAGCTATTTTCTATCAGAAGGGAACTTATCTTCTGCTGGCAGCACTGAGCATGTGGTGTGTTTGGGTACCCAGTGACTGTGGGTTGGTTTCCACCCAGGATAATGGCAGGAGTTACACCGTAAGTAGTCTTGCCAATGTGACTCTGGAATATATCATGGGACCAACTGAGATGTTCTCCACCCCAGGTGGTGGCACAGTTTGCTGTCCCAGCTAGGTGCTGAGGCCATCTCTAACTCAAGTATTCTGTTTGGTTCTAGGTTCTAGGGCCATGCTTATGGGCATAAGTGCTAAATGAGACGTAAAGAACTGCCTAAGTAAGATCAAGTTCCTGCCCCCGGGTCAGGGCAACCCCAGCACAAACAGAGGCTGGGGGACCCTGATGGAGCAGGCCTGAGAAGAAGGACTTGGGGGTGTTGGGTGAGGAGAAGCTCCCCATGATCCAGCTTTTTTATCATTTTGGTATTTACATTAAGGTGTGAAATAGCTTTCTTCCGATCATCAAACAGGCTAAGGCAAAGCACAATGGAAAACAGAGGCATATTTTCTTTCGCTGTGCAGTTCCTCAGCAATGGCATCTGCTTACAGCAGTCAGATGCTTCTGTGAGCATCTAATAATACTGCTAGGAATCTTTTATACTATGGTATTGTAATTACTATGTTTGCATGATTTAGCCCCATGCTATTTCCAATTAGAAGAGAAAGTTACATACTTTCCCGCAAAAAATTGAAAGCGACAAGTAAAGACGATGCAAATGAAATGAGTTTCCCCATCCTGCTGGCCAGATTTGTGGAATAAAACCAACAGATGTCTGTGCACATTTTAAACAGCTTGTTTAAAAAAAAAAAAAAGAGAAAGCAACCCCCCCCAAAAAAATATCCAAACCCAAAAAACCCCACAAACCTGCAGAGTACTTTTTTTTTGTTTTTAACTGAACGTTTTAGGCAGAAACTCCCTGAGAGAGGAGCGGCTCTCAGTACTTAACCTGACCCTTGCCTGTTCAGCTCTGATTTTCTAGTTTGTATCTTTATCTCCATGGAGAGAAGAGCCTACAGCTGGCTTACTTCTGAGGATAATCTTCCATCTCTTGCACAGTAAACTGAAGACTGCATGAATATATATTGGAACAAGAGAGGTGGTTTCATTTGCCCTTGGAGTTGTTTGCTGGCTGTTATGGAGCTCTCTGTAGTACTTTCTGCAACAATGTACTTCAGAACAAGTCACCCCGGTGCTTGCATAAGACAGTCAAGATATGTAGATCTCATTGCATTGCATGCTCATGTCTCTTAAAAATAAATAAATTACTGGTTTTGACTGTTTATTACAACTTTTATTAGTTTACAGACACGTGAGTAGTTTTTAGGAACAGGTTGTACAAGCAGATATCAGGCAAAAAAATTGCTTTATTCTGAAATATCGCACCTTTAAAATCAGAATTAGGGCAGAGTGTCACAAGGAAGAGGAAAGCTGGCATCACTGTGCTTATGCACTGTTGTGATCCCAGTGCTCTCTATTTATAACACATGATGAAATGCAGCCTTCATTAGACCTTTTTTTGTTCTCTTTGCCTTCTGGCTCTGGGTTGATGACAGGAATTATTGGCCATCAGTTTGATTATTGGTTATAAAAGGTCCTTAATTAAAGGAATGGTGAACTGCCCTCAATTATGGAGTGGTTCCCATTAAACTACAAGATTAACATAAATTAATGCAGCTGCCAAAATTCAGTTATCAAAAAAGAAGGCAGGAGTGTGTCCAAGACTGAAAAATATCTGTGACTGATAGCATATGTATGTATGTTAGCAGCATTCCAGTGGCTTTTCCATGCTTTTAGTATTCTTCAGATTCCTAAAAGTGCTTTATGTTGGTTTCAGTGGTATGCTTGCAGCTTGCTGGGAAAGTGTTTACAGCTCACAGTAGCGATTATCTGTTAAAACCACTTGGGACTTTGAGACTACTCAAATTCAGCATGTGAAATGTGTATATTCCAGTTGTGAGGGAGAAGCTCTCAAAAGTCTTTTGAGCAAATGGTTCCGATTAGTTTAACAAGAAAATATTGAACAGAGCATAGAACAGGCTTCCTACGAGGTGTCTGGGTTAATATGTACATTTACTAGCTTAGACAAACAGTTCACCAGGCAGGGGAATGAGTGAACTCAATTTAGACAGTGTCTGCATCATTGTTCATAGGAACTGCATAAACAAGCTGGCACTGAATCTACGACTGCTAAATAATTGCAGCTTTTGAAATAACAGGATTTCTTTTTTTCCTGCTGCCCAAGGGAAATGTTCAACACAAGTAAAAGTTGTTTTTCATAAGTATATTTAGATATATAGTTACAGTGTTAACAGAAAATTGCTTTTGTTCTTCTTGTAATTCCATATCTTATTGCAGTGTCTGTTTGTAACATGGTTCTGGACTCCAGAAAAGCTCCCCATGTGGCAATGTTCTCCGGTGGAGAATGGGTGCAGCCAGACAGTGCATGGTGATAGCATTTTTTATATACATACAAAGCCATTTAAAATTCCTGCGAAATACCAACTTCACTGTATCACCCAGCAGTTGATTGATGCTGAAGCTACCAACCTGATCAATCTGATCTGCTGAAGCTACATCCCTGATCAAAGCACACTTTATTCCCAGCTATACAGCAGCAGCACGTATCTGAAACCAACACTACTCATCAGGTGGGAAGGGCTGGCACATTCAGTCAAAGCCAGATTTTAAAACATGCAGCATTTCTAACATACTTTAAGTAACTTTGACTTTAGTTTTGAAGGACTTGTATAGCTGACATCTGGGGTTTTTTGATCCCTTTTAAACCTTGGAGGTGTATTAAATATGCACAGCATGGGGTTTGTTAGGAACATTTTGTCATGGCTTACCTAATTAAAGCATAGCTGTAGGCCAATTAGACACAGCCATGAGTGTTTTTAACCACCTTTTTATACAGAAGAGAAGAAATCATGAGCTGGAATTGTTTTCATTGGGAACATAATATCTCCCAAATTAACTCTGAGGTTTGTGAAATGGAGTTATAATGATACTTAAGAATGCTGGAGCTCTTTCTGTTTTAGAAGTGGTTGAGTTCAATATCTTGTTCCAGATGATACCCAAGAGTTGAAGGTAAACCTGTGCAGGAGCTCCTCTTTTGGGCAGTTCGAACCTGAGCTCTGGGTCAGAATGAGCTGGAAGTAAAACTTCACTTCTAGTGTCCATAGAACTGGACTGAGAGGAAAGCCTTGACAAAATAAATGAGTAAATAATCTTGCATGTTTTGGTTCTCTGTGAGTTTTGAGAAACTGTGATGGAATTAGTGTAGACTGCTGAGATGTGTAGTGCTGAGATCCGAACCGGTTTCACTTTTGGGTAAAAGGACTACAACATCATCACTATGATGGTAGTCTATCTATGTAACTTTTTTTCTAGGACCTTTTGTGAACAGCCAGAACAAGAGAAGAGGAAAGATAATAGGAATATGTAGTTCAAGCCATTGTCTTTATTTGCATGCAGTTTTGGAGAAGGTGGTTCTCAGTTCTCTGAGATGGGGGAACAGCTCTCATTGCAATTTTTAAGCTGTTTACCTCTGATGCTAGTAGTCAGCCATGCACAGAAAAGCACAGAAAACAAAACAAAACAAAACAAAAAAACCAGAAAGTGCAGCTTTTCTTTCTGGTTCTGACCTGCACACATGCCCTCTCTGGATAGAGTCATACTGCTCTATTCGTCACTGGCACCCCCCTCCGTGTGTCAAGCATATACACCTTTTAGCTACCCCCCTGAAAGTAGAAAAGATAAAATTAGAGAAAATGTGTGTGCTGGAGCAGCTCTGCTCTGGAGCCAGGCTGAGAGAGCTGGGCTGGGGCAGCCTGCACAAGAGAAGGCTCCTGAAGGGGAGACCTCAGAGCAGCTCCAGTGCCTGAAGGGGCTGCAGGAAAGCTGGAGAGGGGCTTTGGACAAGGGATGGAGGGACAGGGCAGGGGAATGGCTTTAACTGCCAGAGGGGAGATGGAGATGAGCTCTTAGGCAGAAGCTCTTTTCTGTGAGGGTGCTGAGGTGCTGGCACAGGGTGCCCAGAGAAGCTGTGTCTGCCCCATCCCTGGCAGTGTTCAAGGCCAGGCTGGACACAGGGGCTTGGAGCAACTGCTCCAGTGGAAGGTGTCCCTGATTGTGGCAGGGGCTGGAACTGGATGAGCTTTAAGGTCCCTTCCAACCAAAAACGTTCTGATATAATTCTGAGATAAGATTGAACTTCTGAAGGGAGGGTTAAAAGAAGGAGGGGAAGCTTGAGGATGAACAGAAGGAAACCCACAGAGATGAGGAAAGGCCCACAGCATTTTTGGAGCACAAAAGCTGTTTTCTGGGTGGTGTCTGGGATGGAGCTATGACTCATCTCAGTATGCAGGGTACTTCTCAGGCTCCCACCTCAGTGGCACCATTCTGGAGCTGGAAGCCATGGTGAAGGTTAGCACACTGCCATTTTTCCCGTTAATTCAATTTTTGAAAGTAATGTCTTCAAAATAAATCAGTCCTATAATGTGCATTTCTATTACTTTTTCCACCAAATTTAGCTTGGTAAATTGTATGTCTGCAGTCCTGTTTACCAGAATGCAGTTAGCACAGTCTTACAGAGCTGTGATCTAGGCTTTTTTCTTGTTAAGCTAACTTTCATTTCTTTATGTTTAACTTTTGAACATGCCTTTTATATGTTGCTTATTGTACAAAAATATGAGCTGGACTTCTACCACGTTGAGCTGCTTGAAATATAGGACTCCACAAAACAGGATCTGTTTGAAGCCTAGAAATTAATAATTTATTTATAGGTGCATAATAAAATTGTATTAATTTCAGCTAATACGTTTTGTTTCAAATAGTGAAGTCTCAGAGGCTGCAAACTGATTCAATTAGCATGGGGTCTGTGGCAAATGTATTTATTTTTCCTTCTGCTATATTTAAATATTGTATTCACTCATGTTGCAGATGTTTTTCATCCTTAGAATAAGGCATGTTTTAAAATTCAGTTATATAAAATAGTCAAATGCTGTTGAGCACTGTATTCTTTTCTAAAATGTTTTTTTTAATTTATTTCAATATCTTTTTGCTCCATTAGTTCACTCTTATCACCTTTTTTCCTTTCTTTATCTTTTCTTTTTTTCAATTTTTTTTTGTTTTTATGTTCCTACCCATGAATCATTTGTCTAAATCTAATTCACATTAATTTGCCGGACATAGGGTTTCTTTAGTCATCTAAATGTACCAACACATGGACATTATCTAGTAAGTAGGCTCTTTTATGTGAAGTTTTCTTCTGTGACCTCTTCAGAATCTTTAGCCATTCAGCTTTCATTGTGCTGTTCATCTTCCCACTGATTTGTATGGACTACTAGAAAATGGCTATTATGAACTAAAAATTTGCTTTTTGAAGATAACAGAAAGCAATTCCCTGTAATGTAAAATTTGAAGTTTTTTTTTTTTTCATTATATCAGGTTGTTAGAAATATAAAGGTCATCCTGCTGGCTAAGAAAGGGTAAGGAAGTAACTGCCAGACTAGGCAGGCTCCTCCTAGACACCTCACATGTAATCTGGTCTGAAGGGACTTTCTGAACTCCAGGGATGGCAGGTGAGGTCCTTCAGAAGAAAGCTCATTATTTATTGTAGGCAATTGCAAAGGGTTATAAAGCCAGCAGGTGTATGTAGTCAACTTTATCCAGGCCATCACAGAGCTTTATAACTAGCGAAAACACACCTTTGAAAATCTCCCTTCAGTGCTCTCCTATATAGGTAACTTCTGGAGCCCAGCACTGTTCTGTGTCTTCATCAGTGATCTGGGTGGTGGAATCAAGTTTGCCTTCATGAATTCTGCCAATGTCACCACATATTGAGGTCCCTTCCACGCTGGTATTCTGTGATTCTATAAGATCTTGAGCAAGCCACTGCTCCCTGCCATTTCCCCACGTAAATACTGATGTCGTTTGGAAGGTGTGAGATGCTGTTTGTTTTGGGAGTATGGATTCCATGATAACTATTCTCCACTGATAAAGTGATAACATTACTTAGTTGGTTTCTTCTGCAGACAGTAGCTGAGGTGCAGTAAGACCTGATCTTTGAGCCGCAGCCTGGAGCTGGAGGTTGCGGTGCTTCCCGGGTGTGAAGCCTTATGCAAATACTGCTGGACCGCTATTGAGACCAGCCTCATGTGTCATGGGAAAGTCAGGAGCAGCATCTGAAAGATGCATTAAAGGGATAGTTGTAGAGATAGCGGGAACTGGGTGAAAGCAGAATCATGGAAACCACTACAGGATGACATTTTGGGAGGAGAAGCGTGGCCAGCAGTGCTAGAAGTCACTGACAAGATCTGCAGGCTAGAAATAGCTTCTACAGTCACTTTTCAGTAAACACTAAAGATTTTCATGATTCCCCACTGTCTTTCCTCCTCCTCTGCTGTGCAAGTAGCTTGTTTATCACAAAGCAGTTTTCTTTGTTTTTCTTCCTTCTGATTTCTCGTTAGTAGTGTCAGTAGAAAAGGAGTGAAAAGAAAAATGACCCTGTCAGATAAGAGGTTAAAACTAAACTGTTCCACACCAAGTTTTGTTTTCTGGAGTAACATTTCGTTCAGCAGATGCCGTGCCACAGTGCCTGCAGCACACTGCAGTCGTTTGGGCTTGGTGTCTTAAAAAAAACACAGCACACTTGGATAATTCACATCTTAAAGCAGTTCTTGTCCTGGAGGCCACCAGCTAATGCGTAATGGGGACTACTTGTCTTTGCTGATGTCCTTCTCTAGTATTTCTGTGGGTAAAAGAAGCATTTTCTAGTGTGAGCATTAGGTGCATGGATCGCCTGTTGAATTCTGTTTGCCAGGTAAGCTCAGAGTTTCCCTTTGGTCCTGTAGGTGCCAATGAAAAAGAGAAGTATTTATCTGTAAGTATCTAGTATTCATCTGTGGCATAAAATTAGTGCCAAAGGTGGACATCATGAGGTGGTGGGTACCTGTGAGCTAGGAACAGAGGAGCTTCACATCATCTTGAAGAGAGCACAAGCAGTGTAAGCATGCACTTTCTTGTATGGGAGATGTAATATTTATAGGTGAATACTTTTTTTCCATTTTGGACCTCATTTTGCAAAATCACATAAAAAATGACCATGACCTCTCAGTTAATAATACAGTTTGGTTGATGTTACAATTCACATTTATAAATGGATTTGGCAGCTGGAGCTGAACAGGGATATTCTTGCCTGTGGTATATTTTCATGCAACGTCATCACGACAGCTGAGATGATTTCATCTCTTAAATATTGATCCTTTTATTTTAAAACCACACAATTTGGACTCTTATCTTAAAAGGAAAAAAAAAGCAAAAATAGTTTTCTGAGAAATATGTAAAGCCAAGATTTTGCAAATGAAATGAATGTATAAAATTATTTAGAAAACTTTATATCAGACTGTATGATATTTTGAATACATCAAATGCTTTCCTAAATGTGTATTTTGATTTCCCGTGTGTTTGCAATGAAAGAGCTCTTCATATCAGCTGACAAATATGAAGAGATTTAGCATTTCCCAAGTGAAATTTCTTAAAACTATAACCATAAAAACCACCTTCTAAAGAAAAAAAATCAGTAAATCATAGAATCCCAGACTGGTTTCAGTTGGAAGGGACCTTAAAGCTCATCCAGTTCCAGCCCCTGCCACAATCAGGAACACCTTCCTTTAGAGCAGGTTGCTCCAAGCCCCTATGTCCAACCTGGCCTTGAACACTACCAGGGATGGGGCAGCCACAGCTTCTCTGGGCACCCTGTGCCAGCGCCTCAGCACCCTCACAGAAAAGAGCTTCTGCCTAAGAGCTCATCTCCATCTCCCCTCTGGCAGGTTGAGGCCTCATTCAAAGCCCGTCTGCAGGTTTCTTGGTGTCGCCTTTGGGCGTTGGAAGACTGCTCTAAGGTTTTGACATGGTTGGAGTGGAGAATATATGGGAGTAAGATTAGAACAGGCCACTCCCTAATCCTTTGTCTTTGTCTCTAAACTATAATAGTTACAATCTGGTGCAGGTTAGTAGCGATGGGATATCACTATGGGCTTGCATCCAAACACTGTAGGCTTGCAGTGGGTGGGAGGTAGAAGCTGCTCTGCCTCTGTGGCCTTTCCTCACATGGGTTCTGGTCCTCTGAAGTACTTGGGGCTGTCCCTGCTTTGTGGCTGTTTTTTGTCCCTCCGCCCTGGGACAGCAGTGGAAGCCTGTGATGCTGCCTTATTGCCCATGAAGAGCTTTATCTAGCGCCATATACAAATGCAAGTCATCTCTGTAAAATAAAATCCTCCTGTTAGCATATTTATGCAAACCGTATGGACTGGTATACTAATATGTTGCTACTTCTAAATGTAGACAGGGATAAGGCACTATTTTTTCTCTTTTCTGCTGGTGATATTTTTTTGGGGAGTATTTTTTAATCCCACAGATTAATTTTCTTTATTTCTTTAACGGCTTCTACTGGGAAAACTGATTTTCTGTGTTAGATTTTTAGCAGAGCCAGTTCAGATATTTTATGTGTCTACTGTTGCATGTTCTGGGTTCTTTGTATAAGATCCTTTACATCCCATTTGATGGGTAGCTTTACACAGTGTCACGGTTTTGCTGCTCTCCAGATACCCATAGGGAATTGCTAAAGTACCATGGGCTCAGTATCGCTGGAACCACAGCCAGGTTAGTACAGGGGATGTCCAGGTTCCTCTGCCTCCCAGTGAGCATCTAACCATTGCAAGTGAAACTTTGCAGAGCCATGGTTTGGCTAACTCCTGAAAACAGAAAATATTCCAAGGGAGTCATCATCCCAGAGAGATCACTCCTCATTCTTATGGTTTTACACAACCAAAATACTGACTGAGATTAGTGGGAGCCTTGTATGTAAGAGAACTACAAGTTTTGAATCTTTATCTTCAAAAGAGAGGGATAAAAACTCTGAGTAGCTTATATACATGCGTGATAAGAGCATCTTCGAGGGAATCTTGGAAAAAAGCTCTTTTTCAGCAGAAACAACAATCTCGCTTAGTCTCTTTTCCGTTTTCCTGCTTTTCTGTTTTCCCATCCCGTTTCACACAGCATCCTCTTCGCATTTGTCGTTGGCTCTGGTAAGTTCTTTTTAAAAGCTGAAATGATATTTATTCAGAGTTTGTAGTTAAGTCTGCTTTGTGTCTTTGTTGTGCCACATTATCTTCAAATGCATCATTGAATCCAATGTTGAACGTCTCTTTGGCTGTATATCTTTTTTTTATGAGGGGCAGCAGACTGTTAACTTTGCTTCATCTGCATTCAA
Organism: Myiopsitta monachus; assembly: GCA_017639245.1. Classification (NCBI taxonomy): domain Eukaryota; kingdom Metazoa; phylum Chordata; class Aves; order Psittaciformes; family Psittacidae; genus Myiopsitta; species Myiopsitta monachus. The sequence goes on along the minus strand of CM029941.1, from coordinate 424,835 downwards.
AACAAGATGAAACTGAGGAGGAATGGTTCAGCTGAGGAGAGAAGGATTAGCAAGCAGGGCAGTGCTAAACACTGAGACTCACACTTAGCTTGTCCTGGCACATCAGTCATGCAACTGTGTAATGTTTCACAGAACTGCTTTTCTCAAGTCCATGGTGTTGATTGACTAGTAAATTTGAACAAGTCCTCAATGCTGAGGTGGTAGGAGAAGGGACATCCCTCCATCTTATTCTTCCAGGTTTTAAGAATGGTTAAGTGTCTCTTGTCTTCAGGATGCTGATGGAGAAGTGAAGGATTTAGATCTCTTCTCACTTCCTTTCACTTCAGGGAAAGAAAAGGGTAATTGCACCTTGCCTGTGATTGTCTGGGCACTGCCTTTACTAAATAACTGGGTCATGTTTGGGGATGCAAGAGTTGTTTGTATATCATGTCTTGAGAAGCAAGAATACAGATTGCCAAGGTGAAGGGATATTTGAACTCCTTATTTAGATTTAATAGTTCTATCCTTAGCATATTGGATACAGTAAACAGAAGTACTGCAGATTTTCCTTTGCAGAGCAGCACTGTATCCCTTCGCTGCTCATACGAGCAATTACCATGCTATCTGTGCATATAAATAAAAAACTTTGTAGTATCTGGGTGTCAAAAACAATACTTGAAAAGCTCATAAAGAAACCACTTATTGCTTTTACTGCTTCATCTTTGGTTCAAGATTCTCAGCCTTTTGTAACAAAATTAAGTCTAATTAAGAAGTCCTTAACCTTTACAAATAGAGATTATGACTTTTTTTTTTTTAAAGCATAAGGTCATATTAACTATTTGTGGTTTTCTTAGACTTGGAAAAATACTTCTGCAATAACAAAGATGTAAAACAATAATATTTAAGAGATTTTTCTTTCTTTTTTGAACCATTTGAGCCCAACAGAGCTGAGTGCTGTGCAGATCTTTTTCTCCAGTGTTCCACACCTTGGAAAGGAAAGAATTTTTACTTTCTGCAATAGAAAATTCATTACTGCTTTAGCAGTAAACATGCATGGCATGTGTAACAGCATGCTTCTTGACACAACAGTGTGATGGTGCTGGTCTGGTTAGTTCTGTGCTATCTGTGCTTTTGTAGTGCTTTTCTCTTTATTTATGGCTGCTGTTGAATATAATAAAACAAGAAGAAAAATGCACTCAATCCCACAGACATCTAGAGAGAGAGGAAGAAAATAAGGAAACTTTCTCATGTGTCAATTTTTGCTTCAGTAAGCACTTGCTGAAAACAGAATCTCAATTATCAACTTTGCCAAAATATATTTAATAGGTACCGTGTTCATCTTCCAGTATCTTGCAATGGATTTCTTAATGGATTGTGAGTAGCAGGTGACCTTTTTGAATATGGAACTCTGCAGCATGTGAAATTGTTGGAATGAGTACATGGGATTGTCAGTTTTTTTATTTTATTAACAAAAATTACATAAACAAAATTGAAAGGGTCCTTTGTGCTGCATTGCACTAAGGGCAAGCAGAGACGTTCCATACCTGCCTGCCAGCTTCTGCTCCAGGTCAGTACATGTTTCTCAAAGGTCCCATGTGATATTTGCCCATATCTCAAATAATTTTGGATATTACGGATGATGCTTGATGCCTGTGTTTAAATACACAATTACCACCAGTTATTCATCAGCAGGATTTTCCCCAAAATTATGCTCACTGCATCGACTCTTATTTGCCTGCTAATACCGTAATGTGTCCTCTTCCTGTGTGAGTCAACCCCCTGTCCAGGGCAGCAATTTGAGTACTATTATATTAATCTAAATAAAGTTGTGCCATGCTCCCTCTATATACATGCCTCTATATAAGCCACATATCCAGACCAAAATGGATTATAGCTGAAAGAAACTTCCACTGCAAGTCAAAAATCCAGGTAGATGGCGACTTAAAATACACAAGAAATCTCATGCTAGTGCCTAAGTGTCATTGTTTAATTAGAGTTCTGAAGCAGGTCTCTGTCTTGCTCACACCTTATATAGAGAAGAGGTCTTAACATTGCAGCAGATTTCCTAGATCAGCTACCAAAAATGCTCTTTTCCCTGAGGCATCCTGGGAAGTTGCCAGGACAATGCTTGGGGGTTGCACTTATGTTAGGGTGTCCTGTGGAGCACTGTGGTGTCCCAGGAATCTGAGAGAAGGGATTTGTGCTGTGCTGTCCTGAAAGAGCTCTTGAAGTCCCCTCGGAAGGGGGTAAAGGTTTTCTTATATTTATGCTGGTCAAACAAGGGTATCCAGTTCTCTGTGGGCTGGCTGAACTAGTGATAGGGAATAAAAATTGCTAAGCTCCTGGAATGAAGGTGTCTTTGAAATGGTAGGTTTTAAGTTCTCTTTCAGATATTTGAATTGGGGTCACACAAAAAAGACAAAAGTTCAATTCCTGGGAGACAAGTAAGGGCTGTGGTTGATCTTTTTTTTTTTTTCCCTTTTATCCCCTCTTGACCTGCTTAGAGTTTTTGAGGTTTTAGTCCCGTAAAGTGCAAGGCATTTCTAGGGATGAAGAATATGATAGCTTTCTGCACATACAAGTGTTAGAGAAACAGAGAGAGTTGCATCTGGGCTTCCTTTGTGCCTGATTTAGATGCAGAATTAATGGTTTCAGGTATTTAATGTATTGATCATATGCAGACAGGTTTATGGAAAATCTGAAATATCAGCAAAATGCCTGTGGATGTGCCCATTAACAGACTGGCCTGCCACAATGCACATCTGTTTTAGATATTCTGTAGTAATATTTCTATTAATTTAAGTTAAGCAAGTCTGTTTTATACCCACCAAGTATGTTTGAATATAGCAATGCCTAAAATCTTACAGAAGCCTGAATGAAATGTTTTAAAAAGTGTCAAGATCAATCACCCTTTGTAACAGAGAGGTCAAACAATGATCTAAGGAAGAAGTTTAAAAGAAGTTAAATAAGAGGCAGTTTGTTAATCGAAACGCTTCAGACCACCTCTGAACAAAGACCTTGGTTTTTCCAGCACTCAGGTTCAAAAGTCTATCTTGACTGTAAAGATTTTATGCAAATAGAGAAACAAGTATCAACATGAATGTGAATTCTCACTTGTCAGGTTCCCATTTCAGTCTGAGATCAATCAAGGAGAGATTTCAGTCCCTTGAGTGTTGCTTTCTTGAATTTCTTTAACTTTTAAACTCACTACTATCAATTATCAGTTTGTCATTCTATTAACCAAAAAATACAGATGAAAATAGCTTCTGGATTTGAAATTAAAAGTACTTTGCGGGCTGGGTGGGGAAGATGCCAGGGGAGCTCCACATACCTGACAGAGGAAGGCGGAGAGTGACAGCACTACCTCGATTACGAACCCTTTTTCCTCTTGTGTGCCATTCTAGAGCATCCCAACTGGAAATCGGGTTGCCACATAGGCAACTCACATTAGCAGCTGGTGCCATTAGTTCTCTGGGTCTTGGTTTTGGGCATTTTACCCTTTTCAGTATTTGCTAGGGGAAAATCTGTTGAAAAATGAAATGACATCAAAAAGTTCAGGGGTGAAACAAAATTCAGACTGAGATCTGCAAGTACCAATTTCTATATCAAACACAACACAACACAACAGGATCCGAACCATCTTTCATTCTTCATATAAATCTAAATTTTCCAGATATCCTGGGAAGTGATGAGCAGTATTGTATTTCCATAGGCTTTTCTGTGCTTTGAAGTGTGACTCTGTTAGTGTGTGTAACACAGTGTCATATGCTGTTTATCTGCATGGTGGTTAGATTTAGTGTTTTGGTGCTTCCCTTGTAGGATTTTGCCTGGGACAAATCAATATCTATGGGTGACTTGATGCCTATTTCTCTGCTTGGCAGTAAATACTCTAGTTTTTTCATGTATGGGACTTTAGAATCTCCTCTGTTTTCTTGAAAACCTCTTTTATAAACATGACATCATCTCCATGTCATGGAAGGAGTTAGGCAGGGTTTGTTGGTGCAGTGGTTTTCCCAGGCTGTATGATGGGTGAGGGTTTATTCTGACTTGTGATTGTTGGGTTCGTTGGTGGTAGGTGGATAATTAACACTGCACTGTCAGAAATAAGCCCATAAGAGCACTTCAAATATTATAAATCTGAGAATGACTTTTACCTCTTAAGTGCACCAACTCAGCAGGACACATCTGAACTTCTAAACGTTACAGAATTTACAGAAGTTGAGAAAAGGAAAATTAGACAATACCCAGCAGAGCTTCTTGTCAAAGCAGGTTTGTGGATTCTTAACTGAAAACTTAATTTGCCAAAGATTATTTGGAGATCTCAGTTGGTGAAAAGGCTTTGAGAATTTTGAAGATGCCAAGCTCAAGCATACAAACCGAAGACTATGATATTGTGTCTTCTGAAAGTAAAATAAACAGCAATTAATGTAAATAATAATTGGTATGGAAGGTCATGTGTGTGTTTGGGCAGGAAAGTGCGCATTCCTGCGCATGAAGCCAGCTGGGATGCTGCCTGTTATTTATTGGACATTCTTAGACTTTCCAGATCCTGCTTTAATGGGAAAGTTCAGAGCAATGATATAACTGAGTTTTACACAAAATATTTTTAAAAATACAGATTTCAAATGTTCAGAAGAGAATCTTGTTGCAGTATCTGTAGTTGGTTTTATTAAAAGCAATTTAAATTTCCCTGCCTGGAGCAGTTTGGAATTACAGAGATGGGCTGCAGAAATTTACATTTTAATTGAAGCAGAAGACAAAATAGGGCATGGCACAGCATTCACACACTACGAGAAAGAATAAATAAGATATGTATCAGCTGGGAAAAAAGAAGTGACGGGTCGTTTTTCACTGCCTCCTGTGGTATGTTTTCTAACAGTGCAGCGACCAGCACTTGGTTTGTTTTTGTTTGCTCCATCTCAGATTGCAGCAACTAAAGCTACTCCTATTGAGCAAGGTGTTTGTTTAAAACACGCCGTAAGACCAGACACCACCAGGGACTCAGCAAAAAGTAAGGGGATGTGAATGTGATCTGTCCACTGATTCACTGGAAAGCAGGAGGCTAAAAGAGACTTCTTGTTTGTGCGATCTGAGAAGTTGACTAATTTTTGAAGTCTGGTTTCTAAAATGTTGACTCTACCAAAAGCTGCTCTGATGCTAGCGGGAGCTGGTCCCCGGGTATGTGTAGCTGGCTTATGTAGGACTTGCTTTGGATTCTGAGAATGTTCTTCATAGTAGGTAGAAAAGAAACAATACTGTTCCACTGATGACTTTTTAAAAACTCCATTGAAGATTCATTATGTGCAATGTTACTGTTATCATGATAGTAGAGACCAGAAATAGTACAGGAGAGTAATGGCCTACTATGTATCGTGGAATCACAGAATGATGGAACTGTTTGTGTAGGAAGGGTAGGAAGGGAGCTGAAAGCTCATGCAGTTCCAGCCCCTGCCACAATCAGGGACACCTTCCACTGGAGCAGTTGCTCCAAGCCCCTGTGTCCAACCTGGCCTTGAACGCTGCCAGGGATGGGGCAGCCACGGCTTCTCTGGGCACCCTGTGCCAGCGCCTCAGCACCCTCACAGGGAAGAGCTTCTGCCCAAGAGCTCATCTCAGTCTCCCCTCTGGCAGTTAAAGCCATTCCCCTGTCCTGTCCCTCCATCCCTTGTCCAAAGCCCCTCTCCAGGTTTCCTGCAGCCCCTTCAGGCACTGGAGCTGCTCTGAGGTCTCCCCTTCAGGAGCCTTCTCTTGTGCAGGCTGCCCCAGCCCAGCTCTCTCAGCCTGGCTCCAGAGCAGAGCTGCTCCAGCCCTCGCAGCAGCTCCATGGCCTCCTCCGGCCTCGCTCCAGCAGCTCCACGTCCCTCTGTGCTGCTGCCCCAGAGCTGGATGCAGAACTGCAGATGTGTGTATATATGTGAAAACTACGTGCAGTTGAAATGTCTTGTCAGTCAGACTGAGCAGGCAGAAGACAGGGAAAAACACATGGGCTTTGAGCAGTGTTGGCAGAACCCGGCTTTCCTGACCCTGCTGCAGTAGCTTTCCCTTGGGCAGGAAAGTTTTCCTTCAACTTCTGGATGAATTGAAATAGCATATTGCTTGGACTTTGTTTTAAAAAATATCTTAAGGCATTCTTTTATTGGTTTCAGCTGTCCAGCTGTGTAAGCCACATCAGACTCCTGGATTTTAACATTAAAGCATCAACTTAGTGGACTTACTGTGTTTTTGCACAATCCATGCAAAGTGTCCCCTGTTTGTCACACTCCTTAGAGCACTCTCGTAATAGTAACATCTGCAGAGAAGCAGATAACATACTAGTCTAACAGGCAATGTCCAGGAGTTTATTTCTTGCTATCTGGAGAAGGATAAAAGGCAGTCAAAAGCCTCAAAAAAATCCCCCCAAGTTCTCTCCTTCTCCAAACAACAAGGAAGTTTCCACTAGTGGTGGTTTTATGACTTCTGGCCCCATGGAAGCCCCACTGCAGGCCTCATTTTTTGGACATCAGAAGCCATGAGGTGAATCAGTATTAACTGTGAGCTAACAACCCATCTCAGGTCCAAGCAGTTTGGCTGCAGCATTCTTTATTCTTGCTGGGCAAAGCTTGCAGTAGCTTTTGTTGTTATAATTTCATTGTGGCATTATTAAGGAAAGAGAAAGTGGGGATTCAAAATGGGCTCTTGTTGATTTTGGTTGGATATTTTCTGTCCTACAAAATGACTCCTTTACTCCTTTTTGTAATTTACAAAATTACCTGCTTTACTACCATGTGGGAGTAAAGACAAGCTTGTGAGACGACATAGCCTTCCAGTTCTGGTATGTGATGTGTACCATGCAGCAGAATGGAAGGGATCCATGAACGCATTCCTGTGTTTCTAAAGTATGAAAGGCTTGTCAGGCTGAACCAGAGAGTTATCTGGATGCCCTGGAGAAACCAACACAAGTGTCAGCAGTGTATGGCACGGGTCAACTCCTCTTTCCCCAAAGGAAGAGTGAGTTGTGCAGACAGGACCATGTCACGATGGATGAAACCACAAACGTGTGGAGTATCTGTTCCATACCACATGGATACACGGCACAGCCTGTGCATGTTCTGGGCTGCTCTTGAGAAGTAATTGAGCAGACGAAGGCTAGAGAAGCTGGCAAATAACTTCCACCATGTGTGTATTCCTTATGGCTGTCCTAGAAATGACTAGATCTTACACTTTCGGATCAGTGGTAGTGTTGATTAAGAAAATAAAATTAAAAAGAAATGAAATGAAACGAAACAAAATGAATAGAATAAAATAAAATAAAATAACATATTGGCAATCCTAGTGATTTTCCTTCAAATCCACCATGTAGATTATTCTTGCCTCTTCCAAAAAAAAAAAAAAAAACCCCAAAAAACCTATGAGAAAAAAAATTATGTCCTGCATATTTGTTTAGAAAGGATTATTTCTTGTGATTAAAAATATATAATTCTCCTACTTTTAAGCCCCTGAGTTCTGACCTTCATTTTCTTTGATCTAAACAGCTATTCCAGTGGGAATTTAATTTTGATGTGGTTTCAGAATTTGGCTCCCTGCTGGTTTTTAAGCGGTTAGTGTGAAACATGACCAAATCTCTAGGAGTATGGTGCTAATTAACATCACCTGTACATGCTTTTTCCTCCGGTTAAGCCCAAAGGTAGCAGGCAAATACAAAGGCAATTGTGCAAACCACCTACCTAGGTCATTGCTCAGGCTTTGTTACTCTCCTCTTTGTTTAATTACAGTGGCTTGTCTCCATCCTTCAAATTAAATTACCTCCAGCATTCTGCATGGTGGTGTCTTCATCTGCATTGTTTGGCCTCAAAATATTCTACTTTGTCCCTTTGTTGCAATAAAGGTGCCAGGGCACCCAGTTTATTTCTGTAATTCTTCTCTTTCTGGCTTCCTGTATACAATTCAAAACACAGCCTCTGTCACTTTAGCTTTCAAATATACTTCCACTGAGGTAGTTGGCAAAGCAAACTCAGGATGTCTCAGCAAGGTCAGTTCCTTGAGTTTCTTCAATTTTTTGTTTCTTCTTCTAGTATTTTACATTGCCTTTTGTTTCCACCATATCTTTCTCTGATTTGCAGATCAGTAGTTCTTTGGGTCGGGACAAGCTTGGTGTGAAATTATCGGAACAGAGGTGATACAGACTGAATTTATGCTTTAACTTTGTATTAAGCTGTATTGGTATTTATTACTGTTGTTATATGTGTAGTGTATGTTCTTTTCCCTTTGGAATAAAAAAAAGCAAGATTTCAGAGCATAGATTTTCAGTGTTTTGTCATTTCTTGGTTGTGAGGATTTTTTTGTGTTGGTTTTGTTTTTGTTTAGGTTTTTGTGTTTTGTTTGGTTTGTGTTAGGGTTTTGTTTGGGTTTTTATTTGGTTGTGGGTTTGGGGCGTTTTTACTTGTTTGTTGTGTTTTGGGGTTTTTTTTACATTAGGTGGTTCTCTTTCAGTCTCATATTTCTTGCAAGGCACCTATTTGGCTTCTTTGCAATCCAGTGGTATGGTTAGTTTTATCTAATGGCTACTTGGAATCCTAAATAAACAGCCAGGTAATCTGGTTTATGATGCAGGTCCTGCTGTGAGTAACACCAGGACTTCTCTGGGAGTGAATGCCCCTTTAAAAGAAACCAGCTCTGACTTTGTGCTTTGCATCTTCTATTTGTTGTTTTTCTTTACTGTGAAAAATTTGTCCAAGGATCACAGTATAAGGGAAAGATTTACTAATACATTGAATTCAATTACTATATGTCCCCAATGATAGGTGTCTTTTCTCATCTTGCTTGATAAGGAATGATTAAAAATAAATGTTCCTAGAGCCAAATGTAATTGTTTTGTGATATGTGCAAGGAAACACAAGTTAACATAAAGGGAAAACACAAGACTGAATGGAGCAGATAAAAATACGATGCCTGTAGTCTTGGTTTTTCATCCCTCAAGTGATTCTCTTCTTTGAGAGATTGCATATTGAGCCTGAAAAATTGTTAATTCCTTTCTTAAATATGCTGGAAAAGTTTTTGAAAACTTTAGAAGTACCTTCAGTCTTAGGATTAAAATGAGAAAACACCACAGTGATGATATTTGGGCAATAGCTGAGAATTTTTAACCTGATGCACTGTCAACCTGCTAAACAGTGTTGTCAGAGAGGTGGAGACTGGAGTCTTCTTTGCTTCTGTGATGGACACAGGCTATATAGTCTTATTGAATCTTGTAGTAGTCCGCTGTTAGGGACTGGAGTGCAGCCTTAGCCCTTAGGGCACAACATAGATGTCCCCTGCAAATAGATCCAATAACTCCTGCTGATGGGTGCAATGTGAAACAAATCTGTGAGCTGATTTCTGAAAAGGTGCTGACCTCGGGCTCCTGTAGGTAGGGACATTGGAGTTGTGCCTGACCTCTGTGTTCATGAGAGAGCAAAGAAAACAAGTGTTTACAGCCCAGCTTAAATAGCATCAACTGACGAATTATGATCTAGTTCAGCATCTTGATCAATGATGGCACAGAAATTGCTGGTTAGAGCAATCAACATATTGCTTGTGCATGACATGGCTTCAAATTAAAATTCTGCATCTGATATGTAGTCAGGGCTTATCTAGATTTTAATGTAAGAGATAAAAATCTATTGCTGCATCATTCTAGGATTTCACAAGAAAATCAATTGGAATTTTTGAGCTTTGCTGCCTGTTTGTTTCTAAATAGACACCTAGATTCTTCAAAGCAATACAAAAGAGCAAAGTATTAAGAAAAAAAATATTTCAGTGTGGATGGGTGAATTTACTTGCATGAAAACTGCCCCTTTCAAGGTGACTGTTATGCCATATGAAGTTGTGAAAGGTACTTGGGAGGTTCCAGCTGACGGCGTGTGATGTGCCTTCATGCTGAGACCTAATACTGACAAAAGCATTCTTAATACTTAGGTCTTATGTTGGATAATATAACCAAGAGAAGGGTGTTTGTCTGTACAAGCTCCTTGATATTTCAGGATGATGTTTGGGGTCTGACTAGAGCTGGAGATATTCCTGGATAATCAGAGAAATCTTTCTCCAATGTCACAGAATCATAGAAACGTAGAATAATCAGGATTGGAAAGGACCTTAAGATCATCCAGTTCCAACCCCCCTGCTGTGGGCAGGGACACCTCACACTAAACCATGCCACCCAAGGCTATGTCCAACCTGGCCTTGAACACTGTCAGCAATGGAGCTTTCACAACTTCCCTGGGCAACCCATCCCAGTGCCTCACCACCATTGCAGTAAAGAACTTCTTCCTCATATCCAATCTAAACTTCCTCTGTTTAAGTTTTAACCTGTTACCCCTTGTCCTATCACCACAGTCCCTAATGAAGGGTCCCTCCCCAGCATGCTTATAGGCCCCCTTCAGATATTGGAAGACTGCTCTGAGGTCTCCACACAGCCTTCTCTTCTCCAGGCTCAACAGCCCCAACTTTCTCAGCCTATCTTCATACGGGAGGTGCTCCAGTTCCCTGATCACCCTCATGGCCCTCCTCTGGACTTGTTCCAACAGTTCCATGTCCTTTTGATGTTGAGGACACCAGAACTGCACACAGCACTGCAGGTGAGGTCTCAGGAGAGCAGAGCAGAGGGGCAGGATCACCTCCCTCGACCTGCTGGTCACGCTCCTTTTGATGCACCCCAGGATACGGTTGGCTTTCTGGGCTGTGAGCACACACTGCAGCCACCTCATGTTGAGTTTCTTATCGACCAACACCCTGAAGTCCTTCTCCACAGGACTGCTGTGAATCTCTTCTCTGCCCAACCTGTAGCTGTACCTCGGATTGCTCCCACCCAGGTGCAGGACCTTGCACTTGCCATGGTTAAACTTCATCAGGTTGGCATCAGCCCACCTCACAAGCGTGTTGAGGTCCCTCTGCATGGCATTCCTTCCCTCCAGCGTATCAACCGAACCCACACAGCTTGGTGTCATCGGCAAACTTGCTGAGGGCGCACTCAATCCCACTGTCCATGTCACCGACAAAGATGTTGAACAAGAGTGGTCCCAACACTGATCCCTGAAGGACCGCACTTGTTACTGGTCTCCAGCTGGACATTGAGCCACTGACCACAACTCTTTGCATGTGGCCATCCAGCCAATTCTTTATCCAGTGAGTGGTCCATCTATCAATTGACGTCTTTCCAACATCCAGTGTTCTTAGCATTTTGTTTGTTAATTTTTTTCTCTACCTCCAAAAGACTAATGCTCTCTGCAAACATTCTCAAATTTTAGAGAAAGTGAAAACGAAAGGTATATGGTTTGTTTTAAAAGCACATCCTGGATGTTCAATTTGAGCATTTAGAAGCCTGTTATTTCAGATTTGATTTTGGGCTTTTTCTTTTTGTTTTGCTTTATGTTTCTTCTCGGGGAATAGTGGTAGTACAGTACTGCAGGAGAAGATAATATGGATGTATTTATATTTATTTTTTTTTTCATCAGTGTATTTCTTCTGCAAGCTCATGTTTCCTGAAATTACTGAAGAATAAAACATCTGATCTGTATCACACCGCTTACCTTAAACTTCATCCAGCAATATATTTTACTATACTTATTGGTAATGTCATGATGAAATTATTCTGTAAGATACCCTTCAGATCAGGTTCAGTTCAGCATTCTTTACTTATGCTGATATATTAGAATTTATTTATTATATATCATTTTCTAGTTAAAGCTGTAGACATACTCTTAGAAGACAGAGACTAAATCACTGAGGGAATCAGACATGTCAGCAACTTCTGTGTTTTAAAAGTTCTGCAGGACTGCCCATGTGTCAGGGCAATCCCAAGCACAAACACTGAGGGAGACTGGATGGAGTAGTCTAAGGAGGACTTGAGGTGTTGGTCAACGAGAAGCTTCCCATGACCCGGCTTCAGCATGTTCTTGGGCCCATAACCCCCATGTGCGGGGCTGCACCCCCAGAGCGTGAGCAGCAGCTCAGGGAGGGGATCCTGAACCTCTGCTGCGCTCTGGGGAGACCCCCCTGCAGTGCTGATCCAGCTCTGGGGCAGCAGCACAGAGGGACGTGGAGCTGCTGGAGCGAGGCCAGAGGAGGCCATGGAGCTGCTGCGAGGGCTGGAGCAGCTCTGCTCTGGAGCCAGGCTGAGAGAGCTGGGCTGGGGCAGCCTGCACAAGAGAAGGCTCCTGAAGGGGAGACCTCAGAGCAGCTCCAGTGCCTGAAGGGGCTGCAGGAAACCTGGAGAGGGGCTTTGGACAAGGGATGGAGGGACAGGACAGGGGAATGGCTTTAACTGCCAGAGGGGAGACTGAGATGAGCTCTTGGGCAGAAGCTCTTTGCTGTGAGGGTGCTGATGCGCTGTCAGGGGGTGCCCAGAGAAGCTGTGGCTGCCCCATGGCTGGCCGTGTTGAAGGCCAGGTTGGACACAGGGGCTTGGAGCAAGCTTCTCTAGTGGAAGGTGTCCCTGCCCATGGCAGGGGCTGGAACTGAATGAGCTTTAAGGTCCCTTCCAACCCAAATCAGTCTGGGATTGGATGTTAACTGACAGCAAGTACCAGCTTCTCTGCTCTCCTCACAGTGCCTTTAGTTTTCTCAAGATAAAAAACATATTTCCCATAGCTATGGGTGCTGACTTGTGCTCCAGGTGATCTGGCGAACTTCATAGAATCATGAAATAGTAGCTTCACTTCTGTTAGGGTTTGATCTCATGAATAATTGGTAAGGGACTTCTGTATGGGAATGAGTTTTGTCATGAAGCCTGGGCTCTTAGCATAGGTACACACTCTGTGCTATAGGAGATTGTTTTAGAATTGAGACGATGCCTGAGTTTCCTGATATTACCTTGTGAAGAAGGAGGTCACTGGCCCTGTTCTCACCTTATTGGCCAACAACTACTTCTCTATTCATCTATGATCTGAAAAAAACAATCCAAAACAAAATAAATAAAAATAATAATAATAATAATAAAAACAAACAAACAAACAAAACAAACAACAAAAAATCCTACTTGTAGTTTATTTAAATTTTTTTTTCCCAAAACTTGGCCTCAGGGACTCTTACTGCAAGATGATTTAGTGGGAGGTGTCCCTGTCCATGGTAGGGGGGCTGGAACCAGATATCTTAAGGTCCTTTCTAACCCTAACTATTCTATGATTCTATGTCTGTTTCTCTTCTCTCCTTAAAGACTATATACAGTCATTTTAGGTTTCCAGACCTTTCTAGCCTGGTGTAGTTTTCTTAGACTCTTAGAATCATCGAATCAGCCAGGTTGGAAAAGACCTTCAAGATCATCAAGTCCAACCATTCTCCAGCAGTATCAAGGCCACCACTAACCCATGTCACTGAGGGCCTCATCTACACAGTGTGTGAACACTTGCAGGGATGGTGACTCCAGCACTGCCCTGGGCAGCCTTTTCCAATGCCTGAGCACCCTTTGGGGAAGGAATTATTCTTCATCTCCATCTAAACCTGCCCTGGTGCAGCTTAAGGCCATTTCCTCTTTTCCTATCCCTTGTTCCTTGGGAGCAGAGCCCAGCCCCCTCCTGGTTCCATCCTCCTCTCAGGCAGTTGTAGGCAGTGATAAGATCCCCCTGAGCCTTCTCTTCTCCAGACTGAACCCCCCAGGTCCCTCAGCCGTTCCCCACCACACTGGGCTCCAGGCTCTGTAACAACTCCATTTCCCTTTTCTGGCCCACTCCAGCACGTCAATGTCTGTCTTGTAGTGAGGAGCCTAGAACTGAATACAGGATTTGAGGTGCAGCCTCATCAGGGAGGCGATCACTGCCCTGGCCCTGCTGGCTCTGCTAATTCTGATACAGGATGCCATTGGCCTTCTTGGCTGCCTTGGCACAAGCTGCTCATGTTCAGTCCATCAGTCAGTACCCCCATGTCCCTTCCCATGAACAGTTTCCAGCCACTCTTCCCCAGGCCTGGAGCATTGCAGAGGGTTGTTGTAACCCAAATGAAAGACCCAGCACTTCGCCTCCTTGAACCTCATACCATTAGCCACGTCGATGGAATCCATCCATCCAGCCTGCCAGATCCCTTTGCAGAGCCTTCCTACCTTCAGCTGATCAACACTCCCACCTGACTTGGTGTTGCCTGCAAATTTACTGAGGGTACCCTCAATCCCTTCATCCAGATCATCAATGAAGATACTAAACAACACTGGCCCTAACACTGAGCCCTCGGGACAAGCCAGTCGCCAACTAGATGTGATGCCATTTACCAGCACTCTTTGGGCTCGGTCATCCAGCCAGTTGCCAGCCCAGTGAAGAATCCTCTTGTGCAGTCAGTGAGCCGCTGATTTCTCCAGGAGAACACTGTGGAAGACAGCGTTAATGCTTTACTTAAATGCAAATAGACAACGCAAACAGCCTTTCCTTCATCAACCAGGCAGGTCACCTTGTAGAAGGAGATCAGATTGGTCAAACAGGACCTGCCCTTCATGAACTCTTCCTGACTGAGCCTGATTGCTCCATTTTCCCACACATGCTTTATGATCTCACTTAACATCATCCACTCCATTACCTTCCATGGCACAGAGCTCAGGCTGACAGGCATGTATTCCCAGGGCCTTCCTTCCAGCTCCTTTTGTAAAGAGGCATCACACTGGCCAACCTCCAATCCCCTCAGACCTGCCCACTAGACCAGGACTGCTGACAGATGATGGAGAGTGGCTTAGAGGTCTCCTCTGACACCTCCCTCATCACTCTTGGCCCCATAAACTTGTATACGTCTAAGTAGAGCAGGTCTCTAACCATTTCTTCCTGAATTATGGGGACTTCAATCAGCTCCCCATCTCTGCTGTCCAATTCAGGGAACTTCTTCTAACACAAAAGGTGAAAAAATGTCTCACAAAACCCACTCAAAATACCTGCTTGCCAGCAAGACAACGTAAGCCCATGTCTTATGTTCTTTGTCATTATTTATTGACTTTTTCTTTGAGCCCATATCAGGGATTTATTGAAGAAATTCTTATATAAAATGCCTAAGCTGCTTCTGTTTTCTCTTGCAGTATTTTGTTGTACATTTTTATCAGCGTATGCTGTGTATATAAAGACTATGAAGGAGTATGTTTTAAGGTTAAAAATAAAGTGAAGTCTAACATTCAGCACTTGATGATGTCAACCAAGTGCTATCTTTAGGCTGGAATTAGCTTAGCCCTACTCATGGTATGTGCTTCCTATAGCTTGTACCACTGTACGTTTTCCAGTGGGCTACTGATAAACAATTCCTTTCTTTCAAGGAGGAAAAATATCCACTGAAACTCTTCTGGACATTTTGTAATATTCTGCTTAGCTTTCCTTTTAAAAATTTAAATAAAAGTTCTACAGCGAAAGAATAAAAGTGGGAGACTGTGAGTAGCATTCTAAATTGTCTCTGGGAGTTCTCACTGAGGCACATGAAGAGTCAAAGTAGGTATTTCCTTTTGAAAAAAGCTTTCTCCTTGTGCATGGTTCTCCTAGGAAAGACAGAAGCATGTCCTCAACCTTTGCATAGGCAGTATTTCTCCTTCTCAGTGTACTTAATTCTTCGTTAAACATAGTATTTTTCCCTGGTGACCTACAGCTATTAACAGCAAGAATGAAAAATTTGAACCAGAAAAATAAACCAGGCAGGATGCTATAGAATTGTTTAATTTTATACATCTATATATCAAAAATCTTTAATTGGTGTTCTGTTTTTGGAAAGGTGCTATAAAGTTATCCATGTTATATTCATAAATAAACATATTTTTATATATTGTGATAGTTATAACTACAATAATTATAGCCCTGTTGGATTTATAATTCTCAGTAACTTTTATATTTTTAGTATGCATATTATTAGTATTAATAGAATAACTCTTTGGGGAAAAAAAAAAAAGGACTAATTTGCAGACTGAGTGACTTGTGTTAATGACTTCCATCAGTCTAAGGCTGCCAGTATGCATTTATCTCCCTTTCCACCCATATTTATTCTTTTGTGATAGCAATTTTCTTTTTATTTATGTCCATCATTTATAGATTTAATTCCGAATATACTCACGTATGGGAAGGCTGCATACATTTACCCTGCACCTGAACACAGCAATTTTTCTTGTTTGTCATGACATTTTACCTCCAGTTTGAAAGACAGGGGTATGGCTCCTATCAGGGGTGAAGCTCAGAGTGCTGTGTAGATCCATAGAGGCAGTAGTGCTGATGTAGGAGGAACCCAGAAGACCTCTGGTATCAACGTGTATATGTAGCTGAGCAGCTTACTCTGATTTAGATCATGCCAGCCTTAACCTACTGCACATCATAGCAACTCCAGCTCATTGCTGTGAGGAGCTCAAGTGTAGAAATTAAACTTGCGGCGACACTGACAGTGCACCTATGCACTGCTCCCCTCTTGTACAGTGCATGCATTTTAATGCGTCAAAGCTACTATTATCTCTTCATTCCAGCCAAAAGCCCAAGAAAAGACTCCTCAGACTCAGCAAAGGAAAAAAAAAAAAGTATATTTATTGTTGAAAAAAATAATTGTATTGCCACAGGAGGTTGATGATTTGTATATAGCAGATGCACATGTATGAGTGTGTGTTTGCAGGAGTGTGACCTTGAAACCATTCCATAATCTAGGGTTCATTTACGATGGTTACAGATCTGAAATTGCTGCTGGTAGGCAGTGAGCTGGTGAAAAGCCGAGATGTCATCCTTTGGAGCCTGTATTTGAAACTTAGATGTAGAAACCACTAAGACACAAGGTGAATAGGTGCGGTGCCGGGCTTGATAGTTAGCCCAAAATACATCAAATTGATGTTCTCAGCAACTCCAGTCCAAATCTGTGCTATAGTAAATCAGCGTTCCCAAGGGTTTTCCTTGGCATTGTGAGAACCCTTAGCCAGTCGTTTGCTTTTACTAATAATACTCCAAATACTCATTAGTTTAAGATTTGATTACTTACAGAAAGCCATCAATAACTGATCAGAAGGGCTGTTACAGAGAAGGGGTGAGGCAGAAGGCTCTGGTTTTTGTAGGAGTTGGGTCTGGGACTCATGATAGAGAAGGTGAAACCACTGAAATCCCAAATTTTACACAGTTAATTGTGATAAGCAAAGTCACTACAACTGGTTTGGGTTTACAGTATGGTAAAATGGTCTACTAGATATTATGTCAAGATAATGGAAGATGCTTGATATGAAAGCATGATTTTCTGTGTTATTTATTTGTAAGTTTATGCCTTTCTTTTCCAATGAGTACTGAGAATACTCGCAGAATGAATTGTCAGTGGCAGACTGTGTTATCTTTAAATCATCTCCTAAACACACAGAAATTTAAAGTCAGAAGAAGCATTAATCATGTGATTCTCTGCATAGCACAGATCATGGTATTTCCCCATAAATGATTCCGTGTTAAACAAAAACTTGTTAGAAATGCAGCCTGGCTTGAATAAACCATGTCATGAGAATCCCATCCCCTCCGTATGTAAGCTGGCATGAAACTTGATAACCTGTACTTAAAAAATAAGACCTATGCTTAATGGTCCACATCAGGTGTTAACACTTCAATATTTATTCTTCATTGATCATGATTTCCAAGTCTACAAAAAAAAAAAAAAGTAACCTTGTCCTACTTTGGTTTTTGACACAAAAGAAGAAAAGGACTGATGGCTTCCTGCTTTTTAAAACAGGTTAGCCTACAGTTATGCAAACCCACAGAATCCCTCTTGTATTGGTATTCATTCTAGTCAAACGATTTTTCCTCTTTCTCCTTATGTACTGAGTATTTCTAAAGTTTAACAAAGGGTATCTGTTTCAACCTTGACATGCCTTTTGTGAATATTTAGTATAGTTAGTAGCTCACAACCCATTGCAGTCATCTTCAAAAGATAACGGTCGAGAAAGATATGCAGTATGTGGCTCAGCTCGGCTTTCTGGTGGCCAGCCAAAGCTTGTGGAAGGAGAGAGACTGTTTCATGTAAAGAGATGAACAAAACCAGCTTCACTGAAGGAGGGCAGTAAGTTCTCACAGCTTTTAAGCTGAGGGCTTTTTTGTTCATGTAGGGTTTGGTTTAGTTGTTTGGTTTTATTTCTTTTTTTTTGTTCACACAGTCATACATATGCATCTGTTATATGCAAATCATAAACCACCCGTGGCAATACAATTATTTTTTGGCTTTGGTTTTTTTTTTTTTTTTTTTTTTGTGGGTTGGGTTTGTTGTTTTGTTTTGTTTTGTTTCAGGGTTTTTTTTTGTGTTTTAAATAGCTGGGACTCCTTAAAAAGAGGATTTTCAAGATGTCACTGCTGACACAGGGACAGTCAGATGATTCTGCTGGAAGAAGGGAGGCTCAGCCCTAGCAAACAGCAAAACAGAGATGTACTTCACTGGTGGCTTTTTCTGAAATGAGTCTGTAGTTGTCAAAACACAAGGGAACTGAGGGAAAAATGCAACAGCAAAGGGGCTGAGAAGGAATTTCTTTTGTCTGAGAGCAGGCAGGATTCTTTGCTTTACATTTCTTTCAGGCTATGCCTTTGAAAGAGTCTAAATCCATCCCCCCTTCCCACTGCCCTCTCAGCTGTATCTCAAGCAGACAGGCTGAACACATGAAAATGAATTTCATGGGAAGTTCAAACACTGAAAATTGTAATTATGGTCATCATGACCACACTAATACATTTTACACTGGTTTTTCCTAGGGTTAATTAACTTTTGCACAAATGTGGGGGAAAGAAATTATGCTTATGAATAATAATAATCTTGTTTGTGGGAAAATTCTGAAATACAGGTGTCAAGCACACATAAAAGAGCAATGGCAAAATATCTCACAGAAAATGCTTTTCTCTTAGAAAAACAAAATTACCTGTGGTGCCTGTTCCCAGACCAGTGGCAACATCACATAGGAACAATGGGCAGCAGGAGGCAGAGCAGAGACTGCTTTGAGTGTGGCCAAGATGTTAGGATCTGGCATGAAGGTAAAAAGATGTCAGCTTCACACACAATAATCTCACTGCTGTTAGCATTCAGTAAACATCCACAGATACGGAGAAAAAGGCCTTTATGCCATTATATGCCTGTCTCTGTTTACACCTGCTGTTTAGAAAGGTGATGTGTTTGGATCATAGAATCGTAGACTGGTTTGGACTTGAAGGGACCTTAAAGCTCATCCGATTGCAACCCCTTGCCACAGGCAGGGACATCTTTCTCTAGAGCAGGTTGCTCCAAGCCCAGTCCAGCCTGGCCTAGAACACTGCCAGGGATGGGGCAGCCACAGCTTCTCTGGGCACCCTGTGTCAGCACCTCAGCACCCTCACAGGGCAGAACTTGTGCCTAAGAGCTCACCTATCTCAATCTCCCCTCTGGCAGGTTAAAAACATTTCTTCTTGTCCTGTCCCTCCATGCTGTGTAAACAGTCCCTCTCCAGATTTCCTGTAGGTCCCCCTTCTTGCTGACGTTTTAGGTAAGGCTTTGTTTGTGGTGGCAGGCTTTAAGGTCCCTTCCAACCCAAACTATTCTGCAATGATTAAAATCAATAGCATTCCCACGATGTCTGCCATTGAGGCCACTATTCAGTAAGGCCAAGCATGGCTTTACTATGGGAGACAGTGGCAAAGCCAGTGGGAGTGCAGCTTATCTCCACCGTGGTTGCCAGGGCTTTAGTGCGTCTTGCTTACATTTGCCTCCTGCCAAGATAGAGTAATGCCTGTTTCTGCCTTTCTTAGTCCTTTTACCTCAGCAATGTTTTTTAACACCCGAGACCTCTTGATGACACAAAGAATACAAGGGATATCCGTTGGCTGTGCTGAAACTGATCATCAGCTTCTGGGGTGCTTTAATGTCTGAAAGAAGATTTTGTGAGTTTTGGTTGAATTTGTAAAATGGAGTTCTACTCTATGGCTGTAGACTTGCAAGTTAACTTGAAGCATGCTCCAGACTCCACAATGTCCCAGATCAGAGCAAAGAAAAGATGGCTTGAAAGTTTCTTTAATAGTATCATTTACATCCTGGAAATGTGCACCTTGAGGGAGTAAGATTAACCTCCTCTGATATGAGAAAAGAAAAGCCCAAGCCAGGTTAAGGGAGTTTTTCGAAACAAAAGTATTTTAGAGACCTAGGGAAAGAGAAGTGCACAGAAGACTAAACTGCAACAGGTGTGAAATGAAAGAACAAGTGTTTGTTCCATGTGCACATAGAATCATAGAATAATTAGGGTTGGAAAGGACCTTAAGATCATCTAGTTCCAACCCCCCTGCCATGGGCAGGGACACCTCACACTAAACCATGCCACCCAAGGCTATGTCCAACCTGGCCTTGAACACCACCAGCGATGCAGCATTCACAGCTTCCCTGGGCAACCCATCCCAGTGCCTCACCACCCTTACAGGAAAGAACTTCCTCCTCATATCCAATCTAAACTTCCCCTGCTTAAGTTTGAACCCGTTACCCCTTGTCCTATCACTACAGTCCCCAATGAAGAGTCCCTCCCCAGCATCCCTATAGACCCCCTTCAGATGCTGGAAGGCTGCTCTGAGGTCTCCACGCAGCCTTCTCCTCTCCAGGCTCAACAGCCCCAACTTTCTCAGCCTGTCTTCATACAGGAGGTGCTCCAGTCCCCTCATCATCCTCGTGTCCCTCCTCTGGACTTGTTCCAACCGTTCCATGTCCTTTTGATGTTGAGGACACCAGAACTGCACACAATACTCCAAGGGAGGTCTCAGGAGAGCAGAGTAGAGGGGCAGGCATCTTTCAACCTGCTGGTCACGCTTCTTTTGATGCAGCCCAGGATACGGTTGGCTTTCTGGGCTGTGAGCACACACTGCAGCCACCTCATGTTGAGTTTCTCATCGACCAACACCCCAAAGTCCTTCTCCACAGGACTGCTGTGAATCTCTTCTCTGCCCAGCCTGTAGCTGTGCCTGGGATTGCTCCAACTTTTAACAGATGTCATAGAGTTTGGTATCCAGAACCTGCTCACTGGAAGTTGCCAATAACTGTACCAATTTATATGTAAAATATTTTTATTATTTCAGGTCAACTATATCTGAGAAGTAAAGATCTCTGGCAAAGCCGTCTATAATTACAGCCCATCTGGCCAACTAGTTCAACACCAGTTAACTATTCTGACCTTCTCAGCTCTGGTGATGTAAGGTTTAAGTCATGGACCTTGTCAATAAATATTCAAGAGCTGGATCAGTTCAGTCAGGACATGACAAGCTCTCCATAGGTTTGTGCAGTGCTGTAACAAATGATAATGACCTTGGAGAGATGGAAGAATTATTGATCAACCTTCAGATCCCCACGCTATCAGGCGGGATGTATACCAACAGTGCCTAAGTACTGGGTATACTTCACTGCACATATAGCATTATTACAGAAGGACCACAGAAATTAATATGGATAGAGATGTGGTGTCTGCTCTACATGTGGATGCCTCAAGAAATCACAGGATTCATAAAAAGAGCATGTTGTTCTTCAGCTGCCTGGTCACAAAGGGGCAGCAAGGTTGGACTTCATGTTAATATTCACGTAGCAGAGAAGATTTAAACTTGGATCCAATAATTTAAAGCCCTAAGGTTGCTGGGGTAATAGGAAAAATTGACACTGAAATATGTGAGAGCAAATCATCAGTAAGGTCAGATGTGGATGTCATCAGCTGAATTTGCAGAAGTCCAGTACGGCATTCCTACTGGAGGCGATCAATTTGTTTGCTGTGAACTGTCAGGTTTATCGAGAGCTTGTTCCATGACTTTGTAAGATCTGGAAAGTTAAGGAAAGAATCCATCAAGGCAGAATGGATTTGGTTAGAAAAGGGTGAGGAGCGGAAGTCACAAAATATGATTTAAAAGCAAAAAATAGATTTGGGACTATGAGCTGGTAGTCTTTAAAGTGGGAGCTACTGAAAGAAAGAGAAAGCCAAAAGTGATATCACTTGTGAGTTTTTACTGGTTTAAAAGTATTGTGGTACAGGGCGGCTTGGGAGCAATGACATCAGCTGCTGTAAAACAGTCTCTGTGCTGATGCACAAGACAGAAGAGCTCAGATTTGCAAGAAATTTATTTGACGTTTATAACATGCAGCACTGCCAAATGGAAATGTTGAAATGCAGGAAACACTCCTGGCAAGAGCTAGCATGGCTGTCTGGGAGGCAGCAAGGATCATTAGGAGGAGGAGAAGGATCTCATTCCCTTCCTCTGGCAAATGCCCCAGTGTGGAAGGGATGAGAGTGGGAAAAGGTGGGATGTGTTGTCTGCAGCTACTGACCTAGCTCCGCAGCAGTGCTAGAGGTTGGAAAGACACTGCACGTAGAAATGGTTGGGATTAGGCTGATGTTCGCTGCCAGCATAGTTTTAGCCACAAGCCACTGAGTAAAAAGAAAACCTGCTGTGACTTTCTGGTCTGAGCCCCAGTGTGATCTTTCTTATACCAATGTTTGATTTTCAAAGCTGAAAGTTAAGCTGGAAGGATATTTACCTCTTCTTGTCAATACTGGCAAGGATCCACTCGTTTTTGTTTTGTTCTTTGCTCATTCATCATCCTGAAGAATTTAATTTGGAATTAAAATGCCACATTGCCGGAAGCTTCATTGATTCCCTGGGGTTAAACCATGCTGGTCCTTGGCTCAGCACTATCCAGTGAGGAAGCATGTCCCTGAGGTTGTGCCTGTGTTGGCCTTCCCTCCACCTCCCACCTGGCAGAAAGCCTTTGATTTGAAGGCCATGAAAAGAATTAATGGAGGTATGGGATAATCATAGATTTATTGCTACTCTTTTCCTGTTAGTAAAATATCTTGGAACTGGCAACTAATGTGGTAAAATGATTTCTTTCACCTTATGCATGAAATGCCTGAAATTATCCCGAGTATAATAAAACCAGAGATGGTGTTGTCACGATAATGCTTTTTTCTCCTGTATGGATGAAAGGAGACATTAACAGACATTTCTTAACAGTTTCATTTGTTCTGTTATCACCTTTTGATACCATGTCTATAAAGCTACAAGGAGATATTAAAGTGAAAGGAAATCAAAATCGTAATGAACGTACTCCTTTTCAGTGGCATAAGTATTGCAATTCGATGACAGCAATCTAGTCTTAAACCACTATGATTGATACATGTACTCTAAGGTTGAGAGAAATCATGTTGGTTTGTGTTGGACATATTTTAATGAAGAAAGTGAAATACTCCCAGTCTTCCAAAAAATCTGATGAGAACCAATGTGTGTTGCAATTTTGTTGTTGAGTAGATGAGTATATTAAAATGTCAGTGGTGTTGGTGTTGGAATTATTTGAGCTTCCCCACAGAATTTTTTTTCTCTAGTGGGAAGATACAGGGAGGCCAGAGGAATGTCTCTTTAAAGTATGCATGACAGATGTTTTCTTAATCAAATATATCAAGTATTGCCATTTAAAATTTGCCTAGAAAGTGATTAGACCCAGTTGTGTGATATTGTCTCATACTGGTCTGGTTCTGTTTTGTTCACGTTGCAATTAATCTTAGAAAAAATGTAATACATCCCTGGGCTGTTTTCATGCCGTGATCACTTTGTTGAAATCTAATGCAGCAACCCCTCTGTCGAATCAGATACATTATCTTGATTTAGAGTAACAGCACGTTTATGCAGTTTTGTTAGAGTAATAAAATTACATCTTCACGAGTTTGGGATAATTAATCTAATTATTGTTTTGAAGAATAAGTATCTAATAAGGAAGATACAGTCCTTTGTTACTTTTTCTGTCTTATTTTGGGGAATATGAGATAACACACTTCACAGCATGTGCCACTGCTTTTCTTTAAGCACTTGGGCAATGGATATGGGCTTTAATGCATAATACCTTCAACTTTGACAGAAAGAGCGAGTGTCTCCCTTGAACGAACTGGCCAAATAAATGCAACCCTGACATCTAATTATTACTGGTGCATGAATAAAATCATTTACACTTGTCATGTTTTAGATGAAATGAGATTGCTTAGCATTCATCTAACAACAGGAATGTGCTCCTGGAGTTTAAGATGAACACAAGTCCATAGCACACAATTACACAATTAGACTTGTCCTTTCTCAAGGGTTGTTGGATCACCAGGTTAGTTGGAACTCAATCTCTTGCTTATCAGTCACAAAATCAAACTCTGAACACCATTTTAGTCTTCCCCAGCCCACTGCCATCAAGTTCCTTCTCTCTCATCACAGACTCACAGACTAGTTTGGGTTGGAAGCTACCTTAAAGCTCATCCAATTCGAACATCCTGCCAATTCCAGCACACCTTCCACTAGAGCAGCTTGCTCTAAGCACCTGTATCCAACCTGGCCTCGAACACTGCCAGGGATGGGGCAGACGCAGCTTCTCTGGACATCCTGTGCCAGTGCCTCAGAACCCTCACAGGGTAAAACTTCTAAGAGCTCATCTCAATCTTCCCTATGGCAGGTTAAAAACATTTCCCCTGTCCTGTCCCTACAGGTCCTTTTGCAAAACCCCTCTCCAGGTTTCCCGGAGCCCCTTTAGGCACCGGAGCTGCTCTGAGGTGTCGCCTTAATGAAAACCTTCTCTTCTCCAGGCTGACCCTGCCCAGCTCTCCCAGCTTGGCTCCAGAGCAGAGCTGCTCCAGCCCTTGCAGCATCTCCATGGCCTCCTCTGGCCTCACTCCAGTAGCTCCCTGTTTCTTACACTGGGAGCCCAAGCCCCGTTCTCTGTTGCTAATCTACAAAATTTTTACTAACTTCCTTCCAGTCAGCAATGGTTCCAAGAAAAGAGAGCATAAACGAACTGGTGTTTAATGCCATTAATTCAGGTTTGAGCTTGGTTTGACAGAAATCAAAATGCAGCGGCTTAGGTAGTTCATGGGTGGAAGGGCAGCCCAGCCCTGGTCTCTGCTCAGCATGGAACCACGCAGCACATGAGACAAAACTAGTCATGTGCCTTCTTTAGCAGTGTTCAAATAAATAGCCTGTGATAGCATCCTACAAGTACGGACCTTTTTCAAATGATGTAAAAAATGCCAGCCAGTTGCTTAAGATAAAGTGAAGTGTTATCAGTCTTCTCAGCAAGACACAAGTCTTTTAAATACAGTCCCTCTTCACAGTGATGTAGTCACCTCTCAGGATTTTCAATCAGCTGAAGACATTAAACATGTTAAGTCTCACAGTCCTCAGCTCCTGGATTATGGCCTTCCTTTGTGCTCCCTTCCGTCTGGTATCTCAAATATCCCTTGAAGTGGGTACCAGAACTAGGCATGCTTCTATGATTCTATAGTAGCAGTCTCAGAATGGAAATGTAGTCAGGCAAGATCAGACTCTTTTCTTTCCTTGATGTTCTTCTTTTTAAGCATCCAACGCTTACATTTAGTTCTTTTAGCCATCACGGTGTACTAAGAGCTCACATTGTGGCTTTTTGAGACCTCTGAACTCAAGCGCATCACCTGAGGTCTCAGAGGGAGCAAGGCACTGTAGTCACATGGGATATCAAGGCTTTTGTGAGTCTCCGGTCAGGGGATCAGACCACCCTGCTATCTTTCAGAATAACCTTTTAAATGAGTGTCAATATAACATATTTTGATTTTCCTCATGCTTTTGTTTCACTGTCTAAAAAATAAAAACCTAAAACCAGTCTGTGCGGCTTTAAAGATGTAGTAACCCTGGTGAAATAGGATACATACATTAATAGGCTAGATTTCATATATTAAATGACTGTAAAAGTGTCACTGGTATGAATAAACTGCACTACAAGGCATTTTGGAAAGACTTCTTGCAAAAGCTAGGATCATAGCATGAAAAGCAACACCATGTATTTGATGGAAATAGATTGGTGGATGGAAGGTGTTTCAATGATTTGATTTGACTTTATTACATAATCTTCAGGAAGCCAATAACTTGCCACTTACAGAACTATTTGTTCCCCTGAGAAATCTTCAAAAAACGTTCTATTTAGAAAAAATACATATTTCATGTTCGACATTTTCTTTTTTTTTTTTTATTTGTTTTATTTATTTATTTGTTTATTATTTTTAGGCTTGACAAATCTGGATGAAACCTGATGTTGTTTTTCACATTTATTTGCCCATTCTGCTTATCTTGCACCTGAAATTGCAATTCTTGGTTCTTGAAAACATGATTGCTTTACAATTAGCAGTGGCTTCTGGTAGCTTTATATTTTCTTCTTTTTGCAGTTAAACAAACTGCCACAGGTAGGAAATACCTTTTAGAAACAAACCCCATTGACTGCCATTGACTGGAGGCAAGGCAGGGAAGGGACACCTGGGCTGTGAGTGCAGACACTTGGCAGATATTCAGGAAGTGAGATTTCCTTGGGGATACAGTCCTCCTGCAAGAGGTTGGCAGGTTCATGTTTTCCCGGGGGTGAACAACTTGATCTCTTCTGATAAATGTTTGTTTCTTTTAATTTATAGGAGGATGATGTTTTGAATCATTTGCTGCCTTTTAATGATAATTTCAATACAGACTCTTGTTGACCAGATATGTCCTGGCACTGAAGAAACTGAGAAACAGGCGATGAATGTGGCTGAGGGATGGCCCACTCTATCTCATCTGTACCTGTTCTGTGCTGCTGTGGTAGATTATCAGACCAAAACAAGTACTTCACCTCTCCTCCTCTTCCTCCTCCAAAGGATTATTCCTAATTGCTTCTCCTCTAGATGTCATCTTGTCTCAAGTTGCTTAGCTAGCATGTAGTTCTGATCTCCTCATTGCAACTTCTGCATCCAGTCATACTCATTTGCAGACAGTGCTTAAGTGTGTTACAGATAAATGAAGAATCTCAATGCGCGCAGGAAGGTGTGAAGCTAATTCTGCACCACTTGGTTCAGAATCATAGAATCATAGAATTCTTAGGGTATCACCATCAATCAGCACCTCCAAGTCCTTTTCCAAAGGGTTGCTCTGAATCTCTTCTCTGCCCAACATGTAGCTGTACCTCGGATTGCTCCCACCCAGGTGGAGGACCTTGCACTTGCCATGGTTAAACTTCATCAGGTTGGCATCAGCCCACCTCACAAGCATGTCAAGGTGCCTCTGCATGGCATTCCTTCCCTCCAAAATATCAACCAAACCACACGGCTTGGTGTCATCGGCAAACTTGCTGAGGGCACGCTGAATCCCACCGTACATGCCACCGACAAAGATGTTGAAGAAGACTGATCCCAACACTGATCCCTGAGGGACACTACTCGTTACTGGTCTCCATCTGGAAATTGAGCCACTGACCACAACTCTTTGCATGTGGCCATCCAGCCAGTTCTTTATCCACCAGTTGGTCCATCTATCAAATTGACGTCTCTCCAATTTAGAGGCAAGGATGTCATGTGGGACAGTGTTGAACGCTTTGCACAAGTCCAGGTAGATGACATCAACTGCTCTACCCCTGTCCATCAGTTCCGTGCCCCCATCATAGAAGGCCACCAGATTGGTCAGGCAGGATTTCCCCTTAGTGAAGCCATGCTGGCTGTCACCAGCCACCTTGTTGTTTTTCATGTGCCTCAGCATGCCTTCCAGGAGAATCTGCTCCAAGATTTTGCCATGTGCAGAGGTAATACTGACTGCTCTGTAGTTCCCTGGCTCATCCATTTTCCTCTTCTTGAAAATGGGGGTTATATTTCCCTTTTCCTCTTTTCAGGAACTTCACCTGACTGCCATGATTTTTCCAATATGATGGACAGTGGCTTAGCAACTTCATTTGTGGCTCCTTCAGGACCTGCGGGTGGATTTCATCAGGTCCCATGGACTTGTGCACATTCAGGTTCTTAAGATGGTCTAGAGCCAGATCCTCTCCTACAGTGAGCCCAGGGTCTTCATTCTCACAGTCCCTGTGCTGTCTTCCAAGACTTGAGTGGTGTGGTCAGAGCATTTTGCCAGTGAAGACTGAGGCAAAGAAGTCATTGAGAACCTCAGCCTTTTCTAAATCCAGGGTGGCCAGTTCTCCCAATAGCTTCTGGAGGGGGCCCATGTTGTCCCTAGTCTGTCTTTTTTTCGCTACATACCTACAGAATCCCTTCTTGTTATCCTTAACATCCCTAGCCAAGTTTAATTCTAAGTGGGCCTTAGCTTTCCTAACCTGGTCCCTAGCTTCCCAGACAACATCCCTGTATTCTTCCCAGGCCACCTGTCCTTGCTTCCACCTTTTATAAGCCTCTTTTTTCCTTCTAATTTTCCTCAGCAGCTCCTTATCCATCCAAGGAGGTCTCCTGGCCCTCCTGCTGCACTTCCTTCTAGTTGGGATGCAACACTCCAGAGCTTGTAGCAGGTAATCCTTGAACATCAACCAATAGTCTTGGGCCCTGTGCCCACTAGGGCTATATCCCGTGAAACCTTACTGAGCAGGTTCCTGAAGAGGCCGAAGTCTGCTCTCTATCTTTGATTTATCTTTGGTTTGATAGTAGTAGAAAGAAAATTGAGCTCTTAATCTGCAAACATCTGTCTTGCTGCAAGCTTTGGAACATGTTGCCTGTCTGTCATTTCCTGCTCAGAGGGGAGTTTGTTTAAGAAGTGCTACTGGAGTGTTTATGAAATGTTTGCATGCAAACACTAATAAATAGGAAAATTTGTCTTCCCATTTATCAGATGAGAATCACAGAATCATAGAATCATGGCTCGGATTGGAAGGGGCTTTAAAGCTCATCCAGTTCAAACCCCTGCCATGGGTAGGGACACCTTCCACTAGGGTAGCATCTCTGGTTGACTGAGAAACACCTTTGGCTGATCTCGTTTCAAATAGCTGGATTATCCAACTCTAGAAAAATTAGATGAAATCCTGTTTTTATTACACGTATCATTGACTGGGGCATTTTGAGCTAAAGGGTAGATGCTAACTACTTCACTGTGTAAAGCAGTCTGTTCAATGTGCACAGGATATGTTTTTACTAATTTCTGGATTTACTAGTAGCTTTGTGTGGATTCTGTAGTGGATTATAATATTTATCCTAATGAAAAACTCTATGAGGTAAATCTTTCTGAACAATTTCGAATTTCAGGTAACCAACTCTTAATTTTTTTCTGTTGTCCCAAATTATAGGCTTCAACTTACTGTTAGAGGGGTTATTTGCATAATGTGTTATTTTTTTTTTTCTTTGAAGTAAGACTAGCCATCAAAATATTTGGATTATGGGCTTTTTTCTATTTATCTTTCTATTATATTTAAAGTATGGTAGCCCAAATTATAATCTTATTTTAGGTGTATTGTTTAGCTGGGTTTTAAATCATAGGGGAATGACATCTTGAATTTTACTTGCTGATTTTATCAGAAATCCTCCTGTATCAACATTTTTTTGAGTTAACAACTTACTTACTTTTTTCCAGTAGATAGGGGTGCAGTGACTCGTTAAAACTTAGAGTGCTGCTCTGGCCCTCTCGTATCTTTAAAGATGGGCTGGAAGCATGACAAGAGGTAACTGTTCTAGTAAAAGTTAGGGATATTTTACTCACAGAAAGCTGCAAAGCTGGTGGCTAGTAAATCTGAAGTTACTGCAGGAGATTTAGGTGGATTTTCACACCCTCATCATGTGTCCACGGGACACATCCCAACATATTTAATTATGAAGCACTTCCATTGTAGTAGAATCTTGACTCCTACAGGACACCAGTGTTTGGCACACATTGCTGCCATTGTGCTGTTATCCTAGAACTGTTAATTTTAGCTGTGGTTACTACCCCATAACTGTTAATTTTAACAGTACAGCTTTCACTAACATGGATCACTCCTGTGACTACAACTCAACCCCCACTTGTTTCTTTCTCAGGCTGTGTACTGTCCTTAAGGAAATACCAATCCTGACCTTAGTAAAGCTTTGGCTGATCTCGATCTGTGGCATTCTCTTGTATGTAGGTAAAATCCCAACTGATTCATTAAAAGTTGCAGGATTTACTTTAATGTATTTTGGTTTCTTTGGATCTACTTGTTACTTTTTGAGAGAAATTGTCAAAAATATAAACTAAAATTTCCTTTTCATTTTGAGCTCTCTTACTGACTTCTTATCTGACCTTGGGTAATTGAGCATTACATTTAGCATTTCTGTAAGGTTTTTTTCCCTCTTGCGTGTAATGTGGTTAATAATAGCTATCTCAGAGGAGCACAGTGAGATTTAATTTATTAGTTTTTTGGAAAGTACTTTGTGATTCTTAAATGGAAAAATGCCATAAAAGAGCAAAGTACTAATATAATAAATGAATGTGCAAACTTGTTTCAAATTAATAACCAGATTGTGAGCCTTATACTCACACAGAAAAGTGTCGTAATATTATGTGAGTAGCTCTGTTGAATGAGACAAGCTATGAAGGTGGGATATATAGGCAAAATTCAGAAGAAGAAAGGAAAAGTATTCCTGATCTGGACATAGGGGTGCTAAGACTTTAAAAACAGTTGTTGGGAAGGGTGGTCAATACATAGCAGTAGGGAAAAAAAACCCCAATGTCATGGTTTAAGCCCCCCACCCATGCAGTTTTATTCACTCACTCACTCCACCTCTTTCTTCCCCAGTCCTGGGGGGATGGGGAGGAGAATCAAAAGAATTCAGCTTGCACAGGTTGAGATAAGAACAGTTTAGTAACTAAGGTATAACACAAATCACTACTGCTACCACCAGTAATAATACAAGAGAAATACAAAGAAAGAGAATACAACTGCTCACCAAGCCCAATCCAGCCAGTGCACCCCCCAGCAACTAACCCCCCAGTACCAAAAATCTGACCATGCCGTGCACCCCCAGTCCACCACCACACCCTTCCGGGTCTCTGCCCTCCGGTTTCGCATCCTGGGCATGACGTGCTGTGGTATGGAATAACCTCATTGGTCAGTTTGGGTCAAGTGTCCTGTCTCTGCTTCCTCCCGGCTCCTCCTCCTCCCTGGCATAGCATGAGACTCAAAGTCCTTGGCCAGACCAAAACATTGTCAAGCAGTAACTGAAAACACTGGTATTATCAGTGCTGTTCCCGGGCACAAAATTAAAAACACAGTGCAGCACCAGCTACCAAGAAGGAGAAAAATGACTGCTACTGCTGAACCCATGACACCCAAATGTGACACTTAAAATGTGTGGGCAGTCGTATTTGTAGTTATTGTAGTAATAGTACTACTTGTTTCAGGCATCTCACATTATTTTTCCACACATGGTGATGTCCTAATAGAAAGCTTCAGTTTTACAGACACAGTTCTGCAGAGCTAGAACTCACTAGACTTACTTTTTAGCATACACTCTGTTAAGCTGGGGCTAGAAAGAGTTACTTCTCCAATATTGATAGCTTTTTGATATGTACTGTATTTAAGAATGTCAAGGTATTGAAGTAGAAAGTATTAGGGAGCTGCCTATTTTCTTGGACTGCAGGCATTAACAAGAATAATATTGTGCTTTGATTTTATAGCGCCATCACAACATGTATTTTGAAATCACTTTATAACAAAGATAATCAATATGTACAAACTGAAGATACAAATGCTCAATAAAGTGGATATCAGAAGAGCAAGGCTATGGATTCCCCAGTAATTGCAACAAGCATGTTGACATGCACATCAAGATGGGCAAGATTTAAACTGTAATTTTGATTCTCATCCTTTGGTTGTATTTATCAATGAGTTCTGCAGTGGGATTGTTCAGCAGTTATGGCTGAATGCTGAGAAACCCAAGGTCAGAGCAAAAGGCAACGTGTCTTGGGTGATGGATGGCATGTTTGGAACTGAGTTTTAACTACTTGAACATAGGAGAGCAGCCAGGTTCCCCAGCTCAGCTCAAGAGAAGCCCTGCTAGCTGAAGTCCAGGCATCCAATTTTAACTTTAGAGGTAAAGTGTTTAAGTGTTCCTTGTAGGGTTACCAATCTGATAACAGCAGCAAACTGTATGATACCTTTCCTAAAATAGGCAGTGGGAACATGGAGAAACAAATCAACCTGAGGCCATGCTGTCTCCTCTTGCATTGCATGCTGTGTTCATGCTCCCAAATAAACGTGGGTTTTCCATGAGCGGCAGTAGTGCCTGCTGCAAGGGATGCTGCTTCTCCCGCACATCCCAGACATACAGTAGTTAAATGTCATGTCAGGGTTTTTTAGGCTGGCTGGTTGCAGCTTTCGTCTCCTTGCAGCCTACAAAACATTAGTGAATCAGAGTCATGGTTCTCAATGGTCTTGCAGCCACTGTAAATACACTTTCTGTTTGATGAAAACAATGACTTCCAAAAGGTCGAACGGTGACCTTTTGCTTGCTAGCAGAAAGGTATAAATGGTTTTTTCCTTTCTTTTATCTTGAAAATCTCGAAGACAACTGATACGGATTTGCACGATTCCCCAATGCTTTTTTAGACCTGCATGTTGGATACACTATTGTGTGGATCTGCAGTATTCATCTGAGGGGGTAAAGATGCACTGAGCAGGACACTCCCTAAAAAAAAAGTTATCACGTTGTTTATAGAGGTCCTCAAGAATTGAGAGTAAAACACAGGTTGCTAAATATGCTGAAATACCTAAATACATACTTTAAAATATAGAAGGTTGATTCTTAAACATAACCTGGGTATTTTGAAACCTAGGGGTGAGCATGCTTACCAGTGGCTGTCAACCAGGAAAAAATATTCATGTGAATGTCTGGTTGACATATTTTGGAGTTACCACAAACACTGAAAAGATTGTGAGTCTCTTCATTCACCTGAAGTTTGCTCTAGGTATTCCATATTCAGTATAATGATTTTTACTCATTAAATGGCCTGAAAAAGGTGACAGCAATTTAATATCCAGCTGTTTCCCACGGTACTTAAAAATGTAGAGATCTTTTCTCCCATTTTCCTCTGCAAGAAAAGATTCCTATTCTATAACTCACACACTTTATTTTTCTACTGCAATTTCCTGTGCTTGAAGTGCCATCCCTATGGAGATGAGCATGTTGTCCTTCGTTTATACAGTTGTAACTGGAGATGCAGATTTACTTCTTGGCTTTCACGTTCAGTATCATTTGAGAAATTGCCGTGATGCGTGCAAATGAAACGATTTTGTAAAGCTGTCATTTGTGAAAGTAGATCTTACAGAGTGGGTAAGGTGGAGTGTTGCCATCTGCTTAAGGATACTACAGATTAGGAAAACCCAAATGTGTTAATCGGAGAGCTGGAAGAGGCAAGAGGTTGCCTGAAATTGGGTACAGGCTATTTAAAAGTCAGCATTTCTCTGTCAGAAATATAAACACATTTGAATGTTTGCACTCTGAATATGTGTGTGCTTCTCTGATGAGATCTTGAAAGGCAAATTACATATTAAAGGTCACGTATTTCCTCTGACTTAAGGGATGCTGATCTGCTTATGGTCAAAGATGCTGCAGCCTGCATGCCCAGCAGTTACTCCACATACCCTGTGAGAAATCACATTCTTTGGTGATCGAACTAACAATGCGAGGAGTAAGTTTTTCAAGATATATGTTAGGGAAAAAGTACAAGATATTATTAAAATAGGAATTTTACATAAATACAAAAGTATAAGCAGTATTCTCTTTAGTATTGCGTCTGTTAGTCATTGCAATCTACCAGTGTCAAAATAAATTTCTTTCAAGCAATGTGAGTGCAGAACCTTCAGCATTCCTGTGGATGAGGATCAGATGGTACATGTCTTTTAATGATTGCCTAAACCACTTTCCTGGACAAATATTTGATCAAGCTGGTGCTTCTTTTTTCTCTACCTATTTCCTGAATGTATGCAAATACAATTAAAATCTAATAAGTACTATTATTTTACATAAAATTCCCAGGGCAAAAAGAAGGCAAAGGAAACTTAAAGGCTTTTCTCCATGTCTTTCTCTTCTTTTGCTGGAAGTAATAGTGAGAGTGAAATATTTCCAGTATTTTTCTTCTTGAATTGAAAAGAAGTAGTCTGTAGAGTCTGATTAGGACAGGCAGTCTTATCTACCTTCATGTTTTCTACCTGGGATGGGCAGATGCAGGATTTAAATTGAAAATTAGGGGCCTTATTGTTCTGGTCTAATGATGAGACCAAATGCTCAAGTGAGCAAGGAGGGAAGGTTATCTTCTGGAACTTCCAGTAGCTTTTTAAATGTATTCTTAAGAAAAAAAAAATGAATCTGGAAGAGGATATGTGTTTGAAAATGTAAGACAAAAGCCTTGAAATATAAGATAAATTGAAAAGTAGAGGCAACTCATTAATTTAAATTAGGTTAGCTTTATCCCCTTGCGGAAGAAACAGAGTGCTGTCAGCCAGGGTATGTGTTGCTGTATATGCTCTCCAAAAGCCTTGGGTCAGTTGCTTTGCATGGTTGCATGCCCCCTGAATTTTCAAGGAATGTTAACCTTGGTCCAAGTGGTTGGAAACTGGTTATTGAAGTACTGCTTAGGCTATAGAAGTTCTTGGATAGCATCAGTTCTGATTCTGAAAAATAATCTTCATATATAAAAATGAATGTTATTTATTTCTACGTATGTAGTGCTAACATTTGCATAACAAAAAGGTGTAAGTCACAATGACAGAACAAGACATGACTAGGACCAGTGAGTAGGCGAAGTTAACTCTGGTAACATCTAGTAGCCTCTTGATTTCTTGTTATATTCTTTTTTGGTAGGCCGGAGCAAGGCAATGAGTGTTATGAGTCTTTCAAACCCATTTACTAAGTTCACATGTAGCCATGGGACTAAATTTCTGAGGTTACGTTCAGAGTTGTGATACTAAGTCATGGTAAAATTGGACATTGTGGGTAAAATGCTAGCATATTAGAAACTGTAAGTAGTAATTCTAGGTGAAAAGATCATGGAAGTAAGTTATTTACTTGGGAATTTGTATGTATACATTTAATATATGTATATATATTTGCATATACTAAATAAAATGGATGGAAAGAGAAATAATTAAAGATTTGATTATAACAAATTTGGACTAATGAAACTATATTATGGCCTTGCGTACATACAGAAGATTTTTCTGGCTTCTAATGTTCTCCACTCCAGTTTGGAACCCATTTTGTCATCAATTTCAATTTTGTGTTTAATGAGAAATAGTGCAACCACATTTAGAAGGTTTTAGGCTTCATGGTTATTGGGAAAATTACACGAAAACATACAGTGTAATACAGACAAATGTGAAATAAGTCTGGAGGCAATGAACCAAGAAGCAGGGTAAATGTGACTATAATAGGGAAATCTTCGAGGCCATCATTTTAGACTTTTGATAGAGTAAAATGTCAAAGAAGTTACAGGGATCCATTAGCAGAAGGGAATGTTGTATTGGGTTTGTATGGCAAGGTTTTGCCAGTGGGTGGCTTCTGTAAGAAGCTGCTAGAAGCTTCCCCCATGTCTGATGGAGCTGATGCCAGCCAGCTCCAAGATGGACCTGCCATTGGCCAAGGATGAGAGGTATCACAGGTAATGTCTTTGGGACAAAGGATTTAAGAAGGAGAAAAAGCCTCAGTAACTGCATCTGGAAGAGAGGAGTAGGAATGCATAAGAGAAACAGCCTTGCATATACCGAGGTCAGTGAATAAGGAGGGATAGGAGGTACTCCAGGTGCTCAAGAAGAGATTCCCTTGCAGCCTGTAGTGCAGATCATGGTGAGGCAGGCCATCCATCTGCAGTGCATGGAGGTCCATGGTGGAGCAGATATCCCACTGCAGCCCATGCAGGTCCACGGTGGAGCAGATATCTCCCTGCAGCCACAGAGGTCCAGAGTGGTGCAGATATCCCCCTGCAGCCCATAAAGGACCTCATGCCAGAGCAGGGGGATGCTTGAAGGAGATTTCTGTAATTTTTTTTAAAGGGGTCCTCGTTCTGATGCAGTAAGCTGTTGAGAAGATACTTTAAAATTAAACATGTGCTAAAACAAAATACTTCAGATGCGGAACAGAGAGGATAGCAAATTTTGGCTGCCTATCAACAATGAAATATTTTCCAAACTTTATTAAAGCCTCAAGAGAAATGCAGCCTGAGGTTTGGACATGAGCTCATATCTGCTTCTCTTCTGACCCAATCTATTCATGTTCCAGACAAATGACAAATTTCCTCAGATACCTGTAAAGCTCTGCAGGAAATGTCAGATATTTTATTTTTTCCTTCATCTCTGCTTTTAATTTTCAGTGAAAAAGCTTCTCAGGATTGTTTTCACCAAGGTTTTTGGCCTTCAATGTATTTATATGTTATTCTGTAAGTTCTTTTAAAAAGCTTCTGTTTCCTTAAAAAAAAAAAAAAAAAAAAAGGAAAAAGGAAAAATAAAATGAAGACTTAAAAAGGCAGAAGAAAAGAACTAAAGGAGGGTTCATTTAATAAAGTAGCAAAAATTATATAAACTTACACACAAGATTCTTTCAGACCTGGTTTTCAACTCTTCATTAAGGCCCTAAAAGGTATTTGTTAGCAAGTACTGGACATCTTGTTCTGTTAACTTCAGGCAGGAGATAATGCATTGGGCGTATTTTTCTGTATGTGGGTTTTGCTTTAAGAAGATATATATTTTTTCAGTAGCCCAGTCATCTCTAGGAGCATGGATAGTGATTTTTTTGGGGGGGTACTTAAGACATAATAAAGGACAGATTGCAAAACAATCAGCCATATGCTATTTCACAAAACTGTGTTGCAAATTCCCTCATTGCAGGTGCAATAATAATATCTCTCAGAGGAAACAGAGCCATGGGTTACATGGTGAGCTGAGTCATGCTTTCAGGAGTAGTATTAAACAAGTTTATCTCGACTTTGAAGCTTTTACTTGATTTTCAGTATCTATTTGAGGGAAGTGATGCTGAGGATGACTTTACAGTAGTGGTCCATTTTCTTAGTAGGCAGAAAGTGAACACATAGGAGTGAAACCTTAGCTCTCTGCCAAGTATATATGCATTACCTCCCAATAAGACAATAACTTCCGATAGAAGTAAACATTAAAGGGAAAAAGTAGGAATATGAAAAGAAAAAACACAAATAAACCCACAGTGGCTGCTTAGTGGGTTTGCCCAGGTGAGTCTGATATGGTTGCCAGAATTGTGCAATTTTTGTGTTAATTGTATGAAACAGACTTTCTCTTTTCACACTGATTTTCTTTCATTGCATGAATCTATTTTTTTCCCTCTCCACACTGACCACTGGCTGTCCCTATGATCTGTTTTCAGAAAGCATGTATTTAAAAAAAGAGTTTTACATGAAAGTTTTTTTGCCATTAAGGTTTCTTGCAGGTTTGCTCCTACTCAGCAGAGGCAAAGGTTTTATGCTCTGTTTGCTTTGTGCTGAGTTCTTCATAGTGATGGTATTTCAGGGAGTGATAGGACTTCAGCAAAGCAGTCCATATGGTAAGAGAGTTGGGTACAAGTTGTGAAATTAGTTGTATGAGTCTGTTTTCTTGCCTTAGTAAAAAAAAACATGTGAGTAAGAATCAAAACTCATTTCATAAATTGATAAATTGTGTTCCTTACATCCTCTGAAGTGCAGTGAATTTTGATTGATATGTACAGTTGATTAAAACTCAACCTGGTTTTTGCCATTATTTCCATCAGCTTTTTTTTTTCTTATCTACACTTTTAAAACTGTAATTTTCCTAAGACTTTCCAGGGCAAATCTTTAAACTCTTTGTTGCAGTATAAGCCTCTTTATTTGTGTGCTAGCCTGGCTTTTCCCTCCACAGCTAAATGTGTTAAGTGGTGATGGGAGGAGTGACAGCTGTCAGAGCGATTGGTATCGCATCCCAGCAGCTGAGTGCTTATAGTAGATGAAAATTTGGTCTTGTGCATAAATTAAGGTATGAGCAATTGCATGGCAGATGAGAGAAGAGACCCAGAACCTCTTTCTAGTCCTATTTTAAAGATAACCTTTTCCTGTGAAAACAATTGACAGCTTCTTTAAATGAAATTTGTTGCTAAGTAGAGAGCCTATGTGTCCTTCTTAGATTCTGTGCAAACCCTCAAGGAAATAAGTAGTCATACTTTAGATCTCTATTTCATATATACATATAATTGTTTCCTTTGTATAACACTATTTCCTTTATATATAGGAAATAATCCTATATGAATTTTGCCCACAGTCCATGAATTAGTGGGCTGTTTGAATGGAGGAGATGAAATATCTGTTATCAAGCAGGGATCAAGAGCATTACTTGAAGTAGTAAACACTAATCCTAGTAATACAATCAGAGCCTGTAGGTTTGGGATCATACTGGTAACACCTTAGGGTTATAGATTGCAGCTTTTATTTCTTCTGTAAACTGCTGAGAATACAAGAGCTGTAAAACTGGTACTGCAGTGGGCACTAAGGCTTGTAAATATTGTATCTGAAGAAATGAGATATATACGTGGACAAGTTTAATTTCTCCTGCTGATACTCAGTCAGGATTTTAAAGTTAATGCTGTCCTTGTAGAAAAAGGCGCTGCAGGTACTTCAGTCATTACCATTAATGGTGATGGCTTCAGTTTTAATTTTTAATTAGATAGAGACTGCACTCCCAGCAATCCAGTACTTCCACTAGTGTGGTATAGGATTGATCTAGTAATTCAGTGAAGAGTTGCTGATAGAGACTGAAATTCAGCAATGTGACCTAATTCCGCAAAACACTTGTTTAACTTCAGTCAAATGAGTTACTTCAGCAACATTAATAGAAATGAAGCTCTACAAGTGGGTTAGCACCCGCCTGGCAGAGGTGGAGAGGTTCCCCATGGGTGCATAGGGTGTGGCAGCTCTCAAGCCTTTGTGCTCTGTTACACTTTTCCGTGATGCTCTGGATGGTGCCCGTGGTAGGGGGGTTGGAACTAGATGATCTTAAGGTCCTTTCCAGCCCTAACTATTCTATGATTCTATCTCCATGAAGATCCACCACTCTCTGAACCAGCACCTGCTCTAAGGGCTACTCAAGGTTGCAGAATGTCCAGTTCTGCTCGAATTGAATGCCTCTTCTGGCTCTTCAACTGCAAGGTGGTTTCACACTGGGAGACAAATTCTGGCTTATCTGGTAAATATAAGGACTTCCTGTGGCTTGTTGGAGCACTGAGATCTTTTAGAGCCACAGTAAAATGCCAAGTTGCAAGTGCAATAAGTGTAATTGACTATAATTATTTCCCGATGCAATCATATGCTGAAAATTGCAGAGATTATATTAGGAGAAAATAAGGAGTCAAAATAGCCAAGAGCAGTGAGATAAAATTTGAAAACATTTTAGAGATGCCCGACTGTGATTTGCAACCAAGATATGAAAGCTGTGACATGGCTTACTATTGTGTCTGCTGATGTAGCTGTGCTACAGTGCATTGAGGTAGGTCGCACAGGAAAAGACAACTCAGATAACTGTCAGGAAAATATTTGGCAGTAGTGATAATGAAATGAACAGCTGTATTTTTTTAGTTGCTTTTGGTTTTGCATAAATAATATGTGGAGTATAACTGTTTGTTGAGGAAGTACATACTTATATGTGTATATATATATACACACGTGTATATTTTAAGAGTAGTTTCATCTGTAGCAATTCATAACACACTTACATACACATATATATGCCAAATTGAATTGGGTAAGTAGTAATCTGTTGATGTCACAGTAAAACCAGAGGTGTTTACTTTAATTTTATTGTTTTTTTTAATGTTTTATGTCCGCCATAGTCTTGAATTCACCTCATCCACCTATGTATTTTGACATCAGCTCATTTCTGGGAGAGAAAAACTAGATGGAAAATATGTCAGTGCTTTGGCACTTCATGCCAAGTAATGATCATTAATTTGCTATCTCGAGTTGGGGTATGAGTTGTAATTCTATATAGAGCTCCAGAGGAATGATGGAGAGGAAGATGGACATCCTTGGAGGAACTCCCTGGTCCTTCCTCTGCCTTGTTCTTTCAAGCTGTGCCAGCTCTTTCCCAGTGTCCTTGTTTTGGCTGGGATAATGGAATGGAGATTCTCATCCTTATTGCTCCCAGCACAAGCTCAGACCTGCAGAGGACACGGAGCGGAATTAGGAAGCCCCTCTCTGGTCCTGCACTGTGGTTTTGACAATTTTCAGAAGGCAATTAGAGGGTATCACAGCTTCTGCTACATTTTCTTAGGCACCTAGGAGAGGTCACAGTGAAGTTCTTGGTCCTGTGCCTATCCAAGGCCAGGGAAGAGATAATATCTTCCTGAACTTGAAAATACATTAGCTCTGAAATCTCTATGTGGACAGTAAAGCCTGTATATACAAAATACACACTCAATGCTTAAAATGTTTCAAATTCATGAGATGAAAGGAAATTCAGAGGCCAGTCAGGAGGAAAATGCAATTGATAATTAGGGCCTTTATTAAAGCCATTCTTTCAAAATATCCAGGATTTTGCAGCAGAAGACATTTGTGCTGCAAGCTGGAGAACACCCTAGACTGTGGGGTTCAGTGTTACTGGAACATCATGTCTCATCGTGGGCTGCCATGTCTGGAAGGACCATGGGACCAGAGTGCTGTTACTGGCTCAGTCTCCTGTTCAGGTGGGAGCTTGCAGCAGGACTAATCTGAACCCATAACCCGCTCAGGAGGCAGTTTATCCTCCAACAGCTCCAGTATTTTCTCAGATCTGTATTTTGCTGGACTGTATTTTCATATAGAGCAGCATTATAGTAAAGTCATTGATCTGTAAATATTCCATGTAGTCTGAGGAAAAGGTGGGTGATTTACCCAGAACATAGCATTGAATCAAGGCAGCTTCATTAAGAGTTAACTGGTAAAACAGGAAATTCTAAAAGTGCCACCTAAAATAGACATCTTCAAATGTATAATTTTAAATTAGCTTGTCTAAATATATTTTATTCCAGAACTTTAAAATAACTGGTTGATGAAGTGCCTAAATTATGAATGTTCCTTTCTCAGTAATTCTTGAAATAGTAGGAAATTGTGGAAGCCTGGAGGGGATCTGCTATGTGCCAAGGTTTGAAAAGGCCAAGAGGATGCCTCAGTGGCTGTGGGCTCTACATCAGATTAAAATTTTTTTTCTGATATTTTGACTTGTGACCTGAAAGAGAACAAAGCGTTGACAAATTTTATAGGTAACATGAGCACAGATACGTCATTTTGTGAGAGCAGGAATTAATGAACAAAACATGTCACTGATTGATCCAAAGTAATTATGGCAGCTCAGTACAAGCAAATGTTATGCATGTGGATGTGTCCTCTGAATTAAAGAGGCCGGCTGGACAGACTGCGGGCTGTGCTGGGAAACGCAGACAGGGAAAAGTCTTGAAGATCAAGTCTGCTGAACAGCTGAACATCCCACCCAG
This sequence comes from Myiopsitta monachus, assembly GCA_017639245.1. Classification (NCBI taxonomy): domain Eukaryota; kingdom Metazoa; phylum Chordata; class Aves; order Psittaciformes; family Psittacidae; genus Myiopsitta; species Myiopsitta monachus. The sequence goes on along the minus strand of CM029941.1, from coordinate 383,731 downwards.
CACAATGCAGCAGACCAAACTGTTGATGTGATTTGGAGGAAATGTGACCCTTGAGTAAGACTAGAACCTCTGTGCCTTTCTTTGGGAAAAAACCTGCTGAGTAATAGCATCTTTAATTCAAGAATAAAATTAAAGAGGTGGTAAAGGCATCCAGGGTGAACCACAAGACTGGTTAAAGAACTGGGAAATATACTTCAGATGAAAGAGCCTCTTTTATTTATTTAATTTGTCAGAGAGGGTTACAGAGTGGTTTGATCATGGTCTGTCGCTATCTGTGCAATGAACAGAAATATAATAATGGAACCTTACAGCCTACCTGACAAAGATATGGGGAATATCCACTGCTGAGAAAGGATAAGGGTATAATTGAAGTAAGATAATACTTTTTTTCTTAAAAGAGAATAATTAATCAGTAGAACAATGTGCCAAGAGCCGTGGTGTATTTTGTATCTCTGGGAGAAAATGAATGAGTTTCCTAAAATATACACGGTAAATCAAAAGGTGATTAATTTGGGGAAGTCCTGTCTGATTTATACACTAGGTAGGACTAGATCATCGTAACATACCCTCCTGATAAGTCTGCTCCACATGCTCTCATTTTCCCATTGGTAAGGTGACAGTGAGGTGTCAATCTCCTTCACTCGGGTATTGCAAACCCCATTAGTATCACAGGCAAAATGTGTCATAGCAATTAAAGTGTTATTACTTCTGCATCAAAGGTTAAGGCAGTTGCAAGAACTGAACTGCCTGTGATGTCAGCTGACAGTAATTCACCCAGCTTAGTCCATTCAAGCTGCATTTCTGCAGTTTGTGGTATGTTAACATTGAGATTCAGAAGCAGCATGCTAACAGACATTATGCGGACACAGACTGCTTGATTTTTATCAGTTTTGAAAAAATTAATGTGTCTTATCACAGGGAGGCAACTGAATGAAGCACAGTGTCTTCTAAACCCTAACTCTTCCCCAGTTTTCAGTTTTTCCCTTTTTCTGGTTGCAAGTTGAGCAGTGCAAGTGTGTTTCAAGAGATGGCAGCCTCCACTGGCGTGGTGCTTGGCTGATGCCAGCTCAGATGTGGAGTTTCCCCAAGGCTGGGAGGTGGGGCACACACTGGCTCCATCCTGCCCTTTTCCCTGTTTTGCTGAAGTCATCTGCCTTTTTTTGCCCTCTAATTCAGTGGTTGCACACAGGGGAAAGAGCACTGTAGCAAGATCTGTATGGCAGTGCCTGCAGGACAGACAGTTCTTCATCGTATTTCGTCCTCGCATGTGGTACAAGAGACATCAGCTGTTTCAGTCCAGCTTACAGGTGAATTAAAGAAAAATAGAGACTTATGCTTTTCATTCCTGGAGCAGGCCACTTAGCTGCTATCAAGAGAATAGCTGTCTGATTTATATTTTGGTGAACAGTGTATGTCTACCTCAGTCACTTTTATTCTCCGTGACCTTGGATTACTTAAAAATCATTTGACGTTTTTGCTTGCTAATCGAATTAGAACTCGTTGATTCTGTTCTCTTTGATCAAATTGCAACTGCCTCACCCAGAGCAGAAGCAGGGGAGTGTAATGAAGCTGCTTCCAGCTCCTTTCATCTATGTGCACTTCACTTTTAGTGCTGAGAACAAAGGTCGTCCTGTGCCAGAGCAGCCGGAGGATAGGGAGGTTTGTGCCAGCTGCACTGAAAGCATCCTCACTCTTTTCCATAATTCATATTCTGCCTCTGCTCTCATTTTTCTACTCAGTTGGCAGGTAGGACTATTAAACAAATAAACCAAAATAAAACTGCCTAACGTATGCTTTTAGGTTTTAACTAAAGGGAGCTTTTGGATGCTTTCATTAAGACCTAGCCCTTGCTAGCTGTTCACCTTATCTCTAGAAGAAAGATGAAATGACTGTTTATTTATTTATTTAAAGGCTAGCATGGACAGAGAGCTACATTGCACGCACTGGCCTGACATCTAAAATGAGAGCTAGTGTTAGCCTATAAAGGGGAGGGTATATTTGTTGGATTTAGCATGTTTTAGTTTGAGCTTGCTAACCAGTGACTACCATGGCTACCATGCAGTTCCTAACTCTTCCTTAGTTATGTGGAGAGAATAAATCTAATTTTGTTTTGGTTTTTTGTTTGTTGGTTTAGTTTGGGTTTTTTTTTTTTTTTAATGGAGTTAGAAGGTTTTATTACTTTTTGTCAATGACTTCTTCTTTCTGTTTCTACACGCTTAGTTAGTAATGCCTTTTGTGCATGGCTCAAATCTTTCTTTTCCAAGGATGCACATTCTGAGTGCCTGTCCTCAGTTTGTATTAATGACTTTGTTTGAATGGGATAATTTAAAAGTTATTGTATTAGCCTGAATAAATGACATGAGATTCCACCCATTAACTTGCCAGGTACATAAAGGGGTCTGAAAGTATAGTAAGCATCATAACAGACTGCAGTAACATATCCAATATCATATATACTACTGTAATATATATTCTGTCTTATCTATTTGCTCCTCAGTTTCTCATTTTCCTTTCTTTTTAGACAGTGTGATAAAATGAAGATTGAGGCCATGTGAATAAATAGCTCAAAAATAAATACCTTTTCAGCACACTTTCAATATTTTCCTCTTGCAGAGTGACAACCTCTTGCCAGTGTTTCACACTGGAATTTCTCAGGGCAGAATTTCCATCTGCCAGGTAAACTACACACGAGGCGACTCAAGTGGATTAAAAGTTTGATGTAATTTCTAGGTTGTTTCAGAAACTAGCTTGCATGCTTGTGTAAATGTTATTGAAATATGATCAATTTATGACATTTTTCCTAATGAGATAGTAGTTTGGTCAATAATAGGATGAAAGAAAGGAGAATACAAAGGGTCTGCCATACTTTTTTATATATATATATATATATATATATATTATTCTTTTTGTTGTATTTTCAAGCATGGAGGTGGCTTTATAGGTAAAAGGTTAGTTTCCTTGTTCTTTTGATGCTTGAGCAAGCACAGGTCCATGCTTTGCCTGTGTGTGGACCTGGCAGAGTCACTGAGTGAATCCACTGAGCTGCTGTCTGCAAACCTTCAATCCCTGGTAGTTTTATTTGGAAATTTTGCTACTGAGTTAAAAACACAGCATCAGTCAGGATAAGTTTCTAAAGACACATTCTGTGAGCAACTCCCAACTTAATTGTACTAATACTAACATAATAATAAAAAGAATAGTTATATAATGAATACTAGCAATATGGTTGGTAGCTTTTTTACCCACTGACGTGCATTTTCATCTCACTGAAGTCTCATTTCCCTGGTCTGTTGTGATGGGTTTTTCAGCCCTGGAATGTCATGGAAAAAAGAACAGGACACTGGCAAGAAGCAGAGGTTCATGGCAGGGGAGCTTTGGCGGTGCCTTGCCCCACCACGATGTTCCCTCTTGGCCTGCTCCTTCCCCACAGGAAAAGCCACAAAATGTCCCTCCACACCAGTATTGCATTGCAAAAGTGGAAAAGGAATGAAATCATGAATAAAAACAACAAAAAGTCTTTATTAGAGATCAGGATTGCTACAGAAAAAGCAATATACTCTGTTCCTCTAGCTTCTACTGTATTTTTATCAGTTTTCAGCTTCTCCACTTTTCCTTTTTGACACAGCTACAGTTGTTGCTTTTAACTTTAATCAGGAGTGCTGGGGGAGGAGGAGAGCTGTATGGAGCAAGGTGGTGCTGGCTCTTTAACTGACCCACCTGAAAACGAGACCCAATCCCTGCTGCCCAACATGGGGTTTGTATAGACATGGAGCCTCTGCTCCAGAGAGTAAACCTGGGAAATCCATACTGCAAAGAGGCGTCTCTGTTCCAGCTAGAGAGGGAAGGGAGTCTTACATGCACAGAAATCTCACGGGGACATCTATTAATTACACTGGCTTTTAATTATGTGTCACTGATATGTTACATGACCTTGAGCAAGTCATTTACTTTATGTGTGTGTATCTATGTGTAAAATGCTTGTGAATTATTTAATGTCTACATATTGCTTTGAGATCCCAAAATGAAAAGCATTATAGTAGCAATTATCAAGTCTAATAGCATGGTGCATGCTGGTGTCAGCAAGAATCTCAGCAGAGCACTCTGGAAAAGATCCTGCAGTGATCCTTAACGTACCACGGGGAACAGGAGAGAGATCATGGAGCATCCAGGGTCAGCAGTTATTTTTCTGTCTAATCACAAATACTGCTTCTTGCACAGATGCATAGGAAGGAAAGGTTGTAGAATATTCTTGCGTATTTTATTTTTCTTCATTTTTCTTGGCCAGATGAAGGTTAGTGCCTTTAAGTACTGATGTTAACTCAGAGTATCTAGATGCTTTTAGGAAAGAAAGAAAACCAAGTATGCCTTCTGAGACCTTAGAAAGTATGTGTGGCCTTACATTATGTTTCAGAGATTTGTTCTTTCATTAACTTAATTCCTATTTAGGCTATCCTTAGACACATAGACAAAATATTTTTAAAAAATAAAGAAGTTAATGGATATAATGCAGCTGTATTTGAAACTTTCTTACAACCTAATTTTTCCTGTCATGTTATTTACTCAAAATTTAGCTAATTGTCGGTATCATATTAGCCTTCAGAAAGCCTGTTCTGTGATGTATGTGTTCCTGTTATACACAGGTTGACAGAAAAAACGTTAATGCATCTGGAGATAAAATTTGATCCAATACACAATTATGAAATGCTCGTTTGTTCCTGGGGCGAATGGTATGTGGTCAATAACTATTTTCTGTACTGTAAGTCATAAAGGCAGCAATAAAATAAAATCTTTAGGTAGTTATAAATTGACAAATATCTGTGACCTTAGTTTTCTCTTCCCAGGCTGTCCATTAATAGTGCCTTACTTAAAGGGAACATTTATTAGCATCCTGCTTCTGTGGTCTCCAGCTAGGTAAACCCATTCAGGAGCCAGACCAACATTTTTACCTGTAAGAAGGAAATTGTTTATTTCATCTTTATGTTGTTTTTACCTTGGTGATCTCACATGAAGCAATGTTTTAATGTGGAAAAAAGTCCTCTCTCCATGCCCAACTCCTCTACTGGTGGCAGGGAAGTCCTATTTTCTAAGTTCTCCAAAATATCGTTAAAGCAAAAGTTTACTGTTATGATCCATTTGAAAGATGTATGCTCATGATTTGTCTATAAACTCAGAAATTTATGGACATTTACATTAGTCCTGAAACATTCTACACTGTGGTGGAATATAGTCGTCTACAAGGTGGCTATGAACAATATTGATTAAAACCTTGAAAATATACAGAGTGTGCTGTATGGAAACTTGTAGATGAGCATGTGTGCGTGCATTCCAGACCTTTCAACTTGTCCTCCAGTGATCTGGTTTTAATACTTTATAGACTTTTTCCATGAGGATGAACACATCTAACTGCTGCATCTGCTCCTCGGTGCTGACATTGCAGTAGCCCAGCAGCAGCCAGATGGAGCTCCCAGCGATATCTTAGGGTCATTATCAACCTTGCCGAACTTATTAGGACCTGGCTACCAGGAGGGCAATAAGGTGGTAGTTGTGATTAGCCACCTGATCGTGCAAGCTTCCTACCAAAAAATCTCAAGAGGCTTTGTATTATTTTATTATGGGTCACACATTATGCCCTTGGCAAGTTTTTTAAACTAAATTTTAAGAAAAAGGCAAATGACACAAAGCAACAACTGGTAATATTTTGTGATAGGGATTTCTAACTTGATTCCTGATGTGTAAACAAAATCTTTATTGATGCAAATTACTAAAAGAGTCTTTTTTTCCTGATATTCTCTTTATCTTTGATTATCATGGAGGTATGTGAACCTGTGCTTCACTCCTGCTCTTGACTGTCTGAAAATTTCCAAATAAAGTTCTCTCTTTTGAGTTTTCCTGTTATAGCTGCTATTTGAACTATTACAGAGACAATAATGAATTTTTCATACATCAATGGTCTCTCCTTTTGCTCTGCACCGGGGCGAGGAGCTGGACCCTGGAAATAAATGGGAAAAATTACCTTTTTATGTAGATAAGATTAAGACTTTTAGCTCTTCAAGTACAGCACAGGTCATCACTGCACTTCAGAAGGATTTCTTCCTTTGGTAACAGAAGTGGAAGCAATGTTAAGCTTTGCTTTTTCACTGTTTTCTGGATGTAATGATGAAGAATCTTCATCTTTTTTTATAAAACTAAAGTTGTGTTTTTCCTTAAGCATTTCATCTGTGCATTCATTAATAGAGGTATATTTAGTAATGTAGTCAATTAAAATAAAAGCTCCTATTTTGATTATTTTTCATTTATATAGTGCTAGAGTGGAAAGATTTGCATCTTTTCAGTTGCCTAAAGATAACCTTAGAAAATGCAAAGTGGGAAAGAAGTGCTGTTTTCTGCCCTCTCTCTTTTTGTGGATTTTCTCCTTAGTCTTTTCCTCCCAGTCTCTGCTCAGCTCCCAGTATTTTGCTGTACGGATACATCTGAATCCATGGGCAATTTTGGAAGTTTAAAGGCTGCTCCATGTTATGCTGAGGGACAAGCATACATCTTGGTTAGCTGCAGAACTGGAGATTCAGGCTGATTAAAATACACTTCTAATACATTCAGTACAAAGTGGGATGTATGTCTTAGGTGAGACTGCTTTGACCACAAATGCCCAGCTCTGGTTGAGGGAGTGTCTCTTCATCTCTTCCTCTTTCTTGCCCATGGGATTGTGATGATTTACCATTTGAATTTTTGGTGCCTCAGTTTTTTTTCTCTTGGGAACCATGAGCTTCTGCTGTTCTGCAGTATACAGCATAAGCTGACCTTCATGTTGAGAGCTAAAGAAGCATGCAAACAATCTAAATCATTAAATAAGACAAGTAATACCTTTTTTCAAGTGAAGAATGAAGTTTTATATAGAATAACAGCTTAATTTTTCTTTTATGTCTTCAAGGTTGGTCTGAGGGAATATACATCGAGATCATGTTCTCTTTCTGCCTTTCAGGCATATTGTTCAGAGTAAGACGATACAAAGCTGTAGTAAGAGATAGATAGTAGGTGTGATCTATTTTTTTAAGACAGGTTAGTGGAGTTTTAGGATTTTATGTCTCATCCTCTTTCTGAAGAGTCATGCATTGTAACACCGTAAAGAGTTATCTCTTCAACTTCTTGCAGAAACAGTTCCTGAATTACCATATATAACAGGAAAGAGTAGTAAACACATGAGGTGTATATATAAATGTAGAAAAAAATATATGTTTATATATAACCCCAATTCTGTTGTCAATTTTACATCTGGAGGAACTCCAGTGGCTTTGAGTTAGATTGTCCTGACTCCCCTTAAGGCAGGCACAACCTGGCACATTCACTTGATGCATTATTCCAAATTCCTGGTTTGCGCAAGTTAGCAGTAGAAAGTACAGGGGGTATTTTTAAAAAGTATTTGAGTCTGTGAGATGACAAAGCCAGCCTTTAAGAACATGCAATCGAAAGTCTTCCCATTGAGAAGGCTGACAAGGTTGGGCACTTGCTGACAGCAGTTATCTTTCTTGGGTCAGTAGAAACACATTCCTTATTCAAACATGCAAAGAGAAGACACTTTACAATAGGAAATGCTGACATTTCTATAAGTTTAAATGGTTCCCTCTTGTCACAAGATCAGCTGTCATCTTAGAAAAGGTATTTCTAGAAATAGGGAGGTCATCCCAACACACAGCTCCCTAAACTCGCTATTTCTGCTGGCAAGTATTCGATTAGTACCCCAATCTCTGCTACAGGCTCATTACAACCAATCTTTGACATTTTTGGTAATAAATACAGCCTGCTAGAGCCCTTAGAGGGAAAAGCCTATTTGTCTGAAGATGGTGTTTGAGATCCGGACCCACACATGCTTCCCAAGGCATTATGGAATTCCTACACAGCCTTTCAAGGAGTTATTTAAAAGACGACAGCAAATGACAATCTGTTTCAGTAGGGACCTGCAAACAAGACAGAGTTTAGAGCATGTTCTTCATCTGAGGGACTTTCTGCCAAGTGAGGTCAGGGCTATGGCATGATCTTCACAGAAGTATACATATTAAATTTAATTTTCAGATATGCTTTTTTCTTGCACTGAGTAAAACAAAGTACTCGTCCTCTCCCAGAGGTGTGTGGGATCTGCTGGCACATGATTACATTACTTCATTTTGAATCTTGGAGCATGTGATACTGATACGCTGTCTGCTGGGGCACAGCCTTGGTGACTAAGCACCCACTAAGTGTATTTACTGTAGTACCGAGAACTTTAAACTTTTGTGTATGCTTTTATGCAAAACTACTTTACTACAAAAAGGGTCCTACCTTGTATCTAGCTTAAGTTATGTCACTCATGAAAAAAAATCCTCCTGAGCCAGTAGAGTTACGCACTGAGTCCGTCCTAATCCTGTACTCAAAGGACTTTGATCCTACTTGCTGATATGATTCCCTAAATCTCATGGGCATCTTCTTTTCTAGATCTCCATTAACCTTTTGGAGTTTTTCCTCCCTTTTGTGATACAATATCTAGCATAAAGTATCCTCAGTCTGTGACTGGGGCATTTTGATAGGGCTGGGTTGACATGAAATAAAGATTGTTTAAAGAAGTGTTTTCATCCTGATGGGGAATAAGCATGACCTTCTGAGTTGTTATTTTAAATTATCTTTGTCTGAAAATAGAATTTTAAGGCTTTCATCCAGAGCCAGGGCAAAGTACAACAATAAATGCATCCTACGGTCCAAGGCTGTTCTGGAAAAATCTCACTGAACTCCCACTTTCCACCATTTCACAGGCATTTTCTGAAAAAGAAGAAAACATATTTCTGTGAAGCATTATAAGTTTGGGGAGAAAAAATGTCTGCTATTTGTTCAAGGCTTTTTAGATTGCCACAATGTAATTAGAAGGAACATGAAAACAGCATGTGTTTTTGTTTCCTTTGCAACCCACCTCACCAGCCTTCTGCTGGTGCATACCTTTAAAATATTCAGTACTGAGAAAAAACACATAGAGAGCAAATATGGGAGTGCTTGACATTTATTGAATATATAAAATATTTATAGAATGTATATTTAAAGTGCTTGACATTTTATATATAGATGCATACGAATTTCCAATCTTAACGTATTACATCGGTCTGCTTTGGGGTGTTAGGTTGTCCTTATTTGTGGTGTCTTACCTGTGTTTAATACTGCATAATTTCTGCAAAAGTAATTATGCAAAATTAATCACTTTAGTGCTGTCCTTAAGAAAAATACAGGGCACACCTCTCCCACTGTAGGAAAGCAAATGAGTTATAATTGTTAAATACATCTGGTTTTGTGTGAAACTCAACACCCAAATATGCACTTACTGAAAATGAACTATTATAAAAATAAAACAAAAACAATCAAGCATCAAGCTTTCTGTCAGTCTAGAAAAATACCAGCAATTAAAAAAATAAGAGAAGGAGGGATGAGGGGAGAGGAACACCAGTTCTGATGGAGAATTAAAAGCTGCAGGCAAGTGGGGTCAGGGTCCTGGAGTGTCTGTCGTAAAGAATAACATGTGTGAATCCGTGAATTACAAGTCTATAAATTAATTGCAGGCTTCTGGTGACATCACAATAAACTACGCTAATGAAGATTGAGTAGTTTATCATTTTGTCAGAGCTCTGAAAAATGACATGGTTTATGAACTGCATAGATACTGGTGTTTTTCAGTGAGTCTGTTAAATAAATTATACTAGGATTCTAGTGTAAAAAGAGAAAGTGTTAAAAATTAATGTATGAATGTGATTCTATTTTATTTTTTTTTTTAATTCAGGTTTTTCTTACATAAAGGCTTTATTTTTCCTTGACCCATAGTATCAATGGTGATTCTCCGTAACTCAGCCACAAAACTGTCTCTTTTTTGTGCATCTCTAATGTAAGGGATACTAATTTTTTAAATCCTCTTAATCATCATCCTAGTCACTAGAGTTCCTTTATGAGTGATGTTTTAGTAGACTAACTGTTTACATAATTTCCTGTATTGTGGCTGTGTGGTCTGGAGACCCTGATTTAATGTCTGTATGGCCACAGAACAAGAAAAGCCCAGTCTGGAGTGTTTCAGAGACAAATACATGCATCTGTCTAAGTGTTTTTGGTAGGAAATGAGGCAGCTAAATTAATCAGGACACCTCCTCAGTTTTAATTTGCATGATTGGGTTTGAGCTGTACTGGATCGCGAGCTTCCAGGTATCCTAAATTATTAAATATATGATAAAAAAGAGACCAAGCTGAAGGAGGAACAGACAAGATGAGGCATGAAACCAGTGCTGGAGGGGTCCAGGGCACATGCTTATTTACGTGTAGGCAACTTAGCTCAAAAGCAGAAACAATTGCTCAAATCAGGAAAAGGCTGACATAAAACCTTTGCAGTCTTTCTTACCCGTATCTGCTTGAACTTATGCATTCTAAGCAGTTCTTAAATAATCTCATTCCTCAGAAAGTATTTGTACCTACAAGTTTGGAGAGCACCCAGGATTAACTGGGAGAGTATGATTGAAGAGGTAATGATGTCTGGGACTCTGTCTTCATTTATTACCAAAGCTGGAAAATCTATTGTCAATAAGAAAAAAAAAAAAAAGAAAGAAAGAAAGATTTGTAGTTAAGATATTGATATACGAGTCCTGAAGAACACAATTTATTGGTACATCTGCCATAGTATTCCTACTGGACATGCGTTTTGTTGCTTACACCATGCATTCATATACTGCAATGGTTTTCATCTTTTTCTGCATCCCTAATGAGACTTTTTGCTCTGATGTGCAAAAAACCCCACATTAGTATATTGAGTACTAAATCACACCTAACCAGGCAAGAAAAATGGTGGGTACTTCTGCCCTATTACTGGTAGCTTGGCTAGTAACACCTCTTAGTGTCCAACTCCTATAAATTTAAACACATCTGTGACTCATGCAGGTGTTATAGAAATAGGGGCCAGAGGGGGAAAAAAAAAAAAACAAACCACTGGGAAATTAATCATTTTATTTGTAGAGAAAGTTTGAAAACTATAAAGTGTGAAGCTGTGTACTAAACAGGCAACTTGAAATGAATCCTGAATCACTCTTTTGGTGAGCGGGGTCCTCCTATAGCCCTGAGGGAGACTGCAAAAAAAACCAAATTTTACTGTGTAATTGAAGAGCATGATGTAATCCTTGCAAACCTGAGATTTCAGTTAGGGATGTGAGGGCAGCCTCCATTCTAACATTTCTTAGCTTTTCTCCCTGCAATTTATTTTATAATCTTTACTTTCTTTTAATTTAGATGGGTTTTTTAATATTATGGCTTTATAAATATTATAATCAGACATTGGGAATGATGGCTTGAGAAATACAATTGGATTTTCTGTCTGGAATAATAAGTCATGGACAGTACTTAGGAATCAATCTATTCTGGCTTCGTGGCAACTGTGGGTATTCAAGACCAAGACCTTCATTCCCCTACGAAAGCTGGTGGAATGTACATAAGCTGCTGAGTTTTTGCGCGTGCTTTTCAGTACAGTGTGGGGGAGGCTTATTAGAAATGTAATGTTATTAACAGTTTTTCTCAAATTGCTGATTTCCATCATCCTAGTAGTACAATAATGATGAAATTAAATTAAATTAGCATATCATATAGCATACTGAAAAACTGTGAATACATTATAGTTATACAAGGCAACAGATAATTGCTAGCTTAATAAGAATCCATTTTTGGCAAAGATAATTCAATCTTTTTCTTCTTCCAATCACTAAGGACAGATTTCCTGGTTATTGATTATCTCCTCATCTTCTCTAAACCGAGTCAGAAGTCCTTCTCAATTATATGCAAATGTCTCTACTCTAAATATTTGTAATTCTGCATCATTTGTCAGTGGACTTTTCTTCTACCTGTATGTAACTGTGAATACTTTGACTTGTAGGACCTTGTTATAAACAGTTGGAATCTGATCCTTTGAAATAAATTTGATTTCATTACCCCTATATTCACTTAGTGACAATATTATGTTACATGCCTTCTAAATTGAGGTTTTAATTATTCCATTTGGAAAAAAAGAAAATAAAATGATGGTTTAAGTGTATTTTCTAGAGCAAATATTTTTCCGGGTATTAAATTTTTAATAGGCTCAGGGTCAAAGAGAATAATTTGAATTACATAAATGTTTTTTTATTTATGTCTAATATTCTTCAAGCTTGTTGAAATTATTTACTTTCTAAGCCTTAATTTACATCTACTCATTGCCACTTTCATTTTTTCCCCATCCTTTTTGCAGTTCCACCATGGTTTTTAGTTCACCCTTCAAATCTTTATGCCTACGAGAGTATGGATATTGAGTTTGAATGTACTGTGTCTGGTAAGCCTGTTCCTATGGTGGAGTGGATCAAGAACGGAGAAGTGGTCATTCCCAGCGACTATTTTCAGATAGTGGTAATTATCTGGCTTTCACTTATTAGATATTTGTTTTTAAATCAAGTTCTGAAATGCACTCTGATATTTGATACAGCTGTTGCCTTCATAAGCATATTAGTCTTCCCAAAGAAAACAGAATATAAATTACGAACATTTCACTGGGATATGTTTGGTCACATACATTGACACTGTCTCTGAATTTTAGTGATATTTGAATGAGTTGCTGTTAATAATATTATCTACCATGTTAGTTACTTCCCTTACCATTGTCATTGGCCAAAAAAAAATAGTAGCTCTCCAGTGAATTAGTACATGGGCACAAGGGGTTAAGAGTCATAGAATGGGCTGTGTTGGGAGGGACCCTAAAGCTCCAATCTCCTGCCATGGGCAGGAACACCTTTTGCTACAGCAGGTGGTTCCAAGCCCCTGTGTCCAACCTGGCCTTGAGCACTGCCAGGGATGGGGCAGCCACAGCTTCTCTGGGCACCCTGTGCCAGCGCCTCAGCACCCTCACAGGGAAAAACTTCTACCTAAGAGCTCATATCAGTCTCCCCTCTGGCAGGTTGAAGCCATTCCCCCCTGTCCTGTCTCCACAGGCCCTTGTCAAAAGTCCCATTTGACATAATTACAGCTTTTCAAAGAGAACTGTTGTGCACTCTACCCAAAGCAGCATTCCTGTCCAGGATTACAGTCTCCTTGAGTTTAAATGTCATTATTATACGGGCTAAGAATTTCTGCTGCATTTTGTGAAAGGGGTGATCTAGCTGGACTCTTCTGAAAGCAATGCCACTTGTAACTCACTTGTAAGTGAGCAGGGATGTTGGGGACCACCCCTTCAGCCATATGAAGATACCTGTAGGCCGTAAATTGTGGCTGGCTCAGAGACACAGCTTGCTTCAGCGCTTTTTAGTTTTTCACCTTAAAACAAATAATATTATCATCATGTCTTTCAATTACTTATCACAAAAAAAGCTTTTGTAATGTGTTTTTCATGCAGGATAGACTTATTCTGCCATATGCAATAGAAATTCAACCTTTTTTAAAAAACATTTTTGCTTATTAGAAAGCAGCCAGAAGCTGTCCAGAGAAAAGACAGATCTCTTTTGCTGTCATGGATGTGTGGTAAAGGTGTTAGACAATGACTTCACTTTATAGTTAATGAAAGGTGTATTCAGCCAGATAATACCCCTCACTTGAGATTTTTTACCCAACATAATTGGTTTCTGCTTGTACTAACAAAAGCTAAAAGTTAAATCTGTTTCAAATAAAGTAAGTGCAGAGTGACATTTTCTTGAGGATCTCCAGGCCTCAAGCCATATGGAGGGTTTGACCTTCAGAATAGTGTTTGTTCAAATATGCAGAAGGTGAAAGTTCTTTTAATTCTTCCCTGCAGCAAAGAGCCAAGACAAAATTCAGAGCACTAGTCGAATGACGGCTGTAATCTGGAGCTTGAGGAAGGTGTTGGACGGACTCTGTGCAGGAAAGTGAATCCACCCTTGGGCCATAGGCACTATCATACAAAATGCAAAGATTACAAGGTGTCAAGATGATCCAAATGAAAGTGCTTATGGTTATGTGCCTCCAAGGATCAGGGCTATGTGAGCTGGATTACATACACAGCACCGTGTTTCACAGAATAGCTCTTCTGGAAAGGTTTTATAATCCACGTTCACTCTGGATGGTGTTTTTTCTAATTAATTCTCTTCACTTCCTTGCTTTCTCTTTTGTTTTCTCTCTAGGGCGGCAGCAACTTAAGGATTCTGGGCTTGGTAAAGTCAGATGAAGGTTTTTATCAGTGTGTAGCTGAAAATGAAGCTGGAAACGCACAGGCCAGTGCACAGCTAATCATCCCAGAGCCTGGTAAGATGCAAAGGACATACAGAATTGTAGATGTAATTAATGCTATTAACAAAAAAATCCCAGATGAGCAGCTACTATTCTTTACTCCCTCTTACTTACCCAGCTGTCTGGCTGTAGTTAAAAGCGTGTCCAGGCTATCAGATAGTTTGAGGTATTTTGTTCACTGAGGCAATTACAAATGCTGGCCTTGTCCTCACAATTACACTGGAGGCTCACTAAACCTGCATGAAAAGCCAATGATGATGCCCTACTATGTATTAGTAAGCTTTGTCCTGCTGAAATATGAGAAGGTGATCACAAATGGGTGAGGTGATGGAATAAAGTAGTCTGTAAGTAACAGAGAATCTTTTCCTATGTAGTTCTGCATCAAGCTGTTATTGAACACTTGTCTCAGGGAAAGAGAAGAAAAGAAAAAGAGGGGAAGAAAAAGAGCATTTGGCAGTGGGATATCAAGTGCAGCCAGCCACTGCGATCAGAATATTTGTGTCTACAAGCTGGCAGGATGAATTGCTTTTTGTTGTTGTTACTCAGAAATTAATACGTGTTTGGTTTTATGGACAGCACTGTGCAGCAGATTGAATGTTTGCTACTTTATGGGTTTTTAAGTAACAGAAAGATGTCTTCATCTTAAACTAGATGATACGTAAAGCATAGATAAAAGCCTGTCAAAGTTTCTGGGTTATAAATGATTAATGACCTGCACGGGGCTGCAGGTTACACTTGCTACCTCTTGTGGATTATGGCAGTAAGATGAGAACGGGAGAATGTGCTGAAGCATTGTTCTTTCTCTGATTTGGATAGAGAAGAGCAGAATCATAGTAGACCACAAATTGTCAAGACAACCTTGCTGAGACAAATTAACCAGCCTGATGGCTCATATCATTGTATTTCTTTGGGAAATACCTTGAAAAGCTTCCACACAGCATCAGTGTGAAGTTTTAAAGCTTTGCCAAAAATCTGGCTATTTGGAAATAGAGAAATAAGTGTGGCTGCAGTCCACGTTCTTGTTAGCTGCAGTAGTCTGACTCTTAGGAAGTGCTGTCTGAACCCTGAGCAGGAACATTTGCTGAGATTTGTCAAAGTTCAGTCCTGCAAGCTGTTGTATTATAAGCGCTGTTATCCATAGTGCTTCCAGGTAGTACATGGGGAGGTAGCAGTACTGCGTGGCCAATAGCTGAGATCATCCCGCAGAGAAAAGTGAGGCGTAAGCACCACTGAAATCCAGAGATCCCCAGTTTTCAAAGTCCTGTTTATGCAAATACTTCAGGAAAATGCAAATATGAGCTGGGCTGAGGTTTCTCCATCTATTTCCTGTCTTGGACACACATGCATGGCTGAACATGGATTTTGCATATCATTGAAGCTCTCTGTCATTTCTTCTCCCTTTGCTTTCAGCATTGCTTTCAGCCTGTTCTTTCTTTCTGCTACTTGAAAGCAACTCCAGTAGCTACTGGGGATCTGTCAGAGACGTCTCAGCCCCTCTCTCCCTCTCCCCTTGATGTTCATGCCCCAGACACTTCACAGCCTTGGAACCATGCAGCTTGGTGGGACATCCGGGAAGGAGGGGGGTGCAGGTAGATAGAGAAGTAATGTCATGTACACAGAGTCATTATCATTTTTCTCCTGCAGCCTGGGGTTCCTCCTTGCCCAGCTCTGCAGAACTAATTGGCTAACTAAGATTGGTGGTTGGGTATCAGGATCAAGAGGCAGATATTTGTTTTGGTTCCTACTTCTTCACATGCCCTCTGCCCGGTGAGGTGCAGCATCTTGCCAGGTGAGCATTTCCCTGTGTGCCGTCACCAGAGGTGATGATGAGGTTATCTTCCCTTGGAGATAGATGTGAAAATGAGAAGGCACAGACAAACATATTTCAGTGGCAGAAAAGAGGAGTCCATATGATATTGAGGAAGGCTGGCTGGGATCATCATCGTCCTGCTCAGAAACAAGTTGCTCCACTTCAGATCTCACTGTGGGGAGGTGCACATTTGTCTTTGCATTTTGTTGTTTGGTTGGTTGGGGTTTATTTCTTTCCTTCTGCTTGCTTTTAAGATGAATCTCACATGCAGTTCATACATTTGGATTATATTTAGACACATGAATATCTGAAGAAAGCAGTCCATCTCCTACTGTAGAGGGGTTTAATCTGGTGCTATGATCATCCTGAGGGAAACTGGGCACCTCATTGCTGCTCCCTCCTAGTCATTGCAAGTGAAATGCTGTCAGTGGATTTTACGCTTTGTGTTAGAGTTTATTATGTTTGACATTGAATTAAAATTAAAATAGAGGAAAATAAAAAGAAAATCCTAAAGAGCTACAGGATACCATTGTAAATTGTCTCAATTTCCCTTTTTAAGTGATGGATTACTGTTTTCTGGCTATTTAATCAGATCTTCAAACAATGCCACTCCAATTCCTTTGAGATGAAGGGAGGGCCGGCATGCACAGATGGTGGAGAAGCCAGATATAAATACAAATAAAATGCTGGGGCTTGCCATGGCGGGAGGAACGTACTCTCCTCAGCTTTGATTTTGTTGGGTCACGCTCAGCATGCATTTGTTTTTATGAGAGCCTAACGAAGTTTCAATATACTCATTAATAGCTATCATCTCTTTCTGCAGCCATTAATGTGGAAGGGGCTTAAATGGAGACATGTTGAATGTTTATCTGAGCTTCCTTTTCCTGAAAGCCAGGGTCAAAACCCTTTATCGAACTGATAATGATTTACTTTAGCAATGATTTCTATGCCAAACTTACATCAGGGTAAACCACTCACTACTTTTTTATTTGATGGTGATTCATAAGCCTACAGTTAATTTTTGCTTTTGTTTATTGCAAATAATTCTAATTGTCTAGTGAGTTAAACATGTTGTGTAAGTTCTGTGGGGGATTTCATGAGTTTTAATCGGGTAGAAGGATATAATATGATTGTTCCTATTACCGTTGTTGTTTTGCCAATATGTAGATTCACATCCACTGCTGACTACTTTTACTGTAAGGGCTGAAGTAACAGCACATAAGTTGGCATTAAGCAAATATAAATGAGCTCAGACTGAGACCAAAAGTACCCCTTGCAGGGGCTGTGATGCTAAATTATAATTAGACCATACTGAAATGAGAAGTGAAAGCCAGAAGGCTGCGAGCTCATACAGTTAACAGCTTCCACTTTTAGTATTCCACATGTGGCTATAGGATGCTTATAACTATTTCGATATCTGTTGCTTAGACTATAAAAAGTCAATGAGCTCCCTGAGAAATATAAAATCTCTGTCCTTTTAAGTCGAGATTATAACTAGAGAGGCATTGTTCTTAACAGTGTATTATGAATGGGAGTATAAGTGACAGTTGATGGTCTGCAATGCACAAGTTAGTCAATAAATCAAAGTGTATTTGTTGATGCCAGCACACCTTGGAGAAAGGTGCCTGGGATTGTTTCTACTCCTTTTTCCTTTCTTTCCCATTAACAACTTTAATGTTACCCTGTTAAGAAGAGATTGCTCACCATTTTATAACAAGAAAAACAAGAAGTAGCTTTGAAGGCTTCATATTTCTGTAAAAAAAAAAAGCAATAAATGAGTCAGATTTAAGGATTTCAGTTCTTTCATCCCCAACACATACATTCTGAGTTTATCAGTCCACTGTGCTGCTTGGCTTCCTCTATTTCTGCTCCTTAACTCTGCTAAAGTGACTTTGTGCAGTCTATGTGAATGTGTGATAATACTGAGCAGGTACCGGGAATAAAGCCTACAGTATGTACTTATGCTTACATGTACTGGAAAAAATTCTCAGCAAGACGAAGCAGATGAAAGAGATCTCAGCTGTCTTGGTTTTATGGCTGTATAAAACCTGTTATTTGCACACCTAAAGAATGAATAGAGAACAGCGTGATGGTGAGTGACAGATATGCATAACTTCAGCTGAGGAGAGTGTCCCAGAGGAAAGTCTTCCTATAAGGAACTCCCAGACCATTATTTGCTTTATGCCAGTGGCTTCTCACAGATTCATCCTTCAGATATTAACAATATGTGTGCAGGAATTGTTTTATTATAGCAGATGGAAGATCAGATTAAGACAGACCTGAAAAAATCAACTTGTGTATAGAGAAGGATAATTATTACCTGTGTCTGGCAAAGTACCTCTTTCTAGACTAACTGAAAATTTAGAAGATCAGGAATATACCCTCACCCAGAGACTGGTAAAAGTGCTGTAAATCACTCTACACTCTAGGCATTATAAGCAGCAGCCAAGTTGGCAAACACAGCACCAAAGAAAATTATCTCTTATGCAATGTAACTAGTGAGTACGTGGGCTTTTTGTGCTGCCAAGCAAAGAGTGGAGGACACAGGCCCAGATTATCTGAAGAAAGGATTACATGTCCATACGCTGGTGATCTCCAAATGTTAAAGAATGTCCAAAGACAGATATTGCAGGGAGACAGAAAAAGGTACAGAGAGCTGATGCTCATGGATAGCCTGGTCCCTGATGCCTGGTCCTCATTGAGTGGGTGCTGAACTCCAAACCCTGCTGCTCAGGCTCAGCTTTCTGAGCCATTCACTTTGTCATTTTTATCACGTACTCTTTCTTCCTTTGTAATTCCTTAACTTACAAGTTGCGTAGCTTCTTCTCATGTCAGATTTTCAGCTTAACAGCTAGCAGATTTTAGATTTTTGCATGCACAAGACTATGCATTTCTGTATAATGAGGCTGAGTTTCGAAAGCCCACTAATTCCTTTTTTTGCTAAGGATAAACAGGAGTTGACTCAAATAATTTTCAAAAACCTTCCTTTCTCCTATTACAAAAACATTCTGTGAGGCACCCTGTCCATTCTCTTTATTATCATAAATATTATTTAGTATTATTTATAATTACTTAATCAATTACTTATTAATATTTATAATTATAGTATAGTGTATAGTATTAATAATTACTTCCCCATACAAAAAAAAAACCGCAACAAAAGTCCATCCCTATATTAAAAACTGAGCTTATATTGGCATTAAAACTTCATATTTTTAATCCTTTCAAGTCTGTTGGAAAGCTAAACCATGTACATTAATCTTGCTTACGGTTAGCCTTAAAATGAGTTTGAAATAAATGCCATGATTTCAAATATCAGGAAAAACAGGTGGTTTTTTTTAACAATTGGTAAAACAGTGAAAAAGCAGTGACGAGAAATGTTATTCATCAGAAATTTTAAAAAGCAGTTTTGCAGATACGTCTTGGTGCTAATAATCCTGATTCTGTCTTCACAGAGGAAGCTGCAATGTGCTGTCTGTTCACTGGGCTTTTTATGCCCTGAATTAGAGATAACAAATTTCACAGAGCTACTTTGCATTGTGTAGGCAGAGACAGAGCAAAGAAGTGAGAGACTATTTTAAAATCCCACTCATAAATATCAGAGTAGAATATATTTTTCTTTTTTTTCCTGCAACACAGAGGCATAGTTGTTCTGCCACAATGTGGAAGGGTGTTTATTTTCTGAAGGCTTATTTAATCATGAGGTGCAGGTTATATTGACTATATTGACTTCTTATATTTAAAAGAGCATGAGGGCAAATTCCGGCACTGGACCATGGACTCTTTACCCCACTGAGCTTCTCACTCATGGCCTCTGGTTTGGACACTGACAGGTAGCTTGAGGCAAGAAAACTCGTGCATGGCTCTGGTGTGCTGTTCACAAGGAGAAAAAAAGCAGTGACTGCACTATGCACCAAGCTGTGTGGTGTCGACGTGCTGGAGGGAAGGAATGGGATGAAGAGGGTTCTGGACAGGCTGAAGACCATGTGAGACCATGTGAACCTCATGGAGTTCAACAAGAGCAAGTGCAAGGTCCTGCCCCTGGGTCAGGGCAATCTCCAGCACAAACACAGGCTGGGGGAGACTGGATGGAGCAGCCTGAGGAGAAGGACTTGGGAGTGTCCTGGCCAGGACTTCTCTGCTCTGGAGATAAGCTGAGAACAGAAGGCTCCAGGGAGACCTCAGAGCAGCTCCCAGTGCCTAAAAGGGCTACAAGAAACCTGGAGAGGGGCTTTGGCCAAGGGCCTGTAAGGACAGGACAGGGGAATGGCTTTAACTGCCAGAGAGGAGATTGAGATGAGCTCTTAGGCAGAAGCTCTTTTCTGTGAGGGTGCTGAGGCGCTGGCACAGGGTGCCCAGAGAAGCTGTGGCTGCCCCATGGCTGGCAGTGCTCAAGGCCAGGTTGGACACAGGGGCTTGGAGCACCCTGCTGTAGTGGAAGGTGTCCCTGCCCATGGCAGGGGTTGGAACTGGGTGAGCTTTGAGGTCCCTTCCAATCAAAACTAGCCTGGGATTCTATAATTCTGTGTTGTGCAGTGTCACTCTCCATGCCATGTGGTTATCCAGCATCATCCAAGCAGACTCAGGCTGAAATCCTGCTTCTAGCTGTGGGAGTTTCCCCTGACATATCATCCCACCTCTGGTTTTATTCTATAAATGTGGCGTTCTACTGAGCTGCAGCACAGCCCCAAGTACCTAACACTCTTCAAAACAAAATAAACCATTAAAAGTTGTAAATATACCTTAAGGATATTGAGGTGTAACCTTGCAGAGCATGCAGTTCGAACCTTGAACTGTGATGTAGCTCAGATCTGATAATTTCAGCCCAAAGATGATGTGACAGCCTGTAGAAGTTCTTATTGGGCTGGACCAGCCCTGTTGGCAGATCCTCTGGTGTTGACCAGCCAAGTGACCTTTGGTAAATGTGTATCCCAATGGATAGAACGACTGAAGGACTCTTTTGTCAGTTTGGGTCAGGTGTCCTGTCTCTGCTTCCTCCCGGCTCCCCTCCTCCCTGGCAGAGCATAAGACTCAGAAAGTCCTTGGTCAGACCAAAACACTACCAAGCAGTAACTGAAAATATCAGTGTTATCAGCGCTGCTCCCAGGCTGAAAGTCAAAACCACAGCACTGCACCAGCTACCAAGAAGGAGAAAAATGACTGCTACTGCTGAACCCAGGACACAGCCCAAGGCAGCGGTGGCTTGCAGTGTGTCTGTGCCTTGCAGCTCTGGACCCTGGAGGCATTTAATGTTCTGTACCGTCATACTGTCTGGAGCCCCACCGTGGGTGATGGGTGAAGAGGTGTTTCAGTGGAAACTGCTGCCAGGAAAAAGAGGTAAAAGCACCTAATGCACAAGGATTGGGAGAAAGATAACCTCCTGAACCATAGTGTCAGGACTTTCTGTGATAAAATGAGATTTAGCATCCTTATTTTGGTATGCACAACTGGTAAGCTGCTCACATTTATTGCACTGCATAAGCAGTAATGATCATGATAATAGTAAGAATAAATTTTGTTTATATGTTTTTATGGTGGTCTTTGCTGTAATATTATGACACCTTATTGGGGATTTATAACAGAAATATGCAAAAAATGCAAAATCAGTGGAATATTTTTAAGTTACAAAAAGATATATAAGGGCCACCCTAAAAACAGCAGAGGTGCTTAGAAAGCACCCTGCACACATACATTGCAAGAGGTTATCTTGGAAGATTTTTGGAGTTTTCATCTTTTCAGGTTTTAACAAGTTAGGTAAACATCTGCGGGGCATACGTTTCATCTGGCCACAGAGTGTGTAGGAAAGAATTAGTTGGGTTCACGTGACTATGTCCCTGTTGATCTTGTGAGCATCGCTGGAAACTTTGGACTAAAACAGATCTGTAAAGACACAGTTGGAGGTGCTTGATCTTATCTTAAAATACCAATGTAAAAGCTGGTGACTTTGTTCTATAAGAGCTGCAATGGTTTAAAAGCCTGGCAGCTGGGTTTCTACACCACCACAGTCCTTTATGAAGCTCGGAGGAGCTTCTGTGCAGGAGACACTGTTTTCCCCCAGCTGAGGGAAATTGCAGTGAAGGCAAAGTTTTGAGCATTTGGAGAGTCAGGAAGAAGTTCAGCAAGAGGGAGGCTCTGGAATGGGATCATTTGAGAATGTGGTAAGACCAGGAGATGTTTCCTAGCCTGAAGTAGTATGTCTCTCCTTCCATCAATGGATGCATTCCTATGAAATGTGATGAGTTTTTATAAGCAGTTTGAAGAGGAGAAAGCCCAGAATAAATGGTCTTGTTATAGATAGGGGGTGTGTGCTTGCAGCTTTTATAGGTCTGAAATAAGAAGCAGTTGGACCTGAACATTCCCCACCCCTGTGGAGTGCTGCTGATGGGTGGCTGCTGTGCAACATAGGAGACTCTGCTGCTTGCACCTTGGGTTTTGGGTTGCATTTCTCTCTTGGCACTAATGTACCCTTGATGAGATGGCCAAATGCACCAGTGCCTGAGGCCAGCAGGAGCTATCAGGATTTGGGTGCAGGTTTGTATGACCAGGGGAGAAGTTCAGGTGAGCCAGGAAATCACGGGAGAAATGATAGTATGTGGGCAGCTCTAACACCTTCAGCAGTCAACAGCAGAGTGGTGTGGGACTGGAAGATTGATTATGTAACTGGAAGTTGCATTAGTCATCTGAGGTGTAAGTTGGACTCTGAGAACATTTGTGCCTCCTGAACCATTTACAATCATGTCTGTGCTTTCTTAAAAAAGTAAAAATAACCACACAGTTAAAGAGTGATCCAAGCACAAAGGTTCTGCAAAGACATAATAGAATTTCACAGAAAATACTGTGAAACCTATTGCATGTAAGAGAGAAAGAGCTGTTATCTGTACTCTTAACAGGAACACAACTATATATTAAAATACATGCAGAATAATATGAAAAAAGACAAAGAATGGTAATAATCTCCTATAATGTTATTAACCATTTAAAACACAGCCTTACCATGAATTTTGTCTTTAAGAAAGGATATATTTTGATAAATAATAATGATGGGAAACTGACATACAATTAGGGTTCAATTGGTGTTAATTGACTCACTTAGCTTATTGGCTTTACATGGTAATGTCAGAATAATCACATGATAAATTAATAACTGCACAATTAGTTCTAAGACTTTGAGGTCTGTTAGAATTTAATATGTCAGAACAGCAGAACTAAAATAACTATGGAAAGTGATGTGTTTTTTTAGTCCTGTATGGGTTTGGTGCACATAACTGAGTATAATGATTTCATACAGGGAGTCTTACTATGACTATTGGTTTTGTGGGGTTTGGAGGGGGAGCAGGGTTAAACCTTGAAAACTTCCGTTTTTCACAGGTATTGTACGAAAGAGTAGGCTTGCATACCAGAAAGCTCAATTTTTCATATAGGAATTTGAGTCCAAAGAAAACAGGTTCTCATGAGCAGCTCATTGAAGAGTTGCTCATTCAGCTTTGCATAAGCTCAGCATTTTATGTTTTCACAAGAGCAATACAACATATTACACAGTTAAGTAATGCTGTAGAAAAATCCGTAAAAGGTGCCAAGTCAAATTCTGAAGGAGCTGGAATCCGAGAGGAGGTCAGATGCATCTCAGTATGAGTGCCATATCTGCGGCTGGCCAGATCTAGTGGTTGTGCATCTGATTCCCCTCAGCTTTGCCAGGACTAACCTGTGCTCATCACCACTTGCCGTTTCCATGTAACTCCTTGTGAAAGAGATTCTCCATCTTCTTTGTAACCACCCTTTGCATACTGGTGACAAGGTCTCCCCTGAGCCTTCCTTTCTACAGGCTGAACAAACCCAGCTCTATCAGCCTTTCCTCATATGGCTTCCCAGTATTTGGATCATTTTCATGTCCCTTGTCTGGACCTTCTTCAGCCTGTCCACATCTTTTTTTTGTATAGCAGGGACCAAAAATGAACACAAATACCAAATGAGAAGTGAGGCAGGCTACAGATAGCAGCTCTTGCAAGAAGCTTGCTGTGACTCCATGAAACCGGTGGAAGGGGATTTACAGTCAGAAGAGGTGACGGCACAGGTTTCGGGGAAGCACATACATTACTGTGTGCAATGTGGGTCATCCTTCTAATGCATGTGGTCCTGTGCAGGCTGTGAGGGTTGCCCATAGGCCAAGATCCATCTGCCCTTATTTCCAGGGAAGTATCTGTGGCCTGAGTTTCAACAATTTAACAGTAAGGGGGTTTTACAGAAGCCTGTGTGGGCTTTGAGTTCCTTCCTTTAAACCATCTATAAGGAAGGTATTGAGGAAAAAAATATGGAGAAAAGATTTTTCCTTAGAAAGGAAAGCCAGGCCAGTGCCTAAACTGCTAGTCTGACTCTAGTGTGACAAAGGTTTTGCCCCACGCATCCTGGTAACTCACTGAGTTGCCTACAGATTAAATGAGTTCTATAGTATTTGCCTGTTTATCAAAGGTGGACTTAATATAACTAAATAAGAAATCCTGAGGTGTTTGTATATTCTGTGACTGGACGCTGGCTATGAATTAAAGTTGTTTAAGAGTTCTTCACCTCCGTACAGCTCATATCCTTCTAGCCATGTTCATCTGGCCGGGTTTAGCTGGGTGTTTCATCCCAGGGTTCTGACTTCACTTGCCACTTCACAATCCAGAGAGAGCTTAATTTTAAGTTAACTCCTCTCTTTGTCATCTATTTCCTCCCTTTTGCAGGTGCTCATTTTTCCCCAAGCATAACAGTTTTCTTTAGGAGCGTAGATGAAGTTACACTGCATAGTTCAGGAGTAATAAGGTCAGGAGATGCATTGTCTGCAGTCCTGAGTGCTGATGGGTTTTTAAATGTAGTGCACTGCCTTGTCACCTTCCCAGCAGAAACCTATTTGCTGAACTGCCATTTGATCAACGATAAGAAAGAGTAGGAAATAGCTAAATGTATTTGGTTTATGGGGAAACAGCAAATTAATCTTCAGGCATATTTGTCAGTGATACTAACTTTGCATCCTTAATCCCTGATGGAAAGATTTAGGGAAAAGAACCCCCAAACATGCAGACTTACATAGGGACCTATCTAGGAAAATGCTAAAAACCGTATTAGGTTTGCTTTTATTCGTACTTGGAGCCAGTAGTACAGGATGACACATGGAGCACGTGAACGACATACAAAAATGTGCTGCCAATATCACTCTGAAGAGCAGAATATATTGATTTCATTAGCACCTACAGCTCCAGCAATAAAAGACAGAGCTTTGCCATTCCTGTGTACATGTGTTTGCTTGTGCTCTCCTATCTGTAAAATGTCATTTTTCAGTGCTGCAAAAGATGAGACTAGGAGAGAATGAGAAGAGGAAGGGCAAACTTTGGCTCTTTGCCACCTGGAATAAAATCCATCTAATTCACCCTGACTATCCTTGTTATAGTGTTAAATATAGACTAAATAGTTTAATATGGGTATATATAATGAGCTCACAAATTGATTTTGCAACGCAAGCTCGGTTTAGAGTTTAGGAGCAGATGGTTTCTTGTTAAGATCAAAGAGTGCTCCTGCCTTCTGACACTCTGAACATGGGCTTGGGGGTGAAGATGATGATTCTTTCTTTCTTTCTTTATCTTTCTTTATCTCTTTCTCTCTTTCTTTCTCTCTTTCTCTCTTTCTTTCTCTTTCTCTTTCTCTCTCTCTTTCTTTCTGTCTTTTTCTTTCTCTCTTTCTTTATTTCTCTCTTTCTTTCTTTCTCTCTTTCTTTCTCTCTTTCTCTCTCTTTCTCTCTTTCTCTCTCTCTCTCTTTCTCTCTTTCTCTCTCTCTCTTTCTCTCTTTCTCTCTTTCTCTCTCTCTCTCTTTCTTTCTGTCTTTCTGTCTTCCTTCTGTCTTTCTGTCTCTCTCTCTTTCTCTCATTCGTTCGTTCTAATGGTGATCCACACCTATTAGAACTTTCTCCGTTTCTGTGTTTATTTACATCTGTGGGATAAGGGAGTAGTGGGGGAGGGAGGAAATAAATTAAAAACAAACAAAAAAAATCATGAAAAAAGCCTTATACACGCTCCTAATGGAGGAATTGGGCACATTTCTTCTAGGAATGCAAATATCTTATCTGAATGACAAGGAAAAAAACCTCAGGCTTCTCATATTCTCCCCCTTCCTCCCCTCCATCCCTTCCTTCTTTCCCATTCCCTCCACTCCCCTATTTAGCAATAATTCAAGCCCCTTGTTTAAACATTAATTATTTAGCTTGAGTGATTTGCCAATAATTCGCAGAATGATATTTCTTGGAAGTTTAGGAGGTGAATCCCTGAGATGGTGCATCTTTCATCCACCCCTTCCCCTGTCTGGCTCAGTGGCCTCGGTTAGATTTAATTGTAATTGGTGTCTGGGTTGGGATGACAGTGTCAGCCTATCATTTCAGGGTTTAGAGCTGTACATTGGATAGCCAGATTTGTAATTATAATGTGCTTTACTCCTATTTATATTCAGCAGCGCTCTCGGCTTGCTGTTCCTTTCCCTGGGAGTGGAAGATTGGGCTGGGGAGGGGTGGCTTGAAAGCAGTGAGAGCCATTATTTGTTCAGAAAACACCCCAATTCTCTGAGGAATTACAGGGACAAGGTGAGCAGCCATCAAAAGTTACCATTTGCTGTCCTGAAGCACGTACTCTGAAATTGGTCCTGTCAAAATTAAATGGCCCCTCCAGCAGCAAAAAGCATAATTTTCCTTGCATGGGTATCTGTAACAGAGTTATCTGTGCTGCAAGCCCCTGTCAGACTGCTAGGTGGAGGATTTCTCTTATGATGGCCTCATAAAGATGATTATTTAATGGTCCTGTCTTCCTCAAATGTGTCTGCTTTCAACGGGAGTTGCAGGGCCACAAATAGAGATTTGCAGAAGTCAGCAACTTGGTGCTCTGGAGCGGAGATCAGGATCAATTTCAATATCTACTGTAATTTTCCTTGCAACAGTAGAAGTTAATTTTGAAAAGGTCTGAGGGTTTGATTAAGTAGAAGAAGTCCCTCTGGCCTTGTCAATCTGGGGCCTTAAAGCTGACAGTATATCACTGACCAGGACAGCACTGGTCTGTATGGCATTAACCAGCATTTACTGTTCATGTTTAGTATATTATCCCTTCAGCCTCTGCAATTTTTTCTTCTTTCAAATTCATCACATTATCTTCATTTGCTTTGCAGGGTTTCGCTTTCTCATGGGTCTACTTTCTGCAAATTCTTTAATGTAATTATATTTTTCCCAGAATCAATCTGCAGCCATTGCATGCCATATATGGCAGAACTATCTTCTACCTAATGGGATCTGAACCAATAATCCCATGAGATGTGTCCTAATCCTGCCACGGATTTTGGGGTGAAAGGTGTTTCCAGTTCATTTTCCTTTCATATTCATTGGGCTTCTGTCTGCAGAAAAGAGCATTAGTTAGAGCAAAGACTAGGTTCAAGAAATTCACACATTTCAGTGTTGAATTTCCTAAAGCTCTACAAAGAGTTATTCCTCCCCCCCTATACTCTGGTTCAGTGAAGAGGCAGCCATTTTGTACTACTTTATACATGGGACAGATCCAATGTGAGGATGAAAGAGAACTAGCCTCCCAGCTACACAGATCTTCTCAACCCATGGCAAGGCTCTGAACTGACATTGCCAAAGACCCAGGATTCTCTATTTATCTCTTGAATTAAAAATAGGTGTGGGGAAGTGATACCTCTAAAAACTCATTGCATATGTATAAGAAAATCAAGTTTGTTGACATAAATAAGGAAACAATTACAGAATTGTTTAAATTTTGTAAGAAGAAACTCTAGAGATCATTTCCCTCTCTTTCTCCTTCAGCCCCAAATTAAAATGTATTTCTGTTCTCTCTGTCCTGTAGCATCATCTGTTCAGAAAGTAAGGAGGAAAGAGGGCATATTCTTGAGTTTTCCATAGGCTTTCTGCTTCTCTGGAGCTTGGGACATCTCTGCGGGCAGCATCTTTAAAAAGTCTTCAAAATATTGTATTTGGAGTACAGCTTTGCGGTTATCTGTCATAGAATCATGGAATGATTTGTATTGGAAGGGACCTTAAAGCTCATCCAGTTCCAACTCTCTGCCATGGGCACAGACATTTCACACTAGACCAGTGTGAACTGGTCTTCAAGCTAGACTCAAAGCCCATCCAACCTGTCTTTTGGCACAAAGGAATCTCTGATAGCCAAGTGTCCATTCAGAGGTATGCTAGCTATTTACACGTGCTGGGAAACAAAGGGAGAACCAGATTTGGGGACACAGCTCACAGGACAAACACAGGACATGTTGTTGTTACAGAAGGGTGATGAACAGCTCCATGGCCTACCCTGATATTTCCCTTGCGTTACCCAGGCTCCATACTTGATTGGGCCACCCTGAGTCCTCCACTGACCTGGAGCTCCCTGCTGGTGTCCCTCACATCTTATGAACAGAGAGGGACCCTCTGATTCCTACCAGACCTGAGCATCTCATGGCTGCAGAATGCAGAATAAACTATTATAACATCCACTATTCTGGGCATTATATTAATGCCACACATCTATAGATTTTGGCTTACTGATGCTGACATTAGGAGACTGTATTCCTGATTTGCAATGGCTGCCTGGGAATTAATCCATCTCCTTGCAGGACCAGAGCAATGCTTTGGTCTGTTTCTGAGGAACTCAGTTTTAATATCCTTACTCCTTACATTTATGTTTCTTAAACCAGGATTAAGGGAATTCTAGATATCATAGAGTGGTTTAGGTTGGAAGAGACCTTAAAGATCACCGGGTTCCAATCTCTTTGGTTTTTCTTTCTCAGTGGTTTTTTTTCTCCTGTTATTTGTAAGTTAGTGTACGTTGGATTTCTGAGCTTTTTGGAGATATTAACAATTTTACTACAGAAGCAGTTGGCAGGATTTTCCCTGCCAAGTTGGTATCTGTCCTTTAGGTAGCAACAGCTGTTCACAGTTGTTGTCAGTTAAAACATCTACAGCAGTGCTTTCAGTCAAATAAAACAAAATTTTGCTAATCCAGTCAAGTGAAAGAACAGAGAAGAATTTTGAAGCATCTGTCACAGCTGTTGAACCCTGGAAAGAAATGGGAATTGAGTAAAGAGCCTGGGAATCAGGTAAGGATGTGAGACTTTTTTGTAATTATTACAAGAATAGGACAATTAGTGATATGGTTTGCATGGGTAGGGCTCAGGGAGCTTGACCTTGCATCCCCTGTGCTGGTAATGTGGGTCTCCATTTTCTCCTTTATGGGAAATAATCACTGTGGGCCAAAACATTATCTGTCACAGAGAGGTAAAAGCAGATGGAACCTGCTGAATTTAGTGGCTTAATTATGACAATGTTTAATTCTACAGGCTCCCTTCAGTGGCTGTGATCTGCCCTTGGCAGTGCTGTGTACAGGAGATCTCCACACACACCAATGGTGGTGGAAACTCCTCTGATTCTCCCTGCAGACCTGGGGCCCAGATGCATAACATGAAGCAGTGTCTTTGCTATAGCGTGACTATCAAATCTGATCATTTTTCAAGCCAGATTATAAAACAATATAAAGCTAAGTTAATTCCTGTTATCCGTGACCAGATAAAAGTATGTATCTACAATCATATATTCAAATGAACCCTCCTTCAAACAGCTTTGTCTGAAAATGATGAATTGCAGTGTGAGAAGTGGCATGGTTGGCAAGGCAAATAAAATTATGTTTGCTATAGTCAGCACTGACCAAGTGAAGTCTGGTCTCCAGTTTTAGCACTTCACTGAAGGTGCCAGAGAAACACCAGAGAGGAAGGTGATGGGAACTGTTAGAGGAGAAGTCATAAAGAGGAGAAAGACCAAAAGAGCCGGGAGACTTTAGTTTAGGCACTGAAATGGATGTCTGAGAAGACACAGGATCCCTCTTTGCAAATCTGCAAGCAGTAATGGAGCTGCAAGAACATCACTTGCTCTCTAAACCCCCCTGCAGAAAGTGGGATTCCGGGTACAGAGCACCACAACATCCCAGCCTTTCTGATGGTGGAGCTGATAAAACAGCCATGTGTTAGCAGTGGTATTAATGATGCTTCACAACACCACATCCAGCATTAGATGTCATTAAGAGCAGATTTTTGACAAGCATCTGCCTGGGGTCCATTGGTGTAATTATCTGCCTGAAAACAGATGGATGGACCTAAGTAAAATCCACCAAAGATGCAAGAGGAGAAACCTCAAATAGTAATGGGACAAAAAAGATTCTCTTAGCTAGGTCTGTCCTTCTTCTGGTCCCAGACCCTATCTATATGTGTTTCTTAAAAATCAGTGACAACTCATGCCCAGTCTACAAGGAGGAATTATTCTGATTCTGGCTTCAATTATTCTGATACAAAGTTGCCCAAAATTAAAACAACTCTTTTTGATTTCAACTACAATGTTGCTTATATTATTAGAATCCTGATTATTACATTTTATTGCTGTTGGTACTTTTGCAAGACTATATTCTTGAGCTAGCTTTGTGACATTTATCTTTCTGTGTAATTTCTTAGCCTCAGTGAAAAGAAAAATCAACGTGCTGATATCCCCAAATTAAGATACCTTTCTAACATGTTGAAAGCATGCTTAAGAATGGCAATTTTAAACTGAGGTTTTTCACAGAAATATAAAGCCATAGAAAAATTAATATTGCATGTGTAATATTATATTTGCAATACTGTAGTTATCCTGTGCTTTTTGGTTTTGAAATCTCATTAGGCTTGCCTTCATCATGCAAGGGGAAGTTTTATGTTGAAATCCACACATAAACAAGAAAAATACAGTCTAATGGTAGTGCATTAAAGAGGGTTCAGTTTAGCCAGTGGTTTAGTGACTTCATAGAATCATGGAATGGTTTGGGTTGAAAGAGACTTTAAAGATCACCTAGTTCTTTATCTGGGTTTTGTTCATGATTAGTGCAGGATGGAGAGAAACAAATCAGTTTGTGTTGTGATGAATATTTTCACAAAGCAAGGAGCTGCTCTTGCCCATTGGCTTCTCCAGAAAAATGGAGGAGCACACGATGCTGTTCTGCCCAGCAGGCTTTGGGACTGGAGCTGTGCAACCCTGACTCAAGCATATTGGCTTGGAGTAGACAGTTTTAGCAGGAAAAGCCCAAGTCTGCATGTGGCTGTGGACAGGGGTGGACAGGGACAATTTATTCGGCTGTCCCTGGAGCAACACGTGCCCCTTGTGTGTGATCAGGGAGTTATCTCTTCACTCCCTTGGGCACAAAGCTTTTGCCTTAAAGTAGTCCATGTAGCAAACACGTAGTGGGGGGATGCATGCCTGCTGCCTCTTTTCCATCAGAAGGATTTCCCATGTAAAGTTTTATTTTGTGGCTTATTCTAAATCGATCTTCTTGCTCTCAGTAAAGTTTGCAAGTTGCTGAGTGGTGCTGGATGGGATACCATGCCCTGAAAAATGTTTTTTTCATGGAAACCAACCATTTTTTTCTGTCAGTACCAAGTCTCATGGAAAAGACAAGGGGTGATGGACACGAGTTACTCCTGGGGAGATCCTGGCTGGGCACAAGAGGAAAATTTTTCACAATGAGAAAAATCAGCTGCTGGAACAATCTTCCCAGGGAAGTGGTGACTCCCCAGCATTGGACACTGTTAAGACTGGGCTGGGCAGGGTGCTGGGACATCAAGTCTAGGTCATGCTTTGCCTAGAAAGTTGGACCAGATGGTCCTTGAGGCTCCTTCCAACGTGAGACTCTATGATTCTGTGGTTAAGTGCAGTCCATAGTCATGAGCATGGCACACTGCAGAGTACTGTGAGCAGAGTGCCCTGTTCCTCATCCTGTTTACAGGCAAAGGGGTCTCCTGCGATGGCAGCACCATCTGCAGTAACAAGCTGTAGGAAGACATCCTCCAGGGCGGTATCTGTTGGTTTCAGAGGAAGAATGTGGCCATGTTATTGCCCTGGGACCAAAGACACCCTGCAGTGTCAATTATGGTGACTGTCCGCATATGTGACTGCAATGGGCTGCTGTGATTTCCATTTTTATGCACAGGCATTAATCTTGAATGTGGATTCCCAGTTATGGACAGGGAGAGAAGGTATTACCTGGCTTACCTGTCGCCTCTGTGCTCTAATATCTGCAATCCTCTGGTGGCTGTATCAAGCAGCAAACCAGCTGTGAACACTGTGGGATGCGTTTTCTCATGCTCATGTTTTTCCTCCAGCAAAGCCTTTCCTGGCTTCATCAAATCTTCTGGCTCCAGCCATCACTTTGTTCCCCTTGTTTGCATAGGCAGGGTTATTTGGCCAGACCAGCTGAAAGAGCTGTATTTGCTAAATACGTGCTTAGTGTCCCCGTTTCTTCTCAGGATCCTTCTGTGTGCCACTGCTCTTCCACCACCGCATCCCCAGCATCCTATTGTACTCTGAGTCGAGGCCTCTTGAGTCTCCCAGCTTAATAACTTCTCTGCTTCACCATCCAATATTATTAAAACATATTTAGTATTCAGGGATTTAGATCCTGACCTTCTATAATTATTGACACCTATTTAATTTCTCCTTTCATCCATGGCCAAGCCTGGTACAGCTGCTGTGGCACATGTATATACATCATTGTTGCCAGCACAAGCTGATTGGCATTCATGCTTGAGTGTCTTTTTATTTTCTCCTTGGATGCTGGGGAGCAGCCTGAGTAGCTCAGAAACTAAAGAGCTTCATCTATTAGGCGTGACAGATTTGTATTCAGCGGTAAATGCCTGACCTTGCTCAAACTCCCTCATCCATTCCCATCATCCCCTCCCAGATGAAAGATTCTGCTTAACTCCTGCTTCCTGTCTGTCGCCTTGGAAACAGGGACGAAGCGATGCAGCCTGAGAGAATAACTAATAAGGAAATATCTCTAGTGTAAGAATAAAAACACATTGTGAAGAAAGGTGCCCGCCACAAGCAGGCATGTGAGGGGCTTTTGGCAGGAGGACTTCAAAGGCGATCAGACATGAGTAATGTAGTCATGTTACCTTATAGTGAATAAGGGTAATAACTGGGATGAAATGCCAATGCCCTCTTGCTATGGAACAATGTTCTTTAGCTTTAAGTTTCCATGTGCATGTGTAATCAGCTGGAGCACTTGAGCACTAAAACTTGTGATTTGGGCTTTGGTATGATGTGAACAAGCATAGGGGAAAACCTGGCATGTGCCCATCACCTGCTATCCCTTCCCTGCTCTTCTCCCCTTGTAACACTTCGCTTAGCATAACTCTTAACCTCTCACCATTTCTGGTTTTTAATGGTTTCCCAGGTCAACAAAAAAAGTTTAGACTTCAGACCAACTATGAATTGAACCTGGAAACTTCTTCAGGTCCTGGCTTACAGAAAAGCTGCTTTGGATTGATTTGCTGCAGTGAGAAAAGCCTTTGAACATCACAACAAACACTTTTCTTCCTGTTCTGTACACTCAGTTGTGTCTGCAGGTGTTAACGTGTGCATTCATTAGCATGTGTGTGCAGTCTGTGTCTACGTACATTATCAGTACTGTGTTACATACCTACAGAGGTTGGTGTGAACTCATTGACTTACTGGGCTGGCTGCATCCAGCGTTCAGCCCATGATTTTCACCTCAACTGTTGCATTGGATTTCCCATCTTGAAAAGTCCTGAGTAACCTGGGCAAGTCTGGATTTTTTTTTTCCCAACAGATTTGCTTTGTTGCATGTTCTGTATTTGCTGAACATGATTATGCACGTTCTGAGGTCAGGAATTTCCAGGAGTTACTTCTTTGTCAATCTGGAAAAAATATATATAGTATACAAATATATGTACACTGCATGCATATATACATACACGCAATTTCGCCACAAACCGAGTAGTTCAGCCCATTGTGTCAGTTGGTACATTTTATCTTGATTAGGGTTGTATGAATTTCTGTAGTTCTCATGAGTGATTCCTGTTACATGTGGATAAACAGTCCACATGCCATAACTCGGTGCCCTTATTTGGGTCTTGAGAGGGGTCTTAGGGTGTCAAGGGAGTGCATGGCCCTGGTTATCTCTCTCTGGGCAGCCCACAGCAGTCACTGGCAGAGCAAACATCTGTCCTTCTGCTGACAGCAGCAGCTCTTCATATGCCTTTGGAGTGGGTTTCTGAAGCAGCGCAGTATAGTTATATGAAATACCACATGTATTTTATTATTCCTGGGGTCTGTGCCACCCTTGCTATGGTCATGTATGAAAAAGGAGGTGATTCAGAGAGTTAATTTGTAGCACAGTAAATGTAAGAGAGAGGACAGAATGATGGAGTGGTAAATAACAAAGGACGCTAAAAGTACTCTAGAGCAGGCTTGATACTTTGGAGAATGGAGCTGGGTTTTGTAATGTTAAAGAAATATCTGCCGTGCTTATCTTGCGTTGCCATATTTGCTCAAGATTCTAATACTGAAATAAAGAGGCAAAACCTATCAGTCTCCTTATCATGTAGTGTATTATTTCCAATGGTTTCTTATACAAAGTATTGTAAAGTGGTAAAAGTAATTAAAACATGTCTGGGAAGTATTGCAAAAATTTAAAGGGAAGAAAGGGTTACAATGCTTAGAAAAAGAAGGAAAGTATGATTGTGGATTTAGTGCAAGAGGATGTTCATGATTAAATGGATACCACATATGCAATCAGGAAGGAAATACTGAAGACTAATAGCTGGGCTCTCAGAATTAAGGAAGAGGTGAAGACAGATCATTTAAAGGAAGATGGGGAAAAGTGTATGTAGGTGTTCAAAGAAGCAGGTTCTTCTGCTAATGTTGACATGATTGGCTTCAGAAGGGAAGGAGAATGTGCAGGGTAGGAAAGGAAACCAGAAAGGAGCTCTTATAAAAAAACCCAGAACACCAACCACCAGTTGATTTCAAGTATCACTGGCATGAAAATAGTAAGATGAGAGAAGAAACTAAAATATTGGTATTTGGCTGGATATAAGAAAAGCAGCTTAACATTGTGCAAGGCTTTAAGCTACTCTTCCTCAAAGGATTTTTGTGGAAGGTGTTCCTGCCCTTGGCCAGGGGTTGAAATTGGATGAGCCTTAAGGTCCCTTCCAATCCGAACCAGTCTATGATTCTATGATTACTAGAGTTAAATGGGTTAGAGTCACACACAGAGTGACTTAGATGGTTAAGCAAACTAAGCATATTCAACTGATGTGTTTTTTAACTATAGCCAAGTAAAAAATAATATATATAGGAATCAGAAAGAGGGCAGTACCCAGAGAAACACTGAGGAAAACAATCACCCTAGAAAGAACAGTGGATAAAAAGTGCATTCAAAAAGGAATCCTCTTGAGTGCTATGAAGAAGAGGGATAATGCATTAAATGCATTAATTCGGATATCTAAACAGAGGATTAGTGAGCGGGAGCTGCTGTGATGCTGCCTTTGTCACTGTCCAAACCAAGGCTGGGTGATTTCCTCCAGGATAACTTTCAGCTAAACACAAGTCATTTAAACACAATACAGGGCACAGAATCCATGGTGAGTCCAGTGTTTTATTGCAGAGATGCAACACTGAGAGGTGTCTACGGGAAATCTGAGCTATGTTTGGAAGGTGAGTGTGGTGCAGCAGGTTTAATAGGTTTCTGTCCAACTAGGAGGAGTACCAAGGAATGTTTTACTGAGCTGATTTAAGCTAAAATACTTCCATTTATTTGACAAAAAAATAAATTAACTTAATATGAAATTAATAAAAATATGAGTTTCCCAGAACAAAAATGAAAAATTTCAAAATAAGAAAATCGAGATATGTGGAGACTACTATTTTCATGGGAACTTCTTTCAGACATCAAAATTGACTCAGCTAGGCTTCGACAGAGGCAGGGTCATAC
The DNA here is from genome assembly GCA_017639245.1 of Myiopsitta monachus. Taxonomy (NCBI): domain Eukaryota; kingdom Metazoa; phylum Chordata; class Aves; order Psittaciformes; family Psittacidae; genus Myiopsitta; species Myiopsitta monachus. The sequence continues at coordinate 347,847 of CM029941.1, read as the reverse complement.
TGGCAGAGAGGAAAGCATTTTCTTTTTCCAGGAGCCCTAGCAGGTTGTCTAAAAAGAATATTTTGCTCTTCCTCTCTTACAACAAAATTGTTTGTGTTGATAGATTAAACAGAGTTGGATTAGACAGGATGCATTCTCTGGTACCAACTGTTGGAGAAATGTGATTGCCACATTTAATGAAGTGTAGTATACTCTCATCTATATGATTATTATTTTTTTAAACAGGATACTGAAGATGCCATTATAGAAAACTCTTTTATTATTGAGATTTCTGAAGAGACAGAAGGGAAGGACCTATAGTTGATGCCAAGGGAAAGGAGCTATTGAAAACCAAATAAGTCCTACTAAAGGTTTAAATTAAAGGGGAAAAAAATATTGAGATGTACAAGTACATTTCCAAGTCTGTTTGTAGGCAGCTGTTCCTTTACAGAAGCTGCAATGCAAGGTCTTTGTAACCTTGACAGAATTTGCTGAGGCGATCTCTGTATGAAGAGGAAACACTTTTCCAGTATGTTAGTCGCACCCTGGCTTTCCTTCAGCATCAGATATGCATGAGTATTCTCCCAGCATTTTCCCTTTTGTTAAAACTACCTGGCTGTATCCTGCTGTACACACGACTTGTTTTGATTTTTTACCAGGAGCTTTGTGTGTCTTTTCACTGTAGCAAGGAAAGGGAAAAGACCCATGTCCTCTGCTGAGCCGTTTCAGATCCATCTGGGCTGGTGATACATTATAGATGCTGGATCCAAAAGCATGCTTGTTTTTTTTGGCTCTGCTTTCAAGACCCCTGTGCCACAGAATCAATATTGTTTAATGTCAGTCTTGCCAGCTCTTCTTTTCTTTTGGGAATGAAATTAATTTTCTTCAACTTGGCATGTATAGGACAACAGTGTCCCCCCTGACCTGCTGCTTGAACATATGCAATTATCCTAACAGTGGAGGCTGTGAAGGAAATAGCTTTTAAAGCATTAGACATGGCAGCTTTAGAACATTAGCAAGCACTAGACTGAGGCAGACGTCCCGTGATACTACCCATTTTCTAACCTCTGTTGGATAGACTGAAGGTAGATATTTTCCTTTCACTGAATACCTTTTCTTGGCATAAAACTCAGCTGGTGCTTCATAACAGATGAAAATCCCCTTCCATTGTCAAGTCTCCTTGGTCATACCATGCAGGGCATATCCGAAACACCTGGTTTTAACTGTGATTTGTTAGCTTCATCACACAGTGCACAGAGTTTGCAAAGTCTAGAAAAGTAGCATTTAGAGGTTCTTTCAGTAATCTTATATATTATCCATACATTATTAGGTGGAATTTTTAACATACGGTATAAAGCAAATGGATTGCAAGACCCTTAAAAAATACATGTTGTATAAATATTATTCTCTTACACATTAACTAAGTAATATTTTCCATTGTCAGCCCTGGAGTGGTGGGTTCTTTCGTTTTGTCTTTTCAGTCTAGTGTGAATTTCTTGAGGTTGGAAAACATAATGCCATTTTGCTGTAGATAGATTATTTTCTGACTGGTTTCTACTGATTTCTATTCTAACACCTTGGGTTTTTGCCATTACACTAGACTTGGGAGAATTATTCTAGCGTGACCACTGTTTGAATGTACTCTTTGGTCTGCTCCAAAGTTTTGCCAGAGGCAGTTTGTCTGCCTGCCATTTCTTACATTACCCTGATGACCTGAGAAAGAAAGCTCAATCTGTAAAGCAGAGAATGGGATTCTATTTAAAGGAGTGTTTTGCATTAAGCAAGTCTTATCTTTTATTTATTTATTTTTTTATTTTTTCAATTTCATTAAGTAAATGAATTTGAAACTATACCAAATCACTAATTTTTTTGTTTAGGGAACATCACATAGACCCAGGCACTTGTAGCTATACTAAGGAATTTTCTCCTGCTGCAATATTTCCATTCATAAGGAAAAAAGGAGCAAACCAGAGCTTTCCTCAACTCTGTATGATGAGGAGTTGGTTTAAAGGTTGGACCACATGGTACTTGAGGTCCCTTCCAATCCAGTATTCTATGATTTTACATGGTATTTTTTCCTTAAGAGGACTGAGTGAAGTCTGCTATGACTTGCCTGAGATCAATGCCTTGTATCCAAAGTACAATATGTACATTTTACACCCTCAGGAAGGGTTTTCCCTGGTTTTCTCTGTCCTGTGAAGGAACTCACATACAGCTGTTCTTGGGGCAAGCTAGCCTTAGTAATTCTTGCTTTCCCTTATGCCCATCTAGATAACAAGGCTGCAACTGAGGATCGGTCTTGCCACTTAGCAAACATCTCTCAAGTGTGTCTTTTTGCTCATGTTTTCTACTGCCGTCTTGGGTTTATTTTTCTTGCTGCATGATTTTTTCCACTTCCATATGTTGTCTAAGATGGCTGTGAAAGCTCTATGGAAGCACACGAGGGGTATTACCATGTGTCCAGCCAGTTGTTCAGCTCATGATGCTTCACTTCATAGAATCGTGGAACAGTTTAGATTGGAAGGGACCTTAGAGATCATCTAGCTCTAATCTCTTGGTCACGGACAGCAACACCTTACACTTCTCCAGTTTTTACCTGTTAATTTGCCAGAAGTAACAACAAAGGCTGGCACTCCCTTTTGCCTGTACTGGTTTCTGTATTCCCTATGGAGAATTGGGTGACAGTAGGCAGTTAAATAAGAAGGAATATTAATGCAACATAATATGATAATGGGAAGCCTTATCTCTTTAGCTTCTATCTAACAAACTGTTAAAGGAACATAGCTCAACACTGAGTTGGGAAGCTCTCTGCTGATAGCCACTTTTGTAAGCTGGGGTAGGATGTGATCCTTCTCTGTCACTGGAGTTCGGCTTGGTTTCACTACCTAATAGTTTTTGGCTTGCAAAAGGTGCACCATGCCAATGGTCACGGGGAGTATATGTAGATGGTGCATACAGCAGACTCTAACTACAATTTTAAATCCTCCCTGATGTTAATTAGAGATGCCTTGGGCTACAAAATGTTGTTTTGTTGTGGTATCTGCCCAAGACCCCAGCTGGGACAGCCAACATGGATATCGGTGACGCTACATGGATGCATGTCTTTGCCCAGATTAATGCAACCTTCTCAGCTAGTTAAATAAGCAGAAGTGGATACGATAGTAATGTGGTTGTATAGCTTTGAGTATATTGAGGATTTCTACACAATGCTGTGAAGGTTAAACACCCTTAAGTGATTATGGGATTAGGTCTTTTGCAATGTGATGTTATGCTTTCTGTGAACCAGGCTATATCTCAGCACTGCAATATGAAAACATGATGTGAGTATATAGTTAGTGTTGTCATGTGTCCCTTTGTGATAGTAAGACATAATATATTCATTTTCATGTGGATTTGATGACTTTCAGCCAATTGTGCATTAACAGCACCAGTTAGTAAGATTTGTTTAAAACCTTGGCAATGCCCTGTTTAAAAATGATACCCACTTTTAATGAAAACTTCCGCCTTCCCTTATTGCTGCATATGAGTGATGCCAACAGAAATGGAATGAGATTTAAATGGCTGTTTTCTGCTTTGTAGAAGATGGTTAGCATGCAGGAGAATAGCGAATGTTTGCCAGCAACATATTGTGTTCCCCAGAGAACCAGCTCCTGCATAAGTTAGCAGTCTTTGCATGGAAAGGTAATTCCATATATAAGCAAATCAAAATGGTCTTGCTCTCTGGTTCTTACATAGAGCAACTTGGAGTGGGTAGAGGGCAGTTCTATACATCGGTGCAAAAATCTAAAGCTCCTTTGGAAAGAAAGTGAAAAGAATGGAACTTGTGTGTCAGCACTATGATAGAGATGATATTAATGGCTGTTCAGGGCTGCAAAGAGAGCAGCAGCCTGTCATTGTTTCAGGCCTCATGGTGGATTATTTACATGCAGATCAGCCCCTGTGTGCTGTGCTGAATTGCTCCTGTATAGAATAAACCAGGCCTTCAAATCACTCTGAATAGCTTGGGCTGGCGCTATAGATTTCTGCAGGCCTCCCTGCTTGATTACATTTCTGGTTGGATTCACAAATTTATAAAAGTAAGTCAGTTCATTTATTTTGGGCCAAATTAAATACATGTGAAGGAATTTCATGCGTCTGGTGGGGAAAAAGAAAAAAAAAAGGAGGGGGTGTTCAAATGTGATGATTACCTTGAATTTTGGGAGTTTAGACCCACTGTAGTTACGATGAGCGCGGGACTCCACACTGGCTATGGCCACCACATGAAGCTGGGCTGTTCTTTAACCCCACTGTTACCATTACCTCATGCTTGGCACCTATTTTTTGCTGTCTAACTTTAAGGGCAAGCACATGAAATGGTTTCTGTACTTAGATTTTGATTTAATATTCTTGTGATCAGCCCCAGATAATTTCCTGCTTAGAAACCAGCACCATTGAGCTATCCAAACATGCAGCCTTGCCATTTCCAATCATATGGATAGAAATTTGTTCTTTCTTTTTTGCCTTGTTTCTTGTTTTGTTTCTGTTTATAGGAGATGTTGATTTGGGGCTCATTTTTCTCTTATCATCATGCAGAATCATTTGTAAATATTGTTTCTGCACTTTTGCTTGTTTCTTCCTTATCAAAGTTAGCTGAATTTAGTCAGCAAGACCAATGTGACCTGCTATCCAAAGATGAGTGATGGCGTGGGTTGCTGGACACATGCAGACTCCCTGTTGTTGCTAAGCCATCTCTCATGGAGATTTTGCTGAACCATGTCTCATGTCCATTCCCCAAGTGCAGGACCAAGTCCTGACCAAGCCCCTCCCTTGATGCCATGTGAACACCTGCTAAAATACAACTCATGCACTCTATGTCTTGCTTTTCTCAGCGATCATCATTCCAACATGTAGGTCATTTTCATAAATACCTCCAACACTGCGTTGAGATCTCCAAGCTCCTCTGCTATGGAGAGAGGCTGAGAGAGCTGGTCTGGGTCAGCCTGGAGAAGGGAAGGATCCTTAAGGGGAGACCTTAGAGCAGCTCCAGTGCCTGAATGAGCTCTAGGAAACCTGGAGAGGGACTTTGGACAAGGGCCTGTAGGGGCAGGACAGGGGAATGGCTTTAAGCTGCCAGAGGGGAGACTGAGATGAGCTCTTGGGCAGAAGCTCTTTGCTGTGAGGGTGCTGAGGTGCTGGCACAGGGTGCCCAGAGAAGCTGTGGCTGCCCCATGGCTGGCCGTGTTGAAGGCCAGGTTGGACACAGGGGCTTGGAGCAACTGCTCCAGTGGACGGTGTCCCTGCCCATGGCAGGGGGTTGGATTTGGGTGGTCAATCAAAACCATACTGTGATCCTTCTGGGTGTCTGTTGTCAATCTTATTTCTTCTTACTAGGAGAGGCCCAGGCTGGAACTTATGAGGAAGACCCTGACTAGCAACACCTCCCATGGAGGAACTGGTCTCCCACTCATGACACCACTGTGCATTTCTCATCCACAGTAACAGAGGAAACTTTTCAAGTGGTAGGAGCCTCCTCAGGCTCCAGCAGGATGCTTCTCCATGCTTGTAGTAGCCACCAGGATGGTATTTACTCTCATGAGATATTTTTATTCTCATCGTTCCCTGTCCCAAGGAAGCTGCAGGGCTAGTGTCTTTCTCACTATGCTGAGGTCTTAAGCTGTCTCCAGTTGCAACTCCACTTTTCTAAGGCTATGGTATGAAAACAATAGCTGTGGCTCCTTCTCAGGAGTGACTTCTGATGGAGTCGGTAATCACCAAGCTCCTTGCCTTTGTACTCACAGGCTTCCAGTTCAAGGAGACAAATTAGCTGTTCTTTAAGGTTACTAGTTGCCAGCCTGACATTTCTGAGCACATGACATGGTATGACATTTTTCCATTATGACACATGATAAAAGCTTATTTATGGGTCTTGAATAGCTGGAAGATGTATCTTGCACTTTTTCAGCTGCTCAGGTCCTGGCATAGCCATCAATTACTGGGTCTTTGTGCAAAGACTGAAGAAGAATAATCTCTTTTTTTTTTTTTTTTTTTTATTTCTCTTCATTTATTCCTTCAACTCCAGGGTTTGTAGAGATAGTTTTTCAAGTATTTCTTTTCTTTCATGGTTACATGTCCATACTTTTTGTGGAGAATATATCACCCATATCACCCATACTATAATGATCTTTATTAAAACTGTCTTTAAGGAGCCAATGAGTTGGGGTTTTCTTCTCCTTTGTTTTAAATGTTGTTTCCTTTTTCTGCATAAAACACATTTTTTTTTCCAAAAAAAAAAAAAATCCACTGTGTTTCCACTTCTTTTCTGGCTTGCAATGCATTTTCATTGACTTAGTTTGCTATGTTAGTAGCACCTGACTTTCTAGAATTCAGTATCAATTGTAATTTTTAAAAACACATATTCCTGATTTCTGTTTTATTCCGCTTATTGTATGGAGTAATGGAATTCAGGGGTTTTTCAGCAAGATAAAATAATTTTCTTAAATTATTCAAGTTCTTTAGTCCTTTCAGAAATGTGTTTACTGCTTTCTCCTTCTAAAAAAACACTCATCACTGTTTCAACTTGGAGTAATTTGTCTCTCTTTGTAAATAAACCATGAAAAGTTTGGGATCTTTTCAGAAGAAAAACCCCCAAATCTGTTCTCAAAACCAGGAGGTCTGTGCATGATGAAAATTTCATTATTCCCTCAGTCATTCAGCCAGAGGATTTCTATTTTAAATCATGAAGCTTGCAGAAAGACACGAGAAAAAAGAAAACTGCAGGTTTCACCTGTGTTTTGGTGGGAATCTTTTACCACTTTGCAGAGCAAAGTTTTAGACTGGCTTTAAAATTTCAAGCCAATATTACACCCCATGAATGTCTGGGCATCTGTGACAACTTGTTTTACACACCAGCTTGCACTGGGGAAGTGAGTTATTTTCTGAGAGTGTAAAGATTTCAGTGGCACAAACCATGCTGCTTCAGGTTTGAGCCGCTGCAGCCTCTTCTGAAGAGCGCTAACAGTGAAATATTTAGTTCTATTTCCCATCAGCGAATAGCTGGAAAATAACTCCACTGACAGGGTTGGTGATTGTTTACATCTGACTGCAATCTTTGGTGAATCATCTTTCATAAGTACTGTGGGGAAAAAATCATTTATTTTTCTGTCATTTTAACTGCAGCTTGAAATACCTCAACTGAAAAACTTTCTTGTTCTTGAATGAACTTAATCATGTTTTCTTCCATTGCTTTGTTTCAACTTTTCCAATTGTAATGCACACTATTAATAACAGGGATGTATTAGTCTGTTTTTCCTGCTCTCCGCTGATGTTTTTCCAGTTCCAGCCTCAACATTTGTGCTCTGTCGGGGGCAACTCATGGTTAACAATGACAGAGTTTATGAGATTTGACCTTTTTTGAAAGCATGAGTGGGGATGGGATGGTAGGATGCTCATTTTGATGGGGACAATCATCTGGAGCCTTCTTCCGATGAAGGATGCTCACACAGCAATGGGCAGCAGCTCCCTCTCCCTTTCTCCTTGAAAAAACTTCTAAAGGTCTTGAGCTCATCCAAATGCAGGAACGTGTCTCTCTCCCCCTTTTATCTCAAATTTCTTCTCAAGACAGGAAAACCACTTCTGTCTGGCTCTGAATAATAACGTAGAGCATGGAGAGCCCTGTTAATATCAAAGCATTCGCAGTGTAAGCATGGCTCACTATGAATAAGGATATCATAATTCAGCCATCCAATACCAAACATTTTACTGTAATTTTTAATTCCTTATAGATTTCTAGGGGCCTACTCTGTACCTTTAAAAACAACAGGGAGTTTGCCCTTGACTTCAGGCCAAAGAGGTGCCAAATCATACCTTAACAGACTATTTTAAAATGATCTACAAATGACTTTTGGATTTTTTGTATTAATAAGGCTTTTTCCTCTCCTTTGCATGTTAGAGGACAATTCCCCCTGGTAACAAACTTAATGCAGTTTAGTAACAAACTAAAGCCAAATTAATTGTGTTATCCTAAACACTCTTTCCTTGTACAATCAGCCTTGTGATTTTCAAAGGAAACAGTATAAAATTTGCAAGACTAATAATCATAATTATAATGAATAATGAATCCTGAGATGTTATTACACACTGAAAACACACCCTCCCATGCTGTGCCTTACTGTTCAATTATTTAAAGCTCCCTGACAATTATAAACTCACTTTAAGTCTGTCTTCTCACATGATGAGGAGCCATAACCCCAGCCACAGCAGCTTTCTCTTTTTTTATCATTGCAGTTCAAAATAAAATTGCACTTAATATTTCAAAAGGAAAGACTCTTTCTCTAGTCCTCCAATTTTTCTGCTTAGAAATGCTGTTTTATTTCAAAGCTTTATCCATGAGAAAAAGAAAGCAAGCAACATTTCCAACCAAAGTGCTGTGATTATGTTCTGCCAGGAGAAGAGCTTGGGGAAGAGGATTGTGTTGTCAGCTTTTTAAAAAAAAAAAAAAAAATCAAAAACACTAAAGCTTGGAATTATATATTAATATTGTCAAAGTTGGTAAGAATTCTGTTCATACTGCTTATAGCAGCAAGCCCTCTGAGCAAACTTGAACTACAATGTGTCAGTGAAGCTCAGCTTTCCATCACTTCAGCCCTGCCCAGGTGTTACAGGTATCTCAGCAGCCTAAGAGGCAGTATCTCTCCCCAGCTTTTGGGAGAACTAAGGATGCAATAAGTCTAATCTAGTCTAGTCTGGTCTGGTCTTGTCCCGTCTATCTGCTGCTCTGTTGTTGTGTCCTGTCCTGCTCTTTCCTGTCCTGTGCTGTCCTGTCCTGTTCTACTCTACTCATTACTCCACTCTACTCTACTCTGCTCTACTCTGCACTCCCATTCCATTCCATTCCATTCCATTCCATTCCATGTCTTAGCCTCAACTCCCAGTCCCTCAGAAATCCCCTGAGTCTGTGCTCCCAAACCTCATCTCTCTTTTGCTCTGATCCTCTTATGTGCTTTTATTAATTGTTTAGGCAACTTGCAGTACACCAAAATGGACATACTTGGGCATACTAAATCCTGTCCTAACATCCCTTAACAGGATGCAAGGAGAGAATTGTAAAATCGGGGCAGATTTCCACAGTAGATGCTGTTGTGGTAGACGGTCACCCATTGCTTCTGCATGATTCAGCTGAACCCTGCTGTCTGATGTGGGACCTTCACTTCGCACCTTACCTCATCCATGGGCAGGTTTTGTAAACAGTTTTGGGTGGCACTCAGTGTCCTCATTGTTCTGCTTAAACCACAATACTGGCCAAGTGATCAACCTTGTGTAAATGGAGAACATCAGTGTCTTCCTCACTGGCATGTCTCAAGCGCTCACTGTGGCCATTTGTCCAGCTGGACAAATGGAATCGGATTTTCTTCAAAAATGTGTAACATTAACCAAAACCTTTCTTTTTTTTTTTTCTTTTTTCAGAAGCCCATGCGGTCATTCAGTAGAAATATTTCCAGATCAAAGTTTGACTCAGTAGCTCCTGTATAGAGTAAGATAGTTTTAAACTTTTTTCCCCTGCACTGAGTAAAGTATTTCTCCCATTAGCTCTCCTCTATCCTTCTCCTTCCAAAATACTAGTGGGCGGTTCTCCACTGAAAAATTGCAACCTAATAGGTGAGAAAAAGGTTGAAAATTACAGGTGATTGAAGAGAGAATTAGAATGGTAGAAAGCCAGCAATTTTTAAGATGCTACTGTAACTACCACTATTATGTGTAATTCTTTTTCAGTCTATGGCAAAGTAGATAACATTAATGAAACTATTAGTATCAATACACACTGCTATAAATATAATTTCTGTTGTATCAAAGTAACTGCTTTGCTAATGGGGCACAGTGAGTTTCATTAATGTATAAATTAGTTCTGTTGGTTTCTTGCTTTTATCAGTAAATTCAATATTCTGGGAAAAAAATCTTACCTTGAGAAATATGTAAGATATTATTATATTTTTTCAATGCTTTGCACCATGATAAGGGTCTCAGAATTAGTATTCAACAGATCTGATTGCTATTTTTCAAACTGGTGTAGGTGGGGAGATAATTTTTAGAAAGGACAGAGCACTAAAATCTCTGCTGACTCTTTTTTTTCCCCCTGTAGCAAGCGATCAGCCATTAAGCCTTCTAACAGGCTCGTTATAGATTGGAGGCACTAATTCTCTGAGGTTGGGAATCTTCTTAATTACTAATTTTGTTCCCTGTGTGGTAGAACAATTGTTCTGGGAACAGCATAAACCTATAGACATACATCCTACAAGCCTATTCCTTGACATCACAGTCATCCTCACTGGGGCTCTTTTTTGACCCCTTTCCCCACCTTAGAAGCACATCCTGGCGTCACAGAAAGTATAAATGTGATCAGCCCCGCCACTTTTGATGCCCTTCAGTACCCCCTACCAAGAAGCAGCTGAGAGGGGAGCATACTTTTTGTACCAAGCCTATACATGAGGTTGAAGAGTCACTGAGCTCTTGCTGAAGCCTTTTGATGCACCCAAGAGCTGATGTTCATTAAACTTTTGATGACTCCCTTTATTTGAGATCCCTGGGCTCTTGAGGAATTGTGGTAGAATTGGCCAAAATGCAACAGATGCCATAGAGGGTTTAATGGGCAGACAAATGGGATGATCACTAAGCTCTCTTTCCTTAAAAAATCAGATTTAAAAATATAACATGGCAATAGCTGCCATGAAGACGATTTCATGCAGGGGTTTCAACCTAGAGCTTAAATTTCGGCTTTAGAGGTAAGTACTTTTACCATTTTTGTGTCTGGCCATACTGATAGTCGATGAAATGTTTAATTTTGTGTTCGATGTCTCTTTAGGAGTGGGTAGGGTCACTGCTTTAGTCTTCTGCTCTTTATCAGCACCTGTAATTTCACTTCTTAAAGCAGATGAATCCCAGGCAACAGGTTAGGCCTTTGGTGTTTTGCTGATGATGTCCATCAGTCTTTTGAGCCCTGGACCTACTAGGTGGCCAGCCTATCACTTTGCTGGGACTGCTTCGGCAATCCTGTTACATAGATTCTTAGATTCATCGAACGGTTTGTGTTGGAAGAGACCTTAAAGCTCACCCAGTCCCAAGCCCCCGTTATGGACAGGGACACCTTCCACTAGAGCAGCTTTCTCCAAGCCCCTCTGTCCAACCTGGCCTTGAACACTGCCAGGGATGGGGCAGCCACAGCTTCTCTGGGCACCCTGTGCCAGCGCCTCAGCACCCTCACAGGGAAGAACTTCTTCCTTATATCTAACCTAAATCGACCCTCTTTCAGTTTAAAACCATTCAGCCTTGTCCTATTACATAGTGTAACAGCAGAACTGGGAGCCCTACAGCAGGATCCTTCTGCCCCCTCCCTCTGCCTGCCCCAGGCTTGGTGTGGACTTAGCATCATTTTGCGTTTCTGGGGAAAGAAATACTGGATGTTGTGGGTCTGTAAACATATGCTGTAAACTTAATGAATAGGGTGCTTTCAGAGCAGCCTCCCTCCAGCGTTGGCCAGGACGAGGGAGAAATGCCATGGTTTCCTACTGATTTAGTGAGAACACAGTTTTGCTACGTGTTATATTTTACAGAAATTAAGTTATTTTCTATGACTCCCTCTTCTCCCCAGCACAGCAGAAAACATCCTTCCCATCTTACCGCTGCCCTGCTCCTACTTTAGGAAGTTGTAAGAAATTTCTATGGAAGAAGAAATAGCACTTAGTGCCTTGTAGCCCCACGGTTTTGGGGTTGTGAAGTGCATGTTTAGTTCATTCGGCGTGGTGTGGAATAGCAGAGGCACGGCTTACCTGTCTTCCTAAAACTAGCAAGCGCACCAGTACAAGTCTAGTGAATTTATATTGACTTCTGCTGTGCTGCAGATGAACCAAGACTAGATCCGTCTCCACAGTACTAGGAATTCCATTCATGAGCTACTGAAGGTCCACCATGCACGGTGGGATGCTGAGCCTGCCAGCTTACATTGGAAGTAACAGCTGGGTCATCTGCTGACTGTGAGAACCTTTTACAGTTAAGAAATTACATCTCCACAAATTATTCGTATGCTGGGGACAGGTGTATGGTTTATTTTTAAGAGTGTGGAAGGTCAAAGTAACTGCAAATCTTTCTCTCTTAAAAGTGCTATCCTTGAGATACCTTGGTGTGCAGCACGCAGTCACACACAGGGCTCCTGGAAGTTTTCCAGCTCCTGCATGGTTTTGCTCACTCTGCTGAAAATTCACAGGCTTTATTAAGCCAGGCATTTCTGTGATACGGAGAGGGGGGAAAAAAGGGCACACAGGTCTATTCCTAAGTTGTCATTGCCAGCTTGTAGGCTGGTTTATGCTGTGAAGAAGTCAGGGTTATACAGGTGTAGCATCCAGGAATCCATCTGTTTGCCTTATCTCTTACCTTCCTTCCTCTTCTTATTCGTAGCATCACTGAACTATGCAGTGGTTTGGGTTGGACAGAACCTTAAATCTCCTCCAGTTCCAACCCCCTGCCATGGGCAGGGACACCTTCCACTGGAGCAGTTGCTCCAAGACCCACTGTCAAACCTGGTCTTGAACACTGCCAGGGATGGGGCAGCCACAGCTTCTCTGGACACCCTGTGCCATCGACTCAGCACCCTCAAAGCAAAGAGCTTCTGCCCAAGAGCTCATATCAGTCTCCCCTCTGGCAGGTTAAAGCCATTCCCCTGTCCTGTCCCTCCAGGCCCTTGTCCAAAGCCCCTCCCCAGCTTTCTTTTTGGAGCCTTTAGGTATCCCTCTCTTATAGGCCCTCTTTAGTTATTTATTAGCAGTTGCGCAGTTTAAAATGCTTATGAAAAGAGTAAAGGTCAAAAATTTTTAATTGTTTTGAAACTGCCAGGTGGGCAGAGAAGAGCCACCAGAGTCAGTCCTGGAAGCGCAAGAGGGAGAGCTGAGTTGCCCCCATGTCCTGAGGTGGTGGGCAGCTGTGGGAAAGGGATGTGGGGGTCCCTCTGGACCCCTCCACAGGGCTTTGCTACCCTACCGAGCATTGGAAACATCTGGGGGATGTGGAGCTTTTGGAGGTGCGCTGTGGGCTACACATCTGCAAGTTGTTGGCTGGTTTAATGCCTGACTTTGCTCCCCTCCTGTTCTCTCCCTGCATACTGCTGAAGGTGGCACATGCCTTATAGAAAACAGAAGCGTTCAAGAGCTGTCTGGATTATTTAAAATCTCACTTTGCACTTTCCAGGAAATTTGGGCTCGGGTGTTTCTCTTCTTGTTTATTTTCAAGCTAGATGGTAGCAGTTATTTAATGCAGTTTTATACAAAGCATACAATAAAATGATGGGCTGAATGGAAAATTCAAAGTGACTGTGTTGATGTAATTCCCATGTCAGGAAAAAGGTAGTGGTAAGAGCAGAGTAGTCATGGCACCTGGGCAATGCAGATGAAAAAAGACCTCTTAGATCCTCATCAGTCTCTTTTAATACTTTTATTTCTGTAAGATCTGAGCATTTCACATCACTGAATTTACTTACCTGTTAACTCCTGTCTGAAGTTAAGTGATTTGGGAGCTTTTTTAATTGCCTGCCTGAGGAACACTGGGTGTTGTAATACATGTCATAAAAAAGCAATGAAAAATAAGCATGATTATTTTATTGTGCTGATGGGAAAACATAGGAGCAGTATAAGAGAGATTCTCTATGTTATGCTGAAAATCTTGCAGAGCTAGCAGTTGAATTGGGACACCTTTTACATAGGCAAAATGTCTTTACTACACAGCCATCTTTCTTGTTTTTCCATGTCTGTTTTGGGCTTTCTGGTTGAAATATTGATGATTTTGCTGTAGGTCAAAGCTGGTTCTTTACAGATAAATATTTTTTGCACTAAAGCAGCTCAGGAGTTCCCCTTAGTGCTTCCTTTAGTTTTCATGTAGCCAAGACTTTGCAGGTGTTCAGTAAAGCAAAACCAGTTGATAGGTTTCTGCAGTGTATCAAGAGACCAGAGAAACATTGTGGACCATGGTTTTGTTGAGGAACTCAAAATAGCTTCCTGTGAAAATTGCTGTAAAAGGCTTGATTAATTTATTTGTCAGTTCATTCTGGTACGTAGCCATAGAAGCAAGTGCTGTAGGGGTAAGATCAAATTCATCATGGAGAGCAGCTCCTTGAGCTGTGTTAGTTAACGAGGTCTGGAACAGGCTTGCTGCTGTCAAGGTAAGTCACGGAGATATGTCTCCTCTCTGCAAGACAGAACTGAGTGAGAAACTGAGGCAGGCAGAGAAAGGTTTTTTTAGGGGAAGAATATTAACAACCAACCAGTGAATCAAGGCAATAGGCTTTAACAGATGTATGCTGGAGGAGAGGGACAGCTAAAGGAGATGCTCTGAGCCCATGCGATGTTTGAGCATCATCGTGGTCACCCATGTGGAGGTACCACGTGGCTGATTCTGGAGTTTCCTACCCAAGACAATTAGTTTTAAAATGCCGGGAGATCCAGTATCATTCCACTTTTATCTTCAAAGACATCCCAGCTTTCAAAGCCTTGTGTATTTAGGAAGAGTTGCTGCAAGAAAGTTTGATTTAATTTTTGGAAGTAAAAATGTCAAGCCTGCAGGCTGCTACCTCATGATGGCATGGGTTTGTTCCCAGTGGAGAGAGGTCAATTTTCTGGGTTATCCACAGGTATTTTAATGAACTATGATAAATTTCTTCTCCTGAAATGCATACCTTGGATTTAGCCTGACATTTCATGGCTGCCCTTGCAATTGTAAGGTTCTGAAGCTTCCCACTGGATACAAGATGGTGTTTCAGTTGTGGAAACACACCATGTTTTATATTCTCTGCCAGATTTAGCCTTGTCATCATCTTCCTTTTTTCCTTCCTGATGTTCAAACCCTGCTTTGAAGGCAGCATTCTTAATTTTTTTCAGTCTTTTCTCCAGTGCTTGTTGCCAGAGTGTATGAACTTTTGTGCTACCATGAACACACTTGAACAGACAAATCTGTTTTTCATATGAGAATGAAAGGTGCAGAAATCTTCACTGCAAAAGGTGATTAAGATTAGTTGTTAGGAAAAAAACCTTCTCTGTGAGGGTTGTGAAGAGCTGGCACAGGGTGCCGGAGAAGGTGTTGCTGCCCCATCCCTGGCAGTGTTCAAGGCCAGGCTGGATGTGGGTTGGAGCAACCTGGTCTAGCAGAAGATGTCCCTGCTCCTGGCAGGGGTTGGAACTGAATGAGGTTTAAGGTCCCTTCCAACCCAAACCAGTCCATGATTCTATGAAAAGCATCCCAATTAGCTGTGTGTGGCTGCCCTGTCAGTGAGTTTGAGAAATCAGCCAAACAAATCAGCAACACATGCCACTTTGTGCCAAAACTGTGAGTAGCACTCAAAGTTTTAACACTAATTTATTTATTTATTTATTTAAAAAAGGACTAATGCACCTGTTGGAAGACTAAGATGCAGAAAAGGTCTTCCCCCCCCCCCCCCCCATGGTGTTTGAGAATAATTAGGTGCCTAACAACTAAAATACTGAGTAAATACCCACCTCATTTAGCCATATTATGAGAAATGTTGTTGAGGAAAGAATGGTGCTGAGGCATTTTGCTGTTTTGATTTAGTAGGGGTGGTTAGCTCTAAATATTAATATTACTGCTACTACAAGTAATAATGATAATACATCAGCTGTTACATACCTTATTGGCACAGACAGAGGAACCTGTTTTGTCCCACTCTTTCTGAAAGCAAAAGGTTTGTCCCAAATATTAAAGACAAGAGCACATTTTTATATCCTGCTGTCAGCCTGGGCCAGGTTTGGTGAGGAGGCTCCATCCCTAGAAGATCTGCCAAGGTGTAGGTGAGCTGAAGCTTCACACAACTCAATTGTGTCAAGACGGAGATTTATGTGTGGCCATGAGCAAAACCTTACAGGGGTTGAGTAGCAACAGCGAGCCTCTGTTTAGTATCATTCAGAGATTTTAGTTCTTCTACATTTAAATAGTAGTTGATTGAAGACCTTTGAAGGTCTCGTTGGTGCTAAGGGTTGGAATTGTAAGGCCACATGCTACTGTGAACATAACTTGAGGTAAAAGAGAAATTGAAAGATGGGTCTTCCCAGCAAATAGGTTACATAGCTAAGTGTAAACAAACATTTTATGTACAGAGTCTGCCTCCCTGAGAAGTCCACCCAACAACAGAGTGCCCAAATTTCAACTGTGACAACAAGTTTTCATCCCCTAAGTAGGTACTGCAAGCTTACACTGTTTTGAAGTGCTCTAAGGAACAAACACAAGAGGTTGCAGTTTTGATTCATATAAATTCCCAGTATTAAAATTAAGAAGATATTTTAAAATCGTGAGTCAGAAAGTTTTACTGAAAACAAGTTGAGACATGCCATATTGTTCTTAAAAGAAATGGTTATTTCTTAGAATGAGAACATTTCAGTTTGTCATGATTTCAGAATTTTCCCACTATTATTTTTTTCCCTCAGCAAATACTATTATTCAAGTTTGTTACATTCATGAGTAGTTGGAAACTCTTCAGGGCTCAGTTTTAAAGCAAGTTAAACTTTTGCTAGAAAAAACTTGAAAACAAGGCCAGATTGGATGCGCCTTGGAGCAACTTGCTCTAGTGGAAGGTGTCCCTGCCTGTGGCAGGGGGTTGGAGCTGGGTAAGCTTGAAGGTCCTTTCCAACTCAAATCAGTCTATGATTCTGTAAGCCACACACAGTACGCTGTTGCAGAAGAGCTGATGAACCCAGGGAAGGAGAAGAGAACGACACTGAGAACAGTGGGTTGACCTTCCAGCCGCTCACCTGATCATTCCTAGAAACAGTTGCTGCACTCTGGAGTTTCACTTGCAAAACAATGAATGTGCTCACTGCTGCATTTTGAACACCACAGACGATGACAACATTAATGGTTGCAGTTTACTACTGTCGGTATTTGACCATGAAATGCCTTCCAAGTCCCTTGGCTGCTTTAAAAATCTTAATTTCTCCTTTTTTCCGTAGGCAGCAGCTATTGTTCGGTGGGTTGGGGATGGCTGACTTGATTAACTGACCAGCATTTCCTCAGGGAGCATTTGCGGGTGATTGAATTTCTTGCAATCAACAGCCCATTGCCCCTCACACCCCCATTTTTCTTGGTGACTAATTGATGATGACAGATGTCACCTGCGTGGTGACACCAGTCCTACCTTCACAGCTCCAAGGGGGGGAGTTATAATGCTCCTCTGAACACAAGAGCTGATCACTGGTGGGTTTGCCCATTGGTTTTTTTGTTATTTTTTTTTTACAGTGCAGTGTCAATTAGTTAATAAGATCTCTTCACTGTATTAACATAAACAACCACTAAGGTCACATTTGCCATTGATTTTTTTTTTTTCATTGCAAATGTGAATAGCAATTTTCTAAGCTGTAAAAGGAAAGAAATGGGATGTAATATGTAGGCAGATGCGCATACAGGCGTGCCTGCCTTTCACATTCCCAGGGAGAGAAAAGCCAGTGTACATACCAGCCTGTCTGAGTTTGCAGCTGCAGAACTACTTGGCCAAGCTGTTACCAAAACAAGCTTGGGTACAAAACCAGAAGAATCTCAGATACACTGCAGTTAAAGAAATGATATGAAAGTACTTTTGTATCATCTACGGGTGACCTTTTAAAATGAAGTAGTGAGTAGTGGCTGTGCCTGTGCTAGGAGTGCCATGGCTGTGCTAGCATGGCAGTGATGTGTGTGTGGATGTAGCCTGTGTTCATGGAGGGTGGCAGCTCCTACTATAGGAAACACAAGTTCTCAAAAAGTAAGGAAAACCACCAAAACGTCTCCTTTCCTGGCGGAGCTGCAGTTGCAACTGAAACTTTGCTGCAATAGTGGTTCCAAGCAACTCTTTGCAACCAATACTCTTTGAGCTTGGTCAGAAGGACTTCACCATCATTGTCTTGACCCAGCCTGGTTGTTTTGCATAGAGTAGCTCTTAGGTGACAATAGCTGATGATCTGAGCAAAAGAAAAGGACTTTCTTTTAATTCTGATCAAGCATCTTCACTGCAACAGCACAAATACTGTCATCCCACAGATGATCTCCTTTCAGCCCCTGAACCTTCTTTGTCTTGCCTTTCCTGCCTACCTCTTGCTGCAGGTTCAATAATTATTCTTAACTTCCCAAAGGGGCCACAGCTGTACAAGGTCTTGTTTTGCACATTTAACAGCAGGTAAGTGTCTCTGGTTTATCTTCCTTAAAAATAACTTCCAGTAAAACCATCAGGCAAAACTACCCTGGATTAATTGGAATTATGGGGTCTTGTAGTTCTATACTGCACTGCTGAATTTCAAAGCAAACACAGACAACACATCTTTTTACTGTTATAGGGGATCCAGACAGATTCTGTTTTAAACTGTGCTGTTCTTTTGATAGTTGTAGCTTTCTTTGGCTGGAGCTTACCCTTTTGTCTCTTTGACTACGCAATGTCTGATCATCTTCTGGACTTTCCTCCTGCCCTCTTTTCTTGCTTCTTACCTCAGCATAACTTAACTTTGAGATCCTGAAGAGAGCATCCGGTTTCCAGGCCATTTGTCCCTTTCTTGTATTCCACATGTTTTGCCACCCCTTCCGGCACTCTCCCCCATGGAAGATGAATAAAAAATAAGAGCTGTTGACTCTTCTTTGGGAGAAGTGAATGTGTGATGTAGTTGTCTTCATAAAATCAGAGCATCACAGACTGGCTGAGGTTGGAAAGAACCTTAAAGCTTATCCAGTTCCAAGTCCCTGCCACGGGCAGGGACACCTTCCACTGGAGCAGCTGCTCCAAGCCCCTGTGTCCAACCTGACCTTGAACACTGCCAGGGATGGAGCAGCCACAGCTTCTCTGGGCACCCTGTGCCAGCGCCTCAGCACCCTCATAGTAAAGATTTTTTAAAAAGTCAACATCTGATGCATATTTCTGTTGTTTTTCCCCCTTGTCCTGAAAGGTGGTGAGAAATTGCAGTGATGAGCAGAGAAAAAAACCCTAGAACAGCATGGTTGCATTGCAGGTGTATGTTGGAGGGACAGTTCAGATGTCCAGAGTTTCATGGGAGTTGAGAAGTGCCTGTTGGATCTGAGGTTTGTGGCATAGCCCTCTGGGCTTCTTTTCCTTCACTAAGTGTGGCTGCAGCTGCAGCCTCATGGTCAATCCTGGGAGCAGATGCTGCGGGCTCCTCTGTGGGTGTGAGCAGCACCGCGCCTTTGAGAGGAGCATGGAGGAGGGGATACACAGGCTTGTTTTTCTTGGATGCATCCCTGTTTACTACATTCAGATCATGCCGTTAAGCAGATAACTAGCGTCCTTCCTCCCTCTATCACAACTCAGCAATTAAGCTGTTATCCTGCCATACATCTCTCTTGCCTGTATTTGAGAAAATGAGGCTGGCAGGAAGAGAGAAGCATTAGTGTGTATTTAGCTTCTGATGTGGTTGTTACTGCATAGGGTGGAACTATCAAATTCTCCCCAGTCCCTCTGAGATTTAATATTTCAGATATGTACATGCTGTTTCCAAAGCGCAAATAGCTTAATCCTGCGAGGTGTTGAGTTGGGAGTGTGTTCCTCATACAGTAACATCAGGCGTTGTTGACACACATGAACTTCAGTGATTTATAGCAAGGTTCATAATGTCATAAAAGAGGCATAATAAAAATTAGTACTGCATGACTTGTTTCTAAGAACATCATTATGGCACCAAGTAATAATGAATTGCTGAGCAAGAACCCAGAAGGGAGGAAGTATGTATGGCAGGGAGGACAGATCTTTTATTTGGTGAATTAGTATCACTGCATATGGGCTGAAAACCTCTAAACATATGCTGATGTACCCTGACGTTCTGGCATGTGCTCTGTGTCACTGGTAAAACTCGATGTGTGTGAACACATCAAATGTGGATGGGTGCACTCCCATATGAGCTGTGCCAGTGTGACCTCTGTTGGCATTTGAGGGGTGGATTTCAGCTCAGAGTGCCTGAAGAAATGCTTTTGAATGTGACGATTTGAAACTGTGTTGTATGATTAATTGGCTGGATAAAAACTGGAAAGGCCAAATTTTGTAAATGGTCCCCAGGAAAGGTAATAGGAGTTGCTTGTGCGGAAAAGGGCATTTTGTTTGACCATAAGTAATGAGCTACCAGTAACTTGTCCAATCTGATACTTATTTTGGACAGTAAATGGCACCTTTTTTATATCTCCGTAAAGGTCATCTGATAGAATGTCTGCTTTTCTCCTAGCTGCTAGAAACAAGATCAAAATTCAATTGTTTAGCTACCAGACCAAAACACTGTGATTCATTTGGGCCTTGTTTCTCTGTTTCACCAATTTTCACCTATTTAATTACTTAACATGGGTAGATGAGAGTTCTTGAATTCATGCCCCAGGGCTTTCCTGGGAACTGTCTTCCTGCCGCAGGTTAGCGTTGGGTTATAAAAGTGGCATTTTATCACAAAATTTCAGCTGAAATTTTTAACTGCCTTTGAGAAATACAGAATTATATCTTGCATTCCTTGCATGTCTTAATATTAATGATGCTTCCAAACACATGGGTTTCAGAGGCCAGCATCTATACATCAGAGATTTTGCCTTGTACCAAAACCAGCTTCTTTAGTGGTATAAACACTCTGTCCTTGGCTGTCTTCCTTGATCAGGAGGAAACCAGCTCCTGGTTATTGCCTGGACCTGTTCATGGATGTATCTGGAACATGTAAGTCATGGACTGCTTTTATTTTTTGAGTTTGTAAAAAATCATAGAATCACAGAATAGTTAGGGTTGGAAAGGACCTTAAGATCATCCAGTTCCAACCCCCCTCCCATGGGCAGGGACACCTCACACTAAACCATGCCACCCAAGGCTATGTCCAACCTGGCCTTGAACACCGCCAGCGATGGAGCATTCACAACTTCCCTGGGCAACCCATTCCAGTGCCTCACCACCCTTACAGTAAAAAAATTCTTCCTCATATCCAATTTAAACTTCCCCTGGTTAAGTTTGAACCCATCACCCCTTGTCCTCTCACTGCAGTCCCTAATGAAGAGTCCCTCCCCAGCATCCCTGTAGCCCCCCTTCAGATACTGGAAGGCTGCTCTGAGGTCTCCATGCAGCCTTCTCTTCTCCAGGCTCAACAGCCCCAACTTTCTCAGCCTATCTTCATACAGGAGGTGCTCCAGTCCCCTCATCATCCTCGTGGCCCTCCTCTGGACTTGTTCCAACAGTTCCATGTCCTTTTGATGTTGAGGACACCAGAACTGCACACAATACTCCAAGCGAGGTCTCCTGAGAGCAGAATAGAGGGGCAGGATTGCATCCTTTGACCTGCTGGTCACGCTCCTTTGGATGCAGCCCAGGATAGGTTGGCTTTCTGGGCTGCGAGCGCACACTGCAGCCAGCTCATGTTAAGTTTCTCATTGACCAACACCTCCAAGTCCTTCTGCTTGGGCTGCTCTGAATCTCTTCCCTGCCCAACCTGGAGCTGTGCCTGGGATTGCTCCCACCCAGGTGTAGGACCTTGCACTTGGTGTGGTTAAACTGTGTAAGGCTGGCATCAGCCCACCTCACAAGCATGTCAGGGTCCCGCTGGATGGCAAATGAATCTTGTTATGTTAAAGTAACACTGTAAAAATACAGCTCCTCTCATCTGCAGATCCTTGGTGGAATCTGTTAAATTAGAAACCATTTTTTTTGTGTTACAAATTTAATATAATTGAAAATCCATAATTTTATAGTAACCAGTGCAATGTAAAATTAGGCAACTCATCCTCTACATCTCAACTTTCTGTGTGGTTTAGAGGTCTTAAATTTCTTTCCCTATTGTGTATCAATACTGATTTATTTGTTCAAAGACCATGAATTAAGATTTTTTTAATCCCTTTTTTTTAAAAAAAAATTTTCCTTTTTTTTTTAGTCCATCATTGCCATGCAGGAATGGCATCTGGAACCATCTTTGAGGTTTTTCCCCAGGAATCACTGTCAGCCCCTCAGCTTCCCAGTTCTGCTATTAAATGGCATAGCCATTAAAGTAAAATTAAAATAAAAGGGTATTCTGTAAAATGAAATGGGAAAATGATTCTTTGAGAAATGTCTACATTCTTAAAAAATGACAAATCCACCAAAATTGGTATCTATTGCAGATCTCATTTAAGGATATGTCACTGCAAGAGTGCCTCAGATTTTCAGGTGGTAGGTGTTACATATGCAGCATCTCTTGATTTATAGGTATTGGTGCAGCGATCTCTTTTTCTCACTTCTAACTTTCACAGTTTGTTGTGTGGAAGGTGTAAGATGGGTCAAAAAGTTTCTGAGTAAAAAAAATAAAATTAAAAAGGACTAAATTCTCTGAATGCAGGAGTGTAAAAAGAGAGTGGATTTGCCAGGCTATTCCTGTACTGAGCAACACCAGAAAATAAACACTAATTTGATGTTATTTCTGTAATTAAAATTCCATGTAAATTGCTTTTTCTTTTAGCACTGAGGACTTGGAGATAAGAACAGATTCATGTTGTGATGTTGTACTTGAAATTCCTGCTATATGAATAAATGATTTAAAATGCAAAAGCAAAAAAAAAAAAATTTGAGGGAGAGCAGGGAAGAGACTTGAATTAATCCAAAAGATTTAAATTTTAACTTGAACAAAACATCTTTTTTTTTTTTCTGAATGCTTAAATGCATTCAGTGAAATTTTCAAAAGAATCTTAAAACTGAAATAGATTAAAAAAAAATCTCTGTATTAAAAAAAATTAAGGAATTGAAATTGTTATTAGAAGTCATTAAAAATATTTCATGCTAGTGTCTTGGCTGAAAATTTTCATTTGATGTCTTGAAATGTCATTTTGGCACCAGGGTATGCAGTCTATTTAGGGAAAGTGTGATTTGGAGCAGAGGGTTGAAGATTGCAAGTGTGATGGTTTTCTCATTTTTGCTGAAAAAGTATCAAGTTTTAAATCTTCTCAATGATCTCTAATTGGCTGTGTTTTAAAAGTATAGATAGCCTATAGTAGGCAGCCTTATTTTAACAGACTTTAAGTGTAAAACGGGCAATTGCTTCACCCTGCTTTGCTTAGGTAAGGTTATAATTAAAAAAAAAAAATATAATGTCATGAACATTAACCGCTTTCTGTGAGATACAGACAGCTTCTGTATATAGCCCAGTCTCCTTCCGTATTAATTTATCCCCCTGAAAAATTTGAATAATTTTACATTTAGGCAACTTGCCATATGTATAACAGACGTTAGTGTTCTATGTGAATTACACACAAATAACTAAACCCACCAAAGTTTAACTGCTTTCAAAGAAGATAAGCCAAATTCAGCTTTATCACATTAAAGCCGGGACCTCAATGCAGATTACCAGGATAACTTTTAGATCAGTATTACTGACTTACAAGAGCAATATTTTCTGTATGCACAGGAACTTCTCAACTTACTTTCAATTTAAACTTCTTTCCTTAAACTTTTTTCCCTTTTCTACTGACTTAGTAAATACATAAAAAAAACCCAACAAACCAGCAGAAGTGCAAATTAATATTTTTTGTACAGAGGTACAAAACATTTGCTGATATCTGTCTGCGTATATATACTTCTGTATCATCTGTATCTATATATAATCTATATCTATATAAATATAAAGTCCATCTGATCACCCAAGTGAGAACATGAGATATTATATAAAGTGGATTTAGAGGATTTCAACCATGTCTTTCACTGGGAAAGGCTCATTACTAAGCCCATACCATCTATTGCCACCTCTGCTTAGCAATAATAATGTAATATCTTCTTGATACCAAATCCCTTGTGGGATATAATTCAAGGGCGGGTTTTTATTTTCATTCTTTCATCATCTTTTCTTGTATACCACGTGAGCTTTTGCTGGACTCTAAGAACAATGTGAAGAATAGGCAGGTGCTGCTAATAGGATCTCCTCCCCAACTACTGCTGAGATATACATACATGTTAAAAAAAAAAATAAAAGCAAACCCACAAAGTTTAAGTTGGGGCTCTTCATCCTGGAAAAGAGAAGGCTGTGTGGTGACCTTATAGCAGCCTTTCAGTATCTGAAGGGGGTGTCCTGGGATGCTGGGGAGGGACTCTTCATTAGGGACTGCAGTGATAAGACAAAGCGTGAGAAAGTATAGTGATAGAGCAAAGGGTGAAAACTGAAACAGGGGAAGTTTAGATTGGATATAAGGAAGAAATTCTTTCCTGTGAGGGTGGTGAGGCACTGGAATGGGTTGCCCAGGGAAGCTGTGAATGCTCCATCGCTGGCGGTGTTCAAGGCCAGGCTGGACAGAGCCTTGGGTGACATGGTTTAGTGTGAGGTGTCCCTGCCCATGGCAGTGGGTTGGAACTGGATGATCTTAAGGTCCTTTCCAACCCTAACTATTCTATGATTCTATGATTCTAAATCCCCCCAAAACCTTTGAAAATTATTAAAACCCCTACAACAATCAAAACTGCCTCTTGAAACTAAGTCTCATATTCTTATTAGTTTAAATACAAACAGCCTGTAACTGCTGTGTATGAAAAGCTGCAGTGGAGGGGACTGTCACACGCAATGTTTTGCCCTTAGGTGTTTTAAAACACCTAAACCATAAATATTTGGCGTTGCTCATATTTTATAACTGGTGTGTATTTTGCCAAGAAAGGCTGTAAACACGCAAGTCCCGAGCAGCTACATCAAGCATATTTCTAACTTTTTTTTTTTTTGAAGAATGTTTGCTTTAGGAGTGCAAGAATGGGAACTACTGGCAAAATACTGCTAAGGTCACAAAACTCACAGTTGATTCTAGACTGTAAATAATGGGGTATTTGGCTCTGAATGTGAGGTGCTTCGTTTTGCTTATTAAATGGAAGCATGAAGATCGTTTTCTATCAGGTCTATATTCAGACCTTTTCTGTTGATTGTATGCTCATTTGCACTCATAGGAAAGGAATCAGTCCAGTTGTATGCTCGCTTTCAACAGAGGTAGATGATTATTTGTACTGCCGCAAAAGCAGAGAAGATGCATTTTGCAAGGAGTTAATATAAACTGCATCAGTCTGAAATCAGAGCTTGTCAGACTGATGAAGATGGTTTAACCAGTGGTGGATTGATCTTGTGTAGTCATATGAAAGATTGAAGGATTTCAGGCTTTACTTGCTGAGATAATTTCAGGTTATGTCTCTCTATATTGTACTATTGCAATGCATCTGTTTGCTATTCACTGCTAGCAACAATAAAAGTGAAATTGCTTTTGTCAGTGATAGCTCTACAGTGTTTACTGAAAGCCAGAGCAAAATACATGCTTAGTGGACTGGAGTTTCAACCCAAATATTTCTGCTTTTTACCTAATTTTTTTGCTATTATTTTCATAAATTGAAAATATATATGGCACCACTACTTCCGTGAGCATTAGGTCATGAAAGCTATGGATTTATCTCCAGATTTTAGATACTTTTACAGTGTACTGGAAGGTAGATAGAGCTGTTTGGTAGTTTGATTAGCTCTTCAGGTTCCTTCATCTCTCTGTGTTAGGTATAAGTACTCATTTTCTATGGGGGACCTTAGACATCTGTATATATGTAGTCATGTACACATAGTCACCTAAATGTACGTGTGTGGACTCAGGGCTGATCATAGCACAGGTTTCTATTTCTATATAGGTTTTAAGGGAAAAGAAGTGCCAGGCTGCTGTGTTCCACCAGGAGGATGGATATTTGGTGGAGCAATCACAGACTGGGTGTTCTATATAATTAAAATAGACTTATTTATCATTATTATAAAGTGACTAATAAGAGGGATTTTTCCCAATTGCTGTGTTTGAGTTTAAGTACAAAAACTCTGTGTGGTTGTTTCCAATCTTGCCTTTGATAACTTCTCTAGAGGTATTTACCTACCTCAGCCTTCGCTAGGAAACCTCAATGCACTTTACATTTATAATGCCTGAGTCAATGTATAGGATAGACCAGAAGCCAAAATCTACTTGCCGTGAAGCAGTGTATCATTGTAATATAAATGTACACAGAATTATACTGTGGCCTTGTGTTTGCACATTATTTAGATCAGTGGCCCATGACTAAGGATGCTAAACAAAACCTCAGTGCAAATAATGGATCACAACTTTGCAGCCAAGAGAGCTGAGACTATGGCTTAATGTTTTCTTTCAACACATCATTACTCTGGAAATGCTACTGGGAAATTTATTAATTCCCTCTGGTTTGGAATTGATCACAATAAGTAAGAGGCAATAATATTTCTTATTAATAACAGCAAAATTAATGGCTTTTAATAATAATTTAGGGATAATATAAGAAAACACTAAGCTATTATTCAATGAGCTTCATGCTTTTTACCTAAAGCTATTCTTTGTAAGCTGTTTAGATAACACAACACTGTTAATGATCTCACAGTAAATTAATGCTACTAACAGATTTCATACTACACGCGTAGGGAACTGACCAAAAAAGATTTGCAATAATGAAAAAAATTAATTGCTTTCTGGTTTTATACCAGCTGTGAAAACCTGCTTTTTGGGGCTGGCATAGCCCGTGAATTGGGACCTTATACGTCATTTTGCTCTTGGTGACATGAATGCTCCATAAGATGCATGTGCTGAAGCAGGAAGCAGCTGATCACTTCAAGTATTGTTGAAAAATAAATATTTTTATTTACTTACGTTGGCAGGCCAGCGTTGACATGCATTTGATGAGCAACAACCAAACCCTTAAACTACGTAAATATGTACTCTTCTAACACGAATTTTACTGCTTGAATCTGCAGTTTAGGTATTTCTGCATTTTGGACACAGACTGAATGCTTTTCCATGGGGAACAATGTTAATATAAGTTTCACTGTAATTTTAGCCACCTTTGATACAATTGTCTAATAAGTCATGTGCTGAAGCACCCTACTTAGTTTCTACTCTTCCCAAACCAGTTGGTTTGTACACTTCAGGCTTTGAGTAGACAGTTCTTTTTTGTTTATGCCATGCGCTTGGGGCACAACGGACAAAACCAGTGAAATAGGAGTGAACAAATTGTATCATACTGACCATTTGTACGGGAAATAATTCCACATATCACAAGGAAATAGCCTACTCAACTTTTGCGTATTGCTGTTCACTTTAGAGGATAGCTCAGGGCTGTGTGTTTTAAGGTGTGATTTTACTGTTAGTTTTTTTCTCTCTCTCTTTCACCCCCTGTCATTTTATTCACGCTTCTTCCATGCCTCCTTGGCCCTTTGTTCTGCAACACCGCAGCTGTGTCCACCATGGCACCTCCTGCCTGCCCTGACACCCCTGTGCCACCAGCCTCTCTGACTGACTCCTCTCCTTCCCCTCCAGCTGTCCCAAGTTCCAGTGTCCTCCCCTCTGCTCCCCGAGATGTGGTCCCTGTTTTGGTCTCCAGCCGATTTGTCCGTCTCAGCTGGCGCCCACCCGCCGAAGCCAGAGGCAGTGTCCAGACGTACACGGTCTTCTTCTCCAGGGATGGCGTCAATAGGTAAGCCGCAACAGACCATGAGTCTCCTCTGGATAGGGGGGGTATAGTCCTAAGAGGGTCTGAGGTCTCTGCAAGTATCTTGCAAATGGTTCTCAACCTTGTGTTCTTCTCTTCATGGTACGTTTGTAGCTGGAAGCACCTTTTGTTGCTGTGCATTGTTTTTAGACGTTCTATCAAGGGTCATATAACTATGCGTATTGTCTTGGTATGAAGAACCATTTGCTTTGAGAGTGGTGTCTGTGGATCTTACCTCCTCTAGTTATTACTCAACTGTCTACCATAAAATAAAGTTTTATATTTTACCTTTCATCTTCCTCTGAAGACACAGGGTCAAGTGTTCTTTGCACTGCCAGTGGAGGGAAATTTGTTGAGCTTTAATCAGTTAGAGAGGAGATTGCTTTTAGAGCAGTGCAAATGGTGTCAGACCTTCAAAGCAGCCAGGAAGTGGGCTGTGAAGATTTTACATGATTGCAAATACAGCGGAACACCCAGGGTTGTTCTGGCCACACGAATTAGAGCTGCACCAAAGATAGCTCTTTTGTGACAATGGTACTATAAATTGGTGTTTGCATGATTCCTCATTGTATATGCTGATTTCACACTTGGAAAGGTACTGCATATTTATTTGAGTTTTGTTTCATTTTCCTAACTTCATAAATGGCTTTATGCCTGAGAAAAATCGTGTGTTTTTCTCCTCCTGTACATCATTATAAAGAACTCACTTGAAGAATCCTGTCCTGTATTTCACTGCACTTATGATACACTTGAGCTACCAGCTGGTGACTAGTACTTGTGTGTGCTGATGGCAGTTCACTTCTGAAGGGACTTGAATAGGAATCTATATTTAATAAAAAATGAGCGGATGTGTATTAGATTCATGAGAGCTAAAGAAGCAGGACCCCATAGCTATCAAAGTAAGCTTCCCTCTGCCACAACATGAGCTCATCTGAAAGGGCTTAGTGTTGCAGGCAAAATTTCCTGCCCCTGTCTGAACATTCTCAGACTTCTCACCTTAATCTCCAACAAAGTCCAGCTTTCCTTTATAGCCATATAGTAATCTATTCACCAAAATGATTGTCAATCATTGGAACAGGCTGCATGGGGAAGTGGTGGAGTTACCATTCTTGGAGATATTCAACAGACATGTAGATGTGGTGCTTAGGGACATAGTTTAGTGGTGGACTTGGCAGTGTTGGGTTAATGAGTGGGCCTGATAACCTTAAAAGTCCTTTACAACCTACTTCTATGTATTATTCTTTATGTAAAATTTTTACACATTGAAGTTGTAGACAATGACAGGTACAGCAGTGGTACCTGCTGCAAGAGGCTGACACTCCCAGAGATGTGTATCCCTCTGGTCTAGCTGAGCAGCCTGAAAGTGCACAACACCCAAAGCACTTGGAATGAGAGTGTGAAACACTTTGCCTCTGTAAAAGAGAGCTCTTAAATTCAAGTTGGCATTCCTGAGGCAGGTGCTGGAGGTATCTTCTGCAGCAGGGTGTCACTTGTGAGATAAGCAGCATATAGGCAGGGGGTGAAAACATGGGTTAGGAGCCAGCCTTGTTGAGTTTGGTTCACAGTTCAGACACAGGCATCTCACCTTCCATGAATCCCTCTAAGTCAGACTGTGAGCAGAAATGGGGAGAAGGGAGGAAAGTGAGACAGATGAGGCACAGATTCAGAGCTCGTATCTCCGTCATGCACCAAATCGAGTCTCCAGTTGTGACTAGTTTATATGAAACAAGAATTACAATTCAGTGGGATTTGGGAAGGGGGTATATTGGAGGTTGTACAGCACTCAGGGAAGATAAAGAATTTGCCCTGGCAAAGTAACTGATGCAAAGAGAACAATTAATGAACTCAGCAAGAAGTGAGGAAGCTTAGCGTCTCCCTTGTCTCTCCCAGTTTGGGTACCAAATTGGGGTTCACACAGCTGAATCAGATATTTTTGAACATACATGTCCTAATGTTTGTCTGCAGCCATCACAACCAGAAATGATGGAGCAGGGTCCTGTGCTGTGCATGGGGATTTCATCATCTTACCTTGAGAACGTGCTTTGAGACTTCTTGCTGGGCATGAAGTTCTCACTGTGTAGCAGTGCCGGAGGGTGCTGTTGTAGTGACATCTCATTTATTTTAACTGTCTTAAAAAAACATCATAGCTGCCACACTCAACTAGATTGAGTCATATTCCAACTCAGTTTAAAAGTGGAGGAGAAAATACTAATGCTCTTCTACGAGGCCTCTAAGTAGTGGTGTTTCTGAGGTCAAACAAGGTGGAAAAATAGCTCATCCTGGATTCCCTTAGACTTCAAATGCCAGAATTTACATCATGCTACTCATGGTGTGCACCAGACATAGCGTGGTGATGGGACTAAGGCATGCTTCTGGTACATGAATCTGGTACAGCTAGATGCAATCTTCACAGAGTCTCCTGCAGAAGACTGTGGGCTCTGTGTTAGGATAACTAAACAAATAAATAAATGACATAAAAATTCCACAATGCTCCCTCCAGCAAGAGACTTGGAGTACTACTTCCAGTTTATAACCTTTGAATAGGTATCTGTAGTGTTTCAAACTCTCAGAAAAACTTTGAGATTAAGTTAATGTAGTTTTCCTTAAAGGAAAATGCTTCCATGGATTTTTGGAGTTGTTCATTGTTTTTCACGTTATTTTTACAAAAGAGCTGTTTTTTTCTGCTTGCAAAAATAAATATTGGACCTGACATTAACCTCAGGGATGCAAAGGAATTGTCAGAGAAATTAGTGTAAGGCTGCAGCAAGACGATCTTCCTGGGTTTGAGAGTACTGAGTATTCATGTGTCAGCTGGCAGCACCACTGAGGCCAGCACGACACACGGGGCACACAGCCAGTTAGGGGAGCATCCAGAAAAATAGCCTCCTGTATTTTGAACTCCTCTCATAAGGGTTTTTCAGTACAGCCCTTTCAAAGTAACCCCTTTTGGAAGTGATTGCACTTACTGCCGTAGCATAATCACCAGAGCCCTGCTGATGGGAGGCTCTTTAATCTCCATGCTCAGCTAGGCATCCTGTATGGGATCAAATGGTTTTGCTTGATGATAAGGGTGATTGGAAACAGCACTTAAAGGTAAAAGGCAAGTTTCTCAGAAAAGGATAAAACAAACCTTAAATCTGTGAGGAAATAAATAAACAGCCAACCAATACACCTGCACTCAGGGAAGTTTCTGGCTGAGATGAAAGTTCAGATTTAAAATTGAGATATTCTATAACATCTGCTGATAATAGCAGACTGTTGATGGAAAACTGAGATGCTTCAGAAATGGGAGATTTCATGGATAGGATCTGCCAGTAGATATGTAACTCTTAGTATACATCTGATTGTGCTTATTTCTGTTAAAATACAGAGGAATATAAAGCAGCAGAATACAATGCATGCATTTCAGTGGATATCATTCTCCAAGGCATAGACATGTACACACACACGAAGACCATAAAATCCACCCTGCCTTGCTGAAGAAGTGTTCCAGAAGAGAAAGGAATTTAGGTTTTGTTTGATGTTATAAGCTCACTGGAAAAATAAAATACCCACTACTTGGTATGCAAGTAAGAAGGTCATCAAAAAGACTGTAAATGCAGAATTTACTGATGTAATAGGTAAATCTCAGCCTTTTTGATTTATTTCCATTTTCTGCTGGGATGCTGCCTAGATGGTGAGATCATGGTGCTGTCCTTTGGTGTTGGGAAGGTGGAGGTGGTGCTTCATGTCCAGCATCAATGACATCCATGTGCTGTTGAAACTTTAATTGTAAATAATTATGTTACATTTTTTTTCTAAACCAACAGCATTTGTATCCGGGTTTTTCATACCTTTAGTTGCAAAGTAATTTGGAATAGCTTTTTTCTTTTTTCTTTTGTTCAAAGCATTTGCAGAATGGGCCAGATTCAATATTTAAATCCAGAGGGAGAGTTCGAATTTTGATCTGCTTATGACGTTGAGATTTGCTCTTGGCCTTGATATTTGTTCCCCTCTTCTCATCCGTCTCTGCTGGTTGGCTTCTCATTGAGCAAGCATTGATTCACTCAGGCATTTGATATTTATCTGGTAGCATACTAGTCACCACATTGTTTATTTTTCCTGATCTGCTCTTGATCTACCTCTAAACCAAAAAATAACTCCTCAAAGGTAACATCAAGACACATTTAATTACCTGTGCTTATTTTTAAATGAATTCTGTTTTCCCAGTGAGAATTTACATCACTGTACATAAAATTTAAAATTTAATTTGCAAGAAAAAAATCACTGGATTTTTTTTCTAAAGAATGATAAATATTTATATGGTGATATTTTCCTGTTGATGAATATTTTCCATGTAGATGAGACACAAAGCCACAAAATACTGTTCAGTTTTTGATTGCAACCTTTGAAATGTCAAGTTAGCTTAAATAGTTGGTTCTGGTTTGCAGCTAGCCTTTTTTAACTGACTGTTTGCAACCATTTTTTCCAATAAATGAAATTAAATGCTGAGAACATTAAAGGGGGGGGGAAGAAAAAACGTCATAAAATTGCCCTGGAAATCAGCATTGCAGCTGAACATAAACTCCTTTGATGAAGGACTCTCTTGCAAGATTGGGACCAGTTTTATTTCAGAAGAACATTCTCTAGAACTTGTTTTCAGCAACAAAATAATAAATGCATCAATAGTCACAACAGGCTCATAGATCTCCCAGTTCAGATTCCTACATGTTGCAGACTGAAGAAATGAATCAAGGGACAGCTTAGTTGAATACCAAACCCTGTATTTGATTAAGGCCTATCTTCCGAATTCAGCTGAAGTGCTAAAATATCATTCCCAGATGATATATTTACATTAGTTTTGAGGTTTGCTTAGTATAATCAAGGACTTTATGTTATTTTGGGGAAAAGTGGTAATGGGACATAAAAAAGGAAGTCAGGATAGTAAAAGTTCATCCATTTTAATAGT
Source organism: Myiopsitta monachus (assembly GCA_017639245.1). Taxonomy (NCBI): domain Eukaryota; kingdom Metazoa; phylum Chordata; class Aves; order Psittaciformes; family Psittacidae; genus Myiopsitta; species Myiopsitta monachus. Next base: position 315,457 of record CM029941.1, on the reverse strand, counting down.
ATTCATTTCACAGCAAGAAGCATGAACATAACTTGTCTTACTTGAAGTAACTAATTAGGTGTTTGAAACATTATGAAAGCATTTGTTACACACCAAAGAGATGTATGGGAACTGTAATTAACTTTTTTACATGCTGATACTGTAATGTAACATGATCTTCTCTCACTGGAAATTACATGTCGAAGCCTCCATTTTACAAGAAAGTGGATGACTTTAGTCAAGGTCTTTTATTTTTAGACTGTAATTTATGGTCTAGATGGGTTTTAAAAAGAAAACCCCAAATGCGAGGGTGCCAAGTTCAAGGATATTTGGTGCTTTTTAGATTATTCTTGCCTTTCTGTAGCATCTGTAGTGCAGTAACCCCTCGCTGGCAAGCAGGAGCAGATGATGGACTTTTGGGTGCTCATCTGACCTAACTTCAGCCCAAGTGCATGTCAGCAGGACAGATTGCTGGAGCTCATGGGATAAAGGCAGCCACATCCATATGATGTGCTTTAGGTAACCTTAAACTTGTCTTCATAAAATAGGTGTTGTAGTCAGAAGGAGTTTTTTCTCTTTCCTAGCTGGAGGACACATGGTGTCACAGAATCACTGCCAGCTTTGACATTGGCAGGCAGCCCATTTAAACAAAAGAAATCATTATTTCTCATGACATAATTACATTGCCACAGGATATCACAGAAGCAGAGGAGTTAGAAGAGGCTTGACACTTTGAAGGTGGTGGACCCATTTGGGTGTCTCTGACCACCTGGATGCCAAAATTTAAAAAACCTGTGAGCAGGAGTAATATGCCAGGAGAATAACCAGGTATTTCTGTCCTGTGCCAGGAGAATAACAAGGTACATCTGTCTTGCTTCACTTATTTCTTTCAGTGTCTGTTGTTTGGCTGCTGACAGGTTATGAGATGGAGCTGACTGGGCTGCTGACTCTTCAGCCTGCCCTGAGGGAAACCTCAGCCCTTTCTTCTTCTTTATTGTTCTTGGTCTCAGTCCCAGGGTGTGTGCTTGATTATTATTCAGTTTTTACTTAGGAAAATCTGGAACCTTTTTTTTTATGCAGCCTTTTCTTGTATTTTAAGTTACAAGATCCTTCATTGCCCTGAAAGGCAGTGGATGATGCTTTAGATCGGATAGCTCAAAAACCCAAGCTATAGGAAGTAAAACATGTAAAGGTTTAATTCTCTCAGTGTTTTCCTGAGGGGCATGAAGGGAACACAGTGGCTGGCCAAGAATCAGGACCTTCTCACTCTGATTTTTCACCATGGGCTGGGGGCAGCCAAAGCTTCTGCTGTTTACTGCTGCTCCCAAACTGGAAACTATCAAATTGCCGGAGCACAGGGTTGTACTCAAGCTAATTAGCCTTGAAACTGATGTGCGAATACAATGAGATGGAGTGTGCTGCAGACACCTCCAGCCACTGCCATCCTGTGTGAGCTTCTGTTGGGAGAAGCAGCGTTTTTCTTGGACTTGCATTTATCTGGGAATGCATTGGCCTATCTCTGCAGATGATGAGCTTCTTGGGTACACCAGCTTGAGAGCTCTGATGGACATAGGTGGTTTTACAGCTCCTGGTTTGCACACTGAAGTGTCCTGGGACATGGACTTGGCAACACCATTAAAATCCCATGGAAGATGAACACTGAAGCTGCTGATGCTTTTGAAAATGAGTGCATTAGAGTTCAGTCAAAACATTTCTTTGGATGTTTCTGCAACCAAGGCTGGGATGTGATACATCAGATGCAGGTCTGAGGAGCGGAACAGCAGCCCTGGGTCTCTTTGTGGCTCTGTGGCAGGGGTAGATTTTTTTCCACTGCTCTTGAAACTCATCATCAGGTACAAAATGGGATATGCCAGAATTTCATTCTTCATCATCACACTTCACGCCTACATCCCAAGCTACACAAGGTGAGAGAGTCATGCTGGCTCAGCCCCGTCAGTCTAAAATGCAGATTGGATTCCACTCAGAAGTCACTCAACAGCAGTGTGAGTGCTGAGGGCACTGGGTATGTGTATGGAGTTGTTTGGGTTTTTTTCTTACTCGATAATGGGAAAAGACTTACTGAAAGAACACTGCAAACCGTTGCACCTTTCCAGACTTGCATATATACTTATCATCACCAATACAGCTGTCACAGAGAAGTATCAAAACAGAGACCTGACTGGAGTTTTCTTTTATCACATCATCCTTTTTCTTCTCTTGCTGCTTTACTTCTTTTTTTGGGATCAAAAGGTGGTGTTGTTGCTTCCTTCCTGTTAACAAAAAAGGTGCATACGATGAGGTACAGTTGCTAGCAATCCCATTGTCCTGCAGGTAGGAAGACACTGAACATATTTGGGTTTCTCTCTTACTGCTGTGGTTTCCTGCGTCTGAAAGAGTTTAGGAGAATATCAGTGCTGTTCAGTTCAGATGTTAGGGGCCATCTGACCCCCCTGCAGTACCGCTGCTTTCAGAGTTGTTCTATTGGTTACAAACATATTGGAGCCATTTTCAATGCAGCTGGACTCCCGCTTCTACAGGTTGAAAGCAGAAAGCAGGGATAAGAGGCAAGAGAATAAAATTAACCACGTTGATGAAGCACAGCTCAACTTGCACAGTTAGAAAGAGCAAAGGCTCTGCCTGCCAGTGTTCTCATCAGGGAGCAGCAGCCGTCCACAGCTCGGAGTTATCAAGTGCAACAGAAAACCTTTGTGCTGGAATAGAGGCATGAGGCTCCTGTTGTTTCTGCCCAGGGATGATCCAACTGTTCATCCCCAGCAAACGTGCATCCATGCTCAGTCCCTCCTTGGAGGGCTGGAGCAACTGTGGAGGCTGGCTCTTGGAGGACAGGGCCATCCTCTGGTTTGAGAAATTTGATTCTGAGGAAATGCTCCCCAAAGGAGCAATAATCTAATTCCCTGAATTGCTGCTATGCCTATTGCAGCCCAGAGAACCACAGCAGCGCTACACAAAGTTTGCCAATTAGTTGATTCAATCTTAAATGATTTTTTTTTTCTGCAGCACAAAATCTACCTTTTTTTTTTCTTTTCTCTTGTTGTTAGCTTTGCAGAGAGCTTCCAGTAAAGGAGATGAGGGAAGCATGCCACCCATAATAAATCAGTTACAAAAGCAATTTTACCTACTTCTGTTTGCAGATTGTCCATGAAATGACTGTGATTTCACCCAATTTAAGCCCTGCTTTACTGTTTAGATATTGTGTTTTTCCCGGATAATCCCATGTTAATGACTCTGTGTCGTTCTCTCCAGTTGTTTTTCTCCTGAGCAGCATGAACTAGGACAAGCTTTGCTTACCCTGGGGTATAGAAGAGAGTGTAAGGATGCAGATAACCCTTTAGCTCTGGGTGATTATGCTGCCAGGAAAAATTACATGGCTCTTTCTGTGATCAGGGGATGATGTCCTGTACGACTCCCTGGTTAAGGAGCTGCCACCTCCCAGTGACTGGGATGTATCTTCGCTCTAGAGACCACCACCAGCCAGTTACGCCAGGACTCATCCCTGGGAGCAGTTGATGGAGGAGGTTCAGTCGCGTTACTTGCGATGGGTCAGTGACAGCAAACTGCTGACCAAGTTGGGCTAGAAGAAGTAGAAATCGAGCTGATGCAGGCAATAGTGAGCTGTAGTGAGTGTTTCTTGAAGCACATTTTGTGCTGTGCACCAGGCAGGCTCACAGTCACTGCTCAGTAGAAGGGGTACCTGCTGTCCATATGCAGTTTTCCCAGCAGCTGATGGTCAAGTTTACTCAAATGGTGTCTGACCATCTTTTGGCATTACCCCAACACAAGAGGGACATGATGCTGTTAGAGTGAGTCCAGAGGCTATGAAGATGGGATAGAAAGAGGGGGAATGGCTTTAACCTGCCAGAGGGGAGATTGAGATGAGCTCTTAGGCACAAGTTCTTCCCTGTGAAGGTGCTGAGGTGCTGGCACAGGGTGCCCAGAGAAGCTGTGTTTGTCCCATCCCTGGCAGTGTTCAAGGCCAGGTTGGACACAGGGGCTTGGAGCAAGCTGCTCTAGTGGAAGGTGTCCCTGCCTGTGGCAGGGGGGTCGAACTGGATGAGCTTTAAGGTCCCTTCCAACATAAACCATTCTGTAATTCTGTGATATCAGGAGAAAGCTGCTCCTGAGCTGCCTGGGTGCTTGTTTTGCCAGTGGGGACCACAGTGCAACTCCACTAATGGATTTTCATTTTAGACCTCTGAAATGGTGAGTGGTGACCCCACCTTATTAAAAATTCCATGTGGTCCCTTTGCCTGTGAAACAGTGTGTGTGGGGGTGATGGTGGGTTTGCACGTACAATTATAGCAGGAACACCAACAAGGGCTCAATTTACAGCACAATCCAAACCCAGTTTTCATTAGCTGGATATTTAGAGTCCAATATGCATCTCACCTCCTGTATCAGAGATGTATTCCTTCATTGAATAGCCATTTTCTTCATCAGTTTTCCTTTGTTGTTCTATTGGGAAATGCAAAGAACCAACAACCTTTATGCCTTATGAAGTGTTAAAATACATGCTATCTTTGCAGCTGGCATTGTTCCCAGTGGGCCCTTTTACTTCAATTAGGCTTTTTAAAGTAAAAATAAATATCTAAACCCTATAGACAAACAAGCCTCAAAATGAAGTTTGATAAGCAATCATACTTTGCGGGCTACCAACTGAGTAAATAAATAATGCTTTGAGATCCAAATGTGGTTTAAAGTGTTTCTGGGGCTTTCTTTTTTGTAGGGAACGGGCAGTCAACACGTCTCAGCCTGGAACGCTTCAACTTACCGTGGGCAACCTGAAACCAGAGGAAACCTACACCTTCCGAGTGGTGGCATACAATGAGGGGGGACCAGGAGAGAGCTCGCAGGCCATCAAGGTTGCAACGCAGCCAGAGTGTGAGTGTGCACAGATGTGGGGTCTCGGTGCGGGTGGCAGCAAGAGCTGGAGGGATGAGCTGCAGCCCTGCAGCACTTATAGGGCAATGGTTTAAGGTTTTCATAGAGCTACTTTTAGAAAACATGACCCAGTCCTTATGCACGGTAAATAAAACCTGTCTTCAATTCGTAATAGTTCTTGCAGAGCAAGACAACTATTACAGCTATTACAAGAACTTAACAGCAGCGTGTTGCTTGTTTGTGTCATGACTTTGATGATTGCACATCCCATCTTCTATTATGCAACAGCGTGAGTGATATTAAAAGCAGTGCTATGGTATGTAACACTTTGGTTTTCTACAAGGAAATATGATAAACTGGATGGAAGATAACAAAACATACATAAGGAGTTGTTCTTTTACAAAGAAACATGATAGATAAACTTGCTGAAAGACACAGAAACTTTCCACTGGAGAAAACATTTTGGCTTATCAGTGTTTAAAAGCAAATATTTTTCTATTAGTTAATGTTAACAGTAAGTGTGTTTTAAAATTCTTTGGAGCAGGTGGAATCCTTCAGTAAACACTTTTTCTCTCTGTCTGATTTTATGGTACGTATTTGCGTATGTCTAACTTCCAGAAAGAAAGAAGTTGCTTCTGGATATGTTGGTCCTATTGCAGTTTTTCTCCCTTGGAAAGTCCAAGAAGAGCTCTTGTAGAGAGAGGACTGAAATATTTTTGGAGCTTTCCATGGCAAAATTTCTTATTCTGAAGAACTGAGAGTGAAAATGGGATTGGTATCCAGTTCTCAGCATCAGGATGGGTGCTGTATGTGATACCGATGTCATTAGACTGCTTTGGTGAACTGTAGGGGAAATGGTGTGATGCTGAGCTGCTTTTGTGCTCAGCACAAAAGTCCCTGCTGGAATGCACTCACCTTCTGTAATAAGGTGGGAAAACTAACGCTGCACAGAAGCACAGAAGCTGTTTTACATCGTCACGCCCTGCTATATTTGGAAATTTACTGAAAGGCAGTATTTGTCTGAAAACCCCTCATTGTGTGAAGATAACAGCTGCGCTGGAAACCCTGAAATGTGTTTTCTTGATTCATTGCTGCCAGTGAATCACTGGGAGCCAGGTAGAGGAGGTGGGAATAGCTCTCCACGGGGGTGGAGAGGGAGAAGCACTTGGAAGCAAACCTGGTGATAAGGCAAGCTTTGTGGGGTAGCTTTAGGTGGCTTTTGAACTGTTCTGCTCCCTTTACAGCTAATCTGAGCCCCAGGAAAGGTGTCTATTACAGCTAGTGAGAACATCTGCAATATCACCTGTCCAGGCAAGGTGTGCTGTGAGCAAGGGGAAAAGGGACCTTCCAACTTACATTATTCTGTGGTTTTGGGGTCTTTAGCTTTGTTTATTGCAAAACATGAATTTTACCCCCTGTTATCAGGTTATCATACTTCCCGAACCCCCAAGAGCGGTGATGTGAATGAAAAATCATCCGAGATATGGCGATTTCTATTTCTCTCCATGGCCTTGAATTTTAGGTATGCCTTCAGTGCCTGCCTTTATTTGCAGTTACTGATATGTGCAAACAGAAGCAAGGTTGTGCCCCATCCCTTTTTGGGGAAATAATTCTTGAAAAGGAAGCTGTGGATGCCCCATCCCTGGCAGTGTTCAAGGCCAGGTTGGATGGGGCTTGGAGCAACCTGCTCTAGTGGAAATGTGTCCCTGCCCATGGCCTGTGGAACCAGATGAGGTTTAAGGTCAACCCAAACTACTCTGTGACTTTGTGACCCTCTCAAAGTCAGTTTATGAATCTGAGCCTATTGAAAATAAGGTATTAAGTAACCATTAGCACCATTTATCTATTAGCAATTTATCACTGCTTAGACACACACTCACAAATGTGCATATAAACCTTTCTGTATGTGTTTGCAGTCTATATATATATATTGTATATATATATTTACAGAAGCAAAATAACATTTCAGTCAGGAAAATACCTTCCCCCTGGCAAATCCCCAATGAAAAGCAGGCACCACTACCCCCTGCTGATACCGTCTGAAGCTGCTGCATCACAGTTACCAGCTCAGTTTTATGTGTGGCGTAGACATTTGGAATATCTTTCCTATTTAATAACTTCAAGATTTCTCTGAAGTGTCAAGTTTGAGCATGTAGAAAATATTGCATTCCATTTTTCTTTGTGCTTTTTTACTGTTGACCAAATTATGTTATCATTTTGAAACAACTCTCACTGGTCCTGGGAGGCAGTCAGCCTCTATGTGGCTCTTTTAGAACATGCTGTAACTATTGTACAATAAATTACATGGCTGCACATAAATTGAATTTTCACATTATTTGAAAATATCAGAAGTATTATGCAATCTGGCATTGTTAAAAAAGAAGAAGCTGATGAAAAAGGACATCTGAAATTCATGTCTGTCAGTGCTTGTTTCTAGAAGTGCATACATTTGCTTGGTTATCAGTTTAAAAGATCAACAGAACAAGTTCCAGCTTTTTGAAATAATCATCTGGAATGTATGGGCTGGATTTGTATGAAGGTTTTTGTCCCCAGATTAACAACCCCTCCTTCCTTTTTCTTTTTTTTTTTTTTAGAAAACTACGACCCCTTTTTCTTTGCTTTTATGGTATATAATTTCACTACAGTATTATCAGTCCAGATTTAAATCCCTGACTGCTTAAGCTATGTCTAATCTTTTCATACCACATGTGGAGACTTTGTGAGTTATTATTTTGGCTCCTCAAGATGCTGTTAAAGCAGCTTGGTAGTAGAGAATAAAAAAAGCATCTATACTCACAAGGAGGATTGAAATTGTCTACCCCAGCTTTGAAAGCAGTTTCCTACTGTGGGACCAGTTCACCTCTTTTCACAGCCCTCATGAATTAAAACTGGTTACCAATAGATCTACGTCTCCCTGATGTGTGTATTAGTTGGTGAAAGGTAGGTAAGATGAATAGGAAACCTAACAGTCTCGCTTCAGCATCATAAAGTCTCCTCTTATCATCACCGTTCCAGTGAAATCAGTGCAGTGTGCACTGACATCTCAACTTCTACCCAACCATCTTTAAGGGCTTTATAAGGAATAATTAATTACAGTATCTTTCTGAAGTAAGGAACTGGAATTATACCTACTTAAGAGAAGCCCAGCTGTGTCCCCGTATGGCTAGCCCCCTCCTGCACTACACCGAGGAGCAAATCTCTGACCCCCTGAGGCAGGGAGCAGCAGGGAGAAACTGTGCTTCCCACCCCAATATCCTGCAAACGGGAATTCTGAAACAGAAATAGAAGGTTCAGACTTGAACAGGAGAAGTCTAGATTGGATATAAGGAAGAAATTCTTCACTGTGAGGGTTGTGAGGCACTGGAATGGGTTGCCCAGGGAAGTTGTGAATGTTCCATCACTGGCAGCGTTCAAGGCCAGATTGGACGGAGTCTTGGGTGGCATGGTTTAGTTTGAGGTGTCCCTCCCCATGGCAGGGGGGTTGGAACTGGATGATCTTAAGGCCCTTTCCAACCCCAGCTATTCTATGATTCTGTGATTTGGAGTGAATTTATGCAGTGAGTGGGGCATTTTGCAGTGGCTAGAAGGTGATGTTACTTGCACAGGAGACTTATGTGACTTTGGGCACTGAGATCCATGCCTGCCTAGGTGCTTTTGTAGTCACTTTCAATTCCCATTAGAAGATGGTGCATCTAAACTCAGAAATCAGTCACTTTGTTCTTTTCCTTTTTTTTTTTCCTTATCACTCACTGGTTTCACTTGAGTTTTCTTGCTAAAACAACTAGCAGCAAGAAGTGCCATCAATACTGCATTAGAGCAATCGCACCAGGAGCTATTAAAGTTTCTGGTTTCATGGTGGTGGGATTTTTTTCCTACAGGTTTTTCAGTGGGGACAATATTCTTTGAAGTTGTTGCACAGCAAATGTTAAAAAGACATAGAGAAAGTTTCAGCTGCAATCTCTTTTGACATAGATCTCTTATACAAATGTCAGACCCGAATAGAAAATTAAAAGGCCATTAAAATTAACTCAATGAAATTTTACATGAAAAAGCAAGGAAAGACAGGGATGTCTTTAAAGCCCACGTAGATGACAGTTTTATCAAACAATAATCTGTTCCATATATGCTGATCTGTGCAAATTAAGTTTACAGAATAAACGTGCTGGAGTAATTGAATTTTCTAAAGACTTCTATCAGACCAATCCCTTTTAGATACCAGTTCAGAGATGGTGCCAGATTGTTCACTTCTCAAGGTTGGTAAGGGTCCCCAAGCAGGGCTGGACCCTGCCAATGTTGGATGCTGACTATTTCAAAGAGCTCTAATGCCACATGTACAGCCTGCTCAACTATTTTGGGTACCAGTTTTAGTCACGATGATAATATTGGTGCTATAAATGGTGCTAAATGGTCTCACCTTGCACTAGAGCAGGGTGCTCCAAGCCCCTGTGTCCAAACTGTCCTTGAACACTGCCAGGGATGGGGCAGCCACAGCTTCCCAGGGCACCCTGTGCCAGAGCCTCAGCACCCTCACAGCAAAGAGCTTCTGCCTAAGAGCTCATCTCCATCTCCCCTCTGGCAGTTAAAGCCATTCCCCTCTCCTGTCCCTACAGGCCCTTGTCCAAAGCCCCTCTCCAGGTTTTCTGGAGCCCCTTTAGGCACCGGAGCTGCTCTAAGGTCTCCCCTTGAAAAGCCTTCTCTTCTCCTGTCTGAACAAGCCCAGCTCTATCAGCTTGATGATCTTTCCAGGGCCATTGCAATCTGGGCTACTAATTAGGTCCCTGACTTTTTTTCTTTCCTTCCTCGTGCCCGGGAAAAGATCTATACACGCTGCTTGAAAAATATCATTCATGACTGCGATTTCCCTGTTCATCAAGCACTGGTGTAAAAAAAATCAATAATTTTTAACAGACCTATAGCTAGTCCATCAGCAGCCTTCCCTGCTGCAGCCCATTCTGCATCAGTTGTTAGTGACGAACAGAGAACATGGCACTCCTTCCATCCACCCATCCATCAATCCTTTTACAACATTGCATGTATTATTTCAAATTTTAAAAAAAGTCTGCCTGAGTCTTCATTCGTACCCTGCCAAATTTTTTTTTGTGTACAGAAAGGTCCCCAGAATAATGAATTGGCTGCTTTGCTTTTGAGCACTGTCCGTTTTGCGGGGTGCAGGGTTATTTCTATATTTATATATATATATATTTAACATATTTCATATGTTTGTGAATATATAAAAGAGCTGAGGTGGGCATAAACCTAAGCATCTCCGGTGTAGTGCCTCAAGAGCAAATTTTTCTCATCATTTGATGAAAGGGTGAAGCACTGCTGAAAAATGTTTTCTGTGGAGTCATTAATATCCTCCTCATTTGTATGTATTCTTCCATAATGGCTCAGTAAAATACACCCTGGGGTAACTTTATGCCATTCCTGCATGGTTCCTTAATTTTATGAGTAATTTATGTGGAGCATTATAAGGGGGAGGAGGTTTTCAATTGCTTTAAATGAAATGTATCTTTCTTTCTAAAAGATGGGTAGACATGAAGGAAAAGGTGGAGGTGTCTTGTTCTGTCTTGTCTTAGAATCCTGGTTTTGGCTTCTCATCCACTTTGGTTGATAAAAAAATGAACATGAGCTGGCTGCAGTGTGTGCTCGCAGCCCAGAAAGCCAACCGTATCCTGGGCTGCATCAAAAGGAGTGTGACCAGCAGGTCGAGGGAGGTGATCCTGCCCCTCTACTCTGCTCTCATGAGACCTCACTTGGAGTATTGTGTGCAGTTCTGGTGTCCTCAACATAAAAAGGACATGGAACTGTTGGAACAAGTCCAGAGGAGAGCCACGAGGATGATGAGGGGACTGGAGCACCTCCCGTATGAAGATAGGATGAGAAAGTTGGGGCTGTTGAGCCTGGAGAAGAGAAGGCTGCGTGGAGACCTCAGAGCAGCCTTCCAGTATCTGAAGGGGGCCTATAGGGATGGTGGAGAGGGACTCTTCATTAGGACTGTAGTGACAGGAGAAGGGGTAACGGGTTCAAACTGAAACAGGGGAAGTTTAGATTGGATATGAGGAAGAAATTCTTTCCTGTAGGGGTGGTGAGGTGCGGGAATGGTTTGCCCAGGAAGGTTGTGAATGCTCCATTGCTGGCGGTGTTCAAGGTGTGGTTGGACAGAGCCTTGGGTGACATGGTTTAGTGTGAGGTGTACCTGCCCATGGGAGGGGGGTTGGAACTGAACGATCTTAAAGTCCTTTCCAACCCTGACTATTCTATGATTCTATGATTTTGTGTCAGTTTTTCTCTTCTTGAGAGAGTAGAGTTGCTTTAGTCTCAACTTTTGTAAGTTGCTTCATATAATCCCAGACTGGTTTGGGTTGGAAGGGAACATAAAGCTTATGCAGTTCCAACCCCTGCCACAGGCATGGACACCTTCCACTGGAGCAGTTGCCCCAAGCCTCTGTGTCCAACCTGGCCTTGAACACTGCCAGGGATGGGGCAGCCACAGCTTTTCTGGGCATCCTGTGCCAGCACCTCAGCGCCCTCACAGAATAGATCCTCGCTTTACAGAAAGTTGATGCAGGATCAGGATGAGGTCTAGCTCTAACTTCTTGGTGACATCTCCAGCATAGTCCGGGTAATGCTCCTGATCTGGCTCTGGTATTATTAGTGCTGGTTTCTTCAATGGAATATATTAATTCAGATGCCCTGCACATATCCATGGTATGAACTTTATCTTCTGCTTCTTTTGTGTTTTTCTTACATCAGGTTTAATTTCAAATAAAGTAGAAATTCTTTTCATTTTGTGGGGAATCTGAGCTGTTTTCATATGGAAAGACAACTGCCAGCTCCTGCTGCCACCTCCCACACTGCCCAGACACCTCTGCCGCACTGTGTCTGGGTCTGTGAGTACTGCAGGGCAGTCAGGCCAGATTCTGCTTCTTAGATATGTTTAAACTGGAGTCAGGGCTGGTTAATAGAGGCTGTTAGCATTGATAATTGAGATTAAAGATCACCTCATGTTGTTTTATTCTTCAGACTCTGGCTAGCTTTAGTGCCATGGTCTTTTTCTCTGTCTTTTATTTCTTTTCCAATTCCCATTGAATTTCTAGTCTTTCTTGTGGAACAAAATGCAGCACCTTAAGCTAGATTCAGTTACTCCATCTGCACTTACCTGCTGAAGATATGGTTCATTGTGTGCCATGGGGAGGCTGATTAAGAGTTTTGTAAAAGGCCATTTACAACAAGGAGGGTTTAAATAAGAGAAAAAGGACTATTTATGCTATCTGGCTTCCTAGAGACTTTAGAAAAATGTAGCAAAGGAGGATAAGAAAATATTCTGCACATCTTTTTTGGAGCTCAGATTGATTCTGACCTTCTGTTTAGAGCAGTAAAAATAGGAGCAGGTGAGCATGTGGTCAGTTCTTCAGTAGTTCTGTAAATCTTAGGATGATCAGATTCTCAAAAACATTTATTTTGTTAAAATTTTCCAACTTTCGAAATAGTCTCCAACACTGAGGGTATTTCCACCCTGCATCTTGCAGGGGTCATGATACCTGTTACGTTTCTGCCCCAACTCTGTCCCCCCTGCAGCCATGTGCTGTAAGGGAACCTGGTGAAATACTCATTTAATTCCAACTGACCCATAGTGCTGACTGCAGAAGCTCTCTGAAGTTGAAGTTCCAGCTGGCTCATGTAATGGCACTGAGCAAAGTGTTCCGTTCCTGTGTCTCATCATCCTTTTGATTCTAAAATGGCCACAGTCGTGAAGACATACTGGAATCTTAAGCCTTTGAAGATATCATGCAAGCTCTTCTTTTCTGTGAGGGTAGATTCAGGTTATTAATAGTGGGAGTATTTGTTACCATCTTGGTACACTATGAGTTAAAGTGAAAACTAAATCTAACCCAGAAAATGAAGCTATTCCTTTTCAAATTGTCTTGGGTTCAATGTAAAGTACCACAAATTGCTTGCTGTTCATCATTCATCTTAATTAAGTGAAAAAAATGCAGTCAAAATCTTTTCTTTTTGAGGTTCTGTTTAGTCTGCCTTTTTCTGACCAGCTCTTCTGCCTCCTTTGAAAAGTGTCTCATTAGAAAATTGCATTGTTATACAAACTACTGAAATTAAAATTTAATTCAGATGCCTTTGCATTCCCTTTATGAGACTTTCTTAAGTCTTGGTGTCCTCTGATTGTGCTATGATTTCTACAGAGGAAGAAACAGAGTAAACAACAAATATAAATTATATCAGATGTGTATTAATATATACTGAATTTTATATCAGATGTACACTGAACTGTAATTATTGCACTTGTGAGTAGGTATCTCCATAGCTTCATGCGTAGGACAGAATTACTGGTGCATTCAACATGATCTGAATCAGTGACAGGCTCAGGGGTTGTTTTCCTTCTCATTACTGACACGGTCACCATACCAGGAAGATATTCTCTTCTGAGACACTGTCATGATGGCTGAGGGTCACTGCAAGAATCACCGTCAAATGTACTAGCAAGAATAGTTTTAATAGGAATTCATGAAACATGCAAAAGAGTTAGAATTGATTTAGAATGATTTACAAAGAGACCAAAGATGCAGAAAGGTAAGGGAGACCCTTCCCTTGAGTCACAAGGTTAAGAGTGGACCCCCTTGCTTTCTAAACTCCTGATGGAGCTTTAGTGCAGCCAGGTCCAAATCTTAGTCCCAGAATTGTTCAGCAGTTTACATCTCAAGGGTTACATGTATAATCATTTAGGTCCACCTAAAGAGTCACTGTTCACAATAGTAGCAAAAGGTGATCTTACTAGGATGTTGTAAAAGTACTGGTTCATCAGAGACGGGATTTTTACACACCTTTTGACCTAGCAGCAGTCTGCAGTGTTAAGGTAGGCAGCGAGAACCTCCTCTCCTCTCAGTCTGCTGAGCCTTGGCAATCTGATGGTTGGTGAGGGCTCTTACAGGTGTTTCCAAGGGGGTTTAAATAGTATTAAATTACAATTTTTTTTCCCAATTGTTTTTAACAGATCTTCTCCTCTGCCCATTTTCATTAACTTAAACTTCACTTGTGAAAGAATAGTGAGCAGGTTTTTTATTTAAAAAATTTTTTCTTTGTGCTTCTTTAAAATTATTTTGTGATTTTTAAACACAGGTTGAGAACAGCAGCATAAGGGCAAGGACCAGAATTTTCAGGATTGCAGGAAATTATGGTGCTGGAGGCTCTTGTATTCTGAAGCACAGAAAAAAACAATTCTTAATTGTTTTCTTCTTTTTTTTTTTAATTAGTGAAACATTGTATTTTATTCTGTCATCCAGTATGTAAAAATTCTGAAAAGCTTATATGAAAATTGGTGCAAGCAAAAAAAAATAAATAGAATATAAATATTTTTGTTTGAAAATGTAATTAATGGATGTTTCAGTAATGGAATTACTTTACTTCATTTTTCTTACTAAGAAAAATTTTTTGCCCTTTTTTCCAAATTTCTTGACACCTGTGAAGACCATGTTTACCAAAAATAACCTACTTCTGTGAAAATACTCCAAATGCTCTAAATGAGAAAAGGGATTTTCCATTTCTGAGGTTTTCCTGTGGAGCACACTCCCACCTTTTAGTGGTTCACGGAGGAGATTGATATGAAGAAGTCAGTGTTTGTCACCTAATCATTGCTCTTTGTAAATAATAAGCTCCAGTGCCTGGAAGTATGTCTAATTCTGGTCCACGTTTTCTGAGATGCAAAGGCACCATTATGCGAGCAAAACACTTTGCTTTGACTGACATGACAAGAAGGAACAGAAAATTATAGCCACTCTTATCTAAAAAAAAAAAACAAGCCCCAAAAAAACACCAAAAAACCCACCCATATTAACATATGTTAATCAAGTATGCAAATAAAGGAATTTCACCGTTTGCATGAAATCTCCATATTGATAGGTCCTTGATGTGAAGAGTGATGCAGAGGCAGAGGCACACTGGCTGTGCCTGGATCCCCCCATCCAGGAGCAGTGTAGGACAGACAGACCACCTTCAGCACCTTTCACTGTGGAAGGGTTTACCCTGCACAGGAGATGGCAGTTTGGGGAGGTGGATAAGCGTGAACCTGCTTGAGTGAGTCCAAAGGAGGCCACAGAGATGCTGCGAGGGCTGGAGCAGCTCTGCTCTGGAGCCAGGCTGAGAGAGCTGGGCTGGGGCAGCCTGCACAAGAGAAGGCTCCTGAAGGGGAGACCTCAGAGCAGCTCCAGTGCCTGAAGGGGCTGCAGGAAACCTGGAGAGGGGCTTTGGACAAGGGATGGAGGGACAGGACACGGGAATGGCTTTAACTGCCAAAGGGGAGACTGAGATGAGCTCTTAGGCAGAAGCTCTTCCCTGTGAGGGTGCTGAGGCACTGGCACAGGGTGCCCAGAGAAGCTGTGTTTGTCCCATCCGTGGCAGTGTCCAAGGCTAGGTTGGACCCAGGGGCTTGGAGCAAGCTGCTCTAGTGGAAAGGTGTCTCTTACTGTGTCAGGGGTTGGAACTGGGTGAGCCTTATGTTCCCTTCCAACCCAAACCAGTCTGGGATTCTATGATTCTATGATAGGCACTTGACAAGTGATGAAGTCACCCTACCAGTATGAAATATGTCACGGTTGGAAGCTCTTTCACACTAGTGTCTATTTTCTCCATCCTTACCTCCTTCAAGGAAGTGTTTCGAGGCCACAGACCTCGAGCAGCATGGTTATCCTTTCCACTCTCTGCTGGTGAGTTGCAGGACAGTGTTTCACCATCTAGATTTGGCAGGTATCTTTGGCACTGTCTGATCTCCCTCTGGATAGGAGCGCTGGTGTGTCATTTTGCTGAAATTCATCCAGAAATCTCTGCTGACCTGCAGACTACTGGGATGCATTTGTTTCCCTTCAGCTTTCTTAGAACAATGGCAATTGTGGCACTGGTAATGAGCCGGGAATGAAGTAAGTTCATCAAGCCTGATTTGGGCACAGGGAAGTCACCAGCTCAGTGCCTCCAACTGATCCAGTGCCACTAAATCTCATCGAATAGTGGTACAAATCTCTTCTGATACCTTTTGATCAGAAACAAGGCTATCTCTATAAAGAGACAGGGTTTATTTGTAGAACAGCTATGTCTAGAGACCTCAATTACACTTGAGGCCTTTTGTGCCATGATTTCTATGAATTTAAGGGAGGGATGAGATCTGAGACAGAGGCAGACGTTAAACCTCTGTGGCTGAGCAAGGGAAGCACTCCAGCCTACTATTCCTGGGGAGTGCTAAATCATTTAAACAATTCACATAGTTCCATTGGCCCCTTTCATATCTGTTGTCTCTTTGGTAGATCCAAACCCATGGAGTTGTTTGATTAACCATCTGCTGAGCTCCCATCAGGAACCTGGGTGCTACAGTCACCAGTCCTGTCTCATCAGCAGTTGGCAGGGTATGAGGTGCTCAGCTACAACCACTCTGGTCCTCTGCGGTAACACAGCACCAGGAGAAGAAGGTCGAAGCGAAGATGTTCTATAAAATGATCCGCTGCCAAGAGTTTCTAAAATAGCTTTGGATATAGGAATTGAAATTCTGTCTCAGTTCTGTCTGAAATGCATTCATTTTTGTTTCATCTGGACCTTTCTTCCTACCCTAGAAATCTTGCAGTATAGATAGGTAAGATAAAGAATGGGTAGGAGATATATTATTATGCCATTTTATGGGAAGGAAATTGAAGCATAAAAGCATTAAATTATTTATCCAAGCTCCCTCTGGAAGTCTGAGCAGAGCCAGGATTGCTCTAACCTGTGTTTCTGGACACTGTTTCTCAAAATAAAAGGTTGAATTTCTGTCCCTGCTGAAGTCAATAAGAGTTGCTTTTTACTTCTGTGGATGTTATCATTTCATGTAAGTGCATAGCGGGGCCTCCAGTTCTTGTAAATGCCCTTCCATTCAGAGAGTTCTTCCTTCCATTTTTCAAGCCTCAAACAAATGCAGGGCATGTTTCAACACCCAGAAGCAGATGGATTTTGTAACAAAAGCCTGTTTTCTGAGTGAATTTATCTCACTGACTGCAGAATATGTCTTTGTTGGTGGTATTATTTTAGTGTTCATGTTCACGCCCCGTATTTGCTCTCAAACAGCTTATTGACTTTAACTAAATCTTAATAAATCTTGATTCTCAGAGAGATCTTCTCCCCAGTGCAAACTATTACAATAGACTTCTTCGTCCATCCGCAATCCTGTGGCTTACCTGCCACAAATACAGCCCATCAGTACAGTGTAAAAATAACAGTAGGAAGTTTTCTTGAATGATCTCTTTCTGAGTTTAGCAGCAGGGCTGACAGTTCGGTTACAGCAGCTCAACTCCTAGAATTGTGCACCAAGATACATCCTGAAATATTTGAATGTCAGGCAAAACAAAGATGGGGGTGAAAAAGTGAGTAATGAAGGTACTTTTTAAAGTTTCTCTGTTAATGAGGTGCCTGTGAAGGTGTTGAGTGGCTTCTGCTGCACATTTCTGGCCAAGGATTTATTTGGCAAGAATATTTTCAGTTGGAAGAAACCTACAACAATCATCTAGCCCAACTGCCTGGCCCCTTCAGTGCTGACCAAAAGTACAAGCATGCTGTTAAGGGCATTATTCAAATGCCTTTTGAGCACTGACAGTCTTGCGGGATCAAACACTTCCCCAAAAACATTGTTCCTCTAATCATACTCTATAATGAACTGCTTCCTTATGTGCAGTCTAAACCTCTGCTGGTGCAGCTTTGAACCAGTCCCATGTGTTGTAGGATCATAGAATGGTTTGGGTTGGAAGGGATCTTAAGGCTCATCCAGTTCCAACCCCTGACACAGGCAGGGACACCTTCCACTGGAGCAGTTGCTCCAAGCCCCTGGGTCCAACCTGGCCTTCAACACGGCCAGCCATGGGGCAGCCACAGCTTCTCTGAGCACCCTGTGCCAGTGCCTCAACACCCTCACAGCAAAGAGCTTCTGCCCAAGAGCTCATCTCAATCTCCCCTCTGGCAGCTTAAAGCCATTCCCCTGTCCTGTCCCTCCATCCCTTGTCCAAAGCTCCTCTCCAGGTTTCCTGCAGCCCCTTCAGGCACTGGAGCTGCTCTGAGGTCTCCCCTTCAGGAGCCTTCTCTTGTGCAGGCTGCCCCAGCCCAGCTCTCTCAGCCTGGCTCCAGAGCAGAGCTGCTCCAGCCCTCGCAGCAGCTCCATGGCCTCCTCTGGCCTCGCTCCAGCAGCTCCACGTCCCTCTGTGCTGCTGCCCCAGAGCTGGATCAGCACTGCAGGGGGGGTCTCCCTGTGGATGGCAAGAATTCCCTCCCTCAACCTGCTGATCACTGTCATCCTGTCAGTGCATTCCAGGATAAGAAGGTAACACCATACTCCCATCTTGCCTCTTGGTCTAGATTTGGATCACCGGTACATTTTGATCTCTGGTGTTGTACATGTCCCCTGAGCTCCCTTTTCTCCCCAGACCCGTGCCCCTCCACAGCAGGAGTGTGGAACATGACACATTTCCAAACCTCCTCTGGTAAAGGCAGCCCCAAAGAGGCATTTTCTCTTCACTGTAGAGTTCAGATCTCAGCCATCTCCATCACATCACTTGGTGGTACTCTCCCTGGTCCCACATGCCTTAACAAATCAAACAATACTAGATTCATGCATCCATCTGTGGTGCACAGCTGAGCACCATGTGAAGAGTTAGAGGGCATACTAATGAAAACGTGAAGACTCTCTGAAAACGTAAATGACAGCTACTTCCAAAGCTGTCTTTACCACCAGCTCTTTTGGCTAACACTGGAGGCATCCGTGGCAGCCCTGCCAAATAACTCATGTCTTCAGAGCATGTCCAGTGTGGGTGAGCAGGTTTTGCTGAGTTAATAATTACACTGTTCTCTGGAGTTGCATCTTTCTGTGCAGCATTGAACCAGATTTTAATGAAATATCATTAAAGCTGTTAACTACAGAGAAAGGAGGGAGGAGAGAAATCAAAGGCACAATCGAAGCATGCACTATTATCAATAACTGCAAGTGGCTTCATAAATGTTTTATGTTATAAATGTTTTCAGTGCAGATCAGCACAGAACCAGCTGTTTAAACGAAGTGAGATGCAATAACAAGAACATTTTAATCATTGCATTTCATTATAGAGAAGAATGAATCACCAGGAAAAATGTTTTAAAAAACAGCTTTTTTTTTAAGCAGATGGAGGTGGCTATCCTGACACAGAGTTGGAGACCAAGGAAGCCTAACTCAAGTTTAACAGGCATATTCCTTTAAAAGAATTGGGTTGAGATAAGTGGTTTTATTTTCCTTATAAAAGTATTGTGCTGGTACATCCTCTCTCCTGGGAAAGCTTAATGTTTTCTTATACTTGAAAGGATTCAGAGCATGAATGGCACACTTAGTACAGAAGACCCATGGCCATTAGTTGGGAGATTGGTTTGGACTAGGGAAAGTAAAAGTCAAGACCCCTGGGAACAGAAAGAGAGAGAAAACAAGTAGGACTGTGATCTTTTCACCTCATTTTTAGGCATTCATCTTCAAGACAACTTCAAAGTCATCTTCAGGACTCTGCTTTCTTGTCCACAGGCTGTCATACATAATTCTGCACCAATGCACCTTAAAGCCCAAGACTGGAGCCCATCAATAGCTCTGAAAGAAGGTCTTTTGATACAGCTTGACATGACAGTCTTTGGGTCACTGACTCTTTACGTGCCAGAGCTGTGCTCAAGGTGTTCAGGTTCTCCTCTCTCTGGTCCCCGCTGGAGCTTCGGTATGAGCCAGACTCCCACCGCTGCAGGGAGGGTGCCCCGAGGTGCAGAAGGCAGAGCTTCAGAAACTGATAAAAATGTCAGATCTGAGAGATATGCTTGTCATGTTTAGGCAGTTGCCAAGCAATTTCTGATGTAATTGCCTACATTCCTATTTCAGGCACTTCTGTCTTGCTTATATCTTATTAGCTATTATCATCAGAAATTTGACTAAACAATACCAAAGAGGAAATTTCTGTGTGAGAACAGTGGAACTCACGAGAGTAGATACTGTGTTCCTGCAGGTTTTACAGAGCAGTAGATTATGTGGACATCTGGTTTTAAGCAACTGAAAGTGAGCAGAGTCAATACCAAAGTCTCTCAATGAGGAGATGCTTTTACTGGCATACAGAGATGCCTGTCCTTTCAGCTGCTACACTACATCAAACTTGTGGGATTTCTAGAGGTCTTGAGGGCCTCATTCCCTACAAGCAGTGAGGTCTTCCCAGCAGCAATTGCCCTTTTCAAGCTGTGGAGCCCCCCTTCTGAGTTCCTCTGGGTCTGCTGACCCCAAAGTCAAAGCTGCATTGACTCAGCTCCCACTGTGGAGGTATGAATCCAAGCGCCATTTCTTGTGTGGGAGACTCCCAGCTTGCCCTGTGTCTGTGGTGCATCAGCAGCTGGCACAGGAGATTTACTGTGAGGGTGCTGAGGCGCTGGCACAGGGTGCCCAGAGATGCTGTGGCTGCCCTAACCCTGGCAGTGTTCAAGACCAGGTTGGACCCAGGGGCTTGGAGCAGCTGCTCCAGTGGAAGGTGTCCCTGCCCGTGGCAGGGGTTGGAAATGGATAACTTTTAAGCTCCCTTCAACACAAACCAGTCTGGGATTCAATGATTCTGTGCAAGTGGGGGCCTTCTATGATGGGGGTACGGAACTGATGGACAGGGGTAGAGCAGTTGATGTCATCTGCCTGGACTTGTGCAAAGCATTCGACACTGTCTCACATGACATCCTTGTCTCTAAGTTGGAGAGACATCAATTTGATAGGTGGACCACTCGGTGGATAAAGAACTGGCTGGATGGCCACATGCAAAGAGTTGTGGTCCATGGCTCAATGTGCAGCTGGAGACCAGTAATGAGTGGTGTCCCTCAGGGATCGGTGTTGGGACCGGTCTTGTTCAACATCTTTGTCGGTGACATGGACAGTGGGATTGAGTGTGCCCTCAGCAATTTTGCCGATGACACCAAGCTGTGTGGTTTGGTTGATACATTGGAGGGAAGGAATGCCATCCAGAGGGACCTTGACATGCTTGTGAGGTGGGCTGATGCCAACCTCATGAAGTGCAAGGTCGTGCACCTGGGTGGGAGCAATCCCAGGCACAGCTACAGGCTGGGCAGGGAAGAGATTCAGAGCAGCCCAAGCAGAAGGACTTGGGGGTATTGGTTGATGAGACAATGAACATGAGGCAGCTGCAGTGTGCGCTCGCAGCCCAGAAAGCCAACCGTATCCTGGGGTGCATCAAGAGGAGTATGACCAGCAGGTCAAGGGAGGTGATCCTGCCCCTCTACTCTGCTCTCCTGAGACCTCACTTGCAGTATGGCATGCAGTTCTGGTGTCCTCAACATCAAAAGGACATGGAACTGTTGGAACAAGTCCAGAGGAGGGCCATGAGGATAATGAGGGAACTGGAGCACCTCCTGTATGAAGATAGGCTGAGAAAGTTGGGGCTGTTGAGCCTGGAGAAGAGAAGTCTGCGTGGAGACCTCAGAGCAGCCTTCCAGTATCTGAAGGGGGCCTATGAGGATGCTGGGGATGGACTCCTCATTAGGGACTGTAGTGATAAGACAAGGGGTGATGGGTTCAAACTTAACCAGGGGAAGTTTAGATTGCATATGAGGAAGAAGTTCTTTGCTGTGAGAGTGGTGAGGCACTGGAATGGGTTGCCCAGGGAAGTTGTGAATGCTGCATCGCTGGTGGTGTTCAAGGCCGGGTTGGACATAGCCTTGGGTGGCATGGTTTAGTGTGAGGCGTCCCTGCCCATGGCAGGGGGTTGGAACTGGATGATCTTAAGGTCCTTTCCAACCCTAACTATTCTATGATTGTATGATTTCCACAGGAAGCAGCCCTCTTGGCTTGGGCCAGCTTAGGTTAGAAACAACAGTACCATTCAGCAACAAGTATGTTAGGAACACAAGTAGTCATTTCTGCAATAGTATATACCTAAAATCAAGGTATATATCTGGTGCCTATGGTAAGTATCATCTCTGAGCCGCAGGAACATTGGCTTTTGGGACAGTGTGAGGCATACTCTTATAGCATGGTGTGAATACAGCTATTCAGCCTGGTAACACAAGATCAGCCACACTGACAGCTAAAATTAGCAATAGCAGAAAAGCAGTTCATGTGTATTTCTAAAATCAGTACTGGATTCAAAAAGACCAAAGCATTCGACCATTTCTGGCTTTGGACCTGATTGCTCTTACTGCTGTTGAATAGGAGAGATTCCACCAAATAACCCCAGACTTGGCAGTTCTGAGAGCAGCATCAAACTCTTTGCAAGCAATTGTTGTAGCTTGTATTTCAGCAACAGTCTGAAGTGCCAAACCAATCCTTTGTGGGAGTGGAAGAGTGTTCTCAGAGGGAACAGTGATTTTTTAAATATACTGAAGGATTATGTGGAGCCCCCACTAAGAGAAAAAGCATCAGTCATCTGCCTGCCCTCTTTCCTTTATCCTTTTTTCTTAGCAAAAGGATGCTGTTAGTTGTGAAAGACTGACTTTAGAAGAAACATGATTTAATGTCTTGTTTTAATGGAATGTAAAGCAGTTCTAGGGCCTGCCTGCTATTTAGAAAAAGAAAAATTTAGGAGAAGATTTAAAACTTAATGCCAGTTTTCATGAGATTATTATTTGACAGAAGGGATCAGGAGAGATTATTAAATGCTTTGTGTGTGCTGAAAATACTGAGACCTTAAGCGCATTAGAGTGCCTGTCAGAAATATTGAAATAGAATGAAAAGGGAAACTGGGTGAAGAAAAGAAAAACATATTAAATGTATCTACGCTTCGTCTAAACCTGAAATCACTTGTGATCAAAGGCTATCTGTGTATTGCTGATGACGTGTCTGGGCACTTTTCTCCAATGTCCAGCTCTGCAACCTATGTTCTGCAGGAGAGGGTTGGATCCAGGGAGCGCAGGGTCTGCTATTGCTGCTCACTGCACACACAGTCTACAAAAAAGAGCTGTTAGTGTGAAACTGCCTGGGAATGGGGATGTAACTGTGCAGAAAGCCTGTTTTAGGAGCTGTAATTCTGTTATCTGCCATGCATGCAACAGCTTGTGAGTTTGCTTTATGCCATGGGACACTCCTTATGGGAAGTGAAAAGGTATATTTGGTGCTGAAGATTTTCTGCTTGACTTTTAAATTTGCTACAGTTATTCATTTTTTTCTCTTCCAGTTTTGCTCAAGTTCAAGATGGAGGCACAGACTAGCTATAGATAGCCTTATCTCCAAACATCAGGTGTCATGGGGGTTAGGTCCAGCAGAGACATGCAAGGAGTGATTTTCTGGGGAAATACTGCTGGTAGTTACAAGAGTTTCTTAAGCTTTTTTAGATCTTTTGTTTTTGTAAGTGATTCAAGCTGACATCCGAAAGTGTGATGTGGCTAATGTGTGATAATTTGCATTCGGGCTGAAATTGATGCGGTTTAAGACATTGGAAATGCCCCATCTCTGGCAGTGTTCAAGGCCAGGTTGGACACAGGGCTTGGAGAAACCTGCTCTATTGGAAGGTGTCCCTGCGTGTGGCAGGGGGTTGGAACTGGATGAGCGTTAAGGTCCCTTCCAACCCAACCCATACTGCTACTCCATGATTCTGAGATTGGTTTGTGTTGTCATTTGAGGAGGAGTTAAGCGCTTATTCACTCAGCAGCATGATCTGGTGTCAAGGGCGATCTGAATTTTACATTTCAAATGATCTCTACTGAAGACTAAAACTGTTGCAAGTCCCTGTATTTCCAGAACTAATCAAACCAGGTAATAGTTGCAAGGATGGGATATTTTAGCACTTCTGTTGATGTTATTTGGTTTGTAATATGAGCTTGTTACAACCCTGCAGTTTCTGCAAGTGCTGGGCGGCGTGAAAACACAAGAATATTATGTAAGAGCAGAACTGGGATTGCATATTAATGTTGAAGCTTTTTCTAGTCAGACCAAACTTTTGAGGGCAAGTTAGGGGTTGCAGATGATGAGAGGTCTCTGGTCCAGCCCCTACGCAACACAGGTCAAGTTCAAGATCCTCTCAGCCATCAGGGCTTGATGTGAAGAGCACTAGGATGTCTTCTGACAAAATCCATCCTGCTACCAGGTTTCTGGGACCTTGCAGGAGCAATTTCATGCCCCTGCTAGATGTGGTGATACCAGCCTAAGGCCTGGCCTTTGTGGGCTCCCTTGTTCATTAGAGCATGCCAAGAAGACTGCCCTTTAACACTTCATCTCACCATCATCTGTGATCACTCAGGCAGCTAAAATAGAGTGAGCAACGCATAAAGAAGTTTAAACAGATATTACAAACAGGTTCATGTGCACAACATGAGCTAATATGCTAAGTAAAAGCTAACAGAGCGATCTTGAAGACAATTGCTTGCTAAAAGAAACCAAACCCTGCTGCGGTGCGCCAAATCAATTTATAATTTAATAGCACCAAGCTGGTACATACAGAGCTGGGACAGAAACACACATAGCTAACTGGAAGGGCACTTTAAGCTCTCAGTTGGTGTGTTTATGAGATTATTGTAGTGTGTTGGTGTTTGCCTGTGATTTTTTCTAACGACAGTTCTTTGCCACAGCTGGTCTTGGATGACCAGGTTTGCAAGTTTCTGGTTTCCTACTACCATAAAATAAATGCATCTATTAAGTGTTTAAGGTATCTGTGCCAATTAGTTCCCAGAAATTCAATTTAAAGACGAAGTTCATCCTCTGAGCCAAAGACACAGAGCTGTAGCATAGCTGGAACAAGCCTTTTTCAGTATTTCACAGAATCAATTTGATGTGTTCATGCTGCTAAATCTGCAACAGGTCTTTTTGCAGTGTATTTTCCAAGGGTTTATCCTTGGGTTTTCCATGCGTCCCTTTTGTATTCTGTCCAGATTTTCTGTGGGGCTGAATCTTTGCTATTGTGGGCACCCCTGGAGGTGTGTCCTGGGCTGGCTTGTGCCGCGCACTGGTGTCCGGGTGCAGTGGTGGGTGATGTGGGAATAGCGCCTTCACCCTGTCCTTTCCTTTCTGTGCAGTGCAAGTTCCTGGGCCAGTGGAAAACCTGCGGGCTGTGTCTACCTCACCAACCTCGATTCTTGTCTCCTGGGATCCTCCTGCCTATGCCAATGGCCCCGTCCAAGGCTACAGACTCTTCTGCACAGAGACAGCGACTGGAAGGGAGCAGGTGAGCAATGACCACAGTGGTTCTTCTCCCACTGTGAAAAGGAAGAAGAGATATTTGTGAAAAAGAGACATTTGATGTTGGCATCTGCAGGTCTTTAGAAAAGCTCAGAGCAAGAGGTTTTACAGATAAATCTTCCAGATCAGTTAACTTTGCATGGAGCAGTGACAGAAGAGCAAATCAACCAAAATAAAAATGTCCACCGGTATAAAATGGGTTCAGAAGGTAGAAGAGGCACCCTGTTATATAACAGTCATCCCTCCGTTTTACACTGAAATTTCAGAATAATGTTGAAGAGCATCTAAAAACCTCTCAGGCTCCCCCTGTACATTGTGCAGAACCATCACCACATTAATGGCAGTTTGTACATGTGATCTTTGTAGAATATGGATTTTTAGTTGCTACTTGTAACTTCTTTCTAGTAGGAGGGTAAAATAATATGAATCCGGGTTAGAAATAATGTGTTTTCTCTCCAAACTGGCAGATACGTATAGTAAAAATTGCTGTTGATGTTGTGCACTTAATTGTACTTTTAACTCTGCCATGAGCACATGGTTTTGAGGGGCAAACAAGCAACCTTGCTTTCTGAGAAACTGCTCAGACACTTCCCACTGGCCATCTAATAACCAGGTTTTGATAAGAATGCAGCAGTAGCAGTGGAGATGAGCTGCTGTAGAGGTAGCAGTGGAGATGATTGATAGAGCACGGCCTTAAAAGGTTTTTGGCAAAAAATACAGCAGGAAAGAAAGTAGAGATGTCTTTTTTCTGGCCTGATAGTACATGATAATCACAGGTGTCTGCAGTCTTGAGGCACATGCTTCATTATTCCTACAGAAACTTTTATACCATCCCCACTTTTTCTGTGCTTGCTTTATTTTACTTCCTTCTTTGCTTCAAAATTCCCATTTGACTCCTTGTGTTTATTTTCTTCTTTCTCTATCATGTTCCTGTGGAGTAACAACAACAGGCTTAACTAGAAAAAAAAAACCTTTCTCCTGCACCCTATGTAACTAAACACAACAATCAGGTTCAAAAATCCCCTCCGTGCCAAAGCTGTGGGCAGGACTGTGGATGAGTGCAGAGAATCGAGCTGTAACGAGCCACTCTGTTATAAATTGCCTTTTATATCCACTTAAATAAGGATTTCGCTGTACTTGTCAAAGAGTGAAAAGCTTGCCTCTAATCCTCTCATCCCCTGGCATGGCTGCAGCACTGGCTGACACATTTCCCCTTGGTTTATCATCTCTATGTGCTAGCACGTGGAAGTGGAGGGGCTCTCCTACCGGCTGGAGGGGCTGAAGAAGTTCACCGAGTACACCCTACGCTTCCTCGCCTACAACCGCTATGGCCCCGGTGTCTCCACTGAGGATGTGACGGTCACCACGCTTTCGGATGGTGAGTGGGGATAGAGGGGCAGGTTGTGTCTATTGCTTGCCATTATCAGACTTCTTCTGCCACCATATCTTGGAAGAAGCAGCACTGAAGCAAGGAGGTTATTGAACGTGCAGGACACAAATAGGAGGTTCAGTACCTTCCTGGAATGGTACCCTCTGAGCTGGTGTTCATCTCCAAGGATAATTGGTTCATTTCATTATTTCTATGTCCATTGATAAGGATGGTCTACTCCTCTATTTTCTCTTTAACCTAGGCACAGGTGCATCCTTTGACCATTTCAACAGATGCTATTTTACTACAGCTGCATCTGAAGAAACAACTGCCTGGGTTTTCCTTGTGCTTTAAGCACAACAGTAGCAAATGTGCCAGGGCTTCGATCTCTGCTTGTCACACTGGCTGCACCAGCATCCTTCCCAAGCTCACGCTGTGCTCCTGTGGCTTGCAGGCTCCAGGAGATAAATTGTCTTGTACCTTGCAGTCAGAAGCACTTAGTTATGTTTGCTATCATGCCTGACTCCTCTTGAAGTCACTGAGCCTGATCCGCACATCTGGCTAAAACAGGAATAAGTTGATTGGAGTCATTTGAGCTACATAAGTATAAAAGCTGTAGAAATGGATAGAAAATTCTTCCATAAGGGTGGGTTGGAGATCACAAAGCAACAGCCAGACCGGAGACAAGCTCCAGAGGCTTCAGGGATGTGCCAGGTCCTGACAGAGCTCCACAGACAGAGGGGATTTTTCCATAACAACACTTTCTTTAAAGGTGACATGAGGTGGGCAGTCAGCTTTTAAAGTGAGATCTATAAACAGCTGATTTTCCATATGACAAAAATTCAAGCAAGTTGTGCAAAGAGTTGTGCTCAATTGCTCAATGTCCAGCTGGAGACCAGTAACGAGTGGTATCCCTCAGGGATCAGTGTTGGGACCGGTCTTGTTCAACATCTTTGTCAGTGACATGAACAGTGGGATTGAGTGTGCCCTCAGCAAGTTTGCCGATGACACCAAGCTGTGTGGTTCTGTTGATATGTTGGAGGGAAGGAATGCCATCCAGAGGGGCCTTGACACGCTTGTGAGGTGGGCTGATGCCAACCTCATGAAGTGCAAGGTCGTGCACCTGGGTGGGAGCAATCCCAGGCACAGCTACAGGCTGGGCAGAGAAGAGATTCAGAGCAGCCCAAGCAGAAGGACTTGGGGGTGTTGGTTGATGAGACAATGAACATGAGCTGGCTGCAGTGTGCGCTCGCAGCCCAGAAAGCCAACCGTATCCTGGGGTGCATCAAGAGGAGTATGACCAGCAGGTCAAGGGAGGTGATCCTGCCCCTCTACTCTGCTCTCCTGAGACCTCACTTGCAGTATGGCATGCAGTTCTGGTGTCCTCAACATAAAAAGCACATGGAACGGTTGGAACAAGTCCAGAGGAGGGCCACGAGGATGATCAGGGGACTGGAGCACCTCCTGTATGAAGATAGGCTGAGAAAGTTGGGGCTGTTGAGCCTGGAGAAGAGAAGGCTGCGTGGAGACCTCAGAGCAGCCTTCCAGTATCTGAAGGGGGCCTATAGGGATGCTGTGGAGGGACTCTTCGTGAGGGACTGTAATGAGAGGACAAGGGGTAACGGGTTGAAACTTAAAGAGGGGACGTTTAGATTGGACATGAGGAAGAAGTTCTTTACTATAAGGGTGGTGAGGCACTGGAATGGGTTGCCCAGGGAAGTTGTGAATGCTCCATCGCTGGTGGTGTTCAAGGCCAGGTTGGACATAGCCTTGGGTGGCATGGTTTAGTGTGAGGTGTCCCTGCCCATGGGAGGGGGGTTGGAACTGAACGATCTTAAGGTCCTTTCCAACCCTGACTATTCTATGAGTCTATGATTCTATAGATACTATGATTCATACTAATAAAGTAAGGTTTGGATTTTGGGTGGCCCTGGTCAGGGTTTGGATCACTAATTTAAGGTCATTTTCATGGGGAAAAAAGAGATGTTTCCTTTTCCATGGGAGTATAAAATCAGAGTAGGCAAGAAATATGTTGCTGAAGGCTTCAGCTAGGTATGTCGAGCTTACTGGGCTTTTCTGTCCTCAGAAGTGCAGCAGATAACCTGTGCTAATGAGCATATCCAGGAACAGAGCCTGGTGTGCACCTCAGTCACATAAAATTTTCACTGTTAGTCACAGAGTCATAGAATCCTGGGCTGGTTTGTGTTGGAAGGGGCCTTAAAGCTCATCCAGTTCCAATCCCCTGCCATGGGCAGAGACATCTCCCACTAGACCAGGTTGTTCGAAGTCCTGTCCAACCTGGCTCTGTAGTTTAAAGACATCCTCTGTTCTATGACAGAGGAAAAAAAAGCCTGGATGGAGAACCAGGGTGGCTGATATTTATCCTTTATATTTGCAAATATTTATCTGATTTTGTTACGAATTTGATAACTCTCTGTTGTTATTCTACCCAAAAAGCTGAAAAGCTGAAAATCTGTACAAGGTTAAGAATGGCAATTTTTTGTCTAGTATCCCAGTTACTTCTGAATGGTACATCTGATCAACTAAAAATACCAATTTCTGGGCAGGGTTAATAGAAGCTGCACACGTCCCATGAGGGAGCTGGAGTACCTCAGTCCTGTTTTAATCTGTGGTGTTCTGGGATGTATCTTCAATGGGATTCATCTGCACAACCCACAGCTCGGCTGGCACTGTTATTGTACATTTGACACCTCTGCAACATTTTTTTTACTGCTACTTATGTCTACCCAGCAAATTCAGTTTTCCCTTGTAATAGAGGCTGGATCTTGGCAGAATAAATTACTTCACACTTATAATTATAAAAACAAAAGGAAAACAAGTGAAAATGAATATTTTGCATAATGTATGTAGATTTAATTCACACTGTGAAGTGTAAAACTGCAGCCCTGTGCTCCACTTTGGTTTTAAATGTCACCACCATAAATGAGAAAGGGAAAGATTCTTATTCATGAGTCTAAAAATTATCTTCTGCAAGTGTTTAAAACGCTTTACCTGTCTGCGAACAAAAATCAGTGCTAACGAGAAGGTTTGCATGAGACTATTCCAGAAAACAGTACTGTGCGTAGGTGCCCCTGTTTCAGGAGTCTGTAAAGAGATAGTATTTATTTTATTCTGCATCTAAGCAGAAGGCTGCTCTGCAAAGAAGTCATCTGGTTGCAACTTCCCAGTGTTACCGTTTTTTGGAGCAGGTAGAGAAGAAGAGAAAATCCTTTTACGACTTTTTACAAGATCCTGTAGGAACTGGATAAGGGGGATGGCTTTAACCTGCCAGAGGGGAGACTGAGATGAGCTCTTAGGCAAAAGTTCCTCCTTGTGAGGGTGCTGAGGTGCTGGCACAGGGTGCCAAGAGAGGCTGTGGCTGCCCCATCCCTGGCAGTATTCAAGGCCAGGTTGGACACAGGGGCTTGGAGCAACTGCTCCAGTGGAAGGTGTTCCTGCTCATGGCAGGGGTTGGGGCTGGAGGAGCTTTAAGGTCCCTTCCAACCCAAACTAGTCTGTGATTCTATGGCATTTTTTTCATCCACAGTATTCTGGGTCTGCCTGAAAGTACTTTGGTGTCTTGCATGAAGAAGAACAGCCAAAAAGCCAGAGCAAAAGCCTGGCATTGGCCAAGCCTGGGTGAAGGTGGGTTCTAGTTGTCCCAGGGAGGAAAGGAGGGAATGGAGAAAGCAAGTCTGCCACTAAAACTTTCAGCAGTTTCCTCTTTTACAGTACTATGCCGACCTTTCCCAGGGTTAAGGTCAACTTCTGCTAGAAGGATCCACAATAAAACAAGAAATAGCTCCTGCTCCAGTGAGCTAACAACCTACATTGAGCAGGATAAAAGACATTCAATCTGTCGTATTTTATAGGTGGGAGATAAAGGGAGGATAAAAGAAAGGAAAAGTCTGTAGTTGCCTATACACACATGGATTTGGGCAGGTTTTGTTCCTGAGTGCCCCTCTGCCACCCTGCCCATGGAGGAGAGCAGTTCCCCAGGCTGCCCTGCTATGCTATTTCGATTGCAGCCCATCCTCCAGTTAAACGTAAGTTTAGCAACATCATCAGGCAGTGAGCACCACTGCTGGAGGGACAACACCATAACGTGGAGCACCTTGTCTGTCACAACCAGCTCCCTTTGGTCTTTGCTTCGTGTTTTCTTCACATCGCAGTCCATGTAGTCTCTGGCAGTTTGTTTTTTGCATTGGCGGGCAAACCCAGAGGGCAGCCCCTGGGCAAGGAGCTGAGACGCTCCTGTGCTGCTCTTCTGAAGCTGGTTTGAAACAGCAGTAAATGTCAAAAATAGGAGAAAAGTCTGAAGATCAGTCTGCCTTTCCTTTCCTCTTGTGAAAATGACAGCATCATTTCTAAGTCTGCCTTCCTCATGAGAGCGTGCTTAAGCTGGTTATTCTTTCCACACCAATCCTTTGCTGTATAGCATACAATAGGGTATATAGTGGTACTAACTAAAAAAAAGAAAGCCTGTACTATTAGTTCCTGTAGGTCTGTAGGCAGAAATGTTATACGAAGCTCTGGGATGTAATCTATAGTCTGAGAAAAGCTCTCCAATCAAAGGAATTGTGTAGCATCTCCCTGTGCAGGATACCAATCCCAGGCAGCATTCACCCGATCAAGAAGCATAATGTTTCTCTAAAGCTTAATTTTCAGTTTAAAATACAGCTCAGATAATATTTGGCCAAGCTGTGTGCCATTGCAGAAATGCTTTAAGCTGTCATGCTCATGAATTTATCAAAATGCATTTAATCCCAACGATTGGCAGACAGTATTATTTCATGCTTCATGAGTACTTGATCTAAATATAATTTACGTCCATAATTATAATACAAATGTTGGGGAGGGTATTAAGTAAAAATTGAAGATTGAAGTTCATATTGACACAGGAGATGGCCCATGAAGTTTTTTAGGTGTTGGTTACTGTGTTTGCAAGGGATTAGAGTGCAGGGTGTGGAGAAGGCTGTGAGGACTTTTATGGGAGCATGAACAGAACCCAGTGCTCAGACCTGCAAGCATAGATATACTGGAGGTGAATGGTGTCGTGGCTGTGACCAGTCTTAGGAACCGAGTTTGTACCCTTATTGCAGCACTCCATTAGCCAGGTCTCTTGGGATACTGAATTCCCTCCAAATTATCCAGTCTCTCCTTATCTGCTTGGAAGAAGTACCAGGCTGTTTCCCTCATATTCCTCTTCCCCTGCAAGAATTGCACAGGAGATTCCTGACGCGACCCATTTTTTGTTTGTTGGCTGGAGCTCGTGCCTGCGCCAGCAAGGCTCTGTTACCTGGAGCGCTTGTTTCAGTCGCTATTGCACCACGTAGAAATTGAGAGCAGCCCTGAGAAGGACCTGAGGTGTTGGTCAGTGAGGAGCTCCCCATGACCCCACTTCAGTGAGCGCTTGAGCACAGACACACCCCACACACCCCCCATGTGCGGGGCTGCACCCCCAGAGCGTGAGCAGCAGCTCAGGGAGGGGATCCTGAACCTCTGCTGCGCTCTGCTCTGGGGAGACCCCCCTGCAGTGCTGATCCAGCTCTGGGGCAGCAGCACAGAGGGACGTGGAGCTGCTGGAGCGAGGCCAGAGGAGGCCATGGAGCTGCTGCGAGGGCTGGAGCAGCTCTGCTCTGGAGCCAGGCTGAGAGAGCTGGGCTGGGGCAGCCTGCACAAGAGAAGGCTCCTGAAGGGGAGACCTCAGAGCAGCTCCAGTGCCTGAAGGGGCTGCAGGAAACCTGGAGAGGGGCTTTGGACAAGGGATGGAGGGACAGGACAGGGGAATGGCTTTAACTGCCAGAGGGGAGACTGAGATGAGCTCTTGGGCAGAAGCTGTTCCCTGTGAGGGTGCTGAGGCGCTGTCAGGGGGTGCCCAGAGAAGCTGTGGCTGCCCCATCCCTGGCAGTGTTCAAGGCCAGGTTGGGCACAGGGGCTTGGAGCAACTGCTCCAGTGGAAGGTGTTCCTGCCCATGGCAGGGGTTGGAACTGGATGAGCTTTAAGGTCCTTTCCAACCGAAACCAGTCTGTGATTTTATGAAAAAGGAAAAAAAAAAACAAATACAGCAATCTGAGTGCCTTGCCATATGATCCTTCTTCCAATCAGCAAGTATCCAGCAGTCAGGTTTACCTTCCCTACCTTTAGACATCTGGCTCAAGGCAGGCAGCAAGGCTCCTTCAGGCATATTCAAGGCTTCTTCTACTGCTGAGTCACCCCCCTTGCTGAGACAAAGAGGCTGGATATGTCTGTGTCTGTTCATTTCTTATTCGCTCAGCTAACACTAGGTGAAATGAGTTCTTATCTAATTTTTAATGGTATAATTAAGCTGTGAATAATAAACAAAAAACAAATTT
This sequence comes from Myiopsitta monachus, assembly GCA_017639245.1. Taxonomy (NCBI): domain Eukaryota; kingdom Metazoa; phylum Chordata; class Aves; order Psittaciformes; family Psittacidae; genus Myiopsitta; species Myiopsitta monachus. Next base: position 282,674 of record CM029941.1, on the reverse strand, counting down.
TGCCAGGCGCATCCAATTTCTTTATTTGATCAAGATATAAAGCTGGAGGAAGTAATTGTAATCTTACAGGCGCTGGGTTTGCCGGGGAGTTCTGTTGATTGTTATGCAACCCGAGATATTAAATCTGGGTCTCTGATTTGGTAATTCAAAACATCTCCTTGACTGAACACTGAGCAAGGAATAAAGACATCCAGTATTGCTGTGATTGAGTTCGATGCTGGGTCAGGCCTGGATTTATTTCTTGTCTTGATTGAAGATGAAGAGTGCATCAGTTATGTTCATGTATGCAACAAGATTGGGAAATGTGACCAGTGTTCATTGAAGAGAAATAATCAAAGTAATGGAAAGACAATCAAATAGTGGGAAAAAAATAAAAAAGAAAATTGAAGAGAAGTTTTTCTGGTAGGGGAATAATGTGCAGTAGCAATAAAATTTTAGTCAGTAATGTGAAGGAAAGCTTTAAGGTGGCAGTGGCTAAATGTTGTGATAAGCCTTTGTGGCCCATGAGTGAGGGGAGAGAAGAATCACATTTGAGAACCTGGGGCTCTGAGCAATCCCGCCTTGCTCACAAACAAGGGCAAATAGCCTCCACTGAAAATAGGCTTTTCGGGGAGATACAAGCATTCACCAGATACAGATAATTCAGAGATGTCCAAAAATATCTCCAATTTCTTATTCTGTGCAATGCCAAGTACATCATAGAGACAGTTTTCCGTCTGACGTTTTTCCAGATGAGGGGTCTGTGGTCAGTGACATCTCTGTGTTATGGGAGATGAAGTGTTTCATGTACTGTTTGCTGCTGCCAGTGCTGTTACAGCAGCAATGCCTCAGATCAACTTTGCGCTGTCATGGGCAGTATGGAAACAAATAAAGGAGAGCCACTGCATTAGAGAAACCCACTCATTTCTGAAGCTGCTAATCTGCAGAGATATGGAAGTGACTGAACAGGGAAACTCTTTGCATGCAGAGCCCTGGGAGGTCAGGGCTGAGCTCAGACAGGGGCTCAGGTCCTGTAGACAATACGCTTGTGTGCCCCAGCCTGGGCCATCTGCACTGATGGAGAGGTCCGGGTGGTTAAAGTGCTTGATGTCAAGCTGGCTTTGTGTATTCCTTAAATGCCTACCTTCAAATCGGGTGAGGCAGGATAAGCAAAATGGTCCAGAGCTCTGGGTTGCAAGAGCTCCTAACGGGCTCAGGCTATAGGTTTTTGTTACCTTGCACCTTTTCCAGCAGCCAATCTCTGTAACTCAGGATCCCCGAGCTGAGGAAGAGTTTATTTTTCCACAGAGCCTTCATGAAGGACAGGGTATTAGTGCAGGAACTTGCTGCCAGCAAGTCCCTCCTGGCGTTAGCTGTTGTTACTTCTGCTCTTTTGTAGCCCTTATTTAAAGTATAATTTTCTTATTAACACTGCCAAACAACTTATCTCTGTCTGACTTAAATCTTCAATAGCAGCATGCATTGAGGATGCTACACTGGGGACGTACTTTGGTGATTTGATGGTCACACAGATGTGACCAGGCAGAGTCCAGCAGAGGAGCTGAAAATAATCTAGGGAAGTAGCATTTATCTGACTTTCCGCAGTCATTTCCTTTCCTTTAATAACTGCACAGGGGTGTTTATTGTCATATTAGTGCCCATTAAACTCTTTAGAGATTCAGAGGTGTTAGGGTTAGAGGTGACTCCTAGCCATAGATGCAGCCTGCCTCTTCCAGAGTGCTGAGGTTAAGCCAGTCTGCACTGATCATCTCCATCTACCACCGCTGGCAGCTTACATAGACAATTTAGAGTATATAAAGAGACAACATAGAGAGCAACCCCCCCCATGTCCACCTCTATACAGTACATCAAATGTCACCAATTCATTCTGGTGAAAGTTTTGGCCAGTGTAAGTGATTTACAGAAATACTTATGGCTACATTTTGCTTGGTAATATATGTCCCACAACCCTAGACATCAATTTTCAGTGAAGATGAAGAAGGTGAAAAGGAAGATATGCCTGATTTCTAGTGGGATGGATTCCAGCTCCTAACTCTTTGCCTACTAAATTATTCTTTCACAGGCAGAAGTCCTTCCTCCATCAGATAACAGCAGACAATAATCCAAGCACTTCTTAACACTACAGTTGTTTAAATAAAATTAATTTATTTGATCTCTAAGATGTTCCAGGTCTCAGATCATTCTTGTAGATCTTTGCTGAATCAATCCATATGTATGGAGACCTGCAACGAGAATGATTTTGCCCTAGAGCTCTTGCTAATATCATATATGTTAAACAACTCTGACTTGATATATTCATACTTATACACTGAAAAAATAATATACTGAAGTATATCGCGATGCAAACTATTCTTAAATTGGGTAGTTCACCCACCATGATGATTTTTCAGCTCCTTCTTTCCAAATTGGGGACCACCTTCCTGCGAGAATAAACTGTGTGTCTGCTTTTCAGCTCTTCAGTAGCTCAGGTTAGGAAGCAGGTATTATTTGTCTGAAAGGAAAATGAAACTTGAGGTTCACGTCAGGCAGTTGATGCATCACCAGCTATGAATTTATTTTTAAAGCTCTTTGCTCCTCAGTGGTTGAATTAATATATGCCATCAGCTGGAGGAATTTGAGCCATTGTTGCACAGCGTATTGGAAACAAATATACAGATATGGAGTGGAAAACAGGCAGGAACATGTCAGGAAATATTTAGGTGATAATGGTCTGTCCAACCATGCAGAGAATTCACCGTGCCTTGGTGGTGAGAGCCTTATCCTTCGCCAGGATGGGATAAATGGATCTGCACTGTACTAGTCTTTCCTATAAATGTAGTTAAAGAGAGCATGAAATTAAAGGAACTTCTAAGATGGAAAAAAAACCGCTTGTGTCAGAAGCGCTTGTTTTATTTAAGGCTACAGGTACCAAACCCTCTCGTTAATGCCTCATGAAGCACCATTATAAGACCATACTTCATATAGCTATTACCCCCATTTAAGAATTAAAGTATATTTATAAGAATGAATATAATGAAGTTTAGTTGGACTTGATGATCTTAAAGGTCTTCTCTGACCTAGCTGATTCTCTGATTAATTGTATAACACCCAGTATGGATTATATTGTGCGTGACAAGCAAAGCTTTAATGTAAACCACTGTTCTTTTAAATAACATCTGAAGACAAAGTTTCTTTTCTCTTTCTCTCTTAGGTATCCTTGTAAAAAGAGGTGCATTGAGAAAGAAATACCCTGCTCCATCTGTATATAATATATGCTCTGAAATGTACTTTAATGCGCAGAAGCCAGAGAAATTGCAGCATGTTCATATTTATTTCTGACCAAGTTTGTTACAAATCACTGAGTTCAAGTAGCTGGCTTCACTGCAGGGAGCCTTCTGACTGGCTGTTTAAAAGGCTTACAAACAGGTCTATCAAAAATAGGAAAAAACTAACAGATGCATTTGTTTTTCCTCTCCCTAGGGGACCTCTGAAGTGCCACCTGGATTAGCTGCACGGTTATGATCAGATTATAAACTAGGTGTAAAAGCTGCACTCTTTTCTTTCCCTGAAGAGAAGCAGTCTATGTAACCTGACTTAGATACTAATGGTAATATTTCCTGTTTCTTTGTGCTTTTCTTCCCTTTCAGTGCCCAGTGCGATGCCTCAGAACATCTCCTTGGAAGTGGTGAACTCCAGGGTAAGTCTTGCCATGTGCTCAGCGCCTTATGGTCTGTGGTAACAGGTGTTTGTGGATGCATTCCTACTTTGTCTAACTTTTTCATATGCAGTGAAAGCCAATCTGCCCCTCGAAGAAGGTTCCCTCCACTTGTCTGTTAGATGTTATTAAAACATGAACTGAAACACCCAGTTTCAGAGAGGAGCACTGTTTTTTCCTGAGAGGCTTCAGCGACAGCACTGTCAATTACACTTAGGTGAACAGCAGAAAATGTTCTCTGATTGCAGAATAACACCTGCAATAAATGTAGCTGTGCTTTGATTAAATGGAGCTTTCTAGAGGAATGATGAGAAGCAAAGCTGGTTCTTGGGAAGAGATGGTGTGGGAGAGAAATATTTTATTGACAGTTTATAAACACCACATGCAGGTACGTCTGTTATTAGAGATCTTGCTTATCCAACAAATACATTTGTTTTCTGAAAGGTGTATTTCTTTCTCTTAAATCTATTACTTTCCCCCATTAAGAAGTCCAACATTTCCATATCATGAACAAATTGGGTTGATATTATTTCATAGTATAGTACTGTACATAATAGGTGCTAATTATGCTTACTACTTGTTGAGCGCTGTGTCTTAATATATTTTGAAAAGTGTTTGAGATTATTCCTTTTCTTTTTATTCATTCCTTCCATTTACTGGAAATACTTAAGCTTTTATTCCATAGCTAAGTTAAGTGTTTCTTTTGGAACATGGAAGAGCTTACACATTAAAGCGTGAAAGCAATTGTGCCTTGTCAGGGTGTCCTTTTGGACATGATTGTTGAAGACTTCCATTTGCACAGCTACCAAGGAGTAGGAGCCCCAGGCTCACTGACAAGGACGAACTGCTGTTTAGGGAACATTTATGTATCTTTGATTTGCTGGGAACACTGACTACCTGCCAGTTTGGTCTTTCTCTTATACTGCTCGTTTTCATGGCATCAAACATATATTCTGGTTATTTTTTTATTTTATTTTTTAATTCACCCAGCTCCCATTCCTTTTAAATTCCTCTTACATGTAATGCCCAAAGGGCATTGATGTCTTGGCACATCTTGTTCCGAACCTTTATGTTTACTTTTTCTTGCTTATACTCAAGGTAAAATGTCACAGAGCAATTGATCAGGTTTTCTGACCTTTTGTGGTGATCATTTACATTTGAAGTACATAGAACAAAAATAGAAAACAAGCTGCAGGGTACAGTGCTTCAATGAATGGCATGTGGATGCTCCTGTCCTGAGATGTGTTATTACATTACTGGTACTCACAGGTGGAGATAGTTTATATAGATGGGGTAAGATGGGATGGACTGTGCATAAATTGTGCCTCTATCCACCATCATCAAGGTCTTGGTATGTTCCCAGTCACAAAGTACTAAATGTTGGAAGTCTTAACGGAATATTAATTTGCAGCTGTATTTCACATGGATGTAAATGAAAATATGAGTGTTTGGCTGAACTGTAGCATGCAAGGCTGCTGGTTTTGGATTGGCGAAAGAAACAGATCTCAGTCCTCCTCTGTGTGACCAAATGTGAGTGCTGGCTAGCTGCACTAGTGGTAACAGGAGGAGCTCTCCATCACCTGTAGATTGAGGCAAGGGTGGCTATGGGCAGTGGGAGTCTGCCTTTACCTCCTCTGCAAATCACATCTCCTACACAGGTCTGAGGCCTTCCAAACCATCCCTGGGGTCCTCAAAATAAGAAGGATGTGGACCTGTTAGAGGGTGCCCAGAGAAGGTCATGGAGATGCTGTGAGGGCTGGAGCAGCTCTGCTCTGGAGCCAGGCTGAGAGAGCTGGGCTGGGGCAGCCTGCACAAGAGAAGGCTCCTGAAGGGGAGACCTCAGAGCAGCTCCAGTGCCTGAAGGGGCTGTAGGAAACCTGGAGAGGGGCTTTGGACAAGGGATGGAGGGACAGGACAGGGGAATGGCTTTAAGCTGCCAGAGGGGAGGCTGAAATGAGCTCTTGGGCAGAAACTCTTTGCTGTGAGGGTGCTGAGGCGCTGGCACAGGGTGCCCAGAGAAGCTGTGGCTGCCCCATTGCTGACAGTGTTCAAGGCCAGGTTGGACACAGGGGCTTGGAGCAACTGCTCCAGTGGGAGGTGTCCCTGCCCATGACAGTGGTTGGAACTGGATGAGTTTTAAGGTCCCTTCCAACACAAATCAGTCTGGGATTCTATGATGCTTCTAGCATTGTGGGGCATCAATTTCTAAGCTGGTGCTATGTTTCTGACATAGTAACTGCATAGAAAGGTGTATTTGGGAGTGTATGTGAGAAATGGGGATCTTTATCAGAGAGTAAAGATACGTGGAACCAGTTGAGACTCTTCTGGGCTGGATCCTACAGGTCATGCAGACAAAAGGAAGACCCAGTGAATTCCAGCAAATTTGATAAGCTTGAATAGAATTTAAATATTTACATCTAGGTAATTTGGAACAACAAACGCAGAAATGAACTGAGCTCTGTAAGTCTTAAGGAATAAAAGGGCTCTTCAAACTGAAGAATTAGCTTGAAAGAACATTCCCCAGAAAAACTTTGCCCATTCTGTTACAATACAACTTCTATGGCTTTGGTGGTTGAGGCACAAGTAAGCTAATGCTGAAAGACCTATATACAGTCTTCCACTCTTATAAAAGACTGCAATAACCCAGAATATGGTATTTCTGCAGTCCTTTTTTTACTGCTTTCTCACTTTTCTTCTCTTGGCAGCAGTCAGAATCAATTTGATTGAAGACTTAAAATTCACAAACTGATTAAATCAAAACAAATAACTAAACAACCTTTTGAGTTTGTTAACGGGATTGGAGCGGTGCACGGAAGGGCCCAGAAGCTGGCCTTGGCAGTTCCCAGAATTGTTAAAAATTTTATTTCTAGTGTAATAAGATTTCTCTCTTTGTGCTATTTCCTTCAGTGGTGGCAGATCTATTAATTTAATAACATAACGGAGATGGCCAAGCAAATGGAAGATGCTTCATATGAATTACTATTATCATGATTATTGCTTAATATTGATGGTATTCTGTGACTGGCAATCTTGATCAGATGAAAATTGATAATGGTGAAGACTATGACAGAATACAGTTTTCTGCCTAAAAGAGATTTCACTCTAAACTGCAACAGAGAAGTGGCCTAGACAAGTAAGGAGACAATTCAATATCAGAAGAGCACAGTGTGCTTGCATGGATCTTTTATTAGAGATAGGCTATTTAATAAGTTAGAGGTTTATTTCTTCTTTCTTTTGTTTGAAAATACCCTACTTTGTTTAAAGAAAATGGACATGTATAATATTTAATTTGTGAATACAGTTTTGACCAAGAAATATCTGGATCAACAGCTTCTTCTGGCAGAAAGAATGTGGCAATTGCCAAATTTTTATCAGTAGAGATCAAAAAGGAAAAAAACCGAAATTATACCAGGCTTTTAGACAATATAAAAATCGTAAGACTAGATTCTAAGAGAAATCTGTTACTGAAAGTTGTGTCTTTTAAAAGATAATTTTTGGTTTTTATTTTTTATTTAGCCTGTTAAGGAGAGCAAGGAGATATTCACTTTGCTGTGGATGGGGAAACAAAACAAAACAAAATGGTATTCTTACTTTGGGGGAGATCTGGCAGATCTGCTATTTCTGCAGATGCCATTTCTGCTATTTCTGCCCAGCTGTTGATTTAGCTGGGGGCCATGAGCTAGGAAGCTGAGAGTTTGCTCCTTTTGTCTTTGATTTGAGACCTATTTCTTCCTTTGAGCTTGCTTCTCCCACCCCTTTTCAAGAACCAGCATGAAGGCAACTGTTTGTGGCTGTTTATATGTTTGTTTACTTCTTTACTTCCTTGCTTTAAATATTGCTGTTTTTTACTTTCTGTAATTTTTTTAATACTAGTTACTAATTAGCAAGTCCAAAGTGCAGAAATAGCTATAGATTTATTTAATTAAAACTGTATGTAACTTTATTTCTTCTCATTTTAAAATATGGAGTAGAAGTGAAGAAATAATTAGAACTAACTGTAGAAACAGAATTGGTTTGGTCCTATTTAAGGAGCAATTTAATTCTGGAATGTAGTTCCAGTTCGATGAATAGGGATTGCTTCTGGGGTAAGATTTTTCATAGGGTAGTTAGGGCTCTGAGAACATAACCAGTAACAATCTCCTGGGGAAAGATAAAAGAAATGTGAAATGTTTATTTCTCATTTCTTTTGTGTTTGTGTGTTTGTATCTACACCTAAAAAGACTTCACAGTCATTATGATTCATAATGTTTGCAGAAGCATACCATGAATCAAAATTGGTGCTGTTTATAAAATAAATATATATGTTTATGAAATAAATATATATATATTTAATATATAAAAATAAACTGCAAGAAGAGTTGTCCTTCTTTAGTTCAAATCAATAAAGTATGGGGGGTTGTATCAAATTCAGCAGAGGAAAAGGTGACTTAAGCTAGCTGTGGATCATAGACTTGAATTCCACATGTATAATATTTTGCTGAATACTATCTGTATCTTTTTCTGGTATGAGTAATTGTATTTTTTAACATTCACTGAGTAACTCTCCCTTTTTTTTGCCTCATGTGGTCAATTTTTCCAAGCAAAATCTCTGCAGTGGTGGAAAACGTATTTTACTGTCTGAAAGGGTAGGCTGGTGGGTATCAGGACCTCCATCCCTAACAAATCACTTAATTTCACACTACTTATATACATAGGTACCCATATTCCGGAGGCGCTCTATATTCATGGCAACTTTAACCCCCTCAGGGCTGCAAAGTGCTTCTGCCGATTAGCCCAGAATTTTGGAGTGTTGAATGAGTTTAACGTGAGGCTGTGACCTTGGTGGGTGGTAGAGCAGCAATAGCAGCAAATCAAGCCCTAGCCCGGTCTACTGCGGTATTAATCACAGCTGGCTGGTGTGAGGATGAGCTTGACTTTGGGATCATCCCAGACAATGGCAGATTGTGCTCAGAAACCCATCATCTAACTCTGCTTTTAATTATGTTCAACCATCTTAATGTTTAGTTACAAAGAACAGTGCCTAAAGTGATGAAAGCTGCAGGGTATCAGAATAGATAGGTACTTTGGAGCTAGCTATACTTTTTAAAATCACATTGATATTTCATTGTTGTTTCTCTGAGTTTTTTCTAAATTATTTTGTCCAAAGGATTTAAGCATTTGAAGTCAGGTATCTTTCTGCCTGCTGTCATAGGCACTCTCCTATGGGACATTTTACTTTAACCCATATTTGCTAGTCTGTGTACTAAATCCACTAGGATATGTGGATGGGACAAGTCTCATCAGGAGTTTTTCATCATACACACTTAGGTCTGCCACTCAGCTGGAAAACACTTAGTGGTCTCCGAATTAAAGTCATCGTCAAACTATCTTTGACAGCCCATGGAACACAGCTTCTGCCATTTTAAAGCTGTCAAAACAAAATGTGGCATTCTCCTCCTTCCCTTATGATTTTGGTCCCCATGTTGATTTCTGGGGTTGAGAAGGATGCAGACAAGAGGAGATGCGCCTTGGGGTGCTCTGTGACAGACGTGAGGCACACAGGAGCCAGATGTTGTCACTGCAGAAGTACTTTTCTTTCATTGCCTGGCATCTGGGTCTGGAGGCTGCTTTGCACTGACAGCAAGCAATGTACTCCAACACAGCCGAAGAGATGAACCATTCTGTCAAATTGCATTTAGCTCAGCTGCTTCAAATTGCTCTGCTACTAAATGTGCATTAAAATGTGCTATAAATGCATCCTAAACCTTCAGAGGAATTGTTGCTGAGCTGTACATCACTCCCGTGTAGGGCCACTGGCTCACTGGAGGACAAGGATGGATTGGGCCCTTTATGATAAAGCAGTATCAAGAAAGAATGTTTCTTTTAAGTCTGGACAGACTGCTTGAAGTAGGTGTGATATATCCTGTTTAGTGTCTTTTATCACATGTGAAACACTTGGTTGGTGTGGAAAGTGTTTTTCCCCCTAAAGAGCATTATTTATAATGCTTAGACTTGACATGAGGAAGCATTTCTTTTCCAAGAGGATGGCCAAACACTGGTTCAGGCTTCCCAGAGAGGTGGTTAATGGCCCAAGCCTAGCAATGTTTAAGAGGCATTTGGACAATGCCCATAACAACATGCTTCAACTTTTGGTCAGCACTGAAGAGGTCAGGCAGTTGGGCTAGATGATTGGTCTAGGTCCTTTCCTGCTGAAAATAATATCATTCTATTCTGTTCCATTCTATTCTGTTCTGTTCTAGTCTTTTCTAGTCTATTCTGGTATATTCTATTTTAATTCCTCTTCTAATTCTATTTCAATTCCATTCCTAGTTTCAATTCTGATTCCACTTCCAAATCTATTTTATAATATTCCTTTATCTTGCTAATGAAGTTTTAAACTGCCTAAGAAAGCAACAGGAAGTGCAATGATATGGCCTGGGATAGAAGAGGCTAATTGATCCCATCCAATTGATGGGATTGATAGGGAGCCCTTCTGTTCTTCCCCCACCGCCCTGTGTGTGAGGATCATGAAACACTGATCCGTCCTTCAACTCCAGTTGTGTTTGATGCTGAATTTCACAGATACAGGCTGGCCAGGAGCAGAGCCCATTCTGGACCCAAAACACAGCAGTTGTCCAGCACTTATCCCATTTTACAAACAGAAAGACTGAAGCCTGAAACACTTTTTTGAAGTGCGAAATACTAACAGAATTGCTAAGTCTTAAGGTACTTGGACATAATGAAACAGCTATTCTGGCAGTACAGTTTATTTAGGGGAAAACTGAGAGATAGAAAAGAGCTGGTTGGTTATATTGTCAAACAAACTGCACTTTCAGCGCCATTCACCAAAATACACCTTCCAGGAGGGATGGGGAATCAAGAAGTAGGAAAAAACCACAAGAGCTCAGCAGCAATGAGAGCCAAGCAATAAGTTTCAGTGCTTGGGCTAACTCTGTGCACAAGGCTGCCCTGCGATATTTCTGTCTGGCACTTTAGGGCAAGGGTGAGGAAACAGTTGTTATCTGGATTTTAACAAATTATTTGCAAAGTGTAAAAAACAAACTATTTAATTAGGTAGTATTCATAAAGCACTGAGGAGACTGAAGCTCTCAGATACACATGAACGTGGCTGTATGAAAAGATGAGCTGTGAACTGGAAATTGAGATTGGATTCCTCATAAAGGAATCGACATCAAGTAAATAGTTTAAAAGAAATAAAAGTAAAATCAGAATGACTGTCACCACTATTTAGAGATGTGTCCTCTAGAAACAATGTATGTAACCTTTGGAAGTATTAGCATGGAGAAGACCTTAGAGAAAGAACTCTTTAACCTTTAAATCTGCTACATATAGGAAGGGATAGTAATGAGTACTGAGTTTAACCTTTAAAAGGAGAAAATTTGCTGAAACTTAGAGATCAATACCTTCTGATTCTTGCTTTTAATTATACACATTTCTGAGACCAAAACTATTTGTGGGTCATTATCTTATAAGATATCCCTTGAATTCACTGCTTGAAGATGCATCGTAATCAAGAAAGCATTATAACTGTGTACTTCAAAGTGCATCACACGAGTGATGAGCTATATACCTTGTATAGTGCCATAATTTTTGTTGCACTTTAAGGGTATTGTCCACATCCAGCACCTCACTGCTGAGTACGTATAAAGTCTCAAAGGTTATGGTGTTAAAATGGGACAGATTCATTATGTTATGGGATTTGATTAAACCTTGTTCAAGGTGATGAATGTTCTGGCCACCTTTCTATTTAAGATAAATTTAGAGATACTATTAAGCCACTTAATGCACCCAGGCAACACACAGAGTAGGAGCTCTGGGCAGTTATTTCTTAATGATAAAGACTCAGTAGCTTCTGAACAGTGTAGCAAGAGAGGTTTACCCAGAGACCAATAAAGCAAATTAATGAGCTATGACACTGATTAGTAGAGCTTATATGTTCCTGGGTATCTCTGAGAGAAACGATAAAAAGCCTAGGGAAGGAGAAAGGCAAGGTCAGGAGGAATGGGATGGGGAGAAGATAGCAGGTGCTGCTCTGCCCCTCTTCCAGAGCCAAGAGTAAGGAGATGCTGGGCTGAATGCTGGGATTCTATTTTCCATCCTCAGGACAAGATGATTTCTGCATGTCTTTGGAAATAAACAAACATGTCAGGTTAAAGTTCCAGTACTCTTTCTAATGTGAGCAACACTGACATTCCAAGTCAAACTTTACTGATCTCCAAAGGATTGTAATGATAGCAAGAATGTTCAGCCCACTGACCCCGGGAAACAGTTATAACTGCCCTGCCTAGAAGCTTGATGTCATAAAAAATGACTAAAAATGTGGTCTATCATGCCTCTGGGCTGTTGTCCCTCGCCGCAGAAGTGGGCTGTACCCAGGCACAGCCAGAGGCATCCGTTTGATGCTGAACCAGCACTTTGACAGATTCAGGTGTTTCCATCTGGAATTCAGCCATCACAGATTCCATGGTTATTTTGGTAATTCTTTACACTTCCTTATGTGCAGCTTTTGAGCCTGTTCCTCTACTCTGGGAGAAGGACAGTCCATATATTCTGAAAGTGCACAATACCTTTATATTATGTTTTATGTTTTTATATTTTTATTTTATGTCTATGGATTAGATGTAGTTAAGAGGGTGCTGAGGCCTGGCCCAAAGAAGCTGTGGCTGCCTCATCCCTGGCAGTGTTCAAGGCCAGGCTGGACACAGGGGCTTGGAGCAACTGCTCCAGTGGAAGGTGTCCCTGCCCATGGCAGGGAGTTGGAACTGAATGAGCTTTAAGGTCTCCTCCAACACAAACCAGTCTGTGATGTTATTAATCTACGAAACCCTGAACAAACAAATATATGACAAATAATATACACCACCAGCAGGTTCTGAGTAAAAAATAAGTTTCAAGATATTAACAGAAACAGAAATAAATGTAGTGATTTTCCTAAATCACAAAGAAAAACAAAATAATAAAAAAAAAATTGTGCTGGCTTGTTGGTTTTACTTTTTTTTTTTTTTTTTTGCACAGTGTAGAAAGGGACTGAAGACAGCTATTTACAATGCTCCATGCAATTGTACCTTATGTTAATGCAGTTTGTCTGGTTGAAATCTCTCCCTATGGCGTACGATTTACTCAGGGCAGTGTTTTCAGTCAGAGTGGATTGGGAGTTTGGCTTGAGTTGCATATAGTAGCATATTTCAATTATGAGACTTCCGATATGAATGAGAGGTCAAAAGTTTATATTTATTTAAGATGATGCCAAACAGTAATTTTGTCCAGTGAGCACTGAAGGACCATGACCATGAGCTTGGCCATCACAGGGTGTGTGAAAAGGGGGAGCAGAGTGGGTGTTTAATGCCCACTGAACTGGAAAAGCTCTTTGTGCTTCTCTCCACAAAAAAAGTGGTTTTGACCTGCAGCATTCCCTTTGAGCAACTGAATTATGGCTCTCTTCAACAGCTAATATTTCCATGGTCAGTAAAACTCCAGCCTTGAGCAGGGCTCTCCCATTCCATGTCATTGTGAAAGCCTCCAGCTTCACTCAGGAAGTTACTGCTTAGCATGAAAGAAGGAGAAGGAAAAGTGATACCTTTGGGAAAATGTGGAATATTGTTTTAGCCGCCTTTCAGTCTGTCCCATGGTGATCCGTCTGTCCCGTGGTCTGCCATTGTCAGCTCTGGCTCTGCTTCATCCAAACATAGGAGGATTCAGATCTTCCCAATGAAAACTTTGACTTCATGAGGGTCTTTCTTTTGTCAGAAGCTCCTCAAAACCCATAAGCAGGTTGGCACAAATGCCTCCATCCCTGCCAGGAAGCATGCTTGGATGCTGCACATCATTCAGTTGTTCTAATATTTACTTTTGCTCCCTTAAGAGATCCTTATCCGTTTGCAATTAGGCAGTTAGGCTGACAAAATAATTTATAATGATAACAACCAAAGCAGTGCAAATCGGTTCCTAAATATATCTCTTCTTAATTTGATGTGTTGTGGTAAACAGTTTATTAATTTATAAATATGTTCCTTGAAAATTACCGACAAAACATTAGCCCTGATAAGCATGATATTGTTTTTTAAAATCAGATAAAGCAACTCAACTTAGCAGAGCTGCTATCTTTCACTGTTTTTAGTTGATAACTGGGAGCTTGTAGGTCTGTGTTTTAATCCCAGCTGGCTTAGGAGAAAAGGTTTAATTTTGTTGGTTGTTTTCATCCCTCTCTGGCAGTGCCCTACTTTCTCTTTCCAAAATTTGGAGCTTGATAAAGTCCTCTTGCATTTGGAAGCTCTGTAAGGATCTTCAGAATATTTTTGTCTTAGTTAGCTTTGCAGTCCCTGTTACAATTTGGCCTTCAATTAAGGATTCAGTGCAGTTCTGTAATTGCACTGATCTTGAAAAGGGCTCATTCTGTCTTAGAGCAAAGTGTTATTTGTATTATTTACCATGATCTGGTGAATGGGTTAGCTCTTCCCCGTATAACTCTAAGGTGTGCTCTCTCAGGGCCGCAGCATTCAAGCCCAGACATTATCTGGTAGAAATCATGCTCTAAATGTAGACATCCAGACTGTCACTGTCAAAATGCCTCCATGCTTACCCTGTAAAAAGCAGACATGATGCTAGGTGACCAATAGAGAAATTTTCTGTGAGCCTATATATTTCATGTAGGGGAATTATGAAGAAACATGTTTTCCTCAGATTTCCTGAAGGAGTTGGAGGATACATCAAACTCTTCCTCATTTGCAAGAAGACAGGAAGACAAATTACTTATTGTAAATAATTCACTCTTCTCTAATTCTGGTTTGCGCTATTTCAGTTTTGCGATACTGCCAGATTTTATTCCACATTGCTTTCTCTGGTTTCTTTGTTATTTAGTCCTCTGTGCTCTAATGCCTTTTCTGTAATTGTTTTGACTGGAGAACATCTTGCAATTAAAAAAGAAAAAAATAAAAGAACAGAAGGGTTGTAAAAGACAGGAACGCTACTATTACTGCTGAAGAAACAAATAAGGCTGAGCATCCTAACACAGGCAAGGCGAAATGGAAACAGCATACCAGAACACAACTGTGATGGGCTCACTTTTGGCATTCAGTGTTGCTCCAACCTCCTGACAGCAAATTAAGAGCACTGCAGGGTTGTGGATTTAAAGGTCCAACAGACTTTGCTGAAGACTTTGAGATATCAAGAGAAGGTTGGCATAATCCCAGAGCCCTGGTACAGACACAGCCCCAAGAGCTGACTGATGCCAGCAGCACACTTGCTAACCTGGGGCTGGTCCCACTCACTGCAACATGATTTGATCCTTTTTTAAGTGAATGAAGAATATTGTACACTTAGGGAGCAAAGAGACATAAATGACAGCACTCAGGTTAATGGACATAAGTTAAAGGGCATTAAAACCCCATGCAGATGCTCTCAGTCTGATGTAAAATTGTGGTTTCAGTGAAGCATGAGCTTCCTTGAAACACTGCAAATGAAAGCCAGCTTATTTTTGGAGGAGGGTATCCACACCAGAGTTTGATGCTTTTTAATTTACAGGTGTAGATTTTCATCTTTATGATAATTCCTTTGACTTTCTAGATGAGTGGTGATGGGCATAAGTTACTTCTGGGGAGATTTCCAGCTGGACACAGGAGGAAAAATTTCACCACGAGAGCAACCAGCCATTGGAATAATCTCCCCAGGGAACTGGTGGACTCCTCAACATTGGACACTGTTAACATTTGTCTGGACAGTGTGCTTGGACATCTTGTCTTAGTCATCCTAGACAGGTTGAACCAGATGAACTTGGGATTCTATGATTCCACGATTGATTCTTCTGCTGTCAAGCCGTAGAAAGTCGGACAATAGTTGCTGAAGTGGTCTCCCCTTTCATAAACAGATTCTCATCTCCCAGGCAGTAGAATGGAGAATAACATTTTTTTTTATGATGGTGGTCAGACCCATGAGGTAGGACCATTGCTTACCCCCGGCTCCACACTCCTCCTATCCCCTACCACCTGATGGGCAATAAGTCTGCAGTTGTGTCTGTTCATTGTCACTTTTTTTATTACTACCATGTTAGAGGGTCCCTGGGTGCTGCTGCCTGTCTTCAGCATCTCACTCTGCAAATAACACCACCCTCAAGTCTGACAAGAGCGGCTTTTTAGCACTGAATGTCAGCAGAGCTTGAGAGCGTGATGCGTTCCCAGTATCGTGGATATTATTCTCTACTCGGTCATGTGCTAGTTCAGTCAATTGCTGTGAACAAATAAACATAGGAAGAAACTGTTAATAATATTGCAGATGTAATACAGATCTTCTTAAGCTGACTTAGGGTGCAAGTCCCTTTCATCCCCATGTCCTTAAGCACCTCTTCTGCATATTTCCTTTTAACAGCCAGCCAAGGCTATCTTGCCCTGCTTTCATATGCCACTTTTATATTTGTCCCTCTGGGAATTTTTTATAGGGGGAACACATAACGTGCATATTAATGTGACTTTTTTACAATTACATAGATTTTTGTAGATTTCTTTGGCTAATGCCCACCAAGTAAAATTGGTGGCCTTGAATGAGCTTATTAAAAAAACAAACAAACAAACAAAAAAGCAGTCTTATTTAATGTGGCTGGTTTCTGTGCGAAATTATTATAATCTTCTAAAATTGTTATTCATGGGAAGGAATCTTGAATTATTTCGGTCTGATTATGCAATCTGGCTGCCAGCCTTTGATGAACTCACATAAAAGGGCCAGGTTTCCCATCTGAGACTCAGCATCTCCCTTCAAACAGGTGTGCAGAAGGTGGACATCTCTGCCGAGGGGCAGCTCAGGGATGGGCTCGTCCCTGCATCAACACTATTCTCCCCCTGTGGCAGTGAGCACCTGTGGCTTGGGTAAAGGGATGCTGTTTGAGCTACAGTATCGGTGGGTTTTAGTGTCGAAAGAGAAACAATGAGGGGAAAAAAGGAAATCTCCAATTGCATTAGCCTCAAGGTTCCTACCTTTGTGATACGTTGGGTTAAAAATTCTAATTAATAAATAGGTAACAATAAGCCTGTGAGTCAATTCTGTGTGGCTGGGGCAAGAGGGTTCATTACTGGGAGGGTCAGGCTTGGCAGTGTTCAGAACCTCAGGAGCAACCTTTCAGTATTTAAAGGGGTTTGTAGGAAAGATGAAGCTTTACTTTTAGCAGGGCCTGTAGTGATGGGACAGTGACAGGACAAGGGGTGATGGTTTTAAACTGGAAGAGGTTAGATTTAGACAAGATAGAATGAAGGAATTGTTTACTGTGAGGGTGGTGAGGCACTGGCACAGGGTGCACAGAGAAGCTGTGGCTGCCCCATCCCTGGCCAGTTTGGACAGGGCTTGGAGCAACCTGCTCTAAGTGGAAGGCATCCCTGCCCAAGGCAGGGGGTTGAAACTGGATAAACTTCAGTCTCCCTTTCAACCCAAACCGTTCTATGATTCTATGATCCTTTGAGAGCACGGATTGCAATTGCCTTTCCAAGTGTGGCACACAAAAACCAGGAGACCAGATTGAAGCAAATAGGTCCAAGCAGTGCGATGATGGGCTGCGTGACATTTGGCTGATAACTGTGGTAAATCTGGAATGAAGGCATTTTTCCAGCCCCTCTGCACTCCAGGTACCATTTCAGCTTTCTGCCACGGTCTTGGGCACACACACAGTTTCCCTAGGCAGATAGCAAACAAACACAGTGAAACAAATTGTCCCAGTTTGCCACTTTATTTCTGAAGGGATGACTGGAATATGAAACAGAAAAAATGCTATGGTGATTCTGTATGGGACAGTATGGGAAGCGAGGGTAGAGATGCTGTCAAAGCAGCTTCTAGAGTCTACAGTATGACTTCTGGCAGATGATAATCTGCAAAAAATGGGAACAAAAGGAGAGATTTTCCACAGGTATGAAACAGAATTCTTCTCGTATGTACCCATGTGTGTACTGAAGAAGTGTGGTGATTGTAGTTCGAAGAAGGGAAAGCTTTACTCAAAAAACACACTGCCCTAGTGTGGGAAAATGGCTGAGTAGTAACACAACTGACTTCCATAAAGTGTTTTTCATCTTCAAAGTACTTAATAAATATGAGCTAATTAATCCCCGTAGTTCCCTCATGGGATGTTAGCATGGTTTCATGCATGGGAAGCAATTAGCTTGGAAAAGTGCTGCCTCAACAGTGAACCCCATTAGGAAGCTGATGCTATCTTCTTCTGCAGGCACCGGTTAAGGTCTAAAGAGGTGGTGGCCAATGACTGCCATCCCGCTGCTGGTCTCAGGGGGCTGATTTAAGAAAGAGCATAAAAACCCTTGATTTACTTCCCTAGCCCAAACCTCTCTATGTTACTGAGCACCCTCCTTAATATATACACTACATTATTCATATAAATACTACATATGCTTCTGTATAGCAATCTGTATAACATTAGATGTGCATGCTGATGGGCTGCTGGGGAAGTACACATGGGTTTGAATAACCAAAGACAAAGTTTACAAAGGCAGGTAAGGGCAGGACAAGGGGAATGGCTTTAACCTGCCAGAGGGGAGGCTGAGATGAGCTCTTAGGCAGAAGCTCTTCCCTGTGTGGGTGCTGAGGCTCTGGCACAGGGTGCCCAGAGAAGCTGTGGCTGCCCTATCCCTGGCAGTGTTCAAGACCAGGTTGGACCCAGGGGCTTGGAGCAGCTGCTCCAGTGGAAGGTGTCCCTGCCCGTGGCAGGGGTTGGGAATGGATAACTTTTAAGCTCCCTTCAACACAAACCAGTCTGGGATTCAATGATTCTGTGCAAGTGGGGGCCTTCTATGATGGGGGTACGGAACTGATGGACAGGGGTAGAGCAGTTGATGTCATCTGCCTGGACTTGTGCAAAGCATTCGACACTGTCTCACATGACATCCTTGTCTCTAAGTTGGAGAGACATCAGTTTGATGAATGTGCACCTGGAGACCAGTAATGAGTGGTGTCCCTCAGGGATCGGTGTTGGGACCGGTCTTGTTCAACATCTTTGTTAGTGACATGGACAGTGGGATTGAGTGTGCCCTCAGCAATTTTGCCGATGACACCAAGCTGTGTGGTTCTGTTGATATGTTGGAGGGAAAGAATGCCATCCAGAGGGACCTTGACATGCTTGTGAGGTGGGCTGATGCCAACCTCATGAAGTGCAAGGTCGTGCACCTGGGTGGGAGCAATCCCAGGCACAGCTACAGGCTGGGCAGAGAAGAGATTCAGAGCAGCCCAAGCAGAAGGACTTGGGGGTGTTGGTTGATGAGACAATGAACATGAGGCAGCTGCAGTGTGCGCTCGCAGCCCAGAAAGCCAACCGTATCCTGGGGTGCATCAAAAGCAGCGTGACCAGCAGGTTGAGGGAGGTGATCCTGCCCCTCTACTCTGCTCTCCTGAGACCTCACTTGCAGTATGGTGTGCAGTTCTGGTGTCCTCAACATCAAAAGGACATGGAACTGTCGGAACAAGTCCAGAGGAGGGCCATGAGGATAATGAGGGAACTGGAGCACCTCCTGTATGAAGATAGGCTGAGGAAGTTGGGACTGTTGAGCCTGGAGAAGAGAAGTCTGCGTGGAGACCTCAGAGCAGCCTTCCAGTATCTGAAGGGGGCAATAAGGATGCTGGGGATGGACTCCTCATTAGGGACTGTAGTGATAAGACAAGGGGTGATGGGCTCAAACTTAACCAGGGGAAGTTTAGATTGCATATGAGGAAGAAGTTCTTTGCTGTGAGAGTGGTGAGGCACTGCACTGGGTTGCCCAGGGAAGTTGTGAATGCTGCATTGCTGGTGGTGCTCAAGGCCGGGTTGGACATAGCCTTGGGTGGCATGGTTTAGTGTGAGGCGTCCTTGCCCATGGCAGGGGGGTTGGAACTGGATGATCTTAAGGTCCTTTCCAACTCTAACTATTCTGTGATTCTATGATTCTATGACTTTATGGTGAAACTGTAATTGATTCTCTTTGCATGTCTTAGGGTACAGTGGTTCAGCGCTATGCCTATTCACATGTCTTCTCATGGATGTCTGACCTGTGCTTGGTGCAGAACATGCTGTCAGGATTTGGAAATCGTGTACCCATGTTTGCAAGCAACCATCAAACATTTGTTTTTGCTCAGTCATGCATGAATGTGCATAAATAGGTGGAGGTGGAATCATGGCAACACCTGAAAAAGTCAAATCTTTCATCTCAGATGCAATGGCTTAGACTTTTACTCCTGCCGCCACAGCTCCTGGAGATATATTGGTATAAGGGTGAGCTACTAGTTGCATCCACAGCTTGCAAGGCTGAGATCAGCTTGTGCGTAGGTGGGTGATCACTTAGCACTCTGCTTCTCGTAAATAGCAGGAATGGTTGCAGTTTCAACCTGTGGTTAGGAGATGGTTTTATTCAGAGTCAGTCATTCAGCCGTGAGCACAGTAGTTGCTGCCTCTATTTTCTGGTTGGGCTTGGAGCTCTCACTTTCAAGTTTTGAAAATTGCAAAGGCAATAAAAACGGAGGTTGGAATAAACAGAGGACTTCAATACTGCCAACATTGGAGCAGAATTGCTGAAGAATTGCATAGCAAGCATCATAAAACATCCTAAAGTAGTGAAGCTTAATCTTTCCAAGTGAAATGGAAGAAGGATATAATGTCATCCTTTCCACAGGAGTGATGTGAAAATAAGTTTATGAGCAAGTAATAAGCTAAATTCATTAGTCTTTGCAAAGTACTTCTGCTATAGAAAACCCTGGAGGCACTTAGTAAGTCTATCTCCTTAAAAGGAGTGAAAAGTAAGCCTTGTGAGCAGAGTTGGTAAATTAATGAGTATCTTTTAGTTAGATCATGTTCTGTACAATGTGTTGGGCATGGGACAGGCTGCCCAGCATTTCCTAACTGCTACATCTTGACTTCGCAGGATGATGACATTTCTATACAGTTTTTAGAATCATGAAATCATAGAATAGTTTTTCAGGTTTCCTGGTTTGTTGAGAAAATAAGTGGGGAAGAAAATAACTCCACATGGGCACCACACAACACAATCAGTGTTCTACAGCAGGATGAAAATTTTTAGCCCCATTCTGCAGGTCTGTGCCTTTTAAGCTAATAACTACTATGTTGGTTAGAGCAGAAGTCATCTGTGATACAATTTGTGTCCAACCTGCTCTGTGATGTCCTAGCGTCCTTCACATGATGGTCCAGAGAAGATGTCAGGCACAAACACAGTCAGTGTGGATAAAATACCATGGAAAACAAGTATGTGCATACATATATATAGGGTTGGGTTGGTTTTGGAGACTTCTAGGCTGACAAAAATGCTGCATGGTTTTCAATCCAACTTCGATGAATTTGAGTGGGAACAATGAAGGCACATCCCCAGTACAAACACAACCTCCTGCAGTGTTTCTAGGTGTTACTCACAGGACCTTCAGGTGGGGAGAAAAAACCCTCATACCAGAATAAATGTCTATTTTTAGCTAGGACAAAGTAATATTTTCTGTACTTTGGTCATAGAAGCAGTTGAAATTTTTAATTGAAATTTTCTGGAGCAGTTCTGCCTGAGGCAGTGATCTTCACCAGTAATGAAGGAATTCAGTCCTACAGGTTTCACCTGCTTCAAAATTCTGTTGCAGTTTTCACTGCCTTGTCTAAGGGAGCCATTTTAATCTAAAAAGTCACATTTTTCTGCTTGCTGCCTCTTTCTTTACCTTCCATTTCAACATTACTGCTCCCCTTCAGTATCCTGGAACAAACTTCCATAAGTCTCATGCATATTCATAAGTTTATTTTCAGCATGGATGTTCTGCAGCTCCTCTTACGTGTTAATTATATTCAGCATCTCTATAGAAGTTCTCAGAAGTTTCCAGCTGTTTAAAAACCTTGTCAGAGCTACTATGTGCCAGAGTTGAATGCAGAGCCTAAATATGCTTTCAGTGTTATAAAAAGAAGAGTCAAAACATCATTGCACTGAAGTACCAACATAACATTTCCTGTTTGTTGCTTGCCATAAAGAGGAACAGAACCCAAACCACAGTGAGAAAATAGCAAATTAAAAAATAAAAATAAAAAAAAAAAAAAAGGAGCTTGCCAGAGCAGCTGCTGTGCTTAAAAAATGTATTAGAAAAATGTTATTTTCTGAGTTATTGGTCAGGGCTATCTCTACGTCCCAGGTAAAGATTAACACTGCCTGAAAATGAATAGGCATGCCACATCTTTTGTTCCTATTTATTTTTTGAAATGGGTTTGCTGTAATGGAGCATGCTGGATGCAGTAAAGGGATGCTTCGTTTTCCACCCCGTGACACTGCATCGTGCTAAGGCTGGGGGTGGGAATACCCCACAGACAGCTGATGGTACCAGACAGCTCTTCTTTGGAGCTTGGTAAGTATTTAGGGTTAATTTAGAATCAGATTGTTTCAGGAAGCAAATCTCTTGGATGCTGGGAGAATGTTTTCTTTCAGGCACAAGAGAATTAAGTTGACTCCATCAAATATGGGGATCTGTAAGCCCAAGATTGATCAGAAGCTGATGTATAGGTTAGATAATGCCCCACACATTATGCGTCATTCCTGGAAGTGTTCAAGCAAGGCCAGGTTGGACGGGGCTTGGAGAAACCTGCCCTAGTGGAAGGCATCCCTGCCCATGGAAGCGGGTTGGAACTGGATGAGCTTTAAGGTCCCTTCCAACCCAAAGCATTCTGTGATTCTGTTATTCTGTGATATTTTCTTCCTTTAGGTCTTCTCCAAAGTCCTTCCAGGACACTGGAAGAGCTTCCCTGGCTTCAGCAATCACTACTTGTTCCCCATGGATCACTTCAGTGATTGCTCCTGGTTTCAGTATTTCATTGTTTGCAAATGCTCTTTCTTGGCTATCAAGGCAGAATACTTGTGTGGACCTAAAAATTTGGGAGGTTTTGGAAACTGAGACATTTTCGCTATGGAAGAATGCCAGTCTCGCTGAAACAAAGATTATAGCTTCTAAAATGGTGTCTTCCAGGAATATCACTTTGGTGACGGGTACTTTAATGGAAATCTTTTACTTTTGCATGCTTAAAGGTAGCCAGCATTTGGTGTAAAACATTATGCCTTTGAGCAAAGGAGTAGTTTCAGTCTATTTTACAGGTTTGTATTTCCAAGGGCTGAGGTGAAAGGTTATCTCCAGCAGCCTTCAGTGACCAGTGGGAGCCTGGATTTCAAAACACGAGACAACCAGAGCTTATGCACTGCTTTGCCTGAAAGAGTTAAAATAAAGGACTTTTTAGAAAAGAATGTGCTTGGCTCTTAGAATTTTAAACATCTTATTAATTTTTTTTATTTTTTTTTAAACAAATTATAAAGCTTAATGAAATGAAAAATGAAAGCTTAGTGCAGGCTTCTGGGTGGTTGTGATTTCCTCCTGCATTTCACTGCCAGCTCCATGGAGTTTGGCTCTACAGATGCTCCACAATGCCAGCTCAGCACACAAGGAGCTGCAAGCGGGGTTTATAAAGACAGCGCTGGGTTATTCCTCCCAGCATTTTCTCATTTCCTGTTATTTTGAAAGATGTTATCTAAGCTTCTTATTGAATTTGTTGCTAATTTCATTAAAGAAGTAAAACTGCATTAATACAGCTAAACTTAATGGAGACTGGCAGCCGCAGTGCTCCTGAGGAACTGTGATTTAATCATGTTAGCAAGCACTCTGCCCAGTGCAAAGTAGGTTACTTGCTGGGTTTTAGTGGAAAATATTAATTAATTTCTTTTGGCTGTGTTCAATATTTTATGATTTTTGTTTCCAAACTGTCAAAGTGAAGGTGGTTTGATTGCCTAACAGTTAAGAACTACTTAAGATACTAAAAAACCCCAAAATGCTTACAGAAATAGAAGCAAAAATTGTATTTCATATGGGGGAAGTTCCATCTGAAATTTTGTATGTCTCCATGCTGCACATGGTACAAGCCCAGTCAAATAACTGGCTGCATCCGGTCACCTGAGTGTTTATTATGAACAGCTATTTCTTCACTCCTTAGGACAAGGATCCTTTGTTCCACCAAAACACAATTAAAATTAGCCACCAGAAATTTTTGAACGATTTGTCATTAAAATTTACCAACTCGGGATTCTACTGGATGATGGAATTAACACGGAAGTAATTCATGCCAGTTGTCGGTCTGAGCACTTCAAGAGTTGAGATAATTTGGGTATCTGTCTTTGATTTCCAATAGCTTGTAATGAGTCATAAGATTCCTGCAGCATTGGCAGAGTTTTTAATTTGATTCTATTTTTATTGTATTTTTTAGTATATAAAAGAAAGAGACAGCAAGTGCCTGTGCTTCTCTCATTTTCTTTAGCATTTTTAAACATCATATTTTAATTGCCTTTTATGCAGACATACACATTGGCAATATGTTCTTTTATCATCCTCACATATATTGGCCTGGTGCCATTTATAAAAGAAAATTTCTCTTCTGCAGTTTGGCAGTACAGTGTACAGATTATATGATTTTTAACATTTTCTGTAATTATTTTTTTATTACTGTAAAGGAGAATGCATGAAAAATTAAAAAAAAAAAAAAAAACAAACAAAACAAAACAAAATGATGAAATTTCTCCTGTCCTTCAGGATGGGGGTGTCATTGTTAGAGGCACAAAGGAGTGTTTCATACCATTTCCCCTCCATGTTCTCTTGTGTCTCTAGTTCCTTACATGTAGTTTATTTGTTTTAAAGTGTTTACGGTACAAGCTCATGATATAATGCCAAACTATTTTGTTTTCTTGCCTGTATCATCAGCAATGAACACCAAATGGCATGGTAGTACAGGAGAAAATTATTTCAGAAATGCCTTGAATGCTGGCAGTCCTCATCTCTTGTGAGCACTGACTGTTCTTGAAATGCCATATGCAACAAACCACTGAACAGCAGGTACCAGTCTGTAAAGAGCAGTTAGTCAGGACATAGTGTGTGTCATGCACACCTTCCTAGGGATGGACAGGCATATTTGTTCATCTGAGTTTTCATTTCTCAAAGTCTAGGATGCTCATGGAAACAGACAACGTTATTTTAGTGATAAAAGCTACTGGGGAGGGATAGGTGAATGCAGTGTGTCATTAATGTCAGCAGCCCTGAACGGGTAAGACAGTTGAAACCCCTCTGTTACTACTTGTTTTCCCTAAAGACAGTGGGTGTACAAAGCAAATCTCTGCTTATCTGTGTTGCTAAATTACAGCAGAGAATGGCTGAGTGCTTCATAACATTCGATGAAAATTGTTTTCTATACCCTTTCTTGAAAAATATTTGTCACGTCTTCGAAAAGAGAATGATTCGGGAAGCTGTGAGTTTTGGCAGGCATCTCATACCAAATTACATGACTGCAGAGTATCTGCTTGAGTCACGAAAAAAGGCTGGCCTCAAAAAGCTATGGACTCACAGATTCAAGTTATGTGCAGACAAGGCCTGAAATGCAGGGCAGGAATTGTAGCAATTCATGAGGCACCTAGGAGCAAACTGCAACATCCAGGCTGGTGGGGAAAAATGAGCCACAAGTGTGTGTGTAAAAGTGGGAGTTGTCTGCTTTATTTGTTAGTTTTGCTTCTTCATATGTTCCTTCCGCCCAAAAGGAAAGACTGATGGAAGCCTGCTTGTAAAAAAACTGTTAAAACTGCCTTTTTTTATTTTTTTAATAGAAACATAATTAAGGGAATGAAAATGGTCCAGTCCTAGGAGACAGCTTGCTAATCCAAGGTTCAAGGCTGCCTTGGATGCCTTCTGCACACTCCAATGTTTCCTCAATGCCCGGCAATAGAAATGGCTTCTACAAAAGAAAACTGAAATTGCAGTAGAAAACAGAAAAGAAAGAAGAACTTCTGATTTATTGGTTGTATTGACTTCTTCCATAGCTCCAGTCCTCTGCCTAATCCTCACGGGAGCATTTCCTAAATATGGTTGAAATATTGAAGCAACAAGTGGTTGCGTTAAATAACCGGCTCTTGGCCTATAGCAACATACATGCTAACAGGCTGTGGTCAAATGGAAATTAGAACCCTGAATATTACAAATATCCAGGTTTAACTGTCCTCTTTTTTTTTTATAATTAAATTTGCATGCTTTCCATCCCCTCACATTCCTACTGATCTCTGAGCACACAGTTACATACACACAGCTATCTGACTCAGTCGTCAAAAGTGGATAATTCTTGAAAAACAGATCTGTGTTGGCAGAGATTTGTTCCTTGGTAACCTGTACATTATAGATTGTTTTTCTTTACTTTATAAACTGATCAAGTTTAGGAGTAGCAAAATTTTAATGTATCACATAGAATATAGACGCCTAAATGCAGCTGAGTGTTGCGAGGTGAGCTGATCTCCTTCATAGCTGTTCTATTTGCCGGTGTCGATGTTTGGACTGAAGTTGAGATGTTCCTATTGCATTTT
Organism: Myiopsitta monachus; assembly: GCA_017639245.1. Classification (NCBI taxonomy): domain Eukaryota; kingdom Metazoa; phylum Chordata; class Aves; order Psittaciformes; family Psittacidae; genus Myiopsitta; species Myiopsitta monachus. The sequence goes on along the minus strand of CM029941.1, from coordinate 256,619 downwards.
CGGGTAATACTGGGCTTGATGATTTAAGTATTATAATTCTCTATGTGTATTTGTACCTTCAGTCAGAAATGATCAAACTGTGATGACCTTACCTTTTATAAGAAAGATTAGTAGAGTCTGTACAAAGACTTTCAGATATCTGATAACAAATTCAAGTAAAATAGTAAGAAGCGAGTCAAAAATCTGTGCAAAGATTGAAAAATTACATATTAGTGCAAGACAAACCTCTATACCCACGAGAACATCCTGCCACAGGGGCAGCACTTGAGATGCCCTCAGCTGCCCACTCTCTGTCTCACTTGCCTTGTCTTCCCCTTGGGTGGACAAAATGGGAGGATGGGCAGTATCACAACACCATTAACTCCATATTGATTTTGCATTCAAGAAAAGAATTGTAATTATAAAGAGCCTCTATGCAGAGGTACAGGTCTTCTGTCCACTTGCAGAAGCTGCATTTTGCATGGTTTATGTCTCTGTTCCAGCCAGGTTCCTCTGTCACATTCTGTGCCCGTGATTGAAAGTTACAGCTTTGTTCTGCTAGTACAGTAGAAAACACCAAGTGAAAATATCCTCTCATTCACCCTTGGCTGCACTTGTAACTGTAATGAATGGTGCGTGTTCCCACCTCATAGCTGGGGTCAGTGGTGACCTGACTCAGCTGCTGCTATTAATTTAAGAGAGACAGTGATAGCCACTGTGTTGGACTGGGGTGGAAGAAGCATGCTATCCATGTGCCCCCTTGGTAATAAAACTAATTGTCTTCTGGCTCTGTCTATCAACTCAATAATTGTATTAGTTTCAGCATGGACTGGAAGGCCAGAAGTTAAATGACCGCATCTTGCAGTGCGATATGTGCCCAGGACAGTTAAGGAAACAGGAGCATTTCTCATACTCAAAACAATAGCAAAAGATTGGGCAGTGTCAGTGAAAATGTAGCCATATTGGTTTATTGTCTTAATGTATTTTCACAGTAGCATTTTAATTGCTAGTGTTAGAGATAATTTTTCCGTTTATATTGGCCTTTAAAAGAAGAAAATCATAGTCTGTGGTAATACAAAAAAAGGAAAATAGGAATAAACTTGGCGGGGAGATTTTTAGTTGTCATTTTGGTGGTGAAGTTATACGCTCATCTGAACCTGGCTGTAACAGAGGTAACTTGTATCTGAGGTTAGCTGAGTGCATGTGGGAAGGTTGTTTTCACCACTGTCAAGTTTTCCATACAAAATGACTGAAATAAGAGTTGGAAGGTGTTGCTTGTGTCATCTGGTACCGCTGCTAGTGCATCGTTAGTCCCAGCAGGAAGCTTTATGGATTTGGCTTGTCTATTTACCTCTACCTCTCCTGCTCACTTCCCCCATTTACTGGTAAAGCATTTAAGCGCTGGTGTTTACCTACCACATTTGCTGGGGGATTGCTCAAGTGCCACTGCCACACGTCTCAATGGGTAACACTATTTGTCTTTCCCGAAACACCCTGAATTTTCCCTTTCTTAATGTTACTCTGTTGCTTCCAGTTATGCCCCTGGGTGCTATAATGAATGATGCCTTGCCATTGACATTTATAGTTTGTATACTGTGTGCTCTTCTCTTCCCCTCAACACTTGTATGCCAAGTTCCCTGAGGGACAGGTTTTCATTAAAATGGGGGTGGAGGGAGGGGGGGGGGGAAGTTGTATTACTGCACATGTTACTGCAGTTTCTGTTATTATTATGTCTATTAATATGCTCTATATGCTCTCTGACATGTACAAATACAGGCTCAAGACCTCATTGTGCTAGACAACATGACAAAACAACAAAATAACAGCCTTTGCCTGCAGAATTAGTGTTAAAGGGATTTCTGGTAGTTCAGAAAACCTTTCTGCATGGCTGCTTTTAAGGTATTTGAAAATAAGCATACATTGTAATTCACAAATAATTACTGCCCTAGCCATTCTCTGTCTTCTGTCAAATAATTACCTCCCAGCCTTTCCATAACATAGAATCACAACATGGTTGTGGTTGAAAGGGACCTTAAAGCTCATCCAGTTCCAACCCCTGCCACGGGCAGGGACAACTTCCACTGGAGCAGTTGCTCCAAGCCCCTGTGTCCAACCTGGCCTTGAATACTGCCAGGGATGGGGCAGACACAGCTTCTCTGGGCACCCTGTGCCAGTGCCTCAGCACCCTCACAGCAAAGAGCTTCTGCCCAAGAGCTCATCTCAGTCTCCCCTCTGGCAGTTAAAGCCATTCCCCTGTCCTGTCCCTCCATCCCTTGTCCAAAGCCCCTCTCCAGGTTTCCTGCAGCCCCTTCAGGCACTGGAGCTGCTCTGAGGTCTCCCCTTCAGGAGCCTTCTCTTGTGCAGGCTGCCCCAGCCCAGCTCTCTCAGCCTGGCTCCGTAGGGGAGGTCTTTGTGGCCCTCCTCTCGACTTGCTCCAACAGTATTATACACTTTCTCCTTTTATATAGCTCAGTAAAGAGCATCACCAGTGCTTGAACTTTACTTGCAGTCTCCAGTTAATAAGCAAGTTGGCCAGGGAGTTAATTTTACTGATCATCTCACAGAGTCTATAGCACTTTCAGAGCAGCACAGGTAGTGAAGTCATAGAATCATAGAATCATAGAATAGTTACGGTTGGAAAGGACCTTAAGCTCATCCAGTTCCAGCCCCCCTGCCATGGGCAGGGACACCTCACACTAAACCATGCCACCCAAGGCTATATCCAACCCGGCCTTGAACACTGCCAGCGATGGAGCATTTACAACTTCCCTGGGCAACCCATTCCAGTGCCTCACCACCCTTACAGTAAAGAATTTCTTCCTTATATCCAATCTAAACTTCTCCTGTTTAAGTTTGAACCCATTACCCCTTGTGCTATCACTACAGTCCCTAATGAAGAGTCCCTCCCCAGGTCAACAGTCATGCTGGAAGGCAGCATGGAAGTGGAAAAACAATGGAGTACATGCAGCTTCCTGGTGAAGCCACTATGATTTTGGTGCCAGAGAGGTGGATCAAAAGGACATTTATGCCTCTCAGGCACCAGGAGTTGAAGCCAAGTTGCTGAATGTAAGTCTCTTCGTGAGTACAAATCAGAGACTTTGTCAAAGGCTTTAGACTCAACAAAAAAACAGTTTTCTGATGAGGCTGATGTGGCCTGAGAGCCAACAGCTCAAATATAGAGCTGTGTGCAGGAGCTGTGATCCATGGTCCTGCAACTGATGTACTAGCGCAGCATCCCTGGGGAGGAGTGCAGGTTTCTCTGTATCGATGCTCACAGCCTGTGCCTTGGATGCAGTATTTTCTCAGAGCTTTGCTGCTCTTCACTCAAAGCAGGACAATTCACTGGTGCCATGACAAGATGACAGGCTGCAAAGGTCACTGGTGTGGACAGTCACTGTTTGTACTACATTACACATCTCGGGATACTGCCTTAAAATAAGCATCATCAGTTCGATTTCTAGTTTCTAAAATCTGATTTCGCCTTGACTTCTGTTGTAGACCAAATCCTCCAGCTGTGGGGAAGGAACCCCTGAAAATACATATGAAGCTGATGTTGCCGTATGTATTGGCTTGTCAAATCCAATGACGTGCAAATTGAGGTCTTTCCATCCTTGCTTGGCAATGTTTCCAGAGACAATGTTCTTAATGTCACCTCTCTTAGAGGTGCTTGAACCTTGAGAAGATTTGTCTTATTTGGAGAAGACTCCTTTTTGTTTCAGCCACAGAAGAGTAGTGCTGTAGCAGCCTTCTTATTCTGCCTTGAGTGTTCCTGCTGTACCTGTAAAACCTGATTTCTTCTTGAACACAGGAGACTGAAATAACTACCTGAAAGGTCTCTTAAGGTAAATTTACCCAGGAACAAGATTTAAGACAGGAATTGTCTGCAGCTTTCTTCAAGATGATTTTGGGGGGAAAGTTAAAAATGGAACTTTATTCCTACTTGTTTAAGTTTGGAACACTCATGCAAGATCCATAGAGTTCCTTTTGAAAAGGAAAATCAGGTTTATACTAAAACTGAGAGATGGATGGATGGATGGATGGATGGATGGATGGATGGATGGATGGATGGGTGGATGGATGGATGGATGTGTGGGTGGATGGCTGGACAGATGGACAGATTCCCATACAGAGAGAGCATAGGCAGCCTTGGTGTTACTTGTCTGTCCAGGATGAAGCATGAGATAGTACAGAGAACAGTCAATAAACATTGCTGCCAATTAGTTATATTAACGTATTTATTCTGAATTTATTATTTTTTCATTATTAAGAAACAGGTTTTGTTAGAGAGCTTGTGGGATAGTCTCAAATTCTTCTTTGGGTCTTCCAGTTTTCTGCATGGGGTGAAATTTCTAAAACCATCTATTTTTTCAGTCACCCTAATATTTAAGAGTCTAAAAGCTTAGCACGGAGGCTCTGAAGGGATGGAGAAAGTTCATTTCTAGAAAAAGTTATATAATGGAATTTGTTGAAAGAGTTAATTAGGGAAAACTTCATTTTCCTAGATTTTACAGGACAGTGTAACTGACCCTGCTGTCTTCTGAAAGAGCTCCATAGTGCCAGGAGCAGGAGTGAAATTGCAGGTGTGGGGAAAAAACCTGTTATCCCATGTTGTTAGTGACCATCAGTTTTGCTGTCTTGTAAAAGATTTCATGCATTTTGGACAATGTCTTGCTTTGAATCTTTAATTGTTTTATCAAGTCCTTGCACACCTTGGGGGCGATAGGGTTTCTCCCCGATTTTTTGGGGGTTTTATCCCTCTGTTCAAGCAGGATTTGGAGAGAGATTGAGCCATATTCAGTAATATGGCGTATTCAGGTATGATTGCTTTTCAGCTATAAATGTTGAGGTCTTCTCCCTCCTTCCCATCACGTCTTATCTAGCAGCCAGACAGATCATACGGACAAGGTATCTGTTTTCCTACGTGTTATAGAATATAAAGTTTTAGAAAGAACATAGGTAAATACTAATAATTATTTCAATTTTCCCTGTGTTTGTCACTATGTCATTGTGCACACATGCTAAACCAGTCCTTAAAAAAGAAGAATAAACCAAACCAAACCAAACTTCTCTTATTAAAAGTAAAAACATTAGGTGCCATAACTTGTATGATTACATTGTTAAACATGTGCTGTCAAAGTCACAGAAAGGGAAAGGGAAGTGTGTTTAAGACTTCAATAAAATGTTAGCTTGGCTAAACTGCATATAATGTACTCTTTAAAAGAAGCATTTAAGGCATAAATAAATCAACTGGGAAAAAAGACTTTGTTCTGCAGAATATAAAGTGTTTGTGGTTATTCTCAGGAACTTAATTTTTGCTTTTCCTTATTCTGTGAGATCTTATCTGAGTAGATTTGTTTCAATAGCAGCATTTATTTGATATTTTTAATAAAAAAGAAATCAGGTTATGTCTATTCTGTATAAATACAAAGAAATATAATTGTTGGCCTAACAATACTCTACGTGCTTCAGTTACAGGAGTCAGCTGGGCTTTTTTTCCCTTGTTATCAGGCTTTATCACATTCATCTTCTTCTGTCCTTCAGGATTTTCACTTATAAAACTTCCTCCTTGCTTTCTATAAAACACAGCAACATTCATGTCTGGCATGAATGAAGGGCACTGCTTCTGTCACTGGAATAGCAAAATGGAGCATCACTGCTGAGGAACCATGGGCAGGCTCTTTAATTTAGGATGCATGGTTCTTCCTGTGTTATCACAGAGACTTTAAAATTACATTCTCAGGAATCCTACCAGCAGCATTAGCTGACACTGTACAGCTGTGAAAATAAGGCAGACTATTTCCCAGGTGTGAAGATCCCAGTGAGATGAGGATGAGCAAGCTGAGGGGATCACATTCAGAAAACAAAGAGCAATTAGGCTTTATGGACTGTTCTTCAAGTAATTTCCATGAGAAATGCATTTCGCTGAGGCAAAATATAAAGGACTAGACTACATTAATGAAGAGCTGGTCCCAGCAGGAATGCCGTCTGCAGGACGGACTTCAGCAGGGTTGGAAAGGTGGGAGGAAAAAAAAATGATACTGCTTTGTGAGAAGCAAAGACCGCTTATACATTCTGGGAGGATGAAAGTACCTGAAAAGAGTTGCGAATTTACTCCTGTCTCATTGAGGTCTTCTTGCACAGACAGAATGGTTGGAAGATTTCTCAGTCTAAATGAAAATCTGCATGAAAAGCCAACCAGAGGGACCTGGGCAGGCTGCAGAGAAGGGCCCGTGTGCACCTCATGGAGTTCAACCAGGCCAAGGGCAAGGTCCTGACCCTGGAACAGGGGAAACCCCAGCACAAGTATGGGCTTTGGGGATGGATGGAGCAGCCTGAGGAGAAGGACTTGGGGGTGTTGGGTGAGGAGAAGCTCCCCATGATGCTCCTTCAGTGAGCGCTTGAGCACAGAACCCCCCCGTGTGCGGGGCTGCACCCCCAGAGCGTGAGCAAAAGCTCAGGGAGAGGATCCTGAACCTCTGCTGCGCTCTGCTCTGGGGAGACCCCCCCTGCAGTGCTGATCCAGCTCTGGGGCAGCAGCACAGAGGGACGTGGAGCTGCTGGAGCGAGGCCAGAGGAGGCCATGGAGCTGCTGCGAGGGCTGGAGCAGCTCTGCTCTGGAGCCAGGCTGAGAGAGCTGGGCTGGGGCAGCCTGCACAAGAGAAGGCACCTGAAGGGGAGACCTCAGAGCAGCTCCAGTGCCTGAAGGGGCTGCAGGAAACCTGGAGAGGGGCTTTGGGTGAGGGACAGGACAAGGTGGCTTGGAGCAACATGGTCTAGTGGAAAGTGGCTCCGCCCAAGGAAGGAGGTTGGAACTGGATGAGCTTTAAGCTCCCTTCCAACCCAAACCAGTCGGTGATTCTGTGATTCATTGCATGACATTTACCCTTAGTTTATCTAAAATTCCCTTTCAGGTGCCTAAAAGATTGATGCATTTGTCTCTGTGGTCACAGCATTAAAATAACATAATTATCTCCCAGACGGAGAAAGTATTAGAAAGAGAATGCAAAAAGAAGATATTATAATAGAAATCAAAATAGAAATTAAAAAGAAGTTAGAACTTACTAGAAAGAAAATAATATCCCCATAGAAGTGGTGACTTCCCAGCATTGAACACTGTTGAGATTCAGCTAGACAAGGTGCTGGGGCATCTAGTCTAGGTCATGCTTTACCTAGAAATGTAGGACCAGATGATCCTTGAAGTCTCTTCCAAGCATGTTTTCAGTGATACCATCATTTATTATTAGTGTGACTGTCAACACCGCTGTTAAGGCGTTTTCCATTCACACGTCTTGGCCGAAGCATTGGATTTTGCTCACTTTGGTGGCAAGTCAAAGCAAGAGGAGACCCATCATCTCTTTCTTTTTGTAGCTCCATTTCTCCTGCAACCCCACTTCGCCCCGTGCACCCTATGGATGCTGCTGGTATCTCCTTCTACTAGCTGGACCTGCTGGGTTCATCACACTTCATTTGGTTCAGTACAGAAATGACATTTAATGAAATGAAGGAAAAGCATCACACTTTTAACAAATAGTTATGAACTTTGGCCTGGATCTTCAGTGCATTCAAGAGCTGTAGGGCAGACTTTTCAGCATGTTTTTGGCCGTCTTGATAGACATGGAATAAGTTTTGTCTGGGTTTTTCAGTGATCCTATAAATCCAAATAAAATATCATGGTTTCATTCTTGCATCCCCCAAAACCAGCCTGGGTTTCCGGTAAAGCTCTAAACAGCGTAAGGAGCAAATAAAACCCCTGAGCTGGAAAGACCCTTGCTTTTGGAGCAAGGGTGGGAAATGGGATGGCCTGTGCCTGCTACGTACAAGGCATGTGGGAATCCACACCCAGCACCTACAGGGTGGGGAGCAAAAGCATCCCAGCACCTCCTGTGTCATGCAGCCTCCCTTATAGCATTGTTGGAGGGTCATACAAGACTTCGAAACACTTGGAAAGTATAATAAAACTGTTTCAGTAGATTTATTACCTGTTTTCTATTTATGCAACCACCTCTTATGCCATTCTGGGAGGATGAAGGTACCTGAAAAGAGTTGTAAATTTACTCTTGCCTCATTGAGGTCTTTTTGCACAAGCAGAATAGTTGGAAGATTTCTCAGTCTAAATGAAAATCAGGACCAGAGGGGGCTTTCTTTTTGTGTTTAATAACTTTTACAACTTTGTGCCTTAATTACATATAACTTAAGGGCTTGGGGTTTCTTTTCTGTTGGTGTTTTTCTTGTTCCTTGTTGTTAATGTGTGTGTAGCACTGGGAATAATGTTATTTGTTTATTTATGTTGCAGAACCAATGAAAAGGAAAACCATAAAATCTTTCTGTTTGTTATAAAAATAGCCTTGTCAAACAGGATTGTTTTATAGAGGGTAGGGGGGGACTGGAGATAAAAACCTCAGACCAGAATTGGCTCCTAAAAGCAAAGTTAGGTTCCCATAGCTCAACTAAAGCCAATAGGATACGTGTTCCCATATTTAAAATCAACAGAACAGTCTCTAGAGAATTAAACAATTATAAACCAGTCTATTTCTGGGCTTAAATTACATGATATTTATGGAATCATTCATGCCAGAATTAGTTTTGCTTCAGAATATTAAGAGTAGCCTTAACTCCCACAGCACCCTTTTAATGCAAATTACCTCTTTTCACTAGCTTAATGTTATCTTTCACAGAGAATTCGGAAACTGTGTGATGAAAATCTGTATTTATGGTATAATATTCTCCAGTGCTCTTTGGATTATTTTGGTGGTGGGTTTTGTTCAGTTGGTTTTGTTGCTTGTTGGGTTTTGTGTTTTGGTTGCTGTTATTTTTCAAACAGGTGGCAGTAGGAGAGAATTAGATTGTATTTTCATTCTTTTTCTTCCGTTCACTGGGGCTGAAGTTTTTATAACAGTATCTGCATTGGTAAACCTTCCTCTGAGTAGTCTCCACTGAGTAGATTATCTCATAAAACCTGTAAGGGACAGATTTGTCACCTGCCTTCTAAGTGATCTTTGAGAGGCTGATGAGTGCATCTGTACACAAGCGTAGGATTTGATTGGAGAATAAATGATGCTGATTGTGTGCCTAATTATACAGTTTATGGGCCAAATCCAGCATCCATTGAAACTAAAAAGAGAAAACATCTCTCTGCTTTAGGAGCTTGGGTGCAGGAGATGCGAAACAGAGTACTGTGTAGTGTTTATTAACTGTGGATTTTCTTTAGATGGTGTAGAAAAATGTGGTATGTGAAATCTGATACTTACATAAAATCACTTTTTCAAAGCTGTAGTAGTTTTCAGGAATCAGAAAATCTACTAAATATAGAGATCAATACCATGTTATTATTCGAATAGTGAAGGCAAATGATGCTGGGTATCTCCTTTCTCGCCTGGAGGAAGGAGGAGACTTCATCACTGCCTACAGCAACAGTTGAAGCACTTCAATTCAGTCTGTCCCTTCTGACCTGTGTATTAAATGCTGTTTTGCTAACTAAAGATCTCCAAATCTTCTCACATCCTTTGTATTGATTTATTAAACTGTTTCCTATATTTCTGTGTACACCCTAATACATTTACTTATGATCTTTTCTGTGAATGCTTAGTCTTCTGTGTTCTCTCTCTGCTGCCTTTTTATTTTGTCTTCAATAAGGCTTTCATTTACATGCAGCAGTGTTCTTCATCTTGCTTCTTTCTTCCAAATTATTTATTGAAGTAAGAGTTCATAGAGCACTCAGCAGGAGAAACAGCATTTCTGTGGACCAGGGCGTATGCTGCACATCCTCATGTAAATTCTGTATGTTTCCATAGTAAGCATTGGCATCTTGGGCATGCCCGAGGCACAATGATAAGGAGTGTGGCTTTTGTTTTTTGATGTGGATCACGTGGGTATTTTAGAAGAAAAACTCATGCAGTACACAGCAAAAGGGTTTATCCTACACAAACATTACCCCTTGGTAGATGTTATTAGGGGGGTGGTATCTATCTGATTCAATTTTCAGCAGTGTTTTTCTGGGTACGTATATATTAATTATATTAAATGTCTATTTTAAATGCCTTCTATTTCCACAACCTTTTCTTCATTAGGAAATAAATGCATGCTGGTGTAATATATGGTTGGATTTATCAATATTTGCTCTCAGTACTGTTCAAAAGCTATGCATAGGAGATAAGCCAGATAGACCAGCCACTTAACCAGAATTACCAGCCTTTGGCAGAGCTGTTACATACTGTACATTACACTGTGGTTTCACATATGTGAAGTTAAGGTTTGGTCCTGGCCCAAGCACTTATGAACACCAAGGAGACAAAATACAGCTACAGATTTTGCAATTTGGATCTCCGTGCCCTTCAGATGGTTTTGCCCGTTGATGAGGCTATGAACTGTTGAAATCTGTGTTTGTTAAGTCCTGTTTTAAACCCAGCTGCTCTTGTTGCATCTCTGTTGGTTAATCTGTTGGGTGTGAAAGACTTCACTTGCATGACAAGACTGAGCTGTGCTCTTGAGTGGAATATGCAGGATTTTGGGGCAATATTTTATTGTTTTTCATTTTGACTGTTTTTTCTTTGCTGTACAGCTTGTTTTCTTGACAGAGAAAAACAGGACCAAAATACTTATTATGACGTAGTAATGACAGCCTGGAATTTCTGAGAGTTGACATCTGGTGTAATTTACTCAAGCTGTAAAATCTCTGAAATTATTTTTCCACAAGCATGTGCAACAAAGGTTTCTAATTTTTTAATAGTTGCTTTCTTCTTCCTGCAAAGTTAAGATAAATTAGCAATGTGATATGGTATTGCAAAGTGAAAATTTCCCTCTTTATCTATGGGATGGTACCCAAGAAATTACGTGCCACTTGCAAATAAAAAGGCAGGGTAATGAAAAGAATTAAAAGAAATACTCATGCTCACTCAAAAGAAGACACATCAAATGTGATTTTTATTTGTTGTGACTGCAATATCTGCTTCTTTGCTCTGCTATTAGTAAAACTACCGGAGGTCAGAATATACAGGAGCTGGCCTTGTGTCTTTCTTGAAGAGGCAAACTGTGCAGCATGCGATATGATGGTAGCTTTTATGGAGTGATGCCTTACTGAATAGAGGTTAAAACGGATGAATATGACTCACTGTGCACCAGTTCTCTGAATAGCTATTTTAGTGGAAGGTGCTTGATCCTTCGCTCCATTCAGACAAACGTAAGTGAACGTAACGCCAATGAAGGCAGGCTCCAGTCCCACTGCTGCAATGGCTTTCCACTACCCTATGCCATTTAAGCTCTTAAATGCCATGAATAGAGATGCAGACCGGCTTCCTCCAGGATCTCCTCCTGTGAAAGGAGGATGTCATGGCACTCTGATGTATTAAGGAAAGTACTTACTTCGAATCCAGTCACTTAATTTACCCGGTGAACAACTGTGTTGTGCAGAGAACCTGAAAGTGAATTGGTGAATGCTAAAAACTTTGAATTTTTTAGTATTTTGACAGTTCTTCTCCCTCAAGGGCCTAAATTTTGTGCCCATGATAATGAGAGCAGGCAGAACTCCAGTACATGAATGTCTTATAATTCTCACACGGCAACTTTTTCTTTGAAAGGGATATAGCCCTGAGGGTCAAAACTGCCAGAAATGCTACCTCTGCTATTCTCAGACATTTCTTTTCAGAAGTCTTCCCAACTGGGGTGGTTAACTGTGATCAACAGGTAGGAATTCACCCCATCACTCACATAAGGGTTAATTTTCTAAAATCCAGTTATAAAGGCTGCTGTATTTATTACCTAGTCAAAGAATAACAGCCGGGTGCTAGGCTATTTTGATCACTGCATGCTTTACTTCAGCGAGCTTTGTTCAGGACTGCAGCTAGGATTATTTCTCATTTTTCTTGACAGCTCTATTGTGCCTTCCTTTATTGGTAACATTATGGCATTAAATCTTCTGAAAGGAAAATAACTTTTTTAATGCAGTGGCACCGGGCGGCAAAGGCTGTAATCAAAGTCTGGCCGTTCATTCACTCTGAAGACATTGTGCAAGTCAATCTCTTCCTTGAAAATAGAGTAAAACTTCCAAAATATACCAAAGGAAGACAATTTTGTGTCTTTAACTGTACAGAGCTGTCCCCTCTTCTCCCAAGGTCAGGCAAAGCCAGATGTCTCTTTCATCCCATTCCAACAAGAACTAATTCAGAGGAGTCTCAGAGACTCTGCTACATGGGACAGGGGACAGAGGAAGCAGTTGCAGAAATGAATGCTCAGCTCTGAGCCTAAGAAGAGGAGCTGTCAGATGGGAGGGCTGCAATGCCCTCAGAAAACTGAATAATTCTCTTCATGGTCTTAATTCAAGTTAAGTAGGATGCTAATGAGGACTGGAGTTCTCTAAAATGTGGTGTGGGCTGCAGTCTCTCATTTTGGGAAGCATCCCCTACCCATCTGTAGTGGGACAAGAAGTCAGATGGGGTCCCCACAAGACATGAGGGGAATGTCAGCGGTGCAGGTTGCCTTTGGAAATGTTGACCATGACTGGTTGTCTCTGAACAAGCATTAAATAAATGATTGCGGGTTGGAATAGATAACTCCCAGAGGTCTTTTCCAACCTACACCATTCCATGCTTCAATATTTCTGTTGCTTTCTGTTGCCATTCTGATAATAAATCATAGAATCATAGAATCATGGAATGGTTTGACTTGGGAAGGAGCTTAAGGCTCATCCAGTTCCAACCCCCTGCCACGAGCAGGAACACCTTCCACTGGAGCAGTTACTCCAAGCCCCTGTGTCCAACCTGGCCTTGAGCACTGCCAGGGATGGGGCAGCCACAGCTTCTCTGGGCACCCTGTGCCAGCGCCTCAGCACCCTCACAGGGAAAATCTGTCTAAAAGCTCATCTCAGCCTCCCCTCTGGCAGTTAAAGCCATTCCCCTGTCCTGTCCCTCCATCCCTTGTCCAAAGCCCCTCTCCAGGTTTCCTGCGGCCCCTTCAGGCACTGGAGCTGCTCTGAGGTCTCCCCTTCAGGAGCCTTCTCTTGTGCAGGCTGCCCCAGCCCAGCTCTCTCAGCCTGGCTCCAGAGCAGAGCTGCTCCAGCCCTCGCAGCAGCTCCATGGCCTCCTCTGGCCTCGCTCCAGCAGCTCCACGTCCCTCTCGTGCTGCTCCCCAGAGCTGCATCAGGACAGCAGGGGGGATCTCCTCAGAGTGCAGGGGAAGAATCCCCTCCCTTGACCTGTGGATCGCTCTCTTCCAACATGGGTCAGGTGCAGTCTACATTAATGATTTTTCCAATGATGATGGTTTTAGTGATGCTGTGCAGGCAGCTCCACAAGGGTGGTTCAAATAGACAATACCTCCATCTCTGTCCAAGCACCGGGATGCTTCAGCAACATACATAAATTGAGATGAACCCAACCTTGAAAGTTCAGCAGCACATTTATAACAAAGTTGAACTTTTCTCGTAGTAAACAGCAGTTGAATCTGGCCTAGGTCCACTGTCCTTCACTACAGGAAGATATCCTTCTGCAGGTTTATATATCACCTAATGCACCAATTACAACTACATCTAATATTTGGTCTTCAGAACAAGACTTCCAAGCTATAGTGATTTGCCTGAAGCTTATTACTGACTGGTATATTTTCTGAGTGTGCAGAAAACTAGGCAAATCCATTGAATTCCGTGAATTCAGGTAGATTTTGGGGTGGGGGGAGAAATATTATACCAGAAGCTTTCCAACAGCAGCTCTGATGCTGATTCAAAATGTCTACCTGCAAGTCCCTAAAGCAGAAGTGGTTTTTAGAAGAACTAGAGACTAGAAAACAAATTGTTATGTCTGAGTTGATGTTTTGTGGAGCCCTACTTAATGTTATTGAATGCCCAAAGGAAATGAAAATTCTTTAAGTAAACAGATGCAAATGGATGCAAAATTTAAAGTCATATCCTGAATGACCCTTGTCATTAATCCTAAAAATCAATAAAATGTGTTTGGTTGTCTAGTGACTTCCAGTCATTTACGTTTCCTTGATGTATTTGCCATCTGCAGCCCATGATAATTAGAGGGACTTCCAGCACTTCAAATTTTAAAGTAAAACATAATTAAACAAAAAAATCTAGAGATAGATAAACACAGAAATATTTACTGAAGATCTTGTATTTTGACAGCTGGCTGGAGCAGGACTTACCTAAGGCAATGTGTGGTACCTGGACTACCACTGTATTTCAACCAGTGTTTTAGAGACATGGAAAGCTGAAAGCAGAAGCACAGATAATGTTCAATCAGAATGAATGAATAAGATCAGCCTTGGGGTACAAAATGGGAAGGAATTAAGCAGTGGACAGGTTTTAAAAATGCTAAGATAGTAATCATAGGCTAAGGATAGGGGCTCTGGAGTGGGTTTGCCATTGGTCTCAGGGATGGATTAAGTATTCTGAGAAAATGCCAGAATGTTCATGAAATGTTCATTTCTCATCAACAGTCAAATTTTGCTTTTTCATCAGAGATGTGAGCCATAAGATGTGGTTCTGTGTCCATTTAGATAACCTAGCTATATCTGTGAGAAGCCCTTTATTTTCAGGCTGCATTTGAGCCTTCCACCAGCACCTGCCTGCAACATTGGAAGACTCACCATCCTGTAAGGTGCAATTTCTGGTTGAAAATAAACAGGGTAATAGAGTAGGTTTATATCTGCTGCAGAACTATGTATAGGCAGTCCAAAAGCAGCATGCAGTCGCAGCATGAGAGAGGTGAGAGCAGAGCATCACAAATTAGTTCTGATGAATATTTGTTTGAATTTGAAAGTCTACCTATGGGTCTTCATGCTCCATTTCTGTTTTCAATTAAGTTTTACAGTCACCAGCGCCCAGCCACATCTTTGATAACTAACTTAAAAACAGAGCCAGAAACTTTCCTTCTCATTTCATTTGAATTTCTCCCAGGGACTTGATTGGAGGCAAGATCAGTTTGCATTTGTACTTCAGGTTTTGTCATAGCATATACCACAGCCATAATGATCACCACTATGTGATCATTAAAACACAGTTTTACAACACCACATTTTATTAGTATTCAGCCCCAAACTTAGTGATAGGAGATGTATTTGTATAATCAAAAGGGAAAGTAATGGGCTTCTGTGAATAACTGGATGTAACAAGGCTTAGAAGTACTTCAAAGTGCCAGTTTTCAATAGAGCACAGAAAATGCATGCAATTCAGGGATGTTGTCAAAGAAATTTAAGAAATAAAGTTTCTTCAGCAAAGCTTAAGGAGGTATTTCGCAGGGTATGTTTTTCGTTACAGAAAGAAAAACAGGCATGTAGTCATGTCCCCTTCCATACCTAGTATCGTAATTTCTTGAGGGGAGGCTTTCCCTCCCCTGGATACTGTTCTGTAATGCTCTGCAGTCCTGAGAAGCGGGTTGGGATGTGTCCTAGACTAACCGGAAAGTTTACAGGGGCAGAAGTGTTTAAGATCCACAGCCTGGCTAATTGTCCCTACATCTTGTGAAGTCTTGTGCGTGTTGGAAGCACCGCTGGGTGTACTACGTCTTACCTCTTACCTTACCCAAGCAGAGAAGCCACAATAAATGCACTTGAAGTTCCGCACTAGGAAGTTATAAATTCCCTGCAGCACCATCATTAGAGGGACAGCATCCTCTCACATTCAGGTGTCGAGCTCTAAAAAAGTGTGAATATTGGCTTTGAGTAAAATTGAGTAGAAGTAGCACACTGCTGGAGTCATGACTTCCCTAGCCTGTTACCCTGTAGTACAATTATAATTCTCCTAAAAATCAGTTGGAAGCAGTAATGTTCTTCACGGACAGTGCTGGTGAATGGCACATAGCAAGTTACAAAGTCAGAGGAAGTGCCTGTAATTCTACAGCACATCTGTAATGAGGAGCAGAACACTCAATGCACTTCAGCACTGGTGCAACAAGCTGACACTTCCAGATCTTTCTACTCCATCACCCCTGATGCATCTGTCCTTCTGCCTTTCATGTTGTTTATTCTTATGAAATTGAAATGTAAAATTCTTTTATTTAATTAAGCTAAGGAGCTGGCCATGGAAATGAGCAAGGATGAGCTTTCCACTGGAGAGACTAAGGAGGATTTAACAAGCTGAAGGCCTGTAGCTGGTTTAGATTGCAAAACATCAGAGAAACTCCAAGCTCTGTCTCTCTCAGATGGCTCTTCAGCTCTGCTTGTTTGGTTTTGGAAGTCCACATGGAAGGTGCACATGGTGCTCTCTGGCAGAGCATGCACCGGAGGGGTGACGGAGAGAGGGGGGTCTTCTCTGGCACTCAGCAAGCCCCAAGGCACAGTCACTGCTGGCTCCCTAGAGACTGGGGCCAGTGCACCCAAAAAGTGATGTGGACCCAGTAATGGGGAAAGGAGTTCTGCTTCTCCCACTGATAGGCATGTAGTCTCTTTCTGTGGTGTGCAGCCAAGTGGTATATTGTTTCTGGTTTGCAAGAGGGCCAGGACATGCAGACCACTGCAGATTTTTTCTCTTAAATAACAGCCAAGGTCAGCCAGCAGTAGATAAGAGCCAGGTAGGTGACTCTGCAATGGAGCTCCTTGGGGTTTACTGCACATCAGGGCTTGGCAGACCCTACTCAGGGAGCCAGGACTCCGGTGGTTTTCTGAGAAAACCTCTTATGCTTTCTGGAAACACTATTCTATAAGAAGGGAGGTGATTGTCATAAAGATGAGGGACGTTTGATGAATGATGGGCTGTCTGTCTCACTGGGTCTGCTTTCTATAAGGACAAGTTCCCCAAATCTAACATCTCCCATTTCTTTGTACAGTTGTTACAGGTTTGCTTGGACATCCAGGCATGCAGCAATAGCTCCAAACTGACTAGCTCTCTGGCATTCCGATATTTGGTCATGAGGCTGTAGCATTGAAGACCTGTGTGTGTACGCTGCATTCACACCATTAGGAAAATCTCAGTGCAGCCCTAGTTAGGAATAAATTAGTTTGGACTCTGGTTGTAAAATGTGCAATCCAGAATATTATTCTTTGGATATAAGATTTTCAACTCCAGCAACATCTGGCAGTTTTTCCCTTCCTTCCGCAGATGTTTCAATACTTCCTTGTTTCCCCAGCCATTTTAATAGGGATATTCAGCACCGTCTTCCATCTTTGAGACGCTTGACAAAAGCTTTATACCCATTTGTAGAATTTACCTCTTTTTAGCTGCCTGCTCATGATCCTGTCCAAATCCATTCCCAGCCCTCAATGCTCGCGATCAGACTCAGGGAGCTGTTCCAGCACATGATGCGTAGTGAATAGCACCAGATGGTTCCTTTCTCTTCAGAAGCTCACTAGCAAACCTCTATACCCAAAATAGCACCTTCTCTGCTATTGAATTATGCCTCTAGATCTGTACCTTTCTTCTGAAGAACAACTTTTAGCTTTTTATGTAAGAGGCTCAAAAAGATGCTCTCCAGATGAACTGTACATCATGAGAAGCAGGCCTACTTTGCGCATCTTCCTTACCATACTGCAATAACCTCCATACACATTAGGACTCGCAAGTTTCTGTTGCAGTTTTTATTTCAATATGTTATGAAATAGCATAGTTTCATAGTGTTATGAAAACTTGTATTTTGCGAAGAAGAGATTTTGAGTGGCTTTATAAAAAAGCCATACAGAGAATTAGTGTCAAAGCAAAGATGGATTCATGGACACAGAGGCTCCATCAGCCTCCCAATGGAACTAGCACCACTCTGTTGCATATGTTCTAACAGGGGAAACCTTCACTGCTGCAGACACATAAATATTTAGTAAAGAGGTTTAAGGATTAATTACTTGACTGTGCTTTTTTTTATTTCCTCTTCTTATTTTCCATGGCAGTGATGGTGTTCGCTTGTTTGTGCTGATGGGCATCTAACACCTTCCTCCTCCAGAGAAAGGGGGAGTTAGCTCCCTTTGAGGGATATCTGGACAGCTCCTGATATCAACACAACGTAGTAAGGGCACATGCATAAACATTATCTAAAATGGAGTATTTTCTTTTAAATATTCTCAAGATTTTGATTTTGATCTGAATCTTAATAACCTAATTATTCTGAAATTATTGTCCCCTTGCTTTATAAACTCTTAATCATGAGGCTCTCAGGCAGACATTGTTTAAGCAATCAGTATCAGTATAATCAGTAATTAAAGTGATAGCAAACTACAGGTGCTGCTAAGTGCTAACAATTAAATGCATTTGCAACTGAAAACTTGATTGAAATATCGATAGTTGCTTTGATCCCTGGACCTGGAAAGTTCCAGTTCATTTTCTTGTAGTTGACTGAAGCTCTTAATAAGTGTGTGATATTTTGCAGGTGTTGTGAACCAGGGAGGTGAAATTCAAGCTTTCCTTGCCCGGTTGATGTGAATAAAAATTGTACTGTGGATCAGAAGAGGTTTTGCTGGTTGTTGAATGATTTTAAGGAGTTTGTATGCATGTTGAGAAGCAGCTCTGTGCAGGTGCGTTTGATGCCTCTGTACATCTGATGGTGGCAAATCATAGAATAGAATCATAAAATCATAGCATAGTGAGGGTTGGAAAGGACCTTAAGGTCACAGAATCATAGAATGGTTTGTGCTTGGAAAGCACCTTGCAGACCTTCCAATTCCAATCCTCCCTTTCTGCTAGACCAGGCTGCTCCATGCCCCATCCAGCCTGGCCTTGAGCACTGCCAGGGATGGGGTATCCTCGATTGCCACACAAGCAACATTGCCTGCTGTATGGGTAATAGCAGCACTCATGTCTGTTTGTTGGCTGGTCTTAGCGGGCTTTACAATTTCATGCACCCTGGGCACTTGAAATTCAATCATCCTCAGAGGAGCAAGGAAGAGCTGAGATAAAATGCTCATAGTGAGTAATTGTGTCATTGACATAACAATGAGTTAAAATTGAAAGAAATACATCACTATTGCTATGGAAATATATTGTAGATGGTTTTCCTAATAGAGGGGTTATTTTCTTAACGAAAAAATTTAGACCAACTTTGAATGAGAAGTCAAAGCTTTGAAAATGTCCATGAATATGTCGTTCTTTAAAACTAAAAACCATTTCAAATTAATGGTATCTCTTAGCTACTGCAAAAGGTTTTAAAAAATACTTACAAAATTAGTATGTTGGTTTTAATTGTATAATGAAATGTCTAAAAGTTCCCAGAAATATCTGAAATGCTTCAAAACGAACTTTTCTGCTTAATAAAATGAGAAACAGAAAGCAAGATTCACGTGTCCTAACCGTGACATATAAAAGATACCCATGGTTGGGCCAGCTATCCCATGCAGTCAGGAGAAACTGGGGAATTCCAAAGGCAGGCGTTGGTGGTTAATTTCTATGGACATTCCTCTTTCTCACTGTTAACTATAAAATAGGATCATAGAATCATGGAAAGGACCTTCAAAGGTCCCTAGTCCAGCCCCCAAAATGCTAATTTGAAGTGTCTTAGCCTAGCTCAGAGGAACCTCACCAATTTTTAAACATTACTATTATTTTCTTTCGAATGCCTGGGTGTTCCCCAGCTAAAAACCACTCAGGTGCACTGTACATGCAACAATATTTTGGAAGTAGTTGTGCCTTAGAAGCTCCTAAATTTGTGAAGAGAGAGAGAAAATTATTACTTTTTTCATTGCTTGCTTTCAAGCCTCACTATTTTCTGTTTGTTTTGTTCCTTGCCACCATAACCAAGTGTTTGCCTGAGGTTCCTGACTCTTCTAAGCCTTGTACTTGTTTGTTTCATCCTCTCTTCTTTTTAAATTAGTGAAGACACCCTGAGGCGTTTTTAGCCTTAAGTTTTTCCGCAGCACATAATTATTATCACTTTCTTTCTTTTCTTTTTTTTTTTTTTTTTGTTGTAAGACTGTGTTGATCAAATGGTTGCAGTATTTGATCATGTAATTCTAATGTAAGAGCTGTTTGGAAGTGTATTTCAGAGGAGAAATACCCTGAGTAGATAATACCGGCTGAAAAGGTCTTCACACCTCAACAAATCTCCCAGTATTTTTTTATTTCTTACCTTCTCTTCGGTGAAAAAAAATAAAATCAGCCCGTAGCAGGTTTGGTTGCTCTGCCACAGCGCTGGAAATAATGGCATAATGTCTTTCAAAGCAAGGCTTT
This sequence comes from Myiopsitta monachus, assembly GCA_017639245.1. Classification (NCBI taxonomy): domain Eukaryota; kingdom Metazoa; phylum Chordata; class Aves; order Psittaciformes; family Psittacidae; genus Myiopsitta; species Myiopsitta monachus. Next base: position 236,563 of record CM029941.1, on the reverse strand, counting down.
TCATTAAATTTCATCCATTAAAAGCATCATTTCATTAAGAACAACATACAGGATTTCTGTAGGCCCCATAGGTCTGATTTTTAAATAGTTTTGACTTTCCTTACAGTGTTTGGGTAATAAGCTTCTGTGCCAGACGCATAGTATAGAATAAGTATTTCCTGGGAATTTTTCTCTTGTTCTAAAGAAAACTCACGCAAACCAAAAAAAACCCTGTGCAGTACTCCATGCGCTACCTCAGGATGCTTAATTTCTTGGTGAAATCTATTATTTTGCTGTTATGCCAGTCTTAGCGCATCTTACTGCAAAAATAACGCATTGATTTTCATGTTCTCTCAAGCACTAGCCTGCTTTAAAGTACATCTGAGGATTAGACGTATTTATTTTAAATACCGGGGGTTTTGAGTTCCTTCTTGAGTCCTGCCTGTTTTTAAAATGTACCTAATTTGGGAGATAATACACTTTTTCCACAAGCTGTTCAGGTAGTTTTGATTTAATTGTTTAACAGAAATGGTGCTCGAATGCTTCTGAATCTGCAGTTCACCCAGAGGAGATTATTGAGGCCAAGATTAATTAGTAGCACTTTAAAAAAACACAGTCAGACATTCCCATGAATTTTGGCAAGCGTGAAAAGGCTTTTTATCAGAGGCACAGGACAGCTTCTGAGTGCTCCTATTAGATCTCTAGCAGCCTTTCTCTGGGACGTGTCATTGTGTTCAGTGGTGGCTGGTCTCACATACATACCCAAATCCCAAGGTGCTTTTAAGGATGAAAGATGAGTCAAACTGATTGAGAAACTTTGTACTCAGTGTGTTGAGGGATTACAATTATTTGCAATAGTGCCCTGGGTGGTTTATTGTGGTTTTGGATATAAGCTTTGCTTCTGATAGGTTCAGCTTATTTATGCTAGTGTTTAAATTTTCATTTCTTCAAGCTTCTACTATTTCAGCTCGCAACTGGACTCTTGCCCTCTGGGTGTATTGAAGCCATTGATACTTCAGAGGGACTGTGGGTGGTTTTGTTTGTTTGTTTGTTTGCTTTTATGGCTATTCTTAGTATTTAATGTGTCACTGCAACATTTGGCAGTCCTTCGGAATCTTCAGTGCCCTTTGCTATTACTAATTAAAGCTAAACAAAGGCAGTAGGAGTATTTGAGGTTTAAAATAGCTCTGCAAAATTTCAGAACACTTTAGGAAAGTACCAAAAGGTTTTTGCTATTTTCCATGTAGAGGGAGTGTTAAGTGTTTCTGTGGGGTTGTTGCCCAATGGCCTGGCTCCCATATATGCCGTTTTACTCTGGAAATTGGTTTCAAATCCCAGCTCATGTATGGGTCATATTCGGAATGAGAAATGTGCTGTTACTTGCCATATATGGAGAGCAATAGCCCATTTTGTTGGTGCATGAAACAATTGAGATATCCAACTTAAGAACTTTTTCCAACTTTTTACAAATGAAGTGTGTTCTTGATGCTTAATCAACATAAATTCACACCAGACTCTTATTCCAGTTTTATTTTCCTTCCGCTGCCTTGCAGTGTTGAGGCATCGCTTTTTAAACCGTGTTAACCTGTGTTAACACAAGCACTCAGTACATAGACCACCATCAGCTGCTAGATAGGGAATGCTAGCCCACAAAATTTCTTCCAAAAAATGTGAACTCCCCAGTGGATTTTTATCCTGGGTGCGCCTGTCAAACCCTTTAAAGGTACTAGGAGCTCTGTGAGGTGCCTCGCATCACATTGCACCCCTGTGCCCTTTGGCAGCTCACCATATGCCCCTGTATTTTTACACAGGTGTTATTCCCAGATTGATTTAGTTTAGCTTCAGTTTTCAGGCAGAATACCCCACACCCTTAAGGCTCATGATTACCTCTACTCAAAATCTTGCTGAGTTTTGGAGTCCTTCTCCAGCATGGGAGAGGGTTGGAATTGCAAGATTTTAAGGTCCTTTCCAACCCAAACCAGTCTGTGATTCTGTGATGCTATGATTGTATCAAATTCTTGATATGTGTATCTAGCTGCTTTGATTGTAGATAATTGAACTTCCACTGGGGAAAAAAAAAAGAAAGAAACAAAAGTACAGAGTGACTTAATAAAGAAATAATCAGAAGAAAAACATATGTGCAGAGACAAAGTGCAACGGAGAGACTTCATGAAGCAAGTACTAGTCCTTTGCTACCATAACTGAATGTTTGCAAATATCTGCTAATGAATATTTATGCCCAGAAGATTATTGAAAAAACAAACTGACAGATGGTCTTTGCACATCCAGAACTTTGATTTGATAAGATTCATGATATTTCTGATGCTCTATATTTCCAATCAGTGTAGAGATAATATCTTTTTCTTATTGTACTTAATAATCATGAACATGAGAGAATGGAAATATCTTATGGTTTTCGAAACTACAGGGAAGATGTTGAAGTTTCAGCACAGGTTTGGGAAGTTCTATTGGGCCAACATCTGCTCTCCCTGGAAAAGTTAATCAAATACAGTAGAACTAGGAAGGATTACACCATGTATTTTGCAGTCTGTAACAGGCTGTTTGCAATGTCCAGGGCATTGGCAGCTCTGAGAGAGGGCAATGTTAGATGTCCAAGCTGATGCTGAGCTGCTCACTGGGATTTTCTAATAGCACAAGGAAAGGACAATGCTGCTGTTGAAGAAGGCTCATTTCACCAAATGGAGGTGGTCAGCAGCCTTTTACAGCACTTTTCTACATTGCATTCCAAGCAGGAATAACAGATTCCTACAATCCTCTTGAAGCTGTTCTCATTTTGTTGTTTCCTTAGGAATTTGGGTATAACAGAAAGGAAATATTTTCTTTATGTTGGTTACCTCTCGGATGAAGTGTGAAGGAATAGAACAGTAGTCATTACTGCCCTCTTTCAGCAGAAGAAAGCACAAGAAGCCTGTCAGAGCCTTAGTTATTGATTTTTGTGGAGCAATGAGTCATATATTAAGTACTATTGATAAAAAGCATCGTTGTAGTGTCCATGGAGACCAGGTTAAGGTGAAAGTGAGCTGTTACCGCTACAGTGACAGATTTAGGTGGATCTGTAAAGAACCAGCTTTTTCCTCTAATCATGAGGAAGATCTTATTTATTCTAAGCGGAGTGTTAGATCAAACCCATTGCTTCTGTGAGCCCTGCTGTGCAGGGCGGTGAGGTCACTCTTGACTTCAAGGCAGAAGAAGGGATATATGTGGTCTTGAAAAAACTGCTCAGCGCATGCAGGTGTTGCAGCTCCAAGTGCTTCGATGCTTCTGCTGGAACTCATTTTCTTCTTTTTAAATCAAATTAGTGCCAAGTTCAGGCTGCAGATAGTATGGCTGCAATAGTTCATCGTATCCCTAAAAGCAGCACGTGTATAAATATCACATGTAATTGTACACCTGTGTGCAACAGGCTTTGTACTCTGCTGTGTTTGAGCACACGTTTGGGCACACATGGAGAACATGCTTGGGCACTGTGATACTTACACCAGTGTGCCCTTCCTTTGGAAGCCTTCAGAATTTTCTCTGTTCAGAAGGGTTGGGCCAATGCTGCCTGGTCAGGATCCCGCATGGAGCAGCCCAGGCTTGTGCAACCTGATGATGAAATGGCTTGAGAGAGGCTGGAGCCACTCTTGCTCCAGTTCCAAAATGGTTATACCATCTTTTGGTCTGTTAAATGGTTGCTGACAGGCCCATGGAGGGGTTAAGCCACCCCAATTGCAGGTCTATTGCTTTAGCATTGTTCCAGGATTTAAAGGGTGGCTACAAAGAAAACAGAAATTCTCTTTTGACAAGGGCTCACATAGAAAAGATGAGGGGTAGCAGGCACAAGTTAATCCTGGGGAGGTTCTGACTGGACACAAGAAGAAAATTTTTCCCAATGAGAAAAATCAGCCACTGGAAGGGGCAGGTGAAAGATGGAGTTGTTGTTTCTTTCCCTCCTCTGAAAAAACATCCAAATGCCTTGCTTTCTACTCTATCTGTGAAATGGGGCAGTCAGTGTGCCTTCTCCTCATGATTAGGCTGGAATATAGAGAGATGCTGAGGTGTCCATGATGACAGTGTGGCTCCATGTCATGCAGACATCAGAAGAATTGGGAATGCACCAGTATCAACCAGTGAGTTACCTGTAGATGTCCTCAGAGCTGCCACACTAAGATGTTTTAAAGCCATTCTCTGTGTTTTTGCAGTCTCCCATAAACATTTTATATGTAGGCAATTTCAATATGCAAAGTGACCAAATCTGTTTCCAAAGCAATCACTCTGTGGCTTGAAAAATGGAGTTTGTTCTGCCCTAATGCAAAGAAATCGGCATTATTTCACTCAGCAATGAAACACTGAGGTATTGATTTTGAAATGTATAATTGATTGTAACAATAAATCACTGGGCACTATATGTGCAAAATTGATTTTTCTATTGCAATAATTAATTTGATATGTGCTATAACATATTTATGCAGGGACTAAGCAACTCAATGATGGCAATAAATTGTATTTAGCCAAACACTATCCACTGTGATGTGGTTGACTTTTCCCTTTGTCTAAAAATTTGTAATACAGAGCTGTAAGGGATAAGATAGGCACAAGTGTGCAACAGTAGGCCTTGCTCCATAAGAAACTCTTAATACCCTGAATAACTTTTATCGTGCTAAGGGAAAATGCTCAGAGGACTAGAGACTTTCAAGGGACAGCTGGTGCCCAGATTGTTTCAGCAGACAAATGCTGATGTACAGTATCAGCTCTCCTATCAGTCCAGCCCAGTAAATCTGGTGTTTTTTCCTGGACAAGATGATAGAAACTGTAATAAAGACTAGAGTGAATAGGCATACGGATGAACATGATATGATGAGCAGGGATCAATAAAGCTTTTGTGGAAGGAAGTCCTGCGTCACATGCCTATTAAAGCCCTTTGAAGGAATTATTCAACACGTGAGCAAGGAGATCCAGTTGATAGCTTTGGCTTGGGTTTCCTAAAGTCTTTTGATAAGATCACTCACAAAAGGCTCCTGCAGAAATGCAGTTGCTTTAGCGTAAGGAAGAAGATCCCTTTGTGATAAACAACCAATGTGATAAAGAGCAAAGGATGGAGGGAGGTGTTGGCTTGGCTGAGGAGCGCTGGCATGGAGTCATCAGTGATGTGTGCTGGGATCCACACTGGCTAGTGCAGAGGATGGAGGAGGAGGAAACAAGGTTTAGCAATTTAGTGTATCATAAGTGAAAGCTGGTTGCTAAAAATCCATACAATGTTGAGTGAATGGCAGATAAAAGAGTAGACGAAATTCCGTGTAGTTAAATAGAAAGTGGTGCAGTAAAAACATGAGTGCCTGGTGCTGAGACCTGAATTAGCTGCTGCTGCTCTGGAAGAAGGTCTTGCTGCTAAAAGTCTGGAAGCACAGTGATCTGTGGTGGTAAAAGCACCGCTGAGTGTTGGGGTTTATTGGTAAATGAACAGGGCTGAGAAGAAAAAGGTCACTGCAGCAGCACATGTATCTGCCGTTCTCCTGCCACCAAACACAAGAGGGAAGAAAAGGTGCAAGAGAAGGTGTCAGGAATGGCAAGTACATGGATTGGCTCACGTATCACAGGGACAAAATTCCTTCAGGCCTTTCTCCAAGGGGAGAGGTGGCAGAGGCTAACGTCTGGTCATGCAGGGGTGAGCCAGGACCCATGAAGAAGGGATAGTTTCTGTCTGGGCAATTAAGCTGAGATAAAATCCCTCATCCAACCTAGCAAGCGATGTTTAGAAAACAAATAAGTGATTGGTCTTGGTTAATTGCATTGCTGCTGTCTCTGAAGAACAGCTCAGTGAAAATTCTCTTACATGTTGGGATTGGCAAAGAGTTTATGCCCAAGAGGTTGAGTTTTTATATTTATATACTGAGGGTAACATCCCTTGAATGTCTGTGGAACTAAAATGGCACAGAATTGTTATCACTGCTCAGGTTGATATTTGTACCCTATGGTCAAATAGAAGTGTCTTTGGCACTTGGGGCTGAAAACCGAAATGAGTTGCAGTGTCTACTCAATCCCAAAGCTGATTTTTCTAGTATCGTATGTGTCCTAGTGGTCTGTTGAAATTAAAAACCCCTGAAAAGGGAGAAAATTTACTCTTCAAATCGATTGTCTATATAGCCATCTGCTGCTATAGAATGCACGTTTTCTTTATACCAGTCTGACTCTTTTTAGTTTTGATTTGGTTTTCTTCTTAAAGTAATAATTTAGTTGAATACATATTGTAATTACAAAAACATATCCTTTTCCTTTTTTCCCATACTCATTTTATATGTTTTACTCCTGTCATATCTTTTAAGTAAAAAAAGCAACAATAATATCTCTTCTTTTACAGAGCATCAAAGTTAGCTGGTTGCCTCCGCCACCAGGTACTCAAAATGGATTTATTACGGGCTATAAAATCCGGCATAGAAAGACTACCCGCAGGGGTGAGATTGAAACACTGGAGCCAAACAACCTCTGGTACTTGTTCACAGGTCAGTGTTCACATGGTACAGCCTTGCAAGGTTTTGATGAATTAAATGCTTTGGGAATAAAATATACTTTCACTTCAAGGAAGCATTGATTTCTTTGCTGGCAGGTAACATTTATTGTGTTGTACAAAGACAGTATTTATAGTGCTTTTTTTTTAAAACCAATCTTTTCCTTAATGTTTGCATCATATGTTTGTCTGCTGGACCTTAACATTAATGAATTTGAAGCTGAATTTCTTGTGTTTGGTATCTTAAGCCACAGTGGGTAATTTTTAGATCACTCAGTCAACATCTCCTGTTTTCTCATGGGTGCAAAAAAATTGATTTCCCTAGTTTCTTTTCCAAGATTTTCAATAGAAAGTATCTCCCCAGAGAATAAAAAGTGCAACAGCAGATCATAGCAAAACTATAATGGCGATGAATGAAAGTAGCCAAATGAGTATCATACGGGTAACAGTGAATTCTGGTAGGTGAAAGTGAATTTCACCTGTGTTTGTGTATTACACCCAAGACATAACTGAGAAAGCAGCAAAGCATCAAGGGAGAAAATCAAACTTTAACCAGGTCAGTGGCACCTTTGCCACTGAATTTAGCATAACCATGATTTCACCTCAAATGATCTGCTTTATGTTTACTTTCACACGTAAAATGTAATCTGTGGGAATTAGAAATAACTCTGAATCATGCATTTCAGAATAAACAAAGCAATTTTAATTGGAAGGAAGAGCAGTATTTTATTTCAAAATCGAATAAAAGCAGAACACTGTTATAAAGAAAACCTTTAATATTGAAATCTCAATTTGGTCATCTAACCTAGGCCCTTGACCAAAGTCCCTATGGGACTTCTTGTGAAGGCTATATAACTAATGGCTGCACAACAAAAAAGTACTTGCTGGGGGGGTATCTTCAGCATCTTCAACAAGTTAAGTTTAAGGCTTCTTCTAACCCAAACCATTCTGTGATTCTGTGAGTCTACAAAATATATATGCATTTCTACATATTTCCTTACATATGGCAAATCCAATGGACTATTACTAGAAAGTTCGGTATTGTCCTTAATTTATTTTCTTCATCTTCTTCTTATTTTATGATATTTACGTGGTTTTTTTTTTTTTTTTGGTTTTTTTTTTGTTTTCTTAAACAGGACTTGAGAAAGGAAGCCAGTACAGTTTCCAGGTGGCTGCAATGACAGTGAATGGGACAGGTCCCTCCTCAGACTGGTACACGGCAGAAACACCCGAGAATGATCTCGATGGTAAATGCATCTCTTTTAAAACCTGTTACTTCCTAAAGCCAGCTAGCTGAGGGGTGTCACTGCAGTTGTCACCCAGGCCGAAGTTAGGGTGAGATGTTAAGACCTTCTGAACATGCACCCACAGATGTTGTCTTATACTCCCGGGACCCATACATCTTAGGTTGTGTTTCTGTGTTGTTAACAGGACTAAAGAGTCAGAAACCTTGGTTAAAATAATCTGTGCTAGCATTTACCTCCTGAGCATCATGGTCATTTGCAATAATACAGTGAAGTGAACCTGTACCTTCATAAATGATAAACATAATCAAAGAAACAATGAGAATGATGCCAACAATCTAACAATTCATGAAGCAAATATTCAAATAGGTCAAATCTGTTTCCCAGCCTTCATTTGCAGATGTTATAAATGCAGGTTGGCAATGAAGCTGAATAATTAGTGAAAGATGACGGGATGCAGATACCTGGAAAGTGTGGGCTGTGTAAATCACTGCAGATGCTGACACAAAAGGGAAGAAAAACACTGAAATGAAAGGCTTAGATAAAATGACTGGAATATTTGAAGTAGTAAAGGAATAAAAGGAGAGTAATGAAAAAGTCTACGTAAAATTAAGCAGAGTGCAAATCAAATGGAACAAAGAATCTGACAGTTGGAATTCGCGGCAAAACTACAGATAATCCTTAAGAAGGAAGTATGTAGTAGAAAGGAGATGAACAGAAAATAAAAGGAAACTGATGAAAATTGCTAGGATTTTTAAAACAAAATAAGTCACCTAAAAAGGATCAAAGGAAAACTGGATGAAAGAGTAAATAAATACTCAGTTTAAATGCACCATAGTACTTGATGTTGCCTTTCTTTCAATGGGCTGGATTTCCTTATGCTCTCAAAATCAACCCTTGTAAATTGAAGAATCTCTGCCTTTCCCTATGTCCAAATGCAATTTTCCAGCAGACCAGGAATGACTGCAGTGCATAGCATGCAAAATGGGAGAGCCCAGTACCTGTGGTTTCTCATCAAGTCTGTAAAGAAGAGGTGATGCTGCAAGGCACATTGTAGCTATACCAGTGGATCAAGACATGCTGCAGTGCATGATGATATCTTTCTAATTATGTTTTGGCTAGGCAGCAATTTGAGAAGCGGTGCTCTTCAGGTATAATGAGCCGACTTTTCACAGGTGAAGGTGGAAGATAAATTCTGAACACACTGCAGTATGCAAAAAGGATGTAACACATTTGAGCACATCTGTTTTCACTTGTGTTTAGTACACACTACATGTATTCCTTTGAAGTTTTGTGCTGCAGTACACATGTGCATGCAAAGATGTTAATTGAGTCCCCACAGGAGGCACACCATGGAAGTGAGTGCATGTGAATAAATTCAAGCAAAGCCATTTTGTTCATGTTTTGTCTTTACATGCATTTGCATTTGCAGTAGTGATGAATTATCCTCCTGACGCTGCCACAGCCTGATGCTGGGAACGCACCATGTTACAGACCAGTTACAAATGCTGTGATAAACCCTAGGGAAGAATCTACTCATTACTGCAGTTATGCAGAGTCCTGCAAACGTCAGCTAACCAGGGAAAAGCTGGAGCAGAGTCTGGCAACTGCAGTTCCCGTTCCTTCTCTGTTGCCACAGCTAATGTAGTTTCTCTTGCTTTCACTGAAAGCCTGGTTGGCATCAGCACCATGAAGATGACCAGTATCCCAGAGAACAGTCAAATCTGAATGGATATTCATTTTAATTAGTGTCTTTTTTACAAGTGCTTAGAAATCCAAAAATAAGGCTGTTTCTTAAGGGTTCCCCAGAAAGCTTGTGTGCCTTTACTGACAGCTGAGGAGGTCTTAAATATTTATTTCAAACCTCAAATTTTGAGTTCTAAAAAGAAAAATGCTAGAAATTGAAAGCAGCTTTTTCCCCAAAGAGTATGTTTTAAATAGCTTGAGCAAGGATGCAAGAGAATCACTGATCAACTTAGCACAGGTATCCTCCAGGAAAACAGGTTTAGGATGCTTGGTTTCTGATTACTGCATTGAACAGATGGAAGCTGTTACACATGTTAGATAGCGATACATTGCTTTAAGAGCATAACAACTCAGGCTACTATCATATTGTAATTTATACTGAAAAGCAGTGCAGGAAATAGATGAACAAAACAAGATGAGTAAAAAGTACCCTGACATAAAACATGCATCTTTGAATATCTCAGAAAATTACTTAAGTGACCCAAATGTAATGACAGTGGAATTAAGAATAAGTAGTACCAAGTACAGTATTCCCTGGATGGAAAATATGGGTGCTCAAGCCATTACATAGTAACCCAGTGAAGGACTCTGAGGCATGTGTGAGGAGATGTGGCATTTCAGGAAGTCACCGCAGTCAGGGACACTGAACTTCAGCTTCCATTTCCTTGAAATCTAATTGTTGCTCACAAGGGAAGAGAGTAAGGAAAACAGCATCAAGAAATCTGGTTTCATTGGCAGATCTGCCAAGGAACTCTCCTCCTGCATGCTGGATGGCATTTACAGCTTGTGTGTCCGAGCACTGCATTTGCTTGCAAGTACCCAAAGGTTTCCCTGCAGGAGAGCAAGTGATAAACTCTTGATGCAGTTAAGAGAGGGACTATGCATGTAGCTCATTTAGGACTTGAGACAAAGAACCTGTTCAGCAGTTCCTGCAGGAGAATGGGATCTCAAGGCTAGTTCTTAGAAATAGTTTTGGTATCATGTTCAAGTCCAAAAGAAATGTATAAAATAGAAAACATATTGATCTAGAACTACAAGACAATGGCCTGACAAGAAAGTAAAAATGTGAGCTACATGCTTCAAGAAGAGTTTTACTCCTGGATATCTGGGTGCTGGGACACTGGAAATCAGCAGATCCATGCAAAGTCTGGATGGTCCGATTTCCTGAAGAATGGATGGGTTTAGATGTTTGGCTCCATGTTATGTTTGGCAGAAGTCCTTATACTCTAAAACATGCTTTGTCATAAAAAGAACTGAAAAAATTTTGTTTGAGGGGTAAAAAACAGTTGATTCTGACATTTGTGTGCTTTGGGATGTGAACTACATGACACAAACTCTAAAAATCAGAGCTGTTTCAGAATAAGAACATCTTTTGCACAAAATGTTTAAAGTAGAGCAAATGAAAATGTAATTAAGTTGCTTTATACAGAAAGCTGAACCAAGAAAACGTGTCTTTAAATAATATCTGTGTGTATGAAACATCAATATGCAAAGAACAGTTCAAAAATACTGTTCGCCCCAGCTTCATTTTAGAGGGTTAGTTCAAAAGAAGGATACAAAAAGTTAAACTGCCTTTTGCTTTTGGAAAGAAGTCATGTTTTAGTTCTGAAATGCCTGAATCGCATATTTGAATTGTTTGAAATAAAGAGTATGAAATGTTTGAATAAAATAGTTTTAACCTAAACGGCTGCCTAGAGGTATCTGTACCGCAATTGAAACCTCTGTGTTGTGTCAGATGTAAAGATTATCATTTGAAGGCAATCGGTTTTTGAATGCTCTGATCTCCTTAGCTGCCTGAGAATTGCTACTTTTAGGAAGTTTGAGGAATTGCAGTGTCGCTACGCTACCCAGCTTCTCATTTCAAGGCATCAAGTTGTTATTTTATCTTTGGGGCTTGTGAGAAATGCTTCTGTAATTTGTTTTTCAAACAGTGCTGTTCAGGAGTAGCTGCTCAAGTAACTTTTGCATTAAAAGAAAGTTTGGGACTGGGGTGGGGGTAAATGGAAACTTCACCTGACTTACGGTGGCACTGGTGCAATCTGTCTCTTTTTTGTGAGTAGCTCCTCTTCAGTGAATTTTCTTCATCCTTTAAACAAGACCCATGCTTTGCAATTTTAAGGAGTTGAATGCAAAAGGCTTCTAAAGTTGCTTAAGTGTTTCAGACTGGTAATGTACTAATCAGACATCTCTGAAGGTGCAACAGTTTTTCTGAGTACTCTAATGCGTTCATAGGAATTCACCTGAATGCATATAAAGCACCAAGAGTGCATGTATGGCACCCCTTACTGAAAAGTGTGAATTTTTCTTTATATTACCTTTTCCAAGGTTTATAGTGGGAATGCTTCACAACAATGAGGTGTCTTTTGTTGGAGTTTACATCATTTTATAGTATTGCTTTTTTTTCTACCATTTCCTTGTTGCCTTCCATATAAGCTTTCATCTATTATATTGCAAGCCTTTTTATTGGGGAAAAATAGTAACTTGTCTCTTTCTGCTCTCAAAAAGACAAGCTACTGTGCAGCTCCTCTGAAGAGACTTGTGATATGGTAGTTCTCGGGTAAACTCAAACAAAAGGCATTTACTCACCATTTACTCTTAACAGTAAAATCAGATTTGTAGGAGGCTAATAGAATCCAAGTGATTAATTACTACTTAAAGTACTGAATTTTACCTTGGAATACCTGTAAATAAAACACCTGGTTCTATTATTTCATTACTGAAATGTTGGTGTATTATTTAAAGCAGCTTCAAAGCAAGAGTTGCATGTCCAAGAGTGCAAGTCGCTTCTTGTTTTCATAGGAAAGAGACAAAAAATTTCCCAAATGCACTAGAATATCACTAGCAAAGTAAACCTTTTTGTTAAACAATTTGTGAGCAATTCATGCAATCAGCTGTCAGGATCCTGCTGAGCTTGCAAATAGAGCAGGGAAGAGAAAAGTTATCCTCCTGGAAATTCTTTTGCAAGTCATCTTTCATTTTCCTGCAACATTTTAAATCCCGCTTGTAGCCTTATGCTAAAGGTGAAAGGTAATAGGAGGTACTGTGGCTAAACAGGCTGAGGCATATTGGTGGCCTTGGAAGGGGAGGATGCAGCTCAGAAATTAAATTGCATGAGCTCTGCGTGTAACTCTGGGGCACCTGGTTGGGTTTTTTGTGCAAATGTTTAAATTTATACTCAAACCTCGAGTAGAATATGAACTTATTCTTTAATCCTTTTTTTTTTCTTTTCCAAATCCCAGAATCTCAGGTTCCTGACCAGCCAAGCTCTCTTCATGTCAGGCCCCTGACAACCAGTATTGTCATGAGTTGGACTCCACCACTGAACCCGAACATTGTTGTCCGCGGGTACATCATTGGCTATGGTGTAGGCAGTCCTTATGCTGAGACTGTGAGGGTGGACAGTAAACAGCGGTATTATTCCATTGAAAACTTGGGTAAGTAATTGCTTTCATTCATTTCATTTCATGAAAAGATGTTGCTTTGAGATTATGCTGGGTTTGTAAGTTTATTTTCAGGCTGTCAATGGTGCTTCCTTTGTATGTTGCTTTCTTAGACTGCTTCTGCATTTCATTTTACGTTTGGTCTCGCCTTCAAAGCTCTGGATACTCTCAAGCATGTCAAACCTCTTTGATCAAATCCTCATTTTATTCAGGAGATCTTATTAAGTCATGTGCTCCTAATGCTGACTTCCACTTGTGCAGAGAGCTGGACCTAAAGATGTTATTCCCTGGGCTGCCCCCCACCATGTCTGAATTAATGGCAACTGCAAAACTCCTATTTTGTGTCTGTCAAAGTGGTGCAGAGAGAGAGATAATTATTCATCATTCATGGCACAGCCTTCCTGACAGTTCATCTGAATTCTCAGCATGGTGTGCAGGGACCTGCATCCTTCCACTGGTGATGGACTGCTTTCCTAGCACTGGTAAAGCAATTCAGAGTTTAAAGGAAGTCAGAAAGTTTAATTCTTCATGTCATTTCTTCTTTAGCAATTTCATTCCAGGTAAAAATGGTAAGTTTTCTGCTTAGCAATCTGGGAATGATCAGATATTACAGGAAGATGCATTAAAATGGTGCATTAGGTACGCAGCTAGACTAGTTATCTCAACTCTATAGGGCCAAAATTCTCTCATACCTGGGGACAGTTTTCTTTGGAATTTGTGTTTTATAGCACCATGAAACTGCATCAGTCAACCTTTTTGCTGTTTCCTTAGGGAAACCTGGAGAGTCAAATAATCCATTTTTACTGTTACTTCATCAGTTTCTCCATGTTCAGGTGTGAATTTCATAATGGAGATATTTGCAAACATTCATGCATAAACACTCCAAATATTTAGTGGGTCCTACAGAAAAAGGCAGATTTGATAATGTTTTATGCAAGTGCAAAGTTATTGTGCAAAATGGAAGGATGTCTGACTATGGAAGAAATTTGGTGGAATATGAAGATAAAAGCTATTACTAATGAACATGTCTAATAACTCTTGGTCAGGATTAAATGCAAAATATTTTTTTATATGTCTTCCAAAGGGATTAAAATTCTCCAAAGCCTATTTTAAGTTGTTTCATATCCTTAATGAGCTTTCAGTTCAATCGTAACCACTGCTGTCCCAGAAGTACTAGAAAAGGAAATTGGATCATCAGAGCTATCAAGGCCAATGTTCTTCAGCTTTGGCAAGAGCTAAGGAGGTGCCTACACAGCTCAAATTTATAGAGATCCAAATGGTCAGCTCTCACTAGAAATGTCTTGATTAACAAAAGCAGAAATGTTTTGGGGTTTGTGAAGCCTCAGTGTTTCTTTTCCTTTATGTATTAAATGACCAGTGAATATATTTGCTCCTGGGACCTCTGATAGCAACTAGCATCACAGAATTACAAAATCAAGAAGATTGGAAAAGACCTTTAATATCATTAAGTCCAACCCTTACCCCATCACTGCCAAGGCCTCCACTAATCCATGGAACTGAGGGCCTTGTCTACATGTTTAGTGGACACTTGCAGGGACGGTGACTCCAGCACTGCCCTGGGCAGCAGTTCCAATGCCTGAGCACCCTCTGGGGAAGGAACTGTTCCTCAGCTCCATCTAAACCTCCCCTGGTGGAGCTTGAGGCTGTTTCCTCTTGTCTCTCCATCAGAGGAAGACGGGCTAGAAATAACTTGTAGATACAAAAGCCTCCTCTCAGGGGAACTACATTGTGTTTGTGGAAAGTTGATAGTGTACTTAAGCTGTTAGAACTATTTTGGGGATTAAAAAGGTTCTCCTATATTGTTGACAGTGCTGGCAGGCAAAAGTACACAGAAAGTGCAGAAAGTGAGAGAGGGTGTTTCACCAATATATTGTAATTACAGAGGTAACACTTGGACATCTAGGAAATGTAAAGAAAGTGTCTTGAGGGTATCAAACATTTGCTTACAAATAATTTTGTCACTGAAATCAAGAAAATCAAGGGTGTGGGGTTTTTTTATTGGAACATCTTCCAACAGACTGAAGTTTCATTGGCAGTTTGTAATTGTTCAAATGGAAAGAATCTTTTCATTGTTTTGTTTGGGGTTGTTTGTTTGATTGATTGATTGCAAATACTCAAAAGGTGAGCAGTGTAACCCAACTGTCATTGAACAGGTGAGCCATTTGCATCTGGTCTCTAACTGGTTAAGGATACAAGCACTTTGATCATAAATCCTGATGTGCATATTTTAAATCTGGCTTTTGTGAACGTTCACATGTACAACTTTGAAAATCAATTTCCAAGAATAATTGCAGTAATTAAATCGCGTCATTTAAATACCTACAGAAAAGGAGCCCCGCAGGTATGTGACCAAGCCCCAGAGAAGGCTTTTAAACAATTAGAACAGTAGCCGCACTTCCTAGATTATTCACACACTTTATCAGAAGCTATTGCAAGAAAAAGACACAAAATGAAGAGGTAAATTATTTTCATTATAAAACCACTGTTTCAATAAGGTTGTAAATCAAAATGTGCTGCTGTCAGCAATGAGGGGAAGAAACATTTCCTAGGTGTTACATGAACTCATCCCAACTGTTGTAAAAATTCCTATGAAACATATGCATGAGGAATATACATTATCTTAAGCACAATATGCAAATGCAACAATGAAGTCCGATACCTAAATAAATGATGAATTTCAGTGAGTTTTTCCTCTCCCCTCTGAAGACCTCATCCCTTTTCATCTTCCTGGCTTTCAGCAACTGCTACTTCTTGGCTCCCCAGCTCTCCTTTGTCTCATTAGACAGAGACTGCAGAAAGGTCACCCCACTGCTCCTCAATCCCATCTGTGATGTTTCTAGCTGAAAAATTGGCTTTTTGCAGCTTCCTGAGCTCCACTGTATTTCTTTTTATTGTTCCTTTGTATGCTAGCTTGAAGCACACTGCAAGCCTATGTATCATTTAGATTCTGTAGTGGTAGATACTTTCATTAAAGAGCAGTCAGATTTGTTTGACATCAGATGCCTTTCAGAAATCCTGCCTGACTCTCATTCGCAGTCACTGTTTTTGCACATAGATGCTGAAACACAATAATCCAGGTCATGTTAAGCATTATTTTACCTCTATAAGCTCATGTTGTAGTCCTAAGGGAAATGATGGTGAAGAACTCTGTATTAAAACTGGCACTGTGCCAGTTGAGCAGAGATGCAAAACACTCTGAAACCATACCTGCATGCATACATACATGCCTGATCTTTTCCCAGGTAACAGTTTTCTTCTTTCTGTGTTCA
This sequence comes from Myiopsitta monachus, assembly GCA_017639245.1. Taxonomy (NCBI): domain Eukaryota; kingdom Metazoa; phylum Chordata; class Aves; order Psittaciformes; family Psittacidae; genus Myiopsitta; species Myiopsitta monachus. The sequence continues at coordinate 220,359 of CM029941.1, read as the reverse complement.
GACCTGTACAAAAGCACCTCCCGCACATCTTTCCAAAGACCTTATGGTTGAGAGGTTGAGAAGGCGGACGCATGTAGGTATTGAAAGTTGAAGCTAACAGCCCCTTTATTCTCTTCCCAGCATCTGCAGTAGAGATGCCCTGGAAATTTCTGCCTTCTTCATCCCCCTTCATCTGGTTGTTCCTGCTGTAGACATATGACAGGGTTGATGTAGGAATTTCTGCTTGTTGGATATGCAAGGCTGCAGATTCTTGTGCTGATATTTGTGTGAGTTTTGTACCTCCTTCCCTAACTTGTTTGTGCAGCCATGGGTCATTATTTACTGCCTGCACACACATTCTATTAGTATGGGTGGTTAGGTACTGTTACAAATGTCTTGAGATAGAGTAAATTGCAGTTTGTCTTTTTATGTGAAAATCTCAAATTATAAAATCTAACCCTAAATTGCTTCCTTCCATCATAAAATAAAGCTGAGGCAGAGTCAGAAACAAAATGTAACCCATGCTTTAAGCTTTAATCTCAGGGCTGTTCATCTTCTCTGCAGGCAGTTTGTAGAGAAGATAGTAACTTCACTTGTGGCCGTAGTAAGTCAGTGCACAGTGGTGAACCCTTTGTGATGAGACAGAAGTAATGATAAACTCTCTGACCTAGTGTATAGGCTATTTATTTTACCCAACTTCAGACATTGAACTGAGTCACTGGAGTCTGAGCCGTATCAGCCCATGTTACTTCTCTAATCCTTCAAGCAGCAAAAGACATCAAGGATAGTTCAGCCCATTCAACAGCTGACTTTTTCTACCTGTTGATCACTGTGGATAATTTTCTACACTGTTGACCACTGTCCATAATGGTAACTTAGCCACGGTGTGCATTGTTATGCATCAAGATTCACTGTTCTGGAGCTGATAATGAGATTCCAAAGATTTTTGAACCTTCAATCTGCTGTTACTGATTGACTAAAAGGGCTTTCTGTGCAGGACCTGCTGGGTTTTGGATTGGAGTCAGATTTCAAAATCTCTTAAAAAATCCTATTAGACACTTCACTGCACCTTCGTAATCCTAAATACCTAAAAAACTCTTCTTGAAAGTAAAAGGCTTGGAAGTTATGGAGGATCTCCTTAAGCAGATCACACACAGGGGAAGGATGGAGACCTACAAGCTTAGAGAGTGGCCTGCTTTTTAATTCCTTTCCTCTTGATAATATAAGTTTAACACCAGTATGCACAAGTCAAATGGCAGCTTTGCATCACATTTCAGGTACTTAATTGATTTGTCCCTTCAAGCAAAACTTCTTTAATGCCTGCATCAGCCTGTACCCAAGATGTTACAGCACTTTCCTGAGTAGCACACTTGAGGAGCTAGGTAAATCACTTCAAAAACATGAGAAAAAGTGCTCAGTCTTTCATAACAGTGATTGAGGACTTTATTCTGTGTGATCATCCTGAATGCAGCTATATAGAGGTGACACTTGCATTCTAGAATGAATTAAATACAGTGATTTTCTCATGACTGAGTGGTCATATTGCCTTGGAAACACTCTCCACAGGTGCAGAAGGATATAAGAATATCTGGAGACTTCAGCTTTGCCAGTGAAGTATTTGTTGCATTTTTTGTCTGCAGTGTATGACAGATATTTGATGTCACTCTTGCAAATTTTAGGAGCAAGCAGCCCTTGCTCTCATTCAGCCTTTCCTGTGACAGGGAAATCAGTGTTTGACTGACTCTCAAATGAACAATTCTAACAAGGAAACCCTTCAAGTGAGACAATTCATTGTATTTTCTGTTTTGTTGCAGGGTTTTTTTTTAATATATTATTTTAATTATTTACTTGTGATTGCAAACAGCAAGATTATTGGCTGATTAATGGTCATTTTAACAGTAGTGGAAAACTCACATGTGCTAATTCTGATCTTTCACACATAAGAAGTAATGAATCCTGTACTGATAAAACTCAAAAGACATGAAGTGTAAAAATGAAGTGATGGGGCTCATCTCCAATGAGCCTTTTATTAACATTTACTAGTGGAATAAAAATTTAAAAGAGAAGGGAAAAAGTATGCCAAGGAGATTTCTGTTTACCGATCATGCGAACATAAACACCAAAATACCTGAAACACCATACTGGTTGCAATAATTTGCATTAAAATTTCAGTAGCTGATAAACCTGTATTTTTAATTAAATTATTGGAGAAAATAAATATGGTAACTTTATCATAGTGTGCTACAATATATTAACAACTTTACTATTCTGGGATATTTTGATAACTTATTCTGAGGTATTTTAATCATTTACTAGAAGGGAAATGGGTAGGAGGCTGACATGAGAATGGTGGTAGCCTGGGCGTAACAGGACTTGGAGGATGACCGTTGGGTCAGAAAGGACATTAAAGCTCCTTCAGCTCAGACCCTCTACCACAGCCAGAGACACCTTCCACTAGAGCAGGCTGCTCTAAGCCCTGTCCAATCTGGCCTCAATGTATCACAGTGCAGCCTCTGCTCTATGTTAGTGACATCCCAACAGCGAAAATGCTTTTAAAAAGTGTTTGAATAGCTACAATAGAATAATTCTGCATCGGATTACAAGGTGATTGCATCACATGAGAGAAAGCAGAGAGATGTGGGTCTGAAAATCCAGGTCTCAGTTTTAAGGTGATCAGAAATGTTAATTCCTCTGGCATCCGTAGTAATACTTCCATCTGTAAAACGCACAAAGTCTTTCCATGAGAAAATGTGTTTAAAAATTGCTCTTTTATGGATATCCAAACCTTTAAAAAACTAAATATGATGGGAGAGCTGTACCGAATTCCAGAATCTTACAGAAATGTGGACTTTCTTCTTCAGAGCACAGCTCTTCCTCCCGACTTATGTATGTGAGAACAGAATAAAGCGTAATTTTAGAAAGAGCTTTTAAGTACAGTTGCCTTGATGTGACCTAAGAAAAAGCTACATTCATCTCCCTGAGTGTGCGGAAATTCGTATGCACCTTCTTAAAAGAGTTTGTCTGGGAAGCTGGAGTGCACATCTTGAAGTTTTATTTTCATGTCTCTTTTTTAACTTGAACCTTTGATCCTCCTGTCCCAGCAATGAAAGCAAAGTGCACAATATGCAGCAAAATCTAGCAAAGACTTTGCGAAGTTACTCCCTCTTCTCCCATAAAGCCTGAAGCATCCCACATCTGAAAATTGTAAGCTGCAAAAAGAAAATTTAATGGATATGAGCTATTTCAGCTTAATTAGTAGTTTGGAGAATTACAGCTACCATATGAATAATAAGAATGTCTTAACGACTCACACCAGTAAGTCTTTTTAATAATGGTGGAGTGAGCTGGGTGGTCCCCTTGTGGACCTGTGCAAGGAGCTCCATACAGCATGGTAGGAGATTGACAGCTGTGGTGGTCTTGTCTTTGTGTACCTTGGTGCAAGCGCACTCTTCAGGTGGTGCCCCAGAGTTCCGGATGGAATAGATGTTAAACTTTACAGATACCTGTGTTATTCAAGTAGTAAGATTTTAAAGAAAATTTGACAATTAGAAGTGACAATAAATGAAGATAAAGCTTTTAGATCTGAATTTATATTTAACAAACACAACAGTATGAATATAGAGGGTTCCATCAAATTCACCTTCATCTTAACTGCAGATCAGATTAAATTTGACCCTTCTGCATAAATGCGACAAAAAAGCATTTTGTTTTATTGTAAAGGGAGGCAAAGGAGGTTCTTCATTTTCTTTAATCTTTGCAGATGGCAGTTGTGGATTATAGCAAAGGCATAAAAGGAAACAAAAAAGCTTTTTAATGTAGTTTTGGGTTGTTTCCTTCCTTTGCATTTTTAATACAAAATGTAGCAACGAAAATCAAACAAAAATATGTTAAATTTTATGCATGCCACTGTTTCCCTCATAGATCACATCAAAGCACAACACTAACACGTAAAGGCACTTCGAGACTCCAGGGACTGTTCGTTCTCTTCCTTTCCTTTGAAAACTGACTGCCATTTAAAGAATGCTGTCATTTCTGCAAATACTTCATGCAACAATTTTCTTTCATTTCTCCCTGACTTTACTTTCTTACAGAGTGCAGAGAAATTCCTCCCAAGGAAAGGGTCAGCTTGTGATTCATGCATTATTTACATTACGAGCAGATCTTGCGTAACTCCCCACAAAGAGATATTGTGTTGTTTTTAAGTTTGTCCTCATGTTAAAGTGGATTTTAGCCTGCCCATATACTTACGGGTATGAATCCGCTCATGCACTTCACTCTGGCTGACTTTCTGTAAGGCATTTTAGTTTGTTTATGGCTCACTTCTTCAGCTGTAGAAAACTGCTGACCAGGCTTCCCTGAGAATTGTTTAGGATCTGTTGACAACAGATGGAAGAGCTGAATATTTCCCTTCTTTGCTGGTAAAGAACAGAATGACAGAATCAGAAAATCATAGAATAGTTAGGGTCGGAAAGGACCTTAAGATCATCCAGTTCCAACCGCCTGCCATGGGCAGGGACACCTCACCCTAGACCATGTCAGCCAAGGCTCTTTCCAGCACCTAAGAACAACTCTGAATCCCAAATTATAATAGAAATAGTACAGACAGCCAAGAATCATAGAATCAGAAAGGTTGGGGTTGGAAAAGACCTTAAAATGATTTACCGTAAAGGAAGCAAGCATTAGTTGCAAGCTTTTTGCAACTTTGGAAGATGCAAAGCAAACTTGGTTGCAAGCATTAGTTTTCAGGGAAAAGGGCAGATACAGCACTATGCTTTGCCTTGAGGAGCGGTACCAATCTCTCAGTCAGGGATGCCAAGGAGATCAAAGCAGCTAAGTGACCGAGGCTTCTAGGTGCACAATTGCTCAGGTGAAAGACTTACTTTTTGCAAAGGAAAGTGCAACCTCTCCTCCTGCTGCAATTTTCATTGTTATTTTTTGTGTATGAGTACCTGACAAAGCCTTGCCCCACACATCAACCCTCCTGGTACATTAATGGTGTTTCCTCTGATGTCAGGAATCATCTTGAGTCATGGCTCTTCATTTTTTATTCATTTGTCCATATGTCTTACACTTCTTTTTCTGCTACACTACTTTACATTTCCTGAATTCGGTGCATTTGTAACACCAATAACAGATGTATGTGACACACACAGGGATTTTTTTGTTGTTGTTTCACATCCCTGCTGATGCGGAGTGCACTGAGCTTGTGATGCACCACGGGAGTTGTAAAGGTTCACATCTCCACGGGAGACAAGACCTCTTTAGAAGCATGTTCAAATTACAGTCTTTGCTTCGAAAGAGCCCTGCACATTTTGTTATAATGCACAGAGGACATAGCTCAAAGAGAAATCAGCAAGCAGGCATAATATATGATGGGATGACATCTTGAAAACAACTGCAAACATGGATTTGCTGTTCATCTCCTGAACTACATTAAAATGCAAGCACTTAACTGATTCTCATCACAAATTCTCTTTGCTCTGTTAAACACTTCCCTTTGTGTTTTAGAAGTTATATGTTGAGTTATCTAAACTTATACAGGCACTCCCAAAGTAGTGAGGCACATCATTGTCCTAAGAGGTCTTTAATACTTAGGTGAGAATTTACCCAGGCCAAAAGTTTCAGATTTTGATGCCTCAATCAGGCAATCTCCATTTGTTCTTTTGGATCCTAAACAGAAGGAATTGATTTTAGGGAGATGCTAGTACTGCTGATGCTTAAAAAACCATAGTGGTTAGCTGACTTTGTTTAAAAATCAGATGAAACTTTTTTGGCATGGAAGAAAATGTGCTGAATTTCTTAAATATGCATTTTGTGCTTTCCGTTCCATAAAAAGTTATTAGGCCCATCCTCTGAAACTTCGGAAAATGCATTCTTGAATTTTACAGTATTTTGTAAGTTTAACTTCATGGAACAAAGTTCTTTTCTCTTATTATGGATTGTTTGGTTTACCAGAAGATGTAAATACATATGATTGCTGTTGTGTTAGAGAAAGGATAATACACTGGTAGGTCTTTTATTTTATTGAAAGCAATACATGAGCTCTTCATTACACATTTTAGCCTTTCTGATAGTGCCTCCTCTCCAAATTACCTAATACATTTGATGAAATAACATCACATCACATGATGAAATAATAACACCTCATCCACTTCTGAATTGCAGCCATTGCTGACGCAGAGTGCCCAAAAGGAATAAAACACAACTGCTTTTATGCAGCTGATAGCATAGGAGAAACTCAGTTGGAGAGTTTCATCATGGTAGCCTATTCTTGTGGAGTATTTATAGTTAAATTTGCTAATATGATTAAAAGATTTATTTTTTTTTAATAATGTGGCTATGATTTCCCTCAACTGTGCTAAAATCTGCTTCTAAGCTTTTCTTTTTAGGGCAAGTGTATGTTGTCCAAGAAATGGAATGCATCATTTATAGTTTCTTTTAATGGAGTTTTATCTGCTGGCCTTTGGGTGACCAGTGGATATTTGTAAAATCAGAGTCAGGCCACCTTTATTTTGGGGTGATTGTCCATTGCTTGAGGGTAATTTCTGCACAGAGGAAGCCAAATCAGCCCCTGGGCTTCTGACCTCCTGGCAGGTCACCACTGGATGCTCTAAAGTCATATGTGGCACAGTTTATTCTGCCTGGATATCTGACACTGCAGCTCTCAAAGCACAAATCTATTAGTATTCTACTAAATGCAGACTGTTTCCTCCAAGGTCTGACCCAGGCACCGTCTCTTGTGAAGAGATTCCTCATGAATTTCCAAAGAAAACCCTCCAGTTCTGTCGGAGCCACCTCGCACAGCAGGATATCCATCTGCTTTGGGCTTGTTTGTTGTGGCACTGCTAGTTGAAAACTTTACTGTAAACTGTGCTTGGGCTCCTTAATGCATTTAGGGTGGTTTCCGTTTTCCTGGGATCATGAACAACCACCACCATGGATGCAACCCCTCCATTTCAGGCTGTATGGAAGTACATCCAGCTGCAGTGTTGGAAGAGCTTTTCTCTGTTGATTTCTCAGAATTCAGTAACGCTTGTGTGCAGAGCTTATACTTCAATTTGCCATTTGCCCTATAGATAGATTATCTTTTCTGTCAGTGAACTAATGTTACTAGATCTAGGAACCAATACTGGTGCTATTGATTACAAGGCGTAATGTTTTCACAAACCTAGACAGGAGTAAATGAGGCTGGTCCCGAGTTGCTTTTCGAGATAATTGTGAATGATGGGTTTTCTGCCTTTATAGGGCCTTGCAGCACCAGTGGCAATGGCAGGACACACAGCACATAGACATAATTATCCTGAAGACCTTTTCTCTCTGAGTAGGGCATTTCCTGCAGGAGTTACACTGCTTACAACAAAATCTAGCATTTCTGTTTCCACTCCTTTCATTGCTATAACAATAAAGAGGAGTCAATATGCTTGTGGTGAAGCAAAGAGTGAGACCAACAGAGAAGACAGAAGGTCTGGGTCAACAGCTGGATTAAAATTTCCTCCTCGGCTTGACATCAAAGCCAGGTTCCTGCCCTCACCCTGTTTGTGTGAGCAGGTACTAATTATCACAGACTGACTTAGGCTGGAAAGGATCCCCCAAGTTGCAGTGTCCAATTACTCGTTCAAGCAGGACCAGCTTCAGAGTTGGCTCTGGGTCACAGCTGTCATCTGCAGCTGAGTTCTGAGAATCCTCAAGGATTTGTGTTCCACATCCTCTTCCTCAGTGCTGAGCCACTTCCTCAGTGCTCGACACCCCCCATGTTTACTTTCAGAGTCACAGAATGGTTTGGATTGGAAGGGATCTTAAAGACCATCAAGTTCCAAGCTGCACAGCTCCTCTGGGCACCCTGTGCCAGCGCATCAGCACCCTCACAGGGAACAGCTTCTGCCCAAGAGCTCATCTCAGTCTCCCCTCTGGCAGTTAAAGCCATTCCCCTGTGCTGTCCCTCCATCCCTTGTCCAAAGCCCCTCTCCAGGTTTCCTGCAGCCCCTTCAGGCACTGGAGCTGCTCTGAGGTCTCCCCTTCAGGAGCCTTCTCTTGTGCAGGCTGCCCCAGCCCAGCTCTCTCAGCCTGGCTCCAGAGCAGAGCTGCTCCAGCCCTCGCAGCAGCTCCATGGCCTCCTCTGGCCTCGCTCCAGCAGCTCCACGTCCCTCTGTGCTGCTGCCCCAGAGCTGGATCAGCACTGCAGGGGGGCTCTCCCCATAGCAGAGCGCAGCAGAGGTTCAGGATCCCCTCCCTGAGCTGCTGCTCACGCTCTGGGGGTGCAGCCCCACACACGGGGGGGTTCTGTGCTCAAGCGCTCACTGAAGGAGGGTCATGGGGAGCTTCTCCTCACCCAACACCCCCAAGTCCTTCTCCTCAGGCTGCTCCATCCCATCCCCCCAGCCCGTGCTTGTGCCAGGGATTGCCCTGACCCAGAGACAGGACCTTGCCCTGGGCTTGATTGAATTATAGCTAATGGAATTTCTTTTGCTTGTCAGACCCCATCTGTTTTGACAAGGTATCTTTGTTTTGACATTGTCTACAGGGAAGCTATTGCTCCTCATGATGGATACCTTATTACTGTCTCTGCCATCCCATGGGTATACTTCTGTAGCCTACAGTTAAAAACATCTTAGTAATAAGAAAAGAAAAAAGTTGTAGCGATGGCAGCTTTCCTCCTCAGGAAGCTGTGCCAGCATGAGCGCATTGCTCTATTGCATTCAGAGATGAACACCAACGCTCGAGCAGAGTAAAAGTGATCAGACGTCAGCAAATTGCTACTTCACTTTAGTTGATGATCAGGAAGGGCCCTAAGAAAAGCATTAGGAGGGGATTATTGGACATAGAACTTATTTTTATTGCTGTTTTATTAGCTGGTTTACATCTGAAAAAATCCAGATGTTTTTTAAGTCTGAACCAGTTGGGCTCAGTGGTGAGATGGGCTTGAATGTTTTCATGGTGATCAGGAGAACTCAGCTTATGTTGAGAACTCCCATGGTACCAATTTGTCAAGCACTCTGTAGGTCCCTTGTGTCAGGTAATTGTTGTACTGGGAAGTGAGAAGAGGATTTGAGAATGAATTTTTATCTGAGAGAGAAATGAGCTGATCTGCAAAATCAGCAGAGTATGCTACCCTCTTCCCAAAACTGCACGTTAAGGTGAGGAGCTTTCCTTGGATTGGAGTTCACATCTAGTTGTCAAGCTTTCATTTCATATTTATATTTAAAAAGAAATCTAAATTATGCATGAAAACTCAACATTTGTCAGAAGACACCACGTAATGGCTGTAGAGATGTCACAGTTTTAACCTGTTAAAGAATAACTGTGGTATCTTAAATGAGTTGGTATTTGTTGATTATTTTCCTTCCAGTAACACTTGTCAGTAGAAAAAAATCATTTTGTTCATGCTTAGTTTGAACTTCTTGTCCTTTGGGGCTTTTTTAAGTTGAACTGCAGAATACAGCTTGATTTCTGGAGCATATTCCGCACCAACACTGACATGGCAATTCTTGGCTAATGCTAAATTCTTTGCTCAGATTTTTCAAAGGCAAGAAAAGATGTCTTCTTTCAGGGAAAAAAAAAAAAAGAAAGGAAAAGCATATAATCCTGCCCAGAATAGCAAATACAAATGGTAACATCATTATTATAGAGTTGTGTTCCCCTCTGTGATGAGTGGAGGAAAAATCAGAACTTACCTCTGAATTCTTGCAAATGGAAGCGTTGTCAACTGGGGCAATGGTTTGAGGCTGACAGAGGGGAGATTTAAATTAGACATTAGGAAGAAATTTGTCAGCATGAGGGTGGTGAGAGACAGGAGTAGGTTGCACAAAGAAGTTGTAGATGCTTCATACCTGTAAGTGTTCAAGGCCAGGCTGGACACAGGGGCTTAGAGCAACTGCTCTAGTGGAAGGTGTCCCTGCCCATGGCAGGGGGTTGGAACTGGATGAGCTTTAAGATCGCTTCCAACACAAACCAGGCTGGGATTCTATGGTATTGTTATCTCTAAACTCCATGTTTCTTTGTTTCCTTGCATTGTTTCTGCCAGGAGTGTTAATGAACCTCCTGTTCCATTAGCTGCTGCCTTTATTTGTAGGTTTACACTAAAAAGCATTCCTCGATTCAGACGCCCGCTCCAGTCAGTGGCGTTTTCCCAAAAAGGGCACCAGAGTGACCTCGTAAGTATTATTAATACGCAATGCAGTTCAAAAAAGGAACTGCCACATTATGAAATTAATGTGTTTTCACTTTTTCTTTGTATTGGAGTATTGGACTATAAGAAACCCCAGTACTGTGTTCAAACACTGTACCATGGCAAATTGCCTTTTTCCATATTATCTAAGAGGGACTCGAGCAATTATTTATTGCTCCAGTTAGCAGCAGCTCAAATTAAGCACCTGAAATATTTATGTTTTTAACAGAAAGCAACAGATCTCATCCTCATCCCAATCTTAGCTCATTTTTGCAAATGTGACCTTACCCAACCTGGTTATAAACATACATCATATGTCAGTCTGTTCGATTTATAAAATTTGATGAACTATATTTTGTGCTATATGGGCAGTTATAATGACGTATGTGCTATATAGCCTCCATTTTTAAATTTTCCATGAACTCATCACATTTTTCCACCTAATTTATCAGTTTCTGTGAGTATATTTTTCATTATCAAATTAATAGTAAATCACTCATTTTGCTTATTCATTATTGGGGAACTCACAATGTATTTTGATTAGACATGACAGTGCAATTGGGCTTTGGGGGTTTTGACAGTAATTTCTAGAATCAGGTTTCTTGAGTAATATTTCACATTTAAGAAGTCAGTGTGCAGGGTAACATTCTTTTTTGGCTAATGTCTCGTTATTCAAATATAAGCCAAGTGAAGTCCAGACATTCATGCTCTGGTCATTAGCAGTGGAGATATGTACCATCCCTTAGAGGACGATTAATCTTCTATTTATAAAATACCTGTGTTAGCATGGGATAAACTGTTCTACGGAAGTGCTTGTCCCTTCAACTGCTATAGGGACAGCCCTTATAAACTAAATCATGTGTCTAACTTATAGAAAGCACTAAGATTAAACTACTGTCTGTCCCTAGATGTCCTTTTCAGTATAGTCACTGAGCTCACTGCTGATAATAGCAAATAGCTGGCATGTCTCAAAGCCCTAAAACTTCATTTTTTTGTATTCTGCATTTCTCACAGTGTACCTTAGTGGGTGGTCCATATTAACACCTTGCATCACTCTGTCACATGTCTTTCAAAACCCATAAATAGACACAACAGCTGTGTAGAAGGAAGAGATGGAGTCGGTCAAGATTGTGCATATGAAAGCCTATTTCTCCTTCAGAAACTACTGAATTCGTCATTAGTAAACTAAGCTAAATAATGACTTTGTGTCTCAATAAATAAATTTTCATGTGGAATCTGGAGAGTTGCAACACTTAGTTAAATTGGAAATTAAAAGTAGCATGCTAATACCAAGTGGAAATCAGATGAAAATGCATACTACATCTCTGAGAATACAAAATAATTTCTTTATGACTAATGATATTACAGTGAGTAACAGCTGAATTAATAACCATACCACACTTAGCACAGGGAGTTATTAATGGACTGGTCCTTCATTTAGCAATTTCTTAAGTTTATCTCTTTTGTAATAGAAGCTCAGAAGCCACCTGAATATTAAACAAATATGTCACTGTTTCTTCTGGACATAAATGAAATACAAAATACATAGGTGGAAAGGATATTAGAAACAATATGCAATAAGTACTTAAAGATTATTTACTCATTTCAGATTCACTGTAACAGTATTAATCGAGCTGTGCTGTTGGTGTTAATGTAGATAAAAAATGCAATTTTGCAGCAGGTCTCTTGGAATGTCATGTTAATAAATGCCTCCTCACATACAAACATTTGTTATTTTTCAGTAAAGAACTTTGAGGAGGCAGTTCTCATCTTTGGCAGGTGTATGAGTGCCCTGTGTATTCAGCTGCAATTTTCTTCTGTACAAATAGAATTAACAGCTTAAAAAGAAATCGGGGGGATGAAGAAAATTACATGAATAAAGACAGGAAAATGAATTGCCATGTTTTCCTCAGAAAACAGTAGAAAAAACCAACGTGGCACTGACATGCAGGTTTCACTTTGTTTTCATTTAAGGATACATTAAGAGTAGCCCCATGGTAAACTAGGACACACAAACCAGCACAGCATGTCCGTGCACCCAGAAGTTAATTCCTGTGTGTTTTTTGTTGCCTGCCACCTCCTTCTTAAGGAGAGGCACCCCAGCTGGGAGAACTTAGCTGGGTCAGCCTGGAGAAGAGAAGGATCCTGAAGGGGAGACTTCAGAGCAGCTCCAGTGCCTGAAGGGGCTGCAGGAAACCTGGAGAGGGGCTTTGGACAAGGGATGGAGGGACAGGACAGGGGAATGGCTTTAACCGGACAGAGGGGAGACTGAGATGAGCTCTTGGGCAGAAGCTCTTTGCTGTGAGGGTGCTGATGCGCTGGCACAGGGTGCCCAGAGAAGCTGTGTCTGCCCCATCCCTGGCAGTGTTCAAGGCCAGGTTGGACGCAGGGGTTTGAAGCAACTGCTCCAGTGGAAGGTGTCCCTGCCCGTGGCAGGGGTTGGAACTGGAGGAGCTTTAAGGTCCCTTCCAACCCAAACCATTCTGTGGTTCTGCGGTTCATAACTGCCAACATAGCATGAGGAGTTGTCAGTGAGGTAAAAAGGGGTAAAATGGCTATTCCCATTGTACTTCTGACATCATGAAATTAGGGAGGGAGGCTTTTGCTCAGCATCCAGAAAGTGACTGCAGGTTTACATGAACTATTCTGTGATGGCTTCAGGAGCACGTGTTCCAGCAAGCAGCACTGGAGAGCTGGGTACCTGTGCTTCGCTGCAGAATTTCAGCTTTCCAACGCAATTCATCACTGGTGACACTCACCCAACTCTTCCCACGTCATTTCCAGACAGCAGAACATCCCTATGAGGGGCTGTACAAGGCTGGATGCCTCCCTGCCTGCTGGAGTTCAGCACCAGGCACAACCCTGGATACCGAGGTCCATCCTCAGGAAGGCACTGGCAATCCACAGCATCCCTCATCTCCATGTAGCACTGCACATATCTGAGGCTTCCTCTGGACTTACAGCTGATGCCCAAAGCTGGTTCCACTTTTCTTACACAGGCAGAGCTGCAGGTGATTTAAAGGAGAACTTTACCTTGCTATTGATGAAGATAAAACCAGGATATTGAGATAAATAAAGCCTTTAGAAAGAAAACAAACATGATGAGCGGCCATTGCGCTCATTGCTTGCTTTGCACAGGTATTTGCCTAACTTCATTTCCTTTTTCCTTGGTTTTCAGGAAAGCACTTGTCTGGTCTGCATCCCAAATCTGACTTTAACATTTTGTGATCTGTTTTGCCTTATTTATTTTCTCCTGCAGAGCCAAGTTCCCACTACGTGATTTCCTTGAAGGCGTTTAACAATGCAGGAGAAGGGGTGCCTCTGTATGAAAGTGCAACCACCAGGTCAATGACAGGTGAGTTGCAGATAATCTGCTCCCCATCAGTGAACATCAGCCTTACAAAAGTGCACACTGGTCAAAATGTTTTGGTCAAGACAATGGAAGCAATGAGTTCAGCAACCTCCATGTCCTGCTAGGATAAACCATCTTTGCTTTCCACTTAATTGTAATAGATAGAATGAATTAATTAGCCTTTCTTGGAATTGACTGTGTAAATTTAACAGGATGCTTGCAAGTGCTTGCTTTTTAATGCAAGTTGGCTTGTGAGAAGCATCGCTCCCAAGTAATTTAAATATTTAAAGATCAGGGCAGAATTCTGGCGAAAAGCTTTGCTGAATTAAGTCCAGATGAAATTATTTTTGTACCATTCATTCTTAAAGCAGTTTAAATTGAAACTAATTAGTTAAGAACACACCATCATCATGCACAACTACAAAAGCATGTAGAGGGGTTGCAGAAGGCAGAGGAAGATACTGATGGGACTTCCCTGGCAGTAGAAGGCTAACAGAAGGGATTACCCAGCAGTAGCAGAGCTGGTTGCTTTCAAGCAGCTGTTTTTCACAGATGCATGTTTGGGATGCTGGCAAAGTTATAAAATCAGACTTATTCTTGTGTAGTACTGTCTTCAAGTCTGCCATGTGTTTTTTCTGAAGTCAGCGATGGGTTGATGGGACTGGAGAGGGGTTAAAAGAGAGGGAAAAACAGAGAAGCAGAGAGGAGAAAAACAGTCAAAACAGGTGTTTTTTCTCTGATTGACACCATCATTTGGTGAAGGTTTTTTCCTGTGTTTCACCCATGTTGTTCAGAGCTGCCTGGAAGGGGAGCTGTGTCACTGAGAGCAAACCCAATCACTGACGCTGGCTTGGGTGGACCACAAGGAATAAATCAACCAAATGGTGCTTCGGTGTCTCTACAGGAAAAAACAGCTTTTATCCATATTTGTGAAGTATTCCCATAAGAAATCTTGGAAAGTCAGAAGGAGAAAAAAAAAAAAAACAAAAAAGAGATTAATTACATGATCAAGGGCAACTGTAACAAGCCACATTAGATATAATAAGTGTCAGAGAATTTCTGGCTGAAAATTGTTAATTTTGTGTGGAATATAGAGAGGTCATTCTTGGTGAATGTGTGTGTTGTAAAACCTTTTTCCAGTGAGTTTGTCTTAGGACCTATATATACTTCTCCTTTTTAAGATTTTGGTTGTTGAATCTATTTACAAATCAGGACTTGATTTCATGTCTGTATATAACCTTTCATAAATGAAATGATACCCAGGTGTGAAAAAGGTAATTCAGGATTGGGTTCTGTTTTGGCGAATGGACCCAGTGATCATCTGTGAGCAGACCACCTTGGTGCTTCTTTCTTATTGCTGAGACATGTCTGTGCCTGGAGATCCCCACCACCTCCCACCCAAAGGATGAAGCCTCTAAAAGGAGAAACTGGATAGGGTTGGTCATGGACCAGCCTCAAAAAAGGCTTTTAGCAAAGCAGGAAAGTACAAGGAACTGTGTTCCCCAAGGAGCAAATGAGCTGATGCATCCTGTGCGCTAAAGGAAACAAAAAACTGTGCCCATTTAGGATATACATAGACATACTTTGGTCCCTGCTGGTGTGGATATGATGTGAAAACTACAGTTACATAACATGCAATATTCACAAAAGAATGCCAAAGAGAGCAGAAAACTATTTTCTGTCAAGAGATTGCAATTACCAAATGACAGATGCCTACGCATAAATAATAACAAATGAAACTTTGGTGGAAAATTGAGGTGGCATTTAGGGGCCTATTTATAGCCACCCTCGGATTATAGACATTTCCCTCTTCCTCAAGTCAGTGGTTTTGTGTTTCAAAAAGTGAATTATCTTGATAGATTGGGTCTGACCATTTCTGTGGCTAAACGTAGCCTGTCTTCATAATCTTCTCTACAACGGGACTGTATTTGTCATTATGGGAAACAAAAAGAAAAAGGAAGTGTGGTATTTGCTAAAATACCAAGTGAGCTCCAGTCACATCAGATTCTGAGTTTGTGGATAAACCAAAGAGGAACAGGTATTTCTTACCTACAGAAAACTATCACCAATTCATCTTGAAAACTTCAGTTCAGGAAAACAAGCAGTTATCAACTTGCAGAAGCTCGTTTCACTGGGTTGGGTTAAAGAAGAGATTCAGCTGCTCATTCCACACCATGTGGGTTGCACTTTTGTGTTTTGAATCACTACAACAACAAAATTGCTTCATTTCCATCAACACTCGCATTCAAACTTCTTATGAAGAGCTTTGATGGAAGAAACAACACGATGAGATCTTTCAAATGCCTTATTATAAATTTTAGAGATCATATCTCCTTGTTTTTCCTTTCAAAGGCTGTAACCTCTGAAAGTTCTGAATAAAAATTACAAAACCATAAAAAAGGACTGATCAAAGAGTGTCAGGGGCTGCAACTGCGCATGGAGCAGAAAAAATGTAGCGACTGTCAGTGAGGAAACATTAGAGTGGTTTGGGCTTTGATTAATTGCACATTATTTTAGACTGAAAAAGAAAAACAAACCAAAACCCAAACCCAAGCCAAGCAACCTTTTGGTGTGCTTTTGCTGCACTTTACCACAGTGTTTCGAAATTGTATTTAGAAAAATCACAGCTGGTAAATAATGAATGAGTAAGTATGGTTTTAAAGGTAAGCTAGAAGACAGCTGGGTGCTGCCACAAGAATGGCGGCATTTCAACGAGGTGCTGAAGGACAGGTTGGATGGGGCTTTGAGTAATCTGGTCTAGGGGAAGGTGTTCCTTCCTGTGGCAGGATGTTGCAGCTGGATGAGCTTTAAGGTCCTTTCCAACCCAAACCATTCTATTCCATGATTCCATGATTCTATGATTTAAACGGTCTCTGGTTCCTGTGTGTGTGCCATCAGCATGCAGCTCCAAAGGACGGAGACAGATCACTGGAGAAGCCAAGAGTATGAATGTCATTGGGGCCAAACTGAACACTGATCAGAAGAAAAATCCTCTACACTGGTTGGTGGTTGTTGTCTGCTGGCTGTAACAGCAGTAACCTTCTGCTGACTCAACATCTGTTTCCTTTCTCACACCTTTATAACTCAGAATAATGTCCTTTGCAATGAAGCAGAAGGAGAAGCAGGACCACAGTGATCTCAACAGCCACAGTTAACTGAATGCGTCAGCACGCCATTCAAAAGGCCTGAACTTTGGGAAGTGAAACTAAATGTGGCACTGTCTCGATAATCAAGCCAGAGTTTCCTTCTAACACTGCATAGTGCACTACTGAAGCATGTGCTTGGTGCTCAGCATCTTGCCCCCCAGAGACCACTCTGTCAGACACACATTGAAGAGGAAATGTGTATCTTCCTTAAGGAGGAAGCCTACTTGAAGATAATCCACATCTTCATGCCTGTATGTGCACATTAAGCACACTGACAGTATTAAACAAACAACTGCGAGATTTTCACTTCAGCACTTTCAGCAGTGAAATTGTCATGTTCTGTTTTGCCTAAAAGTGTTTAACCAGATGCAGAATATGTTCCTTTCAAAAAGTTGAATCAATGGAAGAGCCTGAAAGAGGCTGCCAAGAGAGAAAAGCATGAGTAACTCCTAAACATGTGAGGGTATGTCATGTCTATAAATCAGGTTGGAAGTTGACACACTCTCCACTTTGTAGTGTTTCCAATAATGTGCTGTTTACGTGATTTGATTTTTTTTTAAGTAAATGTAGGAGAGACACTGTGCATTGACTTCATCTTGTGTGAAGAAAACACAGCATACCTCGAAGTATTTAAACAAGTCATGGAAAATAGCACTTAGCGCTGCTTAGTTTTGTTGTAGTGATATGACTGAAATGTTGCTGATGTGTTCTCATTTTGCATTAATACCTTTCTTTCTGTTCTCCTCATGTTCCTCCTCCTCATTAATGCCATGCATTTAACCCATTGTGATGTGTGCCCCTTGGTGGCTGTTTGATTTTTGTTTTCTTTTGTTTGTTCTTTTTCTTTGTTTAACTTACCTATTCATTTAATTTGGAATGCTCATTTACTGATGTATGGACCCAGACCCCATTGATCCATTAGAAGTTGATTTTTATCCTTTGCTTGATGATTTCCCTACCTCAGTCCCAGATATCTCCACCCCCATGCTCCCACCAGTAGGTGTCCAGGCTGTTGTACTTACGCATGATGCAGTGAGGGTCATCTGGGCAGATAACTCTGTCCCAAAGAATCAAAAGACAACGGAGGTTCGCTTCTACACAGTCCGATGGAGAACAAGCTATTCGACAAATGCTAAGTATAAGGTGAAATTCTAACATGTTACGAATTTATGAACTATTTCATCTGTTCGTGTTTTATTTGCAAAGACTCAGAATTGGCTTTTATGAACTTTCCTCAACTATATTTCCCATTTCAATTAAAAGGAAACTTGCCTAAGTACTGCTCCCTACAAACCCATGTGTTTGGTTGGATGAATGCCATAGTTTAATTCCGCATGACAATTGTTGAAAGTTTTGATCTTTAATGTTTACCAATCAGACATGAATTAGTCACAGATTTAAGGGCACAATAGTGGTGTAGTGTGATGTGAATAGGAAGAAATACCAGCTGCAAACCCACCCACACTGTATGCAATTCCACCCACCCATATTACATATTACATATTCCAAGTAGCAAAACAGGAAGGTTAGCTTATGAGAAAACACAATTTGAATGGATTGGCAGCAGCGTGCAACTGTATGGAAATTTCTTTTCAAAGCCATAATGAAAGCAGCACCAAAAACATCAAAGAGATGTGGTGGGACAGGGAATGGAAAGGAGCAAGTATAGACTTCAGGCTTTTTAGTTTGCTTGGATTTGAACAGTAAGATATATATCCCTACTATTGTCAGCTTAAATATTGCATCTCATATAGCATCCACCTTCCCCATGATAAGTGTGTCGTTCCTCCCTTGCCCTACCATAATTGTTTTTTTTCACTTGTCTAAAGGACCATATTGATCCATAGTGAGTTGTTTGCTATGGATGTATTTTTATACTGCAAGTGGATGCCTCATTTTTCACTGTTCTCTGTTCTGACAAAAGCAGCCTCATACAAGTGATTTTTACGAGGACTGTGGAACAGGCCATGCTCTATCCAGCACTATGGCAGCTCTGATTAGAGCCTGAGTGATGTGTTTGAATATAGGCTGGCCTTTGTAAGCCCCAGAGAATGGCTGTCCATGTTTTTCAGGCTTGGGGTACACCTGTCCTACAGATTGATCTTGAGATCAATCCCAGATTGGAAGATGTGGGATTGATGATGGAGAAGCTTTTGCCTTCAATCCCTTTTCTGAGTGTGATTTTTTTCCGCTCTCCCAGGATATGTCTCCATCTGAATGTGGCTCACTGGTGCTTGGCTGGGTCCATGTGCTACCACAGACTGTTTCGATTTCATTACCACTGATTTGCCTTCACACCAGCTGAAAAGCCCACTCAGGCCAGCTGGATTTTTGCTGAAGGTGCTGACCTCTGTAAAGCTTTTAAATAATAGTACATCTTTACAAGGTATAAAAGTCCATACCTTGCTTTTCTATCTACTGCCATACTTAGGGCAACTTCAGATGCTGACATGGTGACCTGCAATACTAGACACAAATTTTGCATGCTCATGCAGTTGTAATGAGCTCGTAAGTAATTAAGGGTGCCAAAATGATGCATTGCAATGGTTTGAATTCCCTGCCTTGCTTCATCTCCTATTTAGAGATGGATTTCCATGCCCAGCAAGTAGAGGAGTATAGCACAGGAAGCACAGCGAGTCCCAGTTTGCAGCTCTAGTGATGAACTCATAGCTTCAGGAAAAACAGCATTATATTTTGCCACTCACAGTCAGTCATAACATTTTCTCTAGTTTCCCAATGCATGTAGTGAGCTGCATGCACTGGAAAATGGTGGGTGACAAACAAAAATGATTTAAAATAGCCCATTTAATCCAGTGTGCAGGAGAAGCATGTCCTGTTTGGAGGTGTCAAACTCCATGGCCTTCTGCTAATCAAGTAGGTGGACATCTCTCACAACACCACACACAGGGCTCTGGAAGATGTTCAGATGCAGGAGACTAAAGAGGAGCAAGAGTGAAGTCACCTTTTTTGCCATCATCTCCAGTTTGGCAGTCTGTGTGCAAAATGCAAAGAGCCAGGCTGATTCGTTTATTCCTGTTCTATCACCCAAAAGCAGAAACAATCAAAAATCTTTCAAGAGGGTCTCTTTTCTTGAAATAACCACATTTTTTCAAGGCAACTGATAAAACCCTATTATGTTACTCTTTGAAAACAGTGGGGGAAGCTTCCTTCTTCTTCAGAGGGGTTTGGATGAGGCTCCCAATTAGGTTTCCAAAGCACTTGCCTATGCTTTGGCATTGAATTTCCAAGTCTTTTGAGATTTTCCCATTAAGTACTCCTGCCACTTCAAACTATGCATCTAGCTAACATAATGAAGGGTTTAGCCTTTCCCACTGAAGTGAGAAGTTTATAAATTTAACTTTCCCCGCCAACTTTACTTTGCGCAAACTGTCCCAAACAGCTATCCTGTGGTATTACTAAGGGTACTTGCTACAGTTACACCCCCTTCATCTCAATGTGATATTAACTTCAAGGGTGTTTCTACTATTGAAATGCTAATGCTTGGTACTGAGCAAAAGAGTCAAAGAAAAACACTCAGCTGGAGACAAATAACTTCCCTCTTACAAAAAAGAACCCAATGTCTTTATGTTCCACTAAAGACCATTTTGTCCAAGAATAGGTTCAAACCCTATTGTTTCTTTCCATGTGAATTTTTCCTGACTGTAGTATCTAACGACTTCCATAGCGATTGTTATCAGATTTAGTTACGCTCAGTCATGCTGAGGAGTATATTATGCTGTAAATCATTTTCTTTCTTCCAAAATATTTTCTGGGGTGGAAAATTATTTTTCTCTATGTTAAAAACCAAAAAGCTTTAATTAAAGAATAATTTATATGAACTCCAGCATGTAGATTTTGCCATCCCTGACAAGTGGCCTCATAGTTTGGCTGAGTAGTTTATGAATATTTTTAAGTGATGTCTTTGCTTCAATAAGACCTATAACAGAGGGAAATTCTTTGCTGGAGTAAACCCTTAGTACAGATAAGTTGCAAACTTGCTAATTTCCAAGAACTAGGAGTTTTAATTGGGTATGAAGATGATAAAGTCTGGTGCTGCATTAAGTCTTCTGATCAAGTAGTATGCAAAACACATGAGAGCACTTCTGGTAAAACAGCATAGCATGCAGGCAAATATAGCCATTAATCATAGACTCATAGAATAGTTAGGGTTGGAAAGGACCTCAAGGTCATCCAGTTCCAACCCCCCTGCCATGGGCAGGGACACCCCACACTAAACTATGCCACCCAAGGCTCTGTCCAACCTGACCTTGAACACCGCCTGCGATGGAGCATTCACAACTTCCCTGGGCAACCCATTCCGGTGCCTCACCACCCTTACAGTAAAGAATTTCTTCCTCATATCCAATCTAAACTTCCCCTGTTTAAGTTTGAACCCATCACCCCTTGTCCTATCACTGCAGTCCCTCATGAAGAGTCCCTCCCCAGCATCCCTATAGCCCCCTTCAGATACTGGAAGGTTGCTATAAGGTCTCCACGCAGCCTTCTCTTCTCCAGGCTCAACAGCCCCAACTTTCTCAGCCTATCTTCATGCGGGAGGTGCTCCAGTCCCCTGATCATCCTCGTGGCCCTCCTCTGGACTTGTTCCAATAGTTCCATGTCCTTTTTATGTTGAGGACACCAGAACTGCACACAATACTGCAAGTGAGGTCTCCTGAGAGCAGAGTAGAGGGGCAGGATCACCTCCCTCGACCTGCTGGTCACACTCCTTTTGATGCAGCCCAGGATATGGTTGGCTTTCTGGGCTGTGCGCGCATACTGCAGCCGCCTCATGTTAAGTTTCTCATTGACCAGCACCCCGAAGTCCTTCTGCGCAGGGCTGCTCTGAATTGATGTCTCTGCAAAGTAGATTTCTCCCCCACACACACACACCTTGAATATTGGTGCTTTATTCTGTGGTGCGGTGGAAACTTGATGTCCCATTTTCAGTAAAGGTCGATTGATTTTTGAATCGTCTGATGATTAGCATCAGAATGGCATTACTGGTGCGTGCCGGAAAGGGCCTTGTTGTGAACTGCTTCCCAAATGTGAACATTGAGGTATTCTTCTGATCGGAAGTCACATATATCTTGTCTTTACTCAGCTAGCTTTAGTCTATAGGTATTTAAACATGTAAAAATGCGTTTCACATTTACTCACTGCCCTATAAGTTGTGGGTGCTGAAGGATTGCACACCAGGCTCTGTAGCTGAAGAGTATGGGTTTTAGGAATTGGTTTTACCCAATTGTCACCAATTTGTCTGATAATTTTCTTCTCACTTGTCTTCTTTGAGACTAGCTTGAGCTCAAATTGTTCCTTATTGCAGGCTAAGGTAAAAAGCTAAATCAGCTAAAAATAAATGAACAATTTAATATTCACATCAACTTCAATACGTTTAGTTGTTCATAACATATCACGGCAAGGCAGATCAATAGTATGCTTCAAATATAATATAATGCATAAACGTGTATTTAACCAAGAAAAATTGTGGTTTATGAATACAAAAATGCATCTTTATGCAGTGGTTCTGGTCATAGTTCGATTTTTATCATAAATTCATGTTAACCTCGGAAACTGGGAAGCCCTAGTAAGGACCTTTCTTGGGATAAAAATGTTTTCTGAACCTCCAGTAAAAATCAGCAAAAATCAGCAAAATCAGGAATTAAAAACTATTTTTTAGAATGAACCTATCAAAGAGACTGAAAATGGGTGTTTAATTTATGAAAATATTGCTATTTCTTCTCC
Organism: Myiopsitta monachus; assembly: GCA_017639245.1. Lineage (NCBI taxonomy): Eukaryota > Metazoa > Chordata > Aves > Psittaciformes > Psittacidae > Myiopsitta > Myiopsitta monachus. Next base: position 197,975 of record CM029941.1, on the reverse strand, counting down.
TCCTACAGGCATAGATGTAAGACATAGGTTTAGCTTCCAATTTACATGTGAAAACCAAGACATGGCAAATTGCTTTATGTGGGAATAGGCAAAGAGAAAGCATCACAATAATTTATTCAACTGTTTATGGTACTGAAAATATTCCCATTAAGGTGCGCAGTAACAGTAGAGCTATTTCGCTTGAAAAGGGAATCCTCTGAAACCGTGTTTTGCTTAGTTACCAGCAGAAAGAGTGTCTTTAGGGATGTTCTCTGCTCTCTCTCTTTGCAGTCGGCAGATACGACTGCTCTGAGTCACACTGTGATTGGCCTGAAGCCGAGCACCATGTATGAGTTCTCTGTCATGGTCACCAAAGGCCGGCGGTCCAGCACCTGGAGCATGACTGCACACGCAACCACCTACGAAGCAGGTATGGCAAGAGCTGCTGGGATGGATTTCTTTGGTTTTTTTTGTATTTAGCATCAAAAGCCTTGCTCGAGTTCAACTTGAGCAAGTTCAACGTGAACTGACACTGTATGTAGAAATTAAACTGTTTTTTCCCCACTTCTTTTCATGGGTAGTGAGGCAGAGCAGTCATTTGACTGAGCTCTGATGTCACTGCAAGGAGTCAGGAGATGGTAGTACCTTGCCCATTGTATAATGAGTAGCTGTGATTTCTGATACTAATGATTTAAAATAGTTTTCAAGGAAACCCAAGATCAGGTGACAACAATTATTTTCTTCTCAATAGATAATGATTTTGCTACTTTAAAATTTTTACTTACAAAGTTCTGTGTCATTTTGTCTCCACTTCATAACTTCCCATCTTACCCACTTAGTAGAAAGGACTCAGTAACTGCTTCCATCTACTACACATCCTTCTTGACCAAAGATCTTGACTCACAGGCCTGTTCATAACACTATGTGGACACATTTTAATGGTTTGCTGTGTGCTGTGCTGATGGCTGGTGCTTCAGCCCAGACAAAACTTTTAGTCACTTAAGGGTGACTACATCTGTGCGTGCAAAATTAGAGACAGAAACAAGGAAAAAAAAACCCAAAAACTAGCAAATTGAGCTGCATTTTCAGCTTGCACATTATTTACTATGAGGACACAACTATTTACCCTGTGCAAATTGTTCTTATATAAATTCCCGGCTAACAGTTTGTAATGCATCTCTTCTATCCTCAGTGTGTTTATACATCTGTATTTTATTTCCACCAAGCAGCCATTTTCAATATTAACAATATTCTTATAATAAGCAAACACACTTTGAAGGCTTAATTTAGCTGCTCTTCTCAAGCGTTTGAGTGGTATTCTCCAAGCAAGAAGGTATGATACATCCTGCTTGAAGTATGAAAGATACTTCAGATTCTGAAGGGGAATGAATGCAGTTTTGATAAAAGGCGCCAGATGTATGTTATATGTATCTCTAATTCAGTAGGATAAAAATATTTGAGAAGGGATGGAGATGTAGTGATCTCTGCAGAGAGTGTCCTCTCCAAAACATTATTCTTTCTTTCTCTTTCATGCACCTTCCGTTACCCACAGTAGTGAAATAGTATGCATGGGCTTTACTTCTGGTTATCATGCAGGTGTTAATGGTGACACATATTGTGATCCCTAGGCTGTCTTTAAACGAGTGTGGTGGTCTTCCATTAAATTCTCATTTCTTTGAGAATAAGCTATTGAGCCCCTCTTTTGAAACTCCTGAGTACATTTCATAGGATCATAGAATCATATAATAGCACGTTGGAAGGGAATTGAAGGACCACCTGGTTCAGCCTTTCTAGGCACAGGAAGACCTATGCTAGGTAGCCCAGCGCCCTGTCCAGCCCTAACTTAATGGTGTCCAATGTTGAGGAGTTCAACACTTCTCTAGGGAGACTATTCCAATGGCTGGCTGTTCTCCATGTGAAAAATGCCCTTCTGTGTCCAGCTGGAGTCTCCCCAAGAGTAACTTGTGCCTATCACCCCTTATCTTTTCCATGGGACTTCCTGTAAAAAGGGAGCCTTTGTCTTCTTTGTAGCCACCTGTTGAATACTGGCATATGGCATAAGGTCTCCCTGAGCCTTCTTTTCTCCAGGCTGAACAGACCCACCTCTCTCAGCTTTTCCATGCACAGCTCCCCAGTCCTTGGATCATCTTTATGGCCCTTATCTGGGCCCTCTCCAGCCTGTCCACATGTTTTTTTTGTACAGCAATGAACAAAACTGAACAGTGTATTCCATATGTGGCCTGACAAGCATGGAGTAGAGCTTTTACATCACTAAGCAGCATGAGGCTGTATACTGCAGAACCACTAGATTCTCGACATTCTCTATGACTGCCTATATATCTCTCTATAGCCCCTTGTCCATGGATAAGAATGGCTGTGGTTTTGCTAAAGGTATTTTTCTTCATCTGTTGTAGGCAGCAGCATTTTTTTAAAAAGTGAAAGCCACAGTATACTCCAGTTAAATAACAAAGGGAAAACAAGAGGGAATATATGTGTCCTTACATTTTCCCTTGTGATTGCAGTGCAATTATCTGAGCTTGATAGAGCATCTCTGCTTATTAAGGGCATCCCACACTGCTGATGTTTATTGCCTATTTTGGACCAATTCCACATGTTGAATTTCCTGTAATGATATTAAAGAACACACGTATCAGCATCGATAAAGAATTCACTCAACATTACTACCATGGCTAGGGAGAGTTGTTATGCCCAATTTTCAAAAGCAGCTCTCAGAGGCAAGTTCCATCCCCAGATCAGCCTACACAGGTGTTACTGATATGAGGGGTGTTAATAAGTGCTAGGGGAAACATATAAAGCTTTGATTTTTCTCATGATATCTTCTGTTCACAATCTGCTAAAAGCAGAGCTCAACTTCAGCCGCTCAGCAGAGCTCATGTGGTACTCACCAGTGAAGAAAGGTTGTGTTACAGGAGCGGTTTACAAGCTTTGCTAGTTTAGCCTCACAAAGACAGAAAATCTAGGAAAGGAAAGGTTTAATTAGTTCATGAAAACGTGTCAGAAGGGTAAACATCAGAGAAAGGAAAACAGCGTTTAAGATAAAAATGCTGTTTGCCTACAAAGAGATGGATGCACTTCCATAGAAATTTTTGTGAAGGTAAACAATATAACAGGATAGGCTTGGCAGAAATAGACAAGGGAAATTTTACTTTAAAAGTCAAGTGAGATTCGTTTGTGAAAATGGTTATTTCTTACAGTTCCCTGAAAAAGCAGGGACATGCAAGATGGAGAAGAGAAGGCTCCTGAAGGGGAGACCTCAGAGCAGCTCCAGTGCCTGAAGGGGCTGCAGGAAACCTGGAGAGGGGCTTTGGACAAGGGATGGAGGGACAGGACAGGGGAATGGCTTTAACTGCCAGAGGGGAGACTGAGATGAGCTCTTAGGCAGAAGCTCTTTGCTGTGAGGGTGCTGAGGCGCTGGCACAGGGTGCCCAGAGAAGCTGTGGCTGCCCCATTGCTGACAGTGTTCAAGGCCATGTTGGACACAGGGGCTCGGAGCAACTGCTCCAGTGGAAGGTGTCCCTGCCCATGGCAGGGGGCTGGAACTGAAGGAGCTTTAAGTCCATTGTAACCCAAACCAGCCTGGAATTCTATGACCCTAGGACTCTAGTACATTTTCTGAACTGGTGAGCTGGTGTCCCGAGATGGCTACAAGCTGAGTAGCTTTTAAGCACAACACAGTCCTCTCGAGAAATCAGCAGCAGCAGCAGCAGTAATGACAATAACAATAATGCAAACTTCCCCAGCAGTGTGCTAGCTCATGTCATGCTCGGCATTGCCCAGGATTAAGAGGCTTCTCAAAGACACGTGAATTTATGCTCTGGTTTGCCTACTTCAGGCTAAGAAAGGTGCTTCCAAAGAGGAGCACCTAATGCGATGAGACTGAGGTGAGTCCCTTTGGTGCTGGCTCTGGACATGTCAGACTGAAAGTTTTGTTCCAGCACATATAGCAAAGAGATAATCCACCATAAACCTGCAACAAAGAGCATTATTTCAAAGGGATTAACTCCCTGTGGCCAGAGCCTGTACAGCAGCTGGCTCCTCCCTTCTTGTTGTTTGTCACCCTGAAGACTTATCTCTGTGTTTAGGCTGGGCTGGTTTAGCTCAGCACAATCCAACAGATTTTGTAAGGCTTTACCTCATGAAGGGACTTCAGGGCAGTTACTCAAACATTCAAAAGTGTTGTTTAGTGGCCACAGGGGCAGGACACAGATGATGAGATGCTCTTATACTGTGTTCCCTGTGCTGTTATGTTCTCTTTATGCTCCAGGTCATTGACAGCCTGCATCAAACGAAGTAAATGAACAATGGTCTTAGTGCCAATGCATTTACTCCTTTCTCTTAACTACTTTTTAACAACTGGCCTTCTTTCCTTTCTCCTCCACAGCCTTACAAAATGTCTGTGACAATGTCCTGACCTTACAAAATATCTGTGCAAGACGTCCTGACCGTCATTTGTAAAGCAGGGTGCAAAGTAGATACTGTAGGCTCAGAAATTCAACCTTGTGTCTTTAATACACTGGAAATAGAAAAGTTAAGAATTTTCTGTCATATCTAAAACATCCCAAGATGAGATATATTTAGCAAATAGACACAATTATGTTTGGTTTATACTGGTAGATACCTATACATTTTTCTAATAGAGAAACCACAGTATTATTACTGTTATTAAGTGTATAGAGTTCCCAGAATATATTAGGTGCTCCTGCATGCCTCGGTAGAGAATAAGAGCTGTCCCCCAAATCCTAACATATCCACACACAGTGTTCTGTGCAATTGCTGCTATTAAAAACTCACTTCTAGACAAATCGCATGTTACATGTTTGAAATGTATCTAAGGACGCTCACGTTTGAAAGGATCTAAGAAAGCAGTAGATGCCTGTAGTAGATGAACTACAGCTCATGACTCCTATGGCATGTAAGGAATTCAGGAGAAGGTGAATAACTTCTGTTCTCTATTTTTTCATTATTTTCAGCTCCAACCTCTGCTCCCAAGGATTTGACAGTCATTACACGGGAAGGGAAGCCCCGGACTGTCATTGTCAGCTGGCAGCCTCCATTGGAAGCCAATGGAAAAATCACTGGTAAATATTTAAATCATCTCATCTTCTCCATTTATTTACCGTTCTGAGTGTTTGATGCTTTCACTCATTAACTCTTTTTTCTTGGGTGCTATTTGATCTGATGCTATTTTATTTTCTTTTACTTTTATCAGACAACTTAGTTTAGGATTCCAGGCAATGTTAGGGATACCGTAAGATCTAGAACTTGGGATGTAAATGTATATTTTTAAATACTAAAAGCAGTAACGTAAGTTAAAAAATGGAGCACCTGAAGTGAAGGTTTTGTGGTTCATGCTGCTCAATGATAATTAGAAATGACTAATAATTAGTATTTTGTTTGGCAAGAGAGCAATGCATAACACATGTAATAATAGGTTGCTCAGTGCAGCACATCATTGGAGAATTTATTGGTAGATAGTTAATTTTACAGTAACAATTTAAGGCAGTGCTGATCAGGAAAAACCCTAATATTGACTGACAAGAACTGAACTGAATGGATGCTTCACAATGACAGATTTTATTTTCCAAAACACTTCTTGTAATCTTAGTGTCTAATTCAGAAATTCATTTCAAACCTTTAATGTTGATTTACTTTGAAAAAATACAGTAGAGTTCTATCTGAGATTTTGCATGTAACTGATCATTTTGAGCTGTTAACAGACATCTCAGAGCCATATAATTATTAGGAGAATTATTGCCCACCTTCCATAACGTGCACATTACGGTCACATTACTACGAACAGTTGGGTTGGACCTGTTCTACAGCATATTTTTGTGTGGGAGGATGAAAATGTCACTGCTACTGTTCATAATCCCAGCGACACACTGCTGAAACATTGAGGAATATAAATGTAAGAGGAGGAACACTTCAGAATGATGTCCCGTGCGAGCCATTAGCAGTGAAGAGCCCTGGGTAAGCTTTTAACTGTTGTAGCTCAGCAGGGCCTTACTGGCATCACGTGAGCTGTTGTGAGTTACACCAGGTAAATAACCCACTTTTTATTACCGGTAAAAATAAGGATATATTTCCATGCGGACATCACCCAGCAATAACGATTCCTAGGGCAGATTTGCGTTACTGTGTATAATTTCACTCTATATTATCATCAGGAATTTATGTGACTGTGTCCAAAAGGAGGATGTTTTGATGAAATGGCCCTGTTTACACTAACCTAATTTAGCCATTAGAGAGAAGACATGACCATTCTGATGGACAGCACACCCAAATGAGTGCTAATAGTCCTGATTCCCCACTGAGCAAAAGACAAAATAAAATAAAAGCTTTCCTGACTTCCAAGGCATGAAATGACTCCGTGGTAGCAACTTCTATGGAGCTTTTCTGTCATCAGCAGCATTCAGACCTGAGACCAGAATGAATCCCCTGGCATCCGTGCACAAGCTTGTTTCTTCTATCACTAGGTTGCAGAATGTCTCTCAAGGGAATTTTTTGCTGAGTGTCTGGTCAAATGTTTCTTAGACGTATGAAGCAGGGTTGCAAACTAGTTGCAGGGTGTTCTAGACCTCTCAGCCCGATTACAGGCTTTTTCCTTCTCCCTGGAAGTTCATTTGCAGACAAAATAATTCCTATACTGTAATAATTTCCTGATGCTGGTGCTTCTGGTCTCTAAGTTCTAAAACTTTCAAGTTTTATTCAGTGGAAACTAGTTATTGTACTACTTTAAGTTATCAAAATTCTGAGCTACCAAGAATTTCAATTCTCCATTTTTTTTCCCAAGATACTATCCCCTGTATCTGAAAAGAAATATTGCATGGCTTTCCATAAGCACTCTGTCATTTAATGTGTGTTATTAATGCCATATAATTTTATTTCAGGATGGAAACACTAAAGACTTACATTGTATGGTTTATGGAAGCTATCAGACTGAATGATATCTCAAATTTCACCTGAATTTTAGAAATGAGCTTGTAACAGCCTGTGAATGAGTGCTACCTATTTTTATGTTTGATATATCTGTATTTCTTACGGTGGATACTGTAAATGTGGTTTTGTTCTAAAAATAAACAAATATGTACTTTTATAACTTTGCCCAAAGCAAAATAGACTGGAGGCCTGACATCCCTGCTTTTAAATAGAAGAGCCAGATTTTTAAGAAATCTGAATTTTATCTGTATTTTCTAAAAGAAGCACGTTAAAATTTGGTAAAGTGCTAATTGAGGGGTTGTGTTTCTTCAGCTTACATCCTCTTCTATACTTTGGACAAGAACGCTCCCATTGATGACTGGATTATGGAGTCTATCAGCGGTGACCGGCTCACACACCAGATCACGGATCTCAACCTGGACACCGTGTACTACTTCAGAATCCAAGCTCGCAACGCCAAGGGAGTGGGGCCCCTCTCTGATCCTACTTTCTTCCGGACACTGAAAGGTTTGGATCTGTGTCATCGGGATAGTAATGATACACAGAATTTTCTTATGCTTCTGTGGGAGTTTTGCAATTAATTCCACATCAGCCAGAAGAGATCCTACTACTTGAAACTGGTGCTGAGAGATAAAAGCAAAATGCTAGGTATAGTACTTGACAAAAGTAAACCACATAATAAGGTGGTAACTCTATTTTTAAATTCAGTCAGCTGGGAGAAAGCACTCTGTCACCACCTAACTTTCCACCAGCAATAGCAAAACTAATTGGATTTGACTGAATTTCTCTGGGGAGGTCCCTTTTCATTTTGGATCCTCTGGTGACTGTAGGAACCTGTAATGACTCACTCCTATCAACAGAGCAGGCACGCAAAATCATGATTAGAGATCTCAGCAAGCTGAGATGCAGCTTGCCTTTGCATGGGGAAAGTTCTTCCACATAGTTTTCAGTAGATTTTATTAGCAACAGGCTAATTAGTACTTCTCCGTAACTACTACTAATTCCAGACTAATTAGTTCTTCTCTGTAAGTGACCAGTGAGGAGGAGCAGGCAGAACAAGGGCACCCTTTATTTTCCTGGTATTCCAGTGCCAACATGTTCATGAGAGCAAAGGACTGCACTTATGTCAGACTCAATTTCAAATCAATGCAGAGAGAGATTCCTCTGCTCTCTTCCCCACTGTCTGTGTGAAGCCCTGACATGATCTACCCGATAATTATTAGCTATGAAGGTGTAAGCAATATTACTGTTAGCGGGAAGCAGGGTGCTTGAGGCAGCTCTGCTCCTTCTATTTTAACTGTCACTCAATCATTTGCACAAAGGTATGAAATTACTTTTTAAAAAGATATGTAATTAATGAAAAATGCAAATGACACAAACAGTGAACCTGTTCCAGGAAAGAGGCATGGCATGTGAGAGAGCACGTTATTGCTGTGCCTTCTCTGGAGATAATCCTGGGATTTGATTGTAAAAATCACAACATAGCAGAAGACAATTGAAACAGGACACAGACTGGGCCTGAAAAGTCATAACAAGAGGGAAATTAAGGAAATCCAGATTCAGACCTTGCTGGAGAGGCTTGGAATTAGTGTTCACACTCAGGCCTCTTTTTAATCAGTCATAAGTGACTTCATTTAACGTGAGCTCTGCTAAGCAAAGTGACTGCAGAAAAGAGGTGTCACACCGTCCCCATATCATTCCCTTTAGGGCATTTGCTGTTTGGCTGGTGAGAGCTTGTGTCTGAGTTCTCTGTCAGCCAGCCTTCATGTGAATAGCAAATTATTGCTCTGCCTGTGAGGGAAGGAGGGGAAACTCCATTTTTCAGCCTGTAAGAAAGGCTTTTGATGAATGAGCCAGTGTCTGCAGCCGTATGGGCACTGAGCTTGCCCTTTTTCCTTCACTATCAGTGATATCAGTGTCTCTAAAGCATGCTATTGACCACTGAATAGGAATGAAAAGCCTTGTACAACTCTTTCCATGCAGTAGGTAGAGAAACAGAAAGAAGAAAGAAAAATCGTGTCAATTTGTTCTGAGCTTATCATCTCCTGCCCAGGTTTGCAGGACTTACTTGTCCAAGTCATGTTTCACTTTGAATGAATTACTGGTAAGATCCTGATTATTGATCCTCTACTGCCATGAAATGCGAAGAGATAGCACTTTGCTGGTGCTTCATCTCTATCAAGAGGATGGTGCCAACTTAATTTCATGCTCACAATTTGTGCCAAGCAGAAGTCTATTAGACTGAGCTTAAAATGAGACAAGGCATCAAAATATAATAACCACAGACTAATGAGATATGAAAAGATATAGGGAGCTGGATATCTAACTAAAACCAAAAGATTAATGCACTTGATATCACCTGCTTTGTAATGTTTACACAAAGTACCATGAAACTCATTTGGGAAATGAATTCTGATCAGACAGCATCAACAGATACTGAAAAGATGAATTTATACATTTGTTACATCTTGTAATAGCCTACAAGGACTACATCTAATACCCTGCCATGAATACTTAATGATATCCAGCCTAAATATGTCATGTTCAATACTATTCAACTGGTTTTTTGACAAATTTATCTCTGCACTTAAGGTGAAAAGACTTTCTGAAGTCTTGAGTGCATTCTGAATTATGCAGAAATGTTGGTTTCCTATCCATAATGATTATTAACAGAATATACGTACAAGCCATATGGTTATGTGTGTTCTGATGGCAAATCTATGTCCTGATCAGAGGAAGTTTTAAATCACGAGGAGCTAAACAGGCATCAAAAATCCACTAAGTCACCCACTGTCTCATTTCATATATTAGAGCACTTAAAGCTCCTGCAAGGAAACCAAGCCTTTACTTGTGTTGTAATTTCAATGAGAGTATTTGTAGTGACTCTCCTTTACTAATGAAAATGTAGTGATCTGTGAGAAAGAGATATGTTTACTAGTAAATAACACTACCATGGAGTAATGAGTTCATATTCTCCCACCTCAGCTCCACTGATGATAATATAGACGAAAATGGGCAAATCCTGAGGTTATGTAAATTGTTGTTATACTGTGTACTTTAATCAATCTCTGACAGTTTTCATCAGTTGAGAATGTGCTTTTTTTATGCTCTGGCTGATTAAATTTATCACTTAAAGCATGCAGAATCTGATACACGCGTTCTTAGGGACCTGCAATAGAAGGATGAAATGGGATCAAACATCTCACCTTTTTTCTGTTATACAGTTTGGACCAGAATTTGAGGTTGGATTACTAGGATTTTTCTTAGTGCTTACTGAGTCTGGATGACTTCAGTAAATATTATGTATACATATATATTTATATGTGTTTAAGGAAGAGAAGCAGAGAGTACCCAAATAGTATGTGCATTTTTTGCAATGCAGGGTATTTTCCCAGATTACCCTGATGTTAAAGTCCAAGTCTCCATGTTATATTAATTTTATGGCATATATAGGAATGATTTCAGAAATTCATTAAGCTGCAGAAGTAAATAAACAGTCTGAAATGTTATTGCAACTGCCCAATGAAACATGGCAACTAAAGAGTGAGTGAATGAACTGGTGACAGGCAGATGGGAAGGAGGATTTCCTCGATCTTTTAAATAACTTGTCAGCAACTTGCTTTTTCATCTGCTACAGAAACAAGCAAGTCTAGAACTAAACTTCCTAAATATGTTTATGCTTTCTTTAGTTCAGCCATACCTATTTGGAATTTTGGCCACCATTTACAAACAGACCTTTCTTGTGAGCTGACTCCTTTAATAAATGACAAAGAGGGAGTGGTTATCATAATCCGACAAAACACTGCATCAATACATATAAAATGAAAAAAATTGCCTGTTAATGTGCTGATAGACATAACATCAAGCATGAACAAAGCACTGGGTCAGATGTGATTGTAAGGTGAAGAACGGAAGGAGAGAGAGACGAAGATGCAGTTAAGAGCTTCACAGTGCTCTCAGATATTCCTGTTATGCTAAGATCAACATGGAAAACCATATTCTTGGGCTTTCTACCGGACCCCAGATTTAAAGTTGCCACTGAGCCATTTCTAGAAGAACCCTGAAATGGCACGTGATGCCTATCCCGCTACTGTACTCCCCTTTTTGGCAAGGATGGTGTGGGGCAGCATTTCTAGCACTGCAGTGCCCTCTAATGCTGCCTCGGTGTCGTGGTCCAACAGCACTTCCCAATTCATAACTGCACCAAAACCTGAGCCCCCAGGACTTGCTTGCAAGCCAATATTAGCCATCGGGGCTGCAGCATCTCATGGCACTGGAGGCATCGTGGGTTTCACCTCCTGTCACCTGGAGAAGGTGCCAGGGCAGAGTCTAAGGGGCATCCATGCTCGGATGGAGGTAACCACACTCACGAGCAAGGTTTCAAGTTTTCCTGAATATATTTGTCCTAAGAGAAAGGTGATAACCCAGGTATGGCTCAGTGGCAAAGTGAAGGCACACAGATGTCTAGAACGTTTGAATCATTATGCTACATATACCCGGCTTCTCTGCATCCCTGAGAGAGGGTTAAAAAATTACCTGAGGTTTCAGGGGTCATCAAAGGAGCTATTCCCACTCTGCCACAGGCACAAAGCTCCTAGATGTATCTTTAAATGTAAATTACTCCTACTTGAGTACCTCCATTTCTTCCTAGCATGATGCCATGGTCTAGGGGAGGCTCTGCAGTGACTTTAGCAGCGAGGGAAGCAGCATGCCCTGCACCTGCAGGCAGTGGTTATTTGACTTCCAGATTCATGTACCAAATCAATTCTTTTCCCCCCAATTTCCTGTACTTAAGATTCTTGCATAATTTATTAAGCAGAGGATGGGTTAATGCTCTACGATAGTAGCTACTTATGAATCAGAGGAAAGTTGAATTCCCTCAGCCATATCATAAATAGTCAGAAGTTGTAACTGTGCAGGAAAGCTTTTAATATATCTATTGAATTTTTAAGTCTTGTCTGGTGCACTTCATGCTATCTTTTATGGTTATTATGCAAAAACATGTAAATAGTTTTAAACCACTTTGTAAAAAGCTGAAAGAATAATAATGTAAGTCAGACCAAGCTTTTAGCTTGTAGGTGGTTTGACTGTAATTATTTAAAGAGGCAGTGTCTCTCTCCCTTTCCCTTCTTGCTTGATTAAACTTTCCAGATTACATAAAAAAAAAGAGAATTAAAAAATGCTATAGTAAAGGATTCACAAATGGAAGAACATGGTGAAAACAGTTTGAATTGGTTCTTAGAGCAACCTGGTCTAGTGGAAGACATCCCTGCCCATGGCAGGGGGGCTGGAACTGGATGACCTTTAAGGTCTCTTCCAAACCAAACCGTTCTATGATTCTATGAACATTGGTCCTATAAGGATGCTGGGGAAGGACTCTTCATGAGGGACTGTAGTGATAGGACAAGGGGAAACTGGTTGAAACTTAAGCAGGGGAACTTTAGAGTGGATATAAGAGGAAGTTCTTTACTGTGAGGGTGGTGAGGCACTGGAATAGAAGTCGTGAATGCTCCATCGCTGGCGGTGTTCAAGGCTGGGTTGGACAGAGCCTTGGGTGGCATGGTTTAGTGTGAGGTGTCCCTGCCCATGGCAGGGGGGTTGGAACTGGATGATCTTAAGGTCCTTTCCAACCCTAGCTATGCTATGACTCTGCGATTCTATGTCTGCTATAACTCAGGGTGCAACCTTGGTTCACTGTTCCAGGAACATTTGGATGTTTCTCTTAGCCATATGGTTTAGCTTTAGGTATCCTATGAGGATCAGGGAGTTGGACTCGATGATCCTCTTGGGTCCCTTCCAACTCAAGAGACTCTGTGACTCTATGATCCTGTGTTTGTCCTCAGTTCTCCAGGATCTCTTGGAAAAATGGAAGGGTAAAACTCGTCCTGTCCTCCTGCACCATCCGTCCCCGGTGCAGGAAGGCAGTGCCAGCACGCTAACACAGTAGTTGATGTGATGTGTCGGCTTGCCTGAGAGGAGCTGTCAGCCTCTAATGACATTGTCTCTTTCTTGCAGTGGAGCACCCTGACAAAATGGCTAATGACCAAGGTATGGTGCTCTCAATCTCTCGCCTTTCCTCAGGGCCGCGGTGGGGAGGGGGCCATGTTTTTCACCTGCACTGCACACCTGATGAGGCAGACGCTGGTGTGATAATTAATCTTGTTAATGAAGTTCTGCTTGGCTGAGGCTGCTGCTTTGATGGGGAAGATGTAAATTTTCAGGAGAGGAAATTGTTTTGTCTCTTTTCTGAAGGACCAATTAAAATGTCAGGCTTCTTTGTATGAAATAAATTTTTAGTCTCTGCTGCACTTCTGAATAATTCACATTAAGTATAATTAAGCTCAGCATAATTTCCAGGCTCTTCTTGCACCCTTTCGTGGGTTATAGATTAAAGTTCAAAAGCCTTACAGTGATAAATGATATATCATCTTTTATTTCAAACCAGCAGCTCCTATTTAATAGTAGCAAAGTCTAGTCAACTTTTCAAGGCATTATCATTACATTTTCCAAATTTGAATATGTGTTTGATTACTCACAGTTTCTCTGCTCCTACCTACCCTTGAATACTTGTGAAGTCTGTTGCTAGGGTATTTTATTTCTTTCAATTACAGCTACAGCACTGTACATTTATGTGACATCTGGCCAAGGAAACAGCCACGGTGGCATTAGGAAAGTTCAGGAATTAGTTTGGAAAGTTTATATAGATTTGTACTCTCATTTTCCACTAGTTTAAAAGGCAAAGTGAGGTGTAAACGTCAAATCCCTGGCTTGACAGCAGGTGCCATCTTATTGCAGCGTAGTGAGTTGAACTAAGCTGCAATAGATAATTTCTGGGGAAAGGCAAGGAAGAGTTACCTAGAAGATCAAAGTCAACTCTAGACCCTTTCATTAAACTACTTCAACCTGGAGTATCCCTGAAGGGTACCCAGGGCATATTTCATCACTAGGATTTGACTTTGTACCAGGTAGCACATACAATCTCACAGCAAGGTAGCACATTGGAAATTCACCTTCTGATTTCAGTGTATGGTTTGCTAAAAGGAGTAGAAGTATACAAATTATAAAATATAAAATAAAAAAAGCTGGTTTTGCTTGGTATGACTCAAATTGAAAATGTCAGGTTTGAATAGATAAAAACTATTCTCAAAGTGTTAAGTTACAAAGAAGCCCAAAAGTGAATCGTCGGTATGTCGTTTTCAAGTTTGCATTTAAGGTGTTTTCAGGCAGGTTTGGAAAACCTAGGAGAGGCTTCAGCGCAAAATCACCTGGTAAGCAGGGCTGGAAAAGAGCCAAGGTCAATTAGGAAAAAAAAAAAAGAAGAAAAAAGAAGGTTGGATGGAAAATAGAGTGTGGTTTAGCTCTTCACCGAGCGTGCTGCCCTGTTTCAACATAACTGCATAGCTGCATGTCCATACTGTAGTGATACTTAATGGATCTCATCGAACGATCTCAGAACATGGAACATCTGCCTTCTCTGCTGATTGTGATTTCCCATGGCAAAGCCAAGACCAGCGTCCCAGCAGACATAACCTGCTGTAGCTGTTGTAGGACACCCACTCCTTTAGACATGGTGCATCCTTTCACAGCACTGCCAGAGGGGAGACTGAGATGAGCTCTTGGGCAGAAGCTCTTCCCTGTGAGGGTGCTGAGGCGCTGTCAGGGGGTGCCCAGAGAAGCTGTGGCTGCCCCATCGCTGGCAGTGCTCAAGGCCAGGTTGGACACAGGGGCTCGGAGCAACTGCTCCAGAGGGAGGTGTCCCTGCCCGTGGCAACAATTGGAACTGGATGAGCTTTAAAGTTACTTCCCAACCAAACCAGTCTATGATTCTATGAATACTTGTTCCAGATCTTCTGCCCATGAAGCAGGTGTCTGTGTAAGCACTGTCAGGCTTGCTCATGAATCTCTGCTTGCTTCTTTTCATGTAAAGCGGCAGAAAATCCAGAATTTGTTGAATGCTCTACAGTTTTATGATGCTTTATGGGTGGAAAAAAAAAGAGTAGTAAATGTGGAAAAGCGGTTTTATGTTCCATAGAGTGGTGAACTTCTGTCCATCACACAGACATAAAGAATCAAACCCTCCTGCAGAAGGACCTGCCTATCTCACCTCGTGTTTAGTTAATGGGGAGATGTAAATAAGCATGACAGATTAAGTGCAACTGTTCTGTATATGGCAGGTGAATGCGTATTCCTCAAACTACCACAGAAAAAAGGGCTCTTTGTTTTCTGTTTGTGCAGTTGTGTTGTTCTGGGAATGCTGTGCCCCTCACTGTGGAAAAACCACCACCAGAATAATTCATGGTTCTTGAACAGCCCAAACAGTGTTTGCAGTGTATTTAGTGAGTGATACCCCTTACAGACTTCAAACAGGAAAGATTTCAACAATTCTCACTCAACTACTTGCAGCCCCATGTCTGGCTGCAGCATATCTCCAGGGTGATAACTGTGCTGTGATTACAGGCGCAGCCTGTGCATTTGCAATTGCTTTAGGTGTGGTGGGGGTTTTTGGTTTGATTTAAGTAAAATAACGTACAGAAAAATTAAATTAGGTTGGTTAGTGTGTTTTTTGCAGACAGCAGGTATGTACAGCTTGAGTTAAACACAGTCACTCCTAGTACATAAATACTGTTTTTTGCCTGGGTAGCTGAAATACACTGCAGTTTTGTTACTTAGGAATGTGGTGTGTAAGGAGGATAAATTCTCAGCCTTTTGTTGTATCTTACATAGGCTTGTTCGTATCTGAATTCAGTTTCCATTTGACCTCAATGATGAATTCTAATGATGAAGTCTGAGGTCATCACCTGCATTTCCTTGTTCTCTGGACAGTTCTGTTAAAAATAAGTGGATGGTGCCAGGTCTCACTGTATCTGTACTCCATGCACAAATGTTAAGACAAACAAAGTCAAAGTTTCTAAAGGCTCATTTGCCTTAGAAATCATCAAAGCTACTTCTTTAATCATCCTGAACCAATGCCTACTGAAGTCAATGGGAGCCTTTTAAATTACTCTGTGCTTTGGACAAGGCCCTTAGGGCCATTTCTGCCACAAATACAATTCTTATTGAGTGACATGAATTAACTCTGGTAGGTCATCTGTCTCTAATGCTGGCTTGTGGTTCCTGAGGTCAGGAAGCAAAATTAACTGCTTGGCAGCAAAGCATCATCGAAGGGGTTATGGACAGAGACCCCGAGGTTTCAGAGCATGAAGAGATGGAGCTTTGAAATTCCCAAATGTGATTTTTGCTGGAAGGGATGGTACAACTGCTACCATCCTTAGACGCAAACAAGGAGGTGGGCTGGAAAGGAGATTTTAGGGAGAACTTCAAATGTCAGGGCAAACATGCTCTCTATTGCTGCAAGTCCCTGGGAAAGACAAGACCAGCTGCTGCAAGAAGGAGCTACCGCTGTCAAGAGGAAGGAGGCAAGAAATATCCCACCTAGGTTACTTCATTCCTGCCCACGAGTGAGGGATAGTGTTGAGCCTGTCCCATTCCATGGACTCCTTGGTCCTACAGCTGTCTGATAGACAATGAGAAATCCTTTGGTGAAATGCAAATAATGCTTCCAGGATGCAGACACTGTTATCTGAAAGGCAAAAAGAGAAGCATCAGCATCTAAAGAATCGAAGCACTTTCCCAAGAGAGCCCTTAAATCTGAAGTGTGTGCCAAGCCCGTAAATGTATCAGCTTCCTTTTGGATCTTTATTTTGCAAGTATGCAACTGGTAGAGCAGGGCATATGCAAAGAGAGTAAAAATGATAATGTAGAAGTAAGAATAAAATTACAGTTTCAGATAGATGCTCAAGAGAGAATTTTTGTCACAAACATTATGTATGTGGGACAGGGCTTCCAGAAGAGCTGTGGTAGAGGCTTCGCGGAATCTAAAAAAGTCTTATTTATGATTTTCATCTGAAATTTATAGAGGCAAACTGAGCAAAGAAGAGATTAATTCATTGTGGTTTATCTTGGGCAGTTTTCATTTGATAAAACAATATTAAGTTCCTCAGTCCGTATTTTGTCAATATAGGACCTGTCAACAGTTTTCTGTTGACATCAGAATTAGATCTCTGCAAGAGAAAAAAAGAAAAGAAGGTTATTTCTGCTTTTGGACTACAAATGTTTTATAACATTCCTGTGCATTTTGATAAAAAGAAGCGCACAGAGTTTCGAGCAAATGTTTCTCTTTTCTTAGGAAATCTCAATATATTTTAATTGTTGTTTTCTGAAAACACACTTCCTGTGCAATGAGCCCTATGAACCATCTATTGAGATAAACGCGATGTCTATTGAGGTAAACTCAAATATCAATAGGAAAAAACTGTTGCATATGGAATGCAGGTACAATATATTTTGTTTATATGACTTGCCTTTTTTTAAACCACAAACTCAATATTCCCAAGTTTAGATTAAATGTTTGCTGCCATGGTGAGGCCAATGAGAGGGCCAATGCCTGGAGCAAGGCCAGTGACCATACCCAGGCTCCGCAAAAGATCACCTGAGACAGGCAACCACAACATTTTTTCCCAAATCCTGAGGAAGACGGTGTTCTGCATTGTTTTACATCCATGTGAAGGCACCTGGAAGGGTTTCAAAGCTGTGCTGGGGGACTTGCAATTTTATACCTTGGTGCTCTGCATCTCATGAGTTAACAGCGCACTGCTTGTTTCAGCTTTCAGAGTAAGAGGGTTTGGAGCACAGCCTGGCCATGCCCAGAATTCGGTTCTCTGCAGTTCAGCCTCTTCCACGCTGGATTATTGCAGGCATGTTGCTCTTTGCCCTCTTGAAACCTTCCTGTCCTTGCTTTTCTGCATATGTTTTTCCGTGTGGAACAGCTGCTGGTACAGCTACAGGCTGATACCAGCCCCAGACAGTCACATCATACTGTGACTGCAGAAGGCAGCAAGTTTACCTCTTTTTTCCTTTGTCAAAGGCATTCTGTTCTGAAGCTGTTTTGGAAACTCTGAGCATAGCAGCAGTGAAAGGCTGAGCAGTCCAGATCTTTTTTAAAGATCTGCCTCCTAAACAATAGCACAGTGGACTGTAATGCTCTTTGCTAGAGAAAAGAAACAAGCAATATCCCATTTATTGGAATAACTCATTTTGGGGACAAAATAATAATAATAATGATGATAATAAAAAGCCTTTTAAATTCTGTCATCTGTCTGTGTTTACCAAGCAGATGTAGAAACTCTTTCTTAAAGTCCAAAAACTTGAAAGCACCTCAGAAGACATGCTTGAAATTTAAAGAATGGTTATTCCTGCATATGGATTTTGTTTCCCGCTATGCTGAGATGCAGCTGAATCAAATGCCTGCGGATGCACTTCAAAAAGGAGGACTAGAAAGTCAACAGGTGATGTGCTCTCTGTCTGCCTGATCTTGCATTCCTGCCCCAGGCCCCAGCATCTCTCCCAGAGGTCTGATAGTTTATGATTGCTTATAAGCAAGTTTGCAAACATCCCTGCCAACACCCCTGCCCTCACCAGGCTCTTCAGCTGCCACCAGGACAATGTGGGTGTCTCCTTTGTTAGCAGGTGCTGACCGTGGATGGGAGGAAGACACAGCGTGCTCCGGCTTGCTTAAATACTAACGATGCAGAACCTCTGCAATGAACGCTAGTGTTGCATATCTTAAGGTCTGACAGTGTACTCAGCTGGGAGAGGTCGGCTCTTCAACAGGCAGCTTTTCCCATCCAAGACAAGCAGGTTCAGTCGTGGGTTTGAGTTTCCTTCTCCTGTCACCTGCCAAAGAGGGGGGCCGTGAATGGCCACGCGCATGGACATGGATCCTCACCTCAGTGCTCTCTGGAGTCGGAGTGTGACCCACGGCTCCTCCTCCCACTGCATGTGCAAGTATGTGATGTTGCTGCGCAGCATTACCCATTCCAGCCTGCACTGGTGTCCATCTTCAGGATGAAGAGCAGCCTCTGGAGCGATACAGAACTGCTCAGCACGTATTTTCTCTCTTCTGACTTGCGTTTCTGCCTTACCAGAAGATGACAACAAATTAGAACAACTTGCTAGGGGAAAGTTTTCTTTTTTCTCAGGTCTGTGTGTCTGATTCAGGCAGAACCTTTCATTGCCCTCTTCAGCCGTCCTCTTTGCTCTGCATTGGCTGTCAGAGGTTGTTTATGCCACCAGGCTTCTAGGGGGACTGCAGGTCAGCAGTGACCTAGAGCTGCTCCCCAAAGCAACTTACTATCTTCTGATATCTTCTTCTCTATCCTGGAACAGGTTTCCAAGTGTTCAGTGCCATAACTAACTTCAGAAACCCAGCTTTTCCCTGGAAACAGGAGAGGGTTTTTTTCTGATGGCACAGTGTGCCTGACAGCTTGTGTTGGCTGTTTTTGAGAGCAAATGACTTGGTTTGCATGCTTAAACCTTCCAATGACTTAGTTGGCATGTTTGAACCTCCCTGGGGACACCCCTGGGGCAGGAAATATCACTTACAGGCTCTGCTGTCTCATATGAGAATATTGCTCATTTTATTTTCTCTATAATTTTGACTGTTCAAAGCAAAATACAGCAACAGTGCAGGGCCGTTTCTGGTTCAGAGGAGCCAGCCGATGTAACAGCACACGTCACTCCCCCTCCAGCTCTCCAGCTCAGGTAGCTGCCTTGCAGTGAACACTTTGCAAGGAGAGATCATTCCTGCAAGGTCTACTGATCTGCGCCTGCCGTGTGGGGATACCTGAAGTCTGCGAGCAAGGAACCCGCTCAAGTAAAGCCTGAAAAAGGAAAGAGATTTACAGCAAAATGACAGCAGAATTCTTGGCCAGTTTCCGAGTCCTGAGACCTGAGAGGATGAAGAACTGTTGCTGTCACCAACAACTCGATTTCCTTTTCTCCTTGACAAGACCAAGTTGAAACGTTCATTTCATATAATGGCACCTGAGGTGATAGAGTTGTGGGGAAAGAATGCGGTTTTTTCAGAAAAAGACTCAAGTTGCTGAAACATTTCAGAAGCAGAGCTGGGGGAAAGCAGGAGTTATATAGAGAAGTAAGAGGCGAGAAATGAAACGTATGTTCCTATGGCTGCAGGTTTGTTACCTCTGAAACTACATTACCACCTTTAATACAACTCATTAAACAAGTAGGAAAATCAAGAGTAAGGACTGTTAAACCTCAGTTAAAGGATGTAGACCTGTTGAAGTGAGTCCTGAGTAGGGCCATGAGGGATCTGCTGCGAGGGCTGGAGCAGCTCTGCTCTGGAGCCAGGCTGAGAGAGCTGGGCTGGGGCAGCCTGCACAAGAGAAGGCTCCTGAAGGGGAGACCTCAGAGCAGCTCCAGTGCCTGAAGGGGCTGCAGGAAACCTGGAGAGGGGCTTTGGACAAGGGATGGAGGGACAGGACAGGGGAATGGCTTTAACTGCCAGAGGGGAGATTGAGATGAGCTCTTGGGCAGAAGCTGTTCCCTGTGAGGGTGCTGAGGCACTGGCACAGGGTGCCCAGAGAAGCTGTGGCTGCCCCATTGCTGACAGTGTTCAAGGCCAGGTTGGACACAGGGGCTTGGAGCACCCTGCTCCAGAGGAAGGTGTCCCTGTAATGGCAGGGGGATGGAGCTCAATGAGCTTTGAGGTCCCTTCCAACCCAGACCAGTCTGGGATTTTATGAGAAATGGCAGCTCTAAAAAAAAAACAGCTGATGAGTAGTCACAGTTTTATTCTGGTTTATTTCAAAAGATGGAATAATACAACGGAAGAAAGCTCCATGGGAAACTTGGAAGTTGCAGAGGGAGTCCATTGTCTGACTTAAAAAGACACAAATGAATTCTAGATGTCTGTTGAGTTATGCTCCACTTTTATGGACTTTCTCGCTGACACTCGGGGTTTTACATCTAAACTCAGTGGGTTGGGAGTTTTGTACTTGTTTTCCGTAAGACAAACACGCCGATGGATTTGGGAAGAACCTGCAGAGCGACAGCAATAGTAAGCACAGTGCTAACAGGCAAGTGCAGTGCTGACAGACAGATGCAATAAAAATGTTGAAGTGGAAGCACGCAGGGTAGCTTCCTTTTTTCAACTAGGTTATTTTAAAGGTAGTCGAAATCTGAGGCCTTGGAACTGAATGAAGCAATAGCCTCAAAGTAGCAATATTTTTGCACATAATTGGATTTTTAAAGGGAAATAGAACTGTTGCTGAGTGAAAGCTAGACGTAGAAGTGATTTGTGGAGGTCTGTTGAAACAAAGCATGGATAATCCTCAGGGGTTTAAGCCCTTCCTACTCTTTAACATACAAAACCTTACAATGGATCAGAGATATATTTTGTAAGTGCTTAGATCTCCTTGTTTATCTAAATATTGAATAATGTTTATATGTCTTAAGAGGAGAACAGAGCTGAATAATGTAAATTCAGTCTTGGCTATCCTGGACAAAAGCATTGCTGAAATACTTTTATTTGTTCAGAAGTTATTTGTGTTCCTGTCTCTCATCAGGGAAATTGCCTCTCATTACAAGTTTGGCCTTTGGAAGAGTTACCCTCAGTGAATAAAACTGGAAGGCTCTGCTGCCTTGGGATGGTTTTAAAACAATGCATTTCAGAAACTTGTTTAGCCCAAGATGCCCCCAAGGTGGACGGTGTAGCCTGAACCTTTCCCTAATTGCTGCCTGGCTACCTCTATGTTACAGCCATCCCAAATAAATGACATCCTTGGGTTCCAGTCACCACATCAGAGCCAGGAATGAAATGAGCAGCTGTTCACACAAATATTTTTACAATTAAAATATCATGTGTAATGCCTTGAAAAGTGCTTTCATGTCAATTCAGAAAGTACTAAACTTCAGAGTTCGGTATTCAGGGTTAGGTTTTTTAAGTCACCAATATCCTGACTGAGTTGTCCAGCGTGATGAGCTCCTGCTAAGATGGGCTAAATATAAAATCCAGTAACTTTTAGCAAACTCCCATGTAGTTACCCAGTTTCCCAAGTACAATATAACCCTGGGGTCACAACATATTTGCATGCTGCAGTGTAGTACTATGAATAGGACTGCTTTAAGAGTCTTATCTTCACTACACACCTTATATTTAGCTCTGTTTTGTCTGCTTTTACAGCTAACCATTTTGCAACCTTGCTTTCTTGGGATCAAGTTGTTGTAGCTGTACAGTTATGCTGATTGAAAAGATGATTACATTGAAGTCTCTTCTGATGATAATCATCGTTCATTTATTTAGGGCCATTCATCACAAAATACTTCCCAAATTGGTGACAAAATTATGCACGTGAATTTATTCACAATCCACAGAAATACAAGTACCTCTGGAGAGGCGTATGGCAGTTGTTTAACAGTGCACAGCATCAACAAACAACTGAAGGGAAGTGAGAAAACAGGGGGGTTTTGTTCAGCCTGCCAAGATATCTGATGTAGATGGTGGCTGTTTGATGTAAAAGCTATTTGGAATAATCCCTGGTAATTCCCTGCCCTGCACCAAGATTTCATAATTTTTACTTAATTCCTTCACCAACAAAAGCCACCCTACTGAAATTATACTATTTGATCTAAGGGATGACAGAGCCAAAACAGATAGTGCCTGAGGGTCTTACAGAGCTGTTGTGAAGGTGGTGCTCCAGCAGCCTCTGCCCATCTCAGGGAAGATTCCTTTTGCCTGAAGCATGGTCCCAGCAAAGCACTATTGCCTCAGCTGAGGCTCTGTCACCTGGGAAGGCTCATTTGACTTAAATGAAAAAATACTTAGCTTTGGAGGAATGAGATGGCCGCATACTGTGCTTGGCTATAGTACACTATACCCGTACCAAGAGCATGCTGTTGCATAAGTTTGGTCTTTGCCAGAAGAGCAGCTTTTACCCCAAGCCACTTCTGCTGTGGACTTTCTCCCATGCCAATAGAGACAAGGAGGAGTTTGGTAGGACCTCACCAGCCTTTGTGTTTCTCCTTCTAGCAGATATGAGGAACTAGAGATTCTGGTCTTGGCAGAAACATGGGCATACCATCGCAGCTATTTAGCCCAAAGCTGATAAATAAGACAAAATAAAGCAAAAGGGAAAAAGACAAACACCTCACATTTTACTATGTTAATTTGGAGTGCAAGTACTGCCTCAACAGCCAAAGCATTTTTGGAGTAATAATCATATTCCTTCTTTTCTACTTTCCTTTTGGGGTATTTTTTTACGTTGGGGTTAGAAAAGAGTCAATCATTTGTGTAAAATCGAAGCAGTCGTGGAGCTCTACTTCCCCAAGTGCATTTCACTGGAAAATAAATTAAAGAAAGGTTGCTTAATAGTGGTGGAAAGCCACCTGGCAGGTGGAGAGCATGTCTGTGATCCTTTGTTCAGCACTGTCTCTGTGCTGCAGATCCTGCCACAAAAGCAGCTGAGTTATTCCTGTTACCCATGGAGGGAGTTCATGCGGATGCTGCCATTGCACCTCAGTGTGTCACTCTAACCAGAACATCTGGAGGAGGGGAAAAACCAACAGAACAGGACCAGCTGCTCAAAGGGCTGGAATTCAGCATGTTCTCTTAGCCTGCTTTGGTGACAGATTTTCCCCAGCACATATGGGATGACTTTTCCTGCACTGTTTAATAGTTTAAACACTGTCAGACAGGCACTGTCTCAAGCAACACTCTTGACTTTGCTGGTTTACCTGTTACATCATGCCTGACCCATTTTTTCTGCCAACAGGTCGTCATGGGGATGGTTCCTATTGGCCAGTGGACACCAACCTGATTGATCGGAGCAGTCTGAATGGTAAATACAGGCTCCATCCAACCACATTTAATAATTAAGTGCTGTTTTGATGATAACCTTCTGCTTCTCTTTTCTTTATCACTCTCTCATTCCTCTCTCTTATGGCTTGGAAGCCACCTAACACACCCGCAGGTCTCACACTCACTGTTTTATAGGGGACAGTTATCTCAGCTACTGAAAATTCCACCCATGTGCAAAACACCTGCTGCAAACCAGACATTAGGTTTAAACAGAAATGTTAACAAAAAATAGGGTCAGAACACTGTGTATTCTGTTCTAGTTTTCTTAAAGCTGGTCCCCAAACTTCCCATCAGATTTTCAGCTGAGGCAGAACTCCCAGAAGTATGTTACTGGGAACGAAAATCCCATCAAAAAAGAAGTTTAAGATATATCTCAGGACACGTGAACACCTCTAAAAAATAATATCTTAGAAAGAATTGCAAAATGCATTCTACATTATTATATTTCAGTCTCTGGTCTCATGAGTTCCCACTTGCAGCACTGGGTGCAGTTCTTGTGTTCTCAACATAAGAAGGACATGGAGCTGTTGGAGCAAGTCCAGAGGAGGCCACAAGGGTTATCAGGGCCTGGAGCACATCCAGTATGGAGACAGACTGAGAAAACTGGGGCTGTTGAGCCTGGAGAAGAGAAGGCTGCATGGAGACCTCAGAGCAGCTTCCAGTATCTGAAGGGGGCCTATAGGGATGCTGGGGAGGGACTCTTCATTACGGACTGTAGGACAAGGGGTGATGAGTTCAAACTTAAACAGGGGAAGTTCAGGTTAGATATAAGGCAGAAGTTCTTCCCTGTGAGGGTGCTGAGGCACAGGCACAGGGTGCCTACAGAAGTGGTGAATGCTCTGTTCCTGGCAGTGGTCAAGGCCAAGTTGGACAGAGCCTTGGGTGGCATGGTCTAGTGTGAGGTGTCCCTGCCCATGGCAGTGGGTTGGAGCTGGATGATATTAAGGTCTTTTCCAAAGCTAAATATTCCATGATTTTATGATCAAAGCTTTCTGCAGAAAATGCCTTTTTTAATTAATTTATCCTGTCCTAAAATAGGAAGACATGGGAGGAAATCCCATGGATTGACAAAATTTAACTGCATATAATCAGTGCCAGCTGGGATGCAGATATGTATCAATAACTTCTTATTCCTGACTGCATCTTCATTACCTAGTAAAACATTGTCATCTCACATTATTGAATGGAGCAAGACAAGATTCCCTCAAATGCATTATCAAGCAAGGGTTGAAAATACAAATTAATTACAAGGCACATAGCTGATTAACTCTGATTATTTTCCTCAGACAAGACAAGAAGGGAATGCAAAATTTTGTTACTTTTTCTGTCCTACTCTGCTGCAACCAGCACACCACTGTTTTGAGCTTTTCTCCTGCTCTTCATAGTAGTTCATCATAAATATAGAAAAATAAACTTTTGAGAAGTAAAAAGAGCTTCCAGGGCCTGCAATAAAGGGTAGGGAGAGTTGTTTTTCTTGATAGTCACTGTATTTTATGGGGTGTATTCCTTCAATGCCTTTTACTCAGCATGGAAATGAAAAAGAAACCAAACCCCCAAATCTTTGAGATTCCTCTACTCAACCATTTTAATTCCAGAATGATGGCACTCACAGCTGCTTCTTTATTGTTTGCCTGAAAAAAAGCTATGTGAAAAGGGCAAATTATTTAAATAGAAGAATTAGTGAAGTAAAGAAAGGATTATTAGGGCAGAAATCAAGGCAGAATATTACAATTAAATTACATCTATCTGCAACTAAAACTGTTATTTTGAAAGATCTCTCCTTATTTTTTTTATTCCATTCAGTTGCAATGAAGGCCAAATGAGATCCCCGACAAGTATTGCTTCATTTATACGTGACAGGTTGTGGGTTTGATGCTATGTGAAAACTCTTGAGTTACTTTTCTTATGAAATCTTTGACAAGATCCACCCTTTCCATCCCATTGCACCAAATATTTGGTTTTTCTCCAAGCTTAAGTAGAAAGATACTTTGGGGTTTCTGAGTTTGTGACCTTACAGGATGCCTGTAAGATTGCCTTAGCAAGCAGGGCAAAACAATTGCTCCCTGATTTGTGCACATCCAGTGATGTGTAATTAGAGGCATTATCCAATAATATATCCAATATCCAACAAAATATCCAAAGGGATTGGAACAGGTTGTCCAGAGCGGCTGCGGCTGCCCCATCCTTGGCAGTGTTCAAGGCCAGGTTGGACACAGGGACATGGAGCAAGCTGCTCCAGTGGAAGGTGTCCCTGCCCATGGCAGCAGTTGTAACTAGATGGGCTTTAAGGTCCCTTCCAATCTAAACCGGTCTGGGTTTGCAAGATTTTAAAAGTATAAAATGTCCTATTCCCAATGCAATGGAGGAAATGCGTTTGAAAGCAAGGGGCCAGTTTGACTGGGACTTGACATTGGAAATGAAGTTGTTTTCAGTCACTGACTTGCTGATGCATTGAAACTAAGCAGCTCCTCACTTCTGAAGATCAAGCCTGTGACCTGCTCAAGTGCTGCACAAGGATCTTGTCAGCACAACAATAAACAATGCAGTGTGATATGGAGCTGGCTGTGGGGTGAATATAGTGCTGCCAAATGAACGAGACGGTTAGACTGGCTGACACACAAGTTATGTCCTTGCCTGTAAATACCAAAAAAGACGACACAGGCCATAAAGAAAAAAATCCATAGTCCCTATATTTCCATTTTCAGCTGATAACAGCAAAAATGAGCTGAACACTATTGACTCCCAACATCGGGTTATTAACATCCAGAAAATGCACAGTCATTACTGCTTCAATATGCTTCCTGTTTGCTGTGCCACTGAAATGCAGAGACACATAAATTTCAGCTCTTTATGACACCCTTCTGCTCCCTCCAACAGCTTTTTCAGAGGAATTTGTACCACCTGACAGGCTTTATGTGTTTTATTTTATGGTGACCCCTAAAGAGGGAGTAGAGCACATCCAGCACTAATCACCCCCTTGTTATCCACCTTCTTTCAGAGCCCCCCATCGGGCAGATGCACCCTCCGCATGGCAGCGTCACACCCCAGAAGAACAGCAACCTCCTTGTCATCATCGTCGTCACCGTTGGTGTCATCACCGTGGTGGTGGTGGTGGTGGTGGCCGTCATCTGCACCAGGCGCTCCTCAGCACAGCAGAGGAAGTACGTCCTCAGATCTTGTAGTGGAAGGGAAAGGCAGATGCTGGTGTTCAAAACAGATCTCAGCATTCCTACCGTGGAGATGCGGGTTCTGGGACTGAACTGCATTTTGGGGCTCAGCCTTTTGTTTTTGGAGGTGTCACTCATTGCTGGTGAGTGAAGAATATCCCCTGTCACCAGGCTGCAGAGTAAACCACGGAGAATAAGTACCCCTCATGTAGTGAGCTTCAAAAAGTATCTGCCATGCCCAGGTCTCTGTTGTTTATATTGCCAAGTATAAGTCAGACACAGGAAAGAATCAATTCCATTGATTTAAAGGGAAAAAAGAGTATTTGTCTGTGCCTGGTGATATCAGACTTCCTGACTCTGCAAGCTGTGCACCTGCACAGCAGAGAAACACAGACAGTCCTGCTCACTTGCTTTGGGAAGATGTTGTCCTCTGTAGACAGACTGCCTCTAAAAGTCTTCCACTGAAAAGCATTTAGAACTGTTTCTCCAAATAATCATCAAAAAAAAAAAAAACTCAAAATAGTCTGTAGAAAATCGTAGGAAAAAAATCTTTAGGATTTCTCTGAAAGGCTGTAAAAGGACAACAGTGTAAAGCACAAAGTTTTTTTTTTTCAGTTTTCATAGACATTGGAAGTGAGTCAGTGGGTTTGAAACTACTGGTTTAATGCATTTAATGCATTGAAAATTATTATACTTTTATTTTTCCATTAATTCATCGATTGTTATACTATTATGAAAAACTGGACATGAGAAAATGAAGTTTAATGGTAGTGTGCCCACAAGAATGATTTATATTTGCATGAGCCAGACATTATTACACTGATTTGCATTGGTGCTTAAAAATGGTTGGCACAATGGAAGACAGGATGGTCAGGGACCTGAACAGTTCCATGTTTGCCAAAATCAGCTTCAGCCTGGTTGAGTGTGGGCAGATGGCAGCTTGGAGTGTTCTACAGTCACTGAGGCAAGTGCTTCCTCTGAAGATGGATGGTTTGGGGTAGACTTTTTAAATAAGAAAGCTCTCATTTAGGCAGGAAAGTGAGGGTCTATGCTTTTAGAAGTGCAGGGGTAGTTGAATGATGGACTGATTTGAAAATCTGCCTCTATTGTGAGTCTTAGCACCTGAAAATCAGGTCGTCATCTAACAGCAATGAAAATGCTTCTGCTGAGTGGAGTTTGGTGAATCCAGGTTAAAGCTTTCTCGAGTTTCTAACAGAGAAAAGGCAATTGCAACATAAAGAGATTCATCTATGCAGAATTAGGTGTCAAAAATTAAGTGTCTAAGTTTGAGATAATCAACCTTGACCTCCTCTGTAGCCCTTGGGTAAGAATAGGAGCATTCAAAGAATTGTTCATCTTATCATAAAACATCAGAAGACTTGCCCTTTTAAGATGCATATTGATGTCCACTGATTAAAAATGTGTGAAGCTGGTGGATTTGGATTTGCTGTATAAGTTGTAAATGTCTATACTGTGGGTGGGTAAATCTCACCCAAGTTACCCCAAACAAAGCATTTCTGAATTGAAAGTGGAGAAAATAGTAGGGCAATAAAAATTAAATAATAAATAATGAGAGATGTGTACTGACCACACAGGGTTTAGATTCCAGCTTTTATTGGCAGCAGGTTCTTAGTTTAGTCACCAATGAACTACTGGACTAAAGGACTGCAGTGAAGGTAAAGACCAAGTCTCATTAGATAGTGCATGTGTCCTTCCCTGAGCAAAAACTTGCAGGTGATGGAATAACCTGCAAGACTTCTGTGGAGGAAGGTTATATTTCTTAAGTTAACTAAAACTTGACTGAACAAAGCACAATAAAGCATATTATGTAGAACAACCTGGTACTGACCTAGGTGGCTTAGTAAGGATTTTCTGTCTCTACCATCTGGTGAAGACTGAAATACCATCCATAAAAACCCTGCGACAATTTGATGCCAGTAAAAATATAGGGGAGAAAAATGTAAGCAAAGAGTCACGTGCAATAGCTTACCAAGTTGTGTATAAAGAGAATGCCTGGGTCCTGCAGTAATTGAGAGTCATACTCTCACAGTAACTGCATCTTCCATAGCACAAGACGCTCACTGCCCTGCACTGGCAGTGCCTGGTGATGTGGTGCCAGGGAGGATGGACAATGAGGCCACCCATCAGTTTCATCCTTCAGTTCAGTTTGGGCTTACAGAAGATGAATCCCAGTTGAATCTTAAAACAAGCGAAGATATCACTTCATACAGCATGCACTCGAACTGCAGGGCCTGCTTCTTACAGGAATTGTTCTAAAACTTCAGGGTATAACAAAAATTTGTAACATGCCAGAAGGATTAGCCTGTGGAGTGGTAACGCGAGGTCATGACTGCCAGAGAAGATGAGCTGAGGGTACACATCTAGCTCAAGACTGGTAGGAAAATAGTGTGTATTTAAGCCATTAAAAATGAAACACAGTCTTGAATATGTCACCCAACCAATTAGCATGCTGGACAGGGGTGTAGTGTAAAAAGAGGCTGCAAAAAAGTAAGCTATGACTAGTTTAAGTCCTATGTAAGTAATAGGGACGTGTCAGTATACATTTAGGAATCCTCGGGGGAGGTGTTAACAAAAGTGTAATCAACTCAAACGAACAGGAAATGAGTTGGCAGCCACTAAAGAGCTGCCATATTTCACTTCTGTGTTGTAGAGGTGCTCCTGGGTTTCTGTGTACCCTCCATGCAGGGGTGCCTTGTTAAATCCATGCTGGGGGAGCTTATTAGCTCCATCCTGGGGTAGCTCGTTAGCTCCATTCTTGGGTAGCTCATTAGCAGTGCCCTCTGCCCCATCTCTTGCATGGTGGCATGAGGCAGGATCTGACCGCAGGGGAAAGGATCATGAAGCCAGATGATAGCAGGTACTGGTTTCAGCTTTGGAGGACAGCTGGCAGGAAGTAAAGAGGTCAAAAATAAATATTTTTCCATCTGTAAACACTGGGGAGATTTTCTAGGGAAAGAATTGTTTTGTATCGTTTGGTTTCTGTACAGGACGTCTGTACCTGTTGAATTTCCCTTAATACATCCTGAAAGGCAAAGTGCACATTTTTGCCAGGTTAAGAGTAAAGAGCAGAAAATCCAAAACACGCACTTATGCATTGGAAGGATAATTAAGGTGAAGTACGGTTCTTATTTATCGTTGAGTATCTGTAAAGCACTTTTCAAACAGCAGTGGAGGAGCTCAGTGTGATTATTGCTTATGGGACTGTTGCTCCTGTGTACAAAAGTGCCCCTGCTCCTGAAGAAAAGGTACATGACTGGACCAGGACTGGACTGCTGCCCATGGTAGTTTTTTACAAGCAAAACATTGTTTTGCCCAGGAGAGCAGTTTATTTCTGAGCTCTTCAGATAAAGACATCTTAAGGGGCTGTTAAACAAATAAACTAGGCTGAGTTGCTATAAACTTAACTGTTTTCTCTGGAGTAATGTAAAGGCAAAATGAAGGCAGTGAAGAGTAATCCTACTCTGGAGTATCTGAACAATTATCCTAGCATGTGTATGTTGTTAGGAGCTATGTGCTATGCTGTGTAATGGCTGGAGACACTGCCCAGCTGGGATTGTGTTGTGCTGGCAAATGCAGAAATAGATGATGAGAAAGAGTTTCCTCTCCAGAGGCTTTGTTTATTTCAAAAGTATATAATTAACTAAGATTGCATGATCATAATATTATTTTTAGGGCAGAACTAAAGTCTATTTTTAGTTCTATCCTTAGGAAAAAAACCCTATATATACATATATATATATATAAAATTATGGTAAGCAAGGATGCATTTCATGCTGTAAAATCATTGAACAGCAACAGAAACACTGCTATTTGAGATTGTATTTTTTCAGTTCAGAACTTCTTGTCTTCCCAATTCCTGCTCCAATAATAAAATGGGATCCCATTGTATATCTCGACATGAATTGCCAAAGTATCAGTTTCCTTTGCTGCAGCTGAGGTTCGAAAATCATGTTGAATCTTTTATGACTTTCTACATTCTAAAGATATATCATTCTATAGATATAATGTGCTCTCTGGTGCAGCATTTATTCCATTATTCCAGGATCCTGCCTCCCCCTGAAATGGAAGGTAGATGCATTTTCAGAAGCTGAAACTGAACTTCTGCAGTGCATAAACAAAATATTCCAGGGGAGGATTTATTTTCATTTGTTATTGATGCCATTTTCTTATGCACTCCTGGCTCTGATTCAATTTGCTAATCACAGGCTGTCAGAACATCAATAATTTGTGAGAAAGAACAATGCAAACCAAGCTAGATCACTGCATATATTTTTAAATGGTATTATTGCAGTAGCAGTTTTGTAGTTATGGTTGAAATGGCACATTCATTATAACCCTTTATTTTGAGTTCTGCATAAAATTACTTTGGGGCTGAAATTTCTCTTGCCTAACTCAAGCCTGGAGAAATGAATTCCCTTCAGTTGAAAATGACAAAAAAGCTGCTGTATCCCAAAGTGAGGAAAGTAAGACCAAAATTATGGTCTTTTCTTGAATAAGACAGCAAGAGCAACTTTATACCTTAACTTCAGGCAGGTCATACATTAAGGTTTGAATGAAAGTGCTCATAATTTTTCTTGTGGGTGTAAATCATGACCTAAGGCCTGTGCCAGCTGAACCAGGGTTTGTGCAAGATGGTATGAAAGAACTGTCTTTGTTCCAAGTTCTTTATTGCTGTTCTTTGAAACACTCTCATTTTAAGTTACCAAGTTTTGAAAATTAATGAGTTCCAGGCTAAACATAGGAAACAATTATGGCCAGAAGCCAACACTCTTTATTTTCTATGGGCTACCTCTGAACAACCCCAGCCTTCAGATCTAACTTTCCAGATCACATTTTAAAGTTAATCTTTTGACCCTTGAAGAGATTGTGTGGTACTGACCAGTCAAAGGACCCAAAACAATCTATGTCAGTAAAGGAGGCAGTTTGAGGACTGGGATATTTCTGCTGAGGTAGAATGTCATTGCCATCAGCTTCTGGGATTGGGACAGGGCTGCACCCTCAGTGATGTTTTACGTTGCAGGATATGTTTCTTCCTTCTCTTGAAAGCAAAATGGTTGGTGATGTACGCAGCTGTAACATGCATCTCTTGCTTTCTGGGCCAGGCTGAGAAAACCTAGCAAAGAACTGAAATTGATTCAAATAACTGAAGTTTCTTGAAGTTTAAAATTTCCTCAGGCTTTTTTCTGGTAAAATAATCCCATAGCATCTTCCACAATGCCTGCCATGGCAGGAAGGGCAGTTATCCAAGCACACCTACACAGATAATACCTAAGGTGTGTGTCCTAGGAAAGCCAGCAGGAGATTTTACATTGCTTTCTATGGATTTGGGGGAAAAAAAACCCTTCCCTTTAGGAGGTGCACAGCAGTGTTTTCAGCTAAACATATAACAGAGGTAATGAGTAACTCGGAATTCTCAGTGCCCCTGGAAATCAAGGTTGTCATTTTTTGTTATCTAAAAGTGCACATGAACTTGAAAATATTTGACTGCAGGGTTTTTTGTATTTCCAATTTTCCACTTGGGGCAGTTACATTACTTTCCTTTCACAAAGAACTTCGAGATATACAGAGAGAAAAAAGAGTGGTAAGAGTACATTTGGATTATTGAGCAAAAAACTTAACAATAACCCAGAAAAATTGTTCTTTCAGAGTTATTTAATTTGATAAATTTCTGCCAAGGCTTTCTCCTCAGCTGTAAATTAGGCTTTGTGCTCCATATTTAAGGTGAATATCTTTTTTCTTTAGAATAGAAAATCACCCATGTTTTGTTATAAATAGACTGTGTAGTTGAGGGGAAGTTGGAAAGCAGTGCAGCAGTGCCATCCCCTCATGGCACAGTGTGGTCCCCAGACAAGATGACCCACTGATGTGAGAGCATGGTGTCATACCTAGGCATAAAGAAAGTAGAGTCAATATTGCTCTGGGAAATACTACCCTGGATTTCTGTGAGTTGTTGTTGCTGTTATTATTAATGTTATTATTGTTATTATTTTGAAATGTACTAAATAAAGGGGTTATTTCCTAATAACAAATACATGATAATGTGGATGCCTCATTCCTGGCAGTGTTCAAGGCCAGATTGGATGGGGCTTGGAGCAACCTGGTCCAGCAGAAGGTTTCCCTGCCTGTGGCAGGAGGTTGGAACTGGATGAGCTTTAGGGTCCCGTCCAACCCAAATCGTTCTTTGATGGGAGTCTATGAAAAATAGTGGTTTAGTGTATATTTAAATAAATACAACATATGCTGCATGCATTTATAGAAGGTGTAAGACATATGTAACTTGGCAGGAGTGGGCTCAGCAGTTTTCAGTCACTGTATTTAGTTGCAGGCATTCCATAAGTGCTGCTTGCTGCTCATCCCGAGATGCATCTGGCCACTTCTCTTCTGATCCAAAAAAAATGGTTTTCCCCAATTTCTACAAAAAATGACCCACGCTGGTGAGCCCCAGGCCCACTTCCTGGAGTAAACTCCAGGAAACAGAGGACCATACGGAGGTAACCGCTGTCCTTTGAAGGACACAACCAGAGGGGTTCCTTGGAAAGACACTAGAGGAGCAGACATCACTCTTTTGGCCTTGTGAAGGAGGCAAACTTTCTTGTGTGACAATTTTGATCTTTCTTGGCTGCAGGAAACGAGCAACCCACAGTGCTGGTAAGAGGAAAGGCAGCCAGAAGGACCTGAGACCCCCGGATCTGTGGATACACCACGAGGAGATGGAAATGAAGAACATCGAGAAGCCAGCAGGCTCAGACCCTGCAGGAAGGGACTCACCGATGCAGAGCTGCCAGGACATCACCCCTGTCAGCCACAGCCAGTCGGAAACACAGCTGGGAAGCAAGAGCACCCCGCAGCCTGGTGAGGGGCTCTGGGGGCAGGAAGGGCAGAAAGTGGTTGGGCATCACTTGTAAACTGGCTGAAATTAGAATCATAGAATCACAAATTGTTTGGGTTGGAAGGAATCTTTAAAGGTCATGTAGTCCAACCCATCCTGCGTGCTTCAATTTGATTTATTCTTCATCACCAACATATCACTTTTCTTTAACTTCATATTGGTGGTTAGTGGCCTTAGCCCAGCACATGGAGTTTCTAACAGGGGGATAAGCCTGGCAAGACCCAGGAGCAGAGAGGAAAAATTGACAGCTATGGGTGCCAGGAGGGATGTTCTTAGGTGATTTTTGCCGTGATTTCAGACTAGGAGTAATCCCATTGGTTTGTATTTTTACTCTATTCTAACTTCTTAAGTTCAGGAATTAAACTGAAAGTCAAATGTTATTAAATTTGCATACTGTGCTAAGACAAACAGGGAGGAAAAAGGGGACATAGAGAAATAAGTGGGAGAAGAGGGAGAACATGACTAACAAGAAGGTCAGGAGCTGAATTTGGGCCAGGGAGACTGAGAAAACTTAAAGATATGAAGCAGGAAATTCTGTAAGAAAAATGTGATTTCAGAGAAGTTTCCTCCTCCTTTTTTGAACCTTAGTGCACGCAGCACATCACAAGTTTCACATTAGCTGGTAACATTTTTTACATCATGATGATAGAAGATCTTGGGAGAGGCTGGTGGTACAGAGAGGGATGGGGGCAAAACACAGCACAGGAGTTTAAATCAGAAATATATTTGTCTTGAGTTCGTCATCTGTGGGAGACAGAGTGAAATAATTCCAGAATACTGGTTGGGGCTGTAAGTAATGAAGGTGCCTTTTCTCTGATATTTTTATCTCGTTTCCATACCTCCTATTCTCACAAGCAAAGAAAAGTTGAAAAGAAACAGTTTTCAAATTTCTAAATGAATCTCATTTTCTGACATCGTGTTTTGGGCTGATAGTTTGCTATTTATGAAGATAATTGTGACAACGATTTCCATTTTTTTTAATACAAAGGTCCTTGTTATATTAGACATTGGGAAAGCATAACCAGAAGATTCCCTCTTCCTAAGCAGATACTGCTGATGACAAGGAGAGCTTATCCAGGGCCCAGAAAGATCAATACAAGAGCTCCATCGATTGCAATACACTTGCAATTGAGTGCATAGCAGGAAGTCATCACAGCATATGAGCAAGTTAATGACAAAGGCTGGGCTAGATATTTTATGTGTAAATGCCTTGGACCATAAATAAATGCCTGTATGCTTCTTCCCATCTGAAATACTGGCTTTTCACTAGCAATTAGCTCTTTGAATGGTCATCGATAGAAGACTTGGCATTTTACTCCTGCAATTCAGAGAAGAATGATTTGGGGGAAAAAAGTAGTTAGAAAAAGAGGCAAATCTTTTTTTGTTGTTTTTTAAAGAATATGTGTTTGCTTGAGTACATCAGAGATTAATACTCTGTGTGAATATTAAGCATAACTGTATGACATTATTAAACTGACAAGTTATCAGGTTCATATATGGTATGAACATGAACGCATATGTTGTTCATACGTATGAAAGAAAGAAATACAGCTTTTACTCTTGCAACAACATCCAGTTCCAAGCACGCTTTCTTTCTGACAAGTGTTCTCTATAATTTTTGAATACTTAAAGTATCCTATACTGATGTGACTAAGTTAGAGCATCCTTATTTCTATACTTAAACAGAATATCTAATTTTCATAGGCACTGGGAGAGTTGATTTGGACATTAGGCAGCATAACTCAGTTCTCTAATCTTGATGTGCTAGCTGTGATCCAGGACCAAATAAAGGGCAGATCCAGCCACATCATTTATATGCCCTGGTTTCTATAAAAAAAATATATAATGCACAGTTTGGAAAAGACACCATGAATTACTGAACAGTTAGAACATGGGACTTCATGGCATCTCACAAGGAAGGTCGCTTACATGCTTCTGATGTATTTGAAAGGAGAATTCTTTGCTGCCAGCTTTTTTAGGTACCTGAATTTGCACAGCCTTTTATGGTCTTAATACTTGAAATTTTACAGAAGTTTGTAACTGGAAAGTTATAAGAAAAGGGCTTATTTTTAGCAAGAGAATGGGGTTTTCAATATTATTTTGGAGACAAAGAAAAAAAGGACATGATATCTTAATTCTCGTGCAGAAAAATACAAGCAATAGTTCTATTCAGATAAGGCAGCCGAAATAGTCTGCGCAGCTCTTTGCAGGTGGTGCTTAATGATTGGTTAAAATAACTGAATTCTAAAAAAAAAAAAAAAAAAAAAAAAAAAAAAGCCTATTTATCTTTCTGCTAGAAATAGGGTTTACAGCTTTTTCAGCTGAGCTATTGTATTGTTTTTCTCTAGGTCCTGAGACAGAAGATGTTGGAAGCAGTATGTCCACGTTGGAGCGCTCACTTGCTGCCCGCAGAGCCACCCGTGCCAAGCTCATGATCCCTATGGATTCACAACCAAACAACCCTTGTGAGTTCCAGAACCTTCCCAAAGCCCCATTCTGTACCCCGCAAGCTGTGCTTACCCATCTGAAGATCTCATACGATCTTTCAAATGTGGTCTAGTTATGCCTCATAAAGTTAAATAGCATTAGCAATGTTTTCATCATCCTAAAAAAATAAAAAATAGAGAGAAATATATAAAAGGCCTGGAAGCTTGTCAGAGTTTCACAACACATCCATGGAAAAGCTATAAAGAGCATTCATGAATCATATTTCTACTAGTCTCAGCCTTGTCTATGCCTAAACAGTCATTGTTTCTATTTTGCCAGGATAGTGATGGATAAATCCCTTTGTATCCCTACTATAAAACTGAAAAAATTGGTAAAAGTTTAAAGCCAATAGAGCAGAAAGCTTTGCAATACACAGATGTGAACTGTGATATTATTAATATTACTACTATTATGTTCGCATTGTTATTCCTGTTGCTATTTCCATTATTGTCATTAATATCATTATTATTATCAATAATTATAATCAACTGGACATTATTGCAGTTTCTGCTGTATTTTTGTTTGTCTCTAGTAGCTGCCCTCACACTATATGCTTTTTTAATATGGAGCAGCTCTCTTACAAAGCCAAGTAAATTAGGAAAAAAAATGGTTTTGATAGGCATTAAAATTTAGTGACCACTGAGCTTTTATCATTGAACAAATTTCATTGGTCATGTGAATCTTTTTCAAAGCAGTAAAGTACACAACAATACCAAAAAGACTGGAAAGCATTAGGTAGGTTCTCCCATCATGCAGACCTTACTCATTAAAATATCTGATATGACCCTGTTTCACAACTGAGCACATAAAAGATATAAGTGAGACCCCACATGCACCGGTTTGGCACTCATCAAGTTCCCAATGGAGTATGAGGCTTTGGATCTCCACCTTGCCTCTGAGCAGTCCTGTTATCAGTGTCTCAGTAGCTCTCAGCTTTGAGCTGGAAGTTCTACCTTTGACCTCACAAAATAGGTCTGATCAAAAATCTACAGAAATTGGTACATTTGTGTGAATAGTCTGGGTTAAGAAAAATGAACATATACTGACAGAAATCCATTTCATCACAGGATTTCTTTCTAGCTCTGATGGTTTAATGTAAGTGCCTATTTGTAGGTTTGTGGAAGAGTGCATCACAAATGATATATTGAAAAAAATAAAAAAATAGAAGGAACTGAATGAAGGAGAGGGAATAACCCACCATGGCTTTGTTCAGGAAATTACTTACTAGGAGCTAGTTTGGTTCCCTTAATTTGTGTTTGCCACGGGTGCATTTCAGATCATGCTGCTCAGCTTCAGTACCCAGTTGCCCAGGGAGAGAGTGAATTCCGGTTCTTCACACCTTGGACATATCACTGCATTTCAGCCTCCATACTCTTCATGACGTGGAGGACAGACCTGTGGGATGAGGCAAAGAAACCTCTTACACTACCTGGCCATGTCCTGGGACATATTCCCACTAATTTCACACTCAGACAATTTGCCCTTTTTTCTGTGGGGTTCCCCCTGGGTTGAAGGAGAGCAGCAGACCAAAAAAATAAATAGACCTGGAGTGGTGTAAGCAAAATCAGAAACAAATCAATCGTAATTAAGATGGGTCAATAGCAGTGTTAGTTAAGTCCAGTCAACAAAAAGCTGTTCCATAGCTTATAGCTAAAAATGCTCTTAAACATATTTAGTTCTCTCAGTCAAATGATGCATTTTGAGGAATGATCTTTTCTTTTTATTTATATTTACAACAATATCAATCTAACCTACAGCAGCAGCATATTATGATTGTTTGCAAATAATTAAACTCTGATTTATGAAAGTCTTATTTGTGTATTTGTGCAGGCTGAGTTATGCTAAATATGGTTGCTTTTTTCCCAGAAGATAAAACTGAGGCTTTGTCAGATTAGATGCTTTAATTAATTTCTCTCTGTTTGCCTGATGCTGAAATTGTCAGCAGTGAGTGATTCAATAGATTAAAGAAGCAATAATGTAATTCTGAAGTAAAAAATGCATATTTTTAATTGTTAAATACCAAATCTGGAAGTATTCATGCTTGTCTCAATAATCATTATTTGCAGCCTTTGAGAACAAACACACTCCATGCTGTGCTTTTGCTTACTGAAGTGAAAGGAGCATAAACCAGATAAATTTGATAAGGTTTTAGTGATATCTTTGACAGCTCTAATGCAACTGAAATACCGGGAGTCATAAATACCAAGGCTGTTGTACGGAGAGGAAAAGACATCAGGGATGGAGAGCTCCTCAAGCTTCCCACTGCCAGTCCTTCCCTTCCCTTCCCTACTGTTTAACTGATCCCTGCCCAACACCATGTCCTTCTGAGGGTCAGCCCCCTTCTCTGGCATTTCAAAGGGAAGGTGTATATCTCTAATCCCAAACCAGTCCTTGCACAGAGGGTGGCAAAAACTGGTGACACCAAACTAACGATAAATTTTGGTACAATAAAATAATGGAAAATGGGAAAAGTCCATTTCTAATGTTGATGGTAGGATTGTGCAATACTGCAGGTGCAGAAGCACATGCTTTTTGGTATACTGCGGCAGCCAGAGTATCATAATAAAATATTCATAGAGACTGGTTGGATCTGATGATCTTAAATGTCTTTTCCAACCTAGTTTATTCTATGATTTAATGGAAATTATCTGAGAAAGTCTTTGCCTGCATCGCATTCAAGTATTGTACTCTGTTTTCTGTCTGTAAACTTAACTTATGAAAGATGAAAATAAAATGCTTGCAGAGTATATCAGTTTGGAAAGAGATTTCAGCTGTGTTTTGAGGGGAGTTTTTTTCTGTTTATCCCCCTCCTTAAAATGGCAGAAAATCACAACAATTCTTTTTCTGAAGGAAATATGAACATGTCGACTCAGTTGCTTTTTGAGCCTCTGGGGTGCTTGAATACAATTCAAACTGTCCTACTTTGTCATTCCTGTAAGCTGTTCTTGGGTGCTGCTTTCTTACGTGATACAGTACATTTTAAATGTAGACCAGTGTTTAGGGAGCTCCATGATTTGGTCAGGGAATTTCTGTTTTCTGTGTCTTAGTATATCAGTATTAAGTGCAAATTCAATTGCTGACAGGCTATGACAGAACAGATTTGTTGTCATATCTGCTTGAAATTGCAAAGATTTATTGAAAATGTTTGATGTTAGCTTTACTCTGGCTTCTCTGCAGTAGAGTACTGCAATGAATAGTAATCCTGTCTTATTTTAAAAATGAAAGTGCTAGGTACCTACACACTAAAAACAAATGAAGGAATGGACTTGGAAAAGCAAGTTGTTCTTTAATATGATTCAATAAAGAGTGATATTTGTCACTGTAGCAGCAGTGCTATAAATATTGTCAATAAAAATGTCTTATACAGACAAAATGAAATGCCTGAATAGTAGAAATTCTCTGCAAACAGGGGATTGACTGAACCCAGACAACTCAAATCACCCATGTTAGCATTTGCTCATGAGTTTTCTTCACCACTTGCCCATTACTTCTGGAAGTGCAGCTTTCTCTTGCTGAAAGCCCAGTGCTTAAAAATACCCTTGGCACCACCATGGCTTCCTGTGCGACCTTGAGCAGGTGACCTGGTTTGCCACTCTCTGCAATGGATATAGTAGGAGCTACAAGTAATTGTAATGACTATCTTAAAGTCTACAGCGCTGTTTGTAATTCATGTGTGAAAGATGCTAGATAAGACAAACCTTATCACCAATGAGCCAGAAAACTCTGTATTGTTTAGCTGGAAAAAACTTCAATGGGAGTTTCAATAATTCCTAAAAGAGGCAAAGAAATTTATGATTTGCACAGCATTTTTATCACCCACTCTTCAAGCAACGATGGTTGAAAACGGGAGATGACTCAGAGAAAAGCATGGATTCATCAAACTGCGATCCCAGTTTTCAAATCAAAGCGTTTCATTTAAATTCAACGCAACTCAACTTCAGTTTCAGACTTTCAGCTTGTACCTCTCATCCCTCTTCCTTACAGGCTGGGACATCCCTGAGTGGGGAATGATGCCTGAGCAGCCTCAGGTGATGGATAAACATGGGGGTCTTGTGCCACTGGGGACATCCCAAATCAGGGACACTAGTTGTGAACCTGTCAGACGTAATAGAAGAGTCACAGGAGCCCAAGCTCCTCGGAGCAGCAGGTGAAGGCAGCAGGCTGTCCTAAGGCATCAGAAATGGCACGAGGGGCCTGTGCTTAGGCAACTGAGACAAGCCCTTAGATTGCCTAGCACATTCCTTCTCACTAGTCAAGGGATCTAAAGCAATCCCCAAAATGTGGCTGAATGGCTGGAACAGAGAGAAAAAGCTATTTAATTTTACAGATAACTAATTGCAGGCTGCACTTGCAGTTCTTCAATGTATACCAAATATTTCTGTATACAGAAGTAGCTTCTGTGGGCAGAGGCTTGTTTTATACCAAGCGTTTGAGTACTCTGTGATTGTTTCTGGTCCCCTACCAACCCTCTAAGGATTTTTTGGTTTAATTTTCTGAAAGCACTCATTTAACCTCTCTCTCTTTCTTTCCTTTTAGCTGTGGTCAGTGCCATTCCAGTGCCAACACTAGAAAGTGCCCAGTACCCTGGAATCCTGCCATCCCCAACCTGTGGATACCCGCACCCGCAATTCACCCTTCGTCCAGTGCCATTCCCAACCCTCTCCATGGACAGGACCTTCGGACCAGGAAGAAGTCAGTACAGTGCTTTTCTTCTTCTCTTTGCTATTAAAGTGCTCTGAAATAAGTTACCTTCTATCATTGGGATGCATAAGCTCTAGCCAATGCAAATCATGCTACTGTGCTTTTTGGGAGCCACAATAAGTCCCAAGAGGCAGCCACAATAAGTCATAAATCCCAAGTGTAGAAGAGGCAGCAACTGGTATTCAGTCTGTACTGAACACCTTGAAAGTTAAAAATCACTGCCTTTCTAGTTCAAACTTGTCTTTTCTGCAGGTCTTTCAATCATTTCACTGCACTTAATTTTTCTTTGCATTATTCATAAGGATATTCCAGAAAATGCAGGCTCCAAGAGCAATTCTTTCCAACACAGAATCTAGTATCTCCACTCATTAAAATCATCCATGATAGCACTTACATGTCCTTTCCACAGAAGGTCTCACCAGGGTTAGCTGCCCTCACTGCTAGAAACATTTTCTTTAATATCTAACTTGCTAAAATGTAAGCCAGTCGTTTCTTGATTCAGTTATAGCAGGCATTGAGAACAGTTTATTTTCTTCCTTTAGCAGATCCTTTTATACATATGAATTCTGTTGTCCTCGTGTCACTTTTCTCTAGACTGAGCTCTATATTCATATTTACTCCTCTGGAGCTATAGATCCGTGATTTATCTGTTCCCATAGCTATTCTTCACCTTACCATATTCTGGGGAGAATGCACCCTTGGGGCCTCACCTTCCCAGTTTACTGGTAATACCCTGACACACTGACAGCCATCTGCTCTTTGTTCAAGCCTAACGAGTGTACTCTGGCATATTACTTATAGTTGGAGGCCTTATATTTTCTTATAATCCTCCTTAACTCTAGTGCATATCGAGTATGAATTATTGACTGATTAATGTCAATCTGTTACACATACCTTTTTCACATCACAGAGAATCTGTGTTGCTGGGCCATGGGGAGCTCTTCTTGAAATGACTGATTTTTTTCCTGCTATTTGATTGTTGCTTTCAGTCAGTTCTGACAGGTCCTGGGGGACAGGTGATTGAAATCCAGTGGTGGGATTGTAAGTGAAAACTGAGTTCAGGTGTACTATGCACAACCCTAATGCCATTCCATAATGCCTAAATTCAATGATTGAGATGAGCTCTTAGGTGGAAGCTCTTCCCTGTGAGGGTGCTGAGGCGCTGGCACAGGGTGCCCAGAGAAGCTGTGGCTGCCCCATCCCTGGCAGTGTTCAAGGCCAGGCTGGACACAGGGGCTTGGAGCAATTGCTTCAGTGGAAGGTGTCCCTGCCTGTGGCAGGGGCTGGAACTGGATGAGCATAAAGGTCCCTTCAACCCAAACCATTCAATGAGTCTACGACTGCTGCTTTTTTCAGCTTAAATTAATACCAAACCCACCACAAATGCTATGCACAAACAAAGTAGATTCACTTTCTTCTTGACAGGCATTAGATATCGAGGAATAAAAATGTAATTGACTACCCTGTGCCTGACCATGGAGATGGAAAAAACACAGTTGAATTATTTGCTCAGCTGTTGTCATCTTGACCTGCACATAGAATGACCTGAGCTTCTCCTGTCCCCAGATCCAAAGTCCAGCTGCGGAAGTGAGGGAGGTTTTTATAGTTCTGCTGAACTTTTTGGATGGAGGCAGCTGTCCTGGTAAATACCATATGGAGTGGTGGCTGGGACACGATTGCTGAGAAATGTGTTGGGCACAGCCCCCAAAGTCACACATCCCTGGCACATCCAGCGTCTGCCTGAACCAGCTGCTAGATTTATGTGTGTAGTAGTTTGGGGATGATATTTGCAAAATGAGGAAAACCTTCTTGGATCCAGTGGCAGTTCCTAGAGAAAGGTCTGTGTAGGAAAGTGTGGGTTTAACCAAATCTGTCAAGTGCTGCATGCTTGAGAGTTTAACAGAAGTTTGCTAATACGCAAAAGTTTTCTGCAAGAAGTTTGAAAACAAACCAGCTTTAATTATTCAGAACACCTGATAGGCCTTGAAAAAGCTCAAGCAGTGAAGATTTCAGATAATTTGGGCAGTTTCCCATGAAATAATTCAAAAGCAGTAGACAGCCTTGTTTGGATAACAGCTATTTCAGATCACTGAGGTCTGTGTAATCCAGGCTGCATAGTATTTGTGAATTATCTAAGCCAGTTACTCTGTGCAATGACAACCTCTTAGAGGTATCGCAGTTGTGCTCTCTGGTGAAGGCTATTGAGTTTCAAAGCTCATGGACCATACAAAATACCTCCAAATGAATATTTTCCTTCACCGTGCCTTACATTTTCACCCCTATGGCAATGAAGTGAAGGCACAGACAAGGACGTGGAGATAGTGTTTGTTTTCTAGTGACACTTGACACTATCAGAACCATCCAAGCAGTTCACTAGGTTTGTACAATGTCAGTGTTCATTACTTTTCAGTCTGAGAAGGGATGAAGAGATATAAAAGTGTATTTCTAAAACAGTGCCTGAAGGTTTTCAGAGCACCAATGCTGTTGCTGCTGAATGCCAGCCCATCTGGAAGAGCGGTCAACCTCCAGTGCATCTGACCCGAAAGCATCTGCTTTGTTTGTGGTTTGCCTCCCACTGCCTCACCTCCCACCACCTCCCCTCCCGCCTCGCTGCAGCAGAAAATGAGGGTAGATCCACAAAATTCCTCTTAACTCTTTGAATTTGTTTACATTTTGGCTGCTTTCTTAGTATGATCATGCTATGGAGAGCAACTAGCTCTTAAAGGGATTACAGAGCCAATTCCCACAGCTTTTTGTGTGTGTTTTATCCCTCAGTGAAAAATTCACATGATACTTGACAAATTGCAGCTGTGTCTGAAAAGAAATACTTAGCAATAATTCCTCTGAGGCAGACCCT
Source organism: Myiopsitta monachus (assembly GCA_017639245.1). NCBI lineage: Eukaryota > Metazoa > Chordata > Aves > Psittaciformes > Psittacidae > Myiopsitta > Myiopsitta monachus. The sequence goes on along the minus strand of CM029941.1, from coordinate 154,197 downwards.
ACCTGTGGTACTGCATGACCGAGCACCCTATTGATCAAGATGTAGCAATCCTTGAATAAATCATGTGCCATGCCATTAGTGAGGGTGATGCTTGGCATCCCGCCTCACACACAATGCTTGAACACTTTTTTCTGTTTCTGAAGAGTTTTTTCATTGACCCAAAGATTTGAGTGCTCGAACTTACCTTCAGGACAAATGTTCCACTGAAGAGGAAACTAAAATAACCGGGCAAGAAGAGTCAGGCCCCAGCTAGAGGTTGAACAATAAGCTGTCTTGCCTGCTGCTGCTGACACAACCAGCCATGAAGTACAAATGTTAAATAGTATTTTTTCCAGCCAGAAAGCCTCTTTGAGCCATAATAAAGTGGCTGTTGTCCAGTCAGCAATCCTTCCCACAGCTACTCTTTCAGCCTTCTCCAGAGCCCGGTCGCACCCATTGTTTATAACATTATCATGGCAGGTAGGAGGAGATGGTGACCTGCCTAGTTTGCCATGTCTTACAGAATGAAGAAGATGCTCTTTTTAAACTCTATCATGACTACTAGAGGCGCTGAGCCATCACGGTCTCCAATAGGAAAAGAAGAAAGCTGAAGGAAACCATCTCCCACTTGAGAGATACTGAGGTGGCCCCACGCCTGTCCTGCCCCATCTCCATTCACACACTGATCAGCATAAGCAGACTGTGTTCTGGTCCCATCCTGATCACACTTTTACAAAAGGCAGAGTACTTGTCTTATGGGTCACCCTAAAGACTACAACTGATCTAACAGCACCATTTTTAGAGGGAGCCATTCATAGAATCACACAATCAATCATGTTGGAAAAGACCTTGAATATCATCAAGCCCAAGCTTTACCCCAGAACTGCCAAGTCCACCGCTAAACCATGTCACTAAGGGCCTCATCTCTATGGTTTATGAACACTTCCAGGGATGGTGATTCCACCACTTCCCTGGGCTGTCTGTTGCAATGCCTGAGCACCCTTTGGGGAAGAAATTTTTCATCAGTGTATTGCCCTAATAATCCATGCAATGAAAACCTGGAGAGGTCCAGGAAACATGGTGGGTTTTTTTTTAAATAAAGTTATATTATTTGCTAGTATTTAAAAAAAAAAAAAAAAAAAAGGCTGAAAATTGTGTAACCCAGAACAATAAAATAACAATTTCATTAATAGGTTGAAAGAGCCATAGAAAAGGTTTACAGAATGGAGATAACTGTATGTATCATGACTCTGTTAAAGTGAGATGCACTAAAGCAAATATTTTCTGAGCACATTTCCTCTTGGCGCTGGCTTTCTGTCAGCTCTGCACTGAGCTTATCCAGCTGTGAAGCTTACATCCCTTCTACTGTAGGAGCTGCATCATGGATTGAATGGAAATGGTATTTTTTACTCAACAGTCTGGTTTGGGTTGCAACATCTTCCAGAAGTGCAGTAAGATCTGTAATGGAGTTGTGGGTCCTGCTTAGCCCCTCACTTCCTTTGTTTTCTTTTAGAAACTGAATCAACAGCAGAGTAATTCGGGGTTTTTTTAGTACATTATTTTTGGGTTTAACCATCTATCATTTAAAAATGGTTCTGCCGTTTTGCCATGATTCAGCTTTAGATAGGCAATTTTTTAAGTTTTCCCCAAAGGTATTGTTTGGGATGTATCTGAAACTGCACAATAATAGTAACCTGACAATAAGCATGCTAAAAAAACCCATTCCTGCTTGTGCTACAATAACATCCAAAGGTCCCAACAGGAATGAGGTCCTGGTTTGTCAGCATTACACAGGTATAGAGTCTTGGTCACATAATATTTACAACCTGTGTAAGTTCAAAAACACACAGAAAGTCATTAGCAGATGTAGAATAAAATTCAGTCATTTTAAGCCCCATATACCATCACATACTTTGAATTGTTGCTACCTTCTGTTTTCAATCCATATTGATTTTTTCATTACCTCAGACTGCAAACAGATACAAATCCAAGAGTGAATATTTCAAATGTTACTTGTTAATAAAGATTCAAAACATAAAAATGCGTTCAGAGAATTAAATTCATTAAACTGTTGAAAAGCACTGTGCCAACTAACAATTGTGCAAAAGCAAAGGTAATATCAAAAGAGTTTGTATCAGATATTTATTCTTCTGCTTGGTGAGGAGTGTCCACGGCTACTGGAGATCAAAGAAAGCTTGTTCTCAAAGTTCCTTGTCTATAAAAAGAATGCAAGTAGGGCTTTATCCAAAGTTTTCCCAAAGGAATGAGACCCTAATTGGTTTTACTGGGCTTTAGAACACATCTTCATGTATAGCATAGTATTTTCTTTACTTGGCCACAATACTTTACTAAATTCAAGAGCAAAAGATCGTAATTGGAATTCAGCATGGTATTATCTTCTCCATCTTAAAGACCAATTGGGAGTCTACTTTCTGCAAAAACAAACCAACAAAAAAAAAAGTAATAATTGGATCAGTGGAAATAATCAGAATTCCTGGGCAGTTCTGTTGAGGTGTATGAAGGCAAATATCTGGCTGCTAGGCAGGGAATTGAGGTAGGGAATGCAGGCAGCAGTAGCAATGTGCTCATCTTCCTCCATCCTTCAAATAAACAATCTCTCCTCTCTTCCTGCAGGGACTTGTGTGAATTGTAAATTGATGGTTCTCATTATGTCTGCAAACATGCACATCTTACTTTAGAAAAATGTCTTCTCAAGCATGAAGCACACCTTCATTAGACCACTTACCTTCAATATTTAAATCCCAACACTCACTAGCTTCTAATTTTAATAGTCATCACACCTTTCTTATCCATCATAGCTGGAGGATAACCTGAAATCTTTTATATAATAATGGTTATGTTATGTAGGTCTCCAGCTTTTACAACTAAATCTTTAAGATAAAACATATCCATACTGTAATACAATTGTTTATTAGCCTTTTAATGCAGGGACCATTACACTGATGCTAGCTGGTAAAGCTGATAAAGCTTTGTTATCTGAGAGCACCACTGTGGAAAATACCAAGAAGGTATTTGGTGGTGAGTAGCAGAAGTGTCTGGTTTACTTCTTTCTCCGAACAGGACAAGAGCCTTCCAAAAGAACTGTTCTTAAGGGCGCAATGAAAAATGCTGGGCTCCATAGGAAGTTCAGACTTTGATAAACACATGGAAGATATTTTGAGTCTAAGAGCATAGACAAAAGGCTTTATTTCTACTTTAAGCAAAGACCTTGCCAAGGTTTTACTCCAGAAAACATTGTAACCTCAGATGTATACTTCTTTGAGACTCACATACTATTTTGCATCCTGCCTAAGAGACAGTGAAGGGAGAGAGGAACCCAATGCCCATGGTAGCCTAGAGCAGCAACACTGTGGCAGCTTCTTGAAGGTGTGAGCAGTCAATAAGGGTAGAATGAGCATAACTATTATTCCTGCTTTACTCTGTTGCAAATAACCTCAGTACCTCTGGCTTCTTTAAGAAGAATTTTAGTCCTCAGAGAAAAGAAAGGTCTGCTGGGTGAGGAAGGAAATGGAAAAACAGAGCCAAGGCAATAACATGGTAATGCAAAGGTCCTTAAAGTTAAAACAAGGAAAACGAGACACAGAAAAGGAAACTTTATCAAACTGTAGATGATTTTGACTTTGGTCTGATCCTGTAGTCCGCTTTCTATCCATGGTGCTTGATTTGGCCAAGCATCTCTGTGATTTTGCCATAGGAGCAAGCAATGGGGCTGTGGAAATGAGGCAAAATCCTCATTTCCATTTTTCAAAATTGTTTTGCCTCACAGTAGGTTGCAATTACTTCTATACTTTGACATTAACTATTACAAAATGCCTTGAGATTTGACTTGGCTGTGTTATTTATACAATGAGTTCTGGTTGTTGCAGAAGGCTCTGAAAGAAACCAGATCCTCTGGAGCATTTTGGGTCCCAGTATAATAACTAATTCTGATAGCTGTGTGTCATGAAGGCTGTTTTCTTCAATGAGAGGTTGAGGTTTTCCTAGATTTCTGTTTCATGCCACAAGCTGCATGATTAACTGTTGTGCCATGAGCCATTCTGGCTGGCGTAAATACTGTGGAGACATTGGACAACACCAACATGCTCAAATTAAATAGGTTCCTGTTGTGATCAGTCTGTTCAGCGACCAGTTTGATTCTTTCACCTGTTCTGCTTGCAAATAATGTCGGGCCTTTCAGGAACTCCCACCAAGAGAAGAACTTACATTGGACAAGGCTTGGAGCAACCTGCTCTAGCTGAAGGTGTCCCTGCCTGTGGCAGGGGATTGGAACTGGATGAGATTTCAGCTCCTTCCAAAGCAAACCATTCTATGATTCTATGAACCTTCTCCAGTGGTGCTACTAAGGGCCATGGGGCAGGAGCTGGTGGAAGAGCCAGGAAAGGTCCCAGGCCTGAGGGCCAGGGAAGCCTCAACTGCACTCGTGATGCAGGATGTGGAAAAGAATCGCATAATCATAGAATCACAGAACCATAGAATGGTTTGTGTTGGAAAGAAGGTAAGAGGTGGTGTTTCCAAATCAATTTGCCTTGTCTTCTCCTGCAGTAGGAACAATACAGAAGTGGCAAGCCCTTTCTGTGTCATGGGAAATCGTAGAATCATGGAATCATAGAATACCAGGTTGGAAGGGACCTCAAGAATAATCTGGTCCAACCTTTCTAGCCAAAGCATGACCTAGACTAGATGTCCCAGCACCATGTCTAGAGGAATCTTAACAGTGTCCAATGCTGGGAAGTCACCACTTCCCTGAGGAGATTATCCCAGTAGTTACTTGTTCTCTTTGAACTTCTTGTTGCCATCCGTAAAGCACCACAGCAGGCTTGCAATCTGCTCTTCCTGTAATTCTGAACTAGTTCTGCTTTTCATGGTAGGTGTAGTGGTCAGCAAGAGATTTTAATGATTCATTTATTCCAATGGCAGTTCTCTTACAAGAACAAAATAATGTTTCTTTGGAATTATGTTTTCCATCTTTATTTTCTTAAACTTCTTAAAGTCTGAATAACAAGGCACAGGATTGCTTCCTGGTTTAAACAGCAGCAGTGAATTTCTTTTGATGAGGAAGTGCCAGTGCTGGGTGAAGAGCAGTGCCATAAATCTGGGCAATGCCATCAGGATGCATAAGTGTTCACCCTGCCTCTTGTTGCCATCAGGATGCATAAGTGTTCACCCTGCCTCTTGTTGTCATCTTTCATCCCATTGGAAGCATCATCTTCACTGTACACACTCCATAGTATACGCTCTGATTTTAGACTGCAAGATTAGACGATTTTGCATCTAATAGATTTCAAGAAAACTCTATTCAGAAATCACCTTTCTCTGCACTTATGGTGCTGGTGATGGTAGACAACACTGTAGACCATACACATCCTGTAATTTATAGTTTGAGCACAACATGAGTTTCTTGAGGGCTGCAGAAATAAAGTGCTTTTCTAATTGTCTTAACTTTCATTTTCTTTTGTTTTCTTTTTTTTTCTTCCGTTTTGTGGCATGGGAAGTCCATGACGGAGGCTGACACTGAAAGCTTATTTTAAGAAACTCTGCAGAACATGCAGAAGCTGTCTCTTATATTAGAAGGTTGACATGGAACATTTAAATCTCTGGAAAATTGACTGTGAATATAGGCTAATAAAACCGCAACCTAGTGCTTTGGTGCACTAAATGTTACAGCTGTCTCAAGGAAAAACAATATTGGTGATTGGTTGTGTAGAAATTAATTAAGTCCTTTCTTTTTCTCAAGCTTTTCCCCACTATGATCAGAGCAGTACCGTGATGCTGAACATAATGAGTTTCCATAGTCATAGCCTGTTTCAATCTCCACGTGTATTTATGTGTTTATTGATTTTTAATATTCAATAGAGATGAAAGATAGAAGGAGATAAAAATATGCTTGGTTTTTTTATGGTTTGGGGTTCTTTAAGGAGGGTGTTTTGAGCTTCAGATGGCACACAGCCATTCTGAGGAGCATCTGGTTTTAATTTATCTGCCAATATCTTTTGATGGAACTGTTTACACGTTTTCTGCACCTTCTTGGAGCGTGGAGGCTAATGCTGTCCCTTCTGTTGGAAATGACCATAAAAGTGGGAAATGGGACATAAAATATACATCAGTAACTGTCCTTTGGGGTTTCTTTGACTGTTCTTTTGCAGCTGTTAGCGAAGCACCAGCACCACAGCAGCCGCCCTTGCTGCCGCAGACACAGCCTGAGCACTCCAGCAATGAGGATGCCCCGAGCAGAACCATCCCCACCGCTTGCGTACGCCCTACGCACCCTCTCCGCAGCTTTGCCAACCCCTTGCTACCTCCACCCATGAGTGCAATAGAACCGAAAGTCCCTTACACACCACTTCTGTCTCAAACAGGTAAGAGTGATTGGGGGGAACATCACCAGTACCACTTGTCTGAACCACCGACTTTCAGTTCATGAGAAAACAGAGATCACAAGAGAGTTGCATACCTTGAAGAAATATCTGTAAGTGCTGACAGAGTTGAAACTGGATGACCTTTAAGGTTCCTTCCAGCCCAAACCATTCTATGATTCTATGTACAGCTCACGATAGTAAGCAGGTATTTTATTCAGACAATCTGGAACAAAAATTCAGGGCAAGGCAAATAGCTTAAAATCAGACTTAACAAGTAAGTGATAAAAATGAATTAAATGAAATGCCAAATTAATCACTTGGTCTTGTTTCCAGTCTCCTGTTACGCTGCAGTAACCTGAAACAGTGCCAAATGCTTGACTCTTGTTTCAAGGCTTGCCTTTTGGATAATGAAAGAACTATTTATGTATGCTGGAAAAGAACTGACTGCAACCCACTCCAGTGTGCAAACTACTCAAAAATTAAATAGCAAGCATGCAAGGAATAGGAAGAAAATTGCTATATGTTTCTTTAAAAGGCTTTAGTATAGTGACACCGTTGAACGAGGCTGCGGGCTGGTGGTAGGGTTAGATTAAATGGCTGTAGTGAAACATTTGTTCACATGTGGGGGCATGGCAGAGCAAGAGGGAATGGTGCCTCTCCAGCTCGTTTCTGGGTTTGTTTCCAGAGCAGCACCTTTTCTACACATATGGTTTTAGAATTCACTCTTGGGTCCAGTGAGTGCATCTGTGTGATCTATCTGGTATCTGCTTTGCCCATAAACTAGGTGCAGTGCTAGAATTGTTCTTCATGTGAACTGGTATGAGTAGCACTACCTGCCTTAGTATCCCTAACTAGTTGAGTTATTAAGAAGGGAAAAATAGGGTCTGCATGCAGGTATGTCATTTTAACTACTGCTCCTTTAGCTTCGATAATCTCCAGTTTAGCTCAGAGAACCTTTGAGATTTCAGTTTCACCCTTCTCTATTCTAATAGTGCTTTCTGAGCACAGCTTTCTTGCCATACAACATATGCTGGGTTGATGTTTGCAACAAGCAAGCTACCAAAACATCTCTTCATTTTTACTGGAAGCACCTGCTATCCATCAGCAAGTAATCCAGTTTCTGACAGCAGACAGAAGTAGATAAATCCTTATTTACTGGAGAACTGCTTTTGCCAAATAGTGTTGCTGAATTATTTTTTATACACAACAGAGCCTATTCATCTTTATGTAGTACTACATTTTACTTTATGGGGATCCAATTCTACCTGTCTTACCCTTGTAAGCCTGGTTACTTCAAAATGACTATTTGTTCTCCAAGTCAACCAGAGTTTACATTTTAACCATTATGACTGGGAGATGTGGTAAAGAGAGAGCAAGTCACAGCATGTTACTTACCTTCATAGAGAATCCCATCATCCTGAAAAATAAAATTGCTTTTTTTTTTTGAGTAAGTAATCTCAAGTAAGCAGATGCAGCATTTCCGACAGCAGTGTGTAGAACTTTCTTATTAGGTAAAATTGAGAACTGAAAGTTTATGGCATGATCTGCCATAAAGCAATGGAAATAAATAAAGTGAATGGTAAAGCAATGAAAAAAATCTGTTTTTCTGAACTCTGTCACGTAGACAAAAACATGTTGCTGGGTTTTATATGGCTTTCAAACTACTGTATTTCTTATTACACTGAAAACACAATTTTTACTTTTTAGAATTGCTTATAGCTTCATTTCTGATCTGCTTCTGGCTATTTTGCAGTGCTGGGGCTATTTATTCCCTCTGTGTCTGGTTTCTGTTGCTTGTCTTAATGCACTTGTCCTCAGAGTCAGTACCCAGACTGATGTTTCCTTTTACCAAGTTCTTGTAGAATGTTTTCCTTCATAAATATTAACTTCTCTTTGTTGCTCTGGGCAAGTGAGTGGGGTGTGCAGAACTGATGCAGGTCCTGCAAAGGAACCCTCAGAACTAGGTTGCTCTTCTAGCACCCACTCCTGAATCCCATTCCTCTGGAACCCAGATCTCTCTTCTTTTCACTGAAAATGGGAATAGAGAGAAAAGGCATTGAAAAAGAGATGTCAATAAAGAGCACCTCATTCCACCAGCAACTCTGAGTATTTAATCTGACCCATGAGATCTCAACCATAGTTAGGTAACCATGAAAGGGAAGTTTTGAAGACATTTGGATGCCACATCCCTGGTAGTGTTCAACACCAGGCTGGACAGAGATTGGAGCAACCTGCCCTAGTGGAAGGTGTCCCTCCCAATTGCAGGGGATTGAAACTGGATGGTCTTTAGGGTCCCTTCCAACACAAACCATTCTATGACTTTACAGAGTTTCTGGTGTATTTCTCTATTTGAGCAAACCTCCTAGAAAAGATGAGTGACACATCCCTCACAATCACTCCTCCCTACTACCCTCTGGCAGAGCAAAGGTGGTCCAGCTATCTGCAGCCCAAATGAGACAATTCCTTTATGGGCCATCTGCTAATTATACCCTACTTAGGGACATCTCACGTTTAAAAAGCTCTCAGCAAATTCCCACATTGGAATAACTGTTACTTTCCTTAACCTGAGAGCCAGAATTAATTAATTTTTCATTATATTTTTCTTAAACTCAAGATATTATTATATGTCCTATGTAATAAAGTAATAGGGCAATAAGTAATGCGCTCATTATCACTTAAACCAATTAAACTGCTCTTTACTTTGCTATCCTACTTTTTAAAGTCATGTTATTCAGGTGTCTTATCCCTGCAGACAATACATAACTAATGGAACAATACTGCAGAATTTAGAAGGGCAGGAAGCAGCAGAGAACCATCGAGACTGATCCAGAGATTTCCAGCAAAGACTTTAAAAAGCAGGAACCTGAAATTCAGTAGAAATTTCCCTTGAAATCCCTTCACTGGTGGTTTGCAAGCTCTTCTTCCTCCAGTCCTACGTGTTTTATATCTCCTTTTAAAGAATAACCTGTATGGAGATGCCAGGCAGCATCCTCTGGTCCTTGGCCAGCCCCACCGCTTGCCCAAAGCCAAGTGTATGCTGAAGCTCCAGATCTGTTTGTGCATTTAGATTACAGTCCTGGAGCTAATATCTAACAGTGTCCCTCCTGCAATACTAGTATTTGGATCTTGCCCAGTGAATAGATGAGCACAGGGCTTTTTCTTGGCTCTTTGATTCACCTGATGCTAAAAGGAAATATCTCCTCTAATATTTTATCTATTTACTGTATCTCTGTAGTGGAATAGGATCATAGAATCATAGCATAGTTAGGGTTGGAAAGGACCTCAAGGTCATCCAGTTCCAACCCCCTGACATGGGTAGGGACATCTCCCACGGGCAGGGACACCTCACACTAAACCATGACAACCAAGGCTCTGTCCAACCCGGCCTTGAACACCACCAGCGATGGAGCATTCACAACTTCCCTGAGCAACCCATTCCAGTGCCTCACCACCCTCACAGGAAAGAACTTCTTCCTCATATCCAGTCTAAACTTTCCCTGTTTCAGTTTGAACCCATCACCCCTTGTCCTGTCACTGCAGTCCCTCATGAAGAGTCCCTCCCCAGCATCCCTATAGGCCCCCTTCAGATACTGGAAGGCTGCTCTGAGGTCTCCACACAGCCTTCTCTTCTCCAGGCTCAACAGCCCCAAGTTTCTCAGCCTATCTTCACACGAGAGGCGCTCCAGTCCCCTGATCATCCTCGTGGCCTCCTCTGGACTTGTTGCAACAGTTCCATGTCCTTTTGATGTTGAGGACATCAGAACTGCACACAATACTCCAAGTGAGGTCTCAGGAGAGCAGAGTAGAGGGGCAGGATCGCCTCCCTCAACCTGCTGGTCACGCTCCTTTTGATGCACCCCAGGATAGGTTGGCTTTCTGGGCTGCGAGCGCACACTGCAGCCGGCTCATGTTCATTTTTTCATTCACCAACACCCCCACGTCCTTCTCCTTGGGCTGCTTTCAATCTCTTCTCTGCCCAACCTGTAGCTGTGCCTGGGATTGCTGCAACCCAGGTGTAGAACCTTGCACTTGCCATGGTTAAACTTCATCAGGTTGGCATCAGCCCACCTCACAAGCGTGTCAAGGTCCCTCTGGATGGCATTCCTTCCCTCCAGGGTATCAACCGAACCACACGGCTTGGTGAGGGTGCACTCAATCCCACTGTCCATGTCAGCGACAAAGATTTTGAACAAGACCGGTCCCAACACCGATCCCTGAGGGACACCACTCGTTACTTGTTACTCGCATTGCAATTATCTATTAAACTCTATCATACGCTTCATAAAGAAGATATACAGATGTCATTATTCTGTTGTGGGAGATACTGCCAGGAGGATATGACTAAATATTTAAAAGGCTGTGCTTCTGGTTTTGGGTCATGATATCAGCCTAATCCAGAGCTAAATCTGCCATTTTTCTTCTTTTTCTTTTTTTTTCTGTTTCTTTTTCTCTCTTGAGCCAAAGAAGTTCAGGTTTTTCACATTAAACCCTTCCCATTCATATCTTATCAGAGATCTCGCTTCTTCATCTCTGCTTTGTGATCAAATACTTGAAGTTCTTAATACTTATTCTGAAGGCGTCAGAATCCAATCCCCACTGTGCCTGTACTTGCTCCCCTTTGCAAATCATACACATAGGCATGTAAGTGATTTGACTTAGTCCCCTTTCAGGCTAAATAGAAAATGTTTGATGGAGTGTTGAGCTTACTGCGTTATAGATCTGACATAAATTCTACAAATGGACAGGAAAGACATTTTTTTCCCCCTCACAAATGAAAATTCCTTTTAGGTCTTGATGATCAGCTGCACTTTGAATGAACCTGAATTAGGAGGTCATTTTTCTTCTGCAGAAGCAAGCGTGCTGCAATAGAAAATACCGCCTGTGAAGTGGTGGGGTTTATATCATGTCACAGATCTAAAACTTCAGCCTTTTCAGGCTCTTTTGTGACGTTGTAAAAATGCTGCATGTTTTGGTTCTTCCCCAAAACAGTGTAGTTGGAAATCCAATTTGTCCAGGTCTAGGTCTTCCTAGAATCACTCAGTGATACCCCAGACCTAAAACCACACTATTTTACAGCAAAATTGAACTTGATTTTCCTTCCCCCTGCTGAGCGGTAAGGTATGTCCCAAAATGGCTCTGGGCAGGGACTGCAGGGGAAGGGTTACACTGCAGGTAAAGTGCTCAAGATTTATTTCTTTGCTGCTTGGGGGGAGGGGGGGGAAAGAAAAAACAGTAATATAAAAACCCCTGTATTTTCAATGTTGGGTGGTTTGGGGCATAAAAGAGAAGACTGAGGCGAAGAAATCCGTCAGTAAACATCCCTGTGTTAATAGCAGTAGCTGAGTATTAGCTGAACATTAGCACAAATCCTTCCTTACCTAGGCTGACACACGCAGTGTTTTCATTACCAAATGGGATAAGAAAGCCTGGTAAGAAAATATGCTCCTTGAGGTGTTTCTAGCATTATTATTTTTATTTCTAAATCATTTGTAAGGAAAGAACCAGATAAACAAGATAAGGCTGCAGGTCTGCCAAGCCAATGTTAAAACCACAGGATAACAGTCAAATAAATAAGGGATGAAATGAAGAGTTAAAAAGGGAATATGGGTATTAACCAGTGACTCCGGAGCCATAATGATCTCAAATAGCAAGGGTCTGGAGCCTCAGCAGTTGCTGAAATTACAATGATCTTTGGAAGAGTGAATATAGAGGAAATAAAGAACTAATTTTCAGCCATGCTGACAATAGACTGCTCCTCACAGAAACGTTGGTGGAATCACCGTTACATAAGCGCTTTCATTATCAGATCTCAGGTGGAGTGTTTAGAGACAGAAGTTCCAAGAACAAAACTTTTGGCTGCAAATCAGGCAAATTTTGGAGACATGAACTTAGAACCCTCTGGTGTAAGATTTATGCACTTAATGGATATCTGTTTTTTAGAGCGTTTAATCCCCTCTTGTGCAAAATGGGGAGTTAATTTGTGAGTGGTGTGAGTGCATTTATTCTGAGCAATCAATTAGCTCTAATTAAGTAGCTATATAACCAAATTCTGGGTTCTTTGGGGAGGGAGGAATTGGAAGTTTACTATTCACAGTAAAGAAATCCCAGTGCCAATAAAAAATACAACAAAAACCTAAACCTATAGCTTCTAATTTGAATTCAGTCATTGAATTTAAAGGCAACTAAGAACTCTTTTGTTAATAGAGTATAAAAACCTTTGTGGCTTAAGGGTTTGGGGTTTTTTTCTTACTTTAATGATGAATGTAAATGAGATTATGGCCTTCTCTTTATCACAGTCTACAGTAAGCAAGGTCTATGAATTCACTGAAAATATGGAAACTATTCATTTGCTGAACCTTTTATTTTGAAATCCTGGCTTTTTGCACTAGAATTCCCCAACTCAAAGGAAAATGATTCTTTCATTTCATAAGCCTTTTCCTACAACCCCTCCTCTTCAATTTTGAAATGTATTTTTTCTTCCACATTTCCTTTTCATGAAAACGCACTTTCTCCATTCAGCTGGGAGGTACATTGACACGGCAGTGCCATGAAAGAGTCAGTCCTGTCCATTAGAGAAATCTGGTCCCAGTCCAGTAGATTTTAATTAGCACGCAGATAACTGGAGACACCTGAGTTGTCTCATTAAAACCGACAGGACTACTGGCAAGTGTAAAGTGAAGTGTGGGTTCAGGTGCTTGTCTGGATAAATGCACTGATTCCCCTTTGATACAATTGATCTTTTTCAAGACCTATTTCAGTGAAATAGTTGAAAAAAAAAATTATATGAATAATTATCTTGAAAATGCATAGGCAGATGTAAAGAAGGGTTGTTCTATGTCCCTGTGTTTCATAAGCAGTGAAATAAAACTTTTTCCAGTGTGTGTACAGTTTATCTGTATTAACTGCATGTGTTACCCCTGAGCAGTCACAGCCAGTAGGTCACTTTCGCCCAGACACTTACTTATCCACATAGTATTTCCAGCAAATAGATTCAAAACACCAAGAGCAGCTGAGAAGACAGAGACCAAATCTCTCGCATATTTCCACTGTATTTGTGCAGTCTGTGTTGGTTTTTTTGAAGTGCCCTTTCCAAACTCACTATGTCTATGCTTATTTTGAAGCCGTAGCACATAAAAATGTGTGAAGTTCACCAGTGCTATTTCAAATGCCTCCTCAGTAGTCAGTCCCAGTACTTGCTTGGTACCATATTCGGGAGAGTGATTGAATGATCTCTTTGTCTTTTTTATTGTTTTTTTTTTCTTTTTCTCTCTCTCTTTTTGATGTATTTCTCCCACTGTCAAATATTTCTAGATTAAACTTTGCCTCTTTCTAGAACAATTCCCCTGGCATTTGTTGATTATAATCTCAAAAATCATTTTTAGAAACTCAGTTTCTCAATGAAAAACATTTTTTTCCCACCTATAATGTAAACAACTGAGTCTTCAAATAATAGTTTTCACATCGTTACATATTCTGTTCCCCCGAGAGGCACTGCCTTACTTAAAAAGGAACATCCTGCCATGGAGCTACACATAATCTCACTTCCACATGTTATTCTCACCTTTATGTTTCAGCTTTTAAGTCATTTAAACTGACATTGTTTTTACTGGTGGAAATAGCAAATAGCCGGCAAGTGGAGTTTGATCCTTCTGTGATTTCGTGTTGTGCATTTTGGGAGAAAATTACAGCTTCGTACTGCAAGATAAGCTGTATACCTCACCAGCTTTGACTACTTAATAGTGAAAACATCCGGCTTGGCACTGTTATACAGCCCTTCTTCCCAGTCTTGAAGTTCAGTCTGCCAACCTCTTTACTGTCAGAAGCATTCATAAATATTTGAGTTTTCCAGAGTGAGCTCTTTCAGCTATAACATATCGCTGCAGGAGCACCCTTGCAGATTCCTCCATGCCTGCAGATCTTCATCCCTAGAAGCAGCTTCAGTTAATCACAGAATCATGGAATGCTTTCTCAAAGCCCCTTCCAACCTGGCCTTGAACACTGCCAGGGATGGGGCAGCCACAGCTTCTCTGGGCACCCTGTGCCAGCGCCTCAGCACCCTCACAGGGAAGAGCTTCTGCCTAAGAGCTCATCTGCTGATGGCACAGATAGTTTATGTCTGTTCTGTTAGTTAGAAGTAATTATGGAAAAGGTGTGAGGTGCAGAGCCAGAAAAGAATATCCTCATTTAGCTACAAGTCTGACATTACCTTCTGAATTCTGCAGCTTACTGTGACATCTTTGTGCTCTTCATCCTCCAAGAATCCTCTCAGTTCTTTCGAAAACAAAGGCTTGTTTGCACCCCAATTGATAGATCAGTTTTCATCTGAATCCTCAAACAAGATTACCTTCAACTACAGATCCCCTTCACATCTTTGATGTATCTGCTGCCTGTTGGGCTATTGGGTATAAGAATACCCCTGTATCCCAAGGCTGGAAATTTTAACTTTCTAGATCAGTTTTATGAGACATGCCTATAAATATCTTGCCTAACCCAAACTATTTTTCACTTGGTTAAAAATCCTAAACCAGCAACTGAAAAAATCAGCTTTAGATTTATCAAATATTGAACAGAGCATTTTGTCCATCTCTGTAATCAAATGGCTGCAGGTTAAAAAGTGGAGCCCATATACAACACAATGCATCTTACTGCAAAAGTCCCATTTCAGAGTTTCTCTTGAGTCCCCCCTGCATTGTCTTTGATGATGGTTGTACATGTTTACCAAGAGCAGAATATTAAGAAGATAAACATCCTTCAAACTGCTAGATTTCTTCTTTATCTGTGGTCACTACCTGATGTTCTAGCCCAGACACGTCCTTCCTAAGCCCAGCTATTGGTGAAGAGCATGTTGGCAGTGGGAGCCTGATCCACATCTCACTGAGCTTAATGGAAAGACTCTTGTTGCCTTTGTCTGCAGTCCCACCAAGTGAAACCAAATTACCACAGTCCTTCTGAGAAGGACAAGGATTTGCATGCAGAGCTGACCCAATCCCGTTTTCTGTTTCATATATAGATTATCACATAGACGCTTCCTCTTTGTCACTGGCAGTTAGTAAACCCCTCTCAACACTTTGAAGGGTTCCCTTTTCCTGCGTGTAAGTCCTCAGGCTTGTACAGAGCTTTCCAAGTGGGATCTTCCCGGTGATTTGCAAAATGGCATTGCTATTTACCTTGTTTCTACCAAAAAATGCTTCCTTGTACACCTGAAGGTCATAGTTGATTTCTGTGAGGCTCTTACCACTTGTAGGCTTGAAATCAGAAGCACGTAGGTTTTTCTCTTCCTTCGTTTCCTTCTGTTAGACCCAGCAGAATTTATGGCAAAACTTCTTATTCCTTCTTTCAGAGATGTGATTCATTCCTAGATAATTTTAGACTTCTGATTATTGGGTGCCTGCTCCGTGCCAGTCACAGAAGCTCACTGTGCTGCCACAGTAAAGAGTTTGGATCTTCCCGAAGGCAATTTGTCCAACTTCCCTTCAGACTTTGAAGGGTGCTTCCTTCCATAGGTGCTTGAGGGAAATGAAAGAACCAGCAGAGACTCATCCCTCACTTTTAAACGTCTTTTAAACAGCTGCGATGATGTGAAATTCATCTGAAGGGGTGATACGTGGTCTAACCTCTTTGCTGTGGAAGTCTGAAAGTCTGCATGAGCAGCAGAAAGGCAGACAGGTCCCTGCAGTTCTCTTGGAGTGTTATTCCAGCTCCAGCTATATTTCCAAGCTTTGGCAAGCAATAGATTCCATAATCACACACTTCCTGTATGTACCAAAATATTGAGAATCAGTCCTAGATCCACATCTCGAGGAGCTCCACCTTCTACTTCAGTATTGTCCACGGAGCATGACTTCATGCTCTCTCTCCATAAACTAGCTCCCTCAATTTTTTACATTCATCTCCATTCTCTTCACTTCAAGTCTTTTCTTCTCCATATCACATTTCTGCGTCTTCACCCAGAGAGCCTGTTACACATGAGACACACAAGAATATTTGGTCTTCAGGTTGGATACAGACCCCAGATGCACTGAGTGGGAGCACAGCATTTCTTGACACTGAGTTTCCAGCTCGCTGTCTTCCCTGCTTCTAGGGATGGGCCTTTGAGAAGCCTGCAACGTGAACAGAAGAAACCCTGAGCCCTCTCCCTGAAATGAGTTGTTCTCACTTGGCTGAGTACATCATCTCATGTTCTATTTGACATATCTCAAAGTAAAATAATGCCAAGTGGCTCTCCCAAAGTATTGCTATCAAGAGGATGGGTGCTCTATTGGTTTTACTTGCTGTCCATCATGATAACATATGTCCTGATAGGCACAAATGTGCATAGATTTATAAAAATTGCTGCTTTTTGGCTTGACATGGGATCGCACCGATGCGCACTGCTCCGGGATTACCCAGGGTGGTACGGCAGCACGTTTAGTGCGAGCCGTGGAGAAGCAGCGGTAGCTGGGATTTGCACCTGGTAGCCATATATTATCTAGCTAATGAGCCAGTGAAGTGTTTAATCACGCTGCTGAGAAAATGGAACTTTTAGACGTGGTAAATCCGCTCTGCAGCCGCTCAGAGCTACACCTGATAGGTGTTGTCATCTTCTGCCCCTTGCGGCCCCACTGCCAAGGTATCCTCTTTTGTTAACTTGTGAGACTCCTGCTGAGCTGGAGAACATTACAAACCAAAGCAATTTTAATTTAATTAGCTGGTCATTTGCGTAAAGTAGGTTACTTAGCATGTCAGCCTCCTGTGTCTTGAACTCTCTTGGAGAGGCCTGCTTGGTCTTTTTAACATCCTTTGGGGGAGAAGGGCTCAGCTCTTGTACTGATTACATATTACAGTCAATACCTTGGGAAACAGTCACTGCTGTAAAACGTTTGCAGAAGAACCGGAAATACACTGCTCGGCTAAACGAAAATCTTCTCAGCTCAGTTTTAGTTATGACTATTGCAATTTGCCTGTTGCTTTTGAGAGCTAAAGGGCAAAAAGATGCACAAACTGAACTTAGTAATCATCATTATGCCTTCTCATTAACAATATCCAGGAGGAAACATCTGTCTTTGTGCAGAAAAGTGGGTCTTTAAGTCCAATTACTACAATTAATGAGTTACATATGAGAAACATGAGTTTTACCACGGGATTTAGAGGATTACAATAGCAACATACTCTGCATTTCACATGAGCTCCTCACCACCACATCAAATACTTGCATTTCCACCAACCCATGAAAACTCAGCACATCACAGTGAGAAGTCACTTGTACAAAGAGAAACTATTTGGGTCCATTATCTAACCCATAAACAGCATTGATGCAATTTTCTGCACTGGCTGTATGTTATTTATTCTTCACGTTGCAGTGTTATCCGAGGATGCCATCCAGATTCCCAGGAACTGGAATGAGATAAATCTCTCTTTTGCAGGGCACACAGGCACTACTAGAACAGAATCAGTGCTATAGCATTGTGGAATTGCAGCTGTAGCTCTTTGCTGAGCACTGCAGGTGTTTTTGAAGCACTGGGGAAAGAAATGTTGAGAATCCACAGCATATGCACCAGGCAGCTTAGAGTTAATTTGCCTGTGCTGGTACCGCCTCCTTCTCTTTATGTTTTTTAAATCAGGTTCTGGTGTTTCTCAGCGTGTGAAATAAATAGTAAAATATGCTCAGTGCATATTTTGAGTGTCAGTGTGTGCATGCTCAAACGCACACTTCTTTGAAAATAAGCTCTTATGAGGAAGTGGAAGGAGAAACAATTCCTATTTCAAAAAACTGATGTGAAAGTTGAAGAACGAACCTCTGGGGATAGCTGCATCCTCTCACTCTGAGGTGCAGGGAAGTCTGAAGGCCAGGTTATTAAAGAAGACTTTTAGCTGTTAAACAGGAGCTGAAAGACTGAAAGCATCTCTGTGGCAATCTCTTCTAGCTTGTATTGAGCTTTCACACATCCGTAGCTTCAGCTAAACAGGAGTTACCTGCGATGCTCAGCCTCACAGAGGGGGTGTTTGGGGACCTCTCCCTCCGTGCGTGTGTCTGGCTTTCTCTAGAACTGACTCTTAACGAACACGCTGTTGGCAACTCGATCTCGGGAGGGATTTTGTTCTCTCTTCTGCTCCCTTGTGTAACTAATTAAAAATGTAAACACAGTTCTTTGAAATACAGGGAAATTAATCTGCAGCTCTCGTCTCCTGGCTACTGCTGGAGCTGTAAGAATACGGGGAGCTGTCACAACTGCATGTATTTGGTGGGGTTTTGGGGAGAGGGAGTGGCAGTAGCTCCATCTGCAGCAGCTGAGTGCCTTCCTGCGCTGGAGTTGTTCTCCAGGCAGTGCTGCTACTGGCTTAGGAGCATTCTTTTCACTCTTTAATAATATAATATAACATAAGAAGGACATCACAGCACAAGAGGGAAGTGGAGCTGTTGGAGAGAGTCCAGAGGAGGCCACAGAGATGCTGCGAGGGCTGGTGATCCTGCCCCTCTACTATACTCTTCTGGGACCTCACTCGGAGTATTGTGTGCAGTTCTGTGTCCTCAACATAAAAAGGACATGGAACTGTTGGAACAAGTCCAGAGGAGGGCTACGAGGATGATGAGAGGACTGGAGCACCTCCTGCATGAAGATAGGCTGAGAAAGTTGGGGCTGTTGAGCCTGGAGAAGAGAAGGCTGCGTGGAGACCTCAGAGCAGCCTTCCAGTATCTGAAGGGGGCCTATAGGGATGCTGGGGAGGGACTCTTCATGAGGGACTGTAGTGATAGGACAAGGGGTAACGGGTTCAAACTGAAACAAGGGAAGTTTAGATTGGATATAAGGAAGAAATTCTTTGCTGTGAGGGTGGTGAGGCACTGGGATGGGTTGCCCAAGGAAGCTGTGAATGCTCCATCGCTGGTGGTGTTCAAGGCCGGGTTGGACAGAGCCTTGGGTGGCACGGTTTAGTGGGAGGTGTCCCTGTCCATGGTAGGGGGGTTGGAACTTGATGATCTTAAAGTCCTTTCCAACCCTGACTATTCTATGATTCTGTGATAAGGTTCTGTATGAAAGGAGAGGTAATCACATGGAAATGTAGCGATGGAGAAAACAAATGAGTAATTTATCCTAAGATTCATGAAAAGACCATTTGGGTTTTCATGGCAGCTGGCTGGGTTTCTGGTCAGAGACATGGGTTTGGGAGTGAGCCTGTGCATGTCCCACATGGATGGAGACATCTACCATGCTCTTGGTCCCTGGTCTCAGCTGCAGAGCCAGGGATGGCCTCATACAAACTTATCCTGTGGCTCATTTCTGGGACACCCATTCCTCTATCCACATTTTATGGCTTGAGTGTCTCAAGCCGTATTTTTCTCTTTTTGATCCAATTCTGATGCAGTGGGCAATAGCCTACTTGACTTACTAAGGCTGATGCCCTCCTTATTATGCTACTCATTTTTGTAGGAGAAAAAGGGCAGAGAATTTGCTGAAGGCTATAGTTGAAGAAATACATAGGAAAAATCTATTTATGATTCAACTCCATGATTTCAATTGGTCTTCAATGAGCAGAATAAAAATTGTGCCCAATTCCTGTGAGAGATGAAAATCTCCCATATGGAGTCTGTCCTGTGCCAGAAAGGATCTGCTGTTATCTGGTGGGGATAGCTGGTGGGATTTGACTGTCGCTGGTACATGATGCATCCAGCCAAGCAAGTATTAGCTTGGAGATTGCATATTTACAGATATGAACATGAAACTTGCCTTAGAGCGCAAGTAGGCATCAAAGCGGATTAATGTTAATAGAGAAAGCAGGAAGAATCCACTTTGGAGACCTAGGTGGGTGACACAAGTGCCGGAGACACTCACTGGAATGCGTTTGGCACTATGCAGGTTGTAGGAATGTTCAAGGCATAGCTTCAGAGGAGCAAGACTGTGCTGGCAGTAAGCAAACTGGAAACTGCTGTCCCATTTATGGCCTTGAATCTATGATGCATGAGATGCATGACCTCACCTGGGCTTTGCGTGGCAGCTTTTCATTTTAAAGCTATCCCCATGAACTTAAAACCAACGTCTTGTGTGCCCTTGGGTCTCCAGCAGTGTCTCACGTAGAACCAGGCACCTTGTGCTCATCGGAGGCAGTGTCCAGGACGCAGGTTTTACTCTTCAATGCCCTAAATAATTTAAAGGTGCAAAGAATTTTTGTTTTCCTCCGGAAGAGAGCTGAGGCGTCTCAGCTGATGCATCCTAAAGATGGCAGCGTTTGGAGCAGTGCTGCAGCTGACGCCTCTTTTGCCAAGCAGCAGTACTGTGGCTCTGTGGGGTGGGCAGGAGGAGCTCTTCAGTCTCACTTTCTCCCTCAAACACATCAGTTTGGCAGTTCCCTGCCCGACATTCCATCATTTTCCTGGGATGCCAGGGTTTTCAAGGTATTTTTCCCAGGAAAACCAAAGCTTCCATGCGAAAAATTTTGTTTCTGCAGAAAAGCATTCTTCTTCAAAAAGTAATGTCGACAGAAAACGGCAAACCTGCTCCAGCCTCACGCAGCAGCCCAGGGCATCAGTTCTGCTGGCGCAGCACTGGGTTTGAGACCTGCAATATCTGAAATATAACTGAAGAGGTTTTAGAAAGTGTTTGTGTTGGCTCTGGTGCTTCTCCTGGAATGAAACGATTCCAGACTGGTTTGTGTTGGAAAGGGCCTTGAAGCTCACCCAGTTCCAGCCCCCTGCCATGAGCAGGGACACTCTGCACTGCAGCAGGTTGCTCCAAGCCCAGACCAACCTGGACTAGAAGAAGTCGTGTAAGTCTGTCTGGGAATCATAGAATCAAGGTTGGAAAAGACCTTTAAGGTTACTTCTATGAATGAACACGTGTGGCAACTGTAAAACCAGCTGCATTTTGCCCATAATCCCCCAAATTTCGCTGCAATACCCTTTTTTCATGCCGGCAGGTTCTCAGTGTGACTTCTGTTTCTTTTTCCAGGGCCTAACCTCCCCAAGGCTCAAGTCAAAACCGCATCCCTTGGCTTGGCAGGAAAAGCCAGGTCACCTCTGCTGCCCGTCTCAGTGCCCACAGCCCCGGAGGTTGCAGAAGAGGGACACAAGCAGACTGAGGACTCCGCAAACGTAAGAACCATCTGTCAGAGCCAGCCTGCTTGCAAGGCTCCTCACCGTCAAGTTCTACTCTCTAATCCCCAACATACACATTAACTTTTAGATAACGGTCCGTCCCTCCTAACCGAGGGTATTACACTGCATACATTACACTGACAGCTATCAGAACGCTAGTAAAAAGTTTTGGTAGCCAGTAAAACTTTGCTGTTGGCTTTAATGGACTTTGTGATACGGAGAAGAAGCGCATACTAAATTCTGTGTTAATATCATCCATGGGACAGCTCGCACAGCCTCTCCTCAGCACGCAGACATATCAGGACAAGAGAAAGAGGGGGTGAGAAGCACAATAAGGGAAGAAAATAATTTTGGCGGGAAAATTTAATATAGAGTAATACCAGGTAATGGTGAGAAAGGTAACACCGAAGGGGTAGGTAAGTGAAACTGAAAAAATTAAGTAATTAGAATAATATTTTCACTCCTATCAAGACTCTGATAGAGAAAGGACTTACATGACTCAGAAGATGAAACTGCAAAAGAAAATTAACAAGGGAAAAAAAAATATATTTCTTTATAAACATTTCTATGTAAAATACACATGCTGTGTCCACATCTTTTCATCTCCTTGCCCAGGACAACTTTTTGCCAGGCACTATTGCAGTGATTTGTCCAGCATTTTGTGAGTGAATCCTTTGATGTTTTCAGGCTAGCTGAAGACAAAGGATTCTCTTTAGATGTGTATGGAGGGTTTGCGTCTGCTGCCTGCTTAATGCAGGACAGCAGTGTTTGATTCCTGCTTGTTGTTGTCACCGGCATGAATACATCCTTCTGCATATAGTCACAGTAGGATTCTAGTGTTTTACTGGGAAAGGGGATGCAGGATGATTAAGAGACATGGAATCTCTTACTGGAATAGGAATGGGAAAGAAAATCCCCTCCATGGTAAAATTGCTGGCATAAGGAGTAATTTAACACAGGACCTCTAGTAACACAAAGTGCAATTTCAGCTTTCAAT
The DNA here is from genome assembly GCA_017639245.1 of Myiopsitta monachus. Lineage (NCBI taxonomy): Eukaryota > Metazoa > Chordata > Aves > Psittaciformes > Psittacidae > Myiopsitta > Myiopsitta monachus. The sequence goes on along the minus strand of CM029941.1, from coordinate 131,777 downwards.
ACCCTATCACAGCAGCACAATTTGGCTCTCAGAAGGGACACTGCTCAAGCTCCACAAGTGTGAAGGCAGTCACAGGCAATAACAGTGCAGGCAACAAGCTCATCAGGTGGTCGGAATTTGAGGTGAAAGGCTAAAATTTGGAGATTAGTCTTCTTTTAAGCTTGGTTCTGGAGGTGCTTTCTTAAGGTGCCTGTTCCATCTCACCTCAGGGATTGCAGGGCTTATACAGCAGTGCTAGATCTTTCATTGGGCAAAACAAATAAACAGTAATGAAGTAAACAATATTGGAGCTCCCTCTGTGTCTGACGGCGGAGGATCACTCCTCTTGCTCTTGCCTTGGTCATGACTGAGGTCAGCGGTTCCCAAGAATAGGTGCAGTTTGGCTGCTAACTGTGGGTTTTGCTGCAGATTCCCACTTGACCATACCCCGAGGGACTGCTTTCCTCCAGCCCAGTTAGGCACTTCTGAAAACCGTTCCCACTCCTCAGCTCCCACTAAAGGCTATGGTAGAAATTCCCAACCACCAGCAAGAGAAGAGAAATTCAGCTAATTGCTGGATCAATTGTTGCAACCTTCTCTGAGATAGAACAGGTTTAGATGAGCATTTGATGTCTCTTTTGGGTGCTAAAACTGTTTTTGTTGTGTCCCCCTCCCCAGACATGGATGCATGCAATGGAAGGGAGGGAGCTGGGGAAATGGGGACTCAGAAGATGGCCATTAACATTTCATATTGTTCTAGCATGGTCACCCCTGGTTTTCAGCTCCTGTGTTAATCCTAGAGAGGCTTTGCTAGCCAACCTATATGCATCAGGCCATTGTTGGATGCTCCAGGCCCCCGAGGAGGACATCCTGGTTGGCGGCCCTGGGAGATCTCTGCCATGGGGCTGTGTCCTTGGCTCTGTCCAGGGGTTTCAGTTCCTGTCCCGCTGCCGCTTATGGGTGTGTGTTTTTTCACTTGCAGGTTTATGAGCAGGATGATCTGAGTGAACAGATGGCCAGTTTGGAGGGGCTAATGAAGCAACTCAATGCTATCACAGGCTCAGCCTTCTAACAGCTCTTGATGAGGTGATAATTATCCCAGAGCATTGCAACATACCAGGATTTCGATCATACTGCCCACTTCACAACCCCATCTCAAATCATCTTCTTGCTGGTGTCACTCCTTCAGCGCAAGGAAGATGCCTGCAAATTCCTAAAAGGAATGATTAAAAAAAAAAAACAAAGAAGACGCGAAGAATAATGGAGATGTCACAGAACTATAGATCTGGCATCTGAAGTGATGAGAGCATGAAGGCAAATGACGTTGTCACCATGGGGTCATTAGCTGATGCTACCAGATTGCTCATTTTGATCTACTAGTATTTGTAGAGCTGAAGTTGTCATGACTAACTCATGTTTTACTCCGTAGAGGTTCGTAGCTCTTTGTGTAGATCTAGTCTTACCTCATGCAAGTATGTTTTTAAACATAGACTGTGCCATTAATGAGACAGTGTTGTAGGTCACTCGTTTGGTTTTGGGTTTTTTTAAATATGTAATTACTGACAACAAAAACACCCATAGCAGATGATCACACCACAACACCAAAAAATTTGGAAGCTTTCCCAACAGCACAAAATGAAAAGACAAATTACTAATTTCTTTTGTTGTCTCTGTCAGTTATCTCTCACGAGAGGTGGGGATTAGTGAGTGGCTGTAAAATTCAGCCACTTCAGCATTTCCTCTCGTAGTTAATGTTTTATGTATGGAAAAACAGAGAACCAGGAATGTAAAAATAAAAAAAAAAAAAAAAAGGAAAAAAAGGGGAAAAATAAAAGTCTGAGTTTGCATTGGTGGCCTGCTGCCAGCCAGCCAGTGTGCACTTGCGAAAAGAGGACATGATAAGCAATCTTCTCCGACACGCAGTCATTACGTGCTTAAGCTTGTAATAAAACATGTCTGCGGATGAGTGGCCTTTGTGCCAGACCATGATGACAGTGGGAAGCACTGCGGGGCCGCCACGAGCTGGAGCAGAATGAAAAACAGAGCTGAATTTGCCTCCTTTGCCTTCCTTGCCTTTCTTGCCTTTCCCATCCACCCTGCTTCCCAGGATGTCTCGGAGGTGGTGACCCATCCACCTTTGATGGTGATGGGCAGAGGATGAGCAGGGCGATGGTGTGGTGCTTCCCACAGGCAGGACATGAGCCTGGAGGAAGAACCACAGAGGCCAGTAAATACCTGATAAATTATTTAGGAGTTTTTTTCTGCAAGTGTGGTATTTCCTGGCTGAGATCAGCAGTACCCCATGAGAACACTGAGAAAAGAGCGGAGAGCAGCAGGATACCGTGAGCCATCCTTAGGGATTCCCTCTCCTTGTCCTAGCGCTTTAGCTGCACGTTACAGTGTTTATTGACAACCATAACTGGTTGAATTGGCCAGATTCTGTGTGCGCACATTTTATTGCTAAATTTTCGACTGCATTCAGCATTAATCTCTGTTTATGCAGCTGAATCACCAAAAGAGAACTAATTTGCATATTTATCAGTTAGGAGGCTGCAAAACCCAATAAGAGAGTTTCAGATGAATTATTCCATTCAGCTCTGCCTTTGATTTCAAGCTTGAGTGGGTCATAATTTTAAAAGAGCATGGAAAGGATAGGATCTTTACAACCTAATAGCTCCTTTTATTAGGTGGGTAATTATATCTGAATCTCCAAATAAAATATTTTGAGTAAAATGGCACTGCAACAGAAGTAATAATTCAGATTATTTTCTATGGCCCCATGTTGGAAAGGAAATCAGATGTCAAGGAGGAATTCAAATGCTTCATTAGGAACTCCGGTGTGTTTGTGAAAATGCTCCTTCAAAAATGCCCTGTTATTCAATTTGCTAAGATTTTAACGAAATATTTCTCAGGAGTGAGAAAATCTTGTTTGCATGGAAGGCTGAGCTTTCCAGTTTGGGGAGATTTGTAACCAAAAGCCTCTACTAAAAGTAAAACACACAAATCTTTCCCGATGAGAAAGCAGGCTCTATAAAATCACTACCTCTATTTTAACTCAAAAAAAAAAAAAAAAAAGAATGCTTAATGCCACTTTTTAATAGCTCCCCCTCCGTATTTGCAAAGATTGACATTTTTGAAGTAAGAACATAAGGCCAAATCTTTTTTTCAGTTACCATTTATGAAATAACTTGATTGGCAGCAAGATAGCTGAGAACAGAAACTGCCCCAATCACTTTAGAGAGCATCACTGCACCTTTTTAAATCACGGAATATTAATCCAGGAACAAGCGTAGAAGAGTCGCAAATTGACTACAGTAAGATGATCCACAAAGAGGTTTGCAAGTTGGATTTGGTTTGGTTTGGACGCAGGTGTTGCAGTGTCCAGGAGCTTTGGCATCGATCAGCCTCCTCGCTTTGTTGAGGTGTCACTCTTCGACTCAGCACCGAGCCTCTGGAGTCTGCAGGTTGATCTGGCCCTTGTGTGAGCATGGCCTTTCTTGTGCTGTATGAAACGTACCTGTTTTCAGGCTCATTCTATTTAATTCAATAACTGTCACAGACCAAGGCCAAGGTCAACACTGAAACAAGTGCTCATGTACACTGCCTGCAGGAAGGAACAACTCCATTGTCTCAGCCCAAGAAAAACCTCCCTTTCCCATTTAATAAATGAGCAAGGAATTTCTTTTCAATTTAAGTTCAGCATTTGTCAGTAAAACTCAATTATTCCATATAAGCACTGAGTTTGGGCATTTTTTTTATTCACTTATTTTCCTTCAGACCTTCACTTGACAACCAGGAAAGGGTTTTACCCTTCGCCTCCCCTGAGCCACCAAACACTGACTTTTGGTGCTGTTGTCCTAAGGAGCATTGGAGACGTTCCCAGCCTTCATTTGAGGATGATTTTAGTGCAATATTTACCTAATTATTGACCAGACATTTTTTTTTAAATTCCACCTTATGTGTGAACTACGTAACTTGCAAAATTCCCATATTTTAGTACAGAACTGCCATGTTGTATTTTGCCGATGCTCTATTTATTGGCAGTGAGCTTGGCCGAGATTTTCTTTGTATTTTGACAAATTCCTCAAGTGCCAGAATATTTACAGCCTGTGACTGTGTCAGCCATGGACACCCCCAGAAAAATGCAATGAGAAATCTGTCAGTGTGTGACGGGCTTGTGGAGCTCAATGTTACCATGGAAGATCATCAGCTAATCAGTGCAACAGGGCTGCCATAAACAGGTGGGAAAATAAAAACAGCGACCAAAAAAAGAATATATTTATTATAGCTTATTTTTATTTCCCACACGTTTTGTTTCGTTTTGTTGTTGGTTTTTTTTTTTTTGGCTCCAAGACCTTAAAATGGAGAAATATCAATGGTTCAAAAGCCAGAGCATTCCCTAGCTCAGCTTTTTTGTCTCAGATACTTACTTCTGTTCAGTCATTCACTGAAGGTGTTTAATTTTTTGGAAGAGGAGAGGATAATCTGCTTGTTGTTCTTGCTTATCATCTTGATAATGTCCAAGTTTGGATCCGGACATCCACACAGCCGAAATTTTGCTGTAGGGTTTGCAATGTCATTTGTCAATGAGCGAGAAGTTCTGTGTCCCCTATAGTGGTGTGGCTGTTTGAACACCCACGTGTATGGGAACTGGTCCTATCCAGTTAAAAGGCAGCCAGAAACTGGGGTAACACAGAGATAGTGATGTAGCTCTGAGCAGGACTGCCTGTTCCGGAGTTTCCCAATAGGTTTGCAAGTGCTTCGAAGGCTGGTCCTTACTCCCCCCATGGCACCCAGCCAGCACATCCCAGTATGATCTGGGAAACCTCATCCACAAGATCCTGTGTATCTTGGGACATCACCTGTCAGATGCTGCAATGAGATTCAGCCACAGAGTGGCTGTTCTTTGCATCAGCACTCCTAAGGTCTCTTCTTTTTGTTGCCTTGCTTTTGTTTTTTCACAGGAGCATCTTTTCACCAACAGCTTCCCAGAGCCAGTGCATCTAAAAGCTGGTTTTGGTAGGACTGACGCACGTCTGGCCTGATCCCTTCCCTGGCATTTCTAAAGAACAGACAATTTGATGAGGTTTTGAAGTGCTCTCCAGAGCACTGGGGTACATTTGCAGTGCGTGCTCCCTGCTCTGACATCTCCTGCCAGAACACACAGCGCAACACAAAAACACCAAGCAAAACAATGGCAGCACTTGTTCGCACACAGAAGGATGGGAGTGAGTTAACACTGAGGATATCCCTGGGTCCTTCCCTACCCTGGGATTCATCAGACATTCTTTCATGTGGTCATAGCTGATGGTATAATTCCTGCTGTAGCTCACAGAGGGCCCTTTCCCAGGATGCCCTCCTGGCTAGTGCCTAATGCTGAGTCCTGCAAATTCATCAGATGCTTGCACATGCTGCTGTGGTCAGGAATGAACCACCTTTAGCATTAGCCATGGTAAAAACAGGCACAAACACTTGCAGGATGAGAGCTGGCAGTGCTATCAAGTTGCTCATTAAAACCCTAATGAGATTTAGGTAGGAAAGGGAAGCACTCTGTGGTCAACACCAGAACGAAGCAGAAGGTGGTGAATTCGCAACCCTTTGTCTCCACTTCTGAGCTGGATACCTGGAAGTTGGATGGAAGAAGGGTTTTTTTAAAGTACTCAGCAAAAAGGCATTGAACGCATCCTCATTCTGGTCTTGGCTGGCTGGAGAACGTGGTACAGCACCCACAGACGTGCTTCACGGCGCACTGTATGTGTATTTCCAAGTGCAAGGAAGTAACGTCAGTGGGAGAAGGAGCGATGCTGTTTTTATTCTTGTAAAATAGACTTGGCAGTTCCTTACATTTGTGAATTGTCACCACGTTTGGGATGGGGTGGTTGGGGGGGGAGGGGGTACTTTTTATAAGTAATATTTAATTTATTATTTAGAGTGGTTTTTTTCGGATAATTTATGATACAAGGGATACCTGGCTGGAAACCTAGGGCAGGCTGTTAAAGCTGCAGTGTGCCCATGTCCCCCTGTGCTGGGCTCCAGCCCGGTGTGTGGGCTCAGGACGGTCGGGCAGTGGGGCAGTGCCACCCTGTCACCGGTCACCACAACTGTCACACGCACCCCATGGCTGCCATGAAGCGCCAGCTCCAGCCTGCTGATTCAACATCCTGGCACTGGTGAGTCGATGCCATTTAAAGGGCTTTGTAAGGTAATTCAGAAGTTCTTAGCATACTAGTGATATGTTTATCGGATAGAAATGGGTTATACTACAGCTTTAACTAGCCTTAGCGGAAAAAAGAAAAAAAAAAAAAAATCTTGTCGTTATGGAAGGCCTAAAAGATGGCATTTTGAGCCTTTAAACAGTTTCTTTAAATTGTCAGACTCTAGCATTGTTAACCAAATTAGAATAGTGATTGCAATATTTAAGTGTAAATCTTGTTCTATGAGAAAGGAAACTTGCTTACAGTTTAAAAATAAATGACTGTTTCTACACACAATCTTGTATACTGCTACATGATGAAAAAGGGGGTTTTTTGTAATGCACTGTAGAACAGTCTCATATTCATTTTTTATAGAAATGTTATTCCAATGGTGCATTTTTTTGTTTAATAAATAAAGTTTTGATACAAATTCTCTTTGCCTGACATGCTGTACAACAAGCACTGGACAATTCTCTAGTTGGAGTTGTGCCTGCTCATTGCAGGGGGGTTGGACTAGATGAGCTTTGAAGGTCCCTTCCAACCAAACACTTCCATATTCCTATGATCCCAAGGCCGCCCCACAGCTACCACTCCAGCACATCCCACCCGGCTCTGCAGCATCTCCTGGCTCTATCCCGCTGCACTGCTCCCCCCTCCCAAGCCCTTAGTAAACACGATTTGCAATTTGGGTGCGAATTCAAGGTGAATGTCAGGGTACATCCTGGATGCTGCAGGAGCTGTGTTGGTTTGGGGGAGGCACTGGGAGGGAATAAGTTTTCAGGTGTAGGAAAACACGTTGCTGCCACGCAAACATCAGTGCAGGAGGATGATTTCAATTGCTTGGGAGTCATCCCACATCAGCAAAGTGATGCTGGCCTTGGCTGTGGGGCCAGCAGCATGCTAAAGCTGTGCTGCACACCCAGAGCTTTACCATCCAGCACTTTCCGCGTCTCCAAGTTGGACGCAGGAGGTTTCTAAGGTGCTCCTCCGGCTATTACATTTCACAGAGCATTTCTGGTCTCCCTGTAGTGAGGAGCTGGGATTTGGATCTATTTCTGGTCCTGCCTCTTCTCTTCCCATCACCCCTTGAAACACTGCTGCTGTTTCTCAGTGACTGCCGAGCATGACTGCCTTCCACAGGCACCGCAGGTTAGCAGGAAAATCACTGAAAGCAGTGCATCGCATCACAGCAATGATGTGAGCAGCCTCAAAGTATATTAATGTTTAGCTCTGAGCACGCGACACGTGGGTCTTTCACAGCTATCCTGTGAATCTACCCAGCACCAAAACCCTCCTGTGTCTCACTTTTCCACACGGGTGCTGAGAAGGGGCGGCTTCTCATCTGATCAGGAGCAGACATAATTCCACATTCTGGATAAAACACACAATTAGAGCAACTGCTTGGACCTGTGTAAGTTCCAGGGACCTGGTGCCCACCACATCTCATCCTCCTCATTGTCTCTGCTTCCCAGCAGACCCACTCCTCATGTTCAGCATCAAGGCCACGCTCGTTCTTTCGCACAGACCTTTTCTTTCTCATCTAATCCGGAGGATTCCGGGTGCACTGAGTGTTTGAGAGGGTGTCTTCTTCTTTTCCCCACCATTCTCACTCCTAGGGCTTCATAACAAAATGACTATGGAAGGAACTGCTTTTTTTCTCTTGCTGTTTGCTCCTTCAAGGTCTTGCTCAAGGAAAGCAATGCGGTTTATGGGGTCAGAGTTTTCACGCTTATTTCTAGAAATGAACACCACTTTATGGATGCTGAAGCCCTTTTTATGTTCTTGGCACAACTTTTTTCATTATCAAATTACTTTTATTTTTAAACTCCAAGCGGTGGGAGGTACCAAATCATCACATCAACCGAGTGGAAGGATTTTTGTGTTTAAAGACTGAAATATAAAGAGAGATAAGAGTTTACCTTATTGGACAAGGGTATCAATCCTGGTTTTGAAACAAGCCAATGCTGAGCAACGGTCAATGGTGATTTTATACATCTGCAGTGGTGCAGCAGAGGCATGTCTCACATCGTCACGCTCTGCCCACTCGAGCACATTCCGTTCCAGGCAGGGACCAGGCAACAGGCACCCTGAAGCTTGGTGGGGACTCTTGGCATGTACCCCACGGCCGTGCTCAGCACAGTGAAAAGACAGAAAGCAGCTGGGGCACGTTACCTGCTCTGAGGCTCTAGGGTTTATTGCAAGCTTTTTGCACAAGCAACTTGTGCTTATTTCCCAAAATTTGGATAAGATGCCAATGGTGATGCCAACCCTGGTGAGATGGGTCATTTTGATGAGGTCAGGATTTTTATATTTACAGATTTAAACTGAGGTAAATAGGGACATGGATTTATTTTTTCCATCAAAAATTGGTCCAGGAAAGCCAACCGTGTGCAGGGCTGAACCCCCGGAGCATGAGCAAAAGCTCAGGGAGGGGATCCTGAACCTCTGCTGCGCTCTGCTCTGGGGAGACCCCCCTGCAGTGCTGATCCAGCTCTGGGGCAGCAGCACAGAGGGACGTGGAGCTGCTGGAGCGAGGCCAGAGGAGGCCATGGAGCTGCTGCGAGGGCTGGAGCAGCTCTGCTCTGGAGCCAGGCTGAGAGAGCTGGGCTGGGGCAGCCTGCACAAGAGAAGGCTCCTGAAGGGGAGACCTCAGAGCAGCTCCAGTGCCTGAAGGGGCTGCAGGAAACCTGGAGAGGGGCTTTGGACAAGGGATGGAGGGACAGGACAGGGGAATGGCTTTAACTGCCAGAGGGGAGACTGAGATGAGCTCTTGGGCAGAAGCTCTTTGCTGTGAGGGTGCTGAGGCGCTGGCACAGGGTGCCCAGAGAAGCTGTGGCTGCCTCATCCCTGGCAGTGCTCAAGGCCAGGTTGGACACAGGGCCTTGGAGCAACTGCTCCAGTGGAAGGTGTCCCTGCCCGTGGCAGGGGTTGGACCTGGAGGAGCTCTGAGGTTGCTCCCAACCACAATTCTGTGATTCTATGTAATTCTATGAGTAATTACTGCATTTTAGAACATACTGCAAAATAAACATCAAAACCAAACTGAGAGCTCAGAAAACTCTTCCAAGACCCCAAACACAAGCTCTGTGGGCTTTCGCCTTCATCCACTTTGTAAATGTTAGATTCTCCCCTATAGGAAGGGAAAGCTTGTCAAATACCTTAGCAAAGACACTGCAAGTTACCTGTGCTTGGTTTCCTGAGCTGAAGGCAAGGCTGGTGCATCCTGCTGAAAGCAAAGGTGGACCATTGTCCCAAAGGAAGATCCAGGAAAGGAATCAGAGGAGGTGCCCTAAACCACTGCTTCTGTTTTTATGCTGGAGTCCTTGTAAAACTCTTTTTGGGGTTGTCAGTTGGGATTAATGGAAACCCTTTCTATTGCACCATGTTTAAGCACAGAGAAAAATGACTGTAGAGTAAACCAGCTCCTGATGCACTGCGTGTGTTGAGGCTTTAGTTTGAATTTAAAACATTGGCATTGTAATAAATTTATCATGGTTCTGGATTTTATTGGTCAGGAAGGAACATATTGTTTCATGCGCAGGAAGATGTTGACCTCTCTTGGAGCCAGTAAATTAAACCCATATGAGCTTTTCATATAACAGAATAACGCTAGCATAGGAAATGGAAGGTTTAGAAGAAAATGTTGTTTTACCTTAAGTGAGTCAAACTGACAGCCAAATCACCATGTTTTGATCTGAAGACCTTTGCCTTTGGTGTCTGCGGTCACAGCATTGGCTTTTGGGGGGAAGCTTTACAGGTTCATCACCTTGATTTTCCCTGTGCTAGAAGAAGAGGCTGCAGCCAGCCTGTGAGTATTAACCCATTGTGATAAATGAGTGTCTGTGGCTGAGATGCTGCTTTCTAAGCGTGAGCGACCCGCTGCCACAAGTGGGAACGTTGCAGCCCTGCGTTCGGTGGCTGGTGACTACGTTGCTTTAGCAATCAGCCCATGATGGCGCACCATGGAGGCGGTGGGTGCTGCTCGCCTGGCCGTGAACAGGGCAGTCAGGCACAGGCCGGAACAACTGCAGGTCTGAGATGACCATCAGTGTGTTTTCTTCATGAAGTGGTTTGCAAACAGCCTCCTGAGGGGCTCCGCATCTTGCAGATTACAGATTACCTTACAGATTCACCAGCTATGATTTCATGAGCACCCCACAGGAGGATGCTGGAGCACGTGGCTACAAACTGAAGTCAAACACAGTGAAAGAGCTGAGGGCTTGAAAGGAGATGCTGAGACTGAAGGTAAAACAGCCTGGAGCAGCAGCAGTGTGGGAAGCAGCTCCAGGGAGCACTTACACACTGTGCGTGTGTGTGAAAACTTCCTTAACCCGGTCCATAAAAGAAGCAAACCTGGGAAATTCAAGGAAGCAAGTCTGCTCTGTGCAAAAGCACCTCATGGGGAGGATTTATTATGGTAGTTGCACATTGAAGGCTGCGTTGAAACAGAGAAGGTTTGGGATCCAACCCAGCACCATCACTGCGGTTACTCCTGGGCACAGAGCATTTCTTCTGCTTTTATTTCCAGCTGAGGAAGCACTGGGAGCTGAGGTATTGGAAAGAGCAGATGGCACCCTTGCTGGAATATATAAGCAAACTCAAATCAAGGCCCCCGAGGGCCACATCTGGGAATGCCTGAGCTTCATTTTGGGCTGGGACCGCACAGAGCTGCGTCTCCATAGAGCTCTCCTGGCTTTGCCAGCTCTGCTACATGGGAGTCGCTAAATCTTTTCAATAAAGATGATTCTGCTCCTCGGGGGTGGCTTTGAGGGCAGGACCTCGCACACATATGCTTGTAAGCGCCGGGATTGTCTGGAGGCTTTCCTGAGGCTGGGATCTGCAGAGCCTCATCTTGCAAAGAAAGAAAGGAATGAACTTAGACATTTCCCAGCATCAGGCGCTGCCTTACTAAAGGCCTCTGTAGGAACACGGAGGACTTTGATGAGTAACTACACCTCTCTAGGGAAGTTATTCTATTTTAAAGGCATTTGGAAGGCAAAATCCTCACGGTCGCACCACGATCCAACTGCTTTTCTGCGGAATTCCCGAGCCACAGTGATGCTTACAAAGGGTATTATTTTAAAGAAAGGTCTTTTTTTTCCTTTGTTTTTCCTTCCAAATATCAGAAACTGTTGATTTTATGGCTTTCCAAATATGTCACTGAAACATATTGTATTTTATGGAATATGCTCAGGAAATAATTTCTATGTTTTATTTCAGTCTTGTTTCAATGTGGCAAAGTAGTTGGCTGCACTGTAAATATTATGACTTTTTTTGGTGGATCATGCTTTAAAGCTACATATGTTCCAGCTCATATTATAATGCAAAAGTCCAGATGTAAAAGAGAAAAGAAGACTTTCTGACTTTGCTGAAAGATAAAGTGAGTAAATCAAATACCTTCACCATATTTCATTTCAAAGAAATCTAGGAATGATTGATTTTTCACCCTGATTTAGGGCAGACCCAGGTTTTGGCTCTGTCGTGGAACAGCAATTCGATAGCAGGCTTAAACCAACGTGCTCCTCCGCATCTGCTGTTGCTGGCACTGCAGGCAAGACAGTCCATCTGTACCAACCAAGTGAAAAGCAAGCATCCTTCCTAGTGTGTCGCTTTACCTCTGGCTTGGTGTCATGTTCTGCTGTTTGACGAGCCACCTGCAGATACCTTGGCTTCATCCCGAAATCCCAGACATCGCTTGGACAGGAGATGTTGTGCCTTGGCTGGGGGTGGAGCTCCAAGGAGAATGGCGGATTGAGTTTCTTTACTCTTGGATAGCTCCTGCACTCTCCCTGCCATGGGCATCCAGCTGACCTGGCTTTGATCAGGTCCATCAGACCACAGTGACATATAGCAGAGATTTCATCTCATGAGCCGTAAACCAACTTTGGGCCAGGTGAGATGAGGGTTTTGCTGTACCAACAGAATTTATCCATTTCTTTTTATCCATTTTTCACCTGGGACACCCAACACAAGAGGGACGTGGAGCTGCTGGAGCGAGGCCAGAGGAGGCCATGGAGATGCTGCGAGGGCTGGAGCAGCTCTGCTCTGGAGCCAGGCTGAGAGAGCTGGGCTGGGGCAGCCTGCACAAGAGAAGGCTCCTGAAGGGGAGACCTCAGAGCAGCTCCAGTGCCTGAAGGGGCTGCAGGAAACCTGGAGAGGGGCTTTGATCAAGGGCCTGTATAGACAGGACATGGGGAATGGCTTTAACCTGCCAGAGGGGAGACTGAGATGAGCTCTGAGGCAGAATCTCTTTGCTGTGAGGGTGTTGTGTGAGGGTGCCCAGAGAAGCTGTGGCTGCCCCATTGCTGGCAGTGCTCAAGGCCAGGTTGGACACAGGGCCTTGGAGAGACTACGCCAATGCCTCATTGCCCCCATAGTGAAGAATATCTTCCTAATACCTAATCAGTTGCCCCTGCTCAGTGCAAAGCCACCAAGAGCAGAGACCAAGGAGGAGACTCAGGATCAGGTGGGTTGGTTCTCCTTCCTGCAGTTTTGGTGGTGGAAGATAAGCACATGCTGAGCAGAAGCCCAAAAATTCATCAGCTTGTGGAATCAGGTCATGAGATGATCTGCAGAATTAGATGCCTCTGATCAGTGTTTGTAAACACAAACATTTAACTTTCCAGATCACCAAGTTTCATTAAAACAGAAAGCCTGAGTAAGTAGAAACATATTTATATTGCTGCTAATGAAATTGTACTAAGATAATAAGGTCTTCTCTGAATCATTACACTTTTCATCTGCATCTTCTTTTTCACAAATTCATTATTCAAAACTCTGCATATTTGCCATATTCATTAAAAAAGAAGGGCAAGAGACACAACCTTAGCACTGAAAAGAATATAAAGCTTGTTGCAAAGAAAGATATCTTCATACTGTAAGAATTGTTTTCCTTTGTGCTTGGCAGTTACAGGATACACTTGGGAAAATAGCTTTCTCGGGTCTAGAAACAGCTTTTTCTTGTATCTTGCCATCTAAATCAGACACAGTGAAACCTGACAGGCATGTTGGAGTGCTTGTACTAACCAGCTAGGCAGTCTTCTGGAGGAAGAGCTCTGACTTGAGACCTGCTGCCTCTTTGTAGAATCACAGAACCATGGAATGGTTTGTGTTGGAAGGGGCTTTAAAGCTCTTCCAGTCCCAACCCCCTCCCATGGGCAGGGATACCTTCCACTAGTGCAGGTTGCTCCAAGCCCCTGTGTCCAACCTGGCCTTGAACACTGCCAGGGATGGGGCAGCCACAGCTTCTTCCTTCGCTGAAAGATGGAAGAGGCTGAAAACCAGCAGCACCACAGAAACAAATGAGGAGAAGGGGATGGAAGGGGGAAGGGGCGCTGGGAACTTCATTTCTGGCCCTCAAAATTCTCTGTTTTGTTAACTTTTCAAAAAAGGGATTCACACGGCAATTCGATTACCGTACCTCAGTACTGCAGCCTCACGGCTGTTAAGCCTAGCAGGGAATGGGTGGAAGGGACCACGGCTGGAAGCTGAAGCCAAAAAACCCTAAAATTAGAAATGATTCTTATGCTTTCAGCAGCAACTGTAATTAACCCTTGGAAGAAACTGCTTATGGAAAGTTAGTGTCCCTACATTGTCAAAGAAAACCAGCTTCCAATTTAGACTGGTTGGCTCTAAAGAACATGTGTTAATAGACCAGATGGAGAGAGTGGAGCTCATGGTGGGAGGTGCATGCCTTTTTAGTTTGTTTTTTGCACTAAGAAACATATCCCTGGAAGGGTTGGGGGGATGTGTCTATCGATGCCTCTCTAAATCACTGGCTGCAAGAGTAAAGCTGTCCAGGTAAAACCACACTAATAGCTTCCCCTAGCCTGGGATCAGGTGCGGGATCATGAAGGCTTAGTGGAAGTCAGGTACAACCTTATGCTGTTACCCCTGTTGCCATTGGGAAGACCTTAGGGGGAGTTAAGTGATTGAATTCTTAATTAAAGGCAACAGAATGGCTCCCTAGAAACCAAGAAACTCCTTTTAGTCAGAACAAAAGTACCAAGAGCAGCGTCAGTGTAAGATGTCTAAGTTCAGCCATACTGATGGAAACATGTCTCAGTTTCTCTGGGCTGCGAGGGAAAATGAGGGAAATTGGAGAAAACTCTCCCAGTTTCCCAAAGTTATAGCATTGAAAAAATATTAGGGTAAAATAAGCCGCTACTTACAGGGTGGGATGCTGTTGGCATGTACGGAATCTACCTTGCAGTAGTACCTCCGTCAACACAACCTGCAACCTTAGCATGTGCTACGTGGAGCTAAACAGGGTGAAGACACAGCAGCCAGGCTTCGTTGAGCACCCTGCAGGAGTGGGAACGTGAAGGTACCACCTTCTGACAAACCACCTACCGATTGTCAGACAAAGAAGATAAGGGAAGATGATGGTTGTTGAGACAGCAACTATGGTGGGATTGTTTTCCTTGGATGAACTTGGCTGATAATAATCTAATTGTAATACCAAAGCACACTTCTGTCTCAAAGCTACCCATGTTCAAGGTACAACCACCCCTCACTTAGCATGTGCTCTAAGTTTTTATTAATTGGATCTTTAAGAGCAAAGTGACAGAATTTTCTACCCATCAGTAACAAAAGTATGTATGACTGGAGTTATTCAAGCTCCACCTGAAAGTAAAGAAATAATATAGAACCGAACTAGGAAGGGGAGAAGTTAAAGAAGGCTCCACTGCAACTGTTAGACATGTTACAATGGACTTTGCTGGACTTTATTGAATGTGTTGGGCATGGTCCTATGTAACCTGCTCTAGGTGGCCCTGCCTTGGTAGGGGGGCTGGACTGGATGACTTCCAAGGATCCCTTCCAACCCTCATGATTCTATGAACTACTGGGATTAGTTGAGGAGCCAAACCTTTCTTCTCCCCCATAGGGATGCCTATTGGGTAAGAACTGTACTCTATACATGCTTAATGATTAACTCCAGATGGATTTTGTATGTATTATTTCACACTTGTTATTGCAGTTTGTGTACTATCGATGGCAATCTTTGAACCTTAATCTGTCATGAATTTGTATAATAGAATTTTCAGCTGAGATATGTTTTGTGTAAGTTTCTGGAAACACAGCACTGCATGCCTGGCAATGTCTAAGCAACCAAACCGAGCCTTGGTACTTCCCCTGAGGTAGGATGTGGGATCAGGTAGGATGTGGGATTAGTATTTGTGAAAGAAGGAAGTTTAGAACAAAGGCACAGACGCACAAGAAGTAAGAAGTACATACACCTCCAGAACCTGCAGGCTGTAGGGATGAAAAGACTTTCTGCTGTGCCCCTGAGGGGACCAGTTAACCTTTATCTGCACGACTTAAACCAAAGAAAAGGGTACTTACAGCTGCTTTGAAATGCACATTTAAGATGATCAGACATGTCAGGGCTTTACAATTAGAGCAAGGTGTCCGTAATGGTTTTGATTTACTTAAAAGCTTGCTGCTTGTTACTTTGTCTTTTCAATTTCCTATCTGTCAACTTCCCACTATAAAGATTTAACCTTGTGCTCTTCTTGAAATGGTTTCCTTTGGACTTTTGTTATGTTTCCTGCTGCTCCATTGGTTCAGTTTCTGCAGTGTTTGGAAGCAGCTGTACATTTCATGGCCAATCTAAAAGACAAGCAGATTAAAAAAGTGCTGAGTTAATGTGGGTTTTGTCAGAACTCTTAAAGACTTTGCAGATAATGAGTGCATGAGGGTCTTGTCCTACTGTATTGTTTGGGGGTCTTGTTCTAGTTATACTATTCTATCTTATTCTATTCCTTTTTCTGGTTTATTAATTCTGGTATCTGAGATTTCAATTTGTCCCACCTTGTGTAGCGGGTCTTGTAAAGTCTAATAAATATAGGTAGGTTTCTTCAGGGGTGGATGAATCCTATTTTAACTGTCCTCCGAAGAAACCAGCATCTTCCTGTTGATGGGTGGAAAACACCCAACTCCATACACCTAACCCAACTCCATACACCTAGCCCAACTCCATACACCTAACCCAACTCCATACACCTAGCCCAACTGCATACACCTAACCCAACTCCATACCTGCCACTGAGGACCTTCAGGCAAATAATAATGGTGATACAGTTCAATAATTCTTTTTTCTTCAAATTTGCTGACAAGCCCAAACCACCAGTAAAAGATCTGTATGCATTTGTAAAGGAAACTATTTCTGGGGAGAAAGATAAAGGAAAGGAGGAAGGGGAGGGCTACCTCTCAGGCAGACCCTGTTTGAACTGTAGGCATTTGTCAGAGCTCTGTCAGCACAAGGGATGAAGATAGATGTGTTCAGGGGCCAGTACGTGGTGATTAGCCCAGAGTCATTCAGTAGATGTGTATTTTACAGCTGAAAATGTTCCAGCAAAATCAAAGATGAGGCTGTCCCTTAAGACCTGTTGGTTGACAGTAACTGAATATGACCCAGCAGCATGTCCAGGCAGCCAAGAACCCAACAGCATCCTGGCTGTATCAGCAGCAGTGTGGCAGCAGGGACAGGGCAGGGATTGTGCCCCTGCACTGGGCACTGGTGATGCCGCACCTCAAATCCTGTGTTCAGCTTTGGGCCCCTCACTATAAGAAAGACATTGAGGTGCTGGAGCGGGGCCAGAGAGGGCAACGGAGCTGGAGCAGGGCCTGGAGCACAGTGTGATAGGGAACGGCTGAGGGACCTGGGGGGTTCAGATGGAGGACAGAAGGCTCAGGGGGGACCTGATCGCTGCCTGCAACTGCCTGAGAGGAGGATGGAGCCAGTAGGGGGCTGCGCTCTGCTCCCAAGGAACAAGGGATGGGACAAGAGGAAACGGCCTCAAGCTGCACATGGGCAGGTTTAGATGGAGATGAGGAACAATTCCTGCCCCAGAGGGTGCTCACTCATTGGAACTGCCCAGGGCAGTGCTGCAGTCACCCTCCCTGGAGACATTTAAAAGATGTGTGGATGTGGCACTTGGGGACATGGTTCAGTGGTGCCCTTGGCAGTGCTGGGTTAACAATTGGACCCAATGGTCTTAAAGGTCTTAAGCTATTTTCTGATTCTACAAGATTCCCTCAAAATCAAGCCACCACTGTCTAGAGGAGGGCTTGGCCATTTTACACTGACATTTTGTCTCTTGGCCCCATTGTGACGTGGAGTCCTTCAGACAGGAAGGAGGAGGCAAAACATCAGCCGACAAGAAAACGAAGCAGCCAGATGCTGATCACAGAGAGGACCAAAGTATGGTGTGATTTCAAAGCCCTGTTTTTCCCTTTATCTACATGCCAGGCCCTGCATCCCGGGAGATAAAACTTGATGACAACCTGCACTTTTATGGTCACCAAGTCTCCTTGTCCTCCAGTTGCAAGGACTCCACAACAGGCACGCTAGAAGAAAGTAACATCTGCCATGTCTCACAGCATCTGAGAACATGTCCATGCCTTTTCTATCTATCTTCAAGACTCACAGGGCAAAGTGGGCTATAGTTGAGACACACATAACCCTCCTTCAACAGGAGGGAGGGGGCTGTACTTCCCTGAAACCATGTGAACTTTTTATTTGTAGTAACTAGAGTTATTGTTTTTGTTTTAAATTGGCTGTAGTAGCTGCAATAAGATCATGTCCAGCCAAAGGAATGCTTAATGCAAGCATAAATCTTCTGAAATATTTATAGCATACATGTGTCAACGTGTCCTGTATTTATAGGCAAACCATTTAAATGAATATCTGATAAGGAAAAAGACTATTAAGTTGAGAAAATCTTCCCTTCCCAGCAGGGCTACAATGAGTGCTTGAGTAGCTAAATGAATAAATCAGCTTGGCACTAATGTATCAATGCTACTTGTTCTATAAACTTTCCATGGAGAAGAATATAAATATCTGACAAAGAAATAATCCTATTAAAGAAGAAAATTTACTGCAACTCAGAGCCATATGGATAACGGGTCTTTGCAGTGCTATATGCTGGGTCTTTGATTCTCTGTCTTTACTAACTTTTTCCAACCCCCCTTGAACCTTAGGGAATTGTTTCTGAAGACATTTCCGTCTGAAGCAAAATAGCCATAAAATCTTTCACAGTTCTAGAAAGGAATCTCTAGCCAAGGAGGGATTTCACACAGATTCAAGTGCTAAAGGGATTATCTTATACATGTAGAATGACTTTCTATATTGCCCTGACAAGCGCCTTCTGCAATGGTTCGTGCATCAGTTCCCTCATGTGGATGGTGGTGCTGAAGTGTTTTGAAGTAACAAGACTAAAGGTGTGCAAGGGACAAAGGCACATTTGCTCCCTCCCTCCAGGAGAGCTGCCAGGTTTTGAATCTCGTCACAAACCATGGCTGCCTGGCAAGCCAAGGGCAACAGAAAACAGAGGTGGTTTAGGTACAGTTCCAACCAAAGCATTTGGCGCACATCAGGTGCCTTTGCTTTGCGCTAGCAGGTACCCCAGCTGTAGCCTGCACTTCAGGTAGTCCAGAGTTCCAGGATAATGTTTGAAGACTAATTCACTCAGTAGGACTGCTCGTTTTTAGCCACAAGCAAAGGATGGGGCTGTTTGTGATCTTGTGGGTTTTGCCTTCATAACTTCAAAATTCAAACGCAACAAAACAGGTAGCAATTCCGTGAGCCCTGTAAACAGACTTCTGGTCTTTGGGCAAAAGCTGATTGCTTTCACTGTTAAACAAACTGACAGGCCCTCTTTCCAATAGGTATCCGTGTGTGCTGCCATGTGAGTCAGGGTAGACTGAGAAAATTAGAAAACTCACAATACTGTTAAATAAAACTGGGATTTTCAAAGGCACCTGAGTGCAGTAACTGAGTCTTGAAGGATTTAAGGCACCTCATTCTTTTCTGAGAATCTGAGTGGAAAAGGATGTGATATAAATGCTCAGAAACTTTCCTATTAATAAAAAGCTCCCATTCAGTAGAAATTGGAAGTGATGGGAGTTGGAAAGGAGATGTACCCGCTGCGTTCCCATGCGTCAGCATCATCGACCAGACTCTGTGCCTCCCCATCCCAGCACATGGGTCAGGGGTTTAGCGCACGTACTTCCCAGAGGAAACATTTCCATTCAGGCACAACTGAAATAATTATTACAGTGCAGAATGAGTCTGCCTCTGCACATTATAATATAACCAAATTACAACTGGTGCCTACCCCACAGGATTAGTTCTTGCCCAGGGTGCACCCTCCCTGCACTGCAGGAGTTTTGTGTTGGGTTTCGGGTTTGGTACCCTTTACAGCCACTTTGCACAAAATGCAAAGAGCCATTTTGCTTGTGCAGAGCTGCCCCTCTCAGGGCTGGAGGGGACGTGGGCTGTATAAAGTCCTTGTCTCTGCTTCCAGTGCTGCCTGTCTTCACTTCAGCCCAATGCACTGCTTCAGCACAGATTGTCCAAGTAAAAGTTCTCCTTATTTTTGTGCCCCTCGAGCCTCCACAGCAAACTGATCTGCATAAAAACATTGCTCATGAGGAGTAGGAGGTGCTGCCAAAGGGGAAGGATGCTCTTCCTTAACATGCTCTGGAATAAACTCATTAGAGGCAATTTTGTTTGCAGACAGCTTTCTGGAAGGCAAGTTAATTTACAGGGAAGAACGGAAGTTGCAATCTGCCAGGGGAATCTTCCCAACTCATTTGGCAATCCTGCAGAAGCATAAATCTGGGTTGAGTCCCCTCCTGCAGCTTGGCTCTTTCTGTAAGGATCATGGTGTGCAGCAACGGCTTGCTGCTGGAGCAAGCACTGGCAATACAGAGGAGATGCTGCTCTATTACTCATTGCTGCAAAGACCAGAGGAGCTCTGCTCAGCATCCCCTGAAGAGCACAGACAGAGCGAGCAGCAGAGTTAAAGGCAGAAAGAATGATTACTGTAAGCAAATAGGTTACCATAAAGACCCTCTGCCCAGTGATGCCATTGAGGTTGTCTAAGTAGAGGTGGTGTGGCACCCAAAAGCAGTGAGCCACAACCAGTGCATCAGAAACTGGTCAAAGCAAGTGCTTTTGCAGTCTTGGAGACTATGCAGTTGGGTGTGATGAAGGGGCAGGAGAGGAGGGCAGAGCAACATATGCACTCAGCATCACCTTGAAATGAAGGCCAAACCACATCCTGAGACAGCTTCAATGGGACTCCATCATTTGGGTTTTCCTGGTTTTTCATGACACCAAAGCAGAGTCTGGGAAAAATATGACCTTTCTTTTCTTTCTCTGGCTTTGCCTAAGTCCCATATGACTTCTATAATGCAAAACACATAATTTCTGCTGTGAGCTTTTCCTTCCCTGTTCATTTCTTTCTTTTGTAGCTCTGGCGTTTCGTTTTCCTGTCTTGTCATCCTCATCCCATGCAATGAGGATCTGGTTTGTTCAGTCAAGGTCACTTCTGTAAAACAAAGGCCCTTTGCGAAGTTGCTGCAACCAAACAAGGCAGCCAGGCACAAGATACCCTAAAGCTGCTGCAAGTTTGCAAGGCTTGGGGCGGTTGGCAAGCATGGCCCTTGTGTTTGTTCTCCAGCAGTGAAGGTTCTTTCAGAGTCAGGTATAAAATAACATTTTATAGTGTTGCTGTTTATTCTCTTCTCCTCTTATGCATTCATTAGTCTTGGTTGTTATGCAGGGAAGCAGCCCAGGACGTTGGAAACAACTGCAGTAACAAGTGCTCCAGCTTGTTTCAGGGAACTTCTTTATTTCCCATCTGTAGTGCCATCCAAGAGGTTGTCAAATGAGATTTTTTTTCTCTTAAACACCCAGCAGGTAATGACAACGAGAATAAAGGGTATCATTAATAAGGATACCTTTGCTAGTTCTTTGTTTTTCAAATGCTTTAACTGTTTTTGTTCCTTTTCAGTCTTTACTAACAGATTTGGAAGATGTAAGACACCGGTTGTTTGCCAGGGGCCAAGGCAAGACCTACTCTCCTTTTCAAAACCCTGACCATGTCCACCTGCCAAATGCTGTGCAGCGGTGGGGACTCAGCTATAGTTTCGAGCCTGGTTTTCCATGAGAAGGAAAAACAAGGTTCATGTCACTCTCCTATGGATGCCGGTTGATTGGCTCGTTGCCACTGTGAACCCTGATTCAGGCCGACTGTGACACCAGGGATGCCTCACTGCAGAAGCCAAGGGGCTCTCACAAGTCCTCCCCTGCCTCGGGCACACAAGGGTTGCGCCTCCAGCACCTGCAGGTGTGTGAACTCATTCATTTCTCCTGGTATCTTCGCACAGCCCCAGCTATAAACCATCTGTTCTCTGTTTTCCAGATCTTTTCCATGCAAATGAAAGGATGCATTTCCTTTTTTCTATTTTTTGTCGTAGGATAAGGGTGAAGGGAGGGGATCCTGAACCTCTGCTGCGCTCTGCGGAGATACCCTCCTGCAGTCCTGATCCAGCTGATCCTGCATCCTGATCTTGGAGCAGCAGCACAAGAGGGACATGGAGCTGCTGGAGCGAGGCCAGAGGAGGCCATGGAGCTGCTGCGAGGGCTGGAGCAGCTCTGCTCTGGAGCCAGGCTGAGAGAGCTGGGCTGGGGCAGCCTGGAGAAGAGAAGGCTCCTGAAGGGGAGACCTCAGAGCAGCTCCAGTGCCTGAAGGGGCTGCAGGAAACCTGGAGAGGGGCTTTGGACAAGGGATGGAGGGACAGGACAGGGGAATGGCTTTAACTGCCAGAGGGGAGACTGAGATGAGCTCTGAGGCAGAAGCTCTTTGCTGTGAGGGTGCTGATGCGCTGGCACAGCGTGCCCAGAGAAGCTGTGGCTGCCCCATGGCTGGCAGTGTTGAAGGCCAGGTTGGACACAGGGGCATGGAGCACCCTGCTCCAGTGGGAACGTGTTCCTGTCTGTGGCAGGGGTTGGAGCTGGATGGGCTTCAAGCTTCTTTCCAACCCATTCTGTGATTCTGTGATCCTATGACTGGCAGGAACAAAGCTCATGTCGACAGAAACAAGGGATATTTTTCAATACTTTCAGCTGCAGAAGTGGAAAGAAAGAACTTCCTCTGGGATAGTGGAGGTGTCTCAGTCCATACTGCAAAGCTACGGCTGAGTCCCTGGTGATCCGCTCTTTCTCTGTATTTCACATCCTGCCATCTCCTTCTCTCATCAGCAGCTGGGCACTGCTCTCCCTGTTGCTCACATCCATTTTCTTCTGGCTTGCTCAAGCACAATTAGGTTTTCCTTCTCTGTTAACAGGCCTGCAGGCACGGGGCAGGTGCACCGTTCGGGTTACAGAGAACACAGTCACCTGCTTTTCCTGTTGCCCCTCGCTGGTATTTTCCCCCAGGAGGAAGGACTGTGGCCAGGCGGTGCTGTCGTAGGCACAGGAGGGCAGGTATTGCATTGTGGAACAGTTAAGCGTCGAGCAAACGAGTTTTTTTGAGGGGAATGTTTTTGTGTTAGGAAAAATGTAGCAGAGAGGGGAGTCATAGAACGTACATTCTCTAAGTGGGTGAGTTTTGTATGGGTATGGAAGGAAAGATGGACAGAAGCAACCCTTGAGGTCCGGCTTATGGGAAGCTCCATGCTTCTCACTTTTGTTCCTTGTCTAATGTCACAGCACTTGCCTCTCTGCGGCTTTTTTTTTCACCCAAGGTATCACTGTAACCCAAAGACCTTAAGCTTTGAGGCTGTCTTCCCTGTCTGTGTTCCAGGGTCAAGACACTCAGCCTGTAGCTTTTCCCTGAGGACAGTGTAAAGACAGGCTTTCATGCCCTTGTACCTGACTGAGGGGTGGCCCCTCTGTTACCCATGTCTCTGTTATCCATGTCTCTGTTATCCATGTCTCTGTCCCATGTCCCATCAGAGCTCCCCACTCAGGGCATGTGACATGCTGTTGATCTCCTCCAAGGTCACATAACATTTGACCGCCTCTTTTGAGGCTGAAAGCAGAAAAAAAGCATCAAAATGTGGGGCTTTGCAGTGAGAAACTTTGGAGCTGCCTCAGTCAGGGGGACCCCACAGGTTGCTTTTAGGAAGTGAAAGCGGTGAAAATGGCAGAAGAGAGGAGCCAGACGTGGCTCATTGCTGAGGTCCACGGCTGAAAAAGTCCGATACCATTGCTTTAAGTTTCAAGAGCCAGCTCCAAGCCCCTAACCACGCGTTGTCCCTTCAAAATGGTCCTGGAGGTGAGGAACTGCACAGTTGATTGCTCCGTGGATGGGAAGTGCATGGTGAAAAATGGAAAATGGAAAACAAAGTGCTCATAGCTTGAGAAGTCCCCAGATAATGACCTGGGTGCAGATGCTTTGTAGAAGGGAAAAAGGAGAAAGTTTAGACTCAAAGGACTGCGTGATTAACTCCCCAATCAGGTGGTGAGCTCTACGTCTGCTAAGCATCTGTCCTGAGAGGGCAATCTCCTGATGAATTCCCAGTGTAGCCAGCTAATGGCTCAAGCAAACAGCTCAACAAGGAAATAAAATTGATCCAAACCAGACATTCCTGTGTCAAGTTTTGGATGAAAAGCCTTGTTCCTGCTTCTGGCAAAGGTTGGGTCAGCTTTCACATTAACTCTGTGTAGGAGAGGCTGCAGTCCAAAACTCTTTCATGAATACTTTCCAAAGGTAAGTGAGGAACCACAGCAGTTGTGGAAATGACCACATATTATATAGGATAAGGAAAACACAGACCTTGATCCAGCAAAGAGCTTGTTGATGTGTTTAACACTGAAGTGAAGAGGCTCCTACAGCATGCAAAATAAATATACACACAGGTCACCTCCTGGGGCCAAAACCAGGGTGGATGACAACCTCAAGCGCTCTCAACCACCAAAAAAAGGTTTTTTTTAAATCAACCAAGGGAAAGAGGCTGAGACAGCACTGGGATGAGTGCAGTCAACATTGCCTATGATGTTCCCTTGGCTCCATTGCAGCTCAAAGGCACACAGTGTCCAAAAAAGGTCCAACTTTTGTGCAGGTCAGGTAGCAGCTGTGGAAGTTCTTTGGTTTGGAGGGAAAGAAATCCTGGAAATATCATGAAAATTAAAGATATGGAATGTCAGCGCAGCTGCAGAAGGATCCAACAAGGGAAGAGAACAAGTAGCTGCTTATTGTAAAAGAGAGACAACTCTGACCTTCCTTCTCTAACACTTAATACGTAATTAGCCACTAAATATAGTTATGAGAGTACTGTTGGGGTGGAAAAAGTGATACAGTGCTTATATATAGTTTTTTGTGTATTTATTATGCTCCATGGTAAGCTCTGAAGCAAGTTAGGATATCTGCCACCACTGTTCATCAGGAACTGTAGTGATAGAACAACGGGTAATGGGTTCAAACTTCAACAGTGGAGACTGAGATGAGCTCTTAGACAGAAGCTCTTCCCTGTGAAGGCAGTGAGGTGCTGGAGGTTGCCCAGAGAAGCTGTGGCTGCCCTGTGCCTGGCAGTGTCCAAGGCCAGGTTAGATGGGGCTTGGAGCAGCCTGCTCCAGTGGAAGGTGTCCCTTCAAACCAACCATTCCAGGATTCTATAGTTCTCACCAGACAGCCCATCCCTTTGCAGTGTGAAGACGTTTAAGCAACCGAGAGATGTGGATCTTTAGCTTTTATCAGTGCTAACAGAAGCTGTGGGTGCATGCACTCCCAATAATGAAGCAATCTCTTTGGAGTGCTCTCATTTACAGAATTACATTTCTGTATTGCTGCCCAATTGACTGCTAAGAGGAAAAAAAATAATGGAAAAGTAGTATGTTGCACTGAGTTTTGCACATTTCAAAATGAAAATCTAACTAGCGAGGACAAATAACATTGGGGTGAGGAGAGGATACAGAACAGAGGGGAGAATTATGATAGCAAATGTTACTTTCAGCAAGTATCTCTCAGGAGGCAAAGGAAGAGATGTTAAATAAATATTTTATTATGTATTTAGACATAACTAAGTTCCCAGGGCTCAATTCTTGTTCTGAATATGCAGTTACCACAGTCATCTGTATTGCATATGTTATTATTTTTCTTGCTATGTCTAATACAGTTATATGCTGTTTGTCATTAGTATCTGAGCAAACGAATGTATTTCTACTCTAAATGCACCTGCATTTGATGATAGCACTACCACTGCTGCACTATGTTACTGCTGCACTATGTCACTGCTGCACTATGTTATGCACAGCTAATGTTACATCCAAAGGTGAAAAGGAAGCAGAGTAAATAAATAATTTACAATCTTAACACTCCAATTCAATGACTGTTATTAGGGTTTGTTATATGATTGTTATAGAAAAAGAAACTAATATAGTTGGGGTATTTTTACACAGAACCAATCTCAATGATAGCAATAATACAACTTCATTTGCAATATGCATGCTTCTTAATAATCTATGTCTCTCCCCAGTGTTGTGCTCACATTTCCATTGCTCTTACCAGTCTTAGGGTCAGAAGCTTCAGCGCTACCATGGTTTCCAGCTCTGGAAGATGAGGATTGCTAAAGGAGCATCCTGCATCCTGTGTTAGCCCCTGCCCTTGACGCCAGAACAGGCAAGCACCAGTAAAGCTGTTTAGTGCTACAGAGAGTACCTCTGGAGATGCAAAAGCAGTGGGGCAAGAGCTCACAGGCCTGGAGAGAGAACAGCAGGGGAAAATAGAGCCTGAGGTTCGAAGTACTGAATGAGCATCTTCATCCCATGCAAAGATGAGGGGAAGCCGCTGAGTGGCTTGGTCAGAGCTAAATGTTTAGGCCAGAAACCCATGTTATTGCCAGGATTTACTAAAAAACAATTGTTCCATTAAATGTGCATCTCAAATGAGGTATTCTGGCAGTCATTTCAGTTTCCAACTCCATGGAAAACCCAAGCCATGCACTCCTGGCACATGCAGATGACCTGCATTCAGCAAGGTTATTCTGACAGGTACGAGCTTCTATTGAATAAAACTCAAGTGAGTTTCAGGGTTGAGTATGAGGGTTGAAACACACAGCCAGATGTGTAAATAGCTAAGTGACATTAAAACTGGTTATTCACCCCACAAGCAAAATAATCCACAATAGTGAGGATTCAAAACCTTTCATTCCTAATGGCTTTTCAGCAACGTGTATGAAAAGTACAGTTCCCAAAGGGACAGTTACACATTTGGCACAAGTAACTACCTTTGCTGGCAGCTCTGACAGCCAGAACAAGCTCATTGGCAAGAAGGAGGTACTGCTTTGGCTGCTCTTCCTCAGCATCTCTCTGGTTCCTGGCTCAAGATGCTGGTTGCAATGCAGGTCTGCGAGGCCACGGCTTGATTTGCATGCCCGTGAGGGGTGTAGAACATCCTTGCAATTCATCATGAAACCTCACAGCAGCTCTGTTTGGGGATGAAATGAAGGGCTGAGGGTGATAAAGAAATGTGAAATTTTTAATGTTTGCATGATATCATGTTATAGATAGAATATATACTTTGATGGCTGGGCAAAATGAGTCATTGCGCTAGATTAACCTTTAGTCTAGCTCTTCTGAGGCTCATGAGCGCTGAATTACTTGATCTGACCTTCATAGTGGAGGCGATGTAATTCCGTCCAGTTACCTTCATACCCGATGAGATGTGTTTCACTGAATTTCACCTTCTGGTAAAACATGCAGCCTTGGTGTGAAAACTCTGACGCTGGAACTAGAGCAGTCAGGCCTGCGATCAGTGGGGTCCTGTTTCAGGAGAAGAGAGCGCTGAGCAGGGGTGTGCTGGCACCCCCCTGCAGCACAGACCCGGCCTCCGGGTTTGGCAGATTATGGACTTCCAGAAATGTGCGACCCACTTATTCCATCAGTAGATCCTTCCACCATGCAGTGTCTGCAGTTAAGGAATCAGGAAAGCAAGAGGAAAGGTTCAGAATCCTCATTCCTTCTATTGCTGCTGTTGCAAAAGGGAAGAAAGCAAAAACAAGGAAACAGAGGGGGTTTGCTTCTACTGTTGAGACCTCATGAAAAATATGCGTTGTTAAATGAAGTAATTGTTCATTTCTTTCCCATGGCATTTATCTTAATGTTCCTGCTTCTTTACTAATCTTACTTGCTCTGATGACAAACCGGAGTGGCAATGCAGGTCAGGTCTCTGCAGAGAGAGATTAAACAAATTTTGCTTCTAGCTCAGCACGGTGATTAAGACAAGTTCCAGGAGTGTTTTCCAGCCAGCTTCATAAGTACGAATGAACCATTTTTGAAAGCATTCTAAGAATCATTCATCACGATTAATCTTTGGCATGGTTCTGTAGTGTCCATTATCATATAAGAGGAAGCGAAATATCAGTGAATTCAGTATCTCCCAGCAGTTCGCCATGTTTCTTTCCTGAGGATAGAGTTGAGCACATTGCAGGTTTGCAGGGCTGGCAGCTCCCAAGTGGAAAAACAAGACAAAGCAAAACGTAAGCCCTTCGACTTCTGTTGACTTGAAGGCGTCGCACAGCGTGACAGGATCCTCCTTATCCGCCTCTCAGAGGCCGTGATGCGATGGAGCAGGAACCTGCCCCACAGCGCTCATCAGCACCAGGCGGTGTTGGCTCCGCTCCCCTCCTTGCAACCCCCAGAGCGGTTTCTGCTGGCAACAGTGGTCCAAGGGGCTCTGCACGCGCGTGTGCCTCGCCCCGGGGGTAGGCTGGGAAAGGCTGCCAGCACTGTGCCGGCGCTGAACGCAGCCGAACAGCAGCGGTAACGGGCGCTTCCTCGACAAGCTGTTTGTTTCCTCAAATAGGCAGCAGTGCCAAGGGAGAGGCACTCAGTTAAAGGAGTCCACGCGGGTCAAGGAGGTGGTTGCGGCATGGTCCGTAGGATAGCTTTTAGGAAAGGAGAAACCTGCTTTGGCATCACTGCCTATTTGTCCCAGGGCAGACACCCCTGACCCTATTGGGATAAAGCTTTCTGACAAGAAAATATCAGTGGAAGTCAACATTATTACCCTGAATGGCTTCAGAGATTCCAGCCCAAATTTTCACAGCACTGCATCGTGCCTGTTACTGCCTCTTTTTCCTATTTTACATTCATTCTCCTATATCTTCTTTACTCGTTCATTTGGTAGATTTGCTATAATGTCCCTGGACCCACGTTCAGAACCAGATGAAAGTTACTTCCAAAGTCTGGCAACCTATTTCTCTGCCTCCTCTGTTTGTTTTCCGCAAATAAATCAACACTTACCTTGCAGTAGGAGATCATTCCCAGTTACAACATTTATTTGCAGTGACATTATTACTTTGATATTTCATTTTCATAAAAAGGAATCTATTTATTGCTGCCTTGTAAAAAAAAAATATCATCAATTTAATTAACTGGTAGCTCTGGTTTGAATATTTCATGGGACTCTGGCTGTGAATTCCTGCAAAGTGAATGTTTCCAGGCAACTTGCTGAAGAGCTTACTACAGCTGATTCTCAGGAGACGTGTGTTAATCATGTCAGAAACCATTCCTCTCTTGCACTACATGCAGACTTATTTTTCATTTATCCCCCAACAATAGTATTTACAGTATAGAATCATAGAATAGAATCATAGAGTAGTCAGGGTTGGAAAGGATCTTAAGATCATCCAGTTCCAACCCCCCTGCCATGGGCAGGAACACCTCACACTAAACCATGCCACCCAAGGCTATGTCCAACCTGGCCTTGAACACTGCCAGCGATGGAGCATTCACAGCTTCCTTGGTCAACCCAGTCCAGTGCCTCACCACCTTTACAGTAAAGAATTTCTTCCTCATATCCAATCTAAACTTCCCCTGTTACAGTTTGAACCCGTTGCCCCTTCTCCTATCACTACAGTCCCTAATGAAGAGTCCCTCCACAGCATCCCTATAGGCCCCCTTCAGACACTGGAAGGCTGCTCTGAGGTCTTCACGCAGCCTTCTCTTCTCCAGGCTCAACAGCCCCAACTTTCTCAGCCTATCTCCATACAGGAGGTGCTCCATCCCCTCATCATCCTCATGGCCTCCTCTGGACTTGTTCCATGTCCTTTTCATGTTGAGGACACAGAACTGCACACAGTGCTCCAAGTGGGGTCTCACAAGAGCAGAGCACCTGCAAGTCTTGGATGTCACAGTGGGTCCTTTAGGACAGGCCCATGAACAAACTCTTCGTAAGAGAGAGTCTCTACTCTGTTTCTGACCTCGACAAACAGTGCAAACCAGCGACAGGAAGAAGAAAATGGATAGAACATGTCAATGGGATGACCCACTGGGTCATCTCTGGAGGCAGGAGTAGAGTCCAGGTCCCCCTGCATGTGTTCTGGGGCATGTATTCCTTCTCTTTGCTCTCTTTATCTTTCATCCAGCAGCTTTGTGTTCAGTTTATATTGAACCTTTCCCAAGTCGACTCACTGTTTTCAACATCACAACAGCCAGTTCTGTTCACAGAGCAGAGGAAACAGGTAAAGAGCCATGATTTCTCCTGGCAGCATGAGAAGTCGTGCTGCAAGAGGAAACCAGACTCATTTTAATCCCTTCTCTCTCATCCATTGCTTACGAAAAAAAAGGCAAACCAGCTAAGTAGGGCTAAATTCACTAACTCAGGAAGGACCCTTTACCCTGGCCAGGATTAATGTGTGGGCAGAGTGTCCCGGCTGGATGGGTGAGGCTGCCCCTAGTGATCCAGGCTGAATGGGAGGTCGAGCAGGAAAGGCAGGATATTTTTGTGGCTGGTAGCACCTATAAGCCTGTGCTCTGTTTCTGCTGCATCCCAAAGTGCCTTGCAGGACATGAACAGATTTGTCTGAGCCATCAGAGAATGACAAGCCTACACTGTACAAGATGCCTCTCAACCCTGCAGTACCTCCTGGGCACGCTAAACCAGATAATAAGCCTAGACTCTTGGCACAGCATGTTACTTCAAAAGCATCAGCACACAAATATAGAGCCTGTCCTGACCACATTTGAGCTGCAGACAGTGCTAATCCCGAGGTGGTTACAAGCAAATTCAGCAGGGAATAGACAGTTCTCTGGCCCTGAAGCCGAATTCTTACTCCTATCAGTGCCTCACATCTATTTCCTATCTGACAAAATAGGGCTGTCACTTCAGTACTCCACAAGAGTGACTTTGAAGTATTTAAATGTTATGGTATTGCTACTCCTTCCCTTCAGCAGCAAGGCAGGACTGTGGTGTGTTAACAGCAGCAATCACAGCTGGTGGAAGCTGGATCCCATCCTTCTCCCACTCCCACGGGTTTAGTGAGCTCCATGTGGAGGGATTAGCTTAGTGTTAAGGCTCAGTGCTACGTCTGGCAGGGCTGAGCTGAGTGAGAGCAGTAAGAGACCATGGAATAGGTCTATTCCAAGGCCTGGAATAGCCGAGCTGCAGGAGCACAGCCTGATGTGGGAAAGCAGCGGGCAATGGATCAGTGGAAAATGACGGAACATTTTGCCTTAAACTGTAGGAGTTTGCTTCTGTGACAAACAAGCATAGAAACACATGGCATTAGCCATTCCCTTCCCTCTCATAATAGAACCATTTTCAGAAAAGACATCTTCTTCTTTTTTTCCCTTGTAAATGGGATTATCATAGCCGTGCCTGATTTCTGAATAAACCTCCTACTTTAACATTGAAATCACCGGGAATACAGAAGTTCTGGTTTCACCACGACTAGGTCTTGCGTATGCAGTGCAACTGATGTCTTGGCAACTATGCTGAAATAATATAACGTGTTGAAAAACTTATTTCATTTTTAACCCAAAACATGTGAGGAAAAAACCTAATTTTGATTGGGTTTTTTTAATCTATTGGAGATCTACTCTCGAGGATTGGGAGGGAAAGGCTCCAATGCTTCCTGAAACCCTGGCTGCAGCAAATGAAGCCCTTCATTCCCATCTAAGACCTTCCCACTCCCAGGCAGCGTGTTTCTGTTGCTATACACCTTTTTCCTCTTACCTTCTTTCCCTCTTTGTTTTCCTTCTTTTCTTTCATCTTGAAATGCCAATTCAGACTTAGAAAACCAAGGCAGGCTGCAGCCAATGTTGCTAATATAAACTGGTTTGTGAAGCAATGGGTGTTTTGGTTATAAGTGGGGAGTAATACATAGGGGGCTATAAAATAAGGTAAAAAATATGGAAGCTATGATTCCTTTTAGCCTTTTCCATTTTCTGTTCTGCCTGAAAGCAAGTTTAATACAGACTAATTTCCAGTGCTGAAACACAGAAGGAAAGTCAATCAGGGAAGCAGATAAGGATGTAACCATTAATGTTAACAGTCCAGAACTATTAGCTTTCACTGACTCAGAATAGAAAGCAATCCCCAGTGCACAAACTGGCTTGCCTCCCACCAAATCTAGTAAGAGATTTATCTTTCAGCGTCCTCTGTACTTTCTGCACTTTGATGGCAGTACATCCTGCAAGGACCATCAGTTGTCCCAGTCAGTGAGACAAAGGTACGGTCCCAAGCCAGAGATCAGCAACATATTCCAAGCCTCCATTGCATAGCTTATAGGGGACAGCACCAACATTAAGGACTTCAAAAGTCAAGAGGAAGCACTGTGGCATTAAAATCCCAATGATTGACTGCAGCGAAATCTGGCAAAGGAAATACAATTAAAAACCAAATCAGAATGAAAATTAACACCCATCAGGACCCTGAGGATCTTCGGGAATCAGGGACAGGTACCATCAACTGCTGATCCAGCAAATGCCGCACATGGCAGCTGCCAGAACACTGGCTAGAATAAACAGGAGAGGAGATAGAAATCAGCTCTTGCAAGTGAATAGATGTGTCTGTGTGTCCCTTAAAAGAGCCAACTAAATAAACTAAAGCAGCAGAGCGCAGGCACTGGCATAGCTCTACAGCACCTCCTTGTCGCACTCCCCCCAGCCCCCTGGGAACTTTGTCATGCTTTAATTAAGAAGTGGAAATGACAGCTATAACAGCTGTGTGAGCATACACCTACCACGAATTCAGAAACCTCCCCTGTTTGCATACGCTAATCCAGCTAAACTGTCAGACTGTACAGTCATACACACAGGAGAGAACAGAGAAATTCCAAGTCATAACAACAATCTCCTTGCCCAGCTTCCTCTTCTTTCAGGTATCTGAATCAGATCATCTCTTTCATGGGATGTTCAAGCTTTATCTTGAAAGTAGCTGAGCTTTCACCCTTCTGCTGTCTGGGAAAGATGTTTGAAGATATCATTGCGTACAACAGGGTTTTTTAAAGGTTTAATTTCAGTCTATATTTATTTGAGGACAGCTGGCTTTCTAGAAAGGATATGAACGCTCTCACTTCAGGACGAAGCTTCTCAGTGGTATAGATATTGCTTTTATACGCATAGGTTCTCCAACCTTCTGCTCATTTCTCTTACATTAATCATGAAGGAAAACAAATCCTGAACTGCATGCCTCCTGATCTGAATCACTAAATTAGAGAATGGATGGATATTCCTTTGTCATCCAGTCTGGGGTTAGACTGGAACTGCATTTGCTGTAGTGTAGAAGCAGTGCTTTTGCAGTCACCATGGTCTAAGGAGGTAAAGGATGCTAAGTAGTGAGGAGGGATAATATCTCTCCATTAGACCAAATGATGTGTTTATAACAAACAGACAAGTGTGCAGGTCTGAAATTAGAAGAGTAATCTTCAAAGCAAGGAACAATAGTTCTGAGTTGAACTCCGCATCTGAATCAGTTAAACCATCTGAGAGGTGATTAGTACTTGTAGGTAGGAGGGAAAAGCTGCCAGCCAAGAGAAAGAGGAAATTAAAATTCTTCTAGAAAAAACTAAGAGTTAGAAGAACAGTGTTAGATGCACCTCTGTTAATTTATTAAATTGAATTAGACTGAAAAAATACCAATTTAAACTTCCATCCAAAAACCTCCTTGCCCAAAGAAGACTGTGTACATGAGTAGGCAATTACAATGCCAAGCATGAGAAATTGTATAAATTAGAAGAAGAGGCATGAGGCATATAGAACAAAGGGCTTGGGGGACAACAGACTTCTGAGACCCAGAGGGGAGAAAACAAACCCCAGGAAAATCAGGTCAGTGAATCAGAATCACAGAATTCCAGACCCGTTTGGGTTGGAAGGGACCTTAAAACTCATCCAACTCCAACCCCTGCCAAGGACAGGGACACCTTCCACTGGAGCAGTTGCTCCAAGCCCCTGTGTCCAACCTGGCCTTCAACACTGCCAGCCATGGGGCAGCCACAGCTTCTCTGGGCACGCTGTGCCAGCACCTCAGCACCCTCACAGGGAAGAGCTTCTGCCTCAGAGCTCATCTCAGTCTCCCCTCTGGCAGTTAAAGCCATTCCCCTGTCCTGTCCCTACAGCCCTTGTCCAAAGCCCCTCTCCAGGTTTCCTGCAGCCCCTTCAGGCACTGGAGCTGCTCTGAGGTCTCCCCTTCAGGAGCCTTCTCTTGTGCAGGCTGCCCCAGCCCAGCTCTCTCAGCCTGGCTCCAGAGCAGAGCTGCTCCAGCCCTCGCAGCAGCTCCATGGCCTCCTCTGGCCTCGCTCCAGCAGCTCCACGTCCCTCTGTGCTGCTGCCCCAGAGCTGGATCAGCACTGCAGGGGGGGTCTCCCCAGAGCAGAGCGCAGCAGAGGTTCAGGATCCCCTCCCTGAGCTGCTGCTCACGCTCTGGGGGTGCAGCCCCACACATGGGGGTTTCTGTGCCCAAGCGCTCACTGAAGGAGGGTCGTGGGGAGCTTCTCCTCACCCAACACCCCCAAGTCCTCCTCCCCAGGGCTGCTCCATCCCATCCCCCCAGCCCGTGCTTGTGCCAGGGGTTGCCCTGTTCCAGGGTCAGGACCTTGCCCTTGGCCTGGTTGAGCTCCATGAGGTTCACACAGTATCACCTCTGCAGCCTGCCCAGGTCCCTCTGGATCCCATCCCTTCCCTCCTGTTCATCACCACAGCACATGGCTCAGTGCCATCACGGATGTACTGAGGATGTTCAATCCCTCTGTGCACGTCATCAAAAGAGATGCTGAGCAGAATTATTTAGAACTTTTACAGAGGGCCATGGAGAAGGGTAAATAGAACATGGGAGGAGCATGAAGTGCTGGAAGGTGAGCAGATGGGTATACGGTCTCAATTGATACATACAACAGAATTGCTCTTCCCCATGAGGTCTGCGATCTGACTATAAAATAAAAGCAAGAACAAAAGATTTGGTCTCCCAGAAGCATCGCAGGGGTTTTAAGCAAGCCCAAGTGCTTGCTGTTGTACAGCTAACTGCAGGTTGTGTGCTGACATTGCGCAAAAATGTCATCTCTAGTACGTGCCCAGTGGTTCAAGCAGCGAGTGATGCATCCCAGGCTAATGACAGAGCATCCCCAGCGTTAGGAGCAATGAGCTTCCAGAGCTGTGCAGACTATTGTAAGGTATTAGCTGGTGCCTAGCTGGGAGAAAAAGATGATAGCACTTTTTAATTGGAACATCCTCAAGTGGCACATCTCTGATATTCATGGGACATTTACTGTGAAATAAAACATTGGTTTCATAGATGAGACAACATACGATGACATGGAGAAGAAGACTTTGAACTTGACTATAATGTCTTCATTTGGGAAAAAAAATGGCTGATTTGCATGGTAATTTGCTTCAACTATAGCTTGAGGAAGACAGATCCCCTCCTTTGGTCTGCACTCCGTTTAAAGCCTGAAAGGATAAAATGCATTAATGTTTTACCTCTCTGCCTCCTTAACACGGAACTGTATTTTCTAACTGTACCCATATGGCCCTTGTAAAGAACGTGAGTTCATTAGCCAGCACTCGCAGCTCTGGCTATCAAATCCACGTTGTGGTTTTATGGACCTACCACACATAACATGATGACTCTGACTCACTCCGCCAGCTTCCAGCTGATGTTACTCTTAAATAAGATTAAAAGCTGCAGTGCAGAAGCAAGGCAGCACGGATTGGTCAGCGGTTATTGTCAAGGTCCGGAGAAGGGCACTGGAGCTGGAGCAGGGCCTGGAGCACAGTGTGACGGGGAACGGCTGAGGGACCTGGGGGGTTCAGATGTAGAAGAGAAGGCTCAGGGGGACCTGATTGCTGCCTACAACTGCCTGAGAGGTGGATGGAGCCAGGAGGGGGCTGGACTCTGCTCCCAAGGAACAAGGGATGAGACAAGAGGAAACGGCCTCAAGCTGCACCAGGGCAGGTTTAGATGGAGCTGAGGAACAGTTCCTTCCCCAAAGGGTGTTCAGCATTGGAACTGCTGCCCAGGGCAGTGCTGGAGTCACCTGAATGGTGTAGATGTGGTGCTTGTGGACATGGTTTAATGGTGGCCTTGGCAGTACTGGGTTAATGGTTGGACCTGTTCTTAAAGATCTTTTCCAAAGTAAACCATTCAATGATTCTATGAGACCCCCTCAAAATCAAGCCAGCGCTGTCAGGAGGGAGCTTGGCCCTGCTGTAGCATTGAGTTCTTCAGACACACACTTCTCTTTCCAAGAGACAATAAGAACAGGCACATTACACAGCCTTTGACCTGGCTATTAAGTTTCTGCAGAGACCTTGATTTCACATCCACGCATAAAACCTATTCAGTAGGAAACAATCCTTTGAAAATCCAGATGTCCATGTGAGAAAAGCAAGATCGTTGTTCACCTAAATATGCAAGGTGAGGAGGAAAACTTCCCTGATGGCTGCTTGAGAGAGGGAGCATTCTTTTTTTACAGTGTTATACACTGAATTAATTTGATTTGCAGCATTAGCCTTATTTCTGCGTTGGAAAGATTTACACATGACTTGCAGTGCTTTCTCATTTGTCTGTATGTCTTGTCAGAATCAGACTTAATTACTTTTCCTTTCAATGTTTTAAAAACTAACCTGCCCTCCAGTCTTGCATGAAAGTTGTGTTGGCATGGTTACTCAACCCATTACTTCATGAGTATTGATTGTATTACTTGTATGGCTTGAAATAATTCACTAATGAATACTATCTGTTGAACTGAGAGTTGGAATTGTAGCATAACAAATAGCTTTCTAAGTCAAGAAATCCTGTCCAAAAATGAGGGTTGGGAATCAGCTAATACAATTTTTTAATGGCTGTTGCAAGAAATACCAGTGTGGGAGGCAGTGCTGAGGAGCCAGCGGGCAGAATTCACATTTAAATGCAGATGTTCGAGCAGTGTGCTGAGGAAATCACTCAACTGTCTGCGTTTAGGAAATGAGAGCAGGGGAATTGTGCAGAATCAGAGCAGAGCCGAATGCGATGATGCACCCTCCTTCCGACGCTTGCGTCAGAGTGGGTCTGACTGCAGTGGGGTAACCTGCCCCGAGGCCGATTGCTAAAGATATGCTTGAACGAGGGGCTTCCAGAAATGGAAGTTTACTGAAGGGTCCGCAAACTTCTTCCCACCCCCTACCAGCCAGAGCAGTTCTGCTTACTCGTTCCTCTCGAGGTGCCAATTACAGCCGCTGACGCTGGCTGATCCCTCCCTGCTTCTTGCTTTTGTTTTGCAGACTCGCACCTCATCAAGCAACATCCTGACGGGTGAAAGGCTGACGTTCACATTGCACCACCCTGTGTCAGCTAGCAGTAAGAAGCTACAGAGGATTTAACCCTCTGGTAAGACACTTCCCATGTACAAGAGCCTTTGGTGCATAATCATTCTTGATTGCTGTTTAGTGATTGGAACAGGGAGCTGGTAATTAGGACTCCTGGGTACTATTTTCAGTTCTGTCAGACATTCCATCTGTGACCTTGGGCAAGCCGCTTATTCTCCCTGCCTATGCCTCATCTTACCTATGTGGGAGACAGCAATAACACTTCTTCAGAGTTGCCGAGGAAGTTGTGAGACCAACTCAAAAAGGTCTCTAGCATGAGAAAATCTGCCATCTCTCACCAGACGTTTACCACTAATTCACCTCAGCCTCACGCTGCCCAATTCACACCTTCTATGGTACCGTGAGGATAGCTGGCTGCATTGCAGGGTCCCCGCTGTGCAGTCAGAGGCAGAGGAGATGTACGTCCCCCATGCCATGCCCAGAGGGGTGGCACTGATTGGCCTCTGGAAGCCTTGGTCCCTTCCAGCAGACGTTCCAGGCAGGTTACCGCAATAATTCTCAGCGCCAAAATACGCACACAGATGAATTTCTTCATTGCTCAGCACCATGGGCATCTTCAGCCCTGTTGGCTTCCTTTTTCCTTTTAAAGATGTCGTACAAAGCTGCTACAGGCCTCTCATTCCTCCCTACTTTTCAGCCTCACAGAAGAGCTGAAGGGGGCTCAATGCAGGCTCACACAGCTAATAGCAAATCCAGTCCAACATTCCCCACCTCACTGACTGTCATGGTTTAAGCCCAGCTGTAAATCAGCCATGCAGTCATTAGCCCACTCCCCCCATTCCTCCCCCAGCTCCTGGAGGGATGTGGAGGAGAATCAAATGAATGTAACTCCTATGGGTTAAGATAAGAACAACCCAGTAACTAAGGTATAACACAAACCACTGCTGCTACCACCGATAGTAATAATGATACGGGAAATAACAAGAGAAGAGAATACAACCGCTCACCACTCACTGACCGATACCCAGCCTGACCCAGTAGTGATCTCACTATTCCAGGTAACTGCCCCCAGTTTATATAGTGGGCATGATGTGCTGTGGTATGGAATACCTCTTTGGTCAGTTTGGGTCAGGTGTCCTGTCTCTGCTTCCTCCTGGTTTCCCCTCCTCCCTGACAGAGAATGAGGCTCATAAAGTCCTTGGTCAGGGTAAATATTACTGAGCAGCAACTGAAAACATCGGTGTTATCAGCACTGTTCCCAGGCTGAAAGTCAAACCACAGCACTGCACCAGCTACCGAGAAGGAGAAAAATGACTGCTGCTGCTGAACCCAGGGCACTGACCAAGCCTGCAGCACTTGTGCCCCACACAGTTGAGCCCAACAGGGCCCAATGTGGAGGGGTCTGGCTGACCAATGTCCAATGCTGTCTTCTTCACGGAATTTGGCTCCATACTTTGGAGTCAAAATGTGGTATTGGATGGAAATCTCTGAGTCTCCCCTCTATTTTCCATTCCTACAACAGAGCAGAGACAATCTGGAACAAACATAGAGCCTTTGTCTCGCTTCTCAGCTTGGCTTTATAGTATTTGCTCAGAAACCTTAAAATGGAGATGCTGGAAACCTGATAATGCAGTTTAAGCTTTTACATAGTACTGTTTTGAATGTATGATTGCTTTAAATATTTACCCTCTGGCAACTTGGAAATGATCAGCTAAAGCAAATGTATTGACCACGAAGCCAGGGCTCTTATCCTGTGTCAGAAGAAGCCAGAACACCTGATTCCCTGAAACATTTTGATAAGGCATGAGCTATTGCAGTGAAATTATAATGACTAGATAAAGACTCCAATACTCCATGGGAACTAAAATGCAGTGATTCATTATATTGTTAAATATTTTTTCTTGAAACTTGTGAAACTTCTGTTTTACAATATATTTAACTCCCACTGTGGATCCTCCCTAGCATGCACTTTCTATGTGAGGGTCATAATGGGTAAGAATCCCTTTGAGTTTCATGACCGGGCAATGTCCCTGTCTCCTGTGGGGCTCATTGAAGACCCATTTCTGAAACTATGCAGTAAAAGGTTTCATGAGCAATTCCATGGCCCCACTTTTGGTCTCACCATCTGTTCAATATCTGACATTTGGGACATGAGAGAGGGTTTTGCAAAGAGGCAGCTGAGCAATGTAAAAGCCAGCTGCAGTCTAAAACTGTCCAATTTTCAATACACTCTAAAAATAAGTTTTATTTCAATGAAATAGCAATTATACACTTTCCTGCTCATGGGAGTACCTGATTATCTTCTGCGGATGATGGCTATGACATTGCCTCTTCTTCTCAAGAGGGAATAAGGAGTGAGAAGCTTTATTTAATGGAATACAATGTTCTGATGAGGTTTTTTTCCAATCTGTAGGCACTAGTTGATATAATGGCAGGCAGGTAGAAGAAGTACACTTCATGCTTGGAGCAGAAACCAATGAGGTTTGCAGTGGTCATTCATTACTGCTGAATAGAATCGTTGAGTTTGCATTAGGCCTCAGAAAGGAAGGTCTCTCGCAGAGACAGCCTTTGCCCTTATTGCAGAAAGCTGTACTGACATGAGAAACCCACGACCATTCTCAGCCTTCATCCAGAAACTTCCGTAGATATTTTATCACCTTGGACCAAGACTGTTATGGAAGTTGAAGACAAAAGCTGGGATCTTATGCTTGATTCAGTACACTCCAGATAAGTATTGAAATACCAGTGGAAGGCAGGCTGACATATTCTATTTATTGATGTCTTGCATGGAAGCACTTAGTGATCCATTTCTGAATGACTGACGCCTTGAACATCCCATTGCTGAAGTTCAGGAAGGGGTGGAAAAGGTATGAAAGAGACAACTTGACAATTCTTTGGCAAACGAAGAGGACAGAAGTAATTCCAGATTTTTAGGTGAGTGCTTGTAATCAGACATAAAACAAAGGATGGCACTCGGGTGGACCTGACCAACTGTTGGTGCCTTCACCCAAGCCACACAATACCAGAACATCATACTTTCCAAGTGTTTGCCTCTTTAATGTGGTTCACTTTCAATTGGCTCTTGATCTAAGTGATGTTCATGCAGAGAGATGTTGAACAGGGCCAGAGAGAAAGTGACCTTTATAGGCTTCAGAGATGAGCAGTGTAATGCTGAAGATGTGTTTTTCTATCCCCATTCTTTGAGGATGTCTCTAGTGGAGGAACGGCATGCATTCCTACAGCCTTTCTGGCATCCTATCAAGTGGGAGGTAATATCTCATGGCTGACAATGTGAAAGGCTGCAGGGAGGTCTAAAATAATGAAAATGTTTACTAACAAGAGGAAATCATCCATCATTGCCACTAGAGCTGCTCAGGTCTGAATTCCAGCTGGAATCCAGAGTGTGCCAAGTACTATATATATGGTTCAGTGAGATGAATTTGTATTTAATCTTTTGACAGATTCTGCACAGATTTTCATAGGAATGGCAGGTGTGGCTCTGGAGCAAGCGTAGGGAAAACTCGATGTGCCAAGGTTAATTCCTTCAGTGGTGGCCATGCTGCCATTTCAATGAAAGGGAAAGGAAAGTTTATTTTGTTAAACTAGCTACTGCATTTTCTGGTCAGGAGCTACAGCAGCTGCTCATGACTCTTTCCATCAGCCAGGAAAAGCAGGGTATTAATCACACGTGTTGGGTCAAGAATCCTCTGGGCTGTCGAGGGCTTTTTGATGCTTTCTGACCTCAGAAACCCTGACTGTTTGATAGGATGCTTTGGGCACAATCAGGGCTATAGCACTTTAACAAACACAAGAAAAACAAGTAGACAGCCAACACTGGGGTATTTTTGGGAACAAATCACGTCAAACAAATCTAATTTCCTTCCATGACAGGGTCATGGCCTTGGAGATAAGGAAAAAGCAGGAGAAGACTACAAAAACACTTAGAAAGGCTTTTAGCACTGTATCACCTGCCATTCTCGGAAGAAAGGGAAGCAAAACAGTCTTGCCTGGTCTCTGCCTCATGCCTGCTCAAGCCTGAGATGAATTCAGGAAAAAGACTTAGAGAGAGATAGTATTTTATTTCTGTTCACTTTTATCTCAAATGCACATGTTTCAGAGAACTCAAACTGCAGGTGCTGCTTTACAGGTGCATAGCACAGCCACATGTTGGCTTATAGTTACGCTGCAGCCATTTGCTGTTTCAGCTGGAGAAGGCACCAAGCACAGTTTTGCCATGATTGCTGCCTCAGTTTGAAGTATGCTTTACAAATGCATCAAAGAAACTTCCCTTTAACAAGGAAAAGCTTAGTGTATTCTGAGCGTCAGAAGCTACAGCAGTAGTCATGGCTTCACTGTGTTATAGTAGAGGAGACACATCCTCTTCTAATGTGCTCTTGAGATGGTGTAATAGTAGGCTTAACCTTCAGTAGGGTGCTCTTGTCCTTAATTGTACTCTCCTGAACAGTTAACACATTAGTAAAATAGCTGGTATTATTATCATCCTGCTTTCTTACAGGTGGCACAGAGGAACACCCAAGTTAAAGGACCCATCCAAGGTAATGCGAATCAGGCTAGAGCTACTGTTCTGGGCTCCCAGTTTCGGCTCCTGCCCTCACCATGAAACAGTCCCTTATGAAGACTTCCCATCTGATTCTAATGTGATATATGTATCCCTTGCACCCTCCAGGATTTGGTCAGAACATAATATCCAATATTCCAAGCAGTGAGTCCTCTTGTAAATAGTGAAATGTGCTTTATGACTGTGAGGACACAGTTCCTTGGTATTTCTTTCCAACTGGTTACCTGCTTGGAAATGACATTATTTTTTTTCTATGGCTGTAAAGTTTGTCTTATTTCCTGGGATGGCAACATATACAGTTCATGAGGTTTTATGTATTCTTTTATACAATGTTTTGTGCTCTGAACCAGTTAATGCATTATATTTTTGTCCCTCTTTTAGGAAAAAAGGGCATGGAAATTTAATGGTATGAAAAGATGATCTTCCTATGTAATGATGGCTTTTTTTACCAAAGTTTCAAATATTTAATAGCACTGTTTATTGGTCATATTAGGCTTTCAACAACTTGAATGTCATTTTCTCAATCCAGCTTCAGAAAGTGCTTGGATTTTTTCAAATTTGGCTCCAAGATTACACTTGGATAAGCAGGTTGCACTAGATGGCCTTCGGAGTTCCCTTCCAACACAAACTATTCTGTGATTCTATGATTCAGATAAATCAGAGAACATGCTCAGTACTGAAGAGTCACAAAAATTGTGCTTGAATTTCCTTTAAAATATTTCACTTAGATTTTGGTTTAATTAGGAAACCTTATAGCAATGTATTTAGCTGTATGGCTTTTGTTACGGTGGCTTTTGAATAGCTCATAAATTTCTAGAAAGACAAAGAGAGCAATAAAAAAGAAGTAATATTGGAAGAAAAAAAAAAAGAGAAAATGGAGAGACTCTATGTCTCACTTTAAGGCAAACGACCTTGGATCGTTGTTTCTTCTCCCAGAACTCTTTAGTTGTGTTGAGCACAGCAGATACAGCCAAACAACACCACACCTGCAGCACACTCTAAATTTGGACCAGTACTTCTTTCTTAGAAAACCAATGGCCAAACTGAGTCTCCCAAGACCTCAGCTTGTCCACTTACCTGGGGAAATCTTTCTTGCCAAACTCTCAGACACCATCTGTGGCTGTGTCTACACTGACTGGTTGTGTTGTCCATTCACAGAAGATCCACAGAGCATGACAGCTGGTGCTGAGGACATAATGCCCCGGTGCATGTCCAGAGTTCCTGATGAAATGTTCTTTGGCCGTTCTGAGATATCCTTGGCACAAAAAGCCTCTGTAGGCTTCAGTACTGATGATGTTCAAGACTTCGGCTAGGCAAATACAATGGGGTTGCTAACCTAATAAAAACAGTACAAATAGCTGTGAGTGCATTTCCAAACTCTGACTGAGAAATGAGTGCTCAAAGATAATTGCTTCCTGCTTGGTTTTATAAAAAGCTAAAGAGCACTTTTAGATCTTTCCTAAGCTGATTTAATAGACAAAACACCTTCCTTTTGTCTAACCAGGATATCCCAAGTGCAGAACAATTATTTGTGCTCTTGTCCATAACAAAAACATCTTAGTCTGAATATCAGTAGAGGTATGGCTTCATAACTTCAACTAAGTATCACAATTAAAACTAAATCTGGATTTATTTCCTCTAGCTAGCTAAATAGGCATTTAACATAGGTAGAGAACTATGTCACTTCTCCTGTTAACTGAGAGAAAGAGAGATAATTTTCTCTCTGGCAGTGAGTCAGCCCCAACAATGATTAAGCAACCCCATGAAGGCCTCTTCATTGACTGCAATGGACGTTAAATGGGTCAAACCAAAGCTTCTGTTCAACACCATCTCATGACATTATCTACACTGACTAGGAATCATTGTCCATATGGAATAAGAATCATTTATATTGCTATTGTGCTGTCCATAGAGCTAAGAATCATTTTACCTATTCGTATTTCCTCTATAACAAATATAAATATTTTTACTTTTCTATTTCTTATATATTTGTTCCAGTATTTGAAGGGCGGCTACAAAGAAGACAGAGACTCCCCTTTGACAAAGAGTCACGTGGAAAAGCTGAGGGTGAAGTTACTCCTGGAGAAATTCCAGCTGGACACAAGAGGAAAATTTTCCCAATGAGAACAACCAGCCACTGGAATGCTCTCTCCAGGAAACTGGTGACTCTCCAGCATTGGACACTTAAGATTTTATGGGGCAGGATACTGGGCCATCTAGTGTAGGTCATACTCTGCCTAGAAAGGTTGATGATACTTGCAACCCTTCCAGCCTGGAATTCTAAGATACTATGATTCTATGATTGATCTCTTCCCCCTTTGTCAATCTTGCCTCAGGTGCTCGATGCACTATCTATCTCCCTGGTTCTGAGCACATGGACCTCAGCAATGCTTCATCATCAGCTGGGGTTAATTCACAGGTAGTAATGGGCTGCTTTGTGAGTAAAAGGGGTTTTGAAAATTTGCCAGAGTAAAAAGATGTTCTAAGGGGGGAAAAAAAAGTAAATTCATGCTGATAGTCCCAGGGAAATACGTATTTATCTCATACCCTATGTCAGAAAATGTTCAAGAGCAGCTCATGTTTCCTTCTGAATTAGCTCTGGGAATTGCACCCCCCAGAGAATGCTGCCTGCAGGAAAGCTGAAATGAACTGATTTTTAACTTATTTATTTTTTTTTTTTTGACTTAGTCATTCAGTGGGCTAATTTCAGACCATTCTTCTGCCTTTCCCAAACTCTCTGCTCCTCTTAGAATGCTGTGCACATACTCATTATGTAAGGGGCTTATATTTCAATGCTTGATTAAAAAAATACCTAGAGGTAATTCTGCTTTGAAACGAGTTCACAGAACTGTTTTCTATCCATCGCCTGCTCAAACAAAATGAAAATTAAATGGGCATGAGAATTAGGCATCAGTTCTCTTAAACTGCTGTTTCATGACTGTATACTTTAATTGGACATTGCAGATAAATTCTTTTAAAAAGCTTAAAACCAACATTTTCATCAGCCTCGAGCAGCTCATATTTTGTTCCAAGCAGCTGAACAAACACATTCAGTTCCTTCTTCCTCAGAGGTTTTTAAACCCTGCTCCACTCCTAAACAGAGCCAGCACGTTACATGCACGAATTGGGCAAAGCAGATTCATGTAAATTAAATATTGGCTGAAATGGAGTATGTATAATTTCTTGCAGAAGGGAACAGATAGAACACATTTCGTTTGTTGAGGGAAAAATCTAGTCTCTTTTCTGCTGCTGTAGTCTCATGACATTAAAAAGCTTGCATTATATGTAACAGCAATCTTCCACCTCTTCAGGTGAATCAAGGAGCACTATCAATTTCTACCAGCTCCACAGGTTCCTGGGCTAACCATTACAAAGAGGCATTTTCTGGGCAAGGGAAACAAATCAAATACAGCCGCTTGGGTTTGTGGAGTCTGCTGCAGTTAGCATAAAGATCCAAGGAAAGAGCCTTTCTGCATCACTGAGGTGGGATCCAGTTGTCATAGGCAATGGCAGCATCATGAGTTTATTAATGTCCATCTAA
The DNA here is from genome assembly GCA_017639245.1 of Myiopsitta monachus. NCBI lineage: Eukaryota > Metazoa > Chordata > Aves > Psittaciformes > Psittacidae > Myiopsitta > Myiopsitta monachus. The sequence goes on along the minus strand of CM029941.1, from coordinate 87,165 downwards.
GGAGAGGGTTGGGGTGAGGATTGCCCAAGTCTGCTGCTCCTCCCAGATCCCTCTTCCAGAACCTCGCTGCACTGATGTGCTTCTCTGGGCACTGATCCAGAGTGGAAGGGCTTTCCTCAGGATCACTTCTTACAATTGACAGTTAACACCACTGAAGAGAGTCTTTAAAAGGGACAGTGTTTGCCTTGCTGTCAGAAAAACCAGCAAACGACAGGGTTGTGCCCAGTAGGGTGAGTGGGCACAGAAACACGTGGTGCTGGTGCTGGGACAAGGGCTGTTAACTGTGTTATGGGACAGTAATCTGCTTTCAGCAAGAGAATAATTGGACAAGACAATAAAATCTGCAAGTCTTGAAGCTGTCCCCATCACGCTTCTCACTCAGCTTCGCAGAGTGAAACACAACATATCCTGTATTAAGCTGCAATGGCTTTATTTTCCTTCCTGTGCCCTCTTTTAGTAATTACCCAATACTAATACCATATTGAGGATTTATTTGTGTATTTTTCACTACGTATTTCAAGCAAAGCACGTTGCCTCTAATGAATTACGTTGTTTATATGCAGCCCTCCTGAATATATCCTACTTAATTTTAATCAGCTACAATGAAAAAGGTCATTTTCTGCACTAGCTGCCTGGTGCTCTGCAACAGCAATAGAAATCCCATGCTAGAAATGCCTATTTCTCTTCCATGGAAGAAGAGTCTAGGAAGCTAGTTCATATCTAGACATACTCTTGTGATTCCCCACCGTCCTCCTTGCCTAACTAGTCCGAACCTAAGCCATCCCTAAAAGTTTGGAGTCTTGAAGAAGGCAGTAGGACATATTTTCTGCCTGGTTTCCACTGTTCCCACAGTGCAGACACGATTCAAGGGAAATTGAAGTTTGAGAAATACCACCATCCCAATGCTTTGTAACTCGCAAGCCGTATGTAAGACACAGAACTTACATCTTGGCCTACAGAAAAACCTCTAGATTTGCAACACTGCGTTTTTCACCCACTTTTTAGTCAACTAGACACAGAAAATAATCAAAACCCTAGAACTAAGTACTCAGGATTTTTATATGAATTACAAGTCTGCTTAGGAACTATACGTTAACCAGCAAAATCAGTAGAAAATCACATAAGCTATTCAGTAGGAAATGTCTAAATTGGTAACTTCTTACAGACATGAGTTTCTTGCTCAAGCTGGCAAGGAATTTTTATATGGTTAAAAATCTAGCCTTGTGCAGTTAGAGTGTGTAAAAAAGAGATGAATCAAAGTGGTTTCAAATGGCTATAAAATAGTACTTCTGTTTCCACAGAATGTCCTGTACTTCTACATTTGATTTCTTTTCTGAAATGGAAATAAGATTGTCATGATGTAAATTGCAAAATATCAGGATCAGAGGTGCTGCAACCAAAAAAATACAAATCAGGATCCTCTGAGAAATCAACACATTCGTTTTTACAAGGCCAGTTTTGTAAAAAAGATCAGAATTGAAAAACAGAATGAGAAAGTCAAATAAAATCATTTCAATTTTGTGTGTTGTCTCCTCTTGTTTCCTCTACATTGATGTATCCATATGGAATACTTCAATTTAGGCAGCAGTGGTTTTATCTTTTTTCTTGACCAGCCCTACTCACATGCAATATTGGCAGGCAGTTTAGGTGACCCAATAGGAGTTTTTTAATGTCTAACTTTGATAATCCATGACTGATGATTGTGTGAATATGTGAAGTTAGAGAATTATCCTTCCATATCAGTCTGTTCAACCCCTCACTTTGAATCAAATGATCGATAACTCATTATTCAACACCTATTTAACTTCACAGCAGCAAGGAATTGATGTCATCAGCAAGGAAACATGCAGTAATGGTTGCAGATTTCCAAATTAAAAATAAATTAAAAAAATTAAAGACATTAGATGTTAATTTTATGTAACTACTTACCCTCTATTTGACGTTTTACCACCTTCCTGCCAAAGATCAGAATTTTCCTCAGTAAGATGCAATGCTTAAATCACCTCTTTGTGACATTTGAAAGTCCCACAAGACGATGTGATCATTCTTACTTGTGACACTTGTTTATCCCGTTCCAAGCTAACATGATCTCTTTACTAGCTCTTCACTTTTTTCTCTAGCAATAGTCACTGGTGAGACACACTTAGATTCCTATTCCCTTTTTTAACTGCAGCAGATAACTTGACTTATTCAGAGGATCTAAATTCTGATATGTTTTTTTCCTACCTTTTCCTGTGTAAACATTCCCATAGGGAAGGCCTACCTGTTCAAGTATACTCAACTCTCTAGTTCAGAGAAGCTTTCTATATATTTGCAAAGAAGGGTAATCTAAAAAACATATAATTTATGAATCACCTATTTTTCAATTCTACTAGTCATCTGATCAAAGCAGCAGCATTAGTATGTGCAGATACAACAGCAGAGATTTTATTTCAATTCTATTGACTCTCTACCTGCCATATTTCCAGAGAGCTATTACCGTTAGGTGCTATTTTCTCACCAGAAGGTGGGACAAACAGCAGCTCAAGCAAAGAGTTGTGTGTGCTTATTTGATTTGGAGAAAAAAATCTCATATTACTCCGTCTTCAGTAAGTTATATTTTCAGGCAACAGCGTTACTGTTGTTCTTCAGCATATTGAGCACCAACTCCATTGCAGTTCCAGAAACTGCTCTGTTTAACAGTGCTTGCGCTGCTGCACAGTCGCCCTTTAGCACCAATGCCACAAGATAACCGTGGCTTGGAGCTGCAGACCTGAATATGCAAGCAGACATAATCTCCAAAACACAGGCAGAAAATCCCCAGCTGCTCTCATGAGCTGGTCTAGATTGCACTGGATATTTGAGAACTAAATGGGCCGTTTCAGAATGACTCCCAGAAGGTTTGCTCAGATTGTCGATAGCAGTCACAGCAAACCATCCCCATGCCAGCACATATCCAGCAATAAAGCACTGATTCACAACAGCCAACTTTGATTCAAAGATTTACAGGTTGTTTTACAGGAAATAAGAATCTCACAATGGCCTGAGGGTGCTGGCACATCCACCTCAACACTGTCCTCAACTTCTGGACTTACTGATGAGAAATTCAGTAATGGAAAAGCCTATAGCATCAGGGTTTAGAAGTATGAGAGCTACAAACACAAAGTAAGACCCACTACATCCTTATCTTCCTTATTTGTCCCTGGAAGTGTTCACACAGTGTGTAGATGATGCCCTTGGTGACATGGTTTAGAGGCCAAGGCAGTGCAGGGGTGAAGGTTGGACTTTATGATCCTAAAGGTCATTTCCAACCTAGTTGATTCTGCGATTCTTTGATCTTTTTATGCTTTGAAGCATAAAAAATGTATGCTTGAAAGCATAATCTGCTTCCATTATGCATGTTGGAATATATGTGCAGATCATATTGGAATATTCCAATATGCTCTGCACCAAGCAGAGAGTGGGTAGGGAGTGACCAGGTAGGAATCAGATGTACTTTTGTGCTGACAGTCTTGCAGTAATATTTCTTCTCCTTAGTCACAACAGTTTGATTGCTCATTTCACACAAAATTCAAATTCCACATGATAAAAGAAATAAATTAGTGTGTAACACAAAATATAACAAGTATTTTTAACAAGAAATCGATCATTATAGACCTGCTTTTTCAGAATTGTTTTCTGTGGCCTCTTAGGCTAAGGCAGATGTAGAACTAATAGGCAGATCAATAAAAGAAATATACCTAGCAAAGAAAAATACCACGACAGAGTGCTTCGCTGCTTAATGCCGAGACCAACTCTTCTTGAGAAAGGGAAAAAATGTGGGAATAGATCAACCATATGGGGTTAGTAGTTCTATTCACAATGTCAAGTCTCAGCCAAGGTGAGTTAGCTGCTGTTTGATGGGGACAACAGTCCTGAATAAAGTATTCTATGCTGTTCTATATGCTTAGATACTACAAGAAAGGAGGATTTATTCAAGATTCATTCCAAACCATGGACTCTTCAACAGCTTTTTTAGCAGAATCTCACCTAATGAGAGCATGACAAGAATCCTAATTGCCTAACAGAGCCCTTATTTCCCAAGTTTTCCTGTAACTGCATGTACTTAGTTCAGAACAAAGCACTTGCTTGGTGGTGCCCAACTCCTACAGTCCGCGCAATGCCAACCCTTACAATATGTACTTAAGTTCAAAATCAGGGCTCATTTTCCTTGCAGTGCCAAGGGGTCTCCTCTTCCTGCAGACTGCTGCCTCCTCTGATGTTGATTCCCCATTCTGCAGTCAGGGGAAAGCTGAGATTAGAAAGAAATGGGATTTGCTGCTGTTTCCCAAGGCTGGTAGGATTCTGGTCTCCATAGAGATTCAGTGCACATTCACGTCACCAAGATCTCCTGCTTTTGAGGCAGTCCTGTGGGTGGAAATGCAGGGATCTGAGTGCTGTGGGGTGATGCAGGATCTCTGAATGTATGTAATTTTGAAGTGAAAGAAACTAAGGTTTTGCTGTCTTAAATATAGAAGCTTCTTTTCCTTTGTCTATACAGTTGTGTTTTCCTCTCAAGTTACCTCAAAGACTGAAGTACTGCTGCAGCCCCTCTAAAACATAAAACTGAGAGGGCCATGTCACTGTTTTCATAGAAGGGCATGAAGAAAGTTCTAACCTTGATTGCTCTGATCAAGGTGATGACAGGCACGTGTTCTTCCTCAGAACTGGAAATTTCCTCACTGGAGGCTTTCTGCAAACTCATCCTTTTTGTCCCTATAGAGAACTTCTGACTTACACACTGTCTTAGCAGAGCACCAGCCTAAGTTCTCTTCTCTGGGAGAGATGCTTGGCACTGCCACTCCTTGGATCTATTTTTTCTCTCATAAGTGTTCGCACCGACGCTCAGCATTAGTGCCCTTGAATCATCTTGAAGCTGCATGAGCATTTGAGAGATGAGGTTTCCAGTTAATTAGATCTTGCTGCCTAAACTGTGGACTTTTTCATCATCTTCCCTCAGTGTCTTGGCTTCCAGATTAGCAAACTCTGCAGATTCTAATTTCCTTTTCTTTCGGGAGGTGATAATGTAGAGAGTGCCTCGCTCAGCATTAATCTACAGCAGCTTTCCTCCAACCAAGGGTGCAGCCCAAGTTACATCACTGAAACTGTATGCTGCTGCAAAAACCCTAGATTAAAGTCTTAATGATCAATCTATTTCTCGTTTTAACTGGCTATGTTTGGCAGTTTGTTTTTACTGCCTTGAAAGTATTTCACTTCGCTGGAAGGAGAAGAGCTGCAGTTAATGGATTTGAAAATTCCACCCCCCGTTTCTGCACTTTAGTAGTAAAAACGAAAATAAAAATGGAAAGCTAGACCTCAAAGAAGGTGATGCTTTAACTTACCTTTGCTCTTCTTGCCTTTACTCATTTTCCACTACTTCCCTGCAGATGCCGGATTTCCATAGAAGCACACTTAGTATGGAAAAGAAAAGCATAATTCTCTGCAACAAACACTGATGATTTCAAAACAGGATGTTGTGTTAAATAAATAAGAAGAGAGCATGCATGGCTGGTTGAATATATGTAGCTGAAGAAGATGAAGAAGATGAAAGAAGATGAAATTGCATAATCTGCCTAAATAATATTAAGTCTTCTCAGCTAAATCTTAGCAACTAGGCATAATATTCAAGAATAATAATCAGAGTTAGAAAGATGAATATAAGCATGACACATTGGTTTTGCTGTGTCATGGGTTCAGCCGTAGCAGTCATTTTTCTCCTTCTTGGTAGCTGGTGCAGTGCTGTGTTTTTGACTTTTGGCTTGGGAACAGCGCTGATAACACCGATGCTTTTAGTTATTGCTTAGAATGTTTTGTTCTGACCAAGGACTTTCTGAGCCTCATCCTCTGCCAAGGAGGAGGGGAAGCCAGGAGGAAGCAGAGACAGGACGCCTGACCCAAACTGACCAAAGAGGTATTCCATACCACAGCACATCATGTCCAGGATGTAAAAATGAGGGTCAGGGACCTGGAAGGGTGGGGGGTTCACTGCTGGGTCGGGCTTGGTATCGGGTGGTGAGCGGTTGCATTCTCTTTCCTTGTATTTCTCTTGCCATTATTATTACTGGTGGTAGCAGCAGTGATTTGTGCTATATATTTTGAGTTAGTGGATATATATATTATATATATATTTGTGTTACTGGACTGTTCTTATCTCAACCCGTGGGAGCTGAATTATTTCAATCCTCCCCCCTACCCCTCCAGTAGCGGGGGGAAGAAAGAGGGGGGAGTGAGTGAGTGAGCAAGCCAACTGCGTGAGTGGCTTAAACCACAACATGCAATTGCAGGGAAATACAAACCTGCCTCAAGTGGCTTCAGCCCAGACCGCAGCTCTCCCGCCTGAGAGTCCACACCTACTCCATTGCAAACACTTCAGGATTTCAAACCAACTGTGGCAGCTTTCAGCATCTATGTGGTCACTGCTGCATGCAGAAACCATGTCGAGAAATTCTAAACATGCTTTTCCTAGTTTCAGCTCAGTAAGGCTCTCAGAAAGGACATCTCTCATTTCCCCGCACACTTTCCAATTAACCGTGATAAAGGGTGTATCAAGTCTTTGATAACACAGCTTGCTGAACCATCCCCTTATCTTTTCTGCCCATCATCTGACCTATCTGATTGTGACAAGTACCCTTTAGTTTCCCATTAATCAACAGAACAGCTTGCTTAATAATTTCCTGGCCCTTGGTCCTGTAATTTAGGTAATTTAAGCTTTTTTTCTTTCTGTCATAAGCCTAATGGGCACATTCAGGATCATGATGAAGAGCAAAGCTCCTGACAAATGGCAGCTATCTTGTGAACTTTAACAAGTGAGTTTGCAACAGTGAGGAACAATGAGGTGCAGCTCTATTTAAATCAGATGGAGGGAGATGATTTCTGAAAGACGGGTACTGAGCTTCCAGCAAGTGTTGGAAAATCTGCCAAGGACAGAACACCACTTGTGTTAGCAAAACCTATTTCCAAAGCACATTATACACATGGAAGTGGGGTTTGAGATTTTTTTTGTTGTTTTTGGTAAATTCGTACCTGCCTTTACTTTACTAAATTCATACCTGATCGTTTCTTCCATGTAACTCATAACACAAAACTTTCAGCACACAATTTGCTGAATAGGAGCATCCTCCAGTGGAGCTGAAGTCTCTCAGTATTAAACTGTAGCTCTCTTTCTGGAATTACTAGCACCAAATTTACAATACTGATAGTAGAGACCACAGGAGCTTCCACACCAGAGTGTGCAATTTTTGTGCACCCTAGCTGACGATATTTTTCCGTTACTTAACTACAGTAGAACACATCATTTATTGGCTCATGTCTGATCTTTTTGATATGTTTTTAACGCTGGGATCCAATTGCTTAATGACAGAGACCAGTACTGCCGTCATTGTTACTCCACTTCTCACATAAAAAAACAAGCTCCACAGGGGTGGAATTAGCCAATAACTATAACAGCGATAGGATCAGACCCAGAATTCCTGAAAACACCAGTTCACCTGGGAAGGAAGCCAACCCTATACTTGCTAACCACAGGAACCCAGAAGAGTTTATATATTGATTACAAGGTCCCAGAGTAAAACTATTCATTTCTGACTTTACTACAGTCAGCAGTTGTTGGAGCTAATCACAAATTTCCTGTAGTGATCTCATAATTTGATTTGTGTCATTAAGAATGACCTGATTAATTGGCATCTAATTAATTGGCAACCTGATTTCATTGTAAATTCCTACAGTTATTGAATCAATTGTGACCTTAATCTGGTAATTATACTGCATAAGTTCTAGTTAGCGTAGTAAAAGCTTTTGGCTCATTATGTGTATACCTTCTACAAGAAATGCCATTGCTTCTTCCTTTGCTTCTTCACCAATTTATGCTTAAGCTCAGTATAAGATGCACTGAGATGGTTTTTCTTCTATATTTCAGGATGGATTTGTAAGCCAAGGCACTTTGGTGTGGTGTTTACAGAGGTGCAGTGCTGCTTCTAAATCAGTACCTTGTTCCTTACCCAACTGGAAAACAAAGCTGATGATGCCCTTGGTGGCTCCTCCTGCCCCACAGGTACTGTCAGGGAAGGAGCAGCCATGTAGCCATACAGCAACCTGTACAATGCTCCCTTGCCCAGTTTGCAGACTGGGGCAAAGAAAGCTTCTCAACTAATGCACTTTTTCCCTAAACAAAAACACTAACTCTTTTGCTATATCATGAGTTTTCACAAAGCTTCCATCCTTCTGACATGTTCGGTTGTGATTCGGAGAAAACTCCAGGACCAAACTCTCCAGCAAAGTTTTCTAGTTGACAAGCTTTATTACGGGCACCAGGAGACACAGGGGATAGCTCCTCCTAACATGTGCCCCCATATTGCTACACAAGCAGTCCTTATAGAGCTACAGAGTACACATACATATTCGTGAGGCTACGTATGGATTATCTCATTTTCCAGAACGTTCCCCGCACGCGTACAAAAATGTGGTGGGGGTCTTTGGGGTTGTTTACTTCTTCCAACAGTCTTCATCACTGCTGGCAGCCTTTGAAGCATGCAGTAGATGCTTATACCAGCTTAATCAGTTCGTTAGCACCACAGACATAATAATCATCCCATCCTCCTACTTATCAGTTAATTTAACTGCAACCCATTCTGGGCCCCTGCCTTTCCAGATACTCCCTATCTTTATGTCCTGTTCTTCTAGCCTGTTTTTCTTACACTCATTTTGTACTAAGGTCATAAAGGCCTAAACAATGTCAACTACAGCAGTTTATCTTACACAAGGATTTTCAGCATGTTCTCTATCTCTACTCTATATTTTTCTCTCTGTATATCATGCATCTCAGTAATTTTCCATTACTGCTCTTACAAAGCCATCAAACTTAACATTGCTTAAAATTCATTCTAAAGGTTTATATATTTCATTTTGTAATTTTTTCACCCTCCCTTGTCTCAGTTGGCACCGGTCAGTACCTCAGGTGTGTTGGACAGGCAGAGGGACTCCCAAAACCACACTGTTGCATACACTTGACTTCATTGAGAAACCAGGAAAAGTGTAGCTCTATGTAAGAACTGCATTCATGTGGCTGTAATTTGAAGTTTAATGACTTTTCCTTGCATTTATCTGGTTTTGGATCAAGTGTTACATGTGCAAGGTAAAACCCTGCTCCCATAAAAACTCTTAGCCTTGTATGCGCTCTTGTGTGAAGGCAAAGTCCTTCTCTTCCGCTCTCGTCAAGACTGCCAGGAAGTCATATCTGCACGAAAGGACATGGAGTCAGACGTAGCATACAGACTCGGTGCTTTCATTTGTGCAGGGCCTTGCCCCACTGGCAATGGTGCTCGTCTGATCTGAGAGAGGGTCTGAAGGCTGCACAGAACCAAAAATTCCATTGCCTCCACCATCGCTACACTCTGTCACAAGTGGGAAAATCATTCCAACACCTGAGTTAATTCTGATCGAACATACTGCTTTCTCTCCTCAGACAGTGTGAAAGAATATTGATTCCTTGGCTTGCGGAATATGTGGATTTGTTGCCATTTGAATTCCTGTTAATATTGAGTCTAAATATTTAAAATTTAGTACTATGTAAGCTTTTTGAAGAAATCTCCTTAAAGTCTCCTTCCTTTTTAAAGGAAGTTTCCATTTGTCCAAAAGTTATGCATGAGTGCAAACACCAGAAAACTGGATTTTCATTTTTTAGTTGCTTCTTCTGTGATGATATAAATTTAGTCTCACTCCTAGGATTTATGTTTTGAATGCATTTTTTTTTCTTTTTTTTTTTTTCTTATTTTTTTCTTTTTTTTTTGGTAAAGAAGATGAAATTGCATAATCTGCCTGAATAATATCAAGTCTTCTCAGCTAAATCTTAAGCAACTAGGCATACTATTCAAGAATATTAATCAGAGTAATACAAAGGAATGAGTCTTTAAAATTCCCTACTACAAAATACAGTGGATAAGTGAGAGTTTTCTTGCAATATTAAATGCCCTGCCAAAGGTAGTTCTCCCTGTTAACCATCCTTGTTGTCATAGTTGTTTACTACACATGTGCGCAGTGGGATATGAAAGGAAGCAAGAGGTTTACTGCAGAGAACAGTTCCTTCAATTACTGTCTCCATGGACCTTCAGCTGCAAAACCATTAGTACCAGGAGCAATAAAAGATCTTTATAACTTTGAAATACTTTGCCCCTTGAGTAGAAATCAAATCCTGGGGTAGACAACTAAGCTTTCTACACAATGTGCGAGGAAACCTGGAAGCCTCCGCACAGAGACGTGAACCAGGTCTAGGCTGCTCCTGGGAGCCATTATCTTTATCTCATCTTGAAAGCTAACCCTTTTTACAGGAAAGAAAATACAGACTCCTGGGCCTGACAAAGAGTACAAAGGAAAATACGTCTGGTTTTCAGCTCCAATTTAGCTGAGATGAGCCTACACCTTTCTTCAGGCATTGACTCCTGGCAAACATACACCTGAAGGAAAAGGCCAGATGCCAGGGACCCTTTTTTGAGGTGTTCTCACTTTAAGGCAACAAGTTATATTCCTTTCTTACCCGGTGATGGGGCGGCCTCCTGCTTTGCTTCAGTGTGAGAGGAGAGGCCCAAGGCAACCTCCCACCTACCATATAATAGCATCAATAACTTGCCCAATGTCCTGAATTCCTCCCAGGAGTGTAGTTACTTGTAAAAAAAGGTGAATTGGGATTTGAACACCTCTCTTCCCCTTCATTCTGATGGCGGTCTCCATGGAAGGAGGGTTTACATCCTTTTATATGGGGGTTGCAACCTTTTGGCCTTTCCCATGCATAATCTGAGAAGCCAAACATAATGCACCCCCCTGGGGACTTAGGATAAAACCCAATTATTTTTCAGTGTGTAGCTGCAAGCTGAACATGTTCACAGCTTTGGGGAAAGGGAGAGAACTTCAGAGGAGAAAAAGGTGGGGCAGCACTGCTGTTTGGTCACCTACAGGGAGTGGCATCAACTTCTCTAGCACTGTCTGGGGTACAGTACGTCTAAAATGCTGCCCAACTCCTTCATCGGATTTAGTCTGACTTCCACTATGTATGGAGGTTTGCGATAACGCCATTCTATCTTCCGGCAGGGCCTCTGAGAGCTGAGGTGCTGCCAGAGCCCACATCAACACACAAATTTTGTTCCTCACTGAACTCCAAAATGCTGGTTTTAAATATAGAACTATTATTTAAAACCTTTTGTTGTTGTTGTTGCTCAGCAACTTGTCTGTAATGAAGGATATACTGCTAGCGGGCTTCCTTGTAGATGGAAGCCTGAACATCAGTCAAAGCAGCATCCAGTTAGGTGTGTGCTGGCCAAGACAATGATGAATTATATGTCAATCTGTTCTATTTAACATCAGTGAAGTCAGCAGTGGTAGAAAGTGGCAAAGCGGCAGCACAGACGTTGTTCTGTAGCAAAAGACCAGACAGAATATGAAAGGCGGTGGACTGGCTCACCGAGTCTGAATTGAAAGAGAGTTGTGGCGTGAGCAGTTAAGCAGACGTTGTGTGTAGTGACTCATTTTTGGACTGCTGCCACACAGCCTGCAAGCAGCCCAGTTCACATCGAGTGCAATGGTTATGGGGTCACAGCCTGCCTTCTCCCACTGCAATAACACAAGATGCTGAACTGATTCGTCAGATTTGGGTCAACCGTCTGAAAGCCACATTTTCTGTTCACAAGAAACATCTTCTTTGTTTTTCAGAAAGCTCCAGTCCAAATTTCAGAGTAAGTCAAATAAAATTTATTTACAATCCTTCCAAACAAGAAATTCAAGACAAAAAGTGTTAGAAAATGTAAAAACATTTCAATAAGCATTCGATACACCACTGTGCTTAATACCTGAATGTCAGCTTCATTCTTCAGCAGACCTTGTTTCTTTTCAAAGCAAGAAAGTGAATAATTTCAAGCCTTGAGGTCAACAATGCTCATCTTCCTTCCGAAGGATGTTCCAAATGTTTTCCTATACTTCATTGTAAGGGTTTCTAAAACAGAATCATTAATTTGGGCTGGAAGAAGCACCTGGGGGCTATGCAGTCCTGCTCAGAGCTGTGCCTCATCCAGTCAAACCTCCAAAGGTGGTGATTCCAGGATCCCCCTGTGCAATCTCTTCCAGCATTTGGTCACTCTCATGGTAAAAGTTTTATTCCCAGTGTCTAATCAGAATCCACCATGTGTTAGCTTGCATCCATCGCCTCTCACCCTATAGCCACTCATCTCTAAGAGGAATTTGTCTTCATCATCACCGTGTCCTCCAACCAGGTAGTTGTAGATAGCTTAACATCTTCCCATGTCATAGAATCATAGAACCATGGAATGGTTTGGGACGGAAGGGACCTTAAAGCTCATCCAGTTCCAACCCCTGCCACAGGCAGGAAACCTTCCACTAGAGGAGGTTGCTCCAAGCCCTGTCCAACTTAGTCTTGAACGCTGCCAGGGATGGGGCAGCCACAGCTTCTCTGGGCACCTTGTGCCAGCTCCTCAGCACCTTCACAGGGAACAATTTCTTCCTGATATCTGACCCAAATCTCTCTTGTTTCAGTCTGAACCCATTAACCCTTGTCCTATCACTACAGCCACTGGTCAGTAGTCCGTCTCCAGCATCGAAGCTGAGTAAACAGTTATCTCAGCCACTTAGGTCAGATTCTTCAGACCCTAAACCATCTTGTTGGCCTCAATGGGCTAACTTCTGGATGTCAATGCTTTTATTTTAATGGGAAGCCCAAAACTGGAGGCATCACTGCAGATGTGGTTTCAGAACTGTCCTCCACAGAGGAAGCATTCCTCACCCTGGTTTGTGAGCTGTGCTCTGGCTAACATAGCCCAGGTTTTCCTTCCTTACTGCAAGGACCCACAGTTGCTGTATCCTTCTCTGATTCAAAAGCTCTGGCTTTCAGAGACCCACAGAATTCAGTGGGAGATTTATACCTTTGTTGTGGTGGGCAATGCTACTGAGGCTGAGGATAAAGATTGGGGAATAGGCAGTAAGAAACGCCTAAAAGCATCTTGGCTCTGGCTGTGTTGTTACCAAGGCAGCAGAAGGTAAGATGGAGATGCCTAACCCAATTAGATTGGTTTTTTCTTTTGTATTTAGAAGTCAAAGTTCATTTTTCCTAAGCTGGATTAAAAGTTAGATCAATGGCAGGTGGATCAAAATATAATAGTGGATGAAAAAGCATCTACGATGGAAATAGACTGTCAATCACAAAACCTCCATATTGTGTCAATAATCCATCTTCTAAAAGTTCATGGTGGCTGTAAGAAATATGACATTTACCACGTAGATTTTATTACTTTTTGCCTATTCACCTCCCACAGTAAAATTGGAGGGTTTTTTTCCTGAATGATCTCTCATTAAAGCCTGAAAAGAGCTCTATTCTAAAAAGATAAGATTTTTAATAATACATTCTGCTGTGTCTCTTGCAAATACACCATTCTTATGTAGCAGCCTTGTAAGTAACATTCCTTGTCTGTCACTAAGTTGCTGCCACCAAGCACAGGCTGAGATAGCACTTTCCTTTCAAACACCTCTCACCTGGCAGTTACAACTTAGAATCAAGAATAGAATCACAGAATAGTCAGGGTTGGAAAGGACCTTAAGCTCATCCAGTTCCATTCCCCCTGCCATGGGCAGGGACGCCTCACACTAAACCATGCCATCCAAGGCTCTGTCCAACCTGGCTTTGAACACCGCCAGTGATGGAGCATTCACAACTTCCCTGGGCAACCCATTCCAGTGCCTCACCACCCTCACAGGAAAGAATTTCTTCCTCATATACTATCTAAGCTTCCCCTGCTTAAGTTTGAACCCGCTACCCCTTGTCCTATCACTACAGTCCCCAATGAAGAGTCCCTCCCCAGCATCCATAAAGGCCCCCTTCAGATACTGGAAGGCTGCTATGAGGTCTCCACACAGAAAAGCTTGACAAGAATTATTCTTTAGGCCAAAATTCCTTACATCTCTAAAACCAAATTCAGTATTTTCAGATACTTTACTGGGACAAGAGTCCCAACTATTTTACTTTCATCACCATCTATGTAGAATCACAGAATCCCAGCCTGGTTGGGGTTCAGAGGGACCTTAAAGCTCATCCAGTTACAACCCCTGCCATGGACAGGGACACCTTCCACTAGAGCAGGGTGCTCCAAGCCCCGTCCAGCCCAGCCTTGAACTCTGCCAGCATGACCCTGTTTTGCAAGGATGGCGACAATGCCCTGGCAGAATTCCCAACTGGCTAAGCTATTTTACATAAACTTTTTTCCTAAGCCATGTGCAGCATAACTGTACAGCGTGAAGCTAAGCAGATGATGCGCGTAGGCTGTTGAGAGTGCGGCTGCTAAGGACGCGAGTTGAAAGAACCCCCAGGTATGCCTACCTCTATCTATAACACACAAGTGAAAAGTGCTTCACAAACCTTCAGTGAGAAGCTGTCACCATCACATAGTGCCACTGCCTTCATCTACCTACATCTGCACTTCCCCACTTGTCTACCAACACATGGCCCAAGTGGCAGCGCTGTACTGCTTAATCACAGCCTTTTGGGGTGAAAAATAATACCAAACCCAGTTGCTTCCCTCCATAGTCTGCCTTTTACGAGATATCATAGCTGCATGGAATAATTCATAATGGACAGAGACAAAGTTAATTCCCAGGCGCCCAGCGAGCAGCTGTAAAAGATTCATCTGATCAGCACTGGAGAGGTTTTCAGCAGAAATTCATGTCCTTTTTTTGGTAGAGTTTAGTACAGCTTTGCTTTAAAAGAAAAATAATTAATGTGTGCTTCTCTCCAGCCGTAAAATACACCCATATAAATGTGTTATCTGTCTATTAGTTTAAGTGAAAAATGTATTGGAACCTCTGATTAAAAGGGACAAAGATATCCCTCATTGCTTTTGACAGGTTGGATATTGCCGAGCAGTATCTTCCCCTTCTCTGCCAGCAGAACAGCTATTATGAAACCAGGGCACACTCTCATCAGTAGAAGCTCTGTGCTATATTTCAGTGCATTTTTTATGTTATCTTTTTATTCCTCTGGGAGGGAGCAGCAGTATGTCCTGGCTTTCATCTTAGTTTACCCCAGCGTAACTAAATTCAGATATAAATTCTGCTGTGCCACCTCTAAGGGGACAATTCTCTTCTGCAAGAGCTGCTGTCGTGTCAAGGGAGACATGTCCTTTATCACTGGATAACTTGGACTGTTTACTGTCTTTTACTAAATTGGGTAACTCACACAGTACTTATTTAAAGCCCTTTTATGCAGCAGTATGACTCCAGAGCTGTCTAGACCCATGGAATGGCATGTCTCCCTTGCCAGTGTCTAGACATTCTTGCTGCATAAAAGAGCTTTAAGTAACTACTGCGTCAGTTACCCAATTTAGTAAAAGACAGTAAACAGTCCAAGTTATCCAATGAAAAAGTCTGATGAGAAACTTCGCCTTGGATCGACAATGCTTAAAGTTTCCCCATGACAGTCAAGTGTGTAGCGCGCCATGCAGTCCACAGGCATGCCCTGCCACACCAGGGACGAAGCAGGGAGATGGAGACGCAATCTGCTCTCCCCTGTAGCTGTCAAGCCCTGATTCAATAACGCCGGCTGTTGTCTGACAAGTGTGAGTTTTGTTTAGGAAGACAGAAAGGAAACCGAAGATTTGCTTTTGTACTTCACCTGCCAGCACCTTGGCAGATGGCTTGAACAGGGCATTTGGCTATTGTTGAGAAATAGGCTGTAACAGCTCCAACAAACCCAAGTCAGAAGAATTCAAGGTTTGCTTTCAAAGCTTTCACACCCCTTTCACATTCCCCGACCTGTGAGCTCACTCACTGCCATTGAAGGGAGCATTGTTGGCTAAAAGAGGTTTCAAGCTGCCACCTGTTTTTCATTAGCAATCTGGCTATCAGGACCATCCTATTCATCCCTAAAGGATGTGCCAGCATCTTTTTCAAAGTCTCTGTTGAATTACGCTCCTCCTGACAATAAACACATTCCTGTCATTTGGTTCCAGGTTTGTTCAGTGGGAGTTTGTAATAGTAGATAGCAACGAGGAAAACCTGTATCAAAAATGAGTTAGAAATTAACGCCAGGACGAAGACTGGTGCCTTGTAAAAAACTGTGACACAGCGTTGGACCTAAATCATTTAACTGAGGACAGTCTGGCACACGTAACCAAAGACAGATCTGAAGTTATATGTATGATTTAACTCAATTTACGTCTATCATTTAAACACAAATCAGGCTGGACAAGAGAATGCTCCTGAAGGGGAGACCTTAGAGCAGCTCCAGTGCCTAAAGGGGCTGCAGGAAACTTGGAGAGGGGCTTTGGACAAGAGATGTAGAGACAGGACAGCGGAATGGCTTTAACCTGCCAGAGGGAGGATTGAGGTAAGCTCTTAGGCAGAAGGTCATTCAGGGACCTTCAGAAACCAGCTGGAATGTGTCTTCCTCTCACACTGCTCCATGCTGAATGCCAAACTTCTCCTGAATGAAGCCGATATCTGTCCAGCTGCCTGGCTCCAAGGGACTGTCAGGCAGTGAAGCCCAGCTCCTCGCTGTCATGAGCATCCACATCATACAACGTTTATAAAACATCAAAACCCAGCTTGTGTTTCCTGCCTTTATTCTGCTGCCAGAAAACCATTCTCAAAGTTTACCCCATCAGTGGCTGGCAACCTTCTAATTTCCGCATTAGACTTGCTCTCGACTGATGTTACTGCTGTGTGTTTCTATAAATTGCCCTCCAGCTTAAAGAGCTCTACAGCTAAACAAGTTTTTGTTCTTCACCATTCCTCCTCCCAGTGAAGTTAACATCCCCATAATACCAACACACCACTCAGGTAGCTGAATTTAAAATAAAGAGAATAGAGTGGAATTACTCAAAGAGTGTGTTGAGAATAATAAATGTAGTTACTTAAGTTTGTATTTAAAATTGATTTAAAATCAAGCCTCCTTAGAATTCAATGACAAAATTGCAGTAATCATCAGTGGGACCAGAATATCATGTCACAACATATCATGGGGAGCACTTAAACACAAGTACATGCTGCCAAACAACTTTCTACACAAATATTTTCCATTCCTCCTGCTTACCTGCTAAAGTCTATGAAAAAGTGTGTTCTGCAAAGTGCCCAGAAGCCATTAATTTCAGGCTATTTTGAACTAGGGATGGGAAGAAAATCTCAGAGCCCCTAACAACCAGGATCTGACTTCAACGCCTCTCATAGAAACAGATACGACAAAGAGAAATGAAGAGCAGCTTGCCATTTTCATCATTCTAAAATGCCACTAAAACAGTGACAGAAGCGCAAAGTGAAGGCTGAAGGAGTGCTTATGATACTTCTTTCCTCATTTTTCCAGATTAGGCTGGAAAAAATTCATCTCCACCTTCCTTTCCACAAGTCCAAGATATGCACAGAAGCAACAGAGCTGTAGGACTGGGGCAGGGACAGACCTGGTAGGTGAACTATTTATCGAGTACACTGCAGCACTGAGTTCAGCTGGGACTGAGAGAGATTTTATTAATAGGGTAATTTTTAGTGAAAATTTCCACTTTATTTGGACAACACTGTAGAAAGCCTAACAGCTTAGGAGAAGTGTTTTTAAGTCAAACCCAGCAAGTATTGACAAAAGGCAATGGAAAAGAGTCAGTAAATAATTTTCTCATTCCATAGACATTGTCTTACAAGAAATAGATTGTAATACTGGAGTTTGGATGGGTTGCAGTGGTGGCTGACATTGGCTGGGACAAAGAGCTTGTCTTTTCAATGAGAAATAGCTACACAAATGATGGAGGTTTCTGTCTTTTCAGAGTGTGGCCCAAGAGGAAGTGGTTTGATGTATAATGTCCTCATTGGTGCTACTCCAATCACAGCTTCCGAGTGAGTACTCTGAGTATTCAGGACACATCAGCTTCTGGTCACCCTCCCAAAATGGAGAAATGGAAGAACTCCTCTACTGGCGTTGGCTCCAGGTCTCTGAAAGAAACTAAACACCTTGGCAAATCCAGAATGCCATCCCAAACCCACTGTCTCAACAGTTACGGTGTGTCTCAACTCTAAACGACCATCAACAGTCTTTCACATTAAAGAATTAACTCCTCTTGGTTTCCTTGGAAGTGCCTTTACACCTGTCTCAAGGCTAAGCTGCCTGGATCAAGAGCACATGCACAGTCCTGCTTCTTCTTCTGGGGGGGTCTACTGTGTGAAGTACTTCTTTTATCTGCTCATACACCAGTCTCATTCCCCTCCAAACTTTGAAGTCCTTTTCTTATTCTTTCATAAGGCATGTCCTTCATTTTCATGACACCATTCCCCTTTTAACTTCTTTATCTCTATAGCTTGTCCTATATACCAGAAGAATGATACTCTGATTTGCTGTTCAAAGTATATACTTTTTATACTCTAAATCACAGTTCTTTGGTTGATATCTTTTTTCACTATTTTGACTTTTTTCACTATTTTGAAAGACAAATTACTCATGACTCATTCTGAAGAGAAAATGCTACCAAATACTTTTTTGTTTACTCTAATTTATTCTTAGCTTTTGAAAGTTAACTGTCTTCACACCTTCTTCCACAATCACTGTAGAGTGAGAGAACCCCAGGCAGCAATGCCAACTACTTGTTCTATCTTGGGGTGGAATATCATGATCTTTGGAAAAGCTTGTCCCCTCACCACCAAGCACAGAGTGAGCCCGGGAGCATAATATTTCACCCTTCTACTCTAGCATCACTTAACAGATACCTCCATTCACACAGCAACTACTTCACAGTGAGGTTTGATCACTTTCAGATCAGTTAATCTGGACTTTCTGAATAACCTAGTCACTGTAATTTCATTTAGCTCATCCTTCTCCAGGTCAACAAAAAGTTAAAGTGTCAGGACAAGAACCTAGGCTTGAGCTGAAGAGAAATCATGCCATTGCAGTCATTGGAAGTCTGGTTCAAGGTTTATTCAATTTCTCAGTCAAAAACTGGCACTTCATTTCTCATTAGAATTTGTCTAGCTGTGCATTTTAGTCAATTTGCACTTTTTGATGAAGAGAGTCCACATAACCTCCTTTTGGTAAAATGGAGAGTTTTCTACATGGGGCACAATTTCTGGCCTCAAATAATTTGAGTGGTTTGTCTCTGTACTCTTTTCACTTCTTCTTCATCATTTCTCTTGTAACAGAGCTCAGAACTGGGCCCATTTATTGTCTTTAGAAGTGCTACGCAGAAGGCAGTGTCACCTATTCGTTTCCATACAACTCCCCCTTTTAGAAATGAATCATCCCACACTTACACTGTTTAGACACTATGTAATCAACGTGATTCATAAATAACTACACATCCCTTCATCATTTGTATTGCTACCCTATGAATTTACTGTAACAGAATTCCCCAAGAAGGGCAGCTCTGCATTGGCACCCAGTAGCCAAGTGGTATTACCCAGCTGCATGTTTAGCTGTCTACAGTGCTGAAAGGTAAGGAGAAACAGTAAGTTTCATTGTGGAAGAAAACCACATAATTTTTGTTGACATGCTTTTTCGAAGATTCTCTCCTACACCATTAATGTAAAGTCAAAAGATGCAATTAAGATAAAATTACTCATTGCTCCTATTAACTTCAGTCTTAGCTACGGAGTATTATGGCTCCTAGATGCCTCTTATTGAGCAGTAATGAAAAATTGAAGTGAAAAATTGGTATATGGTACAATGCACACTCAGATTATCAAAACTATAAACACTTCTTGACAGCACCATCTTTTTCCTATGCCTTTATATAACGTGATGGAGAATTATTCCCTGATTCATGCAAACTCCAAGTCTCTATGAACACATAAATAATTGATAACAATAAACAATTAATTTTCCAAGTGATGACATTGTTACTTCTTTGCCACTTTTGGGTAGGCACTAGAAATATTAATAGATCAAGGTGATGAGTAAAGCAAAGAATAGTCAACAATGCGGAAGATGAGACCATTCCTCAGTAAAGCACAACTTACACTGCTCTGTTGGAAATTGATTAATGTGTGAGAATTCAGACAGGATATGTTGGGGACCTGATTATTCAGAGGAAATTGGTAAGCCCCAGCGCTCTGCTGGGAACAGTCAGTGACAATCTACCTGCAGCCGCTCAGGGCCTATGCTTCTTTTCTCCTGGGGATCACCCCCTGTGCAATGCCCCTGTTTTAAAAAATGGCTTTTTCAGGGTACATTTGGCACATAAAAGCAGTAAAATCATGTCCATCTACCCCTGGGTGACAAGCGCTCATGCACGAAGAGCAAACCAGGCTTTACTCCAGTCAAAATTTGAGGTTATTTTGGTAATTTCTGTATCCTAATACCTTGTGATTCTCAGGAGAAGCTCTCATTTTTCTTATAACATTCTTTTGCTTCCTCCGGTGCCATAAACATTTTCATTCCTCTCCATCCTAGGCTGCCCATGCTTTCTCACAGAGGCAGATGGTGCTCATGTGCTCTTACAGAAGCGTGACCCTCAGCAATGAACCCATCCTTTAGACGCTTGCACTAGTCAAAGGTCACTGAAAACATGTTAGGATGAAAAAGCAGCATCTGAGACACAAGATAGACAAAGCATAGTCTTTGTCATTGAGTACTTAAATTTAAGCTAATGTCACCTCTGTAAGTCGGCTGCTGCAAGAGACAGGAAGTACAGAGATGGAAAGATTTCCTTCAAAGAAAGGTGCCCAGCTCTTTCTACCTAATCACCCATAAGTTTACATTTAGGTGTCCGTGTAAATGTCCTACTAATGAAAGTGTCAAAATTACCTGTCAAACCTGCAGGGGAAGTTGGATGCCTCTGAATGTACCCAAAGACAACTTACTCCCATAGTGTAAAGCTGGGGGTAAGAAGTTTGGATCCCAACCTTACACCTCCAATGTCCAGTTAGGAAATCGTCCTCATATTCTGCATTATGAATCAAAGGGACTTGTCAAAGTCAGTGGCCTAACAATGAGTGATAACTCCTGTTCTCCTATCCAAACCCTCGAAAATCATGCTCCCTACAGCCCCTCCGAAACAAAGGACCGGTGTTCTTGGCCCAATGAGGTCTGTAAAGAATGCAATGGAATCATCAACATACTTCCCGCTTTCATTTTTTATTGTTAACTAACAGTGAAACAACCCTTAATCATTTCATCCTAATCTTCTACAAGACAGAATGGAAACTTCAAGCACAAGGTCATCTTCTGATACTGCCCGAGGTAGCTTCTCTTCTTCTCTTTGAAAGTTATATTCTCCTACAAGGCTACTAAAAGCCCACTTAACCCCTTGCAGTCTTTGTGAAGGCTCTCAGTCATCTTGACAAACATTGGCAATGTCACCCTGCAGGTTTTCCATGACATTCACTCCTTTTCCGCCTTCTTTACTACAGCATGATACTTTTCAAAACTGTAGAAAAAGTGACTCACTGAATGGCATGGCTTATGAGAAACGGAGCTGCTCGTGATAGGATGTTCCTTGTGACAAACGCATCACCCTTCCGCTTATCTCCAGCCGTGGACTCTGTTATCAGATAGGCAATTTGTTTATGTGCCATCTTGCACATGGCAGCCTGCAGCAGATTGCTTTGCGATGGGATGTGGCAAGAGGGCATGACGCAAGGGTGACATTAAAGGTTACGACCATCAGGTGCCTCTCCCAGGAGTAACCCAGCCCTACCTTTCCTGCAGGACTGCTTTCGGTCTGGAACCGCAGCAGGGAGGTTCTAGTCCCACCTCAAAGCCTGTTTTCCTGCGACATGCCTTACCCCCACCACTACCCTTCACTGTGAGCTGAATTCTTGCTCAGGTTTTAACCTGGGAGCAACAGTTGTAGACCCACAGCTTTGGCTTTGCTTCAGATCAATGCAGCTCTTGTTCATGCTGCTTCTGCAAATAGACCTAAGGGGAAACTTATTCCAGAGAAGAGGGTTTGCATGACACTCACACAGTTATCTTCTGGTTGTGTTACAGCAGCAGCTCAGGGCCCAATTTTAACCAGACTCTGTAACAGTGCCCTTCTCTTTCAGTGAAACAGGCATACAGAGCCACAGAAAAAGGATTCCAGTGGTGCATGTGTAAGACATTATGTTGTTGTCCATGTGAGTATACATTTCACCTCTACTTATTGCTACATTCTACTGTTATCTCTTGCTAGGAGTTTTCTTCCATTTATCATTAAAATGTGCAGCTATTTAAACATAAGGAGATACATAACCATACAGATTACTGACCTCACCTGCAAGGATACTGGGGCAGGAAGAACAACAAACAAAAGGGAGAAATCTCTCCATTGTACATAAAGAGATATTAAAGTCAATTTTCAGGCAGTGTCTAAAGGTTGATTAATTCCAGATACCTGCACCATGACTCCTGATAACCCTCTCACATGCAGAACAAAGGCAAGTCCCCCTTTATCTCTGTATTTCAACCTTCTCCCCCTAAACTCTCTGATTGCCATCTCTAAATTAAACCTCAATTTCAAGCCTTTGAACAGCTCCACCTCAGCTCCCATCTGCGCCAGAGAATTAACACTTCTGCAATGGGAAATCTCATTCCTTTCTCTTAGGGGGAAGACCAGTTTCCTCCCAAAATCCACCCACAGGGGCCAGATATGTGGTCTTTGCAGACCAGGCTGTCTTTGAGAACAGTCAGCTTTAAGAGTACTCTAGTGTAGTCCGCCCACCCCTGTTTGGTGAGAACCAGAGCTTCCATTGCAGAGAGGTGTTACATACTGGGAAGGCTTTTATCATCTTGACTGCTCTCACCTCACTGTAGAGAGCATCCCCATGGTCTGTCCTCCCCCCAGCAGTCTCACTTCAGCTATGAAACATCTCCAAGGATGCCATGGAGTCCAGAAATACCCAGGGACACCTAAGGACGGGCTCAGCTTCAGACAGGAGATGTTCAGGGTTGACTTGGCTGCCAGTCTTTGGGATTTCTATGGTCATTTCTGCTTAGCTGCACCCCATCCCTTGCCAACACACTCCAATTTCCATGTCCCTCTATGGCCATAGTTTTCCCTTTTTGGAGCTGTTTATACTGTCAAGTACAGTGTTTTTACATTATTTGTTAAAGATAAGGGATAGAATTATCATCCAGGATGGGAAATAAGACTTTCACCTCTTTCACTGCGGTAACGTTTGTTATGCTATTTTCTGTTAAAGAATGAGAGCATTTTTTTCAGGCTGTTAACTTTTGTTTTCTTTTTCCTCAAGGATTACCAAAGAAAAGGAACAGAAGATTTTTAAAAAAGCTCTCATGGAAGGCAAGTTTATCTTTAGCAGCAACTGCATGTTTGTTTGCATTTCTTGATAAAGCTTAATTACAAAACCTTCACAGAGGTAGCTGTAGAACAGCCATCTCTAGTGGCGGCAATAATGACACGGGTAAACCTGGTAATCTCTTTCTTTTTTCTTCCCTTTTAAGAGTTTGGAGTCTGATAAAGAACTGGGATAACAAAAAGAAATTAGTTACAGTTAATTTTAACACAGTAAGGCAGAAAAGTACAGCAGATAAATCTTTCAGTGCAGGAAACCCCAAAGCTTTCTTTGATGTCTGTGCAGATATAGCTTCATTGAGAGCCACATGTTCATTAATAAATGCGTTACCAGACAAATTCACTGAATTAGCACTGTCCAGATATTGTCATTCCCTCAACCGAAGCATTTTGAGGAAAAATAGACTAAAAAACGCTTTCAATTGGGAAAAACACCCTAACTTTGTCACTTCAGGATTTTCATCACCTTCTCCATTCCCCCGCTTTTCTTACCCCCAAGTTTTCCCCACAAGATTTTCCTCTCTCTTTTTTTTTTTTTTTTTAACAAGCTTTCTTCATTTTATTTTAGCACTGAAAAGAAATTAAGATGAAGCAGGGTAAACCCTTAAACAATGGCTTAGTAAAAACTGATTATTCAAGCAGCTCTCACCACTATAGTTGACATCCGCACATCTCAAGGATTGCAAACGTCCCCAGCTAATAACCTCTGACAGTTTTGAAGGGAGATGCTCGTGGATTTCAACAGTTCTTGGGCAGACCAAAGGAAGACCAAGGACAGGTACACAATTCAGTGACGAAGCTCTTAACCTGTGATAAGCCAATGGCCAAGCACCACTGCAGAGTGTTCTGGAGAGTCTTGGAAAATGGAACTGCCGGGAGAGTGGTCCACCCAAAACAGGGATGAAATGGACTGACGTGAGGTTTCTGCTCTCTGTGCAGGACTTGGTGTAAGTGACCGTTGGCAGCTGGGGAAGAGAAGCCCAACACCTGAGGGGTTTATCACCAGCCACCGCCATGTCCCGTTAAGCCATGAGGATGCACAGACAGAGACAAGCGGTTTCCTCCTTTCACTTTACATCTTCACCCCTCACGTTCTGGGCAAAAACACTCCAAGAAACCTGAGTTCTTGCTTCTTTGCAGGAACTCGTGTTGCTCGTTATGCCTTAGAGGCTTTGCATTTTGAGCTCCTCAAGGTTTCAAACCCTGCTCGTCACCACAGCAGCTATGGGATGCTGCTGCAGCTCCCGTCTGATGTGACAGTGCCTGCAGGTTGCTGCAGCAGCTGCGAAATACCAAACAGCAGTTTCAAGTTTAGACTGACATTTGTTGCTTTCCATGTGCTCTAAGCAATTAGAGCACATGAAAAATACCATTACTAAGGTAATGGCATTAGCTCTACTCTCATTAAAATAAGACGCCTTTAGTTCTACCCTCCTCCCGCTTTCTGGGTGTTTTCTTTTACTACAGTGGGTGGGAACTTGATCTATACAGAGCCATCCATTAGGAACAGAAGGGTTTTCCTACCATAACCTCCTAAATGAAATAGTACAATAGCAAACTTTAGCCCAAATGTCTTCTTATCCAGAAGTAGTCATGCAGTCTGATATTCTTGTTTGAAATGAAGTTTCAGGATTATGAAGTCACAAAATTCAGACAGAATCCGTATGAAGTTCGATTAAATGAAGAAGTGGGAAACATCAATATTACAGTGATCTAGCATCATCTGTGCCCCTTACGCCCTAGGAATGGTGGCTACCCAGCTAGATGCTTACCATTAATAGTTGATTATTTTCATTAAATACAAAGCTAAATGTAAATAAAAATATAAATGCAAAGGTTTGATTAAAAAAAAGGTAAAACTAACACCAACTGAGCTAAGAAAGCTTTTTGCTAGCTCAGGATCTCAACCACAGCAAAATTAGCAGTATTCAATGTTCAGCAGTATCTTCAAAGCTACAATACCCTATCCCCGAGGAAATGCTTCTTAAAAACCTCAAAGGAACATTGATAGCAGCTTCATGAAGGCCCAGGAGGGGGAAGGCAGAGGATGGCCCACTGATGTTTGCTCAGGAGAAGCATAGGGAAGAGCAGAAACAGTAATGCCCATGGCAGCTGCGCAGCTACATGCCATGTACCAGGAGATAAATGCCTGTGAGCATTAGCCCTTCCTTTAGAGCAGTAACAGGAATCCCTCGGCACATCAGCTGCATGAGCCCGATGGACCCATCGGCACCGGGATGGGACCTCGTTGGGGATTTCCCAGCCAAGAGGTGGGGAAAGGCTGAAGGAAAGCAGAGAGAGTGGTGTGCGGGGATGCACCCCCAGAGTGTGAGCAGCAGCTCAGGGAGGGGATCCTGGACCTCTGCTGTGCTCTGCTCTGGGGAGACCCCCCCTGCAGTGCTGATCCAGCTCTGGGGCAGCAGCACAGAGGGACGTGGAGCTGCTGGAGCGAGGCCAGAGGAGGCCATGGAGCTGCTGCGAGGGCTGGAGCAGCTCTGCTCTGGAGCCAGGCTGAGAGAGCTGGGCTGGGGCAGCCTGCACAAGAGAAGGCTCCTGAAGGGGAGACCTCAGAGCAGCTCCAGTGCCTGAAGGGGCTGCAGGAAACCTGGAGAGGGGCTTTGGACAGGGGATGGAGGGACAGGACAGGGGAATGGCTTTAACTGCCAGAGGGGAGACTGAGATGAGCTCTTAGGCAGAAGCTCTTCCCTGTGAGGGTGCTGAGGCGCTGGCACAGGGTGCCCAGAGAAGCTGTGTCTGCCCCATCCCTGGCAGTGTTCAAGGCCAGGTTGGACACAGGGGCTTGGAGCAACTGCTCCAGTGGAAGGTGTCCCTGCCTGTGGCAGGGGTTGGAACTGGATGAGCTTTATGTTCCCTTCCAACCCAAACGGGTCTGTGATTCTATGACTGTATAAGCCTGAGTCATTTTCTTTAATGAGAGTTCCTCACCCTGCTCCATCACGGTGGTTTCACAAGCCTTGGACAACCCATGATGCCATCCCAAGAGCTTCATCTCAGGAGCAGCCTTGAGAGTTCACCGCATCTGTGGAAGAGATCAAACTGAAGACCACCCGTTTCCATCATCCCATCCAGCAAAGGCACTCTCCGACATCCTCTGCCTGGTTCCTGCCATTCCTGGACACCCCTTTATTGCACAGCAGGATACCCGTTTTCTGATAGGCAGAATCTGCTGCTTGCTGTCAACAGGGGTAAGCGTAACAACTCCATTGGGGCAGCTGGGGCATTGGTGATGCTTATGGCTCACCTCAACCACCACGTCCTCCCTCTGGTAGGAGAAGGAACAGCAGCCCGTTCGTTTGTTTATTTTGATAGGCAGCATTTTTTCCTGTAATCAAGTATTACATTTTAAGAAGCTGATTTTCTGAAGCATGAAATGGGTATACAAATACAATTTCATGACCTGTAACATCCAATTTCAGAATCTTTCATCGAGAAGCAGCTATCTGACGGGAAACCAAAGACTCTCATTTCTTGGAAAGTTAAACGTAAATATTTAAAAGCATTAATCATGCAAAGTGAATTTTGGAACCTCACATTTATTTCAGATGTTTCGATTTATTTGAATAAATCCAAAACGCGGTGGTTTTGGGTTCCTTCCCAAAGCCTGGGCATGTGTATCAGATTGCTTTTTCATCCCCTTTCTTTCTGTATCCTGCACAGACGCAACAGATCAAAGGCACCGCTTGTGCCCTGTGCCCCTGTGCAGCGAGGCTGCTGATGCTCCCACCTCACACAGGACGAGGGTTACCTGATGTTGGAGGCCCCACATCCCCCTGGAACAGGGCCGGAGCTGTAGGAACCAAGGGATTTGGGGTGCAGGCACCTCTGCAGACAGAGCTGCCGTGTCTGGGGAGGGCAGGATCCTGCCGGGGGCATGTGGGAGGTGCAGAGGCATCGGACATGGATTTAGTGCGATGCAGTGACTGTGCCAGGGCTCATGGCACAGAGCGCAGCTCGTCCTCGCTTTGAGCTCCTGCCTACATTGACCTTAATGGTGCTCCAGATGAAAACATCCCTGTTTCACCGTTCCTCCAATAAACCCTTCTTTGCTGTTTCCAGCCGTAGGCTGAGCTGCTGCGTCTCCATCTTCAGTCTCAAAGGAGATTGTTTTCCCACAAACAGGCTGATTCTCCAGGCCATTACTGCTGGTGATTGCTATTAGGACTGCAGTGGTCTGCAGCAGTCCTGGGCTGCAATAAGGATCTCTGTGAACCAGGTTGATTGCACCCTGAAATACAACAGATAAAGCGCTTATTTCTGCATATCATCCCTCCTAAGTGGAGATGGTCATTCGCTAATCCAAATCGTGGCAGTATCGTAAGGTTTCAATGTTCCTTTTCAATGAATTGCCCTTTCAGATTTACTTTAAAACCCAGTTGCATTTTCTAGTCTAGCTGCAGTGGGAAACCCACTGCTTTGCCTTACTGCTGGGCACTGGGGGCAGTGCTGCCTCTGTGGCAGCTCTCTGGAAGTGTCCATGGCCGCAATATGTCTATGGCTGCTTGGGAAATCCAGCGTCCAAAGGAACATCCAGGTTAATGGTTAAAGACTGTCATCAGGAGAGAGTCGTGACTGCAGAGGTTCACAGCCATTTGGGAGCTCAGATATTTGCACAGTCACAGGCTGACCTGGGCCACTAAACACATCTGGAATACCAATAATCGCCTTTCTTGGGTCAAAATTGATCTCATGCTGTTAGTTCCCCAGTCCTGTTTATCTGCTGCTGCTGCTGCTGAGCACTGCAAGGGAGGGAACAACGCAGCAGGGAAAAGGTCATCAAATTAAACTGGTTTTATTACCAAATGAAATGCTTGTGGAACTGCATCCTGTGGCCTCTTACACGGGTTAATTGCCAAAGCGGAGTTGCAGAGTACGAAGTGTTGAAATGAATTAGATCTGTAGGGTCCTGAGACAGGCTCTGCTTTGGCACTTCCTATCAGAGCACTGCACACGTCTACATTTTAATGACACGTGGTTATTTTCTTTTAATTATCCAGCATCTGTCTGTTTTCATCATTCTATACTAGCGTAACAGGCCAAGGGAATCCTGGAAAAGGTGAGCTGGAGCTTTGTGTGGTTCTGACCCCATTAAAAAACAGGAGCAATAATCCCACTGATCCCAATCAGCTCCGGTTTGACCCAACTGATTATGCTATGCAAAGCAGAAAGAAGACGACACTGGACCCTGCCTGGAATTTACCCATCCAGGCGAAGAGTTACATCATCCGGATGGGAAAAGCGCGCACGGTCGCTCACCCCAGCGGTAGCGTCCGGTTTGAGCCTGACCATACGGAGCTCCTTCAAAGCACCGTCGAGGCTGCCTGCGTGGCAGCCACTTCCCCGGGCACATGCATAACCATGGGCCAGCAGCTGCTGTGTGACGCTGCACTGCTGTTGGCTGAGCAGGCCTGGAAAAGCCAACTCTAAAGATGTTCTACTCAAGGGGTGCGATAATGGGGGAAAATGCAGATCCTGCAGGAGGAAAAGAGACGTCGCTTCAGAGATGCGAGCTGCCCCCGTGGCATTGGAGTGGCTGCGGCTCCTGGGAGAGCAGGGCTGTGCCCAGGAAAGGGTGAAGAAAAGCTGCTTCTGCATGACAACTGGAGGAACATTCTTTCTTTCATTAATCCTCTGCACGCAGAGGGAGAAAAGTCACACAAAGGATCTTTTGTTTGAGGTTCTGGAGGAGATGTTGGAGGAAGAGAAGCATAAAGTCTCTTCTTGTTGGAAAAAGAAGAGAGGCATTTATTTGGGGTCAATTAAAATTGAGTGTGGCAAAGCCATTTTGGCTTTGTAGGCTTTCTCCACAGCTATCATCTCTCTGGCTACCATGGAATAGGAATTGCTAGAACTGGATGAGTGGTGTGTAGACACGTGTAGGTATTTTCACAAGGGCCTCTAGGGATAGGACAAGGGGAATGGCTTTAAGCTGCCAGAGGGGAGACTGAGATGAGCTCTTAGGCAGAAGCTCTTCCCTGTGAGGGTGCTGAGGCGCTGGCACAGGGTGCCCAGAGAAGCTGTGGCTGCCCCACCCCTGGCAGTGTTCAAGGCCAGGTTGGACACAGGGGCTTGGAGCAACCTGCTCCAGTGGAAGGTGTCCCTGCCCGTGGCAGTGGTTGGAGCTGGAGGAGCTTTAGGGTCCCTCCCAACCCAAACCCGTCTGGGACTCCATGATCTTCAACCTCTTTTGCAAGAGCAAAAGCTGTGGTACTGAAAGCCCCGTCCCTGGGCTGAGCTCAGATAGAAGCGCAGTGGCAGAAGGGGGAGCTCAGCTCTGCTCATCTTGTGACAGAAACCCTTCATCCTGTTGGTTACCCCTAGAGCTGTGTGCCTCTCTTCCCTCCCCACTCCAAATAATATTCCAGAAGGGAACTTATTTTCAATGAGAAAATATTGCAAACACAGCTAAAATACTGTGGTTCAAGCATTTTCACCTTTAATACCACAAAATGCTTTGTGCTGAAAGGACTTCACAGGAAGGCACACTTCTGCCTATGCTGCTGGGATAATAATGGCATAGCAAAAGGGGGGATTCAGGGGAATTGTCAGAGTGATCAAGCTTCCTCTTGAGAGAAAGAAACCCCATCTGCATCCTGATGCTGGCTGGTTCGCTTTCCCATCCCAACAGTCCTCTCATCATGCATGAAAAGACAGCAGAGGATAACAGGGACGGATGTCAAGAGCTCAACTGGTGCTACGGAAGAGACTCCAGAGGCAGGGCTGCACCATGACATATGTCCCCCAAGGCTCTTCAGAGTCAGAAAAGGCCATAGAAAGATGGAGCTGCTTGGAATTGCCACTGCACAAGATGAGCAAAGAAGATAAAGAGAATATTGCTGCCTATTGGGCAAATCAATCCGTAGATTCATATCTTCTTTTGGTAAGAAACTCTACATCTAAGCCATGTCAGTGGAATGTCGGCGTTGTTTCCCTTGGGTTTTGCTGGGGTGCTTTCTGTTACAGGGCTGGGTTTTTCTGGTTGGTTTGGGTGTGGATTTTTGGGAGTCTGAAGAATATTGGCGCTCTTCTCTCTCTTTCAACAAAGCTCCTGCCGAAACGCAGAGGCCCCCGTTCCTTGCGGTCATCCTTCATTGCTGTGAAACATTGCCTATTTTGACGGATAGAACATCTCACGAAGGACAGAAACCAAAAGCTTTCCCCTCTGAGCTCTCTGCCTGGGTGAGCTGCATCTGAACCCCAGGAGCCTCAGCAGCAGAGGTTGCAGAACTGTTTTTCCCTCCACCAGCTCTGCTCACACTGCATGGATGGGAAAAGCCCCTATAAATATCCTACCCGTTACCCTGCAACGCTGATTGAGCCATCTCAGCAATGCAAACAGCGCAGACACCAGAGTGGTCGGAATTCAAGCAGCAGCTTAAGCTGTTAATGGAGATAAACATTGGTGAAGGTGCTGGGCTCCGCTCCCAGTACCTTCGCTCAGTGCGAGGCAACCGGCTCCAGCGCTGTCTGCGTGCAGCCAGGTAAAAGCTCCCACTTCAGAAACAGAGTGGGAGACAGGGTACCCTGAAACACACATTCTGTGGTCCATCAGCGCGGAGAAGCAGCAAACGGGTTATTCAGAACGAGGTCTTTAATAGGGCTGGGAATCAGCGATCCAACAAGGATCTCCTCTCTTCTGGCATATGCACATCCAGACCAAGCCCTGCTGTTTCCTCGCGCTCCCGTTAAAGCCGCAAGGAACGGGATGGGATACACGATCTCTATTTGTTCGTTTTAACCGGAGAGCTTTATGGCCCGCAGCACAAGGAGAAGGCTGTGGAGCGATCAAGCAGAGCCATAGCCTGTTCCAGAAGCCCGCAGCCCTTCAGCAGTGCTCATAGGCACCAGCTCAACAGGATGCATGTGCTCCTGCAGCAGGCTCGCACATCTTCTGTCAGAGCAAGCACAGAGCCTGCTACCTGCCGCTCGCCTTCCCTGGGTCTGCAGCAAAGCCTGGAGCGGCACTGCCAGTGCCCGGGATTTGGATCAGAGATTTGGGCCCTGCGGACCCATTTACCGGCACAACTGAGCTGCAGCTCGCAGCGGAGGAGCCCTAATGAGCTCCTCCAGGCTCAAGAGGAGCCACGTATGGTGGTGGCTTCTCCAAGATAGCTGCCGGGTCTGAGTGCCCGGCCACAACAGCAGTGCCCCAGTGAGCTCCAGTGCCTACAGCCCACGCTGCCAGTTTGCCAGTTCACTGATTAAGCAGCTCCTGGGTTTGCAGAGCATTCTCTAACCAAGGATGAGGAGGGTTTAGCAGCTTGTGATCCCTTCTGCCATAGGAGATAATGCCACCTACAGGAGGAAATCTTTTGTGCCTTTCAAGGGAATTGTCTGATAAAATGCAACAAATTTTTATATATATATATTGGTCCTGCATCCCTTTAAGAACAGAAAGCAAAGGAAAAGCAGCTGCTTTCTGCCCCACTGAATAAAATAATCAGGAAAAAACAAGAAATGGGAAAGCAAAGCATCTCACACTCAGATTTACAGGATTTTATCGCCTGGTCAGAGATGATAATGATCCGGGATGACATGGAGGGATCCTGCTGGAAGTGTGATGAATCTGAACCAAGACTCAGGATACATAGCGTGTCAGGGTTATTGCTCACTCCAGATTAGGCCAGGTTGGACGGGGCCTTGAGCAGCCTCATCTAGTGGAAGGTGTCCAAGCCCGTGACAGGGGCTGGAACTGGGTGATAATGCAAACAAAACCGTTCTGTGACTCTATAATTACCTTTCCTCTGCCTCACAAGGGCCTGAAGCCGATACATTGATTTCAGTAGTATCACTACTGCTTCACAGCAGTGTAAATGGAACTAGCCTGAGGACCACGGTATCGCTCAGAGTGAAAGGTGTTTTGAGGCGGTTGTCTTTGCTGAGAGAAAGATCTCCAATACCACCTCAGGAAGATATTATTTAATAATCGGGCATGGTGCATGTTAACAAGTTGAAGATTCCCAACATGTGGTGCGATGACACATGGCACGGTCTCCTCATGAGGTGAAGAGAAGACCCCTTATTGAAATACAGCTCAAGCTTTATACCCTCATTCTAGCCCCACACAGCAATTTTCAGTTCCCTTTTTTCTATATAGAGTATTGATCACAAGATTATGACATTACTCTTTTTTCTCAGCTCAGACTTATCTCGCGTTAGTCTTATGATTACGTTATTGCAGGCACAGCATATTATGATCATATCATTGCGAACACAGAGTATCTATAATCAGTTATTGCTAACACACTGTCTACATGTCCTATTCTTTCTTCACTCTTGGTTCCTTCTTTCCCAAGGCCTGTGTCCAACCATCTGTATGAAGACCCAACCACTGCTCGCAGTGGAAACCAAGCTGCACCCACTTTCCACAACATGGGGACAGGGAAACAAGTTTCAGTGCTGTAGGATTTATCTGTCCCGCAACACGGGCATTGCCTCTGCCCTTTTCTGCAGCAGCTCACAGCAGGACTGGAGGAAGAACATCCCTGAGCCAGGCTGGAGGCACTGTGTGGCTGGGCTGGCTGTGAGGGGGATGACAGGGCTCAAAGTAGGGCACCTCTGCAGTATGACCAACCCCCAGAACTGAATAAATTTTCAATGCTATTAAACAGGTTAGGCCAAGAAGGGCGAACTCAGGAAATGTGTCCTTCTGGGATTAGTCAGTGCATCAGGGCAGTGATGTCCCCAGTGCACAAGGGGGAAGAATGCAGTATGACCCATCAGGCATCCCCAGAGGGATGCTGGCATTGGCCTCTGGGGCAGGATTCTGAGCTCTGCTCCAAAGGAGACAGCTGCGAGAGCAGGGAGCACATGAAACAATTGAAATGGGATGCATGAAGACAACCAGATTTATCAAAATGCAGGGGGCTGCTGCCATTTCTGCACATCTTCTGCCCAACACTGGTCCTGGATCAAGTCGCCTTCAGTAGTCAAAGCTGGAATTGAAAGGATTAGGAGATAACAGAATTTATCCAGAAACACAGGCTTAATTTCTGTGAAATTCATGAGCTTCTCTGTTTTTAAATGGAAGCATTATACAAAAGTGGACTGTATTTCCCAGTTTGGACATATACTTGTCAACAAAGTGGTGAGCTTTTTATATTTATATATATATATATATATACACACACACATGTATACACATACATATATTTGAATACATAATTTTTCTTTTTTGGTTCTTAGGTATTTCTGAATAGCAGTCATAGATACTATATGAGACTGGTTATTACAAAAAATCTATTTAGGTAAACGCACATGTATTAGTCATTAAATCAAGGCCAACTTGGAGCAAGCTGCTCTAGAGGAAGGTGTCCCTGCTGAAGCAGGGGGTTGGAACTGGGTCAGCTTTAAGGTCCCTTCCACCCCAAACCAGTCTGGTATTCGAGGATTCTGTGATTATCCTGGTACTGCACCAAAGAGGGGCCCGCTCAGGACAAACAGCATTTTCCCTTGCTTGGAAAAGAGATGCACAATGTGAAGAACCACCTAATTCCAGAGCTGCCCAGACTTACCTGTTTTGCTCAAGCTTAGGCTAAACTGCGTTTGGTGCAATCAAAGGCAGCGGTGGAGCCTTCCAAGTGTAAGTTACTGGTTCATTTGGGCAGAGAATTCAATCATCAAGTCTTTTATTAAAATAATAACATCAAAACCAGTGACGGTTTCCTGGTGGCTTTCTCTAAACACTATCGCATGGGGACTTCAAGATACATCATCTCTTCCACCCTTCGATCTCCACCTACTGCAAAAGTTCAGATTTTTGCTAGGAATTAGGGTTTTTTCCATTTACTTCTTGATAATCAGTGATTCAGTGACTAACCACCAGCCAAGAGAGGAGCAGATGAGGCGTGACAGCCTGTGTTTAAGCAGGGAAGATGGATGGATGAACAGAGGCTCTAACAGTTGGGTCTGCTCCAAAGGAACACCAGCAATAACATGATAGCAAAAAATACACAAACCCTCACTTTTGTCTGCTGCCTTTGTGGCAAATACTCATTCCCAAGCTCCACACAAAGTAGTTTCTGAGAGTTATGTCTGCGCTGGGGAAACTAAATGGCACCTATAAGTAAATCCCATATGGTGCTACCTAAATTGTTTCAGCGCATAGCTGGATAATGGGGCTGGGGTCTGGAGGCACAGCAGCAGGTTGTGCCTGGCTGGTGCCTTCGGGGACCCCCCCAGTAAGCCATTGGAAGTCTGCTGTGTGTGGCAAAGCATCTGCAGAAGGGTATCCAGGCCTTTGAAAGAGGGAGCAAAGAGCCTTGGAGGTGAGATCAGTGATACTCTCGCTGGCTGCCCCAGCTAGCTCAGCACACAGAGCAGAGGGGTAATTCACATCTCCCTTTCAGATTTGGGTTGAATTCTCTGCACAGCGTTCAAACAGAGCAGTTCCCTTCTGTGACAGCTTGCGAAAGTCAACATTCTTCTGCAACAGCTTTGACCTTTTCAGCGCTCGCTGGTTTGATTAGCTGACTATTCATGTTCTGCTCTTTCACCACCTTGGTGTCCGCTTGGAGAGGAGAGGAGAAGAGGAGAGGGCGGAAAGCGCAGCAGAGGCAGGTCATTAAACACACATGGAAAGCTCAGGGAGAGTCACACTATGGAATCTGGGGTGCCGGTCTGGAAGATGCGCGCGTTGCAAGCTCAGCGGCACTATGCATCCCTTGGAGTGCTCCAGCCCTCACCTCAGCTGCAGGGTATGCAGTGGCAGCCCAGTTTTCAATGTCTTCATCCCGGTGCAAGGAGTTCGATTCAGGACACAGGCTGTAGTTTCGTCCCCATTTTGAGTGGCAAGGGGAAGCCAAACACAAGAGGTGTTGTGTACATAATGACCATGTTTCAGTTGTCACAGTCAGCATTTGAACGGGTTTATTTCAGGCTCAGATATGGGCATCTACTTAGCAACTGATCTATTTTGCTTTTAAATGGTTTTTACAGCCAGAACTTCTGCGAGCCTCCAAGGAGCGGCATGTACTGGTTTATTGCAGCTTAATCATTGCAGCGTTCAGCTTCCTTGAAGGAATCCAAATAGATTTAGGATTTCTCACACATTATATATATATGTGGATATAATTTGGGTCCAGTCTTGCTATTTACTTGGACTGAAGCACATTGCACTGAATTCTACAGGCAGCCCGATGTGGTAAATCTCTCGTCATTTGTGAAGTATCATTAATATAGTCACCGGTAATATATTGGTATGAAAGGTCACGCATGTTACAAGTCATTCATCAGGAGAATTTAGGACACGGTTCTCCATAGAAAGCATTAAAACAGTCGAGCGATGGCTGTACCAACGAAGCTGTCAGCAAAATTGTCATCAAAGAGATCTCCCAAGGGACAGATCTCATTGAAGTTCATTTGGTCTCAGCTCACGACAGCTAACGGCTGGTACCTGAAGCTGTGCCATATTTCAGAGTGCAGTCATGTTGCATGATAAGTGATGAGACTTAATGCTTCCACAGACAGAGTCAGACCTTAGGTGGCTTGGGCTGCCCCTTGAAAGAGCCTTACCTGGCAGATTTCAGTGTATAGATGAAGATAGTGGTAGGCCAAGCTCTGACCCTCGCCAATGTGATGGAAGCCAGGGGAGGTGGAGATGGACCTCCACCCTGTAGAAAGTTTGCAGAGAAGGGTAGTTTTTCTGGCTGGAAACAGAGGGTTTGCTTCCACAGCAAAGACACATCTAAAGCAGGGAGGGAATTAGCGGCCTTAGGGTGTGCCATAGCAACTAGGAGGAGGAATTTGCCTATAAGCCATGGATCATCAAGGATGCCTTGGAGCAATAGAGAGTGGGTTACCTCCAAGCAGCCACATGAGCTGGTCTAAAAGCAGCCAGTTCCCACAGGCTCCTGACTGCGAATTGGTGAATGTTCCATGAAAACTGCTTTGTTCTCTGTGAAGTATTTCCATTTCAATGAATCAGCCTTTACCAATTAAATCGGGTCAAGCGACTTTAGTCCATATTCCACCTTCACAAGCCTCTGTTAAAGGTCATACCCACCTGCTCTGAAGGTCTTCTAGATTAAGAAATAATTGAGAGTTAGTGCAACATCTACACTGAGTCAGGATCAAAGCTGACAACCAAACGCGTCTTTCAACTCTTGAATCTTAGTTCATGGATGCATTGCTCAAAGAGACCAGGTGAGGGAAGAAAGTCAATGTGAGACGTGACAGAGCAGCCCCTGTAGTTAATGTTCATCTGCTGTATGCCCATCAAACATTATTTTAATGTACAAAATTCTATTCAATACCAGCAAGAATTTCACCTGCATGCCTGTGAATTTAGCACTCTCATTAGCAGCTGAGCTCCTAATTACAAAAGAATCTGAAGCTGTGGCTTTCATTAGGCAGGCTTAGCTTCTGCCATCTCACCATAAGTGGATGGATAAAACCTCAGCATTTGCAAAGGCTCTGCTGAGTCTTTCACCAAACTTTTAGCATTTGCTATCCAAGAAGCTCACGTCCTGCTTTTCTGCAGACTGCAGTAACAGCTATGGAAATCCACATTCTGCAGGTAGTTAAGGGACTGTGAATGCCAGTGTCAGTATAATAAACTCAGGGACATTTTTTACAGGAATTTCACTTTATTAATTATTAAGAATCCCTCCACATTTTTTCTTAGAATCAGGCTAAGTGATATATTTCTTGACAGAAGTAATTGCATTACTATAATAAAAAACCCAATGCAGAACAGGTACTTCTCTGATGAATATGGGCTAGGGTGGGTTGGCACATTAGTTTATGTGCTAGGTTTTTCTCTTTGTTCTAAGGGGTGGAATGCAAATTCCATGGATTTCCCCTCTATCCACAGTTAGTTAGTAGATCGTGTCTCCATCAATCCTACAGAATCATAGAAGCAACTAGGCTGGAAAAGGTCGGGTGATGGGGGGCTGAGAAAACTGTGTGGTTGCTTCTTAGCTGAGAGAAATCACTTTTCAGGGGTCTGCAAAATGCATAGAGCATGAGATGCATGCACATACCTGTTAAGCACTCCAAGAGACTTCCTAGAGAAATGGGAAATTATCCAGAGCCTAGAAGAGGCTGTAAGAACAGATAATGTGTTAGTCAGGAATGATGTAGGTGTAACAAAAAAACATCTTCTCCCGTTTCCCCTCTTAATCTCATATTTTAGCAAAGAGCAAACCCCAAACATTGCCCATTCTATGCCACCTCTTTTCTAAACTACATGAGCTGGTTTAGTTAAGTTAGGCTCCTCTCTATTTAGGTATTCTTCAGGTTATGGCTTTTTAATTTCTTCTCCAAACTAGATGGATATTTTTCTTGTTAGCTCAGAGAATTTGGAATAGGGTCTCATCAACAGAGCAGTCGTTGTCATTTTCTGGAACCCATTTTTCACTATCAAAATAAATTAATTTTCCAGTCTTTTTGAAATGACACATATTAGAGACAATGCCCTCCATAAAATGTGGCATGTAACTAACCCATTATCACTGAATACACAAGAACTTTGTTTTGCTTTCCAACACAAACAAGAACTGCTCCTTAAGGGATTTGCTAATAAGATTCTGTGTTGAAAGGAGTTGATTAGGCACAAGATAGAGCACAACAATGAATTGCTCTCTCTGTTGCTAAAGAGAGTTTCAAATTAAATAGTCTTTCTTGAGTAACAGCTATATAAATACATTTGAGGCTAATACTTAGGGATAAAAGGGTTAGAATAATATATTTACAATAAACATATGTGAAGCAAATTTAATTATCTAAATCTGCTTCCTAAATCAAAGAAGTTTTCATACAGAAAAACTTCTATTTATTTTAATATTTTCTACATTCCCCTATCACCAAGGGCCTATTCCATTGCAGTGTCATGATGAGACCTTTCTCTCTGTAAATCCACATCAAGATGACGAGGACCATCATCAGCCTGACTGTTGAGGCAGGATAGCACCCGCCTGTGAAAAGTTCTTTCTGAGGGAGAAAGAGAGAAGCCAGTTTTGATTGAGGAGAACCTGAGCCAACCCAATCACCACAGAGGAAGCGATTACATAAAAATAAGTGACTAATTCTAGGCACTTAAGCGTTGCATTTTATCAGTATGTTCTTGACGTATGCCGCTTAAGTGTGCTGATTTCTAAACATCACGATGCTCTGCTTGAGCTAAATCCCCAGTGTTCATTGGCACTGCTCAGACTGCAAACACTGAAGTGATAGATCAGTGTGTGATCAACATTGTTCTCATCCTAAATGCGAAGCACAGCACTATACCAGCTTTTAGGAAGAAAATTAACTCTCTCCCAGCCGAAACCAGAACATGCAGATAGGACCATTAGCGGTGGATTCCACCAACCAAGAGTGTTTTTTTCCATCCATGTTGAGTGAAACCAGCCTGATATGAGCACTGTGATTTTCCAACTGGATCATTATTGTTGACGGAGGTTGAGCATAAACTTGTCAATGGCTGAAAGCATTAGTAAGTTTGCCCAATGCTCTTTTCTGTGTTAGCTCAGATGTTTCACTCCATGCACCTTGGGTAAGGGAACACTCTGATATGTTCATCTCCTTGTTTCAGATGGCTTTTTTCTTTTTTTCTCTTTCTTTCCAGCATAATAGTTCATTGCTCACTGTATGCAGACACTTAGAACATAAGCTCTTACCTTTCATTTAGTTATGCCCCTGAACTTAGTTTGTATGTTTTGTTGCTCACCTTTGCAGTACCCATTCTTCCTTGCTACCACTATTTTCTTTATGGCTTTTGTAGCTGCATGAATTGCTTTCTGTAAGTGGTCCTTATTTCTCACAGCACTGAAAATACATTCCTTGCCTTGCGGCCACAGTATTGTATCTTTATCTCAGAGAACATTTTGCGATCCATACTGATTTGGTAGTATATCTTCAAAGGTATCTCATGTATTACTTATTGCCCTCCACTAAAAACAGATGTTGAGCTGAAGGGAGGATTAGTTCTTCCACAGGCTTCAGGAGAATTCCTGCAAGTGGGTGCCCACATACCCACTAAAGTGAAAAAGCACCTACGCCTTATTATAATACAGCTGATTAATATTATCTTTCAAATCTGTGAGATTTTTGATGAGTCGGTTTGGGTTATATTTGTAAGATTGCGGCATTTCATTCCTCCTCAAAGCTAAATGCAAAGGGAATTTAGGCACGGGACTGTATGAACAAAAAGAGTGCATAGCAAGAAACCAACCAGGAGTCTGACAGTCAGCCCTCCCCGTATCCCTCTGCTTAGGCACAAACATGAAGCACAGCAACGAATTCCTCTATTGCTGAAGAGCGTTTCAATGAAATACACGTGGCTGGAACATGAGTTCCAGAGGTCTTTTCGAATAGAATTATTTCATGATTCAGGGAGTGAGATGCTGTCGTTCAGGTCATGAGCTGCAAGGCTTTCAACCCGCCTACAAAGATTATGACGAATCACTGCATCCCAGACTGGTTTGTGTTGGAAGGGACCTCAAAGCTCCTCCAGTTCCAACCCCCGCCACAGGCAGGGACACCTTCCACTAGAGCGGATTCCTCCAAGCCCTGTCCAACCTGGCCTTGAGCATTGCCAGTCTGGTGTGGCACGCTGGGTGCTCTTGAACTTGGTCTTTTCTGTGTAGAAGGTATTTGAGCGCTTCCCCACCTGAATAGGTTGGTGATCAGAAGGGATCTGTGATCTTGCCTCTGGGCAGAGGCAAGCAAAGTGAGGGCTGATGTTCCTTGCCTGGCTGAGGCAGAATCTCACACTGCCCATGGACACTTTCCGGAGCACATCTGGTGTGCAGCTGCCTGATCAGGGCCTGGTTGACAGGACCATAAACCCTTCAGGTGCTTGTGTGTATCTAAGCAGTAAGGACCAGTTTCAAGGTGCTGTGATGGGCAATTTAATTTCCCTCCCAGGCTTGTTTGTCTTCCCTCTCCATTCTCTTGCCTCCATGACAATATAACTATAACTAAGCAATAACATAACTACCAGACAAGTATAACAGAGCTGTGCTCATGATAGCGGGTAGAGCTGTAAGAAAAAGGAAAATGGTTTTGTTGTGTCTTCACAATATTTTCCTTTTCCTTCTAAACGTAACTAAACTGTCATAGCTTGCTTGAGAAAACTGTAAGTATCTCCAACTGTATTTATTAGTTTTTATTGTGGCTTTCATGCACTGTGCACAGGAGAAAGGAATCTGAGAATCTGCACAGTAAAATGCAGACTAAAATCACAGGAAAAGGTGAAGACTGAGAGAGTCTCTTATATATTGAAAAGATGAGAACACTTACGACAGCCGGATTGGTCACAAAAACCAAGAGCAGCCAAGAATGAAGACATACAGACGTATTAGGACAGCATGCAAGTGAAAAGTATATTACAAATATCCGGAGACTGAAGTTCCCTTACATGTTACAGAGAATAAACTACCCACAGATTGATGTAACAGCATGTTCAGTCACGCTATCCACAGGGATGTGTACTCCTCTATAGTGATGGCTTTGCTCAACCACTGAGTAGCTGAGCCCACTCATGCGCTTACAGCTGAGACGTGTGATAAGTGTACAAGTCAGCTTTATATCTAAAATCTGCTGTATTCACAGATGGGAAATGAAAGTCACACAGTCACTACAGCTGACTGCGGTAGAGCAAAGAATGGAGCGACACTTGTTTGAATCTGGTGTCTCCTTTAGGTTAACGTTTAGCCCTAAATTATTGTAAATCCAGAATGAGTATTCCTGACTTACTGTGAAGTCGCAGGGATATAAGAAAGATAATTGGTCCCAAAAACACAGAACGCTCCCCCACACCAAGAAAAAACAAAAACAAGGGAAAAAAAGCAATCAAAAATGTTTTAAATTAATAATAAATTTTATTGTTTCAAATGAAAAAAAGGAAGAACTGGAACTAGCAAGCAGTAAAAGAAAGGAAGGGGTGAAAAAGTTGAATATTGAAAATACTTTTAACTAAGCTATCCTTTCTTTCTCACTGAAAGTCAAACACCTGATTTGGTCCCATTCCAATAATAATATTTAGAAACAGCAGCTCTGCATCCTGCCACAGTCCCATGACTGCAGAGGTACCGACCTTCCGTAACTGCACCACTTAATCTTTATTCAGAAGCCATAGAAGACTCTGTAATCTCTGCTGGTTTTCTGTGATTCCAGCTTTCTTTTGGAATATACATTATGTCCTATGACAATACAAGCCATGACCTTCTTGAGTGACATGCTGAGGAGAGGAGGACTGAACAAACATAAGTCAAGAAAACGGCAGTGTCCTCATACTGGGGAATTCCTTTGCTGGGCGCTGCTGAGGGGCAGCAGGGATGGCTCGGATGCCTGTCTGCGGGTCCGGATTGGCTTGGGCAGAATAAGAAT
Source organism: Myiopsitta monachus (assembly GCA_017639245.1). Taxonomy (NCBI): domain Eukaryota; kingdom Metazoa; phylum Chordata; class Aves; order Psittaciformes; family Psittacidae; genus Myiopsitta; species Myiopsitta monachus. The sequence goes on along the minus strand of CM029941.1, from coordinate 45,547 downwards.
GAGCTATGAACCTCTACACATATTCCAGTGCAAACCCATCAGTGATACAGAAACAGAACCACAGAATCAGCCAGGTTGGAAAAGCCCTTTCAGCTCACCCAGTCCAGCCCTTACCCCCGCATTGCCAAGGCCACCACTGACCCATGGCACTGAGGGCCTCCTCTCCATGGTGTGTGAGCACTTGCAGGGACGGTGACTGCAGCCCTGCCCTGGGCAGCAGTTCCAGTGCTGAGCACCCTCTGGGGAAGGAATTGCTCCTCATCTCCAGTCTATGTCTGGCTAATCTCTGACATGGAACTTCCTCTTTGCAGCCAGGATTTGCGCTCCTGCGCAGGCTGATGGTAACTGGGATGCGCTATTATAAATGAAGCCACAAAGGCACGTGGGAGCACACAGTAAAGCCAAGGCGAACTCAAGACTGATTACCTCATCCAGGTAATACACCACCCATAAATATTCCTGTCCGTATCCCACCGATTTGGCTATAAGGGTATCATGTCAAACTGTGCTGAGCTCAAGCACAACCTGACTCAACCTGTCAGGGTGCACGTAGTGAGCTGCTGTTACCTTATCCATAGTGGCAGCCCGCTCATCATGGAAAACAGTCTGGTGAGTCAGCAACAGCCTCTTCCCAACCACCTTCCTGTCCTTCAGGTGCTCCGAAGGGCAGCCCAGAGGGTTTTCTCCACAGCCAGACTGTACTTCCCACATCCTTCTCCTGCCCTTCTTGAAGATGGGTTTGACTTTTGCCTTTATCCAACCAGGAACATCTCCCAGACACCATGTGGTTTCAGAAATGATAAACAGAGGTTTGGCAGCCATATTATTGAGGTCCTTTGGCGCCTTCAAGTGCATCACATCTGTTTCAATGGACTTGTATGTATACAACTTGCCTAGGAGGCCCCTGCTCAACCTTGCTTTTCTGTAACGCTTTTCTGCATTGCTCTAGAATCATGAACTCCTCGAACGGTTTGGGTTGGAAGGGACCTTAAAGCTCATTCAGTTCCAACCACTGCCACGGGCAGGGACACCTTCCACTGGAGCAGTTGCTCCAAGGCCCTGGGTCCAACCTGGCCTTGAACACTGCCAGGGATGGGGCAGACACAGCTTCTCTGGGCACCCTGTGCCAGCGCCTCAGCACCCTCACAGGGAAGAGCTTCTGCCTTATCTCCAACCTGAACTTCCCCTGTCTCAGTTTGAACCCGTTACCCCTTGTCCTATCACTGCAGTCCCTAATGAAGAGTCCCTCCCCAGCATCCCTGTAGCCCCCTTCAGATACTGGAAGCTGCTCTGAGGTCTCCACGCAGCCTCCTCTTCTCCAGGCTGAACAGCCCCAACTTTCTCAGCCTATCTTCATACAGGAGGTGCTCCAGTCCCCTGATCATCCTCGTGGCCCTCCTCTGGACTTCTTCCAACAGTTCCATGTCCTTCTGATGTTGGGGACACAGAACTGCGCACACAGCACTGCAGGGGGGGTCTCCCCAGAGCAGAGTGCAGCAGAGGTTCAGGATCCTCTCCCTGAGCTGCTGCTCACGCTCTGGGGGTGCAGCCCCGCACACGAGGGGGTTCTGTACTCAAGCGCTCACTGAAGCCGGGTCATGGGGAGCTTCTCCTCACCCAACACCCCAAGTGCTGCTCCTCAGGGCTACTTCGAGTCTCTCCTCTGCCCAAGCTGCAGCTGTTCCTGGTTGCTGCTTTCCTTGGCTTTCTGAGAGAGCTGGGAGGCTTAAGGGCAGAATTGAGGATTACAGCTATAAGCGATGCTTGCTGTATGTAGTTTACACATGCTACACTCATAAGTCCATGCCTACTGTGGACGGTCTGTGTGTTTGAATAGTGTGGATCAGTAGGCGGGCTAATGAAAGCGATCCTGTTTCCAAAATATCCTTCATTTTTGTGCACAGATTTCACAAATTTAGCCAATTTGCTTCAGCAGTCTTTGTGTTCACATGGCAAAAGCTTCAGTGGTCTGATTGCCCTGGCAATGCAGCTTTTAAGCACTGATTGCTATGTGCCTACCTGTGCATGCAATTAGCTGTGCATGATGTTAAGCTAGAGACTGCCTTCTCACTTAAATAAACTCCTTGATTTTCAGTTCATATCCACTTCCATCTGCCTATTTTTCTTTAGGGAGCAAACTAATGATAGAAAATAGGCCTAAATACAGAAGTTGTGGAAAGGCTTAAAGATCCACAACAAATTATGTCCTTGCAGGATTTCCAGAGAAGGTGATTTGGCAGGGAAGCTCTACACAGTGCTTGCTAACTGGGACGCCGGAAGTTCTGCCTCCCTAAACTTACCTCCATGGTATTCCCAGACATACTCAAGACAGGTTTTTTATGTGTATACATTACTTACACCCATTACCTGAGCACAGAAGGGGAGTCTGTCAACTGTGTTTCCTCTGTTGTTCTTGAGAGCAGGCGCAGCAATGGAAAATGTATGTAGAGAACCCATACAGACAATTTCTGTTTCATCTCGTATCCCCCATTCAGTGGCAAGGATCAGCACTGGAAGACAACCGGTGGTTGATCTTCCTCTATCTGTTTACTGAACACGAACACTGAAAAATACTTCAGTCTTTCTCCCAAGCACTAATGTTTTGATGTACATTCAGGAAAATGCCATTGTGTACAAGATCTTCTGTCACTTCACATAGCGGTGCTTGCTCACATACAAGCTCATACATTTGAGCTTGTCCCATCTCACTGCATCCTGCAATGTCGTTGACAGATTTGGTATTCTACTGTCATGTTCCCTGACAGCCTGGACATGACATCCATTGGAAATGATGCCTGATTCTTCCTGATGGTGATATTGCAGCTTGCAACAATGCTAATGTGCAAACAGATTCCATATACTTCACACATCCTCCATTTCCTGCACAAGCATACTCTCAAGTGCCCTTGAACCCATCTAGCTTAGCACAAATGGGACACTCGAAGTGAAGAACCGTGCAGACCCCAGTGAATTAGCCATTCGCCAATCAGGGATTCCGCAGTTTTTAGGGTGTCCCAAACTGGCTGACCTTATCCACATTTATGGTTGTTGACAGCAAGGAAGCAATTTTCATACAAAGAGCTGTGAGTGTAGAAGCCCAGAATTCCAAGCTGGCTGGAGGAATCTCTTCCAGATGACGACGTGCTTGCTCATCACACCGAATACAGACTAAGCCCTGGCTCTGGTGAGTGAAGGGATGGAGTGGTGTATCTCATTTCCATGAGAACATCTCTTGCAGGCACACTCTATGGTTGCTGGTGGGAGTCAGAGACGGTTCTGGTTGATGTCCATCACGCAAGAACCTGGAGGAGGAGAAATGGACTTTGGTAACCTGATATGAGTAAGAAAGAAGAAGGACATTCATGGCAGCCATTCTCAGTGCTCCTTTGGTGATACCCCTCCCGTCAGACATTAAACAACATTTTAAGATAAACTTCCAGCGATAACAAAGCTGTGTTTGAGCTTCTTTGCCCGTGTTTCTATCAAAGCCACCAGAACTAACATAGACAGTAGGTTTAAGTGGAGAGCTCTCCTAATATTTTTCAAGGTGACCTTCAGACAACTCAGTTGGAAGGTTCTATAGTAAGATGATTTTTTTCTGCTGAATAGGTTGGAAATGTGAGCACTGACCCAGAATTAAAGTGTAAGACAGTAAAGCAGATACCATGCACCATTAGGAAACACAATATTCTCATGCACTGAAGACAATCAGAGAGAGAAAGTTTTAAAAGGGACTTTGCCAAGTCCTGTCTCTTATAAATCCAAATTTAACCCATGGTTCTGAAACTACGAGCAGTTTTGCTCTTTAATTACCTGTTTAACAAAATGTGTGAGCTCTGTTTCAAGGCAGGTTTAGAAGCGATGTTTCAAGCTGAGATTTTTTAAATATTGCAAATACAAATTCTGATGACTTCTTGGGGGTTTTAGGATCCTCATTTTCTGCTTTCTTGATAATCTTTGTCTAAAGGGATGTGGCTGGCAATGAAGTTGAAATCAAATCTACATCACGTTGTCAGTATCAGCCTTGTTCGGTTATAAGAGTGTGTGTTAATTCCCACCCTTCAGTCATAGCAACCAAGGAATGCATCTGGGAGCTTTGGGGGTAAATCTGAGTTTGGATAACTCAGAAAAATGTATTCTGTTTTTCATCCTATACATCATTTTTCATCAGGCAGGAATCAATTGACAAGTCCAGTGCCAAGACCTAAAAAACATCATCTGTTAAGAGGTAGAACTGATAAAAATTAAAAAAAAAAAAAAAAAAACAAAACAAACAAACAAAAAAAAAGATACCCTGAGGCGTTACAATTTAAATTTGATAGCCAAATATTTTACCAAAAGCAGTGTGGAACTCCACCTCTTCGATGAATAGCATGAGTATTTGCTATTCATGAAAAATGTTCTGCTTCTTGAGAATTGTAGGTCAAATACACACTATAAACATGCTATTTGCTGTCTGATACGCGTTGCTCTTATTTTAAAACTGCCTTTTGAGAAGCTTCACTCATGCATTTAATGAGCAGGAAGGCTGCTCTGTATGGCGGTGGACATAACAACCTACTCTGAAGAGAAAGCAAGATCTCGTCAATGAATGTGGGGAATATCGGGTGAACTTGCATTGGATGTGCAAGTTCTGGACTTCACAGCTACCAGCAATGTCAGGTAGCTCATGGGTCTGCAGCTCCACAGAATCACAGAGCAGCTTAGGTTGGAAGGACCTCTGAGGATCATCAGGTATTGGATCTTCTACTCCAAACAGAGCCAACCTGAAAGTTAAAGCAGGTGGCTTAGGAAAAACAGTATTGAATATTCCCAAGTATGGAGATTCTGTAACCTCTCTGGACCACCGCTCGATTGTTTAGCAACCTCACTGTGAAAACTTTCCTCCTAATGTTAATCTCAATGACGCACAACAAATGATGAACCATAGGGGAAAAAAGGCAGATGGTAGAAAAACCCACGCTGTGGTTTCCAAACTGTCCCTTCCTGATCGCGGATGGAGCAATTGGTTTCACCTTAAGCAAGGAAGTAAATCACTCCAACCGTATTAATACCAGGGATATTAACACCACCATGAGCTGAAGTGCACCCTGACATACCTTCTGTCTCTAGGTATGAGCTTTCTCCACTGCGTCACAGGAGAACTCCCTTCCATCCTCCTCCCTCTCCCCATTCCACGGGTTAAGGAAGGCACAAGTATGGAAAAATACTCTCTCCAGTTCCTGCAGGAGACCAGAGCAAACTCTGCAGCACATGATTAATAGGAGTGAAATGATGTACAAACAAACAACAACTGATCTTTAAATAAAGACGCCAGTGAATCTGCTGCCAAATGATGCAGATCACAAGCTTAGTTTTCTGTCTCTAGGAGAGCTCTCACAGAATTGCCTTGATAAACGTAATAACCTCCAGCAGAAAACACTTTTTCCCCACTAATGTGTTTGAAGGCTTGCTCCGGAACTTTATACCTGATGTCGTAAGAAACCATCTCATTTCCAGTCTTTCATAACTAATTTACGTCCAGTTGATCTTGTGCCTGAATTAGCTTCCAGTTTAAAGCATTTCCTCCTCCTTTGATATTTATATCCTCCGTAATTGATACATTTGGACTGATCACCTATGGGCATGGAAATACATGAGCAGTTCCCCTTCCCTCCCCTCCAGAGGGATAAAACAAGAGTTGTGACATGGTTCAGATGATGGAAAGGGGAAAATGTTCTTTGCGACGATGTTCAGAATGCGTAAAGGCAGGGCGCTTAAGTAATGGAGACACAGGATGAGTATTGCTTGAACAAGGATTTGGGAACTGTTGTGCAGAAAGAATTGGCAGGATTTAGGCACATCCTGGATGTGAGGAGCTGCAGATCACAAAGATGATGCCAGGTTATTGGCCTGAGTGACAGGCAATAATACTGGGCTGCACACAGTGATTGAAAAAGGATAATGGCAATAATAATAATAATAATAGCAGCAGTAGTAGTTGTAGCAGTAGTAGTAACCAGTTCTGATAACAGTGCATAATGAACTGCTTGCTATAATAGTCTTTGGAGACCACTGTTGTCCTCCTGGCAGCGTTCAAGGCCAAGCTGGACAGGGTTTGGAGCAACCTGCTCAAGTGGAAGGTGTTGGAACCCACTGAGCTTTGAGGTCCCTTCCAACCAAAACTGGTCTGTGATTCTATGATTCTGAAACTCCATATCTGCAGTCACCGTCTAAGGCTATTGTGCTGTTTATATGTGTATACTATATATTATACATTTTGTGTTATCATTATATCCTATATACACTATTATACCTATTTATATACTGTCAAATATTAAATTACGATGCATTTTTTGGTCAAAGATTCAAAACACAAACAATATCGGTTTTAAATCTTGTTCCTAACACAAACGTCAAGATAAAACTACCCTGAACCAAAAGGCAATAGGAGAAACAAAATTAGATATATAAATAGAAAAATCTGCTCCTTCTCTACAGTGCAAGCACGTGTCTGGTGCCCTGAACATGCCAGTGGGAATGTCCAAGCACCTTTCCAAACACCTGGAGCTCTGCTGAAATGAGTGGAGCCCTGCGCAATGCCCACATACCTTCACAAGACAATGGACCAAGGCTTTGGGGTTAGCTCAAGCAGCACTTTGGTGGGACATGCCCAATCTTTCGTTAATATTCTCCCTTCTCCATAGCTTATCCTTCTTGTATTTCCATGTTCTTTCCATCTTATACTCCTGTGCACATGCTGCTCACCCACAGCTCCCAGTGGATAGCTTCATTCTGTTTTGCTCATTGGGGCAGTTGGACAAACAGAATGATTTCATTAATTGATGCATCTCCATTGAGTAATCCTGCTAATAATATTTTAATAATGTTTCAGATAACAGCCAGGGAATTTTTGCACTTTTTCTTTTCATCATTTATCTTCATTTATAAGGATCTGACAAGTTGAATGGCCCAGAGTTGATTTCAAATGACTTATTGTAATATATGTCTGAAACCGGTAAATTATTTTATTAGAATGTGACCTCATTTTAGGGGGAAAGCTGTTCTGGTTACCTTGTAAGACACAATTAATCAATTTTTAATGTCCCAGATGTATTTATCTTCAACACGTATTGTAATTAGGCAAAGTGCAAGAGGGACCATTCTCTGCTTTATTTACTTTCTAACTTGATATTGACGTAGTCCCTGCTCTTAGATATAAACCGAAATTGAAGAAAGCTAGAATATATTACTGGCATATAGAGCTAGTTTAATGGAACAAGTAAATGACAAATCTCTCGACCATACGCAAAGGCGTATGTTGTTAGATCAGTAAAGAAAGTCATGTTTCTTACACTAAGGTGTGTGCTTGGATAATTAAGGCAATTGCTTAGATTGGTAGAATTACTTTGTTGAAGCTGCATTGATTTATTAACTAAACTAGTTTATTGGGGAAGGCATTTTACTTTAATCGCGAATGTGCATTTTCTGACTGACTTGTTATCGTTGTTTTAGGCTGAAACCCAAAACTTTAAATTTTGGAAACTTCTGGACATCTCCCTTACACATTCTCAATGGATAAGAACGTCATTACCTTCCTGAATAACCATGGGATTTTCAGTTTGACTCAGTGTTATGGCACAACTTCCTGCCTCGCTTTAGTCCCTCAGGAGAGCTCTGGAGTGAGGTGCTTCCCCCGGGTCATGCATCCTCCAAGCAAACACCGGAGCTGCAGGTCTCAATGTGCTTGAGTGGGTCAAGTGCAGAAAAGGCTCTGCCGCAAAGAGGCTGAGCATGGAAATCCAGCAGCGGAAGACACCTGGAGATGGGGCTTGGAGCAAGCTGCTCCAGTGGAAGGTGTCCCTGCCCATGTCAGGGGTTGGAACTCTACGAGCTTTAAGGTCCCTTCCAACCCAAACCAGTCTGGGATTCTATGAGACAGAGGTAATGCCCATGAGGGACAGGAAAAGGTGAACGTTACATAAATCTGACCCAAATCAGAACCCACCAAACTGAAAGCCTGCTGGTGACAAGGTGTTTTCAATCCCTATTCCCAAGAGGAATGTTCAACTCCTAGTAAAGATTTTGGAGAATTTTTTACAAAGATGGCAAATATTACCCTAGGACCCTGCTCTCTCCTTGATCTCTGCAAAGCAGAAATAATTAACCAAGAGTAACTGACAGAGGGGCTGCATTCCCTCCTTGATGGCCACAGAATCATAGAATGGTTAGGGTTGAAAAAGGCCTTAAGATCATCCAGTTCCAACCCCCCTACACACACACCAGCCAGCAGCAGCCCCTGCATCTATGGAAGGCTCTAAAGGCTTTTGCTTTATTTGGAATGCATCTCAGGATACAGGAGAAAATACTCAGTATTTACCTAAGATCTCATTTTTCTCCCCATTTATCTTTATTCCTTTTCCTTTGGTATTTTGAGATATTTCTATATTCACTATGAGGTTCTTTTGAGATATTTCTATATTCACTCCCAAAATAACTGTCTATTGATACAGTAAATTAAATGTTGTTTATCAGCCTCAGTGCTTTAGATTATATATGTTACACAGATAGATTTATATGTATTGCACATATACAGTATTTGAATGGGGTTTATTTGCATGCATATGAACAGTAAAAACATGAAAAAATGCGATGTACAAAAATACTTTGGTATAAAAATTGAGTAAAATTATAACAAAAATGAGTTACAGGAAAATAAATTATACAAAAGCCAAATGCAAGTGAATTTTGAGGAAATATAATGTGATGTGGAGTCATTCTAGTGAATGATGTTTTCAGGCTTTGGTGGTATTCACAAAGATATACTGAACACCAAGAAGGAAAATGCAAGCAGAGCTGGAGGTCCCCAGGTCATAAAGAGGAACTTTATTGCCTCTGTTTTAGTTTTGAATGTGTTTCCTTTGGGCTGGTCTGACTCTTGCAGATAATACCCATCCTCTGTGCTTGGCTAAGTGCATACAAGAGGAAGGACCTGCCGCCTCAGACAAGTGCACCGCTTCTTCAAAACTGACTTGTATCTGTTGAAGTTTGACCTGGGAAGTGCATCCTTGTGAGCATCACCCTTGCCAGCCTTAGCGAGCAGCTCCTCGAGGCTGTTCAGGGAAAAGAGGGGAAAGACATTCGTTTTGAAAACCTGCTCAGATTATTTTGCTTATGGTTCCATTTATCAGGAAGTAATCTCCGCTGTCAGGGGGAGAGTGGGTCCAATCCTGTATGATCCTGAACCATCCCCAGGAAGTGCTGAGCACCTTCTGTCAGGAAACCAGACCGTACCGGAAAGTGTGAAGCCATTAGTGGCCAAACACCAAACAGGGGTGGCCAACAGTATCCACGGTATCGATTCCTTCTCCTTGAAGACGAACTGTTTCTATTATAAATGATTAATTGAAACGAATGTCCTTCAGCAATTTTTCCCGAAGAACGGTCTTATTTGAAAGTAAATAATTCAGTAGAATAATCCCCTACTGAGGTATAAAACTTCATGTAATTTCTTGTTAGTTTCAACCTTTCCAAAGACCATCTATGATCCTGAACCAGTAAATGTCTGATTCAATCGAAACTTCAGAGATCAAAAATCACATTGCAACCTTATTCTGGGTACCTGAGTCAAAGACATGGCTTAGGGCTTTTGTGTAAGTTAAAAGGGAAGAAGGTGAATCAAAGGACTAGAGCCCAAGGGGAACTGAGGGGATTTTTTGTGATATACACATTTCCAGCTCATTCTCACCATAGGCAGAAATTATGGGTTTAGAAAACAAACACGGTACTTTCTATTTGAACTATACTTCATTATCATGTCACAAATCAAATCTTTAATTCTTAGTACTAAAGAAACCTTCATAAAATGTTTACTCTGCTTATTTTTTAACTCAGCAATTACACTGGATCCTTAAACCTCAGTGTTTTCCTTAGCTTGGACAGTAGAGATCTGTTACCTCTTCCCTTATCATTAGCTTCCAAGCAGCTGAACTTCGTGTGCTAACCTGTTTGGATCACTCTATCTACTTAGACGCTTCATGAGGAAGTTATTTGGTGATGGGTTTTTGGCCTATGTTTCCTGGATGGTCTCAGAGCTGATCCCTGCTGCCCTTTCAACCCTTAAAGCCTACAAATGAAAAGGATGAATAGAAAATAATTGTTTAAAAGTCTCTCATAGACACATGAACTCCAGAATCTACAGACGGAGAGATCCATTTCCGCTGTAATTAAAACACGCACGCAAGAACCTTTCCAGTGATCTTAGATTAAAAGCTTGTATTTTCTGGATGTCAAGGTAAGGACAAAATTAACCTGACATTTGTATTTGACAAGCAAGTTAATGCTGTGCTAATCCCCTTTGGGACGCAGTAATTTTCACCTGTCAGAGATGCTGTAGTCCAAAGGGAACATCACTCCAATCACTTTCTGCTCTATTTGAACTGAAGGGGGGGGGGGGGGGGCACAAAAAAATGTTCATTATCCTGCAAATGCAAAAGAAAATGGTAGAATGCCTTTGAAGGGCCCAGTGAAGATGAGCGTAGATCTCTACAAGGCTACATGACAGCCAGAAGGATCCAGATTTGGAGGCTGAACGTTCATCTGGTGCCCGGGTGATTTTCTGCGTGCGGCTCAAAGCTACATATTGCAATAAACTGTTTAAATGCTTTCTCTGTCTACTATCCATGATTTAGGATATGCACCTACTGCGGAAAAGGACTAAGGAGGGATCTGCACATCCCAGCGGACAACTGAAAAGGAGAAAAGAGCAGGCCATAGAGAGAGTGGAAAACTGCAGGAGCCACATCCTGCCAGGCACCAGGCTGGGAAAATTTCCTCTCCAGACTGAGGGAGGTGGGGTTCTGGGGTGTGTGTATATATATGTGGGTTTTATTTTTTTTAACACAGATATAAATAAGTTTCACTTGAGACTCTTAATTGTTAATTAGTCCACTTTAAAACTAGCTATGTTAAATTCATTACGGCACTAACCCAGTTTGAAATACATTAGCATTCATCCTCAATGCTTAATCACTACAGTATTCATTTAAAATTCCTTCAGTAATCCAGTCTGCAAAATTTCAAGTTGATGTAAATGTCAAAAGCAAAAGACAGAAACGTCTAATTAGCTAAGTACCGCGGTGGTTGCTATTCCTTGGCAAATAATAAGTGAACTTATGTAATGCTTGCTGCAAGAGGGTACAGTATTTCATGAGAGCCTTTGGAGGAAACAAAGAATAGCTGGTGATGACTGATTGCCTTTGTGTGCCTGCGGTCATTATTTCTCTCCTGTGGGTAGAAAGAGCCCCATAAGGCCCGTTCATACTGAGTTCCTGTTAATCACCGATCTGCTTGCAAGGATGGGATTCCACCCTTGGAAAATGTGAAAACTCAGCTGGACAAGCTCCAGGGCAACATGATTAACTTGAAGCTGGCTCTGTCCTCAGCAGGGTGCTGGACCAGGTCACAGCTGGGAGTCTCTTCTGAACAAAATCATTCTAAGGTTAGAACCAGAGTCATATTCGAAGCAGGGGCAGTCAGTGCAGACTGCTCTGGGCCTCATTCACTTTTCACAGAATCACAGCATGGTTTGGGTTGGAAAGGACCTTAAGCTCATCCAATTCCAACCCCTGCCATGGGTAGGGACACCTCACACTAAACCATGCCATCCAAGGCTATGTCCAACCCGGCCTTGAACACTGCCAGCGATGGAGCATTCACAGCTTCCCTGGGCAACACATTCCAGTGCCTCACCACCCTCACAAGAAAGAACTTCTTCCTCATATCCAATCTAAACTTCCCCTGTTTAAGTTTGAACCCGTTACCCCTTGTCCTGTCACTACAGTCCCTCATGAAGAGTCCATCCCCAGCATCCCTATAGGCCCCCTTCAGATACTGGAAGGCTGCTCTGAGGTCTCCACGCAGCCTTCTCTTCTTCAGGTTGAACAGCCCCAACGTTCCCATCCTGTCTCCATACAGGAGGTGCTCCAGTCCCTGATCATTCTCGTGGCACTCCTCTGGACTTGTTCCAACAGTTCCATGTCCTTTTGATGTTGAGAACATCAGAACTGCACACAGTGCTGCAAGTGGGGTCTCACCAGAGCAGAGAAGAGGGGCAGGATTTTAATGGTCTCTGAAGACAACTGTCCCAATGCCTGTCTGGTACCTGTACCTAGGAGTGTCTGTACCTGATTCTAGCACCTGGCTCCTTGATTCTGGTGTCATTTGGACCATCATTTAGGCAATCCATGGAAGAAAAAACAAAAAATCTGAATTTTTCTATTTCGTAATTATCAAGAAAAATAAAATCGTCTTTCCCTTTTTTTAATCACAGTTTGAAATTATTAAAGTGGAAAGGGTCTTTTGGCTAATTTTTTTTTTGAATGAAAGGGAGTTTTATTTGCTTATGTCAGAAGGAGCATGAGCAAACTGGCTGCACCAACGTGTGGGTTAGGTTGTGTAACTAAAGCGTTAGTTTGTGTTGTTTCCACATTGTGCCTACTCTTTCCTTCCTCGTGGCTAGCTTTCGAATGAAAGTGCAAATGAGATCAGTCTCTGAATGTGTCTTCAGGCGGGAAACATGGCATATTTGTTTGGAGAGGCACATATTATTAAGAGGGTGTAATCAGTACTCCTCACTAATGAATTCTGGGTTTCCCTCTTGTTAGATGTTGGTCAAAGCCTAAAGATCCTTTATTTTTCTTTACTTAAATTGCTACCTGAACATTCTGGAGGAAGGAAATTCCCGACCTCATTAAGTGAGAGCCATGCACCTTTTCTGCTTCTGTGTTTGCTCTGTCTGAAGTTACGATGCCTGCCATCGCGATGTCAGCATTCATCACTAGTTACAGCACCGCGGAATGCAAGATGCTGCAGTTATTTCCTCCTCTTGATCGAAGAATTGCTGAGGATCTTTAGGTTCCAGTGTAAATGACTTTTTGATGGCGACTACTGCACATCAGGGTAACATCAAATATCCACCAGCAGTGATGCAGCGCCGGCAGGGGTAAGAAATAAGCATTTGTGGCCTGGCTTCAAGTTCCTAGAAGCACAAAGGAGTTTGAAGAACTGAGTCCCCATTGCAATCAGCGAAGCTCCCGTTCTGCCAAGGGAAGACCAAACGCTGAGCAAAGATATTGGAGCAGGAAATGGTGAACAGAAAGAAGTGGGAAAAGAGAGATGATGGGAAAAGGGTAAAGGATCATGAAAACAAAACAGCAAACGAATCAGCCGAGAGATGTCAGTGGGTTTGGCTTGAAATGGCACACGTGGGACCTGTTCATCAAAGGCTGCGTGGAATCTTCCTCAACTTTCAGAGTCTTTCGGGGCTGAGAAGAGAACGCAACCTGAAATTACAGTCCCTGTTGTACTGAGCGTGCTGGATAGCCTGCCAAGTGCAGCTGTGGGCGGAGAAGGTGCTTCCGTGCCCCGCTTCCATTTTAGCCTGATGGACCCCTTGAGACGCCTCCTGCTTTTACGAGCCTTTCATATCTTGTGTTTCTCCTGATATTCTGATGTCTGTTTCACTTCTGAACTTGCAGCCAAATCCATGGGGATGTTTCCCAATGGTCTGGTGATTTCCTGCGGTAGTTTTAGAGCCCTAAGACTGAAAGCTCTTAAGGACGCCGAACGCACCGGTGGTGCCATAGAAATGTAATCAGTAATAACAGACTTACAGAACATGGTTCTGTCTTTTGCTAAAGGATAAAACCAAAGCAACACACCACCACCAGCAAACCATACCAGCACCTGATTTAAAGCAGAATGGGGTTTTTTGGAAATAAAAAGTGTAAGAATTCATGCATTATAAACTCACTCAGCCCCAAACACTGCAGCAGTTTTACTGAACTAAGTTAAGAGACTTCACAAAATCTGAAACCCTCTGACCAGGTTATTCAAATTCTACTGCAATGACATTGCAACTCTTTGTGCATGCAGTGATGGGTTCATTGTATCATTGAATTAAAATGCAATGGCAGCCTTTAAAATCTACTACATTGATCTCTACATCAAGTGTCCCTCCGCAAGTCACATACAAGTAAGACTGTTGATTTTATTAAGAAGTGAGGAGTTTTGTGTTACAGAATAATTCCTTCGGGAGAGTTCTGTAAAAGCATAAGATGAGCCAAGCAATGGCAATGTGCACAATAAGAATAACCACTCAGGGTAAAACGGGAGAGGAAAAACTAATTCTGCAGGATGAGGAGCAGGCTCTTTGAGAAATACAGCGCCGCAAACAGAGAAAGCAAAATCGTCCATGACATATAAACAAATACCTCCTGGCTAAGTTTAGAAACCAACACATCCTCTCTGCCATCCCAGCTGTGGCAAAATTCTTGTTTATTCCTATGGAAGTTGTTCCTCAGTAGGAGATTTGAGCCACTCTTAATGGCAGTCACAGGAAGGCTCAACACCAGAGAAAACAGCTGCTTATAGCTGAACTGCTGATTAAAGAGTGATAACAAATCATATGAATAAGATCTGTGTGCACCTAAGAGTCAGCAGGTAGACAGGCAAGGAGAAAGAGGGGGTCTAAGAATCACCTGGGAAAAGTAACTAAGACCCAGTGAGCAGGACAGACATCTTCATAAATGCACTATTGAAAGTAAGATATGGCTAAAGCTGGGCTTATAAAGGGAGGAACAATCTGAGGTGAAATGCAGTATTTTTTAAAGCTTTTTCTATTTCTTAAAAGGACAGAAAATTACAGCTGTAGTCCAAGCGGCTTTGATTTTTACCTTAAATGCTCTATTTAAAGCCTCCCCTTTTGTCCCATGAAAGGGTACTGCAGAGCCTCAGAGGCGGGCTCATGACAAAGGGTACGCCAGCTAGGCAGGATGCAGGGTCTGATCTCTTCGGAGAGGCGGCCAAACGCAGCTATTGGGCTCCAGCTACTGTCTTCCCTTGGCATTACACGGCAGTAGTTACAGAGAAGCTCTAGGGAGGTAAAATCAGGAAATGCTTCCAGCTGAGGATGTATGCAATTTAGAAGCTGAAAAAAATAGAGTTTTCTAGGAAATAATACAATGGGATGCTCAAGAATACACCTTAAAACCGTCAGATCTATAGAGCAAATCCATGGCTGCTGCCCTCCAGCCTACTTCCACCAACATCAGCGACCACGATCCTTGCCTATAGCGTTATTAAACACAAACCCACACCTTCTAAGGAGCAATTGTTTTTTTACCAGACCCATAGAATGTTGCATCAGGGAATATTGTTCATATCAAATCCTGCCGGGTGGCACAAATTCCCTGTGGGCAATGCCTGCCTGGTGGCCTTTCCACCCTACCCAGTTCTTTTCCAGGAGGGAAAGGACTGAGCAGAAAAGTTAATCTGGGAAGTCACTTCTATCATTGCGAAAAGAAGTTCATGCTTATTCCTGTGCATAAAGAGCCAACTGAAGTGCACCGTCATAAAATATGAGAGACAATTGCTTAAGTAAATACCGGAATTTGGCAAAAAAAAGGAAAATCAAGGGACTGTGATTTTTACAGATTTTATATGCAATGCGAAGTTGTAAAGATATACAGCTTTTCTCAGAATATCTCGGGGGGACATTACAAAATCACGTAACACGGAAAACAGGACAACAGGAGAAATAATAAAGATTTATTAAGCCAGAGGTTAACTGAATAAATCAAAACAATGACAGCCATGGCTGCTTTAAATTCAGAATATAAAGTCGGGAAAGGGGAAGAAGACAGAAATTGACTCTGAATCTGCCTTAGACAAACATACAGAAAATTCCTCTTTTAAGAACTTTTAATGAAAATCTTATTGAACTCAGAATAATAAGTTCCACTGCAGAGGAATTATGGCCATTTATAAGCAGATCTTCCCCTCATTAATAAGGACATTTTGCTATTCTTTTCTTTACAGATAGAAGAGTCAGGATCCTCAGTCCTCACTGCAACACCCTCACAGCATTTCTCGGCCCAAAGGGGTTCCAGGGATGGTTTGGTACAGTCCTTGTTAAACCGTTGTTTTGGGGGAGTTCACCAGAGAACTGGAGTTTAAAAAGAATAAAGGAAAGACCTCAAGCTGCATTAAAAATGGGAGAGATGATTTAGCCAGAGCTTCCCATTGGGTTTCCCAATCCCACCTGAGGACACGAGGGTAAGGTGAGAGAAAGGTGGAAAGCACAGCACTGTGCTCAGGACATTTCTCAGCTCAGTTTGCTAAGATCTAGGGGTATGAAACAACAGAATTTATCAAACTTTGGCAAAGTCATCCTTACAGAATGCGGGTGTGGAATACTCCGTCTGCTCTATTTCATGGACCTCTTTATAGAAGAACACTATAGTTTGCTGCAGCACCAGCAAGACAAGTCAAGTTCACAACGCAAAAGATCTACAGTTAGGCAGAACAAAAAATACCTAAATCAGAACTCACTTTTTCCCAAACACTGGACCGAAATCATGGCGGCGGGTAGGCTCCTGGTCTGTAGAGATCGTTCGTGTTTGCGTTGCCTCGTGTTTTTCTATGATTTCCTGACTGCATCTGTCCATCTGCTAAATCCTATATTTAGATTGCAAATATTTGTTTGGATGTTTGGAACATTGAGAACTTTTGGTCCTGGTCCATGAGTAATACTCTGAGATAGCGTTGTAATATTAAGTATGTTATAGCAAATCCAAGTGTAAACAATTTTCAGATGCCTGAGCAATCACTGGTGAATTAAAATAGCCATCTGCTGTAACAACACAGGGCTAGAATCTTTCCAGAGCAGAAGAAAAGTGTATTTGTATTTCCTCTTCAGTATCTTAAGTGTGGTTAATATTAGAAGAAGCTCATCAATGCTGAGCCCACAGCATCTTAACCCCACCGTCATTTAGCAGAAAGGCTCTTCTCTCATGCATCCTGTCTAGTAGCCTGAGCTAGCAATCAGATACATTTTAAGCTACTAAATGTTGCCAAAAAATCCCCTCCTATTATTCTCCAGAGCTCAGAATGTCACTGTATACAAAAATTGGACTTCAGCTGAATAACCCTGTAATTTGTCCCTATATGCAGAATGATATTCCTTGTCATTTACATGCATGGATGACTTAACGATATTCTCGTATATTCTCATTATTCACTTTCATTTTAGCCCCTGGTTCTCTTTCCTTATTTATCCAGTGTAGAAGGCACTTGAGCCAAGTAAGTAGAAGCTGCATTATTTATCTACTATTTGTATTCACAGGAGTAACAACTATACTGCAGTATTCAAACACTTACCTACTTTCATCTCAGAAGGGTGTTAATTGACTTTTATTTGCTTATTGATAGACACGTCTGAGCCTGGTCTATGCAAAAACCTATCAGTGCAGCTCTTCAAGTTTCATGTGCGCTCCAGAGAGGCAGGCAGGCCCCGCCGCCTTTGGCAAGGGAGCTCAGACTGCTCTACAAAATGAAGGAGAAAATTGGTCGTGGAATCACTTTCCCCAGTCCTTTCCTTTAGGTGATGCGCTGGACATAGCATGCGGCCCTCGCAGTTGAATTACACGTCTATGCAAGAGTATCCAACCTGATACCCACATTCAGAGCTACACGTCTGTGCGTCTTAGCTTGTCTCAATTCCTTAGGCATAGGGAATATGATACAAAAATATACAAAGTATAATACAAAAGCATTATAAGTGCATCTCATTTGAAACACCATCTTCACGTGATGGCAGAGCTCCCTGTCACCCTTCCCTGCCATTGCCTCAGGGACAAGCATCTCTCTTCTTCTCCACTGCTGATCTTACCCTGAAGGACCTCACTAGAGACCCTCTGTTCTGGCACAGGATTTGGGTTGTGATGAGCCCACCAATTATCTCATGCTTAATGGCAACACGGACAATTCATTTGCTCAGGCCAGAGGATGAATAGGAAACAGAGGTGCATCAGAATGAGAATGAGAATGAGAATGAGCACCAGGGGTGCTTCAGAAGCAGTCTAGAAGCAGGATTCTTATTTGACTCACGCTTCCAAGTCAGGTAAGGTGGAATCAGAATCCCAGAATGGTTTGGGCTGGAAGGGACCTTACAGCTCCTCCAGTTCCAACCCCTGCCATGGGCAGAGACACCTTCCACTGGAGCAGTTACTCCAAGCCCCTGTGTCCAACCTGGCCTTGAACACTGCCAGGGATGGGGCAGCCACAGCTTCCTGGGCACCCTGTGCCAGCGCCTCAGCACCCTCACAGGGAAGAGCTTCTTCCTTATATCTTACCTAAATCTCCCCTGTGTAAGTTTGAAGGTGCTACCCCTCGTCCTGTCACAATAGCCCCTGTTGAAGGTGATCTGAACAAGCTAACACAGCATCAACAAGCCTCAGTTCTCCTGCAGGAACATGGGCTGGAGGAGGAATGGGATGGGTCCTAACTCATCACATAAGGGAAGCCCAAGCGGTAGAGAAGTAAACAGAAGACTTTTCACTCAGGCTTCTTCTGCTGAAGTCCATCAGTAATTCAAACACTGAACAAGGATGACCTATGACCGCTGTAATGCACAGTAACAAGAAGGATGGTTAGAAGGAAATGCATGGCTACAGCAGGGATGCAAAAGCGGCGGGTGAAGAGCCTTCTGCTCATGACACACATGGCTTAATCGCAACAGGCTTTGCACAAACAATCCCTACCCATCCCCATTCACACAATAACAATCCCTCTGCTTTAGCAGGAGGGGATTCTTGCCATGCGGTTACACCCTCTCTTCCCCTTGCTCCATGCTTCAATTGCCTTTAACGTCGCTGTTGCTTTGCTGAGGGCTTCCAAACATCACGTAGCCAGATTTTGGGTCGCTCGCAGACGGAAAACCATGCAGTTTGTGAGCAACATGATACTCCATTTTGAAAATAACAGCTAAGAGCAGGGGAGGAAGGACAGCTCATGTTATGCTTTCCCAAGGCTAGATCCTTCAAAATCATGCCCTTCAGATCACCCAACTCCGAATGCTTTGGAAAGCTGCAAAGAGAACTGATCTGCTTCCTCTTTAAAACTCAAAACCATTGAAGACAGGGCCCGGTTTAACAGAGCAGTTGCTGCTGACAGCTGTTTTGGAACGTAGATGGCCATTTACATGAATCCATACTCAGCTCCGTTGGCTTTTCTGTACTACAAACAAGAAAGTTTTGCTGAGTGCCCAGGGACAGCTCTGTTGCAACGGCGCTAAATGAAGACTGTGCGCTGCGGTGGTGATTGCTCCTTTCTTGCGGGCTGCTGGAGGCCATTGCATGGAGCAGTTTCCTGCAGAAACTCATTTGGAATGAAAGCTCTTTTTGAGCCCAATGCCCTGCGCCTTCTGAGTGCTGCATGAAATAGAGTCAGGAGAGAAAGAATCACCCCAAAGCGTGCACGGAGGCTGCTTTTGCAGAAGTGAGCGGTGCCCTGCTCTCTGCAATGTCAGACCTGCAGGAGAGACGTCCATACGTGGGAGCTGCAAGGCCAGAGGCTACCTGTTACTGCTGCTCTTCATTGGTTGTAACTGACAACAAGTGACTCCTCTACATGGCCTGCTCTGCAGAACGCTTTTGATCACTCAGCCAAAGCTGCCCTTCAAGATGGTTCATTGACATGCGTCTCTCTGTTTTCCATCCAGGACTCTGTTTAGACACCTTTCCAACCCTTATAACGCAATAACATGGTGCTGAAGTGGAAAATTTGACAGCTCTGTGTCTGGAAATTACCACAGACAGCAAAAGTAACAGCACTGTGAAGCTCTAATCAATACATGTTTTAAGCTGTGTTGACTGTAGAAAGACTTTTGGCAGAACACACTAAGCTGTTGGAGATTTTGCCTGTCCAGGAATACGTAACACCATGTCTCAAGAGCATACGTTGCAGTGGACATCCCTTCTGGAGAGGAGGAAGAGGAGGAGAAGACACAACTGCTCTTTCCCTCTGTTACATCAACAGCCATTACCCTTCTCTAAATTAAGCCATCCCCATGTAACCAAACATCATCAATTACTTATGACAATGAAGAGAAGGCCATTCAGCCATTTAGGAATTAGGTTAGCTTACATCTTGGAGCCCTGGTCAAGTGACTGAGGCTTTATAGGTGAACATGCGTTAGAAGTTAAATCAAATCATACCCCTCTGCCTTTCCTAACAGCACATAAACAGGGATCCAGATTGTTGCTATGGCTCCTCAAACACCACAGGACTCCCATGATCAAATCTGATTTCTTCACAAAAGGGGAATTTTAAATGAAAATGCATAATTCTGTAAAGACGGAAATGAATCTGTTGCAGTGTTTGAGCTGTGAGCATGGTCCAGTGCAATCTCAGCCCCTCAGGTTACCCTTCCTTCCACATTTTTAGTCTCAAAAGCAGAAATGAGCCAGGGCTCTCATGACACCTTTACCTGTCTGGATAATGAAATACTAGTCTTTCATCTAATGAAATACTAGCCTTTATCAAGCTCTGGTTTCATCCAGATACAAACCAGAACATATGTGCCTTCTATATGAAGTCTGATCTATTACAAGTAATGAAAACTCAGAGGGGGATTCCACAAGACCTTCCAATATCCACACCTGTTTGGGGGATGAAATCCAGGGGTTTCTACATTTTTTCCAGTACCATATGTTGTGCTAGGAATAAATTCCCTAGAATTTCACTGTGATAACCATTGTATGTTTATCACAGTGAAATAGCATTTATGTTATTTCTACACCCACATGTAATTCATTAAACAAAGCTCATGGCAGTAGTGATTAAATTTCTACCTTAGAACACATCAACCATTCTCCTGTGCGTTCTTCCCTTTTCTGATCTTATTTAGGAGTTACAAAGGCCACTGATATTCTGAAATCAGTTTATGTAGGAACTGAATTACCACACTAAAAAAAAATAATAAATGAAGCTTTGCTTACTTATTGTAGACCCCATTTTACATTCCTGCAAGGAAAGTGGGAAACGGAATACTAAAGCGCAGAAAAAATGAAAGGAGGCTGATGAGTTATAGGACTACGGCAGAACTTCAAACCCTCATGAATTCTTTCTGTACTGGAACTTTGACAGAATTGTAATCTTGCTTCAAAAACACCTGTGAAGATAAAGCAAATGCGAAGTGCTGCAGAGAGTGTGTCTTGCTTGGGCTGCTGCTGTTCTTAAGTTAATTTTCCCGGGTTCTGCTTTCTTTTTCCTTTCCTCCATCAGTCTGAGAACAATTGCATCATGAAACACCCCAGTTAACAGCGCTGTACAAAACAGCTCATTAAAATGCAGCCTCGTTTATTACGTCTGAAATGAAGTTATATGGAGTATCACTATCTCAGCACTTCAGATTCTTCAGGCATACATAAAAGAAAAGCTATTATTTCACCTATAGGAGGTGTTTACAGAATAACTACAACGAGAGTCTGGTACCAAACCCTATATGAGCTATAACATGACTCAGGATCAGAACTTATGTTTCTTAAGCATGCATCACCATGTTTGCCATCCTCATTCAGGCTCAGGTTAAAAGATAAATTCAACTGCAGAAAGGGAGTGCTGAGCTTTACATGGGGGTAATTTGCGAACTTACAAACTACATGCATGGCTCAGCCCTCAGCTCTCTTTAATGCACCTTTCTCTGCCTCCTCGGGCTTTGGGCGCTCTCTCAGTTGACGTCCCTCATCCCAGAGCCATGATTTTCCAAAATCAGCTTGCTGAAGCAAAGAGTTCTCTGTTTTTCTCTCTCGAGTGCTTGGATCAAGACCTGACTAATAGCATTATCTATCTTGTTTTCCCACACTACAATGTACTGTTGTGATAGGATCGCTGTAGGAATGCTGTGTTCCTTTCAAACACAGACTCATAGACTGCCCCAAAAATTTCCATTTGTATCCCAAATATTGGGCATAAGTGAAGATTCCGGGATCCTTGCCCCGTGGTTTCAGGATACTTGCAGCTGCAGTACGCCAGACTGCAGAGCTGCCTTATTTCTGTTATATCACAATTGACTTACATAATTACATATTGACTTGCATAAGCAGCACCTAGAGTCCTTGTTGGTGTTGGTTTTGATACTCACATGGAGCACTGTGTACGGTTCTGGTGTTCCCAGCACAAGAAGGATTTGGAGCTGCTGGAGCAAGTCCAGAGAATGGCCATGAGGGTGATAAGGGTGCTCCAGCACCTGACATATGAAGACAGGCTGAGAAAGTTGGGGCTGTTCAGTCTCTGTTGTCTACTGCATCAAGCCTGAGCTTTTTACTGGTCCAGCTAGAACCTGCAGCCAGCATCTGCTTGATGGGACCAGGCAAATTCCATGGATACACAGACTGTGTGGAGACCTCATAGCAGCCTTCCAGTATCTGAAGGGGGCCAACAAGGATGCTGGAGACAGACTCTGCTTTCAGGACTGCAGTGACAGGACAAGGGGTAATGGGTTCAAACTGTAACAGGGGAAGTTTAGATTGGATATGAGGAAGAAAATCTTTACTGTGAGGGTGGTGAGGCACTGGAATGGGTTGCCCAGGGAAGTTGTGAATGCTCCATTCCTGGCTATGTTCAAGGCTGGGTTGGACATAGCCTTGGATGGCATGGTTCAGTGTGAGGTGTCCCTGCCCATGGCAGGGGGGTTAGAACTAGATGATCTTAAGGTCCTTTCCAATCCTAGCTATTCTGTGATTCTATGATTCTACTGGGGATGTTCTACGAAGACAATGCAGGTGGGTATTCCAGGGGAGATTTTTGAGATTGTTTTGTGCTGATTTGGAAAGAAACTTTTTAGCGTATTGACTGTGGGATGCCAATACTGTTATTCAGCAGCTAACTGAACTTGCCATTTGACTTGGTGACAATTTATGTGCTCTGAAGGTTACACGGATTTGCTTAGAACTGCTTTCAAAACTACGTCTATAAACTACATGGGAACGCAAGGCTTTATGACCCGGAAAGGAGCGTGCTCAGTAAAAACAAGATCTTTTGCAAGCTCCTTGACTCTCAGAAATGGCTGCAGAGCATTTGCAGGAGTGCCTTACACCATCTCTGAGCGTGACAGATGCCAAGTTTAACAGATGATTCCACCTAGGGTTTCATGAGAATCCTTCACAAATACATCATGTTTACTCTTCAGTTTTCAACTCAATTGTTATATTCTTACACTAAAAATCATTACTGGAGCGCCTGCTTAGAAATGCACACAATCAGAGTATGTCTGTTCTGTGATACATCGCTCTAAACACTACTTTAAATGTGCTCAGTATTCTTCTGCTCCGTGGACAACCGTAAGTAAATCATTATAAAAAGTAATGAATTATTTAGGAATGCCACATGCATTCAGATGTGATTACGGGAGGTAACAGTGTTAGAAAGGCTCACCAACATTTTAAAAAACATTAGATTTCTGTTTCTGTTGGAAGAAGCGATGCTGGCGCCAGGATGCAGGAATTCAGCCAAAGCTTTTAAAGTCTATCAGCGTTCGGCTGCTTCTGAGGAGCAGGAAAGCAGCTCGCAGGCTTGCCTCCATCCCCCTCATGCAAATTTGCACCAGGGCATGAGCTACGCTAATTATTTAGTTCTCCTCGTTAAGCCGCCCGCATATGCAGTGTTTTCCCTTCTGCACATTCTGAAGATGCGTTTCCCAAACCATATGCACCACCACCGTGCATCTGCTCTGCTTGAGCGAGTATGGCTGTGGTACTCGTGGCGCAGGGAGCCATGCTCACCCGAGTTCCTGAATGATGCCCGCAGTGCGCTGCGCGCTGTGATTGCAGCTCCATAGGGAACAAGGCAAGAGGGGATTTGTATCATAGCATCCCATGTTGGAAGGGATCTCAGGGATCATCTGGTCCAACCTCTCCAGGCAGAGCACGACTGAGAGTGGATGTCCCAGCACCCTGTCCAGCTGAGTCTTAACAGTGGAGTCCACCAGTCACCTGGACATGATTCCAGTGGCTGGTTGTTCTCATTGTATCTGGGAAGGGAGGGAAATTCAGGGGAATAAAACACCTGAGTTGCAATTGGTTTGGGTGATAGCAAATAAACACTTCCAAAGATAAATTCTGAAAATAAGCCCGATTTTATACGTGTTCAGTCTTATTGACATACCAGAGGAAAGACGAAATCCCTCTGAAACATCTTTCTATTATCCTGTTTGTTGGTATTACCTCATCAATGCCATAAAGTCTCTTACAGGACAAAGGCTGAAATTCCATCTCTACCTTTTGACAAGGTCACGTGTAATTTCCACAAAGCCCACAAAGATCACCCTAAAGCAAGACAGAAGTTATCCGTGTCTCATGGGCTCGGTCTGTTTTGCCTACGTAACGTCAAGTTATGCGGGGATGGAAACCTTTATTTCACTGCAAATCGTGCCTCAACACCACCACCTTGTGACCTCCCGGAGATCCAGGCACAAATGTTTTGACTGTCAGAAGCTGGAAACGATTTCATTTGTAATAAGTGGGGAGATTTGGTGGATTTAGAGCCCATGCGGCGCTCAATGAGCGGGAGCCGCAGGAGACCCTGAGCATGAATGCCACACGCTCACAGTCCATAGGGGTTTTTAATGCGGCTGTACCTCTGATGAACAGCAGTGGTGGGGTTTTCCTCAGGTTCGTTTCAGAGATCTCAATGATCCATTTTCCTTTGACAGAAAATTAAAGTTGTCTCAATTGTTTCCACTAAAGGCGTTCAGGCATCCCATAATGAATTTCTTACGGGGGGGGGGGGGGGGGGGAGAAGAAGACACCTAAATGTTAAGTGGTTTACAATTACAAAAATGTATTATTTGATTTTCTATCAATAATTTAACTGCCTGTAGTTTTAATTTCACAGGCTATCAAGTTCCCTTGCAACACACTGCATCTACATCTTAATGTATTGCACATAAGAAAAAATGCCATAAATTACGTTTATACAATTGCACGAATTGTTTAAGGCATTCTGCTCCGCTCGCCCTCACGTTAATTTAAATTGTTCTTTCAGAGGAAAGTCAGAAATGAAAAATAAGTTAAATATTTTCACAGACTTAACTCCTGCCTTAATTGAATCTCAGTGCTGTGTAAAGAGCAAATAACTTCCTCGTGGGCACAGAGGCCCAGGGTGCCACCAGGAGCTGCTGTAGCTCTCAGGAGGGAAAAGCACTCACAAGGGGATGGGAAGGACCTCGGATTGGTTTAATGTCTCTCTGCGTTGGTTGCATCATTCTCACATACACGAGCTTCTATAAACTGGGGGGGACTCAGCACTTTGTCATGTTATGGAAGACCTCATTGGCCCCCGCTGACTTTGATGGGCACCGGGTCACAACCAAAGGCCACGTGGCTTTGCCTACTGTGGCGAACTGTTGAAGAAATTGCCTTCTTATTGCTTTCTGCCCGCACCTGAGGTGAGGCAAAAATCTGTTTTTCCCTCTTTACCGATGGGAAACTCCTTCGTTTGCTTCTGCGTATCTCCACCTCTCAGAATTCCTGAAAGCGGCTGAGGGGTCTCACCGTTTGCACCAAAGCTGGTGAGAATAACTTAGCTAACCTACATCCCCACCGGCATTACTTTGAAGGCCATGCATCTTTAGATACCAATCTCCCCCGACCGAGGTTCATTTGTATGACGGCAACAGAAGAATGATGGAAGACATGATTATTCATGTCCATGTTCTTATCTGAACAATAATCAGGAAAACAAATCACTGCCATAATCTTGGAATGCCAACCCTAACTGTTCTATGATTCTATGAGCTGTATCTCATGCAAATGTGGTGCTTTAAAAAAAAGAAATGGCCAGAAACAGGCAGAAACCAACGATGTTAAGGATCATTTGTCTTGAAATTTATTAATATTAAGTGTGAGTACAACAGTCCCTATAAATATACATCATATAAGTGCATAGTTTTATAGAGTTCATGAATTCGGCAATGGTTTCTCATCACTCAAAATCAAAACTGCCAAGGAACAGCAGCCAGGAAGCTTTTGAACATCTGTGCCAATAGATGAAGGCATTGCTGAGTACAGGATTTTGCTGATGATGACCTGCACTGCTCCTGGGGATAAGACATGGTCAGGCAAATCTACGGATAAGAGGACTGATAAAGCACTGATTTCTCAGTGTGCATCTAAGGCTACAGGGTTTGACTTTAAGGCACCACTATATATGTATATATAATATTCAATATACATAATAAATATATATCATCACTCTACTGCATGTGCCCACCTCGTGTCGCCTGCCCTGGCCAAGGGAGACATAGGTTTGATTTGTAAAATACAGCGGTTGTGTAGAACTGTACAGCCATGGGTAATCAACACAGAATGTGACCCTGGACAAGAAGAGCCTCCCAAGCCTATGAACCACAGTTCAAGGCAGACCTCAAGCAGATACGTAAGGAGCAACAGTCTGGTCCTGCATAGAACACAGCTGGTTTTGCAGGAGAGAAATTGTTCTTGTATTGCCACACTGAAACATGGAAAATCAAAGAATCATGGAATGGGCTTGGGTTGGGTGGGACCTTGACGCTCATCCACTTCCATCCAGCTCCCTGCCATTGGCAGAGACACCTTCCACTAGACCAAGCTGCTGAAAACCCCACTAAATTCATTAAGAAACAAAGAAAGGAGATTCAAATTCTAAATAACTCCTAAACCTGCTAAAAGCCATCGGCGCAAGCGGCAGCGAGGCACTATTAGGTTAATTGCAGGGGAAACAGACTTTC
Source organism: Myiopsitta monachus (assembly GCA_017639245.1). NCBI lineage: Eukaryota > Metazoa > Chordata > Aves > Psittaciformes > Psittacidae > Myiopsitta > Myiopsitta monachus. The sequence continues at coordinate 18,960 of CM029941.1, read as the reverse complement.
TAATTACAAAAGTACAAAGCAGATGTAAACTGCTGATTGCCCAGGTTTGCAGAAGTCGCGAGGGGTGATGTGTAAGGACACTTCGGCACTTGACCCTTTGACGGAGTTACACAATCTTCTCGGCAGTAGCATGAGATGCAAGGATGGGTCATTAAGACAAGAGGGCGTGTGGGCTGCTAGCGCAGTAATTACATTTGATGAGTAGGTAGGACTTCAGACACCTCATTACGTAAAATAATTAAGCCTCTTATTTTTTTCCTTAAAAGAATGGAAAAACAAAAATAATTTGGTAGGTACATGCTTATGTCAAAGACTATGAGATACACAGGAAAATTTGGGAAGAAAATCAAGTTTTGTTGCCCAGGACCTCCGTCTCAGAAGTTGAGGCTATGCAATGCTTCACTCGCATGCAGTGTTCTCGAAGTATGGATTCACACATTATCATAGAGCCCAGAAAGGTTTGGGTTGGAAGGGACCTTACAGCTCACCCAGTTCCAACCCCTGCCATGGGCAGGGACACCTTCCACTGCAGCAGTTGCTCCAAGCCCCTGTGTCCAACCTGGCCTTGAACACTGCCAGGGATGGGGCAGCCACAGGTTCTCTGGGCACCCTGTGCCAGCGCCTCAGCACCCTCACAGGGAAGAACTTCTGCCCAAGAGCTCATCTCAATCTCCCCTCTGGCAGTTAAAGCCATTCCCCTGTCCTGTCCCTACAGCCCTTGTCCAAAGCCCTTCTCCAGGTTTCCTGCAGCCCCTTAAGGTATCGGAAGACTGTTATAAGGCTTCCCTGGGGCCTCCTCTCCCCAGGTTTAACAGGCTGCTTCTCCTGCCCTACTTTAAATAAGCAGAAATCAAAGAAGTTTGAAATGTTCATTTGATTCTTGAGATTTTGGGTAACCATTCAACAAACGAAAAAACAAAACACATTACTGGAAGACTGTTATTCATTAACAGGGGCCGGAATCCAGGGAGAGGAACTGAATTCGAATCATTGATGAAAAGAGGTGGAGGCAGCGATGAAGTTGCTCACAGAAATCGGAAGTGTCCAAAAGGCTTATTAAAACAAAAGGAAAAGGAACATGAGAAAATGAGGAGCTGTTAAAAAAAAAAAAAGGAATAAAAATAGAGAAAAAGGAAAGAAAAGAAACCACTGGAAAGCAAGAAGTCCCACTGTTTAGAAGAATAAAATGTAGAATGATCTGTAGTGCGACAGACGGGAGCAGGTCTGTGGAGGGTCAAAAATCAATTTTTCCCTACTTTGCCTTTTCTAAATCCAGATCTAAGCCTTTTGTTTGGTCTTAGCAAACAAAGAAAGAACTACAGGAAACAAAAAGGGAACCCTTCTCTTTTTTGGCAGTGACCCTAAAACTGTGCTACCCAGGCCTGACACTGAGAGCAGGTGGGGATGGGGATGGGGATGGGATGGGGATGGGGATGGGGATGGGGATGGGGATGGGGATGGGGATGGGGATGGGGATGGGGATGGGGGTGGGGATGGGGTGGGGATGGGGATGGGGATGGGGGTGGGGGTGGGGATGGGGGTGGGGTGGGGATGGGGATGATGGGATGGGGATGGGGATGTTGGGATGGGGATGGGGATGGGGATGATAGGATGGGGATGGGGGTGGGGATGGGGATGGGGGTGGGGATGGGGATGATGGGATGAGGATGGGGATGGGGATGGGGATGGGGGTGGGGATGGGGTGGGGATGGGGATGGGGATGGGGATGGGGATGGGGATGGGGGTGGGGATGGGGGTGGGGATGGGGGTGGGGATAGGGATAGGGGTGGGGGTGGGGATGGAGGTGGGGTGGGGATGGGGATGATGGGATGGGGATGGGGATGTTGGGATGGGGATGGGGATGATAGGATGGGGGTGGGGATGGGGATGGGGATGGGGGTGGGGATGGGGGTGGGGATAGGGATAGGGGTGGGGCTGGGGATGGGGGTGGGGTGGGGATGGGGATGGGGATGGGGATGGGGGTGGGGATGGGGGTGGGGATAGGGATAGGGGTGGGGGTGGGGATGGGGGTGGGGTGGGGATGGGGATGATAGGATGGGGATGGGGGTGGGGATGGGGATGGGGATGGGGATGGGGATGAGAGGTTGGGATGGGGGTGGGGATGGGGATGGGGATGGGGGTGGGGATGGGGATGATGGGATGAGGATGGGGATGTTGGGATGGGGATGGGGATGGGGATGATAGGATGGGGATGGGGATGGGGATGGGGATGTTTTTCATGCTTTATATTTCCCTTGGCTATTCTTTGAAATACATCATGTTCTTTACTTGTAAATATGTGCATATGAACCAGTTATCCTGCAGAGGTATTGGAGGATGGCTGCTCTCCCCCCTGGAACGCATCAGGAGCAACTCAAATGCAAGCCAAGGTGTTCAATGACTTTTCATTCTGATTCATCAATCACTATCCATCATTTATTTTCATATAAAACTGTTTTCCTTATTTATTCAGAGCGAAAACAAAATAATGCGAACAGTGGCACCTCATAAAACATAAGTAATGAATAGCTCTGCAAACCACCCAAGGCAGAAAATGCAACTTTAGAAGGTCTGTAACACACACACTCGGATGAAGATTGGAATGGCTTCTGCTTAAATGCTCGGAGAGGGACAGAAATCATGAGCAGATTTTGCAGCAGATCATTTCCTTACCCCCTCCTTGAAGTTGGGCATCACAGGAAGGCGACCTCCCTCCTGTTCACAGATTCCACTTGGGTTAGAAATAGGGAAACACACTTGGCAGCAATATTTCAAGAGTCTGCCAGAAAAAACTGAAGGATATTCAGATGAACAGAAGAACAGTGAGAAGTAGACCTGAATTCCTTATCCATCCTTTACATGTACAGCTCCCAACAAGACAAATGAATTGACCTCGCTGTAAAGACTAATGAGGTACAAAGTGGATTGGTGCCACCCAGACTCTAGTCAGGCAGCAGCAGAGCTGAGGGTAGTTTGGTACTGAGAGGTTCATAGAAGATGGAGAGGTCCAAGAGTCAGGTACACACTAACCTGAACAATGTCCTGCAAAACCAAACTACGTTCTAATACTGTTTCTGCTGCTCAACAAGAAGGGGCACACATGAATTTCCCTCTGCAGTGGGAAGTATCCCACCCATATACTATTAGTTCTCAGGGACTTGTAAGACCGATGATCAGTATCTGATCCTGTAAGGATGCTGGGGGGAACTCTTCATGAGGGACTGTAGTGACAGAACAAGGGGTAACGGGTTCAAACTGTAACAGGGGAAGTTTAGATTGGATATGAGGAGGAAATTCTTTACTGTGAGGGTGGTGAGGCACTGGAATGGGTTTCCCAGGGACGTTGTGAATGCTCCATTACTGGCGGTGTTCAAGGCTGGGTTGGACAGAGCCTTGGGTGGCATGGTTTAGTGTGAGGTGTCCCTGCCCATGGCAGGGGTTTGGAACTTGATGAGCTTAAGGTCCTTTCCAACCCTGACTATTCTATGATTCCATGATTTCCCAACCATCTTTAGGAATCGAGGTGGTCGCTATTCCTTACACAGATAAACAAGGAATTTCAAACATCACTGATGAATTTCAACACTTCATCTCTGCTTAAAAAAATCAGCATAAATGTAAAAAAATCATTTTTTTTGAGTGGTCTGCTCATTAAATCAGTTACGGTTCCTTTGATCGCTCTACCTGGTTGATCCTGACGGTAGCATATGCTTGTCTTGAAGATTGAAAAACCAAATATCTGATGACTTCTCACTAAAAAATATCATGTTTTTCCTTCTCACAGATTCGTATGTTTTTCTTATGCCTCTGGGAAAAAAAATAAAGGCAAATAAAAAGAGGTCAGCACCGATCGAACAACAGGCCAAAAGTCAGATCTGATTGTAATGATTGGTACTGCCAGAGGGCAAATGGGGTGGACACTGTAGAAGTCTCACTGTCCCCCTGTGCCTGCTCCCTTACACTGACTGTAAAATGAGCTACAGCCATGTTGGTAGACCCATCTTAAACCTTAAAAAGTCATTCTGCGTATCAGTTATTGCATTCTTCCGTGGTACAGACGGTTCTCTTCCTTTTAGAACACCCGTGCTGCCACCCACTGCTTGACAATAGTGAACTGCCTTCATTTCTAAATTCAACCAAAATGCCTCAATATCCAGCGAGTGCACGAAGGCTGCAGTGCACTTCATTCTCTCTCACTAATCTGTTCATCGTGCAATGCGCATTTCGGTAGGTCATGTTTGTAATGCACTCAGGAAAGCAAAGCTCAGGGCTTCGGGAGGTCGGGATCGTGAGTTCTGCTCCTTTGCTGCTTTCACCGTTACCCTGATAGTGCGGAGCTCAAAGCAGTGTAAAAAGGAGAGCAAAGATAGAAAGAGTCATGGACTGCTTATAATTCTGTGGGCAAAGCCTTGCAATTCAGTAGAGATAACGGCAGATGGATGCAACAATTGCAAGGGCTCACTAACATGTATAAATTTTCACTGAAGAAGGCTTTCTACAGTATTTTCCAAGCACTCCATGCCTAAAAGTGTGTCATTCCATTGCAAGGGAGAGTTATGGCTAGCCCGAAGCCATATGTATGAATCCAAAATGCTGCACCCTCTGGTTACTTCCAGTGAGTATATTGGGTTTTTTCTGCATGAGGTAGATGGATATGTATAAAATTCAGCAGCTTTCCCAAAATTCCATCTGCACAGAGACATTTTCTACCCTCCGTTCCCCCCACTCAGAGGCTCAGCAGTGGCAGCAATGGTCACAGTCCCTGCTTTAAATTACGTTTTTGTTCTTATTAAAGGAAAACCCAAAACCGTTCCAATCTCACTTTTTTGCCCAAACATCTGTCACCTCTCACAGCTGCCTGAGAAAACATTTTACTCAATGTTGGAACCTTCTGTGCAAAGAAAACAAAAACCAGAGGCAAAGACAAAGTCAGAGATGCTGAGGTTGGAAGAGAGCTCTGGAGATCAACCGGTTGAAGCCCTTGGTTCCCTGGCTCAAAGCAAGGTCAGAGGAGGTTGCTCAAGGCTTCCTGGCTCATGTTCTTCATCTTAAAGCTTGGAGACACCAAGAACCTGTGAATGGCTTCATTATTGCTGCTCCAAGACAGCGAAGAAAGGCAAAGCCACCGTCGCCAGACCTCAGCCTATGCTGTTTGTGAAGGTGTCCAAGCCTTGAAAATGTCTGTGTTCACGAATCAAGGAAGCTTTCAGTCCCTTGATTTAGGCAGACGTCCTTACCAAGCATCGTCATCCAGAAGCTTGCATTGCTTGCTGTTATCCAGACTTCAGTAAGAATCACAGAAGAACAAGTCACGGCATACCATGCACTCAGTACTACAGCATGTGCTACAGCAGAGAAAGTGGCATTGAACTGCACATCAAGTGTGTATCCTACAAGTGAAAACACAGTGACTTCCTAGGAAGTACATTTGGGTGAAAAGCTTATATTCTTCCATTTCAGAAGTAGACAAAAACTATAGGCAGGCTCCACCACCACCATCAAGCAATGGGCAATGGGCTAGCTCAAGTGATTTGGACAACCTGCACCTTTTAACTAGAGTAGGACACTGTGATTCTAGCTCAGCCCATAGCTACCCAGGGAGAAAAAAAGGTTGATATTTCATCAGAAAGATAATTAAGTAGAGATGTGCAGTATTCTACACAGAACTCATTTCACAATCTTTCTTAGCAGCAGCATACATACGTACACGTATATATACATGTAGACATACACACACAGTGGAAACATGTGTGTTTCCATTACTAAATCAGATTTGATTTCTGTTGTCATCAGGGTCTCTGCAATAGGAAGAGCTGTGCCAACAAGCACGTGCACTTCGGGATAATCAGTAATATGCCCCAGATCTTTCCGCAACGGTGCACGCTAAAAGAGGGTTCCCCTTGAACTCCCTGTGTCTGTGCCTATTCCAGGAAATGAGATGTCTCCAGGCACAGCACGATAACTGCCCATACGCTTAGCTGCTGGCACGGCCCCTGGCTCAGCTATATCTTAGGCCAAGCACCACTCTTCCGAGAAACCACAAATCCAGGCATAACGAGGGAGTTCTGCTCAGCCAAGGACCATTCCCAGAAAACAGCCTGCATGAAGCTGTCCTATTCTGCAGACCAGAGAGGGTCGCGGCAGGCATGTGCGCTGCTCGGCACTACCCAACCATAGACCAGCACCACGGAGTGGTTTCAAGCACTTCAAGTTTACAAGTGTAGACATGACACGGACTTCTGACAATTCGGACCTACAGTCCAGCTGTGCGAGTCAGGGTGAGAGACGGCTCTTCCCAGTTTTCAGTTGTCTGAGACTATTAAAATTGGATCTCCTCTGGAAATCAGGACTGGCAGTTTGGGTCTGTGGCATAAACAAACATCTCCAGTTTAGGTCTGTGGCATAAACAAACATCTCCAGTTTAGGTCTGTGGCATAAACAAACATCTCCAGTTTAGGACTGTGGCATAAACAAACATCTCCAGTTCAGGTTTGGGGTATAAACAAACATCTCCAGTTTAGGTCTGTGGCATAAACAAACATCTCCAGTTTAGGTCTGTGGCATAAACAAACATCTCCAGTTTAGGACTGTGGCATAAACAAACATCTCCAGTTTAGGACTGTGGCATAAACAAACATCTCCAGTTTAGGACTGTGGCATAAACAAACATCTCCAGTTTAGGTCTGTGGCATAAACAAACATCTCCAGTTTAGGTCTGTGGCATAAACAACTCCTTGGTCTGCAATGGAAGGAGAAATACCCATGGAGAAGCAGCAGCCAAGTAAACAGGGGGCACAGCGGAATCTAACTCAAGTCAGAGAAGAACAGTGCTATTGTTGAGACATGTGGTAGAGCCAGCGTGGTCCAGACCTCATAAGTACATGAACGACAGTCATTGCCAGCATGGAACGCAGGCTAACGCGTGGCTTATCTCCCTGGAATGACCTCCTGCACACTTTTCCACCAAAAAAAGTCTTTGACCAATCCCCAACAAATTAACTCAGGCACACACTATTAATTTAAACTCTGTTCCTTGAACCAAATGGGTGTCTGGATTGTAATGATAACGTTCTTCTGCTACTGGGAAGGAGGACTCCCTTTGACAAAAAACATGGGTAATGTTTTGGAGCTGACAATTTGGAAGTGTTATGCTCATAGGTACGTCCTGCTGGGACTTCTCTTTTTATTCTGACTGTGTGAGGAGATGATGCTGGGACTTCTCCAGTTTTTGTTTATTCCCTTCAATATCTCCAACGATCAATTTGCATTTAAATGACCTAAAATCGTCTTTTCAAAACATGGGCAAAAAATCTATTGGCTACAGGTAGAGAAAGTGGAGCAAATACAACTTAGTACCCAAATCTGCAAAAATTCCGTGCAACAAATCTTCATTTGCTTACCACAAAAAATAGCAAATAGGAGAGAACTTCTCATTTTGGAGGAAACGGTACCAAAAAGTGCCTTCAACTGAAAATGGAAAACTAATTAGGGAGGCAGCCAAAATAGAACCCCTCCTCATGAGGAGTTTGTGAACGCTTTGGGCACTCACCCATGTGAGGTTGATTGTCTCTGTACATGTAAAGATGGAACTTACGCATATATACATATGTACATATATATATATTTGTATATACGCATATGTAACTGGTTTCTTTCTGAAGGCTTGGAATCAGCAAATCGTTCCCGGAGAAACTCAGGGTCGTCGAAAGGCCTTCCTTTAAAGAGGATTTATGCCCCATTCTATTTCATGCCTTTATTCAGCGCAGGGCAGATACAGCCTTAGGGATACAAGCCTGAACCTTCTCATTAAACCTCAAGCGTTTGCTGACCCTGGTTTTTAATCTTGGGTACGTCTACACGAGTTGCAAGCTTAGGTTCTGAGTCGCCTTGTGCTTTGAACTCAGACTGCTGGCTTCTGTCAGCCACTTACTTACCTCGTTTCTCTCCCTGAACCTAGCTGAAACACCAGAAGTGCAACAGAACAGGGGGACATTATAACCCAAAACCCATTTCTTTCCAAGTAAATACTGTGTCAGCATGATACGATGCACCTGAAAAACCAAGGTGCAATCAGGAGAGGCGGAATGACGTTCCTCCATTTCACACAGTGCAACTCAAAGGGTCAGCCTATGTAATAACGCACGTGCTTTGCCTCAACTTCCTGTCACCGAGGGGGGCAGGAAGGGTATTTTCAAGTATATGTTCAGGTATGGCTGAAAACGAAGTGCGAGGTCAGCGTAGCTCTGCTGGAGTGCTCTTGGGATTTGAAACCAGAGTCAGGATGTTCTTTGGCGAGCAGGTGGGACCCAGATGGAAGGAAATCAAGAGCTGCTTCAGCAGCCAGAAGGGACGAAGATGGACAAGGAAGAAACTGAGTTTCCATTCACCAACGTTCCTCCAAATACTCCGTTGGGAGGCACTGTAGGATGAAGGATTCTGGTTGACTGCAGGAAGCAACCCAGAAGGTCACTGCCTGACTTGTCACAGTTCATAACCCTGGGTCCATGCAAACAAACCACATCACTGAAGCATCCAGGAGGAAGGGTTGTGGGGGGGCCATGGGCATGGGCTCTGCCCATGTGAATCATTGCCTAAGCCCTACTGCTCTTGCTCAGAACGTCCTGTTTCTTCTCACCGCATGACTGTGGATCCAAGAAAACTCGGACACTGCTGAAGTTGGAATAGAATCCCAGAGTGGTTTACATTGGAATGACCTTAAAGCTCACCCAGTTCCAACCCCTGCCATGGGCAGGGACACCTTCCACTGGAGCAGTTACTCCAAGCCCCTGTGTCCAACCTGGCCTTGAGCACTGCCAGGGATGGGGCAGACACAGGTTCTCTGGGCACCCTGTGCCAGCGCCTCAGCACCCTCACAGGGAAGAACTTCCTCCTTATATCCAACCTGAACTTCCCCTGTTTAAGTTTGAACCCATTACCCCTTGTCCTATTGCCACAGTCCCTCATGAAGAATCCCTCCCCAGCATCCCTATAGGTCCCCTTCAGATACTGGAAGGCTGCTATGAGGTCTCCACGCAGCCTTCTCTTCTCCAGGATCAACAGCCCCAACTTTCTCATCCTATCTCCATATGGGAGCTGCTCCAGTCCCCTGAGCATCCTCATGGCCCTCCTCTGCACTTGTTCCAACAGTTCCATGTCCTTTTCATGTTGAGGACACCAGAACTGCACACAGTGCTCCAAGTGAGGTCTCAGGAGAGCAGAGCAGAGGGGCAGCATCACCTCCTTCAACCTGCTATTAAACCACTGCTAGCAAGAGGATGATATCTCAGCAGTTCAATTGTCGTGAGCTTTCTGTTAGGTGGTTCATTAACCTTCCTCCAAACATAAATCATTCTGATGTAAAGGTACCTGCTGTTTTTTTCTCTTTCAATGGCAGTTTACCACAACTATTTGGAAAAGTGTGTCTGTTTTTTAAAACGTAAGTACCTCCTTTTCTAGGAGGAAACATAACTGTTACGGAACTCAGTAATTATTTAGAAGCACTTTTACCCCTTCCAGCAAATGGAAAACTGCGCAGCTTTTGTTTCTACATCTAAAATTACCGTAAAACTTGTGTCTGAATTTAAGCAATTAGGAATCAGTGCATTCCCTCTACATCTGTGGATTGCATTAAATAAATTTGAAAGGTTTTAGAGAGGGCAATTGTCATTCTTTGCAGTTGAGAGCATTTCCAAAGAAACTACCTCGCAATTCCCCTTGTTATTCCCTGGTAATCAGCTCCTCTACCCTGGAGTTAGTGGGGGATGCACACATCTGCAGGGCTAACGTGGAAGACAATTCTGTGATGGCTGCAGGCAGCTCTCATCATCGTTCCTTTCCCCCAGTAGTGAGGAGGCCGAGGCCTAAAATAAACTCCTAATGATATAACAGTGAAGCATTCTTCACCATGCAAAGGCCTCTGAAGTACCCGAGCAGAGGCGTCCCAGTGGTGGCTCTGCAAGGACAGGAGTCTGACGTGAGTTTGATGCCAAAATGAAGGCTTAGATTATGTCACCTTAGCTCATACGGCTTCAAAATAGCTCCCAAGGGCCCCCCTACTCCCATCAGCTCCAATGCACTTCTGCACTGCTGCGGTACTTCGTTTCACTCAAGGTATTCCCCTCTCGGTCCAGGTTCTTCACTTCAGAGCTGCTGGATGTTTCTTGCTCTGTGTGTAAGTAGCTGAGACCGTGAGCATGGGTATGTATTCCTTCCCAGAGTTCATCGTATCAGCTGCAACTGGTTTTCCAACAGAAAGAACGCATACACATAACACATCTCATAGCTAATTACTGTAGGCCAGCGGATAGGTCCCTATCCTATTCTCAGCTGCCAGGTGATGTTCAGCAAATAACTTCCCTTGTGTATGCACTGCTTCCCTGTCTGCATAGCAGGAGTGAAGATAATTACTCCCTGCTGGAAAGCACGCTGATCTCTATGTTTGGAAAGAGCAAGAGCTAAATGATTGTTCATTAGATATATTCACGCTTTGGTGATGTGGCTTCCAGCATCCTATAAAACACAACTGTCTTACAAAGACTTACAATGTTTGCATGGTGACAACTCAGTAGGAGCAAGAAATGCCATAGGGAAAGCATAATGTGCAAATACAGAAACACAGAGTTTGTATAAGCAAATGACAGCCTGCCTCCTCGGCATGAATGTAGTCCAGTCCGCGGATGCTTAGAGAGAAATAACTACTAAAGCTTATTGTCAACAGCTGAATGTAAATATAATCTCAAATTCTGCTTCATCACTCCAGGAAAGCTCACGTCCATTCTGCTGGAAAATGGAGCTCCCTACCTATACAAACCAATCCACATAAGGAATTTCAACAGCAAGCTTACTCTTATAAATTAGAGATGTCATAAAATCATCTTAATGATTCAGCTTTCTGTCTATTGTGATTGCTTGATTGTGATGCTCTACTGTTCATTCCCATCTGCCCCAAAACGAAGCACCCATTAGAATAGTATGCATTTCATTTACCGTATTACCTTTTTAACTTCCCTGGATGAGAGGAAACACAGGTAATAGCTCCAAGTATAATATAAAGATTTACAACTGAGAATCATAGAGGAAAAGAGTAAGGCTTTTTGTGTGGTCATTTGGAAGGCAAATGAGTATAAACCTGCCCTTGCAGCTTGAAGCCTACATAAAATCCATCATTAATAGCAATAACTCCAACGTCAGGGTGGGCATAGAGAGCTGTGCTGAGGAGGACAAGAATCCCACAGCATTCAGCTCCGATTTCACTTGTGCCATTAAACCAACACCTTTCAGTGCTACCACTGAGAGCCCTTTTTGAGTGTGCAACCATTCTTGAGCTATCAGGGCTACTGGAAGGTGTCCTTGCCCATGGTGAGGGGTGCTGGACTGGACAGCCTTCAAAGTCTCTTCCAAACCAAACCGTTCCATGGAACTGAGATTTCTCATATAGATTAATAGTCACCACTGGATTCCTTTGGTGCAACCTTTCATTGCCTCTGTAATCCCAAAGAATGTCAATAAGTCATTCCACCATTCCAGGAAGGTCGCACCAATTCTTGTTAGAACCAGGAGAGAAGAGAAAAGGGCAGCTTGGAGTTTTGGGCTTTCCAAACTGCTGATCTAGGTCCAGCTGTGATATGAGCATCTTCATCTTCCGGGATTGTTTCACAGAACCATGGGATCATGAAATGGTTTAGTTTGGGAGGGACATTGAGGCTCACCCACCTCCAAGCCCCTGCCACGGACAGGGACACCTTCCACTAGAGCCGCTTGCTCCGAGCCCCTGTGTCCAACCCGCCCTTCAACACTGCCGAGGAAATCTGACTTTTCAGCTGCACCATTTTGAAAGCCACAGAGAAAGGGTCAATTTTTAAGTTTCTGTAACAAAATAAATACAAAATCAAAGAACAAAAGGTTTATATGGCATTTGTGAAGAAAGAAAAAGGCACAGCAAGATGAATGTGCTCTGTTCATCCTCTGACACCCGGGATACCTTTAACTGCCTGCGAAACCTCTGTTCAATACAAATGTATCAACAAGATACAATGCCGTAAATAAAATACTCAATTAGCAGAGTGCTCCCCCCCTGCACTAATAAAGACAGCAGCTAAAATGGAAAGGTTTAACCTTGCCTGTAAGTATTGATATTTGAATCCAAGTGTGCAGATTGCAAGCAATTTGTTACCTGGACCCGCAGCATTGGCGTTCGTAATATATGTGCCTGGCTCCTGTGTATATTGTACAGTGCTGTATATTGCAGCAATGTCTTCTAACGGTGGCTGTGCTCAGAAAGGTGAATAAAGGGGGGGGGGGGGGGGAATCAGAGCAAAGAAGTTCCGTACACCTCTGTATCCGTGCCCGTGTTCTCTGGCTGGAACATGCCAGTGCTGAAGTTTTTAGCACATTGAAGATGTACCTGATTCTGTATTTCAATGTAGCAAAAGGATGCAGCAGAATAAAGCCACACATAGCCACAAAAAACCCTCCTCTAAACAAGGCAACGTTTTTATGTACTCCTTCTTGTGTTTAATTGCGGAACGGAAGGTAAATGGTAATAGCTTTGCACAGATGGAATGCGAAACACGGAAATGTCAAAGCCCTTTATAATAATGTGACAACACTAGAACAGGATTATCATAATTAGCAATGGTAGCTAATTATTTTCCTTTATTAGAATAGCATTGTTTGCTCACCGCAGAGTGCGCGGCAGCAGGCTGAGGCTGTGAAATTGCAAATGGCACCAAAGAACTTCCTCACTGGAGTGCACGTCTGCAGCCAAAATGGAGCAACGCTCTCAGGGCGGTGCAGAGCTCCGCTCTACGGTGAACCCCTTCGGAACACGCAGTAACACAGGGGGGGATTTCCACCTGTGAGGAAGTGTGGGCTTATGACTTTCCTCACTTTGCAAGCTCTGCTGTCAGTCTCCGAGGAGGAATGCGCTCTCCACAGACACCCGCTGCTATGGATGCTGAGGCTGAGTTGGGAATCCCTGGAGGATACCCAAAGGCTGCAACTCTGCCTACGGGCGAAGGCACTGGCACCATGGCTAGGGAGGACAGAGCCTACAACTTACCCTGAAGGGGCAGCTGGAGTGGTTATCCTTGATTAAATGGCATTTTATAATGCAGCCATAGCACAGCCCCACCTGATGCCTGCACCCGAGTTCTGTACCACAAAGGGTCAGGGTAGTCAAGCTGCTTCGATGAAGGCAGAAGGAAGTGCTGCTGCTGAGGTGGGAGGACTCCACGTAGCGCTGCTGGCATCCCTGTGCTGCACGTGGTACTTCCCCGGATTTCAGGAAGGACCTCACGCCGGCATCACGTACGAACGTATCCAACAGGAGCCTGCAGTTGGCGGACTGCACTGATTTCCTGTTTATAACAAGTGTCTGAGACTTCAAATCATTAAATTCTATCAAATGTTTAGGCATAGGAACACTGGGTTTGTTTTCTTCAACTCCAATGCTCAACACTGAGAAATCAAGTCTTTCATGATGTACTGTCCCCGAAACCCATTTTTCCATTCCTAATAAATCACTCCCATGGGACAAAAGAAAACCATACAATATGAGGGGCGTACAGAAGAGGGAATACCCTTATAAAGACCAAAGTAATTAAAGGAGACAGAAAATAATCACCCTTACAGTGAAAAGATACTTTCAATTGTCATCTGAATGGTGCTGGCAAATCCCCAAGCACAGGATCCTAACATGGAAAACCCAGGCCCAAGAAATCACATCTGTCCTGTTTCCAATCCAACCCAGGCCAGATAAATCACGTCCATCCCTTTTCCAATCCAACCCAGGCCCAAGAAGTCACATCCATACCGTTTCCAATCCAACCCACTCCATCACAGCTGTGCTGCTGTGGGGAGGACTTTTCCTTTGGCCGTCCTCTCATTTTTAACTCCACCTCTGCCCCCGGGTGTCTTTATGATGAGAAGTTCCTCACTTGCTCGACTTCCCATGGCCTGCTTCTGGTATTCCTTCATAAATTGTAATTAATAAGGGTGTGATTCCTTCTGCGTGTGCCTGCAGTGGCTTATGGGGCATTTCTGTCTCTCTCCACACAAGACTCTAGTCCCCATTCTATGAATATTGCATGGCAACAGCTAACATGCATTCTGCTCAGTATTCACTTATTAAATGAGTAATAACATAAGAAATTAAGGGCAACGTCCTTTGTTACAACACCACGAGTACCCGTAGGAAAGCAATGGAGTATGGCATGCACTCAAGCTCGTAAGGAAAGGTTTTCTTGGCAAACAACTCATTCTTCTTGTCCACTTTCTGCCTGCTGTTCTGCCCGCTGTTCTGCCCAATTACTCATCTTCCCCCAGCTCCCGTCCACAGCCTGCATGAAACAAAATCAGGTGCATGCAAACTGAATTACAGGGTCAAGGATTAATAATACAGGGTTCACTAGCAATCCTCTGTATCGAAACCTACACGAAAGGACTCGGATATTCAAATGGAGCGGGAATAAGGAAACCCAAGCTTGCTGATCTATATTGTCCTGGCTCCAAAACTGATTTACAGCGTTGCTTTACTTCCCGCTGGCACATTATCTGTAGTGTTTTGTATGAGAAATGTACGGTGAGGACGTGGTAGACCGCTGCTGTTATGTGCAAGGGTATGGTTCGGCCGCCTTAACAGAGCCCTAACAAACCACCGCATAACTGCTCCCGACGCGGAATTAACCTGCCACTGCTGCGTGCAAGAGCCCCGCAGGAACCACGCAGCAGCAGGGAGCTGCCCGGGCTTGAGCTCGACCCATTCGCTGCGCACACGAATAACACAGCAGCCCAAAAGACGTTCGAAATTAATTTACTTCTCACAAAGACTTAATTCTCCCAAATAAAGTGTTTTCCACCAATTTAAACACAGTACCGCACTTCAAAGGCAGCGAAAACCAACCAACAAATCTCACTGTGGCCGCACACGCTGTCTGCTGCTTAAGACTGGAAGCAGAGTTTAAGGGTCAGATGTGGCCATCACCTCCCTGCTCTCGATACATCCCTTCTGTCCACAACTGCAATAGATACTGCAGCATTTTGGGTTCAAACACAGCCTATCCCTGCTCCTGGGGTCATCGGGGGGGGGTGGGGAGGTGGTTCTTGGTTTGTGTGCCCCATCTCCGTGGGTGCAAACACAACTGCAGCTTTGGAACTTGCCACTTCGGAACATCAGCGTTGCCCTGCAGCGGGAGCGCGTGCGGCTGGGCCGGGGCCGCGAACAGAGGGGTTGATGGGATGGCTGAAACCAGGGAGGGAGTGTGGGGAGCAGGAAGATTCCTGAGCATCTTCAGCACATCAGAGGTCTCCTCTCGGGGACTTATCCCTTTGACACAGCTGCACCGCTTATTCCCATTTTCCATCCTTAGGGGCACCGGAGGGATGCGTTTGTAGGCATAGGCTGGGTGAAAGCACGGAGCAGAAGCACTTGACACAAAGGTGAGCCCATACAACTTCAGAGGCTGCTGGCACCACCAGAAGTGACAGCGTTAGCATTAGGACTTGCAGGAACGTTGAGTTTAAATGCAGCTTCCTCCCTGCATTCGTTTTTGCTACCAGGAGACACCAAGTGTGCGTTCCGTGGGTATCTCAACAGATTTTGCACTTAATGTTGAAAAAGGTGTTCAGGTGTTCCGAGCGTTGCATCAATGCCTTTCCTTCCTGGGGGGGGGATAATGCACCAGATTGAACACGGAATACGGAACAGTCCCGGGGACAGCGATGCTCCCTGGGGTTCAGCTGACATTTGTGCGCCTCTTGAGCTCAGCTCCTCTCGTGGTTTATGGTGTGCAGAACCACTTGAGGGAATTAATGACCCACTGCCTCTCCGGAGTGAGAAATCTCCTTCCTCCATCTGAGTATAACATCCGCACACCTCTCCTTGCCGTCCTTCCCAACTGTTTCTCCTCCTGTGTGACTCTGGGCTGGTTGAGGGCCTTCTTTTCATTTTAGTCAGAAGAGAAATGATGGAGCACTTAAAAATTGGCCCTCATCACAATCTGATCATAGGACCTCGCGTTCCGTTGTAGCATAAACTTCAGGATTGACTGACACGGGACAGATATAAAGCGTTCAACCCCCTGTGAGGATCCAGTTGGAATGCCCACAGAAATTCATACGCTCTTAGAAAGGGACGCAGGATCTGACCATCACCATCAGAAGGGCAGCCCCTGACCTCAGGCACTGAGTAACCCTTCCAGCTTTGCTTGGAGCGTTTCAAACACTGGCAGGCCTGCACTAGGATGGATGCTGTGAGAAGCGGGATGGGTAGCCGTACACCATGCGTGTCCCCTGGGACCTCAGGGACTGCTTTCCTACGGAACTAAAGCAGTCAGTTCGTTCCCATCTTCATTGCACCTACTAATACCTTCATCAGGCCATAACTGCACATGAGCACATCCAAAGCCAAAACCAAGAGTGTCTTAGACCCAACCAGGCACATTCCAGATGGAGAAGTAACCAGAAATCATAAGCAGCTATCTCAGACCAATATTGTCAACACTGTACTAAAAAGCTTCACTGAGCTACCGCAATAGTAACTTCTTTTTGATAAACTCCAGTTTAGGGCAGATTATTGGGACTAACTTCTTAAACCTCACTAAGTTACGCTGCATATTGCCCCCCTTCACTTAGATATATCTCTAAAACACCTGGGAGAATTGAATGGGTCAAATACTTGTGATCACCAGCTGGAGGAATAACAAGACATATACCTCCCTAACAGGAGTGGGAAGCAAACTGTAAGGTAAAGGAAGTGAGCCAAGGACTAACAGAGTTCCTTGTCACTCGGCATGGGCCATCAATGAAGTATTCGTTCACGTGTTATCCTGGGAAGTCAGTGTCATCATTCCCGTTTGTGGAAGGGAATGGTCGGACAGCGTTCTTTATGGCCCAGGTAGGTACATGCAATGATTCTGCCTGAAAACAGCATCCACCAACACGAGAACCGTGTAACTGCAGAGGGGCAGATTGACCAAACACAGCTGGACTGACCTTTGCTCTGCTGAGGCAATGAACCAGCAGGCTTTGCCACGTGGCTGCATAATGAAATCCTGGGCATGCCAACTCCTTATCCAGAGAAAGAGTGAATCTGTGCAATAGGCTCACCCTAAAAGGAGCAGCTGACGGGCCAAACCCTTCAGAGGTGTGCTCAGGCACGGAGGTGTTCTGGGTGTTCGTAGTGACAACACTCATCATCAGACAGACTCCAAAGCAGTGAGCATCACCAACGCTTATCCCAGCTCCCAGGCTCTCTGCTTTTCCTCCACAATCGATTGCCAAGCCGGGGCTCGGCTCTAGGCACTGAAGCCGATGAATCAAACATAATGAGTCTGACATGTCACCTAGCAAAGCGCTGGGAAGCTTTAGCAGAGCAGCCTTGGTTCCATGCTATTGCCTCCCTCAGATCTGTGTTTTATTGCTTTGTTGCTATAGACTTCACAGATGAACAGCCACATCACTTCCAATAAACGCCTTGGCTCATACCTTTCTCATCTCCACAGCGCTTTCTGATGTGGAAGGTACTCCAAGGGTATATGAGCCAGCAGAAGTAAGGAGCTTCGGAAACGGGACTAGCTCAGTGTACGCACACCCATACACATAGGAAGTACACGACTGGTCATAGTGAATATACATTAATGAGCTGACAATGAGCAAAGAGAGAAGTGTGAGAGAGTGCCATGTGTTTGGAAGTCCTCTGTGCAGATCCTGCCTTGCAAAAATGCAGATGCTCTCTTCCCACTGCAAACAGCCCACGTGGCTGATGGAGAACCCGGATCCATCAGGCTACCAGGGCTCGTGTGGCTGATGGAGAACCCGGATCCATCAGGCTACCAGGGCTCATGTGGCTGATGGAGAACCCGGAGCCATCAGGATACCAGGGTTCATGTGGCTGATGGAGAACCCAGATCCATCAGGCTACCAGGGCCCATCTAACTGGTGGCCCATCTGACAAACCACAGCCCTTTACCCGGGGCAGGAACACAAGCAAGAGCCTATCAAAAGCCCTCAGCCACTTGTAAAGCATCATCAGATTAATTACGGAGGACATACACGCGCTGCTGCCGCCTCAGGTACCACTCTGATTCAGCCTTAGACTCCTCCAGGAGCGTTCCCCTGCCGTGCTCCTGCCTGCTTTGTTCATGCATTTTGGGTTCTAACTCCATTCCTGCACCATTGGCAGGGACAGCAGCAGAGGTGGGCCCAGGCTGTGGGTGCAGGCAGCGGAGCTGTGTCCGCACCGCTGGTCCAGCAGCCAAAGGAGGATGCTTATGGAGGACGGAAACAGTTTCTCCACAGCAGAAGTGATCAGTGGCGTTGAGCACCCTCCAAGTCCCTGTTCTGCCGTAAGACAATGGGAAGAGACACGGAGGAAAATTACCCTGCAAACAAGAAAATCATTACCTTTGTTATCTCTTGATTAAAGCACCTTGCTAATAATAGAAGCAATTATAAGCATGTTGCTTCTCCAAGCTCGCTAAAGAGTTTTTTATTCCTGTTAGGATGGAGAACCGTACATCAGTCGCATTCAATTAGCCACCGATTTCAGAATAAAAGAAGAGTTGGTTTGGTTACATTAACTAATTAAGATTTATTCAAGAAGCTAAAACCCAGCATATGGCATATGTTATCCAGTATTTAGTGTGCATAACCACTGCTCTTCGGTAGCTCCTTACACCATCCCAGGAAAGAGAAAGGAAACAGAAGAGCATCAAGAGCTGCTTCACACATGAGTAATCGGGGCTGGGGTCACTAATTAGCAACAATGGGCTGCGGTTGACAGCTCAGTGTCCCAGCGGGTATCAGTGATGGGTTATGCCTCAGGGGTCGTTGCTGGTACTGATGCTGTTCAGCATCTTCGTTAGTGACATGCGCAGTGGGATCGAGTGGAAGGTGTTCCTGCCCGTGGCAGCGGTTGGAACTGGAGGAGCTTTGAGGTCCCTTCCAACCCGAACCATTCCA